>OY730184.1:6872122-11672122 GCA_963422495.1 Polyommatus iphigenia
TATATATATATATATATATATATATATATATATATATATATAGTACTTAATTACAACTTTTTTAAGTCCGTTTCTATTGGCTAGCTAATAATAGCAGTTCTGTCAAATTATAAAGTATGAATCTTGATCTTTTAAATATTAAAAAAGCGGTAATTTTAACAGCCGTTTACGCAAACCTTTCTTTGACTCTTTATCACAATGATAATAATATAGCAAATTGTAAATATTACGCCGAATTACTCTAGTATTGTAATATAAACCCAAGTCCTCATAAGTCGTAAGTCCTAATATATAATTGGGTAAAAAGAGAGCTCTATAATATGACTAACGCAATATTAATATTATTATATTTGAAGCACACAATATTTTCAGCTTCAAAAAAATGCTTAAGATTCATTACCTCAGCATTTCGTAAAGATTTCGTGCGAAGGAGCTATAAACCTTATAAGTATTGTTTTTTATTTATTTCTGTGTATGTAGGTATACGTGTATGTATTATATATATATATATATATATATATATATATATATATATATATATATATATATATATATATATATATATATATATATATATATATATATATATATATATATATATATATATATATATATATATATATATATATATATATATATATATATATATATATATATATATATATATGTATATATGTCGCCTTAAGCTTTCTTGGTTGCCCATTCGCCTACGACGTAACATGCGCATCCTCACCTTGCTTTACACCCTGCTATTCAACCCCCTAAAGCACCCTCTTACCTCAAATCAAGGCGACTCTGTTAATGTCGTGACTTTTTTGACGGACTATAATTCGTCCTTGGTGTGTATATTTTGACTTTTGAAAACAATGTAGAAACTACTGCTGAAAATATTGTGTGCTTCAAATATAATAATATTAATATTGCGTTAGTCATATTATAGAGCTCTCTTTTTACCCAATTATGTATTAGGACTTACGACTTATGAGGACTTGGGTTTATATTACAATACTAGAGTAATTCGGCGTAATATTTACATTCACAGTCAGGGCAATACTGCTATGGAACTCCTTACCAACCAAAATCAGGCAAGCTAAAACTATTGTAAGCTTCAAAAAAATGCTTAAGATTCATTACCTCAGCATTTCGTAAAGATTTCGTGCGAAGGAGCTATAAACCTTATAAGTATTGTTTTTTATTTATTTCTGTGTATGTAGGTATACGTGTATGTATTATATTAATATATATATATAGTTTTAGCTTGCCTGATTTTGGTTGGTAAGGAGTTCCATAGCAGTATTGCCCTGACTGTGAATGATTTGTTATAGAAATTGGTGTTGTGTTTAGGGATATAGAGAAGGAGATTGGACACAGAGCGCAGATGAAGTTCGGACGTTCGAAATTCAAACCTTGATTTGAGGTAAGAGGGTGCTTTAGATATATACATATATATATATATATATATATATATATATATATATATTTATATATATATATGTCGCCTTAAGCTTTCTTGGTTGCCCATTCGCCTACGACGTAACATGCGCATCCTCACCTTGCTTTACACCCTGCTATTCAACCCTAAAGCACCCTCTTACCTCAAATCAAGGCGACTCTGTTAATGTCGTGACTTTTTTGACGGACTATAATTCGTCCTTGGTGTGTATATTTTGACTTTTGAGAACAATGTAGAAACTACTGCTGAAAATATTGTGTGCTTCAAATATAATAATATTAATATTGCGTTAGTCATATTATAGAGCTCTCTTTTTACCCAATTATGTATTAGGACTTACGACTTATGAGGACTTGGGTTTATATTACATTACTAGAGTAATTCGGCGTAATATTTACAATTTGCTATATTATTATCATTGTGATAAAGAGTCAAAGAAAGGTTTGCGTAAACGGCTGTTAAAATTACTGCTTTTTTATATTTAAAAGATCAAGATTCATACTTTATAATTTGACAGAACTGCTATTATTAGCTAGCCAATAGAAACGGACTTGTATATATATATATATATATATATATATATATGTATATATGTCGCCTTAAGCTTTCTTGGTTGCCCATTCGCCTACGACGTAACATGCGCATCCTCACCTTGCTTTACACCCTGCTATTCAATCCTAAAGCACCCTCTTACCTCAAATCAAGGCGACTCTGTTAATGTCGTGACTTTTTTGACGGACTATAATTCGTCCTTGGTGTGTATATTTTGACTTTTGAAAACAATGTAGAAACTACTGCTGAAAATATTGTGTGCTTCAAATATAATAATATTAATATTGCGTTAGTCATATTATAGAGCTCTCTTTTTACCCAATTATGTATTAGGACTTACGACGTATGAGGACTTGGGTTTATATTACAATACTAGAGTAATTATATATATATATATATATATATATATATATATATATATATATATATATATATATATATATATATATATATATATATATATATATATATATATATATATATATATATATATATATATATATATATATATATATATATATATATATATATATATATATATATATATATATATATATATATATATATATGTATGTATATATGTCGCCTTAAGCTTTCTTGGTTGCCCATACGACGTAACATGCGCATCCTCACCTTGCTTTACACCCTGCTATTCAACCCTAAAGCACCCTCTTACCTCAAATCAAGGCGACTCTGTTAATGTCGTGACTTTTTTGACGGACTATAATTCGTCCTTGGTGTGTATATTTTGACTTTTGAGAACAATGTAGAAACTACTGCTGAAAATATTGTGTGCTTCAAATATAATAATATTAATATTGCGTTAGTCATATTATAGAGCTCTCTTTTTACCCAATTATGTATTAGGACTTACGACTTATGAGGACTTGGGTTTATATTACAATACTAGAGTAATTCGGCGTAATATTTACAATTTGCTATATTATTATCATTGTGATAAAGAGTCAAAGAAAGGTTTGCGTAAACGGCTGTTAAAATTACTGCTTTTTTAATATTTAAACGATCAAGATTCATACTTTATAGTTTGACAGAACTGCTATTATTAGCTAGCCAATAGAAACGGACTTAAAAATGTTGTAATGTCAATGTCAGTTTATCTATGCGTGGACCATAGAGTATAGATGTGACGTTTTTCATATTTGACGTATGATATTGACAACCTTATTGTGGTCTTTTTTTCCTTGTCGACTGTGAAGAGTGTGAGTTTCGTAAATTTTCGAAAAACATCCAAATTAATCTGTGAAAACTTCCGATGTTTTGACCTAAATTATATATTTATCGAACGCCTGTGCTAATTACTGTGATATATCGATAAGATTTTTATCCTAACTTATTTGTGAAACTCGTAAGGTGTTTTAGTGTATTCTTTTCGAGTGCGACTACTTACAGTTTACATATCGATGGAAATATACATTTAATGGAAGTCGTGTGATAGCACTACTAAATCTAGAAGCGGCACGAGCATATTCAAGTCAACTCCAGTAGGTAAACAACGGAATCTGTCGCATTGTTTGAAGGTTAGTTTTGTTGCAGGTTCGCCCAAGATGGGTAAGATTATGAAACCGGGAAAGGTCGTACTGGTCCTCAGCGGCCGGTACGCGGGCCGCAAGGCGATCGTCGTCAAGAATTACGACGAGGGCACCTCGGACAAGCCCTACGGACACGCTTTCGTCGCCGGCATCGACCGGTATCCACGCAAAGTCCACAAGAGGATGGGCAAAAACAAAATCCACAAGCGCTCCAAAGTCAAGCCTTTCGTCAAGGTATGTTGCTTATTCATATTTAGCCGAGTCTGCCATGTAAACAGTACTTCACCTAGCCAGAGACTGATCAACGAGTCTTAGTTTACTTGAAACCAAGTCCTAGTTCCAATTCCAGTTAAGTTCTGTATATATGTTGCTTAGTTATTACAGAAAAAGCTATTAGACCAAGCTTGTCAAAACATAAACATTGATTGTAGCTGTGAAAGTTATCTAGGTATACATTTTTATCTTCACCAATCGGCGCAAATAAGTTGTGTTTTCCTTTTATGCTTTCTGTTTCTTTTAGTACCATACACTGACTAAATAATAAATATTTTAATATAAACAAAAGTGATCATTTTAGTCTTATAAAAGTCTTATTTCAATTTTAATTGTTACTACTGCCTGCCTAGCATACGCCAACGAGATATCTCACTCTCGAGATAATTAAAAACTACTCGTCTCATAATGTCAAAATCGCGACATTATCTCGACAAAACTCTATAAAAATGTGTTATTTCGATGATAGATCTACGCCAGAAAAAATGTTTGTCATGCTAGGGTCAATAGAGATAAAGATACAAACTATCAAACATCGAGAAACATGTAGAGTGAGATATCTCGTTGGCATATGCTAGGCAGGCTGGTTAGAAAATAAAGAAGAATAGAGAAACAAAGAGCTGAGCAAGTGAGATGTCACTATCAGTAACACTGCATAGTAGAAAAAGAGGCATGATTTAAAGTGGCAGAACCTTTTTTTCATCTGTTTTGACGTTCAGTCTGCACTTATCGGCATATTGACAATTTGAGCTCTTAGAAAATTGTTTGTAGGAACATAATTTTCACACCATGTAAACAGATTTGTACACAGCAGCGGGGCTAAAATGGTCGCAAAGCAAGCAAGACCAATTGAATTGGTCTAAATTTGACATTCGTGAGTTTGACAGTTTTGACAATTCATTTTGTGAATTGATTGAGAGGAATTGCTATGCGACCATTTTAGCCCCGCTGTACACACAAATGTAATTCAATTCTGATTTCCTTTAACAGCTTGGGATTATTTCTCTATTCCGCTTGGTATGTTGTTAATACATCATGGGTTTCTCCAAAACCTCAGATTGTCACTCAGAATATAGGTCATTTTTATGTGTAAAAGTAAATCACTAAAACGCTTAAAATTTAGAAATTAAGAACATGTATTTATTACTCTCTTTTCATCAGACATTTTTTTCTTCTTTCAGGTAGTAAACTACAACCACCTTATGCCAACCCGTTACTCAGTTGACTTCAGCTTTGAGAAGTTCAGCGCAAAGGACCTGAAAGACCCCGCGAAACGCAAGAAGCTCCGTTTCAACACGAGAGTTCGTTTCGAGGAGAGATACAAGAGTGGCAAGAACAAGTGGTTCTTCCAGAAGCTTAGGTTCTAAGACGTATTTTAAAATATAAACTAAAGCCCACACAATCTTTTATTTATTACCATTTTGATTTTTATTCATCGCATTAGTTTAAATTAAGTTTTTAGCCTAATTTTCATCAGCTCTCAAATTGATTGTCTCCTATAATTTTTATGCAATACTAAAACCTAGCTTTTTTTAACTGCAGCTCTGCAGTGGGCAGAGCCTAGCTTTTACAGTTAATCCAAGAGTACCTCTGACTGTTTGAAACAACTGCCTATCATCATACCACTCGCCTTTCTAAATTCTAAAGGTAAGAATGAAATTATCTCAAAATGCATAATTATATAAATTTATTAAGTAAATAAATTATTTTAATCTATCGAAAATACTTAAAGATAAAACATACAAAAAATTAAGCAGAAAGTGAGAAATCACAGTCCCAAGCATTTTCTGCATAGCTGGTAAGTATGCAATAGTGAAAATAACTTCAGATTTTACAAACATAATAATATTATGTATTATTTTATTTATTGCATTTAGCTATTTGAAAAGTACTACAAAAATTAAAAGTGGTTACATTGTTTATGTGATCAATAATAAATAATAATTGATCCATAGAACAAACGATTAAAATATTTCATAAATAACAATTTTATTTATAAGCGTTTTTATATTTTTCTCTAATTAGAAAAAGTATACTTTAATTAGCAACCCTGGTCTCCCGCCGGCAGTGCTATCATGCCGCGGCGAGTTTGCCGATTCTCTCGTCCAACTTTTTAATTTCCTTCTGCAAGCTGTCGATGTTGTGGGCGAAGACCTCTTGTATGCCCTGCAGCAGCTCCTTGTTGTTTTGCACGCCGCCGGCGATGGTGCTCTGCAGTGTCTCCAGCTCGGTGAGGGACTGACCGAAGTTGCTCGCTGCAAAAAATACAATTTGCATCTTTATTTCACCAAATTGGTGGAACGCGCATATATAGTCTGCCAAGAAAGTGAAGAAATTAAAAAGTGGTAACATCGTAGTGTCCTTTCAAAACAATATAAGAAAAAAGGGATGACACTACGATGTTGCCACTTTTTAATTAAACTCCTTCCAACTTAATATAATGAAATAAAAATTATTTAATCCTTCGATCGTGGATTCTTGGAAATCTATTGTTATTCTATTGTGTCTCGCTCACCAGTCACTGGTGAGCTTAAGGGGCTTGATGGGTTAAACGTCCGGTAGATGTCGCTGTTTATTCTCAAAAACGCCTCTAGTTGACGCTCAGGAATACTATCAACGCCCTCTGCCCCTACTATGCAGGTACTAATAAGAAAGTGTCGTTACAACTTTTCCGTCGAGCCCCCTTTCGCAACGCGCGATAAGGAACTTCGTTCCAAGTCTCTTACCTCTTGACTCATCCCGGCAATGGATAGGATAGTTTTTTTTAAATGTACAGTTCCTGTGCAACGTGTAATAGTGTGCGACATCCAATATTGAAACATACCCTGATTATGTAACGCCTCGAGAGCTTCCATCCTCTCTAAGATCTCGCCGTGCGAGATGCCGTCTATTTGTTTCAATAGCTTATGTAGCTCATTCACCTGAAACATACAACAATTTTGAATAACTTTAGGTACGTTAGCTGCTGATAAGTCGTAACTAGGGAATGCAATCTCGTTCTCGCGAGATCTCGGCCTTTTTTAGCGAGATTGATCTCGGACGAAAAAAGGGCGAGATCTCGCGAGTTTGATGAGATTGGTCTTGAGCACAGAATATAATATTATATTAGTTGTCTTGAGCATAAAAACGTCTTATTCGAAGCGCGGACTGACACGGACGGAGTTGCGATTACGGAGTAAAAACAAAGAGGAGCTGGCCTATACAACTGTTTTCAACTAGGTCCTGAATTTTGACTTCTCGTTGTTTTGTTAGTTATAAAAGAACTGTTTAATTACTAAAAGATTTGTGTTTGATAATGTGCGCTTTTATAATTCTGGACGTCACGCTATCGTGGACACCGGCTTCCACGATAAAACCACAGAATACATAAGAGTACCTTACGGTAATAAAACGCATGCGCGTGCAGTCTTTATAGGTAAAAAGGCAGTGCTTGCCATTCACAGATAACAGATATTTTAATTTAACTTTCGTACTTTTTAAATGACTCATGACATTAATTTTTTAATAATAATAGTAAAAAATATAGTAAAAAAATAAATAATACACATTTAAAACGCCTCAATTTATAAAATAGCAACATGTAATCAGGTACACGCGCGAACGGGTTCACGAGAGGTCAAGATAGGCTCAGTGTTGAGGTGCCTGCCTTGCGCGTATGTGTGAGTGTGTCCGTGCACAGCCGAAAACGCACACAACCATGAATATCGAATGTGATTATTGTACTGCAAGCTCTGCCGAAGACCCCAGCAGTGTTGCCAACTATGGGGATATCCCACTTTTAGTAGGGAAAAATTAAATATATAGTGCGTATTTTAGGGAGTAAAAATATTATATTATATTCATGGGCGTGAAATTTTTGAAGCAAAAATGTATATTTATTTGGTTTTTATTACTGTTTTTATATAAATAATGACATCATGAGTGATGTTTTTGCCGCAAACAATAATTGCGGTCGGCTGAAGTAGTATTTTCAGCGTTTTGATCTCTCAGTGGAAAGTACCCCAAGTAATAAATAATACAATTTAAATAATAGTTGGGGAGTTCTGGTTAAAAAATTCAATGGCATCACTGGCGCCGCCGCCGGCGCGGGCGCCCGCGCCATCCATGCCGACGGCGATCGGAACTACTCGTGAATAGTCGTGAGCAATCGGATATAATCCGAGTAAAATGAATAGACGCAAATCTAACTAATTACGTATAATATGTACATTATGCATTCTTGTTTTGTGAGGTTTATAATATTTGTTTACATTTTACATAGCTGAAATTTTTTGTGTTTTGGGAGGCCATTTGCTTTTTTCATGTGATCGAGCACTGTTAGTACTATATTATATTATTATTTTTGGTTTTATAGTTTTCTAAGAATATTTTAGATTTTAATATTTGAAAGTTTGTATAATATTTAACAGTTTAACATTAATAATTGCGTACATTCATAACTATCACTCACTTGGATAAGATAATAGTTTGTGGTGGCCAAAATTTTGCATTTATTTACATCGGATTATGGATCGGATCTCAAGTAACCGGAACCTTGATTATGTGAAAAGACAAAAGTTAAGCTGATTAGGTGAGTACTTAAAATATACTAGATATAAAAATGAAAAAGTTGTAAAAGAAAAAGTTTTTGTTTTGTTTTGTTTCATGCCAAAACTAATGAACCGATTGTAATAAAATTTTGTACACAGTTAGTCTAGAGCCTGAGAGAGCCATAGGCTACATTTTGATGAGGCAAAAATATAGTATCTAATTTCCATGGTAATATCGATGAAAATAAATTCACATTGTATTTCTAATACGTAACAATAGATGGCGTTTTTATTTATTTTAGCGCACAATATTATGTTGTATGGTAATTGGTATATTTCCATGGGTTTCGATGAAAGAAACTCTCATTGTAGTTCCAACGTGTGACAACAGATGGCGTTTTTTTTATTTCTTCATAACAGAACGTAATTATACTAATAGTTTAGAAAACATAGTTTTTAATTTATATCCACACTATTATTATAATTTATGCGAACATATCTCTTTTTGTCCGTTTGTCTGTCTGTTTTGCTTTCACACCAAAACTACTGAACCGATATCGCTGCATTACCAGTGTCAAAATCTTGTGCACGCCGCTGATAAAACGTTGGATACATTAGCCGTTAAATGCCCTTTTGATTTTACGCACCGCGGACGTTTGGTGCGGTTCAGAAGTGTAGACTTCGTGATGTCCTCAAACGTGCGCGTTAAAAAGTTATCGTCGACGGAAATTTAAAAGCGTCTTCATATTATATTTCCATACATTTTACTTCCCTAAGTTATCGTTTTACCGCGGACGTCCACGATATTACTGCCACGTCCAAAATTATAAAAGCGCACATTAGAAGAGAAGACTGGTTGTTTCTTTTATTTGTTATTTGATAGAATAGTAGAAATGTCAAAGTTTACTACTCAAAAATTATTATAGACACATCAAACAATGTTTGATGCATAAAATTCTATTGAAAAAATTCGCGAAAATGAATGTTAATCTTATAATACTCATAAATTATAATATTTATTACTTTTTTTTTCGTAATTTATTTAAATATTGTGATTATTTGCAAAAAAACCCACCAAACTGCTAATCTCGCGTGATCTCGAAATTGGCGAGATCTCGCGGTATTGTATTCATAAACTCGCGGGATCTCGCTTGAGCCCCAATCTAGCGAGATTTGCATTCCCTAGTCGTAACTCGTAGCAGTCTAAGCTAAGCTACACTCTGACATTAGGTTTTAACGACAACATTGAACTGATATAACTGGACCAAATGACGTTGGTTCTGCCTTGAGGTCATCCACAAAGTATGTCACACCTAAAGGGGGAAGGAGGAGGTCGACGAAGTTTGACGTCACACTAAGGGGGGTATTATATTATCATTTATAGTCATCATTTATAGGATCATTTAAATGATCATTTGATCATATCTGTGTATTACACTATCATATTTCATTGATCCTATTTTACGTCACATGTGGTTTCAATAGCCAATGGAGAGCGCTAACGCTGACAGGTATTGACGTCAGGGTTACTAGATCTCAGAGAATTTGATTTGTCAAAAGACATCGTCATTTTTAATATGGCTTGTTTTTTGTTATTTCAGCAAGATTAGGCAAATATATAATTAAATAAAGAATTACATTACATTATTTGAAACATATTAACGAACAAGAAATTAAAAACTCTTTTTTATATTAAACAACTGGCAACACCTACTTCTATGACCGTATTGGATCCAATCTCTCAGCAAATTTCAAAAATCTATGATCAAGGAAGAAATGAATCATTTATCTATATTACATTATCCAATATAAATGACTCAATGATCTAGGATCCAATATAAATGATAATCTAAAATTAGGACGCAAATGTGACCACCTGTGACAAGGAGGGGGGGGGGAGGGGTCTAAAATTCATGAAAATCGTGTAAAATATATTCTCTTTAAGCCCGGCCGCACATTGTCCGAATTCTGATCAGAAACAGTTGAATTTCGCCGGACCGCCACCCCGCACACTATCCGAAATATCCTTCCGGCGAGTTCGAGCTCACTCGGCTCAGTACAAAATGTAAGAGACAGCGCGGACGTTCAACTGTTTCTGATCAGAAATTTTGGACAATGTGCGGCCAGGCTAAACAAACAACAAGCCGCGCGTCATGTTGCGCGCCAGCTGGCAACGTCGCGCGCTGTTGTGCACCGTCGCCGTACAGTACTCCAAAATTAATAATGCGCATGCAAATCTTCGCAAATTGTCGTAATCACGGAAACACCCGAATCTGTGAAACGTAAGAGCCCCAAATAATGCTTTTGCATTTTGTACCTTGTACGAAAGAAATAGAAGTAAATATCATATTCATTGTTTGTATTTTTGGCGCATGCGCCGCAAAACCTTTTATTGCGCATGTCCAAATCATGTCATGCCATGGCAACGCCGCAACTTGTTGGTGGCTTTGGACATGCGCAATAAAAGGTTTTCTTTCGACGCTCGGGTAAAAAACGATCGTTGCCGAACAATGACGAAAATTTCTATGCGCATTATCACTTTGGGAGCACTGTACAATATGTCGCACAGGTGTCACGTGTCGCGCGCTAAATGTTACCTAGTGGACATGCGGCTTTATGGATACATAATTTTTTTTATAAAGAAGCAGTCACCTTAGCCTCAACCTCGGGCTCGGCAGGCTTGACCGCGGCCTTGAGCGCGTCGATGTTGAGGAGCAGCGCCGCGACGCGCGCCTCCGCCGCCGCCAGCTCCGCGGGCCGCAGCAGCGCCGCCTGCGACGACAGCGACGCCGCCGCAGCGCACAGGGTCGCCTGCGTACAACGTTGTTTATTATAACTAAAAATCACCTATTGGTTCCAAACCTAATATGAGAACAAAAGTGACCTTCCTATCTTTTACGCGGCTTGCCGTGACCGACAAAAATTTATATAACTATGTCATAAAGTGGCATTTTATTTTAATTTTTGTCGGTCGCGGTTAGCTGCGACAAAGATCGGAACGTTACCTTAATCCTTCGATCGCGGATTCTTGGAAATCTATTGTTCTCGAAGCGTTAGGGCCGATTCACACCGGAATGGCAGCGGCGCGGCGAGGCCGGCAGAGGCGGCTCGCGTCGCCGCGGGCGGCCGCTCATGGCCGCTTGTGGCCGCCGGCGGCCGCGCGCCACCTCCAGAGCCTACGTGCCTTTCACAGTTTAGATTCTACATTCGGCAAGGAAACTCGTGTCTTGTGTTTACAGCAACAAGATGGAATTGGTTATTATTGCACTTATTGCCGAAGAATTCGTATCCTGTCGCTAGAACACAGAAAACTAGCACGTGCGGCGGGGGGAGCAACCGCGGGCGGCCGCGCGGCGCCTCGCAGCGACGCGCGCGGATGCCGGCAGCCGCGAGCACTTTCCGCCGACGGACCGCGCGACCTTTTTGAAGTTTTCAAGCGATACTAGTAGTTATTAGTATGTAAATAAAGTTTAAAATTATTTCACACTAAAAGTGCTCGCCTCGACGCTGCCGGCCGCTGCCATTCCGGTGTGAATTGGCCCTTAATGCTTAATTATACAGTACCAGTTGATGTCCGCCACTCAGTTGCGCAGACGTACGTTTATCGCACGGGAATCTGATGTTTTTTCCAGGATTAATCCTTCGAGCGGAGATTCTCGGAAATACCATTGTATTCTATTGTTGTCGCGATCACCGGTGCTCGTACGGGGCTTGATGGGTTAAAATAATCCTAAATCCAGACATACACACTTACGCATTTATAATATAATTATATGGTCTGTTTCACCACTTCCTGATAAGTGCTGGATAGGCTATCCACCACTTAACTTGACAGATAGAGTTTCGGCCGCGTATTTCGCGGCCTAGTGTGTTTAGACACTAACACTCAAATTATAATCACATTACGACATTACCTTTGTCGTTTCTCTTATGAATGAAAGAGATTAGAGAAGACATGACATTTTAACAACCTGTTAATATTAACAGACGTTGGTGAAATGATTGCTAAGCTCATGTAGAGAACCTTGGAAAAGAAAACAAACTCGAAAAAATGACATTCTATGCACATACTACAATATAGTAGGTATGAATGTCACAAAGGCACGATTTCAAAGTTTATAGTGTAGTGTTTTACCTCGCCGGTAGCAGCTTGCAGCCTTTGGAATGCCTCCTCATCCCTCACACCAGCTGCCTGCTCCAACTTGTGTAATCTGCAAGCCACACATTGACAAACAATACATATATTATGAGTCAACATTTTGATAATTTCTGAAGTCCCCTTTCCTTAGTCTGTGTAGTAATATGATGAAATAATAACAGTAAAATTAAAAACACTCGAGTTGAATCATGCAATATACTTTGTTCAAACCTACGTGACCAATGTCAAATGTGTGTTTTGAATCAAAACACACATTTGACAACTTGACACAACTTGACGCTCCCGCTTCGCAGTCGCTTGGTCGCGTAGGTTTAAACAAAGCATAAAGAATGAGTCATGTTAACCATCCAGCATCTTAAACAATACTTTTATTCCCAAGCACTTCCATAGGTATATATAAAAAGGCTTAAAATTGTGAGTGACAAGTGACAACCTACAATCCTACAATTGCATTGCTAGCATTTGTCTTCTAACCTATGTGACATGGCATGAAACTTCATAGATATTATGTGTGCTAATATAAAAATTTCCTGCCTCATCTTACGGTTCTGACTATAGTCTGCCCATTTGCTGGGTACTTAAATACAGATGTAGATAATAATAATTAATGTATAAAGTTAAATAATATCTAAAAGAAACAAAATATAAGTGACTGAATAAAGGCATATTTTATTTTTATTGAAATACAGTACCTGTGCTCCAACTGTGCTATCCTGGCGGTCTGGGCGAGGTTCACTTCGGGCTTCAGTTTGAGGTGTGTGGTCACAATTTCTCCTTGCTTCTTCTTGCTATTGGTAGTCAGATATTCTCTGCAAAAAAATTCCCAAACATAATGAAATGTATAATCCTTAGTCCCTTTACCGCCCCCGGGGAGTCCCACGTACCCCGGTGGTCCGCCCTAGACTGTCGGGGACGCGTAAAAAATAAACACATTTCCGCAACCGGAAACAAAGGTATATGCTAATAATCCATGTTGTTTGTCTGTTCAGTGACTTTCTCAAATTATCAGAATATAAAATTATACAACATCAATAGTAATTAACTTAATGCAGGAGTAAATATGATAGTAAATAATATAATTAGAAGATTTTTATAGTAAGCTTCTGCATATTATATTACTAAACGTTCCGCACGGCTTCGCCAGCGTAAATAAGATATTTCACAGACAAATTAGTCTACAAAAATAGCTTTCAAAATGATCCTTCACGAGGTCTACTTCATATCTGTGCCAAATAACAGAAAAATTGCTCCAGTAGTTTGTGAGTTATGCTCTTTGAAATAATTTTCCCCGTTTTTCCACATTTTCCTCCATTTCTTCGCTCCTATTAGTCTTAGCGTAATAAAATGTAACCTACAGCCTTCCTTGATAAATGGGCTTAATCTAACACTGAAAGAATTTTTCTTCACTTTCACTTTCACACACATTCACTTATTCCACTTTATTATGTGAATAAGTGCAAGGAAAGTGTATAATTAATAATTATTTAATTGAACATGAATTTCCACCAAGAAGTGACAGTACATTCAATATCATATTATGTATCTAGAATTTTTCCAATCGGACCAGTAATTTCAGCCCGTTTTTTCCACATTTTCCTCTATTTTATCGCTCCTATTAGTCTTAGCGTGATAAAATATAGCCTATAGCCTTCCTTAATTCATGAAGCCCCAAGCGGCCACATCCGGCCGCGATAACAATGAAAAAGCTATTGTGTCTCGTTTTGCCACGACTGATGGGTTAATAAATGGGCTACCTAACACTGAAAGAATTTTTCAAATCGGACCAGTAGTTCTTAAGATTAGCGCATTAAAACGAACAAACAAATAAACAAACTCTTCTGCTTTATAATATTAGTATAGATAATATTATGCTATTGTTTTTTTAACCAATTTTAAATTAGAAGTGGTGGTAGCAGTAGTCTGTAGTCCAGACATTATACATATTAAAGCTAAATCGTGATCTCAAAAGCCAGTTGTTCCCAGGAAATTTGTTTGGGGGGCAAATTAATATTATTTTGGCGTGACCTCTTTCGCAAGAGGCCCGTAGTTTAATCAGGTTCTATCTATTGTCAATGAAGGGTCGCAGTATAGTTTAATTTCTTAATTTTAAACTAAATTTGAATAATACTATGAAGCCGGCATAGATGCCAAGTGCATTTTTAAGCCTCGTCAAAAATTTGATTAAAAAAAAAAACTAAATACTAACTTTAATTTTTCTGCCTTTGGATCAATATGTTCTCCCTCTTCTAGCTTTAGTTCTTCGAGCATTTTCTTAGTTGTGTTGATCTGAGCTGCTAATTTGGAATGTTCATCCTAAAAATCCAAATAATCATCTTCTTAAAATTATACCATAAAAAAAGAAAATTGCTTTATTTCAGACAGTTACAGTCCATATTTGTTAGTAGGTAACATAAATGTTATGCTATGTTAGTTCATATTTTAAAAGTTTAATTAAAAGAGACAAAAAGTAACAAAAAGTAAGGCCAGTGACAGCAGCCTGAGTCAAGTCACCCAGTCTCACCTCTCACATGCAACTCAGTGAAGCGACCCATAACTGCCGAGTCCAGCCTCCCTGCTATCATTTCCAGGATGCTGTTACAACTTCCCCTTAACCTTTGTACTACAGAATATGTTTTCTTTCTCATGATAGCATAAAAATCATCAATAAATGAGCATCTGCAAACATGCCTGAGGCACTACAGTGCCGGGGTAATCGCACAAGCGCCCTGAAAATGTTATTATATTGCACTCTGAGTGCGTTATAGGTTCTCTGTGTATACTTGACCCATAGACCACTCATGAAAAATCATCAGTGAACTTTAAACTACAGGAAGAGTAACTCCGTCAAAAAAAGTGCACCAAAAGGCTAAAGCACCTCTTTCAGAATTCGTCTAAATCTCAACTATTTCTTTACATACTATGGTCTTCATTACTTTGAAGTCGGTACCAGTCCCAAAAGTTTCATATAATATTCTGACATTGACTGATTAACTCACGATTAAATTAGCTGGTACCGACTTCAAAATAATGAAGACTATAGTATGTACAGAAATAGTTGAGATTTAGACGAATTCTGAAAGAGGCACTATTAAAGAGTAAGAATTATTTAATACTTTTTAGTTCATAATATTATTACTTATTGTTTTTACCTTGGAAGTCGGTTTTAATTTTTTGTTAAAAATAATTATAATGCTGTTCATACTTCGTTTAGTAAGAAATGAACCAAATCGGATGCCGAGCCAGATTACTCGTTTATGTAGCATACACTTTAATAGTCATGAATCATGATATATTTTGTATGAGTAATGACCGAAAATTAAAGAGATTACGAAAATCTGCATTTGTACCGTAAGTTTTTTATTTCAATTCTGTAATAATTCTGTAATAATTTAGCACATAGATTTTTGTAATCTGAAAACGTCTTGTCTAGGTGCTCTGGATTGTTTTAAATTCGTCCGAGTCGTACAAGGTTTGTTCAAAATTATTATATATTATTATTATCGATGACTTAAGGATCAGAGGAAAATGTTTGATTTTAAAATAATAATTATGTACTCCTTTCTTCGTGATAGTAGATATATTTGGTGTATACTGCATAGTGCCATCCGCTTTTGACAATTATTGTCCACGGTTTTGTTTCATAACTGTGACATTGACAATAACCGCGCAGGCTGTCGTCCAGCGCGCAACATTATGATACGTTACCTGGGAAACGACCTTGGCGAGAATCTGAATTGTCATATTTTAGTGTTCAAAAAGGAGCCAAATTTAAAACGGTTGAAGTATGGGAGTTACATTTCCTGTAGTTTTGTTATTCGTAGGGTATCATGTATTTTTCTAATGTTAACAATGGAGACCCAATAAATTGAAAATGGTTCTGTTATACAAAAGAATCGATTGTAATTACCTTCTCACTCTCAGTAGCTTTGTTCTGTTGTTCCGTCACTTGTTCCAGGAGCTCCGAGAACTCGCACCTCAGCCGGTTGTAGCGTTCCAGGGTACTTTCTGGCTCACCTTCGGCTGCTAGTTCCCATTCTCCGGACCTATTAGCGAACATAATATTTAAAAGTGTCATCTTTTGTAAAGTATCAAACTAGTTACGAAGAAAAGCTTTACCTGTAACCTATTCTGGTCTTCCTGCTTAATCTATCGGAGAAGTCGACGGTGCCCGTTAAGAACTTTCCTTTAAATTTGTTAAAAGAGTCCTTCACGGACAAGTGCAACTGTTCGATGCACTCGTTTTCCTCCTCTTCGGCAGTGTCGGGCTGATCGGCCTCCGGCAGATCACCGGTTTCATATACATCGGGCTGGTCGTAAGCCTAAAAAAACGGAAATAGTAGTTTTGTATTGGGTACCCGCACAAAAATCAATATTTTGTTTTGAACTGTAATAGTTACAATGCCAGGAAGATTTTCATATTTTGGATCCGCCATAGTTCTTAATATACCGTATTTAATCGTAATATAAAATTATATACAGGTGTTCCTGTAGGATTTTTGTTAATTTTCGGAATTTTGCACACCGACTTTTTAGCAAGATGACTGAAGATGACGTCAGAAAAAAACAAATGGAAATAGCTGTCAATGTCAAAAGACAAAAACTCAAATCTTTTGTTTTTTTTTTCAAGATTCAAGCATAGGATTTTAGCCTAAAGTCCAATATAATGTTTTAGTTTTATGATTTCTGGAAATGTATACACGTTGCTAATAATAATTTATAGTGCGTCAAAAAAGTCACGACATTAATAGAGTCGCCACTTGTTTCCGGTGTGGCCTCCTATGGCCACACTGTATCCAGTCACTATAAAAGATTTTGATACTTTATATTAAATACAGTTTAAAAAACACGCTGTAAATCTACGAATAATAAAACCAGGAAACGTAACTCCCATACTAATACAGTTTTAAATTTGGTTCCATTCGAACTGTCATGTAACGTCAGCCTTTGTACCGCTCAAGGTCACCTAAATATTGCAAATGTATGAAAAATGAACCTAAGGTAGGTACACTTTTTTGATAAGTAGTTTGGAGCATGTTTTTGACGGAGTTATTCTTCCTTAGTTTTTTATTATTCGTAGTTGTAAATATAATGATTTATATATATTATTATGTAGTTAAGAAAATTTGAAATAATTATGATGTAGTCATAGCGTGTGTTTAATTTACGATATTACAAGAAACAATGTTTGTAAAGTATTATAATCTTTGTATAACTCACCTCATCACTTACTTATACACGTACTGTAGCTGGTTTCGGTGGCTCTGGTAATGATCTTGTAATGCTATTAGGTGTATTTTGTATCATATTATAAAAGCATCACCTACTTTAAAAAAATATATTATATTGCCTGTTTACTTACAAATACATTATTAGTTCTGTTAAAAAGACTTAGAACATGTAACTTTATGTTAGTTATCACAAATATGTCATTAGCTGGTTAAAATTAATTGTATGTAGATACATACAATTAATTTTAACTAAATTGAGCAGTCTCTTCCATCATGCACATAGATATGTTCATGATGGAAGAGACTGCTCTCCACGACACAGGGAATCCTAGTGTGGGGAGCAGTGTTTTGTTTAAGATACATAACATGTAAAATTCTTTTTTGAGGGAAATAAAGATTTGTTTGTTTGTTTGTATATGTCATAGTCTGTCAAGAAAGTGTAGAAATTAAAAAGTGGCAACATCGTAGTGTCATCCCTTTCAAATCAATCTAAGAAAAAAGGGATGACACCACGATGTTGCCACTTTTTAATTTCTTCACTTTCTTGACGGACTATATGTATAAAAATGAAATAACTCGATTAAACGGTTGAACCGATGTGGCTAATTTTAGTCTTAAAATATTCCTGGAAGTCCAGGGAAGGTTTATAAGTGACACGAAGTTCACCGGGACATCAGCTAATCACTAGTATTACATATTATGAATTTATAACACCTGTTATTTAAGTACCCTCTCCCTGAGAGGTGCAGACCTACTTTGATGACCAGTCAGACCTGTTTTATTAAGGAACTACTTATTTAAAAAACACAAAAAATAAAAAACAGGGTTTTGTTATTTTAACCCATCAGTCGTGACAAAACGAGACACAATAGCTTTTTCATTGTTATCGCGGCCGGATGTGGCCGCTTGGGGCTTCATGAATTAATAAAATATGATCATCCAATTAATAATATTCTACAATGCAGCCGGAAACAAAATCATCGCCACATGTAGGTAGTTACAGCAGTGGTGTCACAGTGAAGAGGCACTTTCATCTTCAATAATCAGCTCTTCAATATCCTAATAAAGGGTTAATTCCCATTCCTTGTATTTATTTTCAGTGTTTTTTTTCAAAATGATAGCATAAATTCTCTCAGTAATTTCGGTTATTTCGTTAAACGCTTTTTCTGCTACCTGTAAACATAAAACGTAATACTTAATTATAATATTATATTACGCTGCATCAAAGTGTTAAAGGAGTTAAGCACATACACTGTGACACGAGAATTTTATATACATCTAAGATACATAATTACGCAAAGCACCTAAGTCAAAGTATCAATCATTGTTAGGCGCGTTATATTATAGATTTCTTTGACAGTTCATTGTTTAACGTAAACAGGTTTATGTAAAATTGTTGTTTTATTATACCACATAATACTTACTCAGGCTACTTAAAATTGCATTATACAATAAAATTAACAAACAGAATTTATAAAACAAACGCTTAATTACCTGCTACTATGGCGATTGAACGATCAGAATCGGAAATGTGGACGCGAGAATTTCAGTGATATTTTCACGTTTTACTATTTTTCTTCAATGAAAATCTTCAAATTTTCATCACTCTGACACGTCTTTCACTTTAATTGTTAATATTAATCACAGTAACATTTAGTTTTCACATTGTAAAACTAAATTTAAGCAAATTGAAAATGTTTGTTTTGATAATTTTATGTCATACAATAAAGGGTTAAATGTCAAAAGAGTGTTGCTATTGCTAAAAAAAAAAGTTTCGCCTCCTAGACATTCTTGACGCACTATATGTTGTTAAAAATTAAAAATTTTAGTAATTTTTTTGTCAAAACATAGTATATATAACTTAATAATGATAACGAAACACATGAAAATCTAGTGATCTATGAAACAGATGGCAGCACTTTCTTTGACTTTTGATTGCTTTTGATGGCAAAGGAGTACAATAGATATTTATTTTAATTCGTCCCGGTCGGGACAGGCAAAAGGGAGTGTTGCCCATAGGACTCATAGGAGTAATAGACAGCTGACTTTAGTCTAGACTCTAGACTCTAGAGTAGACTTTGAACTGTCATTTCATTTGTGACATAGTACGTGTTCTTTTGAGTCACCGTTATTCTGGAAATATAAGTCTTACAGAGAAATATAAGTCTTCAATCTCCTAATTTTCGTCATTCAGTGTTCGAAGGACGATATTCAGTGTTATATCGATAAAAGGAAATAGTTGTAAACACATTTCAAGATGAGTCTTCAGTGGACAATAATAGCGACTTTCCTCTACGCCGAAATAGCTTTCGTACTGCTGCTCACTTTGCCGATCGCGAGTCCCTCGAGATGGAACAAATTCTTCAAGTCGAAATTCCTCGCGTATATAAGCGGGCAAGCGTCGATATACTTCCTGGTGCTGATCGGAGTGCTGATCTTGTGTCTTCTGGATGCCATCCGCGAGATGCAGAAGTACTCTAGCATCGAGGCGACCGACCACCAGCATCTCGACGCCGAAATGCAAGGCAACATGAGATTGTTCCGCGCCCAAAGGAACTTCTACATATCCGGCATTTCCCTGTTCCTTTTGATCGTGATCCGTCGATTGATCCAAATGATCTCGGAGTTGGCCACGCTCCTGGCGCAGTCCGAGGCCAGCTTCCGTCAGGCTCAAAGTGCGACCGTCGCCGCCAAGAGCCTGCTGTCGAACCAGGGCGTCGGCGACGAGGCCCACAAGAAAGAAATCGAAGTTCTCGAGAGCAAGATCTTGACATTGGAGAAAGAGTTGTCCGTGGCTAAGAAGGACAAGGAGGCTGTGAAATCGCAGGCCGAGAGCCTGAACCGCGAATACGACAGGCTCGCCGAGGAGCACAGCAAGCTACAGAAGAAGGTTACCATCGGAGGAGGAGACAAGAAAGACGATTAGAGTGAGGGAATATTGAGTAATTATTTTTAGTTTACATTTTATGTTTTTCCTACACTAACCTGTAAGAATGTCCATTGTCTAATTTTAACCTTTCCGTGTATACAATGTGTATTTACAAGTTAGCTTATGCAATAATGAGTCATCTTGAACAAGAATGTACACGGAATTGTTTGCAAGTGGGTGTCTGCCTTATTATTGTTAAACAATACCACAATTTTTGTGTTATAAGTCTGATTTTGTGATTTCTTTTGTGTCCTTAGAATGGGTTGTTGCATTTTCTATTGAAATAACAATTTTCTATGTCAAATGTTTTTAAATTAGAAACTTTGGTAGGTACTTAATCCTTCGATCGTGGAAAAACGAGACACAATAGCCTTTCAATTGTTATCGCGAGCAGCTTGATGGGTTAAAAAGTATTTTTGTATAAAAGCCAGTGGAAAATAATGAGATACACTTGTGTATCAAGAAGGTAATTGAAGATAAATATTTTGTATTAATTCATGAAGCCCCAAGCGGCCACATCCGGCCGCGATAACAATGAAAAAGCTATTGTGTCTCGTTTTGCCACGACTGATGGGTTAAATAGTTTAGAAACATAACTTATAAAAGTAAAAAAAACATACTTTTTGGCTATGATGTTGATTAGCTTATTTTCACAAAATATTTTGAGTATGTTTTTGTCTATTTCTGTTATAATAATGTATTGAATATACCTGGATGTCTGCTATTAAATAAGACTACCTGGACTTTAATGAGAGCCTTGTTCTTCAAAATATATCATACTCTTTGTACACATAGTAATTGTCTTTAAATTATAGTTGTTATTGTGTCACTTCGCTTGCATTTGTATTTTGTGTCCTCAATCTTTCCTTCACACACATAGCAAGAAAAATGTTACTAGCATGCTTTAAAACTGTAAGTTGTATTGTAACAATATAATAATACTTATATAATATTTATAATGTACAAAGAATGTTATATGGAGCCCTAAAAGTGTATTGTTTCTGTTTGTTCTGTTGAAGAGGGTATTTTCATCATGAAGGTGTAATGTCTTTTTTATTGGGAATGTTTTGGGTAAATAAAACATTTTTATATTTATTATTGTTCTTATTTATCATTCTTAAAGGATAGATAAGTGTAGTAGCGAGATAAAAGGGTCTTTATCTTAACCCTAGGGAGCCCTAAAAGTGTATTGTTTCTGTCTGTTCTGTTGAAGAGGGTATTTTCATCATGAAGGTGTAATGTCTTTTTTATTGAGAATGTTTTGGGTAAATAAAACATTTTTATATTTATTATTGTTCTTATTTATCATTCTTATAGGATAGATAAGTGTAGTAGCGAGATAAAAGGGTCTTTATCTTGACTTTGTAGTTTGTACTTAAATAATGTGAAAGCAAACTTTGAACACAAAGAGAAAGTTTGTCTCAATGACGCAATTCTTGTAGTTTGTACAAATGAATTCATGGTGCAAGTCTATTTCAATAGATTAGAAAATCTATAGAGAAGTGCTAGTACTTACTACTTACTATAAGTAGTGTTGTTATAATTAATGTGAATGTGTGTCTACTGTCTATACTTATTTCTGTTACCATAACCTCTTCAGGCTAACCAAAGTTTTGGGTGAAAATATACAACACCAAATTGCACTAGGACATTGCTACTTAGAAGCCTCTAATCTTAATACCAAATTGTGATACATTTTATTTATTTATTTATTAAGTTAATTACAACGGGTTGCCCCAATTACAATAATTAACTACAATCTTGACTTAAAATTAAAACTTAAAATTAATTATGACAATGTTACAATATATACACAAATTAAATTAAATAATAATAGAAGAAACCCTTTCGTACTTATTTTCACAAAATCTAACACATGCATGCTCTCTTCACATCTATCCACTTATGAACAAACACATCGCATTCAGGATTGGCCGACAGAAGGGCGTTGAGCAAGTTTAGTGCTCGGTACAGCGGGGACTCGGCTCTCGCGACAGTCCGACATGACGGCAGTGCGAATAATTTTAGCCGACGGTTAGAACGGTGCTTTAGATAGTTGTCAGGCACATACAAGCGGCAAATCAAGGCATGGAGTTCAGGGCAATCGATTATATTGCGAAGGATTTTTAAGGCAACCAATTAAGGCAACCAAAGGTCTACGCCTCGTCGGACCTCTAAAGATTGGTAACCTAAGGTGCCCAAGAGATAGCCTGTTGGGTACATGTAAGGGTAGTATCCGTACACTTTCTTAAATAAAAATCTGAGAAACGCCTTTTGGATTTTTTCCAGCATCAGAATTGATGTAGCTGTGTAAGGAGCCCAGACACACGCATCTGTTTCCAACTTGCTGCGTACTAGTGCATTGTATTATGTATAGCAGTGATATAACGGCAGGATTTTTAAAATCCTTAACGTTCCGAAGTACAAAACCAAGACGTTTGAAGCTGTCTTGAGCTGTCGCATATATGTGGTCCTTAAACGTAAGATTTTTGTCGAAGTATACCCCCAGGTCTTTGATACTATGGACACGGGAGATAATATGACCATCCATGGAATAATCAAAGACAATTGGATGCAGCCTCCGCCCATAAGTCATTACGCTACATTTTTTCATATTGAACAAAAGGTTGTTGGAAATATTCCAGCGTTTTACAGCATCCAAGTCCTTTTGCAAGAGAAGACAGTCATAAAGAGATTTTATGATCATAATGATCTTGAGGTCGTCGGCATACAGTAAACACTTAGCAAACTTAAGGATGGTTGTAAGATCGTTAATAAATATAAGAAATAAGAGAGGGCCCAACACAGACCCTTGACTTACACCAGAGCGTGTATGATAGGGGGCACTCTCAAAACATCCATACCTCACAAATTGCATTCGATCACGAAGATAGTCAGCGAAAAAACGAACAAGGCCCGGAGAAAACCCAAGAGCGCTCAACTTTTTGAGGAGAACATCATTATCGACTCTATCAAAGGCTTTGCAGAAATCAAAGTATAGAATACTTACCACTTGATAACCTGCGTCAAGAGCCTTAGAAATGATGTCCACGTGAGCTAAAAGATTTGTACTGACGGAGCGTCCAGGACGGAAACCATGCTGGTCATCAGAAAGAATTCCACGGATCTGTTTCATTAATATGTTATGAAGCGCAAGCTCGAAAACTTTGGCGATAGAAGGCAAGACAGCTATAGGTCTGTGGTTTTCCACTGACAGACGATCGCTCGTTTTGGGAATAGGTATGACCCTCGATAACTTCCATTGGTTAGGATATATTCCAGCCCTAAGAGATGTGTTGAACAGGTGACATAACGGAACGGTAAAGATATCTTTGCACGCTTTTAGGACATATGGGGGTACACCATCAGTGCCTATCGAGCTTTGTGCTTTAAGCTTGTCAATAGCCTTTCTTACGTCTCCAGGTGTTAAGGATGGAAGAATTATACTAGTTCCCTCAGCATTGACAGGCTCTAACTTGGGATCTAGCTTAGGTACATCAGGGAGAAAAACGCTAGAGAAGTATAGAGCAAACGCTTCTGCACTTTTAGTTCCCGAGTAGAGTGAACCGTTAAATAATACAGTTGGTTCCATCCCACCCTTAGATTTTAAGTTGGAAATGTGCTGCCAAAATTGCTTTGGATATTTGAACAACCTACTTTCGATGGCAGAACAATAGGAGCTGTACTCGGCCTGTACTTTCGTTTTCAGCTCTGAACGCAAGTTCTTAAATTGGGTGTAGGTGAGCTCACAACGAGTACGTTTCCATTTATTATGCAGTCGTTTTTCTTGTTTTAAACCGCTAACAATATCTGCAGTGAACCCGACTGGATACCGCCTGTTGCCCAAGGATTGTCTTTTTTTCATGGGAACAGAAGTGTCGAAAGCGTTATGCAAAATGTTATTAAACGTATCGGTAGCAAAACGGGTGTCAGTATAGTCTAGAACCTTGTGCCATGGGGCGGTATTGAGGGTATGGTATAGATGTACAAAATCAGCTTTGGTAAAATTGTAATCATGACGCTAGTTTATGTTACTAGGTTCCATAGCCTCACTGGGCTTACATGACACTATAGAAACAGTAACGTCAAGAGGAGGATGATAAAGGTCGATTGGGACCAGTTCTATTCCCGGTACATAGTCACAACTAGCAACAGCACCCTTCCGCGTCAAAACAACATCCAACTTACTACCACGCATATTCATCACATCGTTTACATCATACATATTACAGTAGCTCAAGAAATAACAATAATATTTTTTTATGTTAATAGATGCACTGTTCATGTTAAGGTCTCCCAAAATTATGAAATGTCCCTTCAAGTTAAGAATTATTTCTTCGACCTTGTAGAACCATGACATATACTCATCATCTGTTGCAGTTGGCTTGAGATATACAACGCAGACGTAAACTAAAGAACCCAGATAGGAGAAAGAGGCCCACAAATCCTCCCCATGATCAGTTTCAAGTTGACGACATCGGTTCATTATTATGCCTGGGCGAGATGCAAGCAAAACTCCGCCTCCTAAAGATAATCTATCTCTACGTAATATGCTCCATTGCCTGCAGATATTTCATTGTCATCAATCGAAGTGTCTAAGAACGATTCGGTCACTGTCGGTCACATTATACATTACATTCGGTCACATTATTTTTTCTTGGTATTGAATTTAAAATGTTGTCATGATTAAGCAATAATATCTATGAATAATAATATCTATGGACACTTTATACCACGTCAGTCTGGCCCCGTGCTAAGTAGGTACCAAAGCGTTAGCATAGAAAGGTTAGTGATTGTGTGTTTTTCAGCCTGGTGGACTCTGTACTTAGCAGTCTTTTATTTAAATCTAGCGATAGTCTATCGCGCGAGGAATATAAGTTTTTCCGGAAAAAGAAAGGATCTATAAAGAAACAAAATATCTTGAATCTTCATTAAAAATTTCAACCAATCAAAATCGGTTTAGCAGTTTCAGGAGTTATTTTATATAAGTTCGAAGATCAAACTTAAAAAAATAGGTAAGGGAAAATCTTCTGATTACTTAACTATTCGAAGAAACTAAACTACGAAACCACAATTTTTATTTTTTAATAAGTAATAATTTATTATTGTCAGTTTTTTTATGTCATGTGAATAACCACACAAAAAGCTGTTACAAGTAAGTAATATTCATAATTCAAGGAATGTAGGTTTTTTATTAAAAAATAATTACACACGTGACGAAATATAATAATATTTAAAATATGTCTAACATAAAAAACATTTATCGACGAACAGACGGGTCGCCTGATACAAAGTCCATGGTCAACACTGGAGGAGCTTCAAGTAACAAACGTGGGGCAGCTTCGGCACAATTGACATGGGAGCTTGACCTAGGCTGATTCACGATTGCTGTTCAACTCGGATTCGGATACTATGCGTGCCGTGCAGGTCAACGCCTGGCGCGGCGAGTTAGAACTTAGATGTCGCGCGATGAAGTTTCCTAATCCGAGTCAAATTACGCATTGTGAATCATGACCCTGATCAGCAAAACGGCTTCAAATTGCACGATACCGAGGCCTGATACAAAACCGGCGGAAGCCGGGACCCAACGCGTATAATAGAGAACGAGCTGAGAGGGGGAATAATGACCTCGGTATCGCGAGCGTCCATGGGCAGCTAAGGCTTATCATCAGGCGGTTCGTCTGCTCATCTTTACTGGTTACAGCTCGTCCCTAATCTTAACATTGAAGTTCTCGTTCTCGATGAAGCCGAGGCTGTCCCAGAAGGTCTTCTGTCCGAAGTCGGCGCTGGACTTCATGTGGATGTTGTCCGCTCCCGCGATCTCCAGGTATCGCAGGTCCGGCGAGGCGGGGTCCACCTGCTGCCACTCCGCCGCGCCAGGGAGTTTCGGCACGCTGTAAGTGAGTAGAGGTTATGGTGCATTTTCACTGGTCGATAGGGCCCGCATGCGGGGTGCGGGAGATCATGCCTCGACCAATCAAAATGCGCCATTAGTTGCCATAGACTCCCCGTATGCTGTATACCACACGAGTTAACGACTAATGAAAATGCGCTCTTCTACTGGAATCATGT
Source organism: Polyommatus iphigenia (assembly GCA_963422495.1). NCBI lineage: Eukaryota > Metazoa > Arthropoda > Insecta > Lepidoptera > Lycaenidae > Polyommatus > Polyommatus iphigenia. The sequence goes on from OY730184.1 coordinate 6,898,868, forward strand.
ACATTGTACACGCTTACCATACTTTACTCGGCGAAACATGGCGATAGCGGTCATTGACTCCCTGTCAAAAACTTGTCATTTTATAGAAAATTACAAGTTTTTGACTTTGTATAGACAAAGTCGTGAAATTGACAACATCTGACACTTCATTGTCAATCGCACTCTATATAGAAAATGACAATTAGTTGTTGACAGGGAGTCAATGACCGCTACCGCCATGTTTCGCCGAGTAAAGTATAAGAATCTTAACGCAGCGTATAACAATTTGATGTTGGTTGTTTTTGTCTGTCAAGTGACTATCCTATTTGTCAGACAAAGACAAGCAGACTGTGTAGTTATTAGTAAGGGACTCGTGCCTGAAAAAACGAGATAGCAATACATTTGTGCTAGGTGCTAGCTTAGAAATTCATTGCCTCGACCATGGACGTATAAAAAAAGGCGGACGGAGTCCTACCATACACAAAACTGTGTCGTTCAGAGTCGGCCAGCTGGCTGTATGTACACGGTCCGCACGCACACATTCTTGCGCTAGTCCATACCATTTGACAGGCGTAAGAATGTGTGCGTGGCCGACTCTGAAGAAAAGTGAAGACACAGTTTTGTATATAACAAGACTCCGTCCGCCTTTTTTTCTACGTTCATGGCCTCGAGTCAATGCATTCATAAGTTCTCCGCGACCAGGCTGCGTCCAAATTTTAAAAGTTTTAACGTTAATTGTTTCGAAGAAACACTTTTGAAATTTTTGAGTCGTTACCCAGTAGAGGCGTAGCTGTAGACCATGTCCAGGAGCGCATCCCTCATGCTGATGTCTTCAGGGGACTCTGACGACCACAGCACATTGTAGATCTCGAACGTGTCGTCGCCGTGGCTGACTCCTGAGTGGACATCATAATATTATGAGCAATATTTTTACTACTGACTAGTAGGTATGTTTAATGTTGCTACTTCTATATAAAAGCTTGTTTTTAGTAGGTAACAAAGGGACCTATCAGACAGAAAGCGGTCACGCGTTCAAACTTCAAGCGTTCTGCTACCGTAAGGTACTATTATGTATTCTGTGGTTCTGCGTCGAATTCTACGTTTGAATGGCCAGTCACACAGCGATTCCGACGCGGTCAAAACGACCCCTGTGTGAGTTTATAGGTATCTATGTATTGTAAGTTGTAACACAACACAATTTTTTGCTTACGACCATGGTCTCTTAGGGTCGGGTCACAAAAACACGATACGACATCGTAGAAACTCACGTAGAAATTCAAAGATGACGCATCGTGAGTTTCTATACGACGCGACGTCGTGCCGTATATCGTGGCACGTCACGATGTCGCGTCGTAGCTTTTTACGATGCTCGTCGTAGATTCCCACGACACGACGTCGCATCGTGAAACGACGCCGCGTCGTGGTACGTCACGAGTCACGACGTCATGTCGTGTTTTTGTGTCCCGGCCCCGACGGGTACCGTAGTACAACTAAAACTTACTTAGTTATTGTATTGAAATACTTACTAAAAAAACGGTTGTCTATAAAGTCGGTTTACTGACGATAGTTGAACGTGACAACGTGCCTCTTTGTCGCTCGTTCCGCGCTCTCGCTTGCACTTCAAGCCTTAAATGGAACGCCTCAGAGCGAGGTAACGCCGCATGAGTCATGTTTTTTCGTGCGTGCAGCCGTCTCCATCGAATTATAAGACGTCACGTCAAAGCTCATTTCCCCGACTGTACATTTCTGCTTAGCACAATTTTCCCCGACTGTACATTTCTGCTAAACAACTCATTTCCCCGACTGTACATTTCTGCTTAGCACAATTTTCCCCGACTGTACATTTCTGCTTAGCACAATTTTCCCCGACTGTACATTTCTGCTAAACAACTAATTTCCCCGACTGTACATTTCTGCTATACAACTCATTTCCCCGACTGTACATTTCTGCTTAGCACAATTTTCCCCGACTGTACATTTCTGCTAAATAACTCATTTCCCCGACTTTACATTTCTGCTTAGCACAATTTTCCCCGACTGTACATTCCTGCTAAACAACTCATTTCCCCGACTGTACATTTCTGCTAAACAACTCATTTCCCCGACTGTACATTTCTGCTAAACAACTCATTTCCCCGACTGTACATTTCTGCTTAGCACAATTTTCCCCGACTGTATATTTCTGCTAAACAACTCAAATGGAACGCCTCAGAGCGAGGTAACGCCGCATATTGCGTCATGTTTTTTCGTGCGCGCAGCCCATATCGAATTATAAGACGTTGTCACGTCAAAAAGTACTCCTGTCATCAAGGGCGTCGCCAGCCGACGGCGCAGGGGGGGGGCAAGTTGACTTTACCTACTACAATTCATACTTTTCTCATTCTCTATGAATTAGAGTGGAATTGGTGAATTAATTCGAGTTTCGACGTACGGGAATGATTGTTCAAGCCTTGAACTTCAAGCAAATCAACTCAAAGACTTAGGACTTTGGTGACATTATATTTGGCAACTTTTTTAGAATCTCTGGGGGGGGGGGGGGGGGGGCAGCTGCCCCTCCCTGCCCCCCCTTGGCGACGCCCTTGCCTGTCATAAGTACCTACCGTAGTTATTATCGTTCCTGGCCATCATCTCGGACACGCTGTGTTGTCCACGATGGCTGTACCGGTACAGGTAGGTGGGTTGGCCGGTCTTTGCCGCGTGGAGACGCGCGTTCATACCTACACCCACCGCGAACAGACGGTCGCCTAGAGCCTGCAAGATAATGCGGGGTTTACACGGGTGACTAAAGCCGCACGATTTACGCCGCACGGCGAAAATAGACTGTCTAGGCGTAAAGAGAAGATTTGAGATAATTGTAACAAAAATACGACTTCAAACAGCTTTTCCTTATCGTGGCACCGCCTTTGAAAATATTTTCTTTCCGACAAAAAAATAATCTTGAAAATCGATTCATAATGCGAAGCAGATGTTGCCGGCAACAGTATAAAATTATCACGATTCAAACTGTCCCATGGTACATGTACTATTGTCGGACGGACTAATCAATAGACACGTACTTAAACCAAATTATTTCAAGTTCAACAGTTTTAGCGTAAATAAATTTAAACAAATGCGAGTAGGAATCGCGCACGATGGGTTCCGTATTGTTATAGAGGAAAAATAGGCCAAAACTTGTGTTTTTGAATTGGGAGCCCCCCTTAAATTTGTATTTTATATAAAGTTACCTAAATATTATTATTAATTATTAAAGTAGACATATAACTAAGGCCTTCATGAAATGATTTACGAGCAAAAAAGGACAAAAAAATTACGTTTGTTGTATGGGAGATCCTTAATATTAATTTTATCTTGTTTTTAGTAAGTATATTTTGTTGTTATAGCGGCAACAGAAATACACAATCTGTGAAAATTTCCAGTCTAGCTATAGCGGTTATTGAATTATAGCCTGGGGACAGACAGACAGACGGACAGACATCGAAGTCTCAGTAATAGAGTCCCGTTTTTAACTTTTTACTCTTTGGGTAAGAAACCCTAAAAAGTAGCAAACATAAATACTGCCACACTCGTTTCGCATTTATAATATTCGGATTTACTAGTTTCATTTTATATTTTCACAGTTTAGTTACAATTTGAAATAGAATCCAGCAATTGTGGACACTTGTGGCACAGGTCGGCCTTGACCAGAGGATAATAAGTTCCACACAAAGAGACTTAAACTTGCGCAGTGCGCACAGCGAAATGGGTTTAAGTATGTGGTCGGCAGATAAATTACAAGCGGCCGTCTTCGCTCCAGCCTCCACACTCCACAGACGAGAAAATATAACCTTAACCTTCGTACGTTGTCTGCAGAAAACTTTTGAGTTTTTTAGTATACTGTTTGTAGGGAATAAAGTTGCTGAATAGCTGGAGTAAAGTGCGCTGCGTCGCTTTTCGGTTTTAGATGCTTACGAACCTTTATCTAACTAAGCCCTCAGACTAAACCTAAAGCTTTTTAAATGTCGTGGCTGACCGTTACTTACGAAGTAACTATTTGGTAATCTGTGCCGTTACAATAGGTATGTCAGTATAACGATAAAACATCGTTTATCTTAATTATACGACCGACGTCTAACTTTAGATACTATAAATACCTCAGATAAATACATAGTCGGATATTATAGTCCCTCTCATTTTTCGTATACTTAAAAGAGAACACGTCATGTAGTACAATTGTACTAGCAGAGAAGTTGATTCCTAGGCATATGGGGGACCTACGTAGTTTGGTCGCGTTACATCAAACCCACAGATCTCAATTTATAATACAATGAATTCACTGCATGATCCGACCAAATGACGTTGGTCTGTCAACTGCCTAGGAATCAATTTCCTTGATGGTACATAATATTATGCAGAAGTAAACCACAAGTATAACTTCAAACATACACCTACGAGTATAACAACTTTATTATAGGTAATAGGTAAAGTTACACTATTTGCATATTCCACTCATTAAAGTCCATTTTAACAGGAATTTATATGAAATACAATTGTTATGAGTCCGCTGCGAGCAATTACAGCAGTTGTTAACATTTACGGCATTAAGCGGCTCTATAATTGAAAGTTATGGTTTACACTCGACAGTGGACGATATTCACATTACTTGGGAATTGGGATTAAAACAAATTGTGCGATAAATAAAAACTACAGCGAATAAATAACTTGTAAGTATGACGTATGTAATAACTTAAAATCTTTAACTGATATCTATACATATAATAAAACTGTAGAAATGACGATTCTGTACATTAAAGATATTCAAAAAATAATAAGCGGAGGGTGTCACTACATCGCTATACAAGCCAAAAATGTGGTCAGTTTTTTTGTCTGTCTGTCTGTCTGTCTGTCTGTCTGTCTATCTGTATGTTTGTTCCACTATCACACGAAAACTACTGATCCGATTTGAATGCGGTTTTCGCAGATATATTTGTCTTCTTCCAACTTAACATCTGGTGTATAAAAATTTTTCCCCCCACCCCTCTAAGGGGACAAAAGAGGGGGTCAGATTTTGTATAAGACTTTTGCTTTAACACGAAAACTACTGATCCGATTTGAATGCGGATTCGCAGAGGTCAGATTTTGTATTAAGTAAACTTTTTTCTTTAATGGACTTACTTTATATTATTAACTATTTTTCCAACTTAACATCTGGTGCTACATAACATTTTCCCCCCACCCCTCTTAGGGGACAAAAGAGGGGGTAAGATTTTGTATGCTGATGAAGTAGAAATACTTTAAATGGCAAAACAACGTTTGCCGGGACAGCTAGTACATAAATAATTGCGAAAACTGTGTAGGTACATTGTCGTCTGTCTAATATCCCATCAGTCGTGGCAAAACGAGACACAATAGCTTTTTCATTGTTATCGCGGCCGGATGTGGTCGCTTGGGGCTTCATGAAATATTACGTCTTCACGCCGCAACCGCTGATTTTGATGGACAAAGTTTCTAAAAGGACATCAGATACTTTTTATCTGATGTACTTATTAATCTCTTTAAGTGTCTAAACCATTAGGTATTACCTTTATGGTCTAAACATATTAGGCTGAAAATATGCGCGGCCGAAGTTTGGCATGATTACGCCTGCAATGCGCATACAATATTACGCGGCGTAATTTCGGCTTGGTGTGTCATCGGTAATTTAAAATACATTGCAGGCGTAATCATATGAACTTCAGCCGCGTATCTTCGGCATGGTGAGTTTAGACACTAAGAGCTACTCTATCTACTGGTATCATACCTGGACTAGCTCAGGGAAAGTCTCCTGGCTGACTGGTCTCCCGCCCAGGTAGTGCTCCTTGATCTTGTCAGCGACGGCGGCGCGCTGGTCCAGCGGCAGAGTGTCGTTGTACTCGAAGATGTTGCTGGCGAGGTGGCTCCACCGGGACTCCAGGTCGTCCAGGAGATCGGGCTCGGTTTGGTAACCTGGGGAAAGAAATGGATGGTGTGGATTTACCATAGAAGATTAAGCTTTTCTTCAAAATACAAAAAATGTGCGTTAACACGATTTATATCGAGACGACAAATTCCCTCGGACCTCAGACAATTATAGTGATTGTAATTTATCTATACCTAAGCAAGGTATTTTTTTTTGAAGTAAAACTGCTTCAGCGGCGTTGAGCACTTTTGTGGGATGGGTAAAAACTGTGAAACTCGCGTCAGATTCTCGTGCTGATCGAAAAACCTTGGAAAAACCGTAAGACGGTTGGAGAGTAGTGTTTTGTGTCGAACTCGAACTCGAACTCGAGCTCGAACTCGAACTCGAACTCGTACTCGAACTCGAACTTGAATTGATTGTAAGGGTTTCGATTAATTAAAAAAATAGATTTTTTAAAAATCGATTTTCATAAAAATGGGTTAAAAATTTAATCGATTGTAAGGGTTTCGATTAATTAAAAAAAAAACGTTTTTTTAATAATCGATTTTCATAAAAAATGGGTTAAAAAATGCACAACGTTAATAATCAAGTTTTCACTTCTGCCGGCACTCCCGGAGTGCAACCCGTCTTTTTTTTTCACCTGATGGTAAGCAACTACCGTCGCCCATGGACACTCGCAACATCAGAAGAGCTACAGGTGCGTTGCCGGCCTTTTAAGAGGGAATACGCTCTTTTCTTGAAGGTTTGCAGGTCGTATAGGTCCAGAAATACTGCTGGTGACAGTTCGTTCCAGAGTTTTACAGTGCGCGGCAGAAAGTTACGCGAAAAACGCACTGTGGAAGACTGCCACTCATCAAGGTGATGAGGATGGTATGTTTTTCGCGTGGGACGATGGCAAAAAGTTGCAGGTGGTATGATTCCGAACAATTTCTCAGAGCACTCCCCGTGATACAACCGATAGAGGATGCAGAGTGAAGCTACATCTCGGCGTAATTCCAAGGGGTCCAAGCTGTTTGAAACACTATGGCAGTCAACAATTCGAGCGGCCCTTCGTTGGATACGATCCAGAGGTTGGTATTTTGGCGCCCCTGCCCAGAGATGTCGTATGTGTCGTACTTTCAGAAAAAAATTATAATAATTTGACCACAATGTTGTTCTGACTATTAATGTCATTTGCTACTGAAAGTCTGCAATAACTAAGATACTTATTCGCAGCTGGTACCCTCGTCCGACGCTTTAATATGAGTCGCTGAATGAATCTGACCGGAAAACTACCTACGTAGATTATCAGTAGGCCTACTACGAAACCGTTTTGACACTCAAACAATCGAATGAGAATGCCGCGTCTTTAACAAAACCGAAATGACGCTGTGAGAGTAGGACGCGGCATTCTGATTCGATTGTTTGAGTCTCAAAACGGTATCGCGGTACGGCTCTAGACTTACTGGCGGCAGGATAGAGTCCCTCCTCGGACGTGACGGTGGTGATGAGCGGCAGGTGGTGTATGGCGCCGGCGACGGCCGCGTGGTAGGGGTACTGGGTCAGGAACGCACCCTTGGAGTTCACCTCCGCGGTCGGCGTGAACACAGTGAACATGTGGACGCGCCAGTCCTGGAAAAGGGCAGTTTAAAATAAAATAAAAATGATTCTATTTCTGAATTGAAACAAATGCTTTCAGAACGTTGGTGCTACTGGTGCCTACCACCGGTTCGGGAACTAACCCGGCGAGAAAAACCGGCGTAAGAAACTCGCACTCGTTTAAATACACAATGTAGAGAAAATAAATTCAGCAGGCTGCAGGACTAACCGAAAATTTTTATCGAGCTGAAGGTATTGCTTGAGCGCGCTAATCTCACAAACTGCTTGACCGCATTTATGTAATTCGGTACAGATATAGAGTAGCAGGGATAATATATAACATACCGTCTACACATGGTGATTGTTTGGCGAATACATCAAATACGCAAATACAAGTAGCCATGTGAAGTGCCTCCATTACAGTCGACGTTACGACGAGATGGAGCACCCCGTTACGAGCATTATAGCTCCTGTCGACTACACAGCTATCATACTCGTCACTCCGAACCATCCGTACTCAGGTGATACTCACGAACATCTCGATCTGCGCGTTGACGACCTGCTCCGCCGGCCTGAAGCGGAGGCAGTCGGCCATCTCCTTGGTGCTGGTGGTGGGGCAGCCCACGATGGCGGCCAGCGCCTTGGCCTTCTGCAGCGGCTTGACGGCGTGTGTCCACGACGCGAACGCGGACCCGCTGAACGCGATTCCACGGTTGAATGTGTCTGGAGAATGTTTCTTGGTGGTAAATGAGTGCAGGAGTGATCGTTGAAGGCTCAGGTTGAAGGTATAGAAAGAAAATTCTTCTCTGACCGTATCCAAAGCGAATGTTTTGGATACGGTCAGAGGGCATGCGTCGCGGGCATGCCTCACGATCGCTGTTGACTACGCATGCCCTTGACTAACAGAAAAAGGCACAGTGTGGACAAAGCTATAGGTCGCGTAGGTTTGGCCGCCTTTGTCATTGTCGGTCAATATGACAGAAAATAAATAAAAAAAAAACTAACAAAATACTTAATTAATCAATTAACAAAAGTTACAAAAAGAAACAGTTTGAATTGGCGGCGACAGTAGCTATATTTAGCTCGCTATAATTAGTAGATAGCTCTCAACATGCAAGTGAAACTTTGTCAACTTTGCTAACTTTGTTATCTCGGCGACTAACAATACAATCTCAAAGTAAACTCGTAGATTCAGGACTTTCAGAAGTCTAGACTAGCTAATTTACATCAGCCCTGTTATATGTCCGAGCAAATATTAAGGTAGGCTATCTCCAGACAATGCTCAGGTTGCGAACTAAAGATAACCGCGACTAACCTCTGCGATAAACTGGACAAATATAGATAGGTAGCGGACTTGTTTATAAACTAGCGCAGCGGTTCTCAAACTTTTTTGGTGGCGGAACCCTTTTGGAAAGCAAAATACTTGAAAAAACCCTACAATAAAATAATAGTTTTTAAAAGTGTATTCTTTATTAATAAACATAATAAAAGAATAATGTAACAGTTACTAATTATTCCTTACTTTAACATGCCACATGGCAAGTACATTATTACAAGATATTAAAAAATAAAAAATCTAACTAATGGGAGGTATGAAACTGTTTTTTATTTTTCATTAATTGGTTGATGTCAGGTTTGATAGAAGACAGTTGCAGTCTCATATCAGGTTCGGCGTCCAGTCTATTGCGATATATTGTTTTCGTGGCTGCATACGTTGAGAATCCTGTTTCGCACAAATATGTTGTTGGGAACGGGAGAAGAATATTCAGAGCCATTTTGCCAAGCATTGGATATTCATTACGAATTCTGCACAAAAAATCGTTGAGAGGCATCGTTTTGAACAGTGACTCCATACTTGTGTCTGATGACATTTCTAAAAGAGATTCATATATCTCGTTTGACATACTTTCGGGCTTTTGCAAGTTGGGTAAAAAAGGATTATGGATAATGAATCCATGAATTCAGTTTTATTTTTGTATTCTGTTCTTCGGGAAAATACTTTTCAAAAGATGCGCGCATCGAAGTGAGATATTGGACCAATTCTTCAAACATATCATCTTGAAACATTTCTGAGTCGTTATCGCTAACAAACTCACTGAGTGACATAAAGCTTTCTATTTCTCTCTTATCAACGCAAACAATCCAAAAATCTAATTTTCTTCTGAAGGCAGTTATTTTGTTATAGGCCTGGAACACTGTTGTCTGTTTACCTTGCAATGATAAATTCAATTCGTTTAGTTTTTGAAAGATATCCGCCATAAAAGACAATCGGAACAACCAAGTTTTATCATACAAACGGTCTTTCAAATTAAAAGAAGTATCAGCTGAAAGAAACATTTGTAACTCCGCTCTAAGTTCAAAAAGCCTTGTTAAAGTTTTACCCCGAGACAGCCATCGCACTTCTGTATGGAGCAGCAGTGTTTTATGTTTGCTGCCGTAATCTTCACACAATAATGAGAACAATCGAGATTGTAGTGGTCGTGATTTGATAAAATTAATTATTTTTACCTCTTCATCCATAACTAATTTTCGATTTGACGGCATTTGCTTCATCGCAAGTGCTTGTCTATGCAGAATACAATGGCTGAAACTACAATAAGGCGCTTTATTTTTTATGCGTGACACTGCTCCTGCTGTTTTACCTGTCATCGCCTTGGCCCCATGTGTACAAATGTCAATGCAATCGTTCCAACTGAGATTATTTTCTTCAAAAAATATGTTTATTTTATTAAAAACACTACTGTTTGTGGGCAGCGGTGAACACATAAGCATATCTTCTTCAAAAGAACTTTCATATGGATATCTCACGATAACCAGCAAGATAGCCAGACCAGCGACATCAGTTGACTCATCCATTTGCAAGGCGAATCGTGTTTTTTGTAGACGTGTAACTAGTCCTTGTTTGATGTAGCTTGCCAGATCATGGATTCGCCGTGACACAGTATCGTTTGATAGCGGCACAGTAGAAAGATGCTTTGCAGATTTTTCATCGAGCATACATTTTGTTATGTCTAACACACATGGCTTTATTAAATTTTCAGCGATAGTGTGCGCTTCGCCTGCTTGTGCAATGCGATAGCTAACTAAATATGATGCCTCCATGGCCTTTTCATTGATAGTTTGTGTTACATGCATCATATTTTTTTGACTTTTCCAATAACTGTTCTTTTCTGCGAACAAAAAATTCTTTATTCTTGTCTTTAGACTCGGGGTGTACAGTTTCTAAATGTCGGCGCAATTTGGCAGGTGCCATGGAACTATTAGGAAGCAGTTTACTACATAGCATGCAGAGAGGTGAGCCGTTGGAATCAACAAATCCGAAACTGATATTCCTAATCCGATTCATCATTGTTTCTAATTTAATATGTATAATTAAAACACTATTTATTAGAAGAAATATAGGTTTAATTCTTTAGCACAGAGTGGTGTACAAAAGCGAGGGAGACATGACAAGTATGATAGACAACTAACATGACATTAACATTACAATCGCGTTCATAAACTATGTTCGGGAACATCTCCCTTTCTTTACAAAAATAAGCTTAGCATTCGTAATCATTTAAATAACTAGGTTTAGTTCTAGTACGAACACTTCTGCTTCTGTGAGGTGGCTCTTCCGAAAGCTGCTCGTGAACGTTTTCATTGATATAGGGCTCCGAAAGCTGACATGGTGTGTACAGATGAAATCCAGCAGCATCACTATGTACAGGAGGGTCAGGAGGTGGTTGCTCAGTAACTGGTACATTAGTTGTTTTATTTTCAGAACACTGATCCCCTGCGAAAGGTTTAATGTGGACCCTGTTTCTTCTATAATCTTTCCCATCAACTGTGACTATATAAGATCTATCATTAATAACTTTGGTAATAACACCAAAGCTCCACTTTTTATCAACTTCAGGATGTAGCTGAGTGATCACTCTCTGGCCAATAGTGAAAAGGGTTGGTTGTCTACAATGCTTATCTACATTTCTCTTTATCTTCTCTTTTCTTTTTTTAATATTCTCTGCAACCTGAGGGATAACTTGAGGCTTGAGGTGCTGTAGTGTGCAAGGTAGACCGGTACGTGTACGCCTAGAAAACAGTTTCTGTGCTGGGCTGGTGTTATCCATTTCAATTGGAACATTCCTTAAGTGAAGTAGACTATACCACAAATCTTTTTTAGTTTGAAGGCTCTGAACCACTAATTTCTTTGCTATTTTCACAGCTGCTTCAGCCTTGCCATTAGACTCTGGGTGATGAGGCGAAGATGTCACATGTTCTATTCGCCATGCCTGTGTGAAAGATCTAAATTGTTCATTAACAAAATTTGTAGCATTGTCCGTACAGATTCTTTGAGGAATACCATGTCTTGCGAAATTTTTCTTGCATATTTGTACAATTTCTCTGGCAGTAAGTGAAGTTAGGCTGTCTAATTCAAAAAAATCTGAGTAGTGGTCAACAGATACTAAATATCGCAGATCGCCAACTGAGAAAACATCCATAGAAATATATTGAAAAGGATATAGAGGAACATCATGACACACTAGAGTTAATTTCTGTAAACTTGGTGAATGAGCTGCACATATTAAACATTTCTGAATAAAATCCTTTATGTCTGCCGACATGTTTGGCCAGTAAATGTTAGCTCTAGCCAGACGAAGTGTACTTGATACTCCATTGTGAGATACATGTAGTCTATGTATCATTTCACTTTGTAATGATTTCGGAATAACTACTTGATCATTTCGAAATATCAAGCCATCAGAAGTAGATAATTCGTGACTAATCCCATTAAATATTTTCAGAGACTCTGGTAGTGCAGAGATGTATTTAGGGAATCCATACTTTATATTTATTCTCTATCATTCTATTAACTTTAACAAAGTATCATCCTTCAATGTTTCTTCTTTAATTTTTTTTAATAACTGATCTGAAATTTTTAAATACTTAATCCTGGATATGTTAGCTATAATTTTGAATACTTTTCTTTCCCTCAACTTAGTTTCCAACTCATAATTCTTATCTATCTCTGACGTGACAGGAGCTCTTGATAAAGTATCTGCAACTTGATTGTCTTTACCTTGAATAAACACCAGATGGACATTGTATTTTTGGAGTGTTAATAACATCATTTGCAGACGTTTTGGAGCGTCTACCAGTGGCTTGTTAACAATATTTATGAGCGGTCGGTGGTCAGTTTTAACAATAGTCCTTGAGCTTCCTGCAATATATTGATTAAATCTGGTACATGCAAAAACTACCGCCAACATCTCTTTTTCTATCTGCGCGTATCTTTTTTCTGTAGAAGTTAAACATCTGGATGCAAAAGAAATTATCAGGCTCCTATATTTCCTAAGAGATCATCACCGAGGCTACCACGTCGGGATTCGCCCCGACTACACTCCATCAATACATGTTGTACATGTTCAGGTGTTCCACATAATGCACAATTTGGAGAGTCAACCTTACCCATCATAAATTTGAAAACGTTTGATGGAATGTGGCCGGAGCGCAATCTTAACATTGCTACTATATCTTTTCTAGGCATGGATAATCTATCAAACCACGGGTAACGAGGAGGCTCCCATTGTATTGTTTTGTACCATATTCCCTTACTCAGCGACCGCTCATAGTTTTCCTTTTAAATTCAGCATATTTCCTACTCCCGTAAATTTTTTCACATTAACAGAAGCAAATCCTTTTATATTCAGCATATTTCCTACTCCCGGGAATTTTTTCACATTTACAGAAGCAACCGTTTAGCTGGTAGAATGGGATGGACTCGTTGTTCAACTCGTTGTTCTAAGTAGAACAACAAAAAGAGTTAAAACGGCAATCTAACCCGTGCCTGGCCCTTACTCGCACAATGATTTTGGCTTTTCGAACATTAAATAACATATTTATGCAGTTCATATTACTTTACTGTAATGATAATTTAACGTAGTTTCGTTTAACTAAACTCTACCACTAATAGAACGTTCTATATTTTATAAATAATGACGAAAACTAGTACCGTCCGATTAGAGCCCCGAAAGGGTTTCGTCACAAACAGGTGACAACCCGTATCGGGCGGCCCCACAGACGCTTCCTCTGAGTTTTAATGGCCGATATTAGAATGTTGGCATAACATGGAATAGCCGGAATCATTTTGTTGTTGGATTACAAGAAAGGAGGCATTGAGACAAAGAGACTTAAAAATAAACGGACAAGTGCGAGTCGAAATTTATTTATTACTTTTTGATTCAACAAAAAAAAAAAAAAAAAAATATATATATATATATATATATATATATATATATATATATATATATATATATATATATATATATATATATATATATATATATATATATATATATATATATATATATGGAATATTACGAAGAATTAATAAATATTTATTTATGAAATATACAGGATTTTTTTTATTTTTGATTGGGCCTCCGGTAAACTCACTCACTCGACGAAACACAGCGCAAGCGCTGTTTCACGCCGGTTTTCTGTGAGAACGTGGTATTTCTCCGGTCGAGCCGGCCCATTCGTGCCGAAGCATGGCATATAATATATAATATATTATAAAAGTACTATTTTCAGGGTAGAAAATTTAATTTAAAAATGATTTAGATCCTTTTATGGGCTCCTGCAAGACCAAGGAACAAGAAATTGCAGTTTTAGTGTATGCTGGTCGTGTAGAAACGTCGGTATGTGGCGAAACCCCTTCAGGGCGCCACAGACATGACAAATCTGCCATTTTGCATGCCATTGTCGAGTGGATAAGTTACGCAATACGCAGGTATGCAACGAACAACTCGTGCGCGTGCGTCACCGCTCGCTTGTGAGTCCCTACTGATTTGCCACCCGCGGGTGGTACATACAGTTCGATGCCTATTCGCGCGAGTGGGACAGGCCTGCCGATAGGTTATTAATCATATCGAAACCGAAAATAAATTTTTTCGTATAAAATATAAGCCATGGAGGTATCAAAGTATGTAGGTATGAACTATAATATTATTATAACAGATACTTCTCTCATAGTAATCTATACTTCCATACTAATATTATAAAATGCGAAAGTATCTGTCTGTCTGTCTGTCACGCTTTCACGCCAAAACAACTGAGCCGATTGTAATGAAATTTTGTACACAGATAGTCTAGAGCCTGAGAAAGGACATAATCTACTTTTTAACTGGAAAAGGGGGTTGGAAGGGGGGTAACGGGGGACAGGTCAAAGGTTATACAAAGCTTTGGGAATTGTGTTTATTAGATGGATTCTGAGGAAAATTTGCAGTAATGTAGGCTTCGTTTTATCCCGATTCCCGGCATTGCCACGGAAACGGGAAACACCATGCGAAACTGAAGTCCACGGCGGACGGAGTCACGGGCAACAGCTAGTATTTTATATGTGTATATTGTGTTAATTTGCTTCCTTACTCGGGGTTCCCTACGCAAGTGGCAATAAAATCGGCCGACGTTTGTTGTTGCTGTAGCGCACTGCGCAACAGAAATGCACAATTTGTGTGTGAAAGCCTATCTTCCCCTAGACTTTTAGAACAGTCGGGCATGATCAATTCCCAAGAATCCCAATCCTTAGGAGTCCCTTACCTAAGAAACTCGAGTCCAATTCAGGATAGTTCAAATTTAAACTCTCAATGTTACAATTTTATGTACGAGTACATACCTTAAACAAATAAAAAGCTTTTCGGAACTGCTAATGATTGATGTGCCTTTTCTTTTTGGTTTAATGTCGTTATCTATTAAACTTAGAACAAAATAAAATTGCTCGTGGCTTAATCTGCAATACATTTTAAATTTTTCCTCATTACACATTAAGTGACGTGCAATGAGTATATTGTAGCATCCCTCTTCGACCCGCGACGTAAAAATAGGGTCAACCTTTCTCCTCTTTTCCGGAAATGATAAAAAATACAAAATAATTTCGTCATCCTCTTCATCTGCCAACAGTTTTTGGATCATTTCTTCCCTTAATACTAAATTCCCTGCCATAATATTGTAAAATAATTCACAATTATTGTTTTGTTTACACTCGTAGTTATGGTGGAAAAAAGGGCAAAGCTTCTGTCTGCGCACAATATCACAAAATTGTAGATCGCAACATAGTTTGAAATGCTACCTAGTTACGTAGTTAATAATGTTGCATTTTGTTCAAATGTACTTATTTACGCGGCGCACTTGCATGCCGCGGGTCTCTGCGGCAAGCGACGCTGGCCACGTGGTTATTATAATACTACTTAGTGACTTAGACAAAAATGATAGCTATAATCATGTTAATAAAGTATCATTTTAATTAAATTTTTGTCGGTCGCGGCTACGCGGTCGCGGACATTGGTAAGCTATTTGCTGCTCCGCAGCAAGCGACCGGTCGCTTACGCGTGACGCTATACGCTTGCCTCGCAGATCCGAATGGTACCTTAAGTCGTAGACTCAATCTCGAACATTCTCAAAAATACTCGAGTCGGCGCCTTTGATAAACAAAAAGCGGAAATAAAAATACAAAAATGCGTTGTAAACAATCTCGATTTTATGTTTTGAAGTTAGAGCCGAAAGTCGCTTGTTCACAACTATAATGTCTAATTCAGAGGCGGCTTTTATCAAAGGACGCGCGCTCACAATTAGTAGGTACGCGCGGCGGCGGCGCGGCGGACGGAGTCAAAACGTTCGACCAGAGAGAGTTGTTTTGATATTTTTTTCTAAATTCTTACGGAACCCCTACAGGGGTATCGCGGAACCCTAGGGTTCCGCGGAACACACTTAGTATAGCTGAACTAGCGGCTTAGGTGATAAATAAGAAAAAGCCGCTTAAAAATTCTCCTAGCGACACAATGACAAATGCACGCAGTATTTGTAATTGTGTTACTTGTAAAGGTGAGTTTACACCAAAAGAACATAGAGCAAGAACAGCACAAGAACATTCTTTCGTATTCGTTTAGTGTAAACTATAATTCGTTACAACATACTTTAGATCGTTTACACCAATCGAATCAACAAGAACATCAAGAATAAGAATTTTTGCTCTATAGATGAGAATCATATAGCTCCGTTTAGACCAAACGAGCGAATGCTCATTGCTCATTCGTCAACGATAAGTAGTTAATTTATTTTTATAGTCATCAAAGGTTGGATCCCATAAACATCTTTTGTTATGGTATAATTCTATCATTTGTAAACATTTTTCATTACTCCAATCCATATTTACGAAATAACCTTTGATAAACTACCTAAAACCAGCCGCCAAAAAGTAAAAATATCAAGAACACTAGAATCCCTTTGAAGAGACCGCCTCGAAGAGCGAGCACGTCCGAACACGAAAGAACGCTCTAGGCAATTGCTCGAGCGCTCTTGCGTCGTTTACACCAAACGAGCGAGATTCTTAGAGCATTCTACCTATTTACCGCCGAACACATGGCGAACACACTAGAACAACGAAAGAATGCTCGTTGTTAGTTTACATCAAAAGAGCTTTACTAGAATGAGCATTCGCTCGTTTGGTCTAAACGGAGTTTAACTCGAGTAAAACTTCTCGTTGAGCACTGTAGGCAAAAAAAGTTATACTGGAAAACTGGGTATAGCCAACAGATCATTGTACAATAATAAAATAATTGCATACCAGAAACTACCTTAGATAGAACAGGGTTGTATATTATATTTTGGGGATTTTTTAAAATATTCAATTACAGTCGCGTTCTTTCAGTTCGCGACTCGCGACTACGCAACAATTCGGATCGTAAACTCGTGTGTATTTGGTAAATTATAATTATTGTAGGTAGCGAAAACGGAAAAGTTTTGTTTATTTTGGAATTATTCCAGGTGCTTACTCTGTTACCAGTGTCCAGTAAGATTCTCTTTGCGTGAATTTACAGGAGGAGCGACATTTTAAACCGAATACGGCTGTACCTAAACCTCACACTGGTTGGTGATGTTATGCTATGTTTGGTGATGTTATGCTATGTTTGGTAAAGTTGTGCGATGTTTGGTGATGTTATGACTTATGGTATTTTTTTACTTTTTACCTTTGGAAAGCGGCGAGAGGTAGTGGTAGTGTACACTGGCGCCGCCGGCCGAGCAGCCCGTGAGGGTTACGCTGTGGGGGTCGCCACCGAACATCAAGATGTTCTCCTGGATCCACTTGAGGGCGAAGGCCTGGTCCTTCAGCCCCGCGTTGCCGGGGACCACCCCGTCGCCCGTGCTTAGGAAACCTGGGAGATATTGTTATTAGGTGAATGAAGTTTCAGTCACAACATAGACAAGAAAGGAACAATGTCGCATTACCGCTGTCTGTCCCTATATAATATTATGCTTAGTTCCTGATACACCTACCGAAATAAGTGGCGAGACACTGCTCTCTGCTTATCAGTGATTGGCCCAGAGCAAGCTGTCTCGCCTCTGTCTCGCCACTCTACACTACTGAGCTACTCGGTAGGTGTAACAAGGACAAGATAAATGGCAAAACAATGTTTGTCATTTGCCAATAACAATAGCTCGCTAGTTTACAACACTTGCATTAATCGAAACTACTTTAGAAGGACACAGTATTATTATCATTTTAAGTTATTTTACATCTGAGTGCTATCATAGATAAAAAGTTGCTCCTTTATGCTTACGACTGAAAGATACTTCATATAGAAACAGTGAGAAAAAATGAACTCCAAACACACTATTGTTCGGAAAACTCATTGTTCATTGATTAATAGGTATCATTCATCACTTTTATCAGTAGTGAGGTAAAATCACAGTATGATTAAGGTGACGCAGCGTTAAAGTAAGAAACCGTGTTGGCTATGTTTTAGATTGCTTGTTTTCTATGAGAGGCCGGCCCGGCCTCTCATAGAAAACAAGCAATGGAACAGCAAAAAATGGAAAGGGCGTAAGCGACAAAATGGTTTTTGTCGCATAATTTAAGAACCATAAATACATTTCATATAAGCTATGCACAAATTAAAGTGCATGCTTGAACCAATTTATGTACAAATTTTGGAACCTTAAATTACTCTCCTCTGTTGGAAAAATAGGAATCCCTTTTTTTACAGAGGTCTTTTCGATTGATTATTCTGTGCTATAAAAGTTGTCCAATCGTGTTATGCTATGGGCAATTCAAAGACAAAGACATGATGAATACTGACAATGAACTTCAATTTCTTAGCTTTAGTCATTGCTGAGAAAAATCGGCATCGCTACAGCCAAATTATCAAGGCGTCGACTTAATATTGATTGTATTGTACCTCTTTCAACACGAGGAGAATCGAGGTATATTAGGTAGATACTTATACCACCTTATACTATGTAACGTATACGAATGGAAACGGAGGTGATGCTGTTTAATATTACTTATTTGATTGGAACTGTGTTTTCACTTTATTTATAAAAACTTCACCACGGGCCACGAATCATGGTAGATAACTCATAACCATTTGATCACCACCAGAATATACATACATACACTATAGATAGATTGTCACCCCCACCACCATGTTACAACTTCGACATCGATTACGCGGGCATTATAGTTTCTACAGGTTCGTCAACGCTCGTAAAGTTCATCACGAATCACGATTCACGATCCATGCCTCCGTACTAAGGCCGCAGATATACTATGCCGTATTCGGCTACACATAATATTATGTAACTATGTAGGTATACTTATTATAATATTTTGTCAAATTCATAATTACAAATAAACTCGTGTACGCAAACCCCATCTCACCTAGCGGTCCCAGCCGGTAGTTCAAGGTGACCACCACGACGTCCCTGTCCATCAGGTGGTGCGCGTCGTAGAGCGAGCCCGCGCCGTACATGAAGGCGCCGCCATGGATCCACACCACCACCGGCAGCAGCGCGCTCGAGTCCAGCCGCGGGGTGTGGATGTTCACGAACAGACAGTTCTCGTCACCTGGAACGGAAGGTCAATCGAATAGTTTTTAAGCTATTGCAGAGCTTTTATCACGAGAATAAATAAATAAATAAATAAAACGTTTGCGAACTATAATTGCATAATGCATAAGTTGTTAAAAATTGCTATGCAATAAGCGCAATACACACTGACCCCGCCGGGCTGCCGACATAATAATATGTCGGCAACTTTTTGTCGGCGCACAGTGGTCCGAAATCGCTAAATACTGGACATTCGCAAAAAAGTTCGATTTTGGTGTGGGAAAAAATACCATCCGATAGATTTTAAGAGGAGTAACAATAAATACTTATTAAGTTTTTTATAAAAATGTATACTTAAGGTGAAAAAAAATAATTACGAAAATGTTGTATGGGGAAGAATCTGTAAATAGATTTTTTGCAAAAACTACGAGTACTAAATCATTCTGGTTCATCTTTGAAACAAGTAAAGTTCTAGGAGTATTTAAGGTTTAGAAAAAAAATTACGAAAATTTACGTGCAGCCTTTTGCAGTAGAGGGGTTCAAAATTTTGAAATAATTTTACTAACTTTTTAGGTGTGGAAAAAATACTATTCGAAAGATTTCCTACAGAGTAACAATAAATCCTTAATAGGTTTTGTACAAAAATGATTTTTTTAAGGCGAAAAAAAAAAATTACTACGAAAATTGTATGGGTATAATATATTATATAAAACGAGTCCTTAAAAAGTAGTGTCCGACCGAAGGTCTATTTTTGGCTGAAGCCGAAGCCGATTAATCGGCTATCGCCACAACCTTCGGCCGAAGCCGAAGGTTTATAATCTTAATCGCTCGACTCTCAGTAACTAATGTTTTACCGACTTCAAAAAAGGAGGTTATCAATTCGACGCGTATGTATGTAATATTTCCAGAACTGCCCAATTTTCGTATATTATGTTAGTCTGTAACCTGTATATCAGCGTCTGAACAAATGTGCCGAATGGGGATTGTCCATTTTTTTTTTAAATTTTGCTCATTACAAAAACATTTCGAGGAATAAGGTCAGTGATCGTTTTTCTGTATATAAACGAAAAAAATACCCATTAGTTACTTATATTTTTGAACAAATATGTTTAACCTTAGTTTGACCTTCAATGGCGTTAAATTAGCAATAAATTCGACCAATATTACGTTTCGAACTTTTGGTAAGCTTCTCGTATCAGCTTTCACATAATGATAACTTGCATTTGATTTACCAGCCATTATAAATAAGATTGAAAGGAAATTTAAAACATACTGCAGAGGTCAATTGGCTGCCGATGACGACGTCAGAGCGAAACTTTAAAAATGAATTGAGAAAAAACTAGCCAATGGATTTCAGAATTATTTAATTTATATTCTTAAAATACCCTATTTCAACGAAAAAAAAAATATAAAAAGTACATGTGATTTTTTTTGGACAATGCCCATTACAATTAGTGTATATATATTGTATGTATGTTTTTATGTTTGTGTTCGCATATCTCTGGAGCTACCATTCCGATTTCAGTAATTCTTTTTTTGTTGTACTAGGTACTGTTCAACTTAGGGAATAGTGCAAGTTTAAACAAAATCAGTTCAGTAGTTTTGGAGATACGGAGTTTTAATTCTCAATTACGTATAATTTTGAAGTCGGTTTTATCTTTTTTAAATACAGTTATGTTCAATATGGTCTACAAGCTACAATTAATATTAAAATTAAGTATGTATTTCAAAACTTCAATATTGAAGGTTTACCTCTATATTGACTGTCTCATAGAGAAGTTGATTTAGAGATGGTAATAAAAGTTTGTGATTTCGTGATTTATTTATTACTTAATAATTTGTGGACTACAAATAATTAATTAAGTTTAGGGATTAATCAAAATATGTGTAGTTCGAATACGGATGAGAATTCGGAAAAAGTGTATAGAATCCAAATTATAGAGAATTTAATAAGTTTTTTTCCATCGTAGATTTTTTTTTGCTACAACTCATCGTTTTTTATTTATTAGCCAAAAACCAAAAATTTAGACTTTTGGCACTCTCCCCTCACTCCGGCTTTTAGTATGTTTTATCCCTAAGCACCCTGAATAAGTTCCAGCAGAAATCTCTTAGGTTCCCGCTCACGCATTCTACAACTACTTTATTGACTGAACTATTGTAAAAAAATATTTTTTTTTCATTATTTCACAAATAAGAATAATTAGACCAATCAATCAGTCTTTGTTTTATTCGACTAGACCGAAACTAGACTAATAATAAATAAAATAAACAAACACTAACTTCTTAATAAATATGTAATTAAATGATTTATTAAGAAGTTAGTGTTTGTTTATTGTATTTGACAGTGACTCCCAGTGGTCTCTGCATACACGACCGGTCCGTCGCTCTCTCACGACTCAGTCTTTCGCAACAGTTTACAGTTCGTTCAATTTCGACGGTTGCTCGGACCTTCGGCAAAGCTTCGGCTTCGGCCGGGTTTTAGGCCGAAGCCGAAGGTTTCGCCGAAGGTGGTTTTTTTGGCCGAAGGCGGCCGAAGCCGAAGCCGAAGCCGAAGCTTCGGTCGGACACTACTAAAAAGCAACAATACTTATATTTACAAACATGGATAGCAAAAACAAAATTAAACTAAAACTAACTACTTGCTGACTAAACTATTGTAATTATAATAATTATTTTTTAATAATGTTTTTAGTAATTCGCCTTGTAATGACACAACTTCACTTTCTTCGTAATCTTCTGATAAAAGAGGTCTTTCAAGCAACAAGTCGACTGTGTCTGGATGAAATTCTAGGTGTTTATTTTTAGACAACTTTGGACGAATGTGAGACACATATGGATCAGAGCTTATTAAGAAGTTGTGCAACAAATCTTCATTAGTTTCATGGATGAAGAAATGAATGGAACATCTTACACCCCTAGAGATTTTGATACAGAATCTTGAAATGCACTGGTTATATTAATTGAACGAATTAAAAATAAGACGATGATGTTGATTTTTGTGATAATGATGAATACGTACCGACGATCTTCTTCTCAAAAGGTTCGTACTGCAGACACATGGACAGAGCCTTGCTGGCGTCCCAGATGCCCAGCCATGGCTTCAGGCTTTGCGGCTCCTGAAAACCATTATTCTATTAGCTATCGTTTGATAAATGCAGTATATATCTTTTGCCCGACGACGCGACGGCGTCATTCTACTTACGATACAATATTACAAAATTATATTTTTCTAAGTCATTTGCGCACTTGTTGCACCTTTATGTTACACTGTAACTGACTCTGTAAATTGAAGGCACGACTACCATAGCGTGTACCTACCTATAACGTGAGTAGGGATTGCAATCCCGCACCTTTTTCAATCCCGCGGGATTGATTTTGTTTTGTAACAAAATAACAATGAAATAATGTAATCACTCTAGTCTTATTAGATCTTAAAGTTGAAATGCTTTGAATGCCTCAGAAATCTTGAAGTCAGGGACCTCTCAACATTATGGCTCCGCATTGATTGCGACGACAACCCTCGCGTTTATGCGTGCCTATATAGGTCCCATAGTGGTGACCCCGAGACGGGCTGACTCTTTAAACACCTGCAAGCTGCTTCAGATTTAGTGCAGCAGCAGATCCCATTCGCAGAGATCACAATACTTGGCGACTTTAACGCGTACTACGCCGACTGGCTCAATTCCAGTAAAACTGATCTGCGGGAAGATCTGTCTGGACTTTTCCCTTGCGAACGACCTAACACAAGTGGTTGCTACGCCTTCGCGAATTCCAGATGGAGACGGTCAGAATTTTTCCCTGTTGGACCTTCTGCTGACTTCAAATCCTGATGGCTACCAAGCATCCATGACCGTTCATCGGATCATTGCCTTGCCTAGCACTGTCAACTCCGTTGCCAATGTGGTGATGCAAGGGATGAAACTTTTCATTCCGTACTCTGTAGTGCCAACTTGCGGCAGATTTCGTACCTGGTTTGGTTCACCCTCCAAAAAAGCTTCTCGCTGGAAGCAGAAGGCTTACCAATCCTGGGCCAATGCAGTGTCTGCTCGGGATTTAAATACCAGCACATATAAAATGAAATACTCAAGAAAGAGATCACTGGGGATAAGAAACAGCACGTCAATAGAATTGCTGAGAGACTCGAGCGCCTCCTTTCGAGAACCCGTGCATTCTGGTCTCTGGCCAAAGCTATTGAAGGGAATTTCTGCAAGCCAACCCTACCATCCCTACACGTCGAAAATGGATCGTTGGCCCATGACGCAAAAGACAAAGCCAATCTTCTGAGTAAGGGCCGGGACACAAAAACACGATACGACGTCGTGGGAATCTACGACGCGTGTCGTAAAAAACTACGACACGACATCATACGACGTCGTACGACGTCGCGTCGTAGAAACTCACGTAAAAATTTAACCCTTAATTAGTCGCATGGGGTCAAATCACTTTCAAACCGAAAAAAATATGTGCTAGAGTTCTAGGAATACAACGACGCTCTTGGTAGTCTCCTAACTCCTATCGAGGTATCCCAATAAGTGGTAGCCGGTCAACTAACGATGGTGCATGTGTCGCTACTCTCTTGAGAGCTGACCCCATGCGACCACTTACGTAACTTTTTTTGTCACAAGATAGGTTCTATTATTGTAATAATATGTTTAATTTTTACATTATTTTTGTTATAATTTAGGATGTTTCGTAAATATACGTGTATATCATCCTATTAAAAGCAATTTTTCACAAAATTGCTTTATAAAAATGTCAATATGAGTCAAGACAGTGAAGTACCATAGGTTTCTGAAGACCAAAGATATTTTGTGAGGGTAGCCTCCGAACTTCGAAACTATACTGTGGATATTCGAAACTAAAATGGTGTCACGATAACGGCATTATATTAAACTAAGACAAAACTAAATTACTTATTATTCACTCGCCTTATCTGCGACCCGTTGACTATTCACCGAATATTATCACGCATACTTTTGATTGCTTTCATAACAATAGATTAAACTGTCGATGTAAACCGATTGAAAATGTGAATTGTATTACATATCTAGGTGTTAAAATTGACACCAGCTTCTCATGGGCATCCCATATAGATTACATATGTAGTAAGTTAAGAATATTACTGAGTAAATTTTATCATTTAAGTTTGAAAGTACCTACCAAAATATTAAAATGTTTATACTTTGCTTTAGTGGATTCTATAATCAGTTACGCACTCGATTGCTATGGACTCACTTTTAAGACATATATAGAAAAAATAGAAGCACTACAAGTAAGATTCCTAAAACTAATGGTGAACGATAAAACAAAAAATAATTGTAAGGGAGATTACACAAAATTATTTAAAATTTGTCAAATTTTACCAGCGAGTTTAAAACATAAATATCTTTTAGCAGTGCACAACCATGGCAGTCGAGATTGTAACTTATCGTTGTTACAGCATAAATGGGGTACCAGATCGATATCTAGTAGTAAATATGAGGTCCCCATAGTGAATAACTATTTTGGAGACAGAACACTAAAAAACGCTTGCCATACCTACTAAATAGCTTACCTGAAAACATTAGACTGGAACCTAATTTATGTAAATTTAAAAGGATGTTGAGGGAGTTTTTGTTGGGGACGCTTTAGCTTTAGTTTTGTATATTGCGATACCTACTGGGGCTACACTAGCAGAAGCGACTTTTTAACATAAGTGTATATTTATTTAGATATTTAAAAGTTTAAAGAGACTTTAACTTGCAGTTAAACTGCGTAAGCAGTTTTGCAGGAAGTGTGTATTTGTTAAGTATACTATAAGATTAAAATAAATAAATAAATAAATAAATAAAAATAAAATACACCGATTTATGATGGCCATAAATCGGCAAGCAAGATTGAAGAGTCCAGTGATGATTAAAATTATCTCTGACCACCGGATGGTGATGATGATGATGATCAGAGGGTGATGACCAAAAGTGCGTAAAAAATCAAAAAGTGAGGAAAGTATGTTAGTCAATATTATCTTAAGATCTAATCCCTTCGGTATTACAAAAAAAATCTGGCTATCAAAGTGAAAAGTATTTTTTTTTCATCTCGATCTCAGCTATCATGGTGATATTTTGAAGATTTCGAGACAGAAAAGAAGTTGAGTGATTTTTTTGTTGTAAAGAGGCAAGCTAGGGTTTTGTTTTTTATTATTAATAACAATAAAGCCCTCTAACAATTTGCATAATTGATACTTCGTTTTGTTCATTACTTCGCCTTAATTTTCACTATTTTATTAGGGGTCAGTAAAGACCCCATGTGACTACTTGTGTGACTTTCTTGATGCGCCTAATTAAGGGTTAAAGATGAGTTTCTACGACGTGACGTCGTACGACGTCGTGTCGTGTTTTTGTGTCCCGGCCTTAAGTTCTTTGCGTCAAACTTGACCCGAGATGACGGGGGACAGAAACCGCCGACCATACCGCGATGTACGAGCGTCATGTCGGATATTTGGTTTCATCAGCGCTCAGTGCAAAATATAGCCCTCCGTTCCCTTGAGTGGGCCTGACGGAATCCCTCCTATAATTGTGTGTAAAAAATTGTGCCTTAGAGTTGGCTCTGATCTTATCGCGTCTTTTTCAGCTCTCCTGTTCTTCTGGCATTGTACCGCCTTCCTGGAAGACAGCCTTGGTGTACTCGATCCCCAAAAAAGGTGACCGCTCAAATCCTTCCAATTACAGACCAATCGCTATAACCAATTTATAATATAATCGAATCAATTATCAATGGCCAGCTCCTTCGATACTTGGAAGGCCAGGGATTAATAAGTGACAAACAGTACGGGTCCCGTAAGGGTCGCTCGGCTGGTGATCTCTTGGCGTACCTAACTCATCGTTGGGCTCAGGCGATTGTGTCGAAGGGAGAGGCATTGGCTGTTAGTTTGGACATTTCGAAGGCTTTTGATCGGGTGTGGCACAAAGCGCTGCTATCATTGAAGCTTCCATCATATGGGCTCCCCGAGAAATTATGCAAATGGGTCATAAGGGATCCGCGGATCCGCATTTTGCAGGTGCGGGATCCAGCAGATTAATAATTGGCGCGGGATCCCGCGGGATTGCGGGATCCCGCTTTGCGGGATTGCAATCCCTAAACGTGAGTAAACGTAACCTTAATTAAACATTGTGCAAAGACCTCTCCCCAACCATTGAGATATAAGTAGTAAGTACTTACTTATATCTCAATGTCCCCAACAGTGATGATGATGAAAGTATTCGGTGATATTAAACAGAACTAATTGGTGCGCTGCGGTCCAGCTGACGCTGCTGTCGTGAATTTCCCGCTCTTTCCGCCATTTTGAATTTCCGCCATGTCGCGTTCACGCCATGTTGCCTCCCTTTGTCAATTACAGCGCTCGCCGCTAGTTACGAACAGAATTCAGTTTTAACAACTAACTGGATGTCGGGAAAGTAAATTATAATATTCACTAGCGCCGCCCCGCCTCGGCTGCGCACGGGTGCAATGCTGATACCAAATAACTTTAAAATTGTCAGTATTCTCAAACTGTATATAAGCCAAGTAAACCTTTCTCTCGAATTAAGTACTCTATGTTAGATTGCAGCATGCGGCGAAGCTAAAAAGAAGATACCAGAGGGAACAGATGTCTAATAGGAGTGATGCTGAAAATAGACGCATTGCCGTCGTGACTCGTGGTTGGCGATGTCAAGTATTTTACATACAATACACAAAAGGACGTCAAAACAATTCAGTTTGAACACACGAAAAATTTTGCGATAATTAAGCAAACAATTTATGCATAAAATAAGTAAGATTTAATGTTATCATATTTCTCATTATAATTAGGTTCCCGTGGGAAATTTCAAGTATTTTATTAACATTGAAGTGCCAGAGCGAAAATTAACAAAGTGTGCGATAACGCCCCCTTGTGGGCGCTGAAGCCTGAAGGCCTAAAGGAGGTCGGTGTGGGACCCAGAAAAAAAACTGGGGCGTTGTGTAGAGGCTTTAATATAAAAGAGGTGAAACAAAGGTGCGCCAAAATTTTTAAGATAGTAGACAAAATAAGTTTGGGAACCTCTGCTTTAGACTCTAAGACATATGTCATCTTAAATTTATTTAGAATAAGTTATTAACGTCTTACATAACATACTTCTTGATACTACTCAGTGTTCACACTTCACCTTGAAAAGATTTTTGGCGCGGGAAGTGTTTACAGCGACAATAATAATTATCCACAGCACGACAAAATACTTTGATGACATGGGGTAGCAGCAGTGAAGCAGTTCCTCAAGTGATATAAGGGAAAGGCACTAATGCTAGACACGGAACTAATAGATGGCACTTACGACAAAAATACCATAAAAATAGGAATTACTCTAATTATTTCTGAACTCTGTAAATTTTATAAGCTTCTTAAGCTATCTGTTGATGTGAAAAAATATATTGAGTACGCCTTCGGGAACAAAATTTTAAAATGGGATCAGTTTTTGTAAATAATGTGACCGCGTCAACACGCGCTCGGCAATTTCTTAGCAAATAGGTAGTTTCATTTTGTAAAAGTTACTGAAGACATGGAAGTATGTAGTTATCAATCCTTTATTTTCATAAATATATATTTTATAACATTCAAATGTTTCATGTTTCCTTAAAGTGTCTGCCATTAGTGTTTTTCCCTTAATATTATTACGAAATTTGTTAAAGGTACCGATAGTTTTCATTTTGGCCACGTAACCGAACATCCTATTGTACGTAAATCGTCTATGAATAATAATGTTCATTGTTCAATAATCTTATTTAGTACAAAATCAAGAATGAAGATTCATAGTAGGAAACTGGAAACATAAATTCATCTGTCAGTAAAGTTTATCTAGTCTAGCGGTTCTCAAACTTTTTTCGTGGCCCTACACTGCCCTTTTTATATTCTATTCGATGATACTCGACGGACCCTTACTACGCGACGGAGTAGAATGGTTTCTGTGCTGGTGTCTGATGAGATTTCTAAAAACAATTTATGTACTTATCGCTCGCGGACCGCGGTTCCCCTACAGGGCCTTGGCGGAGCCTCAGGGGTGCCCGAAGCACACTTTGAGAATGCCTGATCTAGCCAGTGCTGAACCCCTAGCCAAGACTTATCTTATCGAACGCTTATGCCAATTCCATACATTTTCATACTCTATAAAGAAGCGATAAAGAAAACGTCTTGGCTATGGGGCCTGCAGTGTTTGTACTTGTTGTATAAATCTTTGGACTCTATAAATAAGCTGGAGGCTGGCAATAAATAAATAATAATGGACTCGTGACTCGTGAGCTCGGCTCGTATAACTCGTTACACCAGGGAAAAGTATGGTCTAGTCTAGATACTTGAATATCTAGATTATCTAGTGACTAGTCTCTGTTTCATGTCCAGTTTCTGAGGTTTTTGACCGGAGCTTAGGGGTCGTCCACAAATTACGTGAGGTGTTATTTTGAATTTTTTGACCCCCCCTCCCCCCCTGGTGAGATTTCGTGAGATTTTATTCAACCCCCCCTCCCCCCCACAAATCTCACGTGAGATTTTCAAAATGTGGGTTTCGAAAGAAAAATCGTATTTTTGAAATTACGTGAGATTTGCCGAGACCCCCCCTCTCCCCAACGTGAGATTAGGTGAGATTTGACTCGACCCCCTCCCCCCCTAAAAACCTCACGTAATTTGTGGACGCCCCCTTATTGCTGATTGGTTGATGTCCAAATATTAACATTTTGGTAACTAAACACGTGCGTGAAATTTTAAATATACTCGTATCTAGCAATTTTTTTTTGTGATCGAATGCGGGCTGTTTAAAGTGCCTGTACTTAACGACCTAGGTATTTTCTTATAAATTATAATTATGTATTGCAAAGAAGTACTAACCAACAGAAATGGTTTATTTGCATTGCAAGGGATTGGACTGAAGTGTACAATAACTGTAAGCTGGCGCCTAGTAAACACCACTTAAAATAATACATTGTCTGCAATATCTGCTTACATTTGCTAGCATTGTTACTATGTTATCGGTTACAATAATAATATTATGTTGTTCAATAATAATTAGTATTTAAATAATTATCGACACGACACACGTTCAAAATAACTATAATAAGGAATAATTTATACTTTTTCTTTGAAATTATAAGGTAGGTAGTAAACATAGTTTGGTTGAGAAACCATCATGAAACGACTGATAACAAAACTGAAGTTTTTCCAAAAAAATAATAATTAAGTACCTACTTAGAGTTTTGCGACTTTAATACAAGTTTTACACATGCATTATAATTATTTTAATGTCGTTATTTTCTATCGATAATAATTAATCGTTATCGGTGAATGCAAACCACAACTTCACAAAAACTTACCCTGAACCTGTATTTGCCGACTGGGGGGCGCGCGTAGGGTACTCCTAGAAAGCTGGCGAACTTTCTGCCGAGCCGGGTAGACTCGCGCCATATCCCCTGGAGCTGGCCGTGAGCCACCCTCACCACGGGATCGGGCCCCGTCCCAGAGACCGCAGCCGCCAAGGCCAGAAATAAAAAAAGTTTCAAGTATTCCATTTTCAAACGTGCGCCCGCGCCGCCGTCGCTCGCGATACTGTCTGGTTCATCTGGTTGTTTATAATTTATAGGAACGAGTAGGTCTTAAATAATTTAAAAATAAGAATGTGTTTCCAGTTATCTATGGGAAGCTAAAGACTTGCTAAAGACCGCAATCGACCTTCGACTATTCGTGACAAATATAAATAAAGATGTGTGTCTTTCGACGACATAAATCAAGTTTTTTTGTGATAATTTATAAATTATTATAATAATATCAATTTATGTACATTTTAAGTGGGCGCAGGTTATCGGTTGTTCCGAACAACAACTTGTTCGTAGATAGTAGTTTGAATGCTAAACTATAGTTTACTATGCAGGGCTTCAGCCGCGTTACACGGCGTACAATAAGTAGGACGGTATCCGGCGGTAATCGTACATTTTCCCGCAAAAAAACGTAGCCTTTGTCCTTTCAACAAACAAACTTTTCTTCTTCATAATCATTCAGACGAAGATTAGTAACACATTTTATGAGTGCCAGGCCACTTTTTTTTTTCGCTGCCTCATACATGAAATACTACCCGGGGGGGGGGGGGGGGGGGGGGGGGCAGGGGGGGAAGCTGGAAGCTAAAATAAACGTCAATTTTCCTGGAAAGTGGGAATTCAAAACGTGTTACTTAGCGTAAAATGAAGTGTTGGAAGCAAAATATCTTTTAAGGCCAGGCCAGTTCGAAAAGACTGATTTTTAAGCTTCCAGTCTGAAGAAATTATGTGGAATTCTCTTACACCAAAATTAATGTAAGTAGAATTAAAAAAGGATCAAAGTAAAAAAATAACCGAACATAATATTGAAAAAATATTTCTAAGGGGGGGGGGAGGGCCTTTTTTAAATCCGAGGCTGTAACAAACAATCCTACAACTTGTCAAAATAGAGCCGACGCCGAACTTTGCGCCGAACTTAATAAATAATTTTTAAATCTCATAAAAATTACAAAAAATCACACACAAAAATGTGTGAGAGCGTTAATATTTCAAGTGTAAACTGTAAGCACTAAATCCTATTATTAAAGGCGAAAGTTTGTATGTGTGGATGTATGTATGGATGTTTGTTACCTACTCTTTCACGCAAAAACTACTGAATGTATTTTAACGAAACTTTACAATAATATTATAGCTTATATTACATCAGAATAACACATAGGCTACAATTTTAACCGACTTTCAAAATGGTTATGTTCGTTTTTTATGCTCAACGCTTACTCCGCCGTTTGTGAACCGATTTTCAAAGTTTTTTCAAAACTATTATGACACTATTATTGGTAAGTTTTCGATATTTTTTTAGATCAAGACTTGAGTTTGTCAAGCGATTAAAAAACTTTAAATTATTTATAGATATCCATTGTTATTTTACGAGTAAAGTAGGTAATATTATCTTATATCTTTAAACGAGCAATTCTTGTTTATAAATATATATATAATTGGAATCTCGGAATCGGCTCCAACGATTTTCATGAAATTTTGTATATAGGGTGTTTCGGGGGCGATAAATCGATCTAGCTAGGAATCATTTTCATAAAATGTCATTTTACGTGTGTTTTTTAAATTTTTTGAATCCCGAGCAAAGCTCGGTCATATAGCTAGTAATTTATTTAAACTTGGTGCTACAGTTACCAAGGTGACAATTGGATCATGGGATCCATGAGGTAATGTAGGTATCTTCTTAAAATAATATATGAAAACTCATAGTAATTTTTGTTTAAGAAGAAGTATTCTAAGTATAAGCTACCAAAGTTAGATTTTGCACCAAGGTATTATCATGGTCCCGAAAGTGCTGAGAGAACTCCTAACTTCGCGGGTAACACCGCGGGGCACAGCTAGTATTATTATAACTGTACTGCTATATAAGTGTAAGTACAATCGTTTGCTGTGAAAATACATAGGCTGCTATTTATGTATCCGGAACTGGCCACTTACAAGAACAATATTTAAAAAGTAATTACAACATTTGAAAATAGAACTCTTTGGTTGAAGAATACATTTTGTTTCATGTGACTGTAAATTATTTATCCATTGTGGCGTCATTTTGAAAATTGCGTGTCTTCATTTGCCATGGATTTAACGCGTGAACATTTTCGTGCAATGATTTACTACGATTTTCGGCGTGGGCTAAATCAACAACAGTGCTTTATTCAACTCACCGCAACTTTTGGAGATGAAGCACCATCAAAAACCACTGTTTATCACTGGTACAGTGAGTTTAATCGTGGGCGGTCTATGCTCACGGATGAAAATAAAGAAGGTCGCCCAAAAACAGCTGTTGTCCCACAAAATATAGATGCTGTGCGGGAACTAATAATGCGTGATCGTCATGTTACATATCGCGAGATAGAGGCGTCCTTAGGCATAAGTATGACGAGCATACATAAGATATTACACGAACATTTGGCTGTAAAAAAATATGTTCGCGTTGGATTCCGCACAACTTGACAATCGATCAAAAACGGGCTCGTGTCGATTGGTGAAAAAAAAATGATAAAAAAATACAACCGTGGTACGTCAAAAGCCGTTTATAATATCTACACAGGTGATGAATCTTGAATCTATGCATATGACCCCGAAACTAAACAACGGTCAACGGTGTGGGTGTTCCAAGATGAGCCGAAACCAACAAAAGTTACTCGTGCAAAAAGTACTTTGAAGCAAATGGTCGCCTGTTTTTTTGGAATTAATGGACATGTGGCTACAGTGCCATTAGAGAATCGTAAAACGGTTAATTCTGAATGGTATACGACCATTTGTTTACCAGAAGTCTTTGAAGAAATAAGAAAGGACAACCGACAACGCAGAATCATATTACATCACGACAATGCTAGCTGTCACACCTCAGCTGAAACAACTCAGTTTTTGGAGGGTCAAAAGATCGAATTGACTGATCATCCGCCGTACAGCCCTGATTTGGCACCTAACGATTTCTTTTTATTTCCATACGCGAAGAACAAATTACGTGGTCAACGTTTTTCGAGCCGCGAAGAGGCTGTTGATGCGTTCAAAATGCACGTTTTGGAGATACCTCAATCAGAATGGAAAAAGTGCTATGAAAATTGGTTCCAGCGTATGCAAAAGTGTGTCGATCATCGCGGCGAATATTTTGAAAAGCAATAAAACCATATTAAATGATATATGTTTGTTTCTTTTTTTAATTCCGGATACATAAATAGCAGCCCTCGTACAAGGCGCAAAAACTACCACTTGATCTAGATTATGTTTGGAAAATTTATTTCAGTGTCTACTTTTTGTTGACAGACAGTAAAAATACACACACTGGCAAAATTAGCGGAACATAGGTAAAAAGGGCCACAACTTGAATTCAAGTGGGTCTGGCTATGTGAAATCCTTTTTTATAGTTTCTAAGCTCATTTAAGAAATAAAATGTTGAACAAAACTGGCAAGTTTACAGATTTTTATAGCAATTATGCCCTACTAAGCGTTATTCGATGATTGACGTTGTAAGTGTTTCTGATAAGAATGGCGTTTTAGCGGGATGCAAGGTATGCCAGCTCATTTGATTGTTTGGTTTTTGGAAGAACACACTGCTTAGACACAAAATTAGTTATTTTCCAGCATCTACGACAGCTAGAGCTGTAACCACGATAGAGAAAGGTCACACCTACCGTTCGGTCAGTCAGGCCTTAGGCACAGTATAACAATCTTATCCCTTCAACAATCTTATCTAGGGATATTGCTATACTGAGCCTTAGGTGTGTCGGCTTCCGTGGTCCATCGTAACTTTCAACGCTACAGAGAGACTGGATCTTACGTTCGGAGACGAGAACAAGGTAGATATCGGGTGACAATGGTTCAGGATGACCGTTTTGTAAGGGTACAAGCCTTAAGAAATCGACCTCAAACTGGTTTGCAGAGACGAAACCTGTCGGAGCAGGTCCGAGATGTACGAGTAAGTGATTGTACAGTAAGAAGAAGACTCAAAGAATTTAAATTAAACTCAAAGGTGCCAGTAAGGGCACCAAAACTTGAGACAGGACAGCAAAGAGCCAGGCTAAGATTTGCGCGTGAACATCAAAATTTGACAAGTGAGTGAAATCGTGTGCTGTATAGTAATGGCAGCAAATTCTGTGTAAATATTGTTCACAGGCGATAGAGAATATGAATAAATCGTAAGGAACGCTATAGACCATCAACATTACGGAAACAGTGGCCTATCATGCAGGCTTCGTAATGGTTTGGGGTGGCATATGATTTGGAGCCCGCACAGAGCTGATGATTGTTAATGATGGTACTTTGACAGTACAGGGCTATAGCACAGACATCCTAGAACTGCATGTGGTGCCTTTTACACAGTTTTAGGCAGTAACTTCAATTTTATGCGCGACCATAGAGTAAAAAAATCGGGCATTATCACCTAAATGATGCTGGCGTAGCCCAGGTGGACAGGTCAGCACGGTCTACGGATGTGAATCCGATTGAGGACGTGTGGCACCAAAAAAATGGTCACGTTAGGTATGGCATACATAAAGTGACCATTTTTTTTTGTCAGAACGGGACAAATACACAATACCCCCCCCCCCCCTCAAATTTATGAATAATTATGTATTTCAATGTGCATATGTTTCATTATTATTATTAACTTTACTATAATATTGTAAAGCTGAAGAGTTTGTTTGTTTGTATGAACGCGTTAATTTCTGTCAGTTTTAGATAGCTCATTTATCGAGGAAGGCTTTAGTTTATATTTAATCAAGCCAAGACTAATAGGAGCGAAGAAACAGAGGAAAATGTGGTAAAACGGGAAAAATTATTTGAAAGGGCTTTTCTCACGAACTACTGGAGCAATTTCTATGTTGTTTGGCACAATATGCCACAATAATTACGTTTGTTCTATGTATGCATTACTTCCAGGCATTGCACAGGCATTTCAAACATAAAAATACTTTTAAATTATTGTCGTTTGGTCTGTTTGCAAAAGCGAGACAATTTCGGCCTCGCGGAGGACAGCGGGACAGACTGTCTGAAAGCGGGACTGTCCCGCCCAAAGCGGGACGTATGGTCACGTTAGGCATACAGCGCCGTCCGGTGCGCTCCGACGCTCTGACACCAGAATCGAGACGAGGCGGGGAGGGGTGTATGTATTGGTGGAGCTCGAGTCCTTCGCTCCTACAGTACTGCAAAACGTTGTGGCGCCGCACTCACCGTCAGTGTTGCCAACTCTTCAAAACATTTTCCCCCTAAAGCAACTTCAAAACCCACTAAATTTCAACCAAAACTCCCCAAAAAATCAAAATATTTAAAATTACCTGGGGTGTGTTCTAACTTTGAAAATTCTAATCTATAAGTACTTATAAAATAACATGTCCTGACTGACTGACTGACTGACTGACTGACTGACTGACTGACTGACTGACTGACTGATTCATCATCGCTGAGCAAAAACTGTTAAAGTTACAGCCACGAAATTTGGTGAGTAGGGTTGTTTCATAAAGTAGACACCCACTAAGGAAGGAATTTTGAAAATTTTACCCCGAAGGGGGTGAAATAGGGGTTGAAAGTTTGAATGAAAGTCCGTCATTTCTTGAGTTAGAAACATGAAACTTTATTTTTGGGTTACTAATTAAAAATGAATGAATACGTATTTAAGCGTTTTTGGAAATTCTATCCCCAAGGGGGTGAAATTGGGGTTGAAAGTTTTAATGAAAGTCCGTTATTTCTTAAGTTAGAAACATGAAATTTTATGTCTGGGCTACTGATTAAAAATGATTGGATACGTGTTTAAGCGTTTTTGGAAATTCTACCCCCAAGGGTGTGAAATTGGGGATGAAAGTTTAAATGAAAGTCCGTCATTTCTTGAGGAAACATGAAAGTTTATTGACGTTTGCGTTTGAAGTTTGCTTAAATAGGGTCCCGTTTTTACCTTTTGTATAAGGAACCACAAAAAGGGGAAAACTATCCATCTTTGTTATTAATTATTATACTATGTTAACGCGGACGAAGTCGCGGGCAACATCTAGTTCCTTTATAAAACGCGTTTAATAACGCGTTGTTTAAATATCAGCCCTTGTGCAACGCACCGTAGCATTTTACGAGGCCCCCAAATTGCGTAACGTTCCCTTATTCATTCCATACAACTAACGGCAATAATCAGTAGGTTCTTGAAGTATTCAGAAGTCACACTTCATTGAAGTATTCAGAAGACACACTACGTCAGCTGCAAATTAATATTCGTATTGAATAATACTCTCTTCTTTCAAATTAATAAAATATTATTTCATCTAATAACGTCCAATAACTGTTTTTCAGCACTTTTACAATACCAAAAATTTGGACAGGCCAAAAAAACCTTTAAATGAGATAAAAGGTTATTAAGAATGTACAAAAAATACTTAATAGATTGTTTTTTATACAATAACACGTTTATAATAACATATTACACAATATGTATCATAAAAATATTATTAAAAACTTTTGCATGTTTCTAAATTTTTTCTTTTCATTTGCAAAACCAAGGCGCACGTGATGACCATGGCGACAAAAAGATGTTTTATTTTGGTTACACCGCAACCTGATAAAAATACTCTATTTTTATTGTAGCGTGAATGACCCTCAATATTAATTCCATTATTACATATTTACATCGTTTAAAAACCACAAACTTTTATTTTTACGATCAAAGTGTAAAGTGTCCCTCTACTGAAAAATTCTAATGACTCGTAATTTACCCTATGTGAATCCATATACTAATATTATAAATGCGAAAGTGCGTCTGTCTGTTCGCGCGGACGCATTATATAAATCCAGATTCCAGCCTTAGCATCGTCTGTCGTCTTCCAATAAAGTTGCAAGTGCTGGCAGACCGCCAGCGAGTATTCCAATTTCCAGCTATTAGACGAAATTACAGCTAACTTGGGATCTGACTCTCGTTCGAGTTAATTCTATTACACGAGATATCGCTGACCTAAACTCTAAAGTCTAAACAGTTTGCCATCTCCAGTAGCTCATTCATTTTCTAATTTACGGACAAACTACCCTATCGTTGGCAATCATCCTATTACCGGCAACTTAGATCTGTGTCTTCCCAAACCATGATCGGCTTGGCCGACCAGTCGGCCGATTAGTCGGCTTCTTTGCAGCCGACTAATCGGCTAGTCGGCTAGTCGGCCAAAGTCATGATCGGCACATATTATCTAAAAATTATAATGAAAAGAAAAGAAAAGTATCACTAAACCATCGACAATTATTATTATTATAATGATACTGATAAAATTGCGAAACGAAGTTCGAAGTAAAAGAATCCAAACACTCACACTATGAAAGTTTCAAGACCTCTTCAAAGTTTAAATTGTTACAAAAGTTAGTCGAACAGTTGCTTCGAAGGAATTTTATTTTGAAATTTTTTGAAACGATGCGAAATTATAAAAAAGTAGATGTTGAACCCATGTTAAGAGCGGGCTGTGCAATTTTGCTGTGTTTTCTAATAAAATTTACGATCTCGGAAGACGATTGACTCAAATGCAATTGAGATTTATTTAATCATTGTATATATTTATCTGATACTTAGCTAACGGAAAACACGATTCACTTACTTTGACTCGATAGTTTTATTTTTCGAAATTATGAATCTTTTGCATTTCAACAAATATCTGTTACACTTATTGAGTTACTATCATTAAATAACTTGCAATACTACAATCACACACTTTATAAAATAATAGCTAAAGGAAATATTAGCATTGTATTTAGTTTTTAATTAATCATCAAAAAACAGTTTTGGGACTTACGATCTTTACTTTCGTGCTTTAATGCGGGTACCGTTGTTACGCGATATTGTTCACTATTAGCTGCAGCCTAAAACACATTGCCCGGGAGCACGATTCATGGAATTATTGTATCACGATTAGAGGATAGCGTTGTGTGTAGGCGGGGCTAGCGTTTTGACAGTAGGCCCTTAAACCTAGTCAGTAGTCGAGCAGCCTTTCGTACTTTATACTTATACAGCGTGAAAACCGCACATCTTCCGCAATAAAATAATATTCTATGCAAGGGACATGTCTGCTATAGTTCATAATATTATACTAAATTTCATGAAAATTGTTGGAGCCGATTCCGAGATTCCAATTACATATATTATATTCTTGTATATAATAATATGTTACCGGAAATGTATGTCATCCGTCATTGTATACAATTCCTAGGAAATGTATGTAATTCCTAAAATCGCACGGAAATGTGTAAAATTAATTATATAAGACACATTTCCTAGGAAATC
This sequence comes from Polyommatus iphigenia, assembly GCA_963422495.1. NCBI lineage: Eukaryota > Metazoa > Arthropoda > Insecta > Lepidoptera > Lycaenidae > Polyommatus > Polyommatus iphigenia. Next base: position 6,937,009 of record OY730184.1, read on the forward strand.
TATACATTTCCTAAATAGTAATCGGAAATGTAAAACATTTGAGATATCAATGGGTACGCGGGGATAGCGGGGCGTGACTATGGTCAGTTACAGTAACTACCTTACATGAGTTACAATCCACTGGAACCGGCCAGGGATTTAAAAAGTGCCTTTGTAAGAAAAACTGTACTACAGCAATATGTCTGTGCTATAAAAATAAATTATTGTGTACTTCCAAGTGTCATTCCAACTTACCCTGCAAAAATAAATAGCTATAATATGGAGGTCTATGTGGCTATGTTAAAATATCAGTAACCGTACTCGTTTACTTTTAACATTAAACATAGTATAATTAATAATAATATTTACTTTAATATTGTGACATTTATAATTACTTAAATAACATACTGATTACTTACCAAACGAAAGTTTGACTTTATAACAATAATATAAGTTTTGTGATAAATACATTTTAAAAGTTAACTATACAGTAGTTGATTTAGATTTTATGAAGATTTTACGATATGATTGCCACCCGAATGTTGTTATCTCAACGAGTGCTTTAATAAAAATGATTATTCTCATTGTAACAACGTGTTTTATTACAGACTGGACGTTCCGCGCGGCTTCGCCCGCGTAAATTAGTTATTTCACAAACAAATTAGTCCACAAAAAATAGCCTATGATCCTTCACGTGGTCTACTTCTTATCTGACCCAAATAACAGAAAAATTGCTCTAGTAGTTCGTGAGATAAGCCCTTTCAAATAATTTCCCTTGTTTTTTTCACATTTTCCTCTATTTCTTCGCCCCTATTAGTCTTAGCGTTATAAAATATAACTTGTAGCCTTCCTCGAAAAATGGGCTATCTAACACTGAAAGAATTTTTCAAATCGGAGCAGTAGTTCCTGAGATAAGCGCGTTCAAACAAACAAATAAACAAGCTCTTCCGCTTTATAATATTAGTATAGATAGCATTGTTTTTATACATTTCCTAATACGATACTGGAATTATATAGGAATAGTACACATTTCCTAGGACATATTTTATATATATTAAATAGTTTTTGATATTTTATATTTCATACATTTCCTAAACAGTTTCCGAATTGTATACATTTCCTAGGATTATTCCTAGATTTCATACATTTCCGGTAACATAATATATTATATACTTAAATTATTATATATATAATATACTTATAGGTATACAAGAATTGCTCGTTTAAAGATAATAGAAGATGACATTGCATGCAGCAAATCTGCTTACCGTTGACCGTCCATGACAACTGTAATCACTGATCATTATGTTGTAGCGTAAAAGTCATGTACCTATTACATTCACCGTCATGCAGCGTACGCGCCGCCCCGCCGCGCGCCGCGCCGGCACACGAACGTGCGTAACACGGTACACGTAACATGCATTCAAACAATCCACTTGCCACGACTAAAGTGGTCTCTATGCCGTTGACATAAGGGTCACTTACCGTCAGCAGTAGCCAGCGGGCAGTATTTGAGCGTGTGCGCGTTATCCCCGTGCGCGCCGCACCGCCGGCACACGAACGCGCGCAACACGGGGCACGTGACGCGGCTGCGCGCGCGCAGGGAGTGGCTGCGGTAGAAAGAAGCGCGTTCCCCGTTGTTCTTGCAGAAGCGGCACTCCATCTGAAATGTTACAGTTGCACAGTTAAAATATTCGTTACTAGAAATCCGCACGTAAACGATGTGAGTTGTACTTGTGACCCATAATAATTACAATTCGAAGTCATCTATGTATTAAAAGTATAAACTTCCAATTGCTAATTGAAAAAAAACATGATATAGGTATCTTCTTATTCAGTGTGTTTGTGTAAACACCGTTGTCCTTGAAACCATCAAATGAGCCCGTCAAAATGAACAACTTTTTCTATGAGAACAATGCTGGGAACTCAAAAAAAAATGCCGTTTTCATACCCATACGGATGCCCGGATCGGCAATTTGTATGAGTATGAAGACAATTTTTTTTTAATTCCCAGCATTGTTCTCATAGAAAAAGTTGTTCATTTTGACGGGCTCATTTGATGGTTTCAAGGACAACGGTGTTTACACTAACATCTTGTATTTTATAAAATTCTCGTGTCACAATGTTAGCCCGCGAACTCCTCCGAAACAGCTTTACTAATTTTTACCTATATGCATATTCAGTAGGTCTGATAATCGGCTATTGGCTACTTTTTATATTGATACTAGCGACCCGCCCCGGCGTCGCACGGGTATAAAACATATAGCCACTGAAAAAATGATTAAAATCGATAGCCTATGATCCTTCACGAGGTCTACTTCTTATCTGTGCCAAATAACATAAAAATTGCTCCAGTAGTTTGCGAGATAAGCCCTTTCAAATAATTTCCCCCGTTTTTCCACATTATCCTATTAGTATTAGCGTGATAAAATATAGCCTATAGCCTTCCTCAATAAATGGGCTATCTAACACTGAAAGAATTTTTCAAATCGGACCAGTAGTTCCTGAGATTAGCGCGTCCAAGTTAGCCCTTTCAAATAATTTCCCCCGTTTTTTCCACATGTTCCTCTATTTCTTCGCTCCTATTAGTCTTAGCGTGATAAAATATAGCCTATAACCTTCCTCGATAAATGGGCTATCTAACACTGCAAGAATCATCAAAATCCGTTTCGTAGTTTTAAAGATTAAAGGGAACAAAGGGACATGAGGGAAAAAAAGCGACTTTGTTTTATAATAAGTATAGAAGTGCATTTGTTGAATAAATAATAGTAAATTATTACAACTCGAGACTGACGGCGACCAATTGTTTGTGCGACGGGATAGTGAATATTGAAGGATGTTGCGTTGCCATGGTTACATACTTCTTTAGTCACTTCATTAACAATTATATAAACCTACTAGCGACCCGCCCCGGCGTCGCACGGGTATAAAATATATAGCCACTGAAAAAATTATTAAAATCGATTGCCTATGATCCTTCACGTGGTCTACTTCTTATCTGTGCCAAATAACATAAAAATTGCTCCAGTAGTTCGCGAGATAAGCCCTTTCAAATAATTTCCCCCGTTTTCCCATATTCTCCTATAAGTCTAAGCGTGATAAAATATAGCCTATAGCCTCCCTCAATAAATGTGCTATCTAACACTGAAAGAATTTTTCAAATCGGACCAGTAGTTCCTGAGATAAGCGTGTTTAAGTTAGCCCTTTCAAATAATTTTCCCCGTTTTTTCCACATTTTCCTCTATTTCTTCGCTCCTATTAGTCTTAGCGTGATAAAATATAGCCTATAGCCTTCCTCGATAAATGGGCTATCTAACACTGAAAGAATCATCAAAATCCGTTGCGTGGTTTTAAAGATTAGAGGGAACAAAGGGACATGAAAGGAAGGACAGGGGAAAAAAAGCGACTTTGTTTTATAATAAGTATATAGAGATGCGCGCACGGGCAACTTAGTTACTCGGCGATTTATTTGTCTCTCGATCAAGTCTTTGGGTATGCTCTAAATTTCAATACTTACATAGTATGAAATTTCCCGAGAATCAGCCGATCGCTCCATAATGGATGCACCCAATATTCTATTCTTCGACGCTCTCTTCGGTTTTTTATTTATTTTTCGAAAGAGACAAAAAAAACGAAAAAGAAAAAAGAAACTAAGTTGCCCGTGCGCGCATACCCTAAAATAATATGGGCGAAATTATCCGACGTATGTCATGCGTATATATTATATTAAAGCGCTTATTCCATTTCACTAAAAGAAGTTCTAGCTAGGATCCTAAATAGAAGACTAATTAGAAGCTTCTTATTCCACTTGTCCTAATTTAGTAACTAAATCAGTTGTGACCTTGTGGAGATATTGCGTGGTGACCCCAAAGGAAGATCTTCCGACCGAGCGAGGTGGTATGCGGAATGCCCGGTCAGGCCGAAGCCCACTGATGTAATTTCAGACGTTCTATATACGAGTATCTTGCCGTTTTCCGAAACTTCGATAGCGCGATGCAGGATTGTTAGGCGAATAGTGGGTACCGCCACACCACTCCCCCCGAAGACTGTGGTATTCTTCGATGCGCTTGTGTTGTCAGGTGTGGGCCGAAGCTACGCGTGCAATGACCAGGAGAGGGACCCCCCCAACTAGCAAAAAGTGCTCTTATAATTATCTCAAGACAATTAATTTTTTACACTTATAATACACTAAATCCTGTCTCCAAGACCGCAAAAGGGCCCTTTTTATTAGACTATTTGCTCATAAGAGCAAATAGTCTAATAAAAAGGGGGGATCGGATTGACCAAGTTTTGAGCATGGTATAAACCATCCGATTTACACTTGTAATGACCTTGTATAACCAAAAACTAATGTGTTATAAAACTGAATCGGACTTTAACAAACTTAGGCAAGCGAGTGATAAAACTAAATGAGAATATTTTGCACTTGTCAAGTGGAACGAGATTAAAATTTAGATACATTTCAAAGGTTACATGTATTATTAATTAATAATATTTTTGGTTTCTTTTGTATTGCCGATAGTTGCTTTACATTAAGTGTGTTCGTAGGAGAACGGGAATTTATTGTAAAGTATATTAGGGTATAGCCCAAGTGTTTAATGCGCCTCGTTAATTCGAAATATTTACAATAAATATTTATTCAATTATTCAGGATCAATTGCATTATCAGCCATATTGTTTCTACTATCATTTTGAAGAGTGTTATAAGTATATTATCAGAAAAACTAGTTCTATAGGGACTTACTCAAGTGTCTTACAAAACTGTCTCCCGCCATGTTGCGAATTAGCGATTGATTAGGGTTCTGCAGTAAATATCTACAAAACAACCCATGTCTCTGTATTGTAATTAAAATATGCAAATCAAGTAATAAAATATCTATACCTATTATAAAACAAAGTCGCTTTTTTTCCCTCATGTCCCTTTGTTCCCTTTAATCTTTAAAACTACGCAACGGATTTTGATGATTCTTTTAGTGTTAGATAGCACATTTATATAGGAAGGCTATAAGCTATATTTTATCACGCTAAAACTAATAGGAGCGAAGAAATAGAGGAAAACGTGGGAAAAAAGGGGAAAATTATTTGAAAGGGCTAACTTGAACGCGCTAATCTCAGAAGTACTGGTCCGATTTGAAAATTTCTTTCAGTGTTAGATAGCCTATTTATTGAGAAAGACTATAGGCTATATTTTATCACGCTAAGACTAATAGGAGAATGTTGAAAAAACAGAGGAAATTATATGAAAGGGATTATCTCGCGAACTACTGAAGCTATTTTTATGTTATTTGGCACAGATAAGAAGTAGACAATGTAAAAGATCATAGGCTATCAATTTTGATAATTTGGTCAGTGGCTATAAATTTAATACCCGTGCGACGCCGGGGCGGGTCGCTAGTAAGTAATAAAATATAAGTATATAAGTAAATATAAGTATTGTTTATAGTTCTTTCACAATTGTCACTTATATTATAATTTTGTACAGAACCCTCATCACTTCGAACGATATTATGCTTGCTAGATCCACTTGTCAGATGAGAACTCCTGATTTGACAAGTGGACCTAGAAGCACAATTGAAGATTAAATAACCTTATAAGAGTTTTGGTGGAGACGATTAAAGATAAATTGTACTAATAATACTCTCGCATAATGCTCTTACCAATACAGCTGATGGAACTTATAAAGGCCAAAACAAGTTGTCTTATAATAGCTTACAAGCACAAATAACTAGAGTAAGTACTCTTAAGTCTAGTAACTCTTTTTCGACATGTATAACTGTCATCTTATAAGCTACTATAAGAGCTTTTTATAGGAGTAACTGTACTTCAGTATATTTACTAATAAGGGTTAGAATTTTCATACTCATAAAGGCTTATAAGTGTAATTGTAAGAATAAACTGACTTGAGCATAAAATGCATTTTTCAAAACTATTAATAGTGCAAACAGCATATGTCAAAACTACTTTAAGTAATCTATAAGTGCAGTACTCTTATAACGTACGTAGGTTGAGAGAAATTTGCTAGTTGGGCCGTGCTCTGCTTGCTGACCGGTCGTTGTAGCCTATGGCTGCCCCGTTCCAGCCGGACACTGGTTCGACCGGCGCGGACCTCCAACGCGGCTTATTGTCGAGGCGACCCGGTTATGCTTGATGTCTGCTGACGTGGTGCGGAAGGGCGGGGAGTGTTGATGATGATTGATGTCCATGATGAAGGATGCGTGTTCTTGTCGGTGGTCACCAATTTAACGTTGTTAGTGGCGGCCGAAAAGGAAGATCTTCCGACCGAGAGAGATAGCTTGCTCGATCAGGCCGAAGCTGGTCCTGTTTCTTGGGGTTGACATACATGTCCCGACTCCCGGTGTCGTTCAATCTGCTTCAGCAGCCTGTACAGGACTCCGCTGGGCAACGTCTTCAGAACTTTCATCTGGTCTTCGGTGATTGTCTCCCACGACTCAGACACGGGGTCTTTGGAAAGATCCACTGCTGGAACTTATTAAATTCAATATTATCATTTGCAATTATTTTTTGCACTAAAAGTAGTAAGTAATTAAATTTAGATTTTAAGTTTTAATGTATTTGAAGACAGTATGAAAGCACATTTTATTATTCGTCCTGGAAAAATGAATAGTTATAAGACTATTGTAGTTTAACTCTAAATGATTTCTATAGCAGCTGTGCCGATTGGCTTCTTTTTGTTGGAGGCAACAGCTTAGCCTTATACTAGCGCCATGATTGGGCGTTTGCACACTGCACGATAACGACACGACACGATACCACAGAATAGAGGGCCACCGCACATATTATACAATTTCAAGTTGGCCGACTATCGTACAAACTAAATTGCGTAGTGTCACTTTTGTAGTATTGAATGCACCCAAAATATTCTCCTTTCTTTTCGCCTTCGTTTTATTAGTGCCACAATAAAAGCGTGCTTTTTACGCATTTTAACACGCACGTCGCTAGGCTAGCAACACCGTTACCAAATCTAAAAGTCTGCGCCTGGCAGCGTACACGATGAAGTTGTCCAATTAAATTGTGACACTACGCAATTTAGTTTGTACGATAGTCGGCCAACTTGAAATTGTATATGTGCGGTGGCCCTTATCTATTCTGTGGTATCGTGTCGTGTCGTTATCGTCGCAGTGCGAAAACGCCCATTGCCAGATTCAACTTAACATTTTTCAGCTTATTATTTTTAACACAGTAGGTATTGAGTTGCGGTGAACTTTTTTCCAACAAAATGATTTTAAAACTACTTTCTGACTTTGAACAAAACTAAGGGCCTTATCACACTGGCGATTAGCGAGCGGTTTGAAAGCGACGCGATTGCGCAGAATGCGCAGCGCGCACGCCGCGATTGCGCGACGTGCACGCCGCGACAGCGCAACGGCGTCGCGGCGTGGTGTGGACGCAATTTTGTACACTCGTCTAGGGAATTCCCTATAGTACAATCATTTGGTGCTCAAAAAGAGGGTTACCTGGAAAGTTTTCCGGGAGTTTTGAAAATTGGTGATTTTATAGATTTCGACGTGCTCTTTTCGAATTTTCACTTTGCCACCTCGTATCTTTGCCGCTCGCGCCGCCATATTGGAAAAATGGCGCTCAAATACAGTTTTTTGAGAATAACTCCGTTCCAACTCATTTTACGATGAAAGTAGTTATGTAAGACATTAAACTAGAAAAAAATGTCTACACTTTATGTAGTAAACATTTTTTTGTAAAATTAATAGTTTCAGCGTACGAGAGCCGCAAAGTTCACTCCAACACGCGTTTTGGGCAAATTATCTCATTTACACACCGCCATGAGGTAGAGTAAGTGGCGCGGTTTTTAGGGTTCCGTACCCAAAGGGTAAAAACGGGACCCTATTACTGAGACTTTGATGTCTGTCCGTCTGTTAGTCTGTCTCCAGGCTGTAACTCAAGAACGGCAATAGCTAGAGAGTTTAAATTTTCACAAATTATGTATTTTTGTTGCCGCTATAACAACAAATACTAAAAACAAAATAAATTAAATATTTAAGGGGGGCTCTACAACAAACGTGATTTTTCAAAAATTTTTTGCTCGGTATCAATGATGACAATAGGTAGGCACTTGAAATTTTCACAAAGGCCTTAATTATATGTGTACTTTAATAATTAGTAATAATATTTAAATAAAATAAAAATTTAAGTGGGGCTCCCATACAAAAAACACAATTTTTGGCCTATTTTTGCTCTATAACGGTACGAAACCCTTCGTGCGCGAGTCCGACTCGAATTTGGCCGATTATTTTTTGTGGTATACCTAACGTGACCATATTTTTTTTTGTCAGAGCGGGACAAATACAGAATCCACCCCCAAATATGTAATTCATGTGTGCTAATCTCAGGAACTACTGGTCCGATAACCGATTTGAAAAATTCCTTCAGTGGCCCTACAGGCTTTATTTTATCACACCAATACAAATAGGAGCGAAGAAACAGAGGAAAATGTGGATAAACCCGGAAAAATTATTTGAAAAAAATGTCTCACGAACTACTGCAGCAATTTCTATGTTATTTGGCAGAGATAAAAAGAACCACATACCACGTGAAGGATTATAGGCTATTTTGTGGGCTAATTTGTCGGTGAAATTTTTAATTTACGCGATTGAAGCTGCGCGGAACGTCTAGGTTTGATATCGAGCAAAATATGGCAGAAGACGTTTGTTGTCTGTATGTCTTAGTGTTAGCTCCGTGCAATGCACAGGCATTTCAAACATAAAAATAATTTTAAATTATTGTCGTTTGGTCTGTTTGCAAAAGCGGGACAATTTCGGCCTCGCGGGGGACAGCGGGACAGACTGCCTCAAAGCGGGACTGTCCCGCCCAAAGCGGGACGTATGGTCACGTTAGGTATACCTAGTATCGTCTTCGGTACTGAGCGAAATGTCACAAATGGAAATTTCTTCCACGTCATCCGCGATGGAATCATCAGCACCGTTGTAGTCCTCTTGTTCCTCGATTTTATCATACGTTTGCTCGAAAATAGAATCTATTTCTTCCTCCTCATCGCTATCTTGTAGTGGAACGTGCGAATTATCACAGGTACCATTGCAATTGGTGTATAATATAACGGAGCACTTTAATCCAGCCTTTCTGCATCCACAGGCTCCCCGACATCTCTTTTTGCATTTGCAAGAAATGAGTTTCAACAAGGTTTCCGGAGCTGGGGCTCGAGCGTGGTAACAGGAATTAGCCCATTCTTGCTTTTTTCCATCCCCATTGCTCTGCGTTTTTTTCAACTCCATACCATTGCTGAACCTGGTGATAGGTTCGGAATGATTGTTGTCGTGCTGCTGCTTCTGTCGGTGGCAACGATGCAATATTAAATTTATTTTTATATGCTGGTTTTTTTAAACACGTAATATCTATAGTTGATTAACGATACACTTTTTACGCCACTATAACCGTATAACGCAAGGAGGAAGCGCTCTCCAGCTTTAGCAATAATCTCCGGATCGGCATTTTGGCTTATGAATACCTGGACAAACAAGAAGAAGTAGATCTTCTTATCCTTTTGACGGCTCTATCTACGCGTTCAAACATAATCAATATATGTATATTCTCAAAGCAGGAAAAGGAAAAATTTCGTAATAAACATATTCAACAAAAGGTTTCATAGTGTCTAAACACACTAGGCTGAATTACGCCGGCGTAAATTCCGCCGCAAATGTCAAAGTGTCTAAACACACTAGACTGAATTACGCCGGCGTAAATTCCGCCGCAAATGTCAAACGCATACAAATACGCGACGGAATAGTGTGTCGTCTCTCGCGTTCCACCCGTATTTTGTATGAGTTTGAAACGCGGCGTAAACGTGGCGGAATTTACGCTGGCGTAATTCAGCCTAGTGTGTTTAGAGCCAAACTCATACAAATACTCGACGGAATAATGTGTCGTCTCTCGCGTTTCGCCCGTATTTTGTATGAGTTTGAAACGCGGCGGAATTTACGCCGGCGTAATTTAGCCTAGTGTGTTTAGAGCCATAGATAAAACAGCCGCAGATAACATGTTATTCTTGCACGCCTTCAGTGGCTGTGATACAACATCAGCACTCTTTAATCAAGGAAAAATAATATATACTAATGTACTCCGAAAAAAACCGAGATTCATACGAGCTTGTCCAGGTATTCAAAAACCAAAATGCCGATCCGGAGATTATTGCTGAAGCTGGAGAGCACTTCCTCCTTGCGTTATACGGCAGATGTCGTGGAAGAAATTTCCATTTGTGACATTTTGCTCAGTACCGAAGACGATGAACTTTCAGAACCGGGTCCATCAAAACTAGCGAAGCGAAGGAGAATGAGCTACATTTTGTAATAGTGCATTATAAGTGGATTAGGCCTACTAGGGATACCACAAAAAATTATCGGCCAAGTGCGAGTTGGACTCGCGCACGAAGGGTTCCGTACCGTTATAGAGCAAAAATAGGCCAAAAATTGTGTTTTTTGTATGGGAGCCCCACTTAAAATATTATTTTATTTTAATATTATTACTAATTATTAAAGTACACATATAATTAAGGCCTTTGTGAAAATTTCAAGAGCCTACCTATTGTCATCATTGATACCGAGCAAAAAATGTTAGAAAAATCACGTTTGTTGTATGGGAGCCCCCCTTAAATATTTAATTTATTTTGTTTTTAGTATTTGTTGTTATAGCGGCTACAAAAATACATAATCCGTGAAAATTTAAACTCTCTAGCTATTACCGTTCTTGAGTTACAGCCTGGAGACAGACGGACAGACGGACATACGAGACGGACAGATGGACAGACGGACAGATGGACAGACATCAAAGTCTCAGTAATAGGGTCCCGTTTTTACCCTTTGGGTACGGAACCCTAGAAACCGCGCCACTTACTCTACCTCATGGTGGTGTGGAAATTAGTTATTTGGCCAAAACGCGTGTTGGAGTGAACTTTGCGGCTCAGAAACTATCGATTTTACAAAAAAACAGTTACTACATAAAGTGTAGGCAATTTTCTCTAGTTTAATGTATTAAATAACTATTTTCATCGTAAAATGAGTTGGAACGGAGTTATTCTCAAAAAACTGTATTTGAGCGCAATTTTTCCAATATGGCGGCGCGAGCGGCAAAGATACGAGGTGGCAAAGTGAAAATTCGAAAAGAGCACGTTGAAATCTATAAAATCACCAATTTTCAAAACTCCCGGAAAACTTTCCAGGCAAAACTACCAAATTACTGTAGTACTAGACGAGTGTACAAAATGGCGTCCACGCCACGCCGCGACAGCGCAGCGTCGTCGCGGCGTGCACGTCGTGCAATCGCGTCGCTTTCAAATCGCTCGCTAATCGCCAGTGTGATAAGACCCTAATTAGTGATAATACTCTAGGGCCGCTATCCCTAACCTGCGGATTTTATTAATTGTGGCCCGCGTGATGTTAAACAATTTTGAAATTCACGCCCACCGGCAAAATAACGTAGTCTACGTGATAGTCGTCAATTTTTTTCCACTTTTAAATCGTTAATTTTGAAGAATGTTATTTTTTAACCCTAAAAAATGTTTGTTGCGGCCTGCGACACCAAGACCAAAACATGTTTGTGGCCCGCATGAAAAGAAGGTTGTGGACCACTGCTCTAGGGTGTGTATGGGTCCCCCATATTTCGCTGAGAAAGTAGCAGCGCTGAATGAGTAACATTTGTATGGAAAAATTCATAACTCAGCCCTCAGGGGCGGTTGTACGGGCACAATTCACAAAAAAATCTCTTTCAGCGCTGCTACTTTTACAGTAAACTCTGTAGAAGAGACACATGCACACCCTAAATTATTATCACTTAGTTTTGTTACACCTTGTAAATTACCTTGAATCGGCTGCGGTGATGGCACAGGTAATGGTGACCAGTGGCGCCGGCCACGACTTCTGACGGAGATACGACGGACCAACACCCAACACTGGAACTTTAAATATTCATTTATTATTACCTCGATAGTGGGAATAGCAGACATATAGATTTTAAATTGTTATGCGGCAGCCGGGTGCCGCTTGGGGATTGATGGGTTAAATTGGTAGCCTAGCAAACGAATGATTCTGGTTGGAAATGTCGAAAGCAGAAATTATGACTACGCCACTTTGTTTGGACTAGTTAGGAGATAAACATACTAAAAGTCCTGACCCCTCCGAGGTGCGCCGGAGGGGAGGGGGGGAAAAGAAGGACCCATTTTTTGGTTTTTAGACTAATTTACGAAAACGGCGCTTCGTACGAAATTTTATTATACTACATAAGAAAAGCTAATAAAATTCTCTACAACTTTGTCCTTTACACTTTGTATCTATCTCCAATCGTTGCCTAGCTATGAGCTTCTAAAATTGGTCGATTTTCAAATACACACATCAATACGACCTAAGAATATTTGTATTTTCTGAAATATTTGTATTTTCTGAAATATCAGGAATTTTTGAAGACAGTAAATAGATAAATAATAGCTTATTTTATGGTCTTTAATAAAACATAAAAAACTTTTCTGGATTTTTTGTCTTTATGAAAAATCATTGATTCAAAGTGGCGTAGTCATAATTTCTGCTTTCGACTTTTCGAAGCACACCCCCATTTCGAGCATTCGTTTACTAGGCTATGGGTCACAAACATTTTTAAAACTAAAATATTATGTTGTTTAGTATTGCCGATAGTCTATTGAACTAGAAAGTATGTCAAGCCATGATATCAAGAAAGATTTAATAAATGTGGAATCAGTTGTTACTAAGTAGGTACCTACAGAGTTTGTAGGTACATAATAACTCGGTGGTGCGAGGGGGGAGCGGGTCGGACACGCTGGTGCTATTGGTAGATCAATGATTAAACGGGCCGTTATTGTTAGATGTAGCTATAGTACCTATAACCTAGATCGCTTATCTATACTTAATATTATAAATGCGAAAGTATCTCTGTCTGTCTGTCTGTCTGCCTGTCTGTCTGTATGTCTCGCTTTCACGCCAAAACTACAGAACCGATTGTAATGAAATTTTGTACACAGATAGTCTAAAGCCTGAGAAAGGACATAGGCTACTTTTTAACTGGAAAAAGGGGTTGTAAGGGTGTGAAAATGCGTAAATTTGTTAAAAATAAGTTAGTTTCAAAAATTCATAACAGGTGGCGCTAAGAGTCGCCTACATCGCGCTATCGCTTGCTCATAAGTCTTTCTATAAGAGGTGGTACCATGTTGATTCATATTTCTCGATTCTTTCGATTGTTATACACACGAATGTTGTCAAATAACTCACTACTCAGTACTTTATCTGATATCTATGCAGTGACGTAACCTTAAACTTACCAATGATAAAATATAGTTTATGGGTAAAGCTAAAGTTGTGTAATGGGGGGCTATTTAAGCTTTAAATTTGGTATAAATAAAGTTTAATTAAAAAAAATGAAATATTATGTGCACACTGCACAGCTGTTTTTGGGTATTTTGATTTAAGGGGTACCAGAGTTTTAAAAAGCTTTTAAATTTGACACCAATTTTAATGACACCGCGCGCTATAAACTGATGTCCACGGGGACGAAGTCGCGGGCAACAGCTAGTAACTTATAAGTTATAAAACTATATTATCGGTGGTGCATAAGATATTTTTATACTCACCAGTCGTCTGCGGCTTCTCGTCAGGGTCGTACGGGGAGTCGAAGCCGTTCATCTTAAACTCCTGCATCTTCGCCTCCAGCTTGCTCCTCGCGTCCACTGCACGTCAACACGATCATTTTAATATTATCAATTATGGCTTAAACTTTAAAGAGTTATTCTGTATAGAGTTATTATAGACTATAGAGCTACGCCGGCTCAGCTTACGCCGCTTGGCATAACGCGACCAAATTACGTAGATCCCTCATCTGTTTATGAATCAACTTCTCTGATAGTACACAGTGAAAACTAATACGACAAAATTAAAGCTTTCCGCGAGATATGTACTCCCGATTGTGGGCAAAATATAGTTAATGCAAAATAGTCACTAGCCCCATCACCACCTTCCACCAGCGCGGCAGGCGGCAGCGTACAAACAGGGCCGGCCATAAGGGGCCGGGACGGCGCGGCAGTGTCCATAGCCGGCAGATTTCGTACATGGGGCGGTGCCCGGTGGTAATAAAGTGCCCAACACTCATAAACAATATTATAAATGATGTTTAACATGTAAATATTGTAATGGAGACTCACGTTCTGTAAAGCTGGAAGAGCTCGGCCTGAGGAAGTCGTGGTCGCGCAGCCGCGAGTGGAACTCCTCCCACGTGTCCTGCAGACCCCATGCCCATGGCGACGACTGCAACACCCATATCAATTTACATTATTACCTCGATCGTAGGAATCGCCGACACAATAGATATTCAATTGTTATGCGGCACCCGGATGCCGCTTGGGAGTTGATGGGTTAAAAATGCAATTAGTGTGCCTGTCTGTCTGTCTGTCACGCACTAACCACTGAACCGATTTTACTGTATTTTATTATGGAGCTACTTTGAGTCTCGAGAAAGGACATAGGAATTTAAATATATGTCTGGCAAACTAAAATTCTAAATTTTAGACCTAAGTAGGTACTTACTTACTACAAAATTTAATCAACATAATATTATGTAAGTACAACTAATTTAAAAATCAAAACCACCCACCCAGAGGCGGCGCAAGGCGTGGGCGGTGTGGGCGACCGCCCACGGCCTCGCGGTCATAGGGGCCTCGCGCCCCTTGGACAGCGCGTTTCTTTTAGGATTTACGAGTATCAAAAAATCTTTCAACAAAATCCGTCTTCTTGCATCATCCATCAGGGGGCCTCGCAAAATATATTTTGCCCACATAAAATTTAGGTCTTGCGCCGCCACTGGACCCACCTTTAAGTTTTCATAATATAAAAAAGTACTTACTCTGTGCTACAATATAATACCTATAATCTTATATCTTTAAGACGACGCCTTGATAATTTGGCTGTAGCGATGCCGATTTTTCTCAGCAATGACTAAAGACTAGAAATTGAAGTTCATTGTCAGTATTCATCATGTCTTTGTCTTTGAATTGCCCATAGCATAACACGATTGGACAACTTTTATAGCACAGAATAATCAATCGAAAAGACCTCTGTAAAAAAAGGGATTCCTATTTTTCCAACGGAGGAGAGTGATTTAAGGTTCCAAAATTTGTACATAAATTGGTTCAAGCATGCACTTTAATTTGTGCATAGCTTATATGAAATGTATTTATGGTTTTTAAATTAAGCGACAAAAACCATTTTGTCGCTCACGCCCTTTCCAATTTTTGCTGTTCCATTGCTTGTTTTCTATGAGAGGCCGGGCCGGCCTCTCATAGAAAACAAGCAATCTAAAACATATCCAACATGGTTTCTTACTTTAACGCTGCGTCACCTTAAACGAGCAATTCTTGTATATAAATATATATATAATTGGAATCTCGGAATCGGCTCCAACGATTTTCATGAAATTTAGTATATAGGGGGTTTCGGGGTCGGGGGCGATAAATCGATCTAGCTAGGAATCATTTTCATAAAATGTCATTTTATGTGTGTTTTTTAAATTTTTTGAATACCGAGCGAAGCTCGGTCATATAGCTAGTTATATTCTATGTGTCACTTATTTACACTAAGTTACTTATTTACTTTTTGTTAAAAGTAAATAAGTACTAAATAGTTAGGTACTTACTTTAAAAGCTCCACGCAGTGGCTCCGCGTAATCTTTTGCCACTCAAAATCACAGAATACAAATTACTCTGCTCAAAATGTAGTGCACCTCACCATCTCTGAATAATACTCACGTAGAATACATTGTCATATTTTGTCACATTCAATTACGCGCGCGGCGGGCGGCAACAAACAAAATTTAAATTGCGTAATGCAACGATGCGCGTGAGACTGCGACTTGAGTGAGACTGCGGACATGCCGGCGCCGGCGGCGCCCGGCGCGTGCCTCCCGCGCCACGCTGGCGCCACCCCCGTCTCACCCCCGCTATAGCCTAATACCCCTCCTCACGTAATTGTATCGTAATTTATTCGTATCGTACGAAGTTACGAACAACGTACGAAGTGACCACTCTGCAACAATTTTGATTGGGATAAAATATTATGTTATTGTAAAAAAAATTACACCTTATTTTTTGTTTAAATTCATTCCTAAGCCCTAAAAAAATTGGCCGATAGCCTTAATTATTGCACCCTGTATAGACGCGTTACGTTGCCACGTCACGTCAATTGATGATTAGTAGACATCGGATTATATGAATTTGCATATTCGCATATGCAAATGCATATAATTCCACTTTTTAGATAGACGATAAGTAGTGCATATTTTGGCAATTTTTCGTTGATAGTGCATATTTCGGTCGTATTTTGCCCTCGTAGTCTCCGAACTAGCAATCATAAATAATTAATAATACTCACCGTGGCCACGAAATAGAGGTACGATAAATCAAAAAACTTTAAATTATATATTGTGGCCTCAACCCTATTTAAAGATTTCCGCAATACACCCGATCTTTCAAGAAACAAAATGTTTCATCGTAGTTGGCAACTTTAGAAAAAAAATTGAATAGTCGGTCATGAACTTCGATTGCAATCGGAAAGAAGAACAGAACTTCTGGATTTAATGCAGGTACGAAAATTGGCGCATTTAATATGGACAACACCGGAAAACTCTTGAAAAAATAATAAATTTTAATAGCAAGTGACTTTTGATTGTGCATATTTCGGCCAATTTTCGTGCATATTTGCATGCATATTTCGGCACTTTAATCGTGCATATAATCCGATGTCTAATGATTAGAATAGCTGCGGGTGCGTTGCCGGCCTTTTATGAGGGAATTAGATATGAGCGCCGATGGGTAAACGGCCGGCGGCGGCGCGCCGACTTTTTGTGGTCGGCGGCGGCGGCGCCGTCGGCGGCGTGCCTTAAATGCGACTTTCATCTGTTTTTAGGGTTCCGTACCCAAAGGGTAAAAACGGGACCCTATTACTTAGACTTCGATATCTAAATTAAACAATTAAGCGTGGCTCCTATACAAAAACCCAATTTTCAGCATATCTCTCTAATGGTACGGAATCCTTCGTGCGTAACACAGCGAACATTTTGTTCTTCTAATGACGACGACAAAGAGGCCATTTTGATGCAAGCGTATATTGCTCCTCTACACAATGGACCATCGCTGGCCCATCAAAATATGGCGCAAGCGATGGCTATACAATGGTTGCAATGCATCTACACGATGGCCGCGTTCAGTTGTGATCTAAACGTCTTTCAAGATAGACATGTAGCTATTGCGGCAATGCAAAACGCACTTCGTGCGCGAGTCCGACTCGCACTTGGCCGATTATTTCAGTCGACATAGAGCTTGTCATAACTGCCGAATTATTATACGGAAAGTTAAATCAGCTGGAGCGCCGGAACTTCCGTCGCATAACCGGTAAAATACCAGTTATAGCACAGAATATTTATTAGTAGTACCAAGTTATAGTCTGAATTTGGCATTGAAAAAGTTTGATCGTTCGTAAGTCGTAACCTTACTCCGTGTTCATTCCAAATGATTCACGTCATCTTACTTTGTCGTGCCAAGTTTATCCAATAATATTATAATAAGCTGTCTATATGTCTTAGGACAAAACTGGCGTGGCGTGAATGTTTCATTTTTTAGAAAATAAAGATAATACTACCGGCAACTTTTTCAAGATAAGAAGAAATCAAAATCTTGGACAAAGAAGTAACACTTAAACAAACATAATATTTATAATGTTTAAATTTGACGACCTCTGTGGCTCAGTGGTGGTGGTTAGTGGTTGGTAGCTCAAGCCGGGGGTCGCGGGTTCGAATCCCGCCGACGGAACAAAAAGTTTTCAAAGTTCCTGGGTCATGCATGTGTATTAAATATGTGTATCATATAATAAAAATCTTAAATATAATATGTATAGTATAATAATCATAACCATAATCATAATTAATAATATAATCATAAACATATAAAAGTATTAAATATATTTCCGTTGTCTGGTACCCGTAACACAAGTTCTAGTACAGGTACTTAGCACGGGCCCAGACTGTGAAGCGTCGTCGTGTGAAGCGTCCATAGATATTAAAATGTATGTAACGAAACATTGCATGTAACGTGTATTTGTTTTTATATTTCCAGGGTTTAATGTAAAATAAATTTCCCTTTACATGTCCCACGAATTAGCACTTCTCAAAAAATATTTGCGTTACCTCTTTCGTACAGAGATGAAGTGTTGCCAGCTTGGAAAATTACCACGAATTTCAGGAATATGAATGATCAGATTTCGGATTCTAGAGGAGGCTAATAAGGGCAAGTATACTAACTTCTTTGGTACGTAGGCCACGTACCTGCTCTAGGCTTAAAAAACTTTATAGTACTATTGAGTTCGAATGATTGAATACATTGCAGTTGAGCCGTTTGAATTTATGAGAAATGGTTGTTTTCTTTGTTTTTAAATGGTTTCATAGTTAAATAAATTATTTTATATTAATCTAATTTACTCCGCAATATGGTATCACTTGATCATATTAGTTATAATACTATCAAAAACACTGAAAGAGTATAACAATTAACAGTATAGATACCTGTCGTTGATAACACGTGTTAAGTTTAAGTATACGCATTTGTATCGAGTACTTATTAAATATTGTAAAAGGAAAATATCCCCATAAATACTCATTATACTAAGTAAGTGTAATTTAGTTTTATTGTACCCGTGTTATGGCAAATATTTTACAACACCATTCAATATAACGGTAAGATTTAAGTGCACTATTTAGTAATAAAGTAATAATGTTCAATCATCCTTTATATTATTAGGAAGTAAAATAGTTTCCTCCATTTTGGCTAAGGTAACTTAGTAGATTGGCAACACTGCGCGGGAGATATTTTCAACTGAATCAGTTTTGCCTCGTCTCTTTTGGCGGGAGGTCGCGTCGCGTCGGTGGCGCCAGTGTACAGTACGAGTGAATCTTAATAACATTAAATTGAAACTTATCCCAGTTGCTAACTGTCAGTATGTATCAATAGTTCACAAGTATACCTGTGATGTTTGATTTTCTCTCAAAATATTAACATGGTTAAGTTATACAAACAGACTTGAACATCAAAGAAACCGGGTGAGTACAATTTCAATATTTTAATATCTTTACCTTTTTAATATCTATTATTATTATTTTCATATCCCTTTTACGGTTATTGTCGTTCTTTCTTTTTGTAGTACTTCGAGTACCACTCCTACTTCTCGAAGTGAACCAAAATTAATATAATATTTTTCGTGCGAGCCCACATTTTTTTTTATTCGATCGGGGTTTCGGCCGGCCGACCCCGGTTCAGCAGTTCTCTGAATGAAGGCAGCTGGCAGGATCGATTACGCGCGATCTCGAGCCTGGCCGGCTCTCAATGAAATGTTTATGAACGTAAAGGGGGGGGCATGCGTGGTGGGGTTCAGCGCAATGCGGGGCAGGAGTCGGACTTTCTCAGGATAACAGAAAATTTGGTATTTCGTGCACGCCCCGGGGGCGGGATATGCGTATTTTCTGGCGAAGTTGCTGGGGTAGTTGCTCACTAGTTTGTGCTTGGTTCTGCTCTGATATATCGGATGGTAGCCAGTAACCAGCCTGTAACTGCGTCTACACTGGCACACCAATAATATACTTAATTATACAGTCTTTCACGGAAACATAATAAGGGTAAATTACTAAGAACTACAGTAATTGTAAGATTCATTCGTTACGATTTCCTTTGTTACTAGTAAAATAATTTCCCGCTCAATTTTCTAACGTAGATTTTCTCGCCGGTATTGTTTCCGAACAGGTGGTCCGTGGTATAGGCAACATGTTGACTCTATATTAATAACCAGCGTATTACATACAAGCCATTTTGATTAAAAGAAGCAGAAGTTATGTTCATTAATCCAGCAAATTTGTTGTTTCTTTCGAAGGTTGTCTGGAAGAAATTGCTGTTTAGTAATAAGACTTTGTACTAACGTTATTAACCGACTTCAAAAAAAGAAGGTTATCAGTTCGACCCGTATGTTACAACTTACATGTAATATTTTCAGAACTGCCCAGTTTTCGTATTATAATATGAGTCTACATTATCAGCGTACCTGAACAAATGTGCCAAAAAAAGTCAAAGTACAAATGTACTTTTGTAATAATGTGTGTATGTTTATATGTTTGTATTCGCATATCTCCGGAACTATAAGTCCGATTTAAGTACGGTACTTAACTTAGGGAATACTTACTGCAAGTTTCATCAAAATCGGTTCAGTAGTTTTTGAGATAGGTAATTTTAATTCTCAATTACTCTCTGTCTGTCTGTTACATCTTTACAACCAAACTGCTGAACCGATTTTGCTGTTTGTCATGAAGATACTTTGTGTCTCGAGAAAGGACATAATATTAATAAGATACTTTTTATCCCGGAAAAATGTACGGTTCCCGCGTGATAAACGAATTTTGGCGCAACGAAGTTGCGGGCATCATCTACCTAGTAAAGTATATTTAATTCATCTTACCATTCATCATGAAATTCACATCCGTTGCTTTCGCATGGAGGAGTAAAAACATCCATCCACCCATCCCCAGTCCCCAGGATGTTCTATAATAATATTATTAATTATTATGCCTGTTTATAACAAGTAGATATATTAGGACCCCAAGGACCGTAGTTTCCGTGAGTTGCATCCCTCGGGGATATTTCGACCCAAATCAAAATGATTTTATTAAAATTATTGGTATCAATATATAATACTATAGTCGGCGAAACATGGCGGTAGCGGTCATTGACTCCCTGTCAAAAACTTGTCATTTTCTATACAAAGCCGCGATTGACCACATCTGACACTTCACTGTCAATCGCGGCTTGTATAGAAAATTACAAGTTTTTGACAGGGAGTCAATGACCGCTAACGCCATAATATATGTAATTGATTGTACTGTCTGTTCTTGGTGGAAATTCATTTTATACACAAATTAAACACAATATTACTTGCACTTTTTCCACTATATTCATAAATTACAATTTAAACACTTAAAACACGACCGGTTTCGAAATAAATCATCATCAGGTGTAGGTACTTAACGTCGGTAGTTTTGAATAATTAAATATAATCAAAACAAATATTAGGGTTGTCAGCGTCATAGTATTTTTTACAATTTGGTAAAATTTTTCTTCCAATTACGACTGATGTTCAAATTTTCTACTAGAAAAATTTTTCTAGAATTTTCTACTGATGTTCAAATTAATATTTAGTTGTATTTACCCATTTTATATTGATAAATTAATAATGTTTTGTCACGTATACAAATGTCAGATTTTAAAAATTAAATAATAATTGTTAAATTTAAAATTTTCGATTAAAACATGTCTTAAATTTTTGTGACATGTTTTAATCGAAAATTTTAATCGAAATATTTGTTTTGATTATATTTAATTATTCAAAACTACCGACGTTAAGTAGGTACACCTGATGATGATTTATTTCGAAACCGGTCGTGTTTAAAGTGTTTAAATTGTAATTTATGAATATAGTGGAAAAAGTGCAAGTAGTATTGTGTAACGTCGCGTCTAGAATGATGCCTACCAAGTACCACACTCGAGCGAGTATCTTTGCGCCGAAATTCGTTTATCACGACTCACGTGGGAACCGCACATTTTCCCGGTTAAAAAATATCCTATGTCCTTTCTCGGGACTCAGAGTGTCTCCATACCGAATTTCAGTAAAATCGGTACAGAGATTTGGGCGTGAAGAAGTAACAGACAGACAGACAGACATGGATGGATGACATTTATATTGTGGTAAAAGGGGACATCTTTTTACCACACGTAACATATAACTTTCTCAAAAATCAATAGTGATTAAGTATTACAGACTGGTGCTAGACGGTAATAAAACTAGCCAATGTTAGAAGTAATTATTGAACGAGGATAGTTCGGCGGGAGCCCTTGCGGTCAAACTTTTACGGCGAACCGTTAAATGGTTTGATTGCTCATCAGTCATCACAAACCTCACCACTTAATACAGCTATACTCAACCTGCGGCCCGCCGGGACTCACCAGTGGCTCGCGAGAAGTTAAACTATTTTGAAAATTACGCCTCCTGGCAAAACAGTGGAAAGTCTCGTGAAAGTCGTGAAATTTTTTCCACTTTAAATCGCTGAAAAGCGTCATTTTTTAGCCCAAAAATTTCGTTTGCGGCCCGCTACATCAAAACAAGTATTGTAAGTGGCGCGTATGAAAAAAAAGGTTGAGTACAGTGGTAATCAACCTTTTTTTTGTCACACGGGCCGATTAGAAAAATTTTTTCAGTGTTAGATAGCTCATTTATCGAGGAAGGCTATTAGCTATATTATTTTACTAGCGACCCGCCCCGGCGTCGCACGGGTATAAAATATATAGCCACTGAAAAAATGATAAAAACGATAGCCTATGATCCTTCACGTGGTCTACTTCTTATCTGTGCCAAATAACATAAAAATTGCTCCAGTAGTTCGCGAGATAAGCCCTTTCAAATAATTTCCCCCGTTTTTTCCACATTCCCCTATTAGTCTTAGCGTGATAAAATATAGCCTTTAGCCTTCTTCAATAAATGGGCTATCTAACACTGAAATAATTTTTCAAATCGGATCAGTAGTTCCTGAGATTAGCGCGTTCAAGTTAGCCCTTTCAAATAATTTTCCCCGTTTTTTCCACATTTTCCTCTATTTCTTCGCTCCTATTAGTCTTAGCGTGATAAAATATAGCCTATAGCCTTCCTCGATAAATGGGCTATCTAACACTGAAAGAATCATCAAAATCCGTTGCGCAGTTTTAAAGATTAAAGGGAACAAAGGGACATGAGGGAAAAAAAGCGACTTTGTTTTATAATATGTATAGATAACGCGATTAATAGGGCCGAAGAAACAGGAAAATGTGAAAGAAAACAGGAAAAATTATTTGAAAGTGCTTATCTCACGTACCACTGGAGCAATTAAAGTGTTATTTGGTACAAATATAGAGAGGACCACGTGATGAGACTTAGACTATTTTTTTTGTGGGAAAAAATGCACGGCTTCCATGAAATTCCTAATTTACGCGGGCGAAGCCGCGCGGAACGTCTAGTAAAATATATTTTTTCAAATAGCATAGTTTTCTTCGTGTATTAGTGCTGACAATGTACCTAAACGGCTGGACCGATATAATAGAATAGAAAGAATAGCTGTTTATTAATCGCAATTGTTTTTCAAGTAGGAAAGAGTCTTCCATAGTAGGGGAGAGGGGGGCTAGTTCTAACAGATTTTGAATATTGTTATTTATCTTCTTAATTTGAAAACTTTATGTTATTTTTTTATACCCGAGTAACGGAAATTTATATGACTTGCATATACTAAGCTAAAAATTCATCTAAATTACTTGGATTCGGAGGAAAACGCATTTTTTAAAAAAAAAGTCAGCGGTTAAAACTTGCCCCGTTTCGGGGGCAAATATTAACAGTGACGGGGTATGTATTAACGCTAAGTAAACTTGTTAGACTTTCATTATATTATGGAAGTAAAAAACAAAACAATATTAAAATGGTAATTTATTTATTTTTTCACATACAAATGTTAAAAAACAATATTAACTTCTGTCAAATTACAAATAACATGAATTTCCTTTTATGTCATCCAACCTGAGCTGTTTCCAGCACATAGGTATTCCACTTGCAACAAAAATTGAATCTGATCCTCGGATATATGAACATCGGTGGATATGGTGTTGCCGGAGTGTCGCCAGAGTGATCGACGTACCTCTTTCGGCAGATGTGGCAGCTCCAATTTGCTTATAATACCGGTTAATACTTACCCCGTTCCTTTTGTTAAAACTAGCCCCCGAGGACCTTTTTTGGATATAACTAATTATTAAAAAAAAAAAAACTATAGGTATATTTAATGAAATAACACGAAAATGTAATTAACAACTAAATAACCGTTAATTATATAAAAATCTGCTATCGCAAAACCAAATAATTAAAGCATGAATCAAAAAATTCGAGACGTAAAAATGTCCGCTTACCTGTATTTTTGCACCGACGTACAATAACTTCACAGCGCGATGGCCGATGGGCAACACACTTGTGCCAAATCGTTCGCCGACATCGCCCGAACTTATGACATTGAACGTCTTACCGTATCGTCATTTAATTTGGTAGTTATAGGCTTGTTAATACTTACCCCTGTTAAATCTAGCCCCCCTCTCCCCTAAATGTTGCCTAAAGTATGTTATTTTTGTCTGTCCTTGCATACACTAGAATTACTCATGAATTCGCCTCAAAAATCCTCATATTTTTTTGTTGGCAAAAGACTTCTAAAATAAAAAGAGATCATTACATTTTTTTTAAGTCAAATTGTCGAAATGAAATGACACTGTACTTGATCATAAAAATGTCGAAATGAAATGACAATCTTTCATTTTATGGGACCCCATAACCTAAATTTTCATCATATTATTCTCATTCGAGATATAGAATATAATTATTCATGCTTAAAGGGGATCATCCTCCTCGCGTTCCTTTATTACATACTCGGTACTAGCTGTTGCCCGCGACTCCGTCCGCGTGGACTTCAGTTTATAGCGCGCGGTGGTTCGCGCATCCTTGGGAAAGCCGGGATAAAATGTAGCCTACGTTACTGCAAAGTTTCCTCAAAATACATCTAATAAACAAAATTGGTGTCAAATTTCAAAGCTTTATAACCTTTACGCAAATTAAACTTCTTATTATTCTTGCCTAAACACATCCGAGACTAACAGACATCACAGGGTGCGTTCCACTAAGCGCTCAAACGCTAAAAATACAACACCAGTCACCAGCCGTTACATAAAGCGACCGCGATCATTGTGATCGCGGCGAAAACTCATGACGTCATTATTTTGACGTCGTGACGTCACAAAAGGTGGGTCGAAGTGGACCTTTTTATAAAGCCGCCATCTTTACATATTATGCAAAACCCGCGACCCGCGCATTATTATACAAGTAACAAGACCCGCCTAGGGTCATTTAAATTTAAATAATAATTGTATTACAATATTAAATAAAAATAATATAATATGAATAAATAATGATAATATGAATAAATAAAATAAGAGTTAAAAAGAATTAAAAATGATAAAAATACTAGTAGAATTCTTTAAAAATTAAACTAAAATAAAACAGAAAGTATTAAATTGTATATATTTTTTTAAATCAAGCTAGTTTACAATAATCAGTATTGAATTAAGTAACTGTTAGATATCCATTTGGTCACAGATAGGGAATTCAAATCTCGCGAGATTGGAGCTCAGGCGAGATCCCGCGAGTTTATGAATACAATACCGCGAGATCTCGCCAATTTCGAGATCTCGCGAGATTAGCAGTTTGGTGGGTTTTTTTGCTAATAATCACAATATTTGAATAAATAACGAAAAAAAAGGAATAAATATTGTAAGTATTATAAGATTAACATTCATTTTCACGAATTTTTTCAATAGAATTTTATGCATCGAATATATTATCTGTCTATAATTTTTAAGTAGTACACTTTGACATTATAGGGAAGTAAAATGCATGGAAATATAAATGAAGATGCTTTTAAAATTTTCGTCGACAATAACTTTTTAACGTGCACGTTAGAGGACATCACGACGTCTACACTTCTGAACCGCAAAAAAAGTCCGCGGTGCGTAAAATCAAAAGGGCATTTAACGCTCCTTGTGAGTATAGTATTCGTTGATTTAACGTACCCAACGTTTTATCGTGGAAGCCGGCGTCCACGATAACGTGACGTCCATAATTATAAAAGCGCACATTATCAAACACAAATGTTTTAGTAATAAAACAGTTCTTTTATAAAAAAAAAAAAACAAAATAACGAGAAGTCCAAATTCAGGACCTAGTTGAAGTGCACAGTTGCTTAGGCCAGCTCCTCTTTGTTTTTACTCCGTGATCGCAACTCCGTCCGTGTCAGTCCGCGCTTCGTATAAGACGTTTTTATACTCAAGTGCAATCTCGTCAAACTCGCGAGATCTCGCCTTTTTTTCGTCCGAGATCAATCTCGCTAAAAAAGGCCGAGATCTCGCGAGAACGAGATTGCATTCCCTAGTCACAGATGAATAATAATTATTTAAATCTGTAATACGCGGGAAGCGTGCACTCCCCCGCGCGCCCGCGCACACCTGCGTTGCAGCGCGCCTATATTAATTATTCTATGCAATAAAATATGAGTGCGAAATTGACTTGTTTAATTACACGCATCTCAAATTGCCCGCTCCCATTTTTAACAGTGACCTAACCATTTGAAGCTCCTACTTTATTTTTCAAAACTCGCCACATTTACTTTACTTGAACGCTAGAAACGCTCCATAATCCATTCCACTTGAGTTTGTATCATTGACGCTCATATGCAAGTGGAACGGGAAAAACCACGGTCGTGAGCGTTATCGTTATGGGCGCTCAGTGGAACGCACCTATAACGTCTGTTCTCTGTGAACGGGAGGGAGGAGGGGGTACTCACGAGTACCCCCTAAGATATTATCCTCAGGGTGATTCACAAAGACAGTTAACATTATGTAGATGTATACACTTTAATATTTCCACCGTTTTTAAGCTCACTCCGAACTTCGGCAATATTATTATATAATTATACTCCTATTTGCCTTCAGAAATGAGATCAATCGTTCGAATGTTATTCAAATTCGTATATTTGTACCTCGAATTATGTTCAGGTAGAGGATACTTTTGTCGGTATATCGTATTCAGCGTATTCAGTGTGCAAATAAGTAATACAATTTCCGTTACCAAATTATGTATTTTTGTATTCCGTCCGCCGTATGTTTTTTCACTTCGGAGCTTTAAATCCTTTTCATAAAATCCTTTCAAAGGGTACGAATTTCGTCCATAAAGTTTCGTAACCTCGCATGCAGCACACACTTCAGCAGTAAATCGTTGCTTCAATGTAAATTGTAATGTCTAGACTTGGGCGTACAAAGCCAACCGCCAAGTGGCACGCCCGCGCCAGCGTCATTAGCGCGTAACTGGCATTCGGCATAATGCTGGAGATGGCTGGAGGCGGTTTCGTTAAATAGGACAATAATATATTCGCCCCTCTTATTGCGATGAAACGTACTATCAGATGAGTTGATTTATAGGCAGGCGGCGGAGCTACGTGACTCGGTCGGGTTATGTGATATGTCAAATCCAGCCGATAGGTCGCGACCGACATAAAATTGACTTAGCCCGTCCGGATGGCTTAGGTCCGCCATCTACCTATAAATAATAATAATTTGTTATTTGCCAGTTCACTTTGGCTCACATGTACAATTTGGTCTTAATCTTCTATATATATTTTTTTTATTTATTTATTTGTTACCCACCACAACAATACATAGAACAGAATTACAGCAGAGATTGATACCTAATTAATAACACAAGACTTAACTTAAGTAACAGAATATTTTGTAAAACATAAGATAAGGTTGTACAATTGTGATCTAACTGTGGACACCAAACTAGGCAAAGCCTGTATCTTGGTGGTCCTAGTTTTACAGTATTCATTTCACAAGAAGCAACTAGACGCGCTTTCGGGGTTTGATCTAGTTATATCTTAACAAAAACCAAACAAAAACATTGACTACAACCAGTTTAGCATGTCATTTTGAGAAGTTACAGATAATTATTGATTTTTCCAAAATACATATACACCTAGTTAATAGGGTTGAAAATTTTCCATTTAAGATTACATTTTCATTTAGCAGGAATATTTATCAAGTAAATAGTGGAGGGTGTGTTACATTTAAAATTATAGTTAATAGAAAAATATAATTATACACATTCATAGTTCCTAATATTATGTTTAGTATTATAATATACAATATTATGTACTAGCTGACGCCGCGAACTGTGTTTCGCTGTTTTAAGAAAGTCGTTCCATGCGTGGACCGGGTATGGAAAGCAGTCAGTACTTTGCCATTCCTCTGACCGGTCGACACGACCTGATGGGAGAGAGTGATGGAATAAAGATTGCACCCTATGTGTTGCGCACATATTTGGGCACTTTCATCTTTCCAGCGTATTTGGAAGATCCTGAAGAGATCGGTAGGCGGTCGTTCGTTTTGGAAAATATTAATTATTATTATTAACATTTTTACACAGACGCACTCACGGTAGCCGCCGCCGTTGGTGCGATGTTTTATTAAGTTTCAATAAAACTGCCCTAACTTCTAAAATGTTTGTCAGATTGTAATACTGTAAAGGACAATTCTATTCTTTACATAATTGCAATTAATACTTATTTTTAAAATCAGTGTAGTAGTTTTTGAGCCTATTCAATACATACAAACAAACTTTCCCTCTTTATAATAAAATAGTATAGATAAAAGATTTCAAGCTACGTAAGTACGTAGCTCGGGCTACGAAAGAACGTAGCTCGGGCTACGAAAGTACATAGCTCGGGCTACGAAAGTACATAGCTCGGGCTACGAAAGAACATAGCTCGGGCTACGAAAGAACGTAGCTCGGGCTACGAAAGTACATAGCTCGGGCTACGAAAAAACATAGCTCGGGATACGAAAGTACATACTCGAGCTACGAAAGTACATAGCTCGAGCTACGAAAGAACGTAGCTCGGGCTACGAAAGTACATAGGTCGGGCTACGAAAGTACATAGCTCGAGCTACGCAGTAGTCAGTACCTTGAGCTGCTTTGACAGTGGGCAGAGGGGCGGGGGGGGGGGGGGGGGGGGGGGGGGGATGGCCGGGCTCTCAGTTTTTCTCGCTATTCTCTTTTTAACTTTAATGCTTGTATTGCGATTCGCGGGTCAGGTGTAAAATGTAACCCGCTGTAAGCTGACATAGTATCGTAAACATTTTCAAATTACATTTTATTCGAGTTAGGATAAGTTATTATTCATAATGACTCATGAAAAATAATTATATTAGAAATAGAATTAAAATATGAAATATTAGAAAATTCCTGCTATCCCGTTAAATATAAGTAGTAGTAAAGTTTTTATTATTTTTAAGCGTTGGTCAATAAAGTTTTATGTTGTTACAGAAAATGTGAGTAATATCCCGACCGGCAGCCGTATCACGTATTTTGCGAGAGCAATGCGATAGCAATTATTGCGCGATAATTGCTCCAAAATTGCAATTTCGTATCACGTAACTCAGTAAACAATACGATTGCAATCGATCGCCTACATGACACCATCGTTTTTGACAACCAGCAATCGATCAATCGATCGCGCGATTATTGCTAGTGGATTGTTGATCGCTATTTTTACGTGATAGCCCTGCCGATGCCGGTCAAGGCGGGGGATGTGAGACGACGCTATAACCACTTTAACTATGTCCGTTCGACTGTGAGAGAACAAATTATCCGCGGGATCTGTTTTTATACACTTCCTGTTGTGGACGTCCCTTCCATAAGCCATAAGCCAAGTTATATACATTAGATATTGTCAGGCAATATAAATTGGTCCATACGAAAAAGAATTAGACAGGAACCGTACATTTTCCTGCAGTTAAAAGTCCCGTGTTTTTTCCCGTGGTCGCTCAGAAACTGTGAGTTTGTGAAAATTTCGTCAAAATGAGTATTTATTACATGCGAGCAAATCTTCTTTGTAATGTATAACTGGCAATCCACCCCGTCTTCGCATGAGCTCCTTACTAACAACGTTATATAGCCTTAATAATTTTCAAACATTCCCAATAATGTGAAATACGATTATAATTATTATATTCTAATCTAAAGGATCGAGCGCGCTGCGGGAAAACGCGCGGTGCCCTAATTTATACACGGTTATTTTAATTTACATAAATAACTCAGTTATTCCGAAACTTACAAGTTATTTTTTCAAATTATACAGTGTAAAGGAGTAAAATAATGTACCATCGAGGAAATTTATTCCTAGGCAATTGAGGGACCTACGTCATGTGGTCGGCTTATGTCAATTCAATGTTAGCTGTGATCGGTTAGATGGGTTTGACTGAACACGACCAAATTACTTAGGTCCGCCATCTGCCTAGGAATCAACTTCTCCGATAGTACATAAAATGCTTCAGACAAAAAAAAAAAATGTCGAGTATTCTGTAGCCCGTGGATCGCGAATTCGCGATGCCGTTCCGAAGACGATGTTTAATCGCCCGAAAACCCCCGCTGTACCAAGTAAATACATATTATGAAAGTCAAACATTCCCAAATCTAAGGGCTTTTAGACGAGTTACATTCCATCAAATAGACGGCGAATGCTCCTTGAGGATCTTGTATTAATTGTAATCCCACCAAAAACATACCTGTTAAAATGGGGCCAAGTTCCTATCAGCAAATTTTTGGCCTAAAAAAAGAGTTGAAATCTAATCCAATGCCAAGTTTAGATGCACTTCATCGATCGTAATCATCTTCAGCAAAAGCCTGATCCATAATACTTCTAAATTTGATCTTGGCAGATTTTCGTGCTATACGCTTCGATCAAATATATACAAGATACACAGTCTCATACAAAACCTCTCGAAAATCTGTCGCCGAGTAATTGAGTTTAAAAAAGTATACATTTATCTAAAATCAACCTTAATCATAGTAATTATTAAAGATCTTTTTATAAAACAATGTACATTTGTGTTTACAAAGCAAAAAAAAGCTTCATACTAAATTCAACCATCCGCGTATATGTCTTAAAGTTCAAATTATTACAGTGCCAAAAAAGCACTCCAATTTCACGGCCTAAATTCGCCGCTGGAACAGGGCGAAGTGAAGTATGAGAGGAGTCGAACTGTTCAACATTTTTTTGTTGATTGTAAAAATTTTAATAGTCTATTTTTTTATTTTTCCGAAGTTTAATGTATAAAGTGTGGACTAATTATTTTTTATTTGTAGGTAATATTATGTTGTTCTAATATGTCTAATTTTATAATTAACTAAAATATAAGTGTATACATTGAATATAAATGCTTAGAACATACAACGCTCGCTAAAGTCGGCTTGAAAAATTCTTCGCATCTTTGCCGTGCTATAACTGATATCCAATATTTCCACATCTAACTGGATCTCGAGGAAACCTAAAAAAAAAAATTCCTCAATAAAAAAAATAATAAAAAATAGCGACTCCATCAAATGGAACAGAAACACAGCTTATAACCCGAACATTTCAAGTGGGCATGATAAACTACGATAAGTACCTTTAGTATGAGTATTCGCAATTGAGATGGTTTATACCTCGTGTTGATTTATTTACAACTTAATTTTAAAACAGTTTTTTGGTGATTTCTTAACGTAATACTAATATTTACAATACAACTGCAAGAAATATATTAGGATAAAATTAATACTTACCGGAAATATTAAAATCCATCCTTTTTTTGCGTTTTAGACGTATGATTTTTACAATAATTGAACGAGCACTAAGGCATGTTTCCCGGCGGAGCGTTCGAGCACTACTAAATCAAAAGTCCACCAGAATGTTGCGTTTGGTGCTCTTTTAGTGAGGTCGTTTTTTGCCGCGGACTGTGTATCTTGCATATTAGTGATCGAAGGCTATACGTTACACTTGATTAATTATTGTATAATAAGATAATATTTATATAATTCAATTAACCTGCCAAGTTCAAATTTAAAAGTATTATGAATCAGGCTTTTGATGAAGATGATTACGATCGATGAAGTGCATCTAAACTTGGCATTGGATTAGATTTCAACTCTTCTTTTAGGCCAAAAATTTGCTGATAGGAACTTGGCCACATTTTAACAGGTATGTTCTTGGTGGGATTTCAATACTTTTTTTTCAAGAAATCATACATATTTATTTACTTATACCCCCCCGCCCTCGTCCTCCCATCCTCCTCATCGTTTCTGATTGTATCACTGGAATTTTTATCTAATGTTCGTAGATGAGCCGACTCACGCTTGACCGATTTCTTCAATTTCTTAATTTTTCGTTAATCTGCATGTAACACACGACCTGTGTGCCAAATTTCATAACGCTAGGACAATTGAAAGTGGACTCTAAAGTTCAGAAATGAACCGACTCACGCTTGACCGATTTCTGAAATTCCTAAATTTTTGGCAATCTACATAATTCTAACACACGACCTGTGTGCCTAATTTCATAACGCTAGGACAGTTGGAAGTGGCCTCTTAAGTTCGTAGATGAGCCGACTCACGCTTGACCGATTTCTTCAATTTCTTAATTTTTCGTTAATCTGCATGTAACACACGACCTGTGTGCCAAATTTCATAACGCTAGGACAATTGAAAGTGGACTCGAAAGTTCAGAAATGAACCGACTCACGCTTGACCGATTTCTGAAATTTCTAAATTTTTGGTAATCTACATAATTCTAACACACGACCTGTGTGCCTAATAGCGTATGAAAATTTCATAACGCTAGGACAGTTGGAAGTGGCCTCTTAAGTTCGTAGATGAGCCGACTCACGCTTGACCGATTTCTTCAATTTCTTAATTTTTCGCTAATCTATCTGCATGTAACACACGACCTGTGTGCCAAATTTCATAACGCTAGGACAATTGAAAGTGGACTCTAAAGTTCAGAAATGAACCGACTCACGCTTGACCGATTTCTGAAATTTCTAAATTTTTGGTAATCTACATAATTCTAACACACGACCTGTGTGCCTAATTTCATAACGCTAGGACAGTTGGAAGTGGCCTCTTAAGTCTTAATTTCGTAGATGTACCGATTCACGCTTGACCGATTTCTTGAATTTCTTAATTTTCTGAATTTTTTTGGTAATCTGCGTATAACACAAGACCTGTGTGCCAAATTTCATAACGCTAGGACAATTGGAAGTGGCCTAGAGGTTTTGATTACCGGTCAGTGAGTCAGTGTCAAAATTAGCTATTTTTACAGGGACATATTTCAGGATCTACCGAAGCTATATCTATGAAATTTGGTATACTGCGTAGGTACTAGTATATAATTACGTATGTATAATTTTATCTTTGCAGTTGCAATAGACACTGAGCTACAGGGGGGTCAAAAGTGCGTTGGAACGGTTCGTGTAAATAGTGCACGGCAAGCGCGCGGCTTGCTGGAATTTGGCCAGCGCATTCCGTGCGCTTTGATGATAAAAGTACGGCTAGTGAAATTCATGGCATACCACATTTGTACCTTAATATATTTAGATAGATAACAAAATATGTTCACAATGCTGACGCTAATCCATGTTGCTGTTTGAAAATTAAAAAAAAATTGAAATTAAAAGTTTTAAGCTCAGCACACAACATGTAGCGTAAAGTTAACACAATAATTCTAATTCTGATTTCGGAAATTATAATAATTAGTAATTGGTATATTTATTGTCCCTTGCTGTAATTAAAGTCCCAAGCGTCATCTCCAATTTATTTTATGAGTAACTTGAATACCCATTGGAAATTAATACACCTTGTACATAAATAAACAGGCTTTCATACAAACTAAGTCTTAAATCCCAAACTTGAACTTTCAAAGTCCAGTGAAAAGAGATCTACGAGTTTGCTTAATCCTCTCCCAAAGTTGAAAATTATTTGTGAACTTTGCTAAAGTACTGTTATCTTATATCAGAAAGGAGATGTACATGGTATAAACCTCTATAGCCTAGGCTTTGTTAGGTTATTGTTAGTAATGAAGGCATAATTACTACCAAAACTTATTACTAATTAACGATTATAGTATATTACTAGCTGTTGCTCGCAACTGCGTCTGCGTCAGTATATAATAACTATCGAAGTTGCCCTCTCTGTATTTCCAGTCGCTCGCTAATGTAGTCGCTCAGATAACATTTTAATATCTGAATTCTGAAATGGATTAATCGCAATCCACTTTCTGTAAACTCGTTCTGGATTTTATTATTAATCAATATTAGTCGTTAGTTTAGTTAATTTTTCGCTTACTCAAATTCATACCGCTCAAGTTATTAAAACAGTATGACGTTATCATCAGTCGCAAAGTTATTTTTTATTCGCTCGTTTTATAATTCCCCTTTTATTGACTTGTCAATGAGCACAAGAGAAACAATATTAATAGAAAAGATGAATTGATAGTTACACATACTTTAACAAACCGCAACCGCATTGGTATCAGTGATAATGTATAAGATTCTTGGTATCAGCTCACCAGTAACATTGGTACGTAATTCGAGACACCAGGTAGCTTCAACTTATTATATTATTGCTGTCTCTCGAGCTGAGCCTTTAGCAGCGTCGAATGCGACTGCGTTAATGTAAGCATCTGCACGTTCGCCGCGTGTTAACTTGCATTTTCATTAGAGATGTGCCGACTAGTCGCCGACTAGTCGGTTAAGCCGACTATTCGGCCACTTGTAGTCGGCGACTAGTCGGCGAATAGTCGGCAAAAAGCGCCGACTAATCGGCTTTTTACTTTTTTGGCTATTATTGAAATTACATTAAAGAAAAACCTTGATCATTATATTTTATAAAGTGTACATATCACACTCAATCAGTCAATCATTTAATTTTAAAATGTGATACATTTTAAAATTAAATGTAGTGTTTCTGAAATGACTTGCTAGTAGAGAAATTATTTTTGTAAATATAATAATTTTAACAACAAATTAAGTATGTACACAGTACAAGGTATTGTAACAAAACTAAGTGATAATAATAATTTAGGGTGTGTATGTGTTCCTTGTAGAGAGTTCACTGTGAAAGTAGCAGCGCCAAAAGACCAAAAATTTTATCACTTTTGTATGGGGAAACTCGTGACATTCATGTTCAAATGTTCATGGGGAAAGTGAAAAAAAAAATTGGTCTTTCAGCGCTACTACTTTCATAGTGAACTCTTTACAAGGAAAACGTACACACCCTAAAGTATTATCACTTAGTTTTGACATATATTATTAAATCGAGATTTCATGTAGGTACATGAAATATTTAATGAAAACCATCAACTGTGTCATAGAAACAAAATAAAGTAACATACTCAAATATAAGGCGTGTGCGACTACCCGCGAAACAGCAGTAAAAAAGCGTTACGGAAACTTCTGAAACCATGATCGGCTTGCCAACTAGTCGGCCGATTAGTCGGCTTCTTTGCAGCAAGAAGCCGACTAATCGGCTAGTCGGCCAAAGTCATGATCGGCACATCTCTAATTTTCATCCCAATTCGCGATCACATATTAAGTGACTACAGGCTTACTTTACAGGAAAACTATACTACGATATAGAGGGAGTGCAACACCATCTATCGAGCGAGCAAGGAGTGTTTATCGTATTGCTGATTATACAGATTTTATATTTTAATCGAATTCCCAAGAACCATGACAGCTAGATAGTTGAAATTTTCACAAATCATGTGTTTGACATACAGTGGCGCTCGGGGACAAAGGGTCCGTGCCCAAAGGGTCCCGTTTTCTTTGGGTACGGAACCCTAAAAAGAAGAGAAAGAGAAAGACACTAAATATGAAGTAAAAAAATGCGCGTTTAGCGCAAAATAATTATTATGTGGACAGAGAAGCTGCGCCCATTAAGTAGAAATTTATGTGTTATTCAGTGTATTTTATTCTTTATTCCCCGGGCCGTTTATCAAAAATGATAAAGCGAAGCTCCGAGCAGTTTGTTATAAAAATGGCCTATCTCAACATCTCGTAGCGCGAACTCAAAGCTCTTGAGCTATATAAACTCTTTGAGATCTTCGCAGAGATATTGACTCTTGAGTTACCCATGTTTAAATTATTTAAAAAATCGGCGAAGTGCGAATCGGACATGAAAGGTTCCGTACATATGGCAAAAATAGGCCAAAAATTGTATTTTTAATCCCCCCCCTCAAATATTTATTTAATTTTTAATTTTAGTATTTGTTGTTATAGCGGCAGCAGAAAGACATAGTCTGTGAAAATTTCAGAAGCCTAGCTATAGCGGTTCTTGAGATGCAGCCTGGATACAGACAGACGGATAGACAACGATGTCTAGATACACTAATAGGGTCCCGTTTTTACCCTTTGGGTACGGAACTCTAAAAACGAGTAATCGTTCATACTAATAATAATTTAAAAGTGTGTCTTTGCTCCTCGAGTTTCAACTTTCAACCGTGGAACACATTTTGTAGTTTTGCAGAAATTCTATATCCCGCGCGTGAAACAAATATCGTCGCAACGGAGTTTCAGGCAACATAAGAGACGTTTGCTCCCAGTTATCACATAGTTTGCGAACCTCGACGCCACAAAAAGGCATCAAAAACAACACAAAATAGTTGTTTCGTTTTTCAAAGCCTTCCCGAGTCTCGAAACTCTCCGAGAGAGGTTCGAAAGAACTACGTATAAGCGGCCGGACCTAGTCAACATGTAACAACGCGAAATATTTTATTGTAAGGTTTTAGCTCCACTCGTGCAAGTCCGAGTTAGAGTCAGCTGTCGTTCAAAATGTAATGTTATTTCTGTCGACGATCGTATTTATGAAAGGAACGACACTCATACACCGAATAGTTTGTGGAGTAGGTTGTTCGGTATCTCATTGTGTAGTAATATTTTTTTCTATGGGCGCTTCACACCACGTCAGTCTGGCCCCGTGCTAAGTACCTAAAGGACTTGTGTTACAGGTACCCAGGGCCCCCACTACCATATGTGCAATATGTGCAATGCACACGGGCGCCATCCTCTAGGGGCGCCAAATCGCCATCTTTAGGGGCGCTAAAACCAAGGACCCAAAAAATTTGCCTAAAGGGGCGCCAAAATCCTTTTTTTTGCACACAGGCGCCAGTAGCCCTTACGGGGGTTCTGCAGGTACCAGACAATAATTTATACTATACATAATACTTTTATACTATACATATACATATTTAAGATTTTTATTATATCATACACATATTTAATGCACATCCAGATCCCAGACCCGGGAACATTGAAAAACTTTTTGTTCCGTCGGCGGGATTCGAACCCGCGATCCCCGGCTTGAGCTACCAACGCGCTCACCACTGGGCCACAGAGGTCGTCAATAAAATTCAGTTAAGAATGGCTCTTCTAAAAATGCATCTCGATTCTCAACGCCTCGCGACGTTGCAGTTAGTTAAGTGTAAATTGATCTTTTCGCTGGGGGGTTAAGGTGACGCAGCGTTAAAGTAAGAAACCGTGTTGGATATGTTTTAGATTGCTTGTTTTCTATGAGAGGCCGGCCCGGCCTCTCATAGAAAACAAGCAATGGAACAGCAAAAAATGGAAAGGGCGTAAGCGACAAAATGGTTTTTGTCGCATAATTTAAAAACCATAAATACATTTCATATAAGCTATGCACAAATTAAAGTGCATGCTTGAACCAATTTATGTACAAATTTTGGAACCTTAAATCACTCTCCCCTGTTGGAAAAATAGGAATCCCTTTTTTTACAGAGGTCTTTTCGATTGATTATTCTGTGCTATAAAAGTTGTCCAATCGTGTTATGCTATGGGCAATTCAAAGACAAAGACATGATGAATACTGACAATGAACTTCAATTTCTTAGCTTTAGTCATTGCTGAGAAAAATCGGCATCGCTACAGCCAAATTATCAAGGCGTCGCCTTAAAAAAGAGATGGCAATTATCGCCATTTAGACGGTCGATTTGCGCCGTGCGGCCAGTCACCCCTTAGTCACCCCCCTTTAGTGCGATTTCTCTTTTCAAACACTATCTATTTAGTGTCCAAACATCACGGATAATATTGTCGTTGTGGAGCTCGATACGTGTTGTTTGTTGTTTTGTCTCGCCGACAACAGACACTGTTGTTCACAAACGACACGTACGTGATCTCCGAAACAGCACACGTAGATACGTACCGATTCAGTGGGCTACATTAGTTCAATTTCACGTGTCTGCCATGTATATTAAAGTTTTTCAGAAAACGGTGCTGACAAATATACGAAATATTCGAAAACAAAATGAAACTATAGCAAAGAATATATACACTACGACTATAGCCCAATGTCAAGGGAAAGACAGATAGGTAATAGTTCATATTACGGTAAACTATACTTACTACACTTCACTATAGTATTTCGGCATGTTGATTATACGATACAAGACAAATTTATTATTTTTATTATATTATAAACTAGCTGTTGCCCGCGACTTCGTCCGCGTTAGCATAGTATGCAAAAAACTAAAAATATAGAAAATTGAGCCCCTCCCCCCACCCTAGGTTCGTGCAAAATTTGAAGTAAATCCGTTCAGTGCTTTCTGAGTTTATACCGGACATACAGATAAACAGATAAAATGTGTAAAAACTATATTTTTGGCTTCCCGATTGTAAATCACGTCCCAAGTCATATTTTTCAAAAATATTCAATGTACAGAATTGAGTTTGAAATAATAAATTATTTTTAGGACATTCTGGTTAGCCATCGCGAAACATAGATGGCGCTGTGAGGCAGCTGTCTCGCCCTATTGCTTGCTCCTGTCTTTAGTGATAAGTAGGCATTGAAATTTCAGTGCATTCACAGGTTGACATTCATGACAATCACCAACGACTAATAATAGTTATTACTAACACTAGATTACAATGACGTAATACTAACAAATTAATATGACGTAATATTAATATTCAATACATACCCCCCAATCCTGCTAATATCTACCCATAACCCAAATAACCCAATTACTTTTTTAGCTGGCTGCTTGAACTGAGCAGCCGCTGTTAAGTCTTGTCAGATTATGGACCTATGAGTAAAATATTAAGACTATTATAGGATTGTTACATAAACGGGTGGGGGGTGGGTCGTTAGTTATTTATAATATCCATGTACTTTATAATATTATAAATATGAAAGTGTGTGTTTATCTGTCTGTCCGTCTTCTTGTCAGTCTGTTTGTCACGCCCAAACCGAGGATTGTTACATAAACGGGTGGGGGGTGGGTCGTTAGTTATTTATAATATCCATGTACTTTATAATATTATAAATATGAAAGTGTGTATTTATCTGTCTGTCCGTCTTCCTGTCAGTCTGTTTGTTACCAATTCACGCCCAAACCGCTGAACTGGCTCTACTGTTGCTGAAAGTGGAGTTACATACAGGGGTGGGGTCAAAAATGACCCCCGATACCAGAAGTGTATGTTATTTTTCAAAGGTACCTTGTAATGGTTTTCAAAAACTTCTTAGATATTTCGGGAATTTTAAATCAAAATTAGCTTTTATGTAATAAGTACTCGAAATCTAATTCAGAAACCATCCACAAAACTATTATAACAGTCTGCAACGTGAAACTGATTACGATCGTAAGGAGAGGAAGGAAGTCAGCTGTTCTAGCGAAATTATCATAGGTACAGTTTCGGATTCTTAAAATTCTAGTAGCAAAGAAGGTGTATCAAGTATAGCAAGTGCTCGTTATTGTAATGTAAAGAAAATTTTGCCAAAATCACATACAAAATAGCAAAATTTTCGAGTAGTTTTTGGTTTCTGGGTTTGCTCTGTCATTTTTTTATTTTTAGCCGATATCAAAATAAATTCGTGTGTTTTATTATTTAGGTTACATAAGAAAACTAAATAAAAAAGAAATAAAAGATATGTTTATGTTTTAATATAGTGAGGGGCTGTTAAAGTAACAGTCGTCTAAGTATGATCGAAAACTTACATATTTTTTTATAAAAGGAAAAAAATATTACTCATTAATATTATTGGCCTTAAAAGCTGAAATTTATTAAGGTTAATATATTTATTTCAGTAAAAAAAACTAATTAATTTGAAAAAAAAAAAACTGTTTTGATATATTTTTTATGTTTCATTGGAGTGGGGTCACTTTTCACCCCCGATACCAGATACGTTGCCTTTTTTAGCGAAACCAGCTAAGGGATATTAAAATATTAGGCTTATTTTAGGCGGGAAAATGTACGGTTCCCTTTTTAGGGTTCCGTACCCAATGGGTAAAAACGGGACCCTATTACTGACACTTCGATGTCTGTCCGTCTGTCTGTTTGTCTCCAGGCTGTAACCCAAGAACGGTAATAGCTAGAGAGTTGAAATTTTCACAGATGATGTATTTCTGTTTTCGCTATAACAATAAATACTAAAAATAAAATTAATTAAATATTTAAGGGGCCCATACAACAAACGTGATTTTTCAAACATTTTTTGCTCGGTATCAATAATGTCAACAGGTAAGCACCTAAAATATTCACACACAACATACTTAGCTGTATTTATACTTTAATAAATAAAAT
This sequence comes from Polyommatus iphigenia, assembly GCA_963422495.1. Classification (NCBI taxonomy): domain Eukaryota; kingdom Metazoa; phylum Arthropoda; class Insecta; order Lepidoptera; family Lycaenidae; genus Polyommatus; species Polyommatus iphigenia. Next base: position 6,977,132 of record OY730184.1, read on the forward strand.
TTAAATAAATAAATTAAATAAGGGGGGGCTCCTATACAAAAAACACTTTTTTTACTATTTTTGCTCTATTATTTATTTATTTAACTCAGGCATCTTGGCCCATATCATAAATACCTTATAGACTAACATACATACAATTATACTAAAAATCGGCCAAGTGCGAGTTGGACTCGCGCACGAAGGGTTCCGTACCGTTATTGAACGAAAGTTGGCAAAAATGAGTTTTTTTTATGGGATTTTAATAAGTATTTATTTTATTTTTATTCTATTATAAATTATCAGAGTACAAATATAATTAAGAATTTTGTGAATATTTCAAGTGCGTGGCTGCTACCATTATTGATTACAAGCAAAAAAGGCCAAAAAAATCACGTTTGTTGTATGGGAGCCCCCTTTAAATATTAACTTTATTTTCTTTATAGTGTTTTTTGTTATAGCGGCAACAGATATACATGATCTGTGAAAGTTTCAACTCTCTAGCTATTACCGTTCTTGAGTTACAGCCTGGAGACAGACAGACAGACAAACAGACAGACGGAAAGACATCGAAGTCTCAGTAATAGGGTCCCATTTTTACCCTTTGGGTACGGAACCCTAAAAACTAACACTAACACTAAAGCACTAAACACGTATTGTCTGCGTCGTGGGGCGCGACATGTTCGGAAGTCGTCCTCGGAACCTCCTGTAGACGACTCCAATCGGCCAGAACTCCTCCTTCTCGAAGGTCGGTAGATGGTGCGTCGGGACTCTCACCACAAAGGAGTTAAAATTCACTTTGTGGCGGGACTCCAAGCGCTCGACCCTCAAGACGAAGTGGGTCTTGCTCCGGATTTAGCCCACGACCTGCTCGACCGTCGCGGACCAGTGCAGCCTGGAGTCTGGACACGTACAGCGGCGTCGTGGGAGTCTCACGCCGCAACAGCTGCTCGGGTCCTTCGGGTGCGGTGCCGCGATGGTTTCTTCTTCTTCCTCTCCACTCTTATAAACCCGTCATCGCACTTTCGGTCCTTTTCGGAGGGAGGATACTCCTTTGCAGGGGCCTCCTTTTCCCCTTTGTTTTTGGAACGCGGGGGAGGAGGCGGGTTGCAAGCGGCGAACCCCGTTAAACTTTCACCCCCTATTTACCCCCAAGGGGGAGAATTTCCAAAAACGCTTAAACACGTATCCAATCATTTTTAATCAGTAGCCCAAAAATAAAATTTCATGTTTCTAACTCAATAAATAACGGACTTTCATTCAAACTTTCAACCCCAATTTTACCCCCTTGGGGGTAGAATTTCCAAAAACACTTAAATACGTATCCATTCATTTTTAATCAATAACCCAAAAATAAAGTTTCATGTTTCTAACTCAAGAAATGACGGACTTTCATTCAAACTTTTGACCCCTCTTTCACCCCCTTCGGGGTAAAATTTTCAAAATTCCTTCCTTAGTGGGTGTCTACTTAATAAAACAACACTACTCACCAAATTTCGTGGCTGTAACTTTAACAGTTTTTGCTCAGCGATGATGAATCAGTCAGTCAGTCAGTCAGTCAGGACAAGCAATTTTATAAGTATAGATAGGCTTAAATTATAATTTATAATATAAGAATCTATAATAATAATTTAAAATTAATAGGGTGTACTAAATAAAATCTAGATTTTATGCAGGTACCTCTCGCATGCATCGAAAGTGCTAGTCGAATAAATGAAATCTCTTTTAAATATTAAAACACCTTACTCATGCTCTCCAGAAAAGTTACACGCTCGGTTTGAGAAGAATTTGTGTGGCGGGCGGATTTTATTTTTAAATCTTTTAGTTTTTAATTTTAAAATGTTTACTAGATGTATGTATGTGCGCGAAGAAATTTTAATAATACTAGCTGTCCCGGCAAACGTTGCTTTGCCATAATATAAAGTATTTCGCCAATATTATTTTATTGAAGTGACTAAATAAGTATGTCGCCATGGCAACGTCGATCGCTATCTCGTCGCCGTCAGTCTCAGGTTGTAATAATTTACTATTATTTAGTCAACAAATGCACTTATCAATATAGTATAAAGTACCCAGTAGCCGATTCTCAGACCTACTGAATATGCATATAAAATTTGGTAAAAATCTGTAAAGCCGTTTCGGAGGAGTTCGCGGCCTAACATTGTGACACGAGAATTTTATATATAAGACAGCTGTCCCGGTGAACTTCGTGTCACAGGTCACTTTAAAACCTTCCCTGGACTTCTACGAATATTTTAAGACTAAAATCAGCCCAATCCGTTCAGCCGTTTTCGATTTTTAGCGCGACTAACACATTTGAAAATCCATTTTTAAATGGATACATTCCGCCTAGCCACTGCTCTGCGTCTTGGTGCTCCCCACGTCATCCCCCATCAATGTGTTTGCGGCACGCACGTAGATAGCTACGGTCATCACGGGTTGTGCTGCTCGCGAAGCGCTGGACGCTTCTTTCGACATCACAGCCTAAACGACCTCATTCGTCGAGCTCAAGTGTCGCGATACTGGAGCCCTCCGGTTTGGTTCGCGACGATGGCAAGAGACCCGATGGAATGACCCTGGTTCCCTGGAATGTGGGACGGGCCCTTGTGTGGGACGCTACTTGTGTCGACACACTCGCCCCGTCCCATGTTCAGGGCACCTCGAGCTGTGCGGGCACTGCCGACCAAGCAGAGAACCTCAAGCGGCGCAAATATGAGAATTTTTATATATAAGAAGATTATGTATAGCTAGACTAACCAGCTGCTTGCGTATACGTTACAAAAACCGTACATTTTGTTCCAATAAAAGTAATATTATGTATTTCCATGTAATATCATCGTCATCAAATTATCATAATATACTATACAGTATACTAGCGGCCCGGCACGTGCTTCGCTACGTATAAAGTGAAATCATAAAAAATATTTAATTAAAACTTACTTGTAAAGTCAACACCGACAAAAGTTTCAATTTGACATTAACAAAAGCCCCATATCCGCCATTTATTGAATTAATTTGTTGTAAATTGTGATTTTGTGTAAACTTCACGTAAACCACAGCTACTAATGGACCAAACAAAGCCTAAACATTTGGTTTAGATAAGTGAGCCCGTTTTTAGTTATAAAATAACAAAGAAAAGTGGCGTTGAGCTTTATTTATTATCTACGAATAATAAAAACTTTATTATAAAGATATATGTGTAAAAATTGACCAAGTATAGTCAGTAGTTTCGGCGCTTATCGAGCAACTATTTCCTCGTTATCATGTTATAACATATAGATATATAACATATTTAAATTTGTTATAGATGTGATCGGCGTAGGTAACCGGATCTCGATGTGAGCCTCATCCATCAGCCATGTCCGCCAACAGACGGTGAGTACAATATAATATTTTAGATAAGATAACATAAGATAGAACAGATAAAGTTTTATTTATTTCGGCACCGCCTAACGGAAGGTTTTTAGGTCTAGGCCCGTAATTAACCCATCAGTCGTGGCAAAACGAGACACAATAGCTTTTTCATTGTTATCGCGGCCGGATGTGGCCGCTTGGGGCTTCATGAATTAAGGTGAGAGTTAAGACGCGGGGTCGACAATATCGCAAAAGACGTCGGTCGTCGCAGCAGTAAAGGTAAAGCAAAACGAGCGTAATTTGTGAGTTGTGAGTCGCAGAATTTCGGCTGGCAGAAATTCTGCTGCATTCAGTTTCATACCAAAGTCCTGTTTGATTCACACGTGCGTAATTTTATGAGTCATGATTTGTATGAAAAGATATTTACGCGACCGAAATTCTGCGACTCACAACTCACAAATTAGTAATTACGCTCGTTTGGCTTCAGCCTTCACCCTAACAGTCGACGCCGCACAGTGGTCCGAAATCGCTAAATAGTGGACATTCGCAAAAAAGTTAGATTTTGGTGTGGAAAAAAATACCATCCGATAGATTTTAAGAGGAGTAACAATAAATCCTTTTTCAGTTTTTTTATAAAAATGTATATTTAAGGTGAAAAAAAAAAAAAAATTACGAAAATGTTGTATGGGAAAGAATCTATAAATAGATTTTTTGCAAAAACTACTAAGTCATTCTGGTTCATCTTTGAAACAAGTAAAGTTCTAGGGGTATTTAAGGTTAAGAAAAAAAATTACGAAAATTTACGTGCAGCCTTTTGCAGTAGAGGGGTTCAAAATTTTTTAATAATTTTACTAACTTTTTTATTCGAAAGATTTCCTAAAGAGTTACAATAAATCCATACTAAATTTTTTATAAAAATGTATTTTTTTAGGTGAAAAAAAAATTACTAAAATGTTGTATGGGAAAGAATCTATAAATAGATTTTTTGCAAAAACTACTAAGTAATTCTGGTTCATCTTTGAAACAAGTAAAGTTCTAGGGGTATTTAAGGTTTAGAAAAAAAATTACAAAAATTTTTGCAGTAGAGGGGTTCAAAATTTTTAAATAATTTTACTAACTTTTTAGGTGTGGAAAAAAATTCTATTCGAAAGATTTCCTAAAGAGTAACAATAAATCCTTAATAAGTTTTTTACAAAAATTAATTTTAAAGGCGAAAAACATAATTACGAAAATTGTATGGGTATAATATATTATATAAAACGAGTCCTTAAAAAGCAACAATACTTATATGTATTTACAAACATGGATAGCAAAAACAAAATTAAACTAAAATTAACTACTTACTGACTATACTATTGTAATTATAATAAAATAAAAATTATTACACACACTAATAACTCAAACAATTTCAAATGAAACTTATAAATAAACAATAATAAATAATAATCAATTAAACCAACGCGCTTTACAAACACAGTGGATCTCTAATGCTATCATCGTCTTGTGATGACACAACTTCACTTTCTTCGTAATCTTTTGATAAAAGAGGTCTTTCAAGCAACAGGTCGACTGTGTCTGGATGAAATTCTTGGTGTTTATTTTTAGACAACTTTGAACGAATGTGAGACACATATGGATCAGAGCTTATTAAGAAGTTGTGCAACAAATCTTCATTAGTTTCTGCTCGACTCGTCTTTTTAGTATGCATCTCTCTAGTATTTCTAAATTCTTTATTCCTTGCCTCTGAAGCTTCTTCACTCAAATAGCCAATTGGAATAAAACCAAAATGCTTACAAATATCAGCACCATGTATAAGGAGTTTGTGAACACTTGCAGGCATGTAGTACCACGGATAAAGCTTTACATACAGCTCTGCTGTTTCCCTAGAATAATTTCGAAAGTGATCTATATTGATAATTGATAAGCTTCCCAGAAGAAACTGTCTGCAATACAACGTATAATCCTCTTTATTAATTCTAAATCTATTTTCGTTATTTCAGATGTTATCCTAAAGTCCTGAAAAGAGAGAGATTTAGAATTAATAAAGAGATTATACGCTGTATTGCAGACAGTTTCTTCTGGGAAGCTTATCAATATAGATCACTTTCGAAATTATTCTAGGGAAATAGCAGAGCTGTATGTAAAGCTTTATCCGTGGTACTACATGCCTGCAAGTGTTCACAAACTCCTTATACATGGTGCTGATATTTGTAAGCATTTTGGCTTTATTCCAATTGGCTATTTGAGTGAAGAAGCTTCAGAGGCAAGGAATAAAGAATTTAGAAATACTAGAGAGATGCATACTAGAAAGACGAGTCGAGCAGAAACTAATGAAGATTTGTTGCACAACTTCTTAATAAGCTCTGATCCATATGTGTCTCACATTCGTCCAAGGTTGTCGAAAAATAAACATCAAGAATTTCATCCAGACACAGTCGACCTGTTGCTAGAAATACCTCTTTTATCAAAAGATTACGAAGAAAGTGAAGTTGTGTCATCACAAGGCGATGATAGCATTAGAGATCCACTAAGTTTGTAAAGCGCGTTGGTTTAATTGATTATTATTTATTATTGTTTATTTATAAGTTTCATTTGAAATTGTTTGAGTTATTAGTGTGTGTAACAATTTTTATTTTATTATAATAACAATAGTTTAGTCAGTACGTAGTTAATTTTAGTTAAATTTTGTTTTTGCTATCCATGTTTGTAAATATAAGTATTGTTGCTTTTTAAGGACTCGCTTTATATAATATATTATACCCATACAATTTTCGTAATTTTTTTTTTCGCCTTAAAAATTAATTTTTGTAAAAAACTTATAAAGGATTTATTGTTACTCTTTAGAAAATTATCAAATAGTATTTTTTCCACACCTAAAAAGTTAGTAAAATTATTTTAAAATGTTGAACCCCTCTACTGCAAAAGGCTGCACGTAAATTTTCGTATTTTTTCTTCTGAACCTTATATACTACTAGAACTTTACTTGTTTCAAAAATGAACCAGAATGACATAGTAGTTTTTGCAAAAAATCTATTTATAGGTTCTTTCCCATACAATATTTTAGTAATTATTTTTTTTCACCTAAAAAAACACATTTTTATATAAAACTTAGTAAGGATTTATTGTTACTCTTTAGGAAATCTTTCGAATAGTATTTTTTCCATACCTAAAAGTTAGTAAAATTATTTCAAAATTTTGAACCCCTCTACTGCAAAAGGCTGCACGTAAATTTTCGTAATTTTTTTTATAAACCTTAAATACCCCTAGAACTTTACTTGTTTTAAACATGAACCAGAATGACTTAGTAGTTTTTGCAAAAACTCTATTTATAGATTCTTTCTCATACAACATTTTCGTAATTATTTTTTTTAACCTTAAATATACATTTTTACAAAAAACTTAATAAGGATTTATTGTTACTCCTATTAAAATCTATCGGATGGTATTTTTTTCCACACCAAAATCGAACTTTTTTGCGCATGTCCACTATTTAGCGATTTCGGACCACTGTGCGCCGTTCCGCTCCCAAACGCTGCGGCCCGGCATTATAATTATTATAGTATGCCCGACTATAACTTTATACAGGACTAGCTGTCCCGGCAAACGTTGTTTTGCCATTTAAAGTATTTCTACTTCATCAGTTGACACAAAATCTTACCCCCTCTTTTGTCCCCTAAGAGGGGTGGGGGGAAAAATTTTATACACCAGATGTTAAGTTGGAAAAACAGTTAATAGTATGAAGTAAGTCCATTAAAGAAAAAAGTTTGATACAAAATCTGACCCCCTCTATGGTCCCCTTAGAGGTGGGGGGGGGGGGGGGGTAATTTTTATACACCAGATGTTGAGTTGGAAGTAGGCAAATATTTCTGCGAAAACCGTATGCAAATCGGATCAGTAGTTTTCGTGTTAAAGCAAAAGTCTTATACAAAATCTGACCCCTTCTTTCGTCCCTTTAGAGGGGTGGGGAGAAATTTTTTTATACACCAGATGTTAAGTTGGAAGAAGACAAATATATCTGCGAAAACCGCATTCAAATCGGATCAGTAGTTTTCGTGTGATGCTGGAACAAACATACAGACAGACAGACAGACAGACAGACAGAAAAAAAAAACTAACTAACTTTTCGGCTTCTATGGCGATATTGTGACACCCTCCGCTTATAATTTTTTGAATATCTTTAATGTACAGAATTGACATTTCTGCAGTTTTATTATATGTATAGATGTAGGTAACAAAACTAAGTTATAATAATTAACTGAGGTAATTCGTGTATCCAATAAGCAGTTCTTAATATTTGTACGAAAACCGATTTTTGAGAAAAACGCATTTGAAATCTTTGAAAATTTTTTGAAGTCCACTAAATAAACTGTACAGTTCGACAAGGCTTTAAATGAATATGTCAATGATGACAATGGGCGCTGCTGGTAAAGGAGAACTGTCAAAAATAACGTTTTTGTACATATTATGATAGAAGCGTTAAAGTTCTTTTTCTCGCCACGTTCATAAACAGCCTTGTCGAATTTGTACATCACCCCACGTGAACTTTCATTTTTTTTACTCAGATTCGAACGCATCGGTTGCTCTAAACGCGGGCGGATTGCGTGAACGCATGAACCAATAAATCCGTCGATTTTTTTTTCATTTGAGGGTGTCTAGCTCCGCCCACTTTTTAATTTTGAGGTTCCTCATAATTTACTTAAGGATAATAATATTCTAAGCTTATGCTAACGATTTCATTTTAATGTTCTTTTTTACATTATTGTTTTGAATTAATCGTGTGAAATAAGTCTATTATTTATTCAATAGATAACAAAATATTTTGAGTACAAATTGATGTAAAATCTATTACTTTTACATTATTTAAAATGAGAAATTAAATAAGCACGGTAACTATATTATAAATGTGTTACACTTCTTAAATTCTAACGTATCTAATAATGCATCTAATACGCTTTTCTTTCAAAAATAAAATATTTTCCGTTACTGATCCCTCAGGGCCGGGACACAAAAACACGGCACGAAACTCACGTAGAAATTCAAGATGAGTTTCTACGACGCGACGTCGTACGACGCCGTACGGCGCCGTGCCGTGGTTTTTTACGACGCGCGTCGTGGATTTCCACGACACGGCGCCGTACGACGTCGTACGACGTCGTGCCGTGTTTTTGTGTCCCGGGCCCCGGCCCTAACTCTGATCACCTGTCGAGGTTATTGCGCTTAGTACTAGGGTTGACAAAATTTTTCTCACCTCCCGCCAGAAAACGTTAACTTTCGTCTCGCTGCGCTTACCGATGTTGCCGTTTTCCGCCTCCGTCGAGGAGAAAAATAGTATACGCACCACGAGCAGTAAATAAGAAAGCCTCAGAAGTCAGAACACAATATGTTTCTTGACCTCGGCTTCGCCTCGGCCAACAAATAACTATTACATGTTTGATATTATAAATAAATACATAAAATAAATAAATAAATATTGTAATCTGAGACATTTCTTATATTTTCCTGTCCTAGGTGCGTAATGTACTATTTTCGATACGGTATTTAAATAAAAATGTGTGGAAAAAAATGTCTTTCAGCGTTGCTACTTTCACGTTGAACTCTAATAGTACAGTAACAAAGTGATAAAGTATTATCATTTATCACTTGGTTTTGTTACACCCTGTATTATATATTATGTATAACGGTCTAGTTGACTACGTATAGCCTAGGTAGAAAATATAATAATATTGTCTTATTAAAATTATTAACTTCGATAAAACCTTTTATGATCCGTGTGTACGAAATTTTAAATCCCACAAAATGATGTCCCGTTTGACGTTCGTTACCTGGATTATCCCATCTGATGAACAGAATATCCCACAAAGAATCCAGGTATGCCTTTGTCAAAGTACCTAAAGATGATTTAATAGGATTTGACTTTCCAATAACCGACGTCTGTCGACGGCATTCTTCGTTTTTATGAAAAGCTAGATGACGCCCGCAACTCCGTTGCGCCAAAATTCATTTATCGCGCAGGAACCGTACATTTTCCCGGGATAAAAAGTATCCTATGTCGTTTCCCGGGACTCAAAGTATCTCCATACCCAGCAAAATCGGTTCAGCGATTTAGGCGTGAAGAGGTAACAGAGGGACAGACATACAGACACACTTTCGCATCCATACTAATATTATAAATGCGAAAGTGTGTCTGTCTGTCTGTCCGTCTGTCTGTCTGTCTGTCTGTCTGTCTGTCTGTCTGTCTGTCTGTCTGTCTGTCTGTTTCCTCTTCATGCCCGAACCGCTGAACCGATTTTGCTGAAATTTGGTATGGAGATACTTTAAGTCCCGGGAAAGGACATAGGATACTTTTTATCCCGGAAAAATGTACGGTTCTCGCGCGATAAACGAATTTTGGCGCAACGGAGTTGCGGACATCATCTAGTTTATAATATTTTATGAAAAATAGATACGTATGAGAAAGAGCGATACCCGAAAACCAGAATAAATACCTGATGGTCGCACGTTATCTGCTGCGAAGCTATTGCATAGCATTTTTTAACCGACTTGGAAAAAATGAGGTTATCAATAATTCGACCCGCATGTATACATAATATTTCCAGAACTGCCATTGAGTATTTCTCCCATGGTTATCTCTTTATTTTTTGAATTGGTAATATTGGTATGACATTATTTTTAACATACAAAACATCTGATATAGGACATACTGAGAAATAACAGTTAGTATTCCAGTTTCCTTTACTACAAGCTTGGGAATACCTACTGCAAGTTTCATCAAAATTGATTCAGTGGTTTTTGAGAGAGGTAATTTTAATTCTTAATTACCTACTATTATGAAGTCGGTTTTATATCTTTTTAAAATGCGCTCAAAGCCCACGAAAAAAAGCTATGCAACAGCTTAAAAATATTTATACAATAGGATGATATTATAACAAAACATATTTAATATTAAGTAAGTATACATTTTTGACCTTTAACGGACATTTCAAAAGACTCATCACAAGTTAGGACTTAGAACGCCGTTGAAAATAATTAGAATGATTAAAGTTGACTTATTCTATTAGCCGAAGCTTAAAAAGTGAGCGAACATTAATTGGCAATTTTTACGGATTGCGTCGCCATTTTAATTAAACGTGACGTCACGCGGCGCCGCACGTGCCCATTTTGTAAAGGTTCTCCCTTACCGGGAGCATTCGCGTGAATTGTAACATTATAGACTCGACTTTGGGCATTACATTTACAATACTACCTCCCTGACCGACGAGCGTTCCCGTGTAATGTCAAAATATTATGTATCATTACAAGATGCGCATTGTAATGCTCGGTTCTCCTCATTCACTGATGTAATGCTCGACTCTGTAAAGTCGGTGCAGGAAAAAGCGGTGAGGGAGCACCTTAACAAATCACGTTTTGGAATCATTTTATAAAAGTTACCCAGGACAACCCAGGACGCTGCTTAAAAACTATTCAGGACGTCCCAGGACACTAAAATACAAAAACCAGGACATGTCCTGGGAAAACAGGATGGTTGGCAACCCTAAGCTACACTCCTGTATATCTGCAGCTACACTCCTGTATACCTGCAGCTACACTCCCGTATCTGTAGCTACACTCCCGTATATCTGCAGCTACACTCCCGTATCTGCAGCTACACTCCCGTATCTGCAGCTACACTTCCGTATCTACAGCTACACTCCTGTATATCTGCAGCTACACTCCTGTATCTGCAGCTACACTCCTGTATATCTGCAGCTACACTCCTGTATATCTGCAGCTACACTCCTGTATCTGCAGCTACACTCCTGTATATCTGCAGCTACACTCCTGTATCTGCAGCTACACTCCTGTATATCTGCAGCTACACTCCTGTATATCTGCAGCTACACTCCTGTATATCTGCAGCTACACTCCCGTATATCTGCAGCTACACTCCTGTATATCTGCAGCTACACTCCCGTATCTGTAGCTACACTCCCGTATATCTGTAGCTACACTCCCGTATATCTGCAGCTACACTCCCTTATATCTGCAGCTACACTCCTGTATCTGCAGCTACACTCCCGTATCTACAGCTACACTCCTGTATATCTGCAGCTACACTCCTGTATCTGCAGCTACACTCCTGTATATCTGCAGCTACACTCATGTATATCTGCAGCTACACTCCTGTATCTGCAGCTACACTCCTGTATATCTGCAGCTACACTCCTGTATATCTGCAGCTACACTCCTGTATCTGCAGCTACACTCCTGTATATCTGCAGCTACACTCCTGTATATCTGCAGCTACACTCCTGTATATCTGCAGCTACACTCCCGTATGTGTAGCTACACTCCCGTATATCTGCAGCTACACTCCCGTATCTGCAGCTACACTCCCGTATCTCTGCAGCTACACTCCTGTATCTGTAGTTACACTCCTGTATATCTGCAGCTACACTCCCGTATCTGCAGCTACACTCCCGTATCTGCAGCTACACTCCTGTATCTGCAGCTACACTCCTCTGTCTGCAGCTACACTCCTGTATCTGCAGCTACATAATCTTAGTATTATCCAATATCGACAGTGAAAGTCAGTCTATTTTGTGCTATTGTGTGTTATTGTATGAGGATAATGAAGAATTTGAATTTTAAATACATATATGGGAGCTCCCAACATTTCCATACAAAAAGTTATGATATTTTCTGGTAATGTGCGGCAATGCTCACCGCTCTGATCGCATATGTTTTGTCGATATTATAACAGACAATACCTTTGAGCTATATTCGAGTTCAGGACTTTCACAACTCCGAAGTGGAAACTTTGACTTAGGGATAGTCGAACCGTACTCCGACTGCAGCCCGCATTTAACTTGAACTAACTTCGCCATAACTTCTTTGAAATTAAAATTGTGTTCGGTTTTGATGCGAGAGAAAAGTTTTTTACTATAAAATCTTTGAAAAGTTGTCTGTACATACAAAACTAACGAGGTCACAGAAATAGAGCTATTAAAATTTATTGAATCAAATTTTTTACCTCGTTTCGAATATATAGGTTTCGAGGTTTCCATGTGATTGATAAATTTTGTGAAATCGTTCCAATTAAAATACAATATAAGGTTTACATTAACACCTTCACTGCGGGCCGGGCCGAAATCGGCCCACCGCGGAATTTCAGCTGGTGCGGACGAAGAAAACTATGTTCTCTCACTCGGTGCGGAACGATTATCTCAGGTGTTTGTAAAGGTACGACAGAGGCAAATATATATTTGAGATTGTGTTTAAAATTATAGGTCTTTCCTATAAAAAAATATGGCAAGTCGTTATCGGCCCACCAAGCACTGGAGGTGTCAAAAATCAACTCAGTGCGGCAGTGGGCCTATTGCGGCCCGCCGTACAAGCAGGCGGTTGGCGACCCGATACCGCACCGAGCGTCCGCCTCGCCAGTTAGTGATGTGCAATCTCTCGTAAGTCGTAGCTGACGTACGTCACGTTTTTTAACCGACTTCAAAAAAAGGTTATCAATTCAACCTGTATATTGTATGTATTATTTTCAGAACTGCCTAGTTTTGATATGTTTTACTCTATATTATCAGCATCTGAACAAATGTGACTTTCTAAAGTGACATACATATTCATGTATGTTTTTATGTTTGTGTTCGCACATCTTCGGAACTACTAGTCCGATCAAAGTAATTCTTTTTTTGTACTGGGTACTATTTAACTTCAGGAATACTGTTCATCAAAATCGGTTCAGTAGTGTTTAAAATAGGTAATTTTGATTCCCAATTACGTACGATTTTGAAGTCGGTTTTATCTTTTTAAAATACAATAATTATTCATTTTATAAAATTAACAACGCACGATAGCAGGAAACAAAAAATCATGTCCTTGAGATAAGCGTTAAACGGCGAAATTGTGCAGGGTGATATGAAAAACTGAGAGAAACCATGAGGAGTGTCGAATCAAAAAAGAAATTAAAAAAAAAAAAACATACTGCAGAATGTGCAAACAAAAACGGGCTTTGTGTTTTAAAGACAGGAATTTAAATATATTAATATAAATATATATTTTCGATATCCCCTTATTTTTGTCTTTCCCATCTCTACTAAAAATACTTTCTAGTGCGGTTCGGGTCGATATCGGCCCGCCACTTTCCCTGGTTTATTTCTCATTTCCCGTTTGGCAGATCCCGGGGCGCATCAAATCTAAAGTAGTTGGGTTCAAGGTTATTCCAACAGTCCAAAAACTGTACACCCACATTATATTTTCGCAAAGTTATAGTAATTTAATCTAACCTTGTGCTGGTGGGTCGAGAAAGTCCTACCCCGCACTGGCGGAAAAATCATTGGGGGCACACTTTGGCCCGCCGCCGCACCAGACGAAGGTTTAAGATTTTACTTGCCGCAGTGAAGGTGTTGAGTAAAATGAATTTCTTACACTCTAATAAGATATTATAATAGGTATAAAAGCATGTTCATTAATAATAGTATTATAATTATAGTAGACCGTATTGTTTATTTAAAATAATGAAATGAATGAATGAATAAAATATATTATGTACCTACTTTACTGTGCACAATCACAGTCACAATAACAACACACATAAAATATAAACACATAAAATGATGAGAGTACACAAAGGCGGAATAAATAAATAATCGGCCAAGTGCGAGTCGTACAGGCGCACGATGGATTCCGTACCGTTGCCTTATGGAACAATATTAGGCCAAAAATTGTGTTTCTTGTTTTTTTTTTTCGCATAAATATTTATTTTATTTTAATTTTAGTACAAAATTATTATTAAAGTAAACATATAAATGAGGATTATGTGAAAAATTCAAGTGCCTATTTCTTACCATTATTCATATCGTCTGGGAGCCGCTTAAATATTTTTTATTTTTAGTATTTGTTGTTATAGCGACAATAAAAATATATAATCTGTAAAAATTTCTGAAGTATAGATGTAGCCGTTCTTGAAATACAGCCTGGAGACGGACAGATGGACAGACAATATCATCATCAAATAGGGACCCTATACGGAACCCTAAAATAATAAACAAAGGCCGTACATAAAAATAGTTTTTAGCTGGATCGTTACTTTTAAGATGCTCATAGAACTTTGCGCCGTATTTCACAAAATCGTTAGTGGAAAAGCTGAAAATGTTGAATTTAACTTAATTGTGAATGTAAATGTTTCTGCATGTTGTAATCCAACAAGAAGGTGGCAGTTAGATCAGTGGTCCCCAACCTTTTTTTCATGCGGGCAACAAACATGTTTTGGTCTTGGTGTCGCGGACCGCCACAAAAATTTTTTAAGGGTTAAAAAATAACAATTTTCGAAAGTAACGATTTAAAAGTGAAAAAAAAATCACGACTATCACGACGACTTTACATTATTTTGTCGGTGGGCGTGAATATTAAAATGGTTTAACATCACGCGGGCGGCGCGGCGGGCCACAAATAAAGCCCCGGTGCAGTGGCACGAGAGCGGCGGGCCGCAAGCAGCCCGCGGGCCGCGGGTTGGGGATAGTGGAGTTAGACGTAACGACATCGCTGCAACTGCAGTCACTTCTCTAATTACGGAATACAATTTGCACTAATTTTATCGTTCAACTACTTTCATTTTGAAGTTCTATGAACAGCTTTTAGAACTGGTTTCATTTAGTTCTCTTAATATTATCGTTTAGTTCTCTTAATATTATCGTTCGACGTAGACTCTTGCGGCGTTGTTATAATATTATTTAGTTAAATTGTAAATTATTATACAGCATGTTATAATATTAACGAAGTTAAGATCGAGACGAGTAACTGTTATAATTGAAGACATGAGTTAAACGAAGTATGTAACTAACATTTTACAACGTAAGAGCAATTATTCATTTTTTCCTTTATAATTTGAACAAACCTTGATACTTCTTTATCATCTAGCTAATGTAAGAACATAGAATTCGGCTCCATTCGGCTCCGGCCGCTAAAAACTGACCAAACCGTGCAGTGGATTTTTCTTCAACTTGGACCCTACGATGTCAAATTGTTTTGTATAACAGTATTGCAATCTAGCAAAGGCGGAGAGTTGCTTTTCATGAGGAGATATTGATAAATATTATGGTGACACCTGATATACGAATATGTAATGGCTCCACTCTACCTTCCTATTCCTATCCATCCTATATCACTTATATTTCATTAAAATACAGTTTCCTATGCTGTAGTGTGTATTTCTTTTCTATGTATATTGTACATTATATTATTAATTTTTATTACTTAGTATATTATGATATAATATAATATTTTCGTTTGTAAAAATCATATTTTTTTTTGTCCTGGGGTGGGCACTACAAATTCACGGCCCACCGCGGTTACGCCTCTGACCATCGCCCATCGGTCTCGTATGTTTCTTATTCCTTGCTAATGTATCTGTAATATACTCACATACATCACCTCGTATTCACTCTGTGCCTACTAGGTAGTGTAGACGGTAGTATTAACAGCTCCAGCACGACTTGTTGACTGCGAATGCTCTGTTTGGTTAACGACCTGAAATGACGCCATATTGTCTACTCGTCACTCGTCACTACCAATAATACTTCATTTTATTCTGATGAAATTTTCTGTTCTGTTGTTGCTTAATAATATATTCTTTTATTCGAATATTTAGATTTTTTTGTAATGGTTATTAGCTTCAAAGCTACTAACAAAAAGGCACAGTGTGGTCAACCACACTGTGCCTTTTTCTGTTCGTCAAGGGCATGCGTTATAGCGCAGTCAACAGCGAAAGTGAGGCATGCCCGCGACGCATGCCCTCTGACCGTATCCAAAAAACAAAAATGACAATGTCATGTTAGCGTTGCGCTCGTTGACGCATTCGATTATTGAATGCGCCAAAACGAAAGTTGAATGAAAGAAGATGACGAAAATTGAAGACGAAAGCGCATAGTGTGGACATAGCTATTCGATAATCGTCGCTTTTGTGTAGAAATAAAAATTACAGAGGATGTATATTGTATAATATGTAACTAGCTATTTGACTGAGCTTTGCTCGGTATTCGTTAAAACACCAATAAAATGACATTTTCTAAAAATGATTCCTAACTAGATGGATTTATCGCCCCCAAAACCCCCTATATACTAAATTTCATGAAAATCGTTGGAGCCGATTCCGAGATTCCAATTATATGTATATATACATATATATACAAGAATTGCTCGTTTAAAGATATAATAAGATACGAAAAGCTTACTACTTCTTTTACTTCATTTTGATCATAACGAACTTGTTAAAAACTCAGTTATAAATGCTACCGATATAAATCTTACGAATTTAATCGCAATGAAATATAATGATTAATGACACAATTTAAATTTCAATATTTCGTTTCAATTTAGATTATACGATTCAAAGCAAACTAAATAACAAATAGGTATTAATATAAATTCGGAGGAATATATATGCGATGTTATTAAGAATGTGGTAGCTACGTATTTAAAGTAATATCATACTCTATTTATAACAAAATATACATTTTAATCTATTAAGAAATTAACTCTAACAACACAGCACATGGTTAAAATTTATTAAGCACGTCAACCCCGCCGTGTTTAAAGGCAACGTCTATAACTAAAATATTAAGATTCCATCCAAACATACAGGAGGTAATCAAGAGATTGATTACCTCCTGTATGTTTATTGATAACCATAACAGATATTAAAATAATAACAAAACGAGTACTTTCTTTCAGTCAGTTGGTTTATCGTTAAATAATTTACTATAATGTACGATACTTGCATTTTTACGAGGTGAAAGTTAAAACTATGTAACCTAATGTGTACCTACTTTCTTGCGACTCAAAGCAAGTATCTCCAAACTAAAATCTACATCGGTTTGGCGGTTAAAGTGTGAAATATGAGTATTGCAGGCACACAGATAGACACATTGTCACCTTTGTAATAAATAATAATAATAATAACTATGTACACAAAAGTAACAATATGATTTATCTCAATATAATAATACGTTTTATCTTATATATAAAATTCTCGTGTCACAATGTTAGTCAGCGAACTCCTCCGAAACGGCTTTACTGATTTTTACCAAATTGGCTACTGGGTACTTTATATATTGATAAGTGCAATTACAACCTGAGACTGACGGCGACCATTGTTTGTGCGACGGGATAGCGATCGACGTTGCCATGGTGACATACTTATTTAGTCACTTCAATTAAATAATATGGGCGAAATACCTACTTTATATTATGGCAAAGCAACGTTTGCCGGGACAGCTAGTCTTAATATAATATTTTTGGACGAGTATTATATTTTGTTACCGATCACATCTATCCAATGTGTCCCGACACCGGTGTCCGATCCTTTAAGGCGACGCCTTGATAATTTGGCTGTAGCGATGCCGATTTTTCTCAGCAATGACTAAAGCTAAGAAATTGAAGTTCATTGTCAGTATTCATCATGTCTTTGTCTTTGAATTGCCCATAGCATAACACGATTGGACAACTTTTATAGCACAGAATAATCAATCGAAAAGACCTCTGTAAAAAAAGGGATTCCCATTTTTCCAACAGAGGAGAGTGATTTAAGGTTCCAAAATTTGTACATAAATTGGTTCAAGCATTCACTTTAATTTGTGCATAGCTTATATGAAATGTATTTATGGTTTTTAAATTATGCGACAAAAACCATTTTGTCGCTTACGCCCTTTCCATTTTTGCTGTTCCATTGCTTGTTTTCTATGAGAGGCCGGGCCGGCCTCTCATAGAAAACAAGCAATCTAAAACATATCCAACACGGTTTCTTACTTTAACGCTGCGTCACCTTAATGTCATGATCTATGGCATATTTTATCGACAAATTGGCTCTCAAATTTTTTCTCTCTCTCACGGTTGTAAAATGGCAGCCATTTTAGTTTTTCTCGAGCTTTCGCACTAATCTGACCAGTACTTCTCATGTTAATATCCATGAAGATAAAAAAGCTCTCATATTTTGATAGCTAAACTTGTGGATTAAACAGAAAAATCAAAGTTTAAGGAAAAAATTGTGTATTTTTAATTAATGGCTTTTTGTGAAAAATCTAGCACATTAAACTGGTTCTTTTTTATGTTTAAAAGATAGAGAATGTTTTCATCTGAAATAAATTCCTTTACTTCTATGCTTTAAGTCAGATAGTTTAGAAGCTATAACGATTTTTAACCGACTTCCAAAAAACGAGGAGGTTATAATATGTTCGGCTGTGGATATATATATATATATATATATATATATATATATATATATATATATATATATATTTGTATGTTCAACGATTACTCTGCCGTTTGTAAACCGATTTTCGAAATTTTTGTTTTGTTGTATTAGGTTTCACTCCAATTTGGTACCATGTTCACAAAAGTGGTGACCTAATGATGGGATACTCATGGAGTAATCGAGGGAACTCCTCGAAATTTATATGGAAACATATGGTGATTTTGGTTTTATGTGAAGTGTACTAAGAATATGCTACCAAAAAGTCAAATATTGGGTCTTGACATGGTATACCATGGTTTCGAAGATGCTGAGAGAACTCCTGACTCCTTATAGATAATTATATACACGTTTGAGAGTTTCGGCGTTGTTTTAAGAACAGAAAGCATATGCTACTATGCAATTCATATTCATCATCATCGTCATCATCATCATCATCATTACCACGTCGTGTTAAGGTCACCAACGTCTCATGGCACAGAATAGATAATAGTACAAGGCATAGGTATGGATACAATAATAATTATTATGTACTGTATTTAACAACACCAATAGGCTGTTTATACACGGCGGTCGGCGCCGCAGAGGCAATGGCGTCGCCGCCGCGCGGCGCGTGGCGGCAGACGACAGGTCAAATACTTTACTAACTACTTTATATACAGATCGAATACTTTACTAAGTACTTTATAAAATTTAAATAGACAAATAGGATTAAAATAAAGTTATTTTAAAAAGAGCATTTAAAGAAAACAAAGTCATGAAGTGTCTTTTTAAATAGTTACACTTATTATCGATAGATGGCGCACTAAGTATCGATTTGACTTCTTGATTACAAGAACAGCTGTCAATTATGATATTAAATAATATTATGAGTAGCTACGCTACATCCTATACAAGTTTATACAATTTTTTATCTGATAGATCCTTCGATCGTGGAAAAACGAGACACAATAGCCTTTCTATTGCTATCGCAATCGCCGGTGACCGCTTGGGGCTTGAAGCATTAAAATTTTTAAGTTACCTAGCACATGTTCACTTCACTGATAAGTGATAATATATTTTGTGAGTGTGAGTTGTGACTCTTAACAAATTGTAATAAGATGCGCAAAATATACGCGATGGTTTACCTACTAATGTAACTAAAAAGAGTGAAATTATTATTTTTAACAAAAAATTAAAACCGACTTCCAAGGTAAAAACAATAATAACATTAATATGAACTAAAAAGTATTAAATATTTTTTCCTATCTAATAGTGCCTTTTTCCGAATTCGGCTAAACCTCAACTATTTCTGTACTCAATCTTCATTATTTTGAAGTCGGTACCAGATAGCTGAATCTTCAGTTCTCTGACAGAATATTTGAATCTTTTGGAAATGGCACCGACTTCAAAATAATTATGAAGATTGAGTAGGGGAGCGGGGGGCACGTTGTTACAGGGGTAAGAAGTAACACGCGTATTTACCGGGATTTTTAACTCTTTAGTAGACATAATTGGACTCATTTGTTTTCTTATAACATCGTGCATTAGATAAAAACAATCAGGGACCCGCCAAGTCTACCTTGGAAGTCGGTTTTAATTTTTTGTTAAAAATAATCTTATAAAGTATTGGTCAGATTAGTATGAGAGCCAGAGATTTTTTTTTTTAAGTTGGAGAAAAAAATAATTGAAAGCCAATTTGTCCATTAAATATGCCATACATCATGACATTAAAAGATCGGACACCGGTGTCGGGAGTCGGGACACAATATTTTTCCTATCCTGGATAGTACAAACAGAAAGCGGAGATTCGTTCATCTCTGGAAATCATCAAAAATAGAATTACGGACGATCCCAGACAAATTAAACCGCTCCAATTATCGTCAATTTACGAGAAAATATTGACATTTGAGTCAACAGATACCGCCGGTGTGCGGTCTACATTTAGTCGGGTAGTCATGCTTAGATTCATTTTAAAATACATAAAAATAAATAGTAGCTAGTTAATACTAGTCAGTACTGACTACTAGACACTAGTGCTAGGTATTTCGAGGCGAATTCATGTCATTCTTTAGCGTGTGACTTTTCCGTTCCCCATCACAGCTTTCTATAAGCGAATACTTGCGACATTCGTGAGGAAGGGTTGATGGAAAATATTCCAAGTTCAAGTTTGGAGACCGGGGAGTGGGGAGGCGACAAATTGACGAAGTTGCACGAGAAATGTAATCCTATTATGTTCGGTGAAAGGAGCTGATTATCCTGTTTCCTTATTACGTATTCAAGGTTCCGTTCGTGTGTTTTGAATATACTATTTTCTTATGGGCTTTTGAAGTAATTATATTATTACTAGTTGTTCATATCGTCCTTGTGCCGAAATTCGTCAGTACACGGTAGACGTGGAACCAATAGACATGCAAACCTTAGCATTGATATTAATTCATGACATTATAATCCCATTTTATCATAAGTAGTAACGACTCATTGCAAACCAGCGCCAGGTTTCGTCAATACATTCTACATGATTTAATTATAAAAATAATAAGCTTAGCTGCCGGTAATTTCTATTGACAGTTACAACCTTCAAGTAGAAATTTTAAAATGACACTAAAATCTTTTTGCTGTAGCCCATACCTTATACCTAGATATTAGAGATGTGCCGACTAGTCGCCGACTAGTCGGTAAAGCCGACTATCCGGCCACTTTTGTAGTCGGCGACTAGTCGGCGAATAGTCGGCAAAAAGCGCCGACTAGTCGGCTTTTTACTTTTTTGCTATTATTGAAATTACACTAAAGAAAAACCTTGATTAATATTTATAATGAGTACATATCACACTCAATCAGTTTTACACATTTTAAAATTAATCCTTCGATCGCGGATTCTTGGAAATCTATTTTTATTCTATTGTTGTCGCGATCACTTGTGCTCTTATGGGGCTTGATATAGGTTAAATGAAGTGTTTCTGAAATTACTTGCTAGTAAAGAAATTATTTTTGTTCTTAAATATAATTTTTACAACAAATTAAGTTAGTATGTATTGTTAGATCGAGATTTCATACTTTACAAATATTTCATGTGCATGAAATATTTAATGAAAACCAAAATAATAATACTCCCCACACCGGTTTCGGTGACTGTGCGGCGGTGGCCGGTTTCATTGAAACCAGGCCAGGTACGCAGGAGTAATTTTATAGTGCCCAAGTGTGTGCGCAGTACACAAGAGCACTCTCTATTCCTTTACTCTCTTAACCCAGTGGGACGGAAGACCGACGACTGGCGAGAAATCAGGCGCAGGACCGACTTTTTACATGCCCATTGCCCATCCGACGCATGGATCATCTTACTTGTCGGTGATCAGCCTGCATTGTCCTAACCAAACTTGGAAATAACATGTTTCCAACGCGGGAATCGAACCCACGACCTCCAAGTCAAGAGCGACGCTCTGGACCACTGGACCACGGAGGCGTTATGAATGTAATGTTAATGAAAACTATCAACTGTATCATAGAAACAAAATAAAGTAACGTACGCGAAGTAAACATACGCAAACAGCAGTAAAAAAGTTCCTTCCTTCTTCACTTACTAAAACTTCCGAAACCATGATCGGCTTCGCCGACTAGTCGGCCGATTAGTCGGCTTCTTTGCAGCCGACTAATCGGCTAGTCGGCTAGTCGGCCAAAGTCATGATCGGCACATCTCTACTAGATATGGAAATAAGAAGTAAATGTAGCGATATCAGTTTTTATTGTCTAAGGAGCCTAGAATATAATATTACTAGCGACCCGCCCCGGCGTCGCACGGGTATAAAATATATAGCCACTGAAAAAATGATTAAAATCGATAGCCTATGATCCTTCACGTGGTCCACTTCTTATCTGTGCCAAATAACATAAAAATTGCTCCAGTAGTTCGCGAGATAAGCCCTTTCAAATAATTTCCTCCGTTTTTTCCACATTCTCCTATTAGTCTTAGCGTGAAGAAATATAGCCTAAAGCCTTGCTCAATAAATAGGCTATCTAACACTGAAAGAATTTTTCAAATCGGACCAGTAGTTTCTGAGATTAGCGCGTTCAAGTTAGCCCTTTCAAATAATTTTCCCCGTTTTTTCCGCATTTTCCTCTTTTCTTCGCTCCTATTAGTCCTAGCGTGATAAAATATAGCCTATAATCTTCCTCGATAAATGGGCTATCTAACACTGAAAGAATCATCAAAATCCGTTGCGTAGTTTTAAAGATTAAAGGGAACAAAGGGACATGAGGGAAAAAAAAAGCGACTTTGTTTTATAATAAGTATAGATATTCTTATACATAATAAACGATGTACACATCACTTATTATACGACTCTCGACTCTCTAGTTGTCTACCGCAAGTGCTGATTGACCAATAGGAAAGCAATCATTTTGTTTTGGACTTCGATAAATCGGTGACGTTGACGCGCCTCGCTATTGCTTTGTTGTGATCTAACGCGCACGTTTTTTATTGTGTTTTTTTGTTAAGAAGCATACATCTTAATAAGGATAAATATTACTGTGTTTTTTTACCCTATCAAACCGATGCTTGAGTTTTTTTGTACAGCCTTTTAAAATCTGCATCCGTGTCCGTGGATGAGAATAATAATAGTATTTTAATTTAAAAAGATAAAACCGACCTCAAAATTGTACGTAATTGAAAATTAAAATTCCCTATCTCAAAAACTAGTGAACAGATTTTGATGAACCTTGCAGTGTTCCCTGTTACACAATATCTAGTACAACAAAATCGGCCAAGTGCGAGTCGGGCACGCGCACGAAGGGTTCCGTACCGTTATAGAGAAAAATAGTCCAAAAATTGTGTTTTTGTATAGGAGCCCCCCTTAATTATTTATTTTATTTTAATATTATTATTAAATATTAAAGTACACATAAAATTGAGGATTCTGCGACAACTGCCTGCCTGTTGTCATTATTGATATCGAGCAAAAAAGGCCAAAAAAATCACGTTTGTTGTATGGGAGCCCCCCTAAAATATTAATTTTATTTTGTTTTCAGTATTTGTTGTTATAGCGGCAATAAATATACACAATCTGTGAAAATGTCAGAACTCTAGCTAAAGTGGTTCTTGACATACAGCCTGGAGACAGACGGATGGACAGACAACGAAGTCTTAGTAATAGGGTCCCGTTTTTACCCTTACGGTACGGAACCCTAAAAAAAGAATTACTCAAATCATACTTGTAGTTCCGGTGATATGCTAATACAATAAAAAACATAGTTATACTGGACCCCTCTCTCAGCTTCCGTCCGCACGTAGAGGCCCTTTCTTCTCGATGAAGAAAGTTGATACCATCAATATTTAGGAAGTTAAGAAACGTGTCGGACGAAGTACTGAGGAGAGTGGTCTATCTAACCCTTTGTCAACCATTGCTCACGTATTGTATTACAACATGGGGCGGCACACACAAACACACCATAATACAATTAGACACCTCAGCTCCGTGGGCTACTGGTATTGAGCGCGGCTCTTGACTCGGAGGTCGTGGGTTCGATTCCCGCGTTGGTAACATGTTCTTTCCAAGTTTGGTTAGCACAATGCAGGCTGATCACCTGACATGACCTGATTGTCTGACAAGTAAGATGATCCATGCGTCGGATGGGCATGTAAAAAGTCGGTCCTGTGCCTGATCTCTCGCCGGTCGTGTCGGTCTGCCGTCCCACTGGGTTATGAGAGTAAAGGAATAGAGAGTGCTCTTGTGTACTGCGCACACACTTGGGCACTATAAAATTACTCCTGCGTAGCTGGCCTGGTTTCAATGAAACCGACCACCGTCACCGAAACCGGTGTGGGAGCTATAATACAATTAGAAAGAGCGCAACTGGCAATTCTGAAAGTGTCCAATAGTCTTCCTTTCTTATTATAAACTCATGTCGCGGTGTTTGTTGCCAAATTCATCCGAAACGAATAGTGGACCGTTTTGTTTTAATTTGTGTGCTTATCGTTTAGGTCTGGAAAACGGCTCCATTAATTATTAATACACGAAGCAGACGAGAACGAACCAAGCAGCGCACGATCCTTTGCGCTTTCGGTCTGAAATGACAACTCCTAGCTCTACGGAAAATCTTCCTTTGAGGTCCTCACTTCTCACGAATATTATTTCCCACAACACATATGTCAAAACAACGTTTGTCGAATCAAATAGTAAATACTATAAATAATACAAGCCACTAAAAATATTTTCCCCTCCTATTTGTGACAGATAAAGACATAAACAGAAGTTCGCTCTCGTAAATATTCCTCTAAATAATAAGTAATAATATAGTAAAACTGGCGGAATTCCAATTTATCAGCTTTCCCTCTCGGTCGTTCATTAAGGGAAGGTGTTTGACCTACTTTGTATATCTACACTGTTTACGATGGTGCTACTTACTGTACAGTTGTACAATAATGGTACTACTCGACACGGTCACGCAGACTATGTCAAGAAGCGGGAGTCAAAGTGTAGTTGAAATGAGCTCAAAGTTAGGGAAAAGCCGCTGTAAAATGATTACATCAAACGTTTGCAGTTTTCTCAAGGGAGATATCCTTTAATGTTACTAAAACATCTAACGAGAACCGACACGTCTTATATCAAGGACTCGATCTAAAACGATATTTAATACACAACACATTTTCAGGGCTTGCGGGCTATTCCAACCGCTGCCCAGTGATCTTAAAGATTTGGTCAATCTATATCTTAGGCTGTCTTCACACTAGCGTTTGTCCAGCGTAGGCGTTCGATGAATGTATGCGCAGCGCAGACGCTGCGATAACGCGGCGCGTACGTCGCGTTGTCGCCGCTTCTCTACTGGAACAATCAGTACGCTGCGCTAGCGCCGCGTGTGCGCGACGTATACGCCGCGTTACTGCGGTGTCATGTAATGTACCCCTGTGGCCTGTGTACGCGTTGATTCTTTCATTCGTAGACAAGGGCCCGAAGTAATACGACGTAAAATGAGTTCAACAACAGAAAGTACTTTTGATATCGAAATGATTGTACATGACACCGCAGTAACGCGGCGTATACGTCGCGCACACGCGGCGCTAGCGCAGCGTACTGATTGTTCCAGTAGAGAAGCGGCGACAATGCGACGTACGCGCCGCGTTGTCGCGGCGTCTGCGCTGCGCATACGTTCATCGAACGCCTACGCTGGAGAAACGCTAGTGTGAAGGCGGCCTTATATGCGATTTATTGTACTGTAGATTCTTAATATAATAAGAATACATTTATTTTTACCATCACACAATACATTGGTTTCTAACCGGTCGTGTATGTATATGATAGCAAAAAAAGGATATTGGCGAACAGCCCATAGACGGCCCCAAATTGTATAAAAAAACCGGTCGTGTATTTCGTTAAAAATGGTGTTTTATAAATAGTGTTCAACCTTTATCTTGTCGTAACAAATAAGGCTGTAATCTGTACTCGTATTCACGCCAAGTGACGCTGTATAACGCTGGTCTAACTATACCTGTAGCTGTGTCACACGTCAAAGGCATTGCCCTCAGCATTCCCTCTGTCACTTTTTTCGCTGCTTTTTGCAGCCGTTTCGCAATTTGTGTCCGTGTCCTTTTTATGTTCGATATTGCTGTTTCTATTGGGTTTGCAATAAAGCTGATTAGAAAAGCAATCCAAGAGAAACATGATATATTTTTTAGGGCTTTTCTAGTAGAAAATTTTATTTCCTAGTGTAAAATTAATACTTATTAAGCTGATTATCTAAAATGACACGATTGTCCCCAGGATGACGAGCCACTCGCTGGCGGTGGACAAGTGCTCCCACTGCACCACGCCGTCGGAGCGCGCCGCGCCGCAGGTCGTCACCGTCAAGGTGGGCTGTCTCCACGTCAACCCCTCCACCATGTGAGTGTCACGTGACCGTCCCCAGGGTGACGAGCCACTCGCTGGCGGTGGACAAGTGCTCCCACTGCACCACGCCGTCGGAGCGCGCCGCGCCGCAGGTCGTCACCGTCAAGGTGGGCTGTCTCCACGTCAACCCCTCCACCATGTGAGTGTCACGTGACCGTCCCCAGGGTGACGAGCCACTCGCTGGCGGTGGACAAGTGCTCCCACTGCACCACGCCGTCGGAGCGCGCCGCGCCGCAGGTCGTCACCGTCAAGGTGGGCTGTATCCACGTCAACCCCTCCACCATGTGAGTGTCACGTGACCGTCCCCAGGGTGACGAGTCACTCGCTGGCGGTGGACAAGTGCTCCCAATGAAGTTCACCACATCTGTAGACTGCAGCACCTTGTCCTAATCTGAGCGGACATCGGTCATGTCAGACGCCACAGGGAGCTCGGCAGCTCGTGAATCACTTCCGACATAGAGGTGACAATTACACACGACCGGTCTGCGGATACGGACAAATTAATCAGTCCGTGAATTACATACAGGTTGAGGGCTGCCACACACGACTGCGGGGTCGCATCGTAACTAAGTATATGTATATCATATAAATAATAATAAATAGCTTTGTCCACACTGTGCCTTTTTCTGTTCTACAAGGGCATGCGTTATAGCGCAGTCAACAGCGAACGTCAGGCATGCCCGCGACGCATGACCTCTGACCGTATCCAAAACTTCAATAAAAACCGGCCAAGTGCGTGTCGGGCCACGCGCAATATAGGGTTCCGTAATACCGCTAGTTTTTTTTTAAATTTTTGTGTGGTCAATGAATGTACATTTATAACGTGTTTTATACTACTATATAACAACATCATCTCAGTTACTTTCAAAGGAATTTGAACGAACAGTTCCTTTATACTTCGCCGAATACATTTTGTTAGTTGATCGACTATTACTCAATAACTGATGAAGTCTTCTTAGCCGTGATAGTTTTCCTTTTATATTCAGCGTATTTCCTACTCCCGTGAATTTTTTCACATTTCCAGAAGCAACCGTTTAGCTGGTAAAAGGGAGGGACACTGGACTCTAACGATTTTTTCCACTTTAACAATTAATATTTCACAAACGGGTCCCTAAATCGGAAAATGATCTATGAATACTCGTAATAGTTTTAAAAAACCTATCCAACGACACCCCACACGATGGGGTGGACGGGAAAAAAAAATTTTCACCCCCGCTTGATGTGTATGGAAGGTACCACAAAAAAAATATTTTTTTAAGATTTTATGTACCATTTTGTTGCCATTATTAATATGTGCATTCATGCCAAATTACAGCTTTGTAGGTCCTATAGTCTCTGAGCAAAACCGCGGACAGACAGACAGACGGACAGACGGACAGACAGGCGGACGGACAGACCGAAACTATAAGGGTTCCTTGTTGACTACGGAACCCTAAAAATGACAATGTTGGCGTTGCGTTCGTTGACGCATTCAAGTTGAATGAAAGAAAATTACGAAAATTGAAGACGAAAGCGCAATAATGTGGAGTGTGGACATAGCTAATAGACTACGTCGCGCCGTAGCCCGTAGCCCGTAGCTTAGAGTAGAACAGAACTACGACGTTTTCTACGCGGTAGCGCTGAGCTACGATCTTTTCCACTATAATAATTATTATAAATTACTCTCAATAGAACTATAAGCTTAAAACTCTTCAGTTTTAAACTTACAGTAGGTACTGTTTAGACTTTAGAGTAATAGAATAACAAATGTTAAAATAAATTTTATACTCGAAAAACACGAATCTACATTCGCAAAAGTTTTCCTTTTTCCAAAACGTTAAAAAATGAACAAAGGAATTTTGTTGGAAAATCCTCTGTGAAAACCGGAACTTTGAATTTCATCGGGAAATGCATTTTCACAACCACCTACTTAGTAAAACTCTGCAGCTAACAGCCGGGAATATTGCTCAATGTTTTATATTTAAAATCAATTTTAAACGGTTTAACAGTGTTATTTTCCAGAATAGAGAGAATAATACTTCCTTTCTTCGCATTGCTTTTTAAATTATTGAAAACACGTTTATAGTGGTTACTTAATAGTATTTAACTAAAGCCGTCATTCCACTGCGGCGCACGCTGTGCACGGCCACGCGGCGCACGTTTTTACTTTGATTACGTCAATTCGTGCGTAGCGTGTCCGTGGGTTGCACTTGCAATGGACACAGTCACATAATATATTTTCTTGCAAAGCGAAGCTTGACGCACGTGCGTAGTCTCTCCGTGCGCTGCGGTGGACTGGCGGCTTTAAGATTGTAGTGAACTCTGCTTTACAATAAACATACTATAATAATATAATCAATAATATTTACTTGTGCAAATCCTAGCATGCATTCATTAATATACATTCCAATCCAATCATTTTATACATTCCAATCCTCATCACCTTGGTGAGTGGCAGTCTTCCACCGTGCGTTTCTCGCGTAACTTTCTGCCGCGCACTGTAAAAGTCTGGAACAAACTGTCACCAGCAGTATTTCCGGACCTATACGACCTGCAAACCTTCAAAAAAAGAGCGTATTCCCTCTTAAAAGGCCGGCAACGCACCTGCAGCTCTTCTGATGTTGCGAGTGTCCATGGGCGACGGTAGTTGCTTTCCATCAGGCGACCCGTTTGCTCGTTTGCCCCCTTATTTCATAAAAAAATAAAAAATGTAAAGTGATGAATATGCATTTCTCATTAATATTATGTCACGTTGGGAAACATGAAATAATATAAGACGGCTACCTACTCGAGTCTTAAAATCGTATAATAAGGTGCCGACATGTTTCTCTTTGCAATATGCGAATACTCATAAATATTTTACATTATAAGAGAGTAACCGCAAGTCGTTCGTGAAGAGACTGTACAAACGGAACAAAATATATAAGCCCCTCATGCTTTCATTTCAAATATTATGTGACTTTTCCCGGCGCGAGTTATTCGTACATAATAAGACGTAAGAATGCACGTAGTCAATGCGAATATAGAAAACGTGACCGAGGAGGCACGTCGGACGTTGTTATGCACGTTGCACACAGTATGATTAGTGCGCTAATGCTCCCACTATCATCTCGTACGTCGTTACTAGGATGTGAGGATGTCATATTATGCCAACTCAGTATGCAGCAGTATGGTGAGATTTGAATACTAATACGATC
Organism: Polyommatus iphigenia; assembly: GCA_963422495.1. NCBI lineage: Eukaryota > Metazoa > Arthropoda > Insecta > Lepidoptera > Lycaenidae > Polyommatus > Polyommatus iphigenia. The sequence goes on from OY730184.1 coordinate 7,006,729, forward strand.
TTTTTCATATCATTATTTGCTACGAATAATAAAAACTAAGATATGGGCGAACAGCCCATAGACGGCCCCAATTTTCATAATAAAAAAAAAACATTGAAAGCTTATCGATATTATTGAACTCCCGGCTGGTTTTTTGTAATCCTTTAAAAATTTGCATAATATACCCTATTACAATACGCAGATAACGCGGGTTTCTATTGCTTATTGTTAATTCGTGAAAGAATTTAACAATCCTTTCAGTACATTCAGAAACCCTATTAAACCCCACAACGACACAAATTCACAAAATTACAGTACCTATGTATACTGTGATTTTCTGAGTTTGTATTATAAATAGTAATATTATGAAGAGGTCTTTATAATATTCGTAAAGGTAGAAAAAAAATCCAGTTTTAAAATTTAGCCAGATATTCGTAGAATATTCATCTAGCTCCGAAAGCGTAACATCGACATGCATACCACATTGTATGCGTCTGTAATCGAAAGATATTGTCTCCGGCCCACAGACTGTATCGTAAATTGTGACACATGGGAGTGTGGTGTCACCCCCCACCCCCCGCTCCCCGCACGTCTGTATAGCGGCGCTAGTACTATTAATTATTCTGTGATAACGTTATGCGGATGTATCATGCATAATATCATCTCCACACGATAACTATTATCATCTCCACAGCTGCTTGGAGACAAAGGATGTTTCTAAGAGGAGTGTTATGTAGTTGAACAGTAGTTTGTCAAAAGTCTGCATACCTCGAGTATGCAGATTATTTAGATTATTTGCATTACAAATAGGGAGTGCCTCCGCTGCCGGCGCCAGCTCCCAAAAATATCAGTAATGGGAACCGGCGGTAAGTATACTGCCGGCAGCCGAGATTTAAAACAACGGCTGCCGGCGCTGGCACTCAAAATGGGAACCGGTGACAATGCGTAAAACGCTAGGTTCCAGTGCCGATACACAAATTTAAAAAGAAATAATTATAATCTCAACTATTCGACTTCTTAACCGACTTCCAAAGGTGAAGGTTATATTATGTTCAGCTATGGATATTTTAGTTTTTTGTCATGCATTTTCATCTACCTTAGCTTTACCTTAACTACCTTTTTTCAGCTACCAAAAAGTAAGATTTTGCACCAGTTATAAACCCCGTGGTATACTTCCGAAGGTACTGAACAGAACTTCAGACTCTTTAGGTAATCCTTATACAATATGTTAGAGAGTTTCAGCGTTGTTTAAAGAAGCAATTCTTTAAACAACTCATTCATTTGAATCTGGTACTTATATGCTACTATGCAGATCACATTTATCAACATCATCATCACCATCATTAAAATATACATCCTTACCTTATGACCTTATTATTTGTACTTTTTATAGTCCTTTAGCTCAAGACTGATGTTTTTGATCATTATTCTGTAATTTGACAAGCGATGTTTGCCGAATAGGCGCGGGCAGCCTATTCGGCAAACATCGCGTGACTTCGGCAAACTTCGGAAAACGGCGCCGGCAGCCATTTCGGCAACCGGCGCTGGCAGCGGAGGCACTCCCTTTAGAAATAATGTTCTCTTCTTTGGCAGTCGGGTTAACGTATCGGCAGCAAATATATCGGCATTGGCAGGGTTAATAGGATTCGGTGTGAATAGATCGGCCCAGCGTGTGGGTAACATCGGGGAGTGTATGCCGAGCACATCCCGCTGCAGCCCAGATCCAAAACTAACAAATCTCGTTTAAAACGGAGCATTTCCAACAAGATAAACGACGGTGTTTGTTTAGCTCTCAGCTCTGAAATATGTGCGCTACGCAAATACGCGCTGTTAACTGTTTTACTTAAAATACCATCTGTACATTTTACCCCATTTATACTAATATTATAAATGCGAAAGTATCTCTGTCTGTCTGTCTCGCTCTCACGCCAAAACTACTGAACCGATTGTAATGAAATTTTGGACACAGATAGTCTAAAGCCTGAGAAAGGACATAGGCTACTTTTTAACTAGAAAAAGGGGTTGTAAGGGGGTGTTTAGGCGTAAATTTGTTCAAATTAAGTTACTTCCAAAAAATCATAACAGATGGCGCTAAGAGTCGTCTACATCGCGCTATCGCTTGCTCTTACGTGTTTCTATAAGAGGTGGTACCATTTCAAGTTATATTCTTCGATTCTTTAGATTGTTTTACACGCTTTAAATAACTCACTACTCAGTACTTTATCTAAGCAGTGACGTAACCTTAAACATATCAATGATAAATTATAGTTTATGGGTATAGTTGTGTAATGGGGGCTAAAATATAAGCTTTAAAATTTGGCACAAATAAAGTTTAAGTTAAAATAATGAAATATTATGTGCACACTGCACAGCTGTTTTTGGGTATTTTGATTTAAGGGGTACTAGGGTTTTAAAAAGCTTTTAAATTTGACAACAATTTTGTTGACACCGCGCGCTATAAATTGAAGTCCACGCGGACGAAGTCGCGGGCAACAGCTAGTACCTATATATTTTTAGTTAGTTTTAATTTAGTTCGCGTAAACCGTCTATGATTTAGTGATTATCTCGCTCACAAATCGCCAGTGATAACGAATAAATCTCTCGAGAATCGATGAATCTCTAATATTATCTTATATATAAAATTCTCGTGTCACAATGTTAGTAAGCGTACTCCTCCGAAACGGCTTTACTGATTTTAACCAAATTTCACATACATATTCAGTGGGTCTGAGAATCGGCTACTGGGTACTTTTTATATTGATAAGTGCATTTGTTGAATAAATAATAGTAAATTAAGTATAACAACTCGAGACTGACGGCGACCATTGTTTGTGCGACGGGATAGCGATGGACGTTGCTATGGTAACATACTTATTTAGTCACTTCAATAAAATAATATGGGCGAAATAGGTACTTTATAATATTATGGCAAAACAGCGTTTGCCGGGACAACTAGATATACTCTAAAATACTTTACTGTCATGTTTTTATTGGGCGTCTTTCGTACTTAAAACTGCAAACAAGTATTCATTATTATTCTTCCAATATAAAACTAGTTACCTCTTACGTTTCGTGGGCATCTTAACTATTTGTGTTAATTCAAAATTGATTATTTCCTTACATGATTATCATTTCTCTCTATACTTATAGTATGATTTATTATACGAGTAATTAAGCTATGAATGATGATGTGTATCGTCACTAGGAAACGATATGAATTCTAGTAAACTCAATAACGGATCATATTGGATCCGCTTCGCTGTTTGTTCTGGACATGGTTTATGATCGCGAACCACTCATCTGTGGTTACAGAGCCAGCCAATTAGTTGCAGTGAGCCAGCGCTTCCATCGGCATTTAGTACGGGTTGTGTGAAGCCCGCCGTTATTCTGTGCGGCTACAAATCAATCCCTCCATTGGGACGTTGCGTACTAAAATAATTTTGAATTCCAAATATCTCTGTGGCTGGTGTATAAATAACGCCCGCGACTCCGTAGCGCCAAAATTCGTTTATCACGCGAGAACAGGATATTTTTGCGGGATAAAAAGTATTTCACGGGACTCAAAGTATACCATACCTCAGCAAAATCGGCTTAGCGGTTTGGAAGTGAAGAGTTAACAGACAGACAGACACACTTTCGCATTTATGTGTCTAAACACACCAGGCTGAATTACGCCGGCGTAATTTCCGTGGCCGAAATTACGTTCCGCCGCATCTGTCTGATACGACACACTATACATTACGCGGAGAGCCGAAATTACGCGGCGGAATTTCTCAGATGTAATGTGTGCGTTAACGCTTTGGAGTTAAGGTTGGATTTGCTATGTTCGGTTTTGATACTTCGCTTCTGCGCTAGTATAAATTGACCCGTAATCGTTGAACATAAAAAAAACGAACATAGCACCTCCCCCATTTCGAAAGTCGGTTAAAATTGTAACCTATGTGTTATTCTGATGTATTAAGCTATAATCTATATTATTGTATTGTTTTATTAAAATCCGTTCAGTAGTTTTTGCGTGAAAGAGTAACAAACATCCATACATACATACATCCAAACTTTAACAAAACATTACCGCCGAATCGCTGCCGAACTTTACGCTTGACTCGGCTCGACGGAAGTTTGGCTCGCGACGGAATTTCGGCATAGTGTGTCGTCCATCGCATTCCGTCCGTATTTTGTAAGATGTTTGAAACGCGGCGTAAACGCGGCGGAATTTACGCTGGCGTAATTCAGCCTAGTGTGTTTAGACACTATAATACAAGTATGGATTGTAATGTTCTGAAATGAGTAAAAAAGTTCAACAAACACGTAAACTGATCGCATAAGACTTCGGAGATGAAGCAACATTTGCCTGCAGTAGGTAGAACAACACTTCTACAACGCGGCTAACATGTCCGCCTGCTTTTGCTGTTTCGTTTCAGCTTCCGCCCCTTCCGACGTGCGACATGTTCTTAGTGGTCAGTGGGCGGTAAAAGCAAAGTTGGATGGATGATAAAATAACATAATTCCTAGTCATTTAAAACTTTCTCGAGCGCCTACGATCAGGAGTGTAAATTCAAACATTAAAATTTTGTTGTGTCGGAATCTTCAGTCGGCGTCTCGTGCCAAGTAAATTTATTAAGGAGGCTCTCTTTTAGCTTCGTCCCTGAGTATTTAAATATGAATAGGTAATCCAATCTCACTCAAATGTTTCTTATTTTTTTTGCCTCGACGTGAGCGACGTGCTTCATCCTGTTGGATGGAATCCAGTTAAAAAAATGTCTTCATAACAAAATGACGCGCGTGCCGTGATATACCACGTAGAACCACGAGCCTAGGCAGGGAATTTCATATTGACACAACTGTTTTATCCGGGATCCTATTTTATCCGAGCGCGATTTTTCTACTGCCAGCGCGGCGTTTATATTTGCTATTCTTGTTTTTTTCTGAATTATGAACCTTGGATGTTTTTTTCTGAATTATGAAAATGGATTTAAGAAGTGTAAATATTTTAAACGTCTATGTAAATCTAAATATATTTATTAGGTACAAGTGGTACAACATACACGACAAACATGAAACAATGCATGACTCCTAAACTACACGAGAGACCGTACTACGGTCAGTCATAGCTCCATCGATCTGAACCCTAGAGATTCCTAATTTTTAAACGTCAGTTCATACTACCTATATTCCTAATTCAATTAAATAATTGTCCCCCAGACGCGGGCGGCGCGTGTTCCTGCTGCAAATGGTGGCGCTGTGCTTCGTGCCGCACGCCGCACTCATCGTCCAGAACTGCTCCATCATGGCCCAGCTCTCCCAGACCTTCGACGCCTCGCTCTACCTCAGCGACGAGGTGAGTACCCTGCTGTAGTATCACTATCCCCCAGACGCGGGCGGCGCGTGTTCCTGCTGCAGATGATGGCGCTGTGCTTCGTGCCGCACGCCGCGCTCATCGTCCAGAACTGCTCCATCATGGCCCAGCTCTCCCAGACCTTCGACGCCTCGCTCTACCTCAGCGACGAGGTGAGTACCCTGCTGTAGTATCACTATCCCCCAGACGCGGGCGGCGCGTGTTCCTGCTGCAGATGGTGGCGCTGTGCTTCGTGCCGCACGCCGCGCTCATCGTCCAGAACTGCTCCATCATGGCCCAGCTCTCCCAGACCTTCGACGCCTCGCTCTACCTCAGCGACGAGGTGAGTACCCTGCTGTAGTATCACTATCCCCCAGACGCGGGCGGCGCGTGTTCCTGCTGCAGATGATGGCGCTGTGCTTCGTGCCGCACGCCGCGCTCATCGTCCAGAACTGCTCCATCATGGCCCAGCTCTCCCAGACCTTCGACGCCTCGCTCTACCTCAGCGACGAGGTGAGTACCCTGCTGTAGTATCACTATCCCCCAGACGCGGGCGGCGCGTGTTCCTGCTGCAGATGATGGCGCTGTGCTTCGTGCCGCACGCCGCGCTCATCGTCCAGAACTGCTCCATCATGGCCCAGCTCTCCCAGACCTTCGACGCCTCGCTCTACCTCAGCGACGAGGTGAGTACCCTGCTGTAGTATCACTATCCCCCAGACGCGGGCGGCGCGTGTTCCTGCTGCAGATGGTGGCGCTGTGCTTCGTGCCGCACGCCGCGCTCATCGTCCAGAACTGCTCCATCATGGCCCAGCTCTCCCAGACCTTCGACGCCTCGCTCTACCTCAGCGACGAGGTGAGTACCCTGCTGTAGTATCACTATCCCCCAGACGCGGGCGGCGCGTGTTCCTGCTGCAGATGGTGGCGCTGTGCTTCGTGCCGCACGCCGCGATCATCGTCCAGAACTGCTCCATCATGGCCCAGCTCTCCCAGACCTTCGACGCCTCGCTCTACCTCAGCGACGAGGTGAGTACCCTGATCTAATAGATACGGTCTAACTGCAGCACTGAGATATCAGTTATTTAAAGATTTTGACATAGTACACATTAAATACATCGTCTGTCAAACTCTTCATTAAATTGAGGTTTATGTCTTCGAGTGCGGCTGTAGGACGTGGCGTGGTCTCGTAGTCTCTTCTCTTAATCGTCGTAGAATATTTTGGTCAGCGTGAGGCCTCACGGTTTGGGCTTTAGTCGAAATAAATTCTAATACTCCGCGTGAGCATTTTAAAACCGGCTAGAAAGCATGGGCGTGCATACCATGAAGGCAAAAATGCAGTGCCTACCTAATGCATGACTTGCCATACACATATATTTTAATTTAACTTTCGTACGTTTTAGATGACTCATGACGTTAATTATTAAATATGAATAGTAAAAAATATAATAGAAAGAATGAACGCATTTAAAACGCCTACATTTATAAAATAGCAACAATCAATTTGCGAGAAATTAAACATTAAGTTAGGTACACGCGCGAACTGCATGGCTCAAGCCTCAAGGTCAAGGCAAGCAGATCTCGTGCGGCAGGCTCTGGGGTCATGTGTGCGTAAAGATTTTTGTGTCCGTGAACAGTTCGCACACGCACACAGACATGCTATATTATAGGCGAACTCCTGCCGCAGTAGCTGAGGCGAGCACCGGCGCGTATATAATACGTAACAATAGATGGCGTTTTTATTTTTTATTTATTTTAGTTTAGCGCACAATATTATGTTGTATGGTAATTGGTATATTTCCATGGAAACATCGATGAAATAAACTCTCATTGTTGTTCCAACGCGTGACAACAGATGGCGTTTTTTTATTTCTTCATAACAACGTAATTATACTAATAGTTTAGAAAACATAGTTTTTAATTTATATCCACACTATTATTATAATTTATGCGAAAATATCTCTTTTTGTCCGTTTGTCTGTCTGTTTTGCTTTCACACCAAAACTACTGAACCGATATCGCTGCATTACCAGTGTCAAAATCTTGTGCACGCCGCTGCTAGAAAGATATCTATTCGGTAGTATGTCCTCTTTGTAGGCCTCGTTACATTTGACCGTGTTGCATTTAAACATTTAATTTATATCATTCAATGTCTACGACAAAGTTAGGGCTAGTTTACACTGCTATGTTTTGTCGCGGCGCGTTTGGTCGTCGAAACGGAATAACGGTATGCCACATAACTTATCGGCTTGATATGAAGAGCTCTAAAATATGATACGAGTATTGGCTTCACCGGTGAAATATTTCCACGTAGCCGAGTGTTCTGTTGGTTTCGATGGCCGATGTAGAGCTCTGTGGACCGTGTATAGCGATTAGCGCACTCGAGCTCCGAAGCACATAATAAAACGTTGAGTATAAGCTAAAAATGTAAAATGTATTTGATTTTTTATTTTTAAGGTTTTGAACGTAAAAGTGAAAAAATAACAAAATTCTTCGTGTAGTTTTGCGTGACGCATAAACAAAATATAAGTAAACAAAAGTACGAAACTTTCCTCTTTAAAATATTGCATAATATGATCATTCCAAAGTAATCGTAATGCTCATAATATTATTTTTTGCTCCTACAATGATGTAGTAGTGGAGCATGTGACTTTGCGCGTATGGTCTCGATGCGGGAGCACCTTTAACCGTATTACGCGCTTGGTTTCTCTGAAATTGAATTACTAGGGTGACCACACACCGACGCATCCCGGACTACTGCGACCACTGGGGTGACCGCTCGGCGTGGGGTCCCGGACGGTCCCGCTAGCGCCGCGCCGACGAGTCGGAATAAGATGATTGCTTAGGCGAGATGGATGCCTTTCGAGCAAAAACTTCTCGAGCTAACGACTACAAGTTTAGCAAAAAAATGGCCAAGTGCGAGTCGGACGCATGAAGGGTTCCGTACCGATACAGAACAAAAATAGTCTAAAAATTGTGTTTTTTGTATGGGAGCCCCCCTTAATTTTTTATTTTATTTTAATATTATTATTAAATATTAAACACATTATTTTGTTATATTACATATAATATAACAAAATAATGTGTGAAAAATTCAAGTGCCTACCTCTTGCCATTATTGATATAGAGCGAAAAAAGCCGAAAAAATCACGTTTGTTGTATGGGAGCCCCCCCTTAAATATTTTATTTTATTTTCAGTATTTGTTGTTATAGCGGCATTAGATATACACAATCTGTGAAAATTTGAAATTCGGTTCGGTTCTCGAGACACAGTTTGGAGACAGACAGACGGTCAGACAACGAAGTCTTACGGGACGGGGTATTAGTATTAGGGTCGGGACCCTAAGGGTAAAAACGGGTTTTTACCCTTTGGGTACGGAACCCTAAAAATAGTAGCTCCGAGCAAATAAGTTTTTACGTATGTAGGTACGTGTTATAAAAGCTCTCCTATCGCGTGTTAATTATTTTTGTTTTGAACCAGAAGTTTTATACTGCTCGTCAGGTAACCTGTCGGATAGATCGTCGCAGTAATGATTGTAATGTAGTGTGTTGTTACATACAAAATACCTCATCTTCGTAGCGTTCGCTTAATAGTATTAAAATATCTATGTCCATTCGCGTGTCAAGGCGTGTATGTCTGTCAGTCCATTTGCTCCTACGTCCTTAATCCGCTTCACTTTTGGATGAAATTCGGTGTGGAGACAATAAATGTCCAGCAGACTTAGCATGGCCACCACAGAAAGGTCTAAACCTGTCTAAATACACCATGCCGAAGTTCCGCGGCGGAAATTCCGCATGATTACGTCAGCAATGTCAAGCACATACAATATAACGCGACGGAACTTCGGCATAGTGTGCTTAGACACTTTTTATTACGGTAAAGTGGACGAAGTGATGGATCAACAAAGAAAACCTGTCACTTGTCAGTTTGTCCGCAACGACTGTCAACGTTTCTATTCTTCCGCGTTTCTCTGGGCACATACTAAGCATGTAGGGTTTTGACGCAAACCGTTCCGCGTTCGTACGCGCATTGAATAACAAATTTAAATTCTCGTTTGCAATAAATAACCGAATTCGGGTAGTAAACTACAATTCGGAAAGTTATAATTAATTCAGTATGACTACTACACGACTCTTAATCTCCTCGTTAGAGTTTGACCTGCGCACTGAGCCCAGTCGGTCTAATGTAATTGACATTATTGTCTAACTGGCCGCTTCCCTCTTCGTGTAACTTGATTACGGCTCCATTACGTTACCTCAATATATCACGTTTATTTGATAAATTTCGAACTATTCGACTTGGGAAGTGTACTTCGATTCCGCTATTTTTATCTAATAAGACCTCCCCTGGACTTCCACGAATATTTCGAGGCAGAAATTAGCCTAATCGGTCCAGACGTTCTCGAGTTTTAGCTAAACTAACAGAATTGAGAATTTATTTTTATTTGTATAGAATTATAGATAATAAAACTTCGATTTCAAATCGCCTGTTCCATTTTTAGGGTTCCGTACCCAAAAAATGGGACCATATTACTAAAAATTCGTTGCCTGTCTGTCTGTCCGTCTGTCTATCCGTCTGTCTGTCCATCTGTCTATCAGTCTGTCTGTCTGTCTCCAGGCTGTATCTCAAGAACCGCTGTAGCTAGACTTCTGATGCTGCGTGGATTGGCAAGCATCCACAAGGCACAAGCGTCCCCAAATCTCACTTGGCATTTGGAAGTCGTTTACGTACACGCTTGTGAATGCGTCAGTGTATTACATACATCCAAGCAAGCGCCCTTTGATCTGTGTCCAAAATAAGTGTAGTTTAATAATTATTAAAACTAAAATAAATTATAAATTTTAGGGGTTACCACTTAGGTACCATACAAAATCACATTTTTTTTGCCTATTTTTGCTTTTAAATAACGGTGCGGAACCCTTCATGCGCGAGTCCGATGGCTGACTCTTCGAAACCCTTACTACCGTAGTACCGAGACCGTACTTATGTTACATTCAATTGGCTAATTTTAGTTGAGTTAGAAGCGACCTTTGAGGCTAACTTGTATTTGATATACGAGTTAGCTTAAAAGGTCGCTTTTATACAGAATCAATATCTTCGTTCAAACGAATTTATTTACTGAGAAGAGAGAATAATCTCTAGTCTCAAACAATAGTTGAGCAAGGCTACACTCCAAGGCATCGCGGCGTAAGCGCCATGTCACTTTTCGATTCGTATAAAATCCCAAACACTTTTATATCTAACGAGATAATCGAATTCTATTTAAATAAATAAATGAAATACAATAGAATGGCGCTTCCACCAATTTAGAATTTAATTTGCACTAAACCGAAATCAATTTTGACCTACTTATCGTCCCCGAGCTAAGGTCACACCTGGGGGCTGGGAACATAACTCGAGTCAGATTTATAGCAGGTGGCCGCGACAGTGCTGCAGATGACTGGTGCAGGTGCACTGCAGCCTGCCAATACTTACCCGACTGCCAATATGAGTACCGTATTGTTATATGAGTATTGTCACACAAAGTCGCAGTTTTTATCAGAATAATTAAAAATTTGTAAAAATAAATAAATTATGAAATGACTGATGTATTGAAAACTGGCAAAATCAAATCTAACTTACTTTAAGATCTCACATAATTTGAATCACAGCAACTGTTATAGCAATCCAATAAAGCAAAGAAATAGAGTTTAATACTTGGTCATTGTACCATTGGTACATTATCGTTGAAGGAGTAAATTAAACACAGAATACTGTATCTCTGAACGCTCTACTGTCGGCGGTGGCTCGGTAAGAAGTGGACGACAGCTCTCATGTCTGCCGGCCATATTATCCAAGTACCCACTCCTTGGTAGTGCGGCCATCTTTATTTATCAATACACTACATCTACCTTTCACAAAAATATTTTTTTTAATTACACAATTATTACTACTATTTATTATTTTGTTTTTTTTTACAAAGTTAACATTTTAGAACGTTGTCTATATGAGGCTTACCACCGGTTCGGAAACTAGCCCGGCGAGAAGAACCGGCGTAAGAAACTCGCACGGGCCACCTTTTACCAAAAAGGTGGAAAATTACAATAATAGCTTAAGCTAAATTACACATAGTATGTAGAAATGTGGTACATTTATATAGAAGCGGCCTATGGTTTGTCAGCTTATTTTTCCAAGATGTGCTATCATTGAGAAAATCAATTACCTTATAGTAAGCCTTAGCACACAAACGTTTTCTGGGATTTTATTGTATAGGCGTATACAAATTAAATTAAATGATCTTAAATATCAAAACTGAAAATATGCATTACAATTTGCAATCAATTACAAGTTAATAGCTTCTAAACCATCACTTCCTCTCTTATTTAATAATATATCTTTTCAGAGTCCATTTCACCAAGTTCTATAATATTATATCAATTATTATATTATATTGATGACAATTTATCTCTAGACAGCTGACACCTATAAAACAATAATTTTGCTGGAGACTTTCGTGTGACTAAAAGAGGTGCACTATTTTAACAAATCATTTTGCCAATAAAATTTCTCAGTTTGACAGATACAAAGTTTTTAAATTAAGCGATTTTGTATTTCAACCTTGCCATTTTGTTAAGGCCCACAAGGCATACTATGGAATAACTGAATACTAAAATCTTTACAAAAATTTACAAACCACAAACACTTATAAATTTCGGACCATTGTCAGCTGTTATACTTACTGGTATCCCTTATTATAGAAAACATTTCTTTTAGTGTGTCTACCACTTAAGTGGCATCTATAGTTTAAGTAATTTCTTATTTTGAATACCAGTACGTATTAAGACACTGCGTCGGCTTGATCTTTACGCCAAAAGACTCTGCCAAAAGCATGTTAGGTGTCCGTTCATCTGTCACGAACAGCTGTTAAATCATTTTCGAATTTTTCAATTTTCAATTACTCTCATTAACTGAATATAATATTATTATCTAAACAAACTACCATGAAAGCCATATACAACTTTTATATAATTAGAATTTTCTATAAATAAGCCATTAGTGGCGCAAACACACAGTTTTATATTTGAAACAAAATACTAAATTGGTGGTCAAAGTAGAAATAGCTACTTTTGAATAGTTCCAGAGTAAGACGCCCATTTTGGGCGCTTGACAGACGAGCTAATATATACATGAAGTTTTACTGGGCTTTAGCTTTATCAATTCAATCCATGTTGCTAAGCTAGTGATTCATTCACCTACATAGTTCACCAGTCCCAAAAACTCTTAAGCTCTTCAAACGTTAAAAACTCCCAAAATTTCCTTGTAGTTTTATAAATATATTTATCGAAAATTCTTATATTGAAATGAAGTTCTTTATCGCGCTTTCGGCGTAAAGGAGGCTAGACAGAACGATATTTGATCTCGACACTTTTTATTAGTACCTGCATGGTAGAGGGCGTTTATTGATGTTTATATATATATATATATATATATATATATATATATATATATATATATATATATATTTTATGTATATGTATACAGGTTTTTTGAACACAAGAAATAACTTCGTTTCATTTGGGTGTCCTTTGACACCTCTCAAGTTTTTATATTTATTCAAAGGTCTTCATGTGCTAAATTATATTCAAGAAATTCTATACTCGGAACTTAGATGTCCCGGTTAACTTCTTGTCACTTATAAACCTTCCCTGGACTTCCAGGAATATTTTGAGACTAAAATTAGCCAAATCGGTTTAGCCGTTATCGAGTTATATATAATTTTTAAGATTTTGGATCCATTAGAGGTCATGTTCAGCCTCATTGCATCCAAAAATAACAATATAGTTACTAAAATAACTACTCTGTCACAACGTGAATAACAATCTTGCCATAGACTTTTGGAAGTTGTACCAAAAATATGTAACCTTGATTACAAAATATAAAAGCTGTAATTTCATATTATGTCAACTACTATGCTACTAAACTTTATTTTAGGTGAATTTAATTTTATAACACTCCATTGTTATAGTGGAATGTTAAAGTTTAAGTAGCTGTTGATAAGACCTTCGTATCAACAACATTATTTTTCTCACTCTTTGCTCACTCTTTTTCACAATTTAAGTAAAACTATTTTTTGGTCAAGTTTCGAGAAACTTCTTGCACTTATTAATTTTAGAAGAAGTTTTTCTATAATTGGTAACGGGTGTTTTCTCTGATGTTGGCTCGATTAGCCTTATATCTACACAGATTCTAATTCCCCCTTAAGTGCCGAAACTAAGGGAGAAATCCTACCCCAATAACATCCAATTCTATTGACTCAATTATTTAATCATTAATGAGGACTTTGTAACACGTTCGAGAGACCGGTTTAATGCTTATATCGATGGAGATAATATGAATTTGAACATTTATAATTTTAGGAAAATTACCTTCGAATTTATTTTTCTTGGAATTCTAATCTCATCACTTCTATTTTTATTGGAATATCCTGGCCAAGTAAATTTTGTACCGGTTTTTTAACAATGTCGCTTTCAGACACATTTTCAATTGTTTAAAATTACTATGGGCATAATATAGGCCATTGACCTTTTGTCCGGATTTGCAACTTGGTTTTTAAACTGATACTATTGGACTTAATAGTTAGGTACCTAAATTGGTAGCTTCAATCATAGATAATACAATATACAGTGTACGTCATATATTATTATGCTCCAATAACATTTGCAATAACTTTTAAATTGAACAATCTAAATTCTAACCTGTTGTGTTGAAGATCTTCGGGTTCATTCACGAGTTTTATTATTAATGAAAACACAACATAATGAAACACCATTTTCTATGCACTTTTTCCACTTCAATATTATGGTATTATTATTAACGAAATGCACAACCGATTCTAAAATAATTCATTATTTAGGTGTCTTAATGTCGGTAGTTCGAAATTACTAAATATCATCAAAACAAATATTAGGGTTAACAGCTTCATAGGAGTTTATACAATTTGGTAGAACTACTAATAATTTGGTAAAACTTTTTCTACTAATTCAGAAGTCTTAATTTTTTATCATAATATTATTATTCTTGCTGCCTTTATCAATAACCATGTTTACTGGTTGACAATGCAGAAATAGCCAATACATTCATATTTCAAAGTTCAAACATATTGGATGAATGTTAGTTTTGTGGTAACAATAATTTGTTAACCGTCTCCCGTTGAACGTTCTTTGGGAGCTAACTTTTTAAAGCTGGCAATTTATTGTTTCTAAACTATTGGCTTCTGAAATAATTTTATTAAAAGTAACATAGTTGCCAAGAGTATTTTTCCTCTTTTTATTCAATAGATTATTCTGAATCACACGGCTTTTTAGGATAAAAGTAAAATTTATCTAACTGCCCTACAGCCTACAGCACTCAAACTTTGCCATCTACTGCTATGCCAGGTCAATTACAATAGGCCTCTTTTTGCCCATTTACTTTTCGAGGGTCTCACGAGTAGCAGCAGTGACATACGATTTCAGCCCTCGTTTTATTTTACTAGTGTAGACTTTATATATTGGAATTATAACCGACCAATCTTTTCAACTATTAGTAACGGTACCCGTTTGAATTTTAACCAAACTTCATTTTAATTTACTTTTACTTTTAAAGTTTCTAACCATTTGTAGGTATCTTTATTTTACCCAACTACGTCTTTAATCAGCAGGTACCGTTTGTCTATCCAACGACCTCTAAACATTTTTGGTATCTTTATTTTAACTGAACCTCATCTTATAATCAGCAGGTACCGTTTGTCTATCCAAACGACCTCTAAGCATTTGTAGGTATCTTTATTTTAACCAACTACATCTTATAATAATGGGCAATTTGTATTTACCGTTTGGACTTTCACAAAACTGCCTTTTATAGTAATTAAGCATTTGTAGGTACCGTTTGGCTTTCGCCGAACTACCTGTTATAATAATCGGCCATTTGTGACTTTTACCCAAACTGCCTTTCATAATCATATAAATATCATAATTATATTATAAATTAGGCATTTGTAGGTACCATCTGGTTTTCACCAAATTACCTCTAATCTTCTCATTTTCGATAGGAAGCAATTTTATTTTTACTTTGTTACCACGCAATAATACATACGAACTATGAGTTCTCCTGTTATGGTGAGACAATTGGTAAAGAAGAGTAAAATTATTAATTTTACAATAATAATATGACAAGATAATTTCATTACAAAGTTTATATGCCCCTTTACTAACTTGAGCAGATTAAATTCCTTAGGATTATGCAATAATATTTTAATAATTAAAATTCATTAATTTTAATAAACTTAAGGGTGCGACAATTGCAACACTGAGCATATACACGCGGTAGCGCCTACGTTAGAATTTAAAGGATGTCGCCGCGTCCATCTACCATCAACCTTGGTTATGGTGTTACGTTTGCGAACCAATTTATATTTATAAGACCGTATATTATTTAAATCCCTGTGAATTTGGCGCTTGTAAAAGTGTTAATTTAATATAGACTCAGACAATGAGTGCCGTGTGATGAGAAAATTATGCTCATCAACACCAGTTAGTTATCAGGTAAGTACCCACTTTGTAATTACTACATTAATGTTCAGGTTTTGTCATTTCTTTTTCCATAATCATTACTATATTTTCCTGATACACAGAAAAATAGTATGTGTTTCCTATGAACAATAGGAATCTTAGGAATCTTAGTTTGTGGTTTATTTCTGTACTTATATCATGTATAATTGCGTAGCAACAAACAAGCTTATTGTAGGTAGGCACCAATCAACGAAACCAGCATAATATTAATTATTCAGTAGGTCTGAGAATCGGCTACTGTCCACATTTTATATTGAGTTTGTTGAATAAGTAATAGTAAGTAATAAATTATGAATTTTTTAACTCGAGACTGACGGCGACTGTTTGTGCATTTTGCAACTGGCTCCACGCCGGAATGGCGCCATATAATTATTTTGTCACTTCAATAAAATAATATTATTTACAAATAAAGAACTACGTTACATTACAACTTTAATTACTTTATATGGCAATAGAACGTTTGCCGGAACAACTAGTTTATAGCTGCGTTTATCAGTGCACCTGTACTAAGCAAACCAGGTATTAAGGCACTTCCGTTTCAATAGTGCTCGTTAAATGTTATTTCAAGTTTTGTACCAAACTTTTAGCCATACTTATATTACCTAATTTTTTAAATATTATGAGGTAAATTTTGATTTTGTTATTATTCTCGGAAATTTAAATTTGACTGTAACGGAAAACAAAATTAGCTGATGATATTAGGTATTTCAATACAAATAACATTTCTAATTCATCCTTTTCCAAATTTTGTTTCTTTTTGTTTCGAAATCACTAAGCTTTGGCTGGTTTTGTCGATTTACCTCTAAAATTTAAAGTGTGAAAATTATTTTCACATTACCTTTGGTTGGTTCTGAGTCTGGCCGGGTCGCCAATATGTACCATTGGTACATTATCGTTGAAGGAGTAAATTAAACACAGAATACTGTATCTCTGAACGCTCTACTGTCGGCGGTGGCTCGGTAAGAAGTGGACGACAGCTCTCATGTCTGCCGGCCATATTCTCCAAGTACCCACTCCTTGGTAGTGCGGCCATCTTTATTTATCAATACACTACAGTCATAATGTTATTTGATTCGTATTCGTATTTCGTATTAGTACATTTTTGCATACTTGACACTTATTTAGATCTCAATATGTCTCAATTATTTTTGCAGCGAAGCCCACAGCTGAGCATAATTTTGAAGAACTTGACTCTCCTTTTTTACATTATGTTTTTGGTAGGACTAATAATTATACACTTCTTTCCGTAGCAAAGGGTGTTGAAAAATAATAATTATTTACACAACAATATTTACTTACTCGTACACTTTATAATTATTATTAATTCATCGAATTGGTTTATCGGCGTATCGTGTTAACTTCGAACCCTCACATATTCCTCATTAATTAATTGAGCTTCTCAACTGTTCCTATATGAATATAAATTACGAATAATCAACAATGTAGTCCTCCCTGGAGTATCGTTGGTCAGGGATGCCGGATGATCGAATACGCATATTTGCATAATGTAATATTGTACTTGCGTATAATGTACATAAATATTTCGGCATCGCATTACAATTTTAATGAATAACAAATGAGATATTGAATTAATGAAATTGAGGAATTAATGTAATGACTAGCTATTTGACCGAGCTTTGCTCGGTATACGATAAAACACGAATAAAATTACATTTTCTAAAAATGATTCCTAGCAAGATCGATTTATCGCCCCCGAAACCCCCTATATAATAAATTTCATGAAAATCGTTGGAGCCGATTACGAGATTCCAATTATATATATATATATACAGGGTGTCAAAAGACCGCTTCCGATAACTTCGTGGGGTTATTATAGGGCATGAGATATATCCATTGGTGCAAGTAATTTTCTTTAAATCGCCAGTTTTTAAAATAGTCAAAATTTTCAACACGCAATGTATAATGCTGATGTAAATGCGCGATAATATCGCGCGCCAGTGGAGCCCCGCCGGCCCCGGGCTGCGCCAGCCCCCCCGCGCCGCCCGCGCCAAGTCCCGCGCGCGCGGCCCTGCGCTAGACAAAACAGCTGATCGTGGTGTGCCCTAGCCCGTAGGTAGTGAATAAACCACCAATATTGTAATGATTATTAAATTACAATTGTTTTCACGATTTAATAAAATGTTAGAATTTATTAATTACCGTTTCTTAGGTTTATTACTCAAAAATACTCAGTTTTTACTTCCGGCCAAAAAGGAAAAGTAATCATAATTCACATCCGAATCAGGTTGTAAAAATACAATACACAGTTACTATGGAAAAAAATACTTGATAACATGTTCACTGACCTGTGATCAGCTGTCTGCTTTTATGAAATGCAGTTTGAGCTGTGCTCCATCTAACTCAATGTAGATTGCAGAGTTTTTCAACACGAAACAAAAGTAAACAGGAGACATTCCAATTCTTATAAAAACACTTTTTACTGCACTGTTTAAACCGCACTATCGTCTATCGACGACGATGTTCACCCTCGTTCCATAAAGGTTTACGAGTATTAAAAGTTCATTCACATTTCATCGCATATTCTTCGGACGTATCACGTGAAAAAATAGTTAAGAATGTCACAAAACAAGCAATAAGACCAGAACATCCGTAAAATTACAAAACTTAAACAAAAACTTCACAGTACACCAGCGCGGCGCGTGTTTACAGCAGACTAAATAAAATTAAAGAAAAAACTTTGTTAAATAATAGGGATGTATCCCTCTGCATATTTTGAGTTATCGATATTTTTTTATCGATAAATCGTTATTAATTGTTTTACATACGAGTAAGTATTGATTACAGTCAAACTAAAAAAAAACAAATACCTACTCAATGTTAAGAATAGCGACAATAATAATTAAAAGTTATTTAAAATTAAATAGGTATTATTAAAGTATTTTCATTGCATGCGTAAACGCGTATACGCGCATACGTATAACGCATAACGCGTACCATAGTATAACAATCACTTTATCACGGTAATGTAGGTATCGAAATTATCGAATGCAACTTGACTATGTATCCCGATAAAATTTTCTGAATTTATAACCTCTTAATAGAGTTCATTTTAAAAATGAGATTACATCTACTAAATAATAGTTATAATTTTTATTATTTAATGGTAATTTAAATATCGACTGAAATAAATAGTTTTGAATTTTAAATAGGGTACAAGACTTAGATTGTCCTTGAAATGGATTAGCGACACGTGCGTTGTGCTAGGCAGAGCGGCGGCGCTTTGTCGGGTCCGCATACCGAAAGTCGATACATGTTTTTAAAGACGATTTTCGCATAATTAGTCTTTAGTTCCAATTTGCATCTTGTGGTTGCAGGTTGTCCGTTGAGTTATGTTTAATTAATAAGCGTATTACGATCTTTTTAAAACGTATTATTGTGATAACTAAATGTGTAAAATGTAAATTAATTAACTATTATTTCTTATTTGTTTGCGTAAAAAAAATAAGACGTGTCGTGTAAGATATCGTGTAAAAAGAGATGTGTTGTTATTGGTGGTGTTATTGATTGGTGATATGGACTATTTTCAAAGAGAGCACATTAAAAAATCAGAATTCAACATTTTTCACGTAAGTAATTAATTGCTAGTTTTTTCATACTGTATCGTCTGTAGTAGATAAAAAGCGATAATTGCAGATCTAGGTACTGTCCATCCACAATCATCGTTCTGCATAACACGGAAAATGTGTTATTATTTTTTTGTTTAAACTTTGTGTTGTGTTAGATTTCGTGTAAGAAACGTGTTGTTGTTGGTGGTATTATTGCTTAGTGCTAAAGAATACTTACAAAATGCATAGAGTCTAGAGAAATAAGAACACTTTAAGAACTTAACATTTTACACGTAAGTTTATTACCATAGTTTTACGTACGGAAGTTTTCATGCATCGTCTGTAATTTCGATAGAAAGCCTGACTCCTGAGATCCGCATTCGCATATCACACAAAATCGGTTTTGTTCCTTACGAATAACTTTTTAACTAATCGATAAATAAGTTGTTACTCATGCTCAGAAAGTTACTTACAGTTTTGTACATGAGTTAGAATTAAAGTTTTAACCCATTAAGGCCCATACAAGTACCGGTGATCGAGACAACTCTAGAATACAATAGCATTTCCAAGAATCCGCGATCGAAGGATTAAATTAGCCTAGGTAAGAGATCATAGGTCAAAGTTCTGAGTTACTTGAGAGAGTTGAATGTCATGGTTCTTGATAGGTTGGAAAGAGCATAAGGTTAAAAACTGCCGCGACCGTACAGTATGGTCGTTTACGACCTTATGTTATTAAGCGCACTACTCTCGGAAGAATTTGACTCGCGTCTTTTAGATTACGTATCGGGATAAAAAAAATAAAAGTAAAAAAATATTTTAAATATTTTTTGTAAATGGTTTATGGTTTTGTCTGAAGGTTATTTATTATAAAAAATTTATGAAAAAAAATTTTTTTTAGAAAAAAAAAAATTAAAAAAAAATACATTTTTGTAATCAGAAAATGTAGTATAATAATACCCCAAAGTTATCGGAAGTGGTCTTTTTACACCCTGTATATATATATATATATATATATATATATATATATATATATATATATATATATATATATATATATATATAATTGGAATCTCGTAATCGGCTCCAACGATTTTCATGAAATTTATTATATAGGGGGTTTCGGGGGTTTAATATATATATATATATATATATATATATATATATATATATATATATATATATATATATATATATATATATATATATATATATATATATATATATATATATATATATATATATATATATATATATATATATATATATATATATATATATATATATATATATATATATATATATATATATATATATATATATATATATATATATATATATATATATATATATATATATACATATATACAAGAATTGCTCGTTTAAAGATATAAGATTATTGTGGAACTTATTATTTTTGCAAAATCAAAAATACGGCAGCGCGCTTCGTTCGATCTAGTCATCTCGATCATAAAACTTAGTTTGACTTACATGATAGTTTAATATTTCATGTGATTACTGTTACGTCGCACCGCGTCCGGTGGTCCGAGATCGCTAAATCTTGGGCGTTCGAAGAAAATTTGGATTTTGCTTATCACAAGATTTTTGAGTAGTAATTAGTCATTGATTTGAAACATGATAATACATAACAAAATATTATTAATATAAAATGTATCATGATTTTCTTAGACACGTAAAAACGTACCCAAGGAAAACGTAATTATACTTAGTATGCAAAAATACAGACTTTTATGTCTAACCTAGTTACATTTTTCTTTGGGAACAATATAATTATATGGAAAACAACGATACCCGATATAAAATATGTATTTGGTCCTTTTGGTATTATAAAAGTATTAACATAGCTCACATAATATTATATTAAGACCCTCCTACGCGTTGGGCCACAAAGGACATCGGTGATCGCCTAGCAGCTAGCTGGTATGGTGCTGTGTGTAGCGTGCACAATCGTCGGTTAATAATAAGTAATTGAAGACGTGAGTTGAAGAACACGAAAATTGCCGTTTTTTTTGCATAAATGGAGGCTTCAGGCTGTGTTTCCACCAGAGATGTGTTGCGAGGAATGTGTTTTTGAGAATCAATAGAATCATGACCTCGCTCAGCGCAGCGATGCTATTGGATCTTAAAAGCACATTCCTCGCAACACATTTCTGGTGGAAACACAGCCTTAGGGCCGGAAAAAGGATTAAAAAAACTGTGCATTAAATGTGTAGCTATATATTAACCAGGTGACGAAGTAGATAAAACAAGGTTTTTTTTTTTAATTATAAGGAAAAAAATAGTTGTTTAGTTAACTTTCATAATATGCAGTGCCGTAAATAGCCTTTTTTGCGCCCTGTGCGAGCTTCTATGACTGCGCCTGTGCGAACTTCTCTAACTGCGCCCTGTGTGAGCTTCTAAAGCGCAATACACACTGAGCCCGCCGGGCCGCCGACATATTTTGTCGGCGACACAACCCGGCGGCCTGTATGAAAAGAATGATGTCGGCAACATGCGCCCGCGCGTGTTACCCGCCGACATGTTGGCGGCTTAGGTCGCCTGCGCTCAGTTGCCCGGCGACACAACCTTATAGACACGCGGCAATCACTGACCAATCACTGACTGCCAATTAAATTTCTCATCTCAAGCCGCCGACATGCCGCCGACAAAATTTTTCGACTTGTAATAAGTGAAGCCGCCAACTAGGCCGCCGACAAAAAGTTGCCGACATAGTGTGTGTTGCGCTTATAACAACGCCCTTGGTTTTTTTTAGAAACTATAGGTACCGAAAGTTAACGCTATGTTTAGGCTTATTTTCTTTCATTTGGAGCACTAGGAGCGCAGCGGGAACATATCGGGAGAAAAAAAAAAATAGTCGTGCCTAGTCTGGTCATTCTTGCGACCCCCAGATTTTACGCCCTGTGCCTGGGCACCAGTGGCACTGCCCTATTTACGGCACTGATAATATGTTACGAAATGGTCATCGTGTTCATCCACTCACGTCTTCAATAATTATTATAATCGATCGTTTTGGTCCATCATGCAGAGGTGAGAGGACGCATTATATTATAAAGAGAATGTCATCTTATTTTGTTTAAACATACTATTTAAAATTACAAATATAGATTGAAGTTAAAAACAATAAAAAAAACTAGGCCTTTGCATCCATTGTGGATGATTTACACAGTATTTTCAGAGCGAAGTAACCACTCCTTAAAAACTGTAGTGCCTGGGACAAGATTTAAATGTCCGTATGGTTGCCCAAGCACATACCTACGACATTCTCGCAACATAGTCGGTCTAGTCCAGAGGAAAGAACTAGTCAATACGTCTGAGACCAACTATGTACGGGTTTCCTTACGATGTTTTCCTTCACCGTAAAACGTCCGTATTATGTACTTGAGATCAGAAAATGTCTCATTGGTACACGCCTCCACCCGGGATCGAACCTGCACCCTCTACGAGTGCGAACCAAAGGTCTACCCATAAGGCCGCGGACTTTTTTTTAAAAAACAATATCGGCAGGGCTATCACGTATCTCGCGAAAGCAAAACGATAGCAAAAATTGTGCAAAAATTGCGCAAAAATTGCGCAAAAATCGCAATTTCGTATTATGTATCAGCAAAAACAATACAATAGCAATCGAGCGACAGTACTGCCTCTGCCGAACAATCAAGGAACTATAATTGCATAACAATCGCTAAATCTCCATACTTTTGCAATTTATTTCGTATCACGTAAGGCTTTTGACAGCAATGCGATCGCGATCGGCGAGCAATTTGAACTGTCAAATAGCGATCACAAGAAAGGTGATTTTTACCGATTGCTTGTTTATCGCTGAGAGGTTAGTGGTGTTTTGCGTCAATTTTTAAACTGTAAAACGTATTTTTATAACATTGGCGCATATAGTGCTCATATTAGAAGCCATTCCTGAAGGAGAAACAAGAGATGCAGCCAGAAATTCAGCTAAATAAGACCTCGCAATCGCGACCGAGCCCAGGCACTGGAACTGTCTGACTCTGAGTTTAAAACCCATTACAAGGGTTGAATAAGGAGCTGTTTGTGACGAGTTTAACACATTGACAAGAAAAACAACAATTAACACCTGTGCTGTGTTGTTGCGAAATATCTGCAACAACTATCACGTCGCCTGCCAGTACGACGATTTCCAAGTTTAGGACCACACTTTAGCCATTGCAGGATGTTACAGTTCCTTTGAAAAAGTGAGAACCAGCTTTTAGTGAGTGGCAGTAACAATCAATAAAATATTTAGTCTTGTATTATTTAATAATAACAGGAATATATTATAACCAATGTTAAAAAGGTTTATTAAAATCAGAACACTGCTTAAAACCCAGCAATCCCCAAGCGGCAGCCGGCTGCCGCATAACAATTGAAAATCTATTGTGTCTGGTGTCTGCGATTCCCACGATGGAGGTGCTACAAGCTCTTAAAAGCATAATATTAATTTCTTTATTAGTTTTTCATCGTGATGTTTTAAACATCAATATTGTAAATATTAAAATGTATATTCATCAATATTATTGGACTTTAATATTGCTGCCTAGTGCCTAATGTTGAAAAAAACATGATACTAAGGAATACAGATTATGAAATATACAGAAAAGTATTATGCTAAGGAATGTTTGTTAATTGTTCTATTAATAGCTGTATTCTTGTTTTGTATTTTAAATAAAATAAATGTCCAAATAAATGCATGTTTGATAACAAAAACAAAATTTCATTTAAAAGTATACAATACATACTGTTTTTACTGTATTCTAAAACATGTAAAGTCTATTGTTAATATTATGCTATTCGTTAATACTTTTATTTTTTGTCAGACTTTGTTTTCCCTAAATATTTACTTACTTAATGTAAAAAGCAAGTAAAAAGTCAATCTACAATAAGTACCTACTTATAAAGAAATATTGTGTCAAGTGAGATTTTCATTTATTTAAAGCCAAACTATAAATAAAAATATAACAACAGCTATTTCTTTTATTACAAATTTATTTCATACTTACAAGTAAAGTTTTTATTAATTATGTAAGGTAAATGACTAGTAGATTGGAGAGTACCAGTTATTGGAAAGAGCACAAAAACACAATATTTATTAATGTTGCTTTAAAAGTTTCCTGTTTTTAAAGTAAAAGAACGCCTGTTTTTTAAGAAAAACAGTCAGTTTTTAAAGCAACATTAATAAATATGGTGTTTTTGTGCTTTTTCCAATGACTAGTACTGTCCAATCTACTAGTTATATAAATTTATCAATATCACTACTTCAACTCCTTCAGTACTTATAGTCTATAATTTATGTATAGTCCATAAAGTTGTTGCTTTGTTAATAATTATTAATTAAAGTTCTATTATTAGCTGTATTCTGTTTAGTATTCCTAATAAATTACATATTTAATACAAATGTGAGTTTCTGAACCAAAAACAAAATGACATTCAAATTATTAAAGGGTTTTTATTGTAATCTCACTAAAATATGTTTTGTTAGTAGTTAATTATTATTATCAGTACATATCAGTTAAGTATATATTTTTATACAATCTCTTTATAAAATGCCTATTCACAAAATAAAGAAATAAAGTACAAAGTGAGTTTTTATTTATATAAACCCCAAACTATAGGTAACACTGTATAATACGACAACTTTTATTATAATTTTAACATGACAAAGTATAATAATATGTAGTTTCATACAGACATCTATTTTAACACAAAGTTATTCATTATAAAATGATTTTAACAATAATATTATATTTGTAATAACTAAAAAGACAAGTCAAATATTGTTGATTCAGCAACACTCCGTAGTTTGTCATCTATATGTTACTTTGAAGCAGACGGCCCAGCTTCCATGAAATCCATAACTGCAAAATAAAGATATTTTAAGAAACAAATTTTATTTCTTTGTATAGTTTAAAACTAATTTAAAATTTACTGTAAGGAACAACTACTTCTACAGAAATCATCCAATAATATTGTATTGGATGGTTTGGCTTTTCAGCCTCACTGTATGAACTCACTACAGCTGTACCTAATAAAAATATAGGTATTAAGTTTATGTTTTAATAAGTTAGATAGAAATTGTAGAACTTACAGAATATAATAAAAGCAATATTATCCAAATTAGTTGAAGCAGATGGCCCAGTTTCAATGAAATCCATAATATCTGCAAAATAAAGTTATTTTAAGAAAAAATATTTACTTCTTATAATTCAAAACTAATGTAAAATTTACTGTACTAAGGAACAACTACTTTCACAGAAATTATCCAATAATATTGTATTGGATGATTTGGCATTTCGGCCTCACTGTATAAACTCACTTATCTAATAAAAATATAGGTAAGTACTTATTAAGATTATGTTTTTTAATAGGTTAGTTAGAAATTGTAGAACTTACTTAGTACTTACAGAGTATAATAAATTTCTATGTTCACCATCACCAAATAGGTACTAGTGCTCTGCGATGAAAGCCAAGACTTCATTGTTGACTTTGTTTATTGGTAGGCCATATCATCATCTTTGATTACCAGCAGCATCAGCAGGCCCCAAAGTACCACCTCTGTTAGCCATCTTCATCTTGCTATTGCTTTTAACTTTTAAGGTCAGCCCAGTACTAAAAAAATAGGAAAGTGTTATGAAAAAGCAAGAAAGGGAGAAGTAACATCAAGAAAGTACAAAATACAAATTAAGGATGCTTACCTTTTTCTATTGTTTTCAAGATTTGGTTGATCTAGATTCTAGAGCTTAAGGCTTATGGGCAAGATTATTCTATGGTTTTCAACAGCTTCGTTTCACATTGACCCAAGATCCACTCCTTTGGCTATTTCACAAGGAAATCCAGCTGATACATTGGTGATTAATACCCTACGAATAATAAAACCAGGAAACGTAACTCCCATACTAATACAGTTTTAAATTTGCTTCCATTCGAACTGTCATGTAACGTCAGCCTTTGTACCGCTCAAGGTCACCTAAATATTGCAAATGTACGAAAAGTGAACCTAAGGTACACTTTTTTTACAAGTATTTTGGAGCATGTTTTTTGACGGAGTTACTCTTCCTTAGTTTTTTATTATTCGTAGTTAATACCAAAGATTAATTTTACAGTATTGTACTTATAATATTATAATCTCGCTCACTTGTTATTTTGTTCACGAAACAATTACAACTAAAGCGAACGCTCAACGCTGAACGCAGACTGCAGAGTACTTTTGTATACATTAGGAACGTGACACTTGTAAACATGGTCGAAGTTTGTTTGATTTGACATTCCAATAATAGTTCCTTTGATTGCTACTAAATTGTTTTTGGCGCTAGTGTACTCGCAAAAGTGCAATAAAACGATAAGCGAGCGATCGCTTAAGCTCCGTTTAGACCAAACGAGCGAATGCTCATTCTAGTAAAGCTCTTTTGATGTAAACTAACAACGAGCATTCTTTCGTTGTTCTAGTGTGTTCGCCACGTGTTCGGCGGTAAATAGGTAGAATGCTTTAAGAATCTCGCTCGTTTGGTGTAAACGACGCAAGAGCGCTCGAGCAATTGCCTAGAGCGTTCTTTCGTGTTCGGACGTGCTCGCTCTTCGAGGCGGTCTCTTCAAAGGGATTCTAGTGTT
Source organism: Polyommatus iphigenia (assembly GCA_963422495.1). Lineage (NCBI taxonomy): Eukaryota > Metazoa > Arthropoda > Insecta > Lepidoptera > Lycaenidae > Polyommatus > Polyommatus iphigenia. The sequence continues at coordinate 7,033,822 of OY730184.1, forward strand.
CTTGATATTTTTACTTTTTGGCGGCTGGTTTTAGGTAGTTTATCAAAGGTTATTTCGTAAATATGGATTGGAGTAATGAAAAATGTTTACAAATGATAGAATTATACCATAACAAAAGATGTTTATGGGATCCAACCTTTTGGTGGGTTTACACCAAAAGAACATAGAGCAAGAACAGCACAAGAACATTCTTTCGTATTCGTTTAGTGTAAACTATAATTCGTTACAACATACTTTAGATCGTTTACACCAATCGAATCAACAAGAACATCAAGAATAAGAATTTTTGCTCTATAGATGAGAATCATATAGCTCCGTTTAGACCAAACGAGCGAATGCTCATTGCTCATTCGTCAACGATAAGTAGTTAATTTATTTTTATAGTCATCAAAGGTTGGATCCCATAAACATCTTTTGTTATGGTATAGTTCTATCATTTGTAAACATTTTTCATTACTCCAATCCATATTTACGAAATAACCTTTGATAAACTACCTAAAACCAGCCGCCAAAAAGTAAAAATATCAAGAACACTAGAATCCCTTTGAAGAGACCGCCTCGAAGAGCGAGCACGTCCGAACACGAAAGAACGCTCTAGGCAATTGCTCGAGCGCTCTTGCGTCGTTTACACCAAACGAGCGAGATTCTTAGAGCATTCTACCTATTTACCGCCGAACACGTGGCGAACACACTAGAACAACGAAAGAATGCTCGTTGTTAGTTTACATCAAAATAGCTTTACTAGAATGAGCATTCGCTCGTTTGGTCTAAACGGAGCTTTTGATGACTATAAAAATAAATTAACTACTTATCGTTGACGAATGAGCAATGAGCATTCGCTCGTTTGGTCTAAACGGAGCTATATGATTCTCATCTATAGAGCAAAAATTCTTATTCTTGATGTTCTTGTTGATTCGATTGGTGTAAACGATCTAAAGTATGTTGTAACGAATTATAGTTTACACTAAACGAATACGAAAGAATGTTCTTGTGCTGTTCTTGCTTTATGTTCTTTTGGTGTAAACCCACCATTAGATGATACCACTTTTTTTTATACCCAGCGATCGATCGCGAGATGGATGGATGGATGGATTGTTAATCGCTATTTTTACGTGATAGACCAGCGGTATTAGCATTCAGGGAAAACGACTCGCTCGGCGGTCATTATAACTTTTAAAATGATTTTGACGAAAAATGCGACTCAAAATAGAAGATATAAAGTGTCAACCTCAGCCTACCTTCGAGCTGAGTCAACTGCGGCTAAACGTAGATGTCGCTGCTGTCAGACAAATGTTCTGGAAGGGATAAAATATTATGGAAAAAAATTCGGCAGACATTTTCCCTGTTTTAAACGGAATAAAGATTAGCTGTGTTTAAAAATATCCACCATTTTTTAGCAAAGTTAATCTTTATTTCCACGTGTTGCGAAAAATCATTAATCCGTAATAATAGCTTGTTATATTATAATGATTAATGATATAACTTATGCTATTTTTACACAGTATACGTTTACTGTTTTGTTCCGGATGTGAATAGACTCCAGTTATAGCTAATATAGGTACCTACCAATATACCTACATAATATTACCTATAACTTAAAGTTTTTGAAACGTTTATTTTTTTTATAAAATGAGGAGGCAACCGGGTCACCTGTTGGAAAGCAACTACCGTCGCCCATGGACATTCACGACATCAGAAGAGCTACAGGTGCGTTGCCAGCCTTTTAAGAGGGAATACGCTCTCTTCTTGAAGGTTTGCAAAATACTACTGGCGACAGTTCGTTCCAGAGTTTTACAGTGCGCGGCAGAAAGCTACGCGCAAAACGCACGGTGGAAGACTGCCACTCATCAAGGTGATGAGGATGGTATAGTTTTCGCGTGGAATGATGGCGGGAACTTTCAGGATTCATACTGATGATGTTCTAAATGCGAAAATGGTTGTCAATAATTCCTAAGTGTAAAGTAATATTTTAGCCCATAATTGGGCGTTTGCACACTACACGATAACGACATGACACGATACCACAGAATAGAGGGCCACCGCACATATTATACAATTTCAAGTTGGCTGACTATCGTACAAACTGACTATCGTACTAATTCTAATATTCTGTCACTTAATATTGAATGCACCCAAAATATTCTCCTTTCTTTTCACCTTCGTTTTATTAGTGCCACAATAAAAGCGTGCTTTTTACACATTTTAACACGCACGTCGCTAGGCTAGCAACACCGTTACCAACTAAATCTAAAAGTCTGCGGCTGGCAGCGTACACGATGAAGTTGTCCAATTAAATTGTGACACTACGCAATTTAGTTTGTACGATAGTCGGCCAACTTGAAATTGTATTATATGTGCAGTGGCCCTTATCTATTCTGTGGTATCGTGTCGTGTCGTTACCGTCGCAGTGTGAAAACGCCCATTGTTGTCAAGGTGTGTCGAGGGACCGCTAAATTCTAGATGTTTGATTTCACATAACGTTATACTCGTAGAATACAAAATGCAAAAGTCACTATTATTTGTTTACTTGGCGGCCCCCGACACACCATGGCAACAATTTTGGACTAAAATATTACTTTATACTTAGGAATTACTTTAACTCCAAGTCAGTTTTTATTTCATTACTTTTTAAAGTTGTTTGTCGGGGGTTTTTTTAAATTTCTTAATTAAATTTTTATTTCATGCTTTTTAAACTTGTGTTTGGTCATAGTGCAGAATAATTCCTATCAACAGGATCATATCCCAATGAATACCATCTATGAATGTCCTCTTGGATGAGGCCGTCAATATGAGCCCAAACATGAAACCTCCACCTTTGGGTTCATACGGAGCTCGGCTCCTATAGAATCCAGGTTATGCTGCAGCAGCAGCATGCAAATATTTACCGTTTATCTACGTCTTACTGGTTGTCGCAATTAAAATGAGCCCAAACACGAAACCTCTGCTATATAAATTGGTAAGGAGTTGGGTATCCTATTGATTACCAGGCGATGCTGCAGCACCAGGTCAACTTTCCAATAATGTGTATTCTATATCTATACTTATTATAAAATAAAGTCGCTTTTATTTCCCTCATGTCCCTTTGTTCCCTTTAATCTTTAAAACTACGCAACGGATTTTGATGATTCTTTCAGTGTTAGATAGCCCATTTACCGAGGAAGGCTATAGGCCATATTTTATCACGCTAAGACTAATAGGAGCGAAGAAATAGATGAAAATGTGGAAAAAAACGGGGAAAATTATTTGAAAGGGCTAACTTGAACGCGCTAATCTCAGGAACTACTGGTCCGATTTGAAAAATTCTTTCAGTATTAGATAGCCCATTTATTGAGGAAGGCTTATAGGCTATATTTTATCACGCTAAGACTAATAGGAAAATGTGAAAAAAACGGGGGAAATTATTTGAAAGGGCTTATCTCGCGAACTACTGGAGCAATTTTTATGTTATTTGGCATAGAAAAGAAGTAGACCACGTGAAGGATCATAGGCTATCGATTTTCATCAGTTTTTCAGTGGCGATATATATTATATACCCATGCGATGCCGGGGCGGGTCGCTAGTATATTCATAAGTGTCACGACTCACGAACCAGAATGCAAAATATAAAACCCATCAAACGACTGCAAGTTGCTAATCGTCCTATCACGAACCAGATAAACCGTGATATTTCAGCAATGAGCAGATTGATAATGATGAACTATAGCTAAAAACACTCTCAGTCATGTCAGCTTTCAAACAAAAAAAAACTAGATCAAAATCGGTCCACCCGTTTGGATGCTACGATGCCACAGACAGACAGACAGACAGACAGACCGACAGACAGACACGTCAAACTTATAACACCCCTCTTTTTGATATGGGGTTAATAAATGTTACCTCGTGAATCAATTTCTATGAAAAGAAAGAACATCAAGTAGTTAGTTTCATAGTTATATATTATATAAGTAGGGAAAATGCACGGTTTCCGCTTGATGAACGAATTTCCATGAATTTGACTTTCTATGATGTGGCAGGCAACATCTAGTTTATTGATTAATATTGATTTAGATTTAACATCAAACGAATCGAGAGAAATAACTAAGTACGGATCAACTTTGTATGTTTCCGTTAGTATGGACTTTATGAAAAATAACGTAAACGTTAAAAGTAAGTACGCGGACTTATGGCTCGACGATCTTACAATACTTGTAATCGCCTGTGTGTCGCGAGCCGCGAGCCTGCCCATGGTTAATCGACCAGTGTGAGCGATTCTCGTGTGTCACCGACGCGAGCCGAGTAAGTTCGCGAACTTAAAACCCGCGTGCTTTAAGTTCGTACGTCTATCAGGCCTTTTACAGAGCCTAAAAAGTTTATATACTAGGGCTGTTTGAGAAGTTCTCGGCTTTGAGAATATTTCAATTTTAAATTCAGTCTTTAACTAGAAGATATGGCTCTAAAAATTCAAATTATAATGACTAAAAAAGTTGATTAAAAAAAAGTCTTACAAAATGATCACCGAGATCGACTACGTCTCGTTGTAATGTGAATATCTCCGTCCCTGGTAACTCTAATTTAGATTTGAAAAATGTATTGTAATACTGAAAACCAAGCCAAAATTTTTCGATACTGAAATTTATTTTACTCATTTATTTGTATAATTTCATAGAAAGCCTTGCAAGGCGGGTGTGTGAGCATCTGTGTTGTCCCAATTAACAACAATCCGATCATTGTTTTCGTAGGGCCCTACTGCACATTTTTTTATGGTAAAGACCTAATAAATTACTATTTCCCGTTCAAAATGTACTGTTATTTTAGAATATACTAGCGACCCGCCCCGGCGTCGCACGGGTATAAAATAAATACCTAGCCACTGAAAAAATGATTAAAATTGATAGCCTATCACGATCCTTCATGTGGTCTACTTCTTATCTGTGCCATAATATAACATAAAAATTGCTCCAGTAGTTCGCGAGATAAACCCTTTCAAATAATTTGTCCCGTTTTTTCCACATTCTCCTATTAGTCTTAGCGTGATAAAATATAGCCTATAGCCTTCCTCAATAAATGGGCTATCTAACACTGAAAGAATTTTTCAAATCGGAACAGTAGTTCCTGAGATTAGCGCGTTCAAGTTAGCCCTTTCAAATAATTTTCCCCGTTTTTTCCACATTTTCCTCTATTTCTTCGCTTCTATTAATCTTAGCGTAATAAAATATAGCCTATAATCTTCCTCGATAAATGGTCTATCTAACACTGAAAGAATCATCAAAATCCGTTGTGTAGTTTTAAAGATTATAGGGAACAAAGGGACATGAGTGAAAAAAAAGCGACTTTGTTTTATAATAAGTATAGAAGAGAAATTTAATAGTTTATTCCGTAGTACAAAAATTTTGGGCTTAATCTGTAACACCCACTTTTTCTAGAAGATTTCTTTATAGCTCGATTTTCCACGCTCAATAAAAGAAGGCTATTATTTGGCGTGATGTTAATAAAATTAAACTAATGAATAAATTAAAATTATAAAATAAATAAAATTTGAATCTCTTTAGTACAAAATATTTTCAAAAAATCAATTTAATTTCGGAGCTGCCTGATACGAGTACTTCGAATTTTGTCGGAAAACGCGGCACCGGTTTTTCAAAGACATTTATTTTTATCATTACGATATTACAAAACAAAAATAATGCTATTTTTAAAAGCTTGTTTATCTTTCTTTCTTTTATCGAGTTATTTATTCCGAGATTAGAACATTTTTATTTTTATTTTAGGCGTTTTCTTTGATAATGAACGATTTTTAGCAACTGGGGTAGACTCGCGTCTTTAAAGACCTATATTTTCTATTTTAACTATTGAGTATTTTTTTAATCATTTCTTATGTCTGTAAAGACATACAAAACTTGTTAAAAATGACAAAGACTAATTTCGTGTTCACAATTCAATTTTATTAGACTTTGCAATAATAGCGCAACTGTTTGAATACGCGCGCCTTGAGATTTTTGCTGACTGCGCAGATGGTTGTTCAAAAAATGTTTTTCTAATGAAGCAATTTACAAAAGGCGTGGGTTTTAATCTAGTTAATAATGGCTCTATACATGGTATAAGTTACAAGCTTGTAAGACAAGTAGAAGTATGTAAGGCCGAGAACTTTTCAAACAGCCCTCGTATTATTAATAACTAGCTGTCCCGGCAAACGTTGTTTTGCCATTTAAAGTATTTTACTGCATCAGTTGATACAAAATCTTACCTCCTCTTTTGTCCCCTAAGGAGGGGTGGGGGAAAAATTTTTATACACCAGATGTTAAGTTGGAAGAAGACAAATATATCTGCGAAAACCGTATCCAAATCGAATCGGTGGTTCTCGTGTTAGAGAAAAAAGTTTGATACAAAATCTGACCCCCTCTTTTGTCCCCTTAGAGGGGTGGGGGGGGGGGGGGAATTTTTATACACCAGATGTTAAGTTGGAAGAAGACAAATATATCTGCGAAAACCGCATTCAAATCGGATCAGTAGTTTTCGTGTGATGCTGGAACAAACATACAGACAGACAGACAGACAGACAGACAGACAGACAAAAAAACTAACTAACTTTTCAGCTTGTATAGCGATGTTGTGACACCCTCCGCTTATTATTTTTTGAATATATTTAATGTACAGAATTTTAATTTCTACAGATTTATTATATGTATAGAATACGCATAATTGGGTATTCATTATGTAGTTTTTGCATAGTTTCAAAGTTTGTATGCCCACGGGGCGGACGGGGCGGACGGGGCGGGCATTTTCGCCCAGCCCCGGGCACTTCCCAGTAAATTACGCGCCCGGCAACAGTAGCTAGCAACACAAAAGCTTTTGTACTGCCAATAAGCAATATATTTTCATTACACTGTAAGGGTTAAAGTTTCGGGAATGGCGATAATGATTTCGGTTGTAAAGGTTCATTTTTCAGTGCCGAAACAAGAGATAGCAGGTATATTACCTTATGTGCATGACAAATTAATATCTTTTGTAACAATATATCATTTACATTGAGATAAATTACCTAATTATAGAAAATTGGATACCACCGAAATCGGGAGCATACATAGCGTGACTTCAAATAACTTGAAGTAACAAAACAAATAACAATGCAAATATTATGTTATGTCACGCGCATTACTCTACAATCTACATGAGTTTCAGTTTACCCTACTGTACAATATTATTTAAATTGTATTATTTATGGCGGAATAAAACCAGAAATGCCCATTGCCCAAACTATTGGCAGACCGCAGAGTCCATCCCACATAAATTCACCTTTCGATGACACCGGACATTTATTACCAACCATAAGAGAGAGTCGTAACCACAGCCGTAAGCCGTAACCGACCATTATTGGCATCTACAGGTTGTAACGAAACTGAGTGATAAATCCTTAGGATGTGAGTGGGCCCCCTTGTATAGAGTTCGCTGCTAAAGTAGCAGCTCTGAAACAGTAACTTTTTTTAAACTTTTGTATGGGAAAATTCATGACGCTAGGGCGCTCGCCCATACAAATCCATATATTCCATACTGATCCATACTAATATTATAAATACGAAAGTGTGTCTGTCTGTCTGTCTGTCTGTCTGTCTGTCTGTTACCTCTTCACGCCCAAACCCCTGAACCGATTTCGCTGAAATTTGGCATGGAGATACTTTGAATCCCGGGAAAGGACATAGTATACTTTTTGTCCCGAAAAAATGTACGGTTCCCGCGCGATAAACGAGTTTTGGCGCAACGGAGTTGCGGGCGTCATCTAGTATTATTATAAATGCGAAAGTGTGTCTGTCTGTCTGTTACCTCTTCACGCCCAAACCCCTGAACCGATTTCGCTGAAATTTGGCATGGAGTTACTTTGAGTTCCGGGAAACGACATAGGATACTTTTTGTCCCGGAAAAATGTACGGTTCCCGCGCGATAAACGAGTTTTGGCGCAACGGAGTTGCGGGCGTCATCTAGTCACAAATAAATTGCTCTTTCAGCGCTACTATTTTCACAGTAAACTCTATACAGGGGACCCATTCACACCCTAAATTACTATCACTTAGTTTTGTTACACCCCGTATTCAAGATTTTAATTATAATATCATACACGTATCGTTACGTTGGCGAGATTCGAACCCGCGACCCCCGGCTTGGGTCGCCACACGCTCAATCATTGACCCACAGAGGTCCGTTCTAAATCAACCGCACAGGACCTATAGCCTCGGTCGTTCTACTTCAGTATGCTCAGCATTACATAGGAAGGATTCTTTTGACAAAATAATAGAATAAGAGACAGATTCAAGCCGGGAACCTGTCATAATATCGCCCTTAACCCATCAAGCCCCATAAGCTCACCGGTGAGCGAAACACAATAGAATAACAATAGATTTCCAAGAATACACGATCGAAGGATTGAAATCTGCTAGTATTAAGGCCGTCCCCCGAGCAAACGACCTTGACCATACATTTGCCGCGTTGCCGAGATCGCACCAACCCCCTATTTTTTTACTAATCTTAGTTCAAAATTGACCTAAAAAAAATTAAAACGGGGAATAGTTTATGCTAAGGAGATGCTGAATGTATGCTTGAATTTTAATAAATTGGCTTTACTTTGGAAGCTGATATCATGAGTATAATGAACAAAAATAGAAAATTTAAAACGTGGAAAGGAATGTTAATATACTGAAAATGATTGCTTTATTTTTATTATAACTCTGTAGCTTTCAAATTATGAGTTTATAAGGCTCTAAATACGATAAATTACGGATTCTCCGTAGGGAAGGCCCATAAGCCTGCAGATGTACTATCAGAGAAGTCGATTCCTAGGCAGACGGGGGACTTACGTAGTTCAGTCGCGCTATGTCAAACCCAGCCGACAGATCACAATTGACACGACCCGACCGAACGACGTCGGACTATCGACTGTCTAGGAATGAATTTCCTCGATGGTACCAAAGCGTGTGTTGTGCAGGTGTCGATGATCTTCACGCTGAGCAAGACGGTGCTGCTGGTGCAGGCGGAGCGGCTGCTGGTCTGCAAGTACCTGCACCGCGGCGCCGGCGGACCGCACCTGTTCGACAAGTGAGTTGACGCATACACCATACTATTATTTAGATACCATATATTATTTCAGACAACATAGCCCACGTTATTTAAAATATTTAGGGAGATCGCACACGTCACACTTTTTGTGCGATCGAGTCTGCGGCTTCCATACAGTCTGATGGCGCGCGCCATACAGATTGTATGTAAGCCGCAGACTCGATCACACAAAAAGTGTGACGTATGCGATCTCCCTTACGGACACAATATGTAAATTTTTTACTACTTAAAACTAATGTCGGGCCGTAAAGTGGCGGGAGTCGGGACGGAGCGCAGGGCAGAATGCAGACCTCGCACGTCGGCGCCCGGGCCGCAGCGTGCTGAGCCACAGACATAGATCAAGATAGATACCGCATGTGTATGTACTTCGTGTGCCATATCGCGTTCCAAAACGACGAACAATGCTCGTCTTTCGAAAGTCTGTTCTTAGTCTGCTATCGGAATCGCACGTCAATCGGAATTTAAAAAATGCCTAAAAGCCTAAAAGTGCCGTATTGAGCTGTAGAAATTCAAATAGAAACGTTGGCCTTGATAATGGACACTTTTCTTATCATCGGTACGTCACAGTGGGAGGAAAAAAGTGACACGCTCGTTTTCGTACAAATGGAGCGACATGCGGTATCTATCTTGATCTATGTCTGTGGAGCAGACCTATAATAGCAAGCAGATTCGCAAGCAGATTCTGCTAGAAGGTAGAATTCGCGCGCTATAGCACACTACACAGATTATTATATATGTACATAATAAGGTGTAACAAAACTAGGTGATAATACTTTAGGGGGTATGTATGTGTCCCTTGTATAGAATTCACTGTGAGCAGCGTTGAAAGAGCAATTTTTTTTGTGATTTGTATTGGCAGGCGCCTACGCGTCATACATTTTTCCATACAAAGGTGAAATATGTGACTCTTTAGGCGCTGCTACTTTCACAGTGAACTCTATATGTATAGGGGATCCATAGTCATACACTCCCTAAAGTATTATCGCTTAGTTTTGTTACACTTGTATATATGCACACTACATTAGCGGGGCGCGGCGGGGCGCGGCGGGGCGCAAGTCCGCCTCGTGATCATCTGCCCCGCTGCATCCCGACACTGCGTGCGATAATGTCCATACAAATTGTAATTTTATGCGTTTTGGCCGGATTTAAGCGCCCTGGCGAGACGCGGCCGACGCACTGTTATTATAATAGGGGCATTGAAAATATCTCGATAACGTTTTTCCAAAATGAATTTCGAAATCGACTTCGTTGTCGCGGATTCGAGGGGGACAAAAATGTTTTGTTTTTGTTGTATTTTATTAAGACTGGGTTGCACCAACTAACTTTAACTTTAACTTTAACTGTAACTTTAACTTTTACTCCAATGCAAAATGTCAAATTTCTGGTTAAAGTTAAATATGGCGTCCAAACACCCCATATGCTCATACGACATCTGTCAATTTTTCCGTTTAAAGTTAAGGTTAAAGTTAAAGCTAAGGGCGTCATATTTAACTTTAACTTTAACCACGCCTCTGGTGCAACCCACTCTAAGGGTTAATGTTCCTGGTTCGTGGGTGCAGGGTGTGTAATGTAATGTAAAATTAAATATGTCGAAGATGGACACCGGAGGTGGTGCCGCCGCACTCGGTCGGTCGGAGAACTACTTCGTATATTGTTTTTTTAATTTGTCGTATACGTCAAGTGGAGTAACTTGGGTGTAGTCGATACGAAATAAATTTAATTTGAAAGCATACGTTGTGATTATATATAATAAGTCAGGTTGCTACGGGCGCAGGCGGTTGGCAAGCAATTTTTACCCGACTGCCAGGAGGGTTATGTGTTTAGCGCGTATCTTCTATGTATGTAATATTCTTTATTACCTCGTATCTCCAGAACGGCTAAACGGATTTTCACATTTGAGGTATTGTTAGATTTGTCTTAATGACCCAAGTGTTCTTAGATAGGTGACATTAAAAAAAAAACAAAAAAAAACAAAAAAAAGATGTTTGACGCCATATTGTGAGGTAAAAAAAAATAAAAATTCTACCAAGCATATCGAGTGGGGTATCAAAATAAAGGATTTTAAACACTGATTCTAAATATGAATATAACTTGCAGTTTTAATATTAAATAGAACAATAAATCTACACTAATATTAATAAAGAGGAAAGTTTTGATTTTTGTTTGTTTGGATCCGAAACTACTGGACCGATTTGAAAAATTCTATTACCATTAGAATTCTACATTATTTTTGCTGAACATAGGCTGAATTTTATTTTGGAAAAAATAGGGTACCGTAAGATATTTGGGTTCTTCGGACGCAAGGTGTAAAAAATCAACCAGAAAAGTTACTTATTTTACGTACGCTGCCTAAACTATAAAAGATAGAACCATAAAATTCAAACTAATTGTAGAACTTACAAATATCTACAAAAAAGTCCGCGACACACTATACCTATCTATGTCGAGTGAGGCACAATAACCATTTTTTTATTTAAAAATCTTGAAATTTTTTTGGACTTCTCAAAATAAATAATTCCATTACTAATTACAGTTTATGTAGATAATATTTGGTCTTTGAATTAATAAAATTGGACATTTGGTTTTGAAATTATGGCGAAATTAAAATATTACGATAGTTGGCGTCACCAAGGCGGACTTGCGCGTGCGGGAGGAAGACAATCTGTGCAGGGTACAGCCTGCGTATCATAATGACTGCGTCGTCGATGTTAGTGTCGGAGTCTGTGAGTTGACCTGGGAATCATTTTGCTGACAGAGTCTTTTCTGGATATGCTTTTGCAGAGCTCACCGGCATCCACGCGGGCGAAGCCGCGGCCGACCGCTAGTAATAAAATAAGAAAAAACCAAAATCCGCTTGCATGGATATATCCAATACCGTATTAATTAAAAATTAACTGACATTACTGAAACAAGATGAAAATTCAATGACAAAGTATTTAAAAAAAATGATTTGGTACTTAAAACTAGAAACATACATTGAAACAGTACCAAACCTATGTACCTATTATAACGTATTGTAGGTACACTTTTCTAAGTGTACCTACGATATATGGTTATATCAGCACGGTAGTTTTTCAATTTTTTATTAGATTGATTGTCGAAATGGTTAGATGACTACAACTAAAAAGTCGCAAACAAAATAAATAAATTAAAAATAAAAAAATCCGACTGCAAAAAATGTTAACTAAAAAGAACGAAACAAGACCTAATTCTGCCGGAGGCATCGAATCCATGTTTTAATTGATACGACTCTTGCTTACGAATTTCATGCCAGGATAAATAGAAGGTTACATAGAAAAATGTAGAAGAAGAAAGTGGATAATAAAATGCAGTCGGGGGCATAATATTTTATGATTTATGAATTTATGTTAAACTTGGTGCGACATGCCTCCGACTGCATTTTATTATCCACTTTCTTCTTTAACTTTTTCTATGTAACCTTCTATTTATCCTGGCATGAAGTTCGTCAGCAAGAGTCGTATCAATTAAAACATGGATTCGATGCCTCCGGCAGAATTAGGTCTTGTTTCGTTCTTTTTAGTTAACATTTTTTGCAGTCGGGTTTTTTGATTTTTAATTAATTTATTTTATTTAGGGAATCGGTCGAGTGTATTTGGAAAGCCAGCTTCGCGTCGAATTGAGCGCGTATCCAATCTTAATATAATAGCAAATACACGCTTTAGACTCGCTTCTCACTTCGTCAAATAAATTCTAAAGGTACCTAACACGACTGACGTTCAAGCGTCTATTGATATTATTAATCATCTCATTTTTTTTCGTTTTTACAATTTATTACGCTTTCTTTAATATGTCCAAAGATTTATTGCTACCTACACGGCACACGTATAAATATTAAACATAGGCCTTATAAGGGGATTTGATAATTAATTTCACCTCCAAAATGTGTTACCGAATATGACGCCTCATGGCATCCATAATTTATTAACCGGTTTATCTCTGACGTACCTACTGAGCAGCGTAGTGTCTTACTCATCACAAGTAATTGTGCTTTGTTTGTGGAAGTTATTTATTATTATTACTTTTAGAAAAAGAAATACATACATTCATTTTGCACCTGTTATATTATGATCAGTTTTGAATTCAGTTCATTCCTCTGGGCTAGCTCACTATGGTGAGTAAATGAAGCGCAATAATATCACAGAGCAGCGTAATAAAGATATCCATAGACCATACGAACATTTAAAAACTGAACCGTGTTTTTATGCGCAATACAAACCCTATAATACTAGATGATCCGGCAAACGTTGTTTTGCCTTATAAGTCATTTCTAGTATCAATATAAAAAGTAGATAAAAACCTATTTTCAGGTCTAACGAATGTACATACAAAATTTCATTAAAATCGGTTGGGCCGTTTTCGAGGAGTTCGCGCTCAAACACTTTGAAACGAGAATTTTATAATATACTAGCTGTCCCGGCAAACGTTGTTTTGCCATATAAGGTATTTCGCTCATATTCTTTTATTGAAGTGACTAAATAAGTATGGCACCATGGCAACGTCCATCGCTATCTCGTCGCACAAACAATGGTCGTCGTCAGTCTCGAGTTGTAATAATTTACTATTATTTATTCAACAAATGCACTTCTACATAATATACCTATACTTATTATAAAACAAAGTTGCTTTTTTTACCTCATGTCCCTTTGTTCCCTTTAATCTTTAAAACTACGCAACGGATTTATCGAGGAAAGCTATAGGCTATATATTTTATCAAGCTAAGACTAATAGGAGCGAAGAAGTAAAATGTAGAAAAAAACGGGGAAAATTATTTGAAAGGGCTTACTTGAACGCGCTAATCTCAGGAACTACTGGTCTGATTTGAAAAATTCTTTCAGTGTTAGATAGCCCATTTATTGATAAAGGCTATAAGCTATATTTTATCACGCTAAGACATTAGTCTTAGCGTGATAAAATAGAGGAGATAAAAGAGAGAAGGAGAATGTGGAAAAAACGGGGGAAATTATTTGAAAGGGCTTATCTCGCGAACTACTCGTACTGGAGCAATTTTTATGTTATTTGGCACAGATAAGAAGTAGACCACGTGAAGGATCATAGGCTATCGATTTTAATCATTTTTTCAGTGGCTATATATTTTATACCCGTGCGACGCCGGGGCGGGTCGCTAGTACATATTATAAAACAAAGTCACTTTTTTCCCTCATGTCCCTTTGTTCCCTTTAATCTTTAAAACTACGAAACGGATTTTGATGATTCTTTCAGTGTTAGATAGCCCATTTATCGAGGAATTTTATCACGCTAAGACTAATAGGAGTGAAAAAATAGAGAAAAATGTGGAAAAAACGGGGAAAATTATTTGAAATGGCTAAGTTGAACGCGCTAATCTCAGGAACTACTGGTCCGATTTGAAAAATTCTTTCAGTGTTAGCCCATTTATTGAGGAAGGCTTTAATATTTTATAACGCTTAAGACTAATAGGATAATATGGAAAAAACGGGGGAAATTATTTGAAAGGGCTTATCTCGCGAGCTACTGGAGCAATTTTTATGTTATTTGGCACATAAATAAGAAGTAGACCACGTGAAGGATCATAGGCTATCGATTTTAATCATTTTTTCAGTGGCTATATATTTTATACTCGTGCGACGCCGGGGTGGGTCGCTAGTATCAATATAAAAAGAAGCCAGTAGCCGATTCTCAGACCCAAGTTGAATATGCATATATAAAATTTGGTAAAAATCAGTAAAGCCGTTTCGGAGGAGTACGGTAACTAACATTGTGACACGAGAATTTTATATAATAAGATTTGATAAGTAATAATAAAATAAAAACTATTTCCTTAACTTCCAGGACACAGAGTCACTAGGCAGGCACGGCATTTCCTCTAAAATAGTTAAGTGGTTTAGCGTCGAGGTAATTCACATTTAGTACAGTAAATGAAGGCAAAAATCAGGTGCAACCTCCGATTTCGTTGAACCTCCATCGATTTGGATGAAAATTTGGGATTAAGTACGTTAAGCCCTCTACTTTAAAAGTGACATACGCTCGTATCGCGCTTTTTTTATTTTAGGGGTGAAATCCACCCCTTTTGTTGAAAATAGAAAAAATGCAGATTTAACCATTCTGGCTTAACTAATTGTGTTTCATTTGATAAAATAAATGTTTTAAATGTTTTATTCATTATTTATGATTATATTATAATTAATTTTTCATTCCTTTTAGCAACCATCCCTTTAATCGTGAAAAAAACATTTTTTGTATATCTTTGCTTTAAAATCCTATATTTACATTAAGTACTAAAGAGTTTGTTTAATAATAATGATAAAATTTTTGGATAAGACTGAAATATACACCCCTAATTAAAGTACACACCTATATTGCGAAATAACGGTCAAAATTTTGTTCAAAAACTTAATAGGTTTCAGTTTTTGAACCCAATTTTTCAGTTTATTTACTTAGTATTAATTTATTATTTTAATTTTTTTTTGCGAAAATTTTCACCCCTGCCTGTAAACTACCCAATGTCTGAATAATAATTGCTTTAAGTTTTTATTGTAAGTTTTTTATCAGCTTTAATGTGTTCGAATATTTTTTCATTGTTGAGATAAATTTTATATATTAATATATTTCAAACATTGATATTATTTAGTCCAAAATATTCAAACAACGATTTCAAACTACCCTCTGCGCAAAAAAATTACGCAAAGGCTGAATCTGCTAGACTGAAATATTTCATAGACGCACATCATTATAAAAAGCCCCTCTCTTATCTAATAGACATTTACCGTTTCGTTTCCTTTCTGAATATTGAAAGACTTGAAAATATTAATGTTTATTTAGTATGGATTATACGACGCCAGCAATCGCGCTGGAACCGTACATTTTTTCGGGATAAAAAGTATCCTATGTCCATATCCATTCCCGAGATTCAAAGTATTTTCATACTAAATTTCAGCAAAATCTGTTGAACCGTTTGGGTGTTAAGAGGTAACAGGTAGACAAAAACACTTTATCGTTTATAATATTAGTATAGATGTACCCATTGACAGGGTTTCCTACAATTTTTGCATCCCAAATCTCTGCTTCAAAATTGTTTTAAAAAAAAAATGTTCGTTAACATCACAATAGCTCTGTTAATTTTTAAGTTCATTTACGGATCATTTTAAAGGTAATTTAAAGAGCTTTAAGATCGACTTGACAAATACTTTTTAAAGCCCTTGGTTCAAAAAAAAATTAGGGTTAAAAGGTCCCGGTTTCATGGTTCTCGCAGTAAAAGTTAGGCTTTAAACGTCTCTATCTTCGTTATTTTTCGTCCTATAAAAATCAAAAGAAAATCAAAGGATTTGTTAAAAAATGGACTCAAATTTCGTTACTTATAATTTTTACGAAGGTTCAATATTTTTTAAGTTATGTTCGAAACAAAATGATATTTACGAAAATTTGAATAATTTCGATTTTACTAAATCATTGTTTTTTTCAAAACTAAGCATTCTAAACCAAGATTTTTTTTTGAGGTCAATTTATACAAAAATAAAGAAACTTCTTTGGGGATAACCATAAATTTGAATTATTGTAGTAATGGTCAATGTTTTATTTTTCAATTTTTGCAAAAAAATTGAAAGGGTCATCTTATTTTTATCATAACTTGTTAAATTTTGAAGCTATTAACTTTTTAAAATTCTCATTAGAAAGGTACTTTTAAGCACTTTAAAAAGTCTCAAAGAAGTACATGTCATAAAATGCATCGGTTTACCGTTATTTAAGTTTGAATGCTTAGACTTAGGTACTCGCCGAAAGAAAATTTATATACAATCACCTATAGCTCACTTTGAATTAATAAAAGAAGGTATTTCAGAGTAGAAATTAGTTTGTTTTTTTATTGGCTTTAATTTTAGGAATTAGACATTTTTCGTAAAAACCTATAGTTTGTTATTTAATTATGAAAAACCGCTTTAAGACATGTATTTTTCTCACGCAAAAACATGATCTTTGATCCTTAATAACTCCGGTAGTATTGATTTAATCAAAAACTTTATTTAACAAATTTTGATTGAAATTTGTGTGTCTATTGATTCTTGGTGTTTTTTTTTATTTTAAAAAAATCACCCCCCGAGAAGGGTTGGCATCCACCCCCAGGGCAAAAGCGCAAGTTGACACTATGTCACTTTTGTTTCTTAGGGTATCCCCCACCTGCTTACAAATTTTCATGAAAATCGATGGAGGTTCAACGAAATCGGAGGTGAAAACCTTCAATGCCTCCACTAATTATTTATATTATTATGGAGAGAATATTTAAATCGCTTCAAAATTATATTCCTATAACTATCAACTTCAGAAGTCAGAATACTAACAGTACCGTCATTTTAAAACACCTGATTAGAATTCATGAAAATCGGATAAATCTTTTCGTAAACTAATATTGAGTTGGATACAATTTTCTATCTATGATTCAGGATACTTTGTAAACGAAAAACACTGTTTTCGTTTTTCGCCCCGAGGCTTGTCTCGAGAGATTTTGTGATAATGGATGTTTTTTTTCAATGTTTAAATAAGGGGGTAGTGTTTCTTTTAGAGAAAGCAAAAAATGAACAAGATTATTGTATTTTGACGATTTTATAAAATGAGCATAGGATCACGTCTCAGTTGATTTCAATATTGAGTTGACTTTATTTAAGTATCCATAATTCGAAATTACTTATATAATTAAGATAATGTACATACAATTACCATTATTACAATTGTTATAAACTTCTCACACAATAATTTTAATAGAACTTTAACAATATGAGCAATAAAAGTTAAAACATGACATTCAAATATATTTCACGGGTTTATAGGCAAACCCTTATCAAGTCCTCGGCCCTTCTGTCGGGGCCACTCTATTTTAATACTGTAAGCCCGTGATAACTTTGATTGAAACTTGAAATGTATTTTTGTAATAGTTTATATTGTCTTTGTTCCATCGTTTCTGTGATTTGAGAACAAGAACTTTAAGGTGCTCCCTCACCGGGAGCATTCACGCATCATTAGGGAGGACAAGGTGCGCATTGTAATGCTCGGTTCTCCTCCTTCACTGATGTATGCCCGTTTTTAGGGTTCCGTAGCCAAATGGCAAAAACGGAACCCTTATAGATTCGTCATTACTAAATGTTAACTTGTTACTTGCTACAAAATTTTGTGTTTACATGCAATTAACAACTTAAAATTTAGTTTTAGGTTTTAGTTAACTACTTATCAACGTGTAAACCAGCCATTACAGATGTAATGCTCGACTCTGTAACGTTACATTACAAGCGAATGCTCCCGGTGAGGGAGCACCTTTATATGTATATTGCGTGTACTTAGTAGGTCATAGGTGTCACCGTAACTTTGTTTGCGAAGAATTTCGTTCGTAATCATCCATAATATTATTTCCATCGTCTTAATATAAGTGTCTCGTGGTAACAGACTGAGAATAAGGCACACTTTCGCATTTGTAATAATATTATTGTTACGAAAAATTGGATACTTAAATTATGAGTGTTCTGACTGTAATAAGCAGGAGCTAAAATCTCTAAACTCTAAACAATAACCTCCTTCTTTTTGGTAGTCGGTTAAAAATACGAGAGAGTGAAGTAGGCTAAGCTTTTGGCAGCAACATATAATATAATGTATGTTTTGATATGTTTCGAAAAGCAATCTTCTTTATTCAAATATCATTATGTACGACAAGTTTGATTTACATTATATAGGAAGGAAAACATCACTGAATACAGCGATGTGTGGCTGTTAATACTGTTCGAGAATTAAACCACTTCGTATTCTCAAATGTTACTCAGAGTTAAAGTCAAAAATCGGCCAAGTGCGAGTCGGACTTGCTCACGAAGGGTTCCGTACCGTTCTAGAGCAAAAACATGCCAAAAATTGTGTTTTTTGTATAGGAGCCCCCCTTAAATATTTATTTAATTTTTAGTATTTGTTGTTATACCGGCAACACAAATACACAATTTGTGAAAATTTCAGAATAATAGCGGTTCTTGAGACAGACAGACAGACAGACAGACGGACAGATAGACGGACAGACAACGGTCTCAGTAGTAGGGTCCCGTATTTACCCTTTGGGTACGGAACCCTAAAAACTGGGTATACCTACATAGAATATCGGTCCTAGCTGCGGTTGATCTCTCACTAGACGTATCAGTCGTCCTTTCCACTAGGACCTAGGTAA
The DNA here is from genome assembly GCA_963422495.1 of Polyommatus iphigenia. Taxonomy (NCBI): domain Eukaryota; kingdom Metazoa; phylum Arthropoda; class Insecta; order Lepidoptera; family Lycaenidae; genus Polyommatus; species Polyommatus iphigenia. The sequence continues at coordinate 7,053,092 of OY730184.1, forward strand.
AGAAATTAAAGGAGAAAAAAACGTTCTTCCGTAGGGCGCACACACTCGGGCACAATAAAATCACTCTGCGCTAAATCAGCTTTCCTTCCTGAAATTGGCACAAATTTTACAAATTCTAAGAGGTTTTAGTAATGTTGATAACATCCAAGTGATATCGTATGTAAATACAGTAAGTTCTGCCATTAGCAAATAGCAGAGATCACAAGACGTGGGTCGAGCTATTTCGGGGCGGCGGCGCGGCGGCGGCGCGGCGGCGGCGCGGCGGCGGCGCGGCGGCGCGGCGTCCGCACTCGCGACAATAAAATAATAATATGAAGAGGAAATACTCAAGTTTTGTACGAGATATCAATTATATTAACATTGCTGTATACAGCATGTATACTGTATATTTTTCAATAATTGTAAATTAATGAGTATACATAATACAAAGCATACTTCGATGCGATAAAACTAATTCTTAATCCACGGAAACCTACGTTTTACGGTGAAAAAAACTTGTAATATCCTTTCCGGTGCCCCATGTCAAAACGTATCACGGATTATTAAGCCTCAATGGGTGCTACCCCATACATCATACTACCTACATACTTTTGCATTTATAATACGGGAGGGCGGGATGATAAGTAATTGCTAGCCTCTGTAAGTATAATAAGTTAAAAATATTATATAGGTAATACACATGTTATTTTTAAATTCATTTCTCTGGCCACCTGTGTTCTTAATTTGAAGCCCGCCCCGGACGTCCAAAAAGCGTCACGACTCTGGAAATGGTCGTGAAAGTACATGATATAGTTTTAGCAGATCGATGATTGAAGTTACGAGTATCTAAAATAGCTGACGCTACAAGTATCTCAAAAGAACGGGTATCGTAAGTGAGGAATAAAATATGAAAAAGTTATCGGCCCGTCGGGTGCCGCGATTGCTTACGCACGATCAAAAAAGAATTCGGGTGCAAAACTCAAAATAATGTCTGGGCCGCTCTCAGAGCAATAACGTCGATTTTTTGCGTCGATTTGTAGCAACAGATGAAACATAATAACGCCAGGGTTCACACAATATGTGTTAAACCTATGGCAAAAATGAACGAATCGAAGTATAATTTGCTGCCCTACGCGCCTAATCTAGCGCCATCAGACTTCCACTTATTCCCTAAGCTCAAAACTTTTTTGGGCGGACAGAGATTCGCCACAAATGACGAAGTCATAGCCGCCGTAGAGGATTTTGCAGTCCTTGGAAGAAATAAATTTATTGAAGGCATTACTGCTTTAGAACGTAAATGGAATATTATGTGCGTAGAAGTTCACGGAGACTATGTCGAAAAATAAAATTAATGTTATCACGGAAAGTTAAGTGTTTTATCATTAGGCTAGTTACTCATCATCCCGCCCTCGTATTACTAGTTGATGGCCGCAACTCCGCTGCGTTGAAATTAGTTTGTCGCGCGGGAACCGTACATTTTTGCGGGATGAAAACTGTCCTTTCCCGGGACTCGATACGAAATTTTATTCAAATCAGTTCAGCTGTTTAAGCGTGAAGAGATAACAGACAGACAGACAGACACACTTTCGCATTAATATTTTTAGTATGGATATAAGAAAACAATGGACATAGGTATTTTGGTCCAACACAAGTTAATATCCATAGATTGTTTTCAATAAAACGAGTAGAAATAACGTTCCATTTTGATTCGCTCACTTTGAAACTTTACGCAGCACCCTGATATGAGCCAACCCTAAAACACATAGTGTACTGTAAAGTATAATTCTCTACAAATATAATATAATTTATTATGGAATAATATAATATAATAGAGAATATTCAAGCTTGTTGACTGTTGAGTATTCCAAGAATGTCGTAGACGCTCTACGCCGTAGACACATGTACTACGGAGATTATGAGAATGCTGCATTGTCTCTGCTAATGACTTTTAACATTAACAAAATGCCTCGTTAAGGTACAATTCCGTGCATCGCGATCGATCGCGGTCGTGCACGACCTAGGACTGTCGTCGGAGGCTTGCGTATCAAAATGAAATGTATGAAAATGTATGGCACCGCTTCCGAGGCCCGCGACTGACGCGCGCGGCCTACGACTGTCGTAAGCCGCGCGCGATCGTGTCTTGAAGTTATGACAGTCGCGCACGACCGACGACAGTCGTAGGCCCCGCGGGACCGTGTCAAAGTTATATGGCACAATCGCGCGCGGCTTACGACAGTCGCAGGCCGCGCGCGTCAGTCGCGGGCCTCGGAAGCGGTGCCATACATTTTCATACGTTGACTATGGTCGCGAGCGTCCGACGACAGTCGTAGGTCGTGCACGACCGCGATCGATCGCGATGCACGGAATTGTACCTTTAAGTAGATGCTTAACAGGGTGTAAAAAACCAAGCGACAATACTTTAGGTTGTGTATGTGTCCCTCAATAGAGTTCACTGTGAAAGTTGCAGCGCTGAAAGAGCAACATGTTTTTGTGATTTGTATGGACAGCGTCATGATTTTTTCTTACAAAGGTGAAAAAGCTACTCCTTTAGCGCTGCTACTATCACAGTGAACTCTTTATTATGGGGACCCATATATTATTATGTATGGGTCCCCATAATATAGATTTTACTTTATGGTATGCCATAAAGTATTATATAAATTAGTTTTGTTGAACCCTGTATTTAAATAATATTATTATATATTATGTATGTAGGACTATGTAAGTATTATGTAAATTTTTCGTCATTTTACTTTCGGAACGATATCATTCAGAAAAATGATTCCATTTTGAAATTGCATTTCTCGCCTCTGTGTTTAACTAGAGTCACTAGACCGTTCCAATTAACTAAATTAGAAAGTTCTAATTTTAGATCTGCTGAGTTCATCCACACTCGTGTCTAGTTCTTTGTTTTTGTGATGTTCGACGTGAATTTCAAAATATATTTTTTTTGCCTATAACAAGAGCCTGCTCAGCACTCAGCAGTATAATGTTTTGAGGTACCCTATTGCACTTTCTTCTAACAGTAACATTTGAAGACATGAGTGGATAATGTAGATAACTATACTGCACTCGGCGAAACATGTCGGTAGCGGTCATTTATTTATTTATTTAAATTGATACACCAACAACTTATTGCTACAAAATTACATAAATTCTTTACAAGTATACTTATTCTAAACAAAAGTTAAATACAGGTGTACACAGCATTGACAATTATTAATATTATCCGTGAAGTTATCACAATTACCTACATAATAGCAAGATACAATTTTAATAATTAACATTACATACAAAATTACATAAATTATGTCATTTACAATTAATTATTTTATAGTTATTACGTCAATAGAATTCAATAATTAAATTATCAAAAAATTTAAAAAGTCATTGACTTCCTGTCAAAAACTTGTCATTTTCTATACAAAGCCGCGATTGACAACATCTGACACTTCATTGTCAATCGTGGTTTAATATAGAAAATGACAAGTTTTTGACAGGGGAGTCAATGACCGCTACCGCCATGTTACGTCGAGTACAGTATAACATTTATGCACAAAATCGTCAATTTTCAAATCGTTACTTACCCACTAATTTTTTCAATCATTATTTTAAAAAATATATACCAAATACTGTTTTGTTGCACCCGCGCCGGTATCACTTTCATTACTTTCAGCCGCACTCAGATTAATCGAATACTAGAGTAGTTATGTAATGCTGACTGAAAATGTACGGAATTAACGTCAAAAGTGCAAATCCTATTTCATTTTACGTACGTTTAATAATAATTATTAATTAATATTACGTAAATATGTTGAGTTGATAAATAATAAATCAGTGTCGGTGTAACGCTCGTGTTTGATTTATGTGTCGTGACTCGTGTCGCAATAATCCTTAAGTAATTGTTTAAATGTTTTCGTGTGCGGCTGTAAGGCGAATGTAAATAACAATCTTCAGCTCGAATGCCACAAGTCGTATAGGCTCTAGAGCAGTGGTTCATAACCTTTTAGTTATGACTTATGAGGGACCATATTTTTACCAAATGTTTGTCTAGCCGGGGACCACCCGGTTGGTTTACCTAAACTAAGGGTTTTTTTTATAAAGAAAACAAGGACAACTTTATAATTAGCAGTTATTTTTTTATTTGTCAAAATTCTAAGTTTCGGATTTTAATTAAGGCCGTCCCCCGAGCAAACGACCTTGGCCATACATTTGCCGCGTTGCCGAGATCGCACCAAAACCCTATTTTTTTACTTATCTTAGTTCAAAATTGTTCTAAAAAAATTTAAAACGGGGAATATGTAGTGTATTGGCGTGTGTTTCAAATAAAAGTAATTCGTAAATCCTAAGGAGATGCTGAATATATGCTTGAATTTGAACAAATTGGTTTTACTTTGGAAGCTGAAATCATAAGAGCTGGGAAAGGAATGTTGATATACTGAAGATTATTGCTGTATTTTTATTATAACTTTGTAGCTTTCAAATTATGAGTTTATATGGCTTGAAATACGGTAAATTATGGTATCTCCGTAAGGAACGCCCTTAAATGTGATTATTGTGACTGCATAGTCCATACTCCTTACTAACTTCTGAATTCTCATATTTGGATGGCCATTAGGATGGCTTCGCGGACCACTTGGAATGCCTCCAGGGACCACCAGTGGTCCGCGGACCACCGGTTAAGAACCACCCCAACTAGCAAATTAGTCCTTTAACAAAAAGCCTAAATGACATTTAGTTGTATAGAAATCGTATAGTTGTAATTAAAGTTTCCAACATCGTGTAACAATATGTCGTATAAGAGCTAAGTCATTTAATTTATTCCTGTAATCGTTAACACGACCAAATTATATGACTATCCTATAGATATCGCAGTTGTGACCTTTAAAATACATATTTGATGTTGTATAAAATTAATTTATATAACAATCATAATCTGGTTGTAATGCCGACCATAACACTACTCTTTATCAGTAATAAGATTTCTACAAGGCTATCATGTAAAGTCCATATATTTAACTGTTATAAAATACATTATTAAATATACGTTTCTTACATGATTTTCCACTCTTTTTATACGACTATTATAAAATGTTTATAAGTCTAATATTCATATTTTGATAATTTAAATAACTAACTTAAGTTATGATTTTAAAATACTTTTAAAACTTACTGTTATAAAACATTTTAGTTATTTAATGATATTTTCATGTTTCTCTTTTACGACTTCGGCCAAGAAATAATCGACCAAGTGCGATTCGGACTCGCGCACGAATGGTTCTATTATCTATATTCTATACCGTTATAGAGCAAAAGTTGGCCAAAATTGTTTTTCTTATGGGAGCACCCTTAAATATTTACTTTATTTTAATTTTATTATTAAAGAATTATTAAAGAACGGTTAAAATAGTGGTTCTTGAGATACAGTTCCTGAAGACAGGCAGATGGACAGACAGAAGGATAGACAGACATCGAAGTCTTAGTAATGGGGCCCCGTTTATCTAAAATATAGAACTTTCCAATAACTTCAAATCGTTAATTAGTTAAAAATTTTTCGACATCAGAAATAATTATCACCATATTATCGAGAATTCGATAAATTGCATGGGTTTCCACTTTGTTACGATACCCTAAAAATGGCGGATGATAAAATAAATAAATGGTAAGATATGCGACTTGTAGTCATGAGACATCATATAAAAGTCATCATCATTACCTAAAATCGTGTAATTGTAAAAGTACAGGTAATCTTAAATTAAATTAAATTCATAAATATTATTTTGCAATTATTCGAAGGGGGCGTTAAATTTTTGTTAAAAAACGTATATACAATCGTCGAGAAATTTAATTTCCCTTAGAAAAGTAGATATTGTTACTAACTAACACCAAATACACTATAGTCAATAGCGTTCATTCAATAATAAATATGGCAGACAAACTTTTACCGCCATGATGGCTACTTTTTCATTGACTTTTTCTTTAATATTATTTCAACAGAACTGTAAAATAATTAGTATCCGCAAAAAGGTAATGCTGATGACTACTTCCCAATATTTATACAACGTCTACTGGATCACAATACGACGAAACGGTTATAAAATTAATCACTTTACGACTGCTATACAAATATTTAGCCACTATAACGACCATGACACGATCGCTATACAAATAAAAGTTATATATTTTGCGCCTATTTCGCGTCATATAAAGGTTAATACGAATGCTATATAACCAAAAAGGCCTGACCTCAAGTTATAACTGGGACTGCTCTAGAGCCATGCTAAAGCAGTGAACGTACTTTACGTAGTTTTGAGAAAGTTATGTGTGTGTAGATGACACTTGAAACACATAACTTTCTTTCGTTAAAAAAAAATAACAGCATAAGGGCGCGTTTTCTGCTGTAACCTGTAGCGTTTGAGAAAACACACGAGCTGAATTCGCGCGCGCAGAATACGCGCCCGTCCGAACGCGCCCTTAGACTTCTTAAGCGCAATACACACTGAGCCCGCCGGGCTGCCGACATATTTTTTTAAACGGGCTTTGGCCCACCACACATTCCCACCACTGTATCTCCTGTGTCGCCAGGATCGACAGCGGCATCCAACCACGAAAACCCTTTGATATGATCTCAGGGAGCCTGAGGGACATGCTAATACTGTCTTGGGACCCGCAACGAAATTAATCAGAAGAAAATAGGAGGAGTAAGAAGATTCCAATTTCCCTCCCCATAAAAGCGGGAGACAGCACAAAGTTGCAATGACCGAAAGTCAAAGAACTTAAGGGGGAGCACCACGGAAATAAGGTTAATACTTGTGACTCCTAAGCTAAAGCTAAGTTAATATTGGAGTTTATTGTGTTTGACTGTTGCCAATAATAATTGTGGCAAAAACGCTTGAAGGCACGGAAGTTTCTAGCGCTGTCCACGAGATCACCGTAGTATGCTACTCCAGATGTACAGAATAGGTTGTTTAGCATAGTAGTTCTTTCGTCCTGCCAGAGACTGCACTCCCAGAGAACATGATGCGCGGTTTGTTCAAACATGTTGCCTTCGGTCGAGCACTCGCACATGGGTGATGCTACTAGTTTAAATCCGTAAAGTTTGGCCTTAAAATTTCCATGACCGGTCAGGAATTGAGAAACGCAGTGATCAATATCCATCCAATGTTTGGATAGCCGTTCACGAATATTAGGGAAAAAATTATAAAGGTGTCGCCCTTTGGTGGAACAGTCCCATCGTGACTGCCATTCGGAGATTAGGCTTTGCACAGAGTTTTCTAAAGGTTCAAACAGTCTTGCTATTTTAATTTTATCGCGAGCGCTTAAAAAGAACGGGTTGTCAATGTTTTTTTTATGATAGTACATTGTCGCACGACGCTGAATCTCAAGGTCAACGGGTAAAACTCCGGCTAACACAGGTAAGGCTTCGGTGCTTGTGGTCCTGTAAGCTTTGCATAAGAATATAAGAGCAAGACGTTGGCTTTGTAGCAACTTGCGACGAGCCGCGCCGATTGTTGCTCTGTCGGCCCACACGGGGGCCCCATAGCAAATGCTGCCTAGGTAAGTAGCAGTGTAAATTAATTTTAGGGTTTTGAAGGAGAGGCCCCATGTCGACGTAGATATTTTGGTAAAGGAGTAAAAATTGCGCTTCGCTGTCTCACCGGTTTGAATTATATGTTCTAAAAATGTAAATTTATTTTCCAAGTAAAAACCAAGATAACAGAGTGACTGTTTGCGTTTAACGTTAATATTGTCAAGTTTAATGCTAGGGGAAGATATAAGGGACCCTTTTAAAAGAATTTGGTAAGTTTTATGCGCGGCGAATTTCAGGCGATTACGTTTACCCCAGCTCGATATTAAATTAAGACTATCATTGGCTTTAGATTCAATTTCGGAACGTGAATTTGCATGAACGATGAGAAAACCGTCATCGGCGTAGCCAACTAGTACGCACAGCGGTGGTAGGGGAAGACTTAATAAATCATCAAATCCGAAGTTCCATAGTTTTGGCGAGATAACAGAGCCCTGAGGGCAGCCGCATGTTAAATCTTTGGCGTGTGTACAATGGCCAAGTCGAAGCTTAGTTTGACCGTTAAAAAAAATAAGAACGTATTATGGCATAAATGTTAGAGTAGCAACCTCGATTTTTTAGTTTTAATAATAACATCGGCCACCAAGCATGATCGAACGCGCCGGAGATATCTAATGAAATGGCGACCACGTATTTTGATTCCGAAAGATTTACTATTTTTCTAACTTCCATAGCCGCGTCAACAGTCGATTTCCCGGCGGTGAAACCGAACTGATGACTATGAAATTTAGGGCCACCGGGTAGCAGGCGAGGTACGATGAGACGTTCTAATAATTTACCTAAGCAAGGCAGTAACGTTATCGGACGGTAAGATTTTGGGTCGTCAGGAGGTTTGTTTCCCGCTTTAGGTATTAATTTTAAGCAACCGGTGCGCCAAATTTTTGGAAATATACCTTCTGCGATACATCTGTTGTAAACATGTAGAATCGATGAACTGGCCGCTAAGCACGCTTGTTTTATCATAATATTCGATATTTTATCCTCGCCCGCAGATTTTTTTATAGGCAAAAGGTTTACTATTTTACTAAACTCCTCCGAAGTTGGTAAATCTGAGGCCGGTGTATGTATGGGGTCTAGCATTCTACTCCTAATGTCGCGGTGGTGTTCATCATCCAAGGAGGGCTCGTCGTCTGGGATGAGAACGTTTAGATATGCCTTCGCCGTTTCGTCTAAGCTACGAGTGTAAGAGTTGTTAATTTTAATATTTGAGAAAAAGCTTGGCTCATTACTACTACCGGGTTTAAGCTCGTGGTATAAAGAGGACCAGGGGCCTTCTTTATCCAGTCTATTCGCGGCATTCTTCAACATATTATTTTTCGCTAACGTAACGGCGGCGCGATAGCGTGACCTTGAAATGCGTAGGTTATTCAAACTAATTATGTAATTATAATTCGAACGATCGTGGCCAGATTTACGAAGATTATTGATTTTGCGCCTGGCCCTTCTAAATTCCCGACGAAGATTAAGAAGGTTACTGTTCCACCATTTACAGTTGTGATCTTTTTTAAGAGGTCTACGACCCAAGGCTACATCGGCACAGTAAACAAATGTGTTAGTCATAATTTCCGCGCACTCATCGACGTTTAAATCCGGCCGAGTGAAGTCTCCGGCATGAGCGGTAATGAGGGAGCGGAATAAATTCCAATCGCCGTTCTTTACGTTGTATTTATAGTCATTAGAATTGACTACGGTATCACTCGGGACCGCACGAGAAAACTCGTACACCAATAAGCGGTGATCACTACATGACGCATCAGGTAGGACACGCCAATGCCTAATCTGGACGTACGCGCTGGATAGCGTGACGTCAATCGACGATTCGCCCGTTGGGCTACTATAGGTAGGTGGTGCATCGGGGGTGTTGTGAATTTGGAGGTTAAACTCCGCAATAAAGTCTTCTACAGCGGTACGACGGTCGCGGTCAGTGTACCTAAGCTGGCCGTGCCATAAGGGCGAGGATGCATTGACGTCGGCGCCAATAATAATTTTATCACCCGCGAGAGATTGTAATACGCGGCGGAGTTGATGTAAATGTGGGCCTACGGTATCCGCGTACTGAAAGTAGCAGCTTACAACGTATAGTCTAAACTGAGGACACGATACCTCGGCTACCGCACAATGCGACGTCGAAAGGTTAGTTAGGGCCGTGACTGAAAATCTAGACTGAGGTGTGTATATACCCGCGCGAGCTAAGTTATTAATTTGTATCATTTTCGACCGAAACGACGCGAGTTGATATTGTTCTTGAACAAGTACTAAGTCTAAATTGTGGTCAGAAACTAACTTTTCTAATTCTAAAGTCGCGTGCTTGTTATTATGGAGGTTTAACTGTCCTATATTTAAACTATCCATACCTAGTAGTTAAAATAAGTTGCTCCATTTTGCTTTTATATGTTGGACAGTCTGGGGAGCCCGTGGGGTGGTCGGAAGGTTTTTTATAACGTTGGCAACTACCACAAACTGGCTTAAAATTTTCTTTATCTTTGTTGGGGCACGACAACGAGCTGTGTTTTTCGGCACAGTGATAGCAGCAAGGATTAGGATCGCGACAGAATTTAGCGACGTGCCCAAACTGTTGGCAGTTGCCGCAGCGGACCAGCTCAACGTCGTCCACGAAGCGACACATCGCCCAATCGATAAACAGTTTTTCTTTTGAATTGATCAGGTGTTTACGCACAGCGGGGTCTAATTCGATACCTATCAATTTCCTGTTGTTGTAATCTTTATTTAAATTACGACGTCTTACTATTTTTGTTGAACGCAAAAATTGTTCTTGAGACATATTCATTTCGCCATTAATATTTTGATTAAAAAGTGCGAGAAGAAAATTATCATCCGTCATATGTTGCGGTACATCTTTTATGAGAATACGTGGGTTACGTCCTTTAGGCGACTCGAGTCGCAGACCGGCCGATTTAAGCGCTTCCACGGATTTAAGTTTATTAACTTGCGACTCGCTAGTTAGTCGCAAGATCACACCCGAATTAGCTGTTTTTTTGACGCCGTGAAATTGAAAACCGTCGGCCGGGTTGATGACTTTCATCAGAGCTTGTTTTGTCTCCGACGATGATTTTAATTCCCCCGATTTTTCTTGTGTCGGATAGGCAATAACGCAGGGAAGCGGTTTTCGGGTCTCGACTGGCGGCACTGACTTCGCAAGTCTCAGTTTAAGCGCGTCCGAGTAGGAGGTAGAAGGCGCGGCGGCAACTGTTTGTACGACGGGATTAGTTTTGGCAGCTAACAATTCGCGTTCCATATTAGCGACCTTGGTTTCCAAGGAGGAGTTCTTTATGGCGAGAAGTGAGACGATCGTAGTTATTTTTTTGAGTCATACTCATAATATCGGACTTGTTGGCAAAATTATTACGGCGAGACACGGTGTCGTTTGCGAACTCGTTTATTTTGGCTAAGTACGAGCTAGCTTCGCGGACGAGCTCGTAATAATTGCAAGCATCGTCGGATGCGCGGCCTGTGTCTAATAATGACGTAACGGGGGACAGCAGAGGCTCGTCCCTAGTGGGTTGGTGACGCTTCTCCACAGGTGACAAGGAGGAAGGAGATAATTCCGACAACAAACGTTTACCGGACGAGAATGTCGGAGAACGAGGAGTTTTATCGCTTCTATTAAACGGGTTTGTATCTTTATCTGGCGGCATATTATTTTGGCTCGACATTGTGAGTTAATATAAAATTTGAATGTACCAATTACACTTATTTAATTTAAATTAGAATGAAACAAAAGTTTAGCTTAATAATCACAGTCAGCTGATCGCAAGGCCGGCCGGCGCCGCGCGAGCGGTACCGACACACACAATATTTTACCTACCTACAATTCCCTACTGATAAAAGTGAACAAGGAAATTTACTTACCGAGTTAAATCCAATAAAGTACGAGCAAATGTGTTAAAAAACTTACAGTACACGTAGATTACACCGTTACCTAGCTAATTACACACACTCAGCACGAATTTACCGATTTAAAACCACCGAAAATAATTTTTAATCCCGGAGCGCACGTCAGACGATGTTAACCGTACGGAGGCCGCGGGGGGAGGCCGCGGGCTGCCGACATATGTCGGCAACTTTTTGTCGGCGGTCTAGTTGGATAACACACGCGGGCGCATGTTGCCGACAACATTCTTTTCATACTAGTACGAGACCCATTTGCAAAAGTCTTCAAATAACGATTCCCGTTCAACTCATCTCCGCCATACGAATTATTGGTATGTACTTATTAGGCATATTTTCCTGAACACCAAAAGTGCGGTAGTCACTTCCTAAGTGTGTGGAGGGGGTAGCTATGACGTCACAAAGATGGCCGCCGGGCCTATTCTATTCTGCAGATTATTTAATATCTACTGAGCCGATTTACTTAAATAGGGTGTCAAACAAAAGGTTATTAAATAAGCATCATTTAATTTCTTAGAACTATCAATATGAATTAAGTACCAAGGGAAATATTTCGTAAAACATAATTCAAAAAAAAATTTTTTTCTTTCTTATGTACATAACTTGGTAACCGTTAGGGTAATAGAAGTATAGGTTATTATAAAATATTTGGCTACTTTTATCAGCTTTCTAACGAACTTTAAATCGTTACAATAAAGCTATAAACAACGGAACTGCAGCCGTTTGAATTAGCCTCGGTAGCGCTGAACCCATAGCGGTAGCTAAGCTACTAGGCTGGTTTTCTATAGAATGATAATAGAATTTTGAGTAAAACGCATGAACGATAGTAATAAAAATATATAAAAGTAAGCTGGTACTTATTCATAGGTTGTATTTACAGTTTTTTTTAATGTGATCAACATAATAATAGGTTATAGGTAGGTATGTGTTGCACTAAACTTACTGATAAAATTATTAAAAATATTTAAACATTTATTTTTATTTTATTAATGTCCTTAACCTGATCTGTATCTTCTGAATAATACACTGGTAACAAAAGTCTTTAGAAGGGCCATTACATTTGTAACCGACATGACAATATAATATCCAAATATCCACAACGGGATGAATGGCAACAAGCTTTACATTGACATGATATTATAAATTCGAGATCTTTCAATGAGATTGATTTTACGGATGAAATATCTGGCAATCAATAAAAGATTGGTGTCCTCGATCTTTTAGCCACAGCCTATGGGGTCAGGAAGCGTGGGCCTTGCTACTTGAGCGTTTAGTTCGATCTTAGCGCATGCTGTCGAAAGGCTTGTCGTCGGCGGTCGGCGGTCGGCGGTAACTTATAAAGTTGTGTCAAGTTTTAAAGCTTGAAAAACAATTTATTTTGATAGGAAATCGGAGAAACTTTCTTAAAGTATTAGACGTTAAGAGTGTCTGGAAGTGGGAAGCACCTGTCAAAAATATCCGGCACTGGAAGACGAGATTCCTCCACTTACCGCGAAGAATATAAACTAAAAAATTGAGCTTTCTTTCGTTATGCACTTCTCTGAGAAACTACCAAGTGTTGTGTGGATGAAATCTGGCACTACCAAAAAACAAACAACCGATAAGAGGAAATCATTGCTGGCTTATCACACTCTAACTGGGTTTTCCAGTACGTTGTCAGGTCACACAAAAAATCAAGCTTGCCGATTTTCCAACATTATTATCAACTCCTTTCAAATTTTGGTGTTAGCTCAGCTTACAGAAGAACGATTTTGTAACGCTGAAAGATTTGTCACTCTTACGTATACAAACAAGACCGCGGACTCAAAGAACTGGATAACCTAGACAACTTAAGAGCAGCAATGTTCCAGAACATCAAAGAACTTGATAAGTTACCGCTGACACGACAAGCCTTTCGACAGCATGCGCTAAGATCGAACTACCTGACGTTATGTTGGCAGAACGCCCAAGTAGCAAAGCCTAAGCTTCCTGAACCCAAATGTGGCTGAAAGAACGGGGATATCAATCTCTTATTGCCAGTTACTTCATTCGTAAATTCAATCTCATTGCAAGATATGTTATTGAATGTACTGTCACTTCTTGGTGGAAATTCATGTTCAATTAAATAATAATACACTTTCCTTGCACTTACTCCACTTTATTTAATAATAATAATAATAATATCTATGGACGCTCCACACCACGTCAGTCTGGCCCCGTGCTAAGTACCTGAAGGACTTGTGTTACAGGTACCAGACAACGGAAATATATTCAATACTTTTATACTATACATATATTTAAGATTTTTTATTATATGATACACATATTTAATACACATCCATGATCCAGGAACATTGAAAAACTTTTTGTTCCGTCGGCGGGATTCGAACCCGCGACCCCCGGCTTGAGCTGCCACACACTCAACCAATTGAGCCACGGAGGTCGTCGTCTAGTAAAATATAAAGTGGAATAAGTGCAAGGAAAGTGATAATTAATTATCTAATTCATTGAAAGATCTCAAACTTATAATATTATCATGTCAATGTAAAGCTGGTCCCCGTTCATCCCGTTCACCGTTGTGGATGTGTCATGTCGCCTGTCGGTTACTAATGTTATAATTGGTATAATTATTCAGAAGGTCAGATTTAGGACATTAATTAGATACAATTTTTTTGAATATTTTTCAATAATTTTATCAGTAACTTTAGTATAACACATACCTACCTATAACCTATTATTATGCTGGTCACATTAAAAAAAAAACTGTAAATACAACCTATGAATAACTACCAGCATACTTTTATATATTTTTATTACTAACGTTCATGCTTTTTATTCAAAATTCTATTATAATTCTATAGAAAACAAGCCTAGTAGCTTAGCTACCGCTATGGGTTCAGCGCTACCGAGGCTCATTCAAACGGCTGCAGTTCTATTGTTTATAGCTTCATTGTAATGATTTAAAGTTCATCACATTAATAGTTCTGAGGAATAAATGATGCTTATTTAATTACCTTTCGTTTGACACCATACTTAAGTAAATCGGTTCAGTAGATATTTAAATAATCCGCACAATAGAATAGGCCCGGTGGCCATCTTTGTGACGTCATAGCTACTCCCTCCACACACTTAGGAAGTGACTACCGCACTTTTCGTGTTCAGGAAAATATGCCTAACAAGTACATACCAATAATTCGTATGGCGGAGATGAGTTGAACGGGAGTTTACTTTTTTGGTCTTGGGGACCGTACTATACAGGCCGCCGGGTTGTGTCGCCGGGCTTTGTCGGCGCGGCGGCCCGGCGGGCTCAGTGTGTATTGCGCTTTACAGACGAACGGCACTTGTCGACGACACGCGTCGATGGCACTTGTCGCCGGCAGTCGCTGTATTTTTTTTTCATTAATTTTTTTTCAGTCGACAACTGCCGTCGACTACCGTCGCCTGTAAGCGCTCTTAGGCCGGTATAAATAGTCAGTACTCAAGATGCATATCGGTCTCAAGAAGCGGTTCGGCTCTGTGATTGGTCCAAATTTTGACAGCCAACCAATCACAGAGCCTGAACCGTGTCTTGAGACCGAGATGAATCTTGAGTACTGACTATTTATACCGGCCTTAGTGTATAATTTTTATTTCAGTTATGAGTTATGACTAAGTTTTCGTTTTTGATTTTCACTTTTGATATCTTTTATTATGTTTTATTCACTCGTATTTGACGAGCGCCACATTAAATTATTATGATCCGAGGCAGATTGTAAACAAATTAGTCGCCCGGTAATTGTGGAAGTTCAAAGAGCTCGCCGGCAGCATATTAAATCCGCCCCTTCAATAATAACAACCGCATGCCCGTGTGATTTAATAATTAGGTCCCTTTACGATCCGTCTCGTCTCCCCGACCCCCGACCCTCCGCCTTCCACACCGTGGAGCACCACACTCACTCGATTAACTATCGTGATTTACGACGAAGCCGAAAGGCGAACACCATGCTAATATAAAACGATTGTGATTTATTTTGCAACAGTTAAACAAATAATTTTTTGTCTTAACGCTTTAATCTTTACACAAAAATAATTTCTTTAGCTATTTACGTTCAACGAACACCCGGTGAGCTGATATTTTTGAATCTCCGAGCATTTTAAATAATTAATAAGGAAATTTTATATCGAAGGAGCTCGATTTTAAAATTGAATGCGAAAGGTAAGGAATTGAAGTTTAACAAAGGTTCGGGGCTTAAAGGCTATTATTATCTCTTCCAAGAACACCTTCACCTCGGCTTTGTCTCGTTGTTACTCGCCTGAGCCGAACGTTTACTGTTAAATAATAGTATTTTAAAAAGATAAAACCGACCTCAAAATTGGAGTGTAATTAGAAAGGAAAATTTGCTATCTCTAAAACTACTGAACCGATTTTGATGAATCTTGCAGTATTCTGTATTCCCTAAGTTCAGGTAC
Organism: Polyommatus iphigenia; assembly: GCA_963422495.1. Taxonomy (NCBI): domain Eukaryota; kingdom Metazoa; phylum Arthropoda; class Insecta; order Lepidoptera; family Lycaenidae; genus Polyommatus; species Polyommatus iphigenia. The sequence continues at coordinate 7,068,996 of OY730184.1, forward strand.
AACAAAAAAAGAATCACTTAAATCGGACTTGTAGTTCCGGAGATACATAAAAACATAAAAACATACATTCATAGTACGCTGATATAGACTAACATAATTCGAAAACTGGGCAGTTCTGGAAATATTATTACATACATACGAATTGATAACCTCCTTTTTTGAAGTCGACTAAAATTAATTAAGTGTTCAATGCAGTCGTAATGAAGTCTTGAGACTAGTTCAATACTGGTTTAATAAATGACTAAATTGTCGACATAATGTTACAATACGACATGTCGGAATTTACTTCCTTATGGCTGAATATTGCTCGCAGTATGAACTCTCATTGGGGACACGACCGCGACATCTCAAACTAAATTACTTTTATTTTGATCATAAACAATCATAAAATGGGTTACGATCTTTTTACCCGACTGCCAGGAGGGTTATGTGTTTAGCGCGTATCTTCTTTGTATGTAATATTCTTTATTACCTCGTATCTTCAGAACAGCTAAACGGATTTTCACATTTGAGGTATCGTTAGATTTGTCTTAGCCCGAGTGTTCTTAGATAGGTGACATTAAGAAAAAACCAAAATGGCGGATGTTTGACGCCATATCGTGAGGTAAACAAAAATAAAAATTTACCAAGCATATCGAGTGGGGTATCAAAATAAAGAATTTTAAACACTGATTCCAAATATGTATATAACTTGCAGTTTTAATATTAAATCGAACGATAAATCTACACTAATAGTACAAAGAGGAAAGATTTGATTTTTTGTTTGTTGGGCTCGGAAACTACTGGACCGATTTGAAAAATTCTTTTACCATTGGAATTCTACATTATTTTTGCTGAACATAGGCTGAATTTTATTTTGGAAAAAATAAGGTTCCGTAAGATGTTTGGGTTCTTCGGACGCAAGGTGTAAAAAATCAACCAGAAAAGTTACTTATTTTACGTACGCTGCCTAAACTATAAAAGATAGAACCATAAAATTCTAAGTAATTATAGAATTTACAAATGTCTACAAAAAAGTCCGCGACACACTATACCTATCTATGTCGAGTGAGGCACAATAACCATTTTTTTATTTAAAAATCTTGGAATTTTTTTGGACTACATTTAAACGCGTTTATTTTACTCATTCTTTTAATCCTTATCAAAATAAATTATTCCATTACTAAGTACAGTTTATGTAGATAATATTTGGTCTTTGAATGGATAAAATTGGACATTTGGTTTTGAAATTATGGCGAAATTAAAATATTACGATAGTTGGCGTCACAAGGCGGGTGCGCGTGCGGGAGGAAGACAATCTGTGCAGGGTGCAGCCTGCGTATAATGACTGCGTCGTCGATGTTAGTGTCGGAGTCTGTGAATTGACCTGGGAATCATTTTGCTGACCGAGTCTTTCCTGGGTATGCTTTTTGCAGAGCTCACCGACATCCACGTGGGCGGAGCCGCGGCCGACCGCTAGTAATAAAATAAGAAAAAACCAAAATCCGCCTGCATGGATAAATCCAATATTAATTAAAAATTAACTGACATTACTGAAACAAGATGAAAATTCAATGACAAAGTATTAAAAAAAAACAATGATTTGGTACATACATTGAAACAGTACCAAACCTATGTACAGACCTATTATAACGTATTGTAGGTACACTTTTCTAAGTGTACCTACGATATATGGTTATATCAGCACGGTAGTTTTTCAATTTTTTATTAGATTGATTATCGAAATGGTTAGATGACTACAACTAAAAAGTCGCAAATAAAATAAATTAATTAAAAATCAAAAAACCCGACTGCAAAAAATGTTAACTAAAAAGAACGAAACAAGACCTAATTCTGCCGGAGGCATCGAATCCATGTTTTAATTGATACGACTCTTGCTTACGAGTTTCATGCCAGGATAAATAGAAGGTTACATAGAAAAATGTAGAAGAAGAAAGTGGATAATAAAATGCAGTCGGAGGCATAATATTTTATGATATATGAATTAATGTTAAACTTGGTGCGACATGCATATATACATACTACTAGTAGATAGGTAATGCCGACCGGGTGCCGAGCAAATCCGTCTAACGTTAACGTTAAAACGCCTCGTAATTTTCACCAAACTTAGTGTCGCCGCACACGGGCCACACGCCACAGCCACAAACGCCGTTTTAAGCTAGTCTATTGGTCGTAAAGTGAATCGTTGTAGCGTGTGGCGGCCACCGACGTCAAAAAAATGTATGAAAACCACAGGAAATATGCCGGTAGCGGCGTTTTGTGGTTGTGGCCAGTGGCCCGTTTGCGGGAGCCCTTAATCATAGCACTACTCCTATGTCAATTAAGTTACAGTAAAATTAGGGGCGACGTAAAGTTTAATTTGGGGATGCTATCGCTAGTTTGATATCATCGGGGAAATCTTGGCGGCTGCGGTCCCGACTCCCGGCGTCCGGCGTGTAACTCGACAGCCGACACGGACGTTTTATATTCACTTACTGGTATATTATCTCGGTTCCGGGGTATATTGAATTAGATTGTAGGTTACGGGAAATATTACATGGCATATCCATACTAATATTTTAAATGCACACGTGTGTCTGTCTGTCAGCTCTGTTTGTTACTTCTTTACACCCAAACCGCTGAACCGATCCTTGTTGAAATTCGGTATGGAGACATAGGATACTTTTTCTCCCGTAAAATGTACGATTCTCGCGTGATAAACGAATTTTGGCGCAACGGAGTTGCGGGCGTCATCTACTAGTTATATAATTATTGTAATAACTCGATGTATTATTATTATCGCAGTTTTATACTACAAGTTAAAGTTTGCGGTATATTTGAATAAACATTCATTTCCTCTAACACCAAATTTTGAAAGACTACCCTCGTGACTTTGCGAGCACTCGTACTCGTAGTGAACTCTCTCAGGAGTTCGTCGGAGTTTAAATTAACTTTAACACACAAAACCTACACTATAATTTTATGAATCACACGAGACTTATACACTACTAGACGTTCGGCGCGGTTTCGCCCGCGTAAATTAGATAATATTTCACAGACAAATATTATTAGTCCGCAAAAAATAGCCTATGATCCTTCACGTGGTCTACTTCTTATCTGTGCCAAAAAACAGAAAAATTGCTCCAGTAGTTCGCGAGATAAGCCCTGTCCACGTATGGACATCGTGGCCTAATGAGACGTCCCTGGCGCAAGGACCTCGCGGACCTGCGGGGGTGCCGGGGGACGGGGCGGAACGTGTTTGGAGCGACGACGGCGGCGAGCTGCGCGGGCCGCGGCGGGACCTCTCTCTTCTTCCCGAACCACCGGCGCACGCGCACGTCCACTTATAATATACCTACCAATTAGCAACATTGTAAATCGTAATACATATCGGAGTTCTATCGTTTACCTCTTTTATTCAATCTACCATTAGATAGGACCCGACATTTTGGTCCTTCGTCATTACCAGCGATTTGGAGTGCAGCTTGGACTTTGCATAACTCCTTGGTCCAAGAAGCGAGCCACGTGGGACGGAAACAAAGGAACATCAAGAGGAGCATTGGGACGACAGGAGTGGGCTTACAGAGTGAGATCTTTCCAATTTTTATTTCCTTTTCTACACATATTTTCCTTTCCTAGCCTTATATTTGAGAAATCTTGCATTTTTTCTTACTAAATAATTACTGCCATAGTAATTGTTAGTCTAAGCAACTGTTAAATTCAAAATAATAGCACAAAAACGCTTACATCGCACGTACCTATTGCATCAGCTACGAGAGCCGTGCACGCGGTGTCAGCGCGACCACGTGCATCAATAGGTTATTTGCCTATCGAACTTGTTTTTCAGTGCCTTATCTATTCTATTGTTTCATTTCAATAACGAGGTTAAATATTTCCCTCGGTAATTACCTTCCATATTTCGCACTATTACGCTTTCTACTAAAATGACTGATAAACTCATCAAAAAGCGAAGTTCAATTAAGGCTAAGCTCACTCATTTCAATAATCATTTACAGCTTTTATTGAGCAGCGATTGCTTATCCAAGCTACAGCGCAGAGACTTAGAAAGCCGCTTCGATAAATTCATAAGAATTTACGATGAATTTGATAATTTACAGACCGAGATCGAGATGCATTCAGACAATCCAGAGGAGGCTTATGAGGCTCGAGCCCAATTTGAAGAGCAATATCACAGGCGGAGACCCTACTCGCTGACAATCCTGACGAGGATATAAAGCGCGACTCTGGAGGGTTTGTAACGGGCTCGGAAGATGGAACAGGTAGGCCAAACAATAATTTTGTTCAATTACCTAAAATTGATTTGCCTCACTTTGACGGCGGCTATCAGTCTTGGCTTGAGTTTAGAGATACCTATTTATCATTGATACACGACAACAAAAATATCGATAAAATCAATAAATTTCATTACTTACGTGCAAGTTTAAGAGGTTCAGCAGCAGAAATGGTTAAAAATATAGTGTTCAAAGCAGACAACTATGAAATAGCATGGAATTTACTTTGTGAGCGATTCAATAATAGCAGGCTTCTAATAAATTTTCATGTACAGGCTTTGTTTAACTGTGAACCAGTGCACAGGGAGTCTAGTGTTTTATTGCGTCGTTTGATTGACGTAATAAATAAAAATCTTAGGGCACTTAAAATGTTAAACGAGCACACTGAATTTTGGGACTCATAATTCATATGATGTCTAAAAAATTAGATCCTATAACTTCTAGAAATTGGGAAAAATACCGCAATACTCTTAGCAATTCGCCAACATTATTACAATTCTGTACATTTATCAGTAATAAAGCTGACCTTTTAGAAACATTAGAAGAACAAAATAAAACCAGTGATAAATATGACATCTACAATAATAATATTAAATCAAAAAATGATATGTTTTCAAATAATAATAAAGGCCAATCCAAAAACATTTACACCAATAAATGTCTATTATGTAGTAAAGATCATTTGTTATATACATGCGAATTATTTAAAAGACTTTCTATCGAATCACGTATTAAAAAGGTACAAGAATTAAATGTTTGCAAAAATTGTTTACGTCCGGGTCATGACGATAAGCATTGCAAATTAGCTCATTGCAAATATTGTAAAATCAAACATAATACTCTTTTACATTTAGATAAATCAAATTCTCAATTTATAAATCCTATGCCTGGGCCCTCAGATGTCACACTTTCAGCTAATGCTACAACTTATTGTACCAATCAGTCTACTACGCGGTCTATTGTTTTACTTTCCACAGCATTGGTTCGAGTCGTCAGCTCAAACGGTGAAAAACACACTGCGCGAATGTTACTCGACAACGGGAGTACATCCAACTTCATTACTGAGTCTATGTGATAAGCTGAATCTACCAAGGTCTAGTGCGAGCTCCATGGTTACAGGTATTAACAACTTAATTAGTAATAGTACACAGTCTTGTTACCTCACGTTCGAGTCGATTAACGGGACTTATTCTAATCAAATTAGTTGTCTAATTTTACCTGTCATTACAAACAATTTACCTCCAATATCTATAAACGTTAAGAATTTACCTATGCCCCCAGGCGTCGAATTAGCCGACCCATCTTTTAGTATTCCGTCTGCCATAGACATTCTAGTGGGTGCCGAGATTTTTTGGGAGGTCGTAGGTAACAATCGTATAAACTTAGGTAAAAAACAGCCTATTTTGTGTGAGTCTAAGCTTGGTTGGATAGTGTCCGGATCCGTATCCGTCTATTCACTTTCACCGATACATTCACCGATAGTGCGCAATTAAATTCTAATTTAACTAAATTTTGGGAGCTTGATTCTATTTTACCTAAGCATAAGCTTACAGCAGAAGAACGCTTCTGTGAAGAGCATTTTAAAACTAATACCTATCGCAACGATGAAGGTCGATTTGTAGTTACTATTCCTCTAAAGTCAAATCCTAAGTGCTTAGGCGATTCATATGCAATAGCTAAGCGTCGTTTTTTCTTACTAGAGAAGCGCTTTAGCAAGGACGAACATTTTAAAAAACTATATTTAGATTTCATGCGCGAATATGAAAGTCTAGGACATATGACTGAATACCTAGGTGGCTCTAGTGATGTTCGCGTCGAATATTTTTTACCGCATCATAGTGCTCTACGTGAAAGTAGTTCAACCACTAAATTGCGCACCGTGTTTGATGCGTCGTGCAAAACTACGACTGGTATTTCTCTAAATGAAATACAGGCTGTAGGGCCAAACGTCCAAGATGATCTCTTGTCTATTTTATTACGTTTCCGACAACATAGGTACGTAGTTGCAGGAGACATTGAGAAGATGTATAGAGAAGTAGAGCTAATACCGGAGCAACGTACTGTACATCGTATTATTTTTCGCGAGGATCCGTCTATGCCTCTTAAAACGTATACTCTAAACACGGTTACGTACGGCACGGCCTCTGCCCCTTATTTAGCGACTAAGTGCTTAGTAAGCTTAGCCGATCTAGCACAAGGCTCTAGCACAGAACTAGAGACGCGATACGACACGATTTTTGGGTCGACGATTTCCTATCTGGTAGTAATTCTATATCTCAAACTGTACAGTTATGCAACGAGGTCAAATCTATCTTAGCTACTGCTAAATTTAATTTAAGAAAATTTAAATCTAATAATAATGAAATTTTAGAACAAATTGCACCAAGTCATAATGATACTTTAAATAATAATCAAGTAAATCTTTGTGAATATGCAAATAATATTTCTTCTAAAACTTTAGGCATTAATTGGTCTTGTGAAACAGATATTCTTTCATACTCTATAAATATTGAAAATTCGGAAATTGTTAGTAAACGTCATATTCTTTCAGTTATAAGTCAAATATATGATCCCTTGGGTCTGGTAACGCCATGTGTAGTTGAGGCTAAATTAATCATGCAAAAACTTTGGATCGCTAAGTGTGAATGGGATGACGAGGTACCTATAAATATAAAAAATGAATGGCTTAATTTTGCTAATTCATAACTTAAATCAATTAAACTTACCTCGTTGGATTTCGTGTGTTAATTCAATTAAAAATGAAATTCATACTTTTTCAGATGCATCAGAGAACGCTTACGGTGCATGAGTCTACATTCGCTCTGTCGATAGCAACGGGTTCATTACGGTACGCCTGCTTATTTCTAAAAGTCGTGTAGCCCCAATAAAACCGACCACTACCCCGCGATTAGAGTTATGCGGCGCGTTACTAGGTTCAAGACTGTGTACTAAGGTAAAGGAGTCTATAACTATACCTATACATTCATGTTATTTTTGGTGCGATTCAACTGTTGTTCTCGGTTGGCTAAAAACTTCCACTAGTCAACTTAAGAAATTTGTTGCCAATCGGGTAAGTGAAATTCAGGAGAACATTTCTGGTAGCACATGGAGCTACGTACCATCTAAATTAAATCCATCCGATCATCTTAGTCGTGGCCTGAGGCCTGATCTTATCCGCGATTGTAAAACATGGTGGAATGGACCTCAGTTCTTAGAGAAAGATGAGAGTTTTTGGCCTAGTTTACCTAAAATATCAAAAGAAAATTTGCCAGAAACTATTTGCAATTTATCTGTAACCAATTCCAGTGAAAATAATTCTGAAAATAAAATTACTCAAGGTCTAGTTAACCTTTCCATTTTACAAAATTTAATAGAAAAATATTCAGACATAAATAAATTACAAAGAGTAGTAGCGTACACATTAAGATTTATTTACAACTTAAAAAATAAAAATAATAAAATGAAAGGCTTTTTAACATGTGTAGAATTACAAAATTCACTTAACCTAATTTTACACGCTTCACAACTAGAAATGTTCTCGGAGGAATATTTATTATTAAAAGAAAGTAAAACTTTACCTCGTAAAAATAGATTGATTTCGCTAACACCTTTTTTAGATGCTAACAACCTCATTCGCGTAGGCGGCAGGATTGCTAACTCGCAATACGATTATAATGTGAAGCATTCAGTAATTTTGTGTAGTAAGCATCATTAACTAAAATTATATTTAGAAATGCTCACGAAAGGCTGCTTCATGGCGGACCTCAACTACTTTTATCATTTATTCGTCAATCTTATTGGCCACTAGGTGGCAGGAATTTAGCTAAAAGTATTGTTAATAAATGTGTTCAATGTTTTAGGCAGAGGGCTACTAGCATACAGCCTATTATGGGCCAATTGCCGGCATGTAGGAGTGCTCTAGAATTTCCCTTCCTCAACTGTAGTGCCGACTATGGCGGGCCAATATTGATAGCCGACCGTAAAGGGCGAGGATGTAAATTGATCAAATCTTATTTATGCATTTTTACTTGTTTGGCCGTCAAAGCTGTACACTTAGAGCTCGTTACTGACCTGACTAAGGAAGCCTATTTAGCGGCTCTTAATCGTTTTATTTCTCGTCGGGGTAAACCGCGATCTTGTAGCCAAATTTGTAGGTGCCGCTTATCAAATTAATAATATGTTACAGGAGTCTAACGTTATATCCACTATTTCCCAGGAGGGCATCGAGTTCTCTTTCTCTCCAGTGTACTCACAGCATTTCAATGGTGTGGCTGAAGCTGCAGTACGCTGCACTAAGTATCATTTAAAAAGGTTGCTTAAACTAACAAACTTAACATACGAGGAGATGGCAACTCTATTAACACAAATTGAAGGCATTTTAAATTCCCGTCCTATAACACCTCTATCCAATGAACCCTCAGACCTTGCCGCCCTTACACCTTCTCACTTCTTGATTGGACGGCCACTCTTGTCAGTTCCACATCCATGCGTCTCCGATGTCTCTATAACATCCCTGGAGCGCTACAAGCGGGTGGAACTCTTAAAGCAACATTTTTGGAACCGCTTCCATAACGAGTATGTTCTCCTGCTTCAACAGAAAACCAAATGGACGGCTGCATCTGGTGCTCTATCGGAGGGCGCTCTCGTTCTCGTGAAGGACAAGTCGCTGCCTCCTCTTCTATGGCTGCTGGGGCGAGTCCAGAAGGTGTACCCAGGCGGAGACGGTGTCGTGAGGGTCGCCGACGTCTTGACACGCAAGGGGACGTTGAGGCGTGGATTCAATAACATTTGTACTACCTATTGAAGATTCTTCAACCCGGGTAGTATGTCCACGTATGGACATCGTGGCCTTAAGAGACGTCCCTGGCGCAAGGACCTCGCGGACCTGCGGGGTGCCGGGGGACGGGGCGGAACGTGTTTGGAGCGACGACGGCGGCGAGCTACGCGGGCCGCGGCGGGACCTCTCTCTTCTTCCCGAACCACCAGCGCACGCGCACGTCCACTTATAATATACCTACCAATTAGCAACATTGTAAATCGTAATACATAATATATCGGAGTTCTATCGTTTACCTCTTTTATTCAATCTACCATTAGATAGGACCCAACAAGCCCTTTCAAATAATTTCCCCCGTTTTTTCCACATTTTCTTCTATTTCTTCGCTCCTATTAGTCTTAGCGTAATAAAATATAACCTATAGCCTTTCTAGATAAATGGGCTATCTAACACTGAAAGAATTTTTCAAATCGGACCAGTAGTTCCTGAGATTAGCGCGTTCAAACAAACAAAGAAACAAACTCTTCCGTTACTTATTACTTATTAGTATAGATATACACAGTGTATACGGTAGCATCAGGTAGTGGGTCCCACATTTCCAATTTAGCAATAATCCTATTTGCTGGAGTGGAGGTAAGATCCATTTAGTTTCGGCCGCTCGCTCCAGTAATGCGACCGAGTGTCCCGTGGGGATACATTGAAATATTTGTCTTGTATATGAGGTGTGACGTAACTTTTTATTTACTTTTTGTTATCGGGCAAATCCGTAACGCTGGGGCGCCTGCCTATACGAATAACAAAAAAAGATTTGCTCTTTCAGTGCTGCTACTTTCACATTGATCTCTTTATAAGGGACACACATACACCAAACTTTTTTTTCTCATAGACCACTTTAAACATTTTGCTGAATCCGGTGGACCCCACAGCTAACCCCCCCCACAAGTTCAAGGCCGGTCTAAAAAGCGTATTCATCCAACAGTTGGACCTTTACGTTTTTAACCGACTTCAAAAAAAGGAGGTTATCAATCGTATAATATGTTAGTCTATATCAGCGTCTGAATAAATCTGCCGAATTTCAAATGTGTATGTATATATTATGTTTTTAAATTTGTGTTCGCATATCTCTGAAAATACTATTCTGATTTTAGTAATTCTTTTTTTGTTTTACTAGGTACTGTTCAACTTAGGGAATAGTGTAAGTTTCATCAAAATCGGCTCAGTGGTTTTAGAGATAGGGAGTTTTAATTCTCAATTACGTACAATTTTGAAGTCGGTTTTATCTTTTTAAAATACAATTATTGTATTCTAAGTTTGACTCACAAGTCACAGTACAAGGAACCAATAACCTTCACTTCGGAGTGTTAAAAAGTAAACGCAAATATTTTCTTGTTTTGTAGCTATTTTACACAAAAACGACCACACTCAGTGGCGGATTTACCCTAAGGCCCAGTAGGCCCGGGCCTAGGGCGGCCAGATATAAAGGGCGGCAAATCGTGCAAAAAAATTTTGTAATGGGTGCTTCTGCAGTCATGTGAAGCTAGTGACAAATGACAATAGGCGCGACTCTGGACAGATGCTATACTGTGATAGTGAATAAGGGTTGGACCTCATCTGGCAGCACGGAATCGCCTTTTTCCGTCGCCCTTTCTCTTTCTGTCGCTTAGAACTGCCATTTGCTAGACCGAGACAGAAAGCATAATGCAATAGCACGCGGCGGAATCCTCGAGGCGATTGGCATCACGGACAAAATGCAATGGTCGGCAGGGAGACTCCGGAACGCTGAAGCGCGCGATAGCATGCTAACGCATCCTTTCACCGCCGATCACTTGCTATCTTTTTGTCTGCGGAATGCGACAGCGCGCGTTCGCATGCGGCAGCACACTGCAGCACGTGGTAGCACAGGCGGAACAAATGCGATTCCGTGCTGCCAGATGAGGTCCAACCCTAGGTCTCAATATCTGAATCTCCATATCACGTAAATAAATAAAACGTACTGGAATCAAGCTTCATTATAATATATATTTTTGTTTTTTAACAAACGAAATTTTGGGAATTAAAGTTGTGTGCAGTAAAGATGCGTAGTGGCATCTCAGTTATTAAAATTTTGCGCGGGTTTTTGTACAGCCAGTTTTTGGTGAGATATTAATTAAAGCTTCCAACCCTCATCTTTCATAGTATGATTAAGAGGGCGAATAACGCAAAAAATTAAATATAGTCCTTCTCTCTTCACACTCACGCCCGACTTTCATATGCCGGGTGAAAAAGGACGACGCAGAATCATTGCAAAGTTAGTTTTTTAGGGTTCCGTACCGTAAAAACGGGACCCTATTACTAAGACTTCGATGTCTGTCTGTCTGTCTCCAGGCTGTAACTCAAGAACGGTAATGGCTAGAGAGCTGAGATTATGTATTTCTGTTGCCACTATAACAACAAATACTAAAAACAAAACACAAAACAACTGCAGGTACCTTCAGGTATGTCAGGTAGGTATGTGAACATTTCAATGTTCACAAAATACTCAACTGTGTTTTAAATACTTTAATAATTCATAATTAAATTTAATTAAAATTAATAGAATAGAAAATATAGAAAATTATAATTATTATTCTACGAGAGTTTATACAGGGTGCAATTAAGGTTTAAGTGCACCCTGTATGATGTTAATAAAAATGCAGAAAAATGTTCTTTTGCGTTTTAAGGTTACTCCGTTTGGTTACATTGGCTCGTTTTGTTGTATTAAATATGTTTTTAAATATAGTCAGAATCGATGATTGCGCCATCTATAAATAGCTTGCTTTTCTCGTACACACGCAATTTTGTATGGGACTCAACAGTCTATCTGGTCTTTTTTTAATGTTTTATTTAAATGTCCATAAATATTCTAAACTAGCTTTATAAGCTAATACTTTTTGTTAAATAATTATCGGAATCAATTAAAAATGGGACGGGTGCTGAGAAAGGGGCGGCACATGGCCTGGGGCCTACAGCGGCCAGGACTGCAAATCCGCCACTGACCACACTTTTACTTATTTCTAAATCTCCTCGCTCTGTAATATTTAATCTGCTATTAATATAATATTGTCTGCCTATATTCATAGGAGAAGTCAAATCGGGTCACCTAATTTTTATAGACCCCCGTTAACGACTCGTGGACCCCCATTTTTTTTCCACGCAAGCGTAGACCCCTCTCGGGCTCCCGTGGACCCCATGGGGTCCACCTGGACCACTTTGGGAATCAATGGTCTACACCCTGAAGTATACACACTTTGTTTTGTTACATTCACGTATAAGGTACCCGATAAAACAATAGCTTAATTTAATGCACCACAATTTGCAATTCATATTATACGAAAAAATGACTGATAAACTTAGTTCACTCTTATTAAATTCTATTTATCTTGCCTCGGATCTGAACAGAAGGATATCCATCTAGTCCATCGTTTGACGATAAGGCTGCGTTTCCACCAGAGATGTGTTGCGAGGAATGTGTTTTTAAGATCTAATAGCATCGCCGCGCTGAGCGAGGTCACGTCAATGAAGCGATTCTAATGGTTCTGAAAAACAAATTCCTCGCAACACATCTCTGGTGGAAACGCAGCCTTAGACCGTGACTGAGAACTATTTATTGCCATAATAAGTAAGATAAGTTTGTTAATTTCAGAGACGTGCTGCAGCACTCGTTCCTGATGACGGATCTGGAGCTGGACAACATGAGCTCGCTCGTCTCCGACCAGCTCAAGATCAAGCTATAGTAAGTGTCAATATACAGCAGCTTCTCCCATGGCTAGTAAAAACGGTCATATTCATAAAACGTTTATAATAAAATGTGACGAAAACAAAAAGCGACGAAACCAAAACTGTGCGATACACAAAAATACTCACACAAAATTTCTGCCACAACACAGGGTTACTGTGAAATAGCTTTGGTTTAACAAAAAAAGAACCTTCATTCGGTAGCATTAAAAACGGCAGGCTTTATACATTTTATGCCCCGAGCTAACTACGGTGTTTTTTGTGCTTTAAGAAACGGGTATCGTATTATTCTCTAGACTTTTTTGACGCTGCGGGGCGCCAGCTCTTTTATATTCATATTTTCCATTTAAATTTCTATTTAGTACCTTCTAGCCTACACTGGGGCACAGGAGTCCGTAAGATGATACTATGTTTGCGTATAATAAGTACGTAGGGGTTTAATCAGCACAGGTTATTTACTATATTTTGTACCTGTAGCCCGGTAACTGCGAACGTGTATGAATGCTACTATTGACTCGATTCTTTCACTCGCGAGATTTTAATAGCTATCTCGTTTCGAACTGAAATGAATGCGCGTAAATAAAAGATGTATCGAGTATCGACGTGTTCCGTGGCCGAAATATAGTAATATTATGTAATTCTAGTCGCTTTAATATTCTGTATAAAATATACAATCTTTGCTTACTTTTGCCCAACCGATTAATATTTTATCAGCTTTATAACGAGTACGACGGACAAAACCGTTCAACTGTCGGATAACAAAGGTATTTTCTATTACTCTCAAAGGTTTTAATACTTTTAATACATACATAGCTTCCAATTTTTTTTCGGGTCTTCCCCCGACCCTCTACCTCTTCCCCTATTTAATCCGCCTTCTACCTTGATATAATAACGAGAAAATCGGAAATTGATATTTTTGTTGTTGTACTTAACGAGGAATAAGATGGGACTTAAGGGGCCGGGTACCCTCGAAATTCTCATACATACGTAATTCCAAAATCATTTTCTCATACGAAAATATTTAACATGTTTGAGTTGTTTTTCAGTTTAAAATAGTAATTATCTAGGTTCCTGCACAAAAATTTACTTCAAAATATTTAAACATTAAAAAAAATTATTTTTAATTTTTTTTAGTAAATTTAGTACTTACTTAATATTTAAACACTAAAAAATAGAGTAAAACACTAAAAAATATATAAATAAATAGTAAATTTACTACAAAATATTTAAATACTAAAAAATATTTTTTAGTTTAAATATTTTGTAGTAAATTAACTATTTATTTATATTTTTTTTAGTGTTTTACTCTATTTTTTAGTGTTTAAATATTTAGTAGTAAATTTACTAACAAAAAATTTAAAGCAAAAAAAAATTTTTGTGTTTAAATATTTTGAAGTAAATTTTTGTGCAGGAACCTAGGTAATTACTGTTTTAAACTGAAAAATAACTCAAGCATGTTAAATATTTTCGTATGAGAAAATGATTTTGGAATTACGTATGTACGAGAAATTCCAAGTGTACCCGGCCTCTTAATGGCGAATAGCTTTGTCCACACTGGGCCTTTATTTGTTCATCAAGGGCATGCGTTATAGCGTAGTCAACAGCGAACGTGAGGCATGCCCGTGACGCGCGTTGAAATCGTAGCGCTCGCTATGATACTTTTTTTTCAACGCGGGTGGATTTTGACGCATTCAATTATTGAATATGCCAAACGAAAGTTGAATAAAAAGAAGATGACGAAAATTGAAGATGAAATTGCATAATGTGGACATAGCTAATGACTCACAAACATCACGATCAGACAACATTCATGCAACCCTATCACGTGAGACCCGAGAACTAGCGTACAGTCGCGGTACTTGTCGCGGTGTTGGTGTCAAATTTGTCGTTTTGACACTATCTCGATCTCTTTTAACTTCTATAAATTGCGTTACGATGAAGAAGATTATGCCTGTTATTATTAATGGAAACATCTACCTATCTAATCTATACTTATTATAAAACAAAGTCGCTTTTTTTCCCTCATGTCCCTTTGTTCACTTTAATCTTTAAAACTACGCAACGGATTTTGATGATTCTTTCAGTGTTAGATAGCCCATTTATCGAGGATGGTTATAGGCTATATTTTATCACGCTAAGACTAATAGGAGCGAAGAAATAGAGGAAAATGTGGAAAAAACGGGGAAAATTATTTGAAAGGGCTAACTTGAACGCGCTAATCTCAGGAACTACTGGTCCGATTTGAAAAATTCTTTTAGTGTTAGATAGCCCATTTATTAAGGAAGGCTATAAGCTATATTTTATCACTCTAAGACTAATAGGAGAATGTGGAAAAACGTGGGAAATTATTCGAAAGGGCTTATCTCGCGAACTACTGGAGCAATTTTTATGTTATTTGGCACAGATAAGAAGTAGACCACGTGAAGGATCATAGGCTATCGATTTTAATCATTTTTTCAGTGGCTATATTATATTTTATACCCGTGCGACGCCGGGGCGGGTCGCTAGTATAGTATATTGTACCACTCCTAATAAGATTTAGGTAACTTACCCGAGGTTAAGGAAAAGACACCTCTTGACTTCCTTTTTCAATAGAGATAAGGACGGCAATTACTGTATCTGATATACAGTTCGTGTACAACAATCTGGAGATACGGTGAACACTACGAGTTAAGGACAATGATCAATATCAAAATTGTGTACCTCATAATGTGTAACAAAGGCTATCGTCGATGATAAATCTACATTTATCATTGAATGAACGTATTCGAAAACCTCTATCAGAAAATAGCATCGAACTTTACAGCCTTGTTTCCGCGAAAATAGCATACAAGAGAGATATTATTGAATGTTCATATTATATGCGAGAATATCGTAGCTACGTTCTGTGTTGTTCGTGTCTTGATTTATAGTATTTCGAACAGTATATTACAGGAAATAATGTTGAAAAATATTTACATAACAATAATATTCGTATTGTGCTACTCTGTGACTACATTACAAACGGTATAAAAGGCACAAACATTTTAGATGTTAGTCTCTCCGGCTCTAGGTTAAGAGTGTAATAAAATATTATGTTCTAATTAAACAATAGCTAAAACACAGGCAGTCATTACTCATTACTTTATATTATGAAAAAAGCGAAGTTTGAATAAGAGAGCGTAATACAATAATTACAGTTCCCATAGTATAACTCATTACCTCCCATCAAATCTCATGGATAGCCATGGGCGACGGTGGACGCTTTCCATTTGGTGATTTGTTTGCTCGATTTCTCCGAATTCATTAGATTTTATAGAAGTAGCCACTCGTTACGGAGCTCGAATGTGTTATAAATTGTTTTCATAATAAATTTTTGTTACATGCAGCGATGTCAGGGAGGAGTTACTGAGCTCACCGTAAGTGAAGTTCCACATTATCTTATCATATACGCGAGTCACTGAGCAGATGCCCGATTCTTACACTTCGAATGTCGCTCCGATTACGGGCCGTCCATAGGTATGTACAGGTTGGAAGCCCGCTACATGAAGCGGCAGCAGACGACGTGTCGTCGCGACACTACTGGTTTCTATGTATTTCTTTGAATAAGTTTCGTTAGCTTCGTGTCGCTAGCTGCGGAAGGTATTTCATAGAAATACAAAGAAACCAGTAGTGTCGCGACGACACGTCGTCTGCAGTTGTCGCGTGTCGCTCGGCTCCAAATTGTACCTCATAGCTCGTGCGCGTGACCGGGACCGAGGCAACATGCGGTCGAAACGAAATTCGATGAATTAAGCTCCTGGTAAAATGTTTGAAAATACCTTACACTACTTGTTTCATTCACTCGCGCACGGATATTTTGCTATCTAAAATAGTGATAAATTCGTGCGCGAAGGGACGAGTATTACGCCTCCTTCGAATCTTGCCCCTTTTCCGTGTCTCGTGTGTAGCAACTAGCAGGGACGTAGGAGTCGTAGGAAGTGTCGTAGCATTACAAAGAGCTCAGCCTTAGAAACCTAGTATTTAGCAAACTTCATAATATTCGTCTATGTGAATTACTCTCAAATCATGAGAAGCTCCTTAAGTTCTCTAAACCATGAATCATGAAAAACAGTTTAGGGGTTTAAGCGAGAAGACTTAGCTGGCAGTGAGACGGAAGACCTATTTTCACTATTTTATATTATTATGTATCTATCTTAATTATGTGGACGCTTTACCGAGCATCTAATATTAATCCATACGTTACACTATATAATATAACAACTACGACTATAACTGTTCTACTTTAATTCGGAGAAAAACTATTTCCTAGCATACGATACTTAAAAGTATTTGGAACGCTACATTTATATCCATAAAAAATATTTTTGAACATAAAACAAAAGTTTGTAGAGCTATTGAAAATTGCAGTGAACGAATACAATTGAAATGGCACATACAACCTCGACAATCGAGATAAACATCAGATCAGAGTCGCTGTTGTTGTCGTGTTGTCGTGTTACGGGACATCGAAAACATTAGCTGATTTATTTGTTGTTTAGCACTTTAATGTGTTTCTCTACATATGAGTCTCTACATATGTGTTTCTCTACATAAAAATACGTACCTACGTACTTACCTGAGTTGAATGGTTTTATTTGATAAAATATGTGTTGTTACACATAGGTACCACGAATAATAAAAACTAAGGAAACGTAACTCCCATACTTCAATCGTTTTGAATTTTGTTCTCAAGGTTCTTTTCGCATACTAAAATATGGCAATAGCTACGAAACATCAAACACTACATTCAAATTGACAAAATAAAGCCGTTGACAATGATTGTCACTTCTATAATTTCACAAAATTCTTGCATGTAGGTTTCGGGCCTCTGCATGTGTTCGGGTCACATTTAGTAGAATCGGAACAATTTTTTTGACTTTCCTTAGTTTTTTTCCTTAGTTTTTATTATTCGTAGGTTGTATATAAATACTACTTAAGAGTCCGTATACGAAATTTGCCGATTTCGCTGATTTAACAGACGTGATTTAACAGTTAAAATACAGTATTTCTATAAGTTTTAATGCACAACATGTAAGATCATTTCAATTATAATCTAATGTTGGAGCTAGATTTTTTTAAAGTATTTTCAAATAATCCAACTCAAACCCGCGAAGAGTTTTGTGATTTTTGCTGTAAAAGGTTTAAAATATCACCTGTTTATGGATTGTATTGACGTCTCAACGGTATGAAAAAAATACAATGTACTGTTGAGAAAGTCGTCTATACAATGTTGGAATCACTTTTTATTTTTCATTTTTTTTTTTACAAAAATGATAGGATTGTTGCAAATTTAATTCTCTACAAGTTTGATTCTTATACATTTTTGCGGAAGTAATTGCAAAAAACAAGTCAAAGTATAATTTCGCCTGTATGACCTGTATCTCGATTATTATCAAAAGAAAAAATTACAAAATCATTATCACAATCAATTTATTCTTATGATTTTTTTCAGTAATCAATATATTTTAAGTCCCTTTTTCGCACTAACGCTGGGTTACACCTCCAGGCGCCTTTCTTTTACGTGGTATCCCCAGTTATAGATCTGAGTAGCGCCTTCTTTATTATAATATAACTCTGGAGTTCGAAATATTTTCCACGAGAATGACCTACAATTTTGACAAATAACAGAAACTTTCAGTTTTGCGAGGTTTTGCGATATCCGCACATTCTACTACAATAATAATAATTATTGTCCTTGCATTTACAAGAAATCATTCCATACCCAAAAAGTAAAAAAGTAATTGGCCAATTAGGCCAAGTGCGAGTCGGACTCGTGCACAGAGGGTTCCGTACCATTTATGTGCAAAATGAGGCAAAAAAAAATGTATTTTTATATGGGAGCCCCCCTTAAATATTAAATTTAATTTTTTTATCAATTATTAAAGTACTAATACCATTAAGTATTTTGCGAATATTTCAAGTGCCTACGTGTAGCCATTATTGATATAGAGCAAAAAATGCCAAAAAAATCTAGTTTGTTGTATGGGACCCTTAAATATTTGATTTATTTTGTTTTTATAAAATATATAATCCGTCAAAATTTCAACTTTCTAGCTATCACTGTTCTTGTGATACAGCCTGGAGACAGACAGACGGACAGACAGACATCAAAGTCTTAGTAATAGGGTCCCGTTTTTACCCTTTGGGTACGGAACCCTATTATTAAGACTTCGCTGTCTGTCCATCTGTATGTCCGTCTGTCTGTCTCCAGGCTGTATCTCAAGAACAGCGATAGATAGTTGAAATTTTTATAATACTTTATGTATTTCATTTCCCTTTCCCAAATGTTTCCTAACAAATACAAAATAAATTTAATATTTGATGGGGCTTCCATTTAACAAACACGATTTTATTGGCCTTTTTTGCTCTATATGCAAAAAGCTGCACAAAAACATTTGAAATATGCATAAAATATTTCACTGTATTTGTACTTTAATAATTAATATGTAATAAAATTAAAATAAAATAAATATTTAGGGGGATTTTGTTAGCTCCCACACAAAAAGGACAAATTTTTGCCTATCTTTGCTTTATAATGGTACGGAACCCTTCGTGAGCTAGTCCGACTCGCACTTGGCCAGTTTTTTAATAATTATTATTATTTATTATTATTATTATAGGGTCTAATCCATGATTAGAAATATCCAGTTTTATCCAGTCGCTTGGGTCCCGGACTCCCGGTACAATTACCATAGGCGTATAAAAAATCATAAGGATCAAATTTGTAGGAAATTTAATAATCTATCATCTACAACTTTGTTTCTTCAAATATTTGCGCTAAATTTGATTTTAGTTATTGAGATGCAGGTGAAATTATACTTTGACTTGTTTTTTGCAGTTGTTTCCGTAAATACTGATTTTACAATGAAAATTATAAGGACTAAAGTTGTAGAGAATCAAATTTGCGACAGCTTTGGTCCTTACCATTTTCGTAAAAAATAAAAAATAAAGAAGATATGGCTAAAAAAAGATATTGTTTTTTTTAACAACACCTAAAGTCATTCAAGCGTTTGATTTTCAACTTAATATGAACCATATTTGATATTTCATTTCATTTTTACTATTTACTATTTCATTTAAACTAATAATTTCAATGAAAAAATATTTTTCCATTATTTTTCCAATTTTTCAATTTTTCAGAAAAATAAATAGAAAAATTTCCGAGCTTTGAAATTTTTCGGAAAATTACCCATCACATCACTGAGTGAGTGAGCATTGTAGTGCTACTTGTGGGTACCGCCACAACTTCCTCTCATCGAAGGTTTAAGTGTGTACGGGCTCGTAAGGCACAGCTGTTATCTACGAGTCCAAAAAGAGATCCAAAAAATTCCTTCCAAAAAAGTACTCGTATCTCAATAGTCGAAAAGTATCTTCTTCCTATTACAGTTTCTGAATATTCATTACAGATGGAACCGCATATTCCCCTTACTAATCAAAACATTGATTCGATGGATCAGGATACCCTATAGGCCTAGGTATACAATGATTAGTCCTTGTCTAACACTGTGGAAAATCCACTCGAGAGACAAAGACAAAACATTATGTAGCTTATTTATAGTGTAACTATTTTTATGATTATAGGGTTAAGTCCATATTTTATACACGGTAAACGTACCATATTATAAAACAAACATCTGCAAAATCCTTTATAACCGCGACCTGGAACTACTGCAAGCTCGAAGTTTTCCTATACTAGTACCAGGCACCAGTGCCACCAGTCCGTACAATGTGCACTGTAGTTCGTAATGTCAGTAGTTTCAGTGATTCGTTTTAAAGTTGGACAATTTGTCTCGAATTGCAAAGTTGTTTGTTGTCGCGGTGTGTGAGGTCAGCGTGGCTTCTCGCTGTTGGAACTTGGAGGTCGCTAATTTATTACAATTTTCTACGCCTTTCTAAGGAAACGGAAGAAATCAAAACGTCAGAGTATACTTTTTCGTCCACTCGTAAATATAGGAATACCTAGAGCAGGGGTCACCAATTAATTTCGGATCGGGGTCCGTTTTAAGAAATAAAATGGCCTTCGCGTTCCGCACATAAAAAATTTACACAATAATATAAATACGGAAATTGCGAAGGTATTTGTATCAATGAGAAAAGTGTCAAATTTTGTTGCTATACTTATCAGGATGTCGAGACCGAAATTAATTTTTAAAGAAGTTCATCTTCGAACATGCTCGGACCGCACACAATGAGTCGGCGCGGCGCGGCGGTCCGGATGCGGACCGCGGTCCGCCATTTGGTGACCCCTGACCTAGAGCTTCCTATATTTTTGTCCGAGTCTATTATGAACTATGATATATTATGTTATTATGTTATTTTTTTGACCTGGACTAAGAAAGAAGTCTCATAAATTAGAAGTGTGTTTGTTTGTGTTTGTCCGTGGCGTCGATTATCATACATGCTGTTGCCCGCGACTCCGTCCGCGTGGACTTCAGTTTCTAGCGCGCGGTGGTTCGCGTTTCCGTGAATTATGAATTATTGGAACTAACTTACGCATAAACTCCCCCTTACAACCCCTTTTTCCAGTTAAAAAGTAGCCTTAGATGTCCTTTCTTAGGCTCTAGCCTATCTGAGTACAACATTTTCTTACAATCAGTTCAGTAGTTTTGGAACGGCTTTTTAAACTTCACATCGAGACTGCATCGAAACTCTGTCTGATCTATATTATTGTAACATTTACGATCTACCTATACCGACGGTCGAAACGGTGTATGTATTTACAGGTAGGATAGTTTTCGACACGAGGCCGTATCGTCCTAAAACATCAAAACTTTCAAGTAACCCTAAAATGTAAATCTGGAAGCGATTTAGCAATTCTAATGGAAGGAGGTGTTTGCGGTGAAGTATTGAGTATCGGTGTGCGGTGTGCGGCGAGGCGGCACGCGGCGGATCCGGCAGTTGCCGGCTTAGTCGCTGTTTACTTTGCTGAGACTTGAGAGTGCTTACGAGGATTCGCTGCGTTCGAATTAAATGCTGCGTATAAACTGGGGGGATTTTTTTATTGTGGCGAGATTACCGCCCGGGCGCTTTATGAATTTGGGGGTATTTGGCTGCTTCCAGTATGGGATGACTCCATCACATACTGGATATAAATAATTGATCTGCTAAAGTAGATTTGCAGCTGAGACGTGTAAATGAGAATAAATATTCAATTGCATGATGGAAGAGACTGCTCTCCACGACACAAGGAATCCTAGCGTGGAGAACAGTGTTTGTTTAAGATTAGCGTGTAAATTCTTCTTGAGTGAAATAAAGATTTTGTTTGTTTGAATAATATATAATATTCTGACAAGCTTGCAACTTGCAAGGAAAAGTAGACATAATATTTCACACTTCGTTATGTACTCTCTTGTGAGATAGAGTTCGAATACATATTGCTCGTCGTTATAAAAGATAGATAATAATTTGAGTATACACGCCATAAAGTGCTGCTCGATTCGAACTGGGAACGTTTCCCGGAATTCCCGACCGACGTCGATTACACCGGAATTCCCGCGGGAGCCGTGCCGGCGATGCCGAGTATTCTTCCAACTATAACATTAAACCTAAGTAATTTAAAAACTTTCCAAGTATGTGGGCAAGTTTTGAGTATATTGTAAATACCGAATGATGTATAAAATATTTGAACATAACCAAGGGACCATAATATTTTGTCAAAATCGCCATTGGCACCGAATCGATGGTAATTGGTACACAACAATACTAATGTTTCATGGACGTGCGTACCATAAAGGCATAAAAGCACTGCTTACCTAATGATAAATACTTGCTATACACATATTTTAATTTAACTTTCGTACGTTTTAGATGACTTTAATTATTATTAATAGTAAAAATATGAATACACATTAACGCCTACATTTATAAAATAGCACCAATTGATTTGCAAAACTACATAAACATAAGTCGGTAAGTGGTAACTAGGCGCGCCGCGCGAAGGTACGCACCAATATTATACTACATATCTGTGGTTACAGGCACTCGATGTCTCGCAGACCCCGCCTATGTGTGAGTTAAGATTTTCGTATTCGTACACTGTTCGCAAACGTGTGTGCGTGTGCGATTTACTTGGCCAGGTCCTGCCGCATGGTTTCCGAGCTTAGCCGAGCGCCGGCGCGTTCGGAAGTTATCGGATATGTTCGTTGCCTATAATCCGAGTAAAAATAATAGACGGAAATCTAATTAATCACATATGCACATAATGCATTTTTGTTTAGTACGGTTTATATTTGTTTACATTACAGAAGTGTTTTGTATTTTGGGAGGCCATTTTTTCATGTGATGAGCACTGTAACATATTATTTTTGTTTGCGCCAGTATATTTATAGTTTTCTTAGAAGATTTTTATTATTTTAACATTTAAAAGTTTGTACATTTAACAGTTTATTAGATATTAGTTATTACTGAGTTTCTAATTTCTATATTAAGTGCGTTTTTTGATTTCTTAAAAATGTTATTTGACTGTGAGGTTTGTGTTGAAAATGTGTGTTTATTAAAAATTAAAAAAAAACAAGTTTTCACAATTGTCAGTGAAAAGATTCTAATTGTGATTTGTGTCGAAAGGTAGGTACGTGTACCTGAGTTACAACAATTAAACCAGCAACAAAAATGAAATGTAAGTAACTCGAAAGTTTCATGTTATTCATATTCATGTACTTATTTATTTTATCATTTTATAATATTATATACTTTATATTAAATGCGAAATTATCTCTGTCTGTCTGTCTCGCTTTCACGCCAAAACTAATGAACCGATTGTAATAAAATTTTGTACACAGTTAGTCTAGAGCCTGAGAAAGGACATAGGCTACATTTTTATAAGACAAAAATATACTATGTATCTAATTTCCATGGAAATATCGATGAAAATGAATTAACATTGCATTTCTAATATATAACAATCTATATTACGCCATACGCCATCTATGGCGTTTTTATTTATTTTAGCTTAGCACACATGTGAACGCAAATGAACTTTCATTGTAGTTTCAACACGTGACAACAGATGGCGTTTTTTTGTTTCTTCATAACAGAACGTACTCATATATTATAATAGTTTAGAAAACATAGTTTTTAATTTATATCCACACTAATATTACCATTTATGCGAAAATATATCTTTTTGTCCGTTTGTCTGTCTGTTTTGCTTTCACGCCAAAACTACTAAACCGATACCGCTGCTTACCCCATGTCAAAAACCTCTGCACGCCTCTGTAATGTTTATGGACAATAATAATTGTTCTTGCATTCTTAATTCTACATCACTTCACAGTGTTTGTGTGCAAACTCCTCCAAAACGTCTCAACCGATTTTAATGAAATTTTGTATGTACATTCGTTAGGCCTGAGAATAGGTTTTTGTCTCCTTTTTATATTCTAATGGAAATGCGAAAAAAACGCGCGAATTAAATTCGCAGTGCGAACACTCCCTTACAACAAAAATGTAGAGGAACCAAACAAAATGTTGTTATATTATTACCAAAATACCAAACAAAATACTTCCAACGTAAAACGAGGCCACGACGAGACCGCCGCGCCGGCCGGTATTGTCTTGAAGTTGTCTGACACGAAACGCCTTTTACTCTTCAAGTCTTAATTGCAAAACTCTTTAAGTAAATTAAATATTATGACCGAAATTTCGAAACATTATATGAGCGTAGGACAAAATAAGCAACCGGAGTCCTACTCGTTTTTTAGTGATGGGAGGGCGTGTCATTTCTGCAGAGAGGGAATATTACTTTCTCTTCTGCGCCACGCTGGAGGTCAACTCTTCCTCTATCTTACGACTTTTTCATCGCCTCACGAGTCACGTGTCGTGACGCGAATTCATTTTTATCCGTCCTGAAACGAGTGTCCGACGCCGCTGAATGAGCTTTGAAATCTGATTTTATATCGATTCTATCGTACGGGCACTTTATATACTATAGATATGTCGCAGTCATCTGGTTCAATCTGCGATTCGATTGAATGACTAGCGCATTCATTGAATGACACCATTCAATTGAATGCCTCGGCTGAACGTCGATTGAACGATCGTCACTCTACGTCCAACTAGTTAGCGAGTTGTAACATAGCCCTTTGAAGATAGCGGACATGAAATCAGTCAGGTAATTGAACGTATTTCATTTTTTTTCCCACTAAAACAAATATTATGGCGTCAAACAGCTCGCACAGCTGATAGCACTGTGTTGATATTTTGTCGATTAAATTTACTTTAAAGTTTAAAGTGCTTTGTTTGTAATAAAATAATATGACAGCGTGGATTTACCCATAACTACCCCGTCACCGGCTACTTAAAAAAAATTATAGCATCCCATTTAACGACTTCACTATATGACTTTTAGTCAAGACGTTAAACGTCACATTCAATGTCTTGACGAGTTGTCCTTTAGTCATTCGATTGAATGGTGTCATTCAATGAATGCGCTAGTCATTCAATCGAATCGCAGATTTAACCATATGACTGCGACAGATACATCACGACGTCTAGTCTGTCTGTCAGTTGCATCACGACGTACTATGTGAAGCTAGCATGACAAATTTAGAAAATAACTCGAGATTGCGTTATTAATTAAGTGCTAATTGAGTGATATTTTGGTGCAAAAACCGCTCATTAAATGCTAGCGATAGGCGAGGAAAACAAGTGAAATTATTCATTTTTTTATAACGTATTTTAAAAATGCATATTTTTCCCCTTTATCGCTAGCACTTATAATGAGCACTTATTAGCTAAGTATTTATCACGGAGCTATATCATCATTATTAAGGTTTTTGGTTATGTACACTGCTAGCTTCACGTGAAGGACTCAAGGTAGCAGTATTAGCGTTTATTGCGAATTTTGAGGAACACTAAATTCGCGATTTTCACACCAAAATAGCACTTAATAACGCAATCCCGAGTTATTTTGCTAATTTTGTCATGGTAGCTTCACATTGCATCACGGCCCTTGCGACTGTCTACAGCTGGGGCAGGTGTCAGTCGTTTTGTCTGTGCGTTCGTTGGTTTGCAGGCACTACGAGCGGCTGGACTTGCGGGAGACGAGCGCCGTGTACCAGCAGATCAACTCCGTGGTGCTCGTGTACATGATCCAGAACATCAAGGCCACCAGGTCGACGCTGTGGAGGTGAGTGTCCGCTGTCTCCTTACGCTCGAACCGCACTAAATTTGTTGTAGCTATAAGGGGTTTTCCAATAAGGACTTGGCAACTTTTTTTCAAAATAAAATTAAAACCATTTGAAATATTTCAAAAATTTTAGTATCGAATTGAAGTACAATAAAAACATTTTTAATGGCACTCGATTTCGCTCATATGGTCACCGCAGGCCCGTTTGCAGCTATGATTCTTTGAACCCAATTTTCTATGACTTTGCCACATATTTCGGCTATTTCGCGTTTAATTTTTGCTCTAAGCTCTTCCAACGGCGTCGGCATATCCAACGACTTGACGCAGCCCCTAAGAAAAAAATCTAGAGGCGTTAAATCGCACGAAAGAGGCGATTAATCGACTGGTCCATATTTTGAGATAACACGCTCATCAAACTTGCTCTTCAATAAATCGATTATAACCATGGACGTATAAAAAAAGGCGGACGGAGTCCCACCATACACAAAACTGTGTCGTTCAGAGTCGGCCAGCTGGCTGTATGTACACGGTCCGCACGCACACATTCTTGCGCTAGTCCATACCATTTATACCATTTGACAGGCGTCAGAATGTGTGCATGGCCGACTCTGAAGAAAAGTGAAGACACAGTTTTGTATATGACAAGACTCCGTCCGCCTTTTTTTTCTACGTTCATGATTATAACGTGTGTTGTGTGGCTTGTGGTGCCGTCCTATTGAAATCTGTTGTGTAATTGAAATACATTTTGTAACGTAGTACCATGAACGTAGATTATATTTTGGTGCAAAAACCGCTCATTAAATGCTAGCGATAGGCGAGGAAAACAAGTGAAATTATTCATTTTTTTATAACGTATTTTAAAAATGCATATTTTTCCCCTTTATCGCTAGCACTTATAATGAGCACTTATTAGCTAAGTATTTATCACGGAGCTATATCATCATTATTAAGGTTTTTGGTTATGTACACTGCTAGCTTCACGTGAAGGACTCAAGGTAGCAGTATTAGCGTTTATTGCGAATTTTGAGGAGCACTAAATTCGCGATTTTCACACCAAACACGCACACATTCTTGCGCTAGTCCATACCATACGTCAAATGGTATGGACTAGCGCAAGAATGTGTGCGTGCGGACCGTGTACATACAGCCAGCTGGCCGGCTCTGAACGACACAGTTTTGTGTATGGGACTCCGTCCGCCTTTTTTTATACGTCCATGCGTAGTACTTTTATTGTAAGAATATTTACTGAAGTGAAGTAAATAAGTTCGGTGCTATGGCAACGACCCAAGGTAGCATAGATAAAGTAATAATATGTCAAAACCTAATGCTGTCCAAGTCCATATCTTCTAATTCGGGCCAAAATAAATCATAATATTCATAATCATGGCATGGCAAATATTATGTCTGTCTGCTAGGACGGGAATCACGATCGAAAATCGGAGTTAACCTGTGGAGTTAACGCTTAGTAACGGCCACCGACTCCGAATTATTTCTGTAGTAAATTTTTAATATTTGCAGATGTTTTTCGTTCGTGTACTTCACCATGATGAAAATGTATTGTGAAAATGTAATGTCAATGTATAATGACTAAAATGACAAGTTCGATGTTAAGTGTAAGGGCTGGTTTACACGTATTAAGTTGATAAGTAGTTAACAAAATTTTAACTAAATTTTAAGTTAATAATTGCATATAAACACACAATTTAGTAGCAAGTAGCAAGTTAAAATTTAGTTGCAACTTGCTACTTGCTACTAAATTGTGTGTTTACATGCAATTAAGTAACTTAAAATTAAGTTAAAATTTAGTTAACTACTTATCTACTTAATACGTGTAAACCAGCCATTAGGGTGCGTCCACAAACTAAATTCAAAATTGTCAAGTCCCTATTGGTCATTGGAAAACCCTTTACTTTGAACCCCGGGAAGGAACACAATATAATACTTTTTATTGCGGAAATAGAGAGGTAACCGTGACGTCATAGTATGGCGACGTAAATCACTTCATTGTATCAAAATTGTTGAGTCGCTTGTAAAACGTAAACTTGCGGAGTAAACTGTAAACTTGTGTAACGCTGTGTAACGCTTTAGATGGCCGACTCAAGTCCGGTCGTCAAATGAGATACATTTTGACGGAAGAACTACGTTACTCGTCTTTCTCTCTCCTAGTACACTGCACATCGTCTGTGGAAACAAGATAGCGTTAAATTCGTACGCGCATGAATAAGCAGCGTTAGAATTAGCTCCTCGTTCAATATTTTCACCTTTTTGTATTTAATATTTATTTTTCCAGGCAGCTGCTTTCGAGCTACGACCTGGTGAGGTCGATCGAAGAGCTGTCGATCGCGTACGTGTTGTACTCGTTGGCCGCGGAGAGCGGCGGGGGCGGCGGGGGTGCAGGGGGGCTGGACCTGGCGGGGGACCTGGCGCGGCACCTGGGTCTGGCGCTGGAGCACCTGCAGGCGGCGGCGCAGTACTTCCAGTACCGAGGGCTGGCGGAGGAGGCGCGGCTGATCGACGATGTCACTACTTTGTGAGTGTTCACGTAGCAACTAAACACACCGGCAAAATTAGAGGAACATAACAAATTTTTTTTTAAAGAATGATGCGTCAAGTTGTCCGGTATATCCAATAAAAACCACTTGCCTATGAAATGAAACCTTATATCATAAGCTTCAGTTTTTATTATGGACAGAACACGGTAAACTACCGGAGAAAAAATATATCACACCTGACATCATAGGACTGCCTATGGACTTAAACTACTTCAGTACGAACGCTATTTTTAAAAAATGTCTTCGCTGACGTCATAGACCGTACTCATAGACTCGTCAACAACAAGGGAGGGATGCTTTAGTTCATACTTCATCATGATTGTACGTGTTTGACAGGGCGGCGCACAATCGGTGCGTGTGCGGTGTGCCCATATTATTTCAATAATATTATGGTGTAGACGTTGGTCGCCGCGATGTTTTTATACCCCCGGCACTCTATTTGGAAGACATCATTTTTGACGATGAATTTGTATAGACCATGGAAGTTGTAACTGTTGCAAATGATTATTAAAAAATAAAAGTGTTTATTTTGGTAGTATCACCCTAAGGTTAATTACCCAAGTGATAAGCTGACTAAAATACAGCATAGAATATTTTTTTTCCATTGTAGATTTGATTTTTACAAAAAAAGTAGGAGCCAAAAATACAACTTTCAATATTCCAGACTGTACATTTCCGGTCCATTCATAACATAAACTGTTTCATTTCAGTAACTTTAGGTAATAAGCAATAGGCTAACAGACATTAGAACTTTATTGGCTATGCTGGCCAGGGTCCATACAAAAGTGCCCATCATTCTTTGTAAAGAAAAATGTATTTTTCTTTATTTGCATTTTGCCGCCATTTAGATGATTATTTGACAGATCCTTCTGCTCTACGACTTCTATGTAATCTATGAAAAGAAAAGATGGCCGAATGGACTAAAAACTAGAAAGTATTATCATTGATTTCGGCGATTGTTAATTTAATAACACAAAATGTCGTTTTTTTTTTTCCAGGTAAGATTTTGTTATAATTTAAATGTAACAATTAAAGCTTTATGTTATGTGGATCCACATATTTTGATTAAAATAAAAACTTTGTATTTTCCAGAAACCCAATTGTGTTATTATTTACTACGTAATCGTCGAAAATCCTAAGAAATAACCTTATATATTTATTTATTAATTTAATAATTGATGATTAAAAAACAAAACTTTTATAAATTTAGGGCATAAAAACGTGTAAAATAGAAAAAATCTGCAAAAATCAAAAATTAACCTTTTAAATTTCAGTAGTAAGTTTTTAAGATAAATTATTCATTTTTACTTAAGAAATGCCATGTTAAAAGCGTGTAATGCCTTCTATGGATCTCAAGAGAGTCTGGATAGGCCATTCCATGCTTGCATTTTGATTGTCAATCATTTCCTGTAGGATATTCTTCTACTCCTCCAGTAGCGCCAACTCGAGCTCCTGAACACATTTTGGAGCTGGAGTTAGTTTAGCTCGTGCCGTTCACCCATTGATGTGCCACACGCCCTCAATCGGATCCACATCCGTAGACCGTGCTGACCTCTTCACCTACGCTAGCATCATTTAGGTAATAATGCCCGATTTTTTACTCTATGGACGCGCATAAAATTAAAGTTACTGGCTAAAACTGTGTAAAAGGCACAATATGCAGTTGTAGGATGTCTGTGCTATAGCCCTGTACTGTCAAAGTACCATCATTAACAATCATCAGCTCTGTGCGGGCTCCAAATCATATGCCACCCCAAACCATTACGAAGCCTGCATGATAGGCCACTATTTCCGTTAAGTTTGATGGTCTATAATAGCGTTCCTTACGATTTATCCACATTCTTTATCGCCTGTCAACACAATTTACACAGAGTTTGCTCCCATCACTGTACAGGGAGGTTATTATGACCTCTTATTTCCAGCCAGTTTCCAGCCAGCCAGCGGTCACGTGACACAAAACGAGCACAAAACCATAGACAAAACACACTGCTCCATTGTGAACTGAGTAGTATTTTTCGTATTATGAGCAATTATGAGTACCACAGAGTAATAACAACGTTATCTGACATAAGCTGGCTTGCTCTTACGTCAAAAACAGCAATTCAATAAACGCCAAACAAAATTAGCTTTTACTGAATGGTTTACAGTTTAGTTTTTTTTTTTGAAGTGAAAACTTCTTTAGCGGCGTTGAGCACTTTTGTGGGATGGGTAAAAACTGTGAAACTCGCGTCAGATTTTCGTGTTGATCGAAAAACCATAGAAAAAGCGTAAGACGGTTGGAGAGTAGTGTTTTGTGTCGAAATCGAACTCGAACTCGAACGAAATGTACATGGGAAGGGAAATGAGTTGCTTAGCAGAAATGTACAGTCGGGGAAATGAGTTGCTTAGCAGAAATGTACAGTCGGGGAAAATTGTGCTAAGCAGAAATGTACAGTCGGGGAAATGAGTTGTTTAGCAGAAATGTACAGTCGGGGAAATGAGTTGTTTAGCAGAAATGTACAGTCGGGGAAATGAGTTCTTTAGCAGACGCGCTGATTAAGGCCACGTTTCCACCTGCAAGACAACTGTCGCGAGAAGTGTCTGACAGTCTGTCTGACAGCAGCTTTTTTTTCGATTGTCGATATTTTTTAATCGATTGTAAGGTTCGATTAATTAATTAAAACGATCGTTTTTTATTTTTATTTTTTTTTATCGATTTTCATAAAAAATGGGTTAAAAAAATAATGCACAACGTTAATAATCAAGTTTTCACTTCTGCCGGCACTCCCGGAGTGCAACCCGTCTTTTTTTTAATTAATATTACATACTTCTTTAGTGTTGAGTTATATTGCTACTTAGTTGGTTAGTTACATAATAAGCTATTTTAGTGCATAGAATATTTATTTTAGTATAGTAAAATAATTAGTAGGTATTAAACTAAACATTCGAAGTGTTCGGGAAAACGATTATTCTCAGTTTAATCACGGAGTGATAGGTACATAAGTGAAGACGCCTTAGAGACCTTAGTAATCCATTTTAGTGTTAGTGAGGTGTCTTAGAATAATAACATAAGTGAGGTGTAGTAGGTATATACTATGATATAGGTTAAGCCAACAATAAGTTTTGTATTTGTGCGATGAACTAAGACTGCATTGGTTTAGTACACAAGAAACACACTCATGATACAAGGCATAAGGAAACATAAGTGTTGTGTTTAATTACTGTGAAATATTAATTTTCACCAAAAACCTACAGTGCCATCTATAGTTTTTGTGTTATTACAGAAACTATTTCCTTGTTAACCTGAAAAGTATTTTGGTAAATATTA
The DNA here is from genome assembly GCA_963422495.1 of Polyommatus iphigenia. NCBI lineage: Eukaryota > Metazoa > Arthropoda > Insecta > Lepidoptera > Lycaenidae > Polyommatus > Polyommatus iphigenia. The sequence continues at coordinate 7,100,800 of OY730184.1, forward strand.
TGTATGATAAACATTGCACCAAAGAAGTAAATTCAAAGGCACATTACTTACTTTCTCAATAACAAGAATTTTGTGAAAACAAACATTGAAACCTTAGATTCATGTATAACATGCTCCGGATAAACATTGATACACACAAACTAGAAAAGTTAAAATTGAAAATATTAAATCCAAATTAGCTAAATTCTCATATGCACTTTTTCATTTATAACTTCTACTCTTGACTGCAATATGGTATGTACAAAGGGAAAAGTGTAACAGTCACTAAATTTTACTCAAAAATAAAAAAAAACCTATGTTATCTAAGTACTTTATATGTTTTAATTCTTAGGGCCGATTCACACCGAAATGGCAGAGGCGAGGGGAGCAGTTTCAGTGTCATACGAGTATGATTTTAAACTTTATCTTCATTATTGTAATACATAGTATCGCTTGAGAAATCGACGCCGCCGGCGGCCGCAAGAGGCCACGAGCAGCCACGAGTGACCACGGGCGGCCGTAGATTTCTCAAGCGATACTATGTATTACATTAATGAAGATAAAGTTTAAAATCATATGACACTGAAACTGCTCGCCTCGCCTCTGCCATTCCGGTGTGAATCAGCCCTTAGGGACCTATCAGACAGAGAGTGGTCACAATATGTTCAAGCATTCTGCGTTTGAGTGTTCAGTCACACAGGAGAAATTCTGACGCGTTCAGAACGCCCCCTGTGTGAGACGTGAGTATCTCTATATACTGGGTGTCCCAAAAATACCGTCTCATAGTGACATGGGAGATAGATTAGCCTTATATCTCTCGGATAAAATAAAAATGACCTTAGTAAAAGTTGCTTAGTTTTCGAGATATTTGGATTTTTTTGGTTTTATTCAAAATCTCCATTTTTAGTTAGTTTTTATTTCCGCATTAGTACAAATTCCTTTAATTTATTCATTTTTATTTTTTTTAAGTATCTCGAATAGTTGTTTGATGCATACAAAATAAATTTTTGTCAAATAGTAGTGTATTTTTTAAGAAAAAAATATTTTTGTGTTGCGTTTTAGCTCTCCCAAAATTTCGAACAAAATTTTGACAATCTGCCGTGAAAAAAAAATGTACTAAAGTAAACTGGAAAATTATTTTAAAAATTACTCAATTTATTGCAGATTTAGAAATGGTATAACACTTACATAAGAATTTTACAGAAACTTAGAAATTGCCATTTTTATCATTAAAGTCTAATTCAAGCCAGACTCTTATGTAGTAAAGAAGATGAAAAAGTACCAGGAATGTTCATCGCAATCTTATTATCTATCGACCTTTATTATCTTTTGTATCTGTAGACTTGTAAAACTGAATGTACTATTGCAACCCTAATTTGTTATTTCGTTCTTTCCTTCGCTGTTATGGGGCACTGTGATAATAAATAAAATTAGAAAAAAACTTTAGAACTTAGATTTATTACAGTAAATGCTCGAACTGTCGACCTCCAACACGAATGCACAATCGACATCTTCTGATAAAATTATTCTTTAATCTTCTCAAACTTATCTGAGATATTTCTTGAGCCGCTGCGGTGACTCTGTCGCGTAGTTCCCTTTCGTTGCGTATTGGTTTATAAACGGGATTTGGCCCACCACACATTCCCACCACTGTATCTCCTGTGTCGCCAGGATCGACAGCGGCATCCAACCACGAAAACCCTTTGATATGATCTCAGGGAGCCCGAGGGACATGCTAATACTGTCTTGGGACCCGCAACGAAATTAATCAGAAGAAAATAGGAGGAGTAGGAAGAATCCAATTTCCCTCCCCATAAAAGCGGGAGACAGCACAAAGTTGCAATGACCGAAAGTCAAAGAACTTAAGGGGGAGCACCACGGAAATAAGGTTAATAATTGTGACTCCTAAGCTAAAGCTAAGTTAATATTGGAGTTTATTGTGTTTGACTGTTGCCAATAATAATTGTGGCAAAAACGCTTGAAGGCACGGAAGTTCCTAGCGCTGTCCACGAGATCACCGTAGTATGCTACTCCAGATGTACAGAATAGGTTGTTTAGCATAGTAGTTCTTTCGTCCTGCCAGAGACTGCACTCCCAGAGAACATGATGCGCGGTTTGTTCAAACATGTTGCCTTCGGTCGAGCACTCGCACATGGGTGATGCTACTAGTTTAAATCCGTAAAGTTTGGCCTTAAAATTTCCATGACCGGTCAGGAATTGAGAAACGCAGTGATCAATATCCATCCAATGTTTGGATAGCCGTTCACGAATATTAGGGAAAAAATTATAAAGGTGTCGCCCTTTGGTGGAACAGTCCCATCGTGACTGCCATTCGGAGATTAGGCTTTGCACAGAGTTTTCTAAAGGTTCAAACAGTCTTGCTATTTTAATTTTATCGCGAGCGCTTAAAAAGAACGGGTTGTCAATGTTTTTTTTATGATAGTAAATTGTCGCACGACGCTGAATCTCAAGGTCAACGGGTAAAACTCCGGCTAACACAGGTAAGGCTTCGGTGCTTGTGGTCCTGTAAGCTTTGCATAAGAATATAAGAGCAAGACGTTGGCTTTGTAGCAACTTGCGACGAGCCGCGCCGATTGTTGCTCTGTCAGCCCACACGGGGGCCCCGTAGCAAATGCTGCCTAGGTAAGTAGCAGTGTAAATTAATTTTAGGGTTTTGAAGGAGAGGCCCCATGTCGACGTAGATATTTTGGTAAAGGAGTAAAAATTGCGCTTCGCTGTCTCACCGGTTTGAATTATATGTTCTAAAAATGAAAATTTATTTTCCAAGTAAAAACCAAGATAACAGAGTGACTGTTTGCGTTTAACGTTAATATTGTCAAGTTTAATGCTAGGGGAAGATATAAGGGACCCTTTTAAAAGAATTTGGTAAGTTTTATGCGCGGCGAATTTCAGGCGATTACGTTTACCCCAGCTCGATATTAAATTAAGACTATCATTGGCTTTAGATTCAATTTCGGAACGTGAATTTGCATGAACGATGAGAAAACCGTCATCGGCGTAGCCAACTAGTACGCACAGCGGTGGTAGGGGAAGACTTAATAAATCATCAAATCCGAAATTCCATAGTTTTGGCGAGATAACAGAGCCCTGAGGGCAGCCGCATGTTAAATCTTTGGCGTGTGTACAATGGCCAAGTCGAAGCTTAGTTTGACCGTTAAAAAAATAAGAACGTATTATGGCATAAATATTAGAGTAGCAACCTCGATTTTTTAGTTTTAATAATAACATCGGCCACCAAGCATGATCGAACGCGCCGGAGATATCTAATGAAATGGCGACCACGTATTTAGATTCCGAATGATTTACTATTTTTCTAACTTCCATAGCCGCGTCAACAGTCGATTTCCCGGCGGTGAAACCGAACTGATGACTATGAAATTTAGGGCCACCGGGTAGCAGGCGAGGTACGATGAGACGTTCTAGTAATTTACCTAAGCAAGGCAGTAACGTTATCGGACGGTAAGATTTTGGGTCGTCAGGAGGTTTGTTTCCCGCTTTAGGTATTAATTTTAAGCAACCGGTGCGCCAAATTTTTGGAAATATACCTTCTGCGATACATCTGTTGTAAACATGTAGAATCGATGAACTGGCCGCTAAGCACGCTTGTTTTATCATAATATTCGATATTTTATCCTCGCCCGCAGATTTTTTTATAGGCAAAAGGTTTACTATTTTACTAAACTCCTCCGAAGTTGGTAAATCTGAGGCCGGTGTATGTATGGGGTCTAGCATTCTACTCCTAATGTCGCGGTGGTGTTCATCATCCAAGGAGGGCTCGTCGTCTGGGATGAGAACGTTTAGATATGCCTTCGCCGTTTCGTCTAAGCTACAAGTGTAAGAGTTGTTAATTTTAATATTTGAGAAAAAGCTTGGCTCATTACTACTACCGGGTTTAAGCTCGTGGTATAAAGAGGACCAGGGGCCCTCTTTATCCAGTCTATTCGCGGCATTCTTCAACATATTATTTTTCGCTAACGTAACGGCGGCGCGATAGCGTGACCTTGAAATGCGTAGGTTATTCAAACTAATTATGTAATTATAATTCGAACGATCGTGGCCAGATTTACGAAGATTATTGATTTTGCGCCTGGCCCTTCTAAATTCCCGACGAAGATTAAGAAGGTTACTGTTCCACCATTTACAGTTGTGATCTTTTTTAAGAGGTCTACGACCCAAGGCTACATCGGCACAGTAAACAAATGTGTTTGTCATAATTTCCGCGCACTCATCGACGCTTAAATCCGGCCGAGTGAAGTCTCCGGCATGAGCGGTAATGAGGGAGCGGAATAAATTCCAATCGCCGTTCTTTACGTTGTATTTATAGTCATTAGAATTGACTACGGTATCACTCGGGACCGCACGAGAAAACTCGTACACCAATAAGCGGTGATCACTACATGACGCATCAGGTAGGACGCGCCAATGCCTAATCTGGACGTACGCGCTGGATAGCGTGACGTCAATCGACGATTCGCCCGTTGGGCTACTATAGGTAGGTGGTGCATCGGGGGTGTTGTGAATTTGGAGGTTAAACTCCGCAATAAAGTCTTCTACAGCGGTACGACGGTCGCGGTCAGTGTACCTAAGCTGGCCGTGCCATAAGGGCGAGGATGCATTGACGTCGGCGCCAATAATAATTTTTATCACCCGCGAGAGATTGTAATACGCGGCGGAGTTGATGTAAATGTGGGCCTACGGTATCCGCGTACTGAAAGTAGCAGCTTACAACGTATAGTCTAAACTGAGGACACGATACCTCGGCTACCGCACAATGCGACGTCGAAAGGTTAGTTAAGGCCGTGACTGAAAATCTAGACTGAGGTGTGTATATACCCGCGCGAGCTAAGTTATTAATTTGTATCATTTTCGACCGAAACGACGCGAGTTGATATTGTTCTTGAACAAGTACTAAGTCTAAATTGTGATCAGAAACTAACTTTTCTAATTCTAAAGTCGCGTGCTTGTTATTATGGAGGTTTAACTGTCCTATATTTAAACTATCCATACCTAGTAGTTAAAATAAGTTGCTCCATTTTGCTTTTATATGTTGGACAGTCTGGGGAGCCCGTGGGGTGGTCGGAAGATTTTTTATAACGTTGGCAACTACCACAAACTGGCTTAAAATTTTCTTTATCTTTGTTGGGGCACGACAACGAGCTGTGTTTTTCGGCACAGTGATAGCAGCAAGGATTAGGATCGCGACAGAATTTAGCGACGTGCCCAAACTGTTGGCAGTTGCCGCAGCGGACCAGCTCAACGTCGTCCACGAAGCGACACATCGCCCAATCGATAAACAGTTTTTCTTTTGAATTGATTAGGTGTTTACGCACAGCGGGGTCTAATTCGATACCTATCCATTTCCTGTTGTTGTAATCTTTATTTAAATTACGACGTCTTACTATTTTTGTTGAACGCAAAAATTGTTCTTGAGACATATTCATTTCGCCATTAATATTTTGATTAAAAAGTGCGAGAAGGAAATTATCATCCGTCATATGTTGCGGTACATCTTTTATGAGAATACGTGGGTTACGTCCTTTAGGCGACTCGAGTCGCAGACCGGCCGATTTAAGCGCTTCCACGGATTTAAGTTTATTAACTTGCGACTCGCTAGTTAGTCGCAAGATCACACCCGAATTAGCTGTTTTTTTGACGCCGTGAAATTGAAAACCGTCGGCCGGGTTGATGACTTTCATCAGAGCTTGTTTTGTCTCCGACGATGATTTTAATTCCCCCGATTTTTCTTGTGTCGGATAGGCAATAACGCAGGGAAGCGGTTTTCGGGTCTCGACTGGCGGCACTGACTTCGCAAGTCTTAGTTTAAGCGCGTCCGAGTAGGAGGTAGAAGGCGCGGCGGCAACTGTTTGTACGACGGGATTAGTTTTGGCAGCTAACAATTCGCGTTCCATATTAGCGACCTTGGTTTCCAAGGAGGAGTTCTTTATGGCGAGAAGTGAGACGATCGTAGTTATTTTTTGAGTCATACTCATAATATCGGACTTGTTGGCAAAATTATTACGGCGAGACACGGTGTCGTTTGCGAACTCGTTTATTTTGGCTAAGTACGAGCTAGCTTCGCGGACGAGCTCGTAATAATTGCAAGCATCGTCGGATGCGCGGCTTGTGTCTAATAATGACGTAACGGGGGACAGCAGAGGCTCGTCCCTAGTGGGTTGGTGACGCTTCTCCACAGGTGACAAGGAGGAAGGAGATAATTCCGACAACAAACGTTTACCGGACGATAATGTCGGAGAACGAGGAGTTTTATCGCTTCTATTAAACGGGTTTGTATCTTTATCTGGCGGCATATTATTTTGGCTCGACATTGTGAGTTAATATAAAATTTGAATGTACCAATTACACTTATTTAATTTAAATTAGAATGAAACAAAAGTTTAGCTTAATAATCACAGTCAGCTGATCGCAAGGCAGGCCGGCGCCGCGCGAGCGGTACCGACACACACAATATTTTACCTACCTACAATTCCCTACTGATAAAAGTGAACAAAGAAATTTACTTACCGAGTTAAATCCAATAAAATACGAGCAAATGTGTTAAAAAACTTACAGTACACGTAGATTACACCGTTACCTAGCTAATTACACACACTCAGCACGAATTTACCGATTTAAAACCACCGAAAATAATTTTTAATCCCGGAGCGCACGTCAGACGATGTTAACCGTACGGAGGCCGCGGGGGGAGGCTAAGCTGCGTATTGGTTTACCATAAACTTTGTCTTTAAGACATCCCCAATAAAAAAAATCCAGGGGATTAAGATCAGGGGATCGTGGTGGCCATAAGATTGGCCCCAGTCGCCCAATCCACCTTCTCGGGAACCTGCGGTCCAGGTGTGCTCGAACGTCTCGAGCGTAATGTGCTGGGCAGCCGTCGTTTTGAAACCACATCGTTCGTAATGATTCCAGTGGCACATCCCCGAGGAGCGTTGGCAATTGGTTTTCTAAAAATTCCAAATAGGTGTGACCATTTAATATTGGAGGCAGCTCCACTGGTCCTACTATTGTACCGTTGTAGATTCCGGTCCATAAATTTATTTTAAACATGTGTTGCGACCGATCTTCTCTATTCTCGTGTGGGTTTTCTAGCTGCCAGCTATGAATATTATGAAGGTTTTAATAACCATCTCTTCTACATTGCGACTCGTCACTCCACAGTACTTTATGAAAAAAGTCGGGATCTTCCCTATTTTTTTCCAACATTCGTTGACAAAATTGTACCCGTCTGGCATAGTCACTCGTAAGGAGAGTTTGCACTCTTTGTATGTGGTACGGATGATACCTGTTCCTTTTTAAAACGCGATGAGCAGATGATTTCGGTATTCCAGTCCGACTTTGAATCAAACGAACCGATGTTGACGGATCTTCGGTAATTTGCTGTAACACGACATCTTCGTCGGTTGTTTGCGGTCTCCCTTCACCACCTCGAGTTCCTGGGACTCTACCCTCTCTGTAGGCAGAATCCAATCGTTCAATCACATGATACGATGGCGGTGTACGGTTTGGATAACGTTCCGCGTACAATCTTGCAGCTAATCGTAAGCTTAAAGTTACTACGCCTCGATTAGAAACACGCCTGGTTTCCCCATAAATTAAGTACATGTCGGCGTACTCACGATGAGTAAATTGAGTAGCAGCACCTCGTGGATTTTCCATTCTTAGCACAGTAAAACCAGCCAGCTGTCTGTAAGAGCGCAAACCGTCGTTGTTGTCACCAAATCAGTTCAACAATAGTCCAAATCGAAAGCAAATCAGAGTCCAAAAATAACGCCTAGTAATAAAAAAAATGAGAGAAACGAGAGCAGTACAAAATAGCACGTGTATCGCACAAAACGGAAGAGAACGTACTAAAGTCCACGAGATCGTTCGTGGAACACGGTGTTGTAAAATGTGGGAAGAGAGTAGCGCATATTGCGCGCTCCCTTGCACTTATTAGGCCTTTAACAAACATTACCGTTGATCATTGACAGCTATCTCACTCAGTTTTTAACCTAAGAACAGGATCACAAACGCCGAACACAAAGGACAACATGTGGCCTTTTCATTGTGTTTGAATATTGAATATTCACTTCATAGTTGAGCCCGGCTTGAATTAGACTTTAATGATAAAAATGGCAATTTCTAAGTTTCTGTAAAATTCTTATGTAAGTGTTATACCATTTCTAAATCTGCAATAAATTGAGTAATTTTTAAAATAATTTTCCAGTTTACTTTAGTACATTTTTTTTTCACGGCAGATTGTCAAAATTTTGTTCGAAATTTTGGGAGAGCTAAAACGCAACACAAAAATATTTTTTTCTTAAAAAATACACTACTATTTGACAAAAATTTATTTTGTATGCATCAAACAACTATTCGAGATACTTAAAAAAAATAAAAATGAATAAATTAAAGGAATTTGTACTAATGCGGAAATAAAAACTAACTAAAAATGGAGATTTTGAATAAAACCAAAAAAATCCAAATATCTCGAAAACTAAGCAACTTTTACTAAGGTCATTTTTATTTTATCCGAGAGATATAAGGCTAATCTATCTCCCATGTCACTATGAGACGGTATTTTTGGGACACCCAGTATAAGGTAATACAACACAAAGAACGCAAAACTGACCGCTTGACCGCTCTCTGTCTGAGAGACCCCTTAAGGTAATTCCCTATAGTTTAATGCAGTGGTCCCCAACCTTTTTTTCGTGCGGGCCACAGACATGTTTTGGTCTTGGTGTCGCGGGACGGAACAAAAATTTTGTAGGGTTAAAAAATAACATTCTTCAAAATTTACGATTTAAAAGTGGAAAAAAATTAACGTCTATTACGTAGACTTTACGTTATTTTGCCGGTGGGCGTGAATTTCAAAATTGTTTAACATCACGCGGGCCACAAATAAAGTCCCGGCGGGCCGCATGCGGCCCGCGGGCCGCGGTTTGGGGATAGCGGGTTTAAAGGCAGAGTTTGTAATTGTGTATACTAATTGGTTTGGCAAATAAAGTCTGAAATTATAATATTCTTTTTATCTTTCATCGAGTTCATATTTGAACTCCTTTAATAATAATCAAATATTTACACAATGGATATTTTATTCAACTTCTTTGATTTTAAGTGACAAGGCGGAAAACTTGTTTAAGATTTCCGCTGTTTATGTATATATGTATATAAAGAGCTGTTTTAACACTTTCCTATCTGATACTAGGTTAATAAGATGTTGAATATATACCTATAGATATATTTGAATTAGTTTTAAAATTAAAACAAGTTTTTATTAAATTTATTCTAGTTTAAGCTTTTGAGTGAATACATTATCTTCCTTTTAGGATTTTGTTATTATTATCCCGCTTGCAATTATTGGTTTCTTCTTTAGGAGCAAATAGCAACCTGAAAAATATTTGGTTCAGCGTACACAGTACTAATAATATAAAATGCCTTACAACTTGTACAAATGCCTTACAACATACAACAAGGAATGAATAAGGAAATAATAAACTTATAAAATTATGTTACAATAGTACCTATTTGAAAGCTTAAAAAAACGTTGTTCAAGTTCAACTTACGTACGTAAACATGACGTAAACTATATTGTTGTATTGGAATAATGCATGTAACACAAGTTTGATGCATTCCAGACTTTTTTAAGGATAATTAACGAAATACTTTGCGAAATACTATTATTAAACTCGCGAAACTTCACTTCTTCAAAAGTCACGAGGAGTAAATATGTAATTAATAATAATAATAATAATAACTTTATTGGTGCAGAAAATGGAGATTACAACCAACGTTTCTAAATTAACTAATCACAGTTTACAAAGTTACGATCTCGTCACTGGTGGGTGAAGCACTGTTACCCTTGATAGGTTGAAAAACCTGTAGTAAGGGTTAACAGTCCCTTTCCCTATAGATGTTCTAAATTAAAAATTACTGACGTATAATTCTAAATTTAAACAAGACATTAGTAATATGTGTATATTTGTGTGTGTGTGTGTGTGTGTGTGTGTGTGAGTGTGTGTGTGTGTGTGTGTGTGTGTGTGTGTGTGTGTGTGTGTGTGCGTATGTGCGTGCGTGCGTGCGTGCGTGCGGGTGCATGTGCGTGTGCAAGTGCGAGCTTGCGTGCGTGTGTGTGTGTGTGTGACCGAGGGTTGATAAAAAGCTATGGCATAAAGCATTCCGTTTCATCGTAACTTTTATTTTGTAGGTATTTCCGGACTTGTTTCTTGCAAATATTATATGTGGATTCGTACACTGGTACATTTAGATTAAGCTTATTATAAAGATATGGGCCCAAAAAGTAAAAGAACCGTTTTGTAAAAGACAGTCGCGGTTGGGGTATTTGGCATATTTTGTCCTTACGACGCTTCGTAATCGCGATGAAAGGAGTGTTTCGGTGTTGAAGAAGAACTACATGGAGAATAATTAATTGTCGAATATTCAGCACATTACAGTTTTTGTATAATACTGTGGTCGGGAACAAAATTGGACGAAAAGTTGCAACCTTCAGGATTGCCCTATGAGATATCTCGAGCGGCTTCAATGTACTTTTTGTCACTCCGCCCCAGCAAGAGATACAATAAGAGATTACGGGCAGGCATAGGGCGTAGTAGACTTTGCGGACTATTTCTTGGTTTGCAAAGTGACGTAGATTTTTGAATACATAGATTAGTTTACGCATACGGCCTATCAGCGTGTTTATGTGGATTTTAAAATTGAGGTATTTGTCTAGCGTCACACCTAGATATTTTATATGGTCGACGGAGAATATTGTAGGACAGTTACAAAGGGGTTGGGGTGTACCGGGGGAAGTCGTGCAGATGTGTGATCTTAAAGATAAGCCAACTGTTGGTTGGGAATTGGGATTTACGGAGAAGGTAATAAAATTAGTTTTTGCAGAATTTAACGTAAGGGTATGGGATTTGAGCCATCTTTCAGCTATAGAAAAGCCCTTTTGAGCTTTGCGTTCCAGATCTGTCCATGATTCCGCCACAAAGGTAAGTGCAGTGTCGTCGGCATAACAAATAACTTTTCCAGGAATTTTGAGTTGGCAGAGGTCATTTACAAAGACGAGGTGTTCCGGAAGTGTCGGCCCGTGTATACTACCCTGAGGTACGCCGTAGTAAACTGGTAATTCATCACCCTTATGTCCACCAATTGTAACTGACTGAGTACGACCCGTTAAGTAGCTTTTGAAAAATTCCAACTGCAATCCCCTGATACCCATGTTTTCAAGTTTAGTTAAAAGTATGGGAATCGGAACGGTATAAAAGCTTTCGTGAGGTCTAAAAATATGGTAAGAATTTTTTTACTTTTATTTAAATTATCTACCAAGAAGTTTGTTAGCTCATGTATAGCGTCGCATGTAGATTTATTTTTGCGAAAGCCAAATTGCTGGGAAGAAATCAGATTAAATCGTTCTAAGTAGTTGACTAGTCGCTTGTTGACCAAGCTTTCAAACACTTTAGATAAGGCACTGAGAACTGCAATCGGACGATAGTTATTTGGGGACGTCCCATCTCCTCCTTTGAATATAGGATGGATCAAAGCCTTTTTGAAGGGCTTGGGAAAAATACCAGAGTCAAAACAAAGGTTGAATAAGTGACTCAGGATAGGTGCTAGGTTGACAGCGTATCTTTTTAAAATAGAAGATGGAATACCATCCCAGCCAGAAGCGGCGTTGGCTCGAAGTGAATTGATTGTTGATACTATTTCATCCGGATCAGTGTGGTGCAGTGTAAAAGAAGAACATATCGGGGTGGAGGTAGGTTTTATGTTGTGTATAGAAGACTGGCTAACAGGTATGTTATCTGCAAGATTTTTACCGATGTTTACAAAAAATGAATTGACGTCGTTACAAGATTGAATTTTAGTGCAAGATGGTTTTAGTAGTTGCAAGGAAGGATTATTTGGTTTTGATATATTTGTGGCCTGTCTAATAGTGTCCCACAGTTGTTTAGAGTTGTTACCTGCTTTAAGAATTTGCTGAGCATCATATCTTCTTTTTGTGTTCTGTAATATATTTGTACAAAACCTTCTATAACGCTGGTATGTATTACGAAATATTTGACTGTCGGGGAACTGTTTACATTTCTTGTTTAGGGCATCTCTATTTTTTATACAACGCAAAAGACCGGGGGTAATCCAAGGTTTTAAAATTCTTTTATTTGATGGTACTTTTTTTGTGTAGAGTTTTCGTTAATAGTTATAGTTAATAAATCTATTATTGCAGATGCCAATATATTGGGGTCTTGAATTAGAAAGTAATGGTCTAAATTTAAGGTTAAAATTGACTGATCAAGTGATTCATAATTGATATTGTATTTGTAAATGTTATATGTAGTGGCTTTTCTAACAAAAGGTTGAGTGATAGATACTAATGTTGAGTAATGATCAGTTATTGAAGATTCATATATAAAAGATGAAGTTGGATATTTCGTTTTAAGTATTATGTGGTCAAGGCAGTTATTTTCTCGTGTCGGAAGGGAATGTGCGGGTAGATAGCCATGGAAAGCGAGGGCAGTGAGGTAATCATCAGCTCGCGGGTCAATCGAGTTAGGCTTGATGTCGATGTTAAAATCGCCGGTGATGACAACGGACTTGTAAATAGAAAATTTTGGTAGTATGTCGTTAAGAATTAAAAGAAAATCAGCGATGTTATCATTTGAAGGCGAACGGTAAATACAAATCACTGCGATGTCTCCGTTAATTTCCACAGACAATCCAGAGGCTAAATTTTTAAAGTCCAGCTCGTTGCACTTAGGTGATAAACCAGATTTAGCATAAATGACCACGCCATCGCTTTGATTACTGTGTTCAGTAGTTTTATAGGTAGTATAGTCCTCCAGAAGTGGTATATTGGTATTACTTAAACATGGCAACCAGCATTCCGTCAGACAAATTAGTTCGCAATCAAAAGTCAGACGATGTAGAAAGGTTTGTAAACTTAAAAAGTTGCGATTTATTGATCGAATATTTTGTGTAAAAATTTTTAAAAAATTGTTTGGGTGTTTTAAGATATGTGATGTTTTTTCGGGTATGCAGGTAAATACATCTGATGTAGATAATTGATCGATATTATCAATTAAATCGTGAGCATTATTAGCCATTTAAAAACGTAAATTCAAACAAGTCATACGACATAATATTTTTTAAATAGCGTTGTGTAATATTGTGTCGTTGTTTAGAATACCCTGTAAAAAAAATATGCGATAAGTGTTTAATGTAATGTGTTTTATTAATAATTTAAATAAATTCGCATGTGGTATAATCATAATATAATATGTATTTTAGTATGTAAGTATTATACAATAATGTTATGTAGTGTGTGTATTGTAAAGCATGTCCAAATAATTTACTTTTGTCGTCTTTGTAATCACATAAAAATAAAGCAGGTAGTACGAAATAAAATGCTCGGTACAATATAAGGCTAGTGACACATCGAAGAAAATAAACCAAAACAGAAAAACACTGATTAGACACAAAAAAGGTAGTGTAGTGTGTTTTATCAGTAATTTTAATGAATAGGCATTTGGTATAATCATAATAATGTATATAGTATTTTAGTATGTAAGTCTTACAGTACAGTATTGTTGTGTGGTATGTGTATTGTGAAATTGCATGCATAAATAATTGATTTTTATCGTCTTTGCAATAATATAAAGATAATGCAGGTAGTACGAGATAATATGCTTGGTACAATAATATAAGGCTAGTTACACATTGAGGAAAATAAACTAGGATAGAAAAACAATGTTTAGACACGAGAACGGTAATGAGTGAAGTAAAAAGTTCTAGTCAGTCACCCCGCAATGCTGCAAGATCATTTTCTTGCTTGATTTCAACGCGCTGGTCACCGTCATTTTTCTTCATAAATACTCTGCCGTTGTGTGTCCAGCAATATTTAAAGCAAAGCTTTTTCGATGTGTCTCGGGCCATAGCAAACAACTTACGATTTTTATTTGTGAGACTTTCAGCTATATAGATCGGGAAAACAGGTGCTGGTAATCCAATGGTCGCTGTTGAGAGCTTGTTGTTCATATTTTTCTTATTAAATACCTTTACATTGCTTAATAGTTTGTTTTTCAGGATCGTGGATGAAAACTCTGTCACTACAGTGGAGGTTCCAGTTCTTGTTTTAATTCTAAAAACGTCTTTAATATCCGCAGGCGTTACATTCACATCAAGAGTTTCGCAAATTTTTTGAATAGATGTACAAAGTTGCTGTTGTGTATCCAGCTTTAATTGCGGTGTAGTAGGCAAATTGCGGAACTCGATAACTGTGGACTTGGACCTTTTTTCAAGGTCGTCGATTTTTTCTTCCAGAGTTTTTATATAGGTAAGGTTTTGTTTACGTTCAATTTCCATCGAAATTAATTTTTCTTTCATATCTTCGTATTGTTTAGAGATAAATTGCATCGACTTCTCAAGTTCATGGGTGGTACTTTGTATGTTAAAGTTTTGTTGCTTTAGCACCGCCATATCTGTGCTTAGTGTCTTGAGAGTTTGATCTTGGTCTTTTTTCCATTCTGTAAACATATCGAGCAGTTCTTTTTTTTTTTTTTTTTAATTGAATAAGGGGGCAAACGAGCAAACGGGTCACCTGATGGTAAGCAACTACCGTCGCCCATGGACACTCGCAACATCAGAAGAGCTGCAGGTGCGTTGCCGGCCTTTTAAGAGGGAATACGCTCTTTTCTTGAAGGTTTGCAGGTCGTATAGGTCCGGAAATACTGCTGGTGACAGTCCGTTCCAGAGTTTTACAGTGCGCGGCAGAAAGTTACGCGAAAAACGCACTGTGGAAGACTGCCACTCATCAAGGTGATGAGGATGGTATGTTTTTCGCGTGGGACGATGTCGAAAAGTTGCCGGTGGTATGATTCCGAACAATTCCTCAGAGCACTCCCCGTGATACAACGATAGAGGATGCAGAGTGAAGCTACATCCTTTAAAGACTTTTCACACTGTTCATCTTCAGCGCCAGTACGTTTTTGCTTTTTCGGCCTTCTTCCGACGTAGTCAAAGGGGATAATAGGATCTAGGTTAGCTATGTCGCTTTCCGAGCTAGTTTGTAAAACTTTGTTACCCGACCCAGGGGGTGATCTTTGTAATTTAGCCATTAATGTAAAGTTGAATGAGAATAAGTTCACAGTTTCAGTGGTCGAACCGTCGTACTAAACAGGACAACCGAGCAAGATATAGTTGTCTCACTATTTTGTCCTTCTCACACACTTGAACACTCTCTTGCATTTATGTGAGCCTGGTACTTTAGCACTTTTAACTGGTGGAATTATTTGTTAAATTGATTATTTTAAACGATTTCAAAATACACAGTGGACACGTCTAAACACGATGGAAGTCCGGGGGGAAGGGGAATTCTTTCTCTACTTCTTCTTCTTCTTCTTTTTTATAATGGCCGACACAGTAAGTTGCCAATGTCAGAGAACTAAAGAGAGCTCTAAACTAATACCGTACCTACCTTTATTATTATAGTGTAGGTACCTACTTATATAATCATACTATAAATATATAATTAATAAACAAACATAAAAATACTTACGCCATTCCTTAAAATTCACAAATTATTGAGAATCAGTGTTGCAACACTCAAATTATTGTTACGGATACGGACACGTGGTGCCATCTAGCGTCGGACCAGCGAACTGACCAAGGGAACACAGGCAACATAAATCCCCTACTCGATACTAGATGGCGCTAGGAGTAAGTACCTACGAGTAATTTCTAGAGATATCTCATACTTGTTTACGCATATCGGGTTTACTCTGGGATGTTCCGGAATTTTCTGAGATTCGATCCGGCCCGTATAAATAGTCGCAGACTGCAGCCGGCAATTCAGTTTTGTCTGAGCGATCTTCGAGGCGACTTCGAAGCGAAAACAAGTGATCAATAGAGAGTGATTGTGATTGTGATAGTGACTCGGCTACGACCTAGGACAGTGATAGTGCTCAGTGATTTGGATCTAGTGCTTAGTGTTTGGACTTAGTGATTTGTGTGAGTTAGTGTTTGTGAATAAAGTCTTCAAGAGAGTCACCAGGTCTTTCTCTCCGAATCATCGAACCCTAGCACGTAACAACTGGTGTCAGAAGTGGGATTTGGAGATGCCATTGACTCCGAGAGAGGACTTCAAGGGGAGTGTCAGGATAAGGGCTCAGCGAGCTGCTGCCATTGACTTCGAGAGAGGAGTTGGAGGTGGGGCTGCGGAGGCCACACCCACTGGGGACCAAGCTCCGCCCACTGCGGGGCAGGTCCCACCCACTGGCCCCGCCCAACAGGCTCCGCCCACTGACCACGCCCCTCAGGCCCCGCCCACTGGCTCCGCCCGCCGGGACCCGCCCACTGACCACGCCCCCCAGGCCCCGCCCACTCTGGACATGGCCACGCCCACTCTGGACATGGCCACGCCCACTGGCCCCGCCCACTGGGCCCCGCCTGCTCAGGCCCCGTCAACTAGCTCCATCCATCTTGCCACGCCCGTAGTTTCTACGGCCCCTCAAATGGCCCCTCAATTGGAAAGTATAATTGGGTTAATTCAGGCTTTGCAGGAGTCACAAGACCGCAAGCTCGGGGCGTTGCAAGATTCTCAAAGGGCACAAGACCGTAAGCTCGGCGCTTTGCAAGAGTCACAATAGCAACAAAAGGACCTTCAAGGAAAGGCGCCTCTGGCTATAAAGGATGTCAGTGACACGCTGACAAAGCTTCGTAAAGATGTCGACGTAATGGACGAACGAGTTACTGGGTTAGGATTGGATGCGGAAAATGTGAAAACCGGCCTCACTGAACTTCAGAAGAAAGTAGTGCGCCTGGAAACCACAGGAGTGGCGGTGTCTAGTGGAACTACTGGAGTGGTGCAAGTGGTACAAGGACCAAGAGTTAAAGTGCCACCATACGACGGTACTACTTCTTGGAACGCTTATCGTCAGCAATTCCAGACGGTTGCTTCTGCCAACGGATGGACTGACGAACAATGCCTGACCGCTCTCACTGTTGCGCTCAGAGGGCAAGCTTTGTCGGTCCTAGAAGCACATACAGGAAATGGTTTCCAAGACCTGATGGAGGCACTTGAATCCAGATACGGGGAGCGACACCTGGAGCACGTGTTCCGTGCCCAACTGCGTGACAGAGTCCAACGCTCAGGAGAAGGACTACAACAATGGGCGTTGGAAATTGAGAAACTTGTCAAGGCACACCCAGGAGTCGACACCAAGATGGTTGACATGAACATTGTTCAAGCATTTGTCGACGGAATCAGGGACCTGGAAGTCAGAGCTGCAGTAAGGCTACGTCACCACACCTCGCTAAAGGAAGCATTGGCACATGCTTTAGAGGTCGAGGCTGTTCGGCGTGATATACGGCAGACCCATAAGATCCACGAGGTCTCTGAGGAAGTTAAGGAGGTCAAGGCTCCCACGAAGAGAAGTTTTGGAGCCATGTGCTACAAGTGCGGCGAGAGGGGCTATCTTCAGCTCAACTGCCCGCAGAAGGAGACTCAGTGGGCAAGAATGAAAAGACTCGAGGAACGCATTGAACAAATAGAGGAGCTGAAGAACTTCGTCCCCTGCCCGGGATCAGGGAAACGAATAAAAGCCAGGACTGAGGGGCGAGTACTGGCTGACGCGGAGGAAGCCCCCATAACTGTTATCTCCCAAGCATGCAGCGGGAATAGTCTTGTGATTCAGGGGACTATTAACAGGACGGATTGCAAAATGACTCTAGATACAGGAGCTTCTAGAACGATAGTGAACCCAAATCTGGTAAAAGCCGCAAGAAGACACGGGGGACGACGACACAGAGGAGAATTAACTGTCGGCTCCTTACTGCCTCCGGTCAGCCAATACCCGTCCTGGGGGAAATGTCGGTTACGATTAATGTAGGGGGTTACTCATACCCTCATGACGTTATCGTGGCTGAGATTATGGATGATTGCATCTTGGGTTTGGATTTCATGAAGAAGCACAACTGCAGAATGAATGTCGCTGACGGAGTTTTCAAGTGTGGCGAAGAAGAAATTTTCATCCTTGGAGGCGCCTGCGGGAAAGTCGCATGTGTAAAGGAAGTCATTATACCTGGACGAGCGGAAGCTAGAGTGCTGGTGAAACTACCGCCAGCTGGAAAGAAGAAGTCAAGCAGATGCGTGTTGATCGAAGACACACCTACCAAGACATCAGCGCAAAAACTGATGACGGCGAGAACCCTTGTTAGTGGAAGCAGTAACGCTGTGGTCAGGGTTTTGAATCTTGGTGATCACGAGATCTGCTTGAACAAAGGTGACGTCATTGAAAAGTGCGAGGAAAGTGTAGTTCGATCACAGGCTCAGACTCAGCAAACAGCAGCAACTATGGAATAGTGACCAAGCTACTTGATGACTGCAAGAGTAATCTGACTTATTCGCAGAGCATGAAAGCTAAGAAGTTTTTACAACGCCACGCGAATATCTTCTCCAGTCAGGAAGGCGACCTTGGAAGAACGTCGATGGTTCAGCACAGGATAGATACCGGAAGCGAGAACCCAATTCGTCAACGAGCAAGACGGATACCCATTGCAAAGGAAAAAGAAGTTGAAGGCCTTTTGGAGGTCATGAGAAGACATAAGATTATTGAACCGTCTGCAAGTCCGTGGTGCTCACCTGTTGTGTTAGTGAAAAAGAAAGATGGCAGCACAAGATTTTGTGTGGACTACAGGCGTCTCAATGATGTCACTAAGAAGGACAGCTATCCATTACCTCGAATCGACGACACTCTGGATACCTTGAGTGGCATGAAATGGTTCTCGACCCTGGACCTGAAATCGGGATACTGGCAGGTGGAAATTCATCCAAAAGACAAGGAGAAGACAGCTTTTTCCACCGGTAAAGGTTTATGGCAGTTTAACGTCATGCCCTTTGGATTGTGCAACGCACCTGCCACATTCGAGCGACTCATGGAGTGTGTACTGGCAGGCTTAGTTGGTGAGGCTTGCTTAGTCTACTTGGACGACGTCATCATTATTGGCCGCGACTTCGAGGACCATTTGCGAAACTTAGAACGAGTTTTCGCCAAAATAGAGGGGGCCAAGTTAAAGTTCAATCCGAAAAAGTGTCGTTTATTCAGGAGTAAGGTCAATTATCTCGGCCATGTTATCTCCAGTGATGGAATCCAGACGGACCCGGAGAAACTGGAAGCAGTTCAAAATTGGCCAATCCCTAAGAACAAAACTGAAGTGCGGGCATTTCTCGGCCTATGCTCCTACTACAGGCGTTTTGTTAAGGGATTCTCGGAGATAGCCAAGCCATTACATCGGCTGACAGAAGATAAACGACAGTTTATTTGGGACGAGACTTCTGAAGATTCTTTTCAGAAACTGAAGAAACATCTGTGTGAGACACCAATCCTGGGGTATCCACAACCTGAAGGTCAGTTTATAGTCGACACGGACGCAAGCAACACGGCCATTGGAGGGGTGTTATCTCAAAAACAGGGTGAAAGAGAAGTTGTAATTGCATATTTCAGCAAATCTTTACCTAAGCCCGAGAGAAACTACTGTGTGACAAGAAGAGAACTCTTGGCTGTTGTAAAGACGCTACAACATTTCAGCAAATATCTCATCGGCAGACAGTTTTTATTGCGAACTGATCACGCAGCCTTGAAGTGGTTACTGCAATTCAAGAACCCAGAAGGCCAAGTAGCTCGATGGATTGAACAACTCCAGGAGTATGACTTCAAGACGGAACACCGCAGCGGAAAGGCGCATGGGAATGCCGACGCACTTTCACGAAGGCCGTGTTCAGAAGACTGCAAACATTGTGTTAAGCAGGAATCTAATGAAATTACATTAAAGTTAACGAAAACAAGTCCTTTGGGTCCATGGGAGAATGATGCTATGAGGGAGGCTCAAGAAAGAGATGACGACCTTCGGCACATCATCACATGGAAGAAACGGGGTGACGTAAAACCAATCTGGAGTGAGGTTGCATCCACTGGCGCTGTCACTAAGGCGTACTGGGCGCAATGGGACAGTCTGATTCTTCAAAACGGAATACTCTACCGGAAATGGGAGAAGACTAACGGCAGAGAGTTCCATCTTCAGATAGTTGTCCCAAGGACGAGAGTACCAGATGTTCTCCGTGAAATACACGATGGCGTATCAGGAGGTCATCTAGGTGTCAAGAGGACGTTAACAAAAGTGCGAGAACGATTCTACTGGTTGCATTGTCGAGATGATGTGCAGGATTGGTGCCGCAAATGTACTACTTGCAGTGAAGGGACCTCAAACAAGGAGTCGTGGGAATCTGCGATTGTATAACGTTGGCGCACCGTGAGAACGAATTGCAGTTGACGTAGCTGGGCCATTTCCTGTAACGGAATCGGGGAACAAGTATTTTATGGTTGTCATGGACTACTTCACCAAATGGCCCGAAGTGTTCGCCATACCAAACCAGGAAGCTACAACAGTTGCTTCTAAGCTGGTCGAGGAAGTGATATCTCGCTTTGGTGTGCCTCTAGAAATCCATTCCGATCAGGGCAGGAATTTCGAATCGCAGGTCTTCCAGGAAGTGTGCAGAATTTTGGGAATGCATAAAACGAGGACCACCGCGTACCATCCACAGTCTGATGGAATGGTTGAGAGATTTAACCAGACCCTTGAGAGGCATTTGGTGAAATTGGTAGATGACAAACAAAAGGATTGGGACAAGTATATACCGCTCTTCCTTCTGTCGTACCGTACCGCCGAGCATGAGAGCATAAAAGCTACCCCGGTGTATGTCAATTACGGTAGAGAACTGCGAGTACCAGTAGACCTCTTAACAGGAGGGTCACCGGAGAAACCGAAGACCGTACAAGACTATGTCTGCAATTTAAGGGAAAAAATGCGCTATATACACGCCATGGTTCGGGAAAATGGGTTACAGTCAAGTGAGAACATGAAGACCAGATACGACCGGAAATCGAACACGAGCGGCTTCGAAGAAGGGACACTGGTGTGGCTGCATAACCCAACTCGCCGAAAAGGGAAATCTCCAAAGTTGCAGACCAAGTGGGACGGCCCTTACAAAGTGATTACCCGATTGAATGATGTAACTTACAGGATTCAAAAGCAACCAAGAGGGACATTCAAAGTGGTACACATAGACCGTCTGGCGCGTTACCATGGCAGTAACAACGATGCTCGGGACGAGCATCGCTAGGAGGGGAGTAGTGTTACGGATACGGACACGTTGTGCCATCTAGCGTCGGACCAGCGAACTGACCAAGGGAACACAGGCAAAGTAAATCCCCTACTCGATACTAGATGGCGCTAGGAGTAAGTACCTACGAGTAATTTCTAGAGATCTCATACTTGTTTACGCATATCGGGTTTACTCTGGGATGTTCCGGAATTTTCTGAGATTCGATCCGGCCCGTATAAATAGTCGCAGACTGCAACCGGCAATTCAGTTTCGTCTGAGCGATCTTCGAGGCGACTTCGAAGCGAAAACAAGTGATCAATAGAGAGTGATTGTGATAGTGACTCGGCTACGACCTAGGACTTTGATAGTGCTTAGTGATTTGGATCTAGTGCTTAGTGTTTGGACTTAGTGATTTGTGTGAGTTAGTGTTTGTGAATAAAGTCTTCAAGAGAGTCACCAGGTCTTTCTCTCCGAATCATCGAACCCTAGCACGTAACATTATTAAAAATTGCCGCTAGAAATACTTAAAGTGGGGATCTAATGTAGTGCAATGAATCAATTTGTTTAAATGTTAAATATATTAGAAAAATAAATTCGTTGTGTATTTCAAGATTAATTTATGATAAAAAAATCAAAATCTTTTATAACTGAATTTTTCATCTTGAGTTACAATTTCTCTGTTAGTCCAAATAACACTTACGCCATTCCCTTCAAATCACAAATTATTGAGATTATTATCAAGTACATAGAACTTATGTATTTAAAAAAAAAAGACGGGTTGCACTCCGAGAGTGCCGGCAGAAGTGAAAACTTGATTATTAACGTTGTGCGTTATTTTTTTACCCATTTTTTATGAAAATCGATTTAAAAAGAAATAAAAAAAAACGATCGTTTTAATTAATTAATCGAAACCCTTACAATCGATTAAAAAATATCGACAATCGAAAAAAAAGCTGCTGTCAGACAGACTGTCAGACACTTCTCGCGACAGTTGTCTTGCAGGTGGTAACGCGGCATTCTGCTAAACAACTCATTTCCCCGACTGTACATTTCTGCTAAACAACTCATTTCCCCGACTGTACATTTCTGCTAAACAACTCATTTCCCCGAATGTACATTTCTGCTAAGCACAATTTTCCCCGACCGTACCCTCTCCGGAACTAACGACAGGTCGCACGCGGTCAAGTCCTGTCTGGCTCGATTTTAACTACCTCCGGTTACGGTACGTGACGGTACGGTAACACTACTCTCCAACCGTCTTACGGTTTTTCTATGGTTTTTCGATCAACACGAAAATCTGACGCGAGTTTCACAGTTTTTACCCATCCCACAAAAGTGCTCAACGCCGCTAGTTTTCACTTCAACAAATTTTAAATAATTATTATTTCTCCAAGTTTATAATCGCCCCGGTTAGACAGTGTTGCAACATTTAAAATATTTACATTTTCTGGGTGCCTTTGCAATTAAACAATCTATTTATTATGTACCTATAAATATTTAAAATTTAAAGGACGAACGAACACGGCTATGTTATTATACAGTAAAAAAATAAATCCCATATATTATAATGTGTATAATAATTATATTTTTACATATTGCAATGCGGTACAATTTTTCCGTTCGTCATTGGCTATGCCCTTTATAATATATTGTGCATTCCTTAAAAAAAATGTCGTTACGTCAAGTTTAAACTTTGACGTTTCCTAATGTCACCTACATGCTCGTCTAACGTTTAAAAAATATAATCCATTCATAGACAACCAAACTGGGATAAATCCACAAAGAGAATATAATCACTACGTGTAAATCCAGTCAGAAAAATAATAAGTTGGCCGGTTATTGCATGGAACAATTCACTTTCCGTGAATGGTCATCAAATGCAGCACACGATTTCACTCACTTGTCAAATTTTGATGTTCACGCGCAAATCTTAGCCTGGCTCTTTGCTGGCCTGTCTCAAGTTTTGGTGCCCTTGCTGGCACCTTTGAGTTTAATTGACCTTCTTTGAGTCTTCTTCTTACTGTACAATCACTTACACGTACATCTCGGACCTGTTCCGATAGGTTTCGTCTCTACAAAGCAGTTTGAGGTCGATTTCTTAAGGCTTGTACCCTTACAAAACGGTCATCCTGAACCATTGCCACCCGATATCTGCCTTGTTCTCGTCTCCGAACGTAAGATCCAGTCTCTCTGTAGCGTTGAAAGTTACGATGGACCACGAAAGCCGACACACTAAGGCCTGACTGACCGAACGGTAGGTGTGAGCTTTCTCTATCGTGGTTACAGCTCTAGCTGTCGTAGATGCTGGAAAATCACTAATTTTGTATCTAAGCAATGTGTTCTTCCAAAATCCAAACAATCAAATAAGCTGGGATACCTTGCACCCCGCTAAAAACGCCATTCTTATCAGAAACACTTACAACCTCAATCATCGAAAAACACTTAGTAGGGCATAATTGCAATAAAAATCTGTCAACTTGCCAGCTTTGTTCAATATTTTATTTCTTAAATGAGCTTAGAAACTATAAAAAAGGATTTCCCACAGCCTGACCCACTTGAATTGAAGTTGTGGACCTTTTTACCTATCGATGGCCCCAACAAATAAACGTGCAAGAGCTCTTACCCAAAAAAATTTTTTTTTTGATTTTTCGTTTGCATGGACTATGATACACCTAGTATGTAAATTTTTTTGAATTTTTTTTACTTAAAATAACGATTTTATAGCAATGTGAACCTTTATCGTACGGAAAAAATAATAACATAAATCACATTAATAATAAAACATGCGCTTATTGCAGATTATTTGTTTATTTGAGTTTACCAGAATAAACGTGTTAAAACAATCTGGCACTCGTGTCTATTTTTTCCTTTGGGTTATAACTCTTGCACGATTATTCGTGTAAAAATGCAAGCGACTTCTATCACTAATGCATCATTGCAGATGGCGAAACTTTGAATATAATAATCTATTCTATTATCTAAATCTATTCTATTATCTTTTACTAACTTCTCTTGTCTTTTCTGCTTTTGTAAAGGTCATTCGAAGAGCTATTGTAAAGTTTGTCACAAGAGCTGCTGGTGAGTTGCCGGTCTTTTTAAGAGGGAATACGCTCTCTCCTTGAAGGTTTGCAGGTCGTATAGGTCCAGAAATATTGCTGGTGACAGTTCATTCCAAATTTTACAGTGCGTGGCAGAAAGTTACGCGAAAAAAGCACGGTGGAAGACTGCCACTCATCAAGGTTATGAGGATGGTATATTTTTAACGTGGAACGATGGCGAAAAGTTGCAGGAGGTATGATTCCTAACAATTCCTCAGAGCACTCCCCGTGATGCAACTGATTGAGGATGCAGAGTGAAGCTATTTACTTCTCGGCATAATTCCAAAGGGTCCAGCCTGTATGAAACATTATGACAGTCAATAATTCGAGCGGCCCTTGGATTGGATACGATCCAAAGGGATTTGTTGGTATTTTGGGGTCCCTGCCCAGATATGAGAACAGTATTCCATATGAGGCCGAACCTGCACCTTGTAGAGTTGCAGGCATTGGTCCAGACTGAAATACTGTCTCGTCCTGTTAAGAACAGAATCAGAAAAGTATCGTCTACCCCATTCAGAGACTTTCTCCTGTGAATTCTCTATTTTAGGCATAAGTTCGTTTCGACTCTCGATGACTTTTAGCCGAGAAATGTGGTGGAAGCCGGTAGATAGGGCATCACCTGTACTATTATCCGCATAGCAATAAATGCCATTAGAATATAACATGTCATTGATCTGCCAAAAAACTTGTGGCCTATTTGCATAAATTTTATTTTAGAAAACTATCAAAGCTTCCATCATAATATTATTATGATGGAAGCTTTGATAGTAGCGCTTTGAGCCAAACTCGATCAAAGGCCTTCGCAATGTCAAAATTAACAGCCAATGCCTCTCCTCTCCACACAATCACCTGAGCCCAACGATGAGTTTGGTGCGCCAAGAGATAACCAGCCAAGCGACCCGTACTGTTTGTCGTGCTTGTGTCGCTTTGTAATGTCTGGCCGCCTAATTATCGAAAGAGGTGATAATGGATTCCATTATCTTCGAGATGACGGAGGTTTTAGCAATTGGTCTGTAGTTGGAAGGATTTGAGCGGTCACATTTTTTTTGGGGATCGAGTACACTAAGGCTGTCTTCTTAGAAGCCGGGACAGTGCCAGAAGAGTAGGAGAACCAAAAACGACGCGTTAAGACCGGAGCCAACTCTGGAGTACATTTTTTCAACACAATAGGAGGGATTCTGTCAGGCCCACTCGACTTTTGGATATCAAGGGCACGCAGGGCTATTCACACTGAGCGCTGATGTACCTAATATCCGACATGATGCCCCTGCATCGTGGTATGGTCGGCGGTTTTTATCCCAAAGTCATCAAGGGTCGAGTTTGACGCAAGGAGCTTACCCAGAAGATCGTCTTTGTATTTTGCGTCGTGGGCCAACGATCCATTTCCTACTTGTAGGGATGGTAGGATGGCTTTCAAAAATACTCTTCAATAGCTTAGGCCAGAGACCAGAATTCACGGGTTCCCAAAGGAAGGCACTCGAGTCTTTCACTAATACTATTGACGTGCTGTTTCTTTGCCCGATTGATCTCTCTCTTGAAGGATCTATAGGCAAGGTTGTACTCCATTTTTGACCGACTTCCAAAAAGGAGGAGGTAATACGTTCGGCTGTATGTTTTTTTTTTTTGTATGTTCATCGATTACTCAGCCGTTTGTGAGCCGATTTTCAAAATTATTTTTGTGTTGTATAGGGTTTAGCTCGAATTTGGTACCATGTTCACAAAAGTGGTGATCTGATGATGGGATCCTTGAGGAATCGAGGGGACTCCTTGAAATTTGTATAGAAACATATAGTGATTTTGATTTTTTCTGAAGCATTTAAGATAAATGCTACCAAAAAGTAAGATTTCGCACCAGGTTATACTCTGGATCCGAAGGTACCGAACAGAACTTTTGAATGCTTATAGGTACAGGTTCGGGGATTTTGGCGTTGTTTAAACAACTGAAAGCATAAGCCAACACATCAATTTGATTGATCATCATCATCACAACCATAATTATACCATGTGTCATCACTTTACGACCCAATTATTGGTACTTTTCGTGATATTTTGCATCGAAGCAGATGTTTTCGCTGTTTGTGGACCGATTTTCAAAATTCTCATGTTGTTGTATAGGACATAATCTTAATTTTGTATAACAATGACGAAAGTGGTGAGCTGATGATAGGTTCTATGAGCAATCGAGGGAAATCCTTGAAATTTATCAAAACACTCATAGTGGTTAAAATGTTGTTTCTAGTAAGTTAAACATATGTTACGAATAAAAGAAATTTCATACGAAGGTGTCTCTTGGTCCAAAGGCACTAAAGAGAACTCCTGAACCCTTAAAGATAAAAGTTTGGAAATTGCAGCATCGCTTAGATAACTACAAGCATTTCCCACAACTTCGCTTACAGTAACATAATGTGAATAGTTAACATTCGTAACATTCGTATTGGTTATTTACACATAAACCCTTATTTTGTCGATAACTAAAAAGAGTGAAATTATTATTTTTAACAAAAAAATTAAAACCGACTTCCAAGGTAAAAACAATAGTAATATGAACTAAAAAGTATTAAATAATTCTTACTCTTTAATAGTGCCTATTTCAGAATTCGTCTAAACTCTAAATCTCAACTATTTCTGTACATACTACAGTCTTCATTACTTTGAAGTCGGTACCAGTCCCAAAAGTTTCAGATATTCTGACATTACTGAACTCACGTTCAGATATTCTGACATTACTGAACTCACGATTAAATTAGCTGGTACCGACTATAAAATAATGAAGACTGTAGTATGTAAGAAATAGTTGAGATTTAGGGTTTAGACAAATTCTGAAAAAGGCACTATTAAAGAGTAAGAGTTATTTAATACTTTTTAGTTCATATTACTATTGTTTTTACCTTGGAAGTCGGTTTTAATTTTTTTGTTAAAAATAATAATATATGTATGTGTCCACGCATAGACGCAAGGTAGGCCAATATTTATCAACAACAACAATAGGTCAACAATATTTTTTACTGAACCGTCAACAAGAAAATATTAACTAACTAGACGTTCCACGCGGCCTCGCCCGCATAAATAAGAAATTTTACGGAAACCGTACATTTTCCCGCAAAAATAGCCTATGTTCTTTCACATCATGGTCTACTACACATCTGTGCCAAATAACTGAAAAATTCATCCAGTAGTTCGCAAGATAAGCGCCCTCCAATAATTTTCCCGGTTTTTTCTACATTTTCCTATGTTTCTTCGCTTCTATTCGTCTTAGAGTGATAATTTATAGTTTATAGCCTGTCTCGATAAATGAGCCATCTTACAACGAAAGAATTTTTCAAATCGGACCAGTAGTTCCTGAGATTGACGCGTTCAAACAAACAAACTCTTCTACTTTATAATATTAGTATAGATTTACATTTTATACCATACACTAATAAGGTTGTATTACATAAATAATGATTCAACTTCTTAACACTAATATACGGGCTTTTATCTTTACAAACATGTAAAAGCAACAAAATATACAAGAATAAGCGTGTAAATGACCAGAGCATGGCTCAGGAGGAAAAAAATATATGTCGAATAACCATGACACATTTCACTGCACTTGCTGAAACTTCATTTATGACACGAATAAACGTGCAATAGTGTTAACAAGTCACAAATTATTCACTAGAATAATAATTTAATATGGTTTTTCTTAAATATGTAGTAAACCGTTAATATTTGATTTTTAATAAATATATGAGCTGAAAGATATTTTTTTTACCTTTCATTTGATTATATATTATATTTGTCTATTTTTTGTGTAGTCAAAGTTATGTGGTTCCAAACGTTTTTTTGTCTTCCTGAAAAGTTGTTTTTTTTCGATTGCACGTTTATTCGTTGGGGCCATCGCTATGTTCCGCTAATTTTGCCAGTGTGTGTATTAAACACAAAAATAAGAGATCTGTGGTATTAAATGATCTACGCTAATTACAATAAAGAGGCAAAGTTTTATTTTTTTCGTTTGTAGGAGGTAATCTCTGAGACTACTGGTTTAATTGCAAAAATTTAATATCTTTAACACCGATAGAAAGCTGGTGTGTTCCCGAGTGACGTAGGCTATATTTTATATTGTATGAAAAGTTTTTTTTTCCTGAAATTATGTTGTTCTCAGAATTCCACGCGGGCGAAGCCGCGGGAAAAATCTAGGCTGTAAGGCTGTTTACACACGCACCGCAGCGGCAGCGGCACCGCCACCGTGGCGGTGCCGCTGCATTACTCATCCTTGCGGTGGCGGTGCCGCGGCCGCTGCCGCTGCGGTGCCGTGTGTAAGGGCCCTAATATTATATTCGACGGAGACGGGAGAGCTGGCGACCAAATCGGTAATGTGGCTTCAGCTATATTAAAACTCCGTTAGCTACTTCCCTGAACAACCTTTTCTGATAATCTGCGTGCTGGCAGGCCGTGGGCGGTGGGTGTGGGAGTAGTGGGGTGGGGAAAAAAAGAAAAAAAATGTAAGCTACATGACAGATTTGGTCGCCAGCTCATAGTCGATATTATGTATTTTTCTGTATTTTGAATTTCTATGATTATAGAAACACATTTTTGCATAAAAATTGAGAGAGTCAAAACGATGTGTTGGTAAACTGACTACTGAGTATAATTTATAGAGTTTTAATCTTTTGATTTTTACTGGAAATGAATGGTTTTCCCAGGAGAAATATAGGGAAAGTTGAAACGAAACAGATAACCTTACCTGTGTGCAGGTGAATTATAACTTAAATATAAGATATAAACTAATAAAGGCATGTTTATTTTATTGTAGGTAAACTTGACATAATAAGAAAGCGTATTTAATATTTAAAAAAATTAATATCGCACAAATTCACACTGATTTTAAAATATTATAATATCCATGTTACTCGATTGTTTCTAAAGTGAGCTCTTCTTGCAATCGTTTTATATTCACAGCGACGTGCGAAAGCTTAAAGCGGAAAGCTCGCGAAAAATTTAGCAAAAAATTTTTAAGCTTCTATTTAAATAAAAACACTCGTGTATTTTATTCAGCGGCGTCGACTGTCGTTGAATAAATAAAATCTTCTATACATAGTTCGTCTGTCGCCGCGCTCGTGCACTAGCTCCAAATTAAAAATTCCTCCGGAGAGGTCGCGGGACTGTTTACGACACCAGTTTATTATTATGTATACTATTAACTGTATTACATACCCGTCACGCGTTATGATATTAAAGAATACGTTACCGGAATATGTAATCTAGATACAGCTTTCGTCTTACATAACATACCTTTATAATATCTAAAGAATTCATTACCCAATTTCGTAATTTATCCGTCTCCGTCATATCAATTTGCCTAATGGATAGAACCAAATCCTACTACATAGTTAAAAGTCTTAGAAGATACTTAGGGCCTTTCCACACGGCGTATTTTTTGCGCACTAACGGACGCGCGTTTCTGATGCGCTCGTCTTCTGCGCGTTTTCATCGCGTTTTGGCAGCTATATAAAGCTTAAAACGTGTAGGCTTCCTTCCGTTTGCTGAGCGTTCAACTTCCGTTGTATTGATGTTACGCTCAAAGACCGAAAACGCTCAGTGAGCGAAAAAATATTGCTCACAACGCGTTGTGGTCACAGTGAAACAGCCACGACGCATTCTGGCAATCACAAAAAGACCAGAACGTGAAATTCGTGTCGTGGCTGATATGCTATTCGTTTTTCTTGATTTGTTCTTGATTGATTAATCGTCTATAGGATGATAGGTATGGAAGATTACAATATTTGATTTACCACGCGTACTTCGTAGTTGTGGGCATCAACAAGTAGTATTTTAAATTATATAAATTAAAATAAAACTATATTTTTATTATTTATTGGGATCAGATTACTTTATACTTAAAAAAAACAACAACAAACAACAACACGTTGCACCAGACAGACAGTAATAATATATGTACGGATAGTATGGAACTATGATATTTTATAGATAATAATGATAAACACGTTATGCAGTGATTAAGTAAAAGAAAAAATGTTTTGTAGTACGCGTTGTAATTCAAATATAATCTTCCATACCTATGGACGATTAATCAATCAAGAACAAATTAAGGAAAACGAATAGCATATTATCAGCCACGGATTTCGCGTTATGGTCTTTTTGTGACTGCCAGAACGCGTCGTGGCCGTTTTCATTAGAGCCACAACGCGAATTTCGCGTCGTGGCTGTTTCACTGTAACCATAACGCGTTGTGAGCTATTTTTTCGCTCACTGAGCGTTTTCGGTCTTTGAGCGTAACATCGATATAAACGAGCGTAAAAAAATGTCGTGTGGAAAGGCCCTTACTTACATTCTATTAGAGCGATAATTTCAGGAAAGTTAAGTGTTGCAATTTGAACTAATCTTCTGTTCTTTTTTTTTCATCCCTTGGAATTAAATTAAAAAAAAAT
The DNA here is from genome assembly GCA_963422495.1 of Polyommatus iphigenia. NCBI lineage: Eukaryota > Metazoa > Arthropoda > Insecta > Lepidoptera > Lycaenidae > Polyommatus > Polyommatus iphigenia. The sequence continues at coordinate 7,131,489 of OY730184.1, forward strand.
CGTAGTGGATGATTACTTTTGTCGATAATGGAAACGCGTGCTAAATTCCAATTTGCATTGGAAACGCGTGCTAAAGTCGCTGCTTATGCTGAGCTGGGTCCAGTTTTGACGCCACACAATTTAATATTATTGTAATTTTGTGTTCTTTTTTTTTTTTGTGTATTTTTGTAATAATTTAATATTGTGTTGTGTGATTGTCGAAATAAATAATAAAAATAAAAAAGCCTTTTATTTCCTCTAACTTAAGCTAGTTTAACAATTTTTAAATAACTACCTACTAGTGCGTTAACAAACAATATTATTCTTTATGACTCTACGTAATATTATATTATCTTTAGGTACACGTAATATAAACTTAATTGAACAAGTTACAATTTTATAAACGTATAATATAAACTTAATAGAAATTGTCGAAATAAGCTTTTCTTATTCTTATTCAATTTTTTTTTTGAGAGGTGGCGCCACTGCGCAAACGTCAATATCGGCTCCGTAATATTTTTAATTCATGAAGCCCCAAGCGGCCACATCCGGCCGCGATAACAATGAAAAAGCTATTGTGTCTCGTTTTGCCACGACTGATGGGTAATAAAAATAGTAATAGTGTCTATTAAACTGATAAAGTTGCTTAGAACTATAAATAAAAGTGAAAAACTCTACTTAAAGTGTTATCTAGCTTTAAACTTTCGAACTACTGGTGTATAATTAGAAAAACAAAGTGCAACGGTTAGTGCAAATATTACGAAAAAGACACAAAATCGAGGTTACATCTATTGAAAAACTCGCTTTCTAAGGTTAGTTCCAGCTACTACAAAAGTGCAAATAGCTGAAATACATCAAGAAAAAATTTCACTATTTGGATAACCTCAAAAGATTAAATTGTCCAAGTCATTTTCATCCAAAGGCCTGTCCAGCGCCATCTACCGAGGAACTAAGAAAGCACCAAGAAAAAGATATACCACTCGACTTAACAGTTCGACTACTCGCCAGCAGAGGGCGCTAGCGACCAATAAATCATAAGCAATGGATGAAATAATGAAAGTTTTACAAGGAATCCAAAAAGACTTAGCTCAACAAAAACAATATATGAAAGAGATGGAAGAGAATATAAAAAATTACTATCAATAACAATATCGACGACAAATTTGGCCGCATTGAAGAAAAAACAAAAGAACTAGAGTCAAAAATCCAGTCTCAACAAAGAACTATTGACTTTCTAGACAAGCAGCTAAGAAAGAAGAACATACTCTTTTTCGGAATCCAAGAAGTGGAGAAAAATTATGAAGAGTTACTTAACATAATTATTGAGACTATTAACAACAAAATGAAGATATCATGTTCAAAATGGGAAATAGAGTCAGTGAAAAGGCTGGGAAAAAATAAAGGCACAACGAGACCTGTTGTGGTGACGACCACAACTCTAAGTAGGAAAATTCAAATATTAAAAACCCGGAAATCATTAGAAAACTCTGGCATTTATATTAAAGAAGATTACTCACCATCCATTTTACAAAAACGTAAGGAACTTCAGGAAGAACTTCAAAAGAGACGACTTAACTAACTTTTAAAGGTATTTCTGAACGAGTGTCATTACTCCATTTGAAAATCAACAACTTCGAAACCAGTATAATACAATGCTACGCGCCTACAGAAAGTGCAAGCGAAGAAGAGATTGAAGACTTTTATAATATCCTAAACAAAACTATAGACTCATCAGGCAAAAATTTAATTGTATTAGGTGACTTCAATGCAAAAATTGGGCAACCGAAACAAGATGAAAATTTAATAATGAAAAAATACGGCTATGGAAACAGAAACAATAGAGGCGAAAGACTCATAAAATTTGCTTACGAAAATCAACTATCCATATTAAACACTTTTTTTAAAAAGAAAAACACCAAAAGATGGACTTGGCAGTCACCAAACGGCAATGTGAAAAATGAACTGGACTACATTCTAACAAATATGCCAAATAGAGCTCAAGATATGCAAGTCATAAATACTGACTATCCAAGCGATCATAGATTGGTAAGAGCTACTTTTAAAATAGATACTTACAAAAAGAACCGAAAAAGCTATGGATACGATTCAAAGTCTATCCTGAAAAACGAAGAGAGTATAAAAGTATATAAAGAAAGCCTAAAGAAAAAGATAGAGCCCTTAAAAAACGTATCGCAACGTTGTTCCGTTCAAGAACTCTACGACCAACTTGTTAATGCAATAAATAATAGCTTAAAAAGTGCATACGAAATTTCATCTCACAAAAAATACTTAATTTTTTCGCCGCATACAAAAAAACTCATGTCAAGAAGGCGCGAATTGCAGACTACAAAACCTAAATCTAGAAGTATGAGAAACGAATTGAAGGCCCTATACAAACTAATCAGCAAACGTATACACTCAGATTACAATAAGCATCGCTTGGACACTATTAGAAAACACATGCTAGAGTCAGGGAGTTTAAAGAAAGCCAACAAAGACCTTCGAGCTTATCGGACGTGGATAGAGGGCTTAAAAACTGCGAAAAGGACGAGCCATAATAGGCAAGAAATACTATCAATAGCCACAAATTTTTATAAAAACCTTTATCAGTCAGTACATATAGAGCCTTCAATACTAGAGCCTAGAGAAACCTCAAAGGCAACAGACATTAGCGAAGACGAAGTTTTAACTATGTTAGCAAAATTAAAGCCTGAAAAAAGCCCAGGACCTGATAAAATAACCAACGAGACCTTAAAGTTAGGGAGAGAATTCCTTACAGCACCCTTAACTCTACTTTTTAACCTAGTCATAAAAACAGCTACAACACCGACTCAGTGGGCTGAATCAGAAATAATTTTGATATACAAAAAAGGAGACCCAAATAATATTGCCAACTACAGACCTATAAGCCTATTACCCTCGATATACAAATTGTTCTCAGCAATAATAGAAAAAAGAATCAGATGTAATATCGAAGCTTACCAACCTAAAGAACAGGCAGGTTTTAGGAAGGGGTTCTCTACCGTAGACCATATTCACTGTATTGAATTGCTTATCGAAAAATATCAAGAGTTTAATAGACCGCTCTACCTTTTATTTATCGATTATCAAAAAGCTTTTGACACATTATTTCATGAATCGACATGGGAAGCTCTACATTCACAAAATATTGAAACTGAATATATCAAAGTTCTCCAACACCTGTATAGAAATGGAAAAAGCAAAATTAGACTAGAAAAAACTGGACGTTCAATACCTATAGAAAGAGGAGTTCGTCAGGGGGAAATGATCTCTCCTACTATCTTTATAGCCGTTTTGGAAAAAATTATAAAAAGCCTTAATTGGAAAAGAGTCGGCCTTAACATCAACAATGAATATTTAAGCCACTTAAGATTTGCTGATGACATAGTCCTGCTTTCTGAAAGTTTAAACCAACTACAATCAATGATTAGTTCTCTACATGCTGCAAGTCTACGCGTGGGTCTTGAAATAAACCGCAATAAAACTTGTATAATGACCAACTCTACCAGAAAGTCAATATACATTCGAAACGAAGCGCTGGACTATGTCGATTCCTATGTATATCTGGGAAAGCTTATCTCTTTTCACAAAGAAAGAAATGAACAAGAAGTGGAGAGAAGAAGTACAATAGCCTGGAAGAAATTTTGGAGCTTAAAAGAAATATTAAAGAGCGACATGCCGATAGAAATTAAACAAAAAATAATGAACTCGTGCATTCTCCCTTCACTAACATACGCTAGTCAAACATGGCCATTCACTTACCACATAAAGTCAAAAATAAAAACCTGCCAAAGAAGCATGGAACGAAGCATACTTAAAGTAAAAAAAATACAGAAGATCCCCCATAGAATTATAAGACAGAGAACAAAACTAACCGACGCTCTGACCTTCTGTAAAAAACTCAAATGGCGTTGGGCGGGTCACGTGGCTAGACTAACAGACGGCAGATGGACTCACAAACTAACATCATGGAGCGGACCACCAGGTACCAGAAAAAGAGGTCGACCAGCAACACGTTGGTCGGACGACGTTGTACAAGTGGCCGGGAAACAATGGTTCAAAAAAGCTCATGATAGAGCCACTTGGCAAACTCTGGAGGAGGCCTTCACCTTCGAATGAGGGGTTCTTACTTTAATAGATATAATATTTTATTTTCTCTTTTATGTAACTTTTTGTAGTTTGTAAGAAATAAAAGGCTTTTTATTTTTATTTTTATTTTATTTATTTATTCAATTTTTTAGCTTAAAGGGTTTGTCTTGAACGAAATTTATCTTTCAATGAGCTTTGCCTCTAATGTTAGTGCTCTTACAGACGAACGGCGACAAGTGTCGATGGCTACCGTCGACAAGTGCGTCAGTAAAAAGCCTTAGGCATATTACATCTATAACAATATACAAGAATTTCGTCATAATTTCCAGTTATAAGAGCGCGGCGTTCCCCACCCCGGCCCCCTCCCCCGCGGCCGCCCCCGCCCCCTCCCCCGCGGACACCCGGCGCAACGTGACGGAGGTGCTCATCGCGGAGACTGAGAAGCACCTGGAGCAGCTGACAGCGCTGCACAAAACGCTCTGGACTGTGCTCGGGTGAGGATCGGGCTCCAGCTACAAGAGCGCGAGTTGCTATTTGTTAATTATCAAGTTGTCAATTTCCTAGGTTGGAGGGTTCAGTGTGGACGATGATCTATGAATCTATTTTGCCTTTTAATTGTTTTAAATAGAAGAAAATCACCGGTGTCAAAAGCTCTATCTGTTTGTATTTCAGCGATTCTGTGCGGTCGGAGGTGTGGGCGGCGCGGCGCACGCTGGCGCTGGGCGCGGTGGTGCTGCTGGCGGTGCTGCTGGCCTCGCCGCTGCTGATATGGCTGCTGCGCCACACCGTTGACACTATACAGGTGAGGTGACGGAGGTGTGGGCGGCGCGGCGCACGCTGGCGCTGGGCGCGGTGGTGCTGCTGGCGGTGCTGCTGGCCTCGCCGCTGCTGATATGGCTGCTGCGCCACACCGTTGACACTACTGTGTGAGGTGACGGAGGTGTGGGCGGCGCGGCGCACGCTGGCGCTGGGCGCGATGGTGCTGCTGGCGGTGCTGCTGGCTTTGACTACTGAGCAAGTCCTTCTCACAGAAGGAACTTCAGTATCTTCTAGAAAGATACTAAGAGACGTAAGGGACAATGCACGACGTGAGTTCTACAGTGCTTAAAAATTTTGTATGGGTTTAACCATATATCACATAATTTCTTCCTGTCATAACATTAAATAGATTCTGTAACTTTTCCAGGTGTTCACGGACTCGATAGAGCTCAGCACGCAGAAGCTGATGGCGGAGAAGCAGAAGAGCGACCTGCTGCTGTCGCGGATGCTGCCCCTCCCCGTGCTGCGGAGGCTGCGGGCCCAGCGGACGGTCCCGGCGGAGTCCTTCGAGGCCGTCACCATATACTTCAGCGACATCGTGGGCTTCACCAACATCTCCGCCAAGAGCACCCCCATGGAGATTATCAATATGCTCAATATGTTGTACAGGTGGGTCGCTCTATTGATTCTAAAGAGTATGTACAACCGAACATAATCCTTTATGAATATGAGTGGCACCTATCGTCACAAAAAGTCAGCTGATCTTTTATGGATGGGTCTTGGGAGGGATCGCTTTGCCTTTAATTTCCTTACTTAATATGGAACAATTTAATATGTAACCTCTTTATTGGCTAAATGATAAAATAGAAGTTTGGTTGCAGAATGTTCGACGACAAGATAATGAAGTACAACGTATACAAGGTGGAGACCATCGGCGACGCCTACATGGTCGTGTCCGGCCTGCCGCAGAGAAACGGTACCGCTCTATTCGCTCATATTACATTACCAGATATTACATTACATACTACACGCGACGGCGACGCCTACATGGTCGTGTCCGGCCTGCCGCAGAGGAACGGTACCGCTCTATTCGCTCATATTACATTACCAGATATTACATTACATACTACACGCGACGGCGACGCCTACATGGTCGTGTCCGGCCTGCCGCAGAGGAACGGTACCGCTCTATTCGCTCATATTACATTACCAGATATTACATTACATACTACTACACGCGACGGCGACGCCTATGTGGTCGTGTCCGGCCTGCTGCAGAGGAACGGTACCGCTCTATTCGCTCATATTACATTACCAGATATTACATTACATACTACTACACGCGACGGCGACGCCTATGTGGTCGTGTCCGGCCTGCTGCAGAGGAACGGTACCGCTCTATTCGCTCATATTACATTACCAGATATTACATTACATACTACACGCGACGGCGACGCCTACATGGTCGTGTCCGGCCTGCCGCAGAGGAACGGTACCGCTCTATTCGCTCATATTACATTACCAGATATTACATTACATACTACTACACGCGACGGCGACGCCTATGTGGTCGTGTCCGGCCTGCTGCAGAGGAACGGTACCGCTCTATTCGCTCATATTACATTACCAGATATTACATTACATACTACTACACGCGACGGCGACGCCTACATGGTCGTGTCCGGCCTGCCGCAGAGGAACGGTACCGCTCTATTCGCTCATATTACATTACCAGATATTACATTACATACTACACGCGACGGCGACGCCTACATGGTCGTGTCCGGCCTGCCGCAGAGGAACGGTACCGCTCTATTCGCTCATATTACATTACCAGATATTACATTACATACTACACGCGACGGCGACGCCTACATGGTCGTGTCCGGCCTGCCACAGAGGAACGGTACCGCTCTATTCGCTCATATTACATTACCAGATATTACATTACATACTACTACACGCGACGGCGACGCCTACATGGTCGTGTCCGGCCTGCCGCAGAGGAACGGTACCGCTCTATTCGCTCATATTACATTACCAGATATTACATTACATACTACTACACGCGACGGCGACGCCTATGTGGTCGTGTCCGGCCTGCTGCAGAGGAACGGTACCGCTCTATTCGCTCATATTACATTACCAGATATTACATTACATACTACACGCGACGGCGACGCCTACATGGTCGTGTCCGGCCTGCCGCAGAGGAACGGTACCGCTCTATTCGCTCATATTACATTACCAGATATTACATTACATACTACTACACGCGACGGCGACGCCTACATGGTCGTGTCCGGCCTGCCGCAGAGGAACGGTACCGCTCTATTCGCTCATATTACATTACCAGATATTACATTACATACTACACGCGACGGCGACGCCTACATGGTCGTGTCCGGCCTGCCGCAGAGGAACGGTACCGCTCTATTCGCTCATATTACATTACCAGATATTACATTACATACTACACGCGACGGCGACGCCTACATGGTCGTGTCCGGCCTGCCGCAGAGGAACGGTACCGCTCTATTCGCTCATATTACATTACCAGATATTACATTACATACTACACGCGACGGCGACGCCTACATGGTCGTGTCCGGCCTGCCGCAGAGGAACGGTACCGCTCTATTCGCTCATATTACATTACCAGATATTACATTACATACTACTACACGCGACGGCGACGCCTATGTGGTCGTGTCCGGCCTGCTGCAGAGGAACGGTACCGCTCTATTCGCTCATATTACATTACCAGATATTACATTACATACTACTACACGCGACGGCGACGCCTATGTGGTCGTGTCCGGCCTGCTGCAGAGGAACGGTACCGCTCTATTCGCTCATATTACATTACCAGATATTACATTACATACTACACGCGACGGCGACGCCTACATGGTCGTGTCCGGCCTGCCGCAGAGGAACGGTACCGCTCTATTCGCTCATATTACATTACCAGATATTACATTACATACTACTACACGCGACGGCGACGCCTATGTGGTCGTGTCCGGCCTGCTGCAGAGGAACGGTACCGCTCTATTCGCTCATATTACATTACCAGATATTACATTACATACTACTACACGCGACGGCGACGCCTACATGGTCGTGTCCGGCCTGCCGCAGAGGAACGGTACCGCTCTATTCGCTCATATTACATTACCAGATATTACATTACATACTACACGCGACGGCGACGCCTACATGGTCGTGTCCGGCCTGCCGCAGAGGAACGGTACCGCTCTATTCGCTCATATTACATTACCAGATATTACATTACATACTACACGCGACGGCGACGCCTACATGGTCGTGTCCGGCCTGCCGCAGAGGAACGGTACCGCTCTATTCGCTCATATTACATTACCAGATATTACATTACATACTACTACACGCGACGGCGACGCCTACATGGTCGTGTCCGGCCTGCCGCAGAGGAACGGTACCGCTCTATTCGCTCATATTACATTACCAGATATTACATTACATACTACTACACGCGACGGCGACGCCTATGTGGTCGTGTCCGGCCTGCTGCAGAGGAACGGTACCGCTCTATTCGCTCATATTACATTACCAGATATTACATTACATACTACTACACGCGACGGCGACGCCTATGTGGTCGTGTCCGGCCTGCTGCAGAGGAACGGTACCGCTCTATTCGCTCATATTACATTACCAGATATTACATTACATACTACACGCGACGGCGACGCCTACATGGTCGTGTCCGGCCTGCCGCAGAGGAACGGTACCGCTCTATTCGCTCATATTACATTACCAGATATTACATTACATACTACCACACGCGACGGCGATTTTTGATTTTTACATGCAATAGTTTTCAAAAGTTATTTGTCCGTAAAAATAATAACTGTATTTATTTTTTCTACTTAAGTTTACGTTTTTGGCTCGCTCAAAGACCTTGAAATTTCGAAAAAAGCACAAAATCAGACATTCAATTAAGATTTTTTTTACCATTTGCAATTAGAAAAATAAAAACAACGGACTGTTTTAATATTATTAATAATATAAACAATATCTAAAAAATATTTAAGACGATATACGACTGTTTCTTTACATTTTATACTTACATACCCGCGCCCTGTTTTTATTTGACCTCATTCGACTCCTACAGTTTCAACTAAGCGGTATTTTTCAGTTATCTGAGTGGTTCAATTGTAATTTGTGAGCTAAATAATAGATAGGAATTAGTAAATCGTTTCGTTTAATTTGATAGAACGATTAAAATCAAGTTCAAAACCTAAGATAGAAACGAGAGGGCGAACTAAATTACTATAGAGTTATGAAAAGATATACCGTCGCATACGAGTAGAAGAGCATATAACAATGGTACAAAAACTAGGTTTAATTTATCTGAGGCATGCAACTTATTCATCAGAATCTCCGAAGGCAGTTTTGGAAGCTATTATTTTATATTTGGCGGAAATCGACTAAATTGGATTTGTTGAACGCAGCCGGCTGTAATTTTGCCTTATGTTTAAACTACTTTTCTATAATTTAATGCATTAAAATTATTATTTTTACTTTCCTTAATGTATAAACATATATTTATAACTGACTAGCTGTTGCCCGCGACTTCGTCCGCGTTAACATAGTATAATAACAAAGATGGATAGTTTTCCCCTTTTTGTGGTTCCTTACCTTATACAAAGGGTAAAAACGGGACCCTATTTAAGCAAACGTCAAACGCAAACGTCAATAAACTTTCATGTTCTTAACTCAAGAAATTACGGACTTTCATTCAAACTTTCAACCCCAATTTCACCCCCTTGGGGGTAGAATTTCCAAAAACGCTTAAATACCTATCCATTCATTTTTAATCAGCAGTTTAAAAATAAACTTTCATGTTTCTAACTTAAGAAATGACGGACTTTCATTTAAACTTTCAACCCCTATTTCACCCCCTTGGGGGTAGAATTTTCAAAAACGCTAAAACATGTATCCAATAATTTTAATCAGTAGCCCAAACATAAAATTTCATGTTTCTAACTCAAGAAATAACGGACTTTCATTCAAATTCTCAACCCCAATTTCACCCCCTTGGGGGTAGAATTTCCAAAAACGCTTAAATACGTATCCATTCATTTTTAATCAGTAACCCAAAAATAAAGTTTCATGTTTCTAACTCAAGAAATGACGGACTTTCATTCAAACTTTCAACCCCTATTTCACCCCCTTCGGGGTAAAATTTTCGAAATTCCTTCCTTAGTGAGTGTCTACTTAATAAAACAACCCTACTCACCAAATTTCGTGGCTGTAACTTTAACAGTTTTTGCTCAGCGATGATGAATCAGTCAGTCAGTCAGTCAGTCAGGACATGTAATTTTATAAGTATAGATAAAAATTAATATTTATCACTTTAACCCTACGAATAATAAAAACTATTTAACCGATTAAAAAAAAATAGGACAAAAATTCATTTTTTTGATATTTCAAGACACTTGAGCGAGCCAAAAATAAAAGAAATATATAACTTTTATAACATATACATAATCATATAAGTCCAAGGCAACTTTTGATTCCTATTACGTAAAGAAATTTAAAGAAAAAAAATCGCCCATACAACGTGACACACCCTAACGTGGAACTCTCCACTAAAACCCCGTGGTGCTCCACTCACCGCTTAGGCAAAGTTACGGGCACGATCAACCCACCGCAACTTTACCAACGGTTGTCTATGCCAGACTCATCAAAACATTCAGGCTTTTCTAGGTCGCCTCGAGAGGTGGCCTAGACAAGCCCACACGGGGCGACGGCGACGCCCACATGGTCGTGTCCGGCCTGCCGCAGTGGAGCGGTACCGAGAGACTCGCTCATATTACATTACCTAATATTACACATACTAGTTACTAGTACATATAACGATCTCGTGGCTCCTGGATGCCATCGTGGAAATCGGTGGAAAATGTCGGCATGCATGATTTTAGGAGCCCCGTCGCAATTAGGATGAGTAGTTGTATCTCGAGTGACACTATTATAAGTACATAATATTACGTGCTGTTACAACCCTAGTTAGTATGTCTAATTCGTTTACTTAAAAGCAGTTAGCTATATTCTTCGATATTTTTCCGTTTGCGTTGCAGTTTTCGTTTAGTATTCATTATACTTCAATTTATCAGTCAGTTAGATTCTGGAAGCCGGGCAAGTGAGGTGTGAGAAGTCGTAGTAAAGTGTATAACTAATTAATTTTGGGATAATAAATTAGTCGGGGTGAACTTTTGGTTTTTTTAAACTGACACAGAGGGTGCTGCAAAACAGTGCCATCTAGAGAAATTGATCCTATTACCGAATACTTAAGTGGCGTTCTTGCATACGCTTTCGCACACGATGGTATATTTTTTAATGATTCGGTAGCAAGATTTATACTCTCTTAAGCTCCGTTTAGACCAAACGAGCGAATGCTCATTCTAGGAAAGCTCTTTTGATGTAAACTAACAACGAGCATTCTTTCGTTGTTCTAGTGTGTTCGCCACGTGTTCGGCGGTAAATAGGTAGAATGCTCTAAGAATCTCGCTCGTTTGGTGTAAACGACGCAAGAGCGCTCGAGCAATTGCCTAGAGCGTTCTTTCGTGTTCGGACGTGCTCGCTCTTCGAGGCGGTCTCTTCAAAGGGATTCTAGTGTTCTTAATATTTTTACTTTTTGGCGGCTGGTTTTAAGTAGTTTATCAAAGGTTATTTCGTAAATATGGATTGGAGTAATGAAAAATGTTTAGAAACGATAGAATTATACCATAACAAAAGATGTTTATGGGATCCAACCTTTGATGATTATAAAAATAAATTAACTACTTATCGTTGACGAATGAGCAATGAGCATTCGCTCGTTTGGTCTAAACGGAGCTATATGATTCTCATCTATAGAGCAAAAATTCTTATTCTTGATGTTCTTGTTGATTCGATTGGTGTAAACGATCTAAAGTATGTTGTAACGAATTATAGTTTACACTAAACGAATACGAAAGAATGTTCTTGTACTGTTCTTGCTCTATGTTCTTTTGGTGTAAACCCACCTTTACACACATCCCGCCCTATCCGAGCAACGTTTTGTAGAAAGCGAGATATAGCGCTCTCGCCTTCGCGGATTCTCGTCGGGCATATAACGATAGATAGCTTAAAGATAGCTGTAGATAGATCTCTTATACTGTACCCTCCATCTCGACAGGCAACCGGCACGCGGTGGAGATTGCGGACATGGCGCTGTCGCTGATGCGCGGTCTGTCGGGCGCGGTGGTGCCGCACTGCCCGGCCGAGCCGCTGCGGATCCGCGCCGGCGTCAACACCGGGCCGTGCGTCGCCGGCGTGGTGGGCGCCACCATGCCGCGCTACTGCCTGTTCGGCGACACCATCAACACCGCCAGCCGCATGGAGAGCACGGGCGAGGGTAATCCCACGCCGCTTGATGCATGCGACTACGCGCGGTGTCATAATATGAATCGTGGCGTCGTCACGTTCCAGAATGTGTACCGAACAAAGTGATACTTTAGTTCTGTTGCACCCTGTAGTACAAAGAGTTCACTGTAAAAGTGGCAGCGCTAAAAGAGTTAACTACTTTTGACTTAGCTATGTTTATATGAAAAATGCCCTAACATAACTTTTCTCATTTAATGAAAAAGTATTTCTTTTAGAGTTCGCTGTGAAGAAATCTATATACACACCCTAAAGTAGTATCACATGATTATCACTTTGTTACCTCTTGCATATTGGTCGCGGTGGTTGCAGCGATGAAGATCCACATCTCGCAGACGACGAAGGAGGTGCTGGACGAGTTCGGCGACTACATCACCGAGCCGCGCGGCGTCGTCGACGTCGCTGTACGTACAGTATATACCGCTATATTACCGGCTTGTGTCTCAGTATGTACCATAATATCTATAACCCATAAACTCCCAAGCGGCACCCGAGTGCCGCATAACAATTGAAAATCTATTGTGTCTGGAATTCCCACGATCGAGGTAATAACATTACCCGTATTAAAATATTGTTAGATATCTAATCGTTACATAATATTCGATTTCGAGGGCGCCAGATTCTGCCACTGGAATTCTGCTGACTGGAATGAAACGTGGTGTCCTCGAGAGTTCAGACACTATGCAATATACCGTCCGGTGATAACGGCGGCCTCCCCTGTACCTGTGTAAACACCGACGCACTCGTTCCAGGGCAAGGGCATGATGCAGACGTACTGGCTGGTGGGCAAGCGCGGCGAGACGCAGCCCGACAGCCCGCAGTGCCTCCGCCTGCAGGACTACGACCAGGACGTGCTCGAGCTGCTCATCAAATGAATCTTACACTCGTGCGCGGCCTCTAAGGCCCGTATTTTTGGTCAGTACTTAAGATGCATCTCGGTCTCAAGACACGGTTCAGGCTCTGTGATTGGCTGGCTGTCAAAATTTGGACCAATCACAGAGCCGAACCGCGTCTTGAGACCGGGTCGCATCTTAAGTACTGACCAAAAATACGGGCCTAAGATCGCTCGGCGGAACTGGAGGCGAGCGGCGCACGTGTGCGATGTCTATCGATCGTGTATACTGTATACCGACAATAACTGCCAATAGCGTGTCGGCGTCTCGCGAATCGCGATCTACCGGCAGCCTGTCCCAGCGCACCCGCCTGGCTCCTCTCCCGTTCCTCCCCGCTCCACCCCCGCTTCTCCCCCGCTCCGACCCCGTCCCATCGACGAGACCTAAACATTAAATATTGTGCCCTTCTCTTTCAGTTTTGCCGAGCGATCTAAAAATTTTGCGCGGCCTATACGTATGTGGGTGTAGCGTCCCGATATTGACGATAAACATTTAGAGCAGCACGAGTAGGCGCATGAGTACCGGAAACTATTCCACCTCAATTTTTTATGCGATCCTCTTCAAATTACCCTCCTGATGATATAAATGCATGTTGCCATGGTGCAACTCGGTGCCATATTGTTTAAACAAACATTGTTTAAACAATTGCAAGGAATTGTTATTTTTCAACCGGACATTTTTTTTATATTCTTTATTGAAATACCAATAAAAAAGGTCCTTTGACTTTTCACGATAAAGTTAATATTTTTAAAGATATGAATTTTTAAAGGTTCGAAAAATCTCAAATTTGGGTACTTTTGACCCATGAAAAATATATTAAAAAAGATAATAATGTCTAAGTTATATATTATTTTAAATTCTCTATACAATAGTTAATAATATATTTAATAGAGATTTAAAAACGATTCATTGTTTATATCTTTTTTTACCTTAGCAAAAGTAGACAAAAAATTGTGTTTTTTGTATGGGAGCCCCCCTTAAACATTTACTTTATTTTAATTTCATTATTTATTATTAAAGTACAAATATAATTAAGGATTTTGTGAAATTTTCAAGTGCCTAGCCGTTACCATTATTGATTACGAGCAAAAAAGGCCAAAAAAATCACGTTTCTTGTATGGGAGCCCCCCTTAAATATTAACTTTATCTTATTTATAGTATTTGTTCTTATAGCGGCAACAGATATACACAATCTGTGAAAATTTCAGAAGTAGCTAGCTATAGCGGTTTTTGAGATACAGCCTGGAGACATACAGACAAACGGACAGACAGTATCTCAAAAACCGCTATAGCTAGACTTCTGAAATTTTTACAGATTGTGTATATCTGTTGCCGCTATAACAACAAATACTAAAAATAAAATAAAGTATAATATTTAAGGGGGCTCCCATACAAGAAACGTGATTTTTTGGCCTTTTTTGCTCGTAATCAATAATAGTAACAGCTAGGCACTTGAAAATTTCACAAAATCCTTAATTATATTTGTTATTTAATAATTAATAATAAAATTAAAATAAAGTAAATGTTTAAGGGGGGCTCCCATACAAAAAAACACAGTTTTTTGTCTACTTTTGCTAAGATAAAAAAAGATATAAGCTATGATTTTTTTTTAATCTCTACTAACGATATTATTAACTATTGTATAGAGAATTTAAAAATATATATTACTTAGACACTATTATTTTTTTTAAATATATTTTTCATGGGTCGAATGTACTCAAATTTGAGATTTTTCGAACCTTTAAAAATTAATATCTTTAAAAATATTAACTTTATCGTAAAAAGTCATAGGACCTTTTTTATTGGTATTTTAATAAAGAATATAAAAAAAATGTCCGGTTGAAAAATAACAATTCCTTGCAATTGTTTAAACAATGTTTGCTTAAACAATATGGCACCGAGTTGCACCGTGGCAACATGCATTTATATCATCAGGAGGGCAATTTGAAGAGGATCGCATAAAAAAATTGAGGTGGAATAGTTTTCGGTACTCATGCGCTGACGCGTGCTGGTCTAATTGTGACTCGATTTGGATTTTTCGTCGTTACATTGACGTACCATGTGTAGGGATCTCGTCTGCTCATACTGTGACGACTTGCGTTGGTCTGAATTAGATAATTTTATGATTTTATAATATTGTGTAATTTGCCGCGACAAAGTATTATAATATTTTTTTATAACTGTTTATCAAATACATAAATTATATGTACCTACAGTACTTTTATAAATGACTTCACAAACGGACTAGTGATAATGTACCTACTTAACCTTTTTTTTTTGACGTGATAACGTCTTATAATTCGATATGGGGTGCGCGCCCGAAAAACATGACAGTTCATGCGGCGTTACCTCGCTGACAGCTCTGAGGCGTTCCATTTACACTCTCAAGTCTCTCAACAACCGTAAGGCCCACCTGGGCCGCGCTCTTTGTTTCGATTATATTACGTATTTCGATGACTTAGAGAATACTTTTGTATGAAGAAGTTTGGTTAGTTATGACCTTTGATACTTTGACCACACTCTGAATGAAAAATAAATAAACAATCTGTGAGCTATTAGTATTATTTCGGCTATTCAAAATTGTGCTCTATTTCCTACGTGTCAAGGTATGACTTAATACATGAAGAATAAAGTATTCGTTTATTTCTTCTGAACAAGTCACTAATTATAGTTTCGAAAGTTTATAATTGAGAAACTAATATCACATCGGACTAAATACTATATTATGATGGCTTGATAGATAGAAAATTTAACATATTTATTTATTTATTTATTTCGATTCACCAACAGAATATCATCTCACACATTAAATAAAATACAAACAATAGTAACTTATAGGTTAAATGACTTCCAATGACAGGTGAAATACAGCATGTAATGGCGACAAAGAAATTAGTGATGAAAATGAGATGAGATGAAATGAGGTGAGAAACGATTGTTACATAACAATTTGTTCCATATAAACTAAACAAGAAAATAACATTAATATAATGCTTATAAACAAGGATGGTTTTGTTTAACTTTTGTTAATAGGTCGTCATAACGTGACGACTAATCATAGGCGCTTCAAGTCTTACAAACAGCTGTTATAAGTTACAAATAATAATATTTTAATATTAATTTTTTAATTTAACCACAAAAAAAAATTTAAACATATATTATAATGTAGTTCACACAAACATAAAATATGGATTATATGTAAGGATATTTCATATTACATTAATTTTACAAAGAGGGTAGGCCGGGCGCCATTTTTTTTGCACATTGACCTGCCAACTTTTTTGCATAGATTTTTCCCGGAACTGAGGAGTTAAGGCTATGACGTTGTCACGTTCAACTATCGTCAGTAAACCGACTTTACAGACAACCAATTTTTTTTTTTATGAGGGGAAATACTTTGCGTATCCTCCACCCCCTCGGGGGAAGGGGCGGCGGTATGTGGGACTCCCTACAAGAGGTCTACCCACTAAACCCCCCCCCCCCCCCCCCAGCCCTCCGTCATGCGCCTAGTGCGGGAGGGACGGGTACCGCGGAGCGCTTCAACTCCGCCCCACCTACTTAACCCTAAAATACTTGAACGTTCTATTTGCATTAACGTAGCAGCTACACAAAGTCAAACTTCATCGAAATAAAAAGCCCCTAAAGCAGAAAGAAGCTCCCGACTCCCGAGCTGCTAACTATAAAGACCAAAAAATAAATAATAATAATTAAATAAAAAACATTCATTTTCAGACCAGTGATCCATAGTGTTAGTAACAATTAGGCTTAAGAACTATGTTAGTACATGTATATAATTTACAATTTCAAAATTAATAATAAATGATGTCTATGATTGACAGGTTCATTGAGACTTCATAACATGAAGTTCAAAATAGTGAAAGAGTAGATTCAGTCTTGGTTATGAAATTCAATTTACCTGCCCACCAAGACTGAATCTACTCTTTCACTAACCATCCTCAGGACTTTGTTCGAGCTCCCTCGCACTCTGTTAACTAGTAAGGCGACTTTTTTCCTCATCAGTGCATAAAAGACGTCTACACTGGCATCTGCGAACATACCCGATGCACTACAGTAGCGAGGTAGCCGGAACAAAGCCCTGAAGATGTTATTGTACTGAATCCGTAGGGCATTGTAAGACTTCTGTGTATATTTGGCCCACAGACTGCTCGTATAAAATGTCTGGCAATATGCTTTAAAAAGAGTGATCTTAACTTCCGCTGTGCATCGAGCAAATCTGTGTGCCAACATATTGCCACGGACTGCCAATGCCCTACGTTCCCTCTCCACATCCAATTCATCACACAAGTCTTCAGTGACTACATTTCCCAAGTATCTAAACTGTGCGACACTGCTGTGCTGTGTTTATGGTTAGTGGGGGTATTGTGGAAGGGCCTTTATTTTGATTAATAACATAAACTCACTTTTTTTGCATTATACTTTAGACCGTGTGACACAGCATAAGACTCGCAGGTCTTCAGAAGTACTCGAAGTCCCCCAATCGAGGGACTCAACAAAACCATGTCGTCAGCATAACTAAGATTCACACACATCATCGATAAAGCATCCGACATGTGTTTTGCTAAGCTCCTCGATCAGGTCATTTACATATATTATATTGAACAGATGAGGAGAGGTTAATCCCCCTTGTCTCAAGCCACATCTCATATTATACTCATCAGAGTATGAATTTCCCCATCTTACAACATTTTTTGGTTATTGTACCAGTATGAAAAAAATTTAATAATATCTGGAGACAATCCAGCCATCACTAGCTTATTCCACAGCTTATCATATAAAACCCTATCAAATGCTTTGGACAAGTCTAGGAAGCAAGCATAAACAGGAGTTTTCCTAGCAACATAATAATTAACTGTATGCTTTAGAGCTAATATAGCACTTTCAGTAGAGAGGCCCGGTCTAAAACCAAATTGTGTGTCTTGTAATAATGTTGTAATACTATCCAAATGTTTATTTAGTAAGCCATCCAAAACCTTAGCCATGATTGTGGCCAATGAAATTGGTCTATAGTTCTGTTTATATTTTACAACTGGAACCACTATCGTTTTTATAAGATCCTTAGGCAAATAGGAATGACGTAAACAGAGTGTTTACAACATACCTAGTATTCTATTTATATGGGGTCCAGCATGTTGCAGGTGCTCGATGCTGAGCCCGTCATGGCCAGGTGACTTACCTCGCTTCATATCTTTCAAAACATTATGAATATCTTTGGCTGTAAAGGAGATAAGTTCCTGGCCACTCCCATACTCAACAGCTTGCACCGGCAGCATGGCTGGTTGTACTACAAAATTTTCTTTAAAAATATTAGCTATTTCACTTGGGTTACTAATTCTATCCACACTTACTGGGAGCTTTATTTTCCTATTCAGTTTTTTAGTACCTTTCCAAAACTTGTTAAACTTTTTTGCTGCATGTTGTGAAGCAAGAATATCCATTTTAATTTGTTCCTGATTATTAATACAATACTTTAAACGAGATTTAAACACTCTTCTACTCTAGAGGGCCACTATTTTGCTTTCCATACTGAACATAACACAGAAAATCTGCTCTAGCCTGTTTATGTGCTTCCCTAACATGTTTATTCCAGTCATGTATAACTTTAAATTATTTTACTTGTTTATCTAATCTACTACAGCTCTCTGTTGATGCTTGTGTAAGAACACAAACAGTGTCATGATAAAGTTTTTCTAATACATGTCTATGTTCTAAATTATTACACATTCTATCAGCGCATTCACTAAGTTCACTGGGAAAATTTAAACGCTTTAACCCACTATTGCATAACTTATAGTATTCATTTATCTCATCTATTTTCCTACTGCCCCATACAATGTTTTTACAAATGGTATTTTTACTTTTTTTTGAAGTGAAAACTTCTTTAGCGGCGTTGAGCACTTTTGTGGGATGGGTAAAAACTATGAAACTCGCGTCAGATTCTCATGCTGATCGAAAAACCAAGGAAAAAACGTAGGACGGTTGGAGAGTAGTGTTGTAACATCGAAATCAATTAATCGAACAATCGATTGTTTTTTTTCCGATTGTCGATATTTTTAATCGGTTGTAAGGGTTTCGATTAATTAAAAAAAAACTATTTTTTAAAAATCGATTTTCATAAAAAATGGGTTAAAAATTTAATCGATTGTAAGGGTTTCGATTATTTAATTAAAACGATCGTTTATTTTTGAAGTGAAAACTTCTTTAGCGGCGTTGAGCACTTTTGTGGGATGGGTGAAAACTGTGAAACTCGCGTCAGATTCTCGTGCTGATCGAAAAACCTTGGAAAAACCGTAAGACGGTTGGAGAGTAGTGTTTTGTGTCGAACTCGAACTCGAACTCGAATTGATTGTAAGGGTTTCGATTAATTAAAAGAATCGATTTTTTAATAATCGTTTTTCATAAAAAATGGGTTAAAAAAATGCACAACGTTAATAATCAAGTTTTCACTTCTGCCGGCACTTTATTTTAGGTCATTTATTTCATTTATTTATTTTAGGTCGCTCAAACAGCACGGTCATTAGCGACCACTTTAGGCTTACAATTTTAAATTAAATCATAATAATTAATTAACTTTAGAAATGTTACAATTTATTTCAAGTTTAGATTGAATTATACTTAAGTTACATGTTACTTCTAATGGCAAATGAAAAAAGCTGTCGTTTTGCTATTATCAGTCTTTACCGCTCACGTAGAATGTAAATCACTATTTTGCATCGATATCCCTCCATGGTACGTCAAACCCTTGTGAATATTGTTAATAGTTATTATAGAATATTTGTTCCAAATAGATAATAAAAAGTTATTTTATTATATTTTTGCTTTAACTTACTGTCCTTTAGAAACTCGTCTCTCTCTATTTACTATTTAGATTTTAGAGTGACCTACCTAATAAAATATAGTAGCGACTACTAAGTACTAAGATATAGTATGAAAGTGTCCGTGCTCCGTGGCCTAATGGGTAACCTTTGGTTTTTTTATTATAAAAATTGGGGCCGTCTATGGGCTGTTCGCCCATATCCTTTTTTTAGGGTTCCGTACCCAAAGGGTAAAAACGGGACCCTATTACTGAGACTTCGATGTCTGTCCGTCTGTCTGTCCGTCTGTCTCCAGGCTGTAACTCAAGAACGGTAATAGCTAGAGAGTTGAAATTTTTACAGATTATGTATTTCTGTTGCCGTTATAACAACAAATACTAAAAACAAAATAAATTAAATATTTGAGGGGGGCTCCCATACAACAAACGTAATTTTTCAAACATTTTTGCTCGGTATCAACGATGACAACAAGTAGGCACTTGAAATTTTCACAAAAGCCTTAATTATATGTGAACTTTAATAATTAAAAATAATATTTAAATAAAATAATAATTTAAGGGGGGCTCCCAAACAAAAAAATGCAATTTTTGGCCTATTTTTGCTCTATAACGGTACG
The DNA here is from genome assembly GCA_963422495.1 of Polyommatus iphigenia. NCBI lineage: Eukaryota > Metazoa > Arthropoda > Insecta > Lepidoptera > Lycaenidae > Polyommatus > Polyommatus iphigenia. Next base: position 7,152,131 of record OY730184.1, read on the forward strand.
GAACCCTTCGTGCGCGAGTCCGACTCGCACTTGGCCGATTATTTTTATTTATTCTATAGATTTTTCGCACCAAGGATAATTGAAATAATATTATTAAGTAATTTTAATTAATTGTAGTCCATAACGCCATGGACTTTTTTTTTTAATAATAGAATAGATTATAATATTATGTATATTTTTAGGAATCAGAAGTGATAAAACATAAAAAAAAAAAACAATTTTAATTGACCTAAAATTAACAATTTACTAATTAATCAAAATTTGTTACAATAGACAATCGTTAATTATTACACACAGATCACAATATCACAATAACCACTTGAACACTTTTAAAATAAAGCACTGATACAAAATAGACCAAATATAACAATAAGAGACTAACCTCCTGAACGCGTAACACCGAAAACATCTACCTTACCGGTCGACGAACGGGCAGCAAAGAGGCCCTTGCCTGGTTATGCTTCTGCTTATGTAGGAGGTAGTGGGGATCGGTGTAACCTGTTCTGGGGTATGATTTTTAGATAATACGGCCTATCCTGATCGTGCACCGTCCTCGGCTGCACCAGCAATATCTTCTGGGGAGCTGCTTGGACTTGAACTCATGGGAGTATCTTGTTCGCCTTGCTCGCCCATATGTGGCACCTCGACTCTCGGGAGGGTAGCAGGGTCAGCGAGTGCACTCGTCGATGCACCGGAATCCTCGGGGTCATCGTCACAGTCATCTGCAATGTTAAACATACGAATGTTATGATATTATAAGTTTAAACACTTACGGATTTTGTCGCGGAGCACTTTTAAAAGTGCTCCGCGACAAAATCCGTAAGTGTTTAAACTTATAATATCATGAGTGATACTCGCGAAAACTTAAGAAATCATTATACGAATGTTAGTTAACTATAGCATGCACGATAGTGTCTAGTCTTCCATTCATCACTCTTACAAGGCCCTCGTTCATCAAACTAACACTACATTAGCTAAGACACTTCTCTTTCAACAAACGTGCATACATCTCATGCGAAGTGTCCCAATCATAAACACTTTAACTTGTACAAGTTTTCCTCATGAAAGTAAACCAGCACTGCCGCTGCCAGGTCTGCGCCTGATATCTGTTCAGAGAACATGTTTTCTGGGCTGCGCCCACCAGCACTGCGGCTGCCAGGTCTGCGCCTGATACGCGTTCAGGGAACACGTTTACTGGGACTGCGCCCACCAGCGCTGCGGCTGTTAGGTCTGTGTCTGATACGCGTTCAGGGAACACCTTTACCGGGACTGCAGTCTGCACCCACCAGCGCTGCGGCTGCAAATCTGTCGAGACCTGACTCAGTCTACTCAGACAAGTAGCCGAAATGCGTTTCCAATGCACTAAAAACAAAAATGAACACATTAGACGTTTAAAATCAGACTCACTTTCAAAAAATGCAGCACAACTCTCGGGACACCATTCGCCTTTCCATGGGACCATGTATTGAGCTGCGCCTTAAGTCGTCTTGCCTCTCGCCTCACTCAGTAATTTCAGCTCGTACCGGTCACTTGGTAAGATCTTGATGATGCGGTACGGGCCCCTCATTCCAGGGTCGAGTTTTCCAGTGGATTGGGTGTACTTGACCACGAAAACTTGATCGTTGATCTGGAACTTTCTCAGCGGGTGTCTCTGACGATTTACCCTAGAATCCTGAGCATCTTGATTCTTATCGAGTGATGCCTTGGCTGCACTCCTGCTAAGTTCTCTCATTGCTTCACGGTTGGGACTGGAGCTCTCGACGGCAACGTCTCGGATCAGTGCACGAATCACGGGCGTGGTCGCATTAGTACCGATTAATAAATACAAAGCAGAATATTGTGTGGTCTTTTGCTTAGTAATATTTAAAACTAACTGTATTTTACACAAAGTATCAGACCAATTTAAAGTTTTACAATTTACTTCAACACGAAGTAAGTTAAGAACGGTTCTTACATAACGCTCGGCCTGCCCATTGGAATGGTGCATTTCGGGCGTTATGTAGTGAATATCACTACCCATATCGGATATCCAACTTGTGAAAGCTGAAGACTCAAACATGCGGCCACGGTCGCAAACTATTAATTTAGGGACTCCAAACAAAGAAATGGAACTATTAAATACTCGTTTTAATTCATTAGTGTCTTGTTTGTACATGGGATAAAGTAAACAAAATTTTGTAAAGGAATCAACCAAAACTAGTACAAACTTATAGCCATTAGACTCTGGTAGTGGACCTAAAACATCTACATGAATAATCTCGAATGGAACATCAGATTTTTCCCATGATGTAATAGGCTGACGAGGGGCTCTTGGGACTCGTTTCTTTGAAATGCAAACCAAACAGTGTGAAGTATATTTTCGAAAAAATTGCCTTAAACCCGGAAACCAGAAATGTTTTAAAATTAGGTCGTAAGTTTTATCAGCCCCGATGTGCTCGTGCTCGTCATGAACGACTCGCAATAAGCTCAACCTATGTCCCTTAGGTTGAGCTTATTGAGAGTTAGATAACAAACGAGATTCTTCACCGACAGGTGAATATCGGTAATAAAGGATATCGTTTTTACACACGTATCGGTTGGAGTCTAAATTGCCGTCTCTGAGTTTTTGTATGAGATCAAGTGTTTCAGAGTCAGCTGACTGAGCTATTTGAGCCCAATTTAAAGGTCGGTCTATGTTGTTGACTTGCAACGCTGGTGGATTCCTGCTCAAGTAGTCTGCATGACTCATCATTACACCTTTACGATAATGTATTTCGAAATTAAAATCCTGCATGTAAATCCACCAGCATGCAACTCTTGGAAGCAGATCCTTTTTACGCTCGGTGGCCTTCAAGGCGTTGCAGTCAGTTATTATTTTAAAATGTATGCCAATAAGATAGTGGCGAAAATGTTGCAAGGCCTTGACGACCGCCAGCGTTTCCAATTCATATGAATGGTATTTGGGTTCTGCACCTTGAGTTACTTTACTAAAGTAAGCTACAACCCGTTTATTACCACTCACATGGACCTGCATTAGCACTGCACCGTACCCTGAACTACTAGCATCGGTGTGTAGTTCTGTGGGAAGGCTCGGGTCAAAAATTGCTAGTATTGGCTCGCTGGTTAGATGCTGTATAAGTTCTTGGCGAACTCGATTTTGTTCGGGTCCCCACTCAAATTTAACATCTTTCTTTGTAAGACGCGAGATACAAGCAGTTTTTGTCGCGTAGCCTTCGATATAACGTCGGAAATATCCCGCGAGTCCTAAAAATTGGCGTACTTGTTTGACGTTAGTGGGTACAGGTGAATTAACTAAAGCCTCAACTTTAACGGAGCTCGGCCTTACCTGACCGTGACTAATTACGCGCCCTAGGTACTCTATTTTAGTGGTAAGGAAGGAACACTTTTTCATGTTAATAGAAAATCCGGCCTCCGTTAAAGTTTTTAAAACGTTACGTAACAAAGAAACGCCTTCCTCGATAGACATGCTTAGAATAAGCACGTCATCAATATATACGAGAACATTTCCCGAATCTATGAATTTACGCAAAGTATTGTTGATAATACGTTGATAAACGGTCGGAGAGTTACACAAACCATAAGGCATTTTTAAGTATTCGTAATGAGCTTCGGGAGTTACGAAACCGGTTTTGTGAATAGAACTCTCCTCGATAGGGATCTGGTGAAATCCCGAAGCCATATCCAAGGATGAGAAGAATTTCGAGCCCCCAAGCCGATCAATGTGGTCGTCAATCAGGGGTAGGGGATACCTATCCCCAACAGTGATGCGGTTCAGTGCCCTGAAATCCACACACATTCGGTCTGAACAGTCTTTCTTCTTGACCAAAATGATCGGACTTGCGTACTCGGAATTGGACTCCCTAATAATGTTCTTATCTAACAAATCCTGACAAATCTCGCGCACCTTTAATTTTTCCGGGTATGATAAGCGATACGGGTGGTATGCGACAGGTATGTCGCTTGTCAGGCTCATGTGCATTTTGCCTGTCTTCACAGTCGTAGTGGCTGTGCCGGAAATAAAAAAAAAAGAAAATTCGTTTATGACAGTCATCAGCTTGGCAAGCTCCACGCCTTCGAGAGGCGTATTTATTGTACCGGGCTCGTTAGTGTCAACTACATTAATTTCTAATATTCTATTAGGTGTGTGAGTAAGGTATTGCTTATCTTTTGTACGAATAAACGTTACGCCATCACGATTCAGAACGTCCGTCCCTATTATAATCGGCGTGTTCATATAAGAGGCGGGCACGATCACAAAATCTACTTCGAGTGCGATATTATCAAAGCTCAACCGTCAAAGTGATGTATTCTCGAGCTAAAAATTCCTTGTCACCTATTCCTTTCAAGGAGAAGTTAATTGGCTTACGCTGACCAGAAAAATAGTGCACTACTGCAGAGGATATCAAGGACACATTGAGGGCACCGTTGTCTATCAAAATGTCCACCGGAATGCCCTGAATTACGCCTGTACTTATATCACGGTTGTTGTTCATAGACAAACGTTCGTTACACAAATTGACCGTACGCTTTTTGTTATTAATGTTTTGAGACTCAGATCTAGCTTTAGCAAAACACTCAGTTTCCTTGTGCCCTCGTTTTTTGCAAAAAGAACAAGTTGGTTTTATAGTGTTCTCGGTAACATTACGCTTTTTTGGACACTTATCTTTAAAATGGCCAACTTCACCACAAATAAAGCACTTATTTTCAAACCTGCTAGAATTACTTACAAAACTACGTTTTCTGTTTGTGTTGAAATTTTGAGATATCTTAGCTTTATCCGTGTTACGATTATTTACGTCAGACTTGCGGGTAGGTTTAACGTACGTAGCTAAAAATGAAACTAAGTTTTCCGTTGTTAGGTCAGCATTCGTAGCTGCCGCACGAACTTGTACGTCACTGATACCGTATATCACTATTTGCACAATAAGATCATCGCTTAGCCCTCTCACCGTCCGTAACCGTAACAATGAACGACGCGCGTATTCTGCATATGATAAAAACTTTTCGGACGATGAATTTAACACTTCATGAAGTATTTGCGCGTAATTAACTTTTTGTGGACACAAAGACTTAAATTCTTTAACGAAATTTGACCACGAACGGTCATTGGTAGCCCATTCGTTCAGCCAAGTCCTTGCGTCCCCTTTTAAGCAATTCACCACCCGAGAAAAACACTCATAATCATCCCAATGATGCGTTATATCTCATTACACCACACTTCAAAGTTATTTATAGCCGAATCAAAGTTTGACACATAATAATTAGAACACTTAGGTTTTACGTACGTATCTAACGCCTTTACAAAAGCTTGCGTCATCGAAGTTTCATTTTTATTCAAAGGAGGTGTATTACCACGAACGGACGACGGAACATGCGAACCATTAATCGTATTTTCCTCAATAGCACTCAGTCGAGACATTATTAATCCTAAAGTATCTTTTACGGACTTATCTCGAGGGTAGTATTGAGATTTATTTGAATTTCGACGCGAATGATCTGAACGAGACCTCGAACTTTTACGTGAGCGGTTACTATCACTAGAATAAGATCTAACTCGTCGCGATACCGAACGATTCCTACGACGCGGGCGACGTGAATGCGATCTATCACGGTACGGACGCGCACGGGAGCGCGCTCGGCTACAGCTCGTACTACGATGTCGCGACGGGGAACGAGTTTTGCTATCGCCTGAAGTCGAGCGCAGCCTACTTCGACGTGACCGTTGACTAATATTTCGGGATGTTTTAACGGTTCGTTCACGTGAAACGCGTGGCATAGTAAAAATCAACGATTGTCTACGCTGGCAAGGCTAATATGTGGACGAAATTCTATCCCACTTCTGATTTTAGGAATCAGAAGTGATAAAACATAAAACAAAATCACAATATCACAATAACCACTTGAACACTTTTAAAATAAAGCACTGATACAAAATAGACCAAATATAACAATAAGAGACTAACCTCCAGAACGCGTAACACCGAAAACAACTACCTTACCGGTCGACGAACGGGCAGCAAAGAGGCCCTTGCCTGGTTATGCTTCTGCTTATATAGGAGGTAGTGGGGATCGGTGTAACCTGTTCTGGGGTACGATTTTTAGATAATAATATACATATAATAAATAAATATATATATTTTTTATTTTATAAATTACATAATTATAATGTTAGTGTTATGAACGGCGTGGTCCCAGTGTGGCGGCCAGTAGATCCGACATTTTCCGATTTCCTTAGATATTATGCTGCACCACCCTTTGCCTTTAGATGTTGTGACATTGGCTTGGTGGAGAGGGGTCACTCAAGCTGGGTGGAGTTTCTACGGTGTTAAAGGGATATCGTTCTGTGTCGAATCTACCAGATGCCAGCCAGTGGAGTCTGGGGTCCACACTTGGATTTTAACAATCTATTTAGGGCTAAGTTAGAGTAGGTAACCTTTGGTTCGCACTCCTAGAGGGTGCAGGTTCAATCCCGAGTGGAGGCGTGTACCAATGAGACATTGCCTGATCTCAAGTACACAAGACATATAATAGTTATACGGTGAGGGAAAACATCGTGAGGAAACCCGCACAGTTGTTGTAGTAGTAGTTGGTCTCAGACGTATTGACTAATTCTTTCCTCTGGACTAGGCCGAATAATATGTTGCGAGAATGCCGTATGCGCATGGGCAACCATACGGACGTTTAAATCTTGTCCCAGCCCCCAGGCACTACAGGTTTTGAATAGTATAAACTTTATACTATTCAAAACCTGTAGAGGCATGAAGTAATACGTACGGTCAAATTAACTAGACGCACGGTTTGATGACGTCATTATGGAGCTCGCATGTTATATAAATATATTTCGATTGTGACCGTGTTGTAGTTACTTCGCTCCGAAAATATTGTATAAATCATCAACAACGGATGCAAACGCCTAGTTTATTTAGTAATTACTAATTATCAGACGAAAAAAAAAAAATATTTTTAAGAAGAAATTGATAATCGTAAGTATTTCACTTGCACCTGAGGTATGGGACAGCTCTCTTTGTAAAAAGCACAGATTAGTTTAAAATATGTTAAAAAGCCTTTTTTCCAAATATGGGGCTTGAAAGCAACTTAAAAGCCTCAAATTTGGAACCAATAATATTCGGCCGTAAAACTGGCTGAATACTGAATAGGGACGTAGGTGTAAATAGGGACGAAACCGATAAAAATATTTTAAAAGAAACCTTATAGTCATGCTATTCGGAGCGTGCGAAGTGGGTGGAGGGGGTAAAGAAAGCATTGCCGCGCTTGCAAAAATATGCAAAAAAGAGGCTCAGCTAATAGTCAAACAAACTTGTCAATCTTGTTTCGAAATTTTTAGAAATTGGTCTTAATTGTTTTTGTATCGTAGACTGCAAAAATAACAGCAGAAATAGGTAGTCAGTGTACAAATTTAATGTTTTTCCTAAATCCACTAGGAAATTAGATCAGATATAAATGGGTAGCTGCTGTGAAAATGAAAAAGTATGTGATTCGATATAACCTAAAATTGCATTATCAGTCAAGTAGTCAATTTTATTTGTTGCATTTTATAAACATGGACGTATAAAAAAAGGCGGACGGAGTCCCACCATACACAAAACTGTGTCGTTCAGAATCGGCCAGGTGGCTGTATGTACGCGCTTGCAAAAATATGCAAAAAAGAGGCTCAGCTAATAGTCAAACAAACTTGTCAATCTTGTTTCGAAATTTTTAGAAATTGGTCTTAATTGTTTTTGTATCGTAGACTGCAAAAATAACAGCAGAAATAGGTAGTCAGTGTACAAATTTAATGTTTTTCCTAAATCCACTAGGAAATTAGATCAGATATAAATGGGTAGCTGCTGTGAAAATGAAAAAGTATGTGATTCGATATAACCTAAAATTGCATTATCAGTCAAGTAGTCAATTTTATTTGTTGCATTTTATAAACATGGACGTATAAAAAAAGGCGGACGGAGTCCCACCATACACAAAACTGTGTCGTTCAGAGTCGGCCAGGTGGCTGTATGTACACGGTCCGCACGCACACATTCTTGCGCTAGTCCATACCATTTGACAGGCGTCAGAATGTGTGCGTGGCCGACTCTGAAGAAAAGTGAAGACACAGTTTTGTATATAACAAGACTCCGTCCGCCTTTTTTCTATGTTCATGTTTATAAAGATATTAATTGAGTACCTAACTATTATTTTAGTGTTGATGAATGATGGATCACCATGGTCTCCAAAACCCGACGACAAAACTTGCAGTGATAGTTTCATAGAATATTTAATTTAAATCCAAAGTATTAGGTGGAAGAAAATAGTGACTCACAAAATATGACGATAAACCAGATATTACAAACTGGTTTAACTGATCTTTTAGAAGCTCGAGATAGAGTTTTGAATCAAAAAGGTTTTTCAAGTAAGCAAGTTTTAGATAAAAGGAGTAAAAACATGAACGTAGAAAAAAAGGCGGACGGAGTCTTGTCATATACAAAACTGTGTCTTCACTTTTCTTCTGAGTCGGCCACGCACACGTTCTGACGCCTGTCAAATGGTATGGACTAGCGCAAGAATGTGTGCGTGCGGACCGTGTACATACAGTCAGCTGGCCGACTCTGAACGACACAGTTTTGTGTATGGTGGGATTCCGTCCGCCTTTTTTTATACGTCCATGGGTAAAAAAGTGAAAATTTTTATGCCCCCATTTTGAGCAAAACAAAACGAGTACTCTCAAGAGGAAACCGAAAGGACTTATCGAGTAAGAATCCATATTGAAGCGATTGAAAGCTATGATATTCTATGTTACTATTTTAGAAACTCATTGATTGAAAGTGTATAAATGCAAATACTCAGAAACATGAAGAATGTTTGCAGTGTTTTAGCAAATTTATAGACTCCGATTTTCTTCAAGAGTATTAACGTTGTAAAAATAAATAAAATCGAGATTTTTAAAAACATAACATTTTTTTTTTTCAAGTAGGTATAAAGTAAGTATTGCTTGTGTTTTTGTTATGTTTGCACTTGCCGCTCTGGTTATAAACGCAGCTGCATTAATTATTATCTATCTGTAAGAATGAATAAAAATGTTTAGACTTGCTATAACCAAATGTTTAGTTACGTTTTTTGGTTGGTTGAGTACTTACGTTTGAACTTGTTTTTTAGGGTGCTAAAGTCCCCAATGTTCGGCGAATTATATTGGCTCGTATTAAATAACATTGCCATTGGTTCTTAGCTCTTCTACATCCCTTACATGTCCTGCTAACATCCATTTATTTCCTTTTAGTATATATTGGGCCTTGAAACTTATTGAGTGTTTTACACTCTCAAAACCAGGTTTTTATGATTAAATTCATTTTCCACAAGTAGTTTTTAACTAAATATAACCCAAATACCATTAATCATTGTTCTAAATATACTTTATTTGCTATAATATTTACAAAATAAACAAACTCTTGTTGTTTATTTTTTGACACATGCCCACGAAACTTCGTTTGAAATATGTCACTACTCACTACTGACGTGCACGTTCCCAGTATTTGGTCCTTATTCATTGATTTGGTTTTAAAGTGAAGTAGGATTATTATTCCTTTAATGGCAACACTCAATCGCCATGAAGTTGGCTACAAGACGAGACTTCAGTTCAAAAAAAACACTATTTACTTTCACCCTATTTATAATTAGTATATTGTAAATACTATAGGAAAAATTTAGTACCTAATAAGAAATTTAGAGCTCTAATTTCTAGGTTATGTTTGTTAAATTTATGTACCTAATTGTTTTGTTTTTTTAGTTTATATTTGAAATGTCATGACTCATGTCTCATTCGTATTTATAAATGTCATAAGTTTGTTTAATTTAAGTATTTAAATATTTTGTTACTCACTAAATACCTATGTAATGTCTTGTAAGTTGTAACGTTATATGTTTCTAATGTTATGTATTCTAATTAATTTTATAATTTATTTCTTTTTACGGCTGAAGGACTTGTATCCATGGTCACGAATAAATTAAAAAAAAAATCAGTTCAAAAAGTGCCTTCAAAAAACGGTGAATTACGTCGCTCCAAACTTTATCAATTAAAAAGTAAATTGTGTATTCTTTGTTGTAAAAGTAAATTTTATTATATCTTTATTTATAAATAAATACAATGGCACAAGGTAAATACTTGTTTTTTAATTATTATAGCTAGGAAACCCACATTCACAACCCCAAGCAGAAATTAATGTACAGTCGGGGAAATGAGTTGTTTAGCAGAAATGTACAGTTGGGAAAATGAGTTGTTTAGCAGAAATGTACAGTCGGGGAAATGAGTTGTTTAGCAGAAATGTACAGTCGGGAAAAATTGTGCTAAGCAGAAACGTACAGTCGGGGAAATGAGTTTTTTAGCAGAAATGTACAGTCGGGGAAATGAGTTGTTTAGCAGAAATGTACAGTCGGGGAAAATTGTGCTAAGCAGAAACGTACAGTCGGGGAAATGAGTTTTTTAGCAGAAATGTACAGTCAGGGAAATGAGTTGTTTAGCAGAAATGTACAGTCGGGGAAAATTGTGCTAAGCAGAAATGTACAGTCGGGGAAATGAATTGTTTAGCAGAAATGTACAGTTGGGGAAAATGAGTTGTTTAGCAGAAATGTGCAGTCGGGGAAAATTGTGCTAAACAGAAATGTACAGTCGGGGAAATTAGTTGTTTAGCAGAAATGTACAGTCGGGGAAAATTGTGCTAAGCAGAAATGTACAGTCGGGGAAATGAGTTGTTTAGCAGAAATGCACAGTCGGGGAAAATTGTGCTAAGCAGAAATGTACAGTCGGGGAAATGAGTTGTTTAGCAGAAATGTACAGTCGGGGAAATGAGTTGCTTAGCAGAAACTTTAAAGAATTGTGCATTCAAATCTTGTTAAAAAAATACAGTTGTACTTAGTAAGTACTTTTTTATCTGAATAATGTGTACATCTATCTATAAATATATATAAAACTCAAAGGTGACTGACTGACATGGTGATCTATCAACGCACAGCCCAAACCACTGAACGGATCGGGCTGAAATTTGGCATGCAGATAGATGTTATGACGTAGGCATCCGCTAAGAAAGAATTTTTATCAATTCTACCTCCAAGGGGTTAAAATACGGTATCAAAGTTTGTATATAATAATATAAATAATACATTTTAACGCGAGCGAAGCCGCGGGAAAAAGCTAGTTCTAGACCAATAGAATAAAAAAAAAGTCGACATATTGCTTAAAAAAGTAAAATATTCAAGCTTTAGAGGACCGGTTGGTCTCTCTAAGAGTTCACTAGAGGTCGGAGGAGTAAAGAGTAAAACTCGATTTACTGTGGTGAACTGAAGTGGTTTATTGAGAGATTTGTGCTGCTTATATACAAAAAATTATCATAATTATTATTACTAGAAAATGTACAGAAAGTTAAAAGATTAATTCTTATTGGCTAACAACATTAGAAAGAGAAATCTAGAAAGGGATAAAAATATTTACAAAACAAGAAAGAGAAAAAAATCGAATAGGAAATATTTACAAGATTGGAAAATTATCCGTGTGGAAGATTCGGCTGTACCGCGGTTCGTGGCGCTGGTATCGCGCGAGTATAAATATAGGCTCGCATGCCGCGGCCCATTCAGTCCGCGCGCGAATTTCATACCGACGTCGTCTCTCTGCCGCTCGACGCCGCGCCGCCGCGAGTACTTGTGCCGCCATTTTGTGAAGATGTTATGCAGCTCTGCAAACGCCATGAAGATCGTAGCTATGCTGCGAAGATTCCTCTCTTGGTGAAGACGCGTAGTGAAGTGTTGCGAAGAATTCTTATTAGAAAAAGTCCTTATCAGGGCTGTTTCGTGTCCGGTGCAAATGCACTTAATATACACGGACGGTTTCTCTCGTCATTTCGAACGTACGTTCTTGGCAGAACGATTTTCTTCTATGTTTCAATCTTCCACGACGAACGTGTAGGTACTTTGTAGGTACTGCTACAAAGCGATCTCCCGTAATACAACACATAATATAATGGCTGTTACCCGCTTCTTGCATAGTCATTTGGACGAACCTTGTAACTTACCTGCTTCATCATCTGGCTAACTTTGTAAGTATACGTAAAATTCATTTTTTTTGTTGCAAATCATTTTCCAAGTCCTAAAAGTACATTTATTAGCACATTTATGCAAAAAAACGTAAATTTTCAAAAATGTTACTTAACTCATTCTTCCACTCACCTCTTCAATTGTGACACTACGCAATTTAGTTTGTACGATAGTCGGCCAACTTGAAATTGTATTATGTGTGCGGTGGCCCTTATCTATTCTGTGGTATCGTGTCGTGTCGTTACCGTCGCAGTGTGAAAACGCCCATTGCCCGCGCTCCATGCCATCATCAGTCATCAGTCATCACCGACACTGAGTCCTGAGCTCCTGATTCAGCAATCAGCATGTAACCACCTCGCTCATTTGGAAGACTTGGGAAGATTTTCATTTGTATTTCGTGTCTATCGTGTAGCTACCTAACCACAAAGGCTATGTTCCAAAATGTACTGCGACCACTGCACAGTGCTATCACTGTAGAAAAAATCGTTCCGTAATGGAGTTGCAGTACACTGTCGCAGTACCCTCGTGAAATATATGACGTCATCAATCGTCGCCATATTGTACTGTGAGCACTGGCGTTTTCGAGGTAAGGCACTCGCAGTACTCAACTGTAGTCAACTGTCAAAAGTCAACTGTCAAGTGTCAAAACCACTCGAGTGTCTAACGTTTTAAAACAATACCTACAGTTTAATCCCAAAGTTATAAATTTCTGTATTTAATTTGGATTAATAATAATAAAACACTGGAAGAATTGCAAAAATTAACCTTATTAGACTGTGTTGAAAATGTTCAATACGAGCTGTCAAAAATGCGGCTGATAGTATACTGGATTGCGTTCCGTTTTAAATAGTTACCAGTATACCAACAGTATACTAACTATAAAGGAACGGCTTCGCAGTATACTAAAATGACGTCACACTCTGCAGTGGTCGCAGTACATTTCGGAACATAGCCTAAATAATATCCACTTTGTGCCTAAAGAAACTTGTACCGTATGTAAAAAAATTAAAAAGCAACGAAGACGAAGACAGTTGTTATTTTTGTTTGTGTTTTGGTTTATATTTTTTTGTTGTGAAAGTGATGAATTAAATTTTTTAGGGTATTTTAAACTACGTTTTTACGGTTAATTATTAGTTATAAAAAAATTAATATTTGATAATATGGAAGGAATATGCCGTTGTTGTCACGCTCAAGGAAATTTTATCAGCCTTAACGATCAGATTGAATACGAAGGGCGCAAACTAATTTACATTACTATGATAAAGGAAACTTTCAATATTACTGTAAGTTACCCAGGAATTAACTTAGCACCCTTTTCCCAAGATTTTTTTAGAATGAAGTGCCCTTTCTCTTAATTTTTTTTTAATTTTTATAAATACACAAAGAAACCTCTTGAACCTGCATATTTATGTTAGAAATTAAATTAAGTCCGTTTTATTGTTTACTTTAGTTTCATCAAACCAAAGAAGTACCTGGAATACAAGCAATATGTGAAATATGTATACCAAGACTACATGATGCTGCTAGATTCAAAAATCAAATTGCTAACTGTGAAAACTTATTTTACCAGTATTATAATCATCATCTTGTTAAAGGTAAGTACTATATTATGCCCTTACTTATTTGTTTTGCACCTATGTGGCTTTTTCAATAATTGAAAAGGACGTAAAATTTGGTGTTTTGGTTATTAATTTGGAAATTAGTAGCTTTGCTTCAAACTTTTAATAACATGTCTTTTTATAATGAATATTATTTTGTTCTTTAGGAGAAAACGCCTCTGACAAGCCGGTGAAAGAGGAAGCACCAGAATACTTTTGTGGTGAGATTAGTTAATTTATCATAATTTATAAATTGAAGATGCGAGTGGACGAATCGAACAAGTAACATTTCGTAACATATGGACAATAACTCATTTTTTCCCTAATTATTTTAATAAAAGTTGTAACTTATCTACTTCATAACCTAGCTAATATATCTGGCTCCACATAATATATTAGCTAGGTTATATAGCTATATATGTGTATATATAGTTTTTCTATTTCAAATAATTTTTCCGGCCCTAAAGCCTCCATTTAAGCAAAAAAACCTACGAACAATAAAAACTAAGGAAAAGTAACTCCGTCAAAAAACATGCTCCATAATACTTGTCAAAAAAGTGTACCTTAGGTACACATTTCAATACATTTGCAATATTTAGGTGGCCTTGAGCGGTATTGAGGCTGACGTTACGTGACAGTTCGAAAGGAACCAAATTTAAAACGGTAATAGTATGGGAGTTATGTTTCCTTAGTTTTTATTATTCGTAGAAAAAAACGGAAAGTTTTTTCATGCTACTTATATAAGATATTATGTTACAAGTTACAACCCTAAGGCCGTGTTTCCACTGACGCGGAGCGGAGCTTAGCAGTGCCGTATTGACCAATCACCATGCTCGAAATCTTCGCTGTCATTCCGCTGGAATAGCACGATTGGTCAATTCGTGCACTGCTAACCTCAGCTCCGCTTCAGTGAAAACGCAGCCTAATGTTCTTAAAATCTTTATTTATTTCAGAGCTCAAAAAGGAACTAACAAATGATGAGAAAAGTGAGGATTGTATAAATTATGCCAATAATATTGGTGAGATATTTCCATGTTTTAATTACAATGAATGTATTTTTGTCCTATGGTGGCCCTAATAATAATTTTAATTTACACAGAAAATGATTCCTCACAAATAAGAATTGATGACCAACAGCAGTTAGATATTGATGACCAACCACTATCAAAGCTTAAATGTTTTGATGAAACATGGACAAATGAACCCTCAGGGAGTGAAGGTAATTGTTTTCATATGCCTTTATTTGTAAATGATAGCTATAATAATACTACAACATGCATATAACAGTTTGTTAGATGGTTCTGATATCTTGCTTAAAATTTTAACTTACCGTAATTCAGTTGTATTTTTTTAGAAGAAGACACAAAGCCATCAAAACAAAGAGACAAAAAACATACTTGTACAGTATGCAGGAGGAAATTCTCATATCTAGGCTCCCTCGAAGTTCACATGCAAGTACATACTGGGCAGAAGAACCATCACTGCCTTCTGTGCGAAAGTAAGTTTATTTCAAATAAAGACTTCATTAAACACATACAAGAGAGCCACATTGTCGGTGATCAATTCCCATGCACAATATGCAAGAAAGCTTTTGAAAAGCCGAGACTCCTGAAAAATCATTTAAATACACACTTTGTAGACCAAAACTTCAAATGTTTACAATGCAATAAAGAATATCAGAAGAGAAAAAGTCTGAGAGAGCATATGAAGACGCACACCAAAGAGAAAAAGTATGTATGTACAATTTGTAATAAATCATTCGGCCATAATCAAACTTTGAAATCACATATGCTAATTCACACGGGTGAGAAACCTTATATCTGCGATATCTGCGGGAGGAGGTTTCTACAGCGTACACATCTCAAGAGGCACATATCTATAATACACACGGGCGCCAAACCCCACACCTGTACAGTGTGCAACAAAAATTTCTCCAGTAAAAGTTACTTGATGATTCACGAACGTCAACATACAGGGGAGAGACCCTACACTTGCGAGGTTTGCAAAGAAAATTTCACAGCGTACACCACCCTGAAGGTTCATATGAGAATACACTCGGGCTTGAAACCGTACGAGTGCTCGTTTTGCGATCGTCAGTTCGCGCAAATGGCGAGTTTCAAACTGCACGAGCGAACACACACGGGCGAGCGACCGTACAGTTGTAAGGTTTGCAAGAAATCGTTTTCGGACAACGGCTACTTAAAGATTCATATGCGCGTCCACTCCGGGGAGAAGCCTTTCAGCTGTGAGATATGCAAGCGGTCGTTCCGGGAGACGGGGCAGCTGAAGCGTCACATGCGCGTCCACACCGGCGTCAAACACACGTGTAAAGTGTGCTACAAGCAGGTCGGCAACCTCAGCAAGCACATGAAGGTGCACACGGAGGACAGGCCGTACAACTGTCACGTGTGCAACAAGCAGTTCTCGATCAACGGCAACCTCAAGCTGCATATGCGAACACATACAGGCGAGAGACCCTTCACTTGTGACCACTGCGACAGTCACTTCGCGCAGAGTAGCGGCCTAAAGCGACACAAATGTGCTCACGAGAATGATACTTGATGCTAGTTTTAAGAGTTATAGCTAAACAAATAATTTAGAAGGCTCTCAAACAATAAACTTACCTTGGTCACAGCACACATATCAACTCGTAAAGGGATCGTCACCGTTTCGCGAGCCGTTCAATATTGTTTGTATGAAACTCCCTACTGCAACACATACTAAGCGGAATCAAAACGTAATCGCCTGGCCTCGGAACAGGCTCCAAACCGCGATGCGATGCGTGGTCAACTTGCAGTTCCCGCGCTTACGTCTCTCCATAAGTCCGTACCCAAGCTTACGTTTCTTCGTCCACCCTTGCTTCAAACTGTTCTGGGGACAGCGGTCGGGGAGCCGTAAGCGCGGTGTCGCTAAACCGTAGCCGAGTTGACGTACAGGAGCTGCTATTACGCTTTGGTTACGTGCATACGGGTTGACGCCTGATTGACGGCGAGGATCTCTTTACGAGTTGATATGTGTGCTGTGACTCTTAGTCTGCTGCCTATTCTGAGACCCCTCTGTTATATGATGTTCATATAAATCCCAGAGGTAGTATTTGTGAAAGTGTAACGGGGTACCGCTATTTCCTTTAATTCAGCTGTAAAATTTTCGAGCCAAAAGTTATTTTATTTCTTTCCTTAATTCCACTTTCGAAACTTTATTATCATAAATCTCCTAATATATTTGTGATAATTTTTAAAGTAAAGGGGTATGAAGAGATTTTTCTGTGGAGCCTGGCCGACCTACTGTCCGCCATTGTGTTTTTTCGCTTTCGTTTTGTCCACGATTATTTTTTGTTTGTATTGATGTTAGCTATCCATTTTTGAAAAAAATATTCGTGAACGCGAAAAAATACAATTGCGGACAGTAGGTCGGCCAAAATCTTCATAACCCCCCCCCTCCCCCCCCCCTTCCTTCAAATGAAATGATATCACATAGCAGCCGCGGATTTATAAATTGCCCATTATAGGCCACGGCCTAGGGGCGGCAGCGTCCATAGAGACCCACCCGATTTCGTACATAGGGCGGCGAAAATAAATTGGCCTACTCTCAAAGAATATAAATAAATTCGGCACTGTCACGAAGCCACTGGAGAGTTGCAAATTCACACGCGGTAGCAACATTGCAAGCGTGCACGAAAGACCGGCGTTGGGCAAACGTGTGACTCCGAAACCAGCTATAGAAATACACCTTTCGTCAGAAATTACACAAAGAAAAGACCGTTCTTCAAAAATCTTTTATTTCTTGTTTGTGTAATAAAATCCATTACAATTTGATAACTTATGTACTTATGACATTAATAAGTAGATCTCAACAATTTTTGTATTTAAGAGCTTATTCACTTTGATTAGTACGAGTGCAGGTGATTAGTGAATATGAGAAAGTAAAGGACTTGCACTAATCAGTCGCTGTCCACACTTGCTTTGGTTTCGTAGGTACCTAAACCGGGACCTTATTACTGAGACTTCGATGTCTGTCCGTCTGTCTGTCTCCAGGCTGTAACTCAAGAACCGCTATCAATTTTCACAGACTATGTATTTGTGCCGCTACAACAACAAATGCTAAAAACAAAATAAAGTTAATATTTAGGGAGGGAGGGAGGCTCCCATTCAGCGTTACCAGAATTTTTTTGTGCCAAGTCGGGACTTTGGAACTTTTTGAGTGAAAAAGCGGGATTTTTCAGTCGAAAGCGGGGCAAAGTATAAAATCAAAAGTTTTTTGATTGTTTTATCTTTTTGTTTGTGTTAAAATAACGTTTACGTGACAATAGATAGCAAAAGTAGCCAAATAAAATCCACCCCTCTACCTCCCACACTCTTATCTTCATTAAACACCTTTCTTTCTCAGCACGCTGCATGTACGTTTGGGCTTTCCTCGAAAAGCGGGACTGAGCCTGTCCCGCGCGGGACATTTAATTTTGATGAAAAAATCGGGACGTCCCGCCAAAATCGGGACGTCTGGCAACGCTGCTCCCATTATACAACAAACGTTGTTTTTTTTTTGTCTTTTTTGGCTAGTAGTCAAAAAGACAAAATTGAGGATATTGTGACAAGTGTTTACATGTTGCCATTATGGATAACGATTTTGTTAGTCTCGCAAAAACTCGAGTACTACTTACGGCTTTATTTGACCGATTTTTACGATTCTTTTTTTGTTGGAAATAAAACATTTCAAAGGAAAAGAAATAGAGGGAAATAGTGTTTGAAGTAAGTTTTCTTATCAAAATGATTTCCTACAGGATAGAGGCGGCGTAAGGCGTAGGCGACCTGGGCGACGCCCACGGCCTCGCGGTCCAAGGGGCCTCGCGCCTGACCACTTGGATCAAGAGGTTTTTTTTTAGATTTATAAGTATTGATATCTAGGGTGAAGCCAAACGAGCGTAATTTGTGAGTTGCAGAATTTCTGCCGGGCAGGATTCTACCCAGCAGAAATTCTGTTTGACTTCCACACGAGCGTAGTTTTGTGAGTTCTGAGTCGGGGAATTTCAGTCACAGGTTTATATAATAATAATAATGTCAGAAAAATAAGCTGGGTAAATCCACTTAATAAAGATATAAGTGGTTCATTTCAATTTGAAAAATTATAATAATTGCCGTAGACAGACAACTATTTCAGGTGTTGTGATTGTGAGTTTCTTTGTGTGTCCACATAGAATGCTCGCGAGAGAGAACCATAGGTACCCCACTAATTACACATTAAAGTAATAATAATAATTTATTGAGTCATCAAAATTAATTACATAATATTGCACATAGAAAACACTCACAAGTAAAACTTTGACATTATAATAATTTTGATATCTATTTAAAAATAAATGTACACTTAAAGTAAGTCATCTGTGTCCGAACTAGATCAAGTCTGTATTTCGGACCACAGTGCTCTTCAGTTTGCAATGACTCTATAATTTAGTAGAAACAAGTTGTAAGCTACGTTATTTCAACTCATTTTACAGCAATTATATAAATACTAGCTGTTGCCCGCGACTTCGTCCGCGTGGACTATAGTTTATATGTAGTTGTTCCCGTACATCGATTGAATAGTTAACGTGCAAATCATAAAACTTATTAAAAGTATACAGTGTGGGACAATATACTTTTATGGTATGATAGATGTTCCGCGCGGCTTCGCCCGCGTAATTTAGGAATGTTATAGAAACCGTACATTTTTCCGCAAAAAAAAAGAAACATAATATGTATGTCCTTTCACGTGGTCTATTCTTCATGTGTACCAAAATTACATAAGAATTGCTCCAGTAGTTTCTTAAGATAAAAAGCAATTTTAAATAATTTCCTTCGTTTTTTCCACATTTTCCTCTATTTCTTTGCTCCTATAAGTCTTAGCGTAATAAAATATAGCCTATAGCCTTTCTAGATAAATGGGCTATCTAACACTGAAAGAATTTTTTTAAATCGGACCAGTAGTTCCTGAGATAAGCGCGTTCAAATAAGCCCTTTCAAATAAATACCCCTGTTTTTTCCACACTTTCCTCTATTTCTTAGCTCCTATTAGTCTTATCGTGATAATATATAGCCTATAGCCTTCCTCGATAAATGGGCTATGTAACACTGAAAGATTTTTTCAAATCGGACCAGTTGTTCCTGAGATTAGCGCGTTCAAATAAGCCCTTACAAATAATTTCTACCCGTTTTTTCCGCACTTTCCTCTATTTCTTCGCTCCTATTAGTATTAGCATGATAAAATATAGCCTATAGCCTTCCTCAATAAATGGGCTATTTAACACTGAAAGATTTTTTCAAATCGGACCAGTAGTTCCTGAGATTAGCACGTTCAAATAAGCCCTTTCACATAATTTCCCCCGTTTTTCCACATTTTCCTCTATTTATTCGCTCCTATTAATCTTAGCGTGATAAAATATCGCCTATAGCCTTCCTCGATAAATGGGCTATCTAACACTGAAAGAATTTTTCAAATCGGACCAGTAGTTCCTGAGATTAGCGCGTTCAAACAAACAAACTAACAAACTCTTCCGCTTTATAATATTAGTATAGATATTATATAATAAGTAATTATATAAATATAACTAGCTGTCCCGGCAAACGTTGCTTTGCCATAACATAAAGTTAAAAGTATTTCGCCCATATTATTTTATTGAAGTGACTAAATATGTATGTCGCCATGGCAACGTCGATCGCTATCCCGTCGCATAAACAATGGTCGCCGTCAGTCTCAGGTTGTAATAATTTACTATTATTTATTCAACAAATGCACTTACAATATATAAAGTACCCAGTAGCCGATTCTCAGACCTACTGAATATGCATATAAAATTTGGTAAGAATCAGTAAAGCCGTTTCGGAGGAGTTGTTGGACTAACATTGTGACACGAGAATTTTATATATAAGATATTACAACAATATAATTAAATAGGTATATTATTATGCTTATAACTTAAAATTACTTATATTTCAAAAACGTAGTAGGATAAAGTAGTAAAAAGGTGCATTTTCAAGTGGTCCACGTAAATACCCATAATGGTCAAACTTTATACCACAGTCCACAGGTCCTGCACTTGTATTTTTTTCAATTAGATCTTTGCTACATTTTCAAATGCACTTTTTCCTTGTGACGATTTAACGCCGTTTTGATTTTGTATCTTTTATGGCATATTTTACATTTATAAGGACGCTCGTTCGTATGAGTTCTAGAATGTAATTCCAAATTTTTCCTTGCTGCAAAGGCCTTGGGGCATATCGTGCATTGGTAATTCCTGATACGCTCGTGCACGGTTTTAATGTGATTAATTAAGTTTGTTTTCTCGGCGAATCTCCAGAAACACTGTGGGCACTTGTGGATTTTATCTAGTCGGTCTGGATCGTGTGTTGCGATGTGTTTAACCATTTTAGACTTGTATTTCAGTCTGCTGTGACATATATCGCAATCGAAAACCTTCTGTCGAGTGTGTCTGTCGAGGTGACTGAAAAGACTCTTCTCTGTCTTGCAAGATTGTTGACAGAAATTGCATGTATACAAATTAATAATTTCCTTTTGCTTATGCTTCTTTTGGGTATGATGAAACAAGGTGGCACATTTGTGTTTCTTTTCACAATATTTACACATATAAGGTCCTTTGTGGGTTTTGAGGTGTTTGGATAATTCTATTTTTGACAGATTTTTTAAACAAACACAACATGTTATATCACTCGTAACTATGCTTTTATTCTCAACCTTTCTAATCTTCTTGCCAACAGAATTCTTATTCATGACTTTTTTCTGATCTGAAAAAATGTTTTAAGGGTTCAGTATTTTTTTTTTTATGAAATTAAAAGTGCGTTTAGACTAAGGGCTTAAATTTAAGATTAAAATATTAAACAAAACAGACACAATAGATTTTTAATTTCTATGCTGCAGCCGGCTGCCGCTTGGGGATTGATGGGTTAAAAATAATATGCCAAGCGATAGAGAAGATGTTTACAAACAATAAATAGATATAATTTGTGTCCCGACACCAGTGCATGATCCAATTTGTCAATAAAATATGCCATAGATAAAAAAAAGGATCGGACACTGGTGTTGGAACACATTGTATAGAAAAAGATCGAGATAGATTAACTATTAAGATCTATAGAACGGATTATAAGCTTTTGTTTGTAAAATATATTATGTTTATATGTAACGATTATTTTGTATTTTAAGAATGGCAGTCCCAGGGAGTAATTGAATTCTTGTATTTAAATTTCCAAGTGGAACGTTAGTTAGGTTTATTTAATATGTTTCACTAATTTTCAAAGTATCTCATTTCTCAGACTAATATATAGCAGTCTGCCTGTTATAAAGTAAAATTTACTTACCATCTTTAGTGTTTGAAGAATAATCTACATCATCGTGTTCAATCTTGATAACTAAAAAAATGTATCATTTCAAGATTAAAAAAATATTATCAGTTTTTTTAAAACGATATTTACACTTCAAAATTGTATGTAATTGAGAATTAAAATTCCGTATTATCAAAAACTACTGAACTGATTTCGAATAAACTTGCAGTCATAGATTAATCATTGGTCTTCGCGCGCGCGCTTCGTCGTAGCGCCGCGCGCGAAGACCAATGATTAATCTATGCTTGCAGTATTCCCTTAGTTGCAGAGCTGTATATTATAGCCTTTTTTGGGTCCTGTGCGAGCTTCTATAACTGCACCTTTGTTTTTAACCGACTTCCAAAAAGGAGGAGATTATAATATGTTCGGCTGTAGATATATTTTTTCACTACAATGGGCAACATCTCTGGGGCGCAAAAATAAGAGTCTGCCTGGTGTGGCGATTATTGCGCCCCCCAGTGTCTACGCTCTGTGCCTGGGTACCGGTGGCACCGCCCTATTTTCGGCACTGCTTAGATGAACAATACCTAGTATAGTATGTACAACAAAAAAAAAAGAATTACTTAAATCAGACTTGCAGTTCCGGAGATATGCAAACACAAACATAATAAAATCCGGCCAAGTGCGTGTCGGGCCACGTGCAATACGTATAGGGTTCCGAAGTACCGCTAGTTTTTGATAATTTTTGTATGGTCAATGAATGTACTATCAGAGAAGTTGATTCCTAGGCAGATGGCGGACCTAAATAATTTGGTCGCGTTAAGTCAAACCCATCCGATTGATTACAGCTAACATGGAATTGACAAAGCCGACGTACATCAAAACAAAGTCGCTTTTTTTCCCTCATGTCCCTTTGTTCCCTTTAATCTTTAAAACTACGCAACGGGGCGAATATTTGAGGGAGACAAAATTCATGTCTTTGAAGTTGGGTCCAAAACGCCTTCGTAAATTTGATGCAACATTACACATTTCAATGTCTAATTAACTTACGAAAATGCAGCTAAAACTATTTTAAAGTAGAGTTAATATTTCAAAAGTTATTATAAAAAAAAGGACCAAATTGTGAAATTTTTGCGTGTCGTTTCGATACTGCCGCTTACAATTTATTATTTATAAAAATAAATGAGCTAGAAAGGAATAAAAACTTAATGTTAATTTGAAGATAAAGAACTAATAAACTATTCGATACCAACAAATAACACATCAACTTACATTAAATAACTAAAAATTCTATTTTTAAAATGTTCATAAAATTCGCGTCATTGTCCTACGCATTGTTTGTTTTGAATGCCTTGCCGATATACTCTACGTGACGGGTTGAAACCTATTTTGCGATAAAATCTGCTGGCTCACTTTATTTGATCGCAGTGCTTTGGTGTGGATAGAGGTCTTCGTTTTATGCAGGTCTTTGAAATACGTTCTACAAAAATTTCCAAATTAGACGTCATTTACCTTTCTCGATGTGTGCCAACATTTGTCTGTTTTTCACTACTTTTTTTATACCAAGTTATAAAGGCCCGCAACATTTCGAAGTTCTTAATAATTTTCTTAGTTTTCTATATATCAATACTTAATTATGAAAAGAATTTAGTGAATCCGTCATTTTCCTGAACGTCATTTTCCTGAATAGCCCTAAAAGCATAATGACGATCATTCAGAATAATGACCAAATCTGTAACTGTATTTCTGGAAAACAGGGATAAATATATCGAATCGATGCAATGTCGATATTACAATTAGGTAATTATTTGACACCTTTTCGAAAAGTAGTAGTAGAATAGTAAGAAAAGTAGTAAAAATGTTATCTAAACTTCAATATTATAAAGCAGGAGAGGTTGTTTGTTTGAACGCGCTAATCTCAGGAACTACTGGTCCGATTTGAATAATTCTTTCAGTGTTAGATAGCCCATTTATCGAGGAAGGCTATAGGCAATATTTTATTACGCTAAGAATAATAGGAGCGAAGAAATAGAGGAAAATGTGGAAAAAAAGGAGAGAAATTATTTGAAAGGGCTTATTTGAACGCGCTAATCTCAGGAACTACTGGTCCGATTTAAAAAATTATTTCAGTGTTAGATTTTTTAGCCCATTTATCGAGGAAGGCTAAAAAAGAATATTTTATCACGCCAAGAATAATAGGAGCCAAGAAATAGAGGAAAATGTGGAAAAAACGGGGGGAAATTATTTGAAAGAGGGCTTATTTGAACACACTAATCTCAGGAACTACTGGTCCGATTTGAAAAATTCTTTCAGTTTTAGATAGCCCATTTATTGAGGAAGGCTACAGTCTACAATTTTTCACGCTAAGACTAATAAGAGCTAAGAAATAGAGGAAAATATGGAAAAAACGGGGGAAATTATTTGAAAGGGCTCATCTCACGAGCTACTGGAACAATTTTTCTGTTATTTGGTACAGATAACTGATAAGAATTAAGAAATTGACCACGTGAAGGATCAAACGCTATTTTTTGTGGACTAATTTGTCTGTGAAATATCTAATTTACGCGAGCGAAGCCGCGCGGAACGTTTAGTAATAAAATATTATTTGAGAAATAATAAATATCAGAATTATTATTTAACAGGTGTACATTTTTTATTGCAGGTGACTCGAAAAGGTAGAATATATTTTTTTAAAGGTAGGTTTTGGTATTAACTATATTTTAGGGAATACGTTTTTATAATAAATCAATACTTTTACTAACATACAAGTTTTATTGAAAATCCTATTTTTTACTTATAATAATAATAATAACCCCCACACCGGTTTCGGTGACGGTGGCTGGTTTCATTGAAACCAGGCAAGTTACGCAGGAGTTATTTTATAGCGCCCAAGTGTGTGCGCAGTACACATGAGCACTCTCTATTCCTTTTAACTCTCATAACCTAGTGGGTCGGACGACTGACACGACTGGCGAGAGATCAGGCGCAGGACCAACTTTTACATGCCCATCCGTGATCCGATGCATGGATCATCTTACTTGTCAGACCATATTTTCCTGTTCTGAGTATCAGACAATCAGGTGATCAGCTTGCAATGTCCTAACCAAACTTGGAAATAACAATTAACAATATGTTTCCAACGCGGGAATCGAACCCACGACCTCTGAGTCAAGAGCCACGCTCTTAACCACTGGTCCACGGAGGCGTTTATAATAATAATATAATCAGCACGAATATGGATAAGATTTTTTAAATTATCATTATTCTCAACAAATTGTCATTATTCTAAGTAAACACGTCATTATCCACAAATTTCGTCATTGTCATGAACAACAGTTTTTACTTAATATTAAATATCTCTTAAATTATTTAATTTTTTTTCGTGACTCTTACAGAAAGGGAATTCTATTTCGGTGCCTTTTAACACCAGAAACATTCAGAGCAATATTTAAGGGTTTTTTAAAAAACACAATTTTTGGCCTAAAATAACATTTTGAGTAGATTCACACAACGGATTTTGATGATTCTTTCAGTGTTAGATAATAGATAACCCATTTATCGAGGAAGGCTATAGGCTATATTTTATCACGCTAAGACTAATAGGAGCGAAGAAATGGAGGAAAATGTGAAAAAACGGGTAAAATTATTTGAAAGGGCTAACTTGAACGCGCTAATCTCAGGAACTGGTCCGATTTGAAAAATTCTTTCAGTGTTAGATAGCCCATTTATTGAGGAAGGCTATAGGCTTTATTTTATCACGCTAAGACTAATAGGAGAATGTGGAAAAAACGGGGGAAATTATTTGAAAGGTCTTATCTCGCGAACTACTGGAGCAATTTTTATGTTATTTGGCACAGATAAGAAGTACTTAGACCACGTGAAGGATCATAGGCTATCGATTTTAATAATTTTTTCAGTGGCTATATATTTTATACCCGTGCGACGCCGGGGCGGGTCGCTAGTATTTTATAAGGTGTTTTACACTACTAACAACATCATCTCAGTTACGTTCAAAGGAATTTGAGCAAAAAGTTCCTTTACACTTCGCCGAATATTTTTTTTTAGTTGATTGACTATTACTTACCTACTAAATAACTTATGAATCCTTCTTAGCCGTGATAATTTTCCTTTTAAATTCAGCATATTACCTACTCCAGTGATTTTTTTTTCACATTTCCAGAAGCAACCATTTAGCTTGTAGAAGGGGGGCGACACTGGACTCGCGATTTTTTCCGCTTTGAAACTTCATATTTCACAATTAATGGATCCCTAAATTGGAAAATGATCTATTAGTGGAGTTCCTAGAGCGTAAAAATCGTGCAAACCTCCGATTTCCGTAATAGTAGATGAAAATTGAAAAGAAAAAAAGGAATGTGTAGCTGATAACATAAATAAAAAAGTTTACCTATTGAAAAGTTGTGCTTTTAATTTTTATTCTATACCACTTCAGTTACGAGTAATTCTTCAAAATCGATTCTCCGCGTAACTTTCGTGGGGATTTTTTATTTTAGAGTTATGTTTAAACAAATGCAAATACTTTTAAGGCGCTGTAAAAATAATAAATTCGATCTTTAAGACATGTAAATCGGTCCATAAACAACTGAGATAATCTAATTTGAAATTTCGGTCCCCACGGAAGTTGCGATTTGACTCCACGAAAGTTACGATTACATTTTCTGGGAACAAAATATGGATTAAAATCTTTTTCCTTAATAAATAAAAGAAATTATTATTTCATTTATTAAGATCAACAATACTAAAGATTATGGAACTTTAATTTTTTGTTTAAACTGTCTAGTAACCGGTCAGCTCTCGGTCAGGACCGAAGACTTGAATGCGTCTTTTCGTGGTAGATTTCCTGAAATGCTGTGACTTGTTGGAGGTTTAGGTGATGTTATTTGAAGTGCTTGCAGATTAGGTCATTTAGGAGGTCATATTATGCAACTAAACAAAATGTTGAGGTTGAAGGATATAAAAGGGAGGATAAAAAAGGAAATAGGATATAAGTTTTAATGAGTATCGTGTTGCTTTTGAAGATGTAATGTCAGTTGTTTCATGTAAAATACTGATATTCAGGTAAATCCGCTAGATTAGAAGCAGACCCAATATATTTTGGGAAAAGATCTGATGGTAGATTGATGTAAAGCCACATATGTTTTGTTTTTTCTAAAAAAAAAGCTAGTAGAGTGAAAAGTGAGTTCAGGGTGCTAAAACCATAGCTGGGAATACTATATTGTAGCCAATTCATATAGGAAAACGGTGTACAAAACAGCCTACGTAGGTTTCGTAGGTCGCTAGGTAACTTTCGTGGATGAAAATCCACGAAAATTGTGCCACGAAAGTTACGAAAATTTCACATTTTTTATAATTACGAAAAAAGTAATGGGTAACAAACAAAGTACTAGGAAATAATCTCGATCATATACCTTATTCCTTTATTTGATATGAGTGTCATAATTATAAATTATTATCATTCAAAACATGCACGCAAAAGTTACGTGACTACAGCCTCTTCATAATATTTAAGGAATATTTTTCCTCGTATTTTCTTTGTTTTTAAGCGACGAGCGTTTGTGTCCCCTGTGCTGATGCCGGAACGGCACTGAGCGTTGGTGCAGCTAAAATGTGTAACCACAAGTCGTCGCGTTTGGAAGATAGGTGCAGTTTTGTTACCCGCCCGTGAAACTAGCAAAATCGTGTGACAGAGACGTTATGCCTATTAACTTTTTTAACTTAAGATATAACATTCTTTTAGTTTAGTAATTAGGTAGTTCAGTTAATCTAGATTAATTTGATGTATCACACTCTATGCTAATGACTAGAAAACAAAAGTTATTAACGCTTTCCGTAAGCGCGAACAGAGTGTAACGCGCGGAGAACACCGATTTTGCCCCCGATTTAGACATTAAATTATCAATTAAACAAAAACTATAAATAATTATAGATGTTATTTATTGAAATCAGATCTATATTAATAATTTCGTGCAGGGGTACGGTAGACTCGATCGAAACCTTATGTGAATAATAGAAAATAAAAAAATATTGATTTCGAGTCGACAACTTATATCCGCAAAATTCGGATTTTGGAGTATTTCGTTAGATTCTAATGACACTGACGTAGGCACTGACAAACAAACTTCACGCGCCATCTTACTGTAAACTGACACATGCCATTGCTCATTTTCTACCTCCTAGCAGTCATGGCGCACCATAGCGCACCCTTTTTTGTAGCTTTTGTTTGTTATCAATTAGCAATTGAGTATTTCAACAAAAAAATCTTTTTTGATAAATGGAAAGATCATACATAAGTTTGATAACAAACAAATTTTGTTTTTTTTTTTGTTTTTCGCAATAATTCAAAAGTTATTTCAAAATAAAAATAGTAAATACCGAAGACACGCCGACACTCCGGCACGAGCGCGTGTGACGTCACAATTTTAAAATAAGTTTAGCTACGTACATGGCATAATAGTTATCGCAAACAATAAACATAGTTAGCGCAAACAATTTTGACCTTAATTAATAACGAAATAAGAGTAATATTGCCGTATACTACTGAAATGTATTTAACATTTTAACGTCACATCTCAATCATGGCGCGTTTCTATATCACGTGACTTTACTTTTTTCATGAATTTTTAATTGCTTCTAATTAATTGAAAAAGCATTTTTTAAGGTTTTTGCATTAAATATCAACATTATTAATAATGAGGTTTTAAAATACATTAAAAAAAATCAATATTTTTTTTTTTAAATAATTAATGTGTTTTTGACATCTAGGGAATTTTAATTCTTAATACATACAATATACTTACATACAATTTTGAAGTTAGTTTTATCTTTTTATAATAGTATTATAACGAAGTTCCTTATGGCGCGTTCGGCGTAAAGAGGGCTAGACAGAACGATATTTGACCTCGACACTTTTTATTAGTACCTGCATGGTACTAATAAAAAGTGTCTGGTTTGGTTATTTGGTATGGTTGATAGTATTCCTGTGCGTCAACTAGATGGCGTTTTTTGAGAATAAACAGCGACGCGTTGTTCCTGGGTGTCAATAGATGGTTTTTTTTTAATAATATTTTTGAGTGTATAATATGTAAACAGGTTTTTTGAACATAAGAAATACTTCGTTCCATTCGGGTGTCCCTTGGGTGTACCTCTCAAGTTTTTTTATTTCAAAGATAAAACCGGTTTCAAAATTCAGACGCTGATATTATATACGAAAACGAGGCAATTCTGGAAATTTTACATACATACGGTTCGAAATTCGAATTGATAACCCTTTTTTTAAGTCGGTTAAAAATACTATACCTACATATTATTGTTTTTATAAATTAGTAAGTAGGTACTTACCTACCTGCCAATGTAGAGAAAAAGACTGAATGCAAGAGAAATTATTAACCTTAGATAATGTTGATTTGAAATAAAAATGTTTAAGTATGTAAAACTTTTGACGTTTAATTTACTATTTTTAAATAATATAATGAACTAAGCTATACGAATCTTTACGAGTCTTGCTTTCCTTTAATATTTCTTGAGAAAAGGAGACTACACAAATATTTACCTTTTTTTTTTACATGGGGAAATGCATTACGCATCCCCGGCGGGTTGGGGACATCGGCCGGGGTATGTGGGACTCTCCGAGGAACTACCCACTAAAACCCCATGGTGCTCCACTCACCGCTTAGGCAAAGTTACGGGCACGATCAACCCACCGCAACTTTACCAACGGTTGTCTGTGCCAGACTCATCAAAACATGCAGGCTTTTCTAGGTCGCCTCGCAGGTGGCCTAGAAAAGCCCACACGGGGGCCGCGATGTGCAGGAGCACCATGCGCATCACGGCTCTCTCTGGAACTCGGTGCAATGGGCGGCGGTGTCCCCACACTGCCACCCCGAGTATCCTGGCTAAGGCAAGGTGCTGCGGCCACTCCGTGGTGCGCGTCTTCTCCTCGGCCGTCTCAAGGGGTACACAAATATTTACCTACATTTTGTACATAGATGTGTATTGAGTTACAAGTTTACCCGAGCGAAGCCGGGTTTTCATCTAGTACTTAAATGAAGAATAACATGTGTTTGGTCCTAAGGCTGTATGTTTAATAGGGTAGTAGTAAAGAGCGTGTGACCACATTTTTAGGGGCCTCGGAGAATTACTCTTTAAACACTCATAAATTTTAAAATTTTGAAGAAAACGTGCATTTCTTTCAGTTCAGTTATGTAGCAAAATAATAAAATATATTAACATTTTTTTTATTCAAATCGTTGCTTATACATATTCTGAAAAAAGAAAGTGGAAAAAATAAATAATTTAGATTTAAAAATTAATATTTTTGTATCTAGATGAGCATGCCTCCGAATATGTTTGTTGTGTGCTTCGGCAGTAAGTACCTGATAAATGGCGTTCCTATTTTTTTTTTTGTTTTAAATAGGAAGTTTAAAACAGCTATTTCTTAGACTTGACAAAGACTTCTGTTTGTTAATGCGTAATTTTTTGTAGCTCTTACTTTATTAACTTTTCCGAAAATGTAGCACAAACTTTTCGCGTATATTTCGAAGAAAATCTGTATTTTATTTCTTCTGGTTAGGTTTTAACACAATATTTTTTTTTCATTGATTACATTCGCTAAAATATACTTAAAGGAAAAAAAATACAAATTAGGATAAGAACTCATATTTTTTGTATTCAGGTAAGCATTTTCCAAACATAGGTCGTAGCATGCGTCTTTAGTATGTACGTGGGAATATGTAGCACCCAATTTTTTTATGGCTTTAATTAGGAAGTTTAAATATATTTCAAAGGCTAGAAAAAGCCTTTCGTTTGTCGATGCATTTAACGTTTTAGCTCTTACTTAAATAAATTCTCAACAAATGTAGAAAAACAATGTTGGTCTATTTTACACATTTTTGGAGATATTAAAACGTTTTAAAGTACTGAACACTCATAATTTCTCTAAAAATTAAATACGCAGAATAAGTACGTGTACTTGTACTGTACTTTTCGTTACGACCCTTAAATCCTCCCAAACCCTTTTATCTTTTAATTTTTTTTTTCTTGACTAGTTTTATATGGTGAAATATTAATTTTTAATTACTTATGTAACTAAAAAAATAAAAACACAAAAATTTTTTTGGTAAACTTTGCAAGTTAAAGTGTAAAAAAGAAAATGACACCACAAAAACAAAAATCCATTCACTATTACAATTTTCGGAGGTTAAAACCTCTGGTGACTCGACTATATGAATACTCGTAATGTCTATACTCTATATGACACCCCACATTGTGGGGTGGACGCGAAAAAAAAAAGAGACAGGACAAGACGGCCGGACAGACCGAAACTATAAGGGTTCCTTTTTGACTACGGAACCCTAAAAACATACACTTTTAAAATTTTACACATTCATTCAGACGCTGATATAAACTAACCGCTAACATATTATAAGTTTTTAATGTTCCCAGGTCTAGATGTGTATTAAATATGAATATGATATAATAAAAATCTTAAATCTATACTAATATTATAAATGCGAAAGTATCTCTGTCTGTCTGTCTGTCTCGCTTTCACGCCAAAACTACTGAACCGATTGTAATGAAATTTTGTACACGGATAGTCTAAAGCCTGAGAAAGGACATAGGCTACTTTTTAACCGGAAAAAGGGGTTGTAAGTTTGTTCAAATTAAGTTAGTTCCAAAAATTCATAATAGATGGCGCCGTTCGTCTCCTAAATCGCGCTATCGCTTGCTCATGCATCTTTCTATAAGAGGTGGTACCATATTGAGGTATGTTTTTCGATTCTTTCGATTGTTATACACGTCGATAATGAATAACTCAGTACTTTATCTACGCAGTGATGACTGATGAGTGACGAAACCTTAAACCTACCAATGCTAAATAGTTTATGGGTAAAGCTAAAGTTGTATAATGGGGGACTAAATAAGCTTTAGGTTTAATTTAAAAAAATGAAATATTATGTGCGCACTGCACAGATGTTTTTGGGTATTTTGATTTAAGGGGTACCAGGGTTTTAAAGAGCTTTAAAATTTGACACCAATTTTGTTGACAGTTGACACTGTGCGCTATAAACTGAAGTCTACGCGGACAAAGTCGCGGGCAACAGCTAGTATATGTAATATGCATAGTATAAAAGAATTAAATATATTTCCGTTATCTGGTACCTGGAACACAAGTCCTTCAGGTACTTAACACAGGGCCACATTGAAATGGTGTGAAGTGTCCATGCATATTATTAAAAAATTATTATAATATTATACGAAAACTAGGCAGTTCTGGAATTATTACATACTAAGGGGTCGAATTGTAGCCTACTTTTTAGGGTTACGTACCCAAAGGGTAAAAACGGGACCCTATTACTAAGACTTCGTTGTCTGTCCGTCTGTCTGTCTCCAGGCTGAAAACAATATAAAATTAATATCCCATACTACAAACATGATTTTTTCCGCCTTTATATCCATATTGGCAAGAGGTAGGCACTTGAATTTTTCACACATTCTTTTGTTGTGTGTATACTTTAATAATTAATAATAATATTAAAATAAAATAAAAATTTAACCCATCAGTCGTGGCAAAATGAGACACAATAGCTTTTTCATTGTTATCGCGGCCGGATGTGGCCGCTTGGGGCTTCATGAATTAAGGAGGGCTCCCATACAAAAAACACAATTTTTAGCCTATTTTTGCTCTTTATCGGTACGGACCCCTTCGTGCGCAAGTCCGACTCGCACTTGGCCAAATTTTTTAAAATTGGTTAATAATATTATGAACTTAATCAATCATCTATTTTTATGTGATGTGTTTTAACACTTGAATCATTATTTAAAATATCTATTTTACATAATAGGTATAGGTACCTTGTGCAAAATAACCCTTCATGTCAGATTCTGTTGCAAAGAATTCATCTGAAACGACAAAATACTTTATTTTTACTGCTAATCTTTATGATAATAAAAAGCATTTCAGTTGTTTTCTTACTTTTTACATACTGTTGAAATTTACTCTCACAAGCCTGAACCTGGTCTTTGAACTTGGCAGCGTCTGTTAAGCGTGATATACAGTCATCACATATCATATTACTGGCATTCACCCCCTCAGGCATTATCATCTACGAATTAAAATTCAATGTTAAGGGTTATGTATAAGGTTTGGACTATAATTAATTTAAGTACTTTCTTTCAAAGTAAAGCGACACGAGTATCTACCGAAACTCGATTGATAAGTTACATAGAATATCTTACTTCCTAAAACATAATAACATAGAATTATAACCTTACTGTTATTATAGTATTGACATCGTTGATATTATACATATCGTATACTATATTATTTATGATAATAATGAGTACCGTAATGACCGTATACTTACACTAATATTAAATGTTTTTTCTAATATATCTCCGTACGATTCTATTTTTCCATTATGATGATTTGGTAAAGTAAAGGTCCTAAAGTTACCATCGGTATGACAGAATCGACATATGGAACTCAAATTCCATTTTATACAAGACATTTTGCAGGCATTTACTAAACTTTTAAACTCGTACTTGGTGCAAAAAAGGGTCAAAATTTAAGAAAGAAGGAAAAAAATACACCAAACCAAAATACAGTTCGACAAGCAGTGTTGCCACACCGAATTTTCGAAAATCAGTAGACCATAGAGGAAAATAATACACGGGGCACAGTAGACGTCATGCCAAAAACTTGTTTCTTTCTTTCTTTTTCTTCTTTTTTGGCAACTTGACACAAAGGATGTGTATGTTGTGCCACAGACAAGGTAAAAAGGTAAGGAATATGGCGGGAAAACCATATTCCTCCTATCTTTTCTTTCTTTTTCTTCTTTTTTTGGCAACTTGACACAGAGATGCGTATGTTGTGCCACAGACAAGGTAAAAAGGTAAGGAACGGCGGAAGGAATAAAAGATAACGGAATTTGGAAGAAAGTTAATTAAATCAATGCGGTAAATTAAATTCTATAAACTAAATAAAATAAACATACTTATTCTAGATATTAATATTATTTAATGTTAAGTAATTAGATATACAACTATATACACATTTATCATTAGAACTAAGAAGTATATTTACAGAAGTAGGAAATGGAATAGGGATTAAAGACAAGTACAATTGGGAATGATCATGGAGGGAACATGAAAGGATAATGTGGTTCAAGTCACCTACGTCTCCACAGTCGCACAAATCATCATCTCTGACGCCAATTCTCCTAAGATGCGTTGGAATGCACATATGACCAAGTCTCATCCGAATGATTGACGTTGTTATATTTTTAGAAAGGAAAATATTAGAAAACCGGGGCTTAGTAGGGATCTCTGGTTGAATTTTACGATACTGTATAGCTTTTGTTTGACTGCTCAAGGCCCATAACTTATTCCAAGATTTCAATAGGGAACCCCATATTCCTCCTATTATAATTTTCATCATCGTTTTCATGTATCGTCAGGTCTTAAGTCTAGTCAAAGTCTAAGTAAAAGTCAATACAGTCAAGGAGTCAAGTCGGTCGATTCAGTAAAGTGGTAGACGCTTTACTGAAACTTTCAATGGAGTTTTGGAGGGAACACAAAATAGCACGTTTCTGGATATTACATCACTTTCCTACACTTGTGCATGAACACGAATATCTAATGGTTAATATTCTACCAATATTACACACTAAAAACCCAGTTAACACAATTTTAGGAAAATAATATAAAAACACAACAGCACCCTTTTACATTCCCGGCAAAACTCCCAAAACTTGTTTGTCAATGCACGTTTGTTCGTCTGCGCTGCTGTTTGATGAAAACGTAAATCACATCGAACATGTTTGTCAAACAAATTTGATCGTTTGCGGGTGCTGCCAGATGGTTTCAACCTTTTATCTGTACCTAGTGGGAACTGCTAAAGCGCTTGTTCCACTTATCCTAGCTAGGATCCTATAGTCCGTCAAAAAAGTCACGACATTAATAGAGTCGCCACTTGTTTCCGGTGTGGCCTATTATGGCCACACTGTATCCAGTCACTATAAAAGATTTTGATACTTTATATTAAAATACAGTTTTAAAAACACGTTGTAAATATTATGATTTATATATATTATTATTAGTTAAGAAAATTTTAAATAATTATGATGTAGTTATATTGTGTGTTTAATTTACGATATTACAAGAAACAATCTAATGTATGTAAAGTATTATAATCTTTGTATAACTCACCTCATCACTAACTTACACGTACTGTAGCTGGTTTCGGTGGCTCCGGTAATCATCTTGTAATGCTATTATGTGTATTTTGTATCATATTATAAAAACACCACCTACTTAAAAAAATGTATTGCCTGTTTACTTACAAATACATTATTGGTTCTGTTAAAAAGACTTAGAACATGTAACTTTATGTTAGTTATCAGTTATCACAAATATGTCATTAGCTGGTTAAAATTAATTGTATGTATCTATGTGCATGATGGAAGAAACTGCTCTCCACGACACAGGGAATCCTAGTATGGGGAACAGTGTTTTGTTTAAGATACTTAACATGGAAAATTCTATTTTTGAGGGAAATAAAGATTTGTTTGTTTGTTTATATATGTCATAGTCTGTCAAGAAAGTAAAGAAATTAAAAAGTGGCAACATCGTAGTGTCATTCCTTTCAAATCAATCTAAGAAAAAAGGGATGACACTACGATGTTGCCAATTTTTAATTTCTTCACTTTCTTGACGGCCTATATAAAAATGCAATAACTCGATTAAACGGTTGAACCGATGTGGCAAATTTTAGTCTTAAAATATTCCTGGAAGTCCAGGGAAGGTTTATAAGTGACACGAAGTTCACCGGAACATTAGCTAGTCACTAGTATTACATATTATGAATTTATAACACCTGTTATTTAAGTACCCTCTCCCTGAGAGGTGCAGAGCTACTTTGATGACCAGTCAGAGCTGAGAGACGCTCACTCCTGTTTTATTAAGGAACTACTTATTTAAAAAATACAAAAAATAAAAAAATAAAAAACAGGGTTTTGTTATTTTAATAAAATATGATCATCCAAATAATATTCTACAATGCAGCCGGAAACAGAATCATCGCCACTTTCTAGGTCCATGTAGGTAGTTACAGCAGTGGTGTCACAGTGAAGAGGCACTTTCATCTTCAATAATCAGCTCTTCAATATCCTAATAAAGGGTTAATTCCCACTCCTTGTATTTATTTTCAGTGTTTTTTTTTTCAAAATGATAGCATAAATTCTCCCAGTCATTTCGTTTATTTCGTTAAACGCTTTTTCTGCTACCTGTAAACATAAAACATAATACTTAATTATAATATTATATTACGCTGCATCAAAGTGTTAAAGGAGTTAAGCACATACACTGTGACACGAAAATTTTATATACATCTAAGATACATAATTACGCTAAGCACCTAAGTCAAAGTATCAATCATTGTTAGGCGCGTTATATTATAGATTTCTTTGACAGTTCATTGTTTACGTAAACAAGGTTTGTGTAAAATTATTGTTTTAATATACCACATAATACTTACTCAGGCTACTTAAAATTGCATTATACAATAAAATTAACAAATAGAATTTATAAAACAAACGCTTAATTACCTGCTACTATGGCGATTGGACGATTAGAATCGGAAATGTGGACGCGAGAATTTCAGTGATATTTTCGCCTTTTACTATTTTTCTTCAATGAAAATCTTCAAATTTTCAGCACTCTGACACGTCTTTCACTTTAATTGTTAATATTAATCACAGTAACATGTAGTTTCACATTGTAAAACTAAATTTAAGCAAATTGAAAATGTTTGTTTTGTAGATTTTATGTCATAGAGTATTGATACAACAAAGGGTTAAATGTCAAAAGAGTGTTGCTATTGCTAAAAAAAAAGTTTCGCCTCCTAGACATTCTTGACGCACTATAGCTAGGCTCCTAGCTAGGATCCTAGCCTACGAATAATAAAAATATAAGGAAACGTAACTCCCATACTATTACAGTTTTAAATTTGGTTCCATTCGAACTGTCATGTAACGTCAGCCTT
Source organism: Polyommatus iphigenia (assembly GCA_963422495.1). Lineage (NCBI taxonomy): Eukaryota > Metazoa > Arthropoda > Insecta > Lepidoptera > Lycaenidae > Polyommatus > Polyommatus iphigenia. Next base: position 7,189,174 of record OY730184.1, read on the forward strand.
TATACCGCTCAAGGTCACCTAAATATTGCAAATGTATGAAAAGTGAACCTAAGGTACACTTTTTTGACAAGTATTTTGGAGCATGTTTTTTGACGGAGTTACTCTTCCTTAGTTTTTATTATTCGTAGATCCTAGCTTTCTAAATGTTATTCCACTTGACTAAATTTTTTTAAAAGTCTTATGCAAAATCTGAATATGTTACTTTTACTTTTTTATTGAAATACAACATTCATCTATACATATAATAAAACTGTAGAAATGAAAATTCTGTACATTAAAGATATTAAAAAAATAATAAGCGGGGGGTGTTACTACATCGCTATAGAAGCCAAAAATGTGGTTAGTTTTTTTGTCTGTCTGTCTGTATGTTTGTTCCACTATCACACGAAAACTACTGATCCGATTTGAATGCGGTTTTCACAGATATATAGAGTATATATACAGTCTTCTTCCAACTTAACATCTGGTGTATAAAAAATTTTCTCCCCACCCCTCTAAAGGGACGAAAGGGGCGGCCTTTCGTCCCTTTAGAGGGGTGGGGAGAAAATTTTTTATACACCAGATGTTAAGTTGGAAGAAGACTGTATATATACTCTATATATCTGTGAAAACCGCATTCAAATCGGATCAGTAGTTTTCGTGTGATAGTGGAACAAACATACAGACAAAAAACTAACCACATTTTTGGCTTCTATAGCGATGTAGTAACACCCCCCGCTTATTATTTTTTTAATATCTTTAATGTACAGAATTTTCATTTCTACAGTTTTATTATATGTATAGATGAATGTTGTATTTCAATAAAAAAATAAAAGTAACATTGTCTCATCTATTTTTTGTATGTCGCAACTCACAGTCATCTGGTTTAATCTGCGATTTGATTGAATGACTTGCGCTTTCATTGAATTTCAGCATTCAATTGGAATGACTCGGCCGAAGGTTGATTGAACAATGGTCCCTCAACGTCCAACTAGTCAGCGATTTGAAACATAAATGTATGTATCTACGAGTATGTAAACCTTATGTTAATATTGTTACCTTCAATGCTGGTGTAGTTGTAATTGGACCGCAATCTAAACGCTGTGTTGGTAATGTTATTTTACTGTATGTTGTTATTCTGTGGTCTGTAACTGTACCGTAATAAATAAATAAATAACACACAATAGGCTACTTGACCTATATTCAATTTCATTGAACAAATGCATATTTCTAGTAGAACTTGGCCTAGGAAACCATATTTCACCCTTATCATCAAATAAAAGCTTATGATTGATAAATAAAGTCGATTTGAAAATATGATTTTATTAAAATAGGATTTGTACTGACGAAAACGCTTTTGCGGTACTTCCGATTTGGATGTGACGTCATCCTCGTAGTAATTTAATATCTTTTATTTATCGCGCTCGTTATATGTAAGTTTATCTGTACATAAATAATAAGAATAAGCCTAGAAAGATTTGTAAAATATATTTTATTGAATAACTCGCTTAAAACATCAGTTTTATATATTATCTCCATTTATTGTAGACGGGAAATGAAATGGCCAAAACTTTTCTCCAAAAGTTTTCAACATTACAAATGATTTGTAATTTCTTATTTAATTCTTTTATAATTTTTGGGCACTTTTAGACTCGTACATTTAGCACATAAAAAATGTTCAATAAAGAGAGTTTAAAATACAAAGCGTATGATGTCACACTATGGCGGACAGTGTTTTCGGCGCCATTTAAGAGGCGTATTTTTCAATAAACATTTTTTGGGTTTCTACTGTGTAAAATATTAAAATATTAGTTTTTTTTTGTGAAAATGAATGATTAAGAAGCGATTATCATGAAGAAAAAAAGTAGGTCAAGTAGCCTATTTAATATACAGTTCGACAAGGCTTTATTGCCCCTCTACAAGATGGGCCAGCGTAGTGGGCCATCACGATGGGCCAGCGTGGGAGGACGTAGTGGCGTAGGCTGGCCGATGGCGCCAGCGTTGGACGTGGAATGGCGGCGGTGTCGGTTTTTCGGCATCAAAGGATGATGGCCCAGCGATGGCGGTACGCCTCTACACGTTGGCGATACGACAGTCGGTGCCTGATCGCGGTCGAGTGAGGATGTCGTAATTCGTATTACAATTTACAAATTTTATTCAAAATGACGAGTACGTGGTCTCATAATGAATGAAGCTATATTAATATGATAAAGCCGAAAGTTTGTATGGATGTATGGATGTTTGTTACTTTTGTTACTCTTTTACCCAAAACTACTGAACGGATTTTAATGAAACTTTACAATAATTATTATAGCTTTTACATTATACAGGGTGTCAAAAGACCGGTTCCGATAACTTCGTGGGGTTATTATAGGGCATGAGATATATCCATTGGTGCAAGTAATTTGCTTTAAATCGCCAGTTTTTAAAATAGTCAAAATTTTCAACACGCAATGTATAACGCTGATGTAAATGCGCGATAGTATCGCACGCCAGTGGAGTCCCGGGCCGAGTCAGCCCCCACGCGCCGCCCGGCCCGCGCCGAGTCCCGCGCGCGTGGCCCTGCGCTAGACAAAACAGCTGATCGTGGTGTGCCCTAGCCCGTAGGTAGTGAATAAACCACCAATATTGTAATAATTATTAGATAACATAATGTTAGAATTTATTAATTACCGTTTCTTAGGTTATTAGTTTATTACTCAAAAATACTCAGTTTTTACTTCCGGCCAAAAAGGAAAAGAAATCATAATTCACATCCGAATCAGGTTGTAAAAATACAATACACAGTTACTTACACCTATCTATGGAAAAAATACTTGATAACATGTTCACTGGCCTGTGATCAGCTGTCTGCCTTTTATGAAATGCAGTTCGAGCTGTGCTCCATCTAACTCAATGTAGATTGCAGAGTTTTTCAACACGAAACAAAAGTAAACAGGAGACATTCCAATTCTTTAAACACTTTTTACTGCACTGCTTAAACCGCACTATCGTCTATCGACGACGACGCGATGCTCACCCCCGTTCCATAAAGGTTTACGAGTATTAAAAGTTCATTCACATTTTATCGCACATTCATCGGACACGTATCATGTCACGGCCCGTTATTAATTACAAACATAGAAAAAATATTAATTACAAACATCCATAAAATTACAAAACTTAAACAAAAACGTCACAGTACACAGCGCGGCGCGTGTTTACAGCCGACTGAACAAAATTGAATAAAAAAACTTTGTAAAATAATAGGGATGTATCCCTGTGCATATTTTGAGTTATCGCTAATTTTTATCGATAAATCGTATTGTCTTACATACGAGTACGTTTTGATTTGTAGTCAAACTAAAAATAAGCAAATACCTATTCGATGTTATGAATAGCGACAATAATTAAAAGTTATTGAATTAATTAGGTATTATTAAAGTATTTTCATTGCGTACGTAGACGCGCATAACGCGTGCCATGGCTTATCAATCACTTTATCACGGTAATGTCGGTATCGAAATTATCGAATGCAACTTGACTATGTATCCCGATAAAAACTTTCTGAATTTATAACCTCTTAATAGAGTTAATTTTAAAAATGAGAATAGTAGACCTACTAAATAATAGTTATAATTTTTATTATTTAATGGTAATTTAAATATCGACTACATCGTTTTGAATTTATAGGGTACAACACTTAGATTGTCCTTGAAATGGATTAGCGACACGTGCGTCGTACACCTACAGAGCGGCCGGCGCGGCGGCGCGTGCGGCGGCGCCTTTGACGTTGCCGCCAAGCGGTCTGGTCGTCCCGTCGGTATCTTTGAATTTACCGAAAGTCGATACATGTTTTTAAAGACGATTTTCGCATACTTAGACTTTACTTCCAATTAGCATCTTGAGGTTGAAGGTTGTCCGTTGAGTTATGTTTAATTAATAAGCGTATTACGATCTTTTTAAAACGTATTATTGTGTTAACTAAATGTGTAAAATGTAAATTAATTAACTATTATTTCTCATTTGTTTGCGTTAAAAAAATAAGACGTGTCGTGTAAGATATCGTGTAAAAAGAGATGTGTTGTTATTGGTGGTGTTATTGATTGGTGATATGGACTATTTTCAAAATGCATAGAGAGCACATTCAAAAATCAGAATTCAACATTTTTCACGCAAGTAATTAATTGCTAGTTTTTTCATACTGTATCGTCTGTAGTAGATAAAAAGCGATAATTGCAGATCTAGGTACTGTCCATCCACAATCATCGTTCTGCATAACACGGAAAATGTGTTATTATTTTTTTGTTTAAACTTTGTGTTGTGTTAGATTTCGTGTAAGAAACGTGTTGTTGTTGGTGGTATTATTGCTTAGTGCTAAAGAATACTTACAAAATGCATAGAGTCTAGAGAAATAAGAACACTTTAAGAACTTAACATTTTACACGTAAGTTTATTACCATAGTTTTACGTACGGAAGTTTTCATGCATCGTCTGTAATTTCGATAGAAAGCCTGAGTCTTGAGATTGCGGAAGACGGTGCATCCGCATATCACACAAAATCGGTTTTGTTCCTTACGAATAACTTTTTAACTAATCGATAAATAAGTTGTTACTCATGCTCAGAAAGTTACTTACAGTTTTGTACATGAGTTAGGATTAAAGTTTTAACCCATTAAGGCCCATACGAGTACCGGTGATCGAGACAACTCTAGAATACAATAGTATTTCCAAGAATCCGCGATCGAAGGATTAAATTAGCCTAGGTAAGAGATCATAGGTCAAAGTTCTGAGTTACTTGAGAGAGTTGAATGTCATGGTTCTTGATAGGTTTGAAAGAGCATAAGGTTAAAAACTGCCGCGACCGTACAGTATGGTCGTTTACGACCTTATGTTATTAAGCGCGCTACATTTGATATCAATGACTCGCGTCTTTTACATTACGTATCGGGATAAAAAAAATAAAAGTAAAAAAAATATTTTAAATATTTTTTGTAAATGGTTTATCGTTTTGTCTAAAGGTTATTTATTATAAAAAATATATTTAAAATTTTTTTTTTTTTAAAAAATTACATTTTTGTAACCAAAAAATGTAGTATAATAATACCCCAAAGTTATCGGAAGTGGTCTTTTTACACCCTGTATACATAGCTCCTGACTTTTTAAAGATACAAGTTTGGGAGTTTCAGCGTTGTTTTAAGAACGGAAAGCATATTTGCATAATGACAGCCTTTTATCTCAATCATTCATATTTTGTCTGTATTTAAAGATACTTACTAAGTTACTTTTTTTTAAACTGTTGTAAATGTAGGTCCCTACTTTTATTATGTAAATTAGCAATAAAATAATAATAACATGGGCGAGGAATATTGCATGGCCTCTGCAATACAGTTTCTACTAGTGCAGGGGTCAGAGGCTTCTTTATGTAAAACAGTTTTGGTTTAAATAAAGATTATTTATTATTTAAATAAATATATATTATGCTATTATTACATTCATCATTGTCATCATCATCACAACCATTATTTTAATCTTACTGTCAAGTGTGACGTAAATCAAAATATCTTAAATCTAAGCCATCATTGGCCTAAGCGATTAGGCCAGTATACTGGTAACAGTTTAGGAACACGCAAATTGTCAAACTGAAAACTGACAACTGAAAGAGAGGTTTTGGCGGGCACGTGAAAGAGTGCTGTTGTGTTTTTGTATTATTTTCCTAAAATTGTGTTAGCTGGGTTTTTAATGTGTAATATTGGTAGAATATTAACCATTAGATATTCGTATTTATGCACAAGTGTAGGAAAGTGATGTAATATCCAGAAAAGTGCTATTTTGTGTTCCCTCCAAAACTCCATCGAAAGTTTCAGTAAAGCGTCTACCACTTTACTGAATCGACCGACTTGACTCCTGTGACTGTATTGACTTTTACTTAGACTTTGACTAGACTTTAGACCTGACGATACATGAAAACGATGATAAAAATTATAATAGGAGGAATATAGTTTTCCCGCCATATTCCTTACCTTTTTACCTTGTCTGTGGCACCACATACACATCCTTTGTGTCAAGTTGCCAAAAAAGAAGAAAAAGAAAGAAAAGAAAGAAAGAGTGCTATTGTGTTTTTGTATTATTTTCCTAAAATTGTGTTAGCTGGGTTTTTAATGTGTAATATTGGTAGAATATTAACCATTAGATATTCGTGTTCATGCACAAGTGTAGGAAAGTGATGTAATATCCAGAAACGTGCTATTTTGTGTTCCCTCCAAAACTCCATCGAAAGTTTCAGTAAAGCGTCTACCACTTTACTGAATCGACCGACTTGACTCCTGTGACTGTATTGACTTTTACTTAGACTTTGACTAGACTTTAGACCTGACAATACATGAAAACGATGATGAAAATTATAATAGGAGGAATATGGTTTTCCCGCCATATTCCTTACCTTTTTACCTTGTCTGTGGCACAACATACACATCCTTTGTGTCAAGTTGCCAAAAAAGAAGAAAAAAAAACTGAAAGAGAGTTTTGGCGGGCATGTCACTTTCAACTTTTTCTTCTTTTTTGGCAACTTGACACAAAGGATGTGTATGTTGTGCCACAGACAAGGTAAAAAGGTAAGGAATATGGCGGGAAAACCATATTCCTCCTATTATAATTTTCATCATCGTTTTCATGTATTGTCAGGTCTAAAGTCTAGTCAAAGTCTAAGTAAAAGTCAATACAGTCACAGGAGTCAAGTCGGTCGATTCAGTAAAGTGGTAGACGCTTTACTGAAACTTTCGATGGAGTTTTGGAGGGAACACAAAATAGCACGTTTCTGGATATTACATCACTTTCCTACACTTGTGCATGAACACGAATATCTAATGGTTAATATTCTACCAATATTACACATTAAAAACCCAGCTAACACAATTTTAGGAAAATAATACAAAAACACAATAGCACTCTTTCTTTCTTTTCTTTCTTTTTCTTCTTTTTTGGCAACTTGACACAAAGGATGTGTATGTGGTGCCACAGACAAGGTAAAAAGGTAAGGAATATGGCGGGAAAACTATATTCCTCCTATTATAATTTTTATCATCGTTTTCATGTATCGTCAGGTCTAAAGTCTAGTCAAAGTCTAAGTAAAAGTCAATACAGTCACAGGAGTCAAGTCGGTCGATTCAGTAAAGTGGTAGACGCTTTACTGAAACTTTCGATGGAGTTTTGGAGGGAACACAAAATAGCACTTTTCTGGATATTACATCACTTTCCTACACTTGTGCATAAATACGAATATCTAATGGTTAATATTCTACCAATATTACACATTAAAAACCCAGCTAACACAATTTTAGGAAAATAATACAAAAACACAACAGCACTCTTTCACGTGCCCGCCAAAACCTCTCTTTCAGTTGTCAGTTTTCAGTTTGACAATTTGCGTGTTCCTAAACTGTTACCAGTATACTGGCCTAATCGCTTAGGCCAATGATGGCTTAGATTTAAGATATTTTGATTTACGTCACACTTGACAGTAAGATTAAAATAATGGTTGTGATGATGATGACAATGATGAATGTAATAATAGCATAATATATATTTATTTAAATAATAAATAATCTTTATTTAAACCAAAACTGTTTTACATAAAGAAGCCTCTGACCCCTGCACTAGTAGAAACTGTATTGCAGAGGCCATGCAATATTCCTCGCCCATGTTATTATTATTTTATTGCTAATTTACATAATAAAAGTAGGGACCTACATTTACAACAGTTTAAAAAAAAGTAACTTAGTAAGTATCTTTAAATACAGACAAAATATGAATGATTGAGATAAAAGGCTGTCATTATGCAAATATGCTTTCCGTTCTTAAAACAACGCTGAAACTCCCAAACTTGTATCTTTAAAAAGTCAGGAGCTATGTATACAGGGTGTAAAAAGACCACTTCCGATAACTTTGGGGTATTATTATACTACATTTTTTGGTTACAAAAATGTAATTTTTTTAAAAAAAAAAAATTTTAAATATATTTTTTATAATAAATAACCTTTAGACAAAACGATAAACCATTTACAAAAAATATTTAAAATATTTTTTTTACTTTTATTTTTTTTATCCCGATACGTAATGTAAAAGACGCGAGTCATTGATATCAAATGTAGCGCGCTTAATAACATAAGGTCGTAAACGACCATACTGTACGGTCGCGGCAGTTTTTAACCTTATGCTCTTTCAAACCTATCAAGAACCATGACATTCAACTCTCTCAAGTAACTCAGAACTTTGACCTATGATCTCTTACCTAGGCTAATTTAATCCTTCGATCGCGGATTCTTGGAAATACTATTGTATTCTAGAGTTGTCTCGATCACCGGTACTCGTATGGGCCTTAATGGGTTAAAACTTTAATCCTAACTCATGTACAAAACTGTAAGTAACTTTCTGAGCATGAGTAACAACTTATTTATCGATTAGTTAAAAAGTTATTCGTAAGGAACAAAACCGATTTTGTGTGATATGCGGATGCACCGTCTTCCGCAATCTCAAGACTCAGGCTTTCTATCGAAATTACAGACGATGCATGAAAACTTCCGTACGTAAAACTATGGTAATAAACTTACGTGTAAAATGTTAAGTTCTTAAAGTGTTCTTATTTCTCTAGACTCTATGCATTTTGTAAGTATTCTTTAGCACTAAGCAATAATACCACCAACAACAACACGTTTCTTACACGAAATCTAACACAACACAAAGTTTAAACAAAAAAATAATAACACATTTTCCGTGTTATGCAGAACGATGATTGTGGATGGACAGTACCTAGATCTGCAATTATCGCTTTTTATCTACTACAGACGATACAGTATGAAAAAACTAGCAATTAATTACTTGCGTGAAAAATGTTGAATTCTGATTTTTGAATGTGCTCTCTATGCATTTTGAAAATAGTCCATATCACCAATCAATAACACCACCAATAACAACACATCTCTTTTTACACGATATCTTACACGACACGTCTTATTTTTTTAACGCAAACAAATGAGAAATAATAGTTAATTAATTTACATTTTACACATTTAGTTAACACAATAATACGTTTTAAAAAGATCGTAATACGCTTATTAATTAAACATAACTCAACGGACAACCTTCAACCTCAAGATGCTAATTGGAAGTAAAGTCTAAGTATGCGAAAATCGTCTTTAAAAACATGTATCGACTTTCGGTAAATTCAAAGATACCGACGGGACGACCAGACCGCTTGGCGGCAACGTCAAAGGCGCCGCCGCACGCGCCGCCGCGCCGGCCGCTCTGTAGGTGTACGACGCACGTGTCGCTAATCCATTTCAAGGACAATCTAAGTGTTGTACCCTATAAATTCAAAACGATGTAGTCGATATTTAAATTACCATTAAATAATAAAAATTATAACTATTATTTAGTAGGTCTACTATTCTCATTTTTAAAATTAACTCTATTAAGAGGTTATAAATTCAGAAAGTTTTTATCGGGATACATAGTCAAGTTGCATTCGATAATTTCGATACCGACATTACCGTGATAAAGTGATTGATAAGCCATGGCACGCGTTATGCGCGTCTACGTACGCAATGAAAATACTTTAATAATACCTAATTAATTCAATAACTTTTAATTATTGTCGCTATTCATAACATCGAATAGGTATTTGCTTATTTTTAGTTTGACTACAAATCAAAACGTACTCGTATGTAAGACAATACGATTTATCGATAAAAATTAGCGATAACTCAAAATATGCACAGGTATACATCCCTATTATTTTACAAAGTTTTTTTATTCAATTTTGTTCAGTCGGCTGTAAACACGCGCCGCGCTGTGTACTGTGACGTTTTTGTTTAAGTTTTGTAATTTTATGGATGTTTGTAATTAATATTTTTTCTATGTTTGTAATTAATAACGGGCCGTGACATGATACGTGTCCGATGAATGTGCGATAAAATGTGAATGAACTTTTAATACTCGTAAACCTTTATGGAACGGGGGTGAGCATCGCGTCGTCGTCGATAGACGATAGTGCGGTTTAAGCAGTGCAGTAAAAAGTGTTTAAAGAATTGGAATGTCTCCTGTTTACTTTTGTTTCGTGTTGAAAAACTCTGCAATCTACATTGAGTTAGATGGAGCACAGCTCGAACTGCATTTCATAAAAGGCAGACAGCTGATCACAGGCCAGTGAACATGTTATCAAGTATTTTTTCCATAGATAGGTGTAAGTAACTGTGTATTGTATTTTTACAACCTGATTCGGATGTGAATTATGATTTCTTTTCCTTTTTGGCCGGAAGTAAAAACTGAGTATTTTTGAGTAATAAACTAATAACCTAAGAAACGGTAATTAATAAATTCTAACATTATGTTATCTAATAATTATTACAATATTGGTGGTTTATTCACTACCTACGGGCTAGGGCACACCACGATCAGCTGTTTTGTCTAGCGCAGGGCCGCGCTCGCGGGACTCGGCGCGGGCCGGGCGGCGCGTGGGGGCTGACTCGGCCCGGGACTCCACTGGCGTGCGATACTATCGCGCATTTACATCAGCGTTATACATTGCGTGTTGAAAATTTTGACTATTTTAAAAACTGGCGATTTAAAGCAAATTACTTGCACCAATGGATATATCTCATGCCCTATAATAACCCCACGAAGTTATCGGAACCGGTCTTTTGACACCCTGTATAATGTAAAAGCTATAATAATTATTGTAAAGTTTCATTAAAATCCGTTCAGTAGTTTTGGGTAAAAGAGTAACAAAAGTAACAAACATCCATACATCCATACAAACTTTCGGCTTTATCATATTAATATAGCTTCATTCATTATGAGACCACGTACTCGTCATTTTGAATAAAATTTGTAAATTGTAATACGAATTACGACGTCCTCACTCGACCGCGGTCAGGCACCGACTGTCGTATCGCCAACGTGTAGAGGCGTACCGCCATCGCTGGGCCATCATCCTTTGATGCCGAAAAACCGACACCGCCGCCATTCCACGTCCAACGCTGGCGCCATCGGCCAGCCTACGCCACTACGTCCTCCCACGCTGGCCCATCGTGATGGCCCACTACGCTGGCCCATCTTGTAGAGGGGCAATAAAGCCTTGTCGAACTGTATATTAAATAGGCTACTTGACCTACTTTTTTTCTTCATGATAATCGCTTCTTAATCATTCATTTTCACAAAAAAAACTAATATTTTAATATTTTACACAGTAGAAACCCAAAAAATGTTTATTGAAAAATACGCCTCTTAAATGGCGCCGAAAACACTGTCCGCCATAGTGTGACGTCATACGCTTTGTATTTTAAACTCTCTTTATTGAACATTTTTTATGTGCTAAATGTACGAGTCTAAAAGTGCCCAAAAATTATAAAAGAATTAAATAAGAAATTACAAATCATTTGTAATGTTGAAAACTTTTGGAGAAAAGTTTTGGCCATTTCATTTCCCGTCTACAATAAATGGAGATAATATATAAAACTGATGTTTTAAGCGAGTTATTCAATAAAATATATTTTACAAATCTTTCTAGGCTTATTCTTATTATTTATGTACAGATAAACTTACATATAACGAGCGCGATAAATAAAAGATATTAAATTACTACGAGGATGACGTCACATCCAAATCGGAAGTACCGCAAAAGCGTTTTCGTCAGTACAAATCCTATTTTAATAAAATCATATTTTCAAATCGACTTTATTTATCAATCATAAGCTTTTATTTGATGATAAGGGTGAAATATGGTTTCCTAGGCCAAGTTCTACTAGAAATATGCATTTGTTCAATGAAATTGAATATAGGTCAAGTAGCCTATTGTGTGTTATTTATTTATTTATTACGGTACAGTTACAGACCACAGAATAACAACATACAGTAAAATAACATTACCAACACAGCGTTTAGACTGCGGTCCAATTACAACTACACCAGCATTGAAGGTAACAATATTAACATAAGGTTTACATACTCGTAGATACATACATTTATGTTTCAAATCGCTAACTAGTTGGACGTTGAGGGACCATTGTTCAATCAACCTTCGGCCGAGTCATTCCAATTGAATGCTGAAATTCAATGAAAGCGCAAGTCATTCAATCAAATCGCAGATTGAACCAGATGACTGTGAGTTGCGACATACAAAAAATAGATGAGACAATATGTTACTTTTATTTTTTTATTGAAATACAAAATTCATCAATACATATAATAAAACTGTAGAAATGAAAATTCTGTACATTAAAGATATTAAAAAAATAATAAGCGGGGGGTGTTACTACATCGCTATAGAAGCCAAAAATGTGGTTAGTTTTTATGTCTGTCTGTCTGTATGTTTGTTCCACTATCACACGAAAACTACTGATCCGATTTGAATGCGGTTTTCACAGATATATAGAGTATATATACAGTCTTCTTCCAACTTAACATCTGGTGTATAAGGGGGGGCCTTTCGTCCCTTTAGAGGGGTGGGGAGAAAATTTTTTATACACCAGATGTTAAGTTGGAAGAAGACTGTATATATACTCTATATATCTGTGAAAACCGCATTCAAATCGGATCAGTAGTTTTCGTGTGATAGTGGAACAAACATACAGACAGACAGACAGACAAAAAACTAACCACATTTTTGGCTTCTATAGCGATGTAGTAACACCCCCCGCTTATTATTTTTTGAATATCTTTAATGTACAGAATTTTCATTTCTACAGTTTTATTATATGTATAGATGAATGTTGTATTTCAATAAAAAAATAAAAGTAACATATTCAGATTTTGCATAAGACTTTTACTTTAACACGAAAACTTTAGTTTTCGCAGATATATTTGTCTTCTTCCAAATCAAAATCTGGTGTATAAACCCCCCCCCCCCCCTCTAAGGGGAGCAAAGAGGGGGTCAGATTTTGTATCAAACTTTTTTCTTTAATGGACTTACTTCATATTATTAACTGTTTTTTCCAACTTAGCATCTGGTGTATAAAATTTTTCCCCCGTAAGAATTTGTATCAACTGATGAAGTAGAAATACTTTAAATGGCAAAACAACGTTTGCCGGGACAGCTAGTAAATAATAAATCTAAGAAACCTTGTAACTTACCTACTTCATCATGTGGCTAATAGAGATCAACTACGGTAACATGGCGCGCCCCTCCAAAATTCAAAACGTTTGAAGTGCGTTGTCTTGCGCGGTCGGCTAGTTATGATTAGTTGACCGACAAATCTTGGTAATAAGTGACATTAAGTGAAATATTACGTGTACTGTGATTGGTTGAATACTTACTACATACAAACTCTTTCATAAGGATGGGACTACACACATTGAAACAGTCATTTGGAGGGGCGCGCCATGTTATCGTAGTTGATCTCTACATACATGGTGTAACAAAACTAAGTGATAATTAATACTTAAGGGTGTGTATGTGTTCCTTGTAGAGAGTTCACTATGAAAGTATCAGCGCTGAAAGAGCAAATTTTTGAGTTCACACTCTGATTTTTCAACTGTTTTCAGGTGACTTCTAAGGTGTTTCGCTAACTGCATTTTGTACTTGAATTTCCTACCGCACGTATCGCAGGTGAATCGAGGTTCAGCGTGAGTTAGTCTGTGTCGCGCCAGAGACCTGTCGCAGACCACCAAGCCGCATTGATCAGACGGACGATGCCTCATGGTGAGTTTTTAAGTGGTCCATATAAAGACCTCTGTGGTCAAACTTTACGCTACAGATCTTGCACTTGTATTCCATTACGTCTCCTATAACTTTCTTAATACGTGTCAATGAATGCCTCCTACTTTTATGCTTCTTGAGACCATCCAAAACGCTAAAACTCTTAGGGCATAGTTCACATTTATAAGGACGCTCGTTCGTATGAGTTCTAAAATGTACTTGCAAATTTTTCATGCTTGCGAAGGTCATCGCGCATGATGTGCAAGGGTAATTCCTAACACGCTCGTGCACGGCTTTAATGTCATTAATTAAATTTGTTTTCTCGGCGAATCTCCAGCAACACTGTGGGCACTCGTGGATTTTATCTAGTCGGTCTGGATCGTGTGTTGCGATGTGTTTAACCATTTTAGACTTGTATTTCAGTCTGCTGTGACATATATCGCAATCGAAAACCTTCTGTCGAGTGGGTCTGTCGAGATGACTGAAAAGACTCTTCTCTGTTTGGCAAGATTTTTGACAGAAATTGCACGTATACAATTTTTTAATCTGATTCTGTTTATGCTCTCTTTTGAAAAATATGATTTGAAAAATATGATAACATGATAAGGTATCATATTTTTCAAATTCCTTTTCACAATGTTTACACCTATAAGGCCCTTTGTGGGTTTCGATGTGTTTGGGCAATTCTATTTTTGGCAGATTTTTAAGACAAACACAACATGTTATGTTACTCTTAACTGCGTTTTTATTCTCTTTCTTTCTGATCTTCTTTTTCATTGAATTTGCAATTATCGAGTTTTTCTGATCTGTAAAAATAAAATGATTAAGCTTTGTAGTCCATTGAAATATTACAATTTAAGGTCCGAATATTGCATAATATTCTATGAGAGGACGCATTTAATTTTTGGGACATGTGGGGGTGGGGTGGGGGGGGGGGATACCTATAGATTATAGAAGCTTAACCTCAAGTTAGTGGGGCCGCCACCCTTGTCCCCCGGCCGCCATCTTGAAAAAAGAGGTTACAACACTATTTTCGCGATATCTCGGAAACTATAGGTCTTACAAAAAATTGTGACATCATAATTTGTTGTAAATTATTTTACCTACAAAATATATGTTTATGTAACTTTTTACCCTAACTTTGATCTCTAGTTAGGGTAAAAAGTTACATAAACATATAAAACATAATCTGAGGTTGAAATTCAACCAATTCGAAATTCAAATCTGTCGAAAATTCAACCAAGATAAGAACTTCTGAAAAAGGTCAAATAAAGAAAAAACTCGCTTTGGCCTTCTATACAGTGCGACAAGGCTTTAAAGTTTAATGGAGGCACTTCACATGGCTATTTGTATTTGCGTATTTGATGTATTCGCCAAACAATCACCATGTGTAGACGGTATGTTTGACAAGTATTGGCCTTATTTGCCTGTTTGACAAATATGACCAATACCAAATACACGTATCCGTACCTTTGTCGGTTTTTGACGCACATCAAAAGAGTCAAATAGGCAAGTACAGCCACAGACTAATAAGAGATACTACGTATAGTACAGCTCGACAAGGCTTTAAATGAACGTGGCGAAAAAAGGAACTAACGCTGCCATCATACAAAAACGTTTTTTTGACAGTTCTCCTTTACGAGCAGCGCCACCACCCACATTCATTTAAAGCCCAATTTTTATATAATTTATTTTAATCTCAATTTTGTGTTTACTCCATTTAAATGTTAATTGCATGCTGTGACCAATTATAATTAGTTATTGCATATAGCTTGTATTCTAAAATATGTCCAAACCAAATGTTATTATTAATGCAAAACTGTTTTTGGTCCTAAATAAATAAATAAATAAATAAATAAATAAATAAATAAATAAATAAATAAATAAAGCCTGGTCGCACTGTAAACAAAATCAAGTAAAAGTTTGGTATTTGACGTCCATGTGTGGAAGGCCGTATCCATCCAAAACTTTATAAAGTTTTGGATTATGTCCATGAAAATTCACATAATTTTCCTTGGCGCAGATATTTGCGTGACGCTCAAAACTCATTGGGGCGGTATAATAATGATGAGGACTTCAAGAAACAATTTAGGTTTAGACTTTAGAAACTTAACAAAACAAGCATTAATACCTATGCAACACGCTAAACTAAAGTTGAAAAAACAAGACGAGTTCGCAAACCAATGAGCTTAAGGGCCTGTTTCACCACTTCCTGATAAGGCTATCCACCACATAACTTGACAGATAGAGTATGGAGAATCTGTCAAATAAGCCTATTCGGTACCATATCAGGAAGTGGTGAAACAGGCCCTTAGTATATAAAATACTAGAGTAGCAATGTCATACAAATCATTCCTAAAAATGCGTCACCACTTGATAGTTCAAACTTGAAAAGAGTTTTGGGGATACAATATGCCAAACTATACGTCAGATATGCCTGCAGGCATCTTCGAAGTGACAACGCGTCGCAGCCGCACATTGCCAATCTAGTTACGAGAGTATCAATAACAGTAACTATAGAGCGCGCCTATTGCAGAAATTGCTAAGTATGCATCGTAAGCACATTGAGTCTATACTCTATGCCAATTAGGGATGTAGCTACGTGTAGTTTGCACTCATCGACAACTCGTCGCCTATCCGCACGGCGCAGATGGGCGACGAGTTGTTATTTATTTCAAAGAAATTAGAATGAGGAAAGTGTGCTGAACAAACTTTATTCCATATGTTTGGTTCAAAATCCGTTTGTTCTAAATATAATCCACTTTTTCATCAATTTTCGGCCTTTAGGAAAACTGAAAAAAGATGAAATATTAATATTCTGTCATGCACCTAGCAAGGGTGCATCCATGAATTGACTTTGTTCTTAGATATCTGTTTTGAAAAAAAAGTACTTACATTAATTATATATTGGTCATACACACATAGATACTTTATATTAAGGGAGTGCCTCCGCTGCCGGCGCCGGCTCCCAAAAATATCAGTAATGGGAACCGGCGGTAAGTAGTGCCGGCAGCCGAGATATAAAACAACGGCTGCCGGCGCTGGCACTCAAAATGGGAGCCGGTGCTAGGTTCCAGTGCCGATACACAAATAAAAGGAAATAATTATAATCTCAAATATATTCGACTTTACTGACTTCAAAAGGTGAAGGTTAGGTACCTATTTGTTCGGCTGTGGATATTTTAGTTTTTTGTGATGCATTTTCTTAGCTTAGTTTTACCGTATTATAGTACTCTGTGGTTTTACCTTAGCTACCTTTTTTCAGCTACCAAAAAGTAAGATTTTGCACCATGCAGCTACAGTTATAAAAACCGTGGTATACTCGAAGGTACTGAACAGAACTTCAGATTCCTTATACGTCATGTTAGAGAGTTTCAGCGTTGTTTAGAGAAGCAAAGATATTGTATTATGCTACTATGCAGATCACATTTATCAGCATCATCATCACCACCATTAACCCATCAAGATTCAAGCCCCATACGAGCACCGGTGATCGCGACAACAATAGTTAATACAATAGCATTTGCAAGAATCCTCGATCGAAGGATTCAAATATGCATCCTTACAATATGACTATTTATGACCTTATTATTTGTACTTTTCATAGTCCTTTAGCTCAAGACTGATGTTTTTGATCATTATTCTGTCATTTACAAGCGATGTTTGCCGAATAGGCGCCAGCAGCCTATTCGGCAAACATCGCGTGACTTCGGCAAACTTCGGAGTTCGGAAAACGGCGCCGGCAGCCATTTCAGCAACCGGCGCCGGCAGCGGAGGCACTCCCTTATATTAAACATTAAGTATTACAAGATTTTTAAAAAAAGATTAAAATTTTAGATTATAATTATACACCAAGTAAACATTTTATAATATCGACTCGAGCGTTGATTGTGATTTGTGTCACATCACTAATTAGGGCCGGGACACAAAAACACGGCATGGCGCCGTACGGCGTCGTAAGTCGTACGACGTCGCGTCGTAGAAACTCATCTCGAATTTCTACGTGAGTTTCTACGGCACGACGTCGTACGACGCCGTGCCGTGGTTTTTTACGACGCGCGTCGTGGATTCCCACGACACGGCGCCGTATGACGTCGTACGACGTCGTGCCGTGTTTTTGTGCCCCGGCCCTTACTCAGCCGGGGAGAGCGGTGTGCGGGGGCGTTCCCCTTCCCGCCCCCCGCGTCTTCTTCACCCCCGCAAATGATCGTGACCCGTAATTTATTTTTATTAAAATAAGTGTAAAAATCGACTTAACAATGAAAAATAATATTGGATTTCACTTTCGTTTGCTTCCTAGTATCGTTTTTACAAGATCGAACTAGACATTTGACCATTTTGACTTGTAAATATGAAAAAACTTTGGAGACATTTTGTCGTCGTCGTCATTTGCGCCTTGGAGAGCGACTGGAGTGCACTTAAAATATTATTTTAAAACATATTATTGTAAACAATACAAACACTAAACTTAGGAATGAAGGGACAAAAACAATTTTGACATTCGTTTATTTCCATTTACCGGTCGTATCCTTGTTTGTGGAAAGTTAAAAGCAAGGATTACATGAACACCGATCTACCTAATGCTGCTAACACAGCGAACTTATTGAAAAATCCAAAGAAATCAATGCCGATGCTGATCTATCATTTGTTACAAAGAATATAGAGTCCATGAGTCCACGACCGAGCTGCAGCCCTCTATCTATTCGACTGACTTGCCCGTTCTGTGTGTGTTCAATAGGGGCAAGCGGCAGACTTGTGCCAGACCGGGCGGCCCGCGGGCGGCCCGGTAGTGAATTCCCCGCTTAAAGCCAGCGCCAGACATGTGCTTCAAAGTTTGAGCAAACTTTTTGAAAACTTTGACGTGCGCAAATTTGACGTTTTGAAATTAATGTTTTACGGCACAGTTATTGCAAAGATGGCTGACAGATTGGACGACGATTTTGTGGATGCTTTCTTTCTTTCTTTTTTTTTCTTCTTTTTTGGCAACTTGACACAAAGGATGTGTATGTTGTGCCACAGACAAGGTAAAGAGGTAAGGAATATGGCGGGAAAACCATATTCCTCCTATTATAATTTTCATCATCGTTTTCATGTATCGTCAGGTCTAAAGTCTAGTCAAAGTCTAAGTAAAAGTCAATACAGTCAAGGAGTCAAGTCGGTCGATTCAGTAAAGTGGTAGACGCTTTACTGAAACTTTCGATGGAGTTTTGGAGGGAACACAAAATAGCACGTTTCTGGATATTACATCACTTTCCTACACTTGTGCATGAACACGAATATCTAATGGTTAATATTCTACCAATATTACACACTAAAAACCCAGTTAACACAATTTCAGGAAAATAATATAAAAACACAACAGCACCCTTTTACATTCCCGGCAAAACTCCAATTATGGATGCTTTCTTTCTTTTTCTTCTTTTTTGGCAACTTGACACAAAGGATGTGTATGTTGTGCCACAGACAAGGTAAAAAGGTAAGGAATATGGCGGGAAAACCATATTCCTCCTATTATAATTTTCATCATCGTTTTCATGTATCGTCAGGTCTAAAGTCTAGTCAAAGTCTAAGTAAAAGTCAATACAGTCAAGGAGTCAAGTCGGTCGATTCAGTAAAGTGGTAGACGCTTTACTGAAACTTTTGATGGAGTTTTGGAGGGAACACAAAATAGCACGTTTCTGGATATTACATCACTTTCCTACACTTGTGCATGAACACGAATATCTAATGGTTAATATTCTACCAATATTACACACTAAAAACCCAGTTAACACAATTTCAGGAAAATAATATAAAAACACAACAGCACCCTTTTACATTCCCGGCAAAACTCCAATTGTGGATGCTGTCAATCTATTTTATTTGAGTGGATTTTTTTTTAAATATAATTAAATTTTTGAGGCTTCTACTTGAAGTAGCTCAAGAAATTCGATAAATAGTCGTGTTCGTTTGGTTTTTCAACTGCGCATGCGCGGCTTTTTTGTGTGTCAGTGGGAGTGTCATATTCTAAAATACCCATGGGCGTATAAATAAGGGGGGTGTCCTGGGGGACCGGACCCCCCCCCCCATTACTATCCATCTTACTTGTCCAATCGACAATAATATACATATGACAATAATGTATGTACCTCGCAGATTAAAATCGGTGCGGTACATGTATTTTAAAAAATATGTTTCATTTCCTAAACAAGTTGCCTATTTGCTGCTGCGGAACCCTTTATGGGCGATTCCAACTCGCACTTGGCCGCTTTTTTACGTTAGGGACCCCCCCCTTTATGAAAGCTATATATACGCCCGTGAAAATACCTATCAATTTCTGTCAGATTTTAGAAAACCTGACAGGTATTTTAGAACATGACAAGGTATTTTAGAACATGACAAGGTATTTTAGAATATGACACTCACACTGACACACAAAAAAGCCGCGCATGCGCAGTTGAAAAACCAAACGAACACGACCACTAAGTCATTACTACACTCTATTTTTGACGTTCAAATCTACAATTGCTTCAAAGTCCAAAGTTTGTGCGAAAAGTGTGGCAGGCCGCACAAATGTTGAAGTTTGTTTACTTTGATGTGCGCAGAAAAACCCACTCATGATGGCAAGTCACTTTTAAATGTGTGTTCAAACTTTGCACAAATAGGCAAATGTCAGTGCCACACTTGGCGAATTTGTAGGTATTTGCGTATTTGAATTTTGAACACATGTCTGGCTCCGAGACAATGCTTACACGGCCAGTCTGAGATCAGCTGAGTCCCACAGACAAGAGTTGAAAAAAAAATATGATAGTCAATATTTTTTGACAAAATACAGGGCGCAATTAAACCTTCCTGCCAATTTTTTATACAATACCACTTAATACACACTTCAAAACACTAACAATAACATACGGGTCGTCACCATAAACACCACTTGTCAACTACTTGTAAACAATGGCTCAGCTTACACCGAATCGTACTCATGTTCCGGCGCGCAGCGGGAACATGTTTGACATGTGGTTGGTATATTCTATCCTTGTCTTACTCTCCGTATGTTTTGCAAGTTTGAGCAGGATAGACACAGTTTTTAAAAGTCATTTCTGCAAATAAAATACGGCGGCAAAAATCGGCCAGTAGCTGGCGTTGGACAGACGCGAACACATCGAAAAACGCCAACAGCTGGCGTGTGGACGGCCAAGAAAATACTATTTTACATTTTCCTACATTTTCAAACTGAAATAACTCAGAAAGTATATTATTTACGGCATTTTGTCAAAGAATATTTATTGTTTGTAAACATCTCTTTCGATTGACGTATGTTTCATAGGTGTACACGAAAACATACCATTTTAAGTACTTTAAAACTAATTAGGTATGCCACGCTCCATACAAATTTTGGCAGGAAGGTTTAATTGCACCCTGTATAAAAATTTGACCATATCTGTGTATTAGGGCTCCATTCCACCGCGGCGTACGGAGAGACTACGCACGTGCGTCAAGCTTCGCTTTGTAAGAAAATATATGTGACTGTGTCCACTGCAACCCACGGACACGCTGCGCACGAATTAATAATATTAATAATAATAATAATCATTTATTGCAGGCAATAAACCCATATAAAAATACATAAAATTAAATTAAAAGTTAAAATTAAATAGTACATAATATTAAATACACTGAATTAAATAATAATATATAAAATAAGATGTTACCAAAATACGCTTACAAATAATTCTAAAAATCATTTCTGGTTTCTGTCGCGATACACCGATAACCAGTAGGCTGGAAACGAATTCTCCGGACACCCGGTACACACACCGAGGATTTCGTTACTAGAGGAACGCACGCGGGCCCAGAATTCCGCAACTCGTGCCCTAACAACGGCGAAGTAATCGGGAACTCTGGCGTCGGCAAACATGCTCGAAGCACTGCAGTATCTAGGCAGTCTCATAAGAATGCGGTATGCGTTATTATACTGCACCCTGATGCTACTCCTTACAGATTTAGAGCAGTTGGCCCAAAGCTGACACGTATAAAAGCATTGACAGTATGCCCTAAACAGTGTCAGCCGAATTGACTCAAGGCAAAGAAATAAATCCGTGCACGTCCACGCGTGCGCGTGGCCGTGCACAGCGTGCGCCGTGATGGAATGGAGCCTTTACATTATCATATTTCATTGCTCCTATTTAACGTCATATTATGTGGTTGCAATGGCCTATTGGCCATTTCTCTATTGAGAACGCTAACGCTGACAGGTATTGACGTCAGGGACTCAGGGTTACTAGATCTCAGGGAATTCGATTTGTCAAAAGACATCGTCATTTAAAATATGGCTTGTTTTTTTGTTATTTCAGTAGGATTATGCAAGTATACAGGGTGCAATTAAACCTTCCTGCCAAATTTTGATATATTGATCCTTGTTAAAAATTAAAATACACGTATTTTTTCTTTTATAATCACTCAGTACTAAAATGTTGAGAAAAAGCTTCCGAAAGTTATCCTAAAAAACAGTACAATTAATGGCCACGACGCGTCGCCCGCGCGTGATGTGCCCCCGCGCGTGCGCCTCCCCCCGCGTCACCCCCGCTCATTCCCCCGCGCCGCTAGTGACCGTTCTGCAACGATTTTAAATGGGATAAAATATTATGTCATAAAAAAATAACACCCAATTTTTGTTGGTTAAATGGACTCTCCTAATTATACCCAAGCCCTGCAAAAATTTGTCAGGAAGGTTTAATTGCACCCTGTATAATAAAAGAATTACGTTACATTATTTGAAACATATTATCAACAAGAAATTAAAAACTCTTTTTTTATATAAAATAACTGGTGACGCCTGTTTCTATGACCGTATTGGATCCAATCTCTCAGCAAATGTCAAAAATCTATGATCAAGGAGGAATTAATCATATGTATACAGGATAATTTTTTCACCAGTACAATAAATTTTACCACGTCATTGGTATCGATAATAATAGAGTATATTTATTTATTTATTCACACTTAATGCAATTTACACAGGCGGGCTTAATGCCTTGTGGCATTCTCTACCAACCAACCTTAGAGCGCTTACAGACGAACGGCACGTGTCGGCGGCAGTCGACGGCAGACGACGGCACGTGTCGGCGGCAGTCGACGGCAGTCAGCGGCACGTGTCGGCGGCAGTCGGCGGCAGTTGACGGCAGCCGTCGACAGTTTATAACGCTTGCAGTTGTGACGTAACGGGTAAAGGTAAGCGTCCACAGATCGGTATAGTACGCAACGGACGTTTCGCATCAGACGGATATTTTTTTTACAGTACGTCTCACTGTATCGGCAGTGCTTGCTCAAACGTTTTTCTATAAGAGGTGGTATCATCTTGCATTGGTTTTTTACCCGACTGCTGGGAGGGTTATGTGTTTTCAATTGTTATTTCTTTTTTACGTCATTAAAATATAGCTCAGTACTTTATCTATGCAGTGACGTAACCTTTAAGTTTAAACCTATCAATGATAAATAAATAATTTATGAGTAAAGTTGTGTAATTGGGGGGCTAATAAATAAGCTTTAAAATTTGGCATTTAAATAAAATTTTAAAGCTTATTCAAAAAATTAAATATTATGTGCACAGTGCACACTGCACAGCTGTTTTTGGGTGTTTTGATTTAAGGGGTAGCCTACCAGGGTTTTTTTATAAAAGCTTTTGACACCAATTTTGTAGACATCGCGCACGCGGACGAAGTCGCGGGCAACAGCTAGTAAATATATACCTACATAATATAGTATGTCATTGCAAAGCTAATGTATCAAAAAAAAAAGTATACAGTTTATTGTCAAATATTAATTCCAAGTGGAAACATAAACTACCTAATTATTGATTTTATTATTCATTCAATTGTTTCCTTAAGTTTTCGCGAGTATCACTCATGATATTATAAGTTTAAACACTTACGGATTTTGTCGCGGAGCACTTTTATTAATCCCGACGTTTCGGCTACTTTACAGCGGCCGTGGTCACGGGCGGACTGAGGTGACAGGTGTCCAATTTCTTGAAGTTATCCAACTACCCGACGACTCATCACTATTTGTTTGCGTTCCGATCTACGCAGAACGAACTCACAGTGTCTTGAAGCCGAGGTATCATAGATTTGTGCTTTAGTTTGTTTATCACTGGATCCCAACTAGATGGCAGCACCCAACCATCTTCGCGGTTGAAATTAGGGTGTTTTTTAATTTCTATGGCCTCGCATATCATTCGTGGGCGGTATCGTGCTTCTTTTGCCAGTACTTGTGGCTTATCAAATCTTATGTAATGGCGAGGTTGATCCAGTGTGTGTTCACAAATTGCGGACTTGTTGTTCCTACGGTGTTTGACATCTGCAATGTGTTCCTTGATACGGGTTTTGATGGCCCTTTTGGTTTGCCCTATATAAGAGAGGCCACAATCACAGTCGAGTTTGTAGATTCCTGCATCTTGAAGGGGTAAGTTGCATTTCACTGATGGTAAACATTGGCTGATCTTTTTGGGCGGCTTAAAGTATGTTTTTATTGAAGCTTTCCTTAGAATGTAGCTCACTTTATCAGTGACTCCCTTTATAAATGGTAACACTGCAGGTAATCTTTCCACTGTTGCCGGCTTCACTCGGTTGCTGCTCTGTTTGCGTGGTACCCGAAGCTTATTGTCGCGTAAAATTTGTGCAACATGATGAAGTTCGGTGTCCACATGCTGTTCATCGCAGATTCCTCGTGCTCTTTGAATGGATTAATAAAAGTGCTCCGCGACAAAATCCGTAAGTGTTTAAACTTATAATATCATTCAATTGTTTTAAATAATATTATAATTGTCAAACTCTACGTTTAAAAATATTTTTATTAGGGGACATCCTGATTTCTAGGGGGAGGGCGTTCCAAAGGAGAATGGACTGTACATAAAATGAGGAGTGGACAATACTGGAATTATGGGAAGGACAGAGGAGTCGCAATTTTTTAGATGAACGCAGTTCCAGACTGTGGGTGTTAGTGAAAAATTTTAAGTGAGACGTTAAATATGGAGGAGCGCTGGGAGAGTCAAGTAGAGAGTACAACATACACAGAGCACGCAGTGAACGTCGTTGACGAATGGGCAGCCAGTTCAACTTAGATCGGTAATAAGAAACGTGATCAAACTTACGAAGATTAAATATGAATCTAATACAGTTGTTTAACATACGGTCAAGTTTGTTAAGCAGTTCCTCCCGGAGTTCAAAACAACACACATCACCATAATCGAGTAGTGCCACTATGAGAGCCTGAACCAGCAACAACTTTATATTGTTAGGCTAAAAGTTTTTTAGACGGTAAAGAGATCGCAGGGAGCCGGTAACCAGAGGCGTGCAGAGGTTTTTGAGATAGGGTAAGCAGCGGTATCGGTTTAGTAGTTTTGGCGTGAAAGCAAAACAGACAGACAAACGTACAAAAAGAGATATTTTCGCATAAATTGTAATATTAGTGTGGATATAAATTAAAAACTATGTTTTCTAAACTATTATAATATATGAGTACGTTCTGTTATGAAGAAACAAAAAAACGCCATCTGTTGTCACGTGTTGGAACTACAATGAAAGTTCATTTGCGTTCACATGTGTGCTAAGCTAAAATAAATAAAAACGCCATAGATGGCGTATGGCGTATGGCGTAATATAGATTGTTATATATTAGAAATGCAATGTGAATTCCTTTTCATCGATATTTCCATGGAAATTAGATACATAGTATATTTTTGTCTTATAAAAATGTAGCCTATGTCCTTTCTCAGGCTCTAGACTAACTGTGTACAAAATTTTATTACAATCGGTTCATTAGTTTTGGCGTGAAAGCGAGACAGACAGACAGAGATAATTTCGCATTTAATATAAAGTATATACATAATATTATAAAATGATAAAATAAATAAGTACATGAATATGAATAACATGAAACTTTCGAGTTACTTACATTTCATTTTTGTTGCTGGTTTAATTGTTGTAACTCAGGTACACGTACCTACCTTTCGACACAAATCACAATTAGAATCTTTTCACTGAATGACAATTGTGAAAACTTGTTTTTTTTAATTTTTAATAAACACACATTTTCAACACAAACCTCACAGTCAAATAACATTTTTAAGAAATCAAAAAACGCACTTAATATAGAAATTAGAAACTCAGTAATAACTAATATCTAATAAACTGTTAAATGTACAAACTTTTAAATGTTAAAATAATAAAAATCTTCTAAGAAAACTATAAATATACTGGCGCAAACAAAAATAATATGTTACAGTGCTCATCACATGAAAAAATGGTCTCCCAAAATACAAAACACTTCTGTAATGTAAACAAATATAAACCGTACTAAACAAAAATGCATTATGTGCATATGTGATTAATTAGATTTCCGTCTATTTTTACTCGGATTATAGGCAACGAACATATCCGATTACTTCCGAAGCGCTCGGCTAAGCTCGGAAACCATGCGGCAGGACCTGGCCAAGTAAATCGCACACGCACACACGTTTGCGAACAGTGTACGAATACGAAAATCTTAACTCACACATATAGGCGGGGTCTGCGAGACATCGAGTGCCTGTAACCACAGATATGTAGTATAATATTGGTGCGTACCTTCGCGCGGCGCGCCTAGTTACCACTTACCGACTTATGTTTATGTAGTTTTGCAAATCAATTGGTGCTATTTTATAAATGTAGGCGTTAATGTGTATTCATATTTTTACTATTAATAATAATTAAAGTCATCTAAAATGTACGAAAGTCAAATTAAAATATGTGTATAGCAAGTATTTATCATTAGGTAAGCAGTGCTTTTATGCCTTTATGGTACGCACGTCCATGCCGGTAACATTACGACAGACGTTGGTAATGTGGGTACGCCAGTCGAGGTTACTGTCTATGTGTAGGCCGAGATCTTTAACGCTAGAGCTAAATGGGATAACATTGCCAGCAAAGACAATGGGTGGTAGGGCTCCAACGTCTACTCGGCTTAACAAACGTGGGCTGCCAATCAATATGGCTTGACATTTATTAGGGTTTACGTGTAGACCAAAATTAGCAGACCACGTGCATATCGCCTCTAAGTCCCGGTTCATGTTCCTGATAGCGGTAGGTAAATTTTCAACCCTCTCTTGGATGTAAAGTAGCAAGTCATCGGCATAAAGGTGATACGCAGAAAATAGTATAACTAGGGATATGAAATTAATAAATAATGAAAACAAAATAGGAGAGAGATGTCGACTGCCGCCGACTGCCACCGACACGTGCCGTTCGTCTGTAAGCGCTCGGCCGGGCGCAGCTCAAATGCGTAATGCATTCACATTTTTTAGTAGTTTAGCGGATAAGTCCGGGGCTTGATATTTTTGTTTTTTGTTCCAAAGGAGTAGTAAAAAAATTCGTTAGTATTTTTTATTTTTGACAACTATTACGTATGTTGATTTATTGTACTGGTGAAAAAATAATCCTGTATATTACATTATCCAATATAATTGACTAAATGATCTAGGATCCGATATAAATAATAATCTAATTAGTAATTACTAATATGTCCCTAGAGAATACGAATGTCGTATATGAAATGTCAAAAAGTGATTCCAATTTCCATATCACCTCGCTAGCAGCCGCACGGCGCTAGTGTCGAACAGCCCAGAAAACATAAGCAAGTGAATAACAATCTCGCTTTCACGGCTGTGACAGCCGATGCGATTACGTCTGTTTTGATAAAATTTATATTTTGCTCTTAGAGAATAGCACTGCTGGTAGGTCTCGATATCGATTTCATTATTGCAGTTTCAGTTAATTATTTCTACACTTGAGGTTGTGTCTTACTAAGCCTTTTTTGTGGGTATATCTTTTGCCACAAACGTCGCAACCGTACAATTTGTAACCACTGTGAACGTCCCTCATGTGTCTCGTTAAATGCGCAGGTTCCGAGTACGACTTGTAACACATGTCACACCTGAATCGCCTGTTATGTGTCAGGAGATGCTGCTTCAGACGGACGACGAGTTTCCCACACACTTCACACTCTGATTTTTCAACTATTTTAAGGTGACTTTTAACGTGTGTCGCTAACTGCATTTTGTACTTGAATTTCCTACCGCACGTATCGCAGGTGAATCGAGGTTCAGCGTGAGTTAGTCTGTGTCGCGCCAGAGACCTGTCGCACGAGACCACCAAACCGCATTGATCGCAGATGGACGATGCCTCATGGTGAGTTTTTAAGTGGTCCATATAAAGACCTTTGTGGTCAAACTTTACACTGCAGATATTGCACTTGTATTCCATTTCGCCTCCTTTAACACGTGTGTATGAATGGCTGCAATGTTCATGCTTCTTAAGTGCAGCCAAAACTCTAAAACTCTTAGGGCATATTTCACATTTATAAGGACGCTCCTTTGTATGAGTTCTAAAATGTGACACCAAATTTTTCTTAGTTCCGAAGGTCCTAGCGCATGATGTGCAAGGGTAGTTCCTGATACGCTCGTGAACGATTTTTATGTGATTTGTTAAGTTTGTTTTATTAGCAAAACTCCAGGAACACTGTGGGCACTTGTGGATTTTATCTAATCGGTCTGGATCGTGCGTTCGCAGGTGTCTAATCATACAAGACCTGTCTTTCATTCTGCTGTGACATATATCGCAATCCGCGAAACCCATTTGTCTAGTGTGTCTGTCTAGGTGATAGAAAAGACTCTTCTCTGTCTTACAAGATTTTTGACAGAAATTGCATGTGTATTTTTTTTTTATCTGTTTGTGCTCCTTTTTCATATGAAATGATAAAGTACCATATTTGTAAAATTTCTTTTGACAATATTTACACCTATACGGGCCATTGTGGGTTTCGAGGTGTTTGGGAAATTCTATTTTTGACAGATTTTCAAAACAAACGCAACATGACGTTATGTTACTCTTAACTGCGTTTTTATTCTCCCTCTTTCTGATCTTCTTTTTCATTGAATTCATAATCATCAAGTTTTTCAGATCTGCAAAAATAAATTGTTGATTAGATAAGATGATAAAAGTAAAGGTGAAAGGTGTAAAAAATATATTTTTACATTTACAATAATTTAAACCTTAATAATTTTATTTAATTGTTGGTTGTCTTAAGACATAGACCTCCTCCAGATTATGCCAAGTAATCATATCTCTGCAATCTCTTCACCAGCTGTTTGGTAGGTCATCTTCCCACCTTTTAAGTTGCCTTCATTGTTTCCGCTTTCCGTCTCTTGGGTACCATTCAGTTAAATTTTTGGTCTACTTTTCCTTGTGAGATTATCATGAATTGGATAATGTCCCTGTCCGGGCACAGGTGACTTGATGAGATCTACATCATGTGTCCAGTCCAGCGACATTTAATTTTTTTTCCATTACATTACTCAATTTGTTGCCTTTCGTAAGTCAGTTTCTACTTATCCTTCAGTTTTAGAGCGCTTACAGACGAACGGCACGTGTCGGCGGCACGCGTCGGCGGCAGTCGACGGCAGACGACGGCATGTGTCGGCGGCAGTCGACGGCAGTCAGCGGCACGTGTCGGCGGCAGTTGACGGCAGCCGTCGACAGTTTATAACGCTTGCAGTTGTGACGTAACGCGTAAAGGTAAGCGTCCACAGGTCGGTATAGTACGCAACGGACGTTTCGCATCAGACGGATATTTTTTTTACAGTACGTCTCACTGTATCGGTAGCGTACGGATTACCAACTAGCTAGTATGTTTATCTTCAAATTAGTCCAAACAAAGTTCCTAAGTCAAAATTTCTGCTTTGGACTTTTCCATCCATCCCCCTCTTTTGAGCATTCATTTATTAGGCTAAACAGTAATCCGTACACTGCCGATTCAGCGGACGTACTGTGAAAAGAATATCCGTTTGAAGCGAGATGTCCGTTGCGTACGATACCGACCTGTGGACGCTTACCTTGCGGGGGTACGTCACAACTGGGGGCCTACCACCACCTCTACTAACCGACATCGTTTGACAAATAAGAATTTATTACTTTAACGTCAAGCTAGCGATCTTAAAAAAGTTGATATTTCACAGCGGATTTAACATTGTTTTGCATTTTGTACTGTTTTTTAGTAAAATTATATTTAAAAAGTGAGTACGGTAATGTTTTTGTAATCTTACAACAAAGTGTTCTGGAAACATGATAGTTTTAGGAAAGGTCGTGGTAGGCCCCCTGCAAGCGTCATAAACTGTCAAAGGCTGCCGTCGGCTGCCGTCGACTGCCGCCGACACGTGCCACCGACTGCCGTCGACTGCCACCGACACGTGCCGCCGACACGTGCCGTTCGTCTGTAAGAAGCCTTACGCCTAACATACTTTATTCCACACCTTTTTGTCAAAATTTTAGTTTATTGATGTTCCCTTTGATTATTTACACCAATTACATCTCTAGATATAGAGTTCGAGCGGCTAAACGCCAAAAAAAATATCAGCCAACTGTTGGCTCATAAGCGCGACCCGCCCGCTCGTGCGTGAAACACGTATTTTCTGAGATTTAAAAATGAGGATTTGCGCTATTAAACTGTGCAGGAATTGCAAAGGATGATTAATACCCCGATCGTGGGAATCGCAGTCATAATAGCTTTTTAATTGTTGATGGGTTAAAATCAATTAAAAACATTAGGTACCTATCATCGGCAAGTAAGCTTTAATTCACGATTTAGTAAAACAAACAATTAAATTAACTAGAAATCGCCCAATGGTCGAAATTCGACCTCAAATAAAAAAAAATTATAAGTTTCAAACAACGCTTTTCTCATAAAGAAATCGCGGCAAAACGAGACACAATAGCCTTTCAATTGTTATCGCGGCCCACTTGGGCCTTACGGGAGTTGAAGCGTTATTCTATTGTCAAAATTTGACTTTATTAAGTCTCAGATTAATAAAGTCAAATTTAATGATGACAGGCTGGCCATGTAGTTTTTTTTTTTTTTTGTTATTGTCTTAGAACTGCTAACAGTATTATTCAATAAAAAAACTAAATCAATTTTCAATTTGACAACAGACTTCAACCATAAATAAAAGAGTACAATTCGTGCGTAAAGGCTGATCAGTGTGTGTTGTAGTGTGTGTACTTATGTTTTATTTGTTAAAAAAAGTACGATAAAAGCATAATTTCAAAATAATATTAGCTCGATGCACTCCTTCACCATATAAATTACTATAGCTGTGCAAAATTTCATTCACCTACGTTCCCGCATTTTTCTTCAAAAGGGATCCAAAGTTTTTTGCTCGCGTTTTAATATATAGATAAAGTAAAATTTTGTCATATTAAACGACGCCATTTGACGCCATGTCTACATGCCATGTCTACATCTACGTGCCACGCCACGCCAGTAGAGGATTCGATCCCGGCCGATTTTTCTAATCCCGGGATTATCTACAGTAAATCTCGGGTTCCCGGGATAGTCCCGGGATTATATTGGTAATAGAAAAAGGCAACAAAAAGACAGTAAAACATATCAAAATCAACTTTTTAATTGAAATATTTAGTCAAAACAAAATTTTACTCTCTTCTGATAAAATAAAACATTATTTATTAAAATAATTGAGGACTACGACTAAAAATTATTGCAATTATTTATTATATTAAGTATATTGTAATTATTTTGCGACATCTTGAGAGCGCGCACGACGTCCACCACCGAAAAAAATCTTGACCAGACTAAACTGACGATCGAGATACACGGTCCAATCGGCATGATCCAATCGCGATGATCAAGCCAAAAGAATCGAAATTCGATTGTGCCGTCAAGTATAACTGTCATGCCAATGCACTCCGGACTCCCACACCCGGTCAGTTCTAACTGATCTAATCGGTAGATCTCATCGAGATCTTCCAAATTTAATTTTTCCTACTTTTTTAGTAAAAAGTGGGCCCCATGCGAGTTTCTTACACCGGGTTAGTTCCCGAACCGGTAGGCTTCATGTAGACTTTCAGAGAAAATTTGGAAATTTTTATTCTGAATAAAAAAAAATTTGACTGACTATGAACACCCTCTGCCCCTACAGCGCAGGAACTAATAAAAATGTGTCGTTACAACTTTTTCCGTCTAGCCTTCTTTCGCAACGCGCGATTAGGAACTTCGTTCCAAAAAAAAAAGCAGAGAGAGTTTTCAACTAGAAGCTAGAAGTATAAAGAATAACGGCATACCTTTCTTGATGACGTTGCCTTTTTCTTGAGGTGTAAGATCTAATTCAACAATCATATTTTCATCAGGTGTGTGTGTGTAGCCTTCATCGTTTATATCTTGATTAAATGTATCATCTGCGTAATAAAAGGGGGAAATTAAGTTATCACAATAAAATCAACTGATTTTAGCAAGGATAAAAGAAAAAAAAACAACAATTATTTTTTATAAAAACATTACTAACCTTCATCTTCATCTTCACAGATTGATGATTTTTCAAGTTTTACTAACGAAGTTTCATCAAATTCACATTCTGAAAAAAAAAAGGTTAAATCAGTGGGATTGGTCATATTATCCGCGGCAAGGCACTTAAGAGTATAGGGTAGTCCGATCTTTTCACAAAATCAAATATAAAATGCCACATATATTATACTATAGGTATAGTCCGCGCGGAACTAGATGGCCGCGCCTTAGGTATGTGAGCGGTGGGACGGAGAGGCGGGGGCGCTTGATTTTGACAGTTCTGGCTAGTTTAGACAAAACACACAAGAGATTGCAATAGCAAGATAAGTCCGCCGATAAAGTGACAATCTAAGGAAATAATACTTAAAGTGCATAGGTTTTTAAAAAACGGACAGCCGATATCAATAATTTAGAATATAAAACTGGTCAATTGTCTTTAATTTATTCTTTTCAATAATTAAATAATATTATTGTTCACGATATCGCGAGATTGGTCGTCACTGTCTAATCTCATGTGCGTTGCGAGCAGCAAGCAACACGCCCCCTCACCCCCGTCCCTACCTAAGGCGCGGCCAACTAGTTACGCGCGGACTATACCTATAATTTTTTACTGAATCAACAAGTCCCCGTTGACTACGGAAACCTAACCTAAGGAACATACTTTTGACAAGTATAATTGTAGAACATGTTTTTGACGGAGTTACTTTTCCTTACTTTTTATTATTCGTAGCTTCAAACTCATAAATAGTTGGAGATTATTATCATACAAAGAGGTAACGAAAATGTTTTCCGATCAAACTATAATTGTCTGTTTCTTTACAAGAATTCAATTGTTAACAGAATGCAGTGCGAGTATTTTTCACATAGCTCTAGACTAGAAAGGTCAATGACCCCTGGTGCCGCCTTAAATTGTCTTGACTATACTTTATTGACATAATTATGGCTATCATTTTGGTCTAAGTCACTACTCACTATGCTGTAATAACCACGTGGCCAGCGTCGCTTATGGCTGGTTTACACGTATTAAGTAGATAAGTAGTTAACTAAATTTTAACTTAATTTTAAAAGTTAAAATTTAGTTAACTACTTATCTACTTAATACGTGTAAACCAGCCCTTAGGGCTATACCTCACCGAGACTAATATCAAAATGGCCAGCTCAATAGAACTAGTTGGACGTAGCCAGCGACGTCTCCAATTAGTTCTATTGAGCTGTATGACGACTAAGGCAGACGCCGACGACGGCGACGTGGCTAGCGCCCTTAAAAAAACTGTGTGTAAAAATATACCTAATTTGACTCCTGCTTGATTATTTTCATCATTATTTTCAACTTTGATACCTGAAACAAAAAAAAAATCAAACCCCCCTACTAATAAAGACAAGCTGAATCTGTTACATATGCACAAGGGCGGATCCAGCTTTGGCGCCAGGGGGGGGGGGTATGGGACCCCCCCCCCCCCCCCGGTCACATAGTCGTGGTCAAGACACAAGAAATCAGTATGTTTAACAATTTTACATAGTGGTTCACCTAGGACCTGGACCCAGCTCAGGGGAGGGGTCATGACCCCCATGACCCGCCCCTGGATCCGCCCTTGCATATATGCAGTTATTAATATGTAAAAAACATATTATTCTCAAATAATTGAAGACATGAGTGGAAGAACACGATATATACAGAAACATTTTGTAATGCACAGCTTTTTTATATTTCAAAGAATGTTTGGGGCCCTAAGCCCGGCCGCACATTGTCAGAAATTTCTGATACGAAACATTTGAACGTCGGCCGGACCGCCACACCACACACTATCCGAAATTTCCTTCCGGCGAGTTCGAGCTCACTCGGCTCAGTACAAAATGTAAGAGAGAGCGCGATCCGGTTTTCTGATCAGAAACATTTGAACTGCTACCAATCGACGTCATCTGACGTAAAATTTCGGACGCCCGCCGGAAAGCAATTAAAAATTTCTGCCATCCGATAGACGGCATCTGACAACTCATCCGGGCCGGACGTCAGATACAAAATATATGAGCAGAGTGCGGAACCAGAGTAGACAGAATTATAGAGCATGCCGACTTAGAACTGATGTTGAAATTTTTAAATTTGTCGTATTATGACAAAAATCGTCGCTAGGGTTGTCAACTTGTTACCTACGAATTTAAAACTATGACATATTCGCTGGACGTGTTCCACTTTGGTCGTATTGTTGTTTGTGTTTTGGCCCATGCGATTAAAATTGTCAGAATCCAATTTTGAAATCTTTTAAATATTTAAAAATAAATTATATCAGCCAGCGCGAGGCACATTCCGTTCATAATCCTAGTGAAACCCGACGAATTTGACAGATATTGAAACATGTCCGTTTCTTTGCAGTCGAACTACTGGTAGTTATGTCTATTGTGGCGGAACGGCGGGCATCTGACATTATTTGTCAGATGACGTCGATCGGATGAGTACTCTGTTGTTTCGTCCCAAGGTTTTTAGGCCCAGTGGGCCCAATGACCAGATATGATTTTTAAGATTTTTTCATCTGGCGATTGGTCCCACTTTTATGATCCATTGTTTTCTGGCAAGAAATTTTGAAGTAGGGTTGGCACAAAAATAATCAGTTATAACCATAATATTGTTTTGTACAATCAACCTTCGATCGCGGATTCTTGGAAATCTATTGTTATTCTATTGTTGTCGCGGTCGCCGGTGTCCTTATGGGGGTTGATTACTATGGATATGGACCTTATATATCTAAATAGTCGAATCAAGTTTAACGAAAATACCTTTTTTTTTTTTTTTTTTTTGCGTTGGGGGAATGCATTTACGCATCCCCGGGGCCTGGGTAGAACCACCGGGGTATGTGGGAATCCCCGGGGCGAACGAGACGCACCCGGGGCTACCCACTAAAACCCCAACGGTGTTCCTGCTCCTGAAGATGGGACTACGGGAAACGCGTGATACACGACCGCGAAAATACCTGCTATATAGGTACTGCGTGAAATTTTAATTCCCACAGTACAATGATTCTATCTTAGCAGTACGATAGACTTGGGAAGTTTTTCTTTTATTCAAATCATAAATAAAATTCGGCCGGGTTATAGCTGCTCGCGCCTATCGGCATAAAGTTGCCATAGTACGTCATACAAAATATTTTTCGTTTTCAAATTCAAATGTCTTTATTGCCAGAATGTTGTTGATATAAAGGTCTTATTAACTACTTAAGCTCCGTTTGGACCAAACGAGTCACGAGAGAGAATGCTCATTCTAGTAAAGCTCTTTTGATGTACACAAACAACGAGCATTCTTTCGTTGTTCTAGTGTGTTCGCCATGTGTTCGGCGGTAAATAGGTAGAATGCTCCAAGAATGCTCGCTCGTTTGGTGTAACCGACGCAAGAGCGCTCGAGGCTCGAGCAGTTGCCTAGAGCGTTCTTGCGTGTTCGGACGTGCTCGCTCTTCGAGGCGGTCACTTCAAAGGGATTCTAGTGTTCTTGAAAATTTTGACTTTTTGGCGGGTTTTTTAAATTATCGAGTCTTCTTCTTTGTATTAAATTTGTTCCCCACCAACCACTCTTTCTTTATTTTTTATTTCTCATTAATTGCGTTATAATTATAACAATAAATGCAGCACTTGAAATCACAATATCGCTATCACAGTCAGACATAGTGTAGTGTGAACCCTACTACTTATCGTTGACGAATGAGCAATGAGCATTCGCTCGTTTGGTCTAAATGATTCTCATCTATAGAGCAAAAATTCTTATTCTTGATGTTCTTGTTGGTTCGATTGGTGTAAACGATCTAAAGTATGTTGTAACGAATTATAGTTTACACTAAACGAATACGAAATAATGTTCTTGTGTAGTTCTTACTCTATGTTCTTTTGGTTTAAACCAGGCCTGTCTCACTTCCAAACGATGCGAAATCGCCGAGATATTTACCTATTATTCTGGAAAACTAACTAATTTCAACCTTTTGCATAGCGTGTAGCGTTCATAGTACAATAACTGTCTGCCGTCTCGCTTTAATCTGCCAGGGCTGTCAAACGAACGACGCGGCGGCGCGGCGGCCGGGTACTATTACTTTTGTTTCGCGGATATGTGCGCTGCGTATGCGACAAGTCGAGCGAGTGCCAGCCTATTGAGACTAGTCCGGTGACCGGACGCTTGCGTTTATCATACCTAAACTCGGGAGTGAGACTTCCGTACCGTAAGGTACTATTATGTATTCTGTGTTTAAACCCACCTTTATAGTTCTAACATTCTGCCATAACAATGGCGCGCATATCGTAATTGAATGAAACTTATATACAATTGATTAATTATTTAGTCGTTATCCTTTTTTTTTATAATTAAATAAGGGGGCAAACGAGCAAACGGGTCACCTGATGGTAAGCAACTACCGTCGCCCATGGACACTCGCAACATCAGAAGAGCTGCAGGTGCGTTGCCGGCCTTTTAAGAGGGAATACGTTCTTTTCTTGAAGGTTTGCAGGTCGTTTAGGTCCGGAAAAATTGCTGGTGACAGTTCGTTCCAGAGTTTTACAGTGCGCGGCAGAAAGTTACGCGAAAAACGCACTGTGGAAGACTGCCACTCATCAAGGTGATGAGGATGGTATGTTTTTCGCGTGGAACGATGGCGAAAAGTTGCAGGTGGTATGATTCCGAACAATTCCTCAGAGCACTCCCCGTGATACAACCGATAGAGGATGCAGAGTGAAGCTACATCTCGGCATAATTCCAAGGGGTCCAAGCTGTTTGAAACACTATGGCAGTCAACAATTCGAGCGGTCCTTCGTTGGATACGATCCAGAGGGAGCAGTTGGTATTTTGGCGCCCCTGCCCAGAGATGAGAACAATATTCCATATGAGGCCGAACCTGCGCCTTGTAGAGTTGTAGGCGTTGGTCCGGACTGAAGTATTGTCTCGCTCTGTTAAGAACACCAAGCTTCTTCGAGGCTAATTTGGCCTTACCCTCTAGAGTCTAGATGATATCGGAACTGGACTTCGCTCGATATGTTGACGCCAAGTATCTCAATGCTAGGGGAGATGGTTAAAGATGTGCCCTCGAAACGAGGACATACGACCATTGGTGACTTTTTAGTGGTGAACGCGCAGACTTGTGTCTTGGCGGGGTTGAATCGGACCAAGTTACGTCTACCCCATTCAGAGACCTTCTCCAATGAATTCTCCACCACAAGTTCGTTTCGACTCTCAGTGACATTTTGCCAAGAAATATTGGGGGAGCCGGTATATACAGCATCACCTGTACAGTCATCCGCATAGCAATGAATGCCGCTGGTCTGCAACATGTCATTGATATGCAGTAAGAATAGAGTAGGCGATAGCACACAGCCCTGAGGGACACCAGCATCAACAGACTGAGTTTCCGAACATTCGCCGTCAACTACGACCTTTATGCTTCTGTCTGCTAAGAAACCAGTGACCCACTTACATAATTTCTCGGGCAGCCCGTATGATGGAAGCTTTGATAGCAGCGCTTTATGCCAAACCCGATCAACGGCCTTCGCAATGTCCAAACTAACAGCCAATGCCTCTCCCTTCGACTCAATTGCCTGAGCCCAACGATGGGTCAGGTACGCCAAGAGATCACCAGCTGAGCGACCCTTACGGAACCCGTATTGTTTGTCGCTTAGTAATCCCTGGCCGTCCAAGTATCAAAGAAGCTGGCTATTGATAATGGATTCCATTATCTTCGAGAAGGGAGAGGTTATGGTGATTGGTCTGTAGTTGGAAGGATTTGAGCGATCACCTTTTTTGGGGATCGGGTGCACCAAGGCTGTCTTCCAGGAGCAATCGCCAGATGAAAAAATGTTAAAAATTCATAATATCTGGTCATTGAGCCCACTGGGCCCAAAAACCTTGGGACGAAACACCAGAGTACTCTGGCAGTTCAAATGTTTCGTATCAGAAATTTCGGACAATGTGCGGCCGGGCTTAAGCCTTCATTTATGCAAAAAAAACTGCAATTTTTTTACTGTTTCTTATCATGTGGATAAGGCCGAGAATTTTTACACTTAGTAACATAGAGTAACATAGAAACTTCTATGTAACGTAAAAGTAACGCGAAAGGTATGTAAGGCCGATTTCATAGTGCACCTTTTTATGTAAAACTTTATGCCTTATACGGGGTGTAAGGGACAGCGTCCCGCAAACTTATAGGGGTTGCTCAGTCAACG
Organism: Polyommatus iphigenia; assembly: GCA_963422495.1. NCBI lineage: Eukaryota > Metazoa > Arthropoda > Insecta > Lepidoptera > Lycaenidae > Polyommatus > Polyommatus iphigenia. The sequence continues at coordinate 7,227,377 of OY730184.1, forward strand.
AAACTGAACAAACACCACCAGGAATGAGGAATTATTTTCAGGAATGAAAAAAAATTGCTCGATCAGACAATTTGTATGGATAAACATTTTTATTTTATTTCCTGAAATAAAAAATCCTGGTAATAGTTGTCCAGTATCGTTGACTGAGCAACGTTGCTTACACCCAGTATATGTATGTATGATGTGCATGGATAACAAAAAAATATAAAACCATTTTTGAAGTGAAAACTTTAGCGGCGTTGAGCACTTTTGTGGGATGGGTAAAAACTGTGAAACTCGCGTCAGATTCTCGTGCTGATCGAAAAACCTTGGAAAAACCGTAAGACGGTTGGAGAATGGAGAGAAGTGTTAACAAAAAAGTTGTAACATCGAAATTGATTAATCGAACAATCGATTGTTTTTTTTGTCGATTTTTTTAATCGATTGTACGGGTTTCGATTAATTAAAAAATCTATTTTTTTAATAATCGATTTTCATAAAAAATAGGTAAAAAAAAAGACGGGTAACACTCCGGGAGTGCCGGCAGAAGTGAAAACTTGATTATTAACGTTGTGCATTTTTTTAACCCATTTTTTATGAAAATCGATTATTAAAAAATCGATTTTTTTAATTAATCGAAACTCTTACAATCGATTAAATTTTTGACCCATTTTTTATGAAAATCGATTTTTAAAAAATCGATTTTTTTAATTAATCGAAACCCTTACAATCAATTCGAGTTCGAGTTCGAGTTCGACACAAAACACTACTCTCCAACCGTCTTACGGTTTTTCCAAGGTTTTTCGATCAGCACGAGAATCTGACGCGAGTTTCACAGTTTTTACCCATCCCAAAAAAGTTCTCAACGCCGCTAAAGAAGTTTTCACTTCAAAAATGCACAACGTTAATAATCAAGTTTTCACTTCTGCCGGCACTGCCGGAGTGCAACCCGTCTTTTTTTTTATCAAATCATGTCTTTTACTTTGACTAAGTACATAACTAAGTACCAAATAATTAAATAAAATTGTTATTTAAAATCTTTAGTACTAAAATACCTACTATAAAATTAGTTTTTTATCAAAATAAAGTAGTAACAAAAACATAACATTGTTATTGTTCCTCTAAATCTTCCAGTACACAGAAAATAATCAAATTTGTTTTTCATAAAAAACTATGCAAACAAAAAACAATAGTAATTACAATAGTAATTAACGACGATATGAACAAATCCTTACAACACTTCAACGTTACGTTACATACAATGAACGTTACCGGTAACATAGAAGTAAGATAGAAGTAACATAGAAGCGAGATTTTTTAGGCTTTATTAATCGATAATTTGAGCTCAATTTGGACCAAAGACACACGTCACGCATAGTTTCTCCGCTTATTCATATTTCTATTCAAAACAGGTGTAATAAAACTGTTATTTACCTTTGAAATCGTCTAAATTCATTAAAAAAAAACTCCGACCAAACACATGCGTGCACCTTTGCTCGATTCTACAGACAATAAACAAGCGTCTTTTTTAAATTTTATTATTCGCATAGATACTTACTGTTGCCAGTGTCAATACAAAATAGTGCCACAAAAGATTAACATTGTTTAGAGGTGAAATTATGGTAACATACAAAATCGTAACATAGAAAACAAACATTTAAATTTCGATAAAGTCATGAAATCTGCTTATTTAAAAATATCAGTCACTACGATTAAATTGCTAAGTATCAGAGTATTTAAGTTAGTTCTTGTGAATTTGTCTTTCAATGGAAAAAAATACAAATTTTTAGTTCCAAGTATTTGGATACATGAAAAAGACAGCGAGTTTTTTGCAATATTTGGGGTAACCGACGAATTTAACTCACTGTAGTAAACTGTAGTAAGCTGTAGTAAACCATAAAGAGTATTTTAACTTTGATATGAAATTGTACGATTTAGATCCCTACAAAATACAATAAAAGTTATTTAATTAAAAATTAGTTTTATTGTATTTTGTAGGGATCTGGTTAGTTTTTTTTTAATATGCAGACAAAAATTGGGACACTTTTTACTTTCGAAAAGTGTAAAAATTCTCGGCCTTACCCATGTTCATCCATTCAATTATCTATACTAAATACTTACATTATAAATGCGATAGTATCTCTGTCTGTCTCGCTTTCACGCCAAAATTACTGAACCGATTGTAATGAAATTTTGTACACAGATAGTCTTAAGCCTGAGAAAGGACATAGGCTACTTTTTAACTGGAAAATGGGGGTTGTAAGGGGGTGTTTATGCGTAAAGAACAATGCTATCACATGTTTGAAAAAAAAAACCAGAGCGAACAGATACAGGATGTAGCTCAGAATTTCAATGATATTAAATGAAATAATTCTGTATAAATTTCATTGTAAGATTTGATGGCTAAATGGGAGATATTGCTATTAACTTTTCATAAGGAGTGATGTTTAATTTTTTTATTTATGTTATTTTGCGACATTTTGCTGCTGAATTGTAGTTAGAATAATAATAATTATATCTATGAACGCTTCACACCACGTCAGTCTGGCCCCGTGCTAAGTACCTGAAGGACCTGTGTTATGGGTACCAGACAAGGGAAATATATTAATACTTTTTATACTATAATATATGTAAAGAAAAATGTATTTTTCTTTATTTGCATTTTGCCGCTATTATTATTTGACAGATCCTTCTGCTCTACGACTTCTTTGTAATCTATGAAAAGAAAAGATGGCCGAATGGACTAAAAACTAGAAAGTATTGTCATTGATTTCGGCGATTGTTAATTTAATAACACTAAATGTCGTTTCTTTGTTTTTTCCAGGTAAGATTTTGTTATAATTTAAATGTAATAATTAAAGCTTTATGTTATGTGGATCCACATATTTTGATTAAAATAAAACTTTGTTTTTTTCAGAAACCCAATTGTGTTATTATTTACTACGTAATCGTCGAAAATCCTAAGAAGTAGCTTTACAAAACGACATTTATTGTCAAGAAAAGAAAATATGGAAAGGTTGAAATTCGCATTCCAAGTAAAACCAACATCAGACGGAAAGTCGAACCACATTGCCATAACCTCAATCAGTACACAAGATGACAAGATTTTTCTAATTCCTGAAGAATATCAAGCAGTGTCACTCCACAAACATATACAAGCCAGTAAAACCTTTAGTACAGTGAAAAATACACTGAAAAAAAGACACCAATCCAGAAATGTCTGGATAAAAACTACGGAGGACATTTTAAATACTTATGTGGATGAGGATAAAAATATGATTTTCCAGGACCAATTTCTCGAGGAGATAAGTCAAGAAGAATTTGCTAAAACCAATACAAAAGTAACAGAAGTCGACCCAATTGTAAAGATTTTGGAAAAATTTATTGAAAGTCAGGAAAGAAAAGAAAAACAAAGTATGAAAAAACTGGCTGACAAATTCGTTATTGAAAAGTTTGATGGACGAAATACAATTAGTGCATCATATTGGATGGAGACATTTGAAAAGGAATGTGAAAGGTTTGGAATAGTAAACGAAGATGAAAAAATTGAAATTTTCAGATTATTTCTTGAAAAATCTTGCACAGATTGGTATGCCGCCATGATGATTAAACATAGCTTACAATCAGAGTGGTCCGAATGGAAATCAAGTTTTTTACAAACCTATGCCATTAAAGGTTGGTCAACAAGCAAGTATGCATTGTCTTTTAAGTATCAATCAGGCTCTTTGTTGGACTATGCTGTAAGAAAAGAAAAACTATTGCTAGAAGTAAGAAAAACAATTGATGAAAAACAATTGATGCCAGACTTTATAACAGACAGAATTAACAAGGAGGAGGTTGTGTATGTAAAAGATTTATTCAATGAACTGAGAAAGTTAGAGCATCTAGTTTTAAAAAGAAGAATTTTCAAAAAGAGAGAAGATACTAAACCAAATATAATTAAAAAAAGTGTAGCATTTGTGAAAAATTAAAAAAAGGTGTACGTTACCACTCGGAAGATTTATGTTGGTTTAATCCTAAGATAAATAATGAAAAGGATAAAAAGCAAATAAAACTCATCAATAATTCAGAGCTAGAATGTGAACTACAGTGTGAAGATCAAAAAAACTAACTGTGCCGCCATTAATTAAAGTAAAATTAGTTCTTAATAACAATATTGAGATATTTGGAATCTACGACTCTGGTTCTAATGTATCATTGATCAATTCAAAGTTATTAAAGATAAATAATAAAGATCCTAACTTTAGTAACAATGCTAATTTGAAAACAATTAATGGCGTTAAAAAAGCGAACGGCATAATCAAAGTTAATATAAACATTTTTGATATGGAAAAGGAAATGAATAATTTTGCTATAGACAGAAAGAATTTTGACTATGACTTTTTAAATAACTTGACTGCATAAAAGAATTTTACTTGTGTCAAGATGAAAAGTTGAAAGTACATCAGAAACTGCCTGGTTCTAAAATTCAACAGTTTTTTGAAGAAAAAAATAATTCAAATATAATAAACTTTAATAAACACTTAAGGCTGTCACAGACAGAGCAGGTAATGTAAAGATGTATATTATAGCACGATACATCTTTCTATAGAAACAGCTATAATGTAAAAATATACATTATAGCTGTTGTGTGTGGTCTCCTGACGATTTCTATAGAAAGATGTATCGAGATGTATCGTGCTATAATATACATCTTTACATTACCTGCTCTGTATGTGATAGCCTTTATGTGAAGAAAACTTTCAAATTTACATAAATCATCTAGATTTCAAGGATCAAGCATAGATTGAGGAGTTGATATCAAAATATAAATCTGTTTTTGCAAAAGATAAATATGACATAGGGAGAGTAACGGGTTATGAGGCACACATCGATTTACAAGTGGAAAAATATTGCAGTAAAAGACCATATCGTTGCACTATTCAAGATAAGAAGGAAATAGAAAAACAGGTTGCAAAGTTATTGGAAAAAAATATAATCGAGGAATCATATAGCCCTTTTTCAGAACCTGTTACACTCGCTTACAAAAGAGATGAAAATAAAAAGTCCAGATTATGCATAGATTTCCGAGAACTTAATAAGATAGTTGTTCCGCAATCGCAACCATTCCCTCTTATTGAAGACCTTATAGTGAAAACAAGAGACTGCAAATTGTTCTCTACGCTAGATTTGAACTCCGCTTTCTGGTCCATACCATTGCGTGTTACTGACAGATACAAAACTGCATTCGTTACACAGGAGGGCCACTACCAATGGACCTGTTTGCCGTTCGGTCTAAAGACAGCACCGGCCATTTTTCAAAGAATAATGTGTAACATTATACGAAAAAATAAGCTAGGAGAATTTGCAGTAAGTTTTATAGAGGACTTATTAGTATTTTCAAAAACATTTTTAGACCATATAAGACACCTAAAACAATTATTTGAAGCCATAAAAAATGAAGGCCTGAAACTCAAATTTTCTAAATGTATGTTTGCAGCACAATCAGTCAAATACTTGGGTCATATAATACAGAGTAACTCAGTCAGACCGCTGAAGGATAATTTGATATCAATACAAAATTTCCCAATTCCAAAAACACAGAAACAGATAAGGCAATTTTTAGGGAAAATAAACTTTTACCATAAGTCAATTTGGCACATGCCAAATATAGCAATAAAACTAGAGCCTTTGCATAATCTTTTAAGAAAAGGACAAATATTTAACTGGACTGAAAAATGTCAACAGTCATTCGATGAAATGAAACAAATTTTATGTTCTCAACCAATATTAACAATCTTTGATCCTAATCTCCCTATTCACATATATACAGATGCCAGTATACAGGGACTGGGAACAGTCTTGAAGCAGCTACAAGACAATAATGAAGAAAAACCTGTTGCATACTTCTCTAAAAAGCTAAATTAAGTTCAAAAAAGGAAGAAAGCAATAGATCTGGAATGCCTGGCGATTAAGGAATGTGTTAAGTATTGGCAGCATTTATTGATAGGTAGAAAATTTACTGTATTTACTGACCACAAACCGTTAGAAACTATGAACATTAAATCAAGGACAGATGAGGAATTGGGTGAACTTACATTCTATATATCACAATATGATTTCCAAATTAAGTACTCGCCCGGCAGATATAACATTGAAGCTGAGTGTCTGAGTAGAAACCCTGTCCTTGGACCAAATGAAAATCAAGATGAACAATTAAAAATAGTAAACACAATAAAACTACAAGAAATCTTAGAAGATCAAGAAAAAAATGAAAATATAAAGTGCAAGAAAGATAAATTAATATCAAAAGACAACATATATTATAAGAGAATAAAGAACAAAGACAAAATAATTTTATCTGAAAAAATTAGCATACAATTCATAAATAAAATACATAAAGACATGGGTCGCTTAGGAATTAGGCAGATGCAAAGTATGATTGGTTCATTGTATACAGCGGAGAACATCACAAAGAACATAAAAAGAATTTGTGAAAATTGCTTTGTGTGTATAAAAAACAAATCAAGAGGACAGAACAAACATGGATTAATGTCACATTTGGGACCTGCCCCAAAACCGTTTCAAATATGTTCTATTGATACAATTGGAGGCTTTGGAGGTACACGGTCGACGAAGAAGTATTTACATCTGCTAGTGGACCATTTTACTAGGTATGCACATATTTTAACTTCAAGTACACAAAACTCAAATGACTTCATCAAACTCATAAAAAAACTGTGGAGAAATTCATAATATTGAATTGATTCTATCGGATCAGTATCCAGGTATTAATTCTAAAGAATTTAAAGGATTTTTGGACCAGGAAAATATCTGTATAATCTTTACAGCAGTTAACTCGCCTTACTCAAATGTTCTAAATTAAAGACTTAATCAGACATTAGTCAACAAAATCAGATGCAAAGCAAATGAAAATGTTTAAAAAGCTGCATGGACAACCATTGCTCAAAACTGTGTAAAAAACTATAATGAGACAAAACACTCGGTTACTGGATATGCTCCAAAGTACCTACTATATGGCACAGATGTATCTCTTTTGCCGAATGAGATGAAGCTGAAAAAGACTTAGAATGATTTAATAAAAGACAGGCAAAAAGCTTTAGAAAACACAATAAAATCACATAATTACAACAAAGAAATCTATGATAAGAATCGAATATGCATAGACTTTAAAGTTGGTGATATTGTCTTTGTGGGGAATGGTAACAGACTTAATAGAAAAAAACTGGATGAATTGAAACTCGGACCTTATCAAATTATAGAAAAAATATCAAATACAATCTACAAGATAAATACTGATCATAAGAAGTCGGAGTCAAATTTTTTTCACATCTCAAAACTAACCCCAGCTCCTGATGGCATCTAGTCTGAGAGTTTGAGTGACTAAACACCTGATTATATTTTCTTTTGGGGGGGGGGGAGATCTAAAGAAAAATGTATTTTTCTTTATTTGCATTTTGCCGCTATTTAGATGATTATTTGACAGATCCTTCTGCTCTACGACTTCAATGTAATCTATGAAAAGAAAAGATGGCCGAATGGACTAAAAACTAGAAAGTATTATCATTGATTTCGGCGATTGTTAATTTAATAACACTAAATGTCGTTTCTTTGTTTTTTCCAGGTAAGATTTTGTTATAATTTAAATGTAATAATTAAAGCTTTATGTTATGTGGATCCACATATTTTGATTAAAATAAAAACTTTGTTTTTTCCAGAAACCCAATTGCATGGGCGTGCAGTCTTTGTAGGCAAAAAGGCAGTGCTTGCCATTCACAGATAACAGATATTTTAATTTAACTTTCGTACTTTTTAAATGACTCATGACGTTAATTTTTTAATAATAATAGTAAAAAATATAGTAAAAAAATAAATAATACACATTTAAAACGCCTCAATTTATAAAATAGCAACATGTAATCAGGTACATGCGCGAACGGGTTCACGAGAGGTCAAGATAGGCTCAGTGTTGAGGTGCCTGCCTTGCGCGTATGTGTGAGTGTGTCCGTGCACAGCCGAAAACGCACCCTACCATGAATATCGAATACGATTATGTACTGCAAGCTCTGCGGCAGACCCCAGCAGTGTTGCCAACTATGGGGATATCCCACTTTTAGTAGGGAAAAATTAAATATAATATAGTGCGTATTTTAGGGAGTAAAAATATTATATTATATTAATGGGCGTGAAATTTTTTAAGCAAAAATGTATATTTATTTGGTTTTCATTACTGTTTTTATATAAATAATGACATCATGATCATCATCATGAGTGACGTTTTTGCCGCAAACAATAATTGCGGTCGGCTGAAGTAGTATTTTCAGCGTTATGATCTCTCAGTGGAAAGTACCCCAAGTAATAAATAATATATTTAAATAACAGTTGGGGAGTTCTGGTTGAAATTCAATGGCATCACTGGCGCCGCGGCCGGCGCGGGCGCCCGCGCCATCCATGCCGACGGCGATCGGAACTACTCGTGAATAGTAGTGAGCAATCGGATATAATCCGAGTAAAATGAATAGACGCAAATCTAATTACGTATAATATGTACATTATGCATTTTTGTTTTGTGAGGTTTATAATATTTGTTTACATTTTACATAGCTGAATTTTTTTGTGTTTTGGGAGGCCATTTGCTTTTTTCATGTGATCGAGCACTGTTAGTACTATATTATATTATTATTTTTGGTTTTATAGTTTTCTAAGAATATTTTAGATTTTAATATTTGAAAGTTTGTATAATATTTAACAGTTTAACATACGTACTTGCGTACATTCATAACTATCACTCACTTGGATAAGATAATTTGTGGTGGCCAAAATTTTGCATTTATTTACATCGGATTATGGATCGGATCTCAAGTAACCGGAACCTTGATTATGTGAAAAGACAAAAGTTAAGCTGATTAGGTGAGTACTTAAAATATACTAGATATAAAAATGAAAAAGTTGTAAAAGAAAAAGTTTTTGTTTTGTTTTGTTTCACGCCAAAACTAATGAACCGATTGTAATAAAATTTTGTACACAGTTAGTCTAGAGCCTGAGAGAGCCATAGGCTACATTTTGATGAGGCAAAAATATATTATCTAATTTCCATGGAAATATGGATGAAAATAAATTCACATTGTATTTCTAATACGTAACAATAGATGGCGTAATTGGTATATTTCCATGGGTTTCGATGAAATAAACTCTCATTGTAGTTCCAACGCGTGACAACAGATGGCGTTTTTTTTTTATTTCTTCATAACAGAACGTAATTATACTAATAGTTTAGAAAACATAGTTTTTATTTTTTTATCCACACTATTATTATAATTTATGCGAAAATATCTCTTTTTGTCCGTTTGTCTGTCTGTTTTGCTTTCACACCAAAACTACTGAACCGATATCGCTGCATTACTAAGTAAGCGTTCAACTTCAAGAGCCTCAAGAAAATAATACATTGATTAGATGTAGAATACAATCAGACATGTCAGGAGCAAGATGATACATACATTTCATGGCCGACGAGCCATACTTGAGCATTACTGCTCCTGCATAAATTGGAAGAAGAACTTTGGGAAGTTGTGCCCATTTATTAATTAGTGTAATATTTTTCTTCATCATTCTTCATCCTTTTGGGGTGGGCCAGACATCAGTCCGATTTTTACATCCCGCTCTTATGTTAGAAAATATCACATTAGCTGTTGTAGATAATAATATGTAAACTGTTTACAAGTATATATTGTGTTACTTTAAAGTTTAAACGATGCTTTTATCACACAACTTAAAATAGTTAGGTAAGTACCTATTTTTATGGATCGCTTTAATTACGGAGATTTATAATTATTGTTATAAAACAATAAAAGATGAACTGCATTCTAACAACAATTCAGCTGCTAAGTACTGCAAAAAAACATTAAAAAACATAACGTTAAAGAAAGTAAAAAAAACTGCCCCTGACAAAATGTTAATAGCAATATCTTCTATTTAGCCATCAAATCTTAAGTTGAAATATATACAGAATAATTTCATTAAATATCACTGAAATTCTGAGCTACATACTGTATCTGTTCGCTCTGGGTTTTTTTAGCTTTGTCCTTTGTTCAAATTAAGTTAGTTTCAAAAATTGATAATAGATGGCGCTGTGCGTCACCTACATCGCACAAGCTCTAACTCAAACGTGTTAATATAAGAGGTGGTAAGGAGGAAGGGGCATTTCGCGTTTTTTTAGTTTTAAGAAGACTTGATGTTCGACCCCAGGTTTTAACCTCCGACGCAAAAAGCGTGGCGTTTTAAGTGTGACGTGTCTGTCTGTCTGTAAACATTGAAGTTCGAAGTGAGTGTACCGCGGAAGCAACTCTGTCGTGGAAATTTTGCAATTTGCAGTAATATAGCCCCTACATGGAAACGGGAACTACCGCGTGCTATAAGCTGAAGTCCACGCGGACGGAGTCGCGGGCAACAGCTAGTTTCAAATAAATAAGAATATATCGTGTATGTAAGCATGCATTAATAAATACCTAGGGGGAAGGAATCCTTGACATCAGAAGCCAGTGTAAAGAATTCATCTGAAATCGAATAAAATAAATATAATTCATGTAAATTAAAATAACTTTTTATATCTACCTAACAAAAATAATATTATGTATTTGCATGTCATCGTCCATACTAAGTTGCAAAAACTAAACTTATAATTTATAGTAACAGCAAACATTTTTCATTTAAAATAAAAGGTATGTACAGCTGTAGGTTTGTCAGTATTCATGGACGTAGCGGGCAACTGCCCCCCCCCCCCCCCCCCCCCCCCTACAAGAGCGATTGGTTGCTAAAATGCTAACTAGTTTCATACCTAAACGTGGAGCAGAGGGAGTTGCGGGGTGAGAGGGGAGGCATTCAATCCCAGTTCGCTCGCTCATATTTTGTTTTTAATTTTTACCTCACCTTCAATACTATTGAGAGATACTCCCCCCCCCCCAAGACCTATAGCTCCCCCCTATATAGAATCCTGGCTACGCCCATGTCAGTATTACATCTACATGTTTAAATTTGATGCAGCAATTTGCAGAGAGAAATAGACTAGGATAGACAAGGATAGAAGAATAGACTAGGACAGCGGTCGTCACACTTTACGGGCCAAGGGCCACTCATGACAATGTGAGTGCCAGCACTGGGCCACAGAGTTGGTGCAAGGCGCTACAAGACCGGCTCCACACTAACGCTTTTTTTATACCTGCCGAATAGAATGGCAAGACAGTACTCTCGGCAAATTTTAATGGTAAAGAACATTATATCACTCTATTTGGTAGGTGTAAGCAGGCCCTACCGAGTACTGAGTTGTACCACACAATAAAACAACTGGATTAGGTTATTATTATGACACTAGACGTTCCGCGCGGCTTCGCCCGCGTAAATTAGATATTTCACAGAAAAATTAGTCCAAAAAACAGAAAAAATGCTCTAGTAGTTCGTGAGATAAGCCCTCTCAAGTAATTTGCCCCGTTTTTTCCGCATTTTCCTTTATTTCATCGTTCCTAGTAGTCTTAGCGTGATGATATATTATAGCCTATAGCCTTGCTCGATAAATGGGCTATCTAACACTGAAAGAATTTTTCAAATCAGACCAGTAGTTCCTGAGATTAGCGCATTCAAATAAGCCCTTTCAAATAATTTCACCCGTTTTTTCCACATTTTCCTCTATTTCTTCGCTCCTATTAGTCATAGCGTAATAAAACATAGCCTATAGCCTTCCTCGATACATGAACTATCTAACACTGAAATATTTTTTCACATCGGACTGGTCCTCTCTAATCGCGCTAATCTCGGGAACTACTGGTAGTTTCCGAGATTAGCGCGTTCAAACAAACAAACTAACAAACTCTTCCGCTTAATAATATTAGTATAGATTTGTTAACTAAACTTAACGATAACCGGCCATGTGGCGTATTTTAATCATTGTGTACAGATTGGCCATTGAATTTTGAATTTACTTTGTCACGGGCCACACAAATAAGGGCCTCGGGCCGCAATTTGACGACCACGGGACTAGGGCACAGCAATTTAAAGTTCTTATAGTACTACAGAAGGCAAGAAGATTCTTTCTTACTTTTTACATACTCCCGAAATTTGTTCTCACAAGCCTGAACCTGGCCTTTGAACTTGGCAGCGTCTGTTAGGCTCGATATACAGTCATCACATATCATGTTACTGGTATTCACCGCCTCAGATATAATCATCTGAAAATTCAAGTAACTTTGATGTTAACTTTGAAAACAATAAAGAGGTACCTAATTAAATCAATGAGAATATAATCACTACGTTTTAAATAAATAATCATAGACCTAATATCTAATGACACACTTTGTCATTTTAACTTAAGTAATTCAGAACTAGGTATTTACTTTTGCCACAATGAACTTTAACACTTACAGTAATATTGAAAGTTTTTTGTAATATTTCTCCGTACGATTCGTTTATTCCATTGTGTTTAGTTGGTAAAGTAAAACTCCTAAAGTTTCCATCGGTGTGACAGAATCGACATATAGAACTCAAATTCCATATACCGGACATTCTATAATTATGTAAACTGAATAAATAACACTAGCTTGTGCAAATAGCGGTATAAACCTTTAGTTTTATGTAGTTTATACTAAGTAAAGAAGAATGGGAAAAAAGAAAACCACAGATTATTATTATATATTTGTAGAAAACAAACACTGCACTACAATCACAATCACATCAACGCAGATTAGTAATTATATCCACAGACTACTAATAGGATCAGGGTGACCATATTTAAATTACAGATCCTGCCTTACTTTGGTCAAAAAACTGCCAAATCCTGCCAAAGCCTGTAGTAAAAAATGCCCAAATACTGCCATCCAATGCCATCTTTTTTTACTGTTGTTTTAAAGTTTATAGTGCGTCAAGAATGTCTAGGAGGCGAAACTTTTTTTTTTAGCAATAGCAACACTCTTTTGACATTCAACCCTTTGTTGTATCAATACTCTATGACATAAAATTAACAAAACAAAGATTTTCAATTTGCATAAATTTAGTTTTACTATGTGAAAACTACATGTTACTGTGATTAATATTAAAAATTAAAGTGAAAGACATGTCAGAGTGCTGAAAATTTGAAGAATTTCATTGAAGAAAAATAGCACAACGCGATAATATCACTGAAATTCTCGCGTCCACATTTCCGATTCTGATCGCTCAACCGCCATAGTAGCAGGTAATTAAGCGTTTGTTTTATAAATTCTGTTTGTTAATTTTATTGTATAATGCAATTTTAAGTAGCCTGAGTAAGTATTATGTGGTATAATAAAACAATAATTTTACACAAACCTTGTTTACGTAAACAATGAACTGTCAAAGAAATCTATAATTTTGATACTTTGACTTAGGTGCTTTGCGTAATTATAGTATCTTAGATGTATATAAAATTCTCGTGTCACACTGTATGTGCTTAACTCCTTTAACACTTTGATGCAGCGTTTTTTTTTTTTATTTTAATATTATAATTAAGTATTACGTTTTATGTTTACAGGTAGCAGAAAAAGCGTTTAACGAAATAACCGAAATGACTGGGAGAATTTATGCTATCATTTTGAAAAAAAAAAACACTGAAAATAAATACAAGGAGTGGGAATTAACCCTTTATTAGGATATTAAAGAGCTGATTATTGAATCTCACTCTTCATCAATATCAACCTCTTCACTGTGACACCACTGCTGTAACTACCTAGTAGGTAGTTACAGCATGCAGGTAGTACCTACATGGACCTAGAAAGTGGCGATGATTCTGTTTCCGGCTGCATTGTAGAATATTATTTGTATGATCATATTTTATTAAAATAACAAAACCCTGTTTTTAATTATTTATTTTTTGTATTTTTTAAATAAGTAGTTCCTTAATAAAACAGGACTGAGCTTCTCTCAGGTCTCACTGGTCATCAAAGTGGCTCTGCACCTCTCAGGGAGAGGGTACTTAAATAACAGGTGTTATAAATTCATAATATGTAATACTAGTGAGTAGTGACTAGCTGATGTCCCGGTGAGCTTCGTGTCACTTATAAACCTTCCCTGGACTTCCAGGAATATTTTAAGACTAAAATTTGCCACATCGGTTCAACCATTTAATCGAGTTATTGCATTTTTTATATAGTCCGTCAAGAAAATGAAGAAATTAAAAAGTGGCAACATCGTAGTGTCATCCCTTTTTTCTTAGATTGATTTGAAAGGGATGACATTACGATGTTGCCACTTTTTAATTTCTTCACTTTCTTTACATACTATGACATATACAAACAAACAAACAAATCTTTATTTCCCTCAAAAAATAATTTTACATGTTAAGTATCTTAAACAAAACACTGCTCCCCACACTAAGATTCCCTGTGTCGTGGAGAGCAGTCTCTTCCATCATGCACATAGATACATACAATTAATTTTAACCAGCTAATGACATATTTGTGATAACTAACATAAAGTTAAATGTTCTAAGTCTTTTTAACAGAACCAATAATGTATTTGTAAGTAAACAGGCAATATATTTTTAAAGTAGGTTATGCTTTTATAATATGATACAAAATACACATAGCATTACAAGATCATTACCAGAGCCACCGAAACCAGTTACAGTACGTGTAAGTTAGTGATGAGGTGAGTTATACAAAGATTATAATACTTTACATACATTAGATTGTTTCTTGTAATATCGTAAATTAAACACCCACTATAACTACATCATAATTATTTCAAATTTTCTTAAGTACATAATATATATAAATCATAATATTGACAACGTGTTTTTTAAACTGTATTTAATATAAAGTATCAAAATCTTTTATAGTGACTGGATACAGTGTGGCCATAAGAGGCCACACCGGAAACAAGTGGCGACTCTATTAATGTCGTGACTTTTTTGACGGACTATAAAGTTGCTTTAAATTTTTTATTAGATTAAACATTCGCATCGTCTTCTTCCATTTCTTCATCTTTATACATAGATTTGCGATTCAAAATTTATTTTCAAGTAGATTTGAAGGAAAATTTGCAATCACTATGCTCACCAATGCAACGTAGATGCAACATGTCTGTTTATAAAATCGGCCAAGTGCGAGTCGGGCTCGCTCACGAAGGGTTCCGTACCGTTACAGAGAGAAATCAGAAAGTAGACAGTAAATTGTGTTTTTTTATGGAATTAAATATTTATTTTATTTAAATTTTATTATTAATAATTAAATTACAAATACAATTAAGGATTTTGTGAAAATTTAAAGCGCTTAGCTGTTGCCACTATAGATTACGAGCAAAAAAATCACGTTTGTTGTATGGGAGCCTCCCTTAAATATTAATTTTATTTTGATTTTAATATTTGTTGCTCCGGTTGCTTGATTTAGCGGCACCGGAAATACACAATCTGTGAAAATTTCAGAACTCTAGCTATAGCGGTTCTTGAGATACAGCCTGGAGACAGACAGATGGACAGACAGACATCGAAGTCTCATGAATAGGGGGGACCCGGGAAAAACGGGAGTTTTTACCCTTTGGGTACGGAACCCTAAAAACGGTTCCGAGTTTTGTATTGATTTGGGAGAACATTCTTTCGCATGAAGCATTAGACATTGGTATGCATAACAATCCCTTTGAAACATTTAAGATTAAACTGTCTATTAAAATTTTGCCTATTGCACCCCAAAAATTATCTACACTTAAAACAGAATTTGAATTACTACCACCAGATTCTAATAAATCACTGACTTCTTTGATGCAAAAATAACATTTATTTTTCACACCCCAATCCTGCCAAAACCAGCCATGTTTTTAAAACGTCAACGGATCATGCCATAGGCCAAAATAAGACGCCAATCCTGCCAAAATGGCAGGAACCTGCCACATATGGTCACCCTGAATAGGATACTAACGTATGTTATATCATATCCATACTAATATTATAAATGCGAAAGTGTGTCTGTCTGTCTGTCTGTTACCTCTTCACGCTCAAACCGCTTAATCGATTTTGCTGAAATTTGGCATAGAGATACTTTGAGTCCTGGGAAAGGACATAGGATACGTTTTATCCCGGAAAAATGTACGGTTCCCGCGCGATAAACGAATTTAGGCGCAACGGAGTTGCGGGCGTCATCTAGTTATTCATATATTATGTACGGTGTATCCATCTGTGGTGTACCGTATGACGTATGTAGGTACATACGTCATACGGTACACCACAGATGGGCTACTAGGGCTATGTTCCTAAATGTACTGCGACCACTGCAGAGTGTGACGTCATTTTAGTATACTGCGAAGCCGTTCCTTTATAGTTAGTATACTGTCGGTATACTGGTTACTATTTAAAACGGAACGCAATCCAGTATACTATCAGCCGCATTTTTGACAGCTCGTATTGAACATTTTCAACACAGTCTTATAAGGTTAATTTTTGCAATTCTTCCAGTGTTTTATTATTATTAATCCAAATTAATTACAGAAATTTATAACTTTGGGATTAAACTGTAGGTATTGTTTTAATTCATGAAGCCCCAAGCGGCCACATCCGGCCGCGATAACAATGAAAAAGCTATTGTGTCTCGTTTTGCCACGACTGATGGGTTAAAAACGTTAGACACTCGAGTGGTTTTGACACTTGACTTTTGACAGTTGACTGATCACGTGATCAAAGTACTGCGAGTGCCTTACCTCGAAAACGCCAGTACTCACAGTACAATATGGCGACGATTGATGACGTCATATATTTCACTAGGGTACTGCGGCAGTGTACTGCAACTCCATTACGGAACGATTTTTCTACAGTGATAGCACTGTGCAGTGGTCGCAGTACATATTAGGAACACAGCCTAGTACACATCACATTCTTTGCACAGAGTATCTTTTTGTTTTGAGACAGTGTTGCCAGATGATCTCAGGTCTCGGCGCCGTACCCCTGAACTAATTTGATTTCCCCCTAGAAATCCCCTATATTACTTTTTCTTTTTAATATTCAATAGTGTCCGACCGAAACCACCTTCGGTGAAACCTTCGGCTTCGGCCTAAAACCCGGCCGAAGCCGAAGCTTTGCCGAATGTCCGAGCAACCATCGAAATTGAACGAACTGTAAACTGTTACGAAAGACTGAGTGAGTCGTGACTCGTGAGAGAGCGACGGACCGGTCGTGTATGCAGAGGCCGCTGGGAGTCACTGTCAAATACAATACACAAACACTAACTTCTTTTCTTTCGTGAATTATTTATTAAGAAGTTAGTGTTTGTTTATTTTATTTATTAGTCTAGTTTCGGTCTAGTCTAGTCGAGTAAAACAAAGAATAAGAATAAGAATATTTTTATTTGACTCTTACAAAGACTGATTATTATTGTCATTTGTGAAATAATAAAGATTTTTTTTAACAATAGTTCAGTCAATAAAGTAGCTGTAGAATACGTGAGCGGGAATCTAAGAGATTTCTGCTGGAACTTATTCAGGGTGCTTAGGGACAAAACATACTAAAAGTCCTGAAGTCTAGGAGGTGAGCCTGAGTGAGAGGAGAGTGACTAAAGTCTACATTTTTGGTTTTTGGCTAGTAACTATAAATAATCGGCCAAGTGCGAGTCGGACTTGCGCACTAAGGGTTCCGTACCATTATAGAGCAAAATTAGCCCAAAAATTGTGTTTTTTGTATGGGAGCCCCCCTTAATTTTTTATTTTATTTTGATATTATTATTAAATATTAAAGTGCACATAAAACTAAGGACCTTGAGTAAAATTCAAGTACCTACCTGTTGCCATTATTGATATAGAGCCAAAAAAGCAAAAAAAAATCACGTTTGTTGTATGGGAGCCCCCCTTAAATATTAATTTTATTTTGTTTTTAGTATTTGTTGTTATAGCGGCAACAGATATGCACAATCTGTGAAAATTTCAACTTTCTAGCTATTACCGTTCTTGAGTTACAGCCTGGAGACAGACAGACGGACAGACATCGAAGTCTCAGTAATAGGGTCCCGTTTTTACCCTTTGGGTACGGAACCCTAAAAAATGATGCGTTGACATAGCAAAAAAACACTCTACGATGAAAAATAAACTTATTAAATTCTATACACTTTTTCCGAATTCTCATTTGTTGCAACGGTAACGAAAATATCGTAAATTCAAAACCAAAATGCGGTCATTTGACCGCTCCGGTCTTTCTAGTTTTAAAGCTGCGCGTGCACTGGATCGGAATCGGAGCGTACGGATTTGTTGCTTTGTAGTGATTTGTATGGTACTGCGTGCACTGGATCGGCATTTCTGCGCCTGAGACCGGAATTTATGCCGATGACGTCATCCGCAGTGAACGCGTCATTCGGATGCCGAAGGTTTCAAGTACTGACGTGTTTGCGACGACGCGACGGCTATACGTAAATACTTATTCGCGATGAATGACGACATTTTAATTACTTTAGTGGAAAAATATGAAGAACTTTACAATCTAAAACATCAACATTATCATAACCAACTGAGGAGAGACAATATTTGGGATGAAGTTGGGCAAATAATGAATTTCGTTTTCTCTTGTTTCTCTTTTCCTCTCCTGATAAAATACAGATAATTACAAGAATGTCCTCGTCACTATCCTCCACAATGCAAACGCAAGATATCAGGCTATGACGGACTAAAAATAACTAAATTGCCGATGCAGAATCCGAATGCAGTGGACGCACCCCATCGGCATTTCGTAAATGACGACGCTCCGTACGCTCCGATTCCGATCCAGTGGACGCACAGCTTAAACAAGACACGAAAACTCGCGCGTATAGGCATCGAACTGTAAGTACCACCCGCGGGTGGCAAATCATAAGGGACTCACAAGCGAGCGGTGACGCACGCGCAAGATTTTTCGTCGCGTATCTACTGTATACTGATCATAGAGGAATTTATTATTTATAGTGCGTCAAGAATGTCTAGAAGGCGAAACTTTTTTTTTTAGCAATAGCAACACTCTTTTGACATTTAACCCTTTGTTGTATCAATACTATGACATAAAATTAACAAAACAAACATTTTCAATTTGCTTAAATTTAGTTTTACAATGTGAAAACTACATGTTACTGTGATGAATATTAACAATTAAAGTGAAAGACGTGTCAGAGTGCTGAAAATTTGAAGATTTTCATTGTAGGAAAATAGTAAAACGCGAAAATATCACTGAAATTCTCGCGTCCACATTTCCGATTCTGATCGTTCAATCGCCATAGTAGCAGGTAATTATGCGTTTGTTTTATAAATTCTGTTTGTAAATTTTATTGTCTAATGCAATTTTAAGTAGCCTGAGTAGGTATTATGTGGTATATTAAAACAACAATTTTACATAAACCTTATGTTTACGTAAACAATGAACTGTCAAAGAAATCTATATTCTATGATATAACGCGCCTAGCAATGATTGATACTTTGACTTAGTTGCTAAATTCTCGTGTCACAGTGTATGTGCTTAACTCCTTTAACACTTTGATTATAATATTATAATTAAATATTACGTTTTATGTTTACAGGTAGCAGAAAAAGCGTTTAATGAAATTACCAAAATGACTGGGAGAATTTATGCTATCATTTTGAAAAAAAAAACATTGAAAATAAATACAAGGAGTGGGAATTAACCCTTTATTAGAATATTGAAGAGCTGATTATTGAAGATGAAAGTGCCTCTTCACTGTGACACCACTGCTGTAACTACCTACATGGACCTAGAAAGTGGCGATGATTTTGTTTCCGGCTGCATTGTATAATATTATTAATTGGATGATCATATTTTATTAAAATAACAAATTACAAAACCCTGTTTTTTTTTGTATTTTTTAAATAAGTAGTTCCTTAATAAAACAGGAGTGAGCTTCTCTCAGCTCTGACTGGTCATCAAAGTAGCTCTGCACCTCTCAGGGAGAGGGTACTTAAATAACAGGTGTTATAAATTCATAAAAAATATGTAATACTAGTGACTAGCTGATGTCCCGGTGGCCTGTGAACTTCGTGTCACTTATGAAACCTTCCCTGGACTTCCAGGAATATTTTAAGACTAAAATTAGCCACATCGGTTCAACCGTTTAATCGAGTTATTGCATTTTTATATAGTCCGTCAAGAAAATTAAAAAGTAGCAACATCGTAGTGTCATCCCTTTTTTCTTAGATTGATTTGAAAGGGATGACACTACGATGTTGCCACTTTTTAATTTCTTCACTTTCTTGACAGACTATGACATATACAAACAAACAAACAAATCTTTATTTCCCTCAAAAAAGAATTTTACATGTTAAGTATCTTAAACAAAACACTGTTCCCCACACTAGGATTCCCTGTGTCGTGGAGAGCAGTCTCTTCCATCATGCACATATCTATGTGCATGATGGAAGAGACTGCTCAATTTAGTTAAAATTAATTGTATGTATCTACATGCAATTAATTTTTACCAGCTAATGACATATTTGTGATAACTAACATAAAGTTACATGTTCTAAGTCTTTTTAACAGAACTAATAATGTATTTGTAAGTAAACAGGCAATATATATATTTTTTAAAGTAGGTGATGCTTTTATAATATGATACAAAATACACCTAATAGCATTACAAGATCATTACCTGAGCCACCGAAACCAGCTACGGTACGTGTAAGTTAGTGATGAGGTGAGTTATACAAAGATTATTGTAGTGTACATATCTAAATTTCTTTTATAAAAACCTTTTTTATATTATTTTGTACTCTTTAGTTTATGGTATTTTGACTTGTTTACTTTTTGATAGATTTTGTGATGAGATTATAATAATTCATCTTGAACATCGAGTGCGTTATTTTACAAGATTCTCCTTTGCACCTTCTAAACTGAAAGTCGGGCAAGCGATTCACCTCGCAACGACGCGAGGACCGTGCTCACTTCATTGGTGACCCCGGAAGGAACACAGGATGGAGAATCTGAAGGAGAATGTAACCAGCGAACAAGGAGACGGCGCAAGACATCGGTGACCATACACGCCATCTTCATCACCATCACTCCCCGCCCCTTCGCACCGCGTCAGCCAGCATCGCCTCATCGGGTATCTCGTCCACTAGCCGCAATGTACCGCGTCCTGGACGACTCCGCATCGGCATCAACGGGCTTTCTCACTACACCGACCGGTCAGCAAGCAGAGCACATCTCTCCTGGTCAGCACGTAGCATCGGCCCCGCACGGCAGCTATCCGACTCACTGGATCCCGTGCAGCAGCTTACAGTTCCGACTCACTGGGACTCACTGCAACAGTTCCGACTCACAGGAACTCTGGCGACTTAAGCGACAAGACTTAAAGATTCTACCTTCGGTCATGTTTACTGACTATTATCGCCCTTGACGGTCTCTGGAGGGGGGTGATGTAGTGTACATATCTAAATTTCTTTTATAAAAACCTTTTTTATATTATTTTGTACTCTTTAGTTTATGGTATTTTGACTTGTTTACTTTTTGATAGATTTTGTCATGAGATTATAATAATTCATCTTGAACATCGAGTGCGTTATTTTACAAGATTCTCCTTTGCACCTTCTAAACTGAAAGTCGGGCAAGCGATTCACCTCGCAACGACGCGAGGACCGTGCTCACTTCATTATAATACTTTACATACATTAAATTGTTTCTTGTAATATCGTAAATTAAAGACACACTATAACTACATCATAATTATTTCAAATTTTCTTAACTACATAATAATATATATAAATCATAATATTTACAACGTGTTTTTTAAACTGTATTTAATATTAAGTATCAAAATCTTTTATAGTGACTGGATACAGTGTGGCCATAAGAGGCCACACCGGAAACAAGTGGCGACTCTATTAATGTCGTGACATTTTTGACGGACTATAATACAATATGAAACTGATTTAACCGCTGTGACCAAATCGTTATAAATCTTGTAAAAATGAACAATTAAAAAGGCCAATGAAATATGTACCTATTATATTTGAATAAGGTATTTAAATACAAAAAGTAGATAAAAACTATACAAACATAGCAAATAAACCAATTTCATACAATGAAACACACAAACTACACAGAAATAAACACAAGTTATTATGTTTAAATTGTAAATTATGATCGAATATAAAACTACTATAAAATGTAGGTTCGGTTACTGAAATTTGATATTACCACAGATCTCCTATCTAGTTAGATACCGCATGTGTATGTACTTCGCGTGCCATCGCGTTCCCAAACGATCACACATTTCAATCTTTCGAAAGTCTGTTCTTTAGTCTGCGCTCCACCGTTATCGGAATCGGACGTCAATCGGAATTCAAAAAAAGCCTAATTGTGCCGTATTGGGCTGTGGAAATTCGAATAGAAAAGTTGGTTGGTTGGTGAATAAATAGTGGACACGTTTCTTATCATCGGTAAGAAATTTTATTATTAAATCATGGGTCCTTTATTTTAAAATCAATTATTTAATGTAAATCGTGTGTGGCTGTAGTTTTTACCATGAAATCTACGTAACTGCGTGTGTACAGCATGATTCATAATACATTGCCGCTTTAGTTAGAAAATTATAGAGCCCGTTCTGTTTGTCCGCTATTGAGCGCGCAATGGAAATAAAACAATCGATACTTTCATTCATCGCTTAGTTTCGAGGTACAGTCAATATTCTCATTTTTCTGTCAAATGAAGCAAATAGTGTTGTACATATTCTCGATTCTAATTAATCGATTTTCGAAACAGACATGAAACAGAGGAATGATAATGTTCGCTTTGGGATATTTTGTGACTCGGTAATTATATTTCTATACATTTTCTATACATATTATAATAAAACTGTAGTGCAGTTCCCAGAGCGTAAAAATCGTGCAAACCTCCAATTTTTGCAATAGTGGATGAAAATTGAAAAGAAAAAAAGGAATATGTAGCTGATAACATAAATAATAAAGTTTACCTATTGAAAAGTTGTGCTTTTGATTTTTAAATTATTCTCTACCACTCCAAGTAAACTCACAAACTGTAAAATTTTGAAGAAAATTTGCATATTTCTTTCTTTTAAATATATAGCAAAATAATAAAATATTGTTACGGATACGGACACACAGAGCCATCTAGCGTCGAACCGGCAAAACTAGGGGACACACTACACATAAATCCCCTACTCGAAACTAGATGGCGCTAGTTGGTACATGCTCGAATCTCCTAGAAAGTTCCGACCGTTGTTTACTTGTTTACGTGTTTACTTGTTTACGTGAATCGAGTAAGGAACTTTCTAGAATTCGAGTCGCCCATATAAATAGGCGCAGGAGGACAGCCCGGAATTCAGTTTCGTCTGAGCGATCTTCGAGGCGACTTCGAAGCGAAAACAAGTGATCAATAGTGAGTGATTGTGATTGTGATAGTGACTCGGCTACGACCTAGGACAGTGATAGTGCTCAGTGATTTGGATCTAGTGCTTATTGTTTGGACTTAGTGATTTGTGTGAGTTAGTGTTTGTGAATAAAGTCTTCAAGAGAGTCACCAGGTCTTTCTCTCCGAATCATCGAACCCTAGCACGTAACGACTGGTGTCGGAAGTGAGATTTGGAGATGCCATTGACTCCGAGAGAGGACTTCAATGGGAGTGTCAGGACAAGGGCGCAGCGAGCTGCTGCCATTGACTCCGAGAGAGGAGTTGGAGGTGGAGCTGCGGAGGCCACACCCACTGGGGACCAAGCTCCGCCCACTGCGGGGCAGGCCCCACCCGCTGGCCCCGCCCACCAGGCTCCGCCCACTGACCACGCCCCCCAGGCTCCACCCACCGGGACCCGCCCACCGACCACGCCCCTCAGGCCCCGCCCACTCTGGACATGGCCACGCCCACTGGCTCCGCCCACCAGACCACGCCCACTGGCCCCGCCCACTGGGCCCCGCCTGCTCAGGCCCCGTCGACTAGCTCCATCCATCCTGCCACGCCCGTAGTTTCTACGGCCCCTCAAATGGCTCCTCAATTGGGAAGCATAATTGAGTTAATTCAGGCTTTGCAAGAGTCACAAGACCGCAAGCTCGGCGCTTTGCAAGAGTCACAAGAGCAACAAAAGGACCTCCAAGAGAAAGCGCTTCTGGCCATAAAGGATGTTAGTGACACTGTGACTAAGCTTCGGAAAGATGTCGACATAATGGAAGAACGAGTTACCGGGTTAGGATTGGATGTGGAAAATGTGAAAACCGGCCTTACTGAACTTCAGAAGAAAGTAGTGCGCCTGGAAACCACAGGAGTGGCGGTGTCTAGTGGAACTACCGGAGTGGTGCAAGTGGTACAAGGACCAAGAGTTAAAGTGCCACCATACGACGGTACTACTTCTTGGAACGCTTATCGTCAGCAATTCCAGACGGTTGCTTCTGCCAACGGATGGACTGACGAACAATGCCTGACCGCTCTCACTGTTGCGCTCAGAGGGCAAGCTTTGTCGGTCCTAGAAGCACATACAGGGAAGGGGTTCCAAGACCTGATGGAGGCCCTTGAATCCAGATACGGGGAGCGACACCTGGAGCACGTGTTCCGTGCTAAACTTCGTGACAGAGTCCAACGCTCAGGAGAGGGACTACAGCAATGGGCGTTGGAAATTGAAAAACTTGTCAAGAAGGCACATCCAGGAGCCGATTCCAAGATGATCGACACGAATATTGTGCAAGCATTTGTCGACGGAATCAGGGACCTCGAGGTCAGAGCTGCAGTGAGGCTACGTCACCACACCTCGCTAAAGGAAGCATTGGCGCATGCTTTGGAGGTCGAGGCTGTTCGCCGTGACATACGACAGACCCATAAGATCCATGAGGTCTCTGAGGATGTTAAGGAGGTCAAGGCTCCCACGAAGAGAAGTTTTGGAGCCATGTGCTACAAGTGCGGTGAGAGGGGCCATCTTCAGCTCAACTGCCCGCAGAAGGAGACCCAGATGGCAAGGATGAAAAGGCTCGAGGAACAAGTAGAGGAGCTGAAGAAGCAAGGAGCTTCGTCCCCTGCCCGGGATCAGGGAAACGAATAAAAGCCAGGACTAAGGGGCGAGTACTGGCTGACGCGGAGGAAGCCCCGATAACTGTTATCTCCCAAGCATGCAGCGGGAATAGTCTTGTGATTCAGGGGACTATTAACAGGACGGATTGCAAAATGACTCTAGACACAGGAGCCTCTAGAACGATAGTGAACCCAAATGTAGTAAAAGCCGCAAGTAGACATAAGAGGAGAATTAACTGTCGGCTTCTTACTGCCTCCGGTCAGCCAATACCCGTCCTGGGAGAAATGTCAGTTACGATTAATGTAGGAGGGTCCTCATACCCTCATGACGTTATCGTGGCTGAGATTATGGATGATTGCATCTTGGGTTTGGATTTCATGAAGAAGCACAACTGCGGAATTAATGTCGCTGACGGAGTTTTCAAGTGTGGCGAAGAAGAAATTTTCATCCTTGGAGGCGCCTGCGGGAAAGTCGCATGTGTAAAGGAAGTCATTATACCTGGACGAGCGGAAGCTAG
This sequence comes from Polyommatus iphigenia, assembly GCA_963422495.1. Taxonomy (NCBI): domain Eukaryota; kingdom Metazoa; phylum Arthropoda; class Insecta; order Lepidoptera; family Lycaenidae; genus Polyommatus; species Polyommatus iphigenia. Next base: position 7,252,835 of record OY730184.1, read on the forward strand.
AGGAAAGAAGAAGTCAAACAGATGTGTGTTGATCGAAGACACACCTAGCAAGACATCAGCGCAAAAACTGATGACGGCGAGAACCCTTGTTAGTGGAAGCAGTAACGCTGTGGTCAAGGTTTTGAATCTTGGTGATCGCGAGATCTGCTTGAACAAAGGTGACGTCATTGGAAAGTGCGAGGAAGTTGTCTGGATGAGAAAGTGTAGTTCGATCACAGGCTCAGACTCAGCCAACAGCAGCAACTATGGAATAGTGACTGAGCTACTCGATGACTGCAAGAGTAATCTGACTTATTCGCAGAGCATGAAAGCTAAGAAGTTTTTACAACGCCACGCGAATATCTTCTCCAGTCAGGAAGGCGACCTTGGAAGAACTTCGATGGTTCAGCACAGGATAGATACCGGAAGCGAGAACCCAATTCGTCAACGAGCAAGACGGATACCCATTGCAAAGGAAAAAGAAGTTGAAAGCCTTTTGGAGGACATGAGAAGGCATAAGATTATTGAACCGTCTGCAAGTCCGTGGTGCTCACCTGTTGTGTTAGTGAAGAAGAAAGATGGCAGCACAAGATTTTGTGTGGACTACAGGCGTCTCAATGATGTCACTAAGAAGGACAGCTATCCATTACCTCGAATTGACGACACTCTGGATACCTTGAGTGGCATGAAATGGTTCTCGACCCTGGACCTGAAATCTGGATACTGGCAGGTGGAAATTCACCCAAAAGACAAGGAGAAGACAGCTTTCTCCACCGGTAAAGGTTTATGGCAGTTTAACGTCATGCCCTTTGGATTGTGCAACGCACCTGCCACATTTGACCGACTCATGGAGTGTGTACTGGCAGGCTTAGTTGGAGAGGCTTGCTTAGTCTACTTGGACGACGTCATCATTGTTGGCCGCGACTTCGAGGACCATTTGCGAAACTTAGAACGTGTTTTCGCCAAAATAGAGGGGGCCAAGTTAAAGTTGAATCCGAAAAAATGTCGTTTATTCAGGAGTAAGGTCAATTATCTCGGCCATGTCATCTCCAGTGATGGAATCCAGACGGACCCGGAGAAACTGGAAGCAGTTCAAAATTGGCCAACCCCTAAGAACAAAACCGAAGTGCGGGCATTTCTCGGCCTATGCTCCTACTACAGGCGTTTTGTTAAGGGATTCTCGGAGATAGCCAAGCCATTACATCGGCTGACAGAGGATAAACGACAGTTTATTTGGGACGAGACTTCTGAAGATTCTTTTCAGAAACTGAAGAAACATCTGTGTGAAACACCAATCCTGGGGTATCCACAACCTGCAAGTCAGTTTATAGTCGACACGGACGCAAGCAACACGGCCATTGGAGGGGTGTTATCTCAAAAACAGGGTGAAAGAGAAGTTGTAATTGCATATTTCAGCAAATCTTTATCTAAGCCAGAGAGAAACTACTGTGTGACAAGAAGAGAACTCTTGGCTGTTGTAAAGACGCTACAACATTTCAGCAAATATCTCATCGGCAGACAGTTTTTACTGCGAACTGATCACGCAGCCTTGAAGTGGCTACTGCAATTCAAGAACCCAGAAGGCCAAGTAGCTCGATGGATTGAACAACTACAGGAGTATGACTTCAAGACGGAACACCGCAGCGGAAAGGCGCATGGGAATGCCGACGCACTTTCACGAAGGCCGTGTTCAGAGGACTGCAAACACTGTGTTAAGCAGGAATCTAATGAAATAACATTAAAGTTAACCAGAACAAGTCCCTTGGGTCTCTGGGAGAATGATGCTATGAGAGAGGCTCAAGAAAGAGATGACGACCTTCGGCATATCATCACATGGAAGAAACGTGGTGACGTAAAACCAATCTGGAGTGAGGTTGCACCTACTGGCGCTGTCACTAAGGCGTACTGGGCGCAATGGGACAGTCTGATACTTCAAAATGGAATACTTTACCGGAAATGGGAGAAGACTAACGGCAGAGAGTTCCGTCTTCAGATAGTTGTCCCAAGGACGAGAGTACCAGATGTTCTCCGTGAAATACACGATGGCGTATCAGGAGGTCATCTAGGTGTCAAGAGGACGTTAACAAAAGTGCGAGAACGATTCTACTGGTTGCATTGTCGAGATGATGTGCAGGATTGGTGCCGCAAATGTACTACTTGCGCTGCAGTGAAGGGACCACAAACAAGGAGCCGTGGGAACCTGCGCTTGTATAACGTTGGCGCACCGTGGGAACGAATTGCAGTTGACGTAGCTGGGCCATTTCCTGTAACGGAATCGGGAAACAAGTATTTTATGGTGGTCATGGATTACTTCACCAAATGGCCCGAAGTGTTCGCCATACCAAACCAGGAAGCTACAACAGTTACTTCTAAGCTAGTCGAAGAAGTGATATCACGCTTTGGTGTGCCTCTAGAAATCCATTCCGATCAGGGCAGGAATTTCGAATCGCAGGTCTTCCAGGAAGTGTGCAGAATTTTGGGAATGCATAAAACGAGGACCACCGCGTACCATCCACAGTCTGATGGAATGGTTGAGAGATTTAACCAGACCCTTGAGAGGCATTTGGCGAAACTGGTAGATGGCAAACAAAAGGATTGGGACAGGTATATACCGCTCTTCCTTCTGTCGTACCGTACCGCCGAGCATGAGAGCATAAAAGCTACCCCGGCGTATGTCAATTACGGTAGAGAACTGCGAGTACCAGTAGACCTCCTGACAGGAGGGTCACCGGAGGAACCGAAGACCGTACAAGACTATGTCTGCGATTTAAGGGAAAAGATGCGCTATATACACGCCATGGTTCGGGAAAATGGGTTGCAGTCAAGTGAGAACATGAAGACCAGATACGACCGGAAATCGAACACGAGCGGCTTCGAAGAAGGGTCACTGGTGTGGTTGCATAACCCAACTCGGCGAAAAGGGAAATCTCCAAAGTTGCAGACCAAGTGGGACGGCCCATACAAAGTGGTTACCCGATTGAATGATGTGACTTACAGGATTCAAAAGCAACCAAGAGGGACATTCAAAGTGGTACACATAGACCGTCTGGCGCATTACCATGGCAGTAATAATGATGCTCGGGACGAGCATCTCTAAGAGGGGAGTAGTGTTACGGATACGGACACACAGAGCCATCTAGCGTCGAACCGGCAAAACTAGGGGACACACTACACATAAATCCCCTACTCGAAACTAGATGACGCTAGTTGGTACATGCTCGAATCTCCTAGAAAGTTCCGACCGTTGTTTACTTGTTTACGTGTTTACTTGTTTACGTGAATCGAGTAAGGAACTTTCTAGAATTCGAGTCGCCCATATAAATAGGCGCAGGACGGCCCGGAATTCAGTTTCGTCTGAGCGATCTTCGAGGCGACTTCGAAGCGAAAACAAGTGATCAATAGTGAGTGATTGTGATTGTGATAGTGACTCGGCTACGACCTAGGACAGTGATAGTGCTCAGTGATTTGGATCTAGTGCTTATTGTTTGGACTTAGTGATTTGTGTGAGTTAGTGTTTGTGAATAAAGTCTTCAAGAGAGTCACCAGGTCTTTCTCTCCGAATCATCGAACCCTAGCACGTAACAATATATTATTTTTTTTTATTTGTATTGTAGCTTATATTCCAAAGAAAGAAAATAAGTTGAAAAAATATATAATTTAGATTTAAAATTAATATTTTTGTATGTAGATGGGCATACCTCCAAATGTGCTTGTTGTGTGCCTCGCCAGGTAAATGGCGTTCCTATTTTTCTTTGGTTTTAAATAGGAAGTTTAAAATTACTTTTTAGGCTTAGCAAAGCCTTCTTTTTCTTAATGTGTATAACTTTTTAGCTCTTACTTTATTAATTTTTCTGAAAGCGTAGCACAAACTTTTGACGGATATTTCGAAGAAAATCTGTATTTTATTTCTTTTGGTTAGGTTTTTACAGAATAAAATTGATTTTTTTTCACTAATTATATTTGCTAAAACATACTTAAAGGAAAAAAATACAAATTAGGTTATGGACTGATATTTTTTGTATTCAGATAAGCATTTTCCGAACATAGGTCGCAGCATGCGTCTTTAGTATGTACCTGAGATTTGTAGCACCCAATTTTTTTTCTGGCTTTATGTAGGAAGTTTAAATATATTTCAAAGACTAGAAAAAGTCTTTCATTTGTCGATGCATTTAATATTTTAGCTCTCACTTAAATAAATTCTCAACAAATATAGAAAAATGTTTTCGGTCTATTTTACACATTTTTTGGAGATATTTCAACGTTTTTAAGTACTTAAAAGTTATAATTTCTCTAAAAATTAAATACGCACAACAAGTAAGTTTAACACACTTTACGTTACAATCCTTAAATCCACCCAAACCATTTTATCTTGGTTACGACGAGCGTTAATCTCTAAAAACTTTGCAAAAACCTTATAGTTGTATTTAGCTTAGCAAGGCAAACTTTCTTTTTTAAAAATTGTGTATTTGGTTAATTTTCAACGTAAACAATCGGATAAGAGTCATTAAATAACAGGAACAAGAATTTTTTTTTTCTGGACCGGTTTTATATGGTGAAATATAAATTTTTAATTAAGTAACTAAAAAATTAAAAGCACAAAAAATTTTTGGTAAACTTTGCAAGTTATAGTGTAAAAAAGAAAATGACACCTCAAAAACAAAAATCCATTCACTATTACAAATTTCGGAGGTTAAAACCTCTGGCGACTGCACTACTGTAAAAATAAAAATTGTGTACATTAAAGGTATTAAAAAATAATAAGCGGGGGGTGTCACTACATCGCTATAGAAGCCAAAACTGTAGTTAGTTTTTTGTCTACTGTCTGTCTGTCTGTCTGTCTGTATGTTTGTTCCACTATCACACGAAAACTACTGATCCGATTTGAATGCGGTTTTCGCAGATATAATATTTGTCTTCTTCCAACTTAATATCTGGTGTATAAAAAAATTTCCCCCCACCCCTCTAAGGGGACCAAAGAGGGGGTCAGATTTTGTATCAAACTTTTTTCTTTAATGCACTTACCTCATATTATTAACTGTTTTTTCCAACTTAACATCTGGTGTATAAAATTTTTCCCCCCACCCCTGTTAGGGGACAAAAGAGGGGGTAAGATTTTATATCAACTGATGAAGTACAAATACTTTAAATGGCAAAACAACGTTTGCCGGGACAGCTAGTTATGTAATATGTATTTATGTTCCTGTTTAGTGATTTAATTTAGAATAATATAATATATTACTAGCTGTCCTGGCAAGCACGTAGCGCCAACGCTAAAACACAGGCGGACGCGGACGCGGGCGCACGCGTCGGAAGACCGCCGCGTGCGAGCGGGCACCCGTCGCGTGCGCCCATCTCATTTAGCGCTGCTAATATAATTATCTCGAGCGTGTACAGTTGTGTCCAGTAGATTACCGTGTATTATTTACTAATTTATTATTTGGCAAAAAGACGTCAACGGAAACAACGTCGATTGCGAAAAGCGTGCGCCCGCGCCGTGTGCCCGCCCGTCCGTCGAGCGTGCCCGCGTCCGTCGCCCGCGTCCGCCCTCCGTCGCACACTCCTGCTCTGCTCATACTATTTTCCGTTTGTACACGGGCGTTTTCGTAAAAAAATGTCCCTACCAAAAAATCGCTGTCCCATGACTTTGATGCCACATATTTCAATATTTACGGACTTCATTAAACAAGAAACCTCAACTAAAATGTAGTATATTTATTTTTATTACGTTAAAAGTAAAATAGAACGTAATGCCATCAAAGTTAAAGAAAATACAATAAAATAAAGAATCTCTGATCGCAGATTTTCACGTGTCCCACACGGGTCGACAAAAGTTTCAACGACCCCATTTCTTATCCTATAAGACAAAGATGAAGAGATTTCGATTCGTTTGTACTGTAATTTTGATCTATTTTCATAAAATATGAGAAAGAATATGCGTTTTCTTACAAAATGATCCTATTTTACGTTTTATTCAAAAATTTGGTATGGTGGAAAATCCTACATAGTCACGAACTATTTTTTATTTTTTCTGTGTTCTTTCACACCCGAAATTCTTCTAAGACATGAATTTATTTGATCCTGGCAACATTAGTTTGTCTATGAAGACCGCCATTTGCAATAAAAGAATCATTTGACGCCCAAAACTCGTGACGACGTGTTGGAGGTTGACGCAAATCAAAAAACATTGTTCCACAAAAGTCACGGCGTTGTGAAGAAACAGTAAGTAAATTTCATTATTTGACAACAATTTCGTATTCTTTTTGTATTTGATTATATAACCAATAAGTTTCTGCAATCCATCTTTTAAAAAGACAATGAAAATTTTATAAAATAATTCGGTAACCCACTCAGCGTCACATCCGCACCGTTACGTGACATATAAGTGGAAATATTTTGTGACGGTGCGGAATTCTAAAGATGGGTTTGAACATGAATATGCTCGGATTGGTGTTTTAAGGTTAGGAATACTTTTTATTCAGTGCACAAACTTTCACAACATATTCTATGCATGAAACTGAACAACTTTCCCAAGCAACCTATATCGAATAAAAAATAAAAAAATGGACTGTATGGAGATCGGTCAGCTGATTGGCTAAATCTTTATACAAAGTTCAAATTTTTTTTTTGAGAATTCGATATGGGTTCCTTGGAGAAAGTTGTTCAGTTTCACGAGTAGAAGCCCTCCTTAAAGTATTAACCACACCTTTTTGTTACATCCTGTATATCTGAATGGATTGAAATAAAACTTTTTCTACAAGCACTGATAGTGTAATAAATAGAATCCAAAAATTTACACGAATAATAAAAATAGACACAAACATTTTGCAGTATATTCATTTTTAACCTACTTCAAAAAAAAGGAGGTTATCAATTCGATCCGTATGTATGTAATTTTGTCAGATTTGCACAAAATTTGTATGTGTCAATCTATGGATTTAGTATCTTTGAATTTAGGGAACAGTCTAAGTTTCATCAAAATCGTTTCAGTAGTTTTCGAGATATGGTCAGTTGCTATTGACTTGTTTTTCACGTTGTCACTTTTTTATAATAATATACTATAATAATATTTTTTTTATATTAAATAATTATTTACTTTTAGGTCAAATGGCGTTAACAGCCACACAAAGAGCGAAACGATACAGAGAAAAGTTAAAAACAACAAATCCTGAAAAATATGAGGCTCAAAAAATGAAGCAACAAGATCGTTTAAAAAATATAAATAAAAAAATCGCAGATCTAACGGAAGAACAAAAAATAGAAAAGAGACGAATATGGAGAGAACAAAAACGAAAACAAAAAGAAAAAACGAGAGACAAACAGAGAAACAACGGTGTCAATCAAAAAAGCCGTACCAAGCCAAACTTTTAAAATCAAACGCAGGAAAACTACAAAAAGAGCTTAAAAATATTTCGAAACTAAAAACTATTACTAAGCGTTTGAGAAAGCAGTTGTACAGAACTAAGACAAAGTATGAAATGAAAGTTAATCAACTTGAAGAAAGTAATCTTAAACTAAGCGCCAGACAGGAAATACTAGAGTTGAGCCTAAGAGAAAAATATCAAAACTTAAAAACACACGGAGAAAAAAAACTTTTACGATCAATTACTGAGACTCACGTCGCTAAAGAAAAAAATGGATCTCGATACATTGCAAAATGTCTCGGAATCAAAGAGAGAATTCGACACAGCAATAAAAATAGATACCTCAGTAAAAAAATTGCAGAAGAAATAAAACAGTTTTACGAGCGTGACGATATCAGCCGTTGTACAGCTGGAAAAAAGGAGTGTAAAACAAAAAGGAAGCATAAAGTTCAGAAGAGATATTTAACAGACACGCTTATGAACCTATTCAAAATCTACAAAAAAGAAGGTGGAAAATATAGCTTCACAACATTTTACAAATACAAACCTTTCTACGTCCTGTCTCCGACAGCGACAAACAGGGAGACTTGCCTTTGTATAAAACACAGCAATTTCCAGTTTCTTCTAGATGCTTTGTATAAAAAAATCTGTCATAAGGTTCAAGTCACTGAATGATCTTGTGGCTTATGTAACGTGCGATTTAAAATCTTATGTTTGTATGTACAATCTTTGCGAAAAGTGCAAACATCCTACACTGGAATATAACAAAAATGACTGTAATGAAAATGTGAGCTGGTTTCAGTGGGAAAGAGCTACTAAGATTTATAAGAAGTCCGGAGAAGATCTTATCACAAAAATTACATGCAAACAACTTAAATCTGGTACGTTAGATGAACTGATTTCTCAGTTTGAGGCCCAAATTCCAGCGTTTAAAAAACACTATTATAACTTCAAAGAACAGCAACGACAATATCGAAAGTGTCTAAACAATTTAAGAGATAATGAAATTCAGGCCATGCACTTTGGCGGTTCCAAAAATGCAATCACTTTACATACTGGGATGATTTATGGGAAAAAATCTTGTCAGTCATTTGTGACTTTAAGTGACAATAACTGTCATAAGCCCGAGGCTATATGGGCACATTTGATACCCGTAATAAAGATGGCTAAAGAACTTTTCCCAGAATTGCAAGTGATTCATTTCTTTTCAGATGGACCCTGTTCACAATACAGACAGAAGAAAAACTTCTATCTGATAAATATGTTCACTACCAAATTAGACCTCAGCTACACCACATGGTCTTTCTCAGAAAGTGGACATGGCAAAGGTGTAGCTGATGGGATTGGGGGAGCCGTCAAACGGGCACTGGACAGAAGAGTCGCCTATGGGCATGATATTATCGATGCTTCGGACGCATGTCATAATTTAAACAAATGCATGGAATCGGTGGAGTGCATTTATATTCCTGAATCAGAGATATCCAACATTAAAAGCCTTCTGCCAAAGGCTCTAAAAGCCGTTCCAGGAACAATGCAAATCCATCAAATTGCATCAAAAAATGGCGAAAACGTCATATCGTATAGATCACTAAGTTGCTTTTGTGATGATATGAAAGGTCTCTGTGATTGTCTGAAGCCTAAAAACCATATTTTTAGGCTTCAGACAATCACAGAGATAGATACAACATCGTCACAGAAAAAAAACCCTTACAATTTGGAATCTGCTTTTGATTCCGTGCCTGAGTTTTGTGACATTGATGTAACTCTGGACTCTGCAACTGATAAAGAAGTTTTGAATAAGGATGTCTCTATAGACCCTGACCGTTTGGAATCTGCTTTTGATTCTATGCCTGACTTTTGTGACATTGATTTAACTCTAGACTCTGCAACCGATAAAGAAGTTTTGAACAATAATGTCTCTATAGACCCTGACCATTTGGAACCTGCTTTTAATTCCATGCCTGACTTTTGTGACATTGTTTTAACTCTAGACTTTGCAACTGATAAGGAAGTTTTGAACAATAATGTCTCTATAGACCCCGACAACATGGAATCTAATTTGCGATTCAATCCTGATTTGTGTGACATTGACATAACTCTGAACCCTACAACTGGCAAAGAAAATTTTAAAAGTGATGCCTCCGTAACAAGTACCGGTATTAATCCGAATAAACGAATCAGAGTTTTAAGTGCTATAACATTGCCTCCCAATAAAAAGATAAAAATTATGAAACCTGAAACCTGCTCAAAACCACACAAGACAAGTAGGAAATTTTTCTGTCGTAACTGTAAAACTCACTATCCCTTTAATCTAAATGAAATGGTCAATTGTACTAATTGCAAAACATGGACTTGTAGTTCGTGCTGCTCAAAACCTGTTAATTATGATACTTATGTTTGTCAACCGTGTAAACAAGATATTATAAAAAAAGCCGAAAAGATCTAAAAAAGACGACTTAGTTTATGATATTGTTGAATGCTTATAATTACGAATATTTTATTTCTGTTGATTTTCAGTTGATTAGTAAAATGATTCATTATAAACTGTGCTTTACTTATTCCACCGCGTCACGACATGTTCCTTCACCGATACTGTCCCACATTTTTGGATTTGAAATTTGTTATTTCTGATGGAAATAAATGATGTTACGTTGATTTTCTTATTAGTTTTAATTTGGATTTAACTAAAATATCATATCATAAGCATATTTTTGAATCAGAAACAGTAGAGTGTTCTTAATAGTAAATTTTTTTTCTCCTAATGACCCTAAAAGTGACGGTAAGGAAACAAATCAATTTATTACTGTATAATCTTTTATAAATATGCTATTCTTAAATAACATTGCACAAGAAAAGCACTAATGATATGATATATAAAAATATCATTTGCCAAAAAGTTTGTATAATTCAAGAAAATAGGATGAGAATAAGTGACGACATGGAATACTTTTTTACACACTATCTTGAAACAAAATTGAATATCTTTTCAGTTTTATAGAAAAACCATATAAAATTTACATTCCTAGATTCTTAAGAATATTCCTCATTCAGGTAATCAAATACGTTTAAAAACAGATCACTTGAAATTGAAAGTTCCACAGCGTCACGATGTACACAATTTCGCGAAAACGCCCACTGTACACGCGAGCGTGCGCCCGCGCGAGTTTTAGCGTTGGCCCAAGATTTATCATTGTTCTGTCTATGAACTCGAATAATAATCGATTAAAAAATCGATATACCTATTAAAATGGCAAGAGGCGGGGCGCGGCGATTCCTTTGAATCGATTCCGCGCGTACGGGTATTCCCATCACAAAAGCGCTCTTGTGACGTCACAGTAGGTATGAAAAAACACGCTCGTGTTCATACAAATGGAGCGACACAGCGCTTCTATCTAGATCTTATTTCTGTGGATATTACTATAAAAAGGTTTGCTATTCGTTCCAATAGTAATTAAAAAAAATGTTTTCTAAAAGGTGAAAACCTTGATTTCGTAAGAAAAGGTACGCGTTATGCGATAGAAAGAGAGCGCACTTGTAGGTAATTTTATCCGTAGGCAACTTAGCATTGCGCGTCGGAATTTCAACTTTATAGTATCGTAGCTTGCGTCGTTATTTCTTTAAACGGGTTTCGGGAGTGAGATTTCTGTTGTTAAACTAATATGTATTCTGTGTCACGACTAACTATTAAATATTTTCTTTCATTCATTCTTATCATTAAATAATTTCATCTAACAATATCCGCCATGACACGGTTCTCTAAGTGAAAAGTTTTCACGAGTCTTGGAGGTGGCGGTTAGTGGAATGTTACCAATTCCGCGAAAACGGCTCTAATCCTCGGATAGTAATTATTATCCGCCGTCGGATGTCAAAATCTCATCCGCGGGGAGAAGTTGTCGATCCGTGGCGGAAACTATTTCACTCATACAAAAGAAATATCATTGCTGTCAGCATGACAGCAAAATCGGAAAGTATTCACTTGTCATTTGCTTGAAAGTGGAAAAGTTTCCGAAATCGGGACAGAATCCGCGCGGAATCGCATCGTGAATCAGGGAGTTGAAATGCTTACTCGAAAACGTTGCTACCTCATAAACTAAAAGAGAGTATAAAAAGAGGTCGGACTTACAAAAAAAAATTGCGTAGGTTATTGAAGTTTAAGTTAAAAACCACAGATTAAACTTTAATTCGTCCGTTTTTAACTGCCAATTTAACAGTCGATTGTGCTTTAAATTAGCCAATCGCTGTCGATCTGGAATCGGATCAAATCGAATTGTATTTTTGTCTTGAAAGTCCTAACTCCTACTTCTTGTCACGTAGTTCATATTGTACTATTTATACGGGCCTTAGAGCGCTTACAGACGAACGGCACTTGGCGGCACGCGTCGGCGGCAGTCGACGGCAGACGACGGCACGTGTCGGCGGCAGTCGGCGGCACGTGTCGGCGGCAGTCGACGGCAGCCGTCGACAGTTGCAGTTGTGACGTAGCGCGTAAAGGTAAGCGTCCACAGGTCGGTATCGTACGCAGCGGACGTATCGCATCAAACGGATATTTTTTTACAGTACGTCCACTGTATCGGCAGCGTACAGATTACCGACTAGCCAGTATTTTTATCTTCAAATTAGTCCAAACAAAATTCCTAAGTCAAAATTTCTGCTTTCGACTATTCCATCCACACCCCCCTTTGAGCATTCATTTACTATTCTAGTCGGTAATCCGTACGTTGCCGATTCAGCGGACGTACTGTGAAAAAATTATCCGTTTGATGCGAGACGTCCGTTGCGTATGATACCGACTTGTGGCCGCTTACCTTTAGGCGGTACATCACAACTGGGGGCCTACCACCACCTCTACTAAGCGACACCGTTTGACAGATAAGCAATAATTACTTTAACGTCAAGCTAGCGATCTTAAAAAAGTTGATATTTCACAGCGGATTTAACAATGTTTTGTATTTTTTTACTGTTTTTTTAGTAAAATTATATTTGAAAAGTGAGTACGGTAATGTTATTGTAATCTTACAACAAAGTATTCTGGAAACATGATTGTAATAGGAAAGGTCGTGGTAGGCCCATAAACTGTCAACGGCTGCCGTCGACTGCCGCCGACACGTGCCGCCGACACGTGCCGCTCGTCTGTAAGAAGCCTTAAACCGCACTAAAGCCACACTACGCGGTGGCGACGATATACGTCACGAAACGTCAGTAATTGTATGGTACGTAAAGTATCGCGTCGCGTCGCCGCGCCGCCTCGTAGTGTCGATTAGTGCGGTCTCACCTTAACATACTTTAATTACCAAAATATGAGGCTTTATTCTGATAAAGCCTCATATTTTGGCACACACGAACTTCGGGGGTTCTTCAGATCTTATCTGAAGTGTGTAGCACAATAATATGGGGACAAATATTTTTATTAATTAAAGTATGTTAAGGTGAGACCGCCTTAACAGACTTTAATTAATAAAAATATTTGTCCCCATATTAAGGTGAGACCGCCTTAACATACTTTAATTCATGAAGCCCCAAGCGGCCACATCCGGCCGCGATAACAATGAAAAAGCTATTGTGTCTCGTTTTGCCACGACTGATGGGTTAATTAATAAAAATATTTGTCCCCATATTATTGTGCTACACACTTCAGATCAGATCTGAAGAACCCCCGAAGTTGGTGTGTACCAAAATATGAGGCTTTATCAGAATAAAGCCTCATATTTTGGTACACACCAACTTCGGGGGTGAGATACTGCACTCAGGTCGGTATCGAATTTAATGTCATTATTGCAGTTTCAATAAATTATTACTACACTTGAGTTTATGAGTTACTAAACCGTTTTTGTGGGTATATCTTTTGCCACAAACGTCGCAACCGTACAATTTGTAATCACTGTGAACGTCCCTCATGTGTCTCGTTAAATGTGCACGTTCCGAGTACGACTTGTAACACTTGTCACACCTGAATCGCCTGTTATGTGTCAGGAGATGCTGCTTCAGATAGACGACGAGTTTCCCACACACTTCACACTCTGATTTTTCAACTGCATTTAGGTGAGTTTTAACGTGTTTCGCTAACTGCATTTTGTGCCTAAATTTCCTACCGCACGTATCGCAGGTGAATCGAGGTTCAGCGTGGGTTAGTCTGTGTCGCGCCAGAGACCTGTCGCACGAGACCACCAAACCGCATTGATCGCAGATGGACGATGCCTCATGGTGAGTTTTTAAGTGGTCCATATAAAGACCTTTGTGGTCAAACTTTACACTACAGATCTTGCACCTGTATTCAGTTACGCCTCCTATAACTGTCAGAATACGTGTCAATGAATGCTTCCTACTTTCATGCATCTTGAGACCATCCAAAACTCTAAAACTCTTAGGGCATAATTCACATTTATAAGGACGCTCGTTCGTATGAATTCTAAAATGTTTTTCCAAATTTTTCTTTGCTGCAAAGGCCTTGGGGCATATCGTGCATTGGTAATTCCTGATACGCTCGTGCACGGCTTTAATGTGATAAATTAAATTTGTTTTCTCGGCGAATCTCCAGGAACACTGTGGGCACTCGTGGATTTTATCTAATCGGTCTGGATCGTGTGTTCGCATGTGTTTAAGCATTTTAGACCTGTATTTCTGTCTGCTTTGACATATATCGCAATCGAAAACCTTCTGTCGAGTGTGTCTGTCGAGGTGACTGAAAAGACTCTTCTCTGTCTTGCAAGATTGTTGACAGAAATTGCATGTATACATTTTTTTAATCTGATTCTGTTTATGCTCCCTTTTGATATGACATGATAAGGTATCATATTTCTCAAATTCTTTTTCACAATGTTTACACCTATAAGGCCCTTTGTGGGTTTCGAGGTGTTTGGGAAATTCTATTTTTGAGAGATTTTCAAAACAAACGCAACATGACGTTATGTTACTCTTATCTACATTTTTATCCTCTTTCTTTCTCGTCTTCTTTTTCATTGAATTGGTAATTATCGAGTTTTTCTGATCTGTAACAATAAATTGGTGATTAAACTTTATACCAGAGATTGATGTGCCCGAAACCAGTGGCAGGGCAAGACCGTTTGATGTAGGCAAGATATATTTTGTGATGCTAACTTTAAATTTTCATTTTTTTTCTCATTTTTAAGGTTTCCGTACCCAAAAGGCAAAAACCCTATAGCACCTCACCTCACCCCCATAGCCCGGTGTAATTTCTAGTGTCCATTCTCTGCAATAGTCCTACACTGGCCGCTGGCTCTCCTTGGGCGTACTCTCATAGTGCGGTCAGGGAGAGTCGCCGGTAGTGTCACATTACATTTAGATTAAAACTGTGTTACGGGGCCTCTACGGTTTCGGCCCCACGGATGCCTTCCAAAGGCCGGGATTTAATTGCCCATGAGCAATGAGTGCTTAACACAAACATAATAATAATAATAATGTCTATGGACGCTTCACACCACGTCAGTCTGGTCCCGTGCTAAGTAAATGAAGGACTTGTGTTACACGTACCAGACAACGGAAATATATTTAATACTTTTATACTATACATATTATACTTATTTAAGATATATGTATGATATATTTATTAAATCATACACATATTTAATACACAACAGCATATAATTATTACCTTTCTTGATGACGTCAACTTTGTCTTGTGGTGTAAGATCTAATTCAACAATCATATTATTTTCATCAGGTGTGTAGCCTTCATCGTTATTTTCTTCAATAAATGTATCATCTACGTAAGGGAGAAAGCAATTAATTCGCAATAAATCTACTGATTTAAGGAAGCAAAAACAAAATAAACAACAGATAATTCAAATAAAAACATAACATTACCTTCATCTTCTTCACAGATTGATGATTTTTCAATTTTTACTAACGAAATTTCATCAAATTCACATTCTGAAAAAAAAAAGGTTAAATTAGTGGTGGTAATGGTTTTATCGACATTTTTATCGAATGCGTTGAAACTCGGGAGAATTTTTGAATTCCCTCCTAAAAAGTAAAAACCAAAGTACCTACTATTTAATGTAGTACTCATTGGTCGTGACTCGTGACTTGTGACCACGCTTTTAAAGGTACTATTCCGATCGATGCGGCAAGTGACTGCGACCGACAAAAATAATGAGAAGTGTCAAGGGACACCCGAATGAAACGAAGTTATAAAAACACGCCATCTATTGATGCCCAAGAATACTAACGACACTTTTGTGGAATTGTAACAAAAAATATTTAAACGTCCGGTAGGTGTCGCTGTTTATTCTCAAAAACCCTATCTAGTGGACGCACAGGAATACTAAGTACCACTCAATATACTTATCAACGCCATCTGCCCCTACTTCGCAGGTACTAAAAAGTGTCGAGGTCAATATTATTAGTGTCATTCCGTCTAGCCTCCTTTCGCAACGCGTTACGCGTGATAAAAAAGAATGCCATTTTATACCCTGGCCTAGGTTATAGAAAAGGTTTTATTTGAGTTTTGACCCATGCGTTAGTTTGGTTTACTGCTTTGTAGTGGCAAAGGACGTAAATTAGTATTTTGTTTGAATCGTTGTCGATAGTGACGGATTAACCCTTAATCAAATTAAGCAATTGCCTAGGGGGGCACCAGAAGAAGGACAAAAAACATCCGTCCTTAGGGCATCACGTCTCACTCTCAAGTGTCACGTCACCAAAGACCACACCAAAAAAGTTTCTAGGAAAAAACTAATGTTTTAGGTGGTAAAAGTTTAAAGACCGATTTTAGAACTGACACACCGGGGGGACAAAGGCATGAATTGCTTAGGGCATCAAGTAGTCTTAATCCGTCACTGGTTGTCGCGGTCGCTTGCGGCAAAGATCCGAGTCACCTCAAGCTCTACGCTGCAGCTACAGCGAAGCCAAACGACACTTCACGTTTTATAGAACTGACGTTTTGTGTCAAGTTGCGGCTACCGCCACTGCTGTACAGTGCGGCTTAATAGCCTGAATTCACTTTGATAAGAGATAAGTGCTGGTGATTACTGCCCCGATTACCGCTGCTGCTGGTGATTACTGCGGCTGTTTGTTATTGTCCGGAGAAGAAGAATATGATAGAAAAAATGTGAAATCGGAAATACTTTATATGGCAAACCAACGTTTGCCGGGACAGCTAGTTTCATATAAATATTAAATATATTTTGACCGTGACGTGTCGAGTCGCTTCGCTGCAGTGTGTAGTTACGCCCAGAATGCTCTCTCCTTTTTAGGCCCGTATTTTTGGTCAGTACTTAAGATGCGACCCGGTCTCAAGACGCGGTTCGGCTCTGTGATTGGTCCAATGACAGCCAACCAATCACAGAGCCTGAACCGTGTCTTGAGACCGAGATGCATCTTGAGTACTGACCAAAAATACGGGCCTAAAAATAAGCACGAGCCAGAGTAAAGGGACAGTTACACTGTACACATGCTCAAGAATAGAATTACAATGAATTGACAATGGACTTTTTACATTTGCTAGCATTATATAAGTATGTTAGTTTAAGTCACAATAGATCCTCATGGGTCGCAGTGACGTGGGCTACAGCGACCTGCCTTCTTTAAAAAAAATGCTAGTTTATCTTTTTTATGTTTATTTGTTTTCAAATGCTATGCATAATAAGCAAAGTACCTGTTCACATGCACTAAACGCACCATCTTTCACCCGCACTGTCGGTAGCATGTCCGAAAATCGAACAAGCATCGATTTTTGAGCATGTTTATAATTATTAGCAATGTTTCGACACACGTAAGTAATAAAAATTTCCCACTTGGGGTGTTTATTGCTGTACATTATTATTTATTAGTTATTACTAATGTGAGTTAAATAATTTAGTCCGTCGGTTGGACAGTGGACTGGAGGAAACGAGGCACTATGGGAAAAAGACTTGGAAAAATCTTGCCTCAAAAATTTAACCTCTTATAACCACCCCTTTTGCATACATGATCAACCGATAAGGCGCCGCAATCGATAATCGTAAACTTTTCTCAAAAATCAACCCCCGGCCAGGATAGAGGCCGATATACGAACCTCGTTAGTATGGAGAAAACACTAAAAATTCAACCCCTGACGACCACCCCTTTTTAATACACCAATCGAAAGAAGGTGCCAAGGCAAGCGAAAAAGCTCGAATAAACTTTTCTCAAAAATTAACGCCTGTCGAAATACAACCCGAAACGTGAGTGTAGGTAATTAATAGCAATGTTGGCCCAATACGACTTGATTGGGTTAGGTTCTTAGCCATCGTTTTTTTGTGAACCACCCAGAAACAGGAGCCCCGCGAAGCAGTCTGTCTGTAAAAACATACCTAATTTTACTTCTGTATGAATATTTTCATCGTTGTTTTCAATTTTGATATCTGAAACAAAAAAATCGGTTGTCTTTAAAGTCGGTTTACTGACGATAGTTGAACGTGACAACTACCTTTGATGAGATTTGTAAACTTCATAATATTTTATAAGTAAATTTAGTTCCGCGATTTGATACAGGTGTCGCTGTTAGGCCTCTAGATCGCGCTATCGCTTACCCGACAACATTTGGTATATGTAATTCAATGGAATAAATTTTCGTCTTTTCGCTGACACTCACTGGTTGTTTTATTTATTATTACGCCAGAGGGATTTGCGTCCCAGGGTAACCCTACAGAGCGGATTGGACCAGTATTAGGCGTATGACATATTTACAGCCTTAAGCCTAGTATCCACTTGAGCATGCTCGGGCGAGTGAGCCGCTCATTCGTGCGAGTTCGAGCGTGCTCAGCCGCTCAAGTGGATACTAGGCTTTATATTGGAACGCCTTCAGAGCGATCAGCGAGGTAACGCTGCATATTGCGTCATGTTTTTTCGTGCGCGCAGCCCATATCGAATTATAAGACGTTGTCACGTCAAAAAAATTAAACCCCGTTACTATCTTCTTCTTCTTATATATAAAAATGGATTTTCAAATGTGTTAGTCGCGCTAAAACTCGAAATCGGCTGAGCGGATTGAGCTGATTTTAGTCTTAAAATATTCATAGCAGTCCAGGGAAGGTTTTAAAGTGACACGAAGTTCACCTGGACAGCTAGTAACTAATAAAGGCAACCAGGCTGAATAAACATAATATTATAACAAGGTAAGGTATCTTTGTTTGTTAGGTGACTTTTATTATGTGTTAGAGCAGTGATTCCCAACCTATTACCCTATGCGCCTACCTAAAGTTTCAGTTAAAATATTACAGCTTCCTTATCCCAACTCAACTACAATGGACCAAAAAATAAATGATGAAAACTTTAATGGACTTTATTTATCATGTACCACATATTATAATAATGACCATTGGTTATTGGTGAGAAGATTGGGACTGCATCAGGTATACGCATATTTTGCACTTTATTATAGGAACTAATTTTTGAGCAGTTATTTAAAGATTAGAGATGTTATGTTATTATGATCAGTTGAAAAAAAGTTTGAGCAGTTATTTAATTTTATGGCGGTTGATTAATTATTGCGAAAGTAAAACATGGACAGTAATTAAAAAAATATTATGGAATGAGCGGTTCGATAAATAGTTCGGCAGATCAGCGAGCGGTGACACCCGAACTCAAGTTCATTGAAAAGAGAGGTAAATGTTTGTTGGTTGGTCGGAACTTAATTTAGCAGCTATTGAGCAAATTCTGTTATTTTAATTACTTAAATATATTTCGAATTACGAATAAAAGTTCCTATTATTATTATACAATTTTGTTTTTTTAAATCCCTTCAGTCGAAGTAAAAGTGATTTTATTTTTCATTACTATTTAAGAACTGTCGTTTTTTAGGGTTCCGTATCCAAAGGGTAAAAACGGGACCCTATTACTAAGACCTAGTTGTATGTCCGTCTGTCCGTCTGTCTGTCGGTCTCCAGGCTGTATCTCAAGAAGCACTATATAGCTAGACTTCTAAAGTTTTCACAGATTATGTACTTATATCTGTTGCTGCTATAATAACAAGTACTAAAAATAAATTAAAACAAATATTTAATGAATTTATGACTCCAACACAACAAACGTGATTTTTTGGGCCTTTTTTGCCCGTAATTAAAATGGCAAAAGCTAGGGACTTGAAACTTTCACAACACCCTTAATTATCTTTGTACTTACATGAAAAATGTTTACTGCTCATTTTTGTTTATTTTACTGCTTAGTTTTAGCTGCTAAACTAGTAAGTAAACGTGCCATTTATAATTTTTAACTTACCAAAACTTTTACAACTGCCCCTTTAAATCAGTGCCCTTTACTAATCGCGGTGATCGAGTCTTTACTTGTCACTGTTGTAGTCCGTCGCTCATAGTTAAAAGTGTGTGAAATTATGTTTTTTAAGCTGCTCGTCATACCCCCTTTGGATCCCATGTGTTAGAGAAAGACAAACTGATTCTGTATATTATGCACTTATTAAAATGAAAAATAAATTATTATTTCAAATAATGAGTTATAAAACTCATAAATACCTGGAGAGAAAGAATCCTTGACATCAGAAGCCAGAGTAAAGAATTCATCTGAAATAAAAAAAAAGCATGCTTATCATGTAAAATGATATAAATTTTATATCCACTGAAAAAATATGTTTTCGCACATCATCCATACTCAGCGCGAAAACTTATAATTGGCTCTTATATTGTTATTCTCTACGAATAATAAAAACTAAGGAAATGTAACTCCCATACTATTGCCGTTTTAAATTTGGTTACTTTCGAACTGTCATGTAACGTCAGCCTGATACCGCTGAAGGCCACCTAAATGTTGCAAATGTATTGAAAATGTGTACCTACTGTACACAGTTTTGACAAGTATTGTAGAACATGTTTCTTGACAGAATTACTTTTCCTTAGTTTTAACTTACTTAACTTCTACTAGCTGTTATGAATGTCTGTCTGTAGGTTTGTCAGTTACATCTAGAGTCTAGACGCTCAAAGATGAACCAATTAGATGAGAGAAATAGACAAGCAGACGGATAGAATGTAACATTTTGGGGTTCTTTTAGTACTGTAGGAGGACAAAAATGTTCTCTCTTACTTTTAACATACTCTTGAAATTTACTCTCACAAGCCTGAACCTGGTCTTTGAACTTGGCAGCGTCTGTTAGGCTTGATATACAGTCATCGCATATCATATTACTGGCATTCACCCCCTCAGGCATTATCATCTGAAAAGTCAAAGTTATTTTGATATTGACTTTGAAAAACAATACATTAATTGTTCAATCGTAGATTCTTGGAAATCTATTGTTATTCTATTGTGTCTCGCTCACCGGTGAGCTAATGGGGCTTGATGGGTTGATAGGTATGTTAATTATGTCCTAAACATAGACCATATATCTTATATCTTTAAACAAGCAATTCTTGTATATAATATATAATTTGAATCTCGGAATCGGCTCCAACGATTTTCATGAAATTTTGTATATAGGGGGTTTCCGGGGCGATAAATCGATCATCATTTCATTTTATGTGTGTTTTTTTAAATTTTTTGAATACCGAGCTCGGTCATATAGCTAGTTTTATTACCCGACTGCCGGGAGGGTTATGTGTTTAGCGCGTATCTTCTATGTATGTAATATTCTTTATTACCTCGTATCTTCAGAACGGCTAAACGGATTTTCACATTTGAGGTATCGTTAGATTTGTCTTAATAGCCCGAGTGTTCTTAGATAGGTGACATTAAAAAAAAAATGGCAGATGTTTGACGCCATATTGTGAGGTAAAAAAAATAAAAATTCTACCAAGCATATCGAGTGGGGTATCAAAATAAAGGATTTTAAACACTGATTCTAAATATGTATATAACTTGCAGTTTTAATATTAAATAGAACAATAAATCTACATTAATATTATAAAGAGGAAAGATTTGATTTTTTGTTTGTTTGGCTTCGAAACTACTGGACCGATTTGAAAAATTCTTTTACCATTGGAATTCTACATTATTTTGCTGAACATAGGCTGAATTGCATTTTGGAAAAAAATAGGGTACCGCAAGATATTTGGGTTCTTCGGACGCAAGGTGTAAAAAATCAACCAGAAAAGTTACTTATTTTACGTACTCTGCCTAAACTATAAAAAATAGAATCATAAAATTCTAAGTAATTGTAGAACTTACAAATATCTACAAAAAAGTCCGCGACACACTATACCTATCTATGTCGAGTGAGGCACAATAACCATTTTTTTATTTAAAAATCTTGAATTTTTTTGGACTACATTTAAACGCGTTTATTTTACTCATTCTTTTAATCCTTATCAAAATAAATTATTCCATTACTAAGTACAGTTTATGTAGATAATATTTGGTCTGTGAATGAATAAAATTGGACATTTGGTTTTGAAATTATGGCGAAATTAAAATATTACGATAGATTGGCGTCACCAAGGCGGGTGCGCGTGCGGGAGGAAGACAATCTGTGCAGGGTGCAGCCTGCGTATAATGACTGCGTCGTCGATGTCAATGTCGGAGTCTGTGAATTGACCTGGGAATCATTCTGCTGACCGAGTCTTTCCTGGGTACCTATGCTTTTTGCAGAGCTCACCGACATCCACGCGGGCGGAGCCGCGGCCGACCGCTAGTAATAAAATAAGAAAAAAACAAAATCCGCCTGCATGGATAAATCCAATATTAATTAAAAATTAACTGACATTACTGAAACAAGATGAAAATTCGATGACAAAGTCATGGACGTATAAAAAAAGGCGGACGGAGTCCCACCATACACAAAACTGTGTCGTTCAGAGTCGGCCAGCTGGCTGTATGTACACGGTCCGCACGCACACATTCTTGCGATAGTCCATACCATTTGACAGGCGTCAGAATGTGTGCGTGGCCGACTCTGAAGAAAAGTGAAGACACAGTTTTGTATATAACAAGACTCCGTCCGCCTTTTTTTCTGCGTTCATGGACAAAGTATTACAAAAAATAATGATTTGGTACTTAAAACTAGAAACATACATTGAAACAGTACCAAACCTATGTACCTATTATAACGTATTGTAGGTACACTTTTCTAAGAGTACCTACGATATAATATGGTTATATCAGCACGGTAGCTTTTCAATTTTTTATTAGATTGATTGTCGAAATGGTTAGATGACTACTACTAAAAAGTCGCAAATAAAATAAATTAATTAAAAATTAAAAAAACCCGACTGCAAAAAATGTTAACTAAAAAGAACGAAACAAGACCTAATTCTGCCGGAGGCATCAAATCCATATTTTAATTGATACTACTCTTGCTTACGATTTTCATGCCAGGATAAATAGAAGGTTACATAGAAAAATGTAGAAGAAGAAAGTGGATAACAAAAAGGCAGTCGGAGGCTTGTCGCACCAAGTTTAACATTAATTCATAAATCATAAAATATTATGCCTCCGACTGCATTTTATAATCCACTTTCTTCTTCTACATTTTTCTATGTAACCTTCTATTTATCCTGGCATGAAAATCGTAAGCAAGAGTCGTATCAATTAAAACATGGATTCGATGCCTCCGGCAGAATTAGGTCTTGTTTCGTTCTTTTTAGTTAACATTTTTTGCAGTCGGGTTTTTTGATTTTTAATTAATTTATTTTATTAATTAATGACATATTAATGACACACTTTGTTTATCTTAACTTAATTCAGAACTTTATTATACTTTTTCCAGGATGAACTCTACACTTACAGTAATGTTGAAAGTTTTTTGTAATATTTCTCCATAAGATTCGTTTATTCCATTGTGTTTATTTGGTAAAGTAAACTTCCTAAAATTTCCATCGGTGTGACAGAATCGACATATAGAACTCAAATTCCATATACCGGACATTTTATACATAAAATGATTAAATAACACTCGCCAAGTGCAAATAGTGGTTCAAACTAAGTAAAGAAGAATAGGAAAAACACTGCAAAATCAATCTCAATTCGTATACATGAATTTACAACAATTTTCGATTTCTTCTTCTTCTTCTTTACAAATGGCCGACTCAGTCACAATTATTAAGGCTATGTTCCGAAATGTACTGCGACCACTGCACAGTGCTATCACTGTAGAAAAAATCGTTCCGTAATGGAGTTGCAGTACACTGCCGCAGTACCCTAGTGAAATATATGACGTCATCAATCGTCGCCATATTGTACTGTGAGAACTGGCGTTTTCGAGGTAAGGCACTCGCAGTACTTTGATCACGCGATCAGTCAACTGTCAAAAGTCAACTGTCAAGTGTCAAAACCACTCGAGTGTCTAACGTTTTAAAACAATACCTACAGTTTAATCCCAAAGTTATAAATTTCTGTAATTAATTTGGATTAATAATAATAAAACACTGGAAGAATTGCAAAAATTAACCTTATTAGACTGTGTTGAAAATGTTCAATACGAGTTGTCAAAAATGCGGCTGATAGTATACTGGATTGCGTTCCATTTTAAATAGTAACCAGTATACCAACAGTATACTAACTATAAAGGAACGGCTTCGCAGTATACTAAAATGACGTCACACTCTGCAGTGGTCGCAGTACATTTCGGAACATAGCCAAAAATATGTAGCAAGGACTCAGTGACATATTTTCCTCTATGCTCAGTGATTTGTCAGTTGCCTGTCAGAATGGTTTGGAAGACCATAAAAGGGTCCATTCACTATCCTGCATTGCAGTCCGCCGTGTAGGCCTGCAACACCATTCACTATCCTGCATAAGCCGGCGGACTGCACGTTCACGGCGGCTTATGCAGGATAGTGAATGGTGTTGCAGGCCTGCACGACGGACTGCAATGCAGGATAGTGAATGGACCGTTTAATATAGGGACCGTGCAGAAACTATAGAGGGCGTCGGTGGCATCGTAATTCGACAGCAGCGACACGGTGCGAGTAAAAGATGTAACTTCTGAGTGACTTTGGCTTCGCATTCACTTTGACCATTGACTTTTATAGAGTGGACTCGGCATAATGGTCTATACCAAATGGCTTTATGGGCAACGCTCCCTTTGCCTGTCCCGACCGGGACGAATTAAAAAAAAAAAAAGGTCAGATACCAAATCAAAATACTGTGGCCGGTCCGCCATTTTATGTTCCGGTTCTCCGAGGTATATAAACTGTCAAAGTGTCGTATAATTAAATTAAAATAGATGATTATTGGAAATTTCATGGATATTTCTGTTTAATTCTTGTGTGTAGTGATTACGGACAAGAAAAGACTTAATGCCTAAGTGCAGTGTTGTTGAATGTGGCTCAAGAAAAAAGGAAAACCAGAAAAGTTCGTCCTTGCATCGGTATGTTTATATTTTTACTAAAATTTTTGTTATTTTACTGATGAATTATTCACTTCGTATGTCCTGATTTAGTTAATAATTAGACAGTAAATAAGATTTGTGATAGAATAGAATATAACATGGCTTGATTTTCGATATTTAATCAACACAGAAATTAGTAGATTTGACTTTTAGTGATATACTTTTTTATCGAACTTAAAAAATATAATATTTTAAAGATTTTAACCTTAATCCGCCTCGTTATCTGTTTGACAATACATAATCATAACAAAATCAATGTCATTTCAATAGTCACTTTGTTTTCATTCTAATAATAATAATTTTACTCATTATGTAAACATCAAATTTCTAATAACCCAAATTAAAAGTGATAAGACGTACATCAGTTTATTTAAAGCATCGCTGTACTATAGTGTTTGATGTTAATTACACTTAAAACATCTTAGTTTATCGATACAAAAATGTGGCGCAGAAGTATTGCGTAGGTAGCGTTGACACTTCTACGCAACGGTGACGTTGGGTGGCGTAGAATAGTGGCGAATAATTGTAAGGGTTTTTTTGAAAAATATATATTAGTCAACTAGCACTCACACACACTAAAATTTATTTCTCGGCAATTATATTTACTATAAATTCATATTTTATACTTACTTCACCTATAATTAATGCGATAAACATTTATAGCACATTTTTTATATATTTAGGTATTTACAATATACATCTTCTATTACTTTAAAATGTAAATGAATACTAACCCTAATTTTGGTAGCGTAGCGGAGGTGGCGAATATTTGCGCCACCGGTGGCGCTGAAGCACAAATTTGGTGGCGTATGTTCAATCTAACGCCCCCGTCGCGTAGATAATTCACAAGATATCTCTGGAAATAACGCACAATTTGATTTGAATGATAACTTAAAAGATGGCTATCACTTTTTCTCACATGGTACATTGAAAGCGGTTTGTTTAAAAGTTATACTTACATTTTTATGCTCAAAAATGTTGTCTCGAAAATTCTGTGTACACGCGCCGACACTCACGTTCACATGACATTGGCATTCTAAATGACGTCCAGCAAGGCACTGGCCATACACTATAGAAGCTCAATGATGCCATCTATCAATTATTAATGTCCCGACTTCCAACTTAAAAAGAAAAATATCCACAGCCGAACATATAACCTCCTCGTTTTTTGGAAGTCGGTTAAAAAGATAAGGCGAATATTGGTGGCGTTGACAAAAGTGGCGCAGAATTTTAGGATTTCGCGACAAAAACGTTTTTTAAAAGTTTTCAATAAAATTCTTTATGCACTTAGCTGCACTAATAACCAAACATATAACAATTCATTATATGTACGCCATGTTTTAATAGTCCTCATAGTTTTTGCTACAGCAAAAGTCAAAGTGCACCTATACCTCGGCGGATTTCTGTTTTTGGGCCATTTCAGCATCTCTCGTCAAGGTTTTTCGGAAAAAACTTTTGGGTTTATAATTTAAACTGAATCATTGTGTATGTCCTTCCGAGTCATTTTGTTGCTGAATCCGACATTATAGTCAAAAAATTGATAACTGCAACACTTTTGAAAATATCGAAGGCGGAGAGTTTTTTTTATGAAATCAGCAAAAATTGGCGGCCTCACCCGTCTACGCTTTGGCCCAAGCTATAATTTAAATTATGAAAGATGGGTTTCTACCCGTAAACAAAGATCGAAAGCGTGAATAAAAATGTATAAATCTTATCTAGTTAACTAAGTAAATACTTATCTGAAAAAGTAATTAGTAGCAGCCATTGGCATAGAAGAAACTTGTTAAATATTGCAATAAAATAATGAAGATGCAAAAAATACGTTTATAGTTACTGAAAATGCTTGTGGAATAATAAACCGCCACGCACACATTCTTACGCCTGTCAAATAGCCGGACTAGCGTAATGCCGCGGCCGCATATGCGTGTATCGCCCGAATGTTACCTATATGTGGCGAAGCTTCGTGCTTTTTGTACGCTAAGAGTGGGTTGCACCAGAGGTGTGGTTAAAGTTAAAGTTAAAGTTAAGGTTAAAGTTAAAGTTAAATATGGCGTCTTTTTAGCTTTAACTTTAACCTTAACTTTAACCGGAAAATTCGACAGATGTCGTATGAGCATATGGGGTGTTTGGACGCCATATTTAACTTTAACCAGAGATTTGACATTTTGCACTGTTGTCAAAGTTAAGGTTAAAGTTAAAGTTACATTTACAGTTAAAGTTAACGTAAGTTCGTGCGACCCACTCTAAGAGTGGATTGCACGAACTAACTTTAACTTTAACCTTAACTTTGACAACAGTGCAAAATGTTAAATCTCTGGTTAAAATTAAATATGGCGTCCAAACACCCCATATGCTCATACGACATCTGTCTAATTTTCCGGTTAAAGTTAAGGTTAAAGTTAAAGCTAAAAGGACGCCACATTTAACTTTAACCTTAACTTTAACTTTAACGACGCCTCTGGTGCAACGCAGCCTAAAAAGTTATCGCCATTAAACCAGTGGTCTCATATGCCTCTTCGCTGTTTTGTACGATCTATCGTGCTATAATCCAAGATGGCGTCATCTAGGCATTTGAACATGGTTGACGACGACTTTTAATAATAAAAAGTTAAAACACGTACGTATTCAGATTAATTATATAATACGCCATCAAGGAATCTCTCTTCTTCTTCAATTCTTCAATAGTGATCGAGTTTTCGTAACTTAGATTGCTTTTCAAACGACGCCATTCATCAGCCACCAAATGCTTTTTTGTATGATTAATGTTTTTTGGATCCCATAATATGATGGGCTCATTTTCATAATTGTTATGAAGAAATTCCTACACAATTTCATCGCTCCACTCCATTTTTACGAATTATTATCAACCGTGAACGGCGCCGTC
Source organism: Polyommatus iphigenia (assembly GCA_963422495.1). Classification (NCBI taxonomy): domain Eukaryota; kingdom Metazoa; phylum Arthropoda; class Insecta; order Lepidoptera; family Lycaenidae; genus Polyommatus; species Polyommatus iphigenia. The sequence continues at coordinate 7,280,310 of OY730184.1, forward strand.
GCGCGTTGCATAAGGCACGTCTTGACGTGTTGAAAACAAACACGAAAGTGAACAACGCATATGCGACCACGCAGGGCGAATTGTTAGCGCGCTAAAACCCTTTGATGTACCGCCACCCGCGCGATAACGAAGACGCAGCCCGAATATTCGCGACAATAGCCGATAACGGCTGGTCACACCTGAGTGTATCGTCTCATATGCGGTCGCGGCATAAGAATGTGTGCGTGCGGATAGTGTAGATGCAGTTAGCCTGGCCGCCTCTGAAGACACAGTATAATAAGATTCCGTCCGCCTTTTTTTTCTACGTTCATGGCTCCAGCAATAATCTAAATATATTTAAAACTCAAAAGTGACTGACTGACTGACTGACATACCTAGTGATCTATCAACGCACAGCCCAAACCACTGGACGGATTGGGCTGAAACTTGGCATGCATGATGCAGGTGGATGTTATGACGTAGGCATCGGCTATGAAAGGATTTTGATCAATTCTACCTCCAAGGGAATAAAATAGGGGATGAAAGTTTGTATGAAACTTTGTGAATTTTAGGCGCACCGCAGACGTCACACTTTTTGTGTGATCGAGTCTGTGGCTTACATACAATCTGATGGCGCGTGCCATGCAGACTGTATGGCCCGTATTTTTGGTCAGTACTTAAGATGCGACCCGTCTCAAGACGCGGTTCGGCTCTGTGATTGGTCCAAATTTTGACAGCCAACCAATCACAGAGCCTGAACCGTGTCTTGAGACGGGTCAGCGGTAGAACGAGAACATGGAATCGAACTTAGCTTCAGTCACTTTCTTAGCCTCGGAATCTAACGGGTATTTGGGCACACTGCACTTAATTAATTTAGGACACTTTACAACGCGCGGGATCCGCTTTTTCATTGTTTATCAAATTTCTCTCCTGCAAATCTTTTACAATATTTTTAGCTATTTTTTTCTTTTGCCCGCGAACTTTTTCATTCCATGTCCTTATTTTTCGTTTATGACTGTCACTCTTTTGTCAACTTCTTGATTTGAGTTCGTTTCTGTAAACAAGATTTTTATGAATTAGTTTTATTCTATTTTCCTACAACAGAACCTAGGAGGTTATGAAATGTGGATTAAAATTTATAGAATATATATATTTATATATATATATATATATATATATATATTTATATAAATTAAAAATTTGGTAGGTATATATATATATATATATATATATATATATATATATATATATATATATATATATATATATATATATATATATATATATATATATATATATATATATATATATATATACCTACCAAATTTAAAACCTTCTTTGCTAAAGGAGTTTTCTCTGGAATATTTTCTTCTTGTTTTATTTCTTTCTGTAAATCAGATTCACCTTGACCGGTACTTGGCTGAAAAGTTATAACTTATAAATAATAATTAACATTAAACACTATAGTACAGCGATGCTCTAAATAAACTGCTATAAGTATCACTTCTAATTTGGGTTATAGAAGAGAAGAGAGTAAAATTATTATTAGAATAAAAATAAAGTGACTATTGAAATGACATTGATTTTGTTATGATTGTGTGTTGTCAAACAGATAACGAGACGGATTAAACGGCCCATTCACTATTCTGCATTGCAGTCCGCCGTGCAGGCCTGCAACACCATTCACTATCCTGCATAAGCCGGCGGACTGCACGGCTTCTTATGCAGGATAGTGAATGGTGTTGCAGGCCTGCACGGCAGACTGCAATGCAGGATAGTGAATGGTCCCTTTTAAGGTTAAAATATTTCAAATATATGATCAGATTCTTCACCTTATATTTTTTAGATTCGATAAAAAAGTACATCACTAAACGTCAAATCTACTAATTTCTATGTTGATTAAATATCTAAAATCCAGCCATGTTATATTCTATTCTATCACAAATCTTATTTATTGTCTAATTATTAACTAAATTAGCACATACGAAGTCAAGCCATCAGTAAAATAACAAAAATTTTAGTAAAAATATAAACATACCGATCCAAGGACAAACTTTTCTGGTTTTCCTTTTATCTTGAGCCACATTCAACAACACTACACTTAGGCATTAAGTCTTTTCTTGTCCGTAATCACTACACACAAGAATTAAACAGAAATATCCATGAAATTTCCAATAATCATCTATTTCAATTTAATAATACGACACTTTGACAGTTTATGTACTTTGGAGAACCGGAACATAAAATGGCGGACCGGCCACAGTATTTTTATTTGGTATAGACTATGGAGGGTATATGAAAGGAGCAATATCTTATATGGGGGATATTTGAAAAAGTGTCCAGCTGTACGCAGTAAATAACAGTTGAAAAATCCTCCACGAGTGGCGCTAGCTGCATCCGAAGGGTATGGAATGAATTATGGAGTGTAGGAATGAATGTAGCCGTTGGTGACAAAATATAAATTATTACTGGAATACAAATTATTACTAGAATTACTGGATTAATACCAATATATTTTAAAAAATACAACCTAAAATAGCTGAAATAAAAGTTGCTAAATGATTTCATTCTTGCTACTGTAGCGCCACCTAATTAACATTTCTAAAACCTAATTTAACGCATTTTAGTGGACACTTTTTACAAACAGATATTCCTCCTTTCATATACCCTCCATAGTATAGACCATTATGCCGAGTCCACTCTATAAAAGTCAATGGTAGAACTTTAAGCGCTTATTCCACTTATCCTAGCTAGTTTCCTAGGTAGGATCCTAGCTAGGAACCTAGCTTTCTAAATGTTATTCCACTTGACTAAATCGGAAACGATTTAGGATCCTAGCTTTCTAAATGTTATTCCACTTGACTAAATCGGAAACGATTTAGGATCCTAGCTAGGCTAGGAACTTAGCTAGGATAAGTGAAATAAGCGCTTTAGTCAGCGTGTCACTGAAAGGGACAGGAAGAAAAGTAGTTAGTGTTACCAGTAACGAGGAATATGAAAAAATTACCCACGAATCTCACATTATTATAAACTAGCTACTTACCGCAGCTACAGCTGCGTATATTAAGGCCTATTACATACTGTTGACGTCTAACGGATGCATTCAGTAAACATCATCTATCCAAAACTAAAAGCTGTTGATGTTTTACTTTTTAATAACTTACGTTAGGTAATTACTCCCTCACTTATTAGTTATTAGTAATACAGCCAAACCTGGAAAAGCTAGAGTTCAAGGGAACACGATTTCATTCTCGCTCATAGAGGTTTCTCACTAACCCGAGTTTCTCGCTTATTCAGGTACAAGTTTAGCGTTTCTCTCTTATAGAGGTACGCAGAAATGACAAGTCAAAAATTCATGCACTATGTAATTTTATCTTATTTAGAACTTATTTACATTTAAAAAATCCATCAATTTCTTTTGATTTTATAATTTTATAATAGGTGGATTCTGGTAAATTAATCCTTCGATCGCGGATTCTTGGAAATGCTATTGTATTCTATTGTTGTCGTGATCACCGGTGCTCGAATTGGGCTTGATGGGTTAATCCCTCTGAATTTCATTTTGCGATTTTCCGGATTCAAACGCATTTACTATTTTATGTTTATCACCCATTGACAGTACTTTAATTTTCCGTTTTGACATGATACAGAACAGAACTTTCCTTCACAATTGGTTAACTATAAACTGAGTAAGTCCGTCCGAAAAAATGCGATAAAAAAACAACGTTTTTAGCTCAACGAAATAGAATGGGTACAATATTGACGAGAAAACAATACGAAAACAATGGTAGGAAGTTTAAAACGAAAGTTAAGAATGAGTCATAAAATAGCAGATGTTAAATTGTATCAGATGTTCAATTTGTAATTGGTTTTCTTATTTGTTACTGTGTATGTAAATAAAAAATAAACCTCGACTGTCGCTTATAGAGGTATAGGAACGAAGTAGTCTCGCTCACAGAGGTCCATGAGAGAAAAACGACTCTCTCTAACAGAGGTTTCTGTTTCTCGCTCATAGAGGTTTTGGGAGCTTAAAATGACGGGTCCTAGCTATTACTCTCACTTATAAAGTTTTTTCACTAATCCAGTTGTCACTTATCCAGGTTTAGCTGTAATTGTAAAATGTGATACACTGTGAATAGTTTAATCGTGTGAATAATCCTTTTTTTATATTATTATTCGACATTTATTAATTAATACTAGCAGTGGCCCGCGGTGTTACCCGCGGTTTATTAGGAAAAAATATATAAATTGTGACATTTTTCCGGTCCGGTCCGGTAAACTACTTCAAACTTACAAGTTTGAAATAATGAGGTCCAGTTTTTAAGTATAATATGATTTATTGCGTTAAAGACTAGCAATCAATAAGAATTTTACGTGGGCAAACCCGTGGATAAAATCTGGCCAGTAAATAGAAACACAATGGGCATTGTCCAAAAAAAAATCACATGTACTTTTTATATTTTTTTTCGTTAAAATAGGGTATTTTAAGAATATAAATTAAATAATTTAGAAATTCATTGGCTAGTTTTTTTTCTCAATCAATTTTTAAAGTTTCGCTCTGACGTCATCATCGGCGGCCAATTGACCTCTGCAGTATGTTTTATTTCCTTTCAATCTTATTTATAATGGCTGGTTCGTCAAATGCAAGTTCTCATTATGTGAAAGCTGATACGAGAAGCTTACCAAAAGTTCGAAACGTAATGTTGGTCGAATTTATTGCTAATTTAACGCCATTGGAGGTCAAACTAAGGTTAAACATATTTGTTCAAAAATATAAGTAACTAATGGGTATTTTTTTTTGTTTATATACAGAAAAACGATCACTGACCTTATTCCTCGAAATGTTTTTGTAATGAGCAAAATTAAAAAAAAATGGACAATCCCCATTCAATCATTAACATATTTATTTAACATACATTTGATATGCGTATCAAATAAAGGGTAACTAGGTACTAACTAGCTAACGGCCGCACTCAGAGACGAGTATCAATAATTACTTAACTGTGATTAAATAAAAATATTGAGTTAAGCCATGGGGCTTATCTTTACATTATCTTATTAATTATCTGTCAAACTCTTCATTACATTGAAGTTTAATACCTAATCATTAAATTTCTCTGAGTACGGCAGTAAGTATTTAAAAAAGTATTTTTAACGGGCTTTGGCCCACCACATATTCCCACCACCACGAAAATCCTTTGATATGATCTCAGGGAGCCCAAAAGACATGCTAAAGCTGTCTTGGGACCCGCAACGAAATTAATCAGAAGAAGATAGGTAGGAGTAGGAAATATTCCCATTTTCCCTCCCCATACAAAGCAGGAGGTCTCACACGATGGGTTACCTGATGCTTCGCTCTTAGAATCTAGGAGCTGTAATAAAAAATATTAATTTAATTTCTGTACACAGACAAAAAGGACCTAATGAATTATAAATAAATTACCTTGACAGGCACAGAAAAAGAAATGTTTTCTATCCAACATTTAATACATCTTCTTTATTAAAATGTTTACTGTATATTCTTGAACCACCTATTTTTTGCAGTTATCCATAATTTAAGGATTTTAGGGTCATTAGGAAATCTGGGAAAAATTGGATACATGATAATTGTATTGGAATAGTACTTTAAAAATATAAAACCGACTTCAAAATAATTGTACTTAATTAATTGAGAATTAAAATATTTCGAAAGTACTAGGGGAGAGGGGGGCACCTTTGAACACTTTTTAGTTATTAAATTATATTTCTCATATGGTGTAATAAATCAAGATGTATTATATTTTATAAATAATTATGGGGTTTATACTAAATAATAAAAATGATATTTATTTATTTTGATCCACCAAACTAACGTAATTTCCATTTTTTAAAAACCATATTTTGTTCAAATCCGCCCCATCTGCGGGGCACATTTGAAACCCCTAGGGGCAGTATTGAAAAACCAGGATAAAATAAAAACCACGTCACTTAGAATTTAATCAACACTATATTTATGTTATTTGCATCTTCTATTATCATTGAACATAGCCATATATACCTACACTAGTTATTACTTAAATAAATTGTATAAAACTCTATACAGTCTGGGGCAGTCTTGATCAAGATTTAACTAACTTACAAGTTATAAAAGAGATCAATATGAATATTGCAAAACAATCTTATAAAATATGTACCTTTGTGATACCTATCTTAAAAATATGACTTATGAGTCTTAGGAACGTACTTTAAAAGCTTTAAATTATAAAATAAACAATCAAAATAGCCTTAAAGGCCAGTAAGAAAAAACATAAAAATTAAAAAGAAACAAATTAAAACATTGGAAGATAAATCTTATCCTAGCCTAAATTTACTAAAGTTAAATTTGAAGGTTAAAAGGGCAGCTGTTCGTGAAGTTCCGGCAGTAGGACATGGTTTTGGAAGTTTCTTCACAATATCCGTAATAGGAATAAATGATTGATCTTCTTTGTCAGGGAACAAAAATTTATAACCAAACTTCTTTTTCATAAAAGAAACTAAAAACATCCTTTCGTCTTTTCTTTTAATAATAGCCACAAAATACATTTGTGCATCATTTTTGATAGAGTGACATTTTACCAACACATAATCATTTTCATTTAAATCCTCATATCTCAAATATTGAAATGATTCTCCCTCGGCAACTTGAGCATCAAACTCAGAACTACTTAGACTGTCACTTGCCTCCATATCAGAATCATCATGCAAAGATATGTTTCCATCTGATTCTGAGTTTGATTGATCACCTCGCGAAGTTTTCTTCCTCTTGGATTTTGTAGAAGTATTTTTAGCCATAGATTTACCTCGTTTTGATAAAGGAACAATTGAAGGTTTGCGTTTAAGACGGTCTAGATATGCTGCTTCTATTGCGTGTTTTTCTGGAGTGTCAGTTAAAATACGTGAGGAACCTTTCTTTCTTCCTTTTCTTCCAGTACGAGGAGCCGCTTTTGGATAAGGTCTTATTGCTTCAGGAGTTATTAACCCTATTGGAGCTTTATCTGTTGTCTCAGTGGTTGTTGCAAGTTCATCTACTTTATGGTTAAGTTCACGGGGAGGTTGAGATGTAGGGTTTGTGATTGTGAGTTGACTCATATTCTCAAAATTAGCAACAACCGGACCTATATCAATAGCCTTGGTGGGTGTAATTACAGGTTGATCAACTTCTATATCTTCGGCATCAGTGGCGTCACTGTCGATTGCGGATGGTGCAGGAACAACAATTTGAGATACTTCAATGGCCTGAGCGACTGTTATTACAGGTTGATCCACATCAAGATCTGCAGTATAAGGGGCATCATTGTTATCGCTATGAGGCACAGAAGCACTAACCTGAAGTAACATTTCATCAGTTTGATCAATCGCTACATTTTCTGATGCAACAATCAAAGGTGCTTGTTGCGCAGGAACTGGCCTATTAGTCACTTCTGAACATTCAAAGTCATCATCTATGAATTTGTTTCTCGAAAATGGATATATACCTGCCGCAGAAAATCCCGATGTGATGTTATTGATAGTGTGTGAAGCATTATATGCAGGAGTAACAATACTCGCCAGATCGTGAATAGTGATGGTTCTACCCGGATGATTAAGCAACCAATCATTTTGAGCGACTGCAAGCTTTGCTTTAAAAGGACTGTTTACTGCAACGTCAAGTGGCTGCAATTTATGAGTGCAGTGAGGAGGGAATGTTAATAATACCATGCCGTTATCTCTCGAAAAATTTATAGCGTCTATTGTGCAGTGGCTCTCGTGATTGTCAAGTAATATTAGTATTTGGTCATCTTTCGTGCATCTAACGGTTTCTTGTATATGTTGAAGAACTTTGAGAAATAAAGGCCCTGTCATCCAACCACTAGACGGACTGTTAGCAAATCCAACGCTTCCTACAGGAGCTCCATTAAGCATCGAGTCGTGGAATCGGGCCCTTGGAAAAATAAATACTGGGGGAATGGTATTCCCCACAGCATTAACAATGGCACACATAGTGATAAGTTGGCCTCGTTCGGCTGAAACTCCTTGTCCTACTTGTTTTTGTCCTGTTTTAGCTATTACATTAGGCGCTTGTACAACCGTTATTTTCATCCAAGTTATAAATGCGAGCTGGAGTAAAATTTCCTCGTTGTAATACTTTTTCATAGTTATTATAAAACATCATAACGTTATGTCTGTTAAAACTAGTAGATCTAGAAAGGCTTGTATTTTCGGGTTTTCTTAATGATAAAATAGGATGCCTCTTCATGAACCCTTTCATCCATTCAATACCCGCCATCTTATTGCATATCCACTTCTCAGGACACTTGTGTAATGCATTAGCATATTGGTATGCCAATTCTCTTCATTGCACGTAGGTCAGGCCGTAGTTCATTTTAGACATTCTTAAGAAATACTTTTCGAGCATATATTCCTCATCGTTTGTAAAAACTTGACAAACTGTGTGTTTGCTACTATATTCTTTAGATTTGGGAGTAATATTCTCTTTAAATTTTTTAACTCTATAGTATAAGGTGGTTGGTTTTATGTTATATATAGCAGCAGCAGTTCTCAGCTTCATACCATTGTTGACAACACACAATACAGCTCTTTCCGCATCGTCTTCATTTAGAGAATTTTCTTTTTTTTTTTGTAATTTCTTACCATGATGACTGAAACAAGAAACCAATAAAAAATTAAAAATCTTATGATGGATTCGTATTAACTTGGTTAGGTACCAATAGGGGCACTTTTGAACATTTTATTCAAAAGTGCCCCAACAATTTTGTTCAAATCTGCCCCAACACCATCTTGCTTAAATAAACATCTCGGGACGAAAAACTTACTTGAGTTCAAATTAATTTTCATTTGTAATACTCGGCATATACTTTAAACAACACAATAAAATAATAATAACTTGAAAATAATACTTACCTTGTAATTAATTTGATTACAAATAAAAAAATATTTATTTACTATGGCCTTCGTAAACAAACCGGCGAATGATTTTCAAAATGACATTGACATTGACGTTAGTTGGGAACTGACAGACGTTTAGGACGGTGTTACCAGTATTAAAATGGTTTCAGAGCTTAGGAATGGTAAAGGATTCGTTCATAAAACAAAGAATTCAAAACTGCCTCTGTTCTAAACTGCCCTCTCCCCTACACCGATTTTGATGAAACTTGCAATATTCCTTAAGTTGAACAATACCAAACTTGAAACTGTAGAACAAAAAAAGAATTACTGAAATCGGAATTGTAGTTCCGGAGATATGCAAACACAAACATAAAAACATACATACATACATATTAATTCATGCACTTGAAATTTGTTTCATTTGTTCAGACACTGATCTAGACTAACATATACAAAAACTGGGCAGTTCTAGAAATATTACATACATACTTACGCTTCGAATTGATAACCTCCTTTTCTGAAGTCGGTTAAAAAACAACAAAATGTTGAAAAAAACATATTATTTACTTAAATTTCCCCATTAGCAGGGTAATTAATGTAGGTAAGCAACATCTGGCAACACTGGCATTTGAGGTTATAAGAAAAACACAAACCACTACTTCTAACGTTACATTAATTAGTTAAATCAAACAAAGGGTTTTGGGTAATATTGGCGTCATTTTCAAATCTCGCGGCCACTCACCAAACCGGCATACCTATTATGAAAGAACATATCAAGGGGAGTAAACTTTATTATGGGGGACATATAGCTAAACTATATCGGAGCCGAGATATTAGGCGTTTTAAGTTCGTATTTTCAACTAAAAGTAAATTCAATCATAACATGAATACTCAGTAAAATACAAAAAAACTGCATTATTTATTAGCTTAAAGCCTTCTTCGATAAATGGGCTATCCAATACAAAAATAATTTTTCAAATCGAACAAGCAGTTCCTGAGATTAGCACTTTCAAACACACAAACACTTCAGCTTCATAATATTAGTATACAAGGTATAACAAAACTAAGTGATAATACTTTAGTGTATGTACTGTGTATGAGTCCCGTGTATAAAGTTTACTGTAAAAGTAGTAGCGATGAAAAAGATATTTTTTTTCGTTTTTGTATGGAGAAACTCTTTACGCCAGGGCGCTTGTCCATGCAAATCACAAAAAAGTTTCTTAGCAGACAGAAGCATTAAGGTCGTAGTTGTCGGCGAATGCTCGGAAACTCAGTCTGTTGATGCTGGTGTCCCTCAGGGCTGTGTGCTATCGCCTACCCTATTCATACTGCATATCAATGACATGTTACCGACCAAAGGCATTCATTGCTATGCGGATGATAGTACAGGTGATGCTGTAGGTATATATACTGGCTCCCCCAATATTTCTCGGCTAAATGTCATTGAGAGTCGAAACGAACATGTGTCTAAAATAGAGAATTCATTGGAGAAAGTCTCTGAATGGGGTAGACGTAACTTAGTCCAATTCAACCTCGCCAAGACACATTCATCTGCGCGTTCACCGCTAAATAGTCAACTATGGTCGTACATCCTCGTTTTGAGGGCACATCTTTAACCATCTCCTCTAGCATTGAAATACTTGGTGTTAGCATATCGAGAGAAGTCCAGTTCCATCTTCTAGAGGGTAAGGGCAAGTTAGCCTCGAAGAAGCTTGGTGTTCTCGACAGAGTGAGACAGTACTTCAGTTCGGACCAACACCTACAACTCTACAAGGCGCAGGTTCAGCTTCATATGGAATATTGTTCTCATCTCTGGGAAGGAGAGCCAAAATACCAACTGCTCCCTCTGGATCGTATCCAACGAAGGGCCGCTCGAATTGCTGACTGCCATAGTGTTTCAAACAGCTTGGACCCCTTGGAATTACGCCGAGATATAGCTTCACTCTGCATCCTCTATCGGTTGTATCACGGGGAGTGCTCTGAGGAATTGTTCGGAATCATACTACCTGCAACTTTTCGCCATCGTCCAACGCGAAAAATATTCCATCCTCATCACCTTGATGAGTGGCAGTCTTCCACCGTGCGTTTCTCGCGTAACTTTCTGCCGCGCACTGTAAAACTCTGGAACGAACTGTCACCAGCAGTATTTCCGGACCTACACGACCTGCAAACCTTCAAGAAGAGAGCGTATTCCCTCTTAAAAGGCCGGCAACGCACCTGCAGCTCTTCTGATGTTGAGAGTGTCCATGGGCGACGGTAGTTGCTTTCCATCAGGTGACCCGTTTGCTCGTTTGCCCCCTTATTTTATAAAAAAAAATGAATTATCACTTAGTTTTGTTACAACCTGTAGATATAGATTTTACAAGCATAATAATTAATAATTATTATTCATTTCATCATTTATTTTTACTTTTAGTTATTCGTACATTTTAGAAGAATGACTTAACCATTCAACATACAGTTCGACAAGGCTGTATATGAAAAGGAACTAACGCTTCTATCATACAAAAACGTCATTTTTGACAGTTCTCCTTTACCAGCAGCGCCCATTGACATCATTGACATATTCATTTAAAGCCTTGTCGAACTATACAACAACGGGCCGTCATTTAATGATTTTTAAACTATTTATTTTTCTTTTGCAAAAAAATGCAAATCCATTTTTTTTCGAATTTCTTAAAGAGGGCCGTTTTTTTTTTTTTTATATACAGGGTGTAATAAGACCACTTCCGATAACTTTAGGGTATGATTATACTACATTTTCTGATTACGAAAATGTATTTTTTTTTTTTTTTTTATCTTAATTTTTCATTTTTTATAATTAATACCTTTTATACATGATAATAAACCACATAGAAAAATAATAATTTTTTTTTTTTAATTTTATTATTTTTACGCTAATAAGCAATAAAAAGCGCGCGGTCAACGTTCTCGTGTTCGTTCGTAAAATGTACTACAATCAGCATTATCAGCTGTTAGCTGCGCGGCGGACTACGCGCGCAAGTCGAAAGATCGTATGCGACGATACACTACGACAGAACTGTTCTAAAGAAACCCTAATTTATGTGGTGTCTTTTCAACCCATGAAGGTCACCATGACGTGGAACTTAGAACTGTGACCTCTGACCTTTCATCTAAGCTACTTGCAGTGTTAAAAGTTTAATGGTAGCCCATGTAGAAAACTGTAAGCAACTGTCTGTGTATATGTAACAACTTACAACAGTATGGCAAACTAAGAGTATTAGACTAGTTAAAAGTTAAAAATTTCATCGTAAGTAACGAAACCAATGCGGATGTCTATCCGCAATCGCCACTTATTAATCGAAATTACAGATGATACACGAAAAAACCTCAGAGTTTTTCATACAATATCATTGACCTCATACATAAAACTGGCAATTAACTTACGTGAAAAATGTTGAGATCTAGTGTCTTACTTCTTTATGCATTTTGAAAATAGTCCTTAACACCAAGCAATAAGACCAGTCACCACCAACAACGTCAAAAACACTTTTTAAACGAAATCTATATCACACCACAAAGTATTTTAACAGAACTGAAATAATAATTGATAAACACAACACAATACTACCATGTTTTGATACTTGAAGTAATTGTTAGAAAATCAAACTTAACTCAAACAACCTACTAGGTTGTTGTTTCCTCAAAGCGCAAATGGCTACTAAACTAGAAAATCTATTTTAATTTTTAAAATAATGTTTCGTGTATCGGCTTTCGGAAGAAGTCAAGACACCGGCCGGCGGCGCGGCGCAGGCGGCAGTCTTTGAAGAAGTACCGGCGACAAAGAGCGGCCGCTGCACGCACGTGTCGCTAATCCATTTCAAGGACAATCTAAGTGTTGTATCCTATAAATTCAAAACTATTTAGTAGTCGATATTTAAATTACCATTAAATAATAAAAGTTATAACTTTTATTTAGAAGATCTAATCTCATTTTGAAAATAAACTCTATTATGAGGTTATAAATTCAGAAAGTTTTTATCGGGACACATAGTCAAGTTGTATTCGATAATTTCGATACCGACATTACCGTGAAAAAAGTGATTGTTATGCCATGGCACACGTTAAGCCGTATGCGTAATATGAAGATATTCTGATTTTTTACGTCTACGTACGCAATGAAAATACTATAATAAAAATTAATTAAATTTTAACTATTAATAATTATTGTCGATATTCTGAATATTATTTGTTTATTTTTAGTTTGACAGTAGGTAATTAAGGAACCCTAATGAATCAAACCAGCTGACTTCGCGCTCCTGCAACTTTCCCATCAACGGTGGCCAGCAACTTCTGCGAATCCCGTACAATAGTCTATTCTTTTAGGTCCCTATTGTTTTAATCCCAGAAGCATTCTTTTCATTCACAAAATTGTTACTTCATAATCCCACTTCGATTAGGATAGTCGCTTTTAGAATAATTAACTTTAAAATTGTAATTTTAATTTTAAATAAATAATTAAACATTTTTTGGTTTTTTTTAAGTCCTCAGACTGTCGCAAACGTAATTGGCGCAGTCGGTAGGATAGTCGCGGGCCGGTTCGCTTGAGTACAGTAGCTTTTCGCGCCGTGTTTGCGTGCCGCCCGAGTGGCCATCCAGCTTCGAGTTCTACCCAGAACCTACGTGTGGCAGTTCGGGGACCAGAAGAATCCAGCCATCGATTCGAGCAAGAGACCAGAAAATGTATATGTGAGTACACTAGAATAATTCTCGTGTTGCTCCTCTCTAGCCCTAAGCCTATTTTTAATTTTCCAAAATTTATCATCCTAGAGCCTCTAAATCCCGAGAGCCTGAATCTTGGCAGGCGCGTCGGACGAGATTAGCAGATAGTTTTAGGAATATAGATATTTCAAATTTAGATTTAGATATTTCTGATTTATTTAATTTTAATAATAAAATGGCACACGATCCAGATACAATTTTTAAGGCCCTCCGCCTGGTGCCGGAATTTAATGGCAATCCGAATATTCTTACGCGATTTATTCAAATATGTGATCAATTAGTAGTTAAGTATGCTAGTCAAGAGCCTGGAAATGAATTTTCTAATCTTTGCTTATTAAATGGAATTTTAAATAAAATAACTGGTTCCGCAGCAAATACAATAAATTCGAACGGAATCCCAGATAGTTGGTTAGGAATTAAAAATTTACTCATTGATAACTTTTCCGACCAAAGAGATGAAACTGCTCTTTATAGTGATCTCTCTTTAGCTACTCAGGGGAACAGGTCACCCCAAGAATTTTATGACCATTGTCAAAATTTATTCAGCACTTTAATGACATATGTTTCATTACACGAAGGACTTGCGACTACTATAGAAGCTAAGCGTGACTTATACAAAAAGGTTACTATGCAGGCATATGTACGTGGTCTTAAGGAACCACTAGGGTCCCGCATACGTTGCATGCGACCGCCTACAATTGAAAAAGCCCTTGAATATGTGCAGGAAGAGCTTAACACTATGTACATGCATAATAGGTTTGACCCGAAATCATTTAAAATTTCTTCTATGCCGCACACATCTACTCAACGCCCCAACTTTGCTCATCAGAATTTTTCTATGCCCAGTAATAATAGTAATTTCCCAGTGCCGCTAGGACAGAGACCTTTTACACAGAATCCACAGCCTTTTAAATTTAATAATCAGCACAGGCAACCCACACATACACAGAGGATGTTCAGTGCACCACCACCAAATTATAATCCGCGTAGTAATATGTTTAGGATGCAACCTAAAAATAATTTTTCAAATAGGCCTATCCAAAATTCTAGCTCGCAGCCTCAGCCTATGAGTGGTGTTAGCCACTATGTTACACGACAATTACCACCTACACAGCACACATTGAAGGACATAATTGGTATAGGCAGGGAAACCCTCCTCCGACAAATTATTTTAAAAGCAGGGAAATGAATTTTAATGATTGTATGACTGACCCGACTGATGACTATTATGACTATGATCCTAGTTATTATAATAATGAGTATATTGTAGAATATCCGTGTGACCCTGAATATGAAAATCAAGGCCAACCTTCCACTACGTCACCCTTACAAAATAATGTTGAGAATACAGCATGTGATCAGGATTTTCAGAAAATTTCAGAATCCGACAGTGTAAAATAGAAATTAATTTGCACACACAACGTCAGCTTCCTTATATTCAAATTTCATCACCGCCATTAAAATTATTAATTGATACCGGAGCTAACCAATCGTTTTTATCCCCTACAGTAGTTGAACATTATTTTAAAAATTATCCCCTAAATTATGATCCTTTTGAAGTCGTTAATGTACATGCCAAATCTAGATGTAATTATTCTATAACAATACCGTGTTTTACAGAATTCAATAGTCCCAATCCTTTAACTTTCTACATCTATAAGTTTCACAATTTTTTCGACGGATTAATAGGTACAGATTTTCTAGATAAATTCGATGCTATAATAGACTATAAAAATAAAACCCTTATCACTAAAACAGCCTCAAATCCCATCCACGTCTATGACTCTCGTAATGTAAATCTATATGAAAATGTAATTCCCGCAGGCACCTCAAAATTATTAAAAATCCCTATTAATTTTCATGATGGTGAAGTTTATATTCCGGAACAGCGAATTTCTAGTTGTATAATAGGAGAATGTCTAACAACTGTAAAAAATGGTAGAGGAATAGCAGAAATTATTAACCCTAGCAAAAGTGATGTTATTTTCTCAATGGATAAAGCAGCCTCAGCAGAATTAAATAATTTTGAAACTAATTTATCTGATCAGCCAAAACGAGTTAAAGAAGTTTTAGAGCGTCTACGTACAGAACATCTTAATCAGGAAGAAATTAAAAATTTAGAAATGCTTTGTTCTCAGTATGCCGATGTATTTTACTTAGAGGGAGAACCCCTTACTTTTACAAATAGATTAAAACATTCAATTAATACTACAGATGAAATGCCCATATACAGTAAAACCTATAGATACCCATATATACATAGAGAAGAAGTACAAGGACAGATAAATAAAATGTGAGAGCAGGGAATAATTAGACCTTCTAATTCGGCATGGAGCTCGCCTATTTGGGTTGTTCCAAAAAAGGTAGATGCTTCAGGAAAGAAAAAATGGAGAATAGTAGTAGATTTCCGTAAGCTTAATGAAAAAACAATAGATGACAAATATCCGATCCCTAACATAAATGACGTATTAGACAAATTAGGCAAATGTCAGTATTTTACGACCTTGGACTTAGCTAGTGGATTTTACCAAGTAGAAATGAACCCTAAAGACATACACAAGACAGCTTTTAATATTGAACATGGACATTACGAATTTCTTCGAATGCCCATGGGATTAAAAAATTCTCCAGCCACTTTTCAGCGTGTAATGGACGATGTACTGAAAGGACTTCAGAACCAAATTTGCTTAGTATATATAGACGATATTATAGTTTTTAGCACTTCACTACAAGAACACATAATTAATTTGCAAAAAGTATTTCAGAGACTCCGTGAATCCAATTTTAAAATCCAAATGGATAAGTCTGAATTTTTCAAAAGAGAAACAGCTTTCTTAGGTCATATTATTACAGCAGACGGCGTTAAACCCAATCCGGATAAAATAAAGGCAATTAAAAAATATCCCATACCTAAAACTCCCAAAGAAATAAAACAATTTCTTGGTTTAGTTGGATATTACCGTAAATTTATTCCAGATTTCGCAAAATTAACTAAACCCTTAACACAGTGTCTAAAGAAAGGTAGGAAAATTATTTTAAATGATGAATATGTAAGTTGTTTCGAAAAATGTAAAGTAATTTTAACAAATGATCCAGTTTTGCAATACCCAGATTTTAATAAAGAATTTAATTTAACTACAGATGCATCTAATGTTGCCATAGGCGCTATTTTATCTCAAGGCCCAATAGGATCAGATAGACCAATTTGCTATGCATCTAGGACTCTTAATGATAGTGAACAAAATTATAGCACCATAGAAAAAGAGCTTTTAGCAATTGTCTGGGCTACGAAATATTTTAGGCCATATTTATTCGGCAGGAAATTCAAAATTATTACAGACCATAAGCCCTTGCAATGGATGATGAATTTAAAAGAACCAAATTCACGTCTTACACGATGGAGGTTACGTTTAAGTGAATATGACTATACAGTAATTTATAAAAAAGGTAAAAATAATACAAATGCAGATGCCCTCTCTAGAATAGAAATACATGCAGAAGAAACTAATTCCCTTATGCAAGAAATAGACGAATTAAATTCATTATTGGGAAATCCATCTAATACTATACGCAGACCTTCAAATTCATCAACTATAACTGCACCTGAAAGATCAAATTCCTCAACAATTACAGCTAGCCAAAAATCTAATTCTTCAACTATGACAGCACATAGCAGTAATGAAAACCCTATCCTTAGTATACCCACAGTTGACGATCCCCTTAATAAATTTCACAGACAAATAATTTTCACCTTAGTAGATGGAGTAAAAAGAAAACCCATAGTAACTAAGCCCTTTGAAAATCATACAAGAGTTAGTATTCAGTTAGATAAAATAAATTTAGAAATAGATTTAATTAATGCCGTTAAGGAATATATTAGTCCCAAAATCAAAACAGCCATATTAGTTAACCCTCTTTCAGATATGTATACCATTATACCAATTTTACAGGATAAATTTAAAAGTTCTTCTATGAATTTAGTTTTAGTAAAGAAGGAAATAGAAAATGTTAAATAATACCTTAGACAGCAGGAAATAATTAAGCATTACCATGACGGAAAAACCAATCACCGCGGAATTAATGAAACTTATTTAGCTTTATCTAGGAATTACTATTGGCCAAAAATGAAAATTGAAATTACTAAATTTATTTCAGAATGTGTAATATGTGGACAGGCGAAATATGATCGAAACCCCGTTAGACCTCAATTTAATGCTGTCCCTCCAGCTACAAAACCCTTTGAAATTATTCATATGGACTTACTGACTATAGACAATGTAAAATATGTGACATTCATTGACGTTTTTACTAAGTACGGACAAGCATATTATCTACGTGATGGAACAGCAATTAGTATTTTACAGGCCCTTTTACAATATTGTACCCACCATGGTGTACCTCTGACTATAGTTACAGACAATGGAACAGAATTTACAAATCAGTTATTTAATGAATTTACCCGGCTTCACAAAATTAAGCACCATAAAATTTAAGCACATTCACCTAATGATAATGGAAATATAGAAAGATTTCACTCTACTATTTTAGAACACATTAGACTTTTAAAATTACAGCATAAAGATAGTCCAGTAGTTAACCTCATGCCTTATGCATTAATAGCTTACAATAGTTCTATTCATAGTTTTACCAGATGTAGACCTTTTGACTTGTTAAATGGACATTTTGACCCAAGGGAATGCTTAGACATTGACATAACTCAACAAATGCTACAACAGTACTTACAGATTCATAAAGAACAAATGCAGAAAGTATATGATATAGTTAATAGTTCATCCCTTAGCGATAGGCAAGCTTTAATAGAAAATAGAAATAGAACGCGTGAACCTGAAACAGAATATGCACCCGGTCAGCAGATTTTTATTAGGAACCCATCAGCAGCTAGACAAAAGACAGCACCACGTTACACACATGACTCAGTTATTGCAGACTTACCCATACACATATACACTAAAAAGAAGCGAGGTCCCGTTGCAAAATCTCGTTTAAAACGGATCCCTAAAGCAGCGAATTTGTTACAGGATACCCACGCTGATACTAATGATAATGCCCCTGGCACATCCTAATGAAATAAAAATAGAAAGCCTTGACGACGGACCTGGACTACTACCGTACAGACTTGGACACATGAAAATTACTACACACTACCATACTTTTATCCAATATATAAGACTTGACGATATAGAGGATAAAATGACGACTTTACAGGACCAATTGAAAGACTTTGAAAACCAGTTGAATAATGATACATATGCAGTCTATGAAATTCAGATAAAATATTTGCTTAGTAAATTAGATGACATATTTGACCAGGTTAAATCATTAGAACCTTCAAGCGCTAAAAGAGGAATCATAGATGGTCTCGGATCAGTTATGAAAAGTATTACAGGAAATTTAGACTATACAGATGCTTTAAAATATAATCAAGCAATTAAACTTTTGGAAGAAAATCAAGATAAAATAAGTAATGAAATGAACAATCAATTAAGTATTAGTAAGGAATTTATAACGAAATATAGCAGTGTTTTATCCGAATTAGTAGATAATCAAGTAAAATAAATAGTACTTTATCGTTAATTTTAGCTAGTAATAAGAATAAGGATTTCACTTTAATTAAATATGCTAAGTTTGCTCAGCTTTTAGTAATTTTAACAGAAAATATAGATGATTTATTAAATGAGTTATTAAGAATAGAAAATAGTTTAGCGTTTGTTCATGCATCGAGCATGCATCATTCGATGATTAGTATAGATGTATTAGGTTTAATGGTTAATAAAATGAAATCAATATACGGTGAAGATAAAATTTTAGACTTAGAATTAAGAAATTATTACGATGTTATAAAACCTGGTTCCTATTATAGTAATAGACAGGTAGTTTTTATATTTAGATTTCCTATTATTTCTAAGGATAGTTTTACTTTATATAGATTAGCAGTGATACCAAATAGGAAGGCTCAGGCTCTCATTCCACCCTCTCCTTTCATTGCAACTAACGAGATGTCATTCGTGTACATAGAGGCTGAATGCCCGAAGTATAATAACTGGTATCTCTGTGAGAAGGATTTCAATCACCGTCTGCGCACAAAACCTGACTGTATCCACGACCTCATCACCAGCCAAGTTCTGAAAGAAACATGCCACTTAACTTCAATCAACCTTCTACGAGACTCAATGGAAAAATTGGACGACGTACACTATGTTGTATCTTTCCCACACGAAGAAAAGGTACAGATTTCATGCAGCACCCAGGAGTTCACCAAGCTGAAAGGAAGTTACCTATTATCTATTCCAATCAAATGCAAAATTATAACTGAAGATTTCACAATAGTCAACGAGAACAACGAACTCAAAGGACACCCCCTGAAATTGATGAAGATTGCAGACAACATCGCTCACCAGCCCGACACCACTTTGAACATCACCTCAATCAATCTACAAGGACTTCATAGTATTCAAGAAAAGATCATAATGCAGCAGCCACTACGAATAGATCATGGACATAATACAGCTATATACCATACCACAATACCATTATATACGCTGTTATTAAGTACAGGTGTACTTATCATCATTTTATACCTGTACAAGATGAAGACTACTGGAAAAGCAGAGAAGCCGCATAAAGAAGACGAAATAGAAGACAAGAATAAGGAAAGCCCTGAAGGCACAAGCATCCCGGCAACATTTTCGCTCAAAATTCTCAAATAGTTGCCTCTCTAGGGGTGGAGGAATTAAGGAACCCTAATGAATCAAACCAGCTGACTTCGCGCTCCTGCAACTTTCCCATCAACGGTGGCCAGCAACTTCTGCGAATCCCGTACAATAGTCTATTCTTTTAGGTCCCTATTGTTTTAATCCCAGAAGCATTCTTTTCATTCACAAAATTGTTACTTCATAATCCCACTTCGATTAGGATAGTCGCTTTTAGAATAATTAACTTTAAAATTGTAATTTTAATTTTAAATAAATAATTAAACATTTTTTGGTTTTTTTTAAGTCCTCAGACTGTCGCAAACGTAATTGGCGCAGTCGGTAGGATAGTCGCGGGCCGGTTCGCTTGAGTACAGTAGCTTTTCGCGCCGTGTTTGCGTGCCGCCCGAGTGGCCATCCAGCTTCGAGTTCTACCCAGAACCTACGTGTGGCAGTTCGGGGACCAGAAGAATCCAGCCATCGATTCGAGCAAGAGACCAGAAAATGTATATGTGAGTACACTAGAATAATTCTCGTGTTGCTCCTCTCTAGCCCTAAGCCTATTTTTAATTTTCCAAAATTTATCATCCTAGAGCCTCTAAATCCCGAGAGCCTGAATCTTGGCAGGCGCGTCGGACGAGATTAGCAGATAGTTTTAGGAATATAGATATTTCAAATTTAGATTTAGATATTTCTGATTTATTTAATTTTAATAATAAAATGGCACACGATCCAGATACAATTTTTAAGGCCCTCCGCCTGGTGCCGGAATTTAATGGCAATCCGAATATTCTTACGCGATTTATTCAAATATGTGATCAATTAGTAGTTAAGTATGCTAGTCAAGAGCCTGGAAATGAATTTTCTAATCTTTGCTTATTAAATGGAATTTTAAATAAAATAACTGGTTCCGCAGCAAATACAATAAATTCGAACGGAATCCCAGATAGTTGGTTAGGAATTAAAAATTTACTCATTGATAACTTTTCCGACCAAAGAGATGAAACTGCTCTTTATAGTGATCTCTCTTTAGCTACTCAGGGGAACAGGTCACCCCAAGAATTTTATGACCATTGTCAAAATTTATTCAGCACTTTAATGACATATGTTTCATTACACGAAGGACTTGCGACTACTATAGAAGCTAAGCGTGACTTATACAAAAAGGTTACTATGCAGGCATATGTACGTGGTCTTAAGGAACCACTAGGGTCCCGCATACGTTGCATGCGACCGCCTACAATTGAAAAAGCCCTTGAATATGTGCAGGAAGAGCTTAACACTATGTACATGCATAATAGGTTTGACCCGAAATCATTTAAAATTTCTTCTATGCCGCACACATCTACTCAACGCCCCAACTTTGCTCATCAGAATTTTTCTATGCCCAGTAATAATAGTAATTTCCCAGTGCCGCTAGGACAGAGACCTTTTACACAGAATCCACAGCCTTTTAAATTTAATAATCAGCACAGGCAACCCACACATACACAGAGGATGTTCAGTGCACCACCACCAAATTATAATCCGCGTAGTAATATGTTTAGGATGCAACCTAAAAATAATTTTTCAAATAGGCCTATCCAAAATTCTAGCTCGCAGCCTCAGCCTATGAGTGGTGTTAGCCACTATGTTACACGACAATTACCACCTACACAGCACACATTGAAGGACATAATTGGTATAGGCAGGGAAACCCTCCTCCGACAAATTATTTTAAAAGCAGGGAAATTAATTTTAATGATTGTATGACTGACCCGACTGATGACTATTATGACTATGATCCTAGTTATTATAATAATGAGTATATTGTAGAATATCCGTGTGACCCTGAATATGAAAATCAAGGCCAACCTTCCACTACGTCACCCTTACAAAATAATGTTGAGAATACAGCATGTGATCAGGATTTTCAGAAAATTTCAGAATCCGACAGTGTAAAATAGAAATTAATTTGCACACACAACGTCAGCTTCCTTATATTCAAATTTCATCACCGCCATTAAAATTATTAATTGATACCGGAGCTAACCAATCGTTTTTATCCCCTACAGTAGTTGAACATTATTTTAAAAATTATCCCCTAAATTATGATCCTTTTGAAGTCGTTAATGTACATGCCAAATCTAGATGTAATTATTCTATAACAATACCGTGTTTTACAGAATTCAATAGTCCCAATCCTTTAACTTTCTACATCTATAAGTTTCACAATTTTTTCGACGGATTAATAGGTACAGATTTTCTAGATAAATTCGATGCTATAATAGACTATAAAAATAAAACCCTTATCACTAAAACAGCCTCAAATCCCATCCACGTCTATGACTCTCGTAATGTAAATCTATATGAAAATGTAATTCCCGCAGGCACCTCAAAATTATTAAAAATCCCTATTAATTTTCATGATGGTGAAGTTTATATTCCGGAACAGCGAATTTCTAGTTGTATAATAGGAGAATGTCTAACAACTGTAAAAAATGGTAGAGGAATAGCAGAAATTATTAACCCTAGCAAAAGTGATGTTATTTTCTCAATGGATAAAGCAGCCTCAGCAGAATTAAATAATTTTGAAACTAATTTATCTGATCAGCCAAAACGAGTTAAAGAAGTTTTAGAGCGTCTACGTACAGAACATCTTAATCAGGAAGAAATTAAAAATTTAGAAATGCTTTGTTCTCAGTATGCCGATGTATTTTACTTAGAGGGAGAACCCCTTACTTTTACAAATAGATTAAAACATTCAATTAATACTACAGATGAAATGCCCATATACAGTAAAACCTATAGATACCCATATATACATAGAGAAGAAGTACAAGGACAGATAAATAAAATGTGAGAGCAGGGAATAATTAGACCTTCTAATTCGGCATGGAGCTCGCCTATTTGGGTTGTTCCAAAAAAGGTAGATGCTTCAGGAAAGAAAAAATGGAGAATAGTAGTAGATTTCCGTAAGCTTAATGAAAAAACAATAGATGACAAATATCCGATCCCTAACATAAATGACGTATTAGACAAATTAGGCAAATGTCAGTATTTTACGACCTTGGACTTAGCTAGTGGATTTTACCAAGTAGAAATGAACCCTAAAGACATACACAAGACAGCTTTTAATATTGAACATGGACATTACGAATTTCTTCGAATGCCCATGGGATTAAAAAATTCTCCAGCCACTTTTCAGCGTGTAATGGACGATGTACTGAAAGGACTTCAGAACCAAATTTGCTTAGTATATATAGACGATATTATAGTTTTTAGCACTTCACTACAAGAACACATAATTAATTTGCAAAAAGTATTTCAGAGACTCCGTGAATCCAATTTTAAAATCCAAATGGATAAGTCTGAATTTTTCAAAAGAGAAACAGCTTTCTTAGGTCATATTATTACAGCAGACGGCGTTAAACCCAATCCGGATAAAATAAAGGCAATTAAAAAATATCCCATACCTAAAACTCCCAAAGAAATAAAACAATTTCTTGGTTTAGTTGGATATTACCGTAAATTTATTCCAGATTTCGCAAAATTAACTAAACCCTTAACACAGTGTCTAAAGAAAGGTAGGAAAATTATTTTAAATGATGAATATGTAAGTTGTTTCGAAAAATGTAAAGTAATTTTAACAAATGATCCAGTTTTGCAATACCCAGATTTTAATAAAGAATTTAATTTAACTACAGATGCATCTAATGTTGCCATAGGCGCTATTTTATCTCAAGGCCCAATAGGATCAGATAGACCAATTTGCTATGCATCTAGGACTCTTAATGATAGTGAACAAAATTATAGCACCATAGAAAAAGAGCTTTTAGCAATTGTCTGGGCTACGAAATATTTTAGGCCATATTTATTCGGCAGGAAATTCAAAATTATTACAGACCATAAGCCCTTGCAATGGATGATGAATTTAAAAGAACCAAATTCACGTCTTACACGATGGAGGTTACGTTTAAGTGAATATGACTATACAGTAATTTATAAAAAAGGTAAAAATAATACAAATGCAGATGCCCTCTCTAGAATAGAAATACATGCAGAAGAAACTAATTCCCTTATGCAAGAAATAGACGAATTAAATTCATTATTGGGAAATCCATCTAATACTATACGCAGACCTTCAAATTCATCAACTATAACTGCACCTGAAAGATCAAATTCCTCAACAATTACAGCTAGCCAAAAATCTAATTCTTCAACTATGACAGCACATAGCAGTAATGAAAACCCTATCCTTAGTATACCCACAGTTGACGATCCCCTTAATAAATTTCACAGACAAATAATTTTCACCTTAGTAGATGGAGTAAAAAGAAAACCCATAGTAACTAAGCCCTTTGAAAATCATACAAGAGTTAGTATTCAGTTAGATAAAATAAATTTAGAAATAGATTTAATTAATGCCGTTAAGGAATATATTAGTCCCAAAATCAAAACAGCCATATTAGTTAACCCTCTTTCAGATATGTATACCATTATACCAATTTTACAGGATAAATTTAAAAGTTCTTCTATGAATTTAGTTTTAGTAAAGAAGGAAATAGAAAATGTTAAATAATACCTTAGACAGCAGGAAATAATTAAGCATTACCATGACGGAAAAACCAATCACCGCGGAATTAATGAAACTTATTTAGCTTTATCTAGGAATTACTATTGGCCAAAAATGAAAATTGAAATTACTAAATTTATTTCAGAATGTGTAATATGTGGACAGGCGAAATATGATCGAAACCCCGTTAGACCTCAATTTAATGCTGTCCCTCCAGCTACAAAACCCTTTGAAATTATTCATATGGACTTACTGACTATAGACAATGTAAAATATGTGACATTCATTGACGTTTTTACTAAGTACGGACAAGCATATTATCTACGTGATGGAACAGCAATTAGTATTTTACAGGCCCTTTTACAATATTGTACCCACCATGGTGTACCTCTGACTATAGTTACAGACAATGGAACAGAATTTACAAATCAGTTATTTAATGAATTTACCCGGCTTCACAAAATTAAGCACCATAAAATTTAAGCACATTCACCTAATGATAATGGAAATATAGAAAGATTTCACTCTACTATTTTAGAACACATTAGACTTTTAAAATTACAGCATAAAGATAGTCCAGTAGTTAACCTCATGCCTTATGCATTAATAGCTTACAATAGTTCTATTCATAGTTTTACCAGATGTAGACCTTTTGACTTGTTAAATGGACATTTTGACCCAAGGGAATGCTTAGACATTGACATAACTCAACAAATGCTACAACAGTACTTACAGATTCATAAAGAACAAATGCAGAAAGTATATGATATAGTTAATAGTTCATCCCTTAGCGATAGGCAAGCTTTAATAGAAAATAGAAATAGAACGCGTGAACCTGAAACAGAATATGCACCCGGTCAGCAGATTTTTATTAGGAACCCATCAGCAGCTAGACAAAAGACAGCACCACGTTACACACATGACTCAGTTATTGCAGACTTACCCATACACATATACACTAAAAAGAAGCGAGGTCCCGTTGCAAAATCTCGTTTAAAACGGATCCCTAAAGCAGCGAATTTGTTACAGGATACCCACGCTGATACTAATGATAATGCCCCTGGCACATCCTAATGAAATAAAAATAGAAAGCCTTGACGACGGACCTGGACTACTACCGTACAGACTTGGACACATGAAAATTACTACACACTACCATACTTTTATCCAATATATAAGACTTGACGATATAGAGGATAAAATGACGACTTTACAGGACCAATTGAAAGACTTTGAAAACCAGTTGAATAATGATACATATGCAGTCTATGAAATTCAGATAAAATATTTGCTTAGTAAATTAGATGACATATTTGACCAGGTTAAATCATTAGAACCTTCAAGAGCTAAAAGAGGAATCATAGATGGTCTCGGATCAGTTATGAAAAGTATTACAGGAAATTTAGACTATACAGATGCTTTAAAATATAATCAAGCAATTAAACTTTTGGAAGAAAATCAAGATAAAATAAGTAATGAAATGAACAATCAATTAAGTATTAGTAAGGAATTTATAACGAAATATAGCAGTGTTTTATCCGAATTAGTAGATAATCAAGTAAAATAAATAGTACTTTATCGTTAATTTTAGCTAGTAATAAGAATAAGGATTTCACTTTAATTAAATATGCTAAGTTTGCTCAGCTTTTAGTAATTTTAACAGAAAATATAGATGATTTATTAAATGAGTTATTAAGAATAGAAAATAGTTTAGCGTTTGTTCATGCATCGAGCATGCATCATTCGATGATTAGTATAGATGTATTAGGTTTAATGGTTAATAAAATGAAATCAATATACGGTGAAGATAAAATTTTAGACTTAGAATTAAGAAATTATTACGATGTTATAAAACCTGGTTCCTATTATAGTAATAGACAGGTAGTTTTTATATTTAGATTTCCTATTATTTCTAAGGATAGTTTTACTTTATATAGATTAGCAGTGATACCAAATAGGAAGGCTCAGGCTCTCATTCCACCCTCTCCTTTCATTGCAACTAACGAGATGTCATTCGTGTACATAGAGGCTGAATGCCCGAAGTATAATAACTGGTATCTCTGTGAGAAGGATTTCAATCACCGTCTGCGCACAAAACCTGACTGTATCCACGACCTCATCACCAGCCAAGTTCTGAAAGAAACATGCCACTTAACTTCAATCAACCTTCTACGAGACTCAATGGAAAAATTGGACGACGTACACTATGTTGTATCTTTCCCACACGAAGAAAAGGTACAGATTTCATGCAGCACCCAGGAGTTCACCAAGCTGAAAGGAAGTTACCTATTATCTATTCCAATCAAATGCAAAATTATAACTGAAGATTTCACAATAGTCAACGAGAACAACGAACTCAAAGGACACCCCCTGAAATTGATGAAGATTGCAGACAACATCGCTCACCAGCCCGACACCACTTTGAACATCACCTCAATCAATCTACAAGGACTTCATAGTATTCAAGAAAAGATCATAATGCAGCAGCCACTACGAATAGATCATGGACATAATACAGCTATATACCATACCACAATACCATTATATACGCTGTTATTAAGTACAGGTGTACTTATCATCATTTTATACCTGTACAAGATGAAGACTACTGGAAAAGCAGAGAAGCCGCATAAAGAAGACGAAATAGAAGACAAGAATAAGGAAAGCCCTGAAGGCACAAGCATCCCGGCAACATTTTCGCTCAAAATTCTCAAATAGTTGCCTCTCTAGGGGTGGAGGAATTAAGGAACCCTAATGAATCAAACCAGCTGACTTCGCGCTCCTGCAACTTTCCCATCAACGGTGGCCAGCAACTTCTGCGAATCCCGTACAATAGTCTATTCTTTTAGGTCCCTATTGTTTTAATCCCAGAAGCATTCTTTTCATTCACAAAATTGTTACTTCATAATCCCACTTCGATTAGGATAGTCGCTTTTAGAATAATTAACTTTAAAATTGTAATTTTAATTTTAAATAAATAATTAAACATTTTTTGGTTTTTTTTAAGTCCTCAGACTGTCGCAAACGTAATTAGGTAATCAATACGTAAGTATGTAAAACAATTAATACGATTTATCGGTAAACAATTATTAACGATATCTCAAATGCACATGGATCCATCCCTCAATTTTTTCAGTTTTTATTTCAACTTTCAATTTTGTTTAGTCGGCTGCAAACACGCGCTTATGTGTAACGTTTTTAAGTTTTGTAATTTTTCGTTAAGATGTTCTGGTAATTTTGCTTATTTTGTGTATTGTTAACTGTTTTATTTTGTGTTTGTAATTATTATCAGGCCGTTAGATCGGACGTATCACTGACGCCTGGAATGATACGTCGGATGAATGTGCGATGAAATGTGGATGAACTTTTCATACACGTAAACCTT
Organism: Polyommatus iphigenia; assembly: GCA_963422495.1. Taxonomy (NCBI): domain Eukaryota; kingdom Metazoa; phylum Arthropoda; class Insecta; order Lepidoptera; family Lycaenidae; genus Polyommatus; species Polyommatus iphigenia. Next base: position 7,308,586 of record OY730184.1, read on the forward strand.
AAGAAAAGGGTGAACATCGTCGTCGATAGAAGATAGTGCGGACAGTGCAGTAAAAAGTGTTTAAAGAATTGGAATGTCTCCTGTAATTATTATAAAATACAAATTAAAGCAGACAGCTGACAGGTCAGTACTCAGTGAACATGTTATCAAGTATTTTTTAAACGACTTCCAAAAAGGAGGAGGTTTCTTAATTCGACCGTATATATGTTCTTTTTTTTATGTTTGTTCGCGGATAACTCCGTCGTTTGTGGACCGATTTCCAAAATTCTTTTGCTGTTGTAAAGGATATAGTTGGAATTTGGTACTACGTTCACAAAAGTGGTGATCTGATGATGAAATCCATGAGGAATCGAGGGAACTCCTTAAAATTTGTATGGAAACATATAGTGATTTTAACTTTTTCTGAAGGATTTCAAGTATATGCTACCAAAAAATAAGATTTTGCACCAATGTATATCCTGGTTCCGAAGGTGCTGTACAGAACTCTTGACTCCTTATAGATATATGTTCGGGGATTTCGGAGTTATTTAAACAACTAAAAGCAAATGCCAATACATCAATTTCATCAATCATCATCATCATCACCATAATTATTATGCCACGCACCATCATATTATGAGCCTATTATACATTATACATAACTAAAAAGAGAAAAATAATTATTTTTAAACAAAAAATTGAAACCGACTTCCACACTAAAAACTACGGTGAATAAACTAAAAAGTGTTAAATAATTCTAATTCTATATTAGTGGCTTTTTTAGAATTGGCCTAAGCCTCAACTATATCTGTACTCAATCTTCATACTTTTGAAGTCGGTACCAGCCAGCTAACTTCTATGTCAAAAATCTCAGAAATTTTAGGAGCTGGTACCGACTTCAAAATTATGAAGATTGAGTACAGATATAGTTGACGCTTAGGCCAATTCTAAAAAAGCCACTAATATAGAATTAGAATTATTTAACACTTTTTAGTTTATTCACCGTAGTTTTAGTGTGGAAGTCGGTTTCAATTTTTTGTTTAAAAATAATTATTTTTTTCATAGATCGGTGTAACTGTGTATTTGTACAACCTGAACCGGATGTGAATTATGATTTGTTTTCCTTTTTAGCCGAAAGTAAAAACTGAGTATTTTTGAGTAACAACCTAAGAAACGGTAATTAATTCTAACATTTTGTTAAATCGTGAAAACAATCATTGGTATTTAATAATTAATACAATATTGGTGGTTTATTCACTACCTACGGGCTAGAGCACACCACGATCAGCTGTTTTCTAGCGCAGCAGGGCCGGCACACACTGGTCCCAAAGTAAAATAAATGGGACATTAAGAATTTTCGGATCGAAGGTCAACGGATCAGGCTGATATTTTTATTGTAGACAGCTGATGCAATTACAAGTCACTTTTATAGATGTCGTTTTTTTCAAATATGCCGTATCTACGGAGATAAAAAATAATGTTTTTTTTGTATGGACGAAATCATAATTTTGTCATTTTCATCCAAGATTCAAACGTATTCAAAATAAATCATAGCATAGCTTATAGAGGGACTCTTGTCGTACATTTTTGTCATACACACTCAACTGCGATTTTTGCGCCTTTTAGAGCTACAGGCACTTTATTTATTTTTTTGGTCAGTGGATGAAGCTGATTTTTTTTGTAGCATCTGATGCAATTACAAGTAACTTTTATAGATGTCGTTTTTTTCAAATATGCCATATATAAAGGCATATTTGAAAAAAACGACATCTATAAAAGTTACTTGTAATTGCATCAGATGCTACATTTCGAAGCCTTATAGTTGCCGTATAATTTAGAGTTATTAACGTTTACCCAACTAAATTATAAGAATAAAGGTAATATTAGCCAAATCACCTAATAATGTGCCATTATAAGTAACATTGGCATAATGAATGCTCTTTTATAACAAGTATAAGAGTTTAGACCTTATTGACTTAATTTTATAAAATTGTTTGTTGGGTACAAACTGGATGAGTCATAAAATAATTTACCTACTACGTACATGTTTGTGATTTCTACTTTAATAATTTGTTTAGTTTAAGTATATATAGGATTTTTTATAAATAAGACATTACTAGTAAAAGTTACTTTACTTGTCAATAAAGAAAAATTGTCTATCCTTAACAATATTTATTAAAATCCTTATGAAATACTCGAAAATGAATTGTACAAAACAATAAAAATTAAAGTACCTGTAGCTCCTAAAGGCGCAAAAATCGCAGTTAAGTGGTCTATGACAAAAATGTACGACAAGAGTCCTTCTATAAGCTGTGCTATGATGTATGTTGAATACTTAAGTTTGAATCTTGGAAGAAAATGACAAAATTATGATTTCGTCCATACAAAAAATAATTCATATTTTTTTTATCTGTAGATAAGGCATATTTGAAAAAAACGACGTCTATAAAAGTTACTTGTTATTGCATCAGATGCTACAAAAAAAATCAGCTTCATCCACTGACCAAAAAAAAATTAATCAAGTGCCTGTAGCTCTAAAAGGCGCAAAAATCGCAGTTGAGTGTGTATGACAAAAATGTACGACAAGAGTCCCTCTATAAGCTATGCTATGATTTATTTTGAATACGTTTGAATCTTGGATGAAAATGACAAAATTATGATTTCGTCCATACAAAAAAAAAATCATTATTTTTTATCTCTGTAGATACGGCATATTCGAAAAAAACGACATCTATAAAAGTGACTTGTAATTGCATCAGCTGTCTACAAAAAAAATATCAGCCTGATCCGTCGATCTTCGATCCGAAAATTCTTAATGTCCCATTTATTTTACTTTGGGACCAGTGTGCGGCAGTCGGCGCGGGCGTCGCGGGGGCGGCCCGGGCCGGGGCTCCAGCGGCGCCCCGGCGATACTATCGCGCATTTTCTGCACGACCGCTTCCGATAACTTCGTGGGGTTATTATAGGGCATGAGATATATCCATTGGTGCAAGTAATTTTCTTTAAATCGCCAGTTTTTAAAATAGTCAAAATTTTCAACACGCAATGTATAATGCTGATGTAAATGCGCGATAATATCGCGTGCCAGTGGAGCCCCGCCGGCCCCGGGCTGCGCCAGCCCCCCCGCGCCAAGTCCCGCGCGCGCGGCCCTGCGCTAGACAAAACAGCTGATCGTGGTGTGCCCTAGGCCCTAGCCCGTAGGTAGTGAATAAACCACCAATATTGTAATGATTATTAAATTACAATTGTTTTCACGATTTAATAAAATGTTAGAATTTATTAATTACCGTTTCTTAGGTTTATTACTCAAAAATACTCAGTTTTTACTTCCGGCCAAAAAGGAAAAGTAATCATAATTCACATCCGAATGAGGTTGTAAAAATACAATACACAGTTACTATGGAAAAAATACTTGATAACATGTTCACTGACCTGTGATCAGCTGTCTGCTTTTATGAAATGCAGTTCGAGCTGTGCTCCATCTAACTCAATGTAGATTGCAGAGTTTTTCAACACGAAACAAAAGTAAACAGGAGACATTCCAATTCTTTTAAAAACACTTTTTACTGCACTGTTTAAACCGCACTATCGTCTATCGACGACGATGCTCACCCTCGTTCCATAAAGGTTTACGAGTATTAAAAGTTCATTCACATTTCATCGCACATTCTTCGGACGTATCACGTGAAAAAATAGTTAAGAATGTCACAAAACAAGCAATAAGACCAAAACATCCGTAAAATTACAAAACTTAAACAAAAACTTCACAGTACACCAGCGCGGCGCGTGTTTACAGCAGACTAAATAAAATTAAAGAAAAAACTTTGTTAAATAATAGGGATGTATCCCTCTGCATATTTTGAGTTATCGATAATTTTTTATCGATAAATCGTTATTAATTGTTTTGCATACGAGTAAGTATTGATTACAGTCAAACTAAAAAAACAAATACCTACTCAATGTTAAGAATAGCGACAATAATAATTAAAAGTTATTTAAAATTAAATAGGTATTATTAAAGTATTTTCATTGCATGCGTAAACGCGTATACGCGCATACGTATAACGCATAACGCGTACCATAGTATAACAATCACTTTATCACGGTTATGTAGGTATCGAAATTATCGAATGCAACTTGACTATGTATCCCGATAAAATTTTCTGAATTTATAACCTCTTAATAGCGATAATTTTTTATCGATAAATCGTTATTGTTTTGCATACGAGTAAGTATTGATTACAGTCAAACTAAAAAAACAAATACCTACTCAATGTTAAGAATAGCGACAATAATAATTAAAAGTTATTTAAAATTAAATAGGTATTATTAAAGTATTTTCATTGCATGCGTAAACGCGTATACGCGCATACGTATAACGCATAACGCGTACCATAGTATAACAATCACTTTATCACGGTTATGTAGGTATCGAAATTATCGAATGCAACTTGACTATGTATCCCGATAAAATTTTCTGAATTTATAACCTCTTAATAGCGTTCATTTTAAAAATGAGATTACATCTAATAAATAATAGTTATAATTTTTATTATTTAATGGTAATTTAAATATCGACTGAAATAAATAGTTTTGAATTTTAAATAGGGTGCAACACTGAGATTGTCCTTGAAATGGATTAGCAACACGTGCGTTGTGCTAGGCAGAGCGGCGGCGCTTTGTCGGGTCCGCATCAAAGGACAAAGCAAGCCGCCGCCCGTGTCGGCAGGTGTCGGTGTCCTTTGACGTCTTCACCGAAAGCCGATAAACATTATTTTAAAAATTAAAATAGATTTTTCTAATTTAGTAGCCATTTGGGCATTGAGGTAATAGGTTGTTGTTAGAGATAAGTTTGATTATTTAACAATTACTTCAAGTATCAAAACGTGGTAGTAGTTATTGTGTTAAGTGTCAATTGATTATTATTTCAGTTGTGTTAAAATACTTTGTGGTGTGCCGTGTGATAGATTTCGTTTAAAACGAGAAGTGTTTTTGACGTTGTTGGTGGTCACTGGTCTTATTGCTTGGTATTAAGGACTATTTTCAAAATGCATAAAGAAGTAAGAACACACTCAACATTTTTCACGTAAGTTAATTGCCAGTTTTATGTATGAGGTTTTTTCGTGTATCATCTGTAATTTAGATTGATAAGTGACGATTGCGGATAGACAGTTCATCCGCATTGGTTTCATTATTTAGTTACGATAAAATTTTTGTAACTACGTAGTCTAATAATCTTAGACTAGTTACAAGTACAACAGTATGGCAAACTTCTAAGTTTGCCATACTGTAGCAAGTTGTGCATAGACAGTTGCTTACAGTTTTCTACGAGTTACCATTAAACTTTTAACACTGCAAGTAACTTAGATAAGAGGTCAGAGGTGAGAGTTCTAAGTTCCACGTCATGGCGACCTTCATGGGTTTAAAATTGAAAAGACACCACATACATTAGGATTTCTGTGTGTTCTGTCGTAGTGTATCTTCATTCTTCGCATACGACCTTTCGACGCGTGCGTGCTCCGGAGCCCGGAGCTAAGTGCTAACAGCTGATTGCGCGGTCAACGTTCTCGAGTTCGTAGGTACTTCGTACACACGAGAACGTTGACCGCGCGCTGCCTATTGCATAATGGAGTAAAAATAATAAAATTAAAAAAAATATTTTAAATTATTTTTCTATGTGGTTTATTATCATGTTTAAAAGGTATTAATTATAAAAAAAAATAAAATTAAAAAAAATAAAAAAAATACATTTTCGTAATCAGAAAATGTAGTATAATCATACCCCAAAGTTATCGGAAGTGGTCTTATTACACCCTGTATAGAGAGGTGAAGTGGCGAGCCGAAGGGGCGCGCGGTAGCGGGCGGCGGAGGCGTCCGCGCTGCGCACGCGCAGACGACGACGCCCGAGGCGGTCCGCTCGGTCGGTCCGCCGTATCCATAGGTCGCTGGTTCATATCCCGCTCGAAGGACCAGTTTGATAAGGCCCTGATGAGGTTAAATATGAACGCAATGGACTGTGTTTAAATTAATATATTCACAATGTACAATATGTACAAAAGAATGCCCGTGTGAGTAGCGTACAAGCTCAGAAGGTGAAGTGGCGAGCCGAAGGGGCGCGCGGTAGCGGGCGGCGGAGGCGTCCGCGCTGCGCACGCGCAGACGACGACGCACGAGGCGGTCCGCTCGGGTACATTTGGCCGATGTAGATACGCCGACTTCAATAACAAAGGAATAATAAATACCCTTAGCCGAAGTCGATAGTTGTAAAAGTAAAAACACCAGAAGGTCTTTAATAATGCGTAAGTCGTCAATAAATAAATAGGGGAGTAACAATTATTATTTTAAACATGGAAGTGAAGCGCAGCTACCAAAAACTGACTGTGTCATGTCATGTCATGGCAACACCACGAACAAAGTTATTTACATATACTTAGTAACCAGTTGTCAAGTTTAAACAACTTTGTTCGTGGCGTTGCCATGACATGACATGACAGTCAGTTTTTGTTAATGTGCAATAAAAGGTTTAGTGCAAAAAAAAAGACGGGTTGCACTCCGGGAGTGCCGGCAGAAGTGAAAACTTGATTATTAACGTTGTGCATTATTTTTTTAACCCATTTTTTATGATAATCGATGTAAAAAAAATAAAAAACGATCGTTATAATTAATTAATCGAAACCCTTACAATCGATTAAAAAATATCGACAATCGAAAAAAAAAGCTGCTGTCAGACAGACTGTCAGACACTTCTCGCGACAGTTGTCTTGCAGGTAGAAACACGGCCTTAATCAGCGCGTCTGCTAAAGAACTCATTTCCCCGACTGTACATTTCTGCTTAGCACAATTTTCCCCGACTGTACATTTCTGCTAAACAACTCATTTCCCCGACTGTACATTTCTGCTAAACTACATTTCCCCGGCTGTACATTTCTGCTAAACGACTCATTTCCCCGACTGTACATTTCTGCTAAACAACTCATTTCCCCGACTGTACATTTCTGCTAAACAACTCATTTCCCCGACTGTACATTTCTGCTTAGCACAGTTTTCTCCGACTGTACATTTCTGCTAAACAACTCATTTCCCCGACTGTACATTTTTGCTTAGCACAATTTTCCCCGACTGTACATTTCTGCTAAACAACTCATTTCCTCGACTGTACATTTCTGCTTAGCACAATTTTCCCCGACTGTACATTTCTGCTAAGCAACTCATTTCCCCGACTGTACATTTCTGCTTAGCACAATTTTCCCCGACTGTACATTTCTGCCAAACAACTCATTTCCCCGACTGTACATTTCTGCTAAACAACTCATTTCCCCGACTGTACATTTCTGCTTAGCACAATTTTCCCCGACTGTACATATCTGCTAAACAACTCATTTCCCCGACTGTACATTTCTGCTTAGCACAATTTTCCCCGACTGTACATTTCTGCTAAACAACTCATTTTCCCGACTGTACATTTCTGCCTAGCACAATTTTCCCCGACTAGGGATTGCAATCCCGCAAAGCGGGATCCCGCAATCCCGTGGGATCCCGCGCCAATTATTGATCTGCTGGATCCCGCACCTAAAAAACGCGGATCCGCGGATCCCGCATGCATGACCCATTTGAATAATTTCTCGGGGAGCCCATATGATGAAAGCTTTGATAGCAGCGCTTTGTGCTGGCAAACCCGATCAAAGGCCTTCGTAATGTCCAAGCTAACAGCCAATGCTTCTCCCTTCGACACAATCGCCTGAGCCCAACGATGAGTAAGGTACGCCAAGAGATCACCAGCCGAGCGACCCTTACGGAACCCGTGCTGTTTGTCACTTAGTAATCCCTGGCCGTCCAAGTATCGAAGGAGCTAGCTATTGATAACAGATTCCATTATATTATAAATTTGTTATAGCGATTGCTCTGTAATTGGAAGGATTTGAGCGTTCACCTTTTTTTGGGATCGGGTACTTGGTGTACCTGATCCCAAAAAAAGGCTTCCAGGAAGCCGGTACAATGCCAGAAGAACAGGAGAGCGGAAAAAGATGCGTTAAGATCAGAGCCAACTCTGGAGCATACTATTTTTTTATTACAATAGGAGGGATTCCGTCAGGCCCACTCGACTTTTGGATATCAAGGGAACGGAGGGCTATTTGCACTGAACGCCGATGAAAGTTCCAAATATCCGACTTGACGCTCGTGCATCGCAGTATGGTCGGCGGTTTCTGTCCCCCGTCATCTCGGGTCAAGTTTGATGCAAAGAACTTACCCAGAGGATCGAATTTGTCTTTTGCGTCATGGGCCAACCTTCCATTTTCGACGTGTAGAGTTGGTAGGGTTGGCTTGCAGAAATTCCCTTCAATAGCTTTGGCCAGAGACCAGAATGCTCAGGTTCTCGAAGGGAAGCACTCGAGTCTCTCACCAATTCTATTGACGTGCTGTTTCTTTGACCGAGTGATCTCTTTCTTGAGTACTTCATTTTATATGTGCTGGTATTTAAATCCCGAGCAGACACTGCATTGGCCCAGAATTGGTAAGCCTTCTCCTTCCGGCGAGAAGCTTTTTTGGAGGATGAACCAAACTAGGGACAAAATCTGCCGCAAGTTGGCACTACAGAGAACGGAATGAAAAGCTTCATCCCTTGCATCACCACATTGGCAAAGGAGTTAGCAGTGTTGTCGGGATCATCCGGCGAGAAGCACAAGTGCCCCCAAGGATAGGATGCAAAAAACGACCGCATACCATCCCAGTCTGCTAACTTGTAGAGCCACACACGACGGTATTTAACAGCACGCTGTCGCAATGCCGTCGTAAGTGGCAAGGCAATGATCCGATGAACCAAGTGGTGCGGTCATGGCAGTGGCGTGCAGAGCAATATGACACAGGGTATGCGGGGCCCAGCGGAGTAGTTGGATGGCCTATATTATATGGTCGGAAAAAATCTTAATAGCGCAATGTAGCCAGCGACAGCAATATTGCCAGCGCCATCTATCGAGAACATCGAGAACTATTTTAAGTACTCACCTAATCGGCTTCAATTTTCACATACTCATGGTTCCGGACTCCGGTTACTTAAGATTTACTATATTCTGATGTAAATACTATAGATGCAAGATTTCGGCCACCTCAAATATCTTATGCAAGTGAGTGATAGTTACAGAACACGTCCCTCGCAAGGTATCCGATGTGGCCGTTAAAAAGGCCGATTTTCATGTGATTCGCAAAATATATAAATAAACTTAATAATAAAACTATGGGTTCGTAAAAAACAAACTACTCATTCATTTATAGATTAAATCTATGCGCCTATCCTTTTTTAAATATTATTTTAGGATATCGTCATAGAAAGTTGGATTGCGTTTTAATTCTATCATTAATGCCTTTTCTATAGAAATCATGGAAAGATCTGTGAGTCGTTGTTGATTTTGTGTGTTTCTCAAATATGTGTGGATACGTTTTAAACTCGAAAATGAACGCTCTGCCGATGCGCTGCTTGCTGGGATAGTCACAATTAATTTCGCTAATCGTAACACTTCAGAAAAAACTTTATTCAAATTGTCATTATACAAATTTTGAATAATACTAAATACACAACTATTTGCAAATTGAGGTGATCTATAAATACAGCGCAATTCATTTTTCAATTTCTCAAAATTAAAATTTGCCTGATATTTACTAGTGAATTCTCTGATTTCATTTTCAGGGAAACATTCACTATATTTTCTAAAATTCTCACAAGAAAGTAGCTTAACAAACTTTAAATCTTTAATGTTTTTATAACGATTTCTTAATTCACTCACTACATTATCAATTATTTCAACAAAAATTCGCCGATAATGTATTTTTACATCATCGACATTGCGCTTTCTTTTAGGTGGTCCGGTTATGTGAACGGCGGCATCATAATAGATCTCGAACTTCTCTCTGAAACGTTCTAAAAATGACTCTAACTCTTTTATCTTTCTTAGACAATACGCGATGTCACTAGTTTTTTTTTGCAAAATATCGTACAGAATATCCGTTTCTGCAAAAATATCTGCGAAAGATTTTAATAGAAAATTAAATTCAAATTCTTTCATATTAAATAAAAATGAACTGACTTGTGTCAGTGTTTCACCATCCCAGTCTTGTGTATTTTCGTTCATATTTTAAAACAATTCTAGGAGGTGGGTGGACTCATTATTAATTACATTAACCGTGCGCGAGTGATACGTCCACCTTGTTTCTGCGACACGATGCAGCTTTTTCATATCGGCAAAGTTGTTGTAATGGGCCATTCGCTTTGTACTAGTGTGAAAAAAAGCCGCGATTGATTGTATAATACTAAAAAAGCGTTTTGTTTCAGGAACTCGTTCGAAAGATTTCGATAAAACTAAATTTAATACATGTGCCGAACACCAAACGTACATAGCTTGTGGACATTTTTGCCTCACCAAAGCCTGCACGCCATTAATTTGTGAGGATAAAACTGCTGCCCCGTCGTAAGTTTGTGCAACTAATTTGGATACACAATCGAACTTTTCTAAAACTTCCAAAATTATAGAACTCAAGGCTACAGCGGTCCGATCCGCGCTGACATCAACATATTTGATAAATCGATCAACTACTTCTGAATCACGAAAATATCTCAAAATTAATACTAATTGTTCACGGCCGCTAACATCAGGAGTCTCATCTACCATGACGGCGACAAAATCGGACTGTTTAATTTCGGCTTTAACGCGATCGATCATCACAGATGCAAGGCTCGAGATCAAATCATTCTGCGTATGGTTCGACATGCCCGTGAATGAGGTACTCGCATTCTGTAAATGGGTTTCTAAAACTCCATCATACTTGGCTAATAAATTTACTATTTCTAAATAATTACCCCTATTTAACGACGATACTGACTCATCGTGACCGCGAAAAGCTAATTCTTGTTTTCCCAGAAAGCAAACAACATCGATCAGCCTATGAAAAATGTTTCTATTGCGATCGACTTTAGCATTATGCCTCTCTAATCGTAACTGACTGTTGATACTCATTTCAATACGAGATTAACCAAAAGTATTTAATTTTAAGCAGGCCTCCAGATGTTTTTCTGTATGGTCATGCTTCTTTGCCGCGTTATAGAAATTATTTAAATCTGAATATCCTGAATCAGTCCACACTGAACTACAATTGTTAAACAATATGCAAGGAAAACAATATAATTTAATCGTGTGCACACAACCACACAGCCAGTTATATGATTCATAACTTTTAACATGAAACTTCCGAGTTACATTGCCTTTTTGCTGGTTTAATTGTAACTCGGGTACACACCTACCTTTCGACACAATTTGAATCTATTCACTGAATGACAATTGTGAAAACTTGTTATTTTTAATTTTTAATAAACACACATTCTCAACACAGACCTCACAGTCAAATAACATTTTTAAGAAATCAAAAACGCACTTAATATAGAAACTCAGTAATAACTATTAAACTGTTAAAATGTGCAAACTTTTAAATGTTACAACAAAAAAGTCGTTTTAGAAAACTATAAACTTGCGCAAACAAAAATTGTCGTATCAGTGCTCATCACATGAAAAAAGAAAATGGCGTTCCAAAAATACTAAACATTAATGTAATGTAAACAAATATAACCCTTACTAAACAAAAATGCATTATACATGCATACGCGTAATTAGATTTCATATCTAATTACGCGTATGATCTCATCGCACACATATGCCCGAGGTCTGCGAGGCCTCAAATGCATCTCCGCTCGGCGGGCCGTTGCGATTAAATAATAATGTTTTTATGAAGTTTTGCAAATTAGTTTTTGCTATTTTATAAATTTAGGCGTTTTAAGTGTATTCATTTTTTACTTTATATAATAACTAACGTCATCTAAAACGTGCGAAAGTTAAATTAAAATATGTGTATAGCAAGTATTTATCATTAGGTAAGCAGTGCTTTAATGCCTTCATGGTACGCACGCACATGGGTCATGGATGCTTGGTATTTGAAGGATTTGAAGTCAGCAGAAGGTCCAACAGGGAAGGGTTCTGACCGTCTACATCTGGGATTCGCGAAGGCGTAGCAACCAGTTGTATTAAGTCGTTCGCAAGAGCAAAGTCACATACGGATCTTCCCACTTTATCAGTTTTACTGGAATTGAGCCAGTCTGCGTGGTACGCGTTAAAGTCGCCAAGTATTATGATCTCTGCGGATGGAATCTGCTGCTGCACTAAATCTGAAGCAGCTTGCAGGTGTTCAAAGAGTCAGTCCGTCTCGGGGTCACCACTATGGGATCTATATAGGCACGCATAAACAATTCGGAGCCATAATGTTGAGAGGTCTCTGACTTCAAGATTGCTGAGGCATTAAAAGCATTTTAATTTTAAGGTCTAATAAGACTAGAGTGATTACATAATTTAATTGTTATTTTGTTACAAAACAAATATTTTTGTGGCATAATATGACACATTTTTTGTTAATAAAGTTGATTTTTAATAAAACATAAGCCTGTAGCTTCAATTTATTAAATTATATAACATAAATTCAAACATGCGGGATCCCGCGGGATTGGCCAATCCCGCAAATCAATCCCGCGGGACTGAATAAGGTGCGGGATTGCAATCCCTATCTCCGACTGTACATTTCTGCTAAACAACTCATTTCCCCGACTGTACATTTCTGCTAAACAACTCATTTCCCCGACTGTACATTTCTGCTAAGCAACTCATTTCCCCGACTACATTTCTGCTAAACAACTCATTTCCCCGACTGTACATTTCTGCTTAGCACAATTTTCCCCGACTGTACATTTCTGCTAAACAACTCATTTCCCCGACTGTACATTTCTGCTTAGCACAATTTTTCCCGACTGTACATTTCTGCTAAACAACTCATTTCCCCGACTGTACATTTCTGCTTAGCACAATTTTCCCCGACTGTACATTTCTGCTAAACAACTCATTTCCCCGACTGTACATTTCTGCTAAACAACTCATTTCCCCGACTGTACATTTCTGCTTAGCACAATTTTTCCCGACTACATTTCTGCTAAACAACTCATTTCCCCGACTGTACATTTCTGTTTAGCACAATTTTCCCCGACTGTACATTTCTGCTTAGCACAATTTTTCCCGACTGTACATTTCTGCTAAACAACTCATTTCCCCGACTGTACATTTCTGCTTAGCACAATTTTCCCCGACTGTACATTTCTGCTAAACAACTCATTGCCCCGACTGTACATTTCTGCTTAGCACAATTTTCCCCGACTGTACATTTCTGCTAAACAACTCATTTCCCCGACTGTACATTTCGTTCGAGTTCGAGTTCGACACAAAACACTACTCTCCAACCGTCTTACGCGTTTTCTATGGTTTTTCGATCAACACGAAAATCTGGCGCGAGTTTCACAGTTTTTACCCATCCCGCAAAAGTGCTCAACGCCGCTAAAGAAGTTTTCACTTCAAAAAAAATTACGACGACGAACACGGCCAATATGATATGGCAGCGTGTGGCGCGCGGTGGGAAGGGGGGGGGGGGAAGGTTTAGAGTAGGCGCAGTGTCGACCGTGTGGTATTTTTAACTTGATTTTAAATTAAAATAAGTACTTTTGATTAAGTTTTATTTAATATTTTATAAAAAAATGATACGACTATAACAGCTTCCCTGCACAAGATACAGAGTTACGCCCATACAAAAAAACATAACACTAATTGAGATCTTTCAATATGATATAGGCAGGAAAATGTTACAACACATGGGACGAAACCGCCCATTCGTCTTTCTACGCTTTTCTATTGATATGAATTTATTATTTTTTAAACATAATTATTGCGACAGTCTAGTCAGATTAATAAAGTCAAATGATGACAGACTGGCAGATTTCAATAAAAAAAAAACTAAATCTATTTTCAATTTGACAACAGACTTCAATTATTGCTTCAATCATAAATAAGGGAGTTTAGCCGAGAATACGAAAGAGTGACGTTGTGTTTTTGTATTATTTTCCTAAAATTATATTATTACCAGTTATTACGGGCTTTTAATGAGTAATGTTGGTAGAATATTAACAATTAAAATATATACGATGTCGTGCACAAGTGTGGGCAAGTGATACAACTTCAAGAAGCGTGCAATTTTGTGTTCCCTCCAAAAGTCCATAATCATAATCATAATTTTATATGCTTGAATATGGTAAAAAATTGATCTTAGCATTAAATATTAGAGAACACATATTCTGCTAAAAGCATGCTTATATCTTAAGTACTAATTAGTTACAAAATTTATCAAAACAATAAAATTTAAAAATGAGTAAATAATTAATACCCATAAAGTTAATATACCTATCGGAATAGAGAAACAAAGGCCTGAGCAAGCGAGATGTCACTATCAGTAACACTGCGTGGTAGAAAGAGAAGCGTGATTTGAGGTTGCATAGCTTTTTTTTCATCTGTTTGACAGTCTGTCTGACCCTGGGCCGATCGTTGTCAATTTGGGCTCTCAGAAAAATTATGATTTTAAGTTAAATAATGAATAATTTTTAGAAATACTGCTCTAGAAACATGGTTAAATGTTTGTGGAATGATTCTGGATCCACACATCGAAAAAACCCGGACAAATATTCATTTCACACTTCACAGGTGAATTATTCTACATCGACAGGACCTAGTTTTAAGTTTATTTTTGCCAATTCCTTACGAGTTAATGGTATTGGTTATGATAATTCACTTCTTTAAATGGTTCATTATATGGAAAACATAACTTGACTAGCCATGGTGCACAATTTAAGGATATTTTGTGTAAACAATTTTCATCTATTTTACACTAGGGCTGCATCAAGTTATCGATAAGTTGTATCGATATGAAAATATTTTTTAGTTAAGTATACTAATTACCTAGGAATGTTGAAATGATAACATACTCATCCGTAGTTTATAATTAGTTTAAGTATATTAATATATATTCATACATAATTTATCGTTTTTAAGGTTCCGCACCCAAAGGGTAAAAAGTCCAGTAGTAGTGGGGTCCCGCAGCCCGCTCTACTACTAAGACTTCGTTGCCTGTCCGTCTGTCCATCCGTCCGTCCGTCTGTCTGTCTTCAGGCTGTATAACAAGAACCACTATAGTAATAGACTTCTGAAATTTCCACAGATGTAATGTCATTCTACATCCAATATGGCTGCTTATCCAAGATAGGGGAATAGTTGAAAGCACTTCTGCAAGATGGGCATCAAATAAAAGGGCTCATTGAGAGTGAATTGAAAATTAATAGGGTCTAGTGAAGTCGTGTCGTGTCGTGTACTGATGTCACGTGACGTAACCTGTCGTGTCGAATCGTGTCATAACATGTCGTGTCGTATCATACCGGGTTTTAGAAAATGCCCGGTTGAAACCGGTCACCCTTCATGCGCGAGTCCGACTTACATTTGGCCAATTTTTTCAGATTTCCTGCTGACCTGGATACCAGAAATTCATGGCTTAAAATAATTAACCGTCCAAACTGGACTCCGAAGAAAAAATCATGCATACTTAATTATGCAGCAAGCATTTTGAAGAAAAGTCACATTTTACTTCAAAATTACAATTTTATTATATATCTATGCAGTTTTATTTTATCCCATTTTATTATGTTTACAATCTTACAATTATTATTCCATGATCGATATTTTGTCGAATTACAAGATGTTTGTACATCACGCACACGTAAACATAATTGTATACACAGATGTAAATCAAATTTTGGTTAAGCTTGACAGCTCGGGATTGTTTCTCTATTCCGATAGGTATATTACCTTTATGTTAATACCACAACTCCATCAGTCAAATCCATTAAATAAAATAAAAAAAAATACATGCTATCAAAATTCAAAACAATACAATTTAAAAGTAAGTCAATAAATAATATTACAAATATATCAGTCAAATCCATTAAAATTAAAAAAAAAACATACAATCAAAACAATAAAATTTAAAAATAAGTAATAATAATTATTATTTATTAATATCACAAATCCATCAGTCAAATCCAATTCATTAAAATTCTAAGGTACATTATAGTGGTCATCACATAAAAAATCATTTATAGAGTAATAACATTTCGCAAGTAACAATTTTTTTTATTCCTTTTTAAAGATATTTACATTAGTATCACTAATACTCTTAGGGATTTTATTATAAATTTTCGGGTCCATGCAGAAAACACACTTTGCCATTATCTCTTTTTTACAGGTATGTACACATAGTTTGTCACCGCGGCGTCTATTTCTTATTACATTATTTGACAGTTGTGGGCAGAAATGTAAATTACGTTTTACAAATAATGCAACCTCAAGTATATATAAAGATGGAAATGTGAGAAGTTGGTATTGTTTAAAAATTGGTTGACAGCTATCGGTACTTTTGAAACATGGCTCTTATACAACGTTTTTGCATCTTAAATATAAATTCCTTATCTGTGGCATTATCCCAAAAAATTATGCCGTACCTCATGACTGACTCAACTAAACCATGATAAGCAGTAATAAGTGTTTTAACGTTGACTGATAAGGATAGCTTAGGGCCGGGACACAAAAACACGACACGACGTCGTACGACGCCGCACGACGCCGTGTCGTGGGAATCCACGACGCGCGTCGTAAAAAACCACGACACGACATCGTACGACGTCGCGTCGTAGAAACTCACGTAGAAATTCAAAGATAAGCGTCGTGGATTCCCACGACACGGCGTCGTGCGGCGTCGTACGACGTCGTATCGTGTTTTTGTGTCCCGGCCACAGATCTCAAACGATCACTATATTAGATTACTATTTAAGTCCAACTTTATTTAAATCTATATAGCTAATTAGTTAATTGACATATCTGCTTCAAATTCTTATTTTATTTGTTACCTACTATGAATTATTGTTAAATTAATTTATTAACTTGTATATTTTTCTTATTGTTACTATTATTTTAATTTATTGACATCATTTACAAATAACTTTATTTTAATATGAATTTTTATTTAATTTAATCCTCTAATCTGACATATTTTTAGGGAATGTATGAGTTTTGCTTTGTTTTATTTAAATTTTTTTTCTATGTATTGCAATATATTTTTTATTTAGGCTTCTTGCTCACAATGAATTTATTATTATTATTATTCTTTGTTTTTGTAGTTATTGATATTAAATATTTACCTATGTATTAAAAACATGTGTGACCGTGACAATCATAATTCTAATAATTATTGTTGAATAACTTATTTAAATATTTTAGTGTAATTGAGTACTTGACATTTGATATTATTATTATTATTGAATTTATTTTTTTGAATGTTGTGTATAGTTTTTATTGGATTGCATGGTAAAATGTTACTTCTTTTCGTATATTTTTGTTAGCTATATTACTTACTTTGCTGTCTGTTACTATACCGAATAAATAAATAAATAAATAAATAAATAAATCACACATTTCAATCTTTCGAAAGTCTGTTCTTTAGTCTGCGCTCCACCGTTATCGGAATCGGACGTCAATCGGAATTCTAAAAATGCCTAATTGTGCCGTATTTGGCTGTGGAAATTAGAATAGAAACGTTGGTATAAATAGTGGACACGTTTCTTATCATCGGTAAGTAATTTTACTATTAAATCATGTGTCCTTTATTTTAAAATCAATTATTTAATGTAAATCGTGTGTGGCTGTAGTTTTTACCATGAAATCTACGTAACTGCGTGTGTACCGCATGATTCATAATACATTGCCGCTTTAGTTAGAAAATTATAGAGCCCGTTCTGTTTGTCCACTATTGAGCGCGCAATGGAAATAAAACAATCGATACTTTCACTCATCGCTTAGTTTCGAGGTACGGTCAATATTCTCATTTTTCTGTCAAATGAAGCAAATAGTGTTGTACATATTCTCGATTCTAATTAATCGATTTTCGAAACAGACATGAAACAGAGGAATGATAATGTTCGCTTTGGGGTATTTTGTGACTCGGTAATTATATTTCTATACATTTTTTATACATATTATAAAACTGTAGAAATAAAAATTATGTACACTAAAGGTATTAAAAAAATAATAAGCGGGGGGTGTCACTACATCGCTATAGAAGCCAAAACTGTCGTTAGTTTTTTTGTCTACTGTCTGTCTGTCTGTATGTTTGTTCCACTATCACACGAAAACTACTGATCCGATTTGAATGCGGTTTTCGCAGATATATTTGTCTTCTTCCAACTTAACATCCGGTGTATATAAAAATTCCCCCCACCCCTCTAAGGGGACCAAAGAGGGGGTCAGATTTTGTATCAAACTTTTTTCTTTAATGGACTTACCTCATATTATTACCTGTTTTTTCCAACTTAACATCTGGTGTATAAAATTGTTCCCCCCACCCCTCTTAGGGGACAAAAGAGGGGGTAAGATTTTGTATCGACTCAGATGAAGTACAAATTCTTTAAATGGCAAAACAACGTTTGCCAGGACAGCTAGTTATGTAATATGTATTTATGTTCCTGTTTAGTGATTTAATTTAGAATAATATAATATACTAGCTGTCCCGGCAAACGTTGCTTTGCCATAATATATTATGTATTTGCCATATTATTATTTTATTGAAGTGACTAAATATGTATGTTACCATGGCAACGTCGATCGCTATCCCGTCCCACAAACAATGGTCGCCGTCAGTCTCAGGTTGTAATAATTTACTATTATTTATTCAACAAATGCACCTATCAATATATAAAGTACCCAGTAGCCGTTACTTACTCAATCCATTCGAAAAGTATCGACATCTGTTGGAATCTTTTGGAGTTAACAGATAATTGTGACTGTCAATTAATTATAGACAAATAATTTGCAATAAAATAAAATTGCGACTATAAATAAAGATCTAAACTATCCTATCTCTCAAGTTGGAAAAAAGCACACATTTAAAAAAAAACATTAAAATCGGTTAAGTAGTTTAGGAATCCATCGCGGACAAACATCGTGACAGGAGATTTATATATATTAGATTACTAGCTGTCCTGGCAAGCACGTATCTTAAGATTTATCATTCCTCTGTCTATGAACTTGAATAATAATCGATTGAAAAATCGATATACCTATTTGGCAAAAGAGGCGGGGCGCGGCGATTCCTTTGAATCGATTCCGCGCGTACGGGTATTCCCACCACTAAAGCGCTCTTGTGACGTCACAGTAGGTATGAAAAAAGTGACACGCTCGTGTGACACAGCGCTTCTAACTAGATCTTATTTCTGTGGTCCCGGCCCTTACCTAGCGCATATGCGTAACTGCTTTTTTTTACCTAGTTCTTGATTATGATTCTTCAAATTTAATTGGTTGTCGGTTTCTAGACCTAAGAATCGTGTTGCATCTACTTCTTCTATTTTGTTATTATTTCTCTCAGTACCCGACTATAGTCCGCGCGGAACTAGTTGGCCGCGCCTGAGGTATGTGAGCGGTGGGACGGAGAGGCAGGGGCGCTTCGCACAAGAGATTGCAATAGCAAGATGAGTCCGCCGATAAAAAGACAATCTAAGGAAATAATATTTAAAGTGTATACGTTTTTTAAAAAACGGAAAGCCGATGTCAATAGTTTAGAACAGTGGTCCCCAACCTTTTTTTTTTATGCGGGCCACAAACATGTTTTGGTCTTGGTGTCGCGACTGGCGACTCGCGGGCCGCAACAAAAATTTTTTAGGGTTAAAAAATAACTTTCTTCAAAATTAAAGATTTAAAATTGAAAAAATTTAACGACTATCACGTAGACTTTACGTTATTTTGCCGGTGGGCGTGAATTTCAAAATTGTTTAACATCAAGCGGGCCACAAATAAAGTCCCGGCGGGCCGCATGTGCCGCGGGTTGGGGATAGCGGGTTTAGAATATAAAACTGATCAATTGTCTAATGTCTTTAATTTATTCTTTTCAATAATTAAATAATATTATTGTTCACGATATCGCGAGATTGGTCGTCACTCGTCACTGTCTAATCTCATGTGCATTGCGAGCAGCAAGCAACCCGCCCCCTCACCCCCGTCCCTACCTAAGGCGCGGCCAACTAGTTCCGCGCGGACTATAGTGCAATTATTTTAACGAAAAAAATGAGACTTTGGTAGAAAATACTGGAAATACAAAATTGTTTTTGTACTTACCTATGAAAAGAGACCCCTTCGATTCTTGCATACAACAACTGAACAGGTAGGCATTTTAGAAAAACACTCCCGTAGTATGCGCTTAGACAATCACGTCCCGAATAATTGTGTTTTCACAACTTTCGCCTGTTTTGCTGATGTTTCACTTACACCGGCCACGCTTCCACAACCTCTCTACTGGTTTTATACCTCTGTGGGTACAGGTCAACATCGGGGGCATGGGCGCCGGCAGAAATAATTTCCAAGGGGTGCAGATTTTAGTTTTCTTTCTTTTCTTTTTACTTTTTACGGACAACAGTGACTGTCTATTTACGTCAACAGAATACATTTAGTGCCGATACATTACGAACTATATTTGTACAGCATGGTAACAGGGTTACAAAATGCTTTTTATTTCAATAATTCCTGTTGATCCTGAGATTCCCAAGGGGTGCAAGTGCACCCCCTGGCACCCCCCTGCCGGCGCCCATGATCGGTGGTAAGATACTGCACTCAGGTCAACAGGTCTCGACATCAATGTCATTATTGCAGTTTCAGTTAATTATTTCTACACTTGAGGTTGTGTCTTACTAAACCTTTTTTGGTGGTATATCTTTTGCCACAAACGTCGCAGCCGTATAATTTGTAACCACTGTGAACTTCCTTAAAGTGTCTCGTTAAATGGGCACGTTCCGAATACAACTTGTCACACATGGCACACCTGAATCGCCTATTATGTGTGTGGAGATGCTGCTTTAAACGGACGACGCGTTTCCCACACACTTCACACTCTGATTTTTCAACTGTTTTCAGGTGACTTCTAACGTGTTTCGCTAACTGCATTTTGTACTTGAATTTCCTACCGCACGTATCGCAGGTGAATCGAGGTTCAGCGTGAGTTAGTCTGTGTCGCGCCAGAGACCTGTCGCAGACCACCAAACCGCATTGATCGCAGACGGACGATGCCTCATGGTGAGTTTTTAAGTGGTCCATATAAAGACCTCTGTGGTCAAACTTTACGCTACAGATCTTGCACTTGTATTCCATTACGTCTCCTATAACTTTCTTAATACGTGTCAATGAATGCCTCCTACTTTTATGCTTCTTGAGACCATCCAAAACGCTAAAACTCTTAGGGCATAATTCACATTTATAAGGACGCTCGTTCGTATGAGTTCTAAAATGTACTTGCAAATTTTTCTTTGCTGCAAAGGCCTTGGGGCATATCGTGCATTGGTAATTCCTGATACGCTCGTGCACGGCTTTAATGTGATAAATTAAATTTGTTTTCTCGGCGAATTTCCAGGAACACTGTGGGCACTCGTGGATTTTATCTAGTCGGTCTGGATCGTGTGTTCGCATGTGTTTAAGCATTTTAGACCTGTATTTCTGTCTGCTGTGACATATATCGCAATCGAAAACCTTCTGTCGAGTGTGTCTGTCGAGGTGACTGAAAAGACTCTTCTCTGTCTTGCAAGTTTGTTGACAGAAATTGCACGTATACATTTTTTTAATCTGATTCTGTTTATGCTCCCTTTTCATATGACATGATAAGGTATCATATTTGTCAAATTCTTTTTGACAATGTTTACACCTGTAAGGCCCTTTGTGGGTTTCGAGGTGTTTGGGCAATTCTATTTTTGACAGATTTTCAAAACAAACGCAACATGACGTTATGTTACTCTTAACTACGTTTTTATCCTCTTTCTTTCTGATCTTCTTTTTCATTGAATTGGTAATTATCGAGTTTTTCTGATCTGTAAAAATAAATTGGTGATTAAGCTTTATACCAGAGATTGATGTGCCCGAAACCAGTGTCAGGGCAAGACCTTTTGATGTAGGCAAGATATATTTTGTGAGGGAATAAAATTTATTAGAGGACATATTATGCTAACTTTAAATTTTTATTTTTTTTGCCATTTTGAAGGTTTCCGTTTGGAGTGTAGATGGAGGAGAACTATCTCTGTATGTAAAAAGTGTCCGCTGAAATGCGTTAAATTAGGGTGGCGCTACAGTAGCAACAGGGTAAATTTTAAATCATTTAGCAGCTTTTATTTCAGCTATTTTTAACCGACTTCCAAAAACGAGGAGGTTATACGTTCGGCTGTGGATTTTTTTTTATGCATGTTCAACGATTACTCAGCCGTTTGTGAAACGATTTTCAAAATTTTTGTTTTGTTGTATTAGGTTTCACTCCAATTTGGTCCCATGTTCACAAAAGTGGTGATCTGATGATGGGATCCATGAGTAATCGAGGGAACTCCTCAAAATTCAAATGGAAAAATATGTTTTTTTTTTTGGTTTCATATGAAGTATTACAGGCATATGTTACCAAAAAGTAAGATTTTGAACTAGGATACACCATGGTTCGAAGGTGGTGAACAGAACTCCTTACTCCTTATAGATACATGTTTGGGGGTTTCGGCGTTGCGTTGTCTTAAGAACTGAAAGCATATATACTATGCAAATGCAAATTTAATTAATCATCATCATCATCATCACCACCATTCCACCATACACCCATGAGCAATCGAGGGAACTCGTCAAATTTTATATGGAAACATATAGTGATTTCGATTTTATGAGAAGTGTCCTAAGCATATGCTACCAAAAAGCAAGATTTTGCTATTAGGTATACCATGGTTTCGAAGGTGCTAAGAGAACTCCGGATTCCTTATAGATACAAGTTTGTGGGTTTCGGAGTTGGTTTAAGAACTGAAAGTATATGCTACTATGCATGTTACATTCATCATCATCATCATCATCACTACCACCAGTCACCACACCATGAATTATCTAATTATAACCCTATTATTGGTATTTTTAATCGTCTTTAAGATCGAAACCCGAATTTGTCGAACGATTTAAAAAAAATATAATGTTATTTCAATGTAAATGATTCACACATTCGACCTTGCAGGTGTTTAGGTTACCAAGTTAGCAATTTGATCATGAGATCTGTGAGGTATGTTATTCTCCTTAAAGGACGATTATAGTTATATTTGAACATAATATTATATTATGTTGAGCTGATGAGTTTCCATGAGTGTAATGATAGAAAGAAAGTAACTGAACAGAACTTCAGAGCTTTTAAAGACAGGCATATGAACATTAGTTTAATATCATTGCTTGATTAACGTCAAGCATATTATATGTACAGTAGTATATGCTTGGAGTTGCTTAAGCAATTCTGAAGTGGTAGTGATATCAGACAATGAGTCTTCATATCATGAAAGTGTATCCTGGATCCAAAGCAAATCCAAAGTCACTAAGCATAACACATTAGTCTGTACAGAAAACCTTATAAATTAGTTAAATTACTAAAAAGAGTGAAATTATTATTTTTAACAAAAAAATAATACCGACTTCCAGGGTAAAAACGATAATAATTTATAATGAACAAAAAAGTATTAAATAATTCTCACTCTTAGTGCTTTATGAATAATTCTCATAAACCTCAACTTTTTCTGTACACAATCTTCATTATTTTGAAGTCGGTACCAGTCTTAATTAATACTAAAAATATTTTGTCATAGAACTCAGCATTCTTAGCTGGTACCGTCTTCAAAATAATGAAGATTGTGTACAGAAATAGTTGAGGTTTATGAGAATTATTCATAAGGCACTAAGAGTGAGAATTATATTTTAATACTTTTTTGTTCATTATAAATTATTATCGTTTTTACCCTGGAAGTCGGTATTAATTTTTTGTTAAAAATAATAGGTTATATTTTTCAAAATATATTGGTATTATTTATTCTGTTATTTATTTTATTTATTTATTATTTATTTAGTAAGTATTTTGTCACCAACGGCTACATTCATTCCATACTCTTTGCTGCAGCTAGCGCCACTTTCAACTGTTATTTACTGCGTACAGCTGGACACTTTTTCAAATATCCCCCATATAATATAGTTCTCCTCCATCTACCCTCCATAGGTTTCCGTACCCAAAGGGCAAAAACCCTATAATAGCACTTCACCCCCATAGCCCGGTATAATTTCTAGTATTTATTATTAGTATTATTCTCTGCAATATTCCTACACTGGCCGCTGGCTCTCCTTGGGCGTACTCTCATAGTGCGGTCATCCCAGAGTCGCCGGTAGTGTCACATTATGGTGTTCCCACACCGCAGTTAGAAAATGTATAGTAACGTTAGTAAACATTTGTTAGCAAACATTTAATCACAAATGTTAAAAATGTTTTCATGTTAGAAAATGTTTAGTAAACATAAGTTAACAAATTTTAGCAAAACAAATTACAACATTATTATTTTTAACAAAAAAATTAAAACCGACTTCCAAGGAAAAACAATAGTAACATGGACTAAAAAGTATTAAATAACTCATTACTCTTTAATAGTGCCTTTTTCAGAATTCGTCTAAATCTCAACTATTTCTGTACATACTACAGTCTTCATCATTTTTAAGTCGGTACCAGCTAATTTAATCGTGAGTTCAGTAATATTAGTATAGGAAGTTATGCATTGCTCCCATACAGAACCTTTAAAAATTGTATTAAGCTATGAGCTTCATCACATATGTTCCTTAAGTGATTCTAAGCATTTTCAGTCCGGGGGGCAAAACGAAACATGCGGTTAGCGAGGGAGAGGGGGGGTTCAAAGATGGCCGCCACCCAGTCTCTTTAAAAAATCTATCCTCGTCCTGGTGGCCACTAGGGCAAGATTAGTATCATTTTCGTATAAACCAAAGACGTAGAATCTGTTTCTGATATTATTTATACTAAGTTTCATAGTAATTTTACAAGAAAAACGTAAAAATGTGAAAATATCACTTTGAGATTTTTGCTTTGAGAGCTCATTACTTTTATATAGTGCTTAAAAATATCATACAAAAAATACTATAATAGAGCGCATTATATGCAGATTCTAAATATATACACATTTAAATATCACCTTCTACAAAAAGATGCTAAAAAAAATTAAAAACCGCAGCGCGGGAAGCTACACTCGCGCTAGGCGGGTGTAGCTGCTCACGCTGCGGTTGTTTTTTTTTTTGCAAAACATTCTTACTTTGTAAATAAACACGAATCAATGTTTTTTTTATAAAATAATTTAATTATCGGGCACAGTTGCCGGCACACAGACATAACTCTGTGCATTTTAATTTTCTTTTAATACAGTTGCAACGATTTTTGCAACCTGTCTTGCACCTGCATCGAGTGAGCTCTAGGCACACATTTGCCACATCTGGTAAATAAGACCAAACAGGAGTCCAAATATTTTCTTCCATCCTCCAGCGGGTCCAGCCCCAGGAAGAAGGACTCGGAAGGTCTTGCTTAGGCACTAAGGCTTGTCCCCAGACATGAACTCCCTGATATATTGCCCGAAGTGTGTGTTGGTGTAGAGCGGCTTCCGTTGGAGGAATATTCTCCAACTGTCTGTCCTTCTCTGTGAACAGATATTTTCTGCATTCGTTCACTGTAGTGCAGGGGCTTGAGCTGAAAAATAAAATATTACAGTAATCCTTATATTGAAATATGTAAGCTGAATCTGTAACTACTTATACTTACCGGTCGTACATTGTCAAAACAAATTTCTGGATGTAACTATCCGCATCTTCTATTCTTCCATCCAACAATGCCTTAAACCCACAAGTTACTTCAGGGTAGGCAATCCAGGCATCAAACGCACTCTTTTTACCTCTTCCATTAAAAAAGATACGGTATCGCATCCTGTCAAAGCATGAAAAATTGGCAGTACTTCGGCTCTTTCTGGTCCTGTAATATGTAAGTATGCATTAGTTAGTATGCATTAAACTTTTAGAGGAAATTTATCACTTTTTCAGTGTTAAGGGCACTGAAGATAAAGAGTTCAACGTCACCAAAAAAGTGCAGTTTTAAGTAATGTTAGTCGGGACAGAAGTATGATTGAGCCATGCAACCATGAAGAGGCCGACACTAGAATGTTACTTCATGTTGCTGACGCTATGAATCGAGGACATAAAAAAGTAATGATTCGTACTGTAGATACAGACGTTGTAGTCGTAGCAGTCTCGCGTATGCAAAAGTTGCCAGCATTAGATGAGTTGTGGATCCACATAGGTACAGGCAAAAACCATACTTATATTCCATGCCACTCTATTGCCAATGCACTCGGTACGTGTTTGAAATGCCCTTAGCACTGAAAAAGTGATAAATTCCTCTCTAAAAGTTTAATGCATACTAACTAATGCATACTTACATATTACAGGACCAGAAAGAGCCGAAGTACTGCCAATTTTTCATGCTTTGACAGGATGCGATACCGTATCTTTTTTTAATGGAAGAGGTAAAAAGAGTGCGTTTGATGCCTGGATTGCGTACCCTGAAGTAACTTGTGGGTTTAAGGCATTGTTGGATGGAAGAATAGAAGATGCGGATAGTTACATCCAGAAATTTGTTTTGACAATGTACGACCGGTAAGTATAAAGTAGTTTGATACAGATTCAGCTTACCTATTTCAATATAAGAATTACTGTAATATTTTATTTTTCAGCTCAAGCCCCTGCACTACAGTGAACGAATGCAGAAAGTATCTGTTCACAAAGAAGGACAGACAGTTGGAGAATATTCCTCCAACGGAAGCCGCTCTACACCAACACACACTTCGGGCAATATATCAGGGAGTTCATGTCTGGGGACAAGCCTTAGTGCCTAAGCAAGACCTTCCGAGTCCTTCTTCCTGGGGCTGGACCCGCTGGAGGATGGAAGAAAATATTTGGACTCCTGTTTGGTCTTATTTACCAGATGTGGCAAATGTGTGCCTAGAGCTCACTCGATGCAGGTGCAAGACAGGTTGCAAAAACCGTTGCAACTGTATTAAAAGAAAATTAAAATGCACAGAGTTATGTCTGTGTGCTGGCAATTGTGCCCGATAATTAAATTATTTTATTAAAAAAAACATTGATTCGTGTTTATTCACAAAGTAAGCATGTTTTGCAAAAAAAAAACAAACAACCGCAGCGCGAGCAGCTACACCCGCCTAGCGCGAGTGTAGCTTCCCGCGCTGCGGTTTTTATTTTTTTTAGCATCTTTTTGTAGAAGGTGATATTTAAAAGTGTATTTATTTAGAATCTGCATAAAATGCGCTATATTATAGTATTTTTTGTATGATATTTTTAAGCACTATATAAAAGTAATGAGCTCTCAAAGCAAAAATCTCCAAGTGAGATTTTCACATTTTTACGTTTTTCTTGTAAAATTACTATAAAACTTAGTATAATTAATATCAGAAACAGATTCTACGTCTTTGGTTTATACGAAAATCATACCAATCTTGCCCTAGTAGCCACCAGGACGAGGATAGTTTTTTTTAAAGAGACCGGGTGGCGGCCATCTTTGAACCCCCCCCTCCCCCGCTAGCCACATGTTTCGTTTTGCCCCCCGGACTGAAAATGCTTAGAATCACTAAAGGAACATATGTGATGAAGCTCATAGCTTAATACAATTTTTAAAGGTCAACTTCATAACTGCTCCCACTTTATCAGAATATCTGAAACTTTTGGGACTGGTACCGACTTCAAAGTAATGAAGACTGTAGTATGTACAGAAATAGTTGAGAATTACACGAATCCTGAAAAAGGCACTATTAAAGAGTAATGAGTTATTTAATACTTTTTAGTTCATGTTACTATTGTTTTTCCTTGGAAGTCGGTTTTAATTTTTTTGTTAAAAATAATAATTTCACTCTTTTTAGTTATCTACAAAATAAGGCTTTATGCGTAAATAACCAATACGAATGTTAATTGTTATTAACTATACACATTATGTTACTGAAAGCGAAATTGTGGTAAATGCTTGCAGTTATCTAAGCGATGCTGCAATTTCCAAACTTATATCTTTAAAGGTTTAGGAGTCCTATTCAGTGCCTTTAGACCAAGAGACACCTTCGTATGAAATTTCTTTTATTCGTAACATATGTTTAACTTACTAGAAACAATATTTTAACCACTATGAGTGTTTTGATAAATTTCAAGGATTTCCCTCGATTGCTCATAGATCCCATCATCAGCTCACCACTTTTGTCATTGTTATACAAAATTTAGATTATATCCTATACAGCAACACAAGAATTTTGAAAATCGGTCCACAAAAAGCGAAATCATCATCAAAAACATCTGCTTCGATGCCAAATATCAGGAAAAGTACCAATAATTGGGTCATAGAGTGATGAACCATGGTATAATTATGGTTGTGATGATGATGATCAATCAAATTGATGTGTTGGCTTATGCTTTCAGTTGTTTAAACAACGCCGAAATCCCCGAACCTGTACCTATAAGCATTCAAAAGTTCTGTTCGGTACCTTCGGATCCAGGGTATAACTTGGTGCGAAGTCTTACTTTTTGGTAGCATTTACCTTGAATGCTTCAGAAAAAATCGAAATCACTATATGTTTCTATACAAATTTCAAGGAGTCCCCTCGATTCCTCAAGGATTCCATCATCAGATCACCACTTTTGTGAACATGGTACCAAATTCGAGCTAAACTCTATACAACACAAAAAGAATTTTGAACATCGGACCACAAACGGCTGAGTAATCGATGAACATACAAAAAAAAAAAGATACATACAGCCGAACGTATTACCGTATCCTATTTGGAAGTCGGTCAAAAATAAAACATATTATTGTGTTACCATTTGTTTGTAAACCTTTTATAAAGGACGACGAGGTATGCGGTGAATACCAGATTTAAATGTTATAAAATGTTAGTTATCATTAGTAAACATTTTCTATTAGTGTAGGAGCACTTATAACATGTAACAGTTCCTATACTCTGGTTAACAAGTGCCATTTTCGTCAAAACCTGATCTCATGCACCGAAAATTATGATTTTGGTCTTCGGAACACCATCTAGAACATTCTATCAAAATTCCAAGAGGGGCTGAAAAAAAATGCAAAAGTTATAAACAATTAAGTAAACATAAAAAGAAGGGTTTGGTTTTTTTTTAATATTTCAAACACTATTTGAGATAATCAAAATTCGAAAATAGATCCTTAAAGAGCAGGAAATTTCCTAAAAAAATTCCTAGACCCTGTAACCTTACCAATAATCCTTATAGCTTTAATTGAGCGGCGAAAGTAACGCTAAAACCGCATGGTTCGGATTTCGCGTGATTTGCCGCAATCTGCTACGTGAACTAAAAAAATATTTTAAGTTATTAAATTATTAAGGAATTAATATATTAAGAAATTAAAAAAATTGGG
Organism: Polyommatus iphigenia; assembly: GCA_963422495.1. NCBI lineage: Eukaryota > Metazoa > Arthropoda > Insecta > Lepidoptera > Lycaenidae > Polyommatus > Polyommatus iphigenia. Next base: position 7,337,872 of record OY730184.1, read on the forward strand.
TACTAAGTAGACATATCAATAAACAATAATAATCCGTTAACAAAAATAAATTATCACAATTTGTTTAATTATTATGCTTTTCTTAATTTGTTATTAGTCACCATTTTAATGTTAACATAAAAACGCAGATTATTTCAAAACAAGAAATCTAGAAAATTTTATTATTCTTTTGAGCTAATCTTAAAAGGGCTTAGAAGAGAATCTCTTCTAAGCCCTTTTAAGATTAGCTCGGCAAGGCAAAGGCAAATATCAAATCCCGGCATGTCCACCATAAACGAAACTTGGCAAATGAGAGAAATATGTTTTTGGCTATAATTATAGATATTTCTTGGAATATTCAGCAAATGGGGATTTATACAGGAGGTAGTGTGTAAAGGAAAATATAAAAACATAGTTTTAATAAGAGATTACGCTTTAAAACCATGTAAAAGTTTGGACATATCGGTGTTTGATGTATACTGTCGAAATTTACCGGAGTTTGAAAAATATCGCTGTGGACTTGCCGGATTTCGAAAAATAGGCACTGGACTTACCTAGTTTTGACAAATCTTATTTTGACAATCCCGTACTTAGGGTTGCTTCATCGTAATATTTTACTAAGCCATAAAATAAAACACATCATACAATGTAGTTTATTAAAGTACGAGGTAAACGAATCACACATAAAAATCTAAGACGTCGCCCATAGCATAATCTTCGGAATTATATAAGTTATATTAGGTCTCCCCTGTCTCCAATTAGCTCTATATTGCTTTCAATAATATTTGCATAAAATTTTGCGGTTTGCTACAGCTCTATTTTTCACGGCAGAATTCCACATACCAGCTCGCTAAAATATACAATATTATACATATTTTTTAATTGAATAAAATCTGTAATATTAATTTAAACATTGTTTAACGCTTAACTTTTGTACAACCCTAGGTTTTCATGTTCACCACTGAAATAAAGACTACTATGTAAGAATTTGTTTTGCCTTTTTAACTTTATGCTCGGCATTTTTCTTTTTAACTTTTGACACAGACTTCTTTGCTCTTTCAGGATTCACCACACTAATTTTTATACTGCGTTCTTCTATTTTTCTCACAAAAATCAATAAAATCGACGACTGCGAGGTGTATTTCTCTCGAAAATTCTTCAAACTGGCAGCCATATTGGACGACATTCTTAGTTGTGATTGGTCGCAGTGGACGTGCTTGAGTTTGATTTAGATTTTACAATGGACGTATCGGAGTTTGAAATAAATCGTCGATTTTAAACGTTGTTTTATACAGTTTTTGGGGACTTACCGTGATTTGGAAAAAAGTAACATAAAGAGAATTAAATTTCAAATTTAGCGCCATTCATAGTTCAGTTTCGAGTATGGGTGTGACTTGCCGGATTTTGATATTTACCTACACTGATATCCGTTGGAAAAATTCAACAATTTTGATTTTTCACTTTTTTATGAACAATCAAAGGCATTCATGAAATTTCCATGTAAATAAAGCAATTAGGGTTTTTTCATCAATAAAAATGATTATTTAAATTTAATTAGTTATAAATAAAAAAATATATATTGTTATCTGGCTTCTAACAATAACAAAACAAAATAATAACAATTATTGGCTATAAAAGTACCGTAATTGCTTTATTTACATGAATAATTTTGGAATGTAATGATTTCTTAAGTTTTCGCGAGTATCACTCATGATATTATAAGTTTAAACACTTACGGATTTTGTCGCGGAGCACTTTTATTAATCCCGACGTTTCGGCTACTTTACAGCGGCCGTGGTCACGGGCGGACTGAGGTGACAGGTGTCCAATTTCTTGAAGTTATCCAACTACCCGACGACTCATCAATATTTTTAATATTTGTTTGCGTTCCGATCGGAACGCAAACAAATATTGATGAGTCGTCGGGTAGTTGGATAACTTCAAGAAATTGGACACCTGTCACCTCAGTCCGCCCGTGACCACGGCCGCTGTAAAGTAGCCGAAACGTCGGGATTAATAAAAGTGCTCCGCGACAAAATCCGTAAGTGTTTAAACTTATAATATCATGAATTTTGGAATGCCTTTGAATGTTAATAAAAAAGTGAAAATTAAAAAAAAAAGAATTTTTTCAACGGGGATCTCTTATAAGGCCTTTAAAGATTAGCTCAAAAGAATAATAAAAAAATCTGGATTTCTTGTTTTAAAATAATCAGCGTTTTATGTTAACATTAAAATGGTGACTATTAACAAATTAAGAAAAGCATGATAATTAAACAAATTGGGATTATTTATTTTTGTTAACGGATTATTGTTTATTGATATGTCTACTTAGTACCCAAATTTTTTTATTCCTTAATATTAATATTTAATCACTTAAAATATTTTTTAAGTTCACGTAGCAGATTGCGGCAAATCACGCGAAATCCGAACCACGCGGTTTTACCGTTACTTTCGCCGCTCAATTAAAGCTATAAGGATTATGTAAGGTTACAGGATCTAGGATTTTTTTTTAGAAAATTTCCTGCTCTTTTAGGATTTATTTTCAAATTTTGATTCTCTCAAATAGTTTTCGAAATATTAAAAAAAAAAACCAAACCCTTCTTTTTATGCTTGCTTAATTGTTTATAACTTTTGCATTTTTTTCAGCCCCTCTTGGAATTTTGATAGAATGTTCTAGATGGTATTCCGAATCGAATGAGACCAAAATCATAATTTTCGGTGCATGAGATCAGGTTTTGACGAAAATGGCACTTGTTAACCAGAGTACTAATAAAATGTAACAAAGTGCTTAACACAAACATAATAATAATTCCAATATATTTTTGATAAATTCCAACCCCAAGGGGTTAAAATAGGGAATGAAAAATTTCATCATACCAGGACCGAAAGTTTGATTTTCTTCTCTTGTTTGCGGGAATAAAGATGCATATTTCCTTCAGACTGCTCACAACTGACAGTTTAAAATTTTCTTCCCGCTACCTATTTGAAATAACTCATTATATTACCATGGCAACCGTGAAGTTATTATTTCGAACCCATAATATTAATACACGCGGCAATTATATAATATTGATCTAATTGTTGAGTTGTTGAGTTGAGGACGCGGCCACCAACTTAGTTATTTATATAGCTATAGTAGCCAGGAAAAGCGGGGGAGAGCTGATATAATATACCTTATCTTTGAGTCGGGACAGCGATGAACGTTGCCATGGTGCCATACTTGTTAAGTCACTTCAAATAAAGCACTACAAGCATCTACAATTACAACCTACTACATACACAAAATGGTACTTTTTTTTTTTTCTTCTTTTTTGGCAACTTGACACAAAGGATGTGTATGTTGTGCCACAGACAAGGTAAAAAGGTAAGGAATATGGCGGGAAAACCATATTCCTCCTATTATAATTTTCATCATCGTTTTCATGTATCGTCAGGTCTTAAGTCTAGTCAAAGTCTAAGTAAAAGTCAATACAGTCAGGAGTCAAGTCGGTCGATTCAGTAAAGTGGTAGACGCTTTACTGAAACTTTCGATGGAGTTTTGGAGGGAACACAAAATAGCACGTTTCTGGAAATTACATCACTTTCCTACACTTGTGCATGAACACGAATATCTAATGGTTAATATTCTACCAATATTACACTCAAAATGGTACTTTAAAAAAATAACATTTGTTGTTTTATTTCGTCTGGGGGGGGGGGGGGGGGGGGTACTTTAAAAAAAACAACATTTGTTGTTTTATTTCGCCCCCACCCCCCAACCCCCAACCGGGGCCGCGCCCCGCAACCCGTAGCGGTATAATTTAAACCACATTCGTTTTTCATATATACGATGTCAATTGTCATTAAACTTTCGGTCCTGGTATGATGAAAAGTTCTATACGCGCCACGGGAGGGTAGCATGACACTTCAACCGGCGCTTTTGTCAGTTGTCAAACAATATCGCGTGGGTTGAAATGTCCTACTTTCCTCCCTTGGAGCATAATGTACTATTGTAATTTGTATATAATAATACTTCTTAACGCGAGCGAAGCCGCGGGCAAAAGCTCGTGTTTAATAATCACCAAAAATAGTAACATTTCACAGACAAAAATAGTAAACGATCACCAAAATACACACCACCATTTTAATGTAAAATGATAACCAAAGATTTAACATCTCGCTATCTTATTTATGCAAAATGACTCGAAATAATACGGGAGCCCTAGAACATTTTTTTTTATTACTAACAAGCAAATTTTTTGTGAGTAAGGGAAAAGACCTAATGGCAGACACTTTAAGGAAACATGAAAAATTGGAATGTTATAAAATATATATTTATGAAAATAAAGGATTGATAACTTCTTCCGTATCTTCAGTAACTTTTACAAAATAAAACTATTATAATTATTCTCTGACAAATCAATAAAATAAAATATTATTGGTCTTTTTGTAAACTTAGTCAAAAGAACTAATAGATGACATCACAAAAAACGAACATCACTAATAGTAGACACCAATATGAACTAATAGTTGACATAGAACATTAGATTACATTTTACATTTTTCCTAATATTAGGTCTATATTTGCCGTTTTTCAAAAGATTTAATTTATTTCATCATAGTAACTACATGCATCAGAAATATTATCCACGTTGTCTTCAGATTCTATCCATGCTGAAACTATCTAAGTTCCTTTTAGGTATGTTTATTTTTCATATTTTTTTCCTAGCTAGTTTATTTTCAGTCTTTAGTCTCCATGCTTCTCTTGCCTCTTCTTTTTTCTTCTTTCTTTTCTCAGCTCTCCTTTTTTTCTTTTTATTGCTTAAAAACTAAAGCAATCGATTTTTAGATCAGTACAAGGTCTAATATTAGACACCATGTCCATTTTTAGGTACAGTAGTTCTAAGTTCTTAGTTTGTTAATAGAATTATATTTTCAGAGAATAGTGATGATATTTGCAGTAGAATAAACTACAAAATAACTTTAGTATGTATTGCAAAACTAAAAGATGAGATCCATGTCATCTATTAGGTTTTTTACCTTTTCTAGAACTAAAAGTAGACACCCCTTATATTGCTATGGAAAATGGATAAAAAATTATAAATAAACATTAGTTAGTGTATAGAACATGACCATTAATCCAATGAAATCAATAGAAATTACAAAAAATTAAATAAATGTATTCAAAACTTACGTGCAAAATTTCGCCTTCCTTAACCTATTTCCTAAGAAATTGCCGAGCGCGTGTTGACGCGGTCACATTATTTACGAAAACTGATCCCATTTAAAAATTTTGTTCCCGAAGGCGTCCCGAATATATTTTTCACATCAACAGATAGCTTGAGAAGCTTATAAAATGTACAGTGTTGAGAAATAATTAGAGTAATTCTTATTTTTATGGTATTTTTGTTGTAAGTGTCATCTATTAGTTCCGTGTCTAGCATTAGGTCTTTTCCCTTAGCTTCATTTTGATAAGACGAACAACATTTTTAGTTGCGAAAAATCTCGAAAGTGGTAGCTATTAGCTAACAGAGACAGAAAGGATTTCACACTTTGACTTGATGGTCCTAAAATATGGACTGTTTTATTTGTAGGACAATATTAATTAGTACTTTTAAATTATATGACTATTAATCTATCAATATACACAAAAATCTGCTCGTATCAACAGAACTTGGTTGAACTTGGTTTTTTTAAAAAGCCTTGGCCTATCACAGGTTTACGGCTTGACGTCGATTTACGGGACACCCTGTATTTGTTCCCTTTTTAAAATGAAACTGGCAAAATGACGAAAAAAACGAGCAAGTGAGTTTTGCTCCTCTAAACAAATCATTAAAATTTTTCAAAATAATATAAAGAATTACAGCATATAATACCTTTCTTGATGACGTCAACTTTGTCTTGTGGTGTAAGATCTAATTCAACAATCATATTATTTTCATCAGGTATGTAGCCTTCATCGTTATTTTCTTCAGTAAATGTATCATCTACGTAAGGGAGAAAGCAATTATTAATTCGCAATAAATCTACTAATTTAAGGAAGCAAAATCAAAATAAACAACAGATACTTAATTCAAATAAAAACATAACATTACCTTCATCATCTTCACAGATTGATGATTTTTCAATTTTTACTAACGAATTTTCATCAAATTCACATTCTGAAAAAAAAAGGTTAAATTAGTCGGATGGTTTATCGACATTTTTATCGACTGCACTGAAACTCGGGAGAAGTTTTGAATTCCCCTCCTAAAAAGTAAAAACCAAAGTACTATTTAATGTAGTACTCATTGGTCGTGTGTCGTGAGTTGTGACTTGTGACCGCGCTTCTAAAGGTACTGTTCCGATCGATGCGGCAAGTGACTGCGACCGACAAAAATAACCCTCATTATTGATGGAACGAAGTAATAAAAAACGCCATCTATTGACGCCCAGAAATACTAACAACGACACTTTTGTGAAATTATAACAAAACTTATTTAAACGTCCGGTAGATGTCGCTGTTTATTCTCAAAAACGCTATAAAACGCTATAAATATCTAGTTGACGCACAGGAACACTAAGTACTCAAATCTCAATATACTTATCAACGCCATCTGCCCCTACACCAATCGAAAGAAGGCGCCAAGGCAAGCGAAAAGCTCGATTAAACTTTTCTCAAAAATTAACGCTTGTCAAAATACAACCCGAAAGGTGGGTGTAGGTAATTAATAGCAATGTTGGCCCACCGCCCAATACGAATTGATTGGGTTAGGTTCTTAGCCATTGTGGTTATTTTTTTGTGAACCACCCAGAAATAGAAGCCCCGCGTAACGGGAAGCAGTCTGTCTGTAAAAACATACCTAATTTTACTTCTGTATGAATATTTTCATCGTTGTTTTCAATTTTGATATCTGAAACAAAAAAATTAAACCCCCTTACTAATAAAGGCAACCAGGCTGAATAAACATATTATTATAACAATTCAAGGTAAGGTATCTTTGTTTGTTAGGTGACTTTTATTATGTGTTAGAGCAGTGATTCCCAACCTATTACCCTATGCGCCTACCTAAAGTTTCAGTTAAAATATTACGGCCCCCTTATCCCAACTCAACTACAATGGACCAAAAAATAAATGATGAAAACTGTAATGGACTTTATTTATCATGTACCACATAATATAATAATGACCATTGGTTATTGGTGAGAAGATCGGGACTGCATTAGGTATACGCATATTTTGCACTTTATAAAGGGAACTAATTTTTGAGCAGTTATTTAAATATTTGAGATATTATGTTATTATGATCAGTTGAAAAAAAGATTGAGCAGTTATTTTATGGCGTTTGATTAATTATTGCGAAAGTAAAACATGGACAGTAATAAAAAAAATATTATGGAATGAGCGGTTCGATAAATAGTTCGGCAGATCAGCGAGCGGTGACACCCGAACTCAAGTTCATTGAAAAGAGAGGTAAATGTTCGTTGGTTGGTCGGAACTTAATTTAGCAGCTATTGAGCAAATTCTATGTTATTTTAATTACTTAAATATATTTCGAATTACGAATAAAAGTTCCTATTATTATTATACAATTTGTTTTTTTTAATTCCTTCAGTCGAAGTAAAAGTGATTTTATTTTTCGTTACTATTTAAGAACTGTCGTTTTTTAGGGTTCCGTACCCAAAGGGTAAAAGCGGGAACCTATCACTAAGACTTCGTTGTATGTCCGTCTGTCGGTTTTTGGGCCTTTTTTGCTGGTAATTAAAATGGCAAATGCTGGACTTGAAACTTTCACAACATCCTATAAGAATTTAAATTTTAAGTATTAATATATTTAAGGAAAATGTGTTTTTTGTATGGGAACAAACAAATTTTTTTTTTACTTTCGCTCTATAACGGTATGTAACCATTCATGGGTGAGTTCGACTCGCACTTGGGCGATTTTATTTTATTTTACCACCTGATTGTATAAAGAACTGCTTAGAATGAGATTTTTTACTCACAAATTACAATTCATTACTGCCCACACGTAACCGCTCATTCACAAATTTTTACAGCTCATTTGATTATTTCCCTGTTCAATAATATTTTCAATGATCCATTTCATACTTTTTACTGCTCATTTTTGTTTACTTTACTGCTGAGTTTTAGCTGCTAAACCACAGAATATATATTAGTTGTACCAACAGAATTCCCACTGGCGAAACCCGTTTAAAGAATTAACGACTCATGCTACGGATACTATAAAGTTCAAATTCCAACCGCGCAGTGCTAGGTGCCTACAATTATATTTGCCTACATCTCCGCTCTCTTTCTATCGCATAACTCGTACCTTTTCTGAAGAAATTAGGGTTGTCTCTTTTTAAAAATAATATTATAATCATTGTATTTAATTTACTACATTTTATTTAACTCAAAATAATCTAACATAGTATGTCTTAGTACTACGTAGATTTAATTATCATAAATTCGCGTGTAACTAGTTACGCGTACTTAGATTCGATAAGTACCGTTACTTGAAACCGGTCTGATATTATCTACCTACTTAAAGTGTTTGTATAACTTAGTTATTTTTGTAAACAAATGAGGTTTCGAATAGTACACCTACGATGCTTACTATTAGTAATAACTAATAACCAATAACCTTATTAATGTGTTTTTTTTGACAATGAAATACCTTTATTAATAATTATACATCTACTAATAAAGGTAGGTACCTACTAAGGTAACCCAACTAATATATTCTACTTCAACTAGTATTTAAAACTATTTAAATCATAAGTAATCGTAATTTAACTCTATAATAAATAATAATAATAACAATTCAAAAAAGTTCTTACGGAGCTTAAAGAAAGTTAAATTTGGTTCACATTCCGTGTTAAGACAATTAAACACTGCACAATATTTCTTTGCCCTTTTTTTATTGTCCATTGTGATCTGATTAATTTATCAATCAATTCTGTGACAGCGAATGAATAAGTACGCAGGTAGGCATGCAACGATCAACTAAAAACTCGTGCGCGCGCGTCACCGCTCGCCTGTGAGTCCCTACTGAAGTGCCCCCCTAGAGGGGTACTTACAGTTCGATGCCTACAGGCGCGAGTGGGACAGGCCTGGCTAAACTAGTAAGTAAATGTGCCATTTATAATTTTTAACTTACCAAAACTTTTACAACTGCCCCTTTAAATCAGTGCCCTTTACTAATCGCGGTGATCGCGTCTTTACTTGCCACTGTTGCAGTCCGTCGCTCATAGTTAAACGTGTGTGAAATTATGTTTTTAAGCTGCTCGTCATACCCCCTTTGGATCCCATACATGTTTTTTTTTTTATATTATAAGGGGGCAAACGAGCAAACGGGTCACCTGATGGTAAGCAACTACCGTCGCCCATGGACACTCGCAACATCAGAAGAGCTGCAGGTGCGTTGCCGGCCTTTTAAGAGGGAATATGCTCTTTTCTTGAAGGTTTGCAGGTCGTATAGGTCCGGAAATACTGCTGGTGACAGTTCGTTCCAGAGTTTTACAGTGCGCGGCAGAAAGTTACGCGAAAAACGCACTGTGGAAGACTGCCACTCATCAAGGTGATGAGGATGGTATGTTTTTCGCGTGGGACGATGGCGAAAAGTTGCAGGTGGTATGATTCCGAACAATTCCTCAGAGCACTCCCCGTGATACAACCAATAGAGGATGCAGAGTGAAGCTACATCTCGGCGTAATTCCAAGGGGTCCAAGCTGTTTGAAACACTATGGCAGTCAACAATTCGAGCGGCCCTTCGTTGGATACGATCAAGAGGGAGCAGTTGGTATTTTGGCGCCCCTGCCCAGAGATGAGAACAATATTCCATATGAGGCCGAACAATATTCCATATGAGGCCGAACCTGCGCCTTGTAGAGTTGTAGGCGTTGGTCCGGACTGAAGTACTGTCTCGCTCTGTTAAGAACACCAACTTCACTTTCAACAACACACTTCATTTCTTCGAGGCTAATTTGGCCTTACCCTCTAGATGATATCGGAACTGGACTTCGCTCGATATGTTGACGCCAAGTATCTCAATGCTAGGGGAGATGGTTAAAGATGTGCCCTCGAAACGAGGATATACGACCATTGGTGACTTTTTAGTGGTGAACGTGCAGACTTGTATCTTGGCGGGGTTGAACATGTTAGAGAAGAGAAAATGAAAAATAAATTATTATTTCAAATAATGTGTCATAAATACCTGGAGAGAAAGAATCCTTGACATCAGAAGCCAGAGTAAAGAATTCATCTGAAATAAAAAAAAAGCATGCTTATCATGTAAAATGATATAAATTCTATATCCACTGAAAAAATATGTTTTCGCACATCATCCATACTCAGCGCGAAAACTTATAATTGGCTCTTATATTGTTATTCTCTACGAATAATAAAAACTAAGGAAACGTAACTCCCATACTATTACCGTTTTAAATTTGGTTACTTTCGAACTGTCATGTAACGTCAGCCTGATACCGCTGAAGGCCACCTAAATATTGCAAATGTATTGAAAATGTGTACCTACTGTACACAGTTTTGACAAGTATTGTAGAATATCTTTCTTGACAGAAGTACTTTTCCTTAGTTTTAACTTACTTAACTTCTACTAGCTGTTATGAATGTCTATCTGTAGGTTTGTCAGTTACATCTAGAGTCTAGACACTCATAGATGAACCAATTAGATGAGAGAAATAGACAAGCAGACGGATAGAATGTAACATTTTGGGGTTCTTTTAGTACTGTAGGAGGACAAAAATGTTCTCTCTTACTTTTAACATACTCTTGAAATTTACTCTCACAAGCCTGAACCTGGTCTTTGAACTTGGCAGCGTCTGTTAGGCTTGATATACAGTCATCGCATATCATATTACTGGCATTCACCCCCTTAGGCATTGTCATCTGAAAATTCAAAGTTATTTTGATGTTGACTTTGAAAATTATACATTAATTGTTCAATCGTAGATTCTTGGAAATCTATTGTTATTCTATTGTGTCTCGCTCACTGGTGAGCTTATGGGGCTTGATGGGTTAATAGGTATGTTAATTATGTCCTAAACATAGACCATATATTTTATTAATGACACACTTTGTTTGTTAATCTTAACTTGATTCAGAACTTTAATATGCTTTTTCCAGGATGAACTCTGCACTTACAGTAATGTTGAAAGTTTTTTGTAATATTTCTCCATAGGATTCGTTTATTACATTGTGTTTATTTGGTAAAGTAAACTTCCTAAAATTTCCATCGGTGTGACAGAATCGACATATAGAACTCAAATTCCATATACCGGACATTTTATACGTAAAATGATTAAATAACACTCGTTTGTGCAAATAGTGGTTCAAACTAAGTAAACAAGGATAGGAAAAACACTGCTAAATCAATGTCAATTCATAAACATTAAAATAATACAACAATTCTGAATTTTCGATTTACTTTTGATTTCGATTTTCGATTTCGATATTATTATGTCAACTGTCAACTGTCAAGTCAACAGTCAGTCGTCAGCAATGAATAAGAAAACATATGGAAGTGACATAACTACAAAAAGTGTGGCCGGCGCGGCGCCATATTGCCTGGAACTAAACATGGCGGTCTATAGTGATGGGACACTCGGTTGATATTTGTCGAGGATATCGATAAACTAAGATGTTTTAAGTGTAATTAACATCAAACACTATAGTACAGCGATGCTTTTAAATAAACTGATGTACGTCTTATCACTTTTAATTTGGGTTATAGAAGTTTGATGTTTACATAATGAGTAAAATTATTATTATTAGAATGAAAACCAAGTGACTATTGAAACGACATTGATTTTGTTATGATTATGTATTGTCAAACAGATTACGAGGCGGATTAAGGTTAAAATCTTTAAAATATTATATGAGTATATACTTCACCTTATATTTTTTAAGTTCGATAAAAAAGTACATCACTAAACGTCAACCAATCAACATAAAATTAACCGGAACATAAAATGGCGGACCGGCCACAGTATTTTGATTTGGTATAGACCATTATGCCGAGTCCACTCTATAAAAGTCAATGGTCGTCTGACGTCAGCAGCAGCGTCAAAATTTTGACATCCTAATTTTTAAAGTTTTTTTTTCTTATTATGGCACTTCGGCTATAAAACCATAGCCAGTGGTAAGTAACGGCGGGAAAACAATATTCTTCAAGAGGACACGAAATGACCACGAAAGGAACGCGCCCGCGTTCAAAAGTTGGGGGCTAGCAATGGCGGATTTTACTAGAGATGATGAAAAATTATCGATATCGATACTTTTCTAAACTAGCTAAAAGACGAGCTTTGTGAGGGCTCGCGTCGTCACCATAAAGGTAATATACCTATCGGAATAGAGAAACAATCCCGAGCTGTCAAGCTTAACCAAAATTTGATTTACATCTGTGTATACAATTATGTTTACGTGTGCGTGTCAGTGATGTACAAAACTACAAACTTCTTGTAATTCGACAAAATATCGATCATGGAATAATAATTGTAAGATTGTAAAAACAGAATGGGATAAAATAAAACTGCATAGATAGGTATAGTCTGTCAAGAAAGTGAAGAAATTAAAAAGTGGCAACATCGTAGTGTCATCCCTTTCAAATCAATCTAAGAAAAAAGGGATGACACTACGATGTTGCCACTTTTTAATTTCTTCACTTTCTTGACGCACTTTATAATAAAATTGCAATTTTGAAGTAAAATATGATTTTTCTTCAAAATGCTTGCTGCATAATTAAGTATGCATGAATTTTTCTTCGGAGTCCAGTTTGGACGGTTCATTATTTTAAGCTAATCAATTCACTCTCAATGAGCCCTTTTATTAGATGCCCATCTTGCAGAAGTGCTTTTTAAAACTATTCCCCTATCTTGGATGAGCAGCCATATTGGATGTAGAATGACATTACATCTGTGGAAATTTCAGAAGTCTATTACTATAGCCGTTCTTGTTATACAGCCTGGAGACAGACAGACGGACGGACGGATGGACAGACGGACAGGCAACGAAGTCTTAGTAGTAAAGCGGGACCCGACTACTAGGACGTTTTACCCTTTGGGTGCGGACCCTTAAAAACGATAAATTATGTATGATAGTATAATAATATACTTAAACTAATTATAAACTACGGATGAGTACCTATGTTATCATTTCAACATTCGTAGATAATTATTAGTATACTTAACTAAAAAATATTTTCATATCGATACTACTTATCGATAACTTGATGCAGCCCTAGTGTAAAATAGATGAAAATTGTTTACAAAAAATATCCTTAAATTGTGCACCATGGCTAGTCAAGTTATGTTTTCCATATAAATAAACATATATAGAAGTGAATTATGAAAATCAATACCAATAACTCGTAGGGAATTGGCAAAAATAAACTTAAAACTAGGTCCTGTCGATGTAGAATAATTCACCTGTGAAATGAATATTTGTCCGGGTTTTTTCGATGTGTGGATCCACAATCATTCCACAAACATTTAACCATGTTTCTAGAGCAGTATTTCTAAAAATTATTCATTATTTAACTTATAATCACAATTTTTCTAAGAGCCCAAATTGACAACGATCTACACAAGGTCAGACAGACTGTCAAACAGATGAAAAAAAAAGCTATGCAATCTCAAATCACGCTTCTCTTTCTACCACGCAGTGTTACTGATAGTGACATCTCGCTTACTCAGGCCTTTGTTTCTCTATTCCGATAGGTATATTAACTTTATGGTCGTCACACCTTGACTTTCAGACATATTTTTAAAACCTTGATTGACTGATTATAGTGGAGGCAATGAAGGTTTTCACCTCCGATTTCGTTGAACCTCCATCGTTTTGGATGAAAATTTGGGATTAAGTACGTTAAGCCCCCTACTTTAAAAGTGACATACGCTCGTATCGCGCTTTTTTTTTATGTGACAACGTCTTATAATTCGATATGAATATGAAAAAACATGACGCAATATGTGGCGTTACCTCGCTCTGAGGCGTTCCGTTTAAGGCTATGACGTTGTCACGTTCAACTATCGTCAGTAAACCGACTTTACAGACAACCGAGTTCGAGTCGAGTTCGAGTTCGAGTTCGACACAAAACACTACTCTCCAACCGTCTTTTTATTTTAGGGATGAAATCCACGCCTTTTTTGAAAATAGAAAAAATGCAGATTTAACCATTCTGGCTTAAGTAATTGTGATTAATTTGATAAAATAAATGTTTTTAATGTTTTATTCATGATTTATGATTACATTATAATTAATTTTTCAATCCTTTTAGCAACCACCCCTTAAATCGTAAAGAAAAATTTTTTTGTATTTCTTTGCTTTAAAATCGTATATTTACATTACATAAAGAGTTTGTTTAGTATTTATGATATAATTTTTTGATAAGAATAAAATATAAACCCCTAAAAGTACCCCTTTATTGCGGAATAACGGTAAAAATTGGGTTAAAAACTTAAACCTAATAAGTTTTTGAACCCAATTTTTTCAGTTTATTTACTCAGTATTCATATTTTCTTAATAAGATTTTTTTTGCGAAATTTTTTCACCCCTGTAAACCACCCAGTCTGAATACTAAGTTTTAAGTTTTTATTTTAAGTTTTTTATCAGATTTAATGAGTTCGAATATTTTTTCATAGTTAAGATAAATTTTATTAATATATTTTAAACATTGATATTATTTAGTCCAAAATATTCAGACAACGATTTCAAACTACCCTCTGTGCAAAAAATTGACGCAAAGGCTGAATCTGCTAGACTGAAATATTTAATAGACGCACATCATTATAAAAAGCCCCTCTCTTATCTAATAGACATTTACCGTTTCATTTACTTTCTGAATATTGAAAGACTTGCAAAGATTAATGTATATTTAGTATGGATTAGATGACGCCTGCAATCGCGCTGGAACCGTACATTTTTTCGGATTAAAAAGTATCCTATGTCCATATCCATTCCCGAGACTCAATTTTCATACTAAATTTCAGCAAAATCGGTTGAACCGTTTGGGTGTTAAGAGGTAACAGGTAGACAAAAACACTTTAGCATTTATAATCGAAACGCAAAGGCAAAAATCAGGTGCAACCTCCGATTTCAACGAAATCGGAGGTTGCACCTGATTTTTGCCTTCATTAACTGTACTATTAATGATGATTTGCTGAATCAACAATATTTGACTTGTCTTATTAGTTATTACTTATTACAAGTATTTATTAGAGTTAAAATATTGGTTAGAATCATTTTATAATTAATAACTTTGTGTTAAAATAGATGTGTGAACTACACCTACTTTGTCATATTAAAATTATAATAAAAGTTGTCATTTATATATATTATGTATTAGGTACCTATAGTTTGGGGTTTAAATAAATAAAAAACTTACTTTGCACTTCATTTCTTTATTATGTAAATTGACATTAATTTATATAAAATTCTCGTGTCACAATGTTCGTTCCCGTACTCCTCCGAAACGGCTTGACCGATTCTCATGAAATTTTGTGAGCATATTGAGTAGGTCTGAGAATCGGCCAACATCTATTTTTCATACCAAAAATTATTTATATGGCAAAACAACATTTGCCGGGACAGCTAGTTAATTTATAATATTATACTTATACTTAACTGATATATACTGATATTTATTAACTCTATACCTAGAGTTCTACCTCTATAGTTTTTCATCTTGCCTAACCGCTTACTTATTTTCCTAATAACTATTAAACTACTTAACATGGTGTCAGAATAAGTATATAACGTCACAAAGAAAAGGAATATATGTGAGAAAGTTGTAAAATGGCTACGAACGATACCGTATCCGGAATAAAGCCGCCTGCTAACCTACAAATTGACTCGGACAAGTCGACGTCATGGAAAAAGTGGTTACAACAGTTCGAATGGTATGCAATTGCTATTCAACTCGATAAAAAACCAGTCGAAGTCCAGGCAGCTACATTTATGGCAGTAATAGGCTCAGACGCGATCGAAATTACAACAGCTTCAATCTAGGCGACGCAAATAAAAATAACCTCAAAATTATAAAAGAAAGGTTTGGGGAATATTTCACACCTAAAACAAATATATCATTCGAGAGATACACGTTTTTCAAGATCGAACAAAACGAAGATGAACACTTTAACGAATTTTTAACCAGAATAAAAACTCAAGCAAGCAAATGTGAGTTTGACAATTTACTCGACGAAATGCTAAAAGACAAATTAATAGTATACTCCACTCGGGCTAGCTTGTCGCTAGCGGTCATTGGCTTCCTGTCAAAAACTTGTCATTTTCCATATGAAACCACGATTGACAATAGCTGACACTTCATGGTCAATCGCGGTTTATATGGAAAATGACAAGTTTTTGACAGGGAGTCAATGACCGCTAGCGATCAAATCATATAAGTAGTCTAGCACGAGTACCGAAAACTATTCCACCTCAATTTTTTTATGCGAGCCTCTTCAAATTGCCCTCCTGATGATATAAATGCATGTTGCCATGGCGCAACCCGGTGCCACATTGTTTAAACAAACATTGTTTAAACAATTGCAAGGAATTGTTATTTTTCAACCGGACAATTTTTTTATATATTCCTTATTGAAATACCAATAAAAAAGGTCCTATGACTTTTCACGATAAAGTCAATATTTTTAAAGATATGAATGTTTAAGGTTCGAAAAATCTCAAATTTGGGTACTTTCGACCCACGAAAAATATATTAAAACAAATAATAATGTGTGTGTCGATATTGACGCGGTTTGATTCAAAGTTAATCGGTAAGCCAATCCGTCACATTGGGGCGAGGAAATGATTCCTCGAACGTTACGAGCGACTATTAACCATGCAGTAGCTGACACTCACCAGATCTGCTGGAAGCCTCTGCGTGGATCCAGTAGCTTCTTTGTCAAGAATTATAATTTATTGCTAATGACTTTCAAGAGGCACATTTTACAATTTTAGACCTTTTGAAAGATGATGTCGAGGACAAGGACAAGGATGACGAGATTCAGATGTTCGACGACATGTACTTTCAAGTAGTTACGTTGCAGCGCAAATTTGAACCGTGTGAACAGCCCGTTGATACGCGCGCGCGGCGCGACTCACTCGCGGTTGCGACCGCTAGCAATATACGTCTACTGAAGATATCGTTGCCTATATTCTCAGGAGCTATAAAATCGTGGCCGGAGTTCATTTCAACTTATAACGCGTTGATTCACGAATGTTCTCAGTTAACTAATATTGAGAAATTTCATTATTTAGTTTCCGTTTTACGCGGTGATGCCTTATCGTTAATCCGTACATTTCCTGTCGCGGCCGAGCATTATTCTAGTGCATACGATGCGCTCAGAAATCGATACGAGAATAAACGCGAATTAGCTTTTACATGTTGGCGTGACATTTTAGAAGTCAATTTTAAAATAGGTAACGCTCACGATTTTCGAAACTCGCTCGATACTATCGAAGAAAATTTAACTATATTGAAACAATTAAACTTACCTGTCGAGCAGTGGAATTTTATTCTTAGTTATCACATTTTAGCGAAGCTCGATCCTAAATTAAGACGCGAATTAGAAGAAAAACATAGTGATGTGGATCTTCCATCCTATATTCAAATTAAAGATTTTTTGCGTTCAAAATGTGAGGCTTTGATTCGTGATACTCATTTTACCGACCGCAGTGTTAATAATAAATCCGCGCCATTGTCTAAAGAGTTTCCGACAAATTTGTTGAGATCGAAGCGACAAAATGTCACACTAGTTTCTTCTCATACTAGTACTGGCGCTGCACGGAACGGCAGCCCTACTAAGGTATCGTCTACACTACCGCATGGTCGTAAGTGGTCTTATTGCGGCGATAAACATAGCATAATGGCATGTCAGTCTTTTCTTTCAAAATCGACAGAAGAACGTATGGCCGTGGCCAAAGATAGGAAATGGTGTTACAACTGTTTGAACGCATCACATTCCGTGCAACAGTGCACTTCAATATTTAGGTGTAAACGATGTAAACATCACACTCTTCTGCATCGCGAGCTACCGAAAACTAATTCCGCGTCATCCGATGACAAGTCAAGGTCAACGACCTTAGTATCGAAGGAAATTTCTTCTCCGTCTCCGACGACGGTGTTACTAGCGACCGCCATAATACAGATTCGCGATGCATCCGGTGATTTTTATAGTTTTCGCGCGCTTTTTGATACCGGAAGTCAAAATAACTTTATAACGGCTCGTGCTGCACAACAGCTGCGCTTGCAGCCTATCGCTACTTCCGTCAACATTCTTGGCCTAGGAGGCAATCCTGCTACGGTGGGCGGCGTGATTACTTGCGATGTAGGTGTTAACAATAACGATAAATTCCGACTTGATATGTTCGTTGTTCCAAGCATATGCGGCGAGCAACCGATAGCGAAACTCAACACGAATGGGTGGGAAGGTAAAACATTACCGCTTGCTGATCCTGGTTTTGACATTCCTGGTCCTATCGACGTTTTGTTGGGTGCCGATGTTTTCGCCGAGTCGCTTCTTGAGCAACGTATAAAGGGTACGAGTACCGCTTCTCAACCACAAGCATTCAATTCTATTTTCGGATGGCTTCTCCTAGGTAAAAGTAAACTCGCTTCTTCGTGTTTGTTAGGTATGCCTGCTTCTCAGGCTCTTGACAATAATTTAAATACTATCGTTCAACGTTTCTGGGAAATAGATAACGTTCCTTCTTCCTCTCGTCTTTCTCCAGAAGATCAATTGTGTGAAAACATTTTCACCAATGATCATTATCGTGACGAGACGGGCAGATACTTCCGTTTCTCTTCCTTTCAAGGATAGCGGAGAGCCAATTTTTGAAGGCTCTAGAGATATTGCGCTTCGACGCTTTCATGCTATTGAAAGACGCTTGTCTCGTGATTCGGATCTCAAACAACAATATATCGATTTTATGACCGATTATAACGAAAGTGGGCATATGTCATTAGTGTCTGCTAATCAAGTCGGGCAGGGAAGGTATTATATACCGCATCATTGCATTCTGCGACCGGATAGCGCGACGACTAAGCTTCGTGTCGTCTTCGACGCATCTGCCAAGGATGCTACCGGCAAATCGCTAAACGACACACTACTGACTGGTCCAAAGTTGCATTCCAATATTGTTGAGATCCTTCTTCGTTATCGCGAACATGAAGTAGTTTTCATGTGTGATGTTCGTCAAATGTATCGTCAAATTAATTTAGTTCCTCGTCATCGCAATTATCAGCGTATTTTCTGGCGTGCTCACTGCTCACCCAGATGAACCCCTTCAAGAGTACATCTTGAATACCGTAACGTACGGAGTTTCTTCTGTTCCATTTCTTGCATGTCGCGTCATCCAGCAATTAGCCAACGATGAAGGCCACAAGTACCCGAAGGCTAAAACCGTTTTAATTTCCGATATATATGTCGATGACGTCATCACCGGAAGTTCTTCGCTGGAGGAGGCACGTGACATAAAATCACAAGTTATCACTCTTCTCGGTCGTGGTTACTTTGAGCTGCGAAAATGGGTAAGTAACTGCCCTGAACTTCTGAGTGATCTTCCCTCAGAGGTTTGTCTATCGGAATCTAGAACTTTTACCGAAGCGACAGACACAACCGTCAAGGTTCTGGGCCTCAAATGGGAGCCTGCGTCGGATTCGTTCGTTTTTAACGTTCAAACGACAAACCTTTCATGCACCAAGCGAACGATTCTAACTGAGGTGGCTAGAATCTTTGACCCTTTAGGTTTTTTGTCCCCATTAACAATTCTTGCCAAGGTTTTAATTCAAAAACTTTGGATTATCGATTCGTCGTGGGATGAAACTCCTCCACCGGAAATTGTTTCTCAATGGAACAATTTCTCTCGTCAGCTTTCTTTAATTAACAACCTAAAGATTCCACGTAAATTCTTTAGTAAAAACGCTTTATTGTATCAATTTAGTAATAACGCGCGCCGCAAAGGCTTATCATACGAAAATAATTTCATTAACGAAGTCAAGCGTCATCGTGCGCTACTTATTATCGTTTAACATTTTCAAAATCGCTATTTTTCTTTAGAAATTTCAAACTTAAAATAAGGAAAATCATTACCGCGCAGTTTTCGAAAGCTAAATCCATTTATCGATAATCTAGGCATTCTCAGGGTGGGCGGACGTCTCGCTCACTCGGGCCTAGAATTTGAACATAAGCACCCTGCCTTGTTACCAAGGAAGTGTGTTCTTACAACAGCCGTAATCGAATCTGTTCACCGAAATAATTTTCATCCGGGTCTGAATACGACTCATTATTTAGTTTTACAACAATTTTGGATATTTGCGGCAAAACGTGCAATTCGAAATCAACTTTCGAAATGTATACGATGTTATCGTCTTAACCCGAAATCTTTACAACCATTTATGAGTGATTTGCCTGCTTTTCGCGTTAATCAAACGAAGCCGTTTTCGGAGGTAGGTATTGATTTTGGCGGGCCTTTTCGAATCAAATTAGGTACCCATCGGGGCGCTAAGCTAGATAAGGTCTATTTATGCTTGTTTGTGTGCCTAAGTACAAAAGCCGTACATCTCGAAGTAGTATCTACTTTATCGACCGATGGTTTTATCGCGGCATTGCACCGATTCATTTCTCGCCGCGGTCGATGTAACGTTATCCATTCGGATTGCGGTACCAATTTCGTAGGCGCGAGCGCACAACTCGCATCATACGTAGAACAAGCCTCGCAAGCAGAGCGAATTTCTTTTAAATTTAATCCCCCTTCTGCCCCCCACTTCGGAGGAGCATGGGAAATTCAAATCAAAGCCGCAAAATCGCATTTGTATCATATCGTTGGTGATCAAGCTTTGACCTTTGAAGAGCTTGCCACGCTCTTTATTCAAATCGAAGCCGTTTTGAATTCTAGACCTTTTTGTCCACTGAGTTCGGACCCTAACGATTTGAGTGTTTTGACCCCGGGTCATTTTCGAACGTTGGAACCTTTAACTGCAGTACCGGATCCAGATTACACTAACGTTAAAATTCATCGATTGAACCGGTGGCAGCTTATTCAATCTTATCAACAGCAATTTTGGAAACGTTCGAAGCTTGAATACTTAAATGGTCTAACTCAGCGAGCGAACCGCGAGCGACCAAAGATTCAAAACCATTAACCGTTAATTCTATCGTGTTGATTAGAGATACCAATCGACCTCCTCTCCACTGGCCGCTGGGACGCGTAGTATCACTACACCCTGGACCAGATGGAGTAGTTCGGGTGGCAACTGTTCGAACTAGTCATGATCATTTGCTTAAACGGCCTCTAGTCAAATTGTGTCCTCTTCCTATGGAGTGACAAATAGATTACCGTAACGTTTAGTTTTAGCAACTAGGTTGTTGCTAAAACTAAACGTTACGGTAATCTGTTTAAGTTTAGTACCGTAAATTATTCATATTTAACCGTTTCTTTTAACAGTTTTAGAAAATCCCAGTTGGTATTTTGGTGGGCGGAATGTATCGTTTCTATATTAATTTCAAATGCGCGTCAATTCGTCACTTGAGCGTGCGACGATATAACTTGTGGCATGCTTGACGCAAAAACCGGTGACGCTGCCTGACGTGCGCGCTGCAGTCGCCAATAGCCCTTGGTCGAGAGCGCTTCGAAAAACTCTTGTACCGACGCGTCGCATCTAACGAGTGCACCTAATAATTGCACATCACCGCGACCACGAGTTCGATCAAAAATACTTGTGAATTGTGTGTGGACATTGGTAATTGAAAGACCCTTAAAAAATAGAGACATCGCTGAAAGTAGTTTGTACGGATCGGGAGAGAACTTTGTTCGATAGGTATATTAAATATTGCGTTTATGAAAGTGGTTTCATACCAAAAGTTGCTTTTAATTGCATATGTTATAGAATGGTATACAAATATTGAGAAATTTAATTGAAAAAAAAATCGACTTGATTATCCAACTTTGAAGGCGCCTAACAAAAAAAAATATCAGCGGCGTGCATAAGATTTTGACACTGGTAATGCAGCGATATCGGTTCAGTAGTTTTGGTGTGAAAGCAAAACAGACAGACAAACGGACAGAAAGAGATATTTTCGTATAAATTATAATAATAGTGTGGATATAAATTAAAAACTATGTTTTCTAATCTATTAGTATAATTACGTTGTTATGAAGAAATAAAAAAACGCCATCTGTTGGAACTACAATGAGAGTTAATTTCATCGATGTTTCCATGGAAATATACCAAAATTTACCATACAACATAATATTGTGCGCTAAGCTAAAATAAATAAAAACGCCATCTATTATTACGTATTATATACGCGCCGGTGCTCGCCTCAGCTACTGCGGCAGGAGTTCGCCTATAATATAGCATGTCTGTGTGCGTGTGCGAACTGTTCACGGACACAAAAATCTTTACGCACACATGACCCCAGAGCCTGCCGCACGAGATCTGCTTGCCTTGACCTTGAGTCATGCGGTTCGCGCGTGTACCTAACTTAATGTTTAATTTCTCGCAAATTGATTGTTGCTATTTTATAAATGTAGGCGTTTTAAATGCGTTCATTTTTTCTATTATATTTTTTACTATTAATATTTAATAATTAACGTCATGAGTCATCTAAAACGTATGAAAGTTAAATTAAAATATATGCAAGTCATGCATTAGGTAGGAACTGCATTTTTGCCTTCATGGTATGCACGCACATGAAAAATATAAATGCTATCGAGCTGAAATTTTGGTAACGCTTATTTTTTACCGTGCTTTCTTTATTTTATTAACAAAATTCGCTAATCTTTCCCTATTCTAAGACTAGATACCTGTGAAAAACTGGAATTAATCGCAAGAGTCAAACCATTGAAGGAAAGTGAATGCGAAGATGATGTGTTCAACGGTTTAGGATGTTATAAAGATTACGAGTATGATATTGATCTTATAGAGAACCCAAAACTCGAAATCATACCACCAAGACGTATTCCACATGCCATATGAGATGAGGTGAAGCAAGAACTCGACAGAATGGTGAAGTTAGATGTCATAAAGCCACAGAAGGAGCCTACTCCTGCGGTGAGTCCTAGTGAAATTGTCGGGCAAAAAGGCAAATTAAGAATCTGTATAGATCCATCTGATATAAACAAAAACATTCTGAGGCGTCACTTCCCACTTACTACTATAGAAGACAGTTGATATTAAAGGTTCTAAGTTCTTTGCATTATTAGATTGTACAAAAGGATTCTGGCAAATAAAACTTTCCGAAAGAATACAAAAAATATTAACTTTTGCTACTCCATGGGGAAGATATTCTTTCAAAAGACTCCCTTTTGGAGTGTCCTCAGCAACCTGAAATATTTCAAGAAATATTAACTAATTTGCTCAGTAAATTCAAAAATGTCAGAGTGTCCATAGATGATATATTTATTCATTCAAAATCTAGAGAATAACTCAACAAAACTGTTTGTGACGTCATAAAAACATTCAAAACAGCCGGTTTCAAACTGAATAAAGATAAGTGCATTTTTGAATCACAAAGAATTAAATTTTTACGGCACATTGTTTCAGAAAATGGACTAGAAGCAGACCCTGAAAAAGTAAAAGCCATTCAAGAAATAAAAACTGAGCTACAGAGACTACTCGGGATGATTACATATCTAAATTTTATTCAAAACATGTCAGAATTGACAAATCCGTTATGAGATTTGCTACACAAAAATACAATCTTCACATGGGAAGCTCATCAAGAAGAAGCTTTGAACAAAATAAAACAGGTCTTATAGAGTCCTCCAGTATTGAAACTATATGATGTTAACAAACCAGTAACACTAACTGTAGATGCAAGTTCAATAAACCTTGGAGCAGCACTTCTTCAGGAAGGACAACCAATAGCCTATGGTGCAAGAGCGTTGACTAAAACTGAACAGAATTATCCACAGATTGAGAAAGAAGCACTTGCCATACTGTTCGGATGTAAGAAGTTTCATGAATATGTAACTGACAGTGGAATCAGACCATAAGCCACTTGAGAAAATCTTTAAAAAAATATATACAATCTGCTCCAGCAAGACTGCAACGCATAATATTCAATCTAGCACCATACTCGCCAAAGGTTATATTTAAAAAAGGAACAGAAATACCCTTAGCAGATCTCCTCAGTCGAGATTGCGATACATCTAATCTGAAATATGAACAAGAAGACAATTTGAAAATTGCAGTTATACTACCTATGTCATTAAACGCTAAAGAAGAGTTAATTACAGCTACTTAGGAAGATCCACACTTACAGTTACTTCTAAAAACAATAATACAAGGATTCCCAGAAAAAGTCAATGATCTGCCTACCGAACTACGACATTATTTTAACTTTAAAGAAGATTTAAGCTATCTCAACGAAATAATCTTCAAAAGAAATAAAATAATAGTACCGAAATCACAGATTGCTAAAATGTTAAAGAATTATATTCATCAAGGACATCTATAGGTATAAATAGCTGCTTAAGAAGAGCACGGCAATTTCTTTACTGGAAAGGACAATATGACGATGTCATAAAACTAGTTAAATCCTGCTCTGTCTGTGAACAAACTTAGAGAGATAACATTAAAGATATAGTACTAATTAAAAAGATTCCTACACTTCCATTGCAAATAGTTGCATCAGATTTATTTGAGTTAAAAGGAAAAACTTACCTAGTCATCTGTGACAGTTACTCTGGATTCTTAGATTTTCAACAGCTAAAAGGTCAGTCATCATATTATGAAGTAATTGAACAACTAAAAAGATGGTTTGCTGTGCATGGAGTACCATACAAACTGATAATGGAACACAATACTTGTCTCAAGAATTCAAGATCTTTCAAAAAGAATGGAGATTTAATCATGTCACATCCAGTCCACATCACCATCAAGGCAATGGGCTCGCTGAAAAAGCAGTTCAAACAGAATATGCAAAGAAAATGCAGCATTGACAAGTCAGATGTTCAACTAGCTCTATTAAACTGGAGAAATACACCAATAAATGATATTTTAGGTTCACCAAACCACCCTTGACAAAAATTTAAAACCAAAAATAATACAAGGAGTTACAGCCGAACTGAAACGACTAAGAGAGGAACAAACCCGATACAGTAATAAGCATACCAAACAGCCAGATACTATAGAAGTTAATGATATAGTCCAACACAAAGTCTCTCATCGACACTGGGAAGGGGCAACTGTGGTAAGTAAGCCTGAAGGTCTACCAAGATCTGTAATCATTGAAACAGAAAAAGGACAAATACTAAGAAGAAATTTAAGCCACCTGCATAAGACACAAGCAGACATACCCAGCAACAGAGTAGTAGTACCTGAAACCGTCCATGCTGATGAACCAGATTTATAACAGGCTCCAGCACAAGAACAATTACCACTTATTACAGCTCACCCCCAGCATCAGCAAGTTCTATAATGAATAACCCTGATCATACAAATAATTCAAATTTGGCTCTATCAGTGACATCACCAAGAATGTCAAGATTTGGTAGAATCATCCAAGCCAATAAATAAACTTAATATTTAATTATAATCATAGCACCTAAGTTGATAATTACTAGTTCATTATGTAAGATACCATATTAGTTGTGCTGTGCAATTTATTCTTTTATTACTGTTACTATGTTAGTAAACTAATTATAATTTTAGTTTGCATAGAAAGGGAGATGTAAAGTATAGACAACTAGTGTCAAACTTAAGAAGCTAGACTGTCAAGTCTCTAGTCTGTGGTTGTCAAATCGGTGCTTTTTCAGAATATAGTTTTTCATCTTGCCTAACCGCTTACTTATTTTCCTAATAACTATTATACTACTTAACATTATACTACACACTTCAGCTCTGATAAAGCCTCATATTTTGGTACACGTCAACATCGGGGGTAAGATACTGCACTCAGGTCAATAGGTCTCGATATTGATGTCATTATTGCAGTTTCAGTTAATTATTTCTACACTTGAGGTTGTGTCTTACTAAACCTTTCTTGTTGGTATATCTTTTGCCACAAACGTCGCAACCGTACAATTTGTAATCACTGTGAACGTCCCTCTTGTGTCTCGTTAAATGTGCACGTTCAGAGTACGACTTGTAACACATGTCACACCTGAATCGCCTGTTATGTGTGTGGAGATGCTGCTTCAGATGGACGACGACTTTCCCACACACTTCACACTCTGATTTAGAATTTTCAACTTTTTTAAGGTGATTTTTAATGTGTGTCGCTAACTGCATTTTGTACCTAAATTTCCTACCGCACGTATCGCAGGTGAATCGAGGTTCAGCGTGAGTTAGTCTGTGTCGCGCCAGAGACCTGTCGCACGAGACCACCAAACCGCATTGATCGCAGATGGACGATGCCTCATGGTGAGTTTTTAAGTGGTCCATATAAAGACCTTTGTGGTCAAACTTTACACTACAGATATTGCACTTGTATTCCATTTCGCCTCCTATAACACGTGTGAATAAATGCCTGCAACTTTCATGCTTCTTGAGTGCAGCCAAATCTTTAAAACTCTTAGGGCATATTTCACATTTATAAGGACGCTCGTTTGTATGAGTTCTAAAATGTGACACCAAATTTTTCTTAGTTCCGAAGGTCCTAGCGCATGATGTGCAAGGGTAGTTCTTGATACGCTCGTGAACGATTTTTATGTGATTTGTTAAGCTTGTTTTACTGGTAAATCTCCAGGAACACTGCGGGCACTCGTGGGTTTTATCTAGTCGGTCTGGATCGTGCGTTCGCATGTGTTTAAGTATAACAGACCTATTTTTCAGTCTGCTGTGACATATATCGCAATCGAAAACCTTCTGTATAGTGTGTCTGTCTAGGTGATAGAAAAGACTCTTCTCTGTCTTACAAGATTTTTGACAGAAATTGCATGTAAACAATTTTTTTATCTGTTTATGATCCTTTTTCATATGAAATGATAAGGTATCATATTTGTTAAATTTCTTTTGACAATATTTACACCTATACGGGCCTTTGTGGATTTCGAGGTGTTTGGGCAGTTCTAATTTAGACAGATTTTCAAAACAAACGCAACATGACGTTTTGTTGCACTTAACTGCGTTTTTATTATCTTCTTTTTTGATCTTCTTTTTCAGTTTTTCTTCATTGACAGTCATCAAGTTTTTTAGATCTGTAAAAATACATTGTTGATTAGATATAAGAATTAAGATGATAAAATATTAAAATACGAAAGTGTGTCTTCTGTCTATCTGTTTGTTGCCTCTTAGCGCCCAAACCGCTGAACCGATTTTGCTGAAACTTGGCATGGAGATGACCTTGAGTCTAGGGAAAGGACATACATATAATGTAAGCTTCCCGCGCGATAAACTAATCTAGTAATAATAAAGGTAAAAGGTGTAAAAACAACAAATATTTATACATTTAAAATTTAATTTTATTGTTGGTTGTCCTAAAACAGGCCTCCTCAAGATTATGCCACGTAGTCCTATCTCTGCATTTCTTCTCCAGTTCTTTATATAATCTACCTTGCCCGCTTCAGTGTCTTGATTATGTTTAATTGTGCATAATATCATTATGTTTGGCTCTAATATCTTCTACACCTAATTACCAGTACCAGTACCAGTTGTTTGGTAGGTCATCTTCCCACCTTTTAAGTTACCTTCCTTGTTTCCGCTTTCCGTCTCTTGGGTACCATTCAGTTACTTAATTTTTTTTTTCCTTGTGAGATTATCATGATTGATGAGATCTACATCATGTGTCCATTACAGCGCCATTTAAGGGTTTTAGCTTTTTCCATTACATCTGTTTGTTGCCTTTCGTAAGTCAGTCAGTTTCTATTTATCCTTCAGTTTTAAGCCTAACATACTTTTACCGTACCTCGTTGACAAACTTTTAATTTATTGATGTTCCTTTCTGTCGTCATACCCCAAGTTTGGCATCCGTGTCAGCACCGGGAGGGTAGATGTGTCAAATACACAGACATAGATCAAGATAGATACCGCATGTCGCTCCATTTGTATGAAAACGAGCGTGTCAATTTTTCCTACCTTCTGTGACGTACCGATGATAAGAATCGTGTCCATTATCTAGGTCAACGTTTCTATTTGAATTTCTACAGCTCAATACGGCACTTTTAGGCATTTAGGCATTTTTAAAATTCCGATTGACGTCCGATTCTGATAGCAGACTAAAGGTACAATTCCGTGCATCGCGATCGATCGCGGCCGCGCACTACCTACGACTGTCGTCGGCCGCTCGCGACCATAGTCAGCGTATGAAAATGTATGGCACCGCTTCCGAGGCCCGCGACAGACGCGCGCGGCCTACGACTGTCGTAAGCCGCGCGCGATCGTGCCTTGAAGTTAATATGTCATATTAACTTCAAGACACGGTCGCGAACGGCCTACGACAGTCGTAGGCCCCGCGCGACCGTGTCAAAGTTATATGACACGGTCGCGCGCGGCTTACGACAGTCGTCGGCCGCGCGCGTCTGTCGCGGGCCTCGGAAGCGGTGCCATACATTTTCATACGCTGTTATGGTCGCGAGCGGCCGACGACAGTCGTAGGTCGTGCGCGGCCGCGATCGATCGCGATGCACGGAATTGTACCTTTAAGAACATACTTTCGAAAGACGAACATTGCTCGTCGTTTGGGAACGCGATATGGCATGCGAAGTCTGTGGTCAAATACATTTTTCATGGGTTCTTCCAGAGACCGGTATCTTGAGTCTTGACCAAATGTTCGATATCCTTCTTTCGATCTCTTTTGACATCAAATTCGCGGGTGATGTAATGTGGCCAAGATATACATACAGGGTGCAATTAAACCTTCCTGCCAATTTTTTTTCAGGGCTTAGGAATTAGGCTTTAGGTATCATTAGGAGAGTCCATTTAACCAAAAAAAATGGGTGTTATTTTTTTTCAATGACATAATTATTTTATCCCATTTAAAATCGTTGCAGAATGGTCACTCGCGGCGCGGGGGAATGAGAGGCGGTGACGCGGGATGAGGCGCGCGCGCGGGGGCACATCACGCGCGGCCGACGCATCGTGTCCATCAATTGTAGTGTTTTTAGGATAACTTTCGGAAGCTATTTCTCAACATTTTAGTACTGACTATAAAAGAAAAATTACGTGTATTTTTATTTATAACTAGGATCAATAATATATCAAAATTTGGCAGGAAGGTTTAATTGCACCCTGTATATTCGTCGACAATATTCAATTGTTTGGGGTGCTATTACTATCGCATCTTCATTTCTATTAGTCATTAAGTTAGTTTTACTTTACCCAGCTTTTAGGCTTTCAGTGGATAAATCTTTGAGCACTTTTTGTAGTTCTGTTGGTGTTTTTGTAAATAATACTAAGTCATCGACAAATCTGAGGTGTGTTACCATGTTACTGTTATATTTGTCATTTTATGCTCACGCCATTAATTTCCCAGTCTTAATTCTTAAAAATGTCTTCTAGAACGGCCGCAAATAATTTTGGAGACGGAGGGTCTCCTTACTTTTTGAATTTTAAACTCTTTGCATGTCCCTTCCAACTGTATTCTCGCTGTGTCGTCGCTGTACTCTCTAGATATTTTGAATTGCTTGCTTTTGTAAGGCTTTATTAATGGAAGTGTGAATTAGCGAATCGAAGGCTTTGTTGTAGTTCACGAATCCGATATAATATGGCCATGCACCCATATTCGTTTTGTTTTGTATTAATTATTTTAGATTATGAACATGATAAATTTTAGGATTTCTCTGTATACTTTTAGCATTTTAAGCGCTTTCTTTACTCCTCCTGGTTTTTCTATTTCTTGTCTAGGACCTGTCAATCTTAATTATTTGCTTTGTTTCCCCTTTTTTTGAAGTGAAAACTTCTTTAGCGGCGTTGAGCACTTTTGTGGGATGGGTAAAAACTGTGAAACTCGCGTCAGATTTTCGTGTTGATCGAAAAACCATAGAAAAAGCGTAAGACGGTTGGAGAGTAGTGTTTTGTGTCGAACTCGAACTCGAACGAAATGTACAGTCGGGGAAATGAGTTGTTTAGCAGAAATGTACAGTCGGGGAAAATTGTGCTAAGCAGAAATGTACAGTCGGGGAAATGAGTTGTTTAGCAGAAATGTACAGTCGGGGAAATGAGTTGTTTAGCAGAAATGTACAGTCGGGGAAATGAGTTGTTTAGCAGAAATGTACAGTTGGGGAAATGAGTTGTTTAGCAGAAATGTACAGTCGGGGAAAATTGTGCTAAGCAGAAATGTAGTCGGGGAAATGAGTTGTTTAGCAGAAATGTACAGTCGGGGAAATGAGTTGTTTAGCAGAAATGTACAGTCGGGGAAATGAGTTGTTTAGCAGAAATGTACAATCGGGGAAATGAGTTGTTTAGCAGAAATGTACAGTCGGGGAAATGAGTTGTTTAGCAGAAATGTACAGTCGGGGAAATGAGTTG
The DNA here is from genome assembly GCA_963422495.1 of Polyommatus iphigenia. NCBI lineage: Eukaryota > Metazoa > Arthropoda > Insecta > Lepidoptera > Lycaenidae > Polyommatus > Polyommatus iphigenia. Next base: position 7,368,246 of record OY730184.1, read on the forward strand.
TTTAGCAGAAATGTACAGTCGGGGAAAATTGTGCTAAGCAGAAATGTACAGTCGGGGAAATGAGTTGTTTAGCAGAAATGTACAGTCGGGGAAATGAGTTCTTTAGCAGACGCGCTGATTAAGGCCGCGTTTCCACCTGCAAGACAACTGTCGCGAGAAGTGTCTGACAGTCTGTCTGACACTGGTCTGACAGCAGCTTTTTTTTTCGATTATCGATATTTTTTAATCGATTGTAAGGGTTTCGATTATATTAATTAAAACGATCGTTTTTTTTTATCGATTTTCATAAAAAATGGGTTAAAAAATAATGCACAACGTTAATAATTAAGTTTTCACTTCTGCCGGCACTCCCGGAGTGTAACCCGTCTTTTTTTTTGTTAATATCTTGAATTTTCTATTCGTATCAGGTTGTTTTTCAGGATTCCGTACCCTAAAGGTAAAAACGGGACCCTATTATTAAAACTTCGATGTCTGTCTGTCTGTCTGTCTCCTGCCTGTAGTCATCTGAAAATTTCACAGAGAGTGTATTTTTGTTGCCGCTATAACAAATACTAAAAACAAAATAAATTTTTTAATGGGGACTCCCGTATAAAAAACACAATTTTAACCTACTTTTTCTCTATAATTTTACTCGAGTCAAACTCGCACTTGGCCGATTTTTTTTCGATCTTAATAAAGATCAAAATATATGATCGCTTCTTATTCTCATGAGTTTTTTTGGCTTCTTGTTCTAGATAGTCTTTGGGCTTTATATTGTGTTCTTATGCTGTTTGCTATCCAGGATGTAAGAGCCTTTTCTAGTACGTTGTATTTTTCTTGTATGTTGTTGCTGTCTGCTATTGCTTTGATATTGATCATTTTTTGGAGTTCCAACAGAATTTCTGTCGGAAGAGGAGTTGGAATGTTGGACATTCTGAATTTCCTTTTCTTCTTAGTTTCTTTTGGCTTATGTTCATAGTGGCTCTTACCATTCTATGATTTGTGCTGAAGTTTAGTTTGTTAATTACATGTATCTACGTTGAAATGTAACGGGGAATTAGTGAGTATGTATTTTTAATTCTATTACATTAGTGTATTTACCATCAGGAGAAATCCATCTCCATTTCGTGACGCCTTTCTTTTGTAGAATTCATTCATGATTTTCAGGTTGTTTTCATAGGCCCGTTCTCTATGTCCTGCCCTACTTATGTCCATTAGAATTTCGTTTGCCTCTGCTATATTTACCTCTAATATTTTTTCGCCATATATTTGTTTTCCTATTTGGCTATTAAAATCCATCCCATCACAATTTTCTGCTTATTAGATTCTATCAGTGTCGTTTAAGGTTTTCAACAATGTTTCTTTTTCTATCTCATTCGCTTGTTTTGTGGGAGCGTAGGTGATTTATGGCCTGGTATGATTTAGTATTGCACTACGATCCGATTTGCTTTTGAATTATATAATGTTTTTGTTTAATTGTTTTTTCATTGTGAAGCCAACTCCATATATTTCTTTTTTTCTCCTTTGTAGTTTAGGATATAGTCGAGTATTCTCGTATTTCTTCACCTATTTTTCAAGCTTCGCTGAGTCTTAGTATGTCCTAGTATGTAAATTAGTGATTAAGTTTCGTTAAATGACTAGAGATTGAAGTGTCCGCAACTTTACAACATGGTCTTGTTTTGCTTAGGTTTTGATGTTTCAAAAATAAAGTTAAGATCAAAATTTTGTCTGAGTTTTTCCTCTTATTCTAAGTTTTTTTTTTAACTTTATCTAAAAGAGTTTAGCCGGATAGGTATGACGAGTCGGCCCCTAAGTGGGAATCGAATCGAAACTTATGTTTTAATATTGACTTGATGTACAATCACGATTTATGTACTTTTGGCGCCCGACTTCCGGTTTGTCCTGGAGATAGAGAGCAAAACATCCGTATGCTTGACTATTACTAAATGTGATATATCTCTAAAGCTATTTAAGATAAACAAATGAATCTAACGCGAGATGTTAGATTACATTACAGAGTATATCACCTAATTTTTAATTTTTTTTAGAATAAAAATTAACATTAAAAAAACAAAAAAATAAAAAAAACATGTTTTTTTTCTGTGTTCTCCGTGAGTTACAATCACGAAATTAATATATGTTATGCCCCCTTGTGTGATCTATTACCCATAAAAATTGCAGGAAAAAAATGTTGGTGCAACACAATGAAAAAAAAGAAAAAAGTGATTTCAGTGTTATGGTGTACCACCCCTGTATTATAAGGTGCATATTACATCATTGTTCTTTTCGAAATTTGACATAAGTTGGTTTTAAAACATAAGTAAATAGTCCTAAAAGATAAAACAATAGTTAAAAAATCGGCCAAGCGTGAGTTGAAGGGTAAGGGAAAAATCGGCATAATATGTGTTTTTTTGTATGGGAACCCCTCTCAATTTTTGAGTTTATTTTAATTGTATTAATAATTATTAAAGTTAATAAATACAACTGAGTATTTTGTGAACATTTTAAATGCCTACCTTCTTTTTTGATGTGCAAGGGAAACCCAACATGGGTGCCCCGGGTTGGGGATGTGCCTCAGTTAGTCTGAAGCACCCCGGGGGTATGTGGGACTCTTACCCACTAAAACCACCTGCGGTTTGCCTTCAGCCGTATACGGAGGGATATCCTGGATCTGTTTATGTATAGGCTGTATCTTAAGAACGGCTAAAGCTAGACTTTTGAAATGTTTATAGATTGTATATAGGTATCTGTTGCCGCTATAACGAAACACTAAAAACAAAATAAATTAAATATTTAAGGGGGGCTTCCATACAACAAACGTCATTTTTTTGCTCGATAGCAATAATGGCAATAGGTAGGCACTTAAAATGTTCATAAAATACTCAGTTGTATTTATTAACTTTAATAATTATTAATACAATTAAAATAAACTCAAAAATTGAGAGGGGCTCCCATACAAAAAAACACATATTATGCCGATTTTTCCTTTACCCTTCAACTCGCGCTTGGCCGATTTTTTAACTATTGTTTTATCTTTTAGGACTATTTACTTATGTTTTAAAACCAACTTATGTCAAATTTCGAAAAGGACAATGATGTAATATGCACCTTATATTATAATACAGGGGTGGTACACCATAACACTGAAATCACTTTTTTCTTTTTTTTCATTGTGTTGCACCAACATTTTTTTCCTGCAATTTTTATGGGTAATAGATCACACAAGGGGGCATAACATATATTAATTTCGTGATTGTAACTCACGGAGAACACAGAAAAAAAACATGTTTTTTTTGTTTTTTTAATGTTAATTTTTATTCTAAAAAAAATTTAATAATTGTTTATCTTAATTAGCTTTAGAGATATATCACATTTAGTAATAGTCAAGCATACGGATGTTTTGCTCTCTATCTCCAGGACAAACCGGAAGTCGGGCGCCAAAAGTACATAAATCGTGATTGTACATCAAGTCAATATTAAAACATAAGTTTCGATTCGATTCCCACTTGGGGGCCAACTCGTCATACGTATCCGGCTAAACCCTTTTACTATCAGATTAGATAGGCTATTAAATGAGGTTTATTTTAATGTGTAGGTGTCTTAACAAAAAGATAATAGAATTTTAGGTTTCATTGAAATATCCCTAGACTATGTTATTGTGTTTAGTTGCCCCAAATATTTTTGATCGCGCCGGAGAGTTATATATTTTCAGTGATTTTTAACTAAGTATGTCCTTTTTTGGGTTAAGTATATCAAATGCATCTGTCTGTCTGCTGGGCTTGAGCCTTGACATAACCCGATCAAGTAACGTGGGCCCGCCATTTACATATTATTAAGTAAATGGCGGGCCTACGTTACTTATCAAAGGGCACGGAAGTGCGCAGGCTAAGTTCTACCAGGCCGCGGTGCACTATTTACACGAATCGTTTCGACGCTCTTTTGACCACCCGGTAGCTCAGTGTTGCGATTTGCGAGTGCAAAGATAAAATTATACCTTATAATTAATGATATATACTAGTCTAGTAGGTCGTGGTAGACGAGCAAGAAATACACCATGTCGACGAGTACATCTACTTGGGCCAGTTAGTTTCTTTTGACAATAGACCAGGAAAGGAAGTCGATCGCCGAATCGAAAACGCCTGGAAGAGCTACTGGTCCATGAAGAAGCTAATGAAGGGAGACTTACCAATCTCCCTGAAGCGCAAACTCGTCGACATGTGTATTCTGCCTATCCTAACCTACGGTGCGCAAACTTGGTCATTGACCGATTTGCAAAAGTCCCAACTCGGGGTTTGCCAAAAAGCAATGGAGCGCAGTATGTTGGGAGTAAGTCTTCTGGACAAAATAAGGAACACAATACTGCGCTCACAAACAAAAATTACGGACGTAGGAGTTAAGGCGGCTAAGTTAAAGTGGAATTGGGCTGGCCACGTTAGCCGTATGCATCCCGACCGCTGGGCAAAGATATCGACAGAGTGGGTACCTGAAGATGGAAGACGCAACCGTGGCCGGCCTAGGAAAAGATGGCGCGATGAGCTGGAGACGTACCAGCCGGGCTGGCCATCGGTGGCGCTGGAGCGAGACAAGTGGAAGACCCTGGGGGAGGCCTTTGCCCAGCAGTGGGAAAGTATAGGCTAACAAAAAAAACTAGTCTAGTACTTAAGCGGTAGATATCAATTTCTCTAACATTATTGAAAAGTCGCGCAGACTTATTTTAGGCCGAGAATGATAAATTGTTGGGCCCCGTATTTTTTTTTTTTTGTATTTTTAAATTCAAAGCACAACATAATGAAATAAAAAAATGAATAATTGTTTCATGTGACACATCCCTGATTTTTAGCACTATGTTTATAGGTTTTAAACAAAATTTTGTGATAGGTACACCTAACCTAACACAATAGATAATAACTTTTTATAATTTCATTTTATGCTTCTTTTTAAAAGGAAACCTGGAAAATTCCGAAACATTGAAAGTTTTTAACTTAATATAAAGAATAACAGCATACCTTTCTTGATGACGTCGACTTTTTCTTGAGGTGTAAGATCTAATTCAACAATCATATTATTTTCATCAGGTGTGTGTGTGCAGCCTTCATCGTTATTATCTTGATTAAATGTATCATCTGCGTAATTAAAGGGGAAAATTAAGTTATCACAATAAAATCAACTGATTTTGGCAAGGATAAAGAAAAAAAAAACAAAAAACAATTCTTATTAAAACATTACTAACCTTCATCTTCTTCACAGATCGATGATTTTTCAAGTTTTACTAACGAAGTTTCATCAAATTCACATTCTGAAAAAAAGGTTAAATCAGTGGGATTGGTTATATTTCGCGGTTAACCGCGGCAAAGATCGGAAAGTCACCTTGCGACGACTTACGCTGCAGGCTGCAGCGGAACGACTCGACGCGACATAATAATTATACTTCAGTTGTGTGGTCTAAAGCACACTCGTTTTTGGGCCATTCCACTACAGACGGCCCTTAACGAGAATTTTTAAAATGCGGCATTAGTTACATTTTTCAATTGGAATATACGAAAGAACATGTGTATTTACTAACAACTTTTATCGGTAAAAAATGGAATTTGAATAATTTAGAGCGTTTTTAAACAATATCGTCTAAGGGACGCGATGTTTTTTCCCATATTTTTAAATTAAAATAGCATATATTTCAAATTAATGTTTAGTTGTAGTATAGTTATACAGCAATACGTCAAAATCTTTTGTATAAATTACACTATTCAATCGTTTTTAGTGATTTAGACGATTAATTTTGTCAGGCCAATAAACAACTGAAAATTAAAAAAAAATACAATTTGGTACAGTTTTATTACAAACTTACTAGTATAATTATATATTCCATATCGAAAATTTTAAAATTTGTTAGAGAATTGCGATTTAATTCACCTTTAAGAGATTTGAGAATTTTGATGTTGCGCCCGCGATCGTAGAAATGGTTAATAATTTCTAGTACTTATAACTATAATTACTTTTATCTAGTTACATACTTTCTTTGTTTTATGCTATTTTTGAATATAGGCAAGTTATTTTGTAAAAATTTCGCAATAACCAGTATTCACATAATCTGAACTCATCGCAGTTCTTAATGGCGGGTCAAATTGGTTGCACCCGCGATGGCACTTCGGCCTGTTTTGTGGCCCTTCATACATTTGATGAAGGTTTTCATTTATAAATCATTGTTAAACTAGTCAAAATGTATCCCTTCAAGGGATATTTTATAAATAAATATGCTTTATTTTGCCTGTAGGAAGCTTTAAGTGTGTTAAACTGTTGCACCCGCGATAATGGAATAGCCCTTTTACAATGCTAGTATACATGATAATTATTGATAAGTAAAGTACCTGTTCACACGCGCTAAAAGCACGCCCCCTTTCACCCTGTCGGTTGCATGCCCGAAAATCGCACAAGCATCGATTTTTGAGCATGCTTATTATCAGCAACGTTTCAACATACATACTAGGGCTAAGAACTCACCGAGCGGTTTTTTCTCACGCGCCCGCCGCGAGCCCGCAGCCTTCGTAGAGGACAGTTTTGGTCGCCCGCAGCTTCCGAACCGCTTCCGTTTTATTTCTGAACTCACGAGACCGCTGATTTAAGCGGGCCCGTAGCCGCCGCGACCCGCGGTCGCGATCAGCGCCCGCAAACTCTGCGGGCGATCAGATCAGCAGTAGCCGTAGTAGGCGATCGTAGTAGAAACCGCCTGTCTTGCGATCATCGCCCGCAGAGTTTGCGGGCGATGATCGCGACCGCGGCGGCTACGGGCCCGCACAAATCAGCGATCTCGTGAGTTCGGAAATAAAACCGCAGCTCCGCAACCGCGGCGGGCGCGGGCGAAAACCGCTCCGTCGCACAGTGGTCCGAAATCGCTAAATAGTGGACATTCGCAAAAAAGTTGGATTTTGGTGTGGAAAAAAATACCATTCGATAGATTTTAAGAAGAGTAACAATAAATCCGTAATAATTTTTTTACAAAAATATATATTTAAGGTGAAAAAAACATTATTACGAAAAATTCTGTACGGGAAAGAATCTACAAATCGATTTTTTGCAAAAACTACTAAGCCATACTGGATCATTTTTTAAACAAGTGAAGTTCTAGTGATATATAGGGTTTAGAAAAGAAAATACGCAAAATTTACGTGCAGCCTTTTGCAGTAGCAGGTGTTCAAAATTTTGAAATAATGGTACTTACTTTTTAGGTGTGGAAAAAAATATCATTCGATAGATTTATAAAAAAGTAACAATAAATTTTCAATAAGTTTTTTGCAAAAATGTATTTTTTAAGGTGAAAAAAAAAATTACGAAAATTTTGTGTGGAAAAGTATCTATGAATAGATTTTTTATAAAAGCTACTGGACCATTCTGGAACATTTTTGAAAGGAGTAAAGTTCTAGTGGTATGTAAGGCTTAGAAAAAAAAGTGCGCAAATTTGCGTGCAGCCTTTTGCACTAGCAGGGGATCAAAATTTTGAAATGTTTGTATTAACATTTTAACGATTTATTTCTATTTCTCTAATGGCTGTCGCGTTAATTGTTTAGGTTTTTAAAATAAGTTACTTATATCATTTTTGTACAGATTTACAAACCAACTTCTGGATCTTGAGTCAACCCGGATATTTTTCAGGCTATCATGAACACATTGGTGAATAGTCAGAGATCCCTATAACCCCTAATTGAAATCCCCTAGGGAAATAGCAGAGCTGTATGTAAAGCTTTATCCATGGTACTACATGCCTGCAAGTGTTCACAAACTCCTTATACATGGTGCTGATATTTGTAAGCATTTTGGCTTTATTCCAATTGGCTATTTAAGTGAAGAAGCTTCAGAGGCAAGCAATAAAGAATTTAGAAATAAAAGTGATATAAACAAGGAATATGAGTCGAGCAAAAACTAATGAAGATTTGTTGCACAACTTTTGAATAAGCTTTGATCCATATTTGTCTTACATTCGACCAAAGTTGTCTAAAAATAAACACCAAGAATTTTATCCAGGCACAGTCAAACTTGTGCTTGAACTCGTTGCTTGAAAGACTTTTTAAGGACTCGTTTTATATATTATGCCCATACGGTTCTGTGAATGCATTCTATAGCGGTACACAAAACTCAAAAGGGGAGATCGCACACGTCACACTTTTTGTGTGATCGAGTCTGCGGCTTCCATACAGTCTGATGGCGCGCGCCATGCAGATCACACAAAAAGTGTGACGTGTGCGATCTCCCAAGAGGTGTTTAATTTTCAATTAGGTGTTATAGGGATCTCTGATTATTCACCAATGTGTTCATGATAGCCTGAAAAATATCCGGGTTGACCCAAGACCCAGAAGTTGGTTTGTAAATCTGTACAAAAATGATATAAGTAATTTATTAAAAACCTAAACAATTAACGCGACAGCCATTACAGAAATAGAAATAAATCGTTAAAATGTTAATACAAACATTTCAAAATTTGGATCCCCTGCTGGTGCAAAAGGATGCACGCAAATTTGCGCACTTTTTTTTTCTAAGCCTTACATACGACTAGAACTTTACTCCTTTCAAAAATGATCCAGAATGGTCCAGTAGTTTTTATAAAAATCTATTCTTAGATTCTTTTCCACGCAAAATTTTCGTAATTATTTTTTTTTCACCTTAAAAAATACATTTTTGCAAAAAACGTTGATAATTTATTGTTACTTTTTTATAAATCTATCGAATGATATTTTTTTCCACACCTAAAAAGTAAGTACTATTATTTCAAAATTTTGAACCCCTGCTACTGCAAAAGGCTGCACGTAAATTTTGCGTATTTTCTTTTCTAAACCTTATATACCACTAGAACTTCACTCCTTTCAAAAATGATCCAGTATGGCTTAGTAGTTTTTGCAAAAAATCGATTTTTAGATTCTTTCCCGTACAGAATTTTTCGTAATAATTTTTTTTTCACCTTAAATATATATTTTTGTAAAAAAATTATTAAGGATTTATTGTTACTATTTAAGAAATCTATCGAATGGTATTTTTTCCACACCTAAAAAGTTAGTAAAATTATTTCAAAATTTTGAACCCCTCTACTGCAAAAGGCTGCACGTAAATTTGCATAATTTTTTTTCTAAACCTTAAATACCACTAGAACTTTACTTGTTTCAAAAATGAACCAGAATGCCCTAGTAGTTTTTGCATAAAATCTATTTATAGATTCTTTCCCATACAACATTTTCGTAATTTTTTTTTTTCACCTTAAAAACACATTTTTGTAAAAAACTTATTAAGGATTTATTGTTACTCTTCTTAAAATCTATCGAATGGTATTTTTTTCCACACCAAAATCCAACTTTTTTGCGAATGTCCACTATTTAGCGATTTCGGACCACTGTGAGTCGCTCACTAAGAAATTCCCACTTGGGATGTTGATTTCTGTACATTATCACTGATGTGAATACATAATCAAATTCAAATTAACTCTCGTTAAACAACACTTGTTAAAAAAATCTGTGTGTAAAACCATACCTAATTTTATTTCTGTTTGATAATTTTCATCGTTCTTCTCAATTTTGATATCTGAAACAAAAGAAAAATTCAAAACCCCTTACTGATAAAGACAACTAGGCTGACAAAACAATCCAAGGTATCTTTGTTTGTTATGTGACTTTTCTTATGTGTTAGAGAAAGACAAGCTGAATCTGTTACAATATGCAGTTATTAATATTATGTAAACATAAATTATTACTCTCAAATAATTATTTCAAATAATGTATGATAAGCATGCATGAATAAATACCTAGGGGAAAAGAATCCTTGACATCAGAAGCCAGTGTAAAGAATTCATCTGAAATCAAATCATGAAGGATTAATATAACTTTGATATCCACTGAACAAAAATATCTTGCACATCATCATCCATACTAATAGTAGGGGAGGGGAGGGTGCTATTTGTGTAGTCACTCGAGCGTCATGGAGACCTAGTAGGTTTTTTACATTAGGGAAAACTGATAAAAAAATAATAAGAGCGTTTTTTATTTTAGCGGTGGGTTCAGAAACTGCAGCCATTTTAAAGTTTTGCAAAAGAAAATATATCCAGAAAATTGCTTATTTAGGTCAGTTATAAATATATTTTAGACAACAAGGACTAAATCATTTAGTTTAGTGCAAAATAAAATATTTGCGAAGCTTAGTTAGGAAAATATGAAGCTTTATTTTTTTATATTTTAAAATGTCCCTACAGGCTTATCTAACCTTTAATTCGTCAGTGCTTTAGCCTTTATACGAAAGCTTCTTTGGGGTATACTAAACATCCTCTATCTTAATCTGACAGATCCGATGACATTTCAATATTTTAAAAAAAATTTTTCAACCCACCACGTGAAAAATCTGATTTCTATACCATGATAACTAGACACATGTTGGAAGCCTATACAAGCTTAATCTGACACGCTCGAGCTTCTCCCGAAATCCCCTCTTCCCCTCCCCAACTATAAGTTGCAAAAACTAAACTTATAAGTTAATAAGGTCAGGTGGGGTAAGAGGGACGCTGGGGGAAGAGGCACTGTAACGAATAACTAGAAAACTATAACGCCTAGCTCTATGGTCACTACGTCGATAAAACAGTATTAGGTATAATTCATATATTCTTGGATAGATGGTGCTACAACACGGCAACTAAGCAAGTAAAAGAGAGAGAAATAATTAGTTGTCAAACAAAAAAAACACGACCTTGCGGCGCTCCTTGTTTGTGTTCATAAAATATTTAAAAACATCAGTTTTGCGGGTGATTGCTATGGTAAGTGTAATTATCACATTTAATCTTTATTTTCTACATATTGTATTGTTTGTAGTGTGTGTTTTTAGTGCTTTTTCGATGTCAATAAAAACATTACCTTCAAAATGGCAAGCTGGGAAAGAGGAACGGCTATACCAGGTTAAGAGAAACGTATGTTCCTCTTTTCCGGTTTCAGGGGGTCCAAACATTTTTAAATCCGCTAAAATACCGGCTGACTTTTTAAGTAGGGGGATCTGTTGAACAGTGGCCCAGAAAAAGTTTGAAAGCTCATAACTTCACCAAGAGTGATTATAATCGTGATCTTCTTGATATGTATTATTTGTTGTTTATTAAACTTTGAATTTGCATTAAAATTTTAGCTTTAAGTCTATTGCAAATTTAACAGTTACTGTTTTTTTAAGTCGGGAAATGGTTCACTGTGTACTACCATATGTACACACTGAACCAGGGGGTTAGCCTACAGTGAACCAACGCCTAAATTTTATTAATTTGGGGTGATATAATTTGTTTAATAATATTATTAGTGATATAATTTGCTTAGTAAAATTATTAATAATTAAAACATCAGTTATATATATGGAAATAAATGTTTTATTTGCGTAAAAATTAAACAACATTAAAATTAACATATTTTTTTAACAATTTAAAATAAACATATAACAATCATTTAATACCAGAAAAAGTTTAGCACCTCTGACCTTACCTGTATGTTCCTGTTACCCCAAATTTCGTTTTTGTGTTCTATCAGCTTAAATAATACCTTATTTGAAACGAGGTAAGGTTTTCTTTCACTTAACTAAAAAAAGTAATTGATACATGCTATATAAACACTTAAAAACGTGAGTTATCACTTAAAAGTATCGAGTGTTCCTCTTACCCCAAGTCTCGGGAAAGAGGAACGTTTTTATGACCTACTTTTGTTGCTAAATTGTGCCGTAATTATACGAACAATCTAGTTCTGTAAAAAAAATGTTAGTATATTTCAAAAGCAAAGATTTGTTTCAATTCATATCGCAATAAATGTATAATTTTGAAAGCTGGAGGCCAAAATGTTCACAAACCAATAAATTATGTTTCTCTTACCCCACCTGACCTTAACTGCAAAATATATTTTTCTTTTAAAATAAAATAAAATACCGAAAAGATATGTATGGCTGTAGGTTTGTCAGTGTTACATCTACATGCTTAAATTTGATGCAGAAATTAGCAGAGAGAAATAGACTAGGATGGACAAGGGTAGAAGAAAAGACTAGGGCCGTGGTCCCCAACCTTTTTATCATACGGGCTACAAATATGTCTTGGTCTTGGTGTCACGGGCCGCAACAACAAAATTTTAGGGTCAAATTAACGATTTAAAAGGGGAAAAAATTTCACGTCTTTCACGAAGACTTTATATTATTTTGCCAGTGGGCGTGAGTTTCAAAATGGTTTAACATCATGCGGGCCACAGATAAAGTAACAGCGCGGCGGACCGCGGGTTGGGGATAGCTGGACTAAGGCATAGCTTTTTAAAATTCTTTAAGTACTACAGAAGGCAAAAAGATTCTTTCTTACTTTTTACATAGTCCCGAAATTTGTTCTCACAAGCCTGAACCTGGTCTTTGAACTTGGCAGCGTCTGTTAGGCTCGATATACAGTCATCACATATCATGTTACTGGTATTCAGCGCCTCAGGTATAATCATCTGAAAATTCAAGTTATTTTAATGTTTACTTTTAAAACAATAAAGTATAATTTACACAGAGCCAGTACTGGCTGCCAATAAGACTGGCAGCCAGTATTGGCTTGGCATATGCCGCATGTGAACAGTTTTACAAGCCAGGCCAAACTGTTCACACGCGGCATATGCCAAGCCAATACTGGCTGCCAGTCTTATTGGCAGCCAGTACTGGCTCTGTGTAAATTATACTTAAGAGGTAATTATATAAACATGGACCTAATATTTAATGAGTATTGACACACTTTGTCATCTTAACTAAGGTAAAAGACCTAATGCTAGACACTGAACTAATTGATGACACTTATGACAAAAATACTATAAAAATAAGAATTATTCTAATTATTTCTCACCACTGTAAATTTTATAAGCTTCTCAAGCTATCTGCTGAATTGAAAAAATATATTAGAGACGCCTTCGGGAACAAAATTTTAAAATGGGATTAGTTTTCGTAAATAATATGACCACATCAACACGCGCTCGGCAATTTCTTAGCAAATAGGTTAAGGAAGGCGAAATTTTGCACGTAAGTTTTGAATACATTTATTTGATTTTTTGTAATTTCTATTGATTTCATTGGATTAATGGTCATGTTGTATACACTAATTAATGTTTATTTAAGATTTTTTATCCATTTTCCCTAACAATATAAAGGGTGTCTACTATTAGTTCTTGAAAATGTAAAAAACCTAATAAATGACATGGATCTCATCTTTGAGTTTTGCAATACATACTATAGTTATTTTGTACTTTATTCTACTGCAAAAATCATCACTATTCTCTGAAAATATAATTCTATCTATCAACAATCTAAGAACTTAGAACTACTGCACCTAAAAATGGACATGGTGTCTAATATTAGACCTTGTACTGATCTAAAAATCGATTGCTTTAGTTTTTTAGCAGTAAAAAGAAGAAAAAGGAGAGCTGAGAAAAGAAAGAAGAAAAAGGAAGAGGCAAAAGAAGCATGGAGACTAAAGACTGAAAATAAATTTGCTAGGAAAAAAATATGAAAAATAAAAATAAAAGGAAAGATAGTTTCAGCATGGAAGAAGAATGAATAGAATCTGGAGACAACATGGATAATATTTCTGATGCATGTAGTTACTATGATGAAGTAAATGAAATCTTTTGAAAAATGGCAAATAAAGACCTAATAATAGGAAAAATGTATAACGTAATGTAATGTTCTATGTCAACTATTAGTTCATATTGGTGTCTACTATTAGTGATGTTCGTTTTTTGTGGTCATCTATTAGTACTTATGACTAAGTTTACAAAAATACCAATAATATATTTTTTAATTGATTTGTCAGAGAATAATTATAATAGTTTTATTTTGTAAGAGTTACTGAAGATACGGAAGAAGTTATCAATCCTTTATTGTCATAAATATATATTTTATAACGTTCAAATCTTTCATGTTTCCTTAAAGTGTCTGCCATTAGGTCTTTTCCCTTATATACTTTTCCAGAATGAACTTTAACACTTACAGTAATATTGAAAGTTTTTTGTAATATTTCTCCGTATGATTCGTTTGTTCCATTGTGTTTATTTGGTAAAGTAAAATTCCTAAAGTTTCCATCGGTGTGACAGAATCGACATATTGAACTTAAATTCCATATACCAGACATTATAAACATAAACTTAATAAATATCAATAGTTTGTGCTAATATTGGTTGAAACTAGGTAAAGAAAAACACAGATTTCACATTTCCGAATAATTCTAGGAAAAACCAAGGAAAATCCAAATCTATAAACTAGTAATCTGTGAACCAAATGAAGCCTTAATCTGTGGAAAAACTACTGCTATCCAGGGTGACCATATTTAAATTACAGATCCTGCCTTACTTTGGTCAAAAAACTGCCAAATCCTGCCAAAGCCTGTAGTAAAAAATGCCCAAATACTACCATCTTTATTTACTGTTGTTTTAAAGTAAGAAAAGTAAAACTACACATATAATATATTGCATTTTTTATTAGATTAAACATTCGCATCGTCTTCTTCCATTTCTTCATCTTTATACATAGATTTGTTCATGCGATTCAAAATTTATTTTGTAGGTTTGAAGGAAAATTTACAATCAGAATCACTGTGCTCACCAATGCCTTGCTAAACATGCAACATAGATGCAACATGTTTGCTTATAAAATCGGCCAAGTGCGAGTCAGGCTCGCTCACGAAGGGTTCCGTACCGTTACAGAGAGAAATCAGAAAGTAGGCAAAAAATTGTGTTTTTTTTATGGGATTAAATATTTATTTTATTTATAATTTATTATTAATAATTAAATTAAAAATATAATTAAGGATTTTGTCAAAATTTAAAGCGTTTAGCTGCAGTTGCCAATATAGATTACAATTTACGAGCAAAAAAAATACGTTTGTTGTATGGGAGCCCCCCTTAAATATTAATTTTATTTTGATTTTAGTATTTGTTGCTCCGGTTGCTTGGTTTAGGGGCACCGGAAATACACAATCTGTGAAAATTTCAGAACTCTAACTATAGCGGTTCTTGAGAGCTACAGCCTGGAGACAGACAGACGGACAGACGAACATCGAAGTCTCATGAAGTCCCGTTTTTACCCTTTGGGTACGGAACCCTAAAAACTTTTTTTTGTATTGATTTGGGAGAAAATTCTTTCGCATGAAGCGTTAGACATTGGTAAGCAAAAGCGCTTATTCCATTTCACTAAATTTAGATATCTAAATGATTTAGTGACTAAATTTAGTCAAGTGGAATAACATTTAGTAACTTTCTAAATGTTATTCCACTTGACTAAATTTAGTCACTAAATCATTTAGATATCTAAATTTAGTGAAATGGAATAAGCGCTTTAACAATCCCTTTAAAACATTTAAAATTAAACTGTTTATTAGAATTTCGCATTTTGCCTATTGCACCCCAAAAATTATCTACAGACTACACTTAAAACAGAATTTGAATTACTACCACCAGATTCTAATAAATCACTGACTTCTTTGATGCAAAAATAACATTTACTTTTCATACCCCAATCCTGCCAAAACCTGCCAAGTTTCTAAAACGTCAACCGATCATGCCATAGGCCAAAATAAGACGCCAATCCTGCCAAAATGGCAGGAACCTGCCACATATGGTCACCCTGCTGCTATCTGTGCTTTGATTTGTTTTTTTTATTTATTTATTGGGAGCTGGAAACGAGTCCTTTGCTTCAAAAAAAATACAGTAAATATCAAATTAAAATAAAAAAAAAATGTCTTTCTTCTTTCTTCTTACCAAGAAGCTTACACCCTAATGGAGGTTTCATGCAGAACAAAAAAGTGAAGGTCAAATATTTGAACTCTGTTGACCTTTTTGTTATGTCCTGTTCTTTTCTTTTGATAGTTCTCACTCGCTCGCTTGTAAAACACAGAGTTGCCAAAGCGTTTTATATTTTCCCTATTAACAAAATCAATTTTAGTTTTTAAGCCTAAAATACGTCCCATATACACGATTAAAAAAACCTTACAATTAAATAAATAATAATTCAAGGGTGGTTTTTGGTTGCATAACATCAAAAGCAAAAAGAAAAATAAACTTATGATTTTTTTTATTCACATTACTCCCATTTTATAATGTTAGTATTTTTTTATGGCAACATAAGCAAATGTCAGAACGTATACAAAACATTATGCACAGGGGTGAATCTTCGAAGAAAAAAATTAAACCCAATTTTTGACCATCAGCAAGGGTATCATAGAATTTTTTTTTTTCTTGACGTGAAAATTGTCTATACTAGAGTATACCATAGATACCGGAAACAAAACAAAGCCTGTCAAAATGTCTTGAATGATGAATCATTGCAATTTTGTAGCGGTTGAGTGAAGACGTCGAGTTAATTCTCCGTGCTTATCCTCCTGTTTCAAAGTTGTGATATTTGTGTGCCAGTACCTATTCGTGGGTGTTGAACAACAACATGAAGAATAAGTGCTGTGTTCCGCATTGCGAAAGCAGGCGTAATACTGTTAGTCTTCATCGTTTTCCAAAGACTGAGATAGGACTCAATAAGTGGTTGCAAAAGTGTTCTAAAAGTGGTGATTTTACGAAGTTTAGTTCCAAGGAGCTACGTAAAATGTTTGTTTGTCACAAACATTTTGAAAAACGGTTTGTGACTTCTACATTTCGCCTTCGTCAATCTGCGTATCCTACATTATTTTCTTCTGAAGAAATCAATACGGGAATACCTATTGCTGAAGAAATTGACAGTGGTAAGTAGGCATTTTACATTTTTACAATAATTATCAATATTTAATGTTTCAAAATAGAAGCTACATTACTCTGCCAGTACCTTGTGGCTATTACAATACTATTACATTTAATATATAATATTTTAGTCTGAACTGTGTACTGTAAAAATAGAATTTGGACTATCTTATACATAAAATATTTTTTTAGAGTTCCTTACCTGAAGGGTGAAAACGGTAATTGAGACTTCAATGTCTGTGTGTCTGTCCATCTGTCTCTGGAGATACAGCCCCCCGAGACAAGTGGCAAAACGCTAACGCTACAAAATGTATGCGATTTGACATAAGTCATCGCTTCGCTAGCGAATACTAATGTCAAATCCATACATTTTGTAGCGTTAGCGTTTTGCCACTTGTCTACACCACAAGAAGAAGAAGAAGTCTAGCTGTAGCTGTTTTTGAGATCTGCCCCCGTGGGCAGATCTCAAAAACAGCTACAGCTAGACTTCTGAATTTTTCACAAATTGTGTATTTTTGTTGTCACTATAACAACAAATACTAAAAACAAAATAAAATTAATATTCAGAGGGGAGACTCCCCTAATACAATAAACATGCTTTTTTGCTTATTACCAATAATAGCAACAGGCTACTGAACTTATCACTAATTTTTTTTTTACAAAATCATTCGTTATTTTGTTCTTTAAGAATTAAACCAATAATAAATTAAAGTAGAATGTAAAAAATTTAAGGGGCTCCCATCAAAAACACAATTTTTGGCCTTTAATTGTTGCTCTAAAATTATTTACAGTTCTGAACCCATAGTGCCCGAGTCCAACTTGCACTTGGCCTATTTTCTATTTTATTTTTATAAAGACTCTTAAAAACATTTTGTTAAATGAGATAATAAAAGCTAATATAATTGATATTATCTTCTGTTTCAGAAAATTGTACTCATTCACTGGATCATAATTATTATTACACACAGAGTGTAGAGAGACAAAAACATGATGATCATGCCTATTGCAAGCAAAGAAGATCACCACTGAGAGAACTTCTAGCACAAGAAAATACAGTTTTATGTAAGTGCTTGATATTAACAATTTATTTTTAAATTAACTTCAAAAAAGTAATTCTTTTTTGTTTTACTTGGTTTTGTTCAACTTAAGGAATAATGCAAGTTTCATCAAAATTGTTTTAGTAGTTATTGAGTAGTAGTAATTGTAGTCACTTTCATATTTTTAAATACTAAATTAGTAAAATAATAGTTTATCAATAAATACTTATAAAATGTCAAAGTTTGTGAATAATGAATATTATATATGAAATTTATAGTTAATTAATACACATTAAGTGAAAGTTTTTAAAATCAGTCCAGTAGTTTCTGAGCCTATTAATTACAACTAAACAATTAACAAGCAAACAAACAAAGATTACCTCTTTATAATATTAGTGTGGATATACATTTTTTTCTTGTAGTCACAAATTTTTTTATCTTTTAAAGTATGTTCTTTATACATATATTTTCAGACATCAATAAACCATCTATATCTTCAAAACCTGTCACAGAAGGTGCAGATGATGAGTTCAAACACCATAATATGTCGATAGGTAAAATATTATTATTAAAAAAAAAATCAAAATATTTTATTTCCAAATAGGTTAACAAAGTTAACACTTTTAGAACGTCGTGTCTACATGAGGCCTACCACCGGTTCGGGAACTAACCCGGCGAGAAGAACCGGCGTAAGAAACTCGCGCGGGTCCACCTTTTACCAAAAAGGTGGAAAATAACAATGGTAGCTTAAGCTAATTTACACTAAGTATGTAAGTAAAGTAAGTGAAAATGTGGTACATTTATATAGAAGTGACCTATGGTCTGTAAATCAGTAACCTTATAATAAGCCTTAGCACACAAACGTTCTTTAACAACTTTTTTAAATTTATTGATTGAAAGATTTTGAACGTTTTCTGGGATTTTATTGAATAGGCGTATACATTGACCTTTGAAAGATTATCAATGATTATATTATTGACATACAATAAATTATATTTATTGAAAGTTTGTGAATATTTTTTGAGTATGGCTGAATAGATGTTACACTTTCTCTGAAAAGCTTTTGTACTGTTTTTATAAAATTTTGTGTGGTAGAACATTACTTACGCTCAGAAGTTTGATTAACATGAAATTGGCATCACATAAAGATATACTTAACAATTATTAACAAGCAAACAAAGTTTCCCTCTTTATAATACTTATAAGTGTAGATATACATTTTTTACTTGTAGTCACAATTTTTTTTTATCTTTTAAAGTATGTTCTTTATATATTTTCAGACATCAATGAACCATCTACATCTTCAAAACCTGTCACAGAATGTGCAGATGATAAGTTCAAACACAATATGTTGACAGGTAAAGTATTATGAATGATTATATTAACATTCAATGAATAATATTTATTTATTTACTGAACATGAGTATGAATAAATTATTTATTTATTTTCAGAAACAATAGTCCCACACAGTACAACTTTAAAGGTTTCCAGGAAACCTTACATAAACAAAAAGAAATTAAATCCTGTGTCTTTAAAATTACTAGCAGAATATAAAAAAGCCAAGAGGAAGTTAAATTTTTTGACCCGTGCTAAAAAAGCTATGAAATTATCAAAAATGGGATTGTTTGAAAAATTAACAGCTGGTGTTCATCCGTTAACAAAAAAGATAATTTGGATGCAGATTAGCCAAGCTACAAAGGAAACAAAAGGAAGAAGATTTTCTGATGACGAAAAATTAATAGCTCTAGCCATTATGAAGCAAGGTCCCAAGACATATAAATTTTTAAGAAGAATTTTTATTCTACCTTCAGTGAGGACTATAAACAAAATGATTCAAAAATTAAAAGTGGACTCTGGCATCAACACTGCTATATTTGATGCTATAAAATCTGAAGTAAGTATTTAAATTAATATTGTGATGTTTTGTTTAAAAAGGTGAACAGAGTGATCATTAGCATAATATTATGTAACCTTTTTATTTTTAGGTGCAAAACTGGCCAGAATCAAAAAAGTACTGTAATATAATTTTTGACGAAGTGGCCTTAGAACCTGGTCTCTCTTATGACAAACACAAGGATAAAATAAGTGGCTTTGTGGAATTGAACACCATAACAAATAATTATGCGGACCACGCTTTAGCATTTATGGTGCGAGGTGCTTTACACAAATGGCAGCAACCTATAGGATTTTATTTTTGTGAAGGTGCTACTTCTTCTAATATTTTAAAAAATATATTAAAAGAGGTAGTTAATGCAGTTACAAACACTGGTTTACTTCCCGTGGCAATAGTATGTGATCAGGGGACAGCATTTCAATCTGCTATCAATAAATTAAAAGAAGAAACCAGAAGAAGTCAGATATTGTTGAATGAGGCTATAGGTAAGTTAAAAAACATAAATTAATTATTAAAATTAACCTAAACACTTTACCCTTATTGTACAACTTAATGTAAGTATGTTTAATCTTATTTTTTATTTTTATTTTCAGATAACACAGTGAAAATAGGCAAGCAAAATATGTTTGTAATGTATGATCCCCCACACCTCATTAAAGGAATCAGAAATAATTTTTTAACGAAAAATATAAAATATGGGGGAAAAATTTCTAAGTGGAGTGACATTGTTGATGTATATAATACAGACTGTAAGCATGCTGACATGCGCATGCTTCACAAATTGAATGACGAACATGTTATTCCTGAAAAAATAAAGAAAATGAAAGTAAGTAGAATCCATATTCATACTACTATTATAAATGCGAAAGTGTGTCTGTCGGTCTGTCGTCGATTTTGCTGAAATATTACTAGGGATATTTTTATCTCGGAAAATTTACGGTTCCCGCCCGATAAACGATTCTAAGATTTGATTTGAAAGGCATGACACTACGATGTTGCCACTTTCCAACAGATCTTATATTTTGGTATATTTTATCATGTCAATATTATAATTTATTTGGTTGGAAGACTGCAGACCAAGTGAGGGCAAAATATATTTTATCGTATAGCATCTGTGTGCGGTAGCTTGCTATACCTACTATTGACCTCACTTTGTCTATAATAATTGTTGTATTAAAGTGTTTCATAACGTTAGTCTTTAGGATGACCTTATAGTTATGACACCGACATTATAACAAGTATTATACTTTATCATATTATTATATTTTGTGTATTATTTTTAATTCTGCATATTTTGTGTTATATTATAATAAAAATAATATTTTCTAGGTAAGGAATTGTACTCGTGTTTTAAGCAAGACTGTTGCAAGTGCTTTGGCATACACTGCAAATTTTTGTAAGTATTTGCTGGAAATTCAAACTTATCAAATTAGTTAACCTTATCTTAATAATCCATATCCTTACTTCTTTTTTATACTTCCACATTAATATTATAAATTCGGAAGTGTATCTGTCTGTCTGTCTGTCACCTCTTTACGTCTAAACCGCTGAACTAATTCTGCTGAAATTTGGTATGAAGATACTTTGAGTTCTGGGAAAGGACACAGGATACTTTTCATCTCAGAAAAATGTACGGTCCCAGAAAAAGGTACGAGTTGCGGGCGTCATCTAGTTTTATATAATCATAATATTATAATATATGGAATACTGGAAATCTTTTGTTATCGCGGTCCACTTGGGCCTTACGGGGATTGATAGGTTAAATATGTGCTTATCGATAAATAATAAAATGTAGTTACTATCAGTTGACAGCTCAGACAATGTTTTTTATATAAAAATGTATATTTTAAAATTATCTTTTTTTCATAGCTCACTATGCTGATGGGAATCCAGTAAGCGAAACGTTAAAACATACGTCTGAAACAATATCTTTTTTCGATGACTTGTTCGACTCATGCAATGGTGCAAATATTACGAGCAAAAACCACGGCAAGCCATTACGGCAAGCAGTCACAAAAAATTCGAGACACGTGATTTTCTGGAAGTCGGCAATCGAAAAATTAGAAAAAATTAGATTTGTAAATAACAAAGGCCGAGAAGTCATTGTGCCATCTCAAAAAAACTTTATACTAACGTTAAAAAGTTTAATAGGTATCTGGCAATTTTTTGAAAAAAAGGGTTTTAAAATTATGCGCCCCAAATATTTTAATTCCGACCCTATCGAAAATTTTTTTGGTCAAGTCCGAGCATATGCATATAGAAATAATGACCCCAACTGTCAATCGTTTAAGAACATATTCCGTTCATTATTAATCACACGATTTATTAATTTCCATTCGCGAAGTTTTAACTGTGAAGATACTTCAGGAGACCAAATAATTAAATTAAAAAACTTATTTACCGATAATAATCCCGAAGACAAAGTTAATGAACCTACAATAACTTTGTCTTCGGAAATTCCAATTACAGAGAAGTCTCCTGAAGAAATTGAAAATATTGTTGATGCAGCTAGGAAAGAAAGAATAAGTGTACACTCTCGTGCATACACTGTGGGATGGGTTATAAGAAAATGCATCAAGAAATTTCAGTGCGTTGAATGCAAAAAATCTTTGACACAAAATAATGAATCTGCAATTCATCAATGGATTTCTAACAGAGAATTCACAGATTTCAAAAATAAATATAAATTAACCTATCCCACAGAAAATGCACTAAGGTATTTTTCAGACATTGTAAAGAAATCAAATGAATATTTGGAATCACACCCAAGTAAAGAAAATATTTCTAAAGAAATAATAAAGGCTGTGTCCAAATATTCATTTGATTTCTTCAATTGCCTTAGGCATAAAAAGGCTTTTCAACAATATTTTGTGATTATCACAGTTAAATTATGTGTGTTTAATTGGTGTAACACAATAAATAAAATTTTAAAAGGCACGGATATAAGTAGGTTGAGAGTTGGTGGTCTGCCAAACATGCAAAAGAAAGCTCTGTTAAAATTTCAAAAAAAAATTAAAAAAAAATACAAATGAGTTTATTGGTTTAATTTATCTCCTTTAATATTATGTTATGAATAATATTTTTGTCTCTAGTTAATAGGTTTCTAGCCCTAGAAGTCAACTTAAGTGCATACAAGTTACTTATGTAATATTTTAATAAAGATTTGTCCTTTCAAAATTTATGTCATTGTTTAGTGTCAAGCAAATAGAATCGTATTAAATACGAATTCTTCACAAAAATATTAAATTAATATTTATACGCAGAGCCCAGCTACAAAATCTTTTTTTTTTAAATTTCCCGCTCTTTTTGAAAGGACATCAAATTTAAATTTCCCGCTCATGTTGGACAAACTTTAATTAAAAAAAGAAGAAGGTGTATAAAAAAAAAGCAACGTCAAACTCTAGCATACCGTTCTTGTATTGGTTGTTCTAAGATTCCTGTCTGATACGTAGTATCCCCTTAGTAGTCTGAGACATTATGGCTGCCGGTTGTTGACAGCGTCTTTGTTCGATTTTTTACAAGATAAATAAAGCATAATATTTTTATACAAAATACAATGAGTTGTGTAGTTCGAGGATTAGATTGAGATAATTTGATTCCTACAGTACATCTAATTAAAGTATTCCATTAAAACGTAGGTTATTTTTATTACAAAATGTGAGGCGTTCTATGGTATTCAACGAAATTTACGTGAGGAAAGCTGCTAGAAAGTAGCAAGAGTAGCTTATTTCAATAGCACATAGTTCAGCCACCTTATCTGCAAAATTTGTTTCAAACCAATTCTGATTGTTTCAAAGCGCATTCGTTTGCCACAATCAAAATTTTTACATAATAAACCCATACGCAAGAAAAAATTGATATCAGCAGACAGGTACAGATGTACCTACAATTTGACTCTAACTTCGACTAATTTTATCTATTTTTTTGCGGTATACTATATTCGGGCGAGACGGGGATTACGAGAGTTATTACAAAATTGAAAAATTTTGACATTTTTGAATGCGTTGGGCGAGTGCGGGGTGTGAAGTGCGCGGGTGAAAACTATCATTATCACTATCAGCGTAGCGCGCGGATAAAACATTATTATTTTGCTTTTGCGAAATGGATAATACACAATTTAAAAAAATCAGAAGTTTATCCATAGCGGGTCTGTATGTCTATCTAAAGGCTGTATCTCAGACAGCCTGAAGACAGACATACAGACGGACAGACATCGAAGTCCCAGTAATAGGGTCCCGTTTTACCCTCTGGTTACGGAACCCTAAAAACGGTAGGACAGAACTGCGCAAAGTTCTGTCTCATACTCGCCCTCGACCGGTTCTTTCATACTGTTCATATTTTTGTATCTAATTTTTAAAGCAATTGGTGAAAAGGACTCAAAATGAAAATATATATTTCTTACTTCTTTAAGATGT
The DNA here is from genome assembly GCA_963422495.1 of Polyommatus iphigenia. Classification (NCBI taxonomy): domain Eukaryota; kingdom Metazoa; phylum Arthropoda; class Insecta; order Lepidoptera; family Lycaenidae; genus Polyommatus; species Polyommatus iphigenia. The sequence continues at coordinate 7,392,293 of OY730184.1, forward strand.
TGAATATGTAAACGCCTTTAATTAAAAATATCTTTTTCGTAGTGTTTGGAGCTTGCAAAAATAAAAATTATTAAAGTCTCGAAATATCGTGGATGAATCTGACACAAAATTATTCTATGGCTTTATTTAATACACCTGAGCCCAATTATTGTGATTTCAGAAACTCTCATTTTTTTTAGATAGTGTTTTAAATAACTGGCAATATTTCGGGTTGCAATGGGCTAAAATGGTTCAAATTAGGTACCTATAATCCGCAGACTAATCTAGATATGATGCTATTATTATTTTTAAGTTATGTTTTTGCTAGCTAGTTTTATACAAATTTTAAAAAATCGACTACTAAATTTAGATTTTCTCAAAAACCTATTAACAGAAATGACACAAAATTTAAAAATAACCTAATAGGACATCACTCCATCCATGTGCAAAAATTCAGAAACTTTAGAATTTTTGAAACTTAACACCTGAAAACAAGCTAGTCCCGCAGGTCTAATATACATACAAGAAAGGTATACATTTAAAAAAGAATTACTAAATGTAAGACCAACGGCGGTGACCACAGATGAATAATTATATTATTATACTTAAAGGAAAAAATAGAGATCTAGACTCTAGAGAGCAGAGGGTAGGGTAGATATATATATATATATATATATATATATATATATATATATATATATATATATATATATATATATATATATATATATATATATATATATATATATATATATAGGAGGGAGGGATTGCTGGTAATGAGAGGGCAGATACAGCTTGTAGAGGACCACCAGATGAGGACCATAAGGACAAGTTAAAAGTGCCATTCTCAGACCTCTTGGTGACGGTCAAAGAGGAAATGTTTGAGATATGGAAAATAATAATAAAATAATTACTTAATTAACAAACTGTGTTACAGGGTACCTATTAGATCGCACTCAAGAAAACAATATAACTTTTTTGCTACTCCGTTTAGCCGAACCAACGCTGGTATCCGATCTCCCATTACTCGAATAGTTCATAACTTTAATAATCACTTCAATAATATAGATATATTTGCTCTCAAACATGCCAAATATAAAAAATGTCTTATCGACAGACTTAAAAATTTACATATAAATAATTAAAACCTTGCATTCTTATTCAATAAATAATTTATTGAATAAGAATGCATGGAAGAATGCATGCATAACTTGTATGGGTTGTATGAACCCATACAAGTTCAATATTAATATTTTTACAGACTAATTCATGCAACATGTTTTTAATCTTAAAAATTAAATAATTACATTTGAAACTTAAATTTCTATTATCTAAGGCTAATAAAACACTTTTACCATCTGATATTATGAGAAAATTATTTATATAGGTCAAAGTTTTTACGTATTGTAATGCCATATATATAGCATAGCGTTCGGCTGTGTAGATAGAGCACATATTGCTGAGTAGAAAACATTTAGCAACATCCAGAGATTCACCATAATAAGCTGATTTAACCTCATCTTTAATTTTCGAACCATCTGTATAAATTTTGTAAAAGTCTGTTTTCTTTTCTAGAAAACCAAGAAAATCAGTCTTATCATAGACGTCTCCAGCTGTCACAAAATATTTTTTCTCTATAGAACCTTCAAAGTTGTCATAAATTGGCCATAGATCACTAGAATAAATGTCATTTGTCACATTTAAAACCAACTGTAACAAAGTCGGCATCTGAGGCAATTGGCAAAATCCTTGTAGAAATAATTTGTGATGTTATTACAGAAGAATCTAACAGACTAGTTATTTCCTCAGATACTTTCAGTTTTCTTACAGGAAGTGGGGACTTAATTGCAATCATCTTAACAAAGTATTTCTTAGCTAACATGAGTCGTCGCAAGAATAAAGGAGGTAGGTATACAAGTTTCAACTTCTATTGAGTTTATGGGGGTGGATTTCATCGCACCAGTTATAATGCGCAGCGCTTGATTTTGAATTATATCCAACTTTTTAAGAAGACTAGCGCTAGCATTAATAAATGCTAAGCAACTATAATCAAAGTGGCTCATAACCAAACTTTTATACAACATTGAGAGAATTTTTGGATCAGCACCCCAAAAAACTCCTGCTAAACATCTCAATACGTTGAGTCGCGTGTAAGCTTTATTACATATATAATCTATATGTTTATTAAATTTAAGTTTGTTATCTACAACTATACCTAAAAATTTATGTTCATTTACTAGTGAGATGATTTCATCATTACATTTAACTTGAATATTGCATTGACTTTTACCAAAAGTCATAACTGAACTTTTTGAAGAATTAATATTGAGTTTTTGTTTGTTATTATAATAATTTAACAGTTGCTTAAGAGCTAAATTAATATTGCAATTGGCTGAACGTAGTAGACGATTAATACAATAGATAACTATGTCATCAGCATATTGTAGAACATGAACACCTAATACTTTTACATATTTACAAATTTGTGATGTATATAAATTATACAGGATTGGAGACAATATCGCTCCTTGCATTAAGCCTTTATGTGAAAATTTTGGACCATGCAATATATCATTAAATTTCACATAGACAGTACGGTGATTCAAAAATCTATATATCCAATTTAAAAACCTACCAGGAATGCCCAATTCACTTAAAACCTTAATAAGTACAGACAAATTAACATTATCATACGCACCTTGCACATCTAAAAATACACAAATTGCATTTGAATGAGCCAATATAGAATTCTTAATATCGTTTATCAATGAAACAAAGCCATCAACTGTACTTTTTCCTTTACGGAAACCTAACTGAAAATCTGGTAATATTGAATTAGTTTCTGTAAAATAGTCTAATCTAACTTTAATCATATTTTCAAAAACTTTTCCTATGCATGAAGTGAGTGATATCGGACGGTAAGAATTATGATCATGGATTGGCTTATCTTTTTTCAGAATGGGCAAAACACACTGAGTTTTCCACTCATCGGGAATAACTTGTTTGGACCATAAATGATTGTAGATATTAAGAAGAACTACTTGTGCATTTTTGTGTAAGTTTTTAATCATTAAATATGGAATATTATCAAGTCCAGGAGTAGAATCTCTTCTTGACATTAAGGAACTATAAAATTCATCCCAGCTAAAATCTTTCATGAAAAAGTTGAAATATTCACTATCATTATTACTTTTAAATATATCTTCTAATGAACTATCACATTCTTCATCATTTGTAAATTTGTCCAAAAATTCTGGTACAAAACTATCACATTTACTATTTATGCTTAAATCTACACGCTTATATTTTTTGATAAAATTCCAAATGTTTGTAACTTCGGTGTATCTATTAAATGTCGAGCATAAATTTTGCCAACTTTTTATCTTTTCCTCTTTTATAATCCTTTTTTTAAGTGCATCTAATCTTTTATAATTTTCCATACTTAAATTACTTCTATATTTTCCCAAAGCTTCTCTACAATCCTTTACAGCCTTATCACAATTATCATTCCACCACGGAGCAGGTACCCTTTTTTTAATTTTTTAGATGAGTTAGTTATTATAATTTTTGGAACACATTCATCTCTTAAAGAGTTTAGAACAGTATTTCCCAAAGTGTGGGTCGGGACCCACTGGTGGGTCGCGGGTAGATTTTTGGTGGGCCCTGAAACTATAGGACGATTGCGGATGCGTACGGCACGGGGGCGGGGTATTCGAACGCAAACGTAATTGTAAGTAAGTAAGGCTGACGATGATGGCATGGTGGTGAACTACGATAAGAATGAACGGGTAAATGCTGGGATAGCAACATACCGCTGCTTTTTTGTCTTCATTACACAAGGTGGGCCGCGAACTTTAAACTTTCTTGTAGATGGGTCGCGGTCCCGAAAAGTTTGGGAAACACTGGTTTAGAAGATCACAGAAATGATTATAACTTTCTAAAGGATTTTGTAAATTATATTCAAAATCTTGAAATAAATCTTTTGACATGTTAAAGAACTTATCCCAGTTAGCTTTTTTGAATAGATACTTATTAACATTTTTATTCATGTCATATTGCATAGGAGAAGTATTAAGTTTTGTAAAAGTTGGGAAGTGATAACTTCCCAACGGATTGTCACCGACATGCCATTCACAATAGGGAGCCAGCTCTGGGCTCACTAGTGTAACATCAATTGCAGAAGTGTTATTGTTTGGTCTGCCTACTGTAGTAGCACAACCTGTATTTAAAATACATAAATTATATTCATCTATAACTTCATACAAGTCTCGTCCTCTTGTATTATTTATTGTGCAACCAAAAGCTATGTGATGGGCGTTACAATCACCCGATATGATAATAGGCTTAGGAAGATTGTTTATTATTCTTTTTAATTTTGTTTTATTAATTTTGTTTCTAGGTGGACTGTAGATGCAAAGGATTGTAATGGAACCTATACCTGTTTCTATGGATATGGTAATATTCTGTATATCTTGATAATTTGGAGTCGGATGCTGCACATACTTTATAGAATTCCTAATAATTATTGCCCCTCCTCTGTGTTCATTTGAAGCATTTTTTTAAATGAAATTATACCCTGGGAAATGAACCCGAGGACTTGAAGTTTTAAGCCATGTTTCATTTAATAAAGCTATATCTATTTCTTTATCTATTAAGAGAGATTGAAGTAAAGGTTTTTTATTATTTAAACTCTGGATGTTATGCTGTACAATATTAATACTATCCATTACTTATTAAAGTTTTTAATGAATGTTTCTTTAATATGTGCTGTAGTCTTAATCTCATTAGAATTTCCTATACTTACAATAGTGCTTATTATGGCTTCTAAAATTTTTTGATTACTAATTATGTCCTGGGCTGATATCTTTTCTGGAACAATTTTAACATTTTGAGGTTTAGATTTTGTAAGAGGTGGGAAAGATGTTAAATTATTTGTTATGTTTGCATATGTAGAATTATTATTTCTCAAAGATATGTTTTTCTTAATTTTAGAAGCCTTAATTGGGCACTCCTTAGAAATAGCTAGGTGATTACCTACACAGTTTTTACATTTTAATACTTCTGATGTGCATTCTTTATAGGAATGATTCTCTGCACATTTAGAACATGCTTGTTCATTAAAACAATCTTTTGCAGAGTGATTGAAAAGTAAGCATTTAAAACATTGTAAAACTGGAGGTATATAATTATGAACCTTATATCTCCATCCATCTAAGAAAATGCATTGTGGTAATACGAGTACAGTGCCAGAAAAAGTAACAGTAATAGTATTTAACGGAACAAATGTATTATTTTCTTTTTTCATAAATCTACGTATACCAATTATGTCAATATCGCTACTTATTTTTTCAAATAAATCCCTATTACTAATTTCCTTAGGAATGTACCTAACTACCCCAACCCTTTCCACAGAGGCTGCTGGGATATATGCTCTTAGATTGTTTTCTTGAATAAATGATGCATTGAGGAAATCATTAGCTAATGCCGCTTGTTTGAAAGTTATTTTTATTTTGCGGGCGCTTATTCTAGCTCTTTCATAAACTCCTTTTGCGTTTTTGAAAATTTTCGAAAGGCTAAGGGGGTTCATGTTTCCTATTTTTGTATCCTTATTACAATGTTCGACGAAGACAATAAATTCTCCGCTACAGTTATTGTCAGGATATTTTCTAGAATACGAAGGCTTAATAAAAGGTTTGTACTTATCGCCTGAGATTTCATCTATTTTGCTTTTCTTCGATGACGAAGATTTATAGTTCGGATCATCTCCGTCCCTCTCGTCCTGCATATTATCTACTTTTAAAGTACTTTTAATGTATAAAAACTAATAAATACAATTTTTTACAAATTGTTGTTCAAAAAAGGCGCCTTCCTCTTCCCGCCAAAAAGAGCGAGTCCTGCTTTGATTTGTCATTTGCAGTGTTGCCAGTGCTGTATGTTCGAAAGTTACATATTGTCATGCAAAAAGTAACATTTTGAGGGGAAAAGTTACATTTCGTATTATTTTAAGTGACGGGGGGAGGGGTGGATCCAGAATGTACTGTGATTTGTTATTATACAAAAAAACACAATTTTTGGCCTATTTTTGCTCTATCACGGACCACAGTACGGAACTGAGCGAGTCAGACTCACACTTGGCCGATTTTATTTCATTTTTACGAAGGCATTTTATTTTGTTTAGCTCCAAGCAATGATATTCTACTTATTACAGATCTGTTACATTCATACTATTTTCCGGCTTAAATCTCTTCCAAGCAATTTTCAAATCTATTTCAAATTCAAAATTGGATATATTATTGACAAATTTGACAGACAAGTGAAACAAAAGATACGAAATGCCATTTGCATAAAAGAGACAGTTCTATTTTTAAACGTCGAACTGCAAAGTTTCTTGTGCGTAGAGAGTAGAGACTAGCATGAGACTAGTCACTAGAAAGTAACTTAAGACTAAGTAAAATAGGACCCAATTGGGCCGTTTTTCAATCTACGCGCGCGGTAGTAACATAATATCTGCTTTGAGTTTTTTTATTTAATATCATTGGCTCCTAGTCTACCAACATGACGGTCATTAAGCAAACTTAGAGTATTAATAACAGTAGTATACTCAAAGTAAACAAAACTAAAATTAAACAAAACCTAGTGCGTTTCGTTTTCGCATTTTTGGTTTCAAACATCTTTTTTTTTTTTCAATTATTACCAAAAGCAACGTAAAAGTAACATATGTAGTCATATCACATGAATGTAACATGCAAGGGTCAAAAGTAACGTAAAATGTTACAAAAGTAACATTCTGGCAACGCTGGTCATTTGATATGTCAACTGTCGCTTTGAACTGTCAGTAGCAGTTAAAGTCCAATGAATATGAAAATAAAAGTCAATGTTAAGTCAAAATTATGACATTCAAATTTTTTAAACTGTATTTTTTTTTTTTTTTATTATTATGGCGCTCGGCTTTTTAACCATGGCCAGTGTCAAGTAAGATATGGCGTGGAAAAAAAAAACGTAAAAAGTTTACAAAAAGGCTATGGGCAAAAATATATGGGCTCCGTCCCCACCTACCAACAGTCATAGAACTGATACCAACGTGTTCCTAAAGTGGTTATTTAATTAAAATCCTTTGTTTCAGATAAATCAGTGGGAATATATATTTAAAAAAAACAACAATATTACTACTAGACCTTGCCAAGATCTAGTTGTAATACGGGTCCATTTTGTCTAATATTTCATTTGGAGGTGGCCATTAGCGGCTATAACATAGTTATAACTTCTGCATACCGTGCATATTATTTTTTGTATTCTGTGTTTTAATTTCAATAAATATTTTTTATCATTATTTTCTATACCTACTTATTCAAATATAGAAGGTGTAACAAAACGAAGTGATAATACTTTAGGGGATGTATGTGTTCCTGTCATAAAGTTCACTGTAAAAGTAGCAGCGCTGTTTTTTTTTACTTATAAAATAAGGGGGCAAACGAGCAAACGGGTCACCTGACGGAAAGCAAGTTTCGTCGACCATGGGCACCCGCAACATCAAAAGAGTTGCCGGTGCGTTGCCAGTCTTTTAAGAAGGAATAGGAAAATAGGGTAGGGGAGTATAGAGAAGGGAATAGAGTAGGGGATTGGGCCTCCGGGATCCGGTAGACTCACTCACTCTGAGAAACACAGTGCAAGCGCTGTTACACGCCGGTTTTCTGTGAGCCCGTGGTATTTCTCCGGTCGAGCCGGCCCATTCGTGCCGAAGCATGGCTCTCCCACGGTGCTGTGCACTAATGAATACATAAATGAGCATGTATTTTGGAATTAGTCGTCAATAAGTACGTTAACGAAATATTTGTTTAAACGTAAGATACCGTGAGAACCCCATGCATTTGGGCAAAGTCGCCATAGTTTAAAAATATTATCTTGCCAAGATCTATCAATTGAGGTACATTACACTTGTGTTGATGGGTGGGGACGATTCCGCCCATACCCCTTTAAAGTCCTTTTTCCAGATTATCATCAAGTCGAAAGTCTAGTAAAAGCTAAAAAAGTAGTCAGTAAAGTCAACGAGTCAAGTCAGTTGTTTTAGTGAAGTGGTAGACCCTTTACTATAAAACTTTCGATGGAGTTTTGGAGGGAACACAAAACTTTAAACTTTAAAGCATTCAAAGTTACAGTCTGTAATCTCATAAATTCCGTTTTAGGGTTCTGTAATCAACAAAACTTGGTTGACTACGGTACCCTAAAACGGAACCCTAACCAGCTGATTTTTTGTATATTGGTAGGTTAATAGTTATATAATTTAAAAGTAACATTGTCCTACAAATAGAACAATCCATATTTTAGGACCATCAAATCAAAGTTTGAAATCCTTTCTATCTCTGTTAGCTACCACTTTCAAGATTTTTCGCAGATAAAAGTTGTTTGTCTTATCAAAATGAAGCTACTCACAAAAAATTATATTTGATAGTAAGGGAAAAGACCTAATGCTAGACACTGAACTAATAGATGACACTCATGACAAAAATGCCATAAAAATAAGAATTTCTCACCACTGTAAATTTTATAAGCTTCTCAAGCTATCTGTTGAATTGAAAAAATATATTAGAGACGCCTTCGGGAACAAAATTTTAAAATGGGATCAGTTTTCGTAAATAGTATGACCGCGTAACACGCGCTCGGCAATTTCTTAGCAAATAGGATAAGGAAGGCGAAATTTTGCACGTAAGTTTTGAATACATTTATTTGATTTTTTGTAATTTCTTTTGATTTCATTGTCGATTAATGATCATGTTGTATACACTAATTAATGTTAATTTAAGATTTTTTATCCATTTTCCCTAACAATATAAAGGGTGTCTACTATTAGTTCTTGAAAATGTAAAAAGCCTAAAAGATGACATGGATCTCATCTTTGAGTTTTGCAATACATACTAAAGTTATTTTGTACTTTATTCTACTGCAAAAATCATAACTATTCTCTGAAAATATAATTCTATTAACAATCTAAGAACTTAGAACTACTGCACCTAAAAATGGACATGGTGTCTAATATTAGACCTTATACTGATCTAAAAATCGATTGCTTTAGTTTTTTAGCAGTAAAAAGAAGAAAAAGGAGAGCTGAGAAAAGAAAGAAGAAAAAAGAAGAGGCAAAAGAAGCATGGGGACTAAAGACTGAAAATAAATTTGCTAGGAAAAAATATGAAAAATAAAAATAAAAGGAAAGATAGTTTCAGCATGGAAGAAGAATGAATAGAATCTGGAGACAACGTGGATAATATTTCTGATGCATGTAGTTACTATGATGAAGTAAATGAAATCTTTTGAAAAATGGCAAATAAAGACCTAATAATAGGAAAAATGTAAAATGTAATATAATGTTCTATGTCAACTATTAAGTAGTTCATATTGGTGTCTACTATTAGTGATGTTCGTTTTTTGTGATGTCATCTATATTAGTACTTTTGACTAAGTTTACAAAAAGACCAATAATATATTTTTTTATTGATTTTTTTTTCTTCTTCTTTTTTGGCGACTTGACACAAAGGATGTGTATGTTGTGCCACAGACAAGATAAAAAGGTAAGGAATATGGCGGGAAAACCATATTCCTCCTATTACAATTTTCATCATCGTTTTCATGTATCGTCAGGTCTAAAGTCTAGGCAAAGTCTAAGTAAAAGTCAATACAGTCAAGGAGTCAAGTCGGTCGATTCAGTAAAGTGGTAGACGCTTTACTGAAACTTTTGATGGAGTTTTGGAGGGAACACAAAATAGCACGTTTCTGGATATTACATCACTTTCCTACAGTTGTGCATGAACACGAATATCTAATGGTTAATATTCTACCAATATTACACACTAAAAACCTAGTTAACACAATTTTAGGAAAATAATATAAAAACACAACAGCACCCTTTTACATTCCCGGCAAAACTCTGTTTTATTGATTTGTCAGAGAATAATTATAATAGTTTGGGAGTTTTGGCGGGCATGTGAAAGAGTGCAGTTGTGTTTTTGTATTATTTTTCTAAAATTGTGTTAGCTGGGTTTTTAATGTGTAATATTGGTAGAGTATTAACCATTAGATATTCGTGTTCATTCACAAGTGTAGGAAAGTGATGTAATATCCAGAAACGTGCTATTTTGTGTTCCCTCCAAAACTCCACCGAAAGTTTCAGTAAAGCGTCTACCACTTTACTGAATCGACCGACTTGACTCCTGTGACTGTATTGACTTTTACTTAGACTTTGACTAGACTTTAGACCTGACGATACATGAAAACGATGATGAAAATTACAATAGGAGGAATATGGTTTTCCCGCCATATTCCTTACCTTTTTACCTTGTCTGTGGCACAACATACACATCCTTTGTGTCAAGTTGCCAAAAAAGAAGAAAAAAAAATTATAATAGTTTTATTTTGTAAGAGTTACTGAAGACATGTTACGTAGTAACTAATTCTTAATCTGTGAAGACATGGAAGAAGTTATCAATCCTTTATTTTCATAAATATTTATATTTTATAACATTCAAATGTTTCATGTTTCCTTAAAGTGTCTGCCATTAGGTCTTTTCCCTTAATAAAAAAAAATGTTCTAGGACTGACTATAAATATATATCCTGGTTTAGTAAAGTTTTTCAATATTTGTACTTAATTTAAAATTTGTGTTCGGCGTTTACTCTTGCTTGGTCAAAAGTGGCTTCAAGCGAGTTATTTCATGGTTGTTTGATGTTTCATAGATATTTTATTAATATGATTTTTAGTTGATACTAATTAATAGCTGCAGAGCCCGATCTAGTTATTTAGCCGCTTGCTCTAGTCTGAACAAAGATAACTTTCGCCAGACGCCACTCCTTACATGCAGAAAACCATACATATAAGTCATGAGCTAAGTCATGAGCGATTCCACTGGCTGGCATCTGGTAGATTCGACACAGAACGATATCCCTTTAACACCCTAGAAACTTCACCCAGCTTGAGTGACCCCTCTCCACCAAGCCAATGTCACAACATCTAAAGGCAAAGGGTGGAGCAGCATAAAATCTAAGGAAATCGAAAAATGTAGGATCTACTGGCCGCCACACCGTTCAAAACATTAATATTATAATTATGTAATTTATTATATGTTTATATTATATATAATCTATTCTATTATATATATTTAAAAAAAAAAGTCCATGGCGTGATGGACTGCAATTAATTAAAATTAATAATATTATATCAAATATCCTTGGTGCGAAAAATATAAATAATAAAATAACAATAAAAGGATATGGGCGAACAGCCCATAGACGGCTCCAATTTTATAAATAAAAAATAAAAAAAGTCATGAGCTAGTTTTATTGGGGGATGATGGGGGGATATTTAAAGGTAAAGACTAGACTTCAAATATTTACAATATCCAACCTGAAGCATCAAGCACCCTGAAGTAAGTTAAGGTGGCTCTGCTCCGCCTGCGTAAATTTAAAAGAGTTTTCTGGGAATCGCAAGGGAATAGTATCTACGTTTTCCCCAAAAAAATAGCCTCTATTACATTCTATACCTGTGCGAAATTACATTAAAATCGGTCTAGTGTTTCAAAGATAAGCGCGTTCAAACTGAAAAATTCAGCTTTTTTAACACATCTAAGATAGATACTAGGCACCAGGCAACCAGCGTCATCTAGTTCAACTAATTTTTATGTAACTTCGTTGCGAACTTGAACTTGGCGTTGTTTGGATTTCAACCATAAAGTTAATATACCTATCGGAATAGAGAAACAAAGGCCTGAGCAAGCGAGATGTCACTATCAGTAACACTGCGTGGTAGAAAGAGAAGCGTGATTTGAGGTTGCATAGCTTTTTTTTCATCTGTTTGACAGTCTGTCTGACCCTGTGCCGATCGTTGTCAATTTGGGATCTCAGAAAATTGTGATTTTAAGTTAAATAATGAATAATTTTTAGAAATACTGATCTAGAAACATGGTTAAATGTTTGTGGAATGATTGTGGATCCACACATCGAAAAAACCCGGACAAATATTCATTTCACAGGTGAATTATTCTACATCGACAGGACCTAGTTTTAAGTTTGTTTTTGCCAATTCCCTACGAGTTATTGGTATTGATTTTGATAATTCACTTCTATTTAAGTTTATTTATATGGAAAACATAACTTGACTAGCCATGGTGCACAATTTAAGGATATTTTGTGTAAACAATTTTCATATATTTTACACTAGGGCTGCATATCGATATGAAAATATTTTTTAGTTAAGTATACTAATATTATACTAATTATCTAGGAATGTTGAAACGATAACATACTCATCCGTAGTTTATAATTAGTTTAAGTAAGTATATTAATATACTATCATACATAATTTATCGTTTTTAAGGTTCCGCACCCAAAGGGTAAAAAGTCCTAGTAGTGGGGTCCCGCTCTACTACTAAGACTTCGTTGCCTGTCCGTCTGTCCATCCGTCCGTCCGTCTGTCTGTCTCCAGGCTGTATAACAAGAACCGCTATAGTAATAGACTTCTTAAATTTCCATAGATGTGTCATTCTACATCCAAGGCTGCTCATCCAAGATAGGGGAATAGTTTTTTTTTTTTATTATATAAGGGGGCAAACGAGCAAACGGGTCACCTGATGGTAAGCAACTACCGTCGCCCATGGACACTCGCAACATCAGAAGAGCTGCAGGTGCGTTGCCGACCTTTTAAGAGGGAATACGCTCTTTTCTTGAAGGTTTGCAGGTCGTATAGGTCCGGAAATACTGCTGGTGACAGTTCGTTCCAGAGTTTTACAGTGCGCGGCAGAAAGTTACGCGAAAAACGCACTGTGGAAGACTGCCACTCATCAAGGTGATGAGGATGGTATGTTTTTCGCGTGGGACGATGGCGAAAAGTTGCAGGTGGTATGATTCCGAACAATTCCTCAGAGCACTCCCCGTGATACAACCGATAGAGGATGCAGAGTGAAGCTACATCTCGGCGTAATTCCAAGGGGTCCAAGCTGTTTGAAACACTATGGCAGTCAACAATTCGAGCGGCCCTTCGTTGGATACGATCCAGAGGGAGCAGTTGGTATTTTGGCGCCCCTGCCCAAAGATGAGAACAATATTCCATATGAGGCCGAACCTGCGCCTTGTAGAGTTGTAGGCGTTGGTCCGGACTGAAGTACTGTCTCGCTCTGTTAAGAACACCAAGCTTCTTCGAGGCTAGTTTGGCCTTACCCTCTAGATGATATCGGAACTGGACTTCGCTCGATATGTTGACGCCAAGTATCTCAATGCTAGGGGAGATGGTTAAAGATGTGCCCTCGAAACGAGGATATACGACCATTGGTGACTTTTTAGTGGTGAACGCGCAGACTTGTGTCTTGGCGGGGTTGAATTGGACCAAGTTACGTCTACCCCATTCAGAGACCTTCTCTAATGAATTCTCCACCTTAGACACAAGTTCGTTTCGACTCTCAGTGACATTTTGCCGAGACATATTGGGGGAGCCGGTATATACAGCATCACCTGTACTATCATCCGCATAGCAATGAATGCCGCTGGTCTGCAACATGTCATTGATATGCAGTATGAATAGAGTAGGCGATAGCACACAGCCCTGAGGGACACCAGCATCAACAGACTGAGTTTCCGAGCATTCGCCGTCAACTACGACCTTTATGCTTCTGTCTGCTAAGAAACCAGTTGAAAGCACTTCTGCAAGATGGGCATCAAATAAAAGGGCTCATTGAGAGTGAATTGAAAATTAATAGGGTCTAGTGAAGTCGTGTCGTGTCGTGTACTGATGTGACGTGACGTAACCTGTCGTGTCGAATCGTGTCATGACATGTCGTGTCGTATCGTGCCGGGTTTTAGAAAATGCCCGGTTGAAACCGGGCATTTTCTTTCACCCTTCATGCACGAGTCCGACTCACACTTGGCCAATTTTTCACCCAGCAAGCACGCAACTTGTATATTAACCAAAACAGATACAGAATTATGTCTTGAAGTCATATTAATTCTTTTAATCGTCACTATCCAAATACGAATTCTCTATAAAGGCATTTATTGCATCAAATTATGCTTACTGCTATAATATAGTTAGCAAAACATTGTTACAATGTCAAAAATCTTAAATTACCGTAGGATAATTCTAAATTACAGCTTCTAAAACAGCTTTCAAACTTATACTAAGACTATATATTGATTTTTTGTAGGATTAAAAGATTTCTAATAGTCCATGGTTGTGCTAATTTAATGCTAGTCCTATATTAACATTGACTTTATAACAAATAATGCCTTTGCTCCGTTTTCTTTCTGATCTATTCATCTCTACAGCATATAGCTATATTTTGATCGAAATAAAAGTATTGTTAGAACTATGAGTAATAATAACATCGTAATTTGAATTTACAAAATGGTTATTTATAATGGCGAATATTTATTTATACTGGCTAATTTAATACATAAGAAAGGATAAAAAGGCTTGGAAAAAAACAAAAAAAAAAACAGGCGGATTCAAGAAAGCTTAAAAAGGATTTAAATACTGATTTTATTACTAATTGGAGTAAACAAAAAAATACCTCCATCATCAGTGTCTTCTTTTTCGAGCCATCTCACTATTCTCTCTTCTGCACTCCTTGAAGCCATTATTCTGGAAAAAATCATCACTCTAGTTAGTACTAATCTTCTTATAAATTGTACATACCAAATATATATATATATATATATATATATATATATATATATATATATATATATATATATATATATATATATATAGGCTTTACCAAATGATTACGCTACCCTGCTAAACTCGATAATTATAAAATAAAAAAAGTATAAAACGATTAGTCACTATTACGTATAATGAGTTTAAACATTATAACATATTTCTGAAGTGCTATTATATGGCTGAACATAATAAGTAAGTGTCTTGTTTAGTGCGATACGAGCTCTAATTTTTGTAACGGGCCATATTAAAATTAACAGCACTATTATGCTATGGTCAAATGCCTAAAGCTTTAATTTTATTTGTCGCCATTAGCTTCCCTTTTCCTATCTTAAAAAAGGAATACAAGTCTCTATAAGATCGACTAAAAAGGGAATGAAATCATTTGTATTTTGTACCTTTATAAGCTACTTTATTTGTTAAACCTATTGCTAAAGGCTAGTTTTTAAAATTTGTCAAAACTATAGGTTATGTTTTCTAAAAATTTTATACGATAATAAAGTATTTTAGCGAGGGCGCGTGTATTCTTTACTAATAACATGTATATTTCACCCGACAAAATGATGTGCGCAGCTAATTTCACTCAAAACAATCAGAAATATTCCTATGCTCATAACTGACTTTATTAATGAAGTAATATGATAATTATAATGCTATTAAATAGCCTTTATACAACTCAACGCTGTCTAAAGGGGGGCCCAAATTTTACTTAAAAGAGTCGTATAAAAGATATACGATTTGGTTATAATGCTTTGTACATTAACTCGTGCTATAATAAGTTTGTTATAATGGTGTTGTGTGCTTGCTGGGCAGATTTCCTGCTGACCTGGATACCAGAAATTCATGGCTTACAATAATTAACCGTCCAAACTGGACTCCGAAGAAAAATTCATGCAAACTTAATTATGCAGCAAGCATTTTGAAGAAAAGTCACATTTTACATCAAAATTACAATTTTATTATATATCTATGCAGTTTTATTTTATCCCATTTTATTATTTTTACAATCTTACAATTATTATTCCATGATCGATATTTTGTCGAATTACAAGATGTTTGTACATCACTGACACGCACACGTAAACATAATTGTATACACAGATGTAAATCAATTTTGGTTAAGCTTGACAGCTCGGGATTGTTTCTCTATTCCGATAGGTATATTACCTTTATGATTTCAACTCTTTTTAGGCCAAAAAGTAGGTGATAGGATCTCGGTCCCATTTTAACAGGTTTTTTGGTGGGATTTGAACATTGACATTAGGATCTTTGGATTTGAATATATTTTTTTAAAGACTTAAGTGAAATAAAGTAGCCGTGTTATATTGCGGCCGCGATTCGCGCCGTGAACACGGTTCGAACAAATACGAAGCCGCGAAGCAGCCGCGAAACCCTCCACACTCGCGGTTCGCGGCCTTCGCGGGCTTTTGCGCCGCGAGTGTAGAGCCCGCATAACATATTATTATTTATTATTTTTCATAGTGATGAATAATTATTTAATTTTATTTTCATTACCGTCAACTACCAGTCATTGGACAGCTAAGGATTTTTTTTACAGAAAAAGCTTTAAAACATTAAATACTTCGCATGAAATAGAAATAGATATCATAGACGGGACCCTATTTATGCAAACGTCAAACGCAAACGTCAATAAACTTTCATGTTTCTAACTCAAGAAATGACGGACTTTCATTGAAACTTTCTACCGCAATTTTACCCCCTTGGGGGTAGAATTACCAGAAACGCTTAAATACCTATCCATTCATTTTTAATCAGCAGTCCAAAAATAAACTTTCATGTTTCTAACTTAAAAAATGACGGACTTTCATTTAAACTTTCAACCCCTATTTCACCCCCTTGGGGGTAGAATTTCCAAAAACGCTTAAACACGTATCCAATCATTTTTGATCAGTAGCCCAAACATAAAATTTCAAGTTTCTAACTTAAGAAATAACGGAGTTTCATTCAAACTTTCAACCCCAATTCCACCCCTATGGGGGTAGAATTTCCAAAAACGCTTAAATACGTATCCATTCATTTTTAATCAGTAACGTAAAAATAAAGTTTCATGTTTCTAACTCAAGAAATGACGGACTTTCATTCAAACTTTCAACCCCTATTTCACCCCCTTTGGGTAAAATTTTTAAAATTCCTTCCTTAGTGGGTGTGTACTTAATAAAACAACCCTACTAACCAAATTTCGTGGCTGTAACTTTAACAGTTTTTGCTCAGCGATGATGAATCAGTCAGTCAGTCAGTCAGTCAGTCAGTCAGTCAGTCAGTCAGTCAATCAGGACATGTAATTTTATAAGTATAGATGTAAAAGCTATAATAATAAATAATAATTATTGTTAAGTTTCATTAAAACCCGTTCAGTAGTTTTGAATAAAAGAGTAACAAAAGTAACAAACATCCATACATCCATTACTATAGATTCATTCATTATGAGACCACGTACTCGTCATTTTGAATGAAATTCGTAAATTGTAATACGAATTACGACGTCCTCACTCGACCGCGGTCAGGCACCGACTGTCGTATCGCCAACGTGTAGAGGCGTACCGCCATCGCTGGGCCATCATCCTTTGATGTGCGGCCGAAAAACCGACACCGCCGCCATTCCACGGCCATCGCTGGCGCCATCGGCCATCCTACGCCACTACGTTCTCCCCACGCTGGCCCATCGTGATGGCCCACTACGTTGGCCCATCGTGTAGAGCCGCAGTTAGAGATCTTTGGCGTCCACAAACTAAATTCAATTGTCCACAAACAAAACATTGGAAAACCCTTTATAATAAAGTCCTTCAACTAAACCACAGATCTCTTAAGTTGCTTATGTGAATGAACTAAACTTTGAAGTCAGTGCTGTCCCAAAACTGTCAAATACATAGGTTTATGTATAGTATATAGATGTAATCTTAGCCCGTCATCGCGTGGCCATTTTGTGCTTATTTTCATACAAGTATGTGCGTTTATTTTCTTGAATATTTATATATGTCGATCATTTCGAAGCACATCCACATCCACATCCAGAAGAGAAGGTCATTTAGTTCATGATATCGATAAACTATAAGTAAATCAAGTAATAAATATATATAATATAATAGCTTTTTACGTGTGTTTACGGATTCTCATTACTTGATTTACTTATAGTTTATCGATATCATGAACTAAATGACTTTCTCTTCTGGATGTGGATGTGCTTCGAAAAGATCGACATATATATATATATATATATATATATATATATATATATATATATATATATATATATATATATATATATATATATATATATATATATATATATATATATATATATATATATATATATATATATATGTCGATCATTTCGAAGCACATCAATGATGTGACATTTTTAGCACTAATGCCTTATATAGCACAAATAAAGGATTATTAAACTTATAAATTATCTTTTTAGCTTACAAAAATACCGATCGAAAAGCCCAAAAAACGTTGTTCAAAATTTACGTATTTAATGTTAAATCCACGTGTTTCAGGCATTGTTTGGCCATTCTTATGGTTTATTATTTAGCGGAACCACAAAACTCAACAATATCTAGCATAAAATGTTCACTAAAAACCTTTATTAACACTTTTATTGCATGAAATATGCAGACCGACTCCTTTGTTGTCCTAGTAAGTAGGACATAACGTTACACGCTTTTGACGCTTATACACCGATATAAGGCTCTCTATTATTGTATAGTATCTCAATGGTCAAAATATATTCTGACTGCTGACATTGACTGATTCTCCCAATTAAATTAGCTGGTACCGACTTCAAAATACGTAGATAATTATACCTACTTATTATGCGCACATTAAATAGATTAGATTACTCTCTATTACTCTCTAAGATTAGATAACTCTGGAACGAACTGTCACCAGCAGTATTTCTGGACCTATACGACCTGGAAACGGACGGCAACGGACCTGCAGCTCTGATGTTGCGAGTGTCCATGGGCGACGGTAGTTGCTTACCATCAGGTGACCCGTTTGCTCGTTTGCCCCCTTATTTAATAATTAAAAAAAAGATTGAGATTTAGACCAATTCTGAAAATGGCACTATCCAAGAGTAATAAGAATTATTGAATACTTTTTAGTTTATTATTCTTACGGCTTTTACTTTAGCTTTTACCTTGGAAGTCGGTTTACCGTTTAATTATTTTTGTTAAAAATAATAATCTGCACACGCCACAGCCCACACTGTTTGACAATCTTACGCTAACTTCATAACTTATTTGATTTTATGTTTTCTCTGACTTGACATACATAGCATTCGTAACTATCACGAGGCAAAGATGTTGCCGACGAGAACATTTTTCACAGTTCCAAAGGAAATCTATCCTTAAACCTTTCCAGCAAGGTGCTGCAGACACGCAGAAGAAACGTGGGCTCGGCTCGTGATTTAGAATATTGTGCGATTAATTATTGAAAAGCCATTGCAAAATGAACTTTAAGTTGTGAGGCACAAAATTATTGACACGCTTTCTGCAATAATTGTCGGTTTGGCGACGCAAGATTCGAAAGTGGTCAAGCTTAGTCAGTGAAGCGGCGTTTGCTGCATCGCTCGTTGGATGACGAAAAAAAATATAGATAGAAAACAAACTTGTGGCGCGAACTTATGACAGATATAAATATTCATTATTGTGGAAAAATTATATTGTGCTATTTTTATAAGTCGTGACTACAAACGTGATAGAACACCTCAGCATTCGAACACTATTCCTGCAGGTAAGATATACTTACGCATGTTCTGAATAATATTTTGGCATTCTTAGTAGGTAGCAAGAGTAAAGAGAGATCATATTTTAGTGATATAAGGGAAAGTACATAATATATACATTTAATACAGGTGTGTTTTGGGAGTTTTCTCGAACCCATAACAATTTATTGGCGCATTTTCTAAGCTAGAAGTAGATAGAAGATACATAGGTATTATTATATTATATTACGAAATTATGTTCAAAATATCACGGGTTTCTATTGGCGCTTTACTTATTCGAAGGTACCTTTTAACTAAACCTCGTTCTTTAGTCTTTAATAATAAACTAAGTATAGTAAGTGGGCCAGAACCCGCTGTGGTCTGAAGGCTAATCAGAACTAATTACAATTTAGTATTTAGGCTACCATTAGAGTGTAATTGTAAGCACAGCTATGGGCAGGGCGGCAGGGCCGGACCGTGAGCTTACGGGGCCCTGGGCTGAAACTATTTAGGGCTACAACATTTTAACTGTCAGTTCGTACTTAATACCAACACCTAAATTGTATAAGAAACCTTGATCGTAGGAATCTCAGGGATACCAACAAAAAATTTATAAAATTATGAATTCTATCGCATTATCGACTATTTTTGACTTGACTTACCTGGGCGGCGGAGGCCCTTGAACTCTTGGGGCCCTGGGCTTAAGCCCTAATAGCCATAAATTGTAGATCCGGTAGATCCGGCCCTGGCTATGGGCGCCTATAATTCTACCAATATTTAGCATAGTTTTAATATTTTACTGTAGTGAATTAAAACGGAGTTTAGAGTGGAAATGAGGTCAAGGGAAAGAGTCTACAGGGATTAAATCTCTGTGGAACAACAACAATGGCTTGAGCTTTCATATTGAGTGCCTATAATTATTATATGCGCATTCATAGCTGTTTCAAGTTAGGTTAGTCATTCATTTCGACGGTCCCTACGTATAAAAGGTCATGTCCAAAAAAGCAATTTTTTTTATTGCATCATGCATTTCTGCATAATGAGACGCATATTCCTACATTATTATTATTTTTCTATCATAAGTAATTTCAAAGATAAAAAGACGTAAATGAAGACAAGTTGGGCGTTGTATTAGATTTTACTGTTGTATATACGGACATCTATACTTACCGTCTTGTACCGCGTTGGAAATTACGCGCCATTCCGCGTCATGTCGTACATGTCCGTTTCTACCTCTAAGGTAACGAATTATTTATATACTTGTTACCATTTACGTTCAGTTATTATGAGACTTTAGTTCTTTTTCAGTGGGACTCGTGGCACAAATTCAATTAATTTCAAACCAATATGAGCATCTGAGTGTTATAAATAATCAGCAACGTGAAATAATAGTTGCAACGGAGGCTGATGCTTCTTTTCATAATGAACGACCATCTGGACCTTACCGTTATCGATATAGAGCAAAAAAATCGTGTTTTTTGTACGAGGCCCCACAATAATCATTTATTTTATTTTAATTTTACTATATTTCTATAAATATCGCCAACAAAAAAAAACGTAATTTGTACAAATTTCTACTATTGCGGTTCTTGAGATAAAGCTTGGTGATAGACGAACGGACGACAGATAGAAAGCGAAGTCTGATATGTATTTATTTAATTATGAATATGAATGTTATTTATTTTATATAAAACAGTATTAAAAACGCTAATAAATTATATAAAATTAATTAAAAACTATTAAGAACACTCCTTGTTCACTTGATAGATGGACTCCCTCTACAACGCGGTATCGCTTAGTTGTAGGGTTGACAAGGGCTTGAAAAAAATTCCGGAAAAGCTCATATTCAAAATCTAAAGTGACATTGGTGCAGGATTAGCCTAGAAATTAAAAAGTTTATGGGCTATTTTTTTTTTTGCTCTAATAGAGTTTGTAAGATAAGCTCTTTCAAATTATTTCCCCCGTTTTTTTCACATTTTCCCCTTTTTCTTTGCTCCTATTAATCATAGCGCTATAATTTATAACGTATAGCCTTCCACGATAAATGAGCTATCTAACACTGAAAGGATTTCCAAATCGGATAAGTAGTTCCTGAGATTAAGGCGTTTAAACAAACAAATCTCAGCTGTATAATATGAGTATAGAATTGATAAGGTGTTCTGTAGTCACTTTGGCAGTCGCAAATTGGGATGAAATACTATTTTCTTCCTACGAGGAACGTGTTAGACGATTATAATATCAATGCAGTTCTGTATTCAACGGTAATACTAAAAATTACGACCTACAGAAAAGCTCAAGAGTCAGTTAAAGCTGAATATAATAATCGACTCAGAAATATATTTTAAGGTCCAGACTTGTCCACCGTAGAAGTTATAACGAAGCCTCAAAGAATTTACTCATGTAAGATGCAATAAAAGTCTAAGGTCGTGAATGGTCACCTAGGTCTCAAAATTGGAAAAGGAATTGACCTTGCTTAAGTATCCGAAATGACCAAGAAGAAGAAAAAGGCAAGGAATCTGGGCATTCGTTATCTTCAACAACATGTAAAATATGTTAAAAGTTTTTTTCTACATTATATCCATATTATACAAGTATCATTGACAAATTTTCAAAAATATTATATAAAAATCTAAATCATACCAACGATGCATTTTGTTACAAATAAAGTCAGTCTTCTTCATCTTCAACATTATTATGTTTATGCTTTACCCTTTAGTAAAACAGAATTAATTAATACTTAGATACTAAACTTTGTAGACTTTTTAAAACTAAACAGTTTAATTTATAACATAATCACATTTTATTACAATTTTTCACTATGGACTTAAAGTAATTGATGACATGTCCTTTTATTCGTTCATTATAACATAGAAAAAACTACTTAAATTAGCAGCGTATAAAAAGATATGTCTGTGTTTTTTAGTTTTTCTCACTGAGAGCCAGAATTTGTATTACTTATATGTTATAAACTTATAAATTATGACAATACGAATCATTTTATATAGTGCTGAATGAATTTAGGACCTAATATAATATTTTAATTCTTCCAAAGTAAAAACGGACTTGTACGACTTAACCGTTATGGACAGTCTTGAATTGTCACCATAAAAACGGTCATCTTGCAATTTTGGCGAAAATACAGTAAATATTTAAAATTGTGTTATATCATGACAAACGGCCTACATTAAGCTTTACAGATCAATAAAAATAATTGTGTTTATGTGTTATGGTAATCTACAGTAACAGTTTGAATCTTAAAAACGCTCTCCTGAAAACCACTACTTTTGACATGTCGCTTTATACGTAGGGACCGTCGATTTCTTTGTTGAAATTCACCCTTCATTGTTTCAACATTAAAAAGTGATTTACGTATTATCGCTAATCCTTATCTACTTAAAGTAAATATTTTCAATGCGAAATTATGTCTGTGTTTCTGTCTTTACGCTTAAACCGCCAAGCGATTTAAATGCTTGGGTAAGTAGCCCCTGTGAATGCAATGAAAAGATTCAAATTGTTATATTTGAACTTCTAAACTATCGGACTGACAGTATAATTGGTTGTAATTATTTAACCGACTTCCAAAAAAGGATCAAGTTCTATGTCCAGCATTTTTAGAATATAAAGTTTTAAACATTGTAAATAAAGTTTTGTGTCTCGATTCGCCATTTGGACTTTATCACGACTTTTGGGTCAAAGTATTAAATATATTTCCGTTGTCTGGTACCCGTAACACAAGTCCTTCAGGCACTTACCACGGAGCAGAATGACGTGGTGTGAAGCGTCCATAGTAAAAAAAAAAACAAGAACATATTTTGATAGTGTAATCGTAACGTTGTCTTTTGTATGAAAATTTTGACAACTGTCATACATTCGACATTCCATACATATTATGACATTATGGTTATGTTCCTAACTTATGATAGGCCAGCCTTTACCCCATAGACTGAGAAACAGAGCCTTCTCTACGAACGCGGCAAGGAACGCTCATTAAACGTAAGAAAGGAAGAGAAGTGTAACTGCCGCACTCAGGGACGAATATTAACTACTTCTATTGTATAGGTCTACCAGAATCTGATGGCAATTTTTGACAGCAGATTTTCAAAAAATATCCTTGATCATTGGATAAATTTTTATATTTGCATATTTAACACACAACCAGCCGCTATAAGAAATTATTATTTTTAACAAAAAATTAAAACCGACTTCCAAGGTAAAAACAATTTAAGTAATAATATGAACTAAAAAGTATTAAATAATTCTTACTCTTTAATAGTGCCTCTTTCAGAATTCGTCTAAATCTCAACTATTTCTGTACATACTATAGTCTTCATTATTTTGAAGTCGGTACCAGCTAATTTAATCGTGAGTTAATCAGTCAATGTTAGAATATAAGTATGAATATAAGTATGAAATGTACAGAAATAGTTGAGATTTAGACGAATTCCGAAAGAGGCACTATTAAAGAGTAAGAATTATTTAATACTTTTTAGTTCATATTATTACTTATTGTTTTTACCTTGGAAGTCGGTTTTAATTTTTTGTTAAAAATAAGTATTTCACTCTTTTTAGTTATTTACCGGTAAACATATAAGCTGTCAGTTGTAGATATATAGGATTTAGGTATGAAACTATCACAACTCAGGCAGTTGTCAAAAAAGTTTTTTCCTACGTACCTCATAGATCCCATGATCAAATTGCCAACTTGGTAACCGCAACACCAAGTTTAAATCATTTACTTTGTAACAACATTAATATAATTTTCAAAATCACTTGACAAACTCGAGTCTCGATCGAAAAGACTATGAAAAGTACCAATAATAGGGTCATAACTCATAACGATGCATCGTGTGATGGTAGTGATAATTATGATGATGATGATGATGAATGTAATTTGCATAGTAGCATATGCTTTCAGTTCTTAAAACATCACCGAAAGTCCCAAACTTGTATCTATAAGGAATCCGGAGCTCTCTTAGTATCTTCGGAACCATAGCATGCCTTGGTGTAAAATCTTACTTTTTGGTAGCATATACCTTGAATCCTTCACATAAAATCAAAATCACTATATGTTTCCATATAAATTTTGAGGAGTTCCCTCGATTACTCATGGATCCCATCATCGGGTCACCACTTTTGTGAACATGGTACCAAATTGGGGTTGAACTCTATACAACAAAAGAAATATTTTGAAAATCGGTTCACAAACGGCGGAGTAATCGTTGAACA
The DNA here is from genome assembly GCA_963422495.1 of Polyommatus iphigenia. Classification (NCBI taxonomy): domain Eukaryota; kingdom Metazoa; phylum Arthropoda; class Insecta; order Lepidoptera; family Lycaenidae; genus Polyommatus; species Polyommatus iphigenia. Next base: position 7,416,921 of record OY730184.1, read on the forward strand.
TACACAAAAAAAAAAAGAACATATAACCTCCTCCTTTTTGGAAGTCGGTTGAAAAACTAAAAAGGATCAAAATGTTTTATTCCAATCACCCCGGTATTGCTACAATCAATTTATAAGCCTTACAAGACAAACTGTCTTTCTAGTGAGTGGTCAATTTCATACATTGCTCAGTTCATTGTACAGAATGTATTTACCTGGACCATTGGACCATCAAAGCTGTAACAAAAACACTATGTCAGAGACCACACATGATTATTACTGAATCGGCCCACCGGTATAAAAGTACGACATACGTAAAATGTACGTTAGGTTACGTAGCGGTTACGTGGCGTTACGTCGGCATGTCGCAACGCTCGTACTTTTAGTATAAAACAGGAAATGATTATGAGGCTACTTTAATACGACATATAATATGTTTTGTAGGTCAGTAGATAAATGGGGCGCGTACAATGAAGTCTTGATCAGATGTATGCTGCCATCCGTGGATAAGTGCGCCCCAATATGCGCATGTTTCTGAATGCGGTGGTTAGAATGTTTCTTGATGTGGGTTTGAGATCGGTTAAGACTTTTTTTAATGAAATAAGGGGGCAAACGAGCAAACGGGTCACCTGATGGAAAGCAACTTCCGTCGCCCATGGACACCCGCAGCATCAGAGGAGCCGCAGGTGCGTTGCCGGCCTTTTAAGAGGGAATAGGGTAATAGGGGAGGGTAGGGATGGGAAGGGAAGGGAATAGGGTAGGGGATTGGGCCTCCGGTAAACTCACTCACTCGGCGAAACACAGCGCAAGCGCCGTTTCACGCCGGTTTTCTGAGAACGTGGTATTTCTCCGGTCGAGCCGGCCCATTCGTGCCGAAGCATGGCTCTCCAACGTATAAAATTATTTTGTAGATTTTTGTATAAAATTTATTGTAGAAACTTAACAATTCTTATTATATTCTTACTGATTTAAGGTCCAAACTCTAAAGCAATTGCATTATTGTCTATTTGTTGTTTTCACACGCAAATCAATTTTGATGAAATTTTCTATGGAACCATTTTGAGTCCCGCGAGAAAGGACAAGAACAGTTTCACCCCGAAACACTAGCGCATCGTTGTGACTTGATCTAGTGACTAGCTAGACTCGAGACAGACAGATAATAGGTATAGGTACAGTATACCTATTACCACTTTATACCTATTACCCATATCACAGACATAGATCAAGACAGATACCGCATGTCGCTCCATTTGTATGAAAACGAGCGTGTCACTTTTTTCCTACCACTGAGACGTACCGATGATAAGAAATGTGTCCATTATCAAGGCCAACGTTTCTATTTGAATTTCTACAGCTCAATACGGCACTTTTAGGCATTTAGGCATTTTTAAAATTCCGATTGAAGTCCGATTCCAGTAGCAGACTAAAGAACAGACTTTCGAAAGACGAGCATTGCTCGTCGTTTGGGAACGCGATATGGCACGCGAAGTACATACACATGCGGTATCTATATTGATCTATGTCTGTGACCCGTATACAGTACTAAGTTCACTGGGTCTGTTGGTAGGTATTAAGTAAAATTAGAACGGCTTGCGTGTAACACAGATCAGTAAAAGGTGTGCGGTTATACCTGATGAAATCTTTAAATCCATACTTCCATACTTACTTAATCCTTCGATCGCGGATTCTTGGAAATGCTATTGTATTGTTGTTGTTGTTGTTGTTGTCGCGATCACCAGTGCTCTTATGGGGCTTGAAGGATTAATATTATAAATGCGAAAGTGTGTCTGTCTTTCTATATTATGTATGTGTCTGTCTGTCTGTTACCTCTTCACGCCCAAGCCGATGAACCGATCTTGCTGATATTTGGTATGGGCATACTTTGAGTCTTAGGGCACCAGTCTCCTGCTAAGTATAAGATTTTGTAACTTTATCTTAATTAATTGTATCTACTATATCGTTTGTAACATGAGACAGGTGACACAATACGAGTAAGAATTTGCTTCTTCAAGATATAATTTCGTCAAGATTGTTTTACCCACTTTTCCGCTCGCGAAAAAGAGTTTTAAGCCTCTAAGCCTCCTTTTAAATCAGACTTTTAGAAAACCCCATCGAAGTCCAATGCGAGTTTAAGCACAATTAGCGAGAAGCGGCTTTGCTAGTAATTTGGTAGAGCATAAGTCGGTAAGACTTTAACTGTTGATTTGTCGTATATCCAGTTAATTGGCGTTATTAATTCGCCTCGTATATGTCGTATAAGCGTCGTATATACCTCGTATAGGCCACGTACGGTTGCGCCATGCGACACACTTCGCCCATGGTCAGAGGCCAACTTCAGCCTCTAGGTCTCGCATAATTACTCGCCTGTTTAGGTCCGCCTGAACGAGCGTTAATTTATATATGTTAAGGTTTTTGGTGTTTTTTTTTTTACTTTACTAGAATACCTAGACCATAATTTGTAGACCAGTGCCATAAGTATATTTTTATCTCTGATTTACTTTCTTAATTTGGATTATATTTTCATGATTCATCTAGCTAGCTGCCTAACGCAAAAACAAAGTGATAACAAAAAGCTAATATTTAGATAATTTTCTATTAATATAGAAAGTTAAACGTTTCCTCTAATAGACATCGCGATAAATAAATTGTCATTACGTTATCTATTAGAAGGACATAATGTTTTTAATATTAGTATAAAAATTTCGTTTTATAGTAGGTACTCCCCTAGTGCAATTAACTATACTTACATAATCTATACATATAATAAAACTGTAGAAATGAAGATTCTGTACATTAAAGATATTCAAAAAATAATAAGCGGAGGGTGTCACTACATCGCTATACAAGCCAAAAATGTCGTCAGTTTTTTTGTCTGTCTGTCTGTCTGTATGTTTGTTCCACTATCACACGAAAACTACTGATCCGATTTGAATGCGGTTTTCGCAGATATATTTGTCTTCTTCCAACTTAACATCTGGTGTTTAAAAAAAATTCCCCCCACCCTTCTAAAGGGACGAAAAAGGGGGTCAGATTTTGCTTTATCACGAAAACTACTTATCCGATTTGCATACGGATTTTCACAGATATATTTGCCCTCTTCCAACTCAACATATGGTGTTTAAAAATCACCCCCCCCCCCTCCCCCCACCCCTCTAAGAGGACCAAAGAGGGGGTCAGATTTTGTGTCAAACTTTTTTCTTTAATGGACTTACTTCATATTATTAACTGTTTGTAACCCCACCTGGGGCTAAGATTTTGTATCAACTGATGAAGCAGAAATACTTTAAATGGCAAAACAACGTTTGCCGGGACAGCTAGTATAATAATATATTGGTTATACATTGAGCAACCGCAAACGCGTTGATGTCGTTTTGATAGAGACTAGCGTTTCGTCGCATTTTGTCGCGCAGCCTGGCGTTTCTTAAATTAAGTTTTTTGTGGCACCAGGTGCCGCGCGACGCTCTAGAGGTTAAGGGTTCCTTAAATTGGGATTTTTAAATAGATAATGTCTTCTTTATAGAGTATATACAATCTTTATATGAATAATTTATAATATAATGTGTTGGCTGTTGATAGAATTTTTGAAAATAAGTTTGAATATTTTATTGAATGGAAAAATGTTATTGCGTTAGTTAAATGTCTCCGATCTGTGTTTATTTCATATAAAATAAAATTTTCCTAATTATAGGTAGTGCTTACTGATGATTTAGAAGCTACTCCAATTGTGTTCCACTTTCCTCATTTCCATGCGAAGTATTCTCGCAAGTATCTGGTTAAATAGGTGTTATTTCGCCACGGTGAAGTAACTACAAACCAGTTCCAGTCTAGTCTAAGTTTAGCTCAGGTAATACTGCGTTCGTACAAGTTAATGCCGTTTGGTCCAAGATATAAGATAATGGCGATTCACTCGAGTGATTCACTAAAATTAATCCTTCGATCGCGGATTCTTGGAAATCTATTGTTATTATATTGTTGTCACGGTCACCGGTGACCTTATGGGGCTTGATGGGTTAATGTTCAAATTGTTGTTCTCATTCGTGATTTGGTCAAATTACCTCAACTTAACGTATGTCGTCTTCTGACGGTTGGGTTTCACAAAAGGCGACTAATAAGTAGGTTCGCCATCTGCTTATGCGGATTCACGTCCTATGAGAGAAGTTGATTTATAGCCGGCCCATAGACGATCAATTATTTTATTGTGCAATATTATTGACCGTCTAGGGTTGATATTGATCATCGCGAGCTTTCAATCTGCAGATCGTCCAATAAAATTGAAGCGTAAGCACAATACAATTGATCGTCTAGGGACCGGCTTAAATTAGAAGACATAAATGACCTGTCATTCTCTTTACTTGCGTCACTCAGTGTGATAAAACGATCTTAGGGAGAGAGGAAGAGCCAGCGTCATCCAGACTTTCGTCATTTTGTAATATCTTCCACTGCCGAACGATATGACGAAAATATTTCTGTGTACACTAAAAACCCATGCCTTGTACCACAGTCTGCTTTCACCGTTTTCGTTTTTGAGGCGCGTCTTTTGTGATCGAATCAATGGAGGACTATATGACATTGACTTTCAATCAATATTCATAGCTTGTCTATCATTAATCTATATGTGTAAACTCCGACTTAGATTTAGTTTTTTATATATAGGTAGTTTATCTTTTTTTTCCGCTTGTTTTATATTTTAGTAATATATTTTATTGTGATTTTAATTGTATTATATAATATTATATTTTGTTATATTTGAAATAAAATAAAGTCTCATTTCAGTTTAAAAATTAATTTTTAATTTTGTTAGTCGCTAAAAGTTTGGAACGGCTAAACCGATTTGGCTAATTTAAGTCTTGAAACATTCGTGGAACTCCAGGGAAGAATTATATCAGGAAAGTGATACAAAGTTTACCGAATCATCTCGTTAATTAATATTTAGTAATATTCTAATTATAAAGAAAATTGAAGCGAATTTTATGTTTTACTAGATGATGCACGCAACTCCGTTGCGCCAAAACTAGCTTATCGCACGCACCCTACATTTTTTCGGAACAAAAAGTATCCTATGTCCTTTCCAGGGACTCAAAGTATCTCCATGCCAAATTTCAGCAAAATCGGTTCAGCGGTTTGGGTGTGAAGACGTAACAGACAGACAGATAGACAGACAGACAGACAGACAGACAAATAGACAGACCTAGACAGACACACTTTCACATTTATAATATTAGTATGGAAGTATGGATTGTTTACTGTAGTATAAATTATAATATGGTGTCACATATACCTAATATTGAATTCATATCATAGAACTCTAGTTTTGACCCTCGCAACTCCGTTGCGCCAAAATTTGTTTGTCGCGTGGGCAATATAATAGGCGGAATAAAAATTATCCTATGTCCTTTCTTCGGACTCAAAGTATTTCAGCAAAATCTGTACAGTTATCAGTTTGGACGTGAAGAAGTAACAGACAGACAGACAGACTGTTATCACCAGTTGTAAAATACAATACTGAAATACTATATTAGATACTCATACACATAAATGCTCCTAATTAAGAATTGTCCTCTAAATATTTGAATATGCCTGACCTTCGTCAACTTGCGCAAGTAGCATTGATGAGTCCAATCGTGTTAAAGAATACATTAACAGCAATTTAAATAATACATAATTTTAAACAAAATAATTTGATAGCTGACCATTTTTCCCGAAACAGTGCGCTCTATACGAAAAAAGGGTGCTATAAGTTTGAAGTGTCTGTCTTTCAACGTGTGTGGCATGAGGTTTCGTAGGGGTGGACCGATTTTGATCTATTTAACTATTTTAGTTTGAAAGCTGTTATCACACAGAGTGATCATCATCAGCGCTGGAAAATTTGGGAATTCCGAATTATCCATTTCATGAAAGTTCCAGTGATTAGAATTTATAATCGGGGGCAGTTTTTAAATTTTAACTAAATAGCCCGTGAACTAAATTTCCAACTGTTCAAAGTTATAAACCTTCCCTGGACTTCCACGAGTATCTCAAGACTAAAATTGTGCAAATCGATTGAGCCGTTTTCGAGTTTTAGCGGGACTAACAAAATTGAAATTCATTTTTATTATTATAGATATTGGGTTAGAATATTGCGTGTAACAATTCCTTCCTTAGCCAAAGAGATGGAATGTAAAATAAAAGAGTGAGTGAAACTGCGCGTGCGCACACCAGCCAGCGTGAACATCGCGCGGTAATTGCCGCAGACGCACTAATCTAGGGAGATATCGCGGTTCCTTGTGATGGATGATGATTTCTATATTTTATACTAAATATCATCTTCCATTTTTAAACCGACTTTAAAGAAAGGAGAAGATCTATATGTTCGGCTATTTTTTTATTGCTAACGAGTGCCAGGAAATTTTAGACGAATTTTAACTTTCATTTAATGTTTGATTAAAAATGTATGGAGCTTGTGTTATTTTAAAATCTTTATTAAATCAAAATTAATCTTCCGAATGCTAAGTAAGATACCAAAAAATTACGTTGTATACGTTTTAGTGTCTGAGAATTATACTTACTAATAGTAATCTGTATAAAATATTTTACGTTATTTGTTAGTAGGTAATTGGTGTAGTAGCGTAATTATTCGTTCTTTTTTGTCAATTAACTAACATATAATATTATACTAGCTATATGACCGAGCTTCGCTCGGTATTCAAAAAATTAAAAAAACACACATAAAATGACATTTTATGAAAATGATTCCTAGCTATTATCGCCCCCGAAACCCCTATATACTAAATTTCATGAAAATCGTTGGAGCCGATTCCGAGATTCCAATAATATATATATATATATATATATATATATATATATATATATATATATATATATATATATATATATATATATATATATATATATATATATATATATATATATATATATATATATATATATATATATATATATATATATATATATATATATGTATATATACAAGAATTGCTCGTTTAAAGATATAAATATATATATAAATAGCCATTTTAATGTTACTCTAGTTACTGTTTTATTGACCACTTATTTAAAACAGCTTGCTAAATATTATTATGCTCTCGCTGCTTGCTTTACGTGACGCACAGGTTTTTTTAAGATTTTGTCATAAAAACATAAGTTTTTTTTTATTCGAGCGAATATTAAATTTGCTTTAATCTTACGGAAGTCGCAGTACAATCATCCGTGATTAGCATACAATGTGCTCGGGATGGGTGGCGAAGGTCGGGTTTTTCTTCATTGTTTATTATAAAAAAAGGTTTTATTGTATAAATAAACAGGGCAAAGTTCATGGGGGTAGAATTTCCAAAAACGCTTAAATACGTATCCATTCATTTTTAATCAGTAACCCAAAAATAAAGTTTCATGTTTCTAATTCAAGAAATGACGGACTTTCATTCAAACTTTCAACCCCTAATTTCACCCCCTTCGGGGTAAAATTTTCGAAATTCCTTCCTTAGTGGGTGTCTACTTAATAAAACAACCCTACTCACCAAATTTCGTGGCTGTAACTTTAACAGTTTTTGCTCAGCGATGATGAATCAGTCAGTCAGTCAGTCAGTCAGGACATGTAATTTTATAAGTATAGATGAAAAAACAGAGATCAAGAGTCAAGACGTATTACCATAGTCCAGTCCATGGATGTGCGGTGTGAGATCCTTAGATTTCACTCAAGAAGATTCCTACACTACTTTTGTTATTTTTGTGGCAAGCTTTTAAAAAAAAAAGGCTCGGGAAACTACCGAATTACAATTTTTTTATCACGCGAACATGCTTTATGAATTTAATCCTTCGATCGGAGGTTCTAGGAATTCCCATTGTATTCTTTTGTTCTCGCGATCACCGGTGCTCGCGCGGGGCCTGAAAGATTAAACTGGTAAAAAAAACAAAACGGTCAATAAAAACCTCGTATCAGTAGGAAGTTATAGGGTTAAAAATTGCCATGTATTAAACTGTAAAGTTGAGGTGTCATTAACTTTAGTAATTATTAAGATTAATCTGACCCCAACGAGGAAACCGAAACCAGTTCTCGGTTTTATTTTAATTTGTAAATAATAAGAAGGTTGCATCAATGTCATACACCTGTTCAGCAAGGTTGCGTCTTCGGCCCGGCAACCAACGAATATATTTAAACTTAGTTAACTGATTTAAAATCATAGTGTTGTTATCGATTTTGAATGATAAGTATCTAGCGATATGAAGTAGGAAATCCGAAGCTAGTCTATGTAACTTGTAACAATAGCGCTATGACAGCTAAAGTTAGTAAAAATACGGAAAGAAAGAAAGCTCGAAGAAACCTTTTCCTAAATGATATAGGGCCCAGGATAAGAATTAATTTCGGGGATTTATTGATGTTGTTGGCTTCGGCAACGTGGCTGCTGTTGGAGTACCACCGAGTTTTAGTAGTTAGTTTTAGTTTTAGTTTTAGTCTACGTCCACTTAAACCATTTTTTCAGGCTAAGCTGCGGGTCCTACGTAGGAGTTTCCAATCCCCCGCGGAATGCGACATTTTTCTAAAAAAAAGGGTAGACGTCGAAAGGAAAGAAGCGGTACAGAACCCGACAATTAGCTCAGCTCCACTCGCACTTGCCTATTGTAAACGCTTAAACAAAACATACAACTATGCAGATTAATGTGAGAACCGAGCACACCTAAATATGAGACAATAAGTTTTGCAACTCTAGCTCCCACACCGCTGATCTAAATTAGCTGTACTGAAGGACAAGCTACTAATTGAAGATATTGTTGTTAAGGCAACTAATAGGATGCCTAGGTCAACCTAAAAGTCGTAATCCAAAAATGGACGGGTAACCTACAAGTTTGTAGGCTCCTATTAAAATATTATGAGGTTCCGAAATTTATGAAATAGAAAAAAATATCGAAAGAGAAATAAATCGCTACAGATAAAAACACGTAATAAGTAGGTACTCAAATAATAAATAAATCTTTATTTCACTTAAGGGCATTCCCTCCGGAGATTCCGTAAGTGACCGTATTTAAAGCCTTATAAACTCATAATCTGAAAGCTACAAAGTTATAACAAAAATACAGCAATAATCTTCAGTATATCAACATTCTTTTCTCCGTTTTAAATTTTCTATTTTTGTTTATTATCATCATGATATCAGCTTCCAAAGTAATGCTTATTTATTAAAATTCAAGCATACATTTAGCATCTCCTTAGCATTTACAAATTACTTTTATTTGAAACTCACGCTAATAGATCGACAATATCATAAACTACATATTCCCCGCTTAAAATTTTTTTAGGACAATTTTGAACTAAGATAAGTAAAAATAATAGGGTTTTGGCGCGATCTCGGCAACGCGGCAAATGTATGGCCAAGGTCGTTTGCTCGGGGGACGGCCTTAAGAAGAATTTTTACACGCTAAACTTACACAAACACTGATCTCCACACTAGGATTCCCTGTGTCGTGGAGACCAGTCTCTTCCATCATGCACATAAACACTAAACACATACAATTAAGTACTTAATTCTTATTTTAACCAGCTAATGACATATTTGTGATAACTACCATAAAATATGTTCTAAGTCTTTTTAACAAAACCTATAATGTATTTATATAAGTAAAGAAACATTTTTTTTAAAGTAGGTGACTAATACTTAAAAAAAATTGTTTGTCAAATATTTTAACAAACATGTAAAACATAATATTAAATTAACGAGATAATAACATTCAGAATCCCGTCACGTAAAAGAAACATCTAAGAAATCCGACCTCAGTTTCTGAATCCTAATTTCCACTAAGCAGTTACTGTGTCGGTAACTAGTTAAGCTCTAAAAGTATTCAACCGATTGACGCACGCCGTGATCAAAGACAATTTTGGCTCACACAACGAGGTATTCAATGAGGTATTAAATCATTTGAGTTACAGTAACAATAAGAGCGAAGCCACATTGCTCCGGTGCGGTACGTCGCTGCAGCGACACCGCTCCGGTATTTTATGGCCAGCATAATATTATACGTTGTTATGGTCAGCTTTTTTATCGTTTCCCCTAGCAGTGTCAGGGCTCGTTGGTCAGTTATAGTTATAGTCGGATTGGTCCGGCTATTCCAAAACGCGGGAGGCAAGTCTTTATATTCGGTGTATCTTTTTGACATGCAGTATTGGCGTGTTGCATCTTCGGACACGGTACATATTTTGACGGAACCACAGACAGAAGATAAAGTTAGGATATGGATCTACGAATAATAAAAATTAAATTATTCGTAGATATGGATGCTGTTATTGTGGCATACAATGCGTGATTCCGTTTCGACGACGACACGCTACGCACCGCACTGGGACACCATGGCCTCGTCCTAAGAGCACGCCTCGCTGGAGTAACACTGCCCCAAATTCAGATGCTTGGATAGTTCACTATATTGATATAGAGAAGTATGTAAATACCGGTCGGTTGTTGGCCAATAATTGTTTGTCAATAGAATGTTTCATGTGACTGCAACGGTGCTGCAAGTTATATATTGGAATCCCCAATGTTGGAATATATTCAAGTTATGTATACATGGGACATGGGGGGGTCAGCTCATGCTACCCCTCCTAGCTGAAATCCTGGGTACGCCCATGTATGTATATAATTATGTGTTCAATATTCTTACTTATTTTAAATATACTGAAATTAGCTTCTCTGGTTTAATTACAAACAAAAACCAAGAAGAAAGACTTCCTTTTGACTCTAAATGTCGACACGACGTAGAAAAATTTGTGTGAAGTTATTATCAGCACCAAAATGATATTGCCTTGGATTTGATGAACTTAAATTAGGATTATGTTAAGTATAATTAACTTTATATGGTTAATGTATAAGGATAATCTATAGTACCTACATCTAATGTCTAGAGCAGATAACTTTTTTTATATAAGATAAGGGGGCAAACGAGCAAATGACACCTGATGAAAAGCAACTACCGTTGCCCATGGACACTCGCAACATCAGAAGAGCTGCAGATACGTTGCCGGCCTTTAGGGTACGCTCTGTTCTTGAAGGATTGGTCCGGTAATTACGGTCACAGTGAAGTTTGAACTGACAAATAATTGTGTCGTTACCTCATTGTATTCGTAGATCAATCTCCAGCGAACGGATGTCTCAGAGAATAAATATGACATGGTCTTGTGCAACAGCTGCTTGGATCTAGTTAACAATATTAATGCTACGATCCTACTTAGCATATTTGGTAGACTATTATACACATTGGTACTTGCTCTAGTATGTACTCGTACATAATTCGAATTGTCCATTAGAACAGAATTCAATATTATATATTTTTGAGTGGTCTAATTCGACATATTTTGACCTCAATATCATTATTAGGGATTTAATAAATTATAAAATGCGAAAATAAGTATAGTTCTAAGCTAAGCTGCCTTAGGCTTAAGGTCAAACTTAGTACAGCCTCAGATAAGTTTGAGGTCATAGCCTTGGGGTTTAGACTATAATATATAATAATATAAACCTAAAGTCCTAAACTTGCAATTTGGGACTCGTTCTCCTCAAACCTTAGTACATCATGCTTTAGACGCGTGGCAGAGCCTTAGAGTTAATATTTATAAAATTTATATGCAGATTTAACTATCAGGTAGTTAATTTTTTTACCCGGTTTTTCATAAAAACTGGCGATAAATAAACCCGGTTTACAGCTAATGGGAACCGTTTTTAGCACCCCATTGTCATTCGTGTACCACGACGATTATAATCTTAAAAGTCATTATGGTAATGAAACAGAACCATTTTAATAAAAATAAAATAATAACATTCGTTATTCAAATGTTTATCTTGAACATCCTGGTTTAAAATGTAAGGGTACATTTTAAATTCATTGGAATAGGTATAATATGTAGGTATAGGTAATTATAAATATTTTAAATGAAGGTATGACATATTAAATACAGCTATATTTTCATTTGAAATCAAAAACAGATCTATATTATACGAAATGAAATAATGAAAAATAAAAATGTTATATACGAAAACAATATATTAATAAGTATCCACAACTGAACACAGAACCTCCCTTGTTTTGGTAGTCGGTTAAAAAGGCATTTTCTATATTGGGCGTTTGCACATTGCACGATAACGACACGACACGATACCACAGAATAGAGAGCCACCGCACATATTATACAATTTCAAGTTGGCCGACTATCGTACAAACTAAATTGCGTAGTGTCACTTTTGTAGTATTGAATGCACCCAAAATATTCTCCTTTCTTTTCGTCTTCGTTTTATTAGTGCCACAATAAAGCGTGCTTTTTACGCATTTTAACACGCACGTCGCTAGGCTAGCAACACCGTTACCAAATCTAAAGTCTCCCGCAAACGATCAAACATCAAACCGACAAACACGTCAAAACACGTAGTAAATCCAAATTTTCTTCAAACGCGTCAAACACGTCAAACACGTAGTTTATATGGTGTTTGACGTGTTTGATGTTTGATCGTTTGCGGGGCACTTAAAAGTCTGCGGCTGGCAGCGTACACGATGAAGTTGTCCAATTAAATTGTGGCCCTTATCTATTCTGTGGTATCGTGTCGTGTCGTTATCGTCGCAGTGTGAAAACGCCCATTGAGTCTATGTAGTAATAGTACTAGTTGAGAGAGTAATGCCTCCCACTGGTTCGGGAACTATACTGTGAAAAGAACCGATGTAAAAATTTGCACAAAGCCATCTTTTGCGGAAAAGATGGAAAATTTCTTAATTGACAATTGACATTATTAGTTACTATAGCAGGTACATAGTAGGTACATATGGGTTTAAATCATCTTAATGTTAGTACTATAAACCATATTTTTTTAATAAATAAAAATAATCTTTCAAGTAAAACCAAACATTTAAAGCACTTTTGAAGTAGTCATCTGTAGATAGTCCGGAACAAAATGCCTAATCTGAATAAATTGCAAAATGGTTTTGGAGAGGACAGACATGTCTTGTCAACCTTCTATTGGCCTGGTACGACCCGAACACAAAGGCTGGTCGGATATAACACATCTGTAATCGCATACAATCGGAAATCCGATATTTGTACAAGAACGTTTGCATCTATTATAATATTATGTACTTTACTACGACATTTAAGTACCACGTAGAAGAGGAAGAAGCATATAACTTCCGATTTCAATCATATCAAATGCATAGCAGAGTTTTGGCGGGCATGTGAAAGAGTGCTGTTGTGTTTTTGTATTATTTTCCTAAAATTGTGTTAGCTGGGTTTTTAATGTGTAATATTGGTAGAATATTAACCATTAGATATTCGTGTTCATGCACAAGTGTAGGAAAGTGATGTAATATCCAGAAACGTGCTATTTTGTGTTCCCTCCAAAACTCCATCGAAAGTTTCAGTAAAGCGTCTACCACTTTACTGAATCGACCGACTTGACTCCTGTGACTGTATTGACTTTTACTTAGACTTTGACTAGACTTTAGACCTGACGATACATGAAAACGATGATGAAAGTTATAATAGGAGGAATATGGTTTTCCCGCCATATTCCTTACCTTTTTACCTTGTCTGTGGCACAACATACACATCCTTTGTGTCAAGTTGCCAAAAAAGAAGAAAAAAAAAATGCATAGCAACTGACAAATTGTAACTGTAAAAAAGACGATAGGCATTCCTTCAAAAGTACCATCATAGAAATAAATTCATGGGCTGGACTTGCTGGACTGGGCAGTGGACTTACGTTAGTCGGGTATGTCAAAACTCAAATCAACGTAAGTCGTGGTCTGTCGGCTGGGCTTGCCTTAGCCCGACCGAATTTCTCTGACAGTGTTTACCTAAGGTAGATTACCTGAAACATATTATATCCACCGATTGTAATAGCTTAAAAACCAACGAAAACTAGGTTAACTAATATTTATTGGACCTAGAGTCTTCTTATTATTGACTAATTTTGGGTCGCGATTGATCAAAATCTGACATTTCCATTTTCATAAATTGACCTTAATGCTAATTACTATAGACTATAGTCAACATCTGACCTACTTCACCAGCTGCATAGCTACTATAGTTCCGGCAGCGAGCGAGGTAAACGTGAACTTATTGTTAAAGGTCAGTTTACGTGCCTGGGTTTTTGTAGTAGCTTTATTTCACTGCCTTGTTCGCGTTGAATTCGTCTTTTTAAACATTGGTCCCCTGGTGAAATTGTATTCTTTTTATGCTGTTCTTGAGATCTTTTAATAGAATTTTATATTTTTTGTTGTTGCTGAGTTAAGTTTTTGACATTGGCTTATTAAAAGCGACTCTAAAATCCTGTAAAAAATCACAGAAACCGTCCTTTCTATTTCGATTCATGTACCTATACATATAGCTAGCAACGTTTTAAATATCCAATTAAAATTTAGTTCAGTTAACCATCGATTCCTAACAAAACACAAGATTTTTACCCTGTCTGTCTGTCCCGTTGACCGTGATAAGTTTGTGCTACTACATTTAGCTCCGTCCAGGTCACACGCATTGGAAAGTTCGGGATACAGGTAGTTACTGGTTGCCAAACGGCACGTGTCGAAACGTACAAGGATTTTAATTTCCTGAAATGTTTTGTAACCTCATCGTGAATGGGCTGTATGTGTGAAATTTGTTTTCCGCTTCATTGTACATGATTAGAGGTTAGCTTAGACAAGCTACAATAATAATAATAATTGCGGTTATCCGTTTTTTAATATAAATGTTATACTTAAATTACATTTTTAGTCTCCCTGGGTGTGCGTTGCGGCACACAAAATTATACAAAGTAGGTATTACAACTATTTTCTTTTTTATGTAGGTATTAATCAAACTCCTATTTTATTTCAATGTTAAATATTCTTAAGCAATTTTAAAATTACGACATCTCAAATAAAATCAGATTAATAAGAATGCCTCGAATAAGTTTGTAATAAGGAAGACTTTTAGCAGAATATAAAAAATAATGTTTTAAAATAATAAAATGGATGCTGAGCAGATGAAAAACTTCAACACAGCAAATATTTTTAATGAGTAAGACTTTTACGGGAATGTTTATAAAGCCGATGATGGAAGTACCTTGAACTCCTGCGGTTGTCAGGCAGACAATGGAAAGTGAATCATTGCGGTACACGGATAAATTAATTATATTACTAATCACAAACTCTCTGACTCACAGAGAAGAATATTCAATATACCACACAGAAGTATTACCTCAAGTCTTAGGAGTAAAAAACCGTGTTGGATATGTTTTAGATTGCTTGTTTTCTATGACAGAAAACAAACAATGGAACAGCAAAAAATGGAAAGGGCGTAAGCAACAAAATGATTTTTGTCGCCTAATTTAAAAACCATAAATACATTTCATATAAGCTATGGGCAAATTAAAGTGTATGTTTGAACCAATTTATGTACAAATTTTGGAATCTTAAATCATTCTCCTCTGTTGGCAAAATAGGAATCCCTTTTTTTACAGAGGTCTTTTTGATTGATTATTCTGTGTTATAAAAGTTGACCAATCGTGTTATGCTATCGGTAATTCAGAGACAAAGACATGATGATACTGATAATGAACTTTAATTTCTTAGCTTTAGTAATTGCTGAGAAAAATCGATATCTCTACAGCCAAATTATCAAGGCGTCGCCTTAAGACATCCACCCTCCGTGAAGTTTATCTGTGTTCAATACATAACCTAACTCCTAAGTATCGCCATTATATACTGACGACAAGATTTAATAAAATGAATTAATATGTCTCTTATCCTCTCTTATCATAATAGCCTAGTGCTTCCACCCTGATTCCAGTACCTATATGTGCTCGGTGTAGTTTGACTAAAAGCTACGCAGGACTTTTTACATGCCTCTCCGACGCATAGATTATCTTTTGTGTCAGACATTCAGATGATCTGCATTGTCATTACCAAACTTCAAAACAACATTTTTCTTTGTTCCACCCCTAGAATGGAACCCACTAGTCATTACCGTGGAGTCCTCCTATTAACTGATATATGGAGTCATCACAACCCATACTAGTCACCAGTCATACTCATAAGTCATAGTCTAAGAACTCAAGGCGCTTCGTTATTATCTACTAATTAACTTCAAACTGAATACTCCGAATGTCCTTCTTGTAAGTTGTACCACTTAAAACTAATGTCAAACAAGTTCTACAAGTATATTCTTAAACAAACACTCAAGCAATTATACAACTCATGACGTTACCAATGTTTTTACTCCATGAGGCAACAAATCACAGGAATTATTTTTACCTAGCTAATTTGTTATAACAAATGTGCTACAACATGACTATAACTCATTGCAATTTGTAAAATGTCCTTTGCTGCATGTAATCTTAGTCAATATAATATAATAATTTCTTATGTCAGCAGTGTTGAGAAATCTATACTTTAATCTTAATATTACAAAGCGGAAGAGTTTGTTTGTTTGAACGAGTTAATCTCAGGAACTACTGGTCCGATTTTAAACATTCTTTCAGTGTTAGATAGCCCATTTATCGAGGAAGGCTATAAGCTATATTTTATCACACTAAGACTAACAGGAGCAAAGAAATAGGGGAAAATGTGGAAAAAACGGCAGAAATTATTTGAAAGGGCTTATCTCACGAACTACTGGAGTACTTAATTTTTATATTATTTGGTACAGATAAGAAGTAGACCACGTGAAGGATCATAGGTAATTTTTGTGGACTTATTTGTCTGTGAAATATCTAATTTACGCAAGGATCGTCTAGTCCAATCCAATATTTGAGTATAGAGTACTTAAATATTGGATTTTTTAAATAAAGAATGTACTAATTTTACTTATATTATAGGTGATTAAACAATCGATAGGGCATGTCATAGTATCATAATATTGTACGAGTGACATACCGACTGCCTACTTAATAAAATAATCCCAATATAATGACAACAATGAAAATGAAATGACACAGTTACGACATTGCATCGAAATGTATTTTAGTGCGTTGAAATAAAGTTTGGAATAGTTTGGCTAGTCGTGGTTCTGCTTTCACTTGGTGTTATGCAAAACTGTGACGTCAACGATGCATTCGATTTTTAAATTTCATACTGACCGATACTGCTGTTGGTCAACTCTCAGTTCTTTTGGACATAATCCATCAGACTTGATCTCATCTTGCTCGTTTTATTTTACAAGGAAAATCGCAAGCGGCAATTTAGAGTGTTTTGTTTTTAATTCTGAGAAAGAATTCATTACTCATTTTCTAATATTTTATTCTTTTCCTATTTACTTAATATACCTAGATGGATAATGACCATTGCTTTGCCCTATTTGTTAACGTGACAATTTTTTATTATATGTAGTAGGTAAGTATATTATATCTGAATATGTACATGTAGTAACTACCTGTCTGTAATATCATGTTTCTCATAATATACTTTTTTCAATTTAAGTCGTACTCCTAGAATCAGCTGATACTGTGTGAAATGTCTAACTGTTGAGTGCCAACTGCTAGGTAACTCTTTGGCTATTGTTCTTTACTCTACATAAAAAGTATCTGTTACGTAAACGTGATACGACGAATTGTTTAAATAAAAAACAAATGCCAGTTTCCGCCTTAACCGGACAGCTTGCTAAGTGTTTACTTGTTTATACATTTTGTTAAGTTAGTTCGTAAGTACTTATTTCATATTTGTCGTTTGGTAACAAGTCATTTTAAGGCAAACTTAAGTTATATTTAAGTGTAGAACAACTATTATGCGTTTATTATAAAATGTTTTAGATTAGTTTATACTTACAATAACACAATGAGTATACCATCCTTATCATCTTGATGTGTGGCAGTCTTCCACCGTGCATTTTTCCCATAATTTTCCGCCACGTACTATATAAGTCTGGAATGAACTGTCGCCAGCAGTATTTCCGGACCAATAAGACCTGTAAACCTTCAAGAAGGGAGCGTATTCGCTTTTAGAAGGCCAGTAACGCACCCCTGAAAAACTTCTGATGTTGCGGGTGTTCATGCAGGGCCATGGTAGTTGCTTTTTGTGTTTGCTCGTTTGCCCCCTAATTTTATAAAAAAAGACGGGTTGCACTCCGATAGTGCCGGCAGAAGTGAAAACTTGATTATTAACGTTGTGCATTTTTTAACCCATTTTTTATGAAAATCGATTATTAAAAAATCGTTTTTTTTTTAATTAATCGAAACCCTTACAATCGATTAAATTTTTAACCCGTTTTTTATGAAAATCGATTTTTAAAAAATCGATTTTTTTAATTAATCGAAACCCTTACAAATTACAATCAATTCGAGTTCGAGTTCGAGTTCGAGTTCGACACAAAACACTACTCTCCAGCCGTCTTACGGTTTTTCCAAGGTTTTTCGATCAGCACGAGAATCTGACGCGAGTTTCACAGTTTTTACCCATCCCACAAAAGTGCTCAACGCCGCTAAAGAAGTTTTCATTTCAAAAATAAAAATAATATATTGAAATGAAGGTTCAAGACTCTGGTTGTGTATGTTGATTGTTATGCTCAAGACTCGAAAAGTCAAGGTAAGAAGAATATCACTTCGGTAACGAAATGTTTTCACCCTAATAAACCTTTTAATAAACCTTAACATATAACCAGAACAGCCTTACACGGTCTGTGCTATGTTAGGGCTTTGTTACACCTACCGAGAAGAGTAGCAAGACTCAGCCGAGCACTTGTTGACGGCTCGTTTTGTATGGATATGATATGGCCGAGGGCGCTCTTCCGCCTCTATACGCAGTAGGTGTGATCATGGCATAAGGCTGCATAGGTTGTATGTTATGTTCTGCCGGCGGAACAATGTCTCATGTCTGTCTCCTGACCTCAGGCCAAGTGTGAAATATCATTGAACTTAAAATGCTCCATACGCTGATATTTCGCTAAAGGAAAATAAATTATCTTTGACATTAAAAATTCCATTAAGACGGAAGTGATTCCGAAGGCGTTCAGACTCAATATTTGAGGTTATTTCTGTTTTAACATATAAATCACAACCCATACTAATATATTATATTACTAGCTGTCCCGGCAAATGTTGTTTTGCCATATAAAGTATTTCGCCAATATTATTTAATTGAAGTGACTAAATAAGTATGTCACCATGGCAACGTCCATCGCTATCCCGTCGCACAAACAATGGGTCGCCGGCAGTCTCGAGTTGTAATAATTTACTGTTATTTATTCAACAAAATTTGCACTTATCAATATAAAAAGTAGCCAGTAGCTGATTCTCAGACCTACTGAATATGCATATAATATTTGGTAGAAATCCGTAAATACTCCGGTCGATTTAGACCAAAAATATGAGAGTGAAGTTACAAAAAGTCCCAGCAAGCTGAAAATCAGTGACATTGTTAAAAAACATAATTATAAACAATGTCTAAAAATTCCCCATCATTCCCGTGTGTGGAATTTTTTTTATTCAAGGTCAAAGGTCAAAAAAAATAGTTTTTCGCGATTTTCAGCAAAACGGTAAGTTTTATCATAAAAGTAGTGCAGACAAAACTTGCAGATCATAAAATTGTCTATAAAAATGTATCAATGCTTTTTTTCTTACAAGCCACCGTTTCTGAGATATATTTTTTAAAATGTTATAAAAGTTGTTATCGTCATAATATGCATGAGTACGCCACGTATACAGTGTGGTTGGTCAGCAACTAGCGATATTTTAAGCATTTATGTGTATGTACTTGTTATGCAAAAAAACACTAACTACAAAGGTCTAGCCCCCTTCGCCTCTGTGTGGCAGGCACTTTATTATTGACTCTACCCGGTTAGCAAAAAACATTATTAATTTGCGAGGTTTTGTCCTATTGTCATCCAAATAGCCTTAAATGAAAGGGAATTAGATAGTCTACCATTAAAAAAACACAAAAGAGGATTTTTTTATGCAACAAGTTAAAATAAGTCATAAATTTCTAAAAAAACTGAGAAAACACGTGCAAATTTTACAACTATTGTATTTTTTTACAGAAACAGCCCTCATAACCCATTTTCATTAATTATTATATCCAAAGAATTTAAGTTATGCTTGAATACAACATATTCATTACGTCCGTATGTCAAATACTTTAAGAGCTATTGTTCTTTGAACATTGGTCGTGCGCGAACACGAAATGTTTTTTTTGAGCTTTTTGAGCATTTTGAGCCAAATTTGTGAATTTTCAAGTGTTATTATACAGTAAAACAGTTATTAAAATGTGCAGTGTCTTTTTTTTCATGATTTCCTTATAAAGTTGCGCACAATCGTTTTTGGTGCTTACGCATAGGCTATGTTCAACTAATAATAACTTAAGAGGAATTTGACATACAGACATAAATTAAACGTAGTATTACAGCTAAACTGAAATTCTTTGGATATAGTAAACAAAAAAATATGTTATGGGGGCTGTTTCTGTAAAAAAATGCAATTGTTGTAAAATTTGCACGTGTTTTCTCTATTTTTTTAGAAACTTTATGACTTTTTTAAGCTTTTTGAATTAAAATACTCTTTTTGTGTTTTTTAATGGTAGACTATCTAATTACCTTTCATTTAAGGCTATTTGCATGACAATAGGACAAAACCTCGCAAATTAAGAATGTTTTTTGCTAACCGAGTAGAGTCAATAATAAAGTGCCTGCCCCACAGAGGCGAAGGGGGCTAGACTTTTGTAGTTAGTGTTTTTTTTTTTGCATAACAAGTACATACACATCAGTGCTTAAAATATCGCTAGTTGCTGACCAAACACACTGTATACGTGGCGTACCCATGCATATTATGGCGATAACAACTTTTATAACCTTTTAAACGTTATATCACAGAAACGGTGGCTCGTAAGAAAAAAAGTATTGATACATTTTTATAGATAATTTTATGATCTGCAAGTTTTGTCTGAACTATTTTTATGATAAAACTTACCGTTTTGCTGAAAATCGCGAAAAACTAATTTTTTTGACCTTTGACCTTGAATAAAAAATTTTCCACACACGGGAATGATGGGGAACTTTTAGACATTGTTTATAATTATGTTATTAACACTTTCACCGATTTTCAGCTTGCTGGGACTTTTTGTAACTTCGAATGTCTAAATCGACCGGAGTATAAAGCCGTTTCGGAGGAGTACGGTAACTAACATTGTGACACGAGAATTTTAAATGCGAAAGTGTTTCTGTTTGTCTGTTATCTCTTCACACTTAAACCGCCTAACCGATTTTGATGAAAATTAGGTATGGAGATAGTTTGAGCCCCGGGAAGGGACATCGGATACTTTTTTATCCCGGAAAATGTACGGTTCGCGCGCTATAAACGTAGTTGCGGGTGTGAGGTGTCATTTAAAAATAATAATAAATTATAATGAATTTTTGAATATAAGTAATTAAGTAGTTTTTGAGTAAAATAAATATTTTAATTTATTTTTCAACGTTTTTAATATCAATTTACTTACTTAACAACCGTTTTGCATACTATCAGATTATAATGACGAGTTACAAGCGTCATAATAATTATTAAAATGTTATTACATACTTTTTACATTTAGAAGTAGGTACGGTATTGTGTTGTGTAATATTGGTGTTAATAAAAATAAAATCTGAATCATAATATACTTATTCAGCTTTGGTGTCGCTTTGCTTGGATGAACCAATCATGTATCTTATATGTATGTATCTATGATCTGAATTTAATTTTTACAACGATGAACGGACTGATTTAAATAGTCGCAGGATGATAAGTATATAATTAAATATTTGAGCCAATCATCTTATTATCTCTACCACCTACAATAGACCGTGCGAAAAAGTAAAGAATTTTCTTTAATAAAAACCGGCCAAGTGCGTGTCGGGCCACGTGCAATTTAGGGTTCCGTAATACCGCAAATTTTTTATATTTTTGTATGGTCAATGAATGTACATTTATAACGTGTTTTACACTACTCTAAAGTCTAACCACATCATCTCAGTTACTTTCAAAAGAATTTGGACGAAAAGTTCCTTTATACTTCGCCGAATACATTTTTTTTAGTTTATCGACTATTAGTCAATAACTTATGAAGTCTTCTTAGCCGTGGTAGTTTTCCTTTTAAATTAAGCATATTTCCTACTCAAGTGAATTTTTTCATATTTCCAGAAGCAATCGTTTAGCTGGTAGAACTGGACTCTAACGATTTTTTCCACTTTAAAACTTAATATTTCACAAACGGATCACTAAATCGGAAAATGATCTATGAAAACTATCTAAACCTATCCAACGACACCCCACACGATGGGGTGGACGCAAGAAAAATCATCCCCGCTTGATGTGTAGGGAGGGAAGGTATCATAAAAAAAATATTTTTTATGATTTCATGTACCGTTTTGTCGTCATCTTGAGGTAGATCGCACACGTCACACTTTTTGTGTGATCGAGTCTGCGGCTTACATACAATCTGATGGCGCGCGCCATGCAGATTGTATGTAAGCCGCAGACTCAATCACACAAGTGTGACGTGTGCGATCTCCCTTAATGTGTGCATTCATGCCAAATTACAGCTTTGTAGGTCCTATAGTCTCTGAGCAAAACCGCGGACAGACAGACAGATCACAGACGGACAGACAGACGGTCAGATAGACGGACAGACCGAAACTATAAGGGTTCCTTGTTGACTACGGAACCCTTAAAAGCTATAATTTAATTGACATTACTTCAAAAAGTAGAATAGACACCTTGGATTGGTGTGATAACGATTAATGACAGTTGATTAGTTTGATAAGTTGGATGGTGCCTCTTGGGTGAAGATACAAATAGTTCTATCAAAAATAATTCAAAAGTCAACGCATGGCTATCAATAAAAACTGATTAAAGTGTGTCATGTGCACATCCCTTAAATAGTGGCAAACATCTTCGGTTTTATTACACCTCATTCCTTATTCAAATTATTATCTTAACGTCTCTTATTACGTTAACTTATTTCTTGTATACCAGATATTGCCTCAGCTTGTTTAAGGCCGTCCCCCGAGCAAACGACCTTGATAATACATTTGCCGCGTTGCCGAGATCGCACCAAACCCCTATTTTTTTATTTATCTCAGTTCAAAATTGTCCTAAAAAATTAAAACGCGGAATATAAAAGTAATTTGTAAATACTAAGGAGATGCTGAATGTATGCTTGGATTTTAATAAATTGGTTTTACTTTGGAAGCTGATATCATGAGTATAATAAACAAAAATAGAAAATTTAAAACGGGGAAAGGAATGTTGATATACTGAAGATTATTGCTGCATTTTTATTATAACTTTGTAGCTTTCAAATTATGAGTTTATAAGGCTCTAAATACGGTAAATTACGGAATCTCCGTAGGGAAGGCCCTTAACACGTAAGTTCAATTTCCAGCCTCTCTATAAAATGGGTTTTTAATTTTTATTCTATTCCCTGTGTATGTAATACGAGTTGTCAACAAGTTGAGTGTTATTGCCTTGCAAAACCGGCCACAATCCGAAACCCGCTCTCGGGCCTTTTCTTGCAATCAAGAATTAGCATGAAGTAACGAACAAGGATGATTATTTAAAAATTAAATCTTGGATTTAAAATTTACATTGAGGAAAATTATATTTCAAGTTTAAAACCATCAATAAAGAGGTATTTATGGGTAGCTTTTATGAGTGTTATTTCTCAGAACTTTTTATTTTGGATAAATAAAAGTAATTAATTTTGCATTAGACTTACCTAAATTGTGATAAGTAGGGCCTGGATAAATCCAATATGTAAATACATATTTTTATAACCGATAAGACTTAGATAATTTACATCTTCATCTATACTTATTATAAAACAAAGTAGCTTTTTAGGGTTCCGTAGCCAAAATGGCAAAAAACGGAACCCTTATTTTTCCTCATGTCCCTTTGTTCCCTTTAATCTTTAAAAATACGCAACGGATTTTGATGATTCTTTCAGTGTTAGATAGCCCATTTATCGAATAAGGTTATAGGCTATATTTTATTACGCTAAGACTAATAGGAGCGAAGAAATAGAGGAAAATGTGGAAAAAACGGGGAAAATTATTTGAAAGGGCCAACTTGAACGCGATAATCTCAGGAACTACTGGTCCGATTTCAAAAATTCTTTCAGTGTTAGATAGCCCATTTATTGAGGAAAGCTACAGGCTATATTTTATCACGCTAAAACTAATAGGAGAATGTGGAAAAAATGGGGGAAATTATTTGAAAGGGCTTATCTCGCGAACTACTGGAGCAATCTTTATGTTATATGGCACAGATAAGAAGTAGACCACGTGAAGGATCATAGGCTATCGATTTTAATAATTTTGTCAGTGGCTATATATTTTATACCCGTGCGACGCCGCGCCGGGGCGGGTCGCTAGTTGACTTATAAACTATAATTACTTGGAGTTTATTTGGGTCATAGTCCACAAGTGCAATAACTAGTAACATTGCCAATTCATATTAATTTTATAAAAAAACCGGCCAAGTGCGTGTCGGGCCACGCGCAATATAGGGTTCCGTAGTACCGCTAGTTTGTGATAATTTTTGTATAGTTAATGAATGTACATTTACAACGTGTTTTACACTACTAACAACATCATCTCAGTTACGTTCAAAAGAATTTGAACGAAAATTTCCTTTATACTTCGCCGAATACATTTTTTTTAGTTGATCGACTATTACTCAATAACTTTTGAAGTCTTCTTAGTCATGATAGTTTTCCTTTTAAATTCAGCATATTTCCTACTCCCGTGAATTTTTTCACATTTCCAAAAGCAACCGTTTAGCTTGCTAGCTGGTAGAAGGGGGGGACACCGGACTCTAACGATTTTTTCCATTTTAAAACTGCATATTTCACAAATGGATCCCTAAATCGGAAAATGGTCTGTGAATACTCATAATATTTTTAAAAAACCTATCCAACGACACCCCACACGGTGGGGTGGACGCGGAAAAAATAAATCACCCCCGCTTGATGTGTATGGGAGGTACCATAAATTATTTTTTTAAGATTTTATATGCCATTTTGTCGGCGTCATTAAGATGTACAATGTACATTCATGCCGAATTACAGCTTTGTAGGCCTTATAGTCTCTGAAAAAACCGCGGACAGACAGACGGACAGACAGACGGACAGACAGACAGACAGACCGAAACCGGTATAAGGATTCCTTGTTGACTACGGAACTCTAAAAAGTAGAATCAAGAAAATAAATTGCAAAGAAATTAAATGTTATTTTCTAACCTTTTCCAAAATATCATAATATTGTATATTATTATTTCATCTTACATTTTTATGAAAGAGCTAATAGGTACTAGGTAGTAAGTTCCGTTGCTACCATTGATTTAGCCTAGACTTAGATCTAGCAGTCTGCCCGGGACGATGTTATGTTAGACATCACGTTTTCAGCAGTCTGTTGATAATAATTATACATATTATGTATTACTATTCCTTATAACTAATAATAATTAAAACGATTTTTACCGCATCGCATAAGTATTTATATACAACGTCTACAAGACTTTACAACATCAGGTTTTTTAAACTTTGGTCACTCATATCACATAGGTCATTACTCATTAAAATTAAAATTGCCATTTAACGAGGAGCCACAAAAATCCTTCATGGATCCTAGCCGTGATCTTTGATTTTTTTCCTTGTTACAGAACCGTGCGCGTGCGCAGCTCCAGCGTCAGTCTGCGTGCGTCCGTTACGGGGTGCGGACGTAGATGGATAGTGGTTGTGTTGTGTTTTGTGTATTGTGACAGTCAAAATGCAGGGACGTGATAAATTGTGTGCAAAATTGACCAGTGCCTTCCTCAGGAAATGGTGTAAGTACTCACATATTTTTTCATACATTCAACTTTACCTATGTCATCAGATAAAACCGTGTAGAAATTATGCACACGTATGAGATTTTCTCTCGGATTTATCTCAAAACTAGTTCCTTTCGGCGATTTTCTTCACTCCGATCTAGGCACGGACAAAGTTTACATGTTTGACTTAGGTGATAAGAGAGAGATGTTATTTGTCATCATTCTAGTGTGCTTCTGTAAATAAAGTACCTACTTACTATCTTGACTTGCAGCCCCGGCCTTACCTCAAATCTTATTTGCTTTGCATTCTTTACTAATTAACGATTTCTTTGAAAATGTTTTTGATCGTCAGCATCGATTTATAATATTAACTTTTCCAATAGGATCACCCATATCCACCTGTCACCAAACTAAGTACTAGGAATGTAAATAAACGGTTGATCATATGATTTGCATTGTAGTTAGGTATTTATTAATCTTACAAGGATACCTAGATAAAGTTTTTTTTTTGAATAACTCACAAATATCTGCAACGAAATTTGCATAAAATTTATTTCGTTTACCTGGGATTTGAATTACATCTGCTATGTTATTTATATCATGTATTATGGGTTTATTTTCCAACTGTGTGAATTTATTACAAGGTTGGTGCAGAGCTTTAAAAGGCTGGCTTTAATCATGCTGATATTTTAATGACTCTTTGAATTCCGTTCCCTTAGACTCATAGCTACGGGTCCATTAACTGTTATTAGTAAATGTCCATATTAACTAATAAACCAATTAGTAATTACTTTCATGTACTACGTGGTGATATATCACTTGATGTAAAAAGGTGTCAGGTAAAAATCTTACACAGTTAACCTTATAGAATCTAGGGACATTAAAAACAAAATACATTCATTCATAATTTTTTCTTGTCTTCAATGCTTCCTTTTATCTAAGTATCTAAATATTTTATACCTTTGGGTATAGATTCTTAGCCCCAAATTACAACTCTTACTTTTCTCCTAATATACATATTTTTATACATATTATAACTTCTACATCTCAGCCACATTCAGCTTAGTTATATTTTTGGTCCTTATTAAATGTTTCTTTATTTGAATTATTAGACGTGTTTGGTTTATGATTTTTATTGCGATTCTGATGGTTATTTGGTTTTTATCAGTTTATGTGTGTAACGCTATAAGCGAAATTAATTAATGAAAACTACGAAATCTCCACTTTTCAGAATTTAATATAAAATCTAATATATGTATTCAGTATTTACTATGCAATAACTGTGATGAATAAATCATACCACGTCGGTCCGGTCGTTACATTTTTATCGACATGTGGTTTCCCAACACTATTACATAGCCAAGTTCATTTCTCTTTGAAATGCTTATTTAAAGAGTTAGCGAGTGGTCCAGTCCGGTGTTTTTGTACCGTTGGAACAGGTTTACATAAGAACTTCTAAGCCTTGGGTGCATCAACTCCTGTTTACGTCATTTGCAAGATTTTGATATCCTGCACTTAATAAACAGTTAAGTTGCTGATCCTAATCATGTCGTTAAATCAAAGTCGCCTTTAGTATTTTGAAAACGAACACTTTTTGCAGGTATCAAAATTTATTGTCACTTATCTTTTACAGGTTTTTGTTATGTTTCTTCAATTCATTGGAATTCCCATGTTTGTGTTTCTTTGACTCTGAAGACTGAAATACACGATGATCCTTGACTACGTCATAAAATTAAATTAAAAATGCTAATAATTTTATTTATATGTCGTTAGCGAGTCAGATATGAACAAATGAGTCGACTCCGTCTTGACTTGTAAAGGTTAAATTTTGTGTTTTTAACGCGACGCGTTTAGACTTTTGATAAATGTGTGATAATTAACAATATTGAAAAGGTTTCAAATAAATAGATAAAGTCTAGTTTTTATTAATATTATAAACAGGATTTTTAAAACCTAAAGTTTTTTGTGGACTATATTTATGAGTTATGACTGGAATACAGAGCTGGCCGCCATACAGTATTTTGACTAGTGAATCTGTTTCACAAGTATGAACAAAAAAAATAATGGGAATACGGTAACGTAAGACTTGAGAGAATCTGTATGAGGTAATTCTACGAGCAATGAGCATACTTAAACCTTAATTTAGCGTCATCTTACTGTTCTGGTCAAGGTCATTTATATGCAACATTTTAACTTTTTCATAATAACGACTCGAAAGTTGGCCATGATCCTTGATTTTGGATATAAAAACATGTTTTATATTTTCTAAGGTACATTTCCATAATGTAATAGGCATGCATTGTATAGAATACAAAATATATAACATATTCGCTTGAGCTGTAAAAAAAGAAAATTTATTGTAACACCTGCTGCTCATAGATTTTACACACGAGCTGCACTAGCTAATTTCTTGTGCATATATAGAAAATATTATAAAGGTTCCGATCCAGTCTCAATCCTACTAAAAAGCAAAATATCATTCTCATAGCGGGTAACAAAGTTGGATTAATAGCAAAGCCAGGGAACTGATTTTACTTTTAGAAAATGCTACTGCCCACCAAGAAAAGACCCTGAAAGATTAACGTGGTGTCATTGTTCAATCCATTAATTAAAAGGCTGTAATAATTAACCGAAACCCGTTTAATTTTCCTCAACAACAAACTGGTCTCCATCGAGATTCAAGATACATGCGAGAGTACGAAGGTTAATCGCAGACCCTGACGTACGAGGTACAGTCAAGAACGTTACTAAAGGATATTAAAGGCAGATTTACATTCATTAAGTAACTGACGTCAGTCCACTGGCGTGTTAGTGCACTGCCATAGTGTAAATTGATTTCAAGTAAGCATAGACCCATAGATATCTGTGGCATAGACCCCACTTACACTGACGACAGCCACCGACTCAATGTAAATCTGCCTTTCCACTATGGCAGTGCCAGGTCAGTGGACTGACGTCAGTTACTGACTTAATGTAAATCTGCCTCTCTCAGGCACATTCGACTGGAGAGTCTTTGCTAATGTATAAATATTTGTAAGCTCCTGTTTGCTTTAGAGTTTAGATTTATTAAGGACTAGATAATAGATGATCTGTGAACTTGAATTCATATCATTTAACTCCAAAATTTTCTCGCCGTATAAACCTTCCCAGTACTTCCACGAATATTTCAAGACTACCATCGAGGAAATTGATTCTTAGGCAGTTGATAGACCAACGTGAAACGTCATTTGGTCGGATCATATCAATAATTCAATGTTCAATGTTAATAATTATTGTGATCTGAGTTTAACGTTACACGACCAAACTACGTAGGTCCCCCATCTGCCTAGAAATCAACTTCTCTGATAGTACAAAGAACGCTGCTAGTCTACTGAATTTGATCATTACATTTATTTTATTACTGGGAATAACTTCAAATTCTCATTTTACTAGCTATACAGGCAAGGAGTTTTCTCTGAACTGGACTTGCCTCGGTAAGTTTCCGAAAGCGGGATTAAAATTGTTAACATAGAAGATTTATAATATTTTCATGTATGTTGCAAATTTTACATTTTTTATATGCACAGCACATACTCTAATAAATATACTGTGCAGAAAAGATCTGTTGTAGGATTTATCCTATTTTGCTATAGGATTTATCTAAAGTGATGACAAATAAAAAATATATTCAGTTAACGTCAAAAAATTGTGGACAAACAAGTTAAATGTTTCTTTAAAATTAATATATTAATTATCTTTTTGTACCTATAACTTAAAATATTTAGCGGATTCTGGGAAGGATGACAATGATGGAGATTCAAATAATTTTATTGACTTTTTAACGTCCGTAATAATCATGAAATGTAAATAGTTCTTTTGGAAATGCTTCATCGCAGATTTGATAACCTGATGATCGCGCGTCATCAAAATGCCCCATATGAATATTCAGAGGACGTTTGTGTTTTTATAGCGTCATTTATTTAAATTATTCTTCGTCTATGTGAGGTATATTAAGCTGGTAATGTAGGTAATATTAAAATATTAAAAATATTAAAAAGAGTTAATTGAATTGAAAAATGTTGTGCTTCGACCGTGCTGATTACTCGAGGGTTGGGATGGTATGTTTTTCGTTTGTGTGTATGTATTATGATGATCAAGTATCAACTATCTTGTACTTGAGCTGCAAGATTATCATTACTGTAAAAGCGTTGCACAAAAAAAATGTAAAAGTGTTTTTAGGGTTCCGTACCCAAAGGCTAAAATCAGGACCCTATTACTAAGACTTCGATGTCTGTCCGTCTGTCTGTCTGTGTGTCTCCAGGCTGTAACTCATTAAGAACCGTTATAGCTATTAGCTAGACTTCAAAAATTTTCACAGATTGTGTATAATATATCTGTTGCCGCTATAACAACAAATACTAAAAACAAAAGAAATTAAATATTTGGGGGGCTCCCATGCAACAAACGTGATTATTTGGTATTTTTTGCTCTATGTCAATAACGGCAACACATAGCCACTTGAAATATCCGCGAAACACAGTTGTATTTGTACTTTAATAATGAATAATAAAATTTAAATAAATTCAATAATTAAGGGAGGTCCCATACAAAAACGTAATTTTCAACCTAACTATTTTTGCTCTATTGTGGTACTACGGCTACGTGCGCGAGTCTTACTCGCACTTGGCCCATTTTTTTAATGCCCATGTAACGAAATCGTTAAAAGAATAACTACGGTAGAGTTTGACTGTTACATGGTGCGTAGACTGTAGAGTGAGAACCTTGACTTACATAATAATAACTTGTTTCAGAGTTATTAATATTATGTAAGTCAAGTTAGTTCTAGCCAGTAATCTCATACTAGCATAAATATATTTGTCAAGTATTTGTAATCCCATAGTGGCATAATTTTACATCAAAATATCCCATCAGTCGTGGCAAAACGAGACACAATAGCTTTTTCATTGTTATCGCGGCCGGATGTGGCCGCTTGGGGCTTCATGAAATATATTTCTTAAGAATGTTAGGTATTTGAGTTACTAATTAGTGATGACTGTTACTTTAATGGAACGGCTTCGACATCCTCTAATGAGCCTTAATTGTTTTGTTAATGGATCGGTGATAAGCTAAATATTTAATTACTTAAATTTTAATAAAATACAGATATTTTATTTAATCATCATCATAAAAGTTACAGTATTTAATTCAAAGTGTATTGCTATTAAGTTATACGATTATGGTACTTGCCTGTCATCATTTTATTTTTAATGTTTACTTAGATTAAGTGAGAGCAATACTCTTAACTGTTGCATGTACTTAAACGTAGCAATATATTAAGATTTTGTGAGCATTTCAAGTGCCTATATGTTGCGAGCATTGATTACGAGCAAAAAATCACGTTACAACAAACGTGATTTTTTAGGCCCTCTTAAATATTAATTTTATGAATATTTAAGTGGGGCTCCCTTAAGTGTAGCTATAATTGTTCCTGAGATACAGCCTGGAGACAGATAGACAGACGGACCGACAGACGGACAGACATCGAAGTCTCAGTAATAGGGTCCCGCTTTTACCCTATAGGTACGGATAACGGAACCCTAAAAATAAAAAATCGGTTGGCTTTGACTATCCCCCGTTGCTTAGAGACGGAAATTGGAACACTTCATTCTCACAGGTTACACGGTTACACGGTCAAATTTTCATCAATCTGATCCATCAATCTGATTGACGGAATATTGATGGGTTTAAAAAGTTCATATTAAAAATACGATCAATCCATCAATCCGTGGCGTACTTACACGATCAAATTATCGTCAATCCGTACCGGATTGATGGATCAGATTGATGAAAATTTGACCGTGTAACCGGCGACATTCTCTACTCGCTTTTTTTTTTTTTTTTTTTTTTATTTATTTATCTATTTTTTATTTTTTTTATTTATCTATTTTTTTTATATATCTTTATTTATTTAGCCGTGGTATCAAGATAGTCCCTTGAGATCAAAATTATCAAAGATATTTTACAGTTGGTTAGGTACTCATATTGGTCCTGCCTTAGAATTTAGATGAGTTCAGAGGTGGTTTAATCCCAGTAGTATACAGAATAAAAAAGTAAACACAGCTAAACCTACACGAATATTTTCATCCGTGTGCTTTACTGTGGGTACCGTAGGTACATCTGGCATGGCAACACGAAAAAATAAGTCAAAATTAAAAAAAAACACTGCAAGAACATTGACAGCGGCTCTGTGGGCATTTGGCGAATCATAAAAATAGCATAAAACAATTTGACAGGGCCACGCCAGGGTCGTTGGCATCGTTTTTTAACAAAACAAAAGAAACCTACCGTATGTTAAACGATCAGAGTTTTAAAATGCGAATTTTCGTTCTTTATAAGACAGGTAAAAGAATTTTGACAAGGTGTCTTTCTTTGTTTTTAAGTGCAGATAAACCCCATTGTTTATTTTAGCGTATTTTGTTTGGAAGATTTTGACTTGAGGTATACCTACCTGGACTTACTGTTGGTCATTGACCGAGGTGGAACTTTGCACCTTATACTGCTAAGTGTGACTTTGAGGTTTCTTTAGACTTTGACAGACGTTCTAATTTGTTCGTAAATAATAATATATTGAAAATATTTAACAAGCTACTTATAAATATATAAAAATATATCTAAATCTAGAGTTTTGATATTATTTACTTCTTACCGTACCATAACGGCAACGACTGTAGAGTCAACCTTAAAGTCAGGGACATTTATATTATACTAGCTGTCCCGGCAAACGTTGTTTTGTCATATAAAGTATTTCGCCTTTATTATTTTATTGAAGTGACTAAATAAGTATGGCACCATGGTAACGTCCATCCCGTCGCACAAACAATGGTCACCGTCAGTCTCGAGTTACTATTATTTATTCAACAAATGCACTTATCAATATAAAAAGTAGCCAGTAGCCGATTCTCAGACCTACTGAATATGCATATAAAATTTGGTGAAAATCAGTAAAGCTGTTTCGGAGAAGGTAAGATTCTCTAAGTTTACTAACAGAAAATATGCTTACAAAGTAGGTAAAAGACGTTGAACATAAAATGGAAAAGCAACCATACGCTTAGGAAATATTTTGTACTTTGTTGACTATTAAGTAATGTAACTAGGTACCATTATTGGTAACATGCAACGAACATGTTAGACTTTAAAGATGTAATAAAATTAAAAGCCTCTAGTCGCACACCGCAAATATCAAGCCAAAGAGTACAAAGTCTCAACAAATAATACTACAGCCAAGGTCAGTACTCAACTTTAAACTGATATCATGATATTGTTTAACAATTTGAAACTCGACAAAAAATATTACAAGAAGTTGAAGCATCCGAGTCCTGAATAATTTTGCAAATTATTAGATGATTTTGTAATGTTATAATATTTTTTATAATGTGAAGATGATGTGATAGTTACTATTAACGCAAGATTACCTTACTTTATGCTTACTACACTACTACTTATTGCACTTAAAGTATTATCATTTATCACGATGTTCTGTTACACCCTGTATAGCCTAGAGCTAGACGCTGAACACATTGAAATTCGGTCATTGATCTTAGCTGCTTATCTCTTTCACTAGCATACGTATATTAAGATATTTCGTTTCCACAGGTAGTGCGTATTCAGAAAACTTGTGTTCAGAACAGTCGCTATACAAAGGCTTTAAACTTGGTAACGCGCTAAATCAATCAGCCATGTTGTCATTATTCCTGCTAACAGGTAACTATACGGTAAATTGACAAAACATTCGTCTGTTTGTCGTTACGTCACAAGTGCGAAAACGTTGGTTAAACAATTTCATTTTACACAGCTTCTACGAAATTGTGTTTAACGGCCGCACTCAGGCACTAATTAAAATTTTGACATAAATTCAACATATTCTCTATCTATCAAGGCTTCATAAAATTAATTTCAATTTTATGAAGCCCGAATTTCATAATTTTAATGAATTATTTAGGGTGGGTTGCACCAACTTACTTTAACTATAACTGTAACTTTAACTATAACTACAGTGCAAAATGTTAAATTTTTGGTTATGGTTAAATATGGCGTCCGACGCCATATTTAACCATAACCGCTCATACGTCTTATATCTATTTCGTGAAAATTTACTATACCTATATTTCACAGTGTTATATTTTTCTGTCGATTTTTACGGATAGTTCAATTTTTTTATACCTACTCTCAATCCCATTACCTGTAGCTTTAAAAATAAACGCAACAGACATCTGTCAATTTCTGTGGTCAAAGTTAAGGTTAAAGTTAAGGTTAAGACCCAGTTTCATCAAGCAATGTTAAATAAATAATGGCTTGTTAAATCAGTTAATGGCCTGTTAGAGCTATCGAGCGTTCCACCATGCCCTAATGTCATATAATTGTCAAATCACCTAACACGGTGTTAAATTTAATTCCTGCTGTTGAGGTCCGTTAAATATTTAACAGGCTGTTATATGAGTCAATACAACAACTGTCAAAGACAATATCCAATATCAATAAAAGAATCTGTTTTGACTTTTTAGTGTTTCCGCCACGTTTCCGTTACATACTTACATATTATTTATTATTTTTCAAAGTTATGAATAATTATTTATTTTCACTTTGTCAAAAATTCAGCCCTCGGATTTTCCTTGACATTGCAAATACACAAACTTGTATCAAAATTACCAAACCGAAATCTATACTAATATTATAAAAGCGAAAGTATCTCTGTCTGTCTGTCTCGCTTTCACGCCAAAACTACTGAACCGATTGTAATGAAATTTTGTACACAGATAGTCTAAAGCCTGAGAAAGGACTACTTTATAGAATACTAGATTATACACAGATACATAAAACAATGTTTGATGCATAAAATTCTATTAAAAAAGTCGTGAAAATGAATGTTAATCCTATAATACTTATAATATTTATTACTTTTTTTCGTAATTTATTCAAATATTGTGATTATTTGCAAAAAAACCCACCAAACTGCCAATCTCGCGAGATCTCGAAATTGGCGAGATCTCGCGGTATTGTATTCATAAACTCGCGGGATCTCGCTTGAGCCCCAATCTCGCGAGATTTGCATTCCCAACTCATGTCCCTTTGTTCCTTTTAATCTTTAAAACTACGCAACGGATTTTGATGATTCTTTCAGTGTTAGATAGCCCATTTATTGAGGAAGGCTATAGGCTATTTTTTATCACGCTAAGACTAATAGGAGGGAAGAAATAGAGGAAAATGTGGAAAAAACGGGGAAAATTATTTGAAAGGGCTAACTTGAACGCGCTAATCTCAGGAACTACTGGTCCGATTTGAAAAATTATAACAACTGGAGCAATTTTTATGTTATTTGGCACAGATAAGAAGTAGACCACGTGAAGGATCATAGGCTATCGATTTTAATCATTTTTTCAGTGGCTATATATTTTATACCCGTGCGACGCCGGGGCGGGTCGCTAGTTATAAATATAAATACGCGATGCTTGATAGGTCTATTGTAGCTTATACCAGCCTATACAATATTCCTTCAATTTGTTTTTTATGTGGCGTATATAAAACGAACTAAAGACAAAATCTTCCACAGCTAACCACTGTTTTATATAATGTCTTTATGAATTTTGCAATAGTAAATTATGCCTCATTGTGGAATGAATAACGAAGATGTTACAAAATCGTACTTTCGAGTTTCGATTTCCATTAGCCGCGTACTGACCAAGCGAGCCGTCTCGCGCGGCAGTCGTGCGCGGCAGTTGCTCGGTCGGTCAGGACGTGTTAGTGCGCGGCAAAAGTACCGAGGCGCCTTTGAGCATCGACTTAGCCGCGTACTGACCAAGCGAGCCGTCTCTCTACAAATACAACTATATGGTGATTATAGACGACTTTGGGATGCGCAATGTCCTGATTACACAAATAGGGGACTAAGGGAAGATGCATGAAGAAATAAGCCAGGAAATGAACCTTCCAATAGCTGAATTAAAGAAAAAAATTGAGTCTTTACTAGGGTCTCATAGGAGGGAAAAGTCGAGAGAAAAAAAAAAGACGGGTTGCACTCCGGGAAAGCCGACAGAAGTGAAAACTTGATTATTAACGTTGTGCATTATTTTTTTAACCAATTTTTTATGAAAATCGATTTAAAAAAAAATAAAAAAAACGATCGTTTTAATTAATTAATCGAAACCCTTACAATCAGTCAGACACTTCTCGCGACAGTTGTCTTGCAGGTGGAAACGCGGCCTTAATCAGCGCGTCTGCTAAAGAACTCATTTCCCCGACTGTACGTTTCTGCTAAACAACTCATTTCCCCGACTGTACATTTCTGCTAAACAACTCATTTCCCCGACTGTACATTTCTGCTAACCACAATTTTCCCCGACTGTACATTTCTGCTAAACAACTCATTTCCCCGACTGTACATTTCTGCTAAGCAACTCATTTCCCCGACTGTACATTTCTGCTAAACAACTCATTTCCCCGACTGTACATTTCTGCTTAGCACAATTTTCCTCGACTGTATATTTCTGCTAAACAACTCATTTCCCCGACTGTACATTTCTGCTTAGCACAATTTTCCCGATATTTTGCCTCTATTTTGCCCCTATCTTAGTCGAAAACCCCCTAAATCTAGGGGGAAATCCCCTGATCTGGCAACACTGTCAGCTGGCTCGGCCGTACGCTGGCCGCCTCGCGCGGCATGCGCCGCGGCAAATGTCCGAGGCATCCGCGCGAGGCGGCTCACTTGGTCAGTACGCGGCTACATACACTTTGCAACATACAGAATTTATAAAAAGAATAACAGCGATTGTAATATGAATTATTATTTATTAGTATGATAAGTACTTACGAACACATGGTTTTATGATATAGGATTTAATTTAAAATGAAGATTTATTGCTAGCCTTGTAGTTTACATATAACTTATTACTTATAGTCTAGCAAAGAATGTCTTGAAAATGATGGTCTTGAAAATTATGATCTTAGAGGTACGTCATCTGTGAAAGGAATTACTGATAAAATATTATAAATGCGAAAGTGTGTCTGTCTGTCTGTCTGTTACCTCTTCACGCCCAAACCGCTGAACCGATTTCGCTGAAATTTGGTATGGAGATACTTTGAGTCCCGGGAAAGGACATAGAATACTTTTTATCCCGAAAAAATGTACGGTTCCTGCGCGATAAACGAGTTTTGGCGCAACGGAGTTGCGGGCGTCATCTAGTAAAATAATATGGGAGAAAACATAGAGTTATTATGTTTAATATGTCAGTGGGCGAAAATTGAAATACTTTATTTAAAGGCAATACAACGTTTGCCGGGACAGCTAGTTACTGATAAAAAAATCTTAGTCAATACTCTATGCTGTCTCTCTGCTGGGCAAAGATCTCCCCCCGGGTCATGCAATTTTCTCGGTCCTTCGCCACTGATTGCCAGCCCGGCTGGTATGCCTCCAACTCGTCGGGCCATCTCTTCCTAGTGTCGTCCGTCTTGGGGTACCCAGCAATCTGCTAATATTATCTTTGCTTTAGCGGTCGGGAAGCATACATCTAGTGTGACTGACTGATACTAATAAAAATCATTTGTTAACTCCGATGGAGTGGCAATGATTCAGTTCAGTGGTATGTGTCGTCTACATATTACATAATGAGCTATCATTTACTGGTGCATATAAAATATGTATTGCAAAACTACATACAATGGCAAACTTAACTAAAATAGAATATTAAACGTCGTCTAAATTTATGACTTTTGTGACGAGTTATTAGGTATCAATAAACTAGCTCTGGCCATGACGATTCTTGCAACGATTTTCCTTTTAGACTGGTAGGACTAGTTTACTCAGGACTAATGTTTTGAGGTGATGAGTCTAAAATAATTTTTTTTTATTTATTTACCAAATAAGACATACAATTATTCAACTTAATTAAAAATAGCATTTAAAACCAATGAGGTTTGTGCAATGCTGCGATACAGTCCTATTCACAGATATCGTTATAAATAAATTATACAAACTAAAATATATATTTCACTTAACAGGTTAGTTGATACTTGGTACTACATATAAAGTTACTTTATACGTTAAATAGGAACAAGATCGATAAAAATTAGGTACTTAACATAGAACTAGGTATTTAAACGTTATTTATTTGAAGAAAATAGGTTTTTAACCGACGTTATATGTTCGGCTGTGGATTTTTTTTTGTATGTTCAACGATTACTCCGCCGTTTGTGAACCGATTTTCGAAATTTTTGTTTTGTTGTATTAGGTTTCACTCCTGAGAACTCCTGACTCCTTATTGGGAGTTTCGGCGTTGTTTTAAGAACAGAAAGCATATGCTACTATGCAATTCATATTGATCATCATCATCATTACCACGTCGTGTTAAGGTCACCAATGTCTCATGGCACAGAATAGATAATAGTACAAGGCATAGGTATGGATACAATAATAATAATAATTATGTACTGTATAACAACACCTGTTTGTTTATACACGGCGGTCGGCGCCGCAGAGGCGACGGCGTCGCCGCCGCGCGGCGCGTGGCGGCAGACTTTATATACAGATCGAATACTTTACTAACTACTTTATAAAATTTAAATAGACAAATAGAATTAAAACAAAACAAAGTCATTAAGTGTATTTTTAATTAGTTACACTTATTATCGATAGATGGCGCACTAAGTATCGATTTGACTTCTTGATTACAAGAACAGCTGTCAATTATTATGATAATATTAAATATTATGAGTAGCTACGCTACATCCTATGCAAGTTTATACAATTTTTTATCTGATAGATCCTTCGATCGTGGAAAAATGAGACACAATAGCCTTTCTATTGTTATCGCAATCGCCGGTGACCGCTTGGGGCTTGAAGCATTAAAATTAGAATACTGGACGAGTTGGTACGATTTAAATACAGATATTTTTTAGAATAGAAGTATTATAATTTCTTTTTGCTTCATCTATACCAATAATTTTATGATTTATCACATCATTTAAATCGTACCAACTCGTCCAGTATTCTAATTTTAATGCTTGAAAATTTATCATCAATATAGATATATTGATGATAAATTTTCATTCCATTATAATTTTTTTACAGATGGTTCAAAAGAACTAATTCATAATAATACGTACCGTATGGGAGCTGCTATAATATAGGACCCTCAATGTGATAAATCTTTTAAATGGTCAATTACTGCTAACATGTCAATTATGTATATTGAACTTATTGCTATTTTTAAGGCGTTGTCTTACATTAAATTAATTAATTTCAATAAATTTGTTATTCTGTCTGACTCTAAAAGTGCCCTACAACACTTGGCTCGGTGTACCTCTTGTGTGAGAGGAACACCGATTGCCTACAGTATTCTAAGAACTTTATTTGAGTTGAAGGCTTGTTCTAAAGAGGTGTTTCTCCAGTGGATCCCTTCACATACTGGGTTAGTAGGAAACGATATTGTCGACAGATTGGCAGAAGAAGCTTCTTGTGACGGCGCCCCTACCGATGTGAAACCTTTTTTTACTGATTTCATCCCCTTAATAAAAGAAAATTGTTTTAAGTTGTGGCGAGAAGATTTTGATGTGAGATCAGTAGAAAAAGGTATCTGGTACAGGACAGGAGACAGGAGAATTCCGTGGTTTGACAATTTTATATCCAGTTGGAATGCACTCGTCACAGCTTTTAGACTTCGTTCTGGTGACATTCCACTAAGTAAGTTTGATCATATGATGAGAAAAGGCCCATCACCTCTTTGTACGCAGTGTGATGTAGTTGAGGATGTAATTCATATTTTGTTGGAGTGTGACCGAAACGCGGACTGTCGTTTTGAGATGATGAGTGTATTATCTGATTTGAAATGCACTGGCACCATTAATACGATTTTGTCTTACCCTTTGTCGAATTTATCCATGGCTCCGATTAGTTGAAGTTGGCATACGACGACGGGGATGTTCTCAGTAAGTAATGTTGTTATAATACATACATAATATATATTATATTTATAGTTAATTTTTTATCAGTTTTTGTAGTGGACATTTTTGTTATATTTAGAGATTAGTCCAATGAAGCGACATCGTCATGTTTGACAAAGCTTCTAAATAAAGAATTTAAAAAAAAAACAAAAAATTAAAACTGACTTCCAAGGTAAAAACAATAATAACATTAATATGAACTAAAAAGTATTAAATAATTTTTTCTATCTAATAGCACAGAATATATATTAGTAGTACCAACTAATAGTGCCTTTTTCCGAATTCGGCTAAACCTCAACTATTTTTGTACTCAATCTTCATAACTTTGAAGTCGGTGCCAGTTCCAAAAGTTTCAAATATTCTGTCAGAGAACTGAAGATTCAGCTATCTGGTACCGACTTTAAAATAATGAAGATTGAGTACAGAAATAGTTGAGGTTTAGCCGAATTCGGAAAAGGCACTATTAGTTGGTACTACTAATTGGTACTTACTAAATAAATAATTTTTCCTATCTAATAGCACAGAATATAAATAATATATATTCTGTGCTATTAGATAGGAAAAATTATTTAATACTTTTTAGTTCATATTAATGTTATTATTGTTTTTACCTTTGAAGTCGGTTTTATTAGTTTATATTTGATGTTATTCTCAGATAAGTTATTTATTACATCTTTAGGTAATTTACTTGTTTATAAAATTTGTTTTATTTCTGATACTTGCTCTCGTAAATCGTAATACTTGTGCAGTTAATTATATTTTTCCTTACAATTTTTCTTTCTTGATTAAAATTAATTGGTAATTAATAATTATTGTAGTGTCTGCGCAATTGGAAGAAACGGTAGTGTCACTGCCGACAAACATGTTACCTCTATATTATAGTGGGTAAACAGACATCCCTATAGGCTATAGACTATAGAGTAAGAGCCTGTGACGACCAGACCTTCCTCAGTTTAGGAAAGAAGGAGGGAAGAAACTTTACCGGTTTGTGACCGTTACAGAGGTAAGAACGACCAGCAACTATGGAGTTTCGATCGCTTTTTAATTTAGGAGGTATCCAGTTCTGAAGGTCTACCTGACCTTCGAGAAAGAGTAAAGCTCAATTTCATAGCTTATATTCTTCGCGGTAAGTGGAGGAATCTCGTCTTCCAGTGCCGCCTGCCGGACATTTTTGACAGTTGCTTCACAAATCACACCCTTAAACTTTCTTAAAGTATTAGACTTTGAGGGTGTCTAGCAGTGGGAAGCAACTGTCAAAAATGTCCGGCACTGGAAGAAGATATATTCCTCCACTTGCCGCGAAGGTCTAGCTGTCGTAGGGTCCACTTGTTACAGGACAGCTGAGTGAAGTTTTCAGTTCACAGGAAGCACCAGGACTAAATTCATTTACCTATCATAAAACTATTTTTGTAGGAGAAGTTAACGGCAAGTTACGATTTTGTTGTTTTCTATAGGGACTTAGAGGATTGCATTAAATTTGATTCCTTATATCGATATCACATGCTATAAAACCTATGTTATAAAATAGGAATCTGTTAGAAAATACTGCAATAACATAAAACAAAGCTACAACTTACAAGTGAGAAAATGGATAAAACAATTAATGCAATTAAGACAAGTCTTGACGCACCTAGATATTAAATTATAGATTCTTTTGTTCTCTATAATATATATTATGATGTTTGCTCTACATTCTACAATATACATTAACACATATACATTGAAAAACTAACACACTGCACTTGCATCGGCTCACTATTAAAAAAAATGACAATTTTGTTAAAACATCTGTTATTTTTATGTCTAATCAATATTAAATTAGAAACAAAAAATAAAATAAAAAACTTTACCTAGGTCGTAGTCCACATTTGTTATAAAATGTACGAATAGTGAGAAAACACTGAAAAAGATATACTTAGCTCGAACAATAAGATGTGCGTCTAATAGTTTTTCGTATATCAATGCATTTCACGAAAAAATAATAATTGGCGAGTAAAACCTACTTACATCGCGCTCGGCGGCCAGTCACTCGTGCGCCGGCGCAGTAAAATGCTGTACAACGAATTCGGGTCGCGTTAATTCGTATTTCAAAATGGCGTTCACATTTTCCCGTTTTTTCGAAAGTTTGAAACGAAATAGAAGGATAAGTGAGTGTTGTTTTGTGCCTATGTTTTAAGTTATTCGGTTCATCGGTGGGAGAAAATTGTAATTGGACAATGGCCAGTGCGTACGAGTATCGTATTGGGAAACTTGACACACTTTGTTAGACGCGCTGTCTATCGTGAAATCTGTTTGGTTCCGGATATATTTGTTTGATCTCTCTTATCTGTGACGGACGGCCTGCGCTTTTGCTCTTGTTTTTTTTTTTTAATTCCTTTTTTGAAATAAAAGTTAGAATAAAGTCGCAATGTTCTGGTTCGTGATAAGGTATTAGCGGAACGACATTCCTGTCTTGGGCCTGTTATAATGTTTGTATCAGTTCGAAATTTAAGTTGCGCTCTAATGCTTACCGGTTGTGATTGTTTTACAATGTAGAGCAACCTAATTATAATTTAGTAATATAATTTGTCAAGGTAATAACTAATAACATTCTGCACCTCAAGTTTTTCCTTAATATTTCTGCTAAACTTCTTGAACTGTAATCTGGTGATTAAAAGGCAAGAAGAAGGTTACCTACCCTTCAAAATAATTTAATAAACAGCGCATCACTTACAAAAGCTCGTGTCGCAATGTTATGGTTGCGTGCGTCAAAATGACCAGCAACCTTCAGTTGCTTAAAATAAAAGAGTGAAACCAAGAAAATTACTTTTTATAACAAATATTGCTCAACAGTTTTTGCTTATGGATTTATGGAATAGATTATGTCAAGGGTTTTTGCGGTTCCAATCTTTGTAATTTTTACGTTAATAGCCTCATGGGAGACTTTTGCATTGTATGTTGTTGAATATCTTCCATTTTTAAATTGACATTGATTTATCATAAGCCAGGGTCGCTTAAGATTTGAAGTATTCATCAAACTCAACTTTCAACCGTTTCTTTTTATCATTCTGTCTACTCTGCTTTTAGGTTGGATGACGGGAACAAACTAAAAACAATGATAGATAGGCTAATAGACTTATGCCCACTTTCGCAGATGTGGGTTAAAGTTATAACTTTAACCTAGGTTAAAATATAACTTTAACCTTCTCGCTCAGTTTTATTTACTGAGATAGATAACTTAGATAGCAAGTAGGCCTTAGAAATGCATATACACAATACACTACGCTTTTTTATTTTGGTACAATACGAGTACCAAAATAAAAAAGCGGACTAAGAGTTAAGACAGTCCGTGAAAGTTTAGAACCTCGAATTTTCTAATAATGAGATGATTCTTATGTCGTTAGCATAAAGGCTAATAGACGTAGAGAATATAGTGCGTGTATACTGTATAGTCCCCGTAAAGAGCGTCGTAACTCGTAACCGCTAATATTTCGCCAGGGCCAAAGGTCTCGTTGCCCCATCAACACATGCAATTATTCTTCAAGTGTCTTGACTTTTAAGTTTAGGAACGATGGACAGGCTACAATGGTTCTTTAATCTACTCAAGTTACGGAGTTACACATGGTTGTACTCTACTTTTACTTAAATTCTGCTGTTGCTTCATGCTTACGACAAAAAATCACTAACTCTAACATCCGCAGAGACTAATTGGAATAATTATTTGACTTTAATTTAATACGCCATTATCTATACTTATTATAAAACAAAGTCACTTTTTTTTCTCTCATGTCCCTTTGTTCCCTTTAATCTTTAAAACTACGCAACGGATTTTGATGATTCTTTCAGTGTTAGCTAGCCCATTTATCGAGGAAGGTTATAGGCTATATTTTATCATGCTAAGATTAAAAGAAGCGAAGAAATAGAGGAAAATGTGGAAAAAACGGGGAAAATTATTTGAAAGGGCTAACTTGAACGCGCTAATCTCAGGAACTACTGGTCCGATTTGAAAAATTCTTTCAGTGTTAGATAGCCCATTTATTGAGGAAGGCTATAGGCTATATTTTATCACGCTAAGACTAATAGAAGAATGTGGAAAAAACGGGGGAAATTATTTGAAAGGGGTTATCTCGCGAACTACTGGAGCAATTTTTATGTTATTTGGCACAGATAAGAAGTAGACCACGTGAAGGATCATAGGCTATCGATTTTAATATTTTTTTCAGTGGCTATATATTTTATACCCGTGCGACGCCGGGGCGGGTCGCTAGTGTTAAATAATAACTAAATATCTCTGAATGTAGCCCTAAACGATCTTTATAATATTATGTTGTCGTTGTTATTCTTCCAAGCGGAGATATTGACAACCTAAGTCTTTATAAACGAAGGTACGATACACAAGGAAAATTGAAAATTTAGCTGTCGACTGTCGTTACACTTTTAAATTCCAATCTTATGAAACGATAGTTCCTAACGACTTAATGAATTATTAATGTCCTGGCAGAACTGGAAATATCTGGGCCATTATAAATATATTGATTTAACAGTTGTTTTAAAAATGTTATTTTTCTATCAAGGTTGATTTCCGTTACACTTAGTTCGTATTCCCAATTTATAGTTATTTTTATATCTATGGGTTTTAACTTTTTTATGTCCATGCATCCTTTTTTCGTCTCTTGTTAAATTATTTCCACCAATGGAATTTAAATTGAACTTTATCTACTTTTAATCCATCACGCCGGACTTTTTTTCTATTATTTATGAGGGTTTAGTTTCTTTATGTACTTACCAGTTTTATGATACAAATTTAATTTTGCATTTATACCTATATGTTTGATACTTCTTCACGTCTTCGAGCGATTTTAT
Source organism: Polyommatus iphigenia (assembly GCA_963422495.1). Lineage (NCBI taxonomy): Eukaryota > Metazoa > Arthropoda > Insecta > Lepidoptera > Lycaenidae > Polyommatus > Polyommatus iphigenia. The sequence continues at coordinate 7,461,482 of OY730184.1, forward strand.
TTAACGACTGTTCAGTCTGGTCCGTTTGATGACGTAAATAACACGTAAACAACTTGAATATTATTAGTTGAAAACATTAGCACTAGGGACTTTTGTAAATAAAATACATATATATTGAATACTCCTTTTAAATTCTTTATTTTTAAGGATTATTAAGAGCTTTTTAGGTAGATTAGGTGCCAGAGCTGCTGGCAAAACCTGGATCCTATACAAAATAAATAACAAAAAAGTACAAGCAGTGAATCAAGGCACAAAACTTCATGGAAAATGTTCAAATTATTTATGAAATTATGAACTTGGCCAATTATTTTTTTGGCCAAAAAAAATTAAAATCAGGCCTAAATTACAAATAGCGATAAGGTTTGTGACACGAAGTCTTTGGTCTAAAAATCACCGGCAGTAAGCATTTTTAAATTTCGAATCGTAAATCATAATAGATGAATAGATAGGTGAAAAACGAGAGAAAGGTATTTCGTTATAAGCATGAACAATTAGATAAGAGGATACCCGTACTGCACATGGTATTTTCTTGGTTTCACAAAATCACGTACAATATTCGTTCGATACTATCTCAAAGCACATCATAATGTTGTATGAACTTGGTAGATTTGACGTGACGATAATATTGAGTTTACTATGTAACTAGTCGGTCCCAAAGTTCTGTTATAGGTACATAATTTTTAAAATTCAAACATTTCATGAAAATATTATTGCATTCTCTTTTTGAATATTTGACTATTATTTTAAAACAAAAAAAAACAATCATTTACCGCGATTTTTCACGATGGAGTGGACGTTAAAAGAAAACCGAATAGCTGTTTTAGGCGAAGGCGCGCATAGCAAGAAATCCAGTCCGAAAACAGAAGTTGATGGCGTTGCAGATGGGTGTCAGTAGGAAAACAGTAAAAAAGGTTTTAAATGAAGACCTTTGTCTACAAGCATACAAAAAAAATTGTGGGCACTTACTTAATAATCGTCTAAAAGCAATAAGGCTTAAAAGATGCCGGGAGTTGTTAAGACGGTACGCGAAAAACCGACACCGTGATATCCTCTTTACGAACGAAAAAAAATTCGATATTGAAGAAAAGTACAACAAACAAAATGATAGAGTGTACGCTAAGAGCTCTGAAGAAGCAGAAAAAAAGTTCCGCGGGTGTAACATGGCCATCATCCATCATCAGTGATGGTCTGGTTGGGAGTGTCCTATTACGGCCCAACTGAGGTTAATTTTTGTGAAAAAGGGGTCAAAACCAGTGCACAATGTGTACCAAGAGACGGTTTTGGAAAAGCTTGTCAAAGACCTGCCCAACGCGCTATTTTTCGGACATCAACTCGTGTTCCAGCAGGACTCTGCGCCTGCACACAAAGCCATCAAGAAGCACACAATCCTGATTTGAGCGTCAAAACATCGACTTCATTAGACACGAGGATTGGCCTTCCTAGTTCCTCCAGCCCGGACCTTTATCTTCAGGACTATAAAATTTAGCAGGTCTTAGAGGGGAAGGTCTGTAATAAACCCCATAAAAATTTGGAGACCCTGAAGGCATAATTACGAAAAGCAGTCGTTCAAATCGACTTGAATATGGTGCGTGCTGCGATAGATGACTGGCCGTGGCGATTGAGGGCCTGTATTCAAAATAAGAGAGAACATTCCGAACAATTTTAAATTATTTTTATTCCTTATTACATGTTCTTTAAATTGATCTGATAAGTACTTTTGTTATTATCATTATTTTAATTTACGACAGAAATTTGGGACCGACTAGGTATATTATGCAGTTTGGTCAGTGAAAACTCCATCACTCCAGGTCCTAGTCCCTAGATATATTACTAAGGAACAAAATACTGTATGTAAAAAAAAAATATTTAAAAAAGTTACCGGGTATTAGAAGTTGGTCTCGGATGTTTTATCCTTAAATTGTTGACTTAAGCAATCAGTCAGAGTTTTAAGAAACTCTTCCTCCGCTATATATCTAATGCTCTCTGGCACAAGAGATAAATACTCTCATACAAGCAGAGTTCAAACAGTAGTATCGACGACGTTACAACAGTTTGCCCCGTTGACGGCGGTTGCGCCAGCGCTGATGACGGTTGCGTTATATTTAATCATTACAGTAATGATTTCCGCGTGCAGATCTTATACAAGTATATATCCTTTTTATACACAATCGCCGTAGCTAAATATTGAGTACCAGTAATGAGTTTTTCGCAATAATGAAGTAAACCATGTGATTTACTGGGACACTCAAGCATGCAAGATATTCGGTGAATTCCATGTATTTATTCAAATTGAAACAGCACCAAAATATTGTTATGTAATACGTGCTTCTTTCGCTGCTTAAATTTTAGTCTTTAATCCTTCGGTCGTGGATTCTTGGAAATCTATTGTTATTCTAATGTGTATCGCTCACCGGTGAGCTTATGGGGCTGGATGGGTTAAATTGCTATGAGTCTACTACAGTCTACAGTAGAATACAGCAATTAACTCTACATTCATAATTTTTGAAAAAGGGAAGCTCTTGAGGCTATATATTTTGCTCAGGTAACAAGTTTATACCTTTCTACGTTTTATTATGTGTCAAATTTTACTCTCTATGTGTCAAATTTTATAAAACTGGGTCTAATTCGAAACATGCTTATTCGATTCAAATGAATATTTCCTCTTTGCAATAACTGTTAAGACCATTCATAATATTACATTAGGTGTTCTATTAAAAATCATATAAGGATATTAATTATGCACATTAACCTATCGAATGTTGTTTTGGTGCTTCCGCGAGTGAATGACTTCTTTGGACAGGTTGAAAAGTTTAAAACGATTGTTCGCTCACAATCGATATTCGAAAAGCAAAGTTTGTTAAACATTGTCCATAGAAGACGCGCCTTTCTACAAAATATTTACCTTCCATTACTAACAAGTAGTCCCCTTGACCCAGTGAATTGGCGATACGAGGCGGTTGCAAATCGTTAGTTGTAGCGCAACCACTGATGTAACCCATTCATTTCTAAACCGATACATCGAGTAGGCTGTATCGATTAAATGTTACTCGATGTTTGTGTCAATATAGTTTCTTATGTAGAGCGTAGTTAATATGGAACAAACATGAATTGTAGTGTGACGAAGAGCGATGTAATATAACAAGTAAAGAGTATTTAATAATAAGTAGAGAGCCGCCAATTTTCATAAAATATCTCGTCTGCTATTGTTAATTAACTTATAGGCCTGGAGATAGTGACACAAAATTCTTGGTGATTTGTGCCAGTATGGCGGTTTTACAGGGGTATAATTACGTAAAGGCAAAAAGGAAAATGATGGTCATAGCGTTCGCACTGGCAGCCCAAACGCGTGGGCGTTAATCGAACGTGTCGGATAAATAACGAGTGTCGAACGATTTGTTCCACAAAAATGCTTGTATTTTCAGATACTCGAAAAAAAATAAGTAGGCGAAAGCGTAATGCCATACTTGTCGGGTGCGGCTTACAGCCCGCCATACCGACGCGAATACGTTAATTTTAATAAAAAAATTGAACCATTTGTACCAGGCTAATTTTTGCATAGCTAATCATCGTCGAGTAGCCATTCACGAAAATCACCTTGCCATACTTTTCCGACAGCTCCCAATGGCCGCCATACCACTGCAAAGGTGTAAGTTTTCTTTTTTCGCCAAACGATTTGTACCAGTATGGCATTTAAATTTTTGGAAAGTATTTGACAAAATATGACCGTTATTATTTTTCCCATACTTCTGGTAGGGGGAAAAAGTGCTGCCATTCTTGAAATACTTATTTATTTGACACGTTTTAAAAATACGACTATAAGATACGTAAAATCATTTTTTACATCATAGCATCATTGTAGTCTCATCATTTGACAATTGTACCAAAAAAATTGTTACAGATTGTAACCATGGGGCGGGATGACTATCGGACTTGAGCAAAAAAGTGATAAAAATTGGACGATTTGTACCAGTATGGCATTTGGATTTTTGGAAATTATACGATACAATGTGACCATTATTATATTTGCCATACTTGTAGTAGACGGAAAAAGTGGCGCCATACTTGAAAAACCGTTTGAATTACGTGTGAAATCTTAGGATTTTGAAAAAAATATTATTCACATTCGCTGCCTCCCACAAGTATGGCATTATCAAACTCCTATTTATGATCATACAGGGAACTGTTAAAAAAAGTTTCAGGGTGGTACAAATCGTTTGGCGAAAAAAAACTTACACCTTTGCATTGGTATGGCGGGCATTAGGCGCTGTCGGAAAAGTATGGCAAGGTGATTTTCGTGAATGGCTACTCGACGATGATTAGCTATGCAAAAATTAGCCTGGTACAAATGGTTCAATTTTTTAATTAAAATTAACGTATTCGCGTCGGTATGGCGGGCTGTAAGCCGCACCCGACAAGTATGGCATTACGCTTACGCCTACTTATTTTTTTTCGAGTATCTGAAAATACAAGCATTTTTGTGGAACAAATCGTTCGACACTCGTTATTTATCCGACACGTTCGATTAACGCTCACGCGTTTGGGCTGCCAGTGCGAGCGCTATGACCATCATTTTCCTTTTTGCCTTTACGTAATTATACCCCTGTAAAACCGCCATACTGGCACAAATCACCAAGAATTTTGTGTCACTATCTCCAGGCCTATTAGCAATAACCCGCTGCCACCCTTTGGGTACAAACCCTTAAAATCACCATCGGCAAGTTAGTTTACATTGTAACTAAGTATAGGGTTTACAGATTACATAATATGCTCTAATAAAGAGCTACTAATATATTTTTTTATTTTAAATAACGCTCTACTAATATATTTTTTTATTTTTTATTTTATTTTATTAAAACTAACTAATATAAAATTTGATTATGCTCTACAATTAATATACAAAGTACTTAAGAGTTTGGAAGCGCTATTGATTATTATTATTTGAAAATTTTATTGCACTTCAAACTTTGTATGTTTCTACATTCTGCGTTGCTACTGCCGATATTTCATACTTTGGTTAGCATTTTAAATCTAAAGTAGGTATTAAATATCAGTTTTTATGTTATTCTGTAATTACCAACATGTAAAATATGAATTTATTATAGGTATACAGTGTACTACCACATTTACTTAAGTTTATTACAATCGTAAAGATGTAAAGCAATATACTGATTGAGTACAACATAATAAATTATTCTAGATATAGTGATAGTAGTTATTATAGTAGGTTGTATTACAATGTTGTGACGAAACAGTAGATTGTGATTTGGGAATAAGGTCAAACTGCCGACGAGACAAAAATATTATTGTTGTGGTGCAGTTTCGAAGCAGTTGTTGAGATACTGAAAATACTAGAGTTGGTTCGCGAATTGAGCGAACCTCCATCCAATGGAAACCATGGTATATACTATATACTATTAACTATATAGTAAGTACATAATATATAGGTATCGTAGATTCTCCTGAAAGTGTTATTTTGGAAGTCCAGGGAAGGTATATAAGTGACACGAAGTTCACCGGGACATCTAATTTTTGATAACTATTTTAACGCAAGATATTTAGACACTGATAAGACAAATTACAGGCAATTTTCCTAGCATTGGCTAAGACAGTAATTGCCTACCTTGACTTTTGCGAACAATTAATTGTCGTCTCTAAGACGATACAAAGATCATCATTATGGGCATCAAAACATCGTGATTACAACATTAAGAATGTTATTATTACTAGAATCACGATTGACGAAACAAATTTAATGAAACTTCCTGATCTCCGACGTGATAATCTACAAACGTGGGACCTTGACGGTTGTCGCAAATATCATCTCATAGATATAGTTTTTTTTGAGGCAAATCTGTATACAACGCACTACGCAGCCAGTCATCTAACAACTAAGTACACAGTTAGTCATTTTACAGAAGTACGCTTACCATTAGGTACCTACAATATTACAAATTATTGTAGGCTGACAATCTTTGAAGTCAAAATTTACAACTACATTCAAAAGTAACTTACTGTGTAAACTTTATAAACTTTTGGAAATCAGTTAAAATTCGCAATATTCCAGAAGGTATTAAAAATACTTTTAAGTTTTAACTCGATATAAAATTTCATGTAATCAAGTACTTTTAAGTTTTAACTCGATATAGATTTTAGATTTCATACAGTATCGGCATTCGGCACTCATCTCTACTTAAAAATAGAGTACCATAATAAGTGCAATAACTACAAAAAAAGGCATAGTATAAAATATAGAGTAGCGCACTTTCAAAAGATTAGGTATGTTTTCTCCATGTATGACGCGGGCGGTGCTTGTAGAGTGCTGGGTACTCATTACTCTGTACGTGTTAAACGTGTTAATATCCACGACATGAGTCACGCATGGTACCGTACGTGACAGCCTCTCTTGTTTGCTCTACTCGGTGCTGCAAATTCCAGGTTGCTATTTCAGCACAGCCTAAAGCCCAAACAAATATTTGTTGTTGCTACGGTCTGTGGTCAGTGCTCCAGATATTTCAAGTTGCAATTTCAGCACAGGCCAGAGCCCTACATAACATTATTATATTGGATGCTAAGTGCTGTACGCTGTGCTGCTAATGCTCCAGGTAATACTATTTCAGCACATCCAATAGCCATGTTCAATATAATATTTGTTGCTGCAGTCAGTGCTGCAAATATTTCAATTTGCTATTTGAGCACAACTCAGCGCCACAGTAGGACAGGATCAGTACTTCAATTTTGACACGATTACTGCTCTATAGCTTTATTTGTCTGCTTTACTTGTAGCCTACAAGTTGTAGGACAATAGTAGCTCCTTAATAAAAGCAAAGCTTTATTTCCGTACCTTTGTTGGTTTAAGGTCAACGCTAATGTTTTTCACACAACCAAAGAAGAAACCCACTGGAACCTTATAATATTATTTTACTGCAATTAAAATTATTTTTGTCCATACCCGAAATTCCACTAAACTTGCAAATAACTTATGAAAACGTTACTGATTGTGAATTTTGTTCGCAGGGTTTGTGCTGGCCTCCGCAGTCATACTTCTTCTTCTAGGAATAATCTGCGCCATTTTCTTCGGCACATGGATTCGTATGTTTATAGACCATGTAAGTATTCTTTATTCATATTTTATTTTTAATGTCTTATTAGTTATTATTTATTAATTTAATATATTTTTATTTATGTAACGACTGTTACATACACTGTTACAACGCAAAATGTACCGTATTTTAAATGTGCAAAGATAGCAATACTATCTATATCTATTATTATCTATACTTATTATAAAACAAAGTCGCTTTTTTTCCCTCATGTCCCTTTGTTCCCTTTAATCTTTAAAACTATGCAACGGATTTTGATGATTCTTTCAATGTTAGATAGCCCATTTATCGAGGAAGGCTATATGCCATATTTTATCACGCTAAGACTAATAGGAGCGAAGAAATAGAGGAAAATGTGGAAAAAACGGGAAAAATTATTTGAAAGGGCTAACTTGAACGCGCTAATCTCAGGGACTACTGGTCCGATTTGAAAAATTTTTTCAGTGTTAGATAGCCCATTTATTGAGGAAGGCTATAGGATATATTTTATCACGCTAAGATTAATAGGGGAAATTATTTGAAAGGGCTTATCTCGCGAACTACTGGAGCAATTTTTATGTTATTTGGCACAGATAAAAAGTAGACCACGTGAAGGATCATAGGCTATCGATTTTAGTCATTTTTTCAGTGGCTATAATAATTATATTTTATACCCGTGCGACGCCGGGGCGGGTCGCTAGTTTAAAATAAAGTTAAAATGGGTCAAAGTTGTAGCTATAGAGTTAGACTATAATATTATATTAAGTGGCTACCTCTGTATGTACCAATTGATTAATCGTAGGGCCTCCGAGCTACGTTAGATCTCAGAAGGATTTATCCTTCTGAGATCTAACGTAGCTCGGAGGCCCTACGATTTAATTAATTTTACTTGTATTTTTATTTTATATTAATAAAGAATATTATATCAAATTAGTTAGGCTTCCTTAAACTCGAGAACGGCTAAATCGATTTGGCTAATTGTAGTCTTGAAAGGTTCGAAGAAGTCCGGGGAAGATTTATATTAGGAGGGAAGGGATACGAAGTTTACCGTTGTCATCTAGTTTTAACTTAAAGTGCGTGATTTATATTTGTCCCTGACTACTGAAAGTACTTAGCCACTTTATAATGAGACAGTAAACGCCATAAGATTGAGTCAGTTTACCGGAGAGGACAAATTCCACCGGAGCTCTATTATTTACGTTTCACTAGACACGGTCGACCTCGACCTGTTCTTGTCGACTGAGCCACGGCTTATCTGATGTACGGATAGCAAAAAAATGTTCCTTCTTCATGTTGGTAACCATTCATATCAAGCTTACAACTTTATGCAACATTAACAAAGATAGCGATTGCAAGGATACATTTTTGTACATTTTACAGCTCCCCGTTTTAACCATAATATAGGTACATAGTTCTGTCTACTCTGTCTATATTTCCGTACTATGTCTGTTACTAGTCCGTATGTCCTTACTCCTCAGTAAAGGATGTAGTTAAAATTTTCATAGACGACGTACTTTTAACGTGTAATGTAAGGATATAACAACAAAACACTAAAACAGTAACCGAATAAAATAATCTTGTCATGTTAATCTTATCGCTTTTGTGGCTAAACCCTTGGACTTTTAGGTACTTAGACCTATGTATGTACTATGCCGATTAAAAATGTTATCTAGCCCTTAATCCTTCGATCGGAGGTTCTAGGAATTCCCATTGTATTCTTTTGTTCTCGCGATCACCGGTGCTCGCGCGGGGCCTGAAAGATTAAGACTGTTTGTGAGAAAAAAAATAAAGAATTGTTATTATTATTATTTAAAAAAACAACCGATCGCCAGGATACTAATATAAAGTAATAATGTATGCTCACTGCTTAAGTGGTTCAATCTATGCCTTTAGTTAGTTATAATATATTCAGCTGTAGTACTAATATAGGTCTATCAGAATCTGATGACAAAAAGTGAGAAAAGAAATTGACTGTAGCAATACCGGGGTAATTGGAATAAAACATTTCGATCTTTTTTTTCTTATAGCGGCTGATTCTGTGTGTGAAACATGCAAATATAAAAGTTTATCTAATGATCAAGGATATTTTTTGAAAATCAAAATCTGCCATCCACCACGATGCCACCATGATTAAATTAGTTGTAAATTCTGAGTAGCAAAATACTAGTGTTAAATAAGTCAAAAGAAAAAAAAACATAAGGTAAATGACATGAATAAATTATATCTTTTCAATATAAGTTACGTACAATACCCGGCAATAAATATTGCACATCGACCCTTGGAAAGAGACAATCGGCTGATTTCGGTTTTATAGAGTTGTCAGTCGTTGTTCAAATTCAATAGAGTGCAGTCGCGTCCAGTTCAAAATATATATCTAGAGTTGTTAACACCCCTAAATTTGCTACAGCTGTAATTTTCCAAAAGAATTAAATACGTAAACATAATTTGACCACGCTTTTTTATTTTATTTTACCCGAACCTAAAGCCATAACTTATAGAAAATTTGGTGTATTTTATACAAAGAATAATAAAATTATCAAAAGAAGCAAACCATAATAATTATGGTTTTTTTAACAGCTCCTTAGTCCTAATATATACCGGACTTTTTGTATTTCGTGCGTAAGAGATAACGCTCTACAAAACCGAAATTAGCCGACTGTCACTTTCCAAAGGTCGATGTGCAATATTTATCGCCGGGTACTGTACTAGTTACTACTCTGCTTGTAACATTTTTTGTCAAGTTGTCGTCATGTCATCGGAAAACTGTCATTGTGCGATTTGCTAATGTATAATGACTGTGTGATTTCACAGACATGAGGCAGGCTTTTAATTATCAGAAGAGGCATAATATATCGAAATAGCGTATGGAAATGAATTGTTGTTAGTCAACACCTTAATAGTCACTGAAGTCTTGGATCCTACTGTGCACATTGTACTGTGTGTTATGTTTTATTTATTAAAAAATATATAAATTTATTTATTATATAAAAGCATAATTTCAAAATAATATTAGCTCGATGCACTCCTTCACCATATTATTATATAAGGGAAAGGCACTAATGCTAGACACTGAACTAATAGATGACACTTACGACAAAAATACCATAAAAATAAGAATTACTCTAATTATTTCTCAACACTGTAAATTTTATAAGCTTCTTAAGCTATCTGTTGGTGTGAAAAAATATATTAGGGACGCCTTCGGGAACAAAATTTTAAAATGGGATCAGTTTTCTTAAATAATGTGACCGTGTCAACACGCGCTCGGCAATTTCTTAGCAAATAAGTTAAGGAAGGCGAAATAGGGATGATGACAAGGTCAAAGATTAGCGAATTTTGTTAATAAAATAAAGAAATCACGGTAAAAAATAAGTGTTCCCAAAATTTCAGCTTGATAGCGTTTGTATTTTTTTGTTATGCGCCTTCAAAGTTAATATAATAATCAAGTCAATTTTTTTTTTCAATTAAATTTCTTAATATTTGTATACCATTCGATAACTTATGCAATTAAAAGCAACTTTTGTTATGGAACCACTTTCATAAACGCAATATTTAATATACCTATCGAACAAAGTTCTCTCCCGATCCGTACAAACTACGAAAGAGTGACGTCAGTCTTTCGTAGCACTTTGTATGGAGCGTTTCGGGCAGGTCTATTTTATGAGATGTTTGAATTGTCATATCTTGGTGAATTTTTAAGCTATCAGAGTCATTCTTTCAGTGATGTTTCAATTTTTTAAGGGTCTTTCAATTACCAATAAGAAAAAAATTAGTCATCAAGCCTATTTTGCACGTAAGTTTTGAATACATTTGCTTGATTTTTTTGTAATTTCTATTGATTTCATTGGATTAATGGTCATGTTGTATACACTAATTAATGTTTATTTATGATTTATTATCTATTTTCCCTAACAATATAAAGGGTGTCTACTATTAGTTCTTGAAAATGTAAAAAACCTAATAGATGACATGGATCTCATCTTTTAGTTTTGCAATACGAGGTTATTTTGTAGTTTATTCTACTGCAAAAATTATAATTCTATTAACAAACTAACAACTTAGAACTATTTTACCTAAAAATGGACATGGTGTCTAATATTAGACGTTGTACTGATCCAAAAATCAATTGCTTTAGTTTTTTAGCAGTAAAAAGAAGAAAACGGAGAGCTGAGAAAAAAAAGAAGAAAAAAGAAGAGGCAAGAGAAGCATAGAGACTAAAGACTGAAAATAAATTTGCTAGGAAAAAAATATGAAAAATAAAAATAAAAGGAATTAGATAGTTTCAGCATGGAAGAAGAATGGATAGGTAGAATCTGGAGACAACGTGGATAATATTTCTGATGCATGTAGTTATTATGATGAAGTAAATGAAATCTTTTCAAAAACGGTAATTATAAAGACCTAATAATATGAAAAATGTAAAATGTAATTTAATGTTCTATGTCAACTATTAGTTTATATTGGTGTCTACTATTAGTGATGTTCGTTTTTTGTGATGTCATCTATTAGCTCTTTTGACTAAGTTTACAAAAAGACCAATAATATTTTATTTTATTGATTTGTCAGAGAATAATTATAATAGTTTTATTTTGTAAGAGTTACTGAAGACACGGAAGAAGTTACCAATCCTAAAGGATTGGTAACTTCTTCCGTGTCTTCAGTTATATATTTATGAGAATAAATTCTCATAAATATATATTTTATAACATTCAAATGCTTCATGTTTCCTTAAAGTGTGTGCCATTAGGTCTTTTCCCTTAGTTTATAACTGTGCAAAATTTCAATCACCCACGTTTCCGCATTTCTCGTCAAAAGGAATCCAAAGTTATAATAATAATAGTTATTGTATTATTATAGTTAATGTACTTAGAAAAATGTACGGCCCCCGTGCGGTAAACGAATTTTTATACAGCGTAATCTGGATTCTGGACAGCTGTTTAGGCTGTAAAAGTATACAATTCAATATAATCATCAGCCCTCTCAAAAAAAATCATTGGTATACCTGCTATTCGAATTTATAAGTTTAGTTATTACATGGGCGCCGGCAGGGGGGTGCCAGGTGGTGCACTTGCACCCCTTGGGAATCTGGGGATCAACAGATAAAAAGTTTCGGCACTAAATGTATGCTGTTGACGTAGAGTGTAATCGGTAAGTAGACAGTCACTGTTGTTCGTTAAAAGAAAAGAAAAAGAAAACTAAAATCTGCACCCCTTGGAAATTATTTCTGCCGGCACCCATAGTTTAGTATAGTTCAACTTCATAAACGACTTTAAACTAGCCACAACGATCAAAGTATCGTACGTCTATCGGCTCTAATAGCGTATATAACTATATGGGTTGAATACAACGGTACAGTATTATGAGGCAATATTTAACGGTCCATAATCAATTCTAAGCTGAACCATGTATGGCAACTTGCTTGACCTAACGGAAATGCAATAACTTTTCAATGAAATATTATTGTTAATTGTTCATCGGTGACTGTGGATTAAATTCCAAATAATATTTTCAATGACACATATACCTTATATACTTACCGATATTTCTAATTCAGGTATGTGTGGAACATAACTAGGTGTCACATAGAAAAGTTACATAGATTGTAATCATCTGGGGGCACGGGAGTGCCCCCGCCAAGATGAGCCTTGATATGACTAGAAACTTTTCTATTGTATGGGCACATTATGATGTTAGGAGCTGGGGCATTTATCATACCTAAATAGAAGTGAAAAGTAACTCTTTCAGTTCTAATTTCACAATGAACTCAATAGTGTTTACTCCAGTACAAGAAATACTTTATACGTGACCTTAAAGGTATTATCACTTCTTTTAATGGGGATGACTGATGAGAATCCTTATAGGCTACACTTGTATCATAATTCATAGGACAATCAAAAATTAGTCACGTAGTATAGGATGTTAATTGACTTTACTACAAGTGGAAATACTTGTCTGACGATATCTCGACGTCACACTACACCCACAATCTAATCGCAAGTGCGTTGACCGCCTTTTAATTAATTTTTTCTTGGCCTTGCCCTCTCGCAATCGATGAAATAGTTTTCTATGAGGTCATGGTTTTGTTTTCACCAATCACGGTACTCGGTAGATCATCTGAACAGAATAATTGCTTTTGCTTTCGGCTCTATCCGCGTATTTTTTTTTTTTGCTTTTTTTTAAATAAACATTGATCCTCGCAAACTTACAAAATGATTTCGTTGGATAACCCATATGCCCCTACTCCACGAGACGGTGACTCAAACGTCTGACATTTTCATGAAGGGCGCCTTCCCGAGTTTCCAAACCATTTCTCCGAAAGCATTTGAAATGATATATGCAGTTCTGACTATGAAAGCACCTTTAGCCCCAATTTCACCAACGATTGTTAAAGTTAATGCTCGAATTTTATTGCTCGAATTAGTATCATGTTACCTCTTTCGTTTTTCATATGAATAAAAGAGAAGACAACATTGTAACAAGCTGTTAACACTAAAAGGCGTCGGTAAAATGGGCCTAAATGCCATTGACATAAGGGTCACTCTCATCACATAGTAACCACATATTCCCATTTCCAGGAGCTGGTGCTGCGTCCGGGCTCGATGACGTTCGACTGGTGGGCGCGGCCGCCGGTACGACCGTTTGTCCGCGTCTACGTCTACAACGTCACCAACGCCGACGAGTTCCTCAACAACGGCAGCAAGCCCATACTGGATGAGCTGGGACCTTATGTTTACGTGTAAGTTACTGTCTTCTGGGAATAAGAGCCAGTACACACGGCGCATTGCGTCAGCGTTGCGTCGACGTAGTGCTGCCGTTGCGTTGTTTTATATACAATATCTATATAACCAAGGTGTTCACACGGCGCGCTGCGTCGTCGCAAGGCACACATGACGAACAGCAGCCCCCGAGACGAAGCGGGAGGGGGGTGTTGACGTTAAGACTGCTTAGTAATACTTATAAACGCCTCCGTGGTCTAGTGGTATAGAGCGCGGCTCTTGACTCGGAGGTCGTGGGTTCGATTCCCGCGTTGGAAACATGATATTTCCAAGTTTGGTTAGGACAATGCAGGCTGATCACCTGATTGTCTGACAAGTAAGATGATCCATGCGTCGGATGGGCATGTAAAAAGTCGGTCCTGCGCCTGATCTCTCGCCGGTCGTGTCGGTTTGCCGTCCCACTGGGTTATGAGAGTAAAGGAATAGAGAGTGCTCTTGTGTTCTGCGCACACACTTGGGCACTATAAAAACTACTCCTGCGTAGCTGGCCTGGTTTCAATGAAACCGGCCACCGTCACCGAAACCGGTGTGGGAGCTATTTTATTATTAGTAATAGCGCTGCGATGACGCAGCGCCTGTGTGATTGGCTTTGCGTTATACGGCAGCGCTGCGTCGACGCAGCGCTGACGCAACGCGCCCGTGTGGACTGGCTCTAATGCTAAGTACTGACATACGGTTTTGCTCGATAGTTTTACTCCAAATCGAGTAATAATTACTGTGTGGACCGCAAAACTGACAGCTCGAAGGCTCGCATCGAACCAGCTTGATGGAATTAAATGTATATCGATCAAATCGTATGTGAGTTAGGTCTCCATTCCACCGCGGCGTACGGAGAGACTACGCACGTGCGTCAAGCTTCGCTTTGTAAGAAAATATATGTGACTGTGTCCACTGCAACCCACGGACACGCTACGCACGAATTGACTCAAGTCAAAAAAATAAATCCGTGCACGTCCACGCGTGCGCGTGGCCGTGCACAGCGTGCGCCGCGGTGGAATGGAGCCTTAAGAGTGTTTTTGCGATAGCACGCACGTTGGGCGCTTAAGTGTTATACAGAGTATAACACTTAAGCGCCCAACGTGCGTGCGGACAACGTGTGGATGTTTGGTCTGCTTTTAATTTTGTCTATATACGACTTACGATTTATTTCTTGTTTACTATATTATGAACGCGGAATATTCCCATTTCCCGCGTGAGTAAGCAAATCCGCGTGACACTTAATATTGTCCTAAGTATTAGACGATGACAAACAATTTTTAGGGTTCCGTACCCAAAGGGTAAAAACGGACCCTATTCATGAGACTTCGATGTCTATCTGTCCGTCTGTCTGTCTTCAGGCTGCATCTCAAGAACCGCTATAGCTCTGAAATTTTCACAGATTGTGTATTCCGGTGCCGCTATAACTACAAATACTAAAATAAAAATAAAATTAATATTTAAGGGGGGCTCCCATACAACAAACGTGATTTTTTTGGTCTTTTTTGCTCGTAATAAATAATGATAAGAGGTAGGCACTTGAAACTTTCACGAAGGCCTTAAATATAATTGTACTTGAATAATTAATAATAATATTTAAATAAAATAATAAGGGGGGCTCCCATACACTAACACAATTTTTGTCCTAATTTTGCTCTATAATGGTACGGAACCCTTCGTGCGCGAGTCCGACTCGCACTTGGCCGATTATTTTATTTAATTTATTGTTATGTTTTGGAAAATGTATGGAAGTTGGAAGCTGGAATTCAGGACAGGAAATAGAGATTGTTATATTTAAACTTTAAAGTAGTTTAAATCACAATGACTCGGACTTTCATACCCATTAGTGATTAGTAAATGTCAACGGATAAGGAAAAAAATAAAATTATTGTAACAATAATAATATATTTAAATTTTAAAGTGCCCACCACTTGTGTGTAATGTCAACGAAAATTTATCTTCCTGGGCTTTTAAAAATACTAGTTAAGAAAGCTTGCCAAGAACAGCTATTCTTGAGTCTCGACTCTAATCCTAATGCAACGGCAATGATTTGAATCTGGTCGAGGTAATCGATAATACTGTAGGTTCTTTGAAACCTTCGAATGTCCTATAACCTGATGTATACCACCAGGGAGGAGTGGGAGAAGGTGAACATCACGGACAACGACAACGGCACGCTGTCGTTCCACTACCGCCGCCAGTACACCTTCATGCCGGAGCTCAGCGCGGGACCTGATGATGACTCCGTCGTCGTGCCCAACATACCCATGCTGGTGAGTTCACTTTATGAATCCGTCTATACAAGATGTAAGAAAATTTAGTGATAATACTCATGGGCGCCGGCAGGGGGATGCCAAGTGGTGCACTTGCACCCCTTTTGAATCTCGGGATGAACAGGAATCAACTATTGAAATAAAAAGCCGTCTGTAACCCTATTACTTACCATGCTGTACAAAGATAGTTCGTAATGTTTCGGCACTAAATGTATTCTGTTGACGTAAAAAGGCAGTCACTGTTGTTGGTATAAAGTAAAAGAAACGAAAAGAAAAAAACTAAAATCTGCACCCCTTGGAAATTATTTCTGTCGGCGCCCGTGATAATACTTTAGACCCCTATACAGAGTTCGCTGTGTAAGGGAGCAACGCTGAAAGAGTAACTTTTTTTTACTTTTGTATGAGAGAATTCATGGCTTGCCCATACAAATCCCAAAAAATGTGCTCTTTCAGCGGTGCTATACTTTCACGGTGAACTCTATATAAGGGACACATAAAAACCCTAAGACCTAAAGTAATATCATTTAGTTTAGTTACACACTGTATATCCGTCGTCCGAAAATGCAAGTGTCTGTCTTTTTATTACATCTTCACCCTTAAAACCCTAAACCGATATTGCTTTAGATATGTAAGTCTCGGAAAAGGACAGAGAGTTTTTATTCCTTAAAATGTACAGCGCAACATCGTGCATCGTTCTTAGGATGTCTAGCGATGTGATCATCTTTCTGCTACCAAGTTGGTAAATTCGACGCCTATTGGCCAAAAACCACGAGGTGACACACAAAATTTTACAAGTTAAAGATCTGAACATGTTTTATTTTAAATCCACTAGCTTTATTGAGTTTTTGTCGATTAAGATTTTTTATCACACTTTTTATAAAACGAAGAGGCTTTAGGCAAGATTTAATACTAATTCTTGATTCTTCGCCTCGCGGTGGTGTCACCTTGCAATCTTATTGATGTGCCATTATCGTTTTGTTTCGCAACGTGTTGCTTAAAACTTTTGTTAACACCTTCACTGCGGCAAGTAAAATCTTAAACCTTCGTCTGGTGAGGCGGCGGGCCAAAGTGTGCCCCCAATGATTTTTCCGCCAGTGCGTGGTAGGCCTTTCTCGACCCACCAGCACAAGGTTAGATTAAACAAAACAGCAGATAATATCATTTAATTGATCATTTATATTAATAATTGCGCTGTTTCCATACATTTCTCAATAACATTTTACTTACCTTCACTAGCCGTAATAAAATGATTGAACTTTATTGTTATGTTATTACGACATACTGTATGTATTATAAGATTAGGTATTTAAAGTCAAAGTCGTTTATCGTTTCGTGCTTTCTTTCAGTTAGAATATTCACTTTCTATAATATTTTATCTCCATTATCTGTTACGGAAAGTTATGTAATTGATGATTTGTAGCTTATACATCTACGCACATTCTAATATTCATATACATATTTTCGTTTTCACATTAAATTATTCATAAATAATTATGATATTATACAGAATAGAGATTTGCTTCAACGAAGTATTTATAAGAATGCGATTTTAATTTAATTTTTTCTACTACTCCAGAAGATACGCGCGTTATTTTTGTTTAATTTATTTTTCAAATATTTTCTGGTATGGAATATGATATTTTTTAGTATATTATATATAACTAGCTGTTGCCCGCGACTTCGTCCGCGTGGACTTCAGTTTATAGCGCGCGATGTCAACAAAATTGGTGTCAAATTTAAAACCCTGGTACCCATTAAATCAAAATACCTATAAACAGCTGAGCAGTGTGCACATAACATTTTATTTTTTAAAATTTAACTTTACTTACCCATAAACTATTTATCATTGGTAGTTTTAAGGTTACGTCACGGAGTCGAAGTACGGAGTAGTGAGTTATTTAAAAGCGTGTATAACAATCGAAAGAATCGAATAACCCAACTCAACATGGTACCACCTCTTATAGAAAGACGTATGAGTAAGCGCTAGCGCGATGTAGGCGACTCTTAGCGCCATCTGTTATGAGTTTTTGGAACTAACTTAATTTCAACAAATTTACGCATAAACACCCCCTTACAACCCCTTTTTCCAGTTAAAAAGTAGCCTTTATCCTTTCTCAGGCTTAAGACTATCTGTGTACATTTCACTACAATCGGTTCAGTAGTTTTGGCGTGAAAGCGAGACAGACAGACAGAGATACTTTCGCATTTATAATATTAGTATAGATATCATAAAAAATGCCGCGCTGCGTCCCCATGAAGAGTGACCGAAAGGCTATTTTAGATCATTTTCCGTGAAAATCCTTCCTGGAAAATATGTCTAATATCAGTATATATCAGTTTCGTCACATTTGACTTTTCCATGTTCTGCAATCATAGTAAAACAGGTCCTTTAGCAAAGACCTTTTCTTTATCGCTTTAAAGAATCGCCGATCAAAATGTATGGAATTTAGTATTTACATAAGCGTTCGATAATACGACGTTGACGGATGACTAAATAAATGTCAATTCCATACGTATTGATATAGAGACACGATAAAGAAAAAGTCTTGGCTAAAGGGCCAGCTTCGGTTACGAACATAATACATGTGGAGCCGGACACGCGAGACGATGGCAATTAACTGAGCTAACTACTATAATAACGTGTCATTAATTTAACCATTGTTTTACCAGTCATCTAATATACGATACTTCTTTAAGATAACACTTAAGACGTAACTATTATAAGTTATCAATTGCAAATGTTTTAAATTTTAATATGGTACGTAAACATACATTTTCCGGGAAAAGGGACAGCTGAATGCTGATAGTCCTTTCTCGAGTTTCAAGAAGAAAGTCTGACTATTCCTGACTCTTGGGTCCTGTGTAAACCTGAAAACTGCACAAGAAGACGGATCCTTACAATTACCGTAAAGCATAAAATAAAAATATGAGCAATGTACATAATATAACGAAAGTTCGGAAGGACTTTACCACTTGATGTCGACTTCCAAAACGACCGCTGGTCGTTCTTACGTCTATGACGACTTAAGACATTTAAAAAAACTAGCCAGGGACAGTCAGACATTCTTTTTTTTTATGAAGAAAGTCTGACTATTCCTAACTCTTGGGTCCAGTGTAAACCTCTGTGATGACTGATCTGATGCTGGTCTGAGACTGGAGGCTGAAGATGAGTGGACTGAGATGATCACCGCGATATGATGGTCGTCCGACTCAGATTCTACAAGTTGTCAAAAATTTATGCTCCAAAGGTGAACCGAAGACGCCCTCTATAGGTTAGTGAACCACATCAGAAAGAAGAGAGAGAAGGAGAAAATTTCTGTTGTGGTATCGCTGGATACAGAGGGGGCCTTCAACAATGCTTGGTGGCCAGCTACAAAGGTTCGGTTAGCTGAAGTAGGTGTCTGGGGAACCTGAGGCGGGTGATCAGCGGCTACCTGAGTGGAAGGAGTGTGAAAGTGAGATGTGCAGGAGTAGAAGTGTGCAGTAGCTAGCAATGTATTTACCCGAATAATCATGCAATAGTCGTTTATCGTCAAATCGTTTTGACATATTTTTTCGCAATAGCCTATTGCCCAGTTTTTGGTGTAAAATACAATTTTAAGTATTGTAATAGATAAACACATTATTTTTTATATCTTTGTAAATATCCATGGAAATTCTGAAAAAAATTCACACGATGTATTTTGACTTCTAGGTGCCAAAAAACGCATAACAGCAAAAACCCCACAATAGCACATTGTCCGATTATTCGGTGGGGGCGTCGAAATGTAAATTGACCCTTAGGTCCTGTCGGCTTTTTCTCGCAATTCTATAGACTAGAACACATTGTATCTTTTCGGTGTGTCCGCACTGCGGATTAAAAAAATTGTATTATAGTTATATATCGTAGCTGCAGGCCCTTATAATTTCTATTACGATTCAACTGTAATTAACTAATTACTAATTAGTGTAAGTCGGAGTGACAATGGCCGCCGATCGCTTTCACATATGAATAGCAGTCTTCACGGTGGCCGGTGACTGTGAGCGTAAGTGGACTGTGATGTTCCGATTTTACTGTTTCTGCGATATCGGCAAACGTATATCACATGTACTTTCTTCTGTAAGTACATTCGTCAAAGTAAACCACATATCAACACATTCTTGCATAATTCTGTTGATATGCAATAATTTTATGTGTATTCTTATCTGAAAGTAAACTGTGACTAAGTGTACATGTTGTCAGTCAGCAGATATTTACTCATTTTTTCTCAGGTCTCTGAGTACACTAATGACTAAGGTCTAAGCTAAAACTGACATGGGTAAAACATCTTAAAATCTTTCTCATTTTTTATGTTTTTGAAAGACATATTAACATGATAGCCCACGGTTAAATTTAGGCCAGGTGATCTGGCAAAGATCTGTGCTCAGGGTGTCCTCAAGGATATCTGTTAATCACTTATTTAGGTTAATCCAAAAAACTGGTAAAATGTATTTTTATAAATAATAGAGCTTTAGCCTTATAGCTCTAAATAAAGACACTTATTTTGTAAAAGTTTTTGGTAGATAATATTATTATTAATATTATAAATGTGAAAGTGTGTCTATCTGTCGGTCTGTAACCTCTTCACGCCTAAACCGCTGAACCGATTTTGCTGAAATTTGGAATGGTTATAAATTATAATACTTACTTTGAGGCCCGGGAAAGGACATAGGATACTTTTTGTCTCGGAAAATGTACGGTTCCCGCGCCATAAACGAATTTTGGCGCAACGGAGTTGCGGTCGTTATCTAGTTAATAAGATTTTCTGCAAGTAGACCAGAATATGTCTTCCTATTTCTTAAAGGTTGCCTATATTATACTTCATACAAGATATTTAGCAGGTCAGTGATATGCGCGAAACTGCATGATTGCGTCTAGATAACGGGTGTCACGGTCCGCCCCCGGTTCTATCCCGCAGCACACGCTACTCCTACGGTGACCAGCCTTTACCTGATATCAGAAACTTCACGCTAGTCAGTTGTTTACATCTATAAAGCTGAAGAGTTTGTTTGCTTGAACGCGCTAATCTCACGAAGTTTGCCGATTTTATGCAATTTGGCAGAATTACATAAAAATATACAATGGTCACGGCCCACTGGGAAGGGATATCTACTACTTTTTTGCGGGAAAATGTCTTGTATCACGCCGAACGGCGAACGTCTAGTATTAGGTACATGTAACTATAATTGCATTGACTCATGTAAAAGGACCGCAGTCAGCACCTCTACAAGTTCTTGTTTGGGACATAACCAGAGAAATATGAAACTAGGTTAGAGTTTACTTCAAACTGTCTTTATGGTGATCGCATATAATATTTGTCAGCACGCACGCGCCGTACGCACCACTTTTTAGAATTCGTTGTATGAAATGATGTGAAACCTCGCACATTCGTCCGCACCGTAAAATATGCGGCGCGCATTTCGTGTACTATGGAGGCGCGTACGGTGCTGACAAATGTGCGATCAGCGTGAATATGAAGAAATAGCTATCCAGCCAACGTTCCTATAAGTGTATGTATAATGGTTACCGTACACGTGTCATAAGTAATGCGCATCTTAATAGTGTTAATTAATATTCTTTTTTGTTTTTATTTTGTATCTGCAATTCTGCGAACAGGATCCAGTATCGATTGGAATAAGTAGGGTAAAAATTATTACTCTCTAATACTTTTAATGGCGACGAAAGGAAAACAAGTAATTTTTCAAAACCTGTACGGTAAATGTTGAAACTGAAGAAAAGCTTTTCACATCTTAAATTTTACTACGCTGTACTCGGCGAAACATGGCGGTAGCGGTCATTGACTCCCTGTCAAAAAATTTGGCATTTTCTATACAAAGTCGCGATTGACAACATCTGACACTTCATTGTCAATCGCGGTTTTTATAGAAAATGGACAAGTTTTTGACAGGGAGTCAATGACCGCTACCGCCATTTTTCACCGAGTACATAGTGAGGGAGCCCTAGAACAAATTTTTTGTGGTTACTAACAGTAACAAGCTAATTTTTTGTGTGTAGCTACAGTAGTCAACCAAGTTTTGTTGATTGCAGAACCCTGAAACGGAACCCTAACCAGCTGATTTTTTGTATATTGGTAGGTTAATAGTTATTTATTTTGAGAGTAACCTTGTCCTACAAATAAAACAATCCATATTTTAGGACCATCACGTCAAAGTATGAAATCCTTTCTATCTCTGTTAGCTACCACTTTCGAGATTTTTCGAAAATAAAAATGTTGTCTGTCTTATCAAAATGTAGCTACTCACAAAAAATTTGTTTGTTAGTAATCACAAAAAAAATTGTTCTAGAGCTCCCGTACTAGTGTAATTACTTCTTTCTACTGAATTGGGGTACCCGCTGAATTCCCTTCATTAACTTCTACTGTCTCTCGGATTATCAATGACGTTAATGATTTTGAATTCTTTATGCGGTATGAATTATGATTGAAGCTTTCCGAAACTTTACTTTCACATTTGCGACTTTTGAACAAGAATGAAGGAGAAATGTGAACCCTCGCAATGACATTAGAAATGTATGGTACTGTATGAATAAAACATGCTCTTACCTTGGCGTGAAGAATCCTCGATCAGCCTACGTGAGAGAAATAACCTAGCAGGTCATTGAACCTTCATCACAAGCAAAAACGACCTTTAGCTCGCCGAGATAAGGCTTCTAATCCTTCGCTCGCATAAAATTGCATTGCATCAAAACCTATCTTACCATCATGTGATAAGGCATAAAATTAACTATTAATTAACTGCCTGAATGCGAAGTCTACTGTTGCAATTGTGTCGTAATTATCGCACCCTGACGCCAAAATTTGTTGTGATATTTCGTAATTTGCTATTGTGATTTTCACCCATCAATCCACAAGCGGCATCGGCACCCGGCTGTCGCATAATAATTGAAAATCTATTGTGTCTGCGATTCCCACGATCGAGGTATTAAACCGACCTGATAAAGTCCTCTCTATATACAATTCTAAATATTTTGATGTAATTTTTAATAGGCTACTTGTAATTCGAATAACCAAGATAGTGTATTATATTACTTATTATATGTTTGCTTCGTTGTTAAATTGCCTAATACCTCCTAATACATACAAGTACTTATTTAAATTCTCAAGGAAATCCGACACAATTAAACGAAACTTTTAATTTTGTTTTTAAACAAGAACAAAAAATATTATCACAGTAAATAATTTTGACCTTTAAACTTGGACCGTGAATATTTCCTGTTTTAAATATCCAGTTTCATATTGAGCCAGTTTTGTACGCCAGCATTGAAACCATTAATTTGATTAAATACATAATTAAACCTAGTGATATCATTTATTTGTCTATGCCTAGTGTTATATGAGTCCAAAGGGCAAAGGACACAAATGGCGATTTATACTTCTAATTTAGGATACCATGTTATTTATACCTATAACATTTTTTGTTTGTATAAGTAAGTATCCTCTATCCAAATATACCACTTTTATAGTGCTCGGAAAGTTTGAAAAAAAATCAAGATGGCGGCGGCTAGATATGCCAGGCTCCATACAAAAATGTTCGAACCTCTTTGTTCACTAATAACTTAATAAGTAGTACTAGCTAGTCCCAGTTCGACCTAAAAGCTAGCTAAACTTTGGGAAGTCTAGCTAGTTTACATAACAATGTAAGTAGATAGACAAGAGTAAAAAGATAGAGATGTTCGCTATCTTTTTACTCTTGTCTATCTTGCTAGTTGCTGTGTCTATCATGGCCATAGTTTTATAAGGCCGATTAAACGATTCATAGATCAAAATTTTGTAATTTGCGATGCCTTTAAATATACTAGGCTACAATGTAGAATATTTATATAGGTCTGTGGCGGTACCCACAATTCGCCTAACATTCCTGCATCGCGCTATCGAAGTTTTCTGAGTGCGTCGGTATATATACGACAGCTGAAATGTATCACGTGGGCTCCGGCCTGACCGGGCATACCACCTCGCTCGGTCGGAAGATCTTCCTTTGGCCTCTACGCATATTACCACATTGGTGACCCTCGACAGAACACGCCTCCTTCATCATCATCGCTCCCCGCCCCTCCGCACCGCGCCAGCCAGCATCGCCTCATCGGATACCTCGTCCACTAGCCGCAATGTACCGCGGCCTGGGCGACTCCGCATCGGCATCATCGGGCTTCCTCACTACACCGACCGGTCAGCAAGCAGAGCACATCTCTCCTGGTCAGCACGTAGCATCGGCCCCGCACGGCAGCTATCCGACTCACTGGATCCCGTGCAGCAGCTTACAGTTCCGACTCACTGGGACTCACTGCAACAGTTCCGACTCACTGGAACTCACTGGCACTGGCGACTCAAGCGACAAGACTTCAAGATTCGACCTCCGGTCTTCGGGGGGAGTGATGTGGCGGTACCCACAATTCGCCTAACATTCCTGCATCGCGCTATCGAAGTTTTCTGAGTGCGTCGGTATATATACGACAGCTGAAATGTATCACGTGGGCTCCGGCCTGACCGGGCATACCACCTCGCTCGGTCGGAAGATCTTCCTTTGGCCTCTACGCATATTACCACAGGTCTACCAGAATCTGATGGCAATTTTTGACAGCAGATTTTCAAAAAATATCCTTGATCATTGGATAAATTTTTATATTTTCATATTTCACACACAAAATAAGCCGCTAAAGGAATAAAAAAGGATGAAAATGTTTTATTCCTATTACCCCGGTATTGCAAGAGTCAATTTATTTTCTCACTTTTTGCCATCAGATTATGGTAGACCTATACTTTGTAATATTAATTATTTATCAATACTTTTTATTTATTTTTCTGTAAAGCTTCTTATCTGTGTAACACGTGAGTCATATCATATCGCTTACCATCGAGTCCTGTTCTACGAACGATGATACTACACTGTGTTTACCACTTAACTAATTGAATATTAAATACTTAAGAGAATTTATATAGAAAAAGTATATTTAAAGTTCAAACAACCATATTTACTTCAAAATAAGTATTTTGTAGTTACAACTTTCGAGCGTTCGATATACGAAAAACTGGGAACGATCCTTTCGAGAACCGAAGCTCCTGTTTTTTATATTAATCCTTCGATCGCGGATTCTTGGAAATCTATTGTTATTCTATTGTTGTCGCGGTCGCCGGTGTCCTTATGGGGGTTGATGATGATGTTAAGCTGTATGTGGTTATGGAAGTTTACATTTGAAAATCTTTTATACATAAACTAATGAAACAATAATAAAACAACTGACTGTAGGTAAATGCTAGGTTTGTTTGCTATAAGTTATAACCATCTACAATCATACATCTCAGATAAGTATCTGATAAACATTAATCTAAAACCAATGATCGCGCTGATGCAATGAGGAATACCCAACCTTACGTCTTGAATTTTCAAGTAGGTATTTATAACGTAAGGACAAACCCATTATACTAATTACCAGGGTCGTTTAGTCAGTGTTAATGTCCTTATTATGTTAACCGAATTATCGGTTATCTGAGGGTTAAAAGGACCTCGTTAACGGGTTAAGTTGAGGGTCGGATAACCCTAAGGCCAATCCACATCCGTAAGCATACATTCATTGAAATTCAAACCAAATACTGCCTTTAAGAGTAGCTTTCGGCATCTATAATCAAGGAATATAAAAAAAATTAAAAGATCCGCAAACTCTTTTTTACCACACAAATTAGGTATAACTAATAGCTCTTCAAAGTTTTACTTTATAGGAGTTAATACTTAATATTATTTTATTGAAGCAACAAAAAAGTGGAAGTTTTGGCTCTGATCTTTTAATGGATTTATAATTTGCAAAATAATATATTTAAATAATAAATTCCTAAATACTTGTTTATTAAAGTTAAATTGTTATCTTAATACCTAAGGTAATTTAAGAAGACCTCCTTTGCACGTTTGTATGAAAGTATTTATATAAAAATTATAATAGTAGGTACTTGTTATTTAAATATTTTAAAGTACCTACGTTATGTTTAATTTGACAAATTTAAGAAGACTAATAAATTATTATAACCCATAATTAATATGACGAATAGAACGCGTTTTATGGTTTTGAATATTTATAAATGATCAAACGAGGAACAGCTAAAATTTCGTATAACATAGTTAATAGTTGTATTACCATAACGAATCGATTAATCATCGGTATTCGCCATTATGAGCAATGATATCGATTGTAGATCGAGCATGTTCTTACGTACGCCACATCTTCCATCTAGCTTTTTTTACCATCTACCCCTATCATAAACCGACTTGATTTTTAGAGTTCCGTTCCCTTTGGGCAAAAGAGTAAAAACGTAACCTATTCCTAGGACTCCGATATTTAATAATAATTTATCATGGCTTTTTGGCTGCCTTTAATAAAATGTTTGGGAAGAGGAAGGCGTAGCGTTATTCGTAGTCGAGCGGGCTCACATACTTATTAGACTTGTACGCGCGCGATGCTCCCCTAATTTATTTTATAATAAAAAATTTTTCAACGATGATTTCTTTTATCACTTTAACTACAAATAAAGAATTAAAATAAATAAATATTTGGGAAATGTGGTTTTCTATCAGGTGTTATTTTTCAATATGTTTATTCTACCTGGAACATGCATTGCTTTGTTAGTTTTTGCGTTCACGTGTTCCAAGCATCATCTACAGATTGTTACAGACACGCGATACATTTTTCTGTATTACTTATTTTATTGTTAGTAGGTACGCAATTCAACACAGTAGGATACCTACTAAGAGTTACGTTGAAACTATTTTGTAAGGGCACCTAATATTATACCTAATTTTAATGTATAATACTTAGTTGAGTGGGGCCCCATTAGCTGGCCGGTGGGGCCGGGGTTCTGCCATCTATGAATCAACTTTTATCAGAGGGCAAAATTAATATATACTAGCAAGTACAACACGTACATCGTATTTCGACGATGTCATAATCTTGTAATAATATAAAGTAGCCAGTACACAATAGCCCAGGATGGCCCACTGCAGGTCACGCCATTGCGCGCCACGCCTGGAAATCGCCATCATAATCATTACCCCGTCTTCACAATGGCGATTGCCAATAGTGGGCAGCATGGACCATTGTGAAGATACCTTTATATCTTCAAATGGCCCACCAGTCACCACACATTCCCACCACTGCAAATCCTGTGTCCCCAGGATCAACAGTGGTATATCTGGTATTTATGTCTGGTAACAGTACTAAAACAACCAATACTTGTTCCAGAGCGCAACGTCCCAGTCGAAACACGCGGCGCGGTTCCTGCGGCTGGCGATGGCGTCCATTATGGACATTCTCAAGATCAAGCCGTTCGTGGAGGTGTCAGTGGGTCAGCTGCTGTGGGGCTACGAGGACCCGCTGCTCAAGCTGGCCAAGGACGTCGTGCCCAAGGAACAGAAGCTGCCGTACGAGGAGTTCGGACTGTTCTATGGTGTAAGTTTTTTTTATTAATATGTCGCTACGGCTCGATAAACCATTGCCAGTGTCAAGCAAACTTCAGGAAAACGCAAATTCTCCTAAAAAATTATATGTTGTAAGTTCTTAATAGCACAGAATATATAATATTACCCAGCCAACACATAAGCCAGATAGTAGCGACAATATACGACATAAGCAGTGTCAAGCTTTATTACTTTTGTATTACAGCTGACGTTATGGCTTTATTTTGAATAAGAGAGTTCTTAAATTAAAATAATGCTGTTAGCTTATTAAATTCTGTATAAAGTTCGCGGTATTTCTTCAAGCTGAATAGTAATCAAGAGTAGAATCCGCTAAACAAGCGATATTCAAATAAAAGTAATTGAAACAGCTATTAGCTGCACAGTAGCTGAAGTTTTTGCATTGTCCTGTATAACATATTTAAACAAAGCGGTTAAACAGCAAAACGCTGAATATTAGACGAAATATTTTCTTTACGCTGCATAGTGTACGAAATGGTACTAATTTATTCAGAAGCTGAATACTTTAGATTTTTTCTTCTTTACAAAGCAAACTTCTGCATAATTGAAAATAAACTGCTTGTTTTACCTAACTTATAGCGCTATAAGCGAACAATTGTCTTTATGTTCAGCTTAAAACAATATCAGTTACAAATGTGAGTATCTTAAGCAGCAAATAACTGATTAGTCGAAGATATCTATGTTTATATCCAGATATTTCACCATTTTGTATCAAAACTTGTTAAGCGCTGCATCAACAACTGTGCATGCCTCCTTAACTTGAAATACTTAATAGTGGGTCCTACCTACATTAGTATAGGTCACATATGTAACTCAACCTCAAATATTCATAGATTTATGATCTTCAAAAAGAACCCTAACCAGCTGCATAAGAGTATACTGCATTATGTAATTTAAGAGATTTTTCTGAGAAATGTATAATTATTGTACTTTAAACCAAATAATTTCTGGATATGTAGTCGTATGTGAACCATTATGCAGAAAAATGCAAATTAATCACCGAAACTGACACTTTTATTCAAATTGGCCGTCCTCCATTAACTAACGTTCGACATAACCTCTTTTTATAAAAATCCTCAACATTTATCTTATGAAACACTTGTTTAGTGAGTAGCAAACATTAGCGGTTATACAAAATTTTATTCTCATTATTTGCCGGGACTGAAATTTGATAAAAAGTATTAGATAATTTAATTTAAATATTACAATTTTTTAAACTAAGTATATATCACAAAATAATCTCGTCACGATGAAAAATGACATGTTTATTATTTTTACTTGCATAATTTCTTTATAAAACTTCTCTTGATATCGGATTTTTGAATATCATTTGAATATCTGAACTCACAAATTATCAACTGCATAAAAGGTGTATAATTTCTGGACTAAAGAATAATCAGAATTTATTCAGAAGATATTAAGGGTGTTGTACATTTATTCAGCTGCTATGTGACTATTAATCAAATGTTATCCAAATTTAAGCAAGATATTTTGTGCCCAAATTGCTTGAGTATCATCTGTATAAGCGCTTACACAGAAGTTATTCAAATACTTTATCCAGCTTAAAGTCAAAAGAATTGCTTTTACGCAAAACTTATTCAGCTAATCTGTGTTGATTGGGTAGTAGTGCCAATTTATAGGTACAATTTATCCAGAAGTTGTATGGTATGTAGATAGGTACTTTCTGCGCTATTTAGGTTGAGAGAGAAGTTTGTTGCTAAATATGACCACCATTTCCTACTTAGGGTGTAAAGGCCCTTACACACGCCGTGTGTAAGGGCCCATAAAGTTTGTTAAAAGCGTATTCTTATTTTCAAAACACACTTAAAGGGTAAAAGTGATGAGTACCTACTTAAAACAAGTCAAGTTTATCAAAAATCGATTGGGCATTGATATTTCATGGCTGTCGACTGTCCGCGCCTAGAATATTTTAGATATTTTTTATCGCGAGTCATAAATCAAACAAGCTATTTGCATTTGGTAATAAATGTAAAACAATGAGATAGAAGACCGCTCCCAACACAGCAAATAGATACATACAATGAATGTATAGAAATTCTTGGCTAAGTATCGTGGGTAAAGTATAATATTATTACGATTTCTTATAATTTTATTTCTAGTGAGGGGAGCCCTAGAACAAATTTTTTTGTGATTATTAACAAGCTAATTTTTTGTGAGTGGCTACATTTTGATAAGATAAACAACATTTTTACTTTCGAAAAATCTCGAAAGTTGTAGCTAACAGAGATAGAAAGGATTTCATACTTTGACTTGATGGTCCTAAAATATGGATTGTTTTATTTATAGGACAAGGTTACTCTTAAATTATATAACTATTATCCTACCAATTTACAAAAAATCAGCTGGTTAGGGTTCCGTTTTAGGGTTCTGTAATCAATAAAGCTTGGCTGACTACTATACCCGAATAGTTAGCTACCACGTTCGAGATTTTTCGAAAATAAAAATGTTGTTCGTCTTATCAAAATGTAGCTAAAGTACTCACAAAAAATTTGCTTGTTAGTAATCACAAAAAAATTGTTCTAGGGCTCCCGTACTATTCTTACTCTTAGGGTCTACACAGACGGACTGCATTTCAACTGCAATCCAACTGCGCGTTTGGCTTGCAGTTCTATTGCAGTCGTGTCAACTGCATTCAAACTGCACTTGAACTGCAATTTGCAGTTGGATTGCAGTTGAAATGCAGTCCGTCTGTCTAGACCCTTAGAGCGCTTACAGACGAATGGCACGTATCGGCGGTACGCGTCGGCGGCAGTCGACGGCAGACGACGGCATGTGTCGTCGCCGTCGTCGACAGTTTATAACGCTTGCAGTTGTGACGTAACGCGTAAAGGTAAGTGTCCACAGGTCGGTAGAGTACGCAACGGACGTTTCGCATCAGACGGATATTTTTTTTACAGTACGTCTCTCTGTATCGGCAGCGTACGGATAACCGACTAGCTTGTATGTTTATCTTCAAATTAGTCCAAACAAAGTTCCTAAGTCAAAATATCTGCTTTCGACTTTTCCATCCATACCCCCCTTTTGATCATTCATTTACTAGGCTAAACAGTAATCCGTACACTGCCGATTCAGCGGACGTACTGTGAAAAAAATATCCGTTTGATGCGAGATGTCCGTTGCGTACGATACCGACCTGTGGACGTACATCACAAGTCACAACTGGGGGCCTACCATCACCTCTACTAACCGACATCGTTTGACAGATAAGAATTTATTACTTTAACGTCAAGCTAGCGATCTTAAAAAAGTTGATATTTCACAGCGGATTTAACATTGTTTTGCATTATTTACTGTTTATTAGTAAATATATTTAAAAAGTGAGTACGGTAATGTTGTTGTAATCTTACAACAAAGTGTTCTGGAAACATGGTAGTTTTAGGAAAGGTTGTGGTAGGCCCCCTGCAAGCGTCATAAACTGTCAAAGGCTGCCGTCGGCTGCCGTCGACTGCCGCCGACTGCCGCCGACGCGTGCCGTCGTCTGCCGTCGACTGCCGCCGACACGTGCCGCCGACTGCCGTCGACTGCCGCCAACACGTGCCGCCGACACGTGCCGTTCGTCTGTAAGAAGCCTTATTCGGAATAATTAAAATGTCATAACGATAACATGTTAGGCGGCAAATGTATCAGGCAAGTACACTGTACCTACACAAGACGAAATAAACTTGGATGCTACTTTGGCAGTACTCGTATCAGCCCTAGGGTTGTAGCCAAAACGTTTTCTTTATCGCTTGTTTGTAGAAAATGATCGGCGAGTCTACAAAGAAGCGTGGAATTTGGAACACATTACAGGAGTCGAACGTCAACTTCATATTATCGATCGCTTATGCCAATTCCATATTATACAGGGTGCAATTAAACTTTCCTGTCAATTTTTTTTCTAGGGCTAAGGTATGATTAGGAGAGTCCATTTAACCAAAAAATCGGTTGTCTGTAAAGTTGGTTTACTGACGATAGTTGAACGTGACAACGTCATAGCCTTAACCCCTCAGTTCCGGGAAAAATCTATGCAAAAAAGTTGGCAGGTCAATGTGCAAAAAAAATGGCGCCCGGCCTACCCTCTTTGTAAAATTAATGTAATATTTTACAAAGAGGGTAGGCCGCCTTTGTAAAATTAATGAACTACATTATAATATATGTTAAATTTTCTATCTATCAAGCCATCATAATATAGTATTTAGTCCGATGTGATATTAGTTTCTCAATTATAAACTTTCGAAACTATAATTAGTGACTTGTTCAGAAGAAATAAACGAATACTTTATTCTTCATATTGTTACGTGCTAGGGTTCGAGGATTCGGAGAGAAAGACCTGGTGACTCTCTTGAAGACTTTATTCACAAACACTAGCTCACACAAATCACTAAGTCCAAACACTAAGCACTAGATCCAAATCACTGAGCACTATCACTGTCCTAGGTCGTAGCCGAGTCACTATCACAATTCACAATCACAATCACTCACTATTGATCACTTGTTTTCACTTCGAAGTCGCCTCGAAAATCGCTCGGACTAAACTGAATTGACTGCCGGCTTGTTTACCTTTTATATGGCCCGAGACGCTTTCTGGAACTTACCATTTTGGATTGTTTACGTAAACACGCAATTCACATAAACAAGGGTTGGACTTTTCTAGAAAGTACGCGCAGAGGTAAACAACTGTCCGTATCCGTAACAATATATAAAATCATACCTTGACACGTAGGAAATAGAGCACAATTTTGAATAGCCGAAATAATACTAATAGCTCACAGATTGTTTATTTATTTTTCATTGTGGTCAATGTATCAAAGGTCATAACTAACCAAACTTCTTCACACAAAAGTATTCTCTAAGTCATCGAAATACGTAATATAATCGAAACAAAGAGCGCGGCCCAGGTGGGCCTTACGGTTGTTGAGAGACTTGAGAGTGTAAATGGAACGCCTCAGAGCTGTCAGCGAGGTAACGCCGCATGAACTGTCATGTTTTTCGGGCGCGCACCCCATATCGAATTATAAGACGTTATCACGTCAAAAAATTGGGTGTTATTTTTTTTAATGACATAATTTATCCCATTTAAAATTGTTGCAGAACGGTCACTCGCGGCGCGGGGGAATGAGCGGGGGTGACGCGGGATAACTTTCGAAAGCTATTACTCAACATTTTAGTACTGAGTGATTATAAAAGAAAAAATACATGTATTTTTATTTTTAACAAGGATCAATATATCAAAATTTGGCAGGAAGGTTTAATTGCACCCTGTGTTTTACGGTACCTTAGCAGCAACGCAACTAGCATTACACTTCGCTTCCAGAAAAACGGCACCGCGCCCGAAGAGGTGACGATGTTCACGGGCGCCGGCGACATCACGCGGTACGGCATCATCGAGCGGTACAACCACCGCGACCGCCTGCCGCACTGGCTGACGGACGAGTGCAACAGCTTCGCCGGCTCAGACGGCTCCATCTTCCCACCCCACATCACAAGAAATGACACCCTCGCTGTTTACGACAAGGACCTCTGCCGGCTGCTGCCGCTCAAGTGAGTACCTTCGTACCTGGCAAAGAGCCGCATAAAAATTTTTAGAGACATCCAGGTGGGAAGATTTTCTTTTACAAAGTGGCAAAGAGAGCTACATAAAACTTTTAGGTATATCCAGGTGGGAAGTTTTTTTTTTACAAAGTGGCTAACAGAGCTGCATAAAATCTTTTAGGGACATCCAGGTAGGACGTTTTTTTTACAAAGTTGCAAAGAGAGCTGCATAATTTTTTTTGGCATATCCAGGTGAAAATTTCTTTTACAAAGTGTCAAAGGGAGCTGCATAAAATTTGTAGGGACATCCAGGATAAGGGAAGTTTTTCTTTTACAAATTTTTAGGGTTCCCTTTAGCCAAAGGGGAAGCCATGTATTAGGTATACGTTATAATATGCTTACGGCGATATCTATAACATAAACCGACAGGTGACATGCCCACAAACCCGATGTGAGAAGTATTAGGCAGTCCTTAGCACATCACACTTTCAAATTATAATATTATGCCTTCATGCAGATATAGGTGTCCGTTACTCCAGCTCGATGTACTTAGTGGAATTCTGTAACTTTTTGCCTACGCCTCATTAGACCATAAAGCTATTGGTCGTCTCACTCTAAGGGTCTACACAGACGGACTGCATTTCAACTGCAATCCAACTGCAAATTGCAGTTGGATTGCAGTTTGAATGCAGTTGACACGACTGCAATACGACTGCAATAGAACTGCAAACCAAACAGTTCACACGACTGCACGCCGACTGCAACTGAACTGCAATCCGACTGCGCGTTTGGCTTGCAGTTCTATTGCAGTCGTATTGCAGTCGTGTCAACTGCATTCAAACTGCAATCCAACTGCAATTTGCAGTTGGATTGCAGTTGAAATGCAGTCCGTCTGTGTAGACCCTAAGACTTGGTGATAACTGATGAGGAAAACGTTTTCTAAAGACAAACATTGCGAATGCATTGCTCAACGCTATGTTACGTGTTAACATGTACAGAAAAATGAAAATGGGTACAAGACTAGGTGATAGCTAACAAGTTGACCTACCTCGTGCTAGTACTTTATCTATGAATACTTGCAAATTCCTTAACACTCAAACTGCTGTTATTGTGCCTGTGGGTGTGTGTGCATAATAGGTATTATTGTGACTGACAATTGCAAATAAACCCTTAGATTGCTGATTTTTTTAATTTCGTACAAGTAACATGTCTATATACATAATTATAATAAAATCGTAGGAAAATCAATTCTGTACATTGTTAATTTTTGAAAAATAATACATGGGACGTGATCTACTATGCTAACGCGGACGAAGTCGCGGGCAACAGCTAGTACGAAATAAAAGAAATCGGCAATCTCAAATAATAGTGGGTTTACATTATTCCAATGATCGAATCAAGCTGGATTACTGCTGGAATTATGTAAGTAAACGGAATGCACTGGAATAAGTATAATTAATTATTCAGTGCATCCTGAAATCTCACTTCATTAAAATCGTTAACAAACACATGATAATGTTTGCGAACAAAGACAATGAAAATCAACACGGCCATACTGTTGTGAAATAAACAAACACCATGAGAACACCGGCTACCCATCACACCGATATGTAACGCGAGCGAAACTGGGCTACGGCTAAGCATTAAGATTTTAGTCGATTTTTACTGGGCTACAGCTAAGTAAATATATTAATACTTTGGAGAGTTTCAAATCGTGGCGTATATTACCTACGAGATGTTTTATGCAACTAACGAAACTGGGCTACGGCTAAGCATTAAGATTTTAGTCGATTTTTACTGGGCTACAGCTAAGTCAGTTAAGTAAATATATTAATACTTTGGAGAGTTTCAAATCGTGGCGTATATTACCTACGAGATGTTTTATGCAACTTATGAAACTGGGCTACGGCTAAGCATTAAGATTTTATTTGATTTTTACTGGGCTACAGCTAAGTCAGTTAAGTAAGTAAATAATATATTAATACTTTGGAGAGTTTCAAATCGTGGCGTATATTACCTACGAGATGTTTTATGTAACTTTGTTCATTGAAAACGTAAAATAACTCATTAATCCTTCAAGCCCCATAAGATCACCGGTGATCGCGACAACAATAGAATAACAATTATAGGTTGCCAAGAATCCGCGATCGAAGGATTAAACAACTGCTGATCAATTGACCAACTTTGCCCAGTATACAAAACTGCAAGTTGGATAACATAAATGTATATCGACAAGCGACATAATAGCAGGTGATTAAGTATAAAAAATATTATTTTAGTCGTAACTTGTACCTACTAGTAATTAAAATGGCGTCTAATGTATGTAATTGAGTTAATTATTTCTAAGTAGTTCGTTCCGTCATTAACGTGGACTATATACCCAGTTTTTCATCCTATTTATAATTACATGCAACTAGCAAATGTTTAGGAAATACATTTTATGCATAAAGAATGAGGCTTTTATGTATTACGACTTATTACTTTTATTTGGTCTGTGTAACATTTGAAATAATATTGATTTTATTGTACCGGACTAATAAGTGTACCTATGCTGCCACCTGTTACACTTATTTGGTGAATATACTATAAGCACTAAACTCAAATTTTAAAAGTATTGTTACTACATTAATTAGTAAAATAATAACATTGTAGATATGAAGATAGTATTTAAGTACTTAATTTTTTTTGCTTTTGCCCCAGGTGGGCCGGAATATTTTGTGTTACAATTATGTGTAAACGCAGCCGCTAACAATACGTTTGTCTCACGGACGTGTTGTGTAACGATATTCTCGTAATCGATCAAATAATGATTCAATACTTTGTTTATTGATTCCGTTTTATCTACCTATCTACTTAAGAAGCCATATTGTGTTATAAAACGAGAAAACAAACGGAAGATTACCATGCTTATCTTGAATGAATTATTTCTTGAAACTATGAACTTAAAATGTTCTTAGTTAAGCATTCCTTACTGCCAAGTGCCCCTTAGGTACCTAACGCTTTTATCCTACAATACAAACATAGGTAAAGACCTGTAAAATCGCAGAATACAAGAATGAAAGAATCGAGATTACAAATAGGTAAAAACCTATACCCACCATTTTAAATACCTACTTATTGTTTAGATTACAAACTTCAAAGACTTTGTCGTGATACCACGACATACTTAAGACATTGCGATCATCTTCTCTTAGTTTTTGCGTAGGTAGGTATGTCCCTGTTTGAGGAGTTGCCAGCGATAAATTATATTAATGCAAATTTTCACTTACCTACCTATCAGTATTATGGTTGCCGTGCAACATTGCAATCTTTTATCAAACTGTGATATATTAATTAATTATAGGGACCATCCATAATGTATGTCACACATAAAAAGGGGGGGAGGGGGTCGACGAACTGTGTCATGGTGTGACAAGGAGGGGGGTCTCATAACGTGAACGACTACCGATCACCTATGACAAGGGGGGGTCTAAAAATCATGAAAATCGTGTGACGTACTTCATGGATGGTCCCTTACATACTAATAGACAATGCCCAACTAACACTCCATGAGGGGAATTGTGCTTAAGATGGCATAGTCAGATAAGACGACACATCGGCAAAATTCGTTGAAATAATTGTGCTTTCTGTGAACTTGTGACGTTTTATGGAGCACCTCAGTGTGCCCCTAGTAGCCCAACTGAGTATGCCGGACAGGGACCGTACTTTACAAAGTAATAAAGGTTTTCCTAATTTTGATGAGAGCAAAATTTTCTTACACTTTTGTTTTGTGGTGAAAAAACGTATAAGGTCAGAATCTTTTCTTATAACAAATTGTTAATATGGACATGGATTCTTATAGGCCACAAATATTAATAAAAGCGTGTTCTAACGTTAAGTATTTTTTTACAAAATTTAAATGTATCCACTATTACTCATTTGGTAAGATGACATACTAGACGTCTGCTTAAGATGACATACTATAGTTCTTATGTTTCCGCTAAATCGGTAACAAAAGCATTGTATATTTTTTGACGATGATGAAGAACTTAAGAATCCTTACACCACTGACAACTACTCGTAGAGGGATGATAATGCAGCTTGGATTTACGTACCTATTGTATAAGACGACATACCAACAAAGTCTAAGGAATCATAGTATGTCGTCTTACCATATCGATATGTCATCTTGCACTCGTCGACCTGGCGTGCAATTTATGTTTTTTTTTCACTGATATATTGAGTTGATTTTTCTAAAACTGTTTAATTTCGTTGTTTATGAATCATTTATTTATAAAAGTAAGTTACTGATCTCATGTGACTTATTTTATTTTACCTTCAAACAAAAAGTATGTCATCTTAAGCACAATTCCCCTACTATTTCCAGATATCTAAAGGACGTGGAGTCGGCAGCCGGCGTGTCCGGGTTCCGGTTCACACCGCCGGAGGACGTGTTCTCGGACGGCGAGCACAACCGCTGCTTCTGCCCCGCAGGCCCGCCCTGCGCACAGTCCGGGCTATTCAACGTCTCGCTCTGTCAATACGGTACGTACTAGTTTGCGAATTCGCTGTAGGAAACCATGCGTAGTCCAGGGAGAGTCATTGGGGCCTGGGGACATTGTTTTTTGCCTTATATTCGTGACCTCTTGGAGGTGGGCCCGTAAAAAGTGGGCGCGTCTGTAGGAATCTCCAACAATAAGGGTGGGTTGTACCAGAGGCATGGTTAAAGTTAAAGTTATGGTCAAAGTTATGGTTATAGTTAAGGCTAACTTAACTTTAACCTTAACTTTGACCACAAAAATTGACAGATGTCTATTGCGTTTATTTTTTTATTAAAGCTACAGGTAATGGGATTGAGAGTATAAAAATTGAATTATCCGTATAAATCGACAAAAAAAATATAACAATGTGAAACATAGTAA
Organism: Polyommatus iphigenia; assembly: GCA_963422495.1. Taxonomy (NCBI): domain Eukaryota; kingdom Metazoa; phylum Arthropoda; class Insecta; order Lepidoptera; family Lycaenidae; genus Polyommatus; species Polyommatus iphigenia. The sequence continues at coordinate 7,499,515 of OY730184.1, forward strand.
ATTTTCACGAAAAAATGTAGAATACTTATAAGTATGAGCGGTTATGGTTAAATATGGCGTCGGACGCCATGTTTAACGGTAACCAAAGATTTGACATTTTGCACTGAAGTTAAAGTTATAGTTACAGTTATAGTTAAAGTAAGTTGGTGCAACCCACCCTAAGACGATCACACGTACCTACGGCTGTGACTAAATCCAAATTTAGGACCGTAATAACGTAGAAGGCACAGTAAAATGAAAAATACTTTCTCTCTTCAGAAAAACTCTTTGGTGTTTTTCATTAAACTGCTCCAACAGCCCTCAAATGGATGATTTCAAGATCATCTCTGCTTAAACTTGATTATTTAATTGTTTTCCAGATTCACCGATCATGCTATCGTTCCCTCACTTCTACCTGGCCGACCCGAGCTTGCGAGAGGCCGTGGAGGGCGTCTCCCCCCCTGATCCGGAGAAGCACAGACTCTACATCGACGTCCAGCCGGTCAGTTATTGTTTATACTTCATGATAATACTAGCTATTTGACCGAGCTTTGCACGGTATTCGATAAAACACGAATAAAATGACATTTCCTAAAAATGATTCCTAGCTAGATCGATTTATCGCCCCCGAAACCCCCTATATACTAAATTTCATGAAAATCGTTGGAGCCGATTCCGAGATTCCAATTACATAATATTATATATATACAAGAATTGCTCGTCGAATTACGCCGAGATGTAGCTTCACTCTGCATCCTCTATCGGTTGTATCACGGGGAGTGCTCTGAGGAATTGTTCGGAATCATACCACCGGCAACTTTTCGCCATCGTCCCACGCGAAAAACATACCATCCTCATCACCTTGATGAGTGGCAGTCTTCCACAGTGCGTTTTTAACTTTCTGCCGCGCACTGTAAAACTCTGGAACGAACTGTCACCAGCAGTATTTCCGGACCTATACGACCTGCAAACCTTCAAGAAAAGAGCGTATTCCCTCTTAAAAGGCCGGCAACGCACCTGCAGCTCTTCTGATGTTGCGAGTGTCCATGGGCGACGGTAGTTGTTTACCATCAGGTGACCCGTTTGCTCGTTTGCCCCCTTATTTAATAATAAAAAAAAGATATAACAAGAATTGCTCGTTTAAAGATATAAGATATACCTAATATATGTAAATTCAATAGTTTCGTAATTCGTTATGTTAATAACTAAACGAGTATTAGCCTATTATTCTCATTTATGGTAGGAATTTGGTTGCAGGTCATCGACGCATATCTTATAAGTTATAACTAAGTAATTAAAACCGTTCCAAATTGTAGAATTGCTTAAATGTTTAACATTTCCAGTCAATGCTTTGGCTATCTCAGAATATTCTTCCATTTCATTGTCTTTTCTCACCCCTACCGCCTACGTGATTTTATACGTCACGTGTTGTTTTCCAGGAGATGGGCACGGCGATGCGCGCGCGCGCTCGCATCCAGATCAACCTGGCCGTGTCGCAGGTGATCGACATCAAGCAGGTCGCCAACTTCCCAGACATCGTCTTCCCGATATTGTGGTTCGAAGAGGTACGTGCTGCTTAAACTCGGCTCTGGGTTTATGTATAGGCAGTATAGGCCATGGCCTATGGGCGGCAGCGTCCTGTGGTTGTCCTAAGGGGGGCGGCAGCATCCTAGGATGGTGGCAGAGTACGTACATGGGGCGGCAAAATTAAAGTGGCCTGTATATCCATAAAAAATATGAATCTGACACTGTTTAGACTGCTTATGACCAGTTTCTGGGGTTTTTTAAGTGGCACTTTAGGCACATCTGATATTGCCGAGAACGCTGTATAAAAATAGTTTTGGTTTGCTTGATCTACCTACCAGTTACCACTATACCTACTGCAAGACGTCAACCATCAGATTCATGGATATAAAATTTCCAATCACTTTCGTTCGTTTTGCAAAAAACACCTTTTGCAAAAAAAGAGTAAAAATTAATTAAATTGGAACTTAACATTTTTTATAAATAAATTTTGCCATTTTTTTACATTTTACATTTTGCATTGCATTACATTTTACGTCAAAAATGTGACAGCTAAGAAACTAGCGCCCTCATTTTATATTTAGGTACTCTTTTTGGCTAAGGGCTCCCACACAAAGTGTAAGATAGCCCTAAGCTATAACTTGGTTAAATATAATAATCGTTTATTATATTCTAATTGTGTTGTGTAGGGTATAGACGAGCTGCCGGAAGAGGTGTCGTCGATGCTGCGGCTGGCGACGCGCGTGCCGCCGCTCGCCCGCGCCGCGCTCGCCGGCGGGCTCGGGGCGCTCGGCCTGCTGCTGCTGCTGCTCGCTGTCACTTGCATCATCAGGTACGCACACACACACATACACACACACACAAGTCATTCCTAACGAAAATATTTTTCTTACTAAGGGTTCCCACACGTAACTGCGAATTCGCATTGCATCGCAAATATATGCGACAAAATTCATAATGAAAATGACATTACGATGCGATTCGAATTCGCAGTTTTGTGTGGGAGCCCTTAGGCTGTGTTTCCACTGAAGCGGAGCGGAGCTTAGCAGTGCCCGAATTGACCAATCGTGCTATTCCAGCGGAATGACAGCGAAGCGGAGCGAAGATTTCGAGCATGGTGATTGGTCAATTCGGGCTCCGCTAAGCTCCGCTCCGCGTCAGTGGAAACGCAGCCTTAAGGTGAAACCGCGCTAGGCGTACCGCGTAACTGCACTACAGCGAAGCGACACAACACGTGACGGCCAAATTCAAAGCGGCAACGGCTACGCGACACAAAAAGTTAGTCCTATGTAAAGTGAAGTGTCGCATCACTGCAGCGTAGTGTCGCTGAGTGCTGTCTCGCCTTCAACTGAGACGTCTGCGATATTACGCTCTAAAATACACTAAACGCCATCTGTTGGCACATTTTAGACAGTGTGCCGAGTGTGAGTTTTTTGTTTGACATTCGATCGTGAACGCGTTTGGCGTTTACTAAGATTTTGTATGGGAGCTGGACTCACTCCCGTGAGCATCGCTAGGTGGCGCTGTACAAATCCCATACAAAATGTTAGTAAACGCCAAACGCTTTCACGATCGAATGTGAAACAAAAACTCACACTCGGTGACTCGGGCCTCAGGTCAACATGACGTACGTTTGACGTTTTGTAATATAGAACTGTTTTCCAGATCGTCCCACAGACAGAGCACGTTGCGACTGGAGGGTCACGCGGTGGCGAAGGCGACTCCCGCCAAGACGCCGAGCAAAGACAACGGCTACGAACTCAACAACAGGAGATAATTGTCGCCGCGACGAAAGACGACCGCTTGAACTGTCTTATTCGTGATCGGGCCCAGACCCGCCAACTACATGTTTAAATATATATACAAATAGTTTGACTTCGAACCGATATATCCGCATGATTCTAAATAGGTAAAAAGTATATTATAATATTAGTTACACTTACAGGAAATTGCGGAAATCGAGTTAATGAGATTGAAAAGTCGAAAAAATCAAAATAAGACAGATGAAGCGTATCATAGACTTAATATTAGCCACCTCAAAATGTAGATGTTAAAGTTATTTGACAGCAGCTAGGGAGAAACATCGATGTAAGCATTTTACGTAGATATTTACCACCTTCAAAATACTGAGTACTTATTCTTTTCGACGATTGTGATACTTTTATACAATTTTTATTTCCGAACAAATCTTAGTATTATTTTGACATTGACGAATGACATTTATTTTTAATCTGTAAATACTTCGGGCTTCGGGTTGCCATTATAAAAATTGAAACTTATTTACCGATAGCTACTAGTCTATATGGGTCCGTCCTTTTAGGTATTTAGGCTTTTTACCATTTTTTCTTAGTCCTAAATCTTTTGAGGAATGGTTTAAGTTAGTTGTATTTAATCTTTTTACATCACAATTTTATGAATCTTATAAATATCTATTTTAAATACTTTAATTATTATATTTTATCTAAATGTGAAGTTTTGTTTACTTATTGAATATTAAAACGTTTTTTTTTTTGAGTACTTTAATATATCGCTTGTATAAATGTTAAAAATAAGAGACAATATTGACATCAATATTATTGACTCATTGTTGATTTAGGAATTATATACTTAATAGTAATGTTTTAACAAAAAATGTGGTTAAAAGGTGCTTTTGTCTACTCAGACTAATAATTATTTTATCACTTGAGAGAATTGTGTTTTGACATACTTAATATTATTATGAATGAATCTATTTCGGTGGCAACATTTGTGATCTAAAATTGTAACAGAAATTATTATTTAAAGTAAACTATTATAGTCATCCTTACTCTTTAATTATTAACTAAAACACACTAAAACCTAGACATCTATCCATGACTTCGTTCTTTTATTAATTAAAATTGCAAGTGTTGCTACATTAACTACTATTTTGCTCAAATTTGGGGACTTAATAAAATATGTTTATTTTTTAAATGTAAGTTTAAAATTGTCTCTAATGTAAATAAAGGTGTAAGTTATATTATGCCGTTGTCTTTTCTCATTCCTAATTCCAATAAGTATACAGTGGAATAGTTTAATAAAACGAAAAGTTATATTCAAATTAACACAATAATTATTATTATGTAAATTAAAACATCGTTTTAAATATTATAACCAAAAAATCATCTTTATATACAAAAATGTAATTTAACGAAACCTTTTCCTCCTTAATAAAAACATTAATTTATCATGTGACTTTTCAAACTTATCAGACAAAGCCCTGTGTAGCACATCCATAATTGTGTAAATATTTTTATTAATAGGGTTCGGCTACCATTTTATTTCAATAAAAAAATAACTTACAAGTAATTTTAATTAGCTATACAGCCCTTTCAAGTTAGCTCATAATTAACAATAACAAACACTTACTGCCGCACTCAGCTCAGACGAATATTAATTAGTAATTACATGTTTGTAAGTCCCATACTGACAAACTCTTCATTCAATTGAAGTTTAATCAGTAGGCCGTGTTTCCACCTGCAAGACAACTGTCGCCAGAAGTGTCCGACAGTCTGTCTGACAGCAGCTTGCAAGTGTAAACCCCGTAGCAAGTGCTGTCGCGACAATTTGTTAAGCGCTTCCTGCGAGTAGTTGCGACAGCATGTCTAAACATGTCTGCGAGGACTCGCGACAGATCTCGCTGCGGGTCACCGCAGATATACGGTCTAGTTTCATATAGCATTTATCCGCGAGCTTCTCGCACGACATTTATTGCAGCAATAAAATGCAGGAATCAGTATGAAATGTAAACAATATCGCAAGAAACTCACGCAAGACTTCCGCGAGTTTGCTTGCAGGTGGAAACACGGCCTTATTAAATGTATCTGAGTGCGGCGATTACGCCTCTAACACTGACGCTGCGAACTGCGAAACAGCGGCGAACCGAACACGAAAAATCTGCAAAACAGCAATAGAGCGAGATGCAATATAAGGCATTGTCGTGTGGCGGATGAGACAGTAAATCGGTTCGCCGCTGTTTCGCAGTTCGCAGCGTCGGTGGACTAGAGGCGTTAACAATTTTTGAGGCTGTTTTTTCGTTATTGACCTGAGTAACAGCAATTGTCGCGCTTACTTAATCTTTATATGATCCGGCATCCGAGTCACTGAGAAGTTTTATTACAAAGAAAAATATCATCAGTTTCAACATTACAATATAGCAAAAATAGGGCAACATTATCAAAGTAATGTTTAAATCACATAACATAAAATACATTTTATAATATTATGTACAATACATGATGTGTAAATGTAAAAGTAACTTAACTATTACATTATTATTATGGCAGTGTGAAAAACAATTTACTGCCGCACTTCCGGGACGAATATTAACCCATCAGTCGTGGCAAAACGAGACACAATAGCTTTTTCATTGTTATCGCGGCCGGATGTGGCCGCTTGGGGCTTGATGAATTAATTACATAGTAGCATAATATAGTAGTAATTAAATTAAGATTATAACAAAAACCCCATACATATTTAATTATCATTGATTGTCTTTGAGTGCAGCAGTTATTTATTTAAATGTTTTTAAGTAGTGACTCATTTTATTAATTTTCAATGCAACAGACTTGTTAGTGCTCTGTGCTTTCTCAACAATTTTTCAATAAGTATGTAAAACACCACGAACCCGTTTTCCCACTAAAATGTATCTACTTATTATGAAACAAAAAATAATGTCTCTTTGATACACTACACAACTTCATTATTGTGATGTCGCACTTTGGTCCCAGCAGAATATCGGTACAGCAGACTCGCTAGTCGCTGCTAATGCTGAGATGGGGTCCATGTTTGGTATCACACAATATAATGTTAAATTAATTGTATTGTGTCCTTGTTCTTTCGTCTGTTTGTAAATATTGTGTTGTCTGAATTGTGATGTGGAAAATAAATGTTTCTTATTCTTATTCATTTATAATAGTATACAATGTGTCCTAACACCAGTGTCCGAGCCATGTTATCATGTGTGGCATATTTTATCGACAAACTGACACATTGACTTTAAAGAATCACATAGAATTAATAATAACAAGTAGTTTCATAGTTTAGAACTATAATAGAGCAATTTTTAGCTATAATAGAAAAACTGATTGGTTTCCCTCACTGACCTCCATTATACAATTAGTACGCTGGTCGCCGGACCTATGATACCCTTTGAAATGACATCTGTTTTTTTGTGCCTATTTGAAGCGGAATCAGCGCCCCAATGCGGGGGAAGAGAACTAAATCTGACATAAACATGACGTTTAAAAGTCACCATATTGGCGCTGATAGCAGTAGTGGGAGTACTTGGAACTAATACTAGTTTCTACCACCACGCCGTAGTGATTATAATATATTCTCTTTGGTTTCTACAACCAATAGCGATTGAGCGGCCATTTGCAAGTTACGTCAGATTTAGTTCTCTTCCCCCGCATTGGGGACGCTGATTCCGCTTCAAATAGGCACAAAAAAGTGGGTATCATAGGTCCAGCGTACTTGTATAATGGAGGTCAATGGTTTCCCTAAAAACTTGATTAAAAACTAGTATAAACATTAATCGATTTACCGAATAATATAACAATAATATAAGGCAAAAAATATAAGGCGTTTTTAGCCTTAGGGTCAATTCAAACCGCATTGCGACGCGTAGGTGCATTCTAAATTTGTATGGATTTAACAGATTTGCGAGACGTCTCATGCTCACGAAATTGACAGATTTTCGATCGATTCAGTACAAATTTTAGAAAATATTCATCTACGCGTCGCGTTGCGGTCTGAGTTTACCATTAAAGGTGAAACCGCACTAATGCAACACGACACGACGCGACACTTCACTTTCAGAACCAGTCCACACGGCGCGTTGTGTCAGCGTTGCGTCGACGCAGCGCTGCCGTTGCGTTATTTTCATACAAATAACCAAGGTGTTCACACGGCGCGCGCTGCGTCGTCGCAACGCACACATGACGGACAACAGCCCCCGGGACGAAGCGGGACGGGGGTGTTGACTGTTGACGTTAAGACTGCTTCGTAATAACGCTGCGATGACGCGTGAGTAATATGTGTTCTGTGGATGACGCAGCGCCCGTGTGGCCGGCTGCCTCTTAGCACTGACGTTTGTAAAACGTCAGATTCACGTTTGCCAAACGTCAGTTCCATGGAAGTGAAGTGTCGCGCCAATCGCCACTATATACACTATTATCGTGTCCCACTAGTGCGGTTCCACCTTAACAGCCATTCGGGTTTTCAGCATAAGTTGCTGCACAAAGTTTGTTCTTTTGTCCTCAACACTGGATCCACCAGTGGGTGTCAGCTGTCAATATTTATGGAATTTCTTTTTAATTTTTTACTAGCTCTGGGTTTTACGTCGGTGTTTAATCTTTTTGTTGCAGTCGTTTCGTGATCGATACTAGGATCTATCTTGGGTAAAATTTTAACAAACTTCAGTGGTGAATTTATTGTATTTAATTTAGGTGTTGCATTATCTTTCACTTCAGATGTTGCATTATCTTTCACTTCAGGTGTTGCATTATCTTTCACTTCAGGTGTTGCAACATCTTTTATTGCAGGTTTTGCAACAGCTTTCACTTTAGATTTTGCAATATTATTCACTCTAGGTTTCCTAATACGTTTCACTTTAGTCTTTGCGACTCCTTTAACTTTAGGTAATATGATATATTTTATTACAGGTAGTGCTACATCAGAATTCACTTTTGGTTTTTTATTTTTCTTCAAAATTAATGGACGAACCGATGGTTTAAAATTCTTAGCGACGCTTTCGTTCGACACATTAGCCACTTGAGTAACATTATAAATTGGTATATCTTGGAGAATGACGACCGACGCTTCAGATGCATGTAACTCTACAGTTGGCGTTTCTGCTATGGTATTGTTATCACTGGTAACATGATTCGGTTGCATCGTATCGCTCGTTTCTTGACTACTTTGTATTTCGCTTGTTACAGCTATATTTTTGTGCGACTCGTTTATATCTGCGATCGAAATGTCTCCCTGCGAGTTCTTTACGAGCATATATTTTTCGAAGTTTCTCATGGGGCTTCCCTTGAAGTATTTGACTGAGGTGAGTTTGTTGGCGATGAGTAGAGATAGCTTGATCAGGTAGCCCGGTTTTTGGTTCCCGGTGTGAGAGTCTGACAGCAGGTCGTTGACATTACTGCCCGAGCTGTTCTGTAAATAGGGATCACCCCCGTTCACTATCAAAGTCTCCACTGTCTGCAGGTAATTTTCCGACACGTCAGATTTGTCGTGGCGATCTGAAAGGAACCGGCATCGAGTGACGAATTATTGTAATAATTATTGTAGTAACTAGCAGGATTTCATTAGAGCTCGTCAGAGTACAACTTGTGTAAATATTGTATCTTCTCTTTCATTCGTACGTAGAACGAGAGGGACAATAATTATTATAATACTAGAAATCAACAAGTAATTTTAAAAGGCTTTGGTACAGTTTACTAGGCTATCTCGTGTACTTTTCCAAGTGTTTCTGATTTTACGGCTGGGGACCGGACGACGGCGCACACAAAATGTTTGTAAACTCACTCAACGGATATAGTCTTACGGACTCCGCAAAAACAAAATGTAATACAGGGCCTTAGGGCCAGGACACAAAAACACGGCACGACGTCGTACGGCGTCGTACGGCGCCGCACGACGTCGTGTCGTGGGAATCCACGACGCGCGTCGTAAAAAACCACGGCACGGCGTCGTACGACGTCGCGTCGTCTCTCACTCACGTAGAAATTCAACATGAGTTTCTATGACGCGACGTCGTACGGCGCCGTACGACGCCGTGCCGTGGTTTTTTACGACGCGCGTCGTGGATCCCCACGACACGGCGCCGTGCGGCGTCGTGCGACGTCGTGTCGTGTTTTTGTGTCCCGGCCCTTAAGGCTGCGTTTCCACCGGAGCTGAGCTGAGCTGCGTTGCGAGGAATGTGTTTTTAAGACCCAATAGAAACGCTTCATTTGCCTGACCGCGTCCAGCGCAATGATTCTATTGGTTCTTGTAAAACACATTCCTCGCAAGTCGCAACACAGCTTAGCTCATCTCCGGTGGAATAGGCTTATATGCTGCAATACATAATTTTTATACTTGACAGTCGCACGCAAAGACATTTAACAATTTTACTTGACTTTCATTTAAATAAGAGTTTAAAGCAAAACTTCGTCTCTTACGGAGCTTACCTAAGTCAAAATCTTCATGAAATTATAATTAAGTAATAATTAATTGTCTTCGAGTGCGGTCGTAAGAAAAGAGAATTTAAATCAGCTCTTGATTTATGTATAGGCAGTATAGGTAGTCTGAGCGGCAGCGTCCTAGGATGGCGGCAGAGTTCGTACATATGGGCGACAAAGTTATAGGGCCAGGAGGCCTACTATGAAACAGTTTTGAGGCTCAAAAAATCTAACGAGAATGCCGCGTCCTGCTCTAACAGCATCGTTTAACGTTTGTTAGAGTAGGACGCGGCATTTTCGTTCGATTATTTGAGTCTTTAAACGGTTTCGTGGTACGGGCTCTGGCCACAACACTGCGTTGCGGCGTCGCATCGCAAAAACAATCTTAGAAAAGCAATGTAGTTTTTTGTGGCCTGGCCGATAGTGGCCTATACTCATAAAATATAAATACAGTCCTGATTTAAATATGATTAAGGGCCGCGCTACACCGGAATGGCAGCGGCGAGGCGAGCACTTTCAGTGTCATATGATTTTAAGCTTTATCTTCATTATTGTAATACATAGTATCGCTTGAGAAGTCTACGGCCGCCTGTAGCCGCTCGTGGCCTCTTGCGGCCGCCGGCGGCGGCGATTTCTCAAGCGATACTATGTATTACAATAATGAAGATAAAGTTTAAAATCATATGACACTGAAAGAGCTCGCCTCGCCGCTGCCATTCCGGTGTAGCGCGGCCCTAATTGTATAACTTACCGTCGGCGTCCAAGCAGGCCGCAGTTACTGCGAGGTAGAGCGCCGTGTTGCCGCAATTGGGCATCACCATGTTGATCGTGTCTGGGGCGATATCTATCAGGAGTTTCACGTTCTTAGCGACACCAGATTTACTGGCCAGCATCAATGGAGTGTAGCCTGAAAATAATAATCTCATAATAAAACAGTTCCGATATAGTTTTGATAAAGTAAAACCTGGTAAAACTCTGTGTCCTAGCAAGAAACTTAAAATAAAAAAATATATATCCACAACCGAACATATAACCTCCTCCTTTTTGGAAGTCGGTTAAAAAATCATTTTTGCTTAGTTATCTTTACGCGACCTACACTACTTTCTATGCTAATACTCTACAGAAACAATCCATACTTCAATACTAATATTTAAATGTGAAAGTATCTCAGTGTCTGTCTGTCTCGCTTTCCCGCCAAAACTATTGAACCGATTGCAATGAGATTTCGTACACAGTCTAGACCCGCTATCCCCAACCCGCGACCCGCGGGCCGCATGCGGCCCGCCGGGACTTTATTTGTGGCCCGCGTGATGTTAAACAATTTTGAAATTCACGCCCACCGGCAAAATAACGTAAAGTCTACGTGATAGTCGTTAAATTTTTTCCACCTTAAAATCGTTAATTTTGAAGAATGTTATTTTTTAACCCCAAAAAATTTTTGTTGCGGCCCATGATACCAAAACCAAAACATGTTTGTGGCCCGCATGAAAAAAAGGTTGGGGACCAGTGGTCTAGACTCTAGAGCCTGAGAAAGGATATAAGACTATTTTTAACTGGAAGAAAGGGTTGTAAGGCGGTGTTTATGCGTAATTTTGTTGAATTTAATTTAGTTCCAAAATTTCATACTAGATGGCGCTGAACGTCTCCTACCCAGCGCTAATGGTAACGAATGGTGCTAATGGTCAATAAGATGTAGTAAGGTAAGGACCCTCTCAAAATATTACTTTCTTATGGTTCATAACATTTTCGTAAGAAGATTTGGGGGTTTATGTAAGCAGTGACATGACCTTCGGGGGATGGTCAGGTCAAAGCTTTCGCGAACTACGAAGATTTTAAATGACGTCACTTTTGTTTATGAAAATAATAAAAAAATGAGTACCGCGGATGTAACTCTGTCGTGGAAATTTTGCAGTAATGTAGGCTACGTTTTATCCCGGCATTCCCACGGTAACTCAAGTCCACGCGGACGGAGTCGCGGGCAACCGGTAGTAGTAATATTATATTTAAATGCCATTAACTTACCCTGTAAATCGCATGTGGTACAGATGGAACGTAGTAGAAACTTGCTTATATTTTCGTTACTATTTCCAACAGAAAAGGAATTCCACAATTCTTCATTCTGCTGCATAACCATGCTGAAAATAGGAGATAATATTAACCCATCAAGCCCCATAAGCTCACCGGTGAGCGAGACACAATAGAATAACCATAGATTTCCAAGAATCCACGATCGAAGGATTAAATTATTAACTTACCCTCTAACTAATAATTTACCCAACGAATAACCAAGGCTGAATTTAAGAGCTTGCCCCCTTATTTTATTTAAAAAAAAATCAGCGGGGCGAATGAATGTTCTTTGCTTACATAATATTAGTCCAAATCCCAAAAATGAGATGTTCTTATGCTGGGGCCACACTAACGAGAAATGCCATTAATTATTATTGCAATCATGCTATAACATAGTATAGCATTATCGTAATAATTAATGGCATTTCTCGTTAGTGTGGCCCCAGCATTAGTAAAACCCTACGAATAATAAAAAACTAAGGAAGAGTAACTCCGTCAAAAAACATGCTCCAAAATACTTGTCAAAAAAGTGTACCTTAGGTTCACTTTTCATACATTTGCAATATTTAGGTGACCTTGAGTGGTACAAAGGCTGACGTTACATGACAGTTCGAATGGAACCAAATTTAAAACTGTATTAGTATGGGAGTTACGTTTCCTGGTTTTATTATTCGTAGGTAAAACCGCAATAAATTCCATAGAAAATGTACTTGCATATTTTAAATTATAATTACTCACCTCGGATTTTTTTTACAGTGCTCCACAAGTAGTTTGAGATGATCAGTATCATTTTCCGCAGCCAAGTGAAAGCAGGTACGGCCGTCATCGTCCGTTACAAAGACATCAGCTCCATATTGAAGCAGCACTGACATGCATTGCACAGAATTATGAAATATTGACATTTGTAAGGCAGTCTGAAAGTGAAACAAAAGTTGATAAGCATTTATATTTATATTAGAAAATAGTGTACCTTTACAGACATCTGCTTGTTTTCTTTTCAGCCAAGTTTTGTGAAAGGTAGACTTTATTTTGCCTGTATTTAATTTTTATCTTTTTTTAGAGTCAAAAATTCAAATGTAAATAGGGGGAAATGGCCCCCTATTTACATTTGAATTTTTTAATTCCTTTTCAGCTGTCGTCGAGCGCGCGGAAATTTTATATCAAATAAAGGGTGCAATTAAACCTTCCGGCCAAATTGCGATATATTGATCCTTGTTAAAACTAAAAATACTCGTATTTTTTTCTTTTATAATCACTCAGTACTAAAATGTTGAGAAATAGCTTCCGAAAGTTTTCCTAAAAAACACCACAATTAATGGAAACTACGCGTCGCCGCCGGTGCGTGACTCCCGCCCCCGCGCGGCGCGGGAAGCGCCTGCATCACCCCCGCTCTACCCACCGCCGCGAAGTGACCGTTCTGCAACGATTTTATGTGGGATAAAATATGTTATTGTAAAAAAATTAAGACCCCTTTTTTGTTAAATGTACTCTCCTAATGATACATAAGCCCTGAAAAAAATTTGGCCGGTAGGTTTAATTGCACCCTGTATATATAGCTTTTGATAGCATTAAAGAACTTACAAAATTATTGTTCCCTGATAACTCATCAAGGGATTCTCCTCTTACGCTTGACATAATGCAAAATCTCTTTAACATGGATGGATCGTCCTCGAGAACTGCTCGATGTATTGGTCTGTTGGTATAGAGCGAATTGACATAAGCCTTATAATAATTATTGATTTTTCTTCTATACTTATGAAAAAACATACGTTATTGCTTATGCTTATAATGAAAGGCTTAAAAAACATAAGACATGATTTATATTGGTGCTAACACTACAATACATATAGAGGATTCGAAAATATTATCATCTCACAGTTTTGACTATGAAAACTCAAAACTCAAACTCAAAATTTCAAACTCAAAATTTTTTATTCAGAATAAATTTTTGCAAATAATTTCTGAAAGTCTACATGATGCCTACCACCAGTTCGGGAACCAACCCGGCGAGAAGAACCGGCGTAAGAAACTCGCACGGGGCCCACTTTATTTACCAAAAAAAGTGAAAAAAAAATTCATCTTTTAAAATAAAGTTTACAATGCTGTAACTTAAAATTATACAATGTCAACATACATACATAATTGTAAGTCATAAAATAATGTAGAAGCAGCCATCCTACTCCCAAGATGTGCCATCGTTTATGAAATCATTGACCTTATAATAAGGCTTTGGCACACAAACCTTCTTTGACTACTTTTTTAAATTTATTATTGGAAAGATTTTGAAGGTTTTCTGGGATTTTATTGTAAAGGCGTATACATTGACCTTTAAAAGATTTACTTACTAACTTTAGTAAGTCTGATCAACGGTATTTCTAGTGTGTACTTATTTCTAGTGTTTCTTCCGTGACTGTCACTTTTGGTTGTAAATTTACTAAGATTCTTTCTAACATATTATCCAAAATGTATTGAGAAGCAACAGTTAGAATACCAATTTCTTTAAACTTTTCTCTCAGAAATTCAAAAGCTGACATTTTATAAATTGAATGTATAGCTCGCTTCTGCAGCACAAAAATCGTATTAATGTCAGCAGCGTTTCCCCATAACAGGATGCCATACGACATTCTACTATGAAAATAACTGAAGTAAACTAGTCTTGTTGTGTCTTCGTCAGAAATTTGCCGTATTATTCTGACTGCGTATGCTGCAGAACTGAGCCTATCTGCAAGATTAGCAATATGAGGACCCCACTGTAGTTTACTATCTAGTGTAATGCCTAAGAATACAGTGGTGTCCACCAAATCCATCTTCTCATCATTTAATAGTATATTGGTTTTAACTTGCCTAACGTTGGGCAAAGTAAATTTTAGACATTTAGTTTTCGGAATTTGACTGTTGTCGCTTCACTTTAAAAATAAGTGAAGTGTCATCAGCAAAAAGTACTTTCACATTATTATCATTATCCTTAACAAGATAAGGTAAATGAGTTTATTTAGATGAGAAAAAGAAATGGACCTAAAATGGATCCCTGTGGGACGCCTAATTCTATTTTGGTCCCATTGGACATTTTACTGTTAATGTTAACCCTTTGAGTTCTATTTTTGAGATAAGATGTCAAAAGGTTGAGTGCTGAGTCCCTAATGCCATAGTGGTGCAATTTCCTGATCAATGTAGCATGCTGAACACAGTCAAAAGCGTTGGAGAGGTCGCAAAAACCCCTAGCTAGGGCATCCTGCGAGTCCTCCCATGCTTCAAATATACTATAAAGAATACCTATACCAGCATCCGCTGTGGATCGACCCTTAGTAAAACTATATTGATTATTGTGTAATAAATTATTTAAGTTAAATTGTAATAGTAACTGATTTAAAATTATTTTTTCAAATATTTTACTTAGAGTCGGTAGAATCGATTTGGCCTATAATTTGTGGGATCCGATTTAAGTCCCGCTTTAAATAAAGGTACAACTTTACTGTGCTTCATTAAGTCAGGAAAAACACCACTCTTTATGCAGTCATTAAAAATCATTAATAGAGGAGCTATGATGTCAATTATCGATTTGATAATTTTAGTAGACATGCCCCAGAGATCAGTAGTATCTTTAATATTTAATAACCCATCAGTCGTGGCAAAACGAGACACAATAGCTTTTTCATTGTTATCGCGGCCGGATGTGGCCGCTTGGGGCTTGATGAATTAATTTAAAAGTATCAATGATATCTTTGGGGACAATCTCTCTAAACCTAAAATTGACATTACATTCCTTAACATTGTCTCTGAGTAGTTTTTCAGCAGCTGCAGGTGAAGAGTTTAAATTTTTCGTAGTTGAGACCGGAATGTCAGCAAAAAATTTTTTGAAGTGAGGAACCAACTAAATAGATTAACTTACAAATTATCATCCTCATCTCGCTGTATGCAAAGTTTGAAATCTGTTAATGCTTGTTGAACGACGAGCTTGAGTTTTCCCTCAGGAGACATTACTTGCAGTGAATCATTAATACTGTGCTTGACTGCTGGATTTTTAGAATCGGCTATATTTGATTGTTGTTCATCTAATAGAGCATCAGATTCACCTATAGATTTTGCACTCATATCAAAATCAGATAAAATATATTCTGTGTGTTTGTCTATGTTATTCAACATAAATTGTGGATCGAGTACTTTATTTGGTATGTTGTCGCTGAGTATTGACAAGTTGCTTGTGCTCCCCCAAGATGCATTGCTCAATTCTTCATCCATTAGTTTTAAATTTGGCCAATCTTGTTCACAATTTTCTTGTTTTACTTCATTCTTTTTAATATTTACTTCATTCTTTATATTATTTGGGTGAATAATAACTTTATTGAGCTGATCTGTGACAACATAGGGCTTAGCCACATGGCTTCTGCGGTTTCTGCGCAGTTTCTCCTTCATCAGTAGCATCATACTGGACTGCTCTGTCTGAGTAGAGACATTATATTTTCCTGATTTGGGCTTACTAACAACATTGCTAGATATTTTCTTTGTGCTCAACAAGGACAGGATAGCCTTTATTTTTAAATCTTGATTTATTACTGAGCATAAAGCTGCTAAAACTAGGTCATAGTTCTTTTGTCCTATTACTTGTGTTACTGCATCAGAAGTTAACTCAACAGAAGAATTATTACTTGAGAATGTTGCTCGTGTTTGACTGGAATTGTTGAGTTTATTTAATTTATTACTTATTACTAAGTTCGGGTATTTCCCGCTAAGGAAATCGTTTGGTGTGGCTCTGTAAATAACATCTTCTTGAATGATATCACCATTCATACATTTTAAAGTTTTAAGTTTATTCTTTTGTATTATGATCGGTTTTGCTTCAGACATTTTTTTATCTAATCCTTTAATTACCACATTAATTTCTAAACCTGTAAAGTAAAAACCATTAAAAATACGAGACGAGATTAAAAAGTGAGTGCATTTGGAACTTATAGTTCCAAATTATAACACTCCAAGTCCAGTATGTAGGCAATACAATAATAATGTTTACTTACGGTTGTTGTTATTATAAAAATAAACGATTATGCACTGTGTTTTATATTTATTATTGCATTTTAATTCACAACATACCGAAAATTAAAGTTAAACGCACGAAAAAATACTCGAGACACTTTGGGTGTGTTCTGAAACTCTAACCATGTTATGCAATTACCTAATATTTACGGTCTTTTAATCGACCACTGTGATTTGATTGGCTATCGGAACGTCAGATCGTACTGACTAGTACACTGGGACTAGTACAAAAGTCTGCTTTGTAACTCGTGAGTTTTGGGGTTTCCCCCTTTTTAGATTATGGTTTTTTTAGGTGACGACCAGGGTTGCCAGGTCTTTTTCAAATATACAGGGTGACCGGTAATAGGTCTGTTACCTATCTAATAGGTAACAGGATTTACCGTAATAATTATCAACTTATTATGTAAATAAAATATTAATTTTTATTCAAAGACTTTTATTTAACTTAACCTAACGTAGCAAATGTTTATTTAGACTTTTCCAATTTGCTAATTAGAATTTTACTACCTGCTAGTTCAGGTAGTTAGCAGGTTCTTCATTTGGACAAATCGGCGTAGGGTCCTTAATATTCCCTAAGTAAGATGTTATTTAGATTTTTGCATTACAAATTATACCTTTTTGGATAGCTTAATAAATAAGGAATTTAATTAAGTAATTTGTACGACTAATGTCTTATTGATTTTTTAAACAATAAGGGGTGAAATGAGGGAAAATCATTTTCATTTTTTTTTGTTAAGACTTTTGAAACACTCTGCTAATTTTTGTTTCCTGTTTAGATGGATAAATAACTTTTGTATTTGTAGTTTATCTACCTAAGAACTAAAATTATGTTAAAGATTAAGAAATTAATAGGTAGATTTTTTTTTATTTAAAGTTTTCCTTTGAAATCGGGTGTTTTTGAAAAAAATACAAAATCTTGAATATCTCGGTAACCGTTAGCTTTTGGACAGGGTATGATATAGCTTTTTAGGCTGCAAAAGTGATGTATTTTTACATGTTAAAAGGAAACAGACCTATTACCGGTCACCCTGTATATGTCACCGTAAGATTGTAAACACCGCGAGATTGTAATATGACGAAGTGATGGATTGTAAACAAACAGTTTTCCGGTGATTTTAAATTAATTATTTCGTATTTAAAATAACTTCAATGCCAAATGGTATGAGCTGTATAACATTAAATAAAATTTAGATATGTTTAAAGTGCTGTTTGAATTTTCGGTTATTAAAATTAACCTAATTTATAATTCAAACTGCACTTTAAATATATCTAAATGTTATTCAATGTTATACATCAAATATTCAGGCAATTTAAGTTATTTTAAATACGAAATAATTAATTTAAAATCACCGGAAAACTGTTTGTTTACAATCCATCACTTCGTCATATTACAATCTCGCGGTGTTTACAATCTTACGGTGACATATATACCGAACAGCGAACAAAAAATCGGCCAAGTGCGAGTCGGATTCACGCACGAAAGGTTCCGTACCATTATAGAGCAAAAATAGGACAAAAAATAAATCGGTTGTCTGTAAAGTCGGTTTACTGACGATAGTTGAACGTGACAACGTCATAGCCTTAACCCCTCAGTTCCGGGAAAAATCTATGCAAAAAAGTTGGCAGGTCAATGTGCAAAAAAAATGGCGCCCGGCCTACCCTCTTTGTAAAATTAATATAATATCCTTACATACAATCCATATTTTATGTTTGTCTGAACTACATTATAATATAAATTATGTTAAATTTCTATCTATCAAGCCATCATAATATAGTATTTAGTCCGATGTGATATTAGTTTCTCAATTATAAGCTTTCGAAACTATAATTAGTGACTTGTTCAGAAGAAATAAACGAATAATTTATTCTTAAGTCATACCTTGACACGTAGGAAATAGAGCACAATTTTGAATAGCCGAAATAATACTAATAGCTCACAGATTGTTTATTTATTTTTCTTACTAACCAAACTTCTTCATACAAAAGTATTCTCTAAGTCATCGAAGTACGTAATATAATCGAAACAAAGAGCGCGGCCCAGGTGGGCCTTACGGTTGTTGAGAGACTTGAGAGTGTAAATGGAACGCCTCAGAGCTGTCAGCGAGGTAACGCCGCATGAACTGTCATGTTTTTCGGGCGCGCACCCCATATCGAATTATAAGACGTTATCACGTCAAAAATTGTTTTGTATATTTGTAACTAGCTAACCTAATTACCTATAATTTATAAAAAATATATATATTTTTCTCACCAATGCAAGCTTCCAGAGTTCCAGCTAGGTCTTATTTGCTCTGCCCCATGCATTTCGCGACATGTCGGACTGAAATTACATCGGATACATAATCCAGCCTTCACCATGTCCGCACGTCTTAATATCTTACGGCTATCGCACAGACTTAGGCCCGTATTTTTGGTCAGTAGTCAGTACTCAAGATGCATCTCGGTCTCAAGACACGGTTCAGGCTCTGTGATTGGTTGGCTGTCAAAATTTGGACCAATCACAGAGCCGAACCGCGTCTTGAGACGTCGCATCTCATGGAGGCACTTCACATGGCTATTTGTATTTGCGTATTTGATGTATTCGCCAAACAATCACCATGTGTAGACGGTATGTTTGACAAATATTGGCCTTATTTGCCTATTTGACTAATACCAAATACACGTATCCGTACCTTTGTCGGTTTTTGACGCACATCGAAGGAGTCAAATAGTCAAGTAAAGAAAATCAAGTAAAAGTTTGGTATTTGACGTCCATGTGTGGAAGGCCGTATTTGCCTTTATTTGCTTGTTTATGTATACGTCAATAATTTTGCCAAATGCAACAAATAGCCAATAGCAAATACAAATAGCCATGTGAAGTGCCTGCATTAAGTACTGACCAAAAATACGGGCCTTAGTAAGTAAGCTGATTGCGTCAAATCTGACAATTGAATCGTTTATTAGGGAGACAAAATAATAATAAAAAATACCGAACCGCCCACACTTCGGTATTTTTGTCATACCGAACACCGAACACGGTGCTAAAATACCGAACCGTTCGGTAGAATACCGAACACCTGGCAACCCTGGTGACGACTGAGACTGACTATTACAAAATAGGAATAGCAAAAAGCGGGAAAAAATTCGCAATTGTTTTTCGAAATCATCGTAATAATCATCGCAACAATAATTATTTAAGCGATTACTAATTACTAATTAGTAATCGCATAAATAATTATTAATTAGTCAAGTCAGTAATGGACTAGTCAGTAGAAGATAGTTGGTTTATTGAAGCGCCCCCGCGTCATAAATTTTCTCATACACAGGTGAAAAAATAGTTACTCTTTCAGCGCTGCTACTTTCACAGCGAACTCTTTATAGGGACCTATACACACCCTTGTACTTAGTAACAAAACTAACTATAGTTTTGTTATACACTGTACATACCTATATTATTTTGAAATTTTATATTTTATTATGATTTAAGATGTTGGCATTTTAACGATCTCTCGAGGTTTTCCTAAATTCTTAATTTGAGGCAATTCTAATATTATAACATTATGCATTGGATCAAGACTGAAATAGTCGTTACTTCCATTTAGAACAACGTTCATCAAACCTTTCTAGCCTGTCCTATTGTATTGGCATAGATAGATTAGAGTCAAGACCTGGGGTTCCCAAATTTATTTTGTCTACTGTCCACTTTGAGAACAAATTATGTTTTAGCGCCCCCATTTTCTCAATTTAAAATGCATCTAGATGAAATAAATCACCCCCAAGGCCTCTCAACGCCCCCATTTTTTTCTGGGTCCCACACCCCCTTTAGACTTTCAGCGCCCACAAGGAGGCGTTATCGCCCACTTTGGGAAAGATTGGTCTAGACTCTAGACCATGGAGGATGATAACTAGACTTCTAACAATAAAACGATAAAAAAACTAGTAACAAAACTAAACAAATAATTAAACAAGTTTAATCAGCTGTTGTTCATTTATTAAAAATTGTTCTAAAAATACATAGGTACTTCTTACCTACAAAATAAAATAATAAACATTAACTAAAAAAACAAACACGAATAATTTTACACATTTAATGATTAATAATTGTAAATTTAATTTATTTACTTAAAGTAAATTTATGTACAGAAAAAACTAGTGTTTTGATACAAAATTTTACATTTTTTATGCATTTTGCTAGTTACCATATTTTTCTTAAGTTAGGCCGCGTCCCCATCAGACACGGCGCGGCGCCGCCACCGTGTTACGGCACGACGCCTCCACCGTGTTACGGCACGACGCCGCCACCGTGATACGGTACGGTGCCGCACCGTGTCACGGTGCCGCGTACGGTGCGCCGACCCGCATCCCTATTTAGTCGATATTTGTCTCGAACGAAAATGCTTGTCTGGATATGGATCGCGAAAGAATTCTTCTCTTGTTGTTACTAAGACGAAGATTAAAAAGAAACAGAAACAGAGGAAATTTATTTTTGCTATTTTTTGCTCTATACCAATATTTACAACAGATAGGCACTTGAAATATTCACAAAATACTCAATTGTATTTATACTTTAAAAATTGATGGTAAAATTAAAATAAACTTAATAGTTAAGGGGCTCTCATACAAAAAAAGACGGGTTGCAACTCCGGGAGTGCCGGCAGAAGTGAAAACTTGATTATTAACGTTGTGCATTTTTTTACCCATTTTTTATGAAAATCGATTCTTAAAAATCGATTTTTTTAATTAATCGAAACCCACAATCGATTAAATTTTAAACCCATTTTTTATGAAAAAAAGGTTTTTAAAAAATCTTTTTTTAATTAATCGAAACCCTTACATTTTTTTTAACCATTTTTTATGAAAATCGATTTAAAAAAACGATTTTTTTAATTAATCGAAACCCTTACAATCGATTAAATTTTTAACCCATTTTTTATGAAAATCGATTTTTAAAAAATCGATTTTTTTAATTAATTGAAACCCTTACAATCGATTAAAAAATATCGACAATCGAAAAAAAACAATCGATTGTTCGATTAATCGATTTCGATGTTACAACACTATTCTCCAACCATCTTACGGTTTTTCGATCAGCACGAAAATCTAACGCGAGTTTCACAGCTTTTACCCATTCCACAAAAGTGCTCAACGCCGCTAAAGAAGTTTTCACTTCAAAAACATATTTTTTTGGTTATTTTTCTCTATAATAATGGTACGGAACATTTCGTGCGCAAGTCTAACTCGCACTTGGTCGATTTTTATCTAAGCGCCTCGTTTAAGTTTGGACACAATTTTTGTTCGGAAGTTTCACCCAGAATAGGGGCGCGCGGTGCACCGTACGCGGCACCGTGACACGGTGCGGCGCCGTACCGTATCACGGTGGCGGCGTCGTGCCGTAACACGGTGACGGCGCCGCGCCGTGTCTGATGGGGACGCAGCCTTAGTTGGCTGAATATTAAATGTAAACATAACCATAGACCAATTATACTTACTTACTCTACGACATAACACAAGTTTCGGTAATCGGTACACCTATAATGCAAAATATTTTTAAATTATCATTTATCACCCAGACTGCACAGTGCACTGCAGCATACAAAATGTATTTTTATTAGGGTCTTTTTAGCTACTATGCTAACACTTTATAATAGATCAGAATAACAAGAAACCTAGTATAATAATATAGAAGTAAATACATTATTAACATTTTTTGTAATCATTTAAATCATGGAATGCCTATATAGATTTTTTTATTATATTTTAGGCATACAGATAAGTTAAAAGGAATGAGTTTTCATATAAAAACCATTGAATCTTACAACTGTGTTGAGCTCATTTAACTTTGTAAAAATAAAATTTACAGTCCAAAATACACATACACTCTTACTAGAGTTAACACTTACTTACACATACACTAATAACATTACACAGTGGATGCATTGGTACTGTCATTTCACAGATAAAGACAGCCAGTAAATAAGATATTCAGTATGTTTTTAGGAGGATATATAAAAGTATATTTACCTACTTACATTTTATTCATAAAACACTAGCTGTTGCCCGCGACTTCGTCCGCGTGGACTTCAGCTTATAGCGCGCGTTACCCATAAACTATTTAATATTTATCATTGGTAGGTTTAAGGTTACGTCACTGCATAGAATAAAGTACTGAGTAGTGAGTTAATATTTAATAACGTGTACCTATTATAACAATCGAAAGAATCGAAAAACTGAACTCAATATGGTACCACATCTTATAGAAAGACGCATAGCACGATGTAGGAGTATGTTATAAATTTTTGGAACTAACTTAATTTAAACAAATTTACGCATAAACACCCCCTTACAAACCCTTTTTCCAGTTAAAAAGTAGCCTATGTCCTTTCTCAAGCTTTAGACTATCTGTATACAAAATTTCATTACAACCGGTTCAGTGGTTTTGGCGTGAAAGCGAGACAGACAGACAGACAGACAGACAGACAGAGATACTTTCTACTATTTATACTAATATTAGTATAGATTAAATCAAGTTTTTTTGTTTCTTAATTCCTGTGGTATTATAGTATTGTAATGCTGTGCTTATCTCTTATCACAACTTGAATTTGCGAAATTGTTGCCAGTAAAAAAAATATCCGTGTCGCAAACAGCAGTCATTTACAACATAGGCCTGGAGATAGTGACACAAAATTCTTGGTGATTTGTGCCAGTATGGCGGTTTTACAGGGGTATAATTACGTAAAGGCAAAAAGGAAAATGATGGTCATAGCGCTCGCACTGGCAGCCCAAATGCGTGGGCGTTAATCGAACGTGTCGGATAAATAACGAGTGTCGAACGTTTGTTCCACAAAAATGCTTGTATTTTCAGATAGTCGAAAAAAAATAAGTAGGCGAAAGCGTAATGCCATACTTGTCGGGTGCGGCTTACAGCCCGCCATACCGACGCGAATACGTTAATTAATTAAATTAAAAAAAATCTTACACCTTTGCAGTGGTATGGCGACCATTGGGCGCTGTCGGAAAAGTATGGCAAGGTGATTTTCGTGAATGGCTACTCGACGATGATTAGCTATGCAAAAATTAGCCTGGTACAAATGGTTCAATTTTTTTATTAAAATTAACGTATTCGCGTCGGTATGGCGGGCTCTAAGCCGCACCCGACAAGTATGGCATTACGCTTTCGTCTACTTATTTTTTTTCGACTATCTGAAAATACAAGCATTTTTGTGGAACAAATCGTTCGACACTCGTTATTTATCCGACACGTTCGATTAACGCTCACGCGTTTGGGCTGCCAGTGCGAACGCTATGACCATCATTTTCCTTTTTGCCTTTACGTAATTATACCCCTGTAAAACCGCCATACTGGCACAAATCACCAAGAATTTTGTGTCACTATCTCCAGGCCTAACACATTCGAATACAGAATTCATCTTGCAACAAATACTAAACATAAAACACAGCCACTAAAAATTTCTCAACGGTAACTCAGTCTTAGTGCTCATGTCCCATCGTCAGGAGGACCGGAAGCATAGCGCCTACGGTCAGTATTATGACTTCGGAGATTTGGAGTCCACCAAAACCCTTCTTTGGCACTCCATCTTGGGGCAGCAGGGTGTGCGTGCTCGAGTGAGGGTGGGTGAGTTCTGGCAACACATGAACTGTTGCCACATACAAAAATGTCCCCGCTGAGAACAACATGGCAATACCTGCAAAAGAAAACAAAAACTTAAAAAAAATAAAGTGAACAAAATATTTTTTTAGATTTTGGAACGAAGTTCCTCATCGCGAGTTGCGAAATGGGACTAGACAGAAAAAATTAAGACTACAAGTTGTAACGACACAAAGGTGTCGTTACGACAAAAAAATGTGTCGTTACGACACACGTGTGTGTGACACGTGGTTCTCTTTCGCATTGAACAGTGTGGTGTAGCGACGTTTTTTTTTTAATTGTTTTTTTTTTGAGTGTATACAGGTTTTCCGTAAATAAGAAATAACAGACTGGAACTTTGTTCCATCCGGGTGTCCCTTGACACCTCTCAAGTTTTTATAATTGGTAAAAACATGTTAAAGTAATATTATAAAATACCTGTAGCATTATAATCACTCAAAGTCTGCTTGCTCTCGTTGCCGATACCGAAGTATGTGAGCACGGCCAGTAGCGGCGCCGCGCAAGAGAAGATCAACAGGTGCTTGCGTATCCTGTTCCTGAAAGCAAAAAAAAAATAGTAGAAATACAATGGGGAAGATTTTAAGACCAGAGGGCGCTATTTATATAGTCAATCAAAATGTTATTACAGTTCGATAAGGCTGTTTATGAACGTGACGAGAAAAGGAACTAACGCTTCTATCATACAAAAACGTAATTTTTGACAATTCTCCTTTACCAGCAGTGCCCATTGACATCATTGATACATTCATTTAAAGCCTTGTCGAACTGTATGTCGCACTGATGATACGTCACACGTCAAAAATACCAATCACGTTACAGATCGACAACGCTTGAAATGAACGTGGGTGGGAGCGCTGCAGGTAAAGGAGAACTGATAAAAATGGCGTTTTTTGTATGATGGCGACGTTAGTTCCTTTTTTCGCCACGTTCATTTAAAAGCCTTGTCGCACTATAAGTGAAAAGAATCATACTAATCGCGACACTTAGCCGAATGATTTGGCAAAAATCTTCGCCATTCTATAGTTGAAATACTATGGAACTTTCAGAGATAAAGGTGGGGTAAGGGGGGGAAAAGTTAGACGTGCAACCTGTCCGGTGTGTAGTGTCCACTGTCCGTGGACCTTGGCTACGCCGTACGCGCTTACCATCAGGTATCAGTCTGCTCGTTTCTGGTTTATTTAATTTGAAAAAACTACCAATTCTGAAGCAGAACTCAATATAGGCACGAGTTCGCATACTGTGTTGTTAAATTTTCATAGTAATATCATGTAGTGTGCCCACCCAGATTTCAGAACATCATTACGCTTATATCATTCATTACTTTTATGAAGTTTTAATTTTTCGTGTGTAATATACCTTTCGAGTCCCGCGTGCATTAAGAAGGTGACCAGGCCAAAAGCAGCCGGCGCCTTATGTAACATTATGGCTAGGAAGACAATGAGTTCGACGTCCGCGTGCGACGTCGTCGCTGCGGCTCCCAGAGCGATGCCGTCGGCTGCAAAAACACAATTCAAAATGTTTTAGAGCGTTTTAACATTGTGATATCGATTAATACGAGATCGGATATCTAATACAATAAATTACATAGGTTAGGTAGGACAGAGATATGGATGAAACATTACAAATACAAGTATAAGTCGCGTAATTTGATAATGCTTTTAGCCTAAAAGCATTGTTGGTGCTGATACAGTGGCAGCCTCACGGAGCGGTTTTCTCCCGCGCCCGCCGCGGTTGCGGAGCTGCCCGAGCGCCCGCAAACTTGGCGGGCGATAATCGCAAGACGGGTTGTATCTACCATCCACCCCGTCGCTGGCTACTGCGATCGCCCGCCAAACTATCGAAGAGCGCGCGGTCGCAAAACGCCGAGGCTGCGAGCGACCGCCGCCCGCCGGTCCAGCGGGAGCCGCAAAAAACTCGCCGTGAGTTTTGCTTTAATTTTTTACAAACAAAACTGTATTCTACAAATGCTGGGGGCCCGCAACCACGGCGGGCGCTGGAGAAAACCGCTCCGTGAGTTCTTAGCTTGGGCCTGTCCACATCTCCACGTCACAACGTCGTCAACGTGGAACGGTGTAATAACGTGGCACGGTACGTTGACGTGACGTGTAAATTTTCGTCAACGAACGTAAAATGTACATCACGATATAGCAATTAGTGCATAAATAATTATACTTAGAAACAAGTTTAGACAACTTAAATCACATAAAAAATGATCACAATAAAACATCTCCCTGATAGAAATCAGGGAGATATCTTATTAAAATGCAATTTAATTGCAAATTAATATTTTGCAAACCTTATTTTGCTAGCATGGCTAAATAATAATAATATTTGTTTCCGAGTGGCCCAAATATTTGTATGGTATGTTGCTTAGTCTGAAATTTGTGTGATCACAAAATTTAAACATCATAATTAATCAAAATCATTTATGTTGTAATATTAAATGCTGATACTAAAATCTATTGTTTTCAAAACTTTCAATTTGATAAAATGTATGCTTGCATAATTCTGAATAAGCATGAATTGATAATGTTTGAATAGAGGTTTTTAATGAATGCAGATTTTAAACAGTAGCTACATAGTATTGAAATAATGAATTCACTTGAGCTTGTAAGATATTAAAAATATTAAATTGCTTAAAATTTAATAATATCCTTAGGAAATAGATAAATCATATTACAAAAATATTCCCACAGTATACACAGACATGATAGTAACACATTTTGTTACAAGGAAATTCAAATAAAAAGGAGGAGGTTACATGTTCGTCACTACATTTTTCATAGAATCAGAAAAGGACAACAAACCTGCAGCATGCACCACTAGTCCCACAGTAGCTGTTACATTCCTTTCTGTTGGATTACTTGAATCATTGAACCTTGAGGACATCTGATCCACAAGTAACATGAACACAAATCCTGAAAATAATAACAAAATGATTTATTAGTCCTACACTAATTATATTATGTACTTTAATCCTTTGATCGCGGGTTCTTGGAAATCTATTGTTATTCTATTGTTGTCACGGTCGCCGGTGTCCTTAGGGGGGTATTAGATTATCATTTATATTGGATCCTAGATCATTGAGTCATTTATATTGGATAATGTAATATAGATAAATGATTCATTTCTTCCTTGATCATAGATTTTTGACATTTGCTGAGAGATTGGATCCAATATGGTCATAGAAATTGGTGTTGCCAGTTATTTAATATAAAAAAAGAGTTTTTAATTTCTTGTTCGTTATTATGTTTCAAATAATGTAATGTAATTCTTTTTCTAATTATATACTTGAATAATCTTCCTGAAATAACATAAAACAAGCCATATTAAAAATGACGATGTCTTTTGACAAATCGAATTCTCTGAGATCTAGTAACACTGATGTCAATACCTGTCAGCGTTAGCGCTCCCCATTGGCTATTGAAACCTCATATGACGTAAAATAGGATCAATGATATAATATGATAATGTAATATGCAGATATGATCAAATTATCATTTTTATAGGATCCTATATATGATCCTATAAATGATCCAATATAAATGATAATACCCCTCTTACGGGGGTTGATAGGTTAAAGACAAAATATTTTTAAAAATAAAAATAAAAACTAATTATAAATTACTGTTGCAAATGAAGGATTCAATTAAGTATTGGTATTATACATGGGGTACAGACTCAAGAATTAGTTTTAACAAGATTTTGTAAGAAAGTTATTTATCAATAGGAATGCATTATTATTATTGCATTCAAATGAAACAAAAGACAAACAGAATTTGCTTTTATGATTGTATGGATTGGAGTCTATAAGTGATCTTTATGTTGTTGGCATAAATAATAGAGGAAAATGGAACATGCAGTTTTACACACAAGCAAAACTTTCCCCCAACTTTGGTAACTTACCCAAGACGAGCGTAATGCCAATAACTGAGTGCAAATCATCCTTGTCCACTGGTTCAGGTGTATACTCCTTTGTGGGGAGGTTGGGTCTCTCGGAGAAGAGGGCTCTCACTCCTTCCGGTATGATTACCGCCAAGGCTGTTCCAACCAGCAGGCCCGCGCCAAATACAGTCACTTTGAGGAGTTTGTCCTGAAATACAACTTTGGATTGAACTCTGGAATGAACTGTCACCAGCAGTATTTCCGGACCTATACGACCTGCAAACCTTCAAGAAAAGAGCGCATTCCCTCTTAAAAGGCCGGCAACGCACCTGCAGCTCTTCTGATGTTGCGAGTGTTCATGGGCGACGGTAGTTGCTTACCATCAGGTGACCCGTTTGCTCGTTTGCCCCCTTATTTAATTAAAAAAATATATTAAGTCAATAATCAGGGCATCGAAACCCGGACCCAATTTTCAAAACCCGGGTTTTCAGGTTTTTTAAAATGAAAACCCGGGTACCCGGGTTTTTTCGGGTTTTCTTAAAATTCAAATATTAACGAGGCGAATTTTCGCATCGTTAATCTTTGAATTTTAAGAAAACTTTAAATATGATTTTCAGCGATTGCCAGCACCTTTCCAGTAAAATACTATTTAAATACCATAGTGTGCGGTTACGGCAGTGCTCAACCAAGTCTCGAGTGAACGGGCACGGCCGTACCATACTTTTATAGAAGCGACTATTTACCTCTCCTATTATAATATATATTGGATCTTATCAAAGCTAGGGATTAAGATTTTCGGGCCAAGGTTAAGTATTACAACAAGCTTCACCTCCAAATTACATATATTATTAAATGTATTTGTATTTTATGAAATATATAAAAATCTATCAAGAATTTTTGAAGACAGTAAATGGAAGAATATCCTGAAATATAAAATCTTTATTTAATCTTTTACATTTTTATTGCTGATTGTCAAGTTATTAGTAATCATTTAGTCCTAATTGATGTTGGCATACCTTACACCTGTAATTAAATTTTTGTGCCTAGTTTTTACCTGAAATTGCCTTTTGTCTGCCTTGCTACGGTATGAAGCCGAATGTTCTTTGCAATTTATCATCTGTTATCTAACTTAGTGGAAAATCTTACATTACTGAAAAATCTTACATTACACTACACCTCAAAGCTTTTTGTAGTCATTAGTTCTAGTTACAATAGACAAAATTCATGTCAGATTACCATATAATTGATCAGACCAGACCATAATATTATGGCAAATGCGGAAGGTTGCTTTTAATGAATTTGTAAGATTAACCATGGTGGCTCTGGCGCTGGTGCAGATAAAAACTCTGCTTGTTATATTTCATCTCGATTCACTAAAATCACGTGTTTTAATAATTCCGCAGTGAGTATGACATCCACGGCCGGCTAGAGAAAGCCAACATTCATCCTATTATGTGTAACCAATATCAGTCTCTCAAGCAATGAAAAGCAATCTGCCGCATTTGCCAGACCGCAATACAAAAATATGGATTCAAAATATACTTGATGGAAACTCCTCGGCATGGTTTTGTCAGTTTCTAGAGGCTGGTTGCTCTCCTGGAACCTTTTTACTGATTGCATTGTCTTAATATTGTCGCTTTTTGTTATGTTGTGAATATGACAAATAATGACAAAAAGCATAACGACAAACAAAAACCTTTAAGAGTTTTTAGTAAATTATACGACTGAAAATAATGACTTTAAATTGCAAAGAAGACTGGGTGTCATACCGCAGCAGGACACAAAAAATATTTTTTTGTAAAAATACTGTATGCCAAACATCGATCAGTATAAATATTATTCCTATTAATTTGACAATCAGCAGTAAAAACATCTCATTCGAATGAAATTTTCAGTTTATAAAACGAAATGAAGATTTGTTGACTTATCATTGATTTTTTTATGACTGCAGATACCTGTGATTGCTTTAGAAACGATAAAATTCGGAAAAGTGTTTTAATGACATGTTTTATTAAATACTAAAAAATAAGCTATCATTGTTCCATACACTGTCTTCAAAAATTTCTAACAGGTTTTTAAATATTCCAAAAATACAAATATCCCGAAGACTTTGTTGATGGGTGTATTTTATCAGCAACGGTCTATACAAGTTCCAACGTTTTGTCACCTAGTCGCTGACTTGCCCATCATCAAAAGTCTACGGTACATTCAGCAGACTTAGAAGTTAGAACCCTTTGAAGCTGTCCACACTTTATTTTGTAAACCTTTGATCACATAATAAACAAAACTGTAGTCAATCACTGAATGTAGATTGAAAACTATAAAATAATTTTAACAAGACTTGGCTTCTATGAAATTTGAAAACTTTTGGCGAAGGATAGATTGTTTGAAGAGACTTGGCTTTATAACCGACTTCCAAAAAACGAGGAGGTTATATGTTCGGCTGTGGATATTTTTTTTATTTTTTTTATTTTTGTATGTTCAACGATTACTCCGCCGTTTGAGAACCGATTTTCGAAATTTTTGTTTTGTTGTATTAGGTTTCACTCCAATTTGGTACCATGTTCACAAAAGTGGTGACCTGATGATGGGATCCATGAGTAATCGAGGGAACTCCTCGAAATTTATATGGAAACATATGGTGATTTTGGTTTTATGAGAAGCATCCTAAGTATATGCTACCAAAACGCAACATTTTGCACCAAGGTATACTATGGTTCCGAAGATACTAAGAGAACTCCGGATTCCTTCTAGATACAAGTTTGGGGGTTTAGGCGCTGTTTTAAGAACTGAAAGCATATGCTACTATACAAATTACATTCATCATCATCATCATCATTACCACGTCAGGGTCACCAATGTGACCAAAATTGAACATAACAAAATATTCAACCTTATCTCCAGAGCGTAAGGCACACATTTGACATTACTTTTGAGAAGTAAGTTGCTTCGATAATACAAGTAACATGCTAGTGCACTGTCACACTTACCAATCGCGGCCACGGGCGGCCGTAGACTTCTCAAGCGATACTATGTATTACAATAATAAAGATAAAGTTTAAAATCATATGACACTGAAAGCCTCACCGCTGCTAAAATTCCGGTTTGGCGCGGCCCTAGCACGTGTCCACTTCGGTTTTTTTTAATGTATTGTTTAAAATTATCTGCAGCTGATATTATATTTTGTAAGTGTGACTGTTAACAAATTGTAATAAGATACGTAGAATAATACACAGGTGTAGGGCCGATTCACACCGGAATGGCGGAGGCGAGGCGAGCAGTTTCAGTGTCATATGATTTTAAACTTTATCTACATTGTTGTAATACATAGTATCGCTTGAGAAATCTACGGCCGCCCGTGGACGCTCGTGGCCTCTTGCGGCCGCCGGCGGCGTCGATTTCTGAAGCGATACTATGTATTACAATAATGAAGATAAAGTTTAAAATCATATGACACTGAAACTGCTCGCCTCGCCTCTGCCATTCCGGTGTGAATCGGCCCTAATCTACGTATAGTACGCGATGATTTTACTAGGTAACTAAAAAGAGTGAAATTATTATTTTTAACAAAAAATTAAAACCGACTTCCAAGGTAAAAACAATAATAACACCCTTATAATATGAACTAAAAAGTATTAAATAATTTTTCCTATCTCATGGTGCCTTTTTCCGAATTCGGCTAAAACTCAACTATTTCTGTACTCAATCTTCATAATTTTGAAGTCTGTGCCAGTTACAAATGTTTCAAATATTCTGGCATCTGGATTCAGCAATATCTGGTACCGACTTCAAAATTATGAAGATTGAGTACAGAAATAGTTGAGTTTTAGCCGAATTCGGAAAAAGGCACCATGAGATAGGAAAAATTATTTAATACTTTTTAGTTCATATTATAAGGGTGTTATTATTGTTTTTACCTTGGAAGTCGGTTTTAATTTTTTGTTAATTACATTGAATAGTTTTGGTAGGATTTTTAAGATATGTATTATTAATTATTATTAATATATATTTTTATGACAATTAGTCTTTAATGCTCTTAAAGCGAAACTTTTCCTTTAAAATATTATATTTTGTTAAATTATGACCAATATAAATAATTAAACCTATACAATATGTTATAAAAATAAATAATTTGTATGTTAGTTTGTTATAAATACCTTTTATCAGGTCTGGCAAAGGCCAGACCTGATAAAAGGTATTTATAACAAACATTTCGTTTTTTTGATAATTATTAAAGAATAATTATCAAAAAAAAACGAAAAACCCGAAAAGCTCGAAAAACCCGGGTTCCATTTTTGAAACCTGGGTTTTTTCATGATCCCCAAAACCCGGGTTTTCCCAGGTTTTCGGGTTTCGGGAAAACCCGGTCTCGATGCCCTATCAATAATAATATTTTTATTTTATGTTAAATATAATAATAATAAAATTATATAAAGTTAGGGGTAAACAAGCAATCAGGGTCACCTTATGGAAAGCAACTACCGTCGCCCTAAACACTCGCAACATCAAAAGAGTTGCAGGTGCATTGCCGGGCTTGTTGTTTGTTTACAAATAATTATATTATCAGGAGTACAATAATATTTCTTTCTATCTACTTAGGTTGCACTAGAAAGCGAAAATGACAGATTTCGAAACAGCAACAGAATTTAGTAACAGCTGTTGACTTTCACACTGTAAGGTTGAATGAATTTATTCGTTTTGTTCGTAGTAACCTTACCTCAGACATGCTAACGTTAAGAGGAATGCTTCCAGCCACATAGGATCCTATTAACATCACCAAAGCCAACAATATAAGCACCACAGTTCCATCCATTTTTATATACTTATTTGGCGATTTATAAGTATTATTAGATATCACTTTAAATTTTAAGTAAATTTACTGTAACAAAGTATTAAAAAGAAAACATGATTCAGTTAATAAAAACCAGAAATAATGTTGTTTTCTTTTAAACGTGTACTGCAAACTGGATTTTTGTAACTTTATCAATTTTGACAATTGACAAACCATTTGGCATTTCGGAAGTCAGAACCATGTCAGAACTTTCAAAATGACACTGACGAAAAGGTTTTTTTTTGTATGGCGATACGGGCCTGTATTGCCAGTGTTAATTAGTTAATCAAGATTCAACTTGAAAGTTGAATGATTCAATTAATTGAATACTACGAATAATAAAAAGTTGAATAGTTGAATCTTGTTTATCTATATAATTATCATTAAATTAATCATTAATTGCATTAAATACAAGTCACTTGAATCATTTAAGTGACTTGTATTAAAATTTTAATGATCGTTGGACTTGAATCCACTTCAACGATGCATTAGTCAGTCTACAATTATTATTAATAAATAATTAGCGAAGCCATTGCCGCTGCTCTTCGCGCTGGCGGATATACCTATTCATCGTAATACTAGTGATACTACTGTAGCAGTACCTACAAAGTACCTACACGTTCGTCGTGGAAGATTGAAACATAGAAGAAAATCGTTCTGCCAAGAACGTACGTTCGAAATGACGAGAGAAACCGTCCGTGTATATTAAGTGCATTTGCACCGGACACGAAACAGCCCTGAAAAGGACTTTTTCTAATAAGAGTTCTTCACAACACAACACTACGCATCGAGGCTACGTCGAGCGAGGGATATTCGCAGCATAGCTACAGTCTTCATGGCGTTTGCAGAGCTGCATAACATCTTCACAAAATGGCGGCACAAGTACTCGCGGCGGCGCGGCGTCGAGCGGCAAAGAGACGACGTCGGTATGAAATTCGCGCGCGGACTGAATGGGCCGCGGCAGTGTTGCCACCTTGCCCAATGAAAAAGTTGCTAAGCATACGGTAAAAAGTGGCTAGTTTCGAAAAAAATGACTATGTTAGAAGTTGCTAAAAGTGGCCAAAAAAAAAACAATGTGGGTAAAAAGTCTTTAATTTTATAATATTTTTTTTATTATTCTTTATAGAAAAATGTCCTCAAAATCGATGTCGACGTCTTGTGATTCTTGTGATGTTGAAGGTTCGGCTTCGTCATTTAGTACGGGTTTTTTCGTTTTTCCTATTTCTTGAAGTATATTATCAGGAATTACGTAGGTAGCGCACGTCTCCGAACATTTTTTCAAAAAATCTCTGATTCGCAGAATTGAATTTAAAGTCAGCAAACCCATTCTGTTCCTATGTTTGGTTTTGATAATGATCATGACGGAGAAAAGCCTTTCTACTTCGGCGTTGGAGTGCGGTAAAGATAATGCTGTCATTGCCAACTCAGAAAGATCTTTGTACGCACTGTCTCCGCTGGCAGTTTTAAAATTTTTCACCTCGACCCAAAATTGAACCACATCACTTGAATCCCATTTCTCAAAATGAATAATGCTCCATTGTTGCATAGTTTTGTCGATTTTATCATCCGAAAATCCGAAAACCTTTGCTAATTCTGAAATAGAGAAATCTTTTTCAGGTTTGCAAGCTTCCTCTGGGCTTAGTAAAGACATTTTTTCCAGCTGTTTATAGTTGGTAGGAAGACGTTGCTGTAATTGCTGAATCAGTTTAACCAAAAAGTCTGAACAGCGTCTCTTTAACAAAAGTTTTGATTCTGGCTGCAGCTGGGAACTTCGCAATGCAGTTTCGAAAGAATAGCCCAAATAAGCTGTAGGATTAACATCCCTTTCGTGAATTGGGTTCTCTAAATAATGCTGTTGCGCCTGGGCGGATGGAGACAAAATCCTTGTGCAGATAGATCTCAAGAGTGTTGCCAAAGTATTCAACAACCTCAACGGGTTTGTATTTTCACCTTCAAAACTTTTAATAGCAATTTGGACATCATTTAGAACGCCGCGTAAAAAGAGCAAATATAATTTAGTAACCTCGTCATTCAGCATACTGCTTAGGAGTTCGGCTGTATAACAATTATCTTTTGATCTCACTATGTTAAAGTGTAACTTGAGCTCTTCCCACTGAGCTAAAATTTTTACTATAGCTGGTTCGATCGACAACCAACGTGTTTCACAAACCTTCAAGAGTTTCATAGGTTCTTCATTACAGTTTATAAGTTGGTATATTTTTTGTATTCCTCTCTTCGTTTTGGCGAGATTGAAAACCATAAATAAATTTCGCGCACAAAAAACTCGATGTTTCTTGGTATGGTATTTTCAGATGCGTGCGAGACAGCCAATTGTAACGAATGACATATGCATTTGACTAGTATAAGGTTTTCTAGGCCATAGTCTCGTTTTAAGATAGCATGGACGCCGTTATTGATTCCCACCATGACAGATGCATTGTCGGTACCTATTCCCACAAGGTTTTTTAGTTGCAAGTTATATTCTTGTAAGCAAGCTACCAAGCCATTGACAATGCCTTTCGCATCACAAGTTTCTAATTTGACTAATGCCAAGAAAGAACTTACTATTCGGTTCTGTTTGTCGCTGAAGTATCGTATTACAATCCCCAGATACTTATAAATACTTACGTCAGTCGACTCGTCAATTAAAAGGCTGTATTTTTGCTCACCTATATCTTCAAGCAGAAGAGTGCGAAAATGTGGAGCTAAAACGTAATTTATTATCTGTGTACATTTTGTTCGGTGCAGTTTCAACTCGTTTGCAGCTGGTGAATCCTTAAAAACTTTCTTGCATGCGTCCGTTAAGTGGTCAACACTACGGATTGAAGAATGTTCAGCAATGTATAAGGATAACGATCCTGCAGCTTGATCAGCTGGTTGCACTGTAGTTTTGGGAAATGTTTTAAAGGACAATGGTTTGTTACCTGAAATAAAAGAAAAAATTAACGTGTAGTTAAGTTAGTAACGCTAGTATATGTTTGTTCAGTGTAGTAGCACTGAACAAACATATACTAGCGATCCGCCCGCGGCTTCGCTCACGTTGAAGCCGTATTTATCCTATATCCTTTCTAACACCTCTAAGAATATATGCACAAAGTTTCATGATAATCGACGGTAGTGAAAGACGGTCAAACAAACACACTTTCATATTTATTGCATTGTGGCAGCTTCTGAAAATTAAAAGTTAGAAACTCTATTTCTAACTTAACATCATATTTATATCATAATCTATTAGTATAATATCATAAAATATGTAA
Source organism: Polyommatus iphigenia (assembly GCA_963422495.1). Taxonomy (NCBI): domain Eukaryota; kingdom Metazoa; phylum Arthropoda; class Insecta; order Lepidoptera; family Lycaenidae; genus Polyommatus; species Polyommatus iphigenia. Next base: position 7,535,923 of record OY730184.1, read on the forward strand.
TTTAATTAAATAGTAAAAAAAATCATATAAAAAATAAATAATACATTAGTGTGTAGACTACGTCATATTTTATCATAGACTACGTCGGCAATTTATTTTGCCCAGTTTTTCGTGCAGTTTTCTAAACTTATTAAATAGAGTTAATACTTAATATAGACAATATTGTAATAGTGAAACAAATAGTGTAAAAGTGAGTGAATAAACTGAGTGTTTTCGGACTTCGAATTTTTAATTGTGGACCTATTCGTAAGTTGTGCATAAACTATTAATAACTGATAATAATATTATAGTGTTCGTTCCTACGAGCACTAAAACATTAATGTATAGTCTGTCAAAAAAGTAAAGAAATTAAAAAGTGGCAACATCGTAGTGTCATCCCTTTTTTCTTAGATTGATTTGAAAGGGAGGACACTACGATGTTGCCACTTTTTAATTTCTTTACTTTTTTGACAGACTATAGTATAGTATAGAAAAGATTAATTAACTCACCAGTTTTCAATTCAGTTTTTTGCTTATGTTTTTTAGAATCAGCGTGCTTTTTAATGTCCCACATTTTAGCGTTGAATTCAGTAGTACAAAAAATGCACATTGCTTTTGTTGTATCACCTGCAACCGGTCTCAACCATCCTTTAAATTCTTCCTGGGATTCCCATTCCGCACGATACTTCTGATAATATAGTTTCTTTTTTAAAGGTATTTCCATGATGGAAACAAAATTCACAACGTAAATAATGTAAATATCAACTACGCAATCGAAAGTTGAAATGCACACAAGGCAAGTGGTAACTGGTAATGCACCGAACAATTCACTACTCACACTTTGATTCACATGCAGGGTATTCCCCGGTGAAAAGGAAATTAAAGACCGCGGCAGGATTACTTAGACCATAGACATATTTAGGGTTGCCATCTCATAATTTAAAAACTTACTAAAACAGTTGTTGCATTCATTCGCGCCTAAGTACATTTTACGTAACAAATTGAAATTGATTGAACCAATACCTAGTGGTAACTTATTTAATTAGTAACAGTGATAAAAGTAGCTATAAGTGTGGCTAAAAAATTTAGCTACTATATTTTAAAAAATGTAGCTAACTATTCCGAAAATGTGGCTAGATCTAGCTAAAAAGTTGCTAAAGTGGCAACACTGGGCCGCGGCATGCGAGCCTATATTTATACTCGCGCGATACCAGCGCCACGAACCGCGGTACAGCCGAATCTTCCGCACGGATAATTTTCCAATCTTGTAAATATTTCTTATTCGATTTTTTTCTCTTTCTTGTTTTGTGAATATTTTTATCTCTTTCTTTACATCTCTGTCTAATTAGTTAACCAATCACAAACAACCTTTTTAACTTTTGTACAGATTTAGAATAATAATAATTATGTAAAATTTTGTATATAAACAGCACAGATTGTTCAATAAAGCACTTCAGTTCACCACAGTAAATCGAGTTTTACTCTTTACTCCTCCGACCTCTAGTGAACTCTTAGAGAGACCAACCGGTCCTTTAAACTACCTTCTGCGGCAGCAACGAACTAACGACGAGATAGTGAGTGTTTACACTCAGCCTCGCTGCTTGGCTACTCTACTCTTGCTTGCTTGGCTTTGCAATGCTTGCTAGCTGTTGCTCTTTTCATTTGCCGTCTCGGGCAGCGGCAGTGACATGACGAGTGGCAGCGCGAGTGACTAACATTATCGTGCTGCTTAAGTCCCCGCTTGACAGAGCTGAGTATGACCGACACATTAGGCTAAGGCACAGATCTCCTATCTAATTAGATACCGCATGTGTATGTACTTCGCGTGCCATCGCGTTCCCAAACGATCACACATTTCAATCTTTCGAAAGTCTGTTCTTTAGTCTGCGCTCCACCGTTATCGGAATCGGACGTCAATCGGAATTCTAAAAATGCCTAATTGTGCCGTATTGGACTGTGGAAATTCGAATAGAAACGTTGGTATAAATAGTGGACACGTTTCTTATCATCGGTAAGAAATTTTATTATTAAATCATGGGTCCTTTATTTTAAAATCAATTATTTAATGTAAATCGTGTGTGGCTGTAGTTTTTACCATGAAATCTACGTAACTGCGTGTGTACCGCATGATTCATAATACATTGCCGCTTTAGTTAGAAAATTATAGAGCCCGTTCTGTTTGTCCTCTATTGAGCGCGCAATGGAAATAAAACAATCGATACTTTCACTCATCGCTTAGTTTCGAGGTACAGTCAATATTCTCATTTTTCTGTCAAATGAAGCAAATAATGCTGTACATATAATCGATTTTCGAAACAGACATGAAACAGAGGAAAGATAATGTTCGCTTTGGGATATTTTGTGACTTCGTAATTATACATATTTCTATACATTTTCTATACTTACTAATAAAACTGTAGAAATAATAATTCTGTAAACTAAAGGTATTAAAAAAATAATAAGCGGGGGGTGTCACTACATCGTTATAGAAGCCAAAACTGTCGTTAGTTTTTTGTCTACTGTCTGTCTGTCTGTCTGTATGTTTGTTCCACTATCACACGAAAAGTACTGATCTGATTTGAATGCGGTTTTCGCAGATATATTTGTCTTCTTCCAACTTAACATCTGGTGTATAAAAAAATTCCCCCCACCCCTCTAAGGGGACCAAAGAGGGGGTCAGATTTTGTATCAAACTTTTTTCTTTAATGGACTTACCTCATATTATTAACTGTGGTGTATAAAATTTTTCCCCCACCCCTCTTAGGGGACAAAAGAGGGGGTAAGATTTTGTATCAACTGATGAAGTACAAATACTTTAAATGGCAAAACAACGTTTGCCGGGACAGCTAGTTATGTAATATGTATTTATGTTCCTGTTTAGTGATTTAATTTAGAATAATATAATATACTAGCTGTCCCGGCAAACGTTGCTTTGCCATAATATATTATGTATTTGCCATATTATTATTTTATTGAAGTGACTAAATATGTATGTTACCATGGCAACGTCGATCGCTATCCCGTCGCACAAACAATGGTCGCCGTCAGTCTTAGGTTGTAATAATTTACTATTATTTATTCAACAAATGCACCTATCAATATATAGAGTACCCAGTAGCCGTTACTTACTCAATCCATTCGAAAAATATCGACATCTGTTGGAATCTTTTAGAGTTAACAGATAATTGTGACTGTCAATTAATTATAGACAAATAATTTGCAATAAAATAAAATTGCGACTATAATTAAAGATCTAAGCTATCCTATCTCTCAAGTTGGAAAAAAGCACACATAAAAAAAAACATTAAAATCGGTTAAGTAGTTTTGGAATCCATCGCGGACAAACATCGTGACAGGAGATTTATATATATTAGGTTACTAGCTGTCCTGGCAAGCACGTATCTTAAGATTTATCATTCCTCTGTCTATGAACTTGAATAATAATCGATTAAAAAATCGATATACCTATTAAAATGACAAAAGAGGCGGGGCGCGGCGATTCCTTTTGTAGCAGTACCTACAAAGTACCTACACGTTCGTCGTGGAAGATTGAAACATAGAAGAAAATCGTTCTGCCAAGAACGTACGTTCGAAATGACGAGAGAAACCGTCCGTGTATATTAAGTGCATTTGCACCGGACATGAAGTAGCCCTGAAAAGGACTTTTTCTAATAAGAGTTCTTCACAACACAACGCATCGAGGCTACGTCGAGCGAGGGATATTCGCAGCATAGCTACGATCTTCATGGCGTTTGCAGAGCTTCACAAAATGGCGGCACAGCTACTCGCGACGGCGCGGCAGCGAGCGACCGGGAGACGATGTCGGTATGCCGAGCTCGGGCTCACTGAACTCGCGGACCGCGGGAGCCCATATTTATACTCGGGCGATTCCAGCGCCACGAACCGCGGTACGGCCGAATCTCCCGCGCGGATAATTTCTCAATCTTGTAAATATTTCCTATTCGATTTTTTTCTCTTTCTTGTTTGTAAATATTTTTATCTCACTCATTATGTCTCTTTCTGTTTTGCAATAGCCAATCAAAATTAATCTTTTCAGTTTCTGTACAGTTTGTAATAATAATAATTAACTCATTTTTTTGTATATAAGCAGCGCATTTTTGTAAATAAAGCACTCCAGTTCACCACAGTAAATCGAGTTTTACTCTTTACTCCTCCGACCTCTAGTGAACTCTTAGAGAGACCAACCGGTCCTCTAAGCTTTGAATCGATTCCGCGCGTACGGGTATTCCCATCAATTAGGGTTGGACCTCATCTGGCAGCACGGAATCGCCTTTTTCCGTCGCTCTTTCTCTTTCTGTCGCTTAGATCTGCCATTTGCTAGACCGAGACAGAAAGCATAATGCGATAGCACGCGGCGGAACCCTCGAGGCGATCTCATTATGCTTTCTGTCTCGGTCTAGCAAATGGCAGTTCTAAGCGACAGAAAGAGAAAGGGCGACGGAAAAAGGCGATTCCGTGCTGCCAGATGAGGTCCAACCCTAAAGCGCTCTTGTGACGTCACAGTAGGTATGAAAAAAGTGACACGCTCGTGTTCATACAAATGGAGCGACACAGCGCTTCTAACTAGATCTTATTTCGGTGGGCTAAAGGCTAAATTTAAGTGCCGTTTTTCGGGTAACCAAACAACCGCACATTAAAGAGACAGATCACACAAGTTACTTTAGTGACTAATCTAAGTCGCAACTCTCAAGTCCCAACCATGGCTAGACTTGACTCGTTACTAGCTTGCTACATATATTAATCTGTGCTCGTTACTGTACATATACGAAACCGTACGAAGAAGTTGCTTTGTGTTCACAAGGAAGTTATTAAAATATACAATATACCTTGGAAATCCTAGTACCAGGAAACGATCAAAGATTAAGGTTTAAATAGTAGGAAACAATTTTGTTGGACATTGGTATGTGCTAGTAGTTAGTAGTGCTAGTGCCTAATAGAGATATCAAAAATAGATTCTGGATCATAGCCTTATCAGTTCGAAATTCGAATATTATTTTAAATGTGTTTAATGCTGTTTAATGAAACAACAAGCATTTTAGCATACAATAGTTTTATTGATAAGAATCTAGGACTAAGGCACATGTTTATTTATTCACAAACGGTGGGAAACATTTTTTTTATAAAATATTTTACAGATAAAAAATAATAAGTAGGTTAGGTCAGTAAATGAAGTTTAGTCATAATTACTTTTTTCAATATAGTTTGCAATTTGAAGCCTCGGTTATTCATTATACTATCAACATAGTGATGCTAATACATACTCAGTTCATAGCTACTGTACATTGGATTAGCTACATAATAATAATATTATAATATTTTTGATCTGCCCCAATTTAGGAGCTATATAATAACTATATTCTTAGTTTTAATCTTTAACAATATAGCAGGGGATCTAATCACACAAATGTTACTTTTGCTACATAACATGACAACATCTAACAATATGATGCAACGATATACAATGCATAAAAGGCGATGATCCAAAATTCACCCGGCACCCCCAATCTACAAGAAAGTATACCTAACTTGACATCAAAGGGGCAACTTAAAAACGCCGAGTACAGAAAATAGCTTCTGTTTCTAAAAACAACTATTTCATATTTCCAATTCTGTGATTTCTTAATGGATTTTGGACCAAGCCTTTTGAGATCTAATTAAACAAAACATTATTACACCATGCTATAAATTATAATACATCTTCATTTTACATTCAGGATAATATTATCATAAAAGTTAAAACAACGAACATATTAATTGATCACCTATAATTGAAATAAGTCTTTTAAATATTTATTGCAAGGATTCAAGATCATTACATTAATTGTGTTTATGCATATCAGAGCAGAGGACAATTCAACTGATTTTAATTCATTTACCACCAATGCACATTGTTCACTCTGTTTCAATTAATTTTGATTTGAATAAACAAAGCTTTGAACAGGTCACTATTCAAAAAATATTAAAATGAACTGGAACAAAGTATACATTAAGGGCGGCTTTTACCAAACCTTATTTAAAATAAGTTAAAACGCATTTAGTTAAATATGTTTTCATTCGTAAACACAATTAATTTTAACTTATTTAAGTTTGTCTTGCACCACGATGTTGAAGCTTGAAATTAACTAAACGCATTTTGCAGTGTTGCTGCATTATGTCTTGTGCGTTCCATTTTACGATTTGAGCAGTATCGTTACAAATAACGTTATTTCACGGTTGTTTGACGAAATTCGGTTTGTTTTTTGCGTAAAACGAGTTTTCTATCAATGAATGTCTCAGACGCGGCCCGCAGGTAGTATCCCTTAGTAGTCTGTGGCCGGCGCAAGGGTTTGTTTGTATTGTTGTACTTGTACACATGTTGTTTTGTTTCACATACTTTAGATTGTTGTACAGACTCGTGCAGGTGTTCTGTTAGTAGAGTAATAGAGTAATCGACAAATAATTATGAGTGATATAAAAAGTGGTCCCCGTAACTTTTTCGTTTTAAACATTAATCCTTCGATCGGAGGTTCTAGGAATTCCCATTGTATTCTTTTGTTCTCGCGATCACCGGTGCTCGCGCGGGGCCTGAAAGATTAATCTAGATTCAATTATTTTTAGCAAAATCATCGTCGTCTTCTTTGGCGAAATCTTCGAAAGAACTTTCCGTCAGGGTTTCAAACTTTGATCTTGCCTCAATAACCCTGACATCTCGAGGCCTGTTCATATAGTTGACAACTTGACAATTTCTTCGTCGTCGTCATCAATCTCATCAAAAAGAAACTCAACCAAACTAATTATTCTTTTCACTCAAATTCTTCGAAAATTATTCTCGACCAAAAAAATCTAACCTCAAATTCAACTGTTAAATACGTTTAGCAGCTTAAACAGCGATATTTGGCTGTTTAAATTTGACAGATCAATAATCATGTTTAACTTGTGGTGCAAGACAATTTGTGTAGTTAAACAGAATTTTGTGTTTAAATAAAATTTTAAACATGTTTAACCGCTTGTTAAAAGTCGCCCTAAGACTGTTAAAGCCAGCCTATTCGATCAGAAGCATTACCCCTGCTTTATACTACATACTAAAAATGTTGCAACAATTACATGCAGTTATCATGCAAAGATTATAAAAAATAATATCTTCATGATGATATATCTTCATGATTAACCATGATTTAGGTTGTTGTAAAATGGTGCAAATGGTGTTAACAATACAAACTTTTTCAATATAATATTATACAAAGTTTTATGAATACATACACATCAATAACAAGTTTAATTTAAAGTTATTTATGAGATATGGATAGAAAGAATATGTACAAATAAGAAGTTTCTTTACATTATTATACTACCTAAAATTAATACAATATTATGAATATAAAAATTATTTTAAATTGCCTTTTTATGATCTAGTGATTCAGATACGTAAAATTGATGAAATAATCTGAATATAAAAATGTTTAAATGCTTAATCAGTTCAACGAAAATAATAGATGCGATGAAATTCAGTCTTATGAAGTCTTACAGTTTAATTATAAAAAATAAAGGAGATTTTCTTAAATTAAGAGTGGTTAGTTAGTATCATTAAAAGTTTACTACACTCGTCTTAACCAATTTGAGATCTTTTGTTCTGCTACACTCGGCTCAATGTTCCAAAACTGACTCTGTAAGATGAGTTTATCTAGAAGATCATTGATCTATGTTTGTTCTTTCACAATCCTCTTCAGCTGCATCATCACATTCTTTCTTTATTGTCTCCTCTGTTTTTACATTAAAAACATGAGACTCTTTTACCATCGCAGCTGCAAGGTTATTCAAATAAATTTTCATGTTTGTAACTAAAGAATTTTCTTCCTCACTATCCATATTGTTGTCTTCAGTAGAAGTGAGTAAGTTAGCCAGAATAGGGTTTGCTCTCAGTACCTCCTTGTTAGCAATAACATTTTCCTTTTCCATATCACTCTCATCTTTGTGGGTTCTCTTATGCAATAAATACACATCATAGTCTTTATAATGTTTGAGGCATCTACTGCAAGTGAATGTTCTCAATTGTCTGGACTGTCTCATATTTTCAATTATGTCATGCCCGTTGCTTAGCAGGTTTTTGATGAATTCAATATTTTCTTCAGTTATTTGCAGTGGGTTTGGAAGATGTGGGTTATCAGATGTAAAACTATTGGAAGACTTTGCATCCTCAGCACTAGAAGATGATTCATCTGCAGTTGCAAACATAATGTGTTAAATCCTTACATAATATACTACTCATGTAAAACATTATAATTACATTATAATAAGGAATAATTAATTTAAAACATACATTAAATTCCTTGTAGTAAACATATAAGTACATGGGAGATCAAGCTTTGCCCAGAGTAATAATAATAAGTGAGAAAAAGTAAGGAAAAATATGACTTAAAAGAATTTAAAAACTGTATCTCACTGAAATTAGAATCTCAGACCATTAAAAGAGAAAGTGAGATGCTAAGTAACTGAACTACACATAATAGCTTGCCTGCAGTTGACTTACCACATTTGGATGCATTCATTATTAAAGCAGTGGCTTGCATGGCCAACATACTCTGGGAGTAAATAGCAGCTGCCAACTGTTGCTGCATCTGCAAATGTAAAGATACCAAGTGAGAACAACATAACATTAAAATACAGTTACAACATAGCATAAAAGTTTAAAAAATCAGAAACTGGACATTAAACTAGTGAGAAAAATAACACTATAAAAAAATAGCTGCCTTTAAAGACTTTATGAAATAAGTTGTCATTATAACTGATTATTATTATTTTTGTAAATATGCATCATGCTGTAGTCCGCGTGGAACTAGTTAGCCGCGCCTAAAGCGCTTATTCCATTTCACTAAATTTAGATATCTAAATGATTTAGTGACTAAATTTAGTCAAGTGGAATAACATTTAGAAAGTTACTAAATGTTATTCCACTTGACTAAATTTAGTCACTAAATCATTTAGATATCTAAATTTAGTGAAATGGAATAAGCGCTTTAGGTAGGGACGGGGGTGAGGGAGCGGGTTGCTTGCTGCTCGCAACGCACATGAGATTTGACAGTGACGACCAATCTCGCGATATCGTGAACAACAATATTATTTAATTATTGAAAAGAATAAATTAAAGACAATTAATCAGTTTTATATTCTAAATTATTGACATCGGCTTTCCGTTTTTAAAAACCTATGCACTTTAAATATTATTTCCTTAGATTGTCTTTTTATCGGCGGACTTATCTTGCTATTGCAATCTCTTGTGCGATTTGTCTAAACTAGCCAGAACTGTCAAAATCAAACGCCCCCGCCTCTCCGTCCCACCGCTCACATACCTAAGGCGCGGCCAACTAGTTCCGCGCGGACTATAGTACCAGCGGCGTAGCTACTAAGGGGCTAGGCGGGGCAGTGCCCCAGGGCCCTCAAGCTCAGGGGGCCCTCGAATTCTTACCAGAAACCTCGATCGAACTGAACTTTTGGAATTTTGAACTGAATTTTAACGATGTTTTATTGCAGATATTGACATAGGGTCAAAACGATATCTGCAATAAAACTTCGTTATTTTGATATTATCAAAGCATTATCAGAAATAGTTCTAAAGAGTCCTAATAAAGATGAGTGTAGTGAAGCAGAGTATTAAAACATAAAAACTAAATTTTGAGTTCGTGTTGCTTTACGAATTCATGCACAGTATATTGAACGACATCAATTATGCATCCAAAACTTTACAAAAATTAGACATCCATTTGGGCGAGGCAAGTAAAGTTTCAGCAGAGACCAACGCAAGGTTGCAAAATAGAAATGATTTCGAATTACTTAAATGCAAAGCCAGTGAAACTACAAGAAAATATGGTATTGATACCCATTTTGAAGAAAAAAGGCAAAGAAAAGTTTTTTTTTTCCCAATTTTATCTGCAATCAGTTTGTAAAACTATAAGCAGGTGAGATGTAGGTTTTGGCAGGTAGAGTGCTTCCACCACCGTGGACAGCTTACTCATTATTCATATTAAGGAACATTAAAGAATGTCCTTCCTTTTCAGGCGTTTAGTATAGATTCGACTAGACAGAGAGGATGCCAAGATATTCGGGTGGACCTCCAGTCGTTTTTTGTACTTCTCTGTGTTTGCGTGAATTTCTTCCTTTATTGTAGGTATATTTAGATTGTTATGAATCTCAGTGTTTGTGACAAGCCATGGGGATTTGGCTATTGTTCTGAGTATCATGTTTTGCATTCTTTGGAGTGTTAAGATGTTTGAGTTACTTGTACTCCCCCATAGTTGTATGCCGTACATCCATATTGGTTTCAGAATTGATTTATAGATTATCAGTTTATTTTCCATTGACAATTTGCTGTTACGGCCCAGGGCAGCAAAGAAAAGTTAAAAACATTTTGATGAATTAGCTGCTGAACATCGATTTTCAAACCGAGAAAAATATTTAAAACTAGACTTTCCGCGTGGCTTCGTCCGCGTAAATTAGATATTTCACAGACAAATTAGTTCACAAAATATTGATTATGATCCTTCACGTGGTCTACTTCTTACCTGTGCCAAATAACATAAAAAATGCTCCAGTAGTTCGTGAGATAAGCCCTTTCAAATAATTACCCCGTTTTTTCATATTTTCCTCTATTTCGTGTCTCCTATTAGTCTTAGCGTGATAAAATATAGCCTATAGCCTTTCTCGATGAATGGGCTATCTAACACTGAAATAATTTTTCAAATCGGGCCAGTAGTTCCTGAGATTAGCGCGTTCAAATTAGCCCTTTCAAATAATTTCTCCCGTTTTTTCCACATTTTCCTCTATTTATTCGCTCCTATTTGTCTAAGCGTGATAAAATATAGCCTATAGGCTATAGCCTTCCTCGATAAATGAGCTATCTAACACTGAAATTATTTTTGAAATCGGAGCAGTAGTTCTTGAGATTAGCGCGTTCAAACAAACAAACTCTTCCGCTTTATAATATTAAAAAGTATAGACGTTCCGCGCGGCTTCGCCCGCGTAAATTAGATATCTCACAGACAAATTAGTCCACAAAAAATAGCCTATGATTCTTCACGTGGTCTACTTCTTATCTGTGCCAAATAACAGAAAAATTGCTCCAGTAGTTCGTGAAATAAGCCCTTTCAAATAATTTCCCGTGTTTTTCCACATTTTCCTCTATTTCTTTGCTCCTATTAGTCTTAGCGTGATAAAATATAGCCGTTAGCCTTCCTCGATAAATGGACTATCTAACACTGAAAGAATTTTTTAAATCGAACCAGTAGTTACTGAGATTAGCGCATTCAAACAAACAAAAAACTCTTCCGCTTTATAATATTAAGTATAGATAGATTGAGATTTTATTACACAGTAATATCTTAATTTTTAATGTATTTGTATATTTCATATTTTTATTATATAAAACCTAATCAGTTTACACAGCAGTGGGGCCCCATTTTTTAATTTGCCCCAGGGCCCTTGGTTATCTAGCTACGCCACTGTATAGTACATATTTTTACATGCAAATTAATCAAAATATTATCTGATCAACATAGAGAAATATCATAATTTAGGTTTAAAACTTGTACAAATATTAGTCCACCAAGTTAGTATTTTAACTTACCTTTGTATCAACCATTTCACCATTTTCTTCTATATTAGAGCTCTGTCTCGGGGTCACTGTAGGTAGGTTCTTTGATGGTATTGCATCTCTTTTCAAAGTCTTCCACACCCCTGGAGCAGTAACGATCACTATTTAAATACTGTGTTCAATGTTCAGGGTATAAAAAACGTAATTATGTAAAATCTAAATATATATATTATGTATAACTCAAAGATGACTGACTGACTGACCACTGGACGGATCGGGCTGAAATTCGGCATGCAGGTAGATATTATGACGTAGGCATCCACTAAGAAAGGATTTTGATCAGTTCTATCCCTAAGGGGATAAAATAGGGGATGAAAGTTTGTATGAAACTTTGTCAAATTCAAACCGATCGGGCTGATACTTTGATACTTAATAATAATACTTCTTAACGAGAACGAAGCCACGGGCAAAAGCTAGTTCTAATATACTGTTGTAGTAATGTAGTTAATGCTGTAGAGCAGTATACTTACTGTCTCAAGTGCATATTGAAATATACTTAATTATGGAAATACATTGTCTTAAAGTCAGCCTTAATTTACTTAGCAGTAGTCAGTAAAACCATGCATTAAAAACCTACTTACTGACTATTCTGGAATTTCTGGAGCTTACCTTTAAAATCTTCTGGCTTAAAATGCAAACTACAAACTTTCGAATATTTAGTATACGGTTTGCCTCTTTTCAATATCGTGTTCCATAAGTTTGCTAGTTCTTTATCGCGTGGAAATTGGTGGAATGATACGTTTTTTATTTTTCCCGACATAGAAGTGCACTGTGGTACCGTGCAGTAATATGGCATCCTAAATATTAGTTTATTTTTAAAAATTGAAAACCTTGATTAGAAATTAAAATACACAAAGTATGGATGTGATTTTTTAATTAAATAACTGTATAACACAAGCCTCAAAATTTCCTAAAACTATTGTTTTGTATTGTTTGCATATTTGTTGTTATTTATTGACATTTAGGTAATGTCCACAGATTATTATTATATATTTGGTAATATCAAACAGCCATCTTGAAAAGACGCTACCATAGACATTTTTTTTTAATGAGGGATCATTGAGATACTATATACTAAGGAGAGAGCCTTATATCGGTGTATAAGCGTCAAAAGCGTGTAATATTATGTCCTTCTTACTAGGACATAACAAAGGAGTCGGTATGCATATTTCATGTAATAAAAGTGCTAATAAAGGTTTTTAGTGAACATTTTATGTTAGATATTATTGAGTTTTGTGGTTCCGCTAAATAATAAACCATAAGAATGGCCAAACAATGCCTCAAACACGTGGATTTATCATTAAATACGTAAGTTTTGAACAACGTTTTTCGGGCTTTTCAATCGGTATTTTTGTAAGCTAAAAAGATAATTTATAAGTTTAATAATCCCCTATTCGTGCTATTTAAGGCATTAGTGCTAAAAATGTCACATCAATTAATAATTTGTCTACAAAAATTGCATATCTTTTTACGTATGTTTACGGATTCTCATTACTTGAACTATAGTTAGTCGATATCATGAACTAAATGACTTTCTTTTCTGTTTATTAATGTGCTTCGAAATGATCGACAAATAGAAATATTCAAGAAATACAATAAGAAATACAATTTCATACAAGTAGTACTGTACGTTTATTTTGTAAATTGTATTTCTTATTGTATGTAAGAAATACAATAAGAAATACAATTTCATACAAGTAGTACTGTACGTTTATTTTCTTGAATATTTCTATTTGTCGATCATTTCGAAGCACATTAATAAACAGAAAAGAAAGTCATTTAGTTCATGATATCGATAAACTATAGTTCAAGTTATGAGAATCCGTAAACATACGTAAAAAGATATGCAATTTTTGTAGACAAATTATTAATTGATGTGACATTTTTAGCACTAATGCCTTAAATAGCACAAATAGGGGATTATTAAACTTATAAATTATCTTTTTAGCTTACAAAAATACCGATTGAAAAGCCCGAAAAACGTTGTTCAAAACTTACGTATTTAATGATAAATCCACGTGTTTGAGGCATTGTTTGGCCATTCTTATGGTTTATTATTTAGCGGAATCACAAAACTCAATAATATCTAACATAAAATGTTTACTAAAAACCTTTATTAGCACTTTTATTACATGAAATATGCATACCGACTCCTTTGTTATGTCCTAGTAAGAAGGACATAATATTACACGCTTTTGACGCTTATACACCGATATAAGGCTCTCTCCTTAGTATATAGTATCTCAATGATCCCTCATTAAAAAAAATGTCTATGGTAGCGTCTTTTCAAGATGGCTGTTTGACATTACCAAATATATAATAATAATCTGTGGACATTACCTAAATGTCAATAAATAACAACAAATATGCAAACAATACAAAACAATAGTTTTAGGAAATTTTGAGGCTTGTGTTATACAGTTATTTAATTAAAAAATCACATCCATACTTTGTGTATTTTAATTTGTAATCAAGGTTTTCAATTTTTAAAAATAAACTAATATTTAGGATGCCATATTACTGCACGGTACCACAGTGCACTTCTATGTCGGGAAAAATAAAAAACGTATCATCCCACCAATTTCCACGCGATAAAGAACTAGCAAACTTATGGAACACGATATTGAAAAGAGGCAAACCGTATACTAAATATTCGAAAGTTTGTAGTTTGCATTTTAAGCCAGAAGATTTTAAAGGTAAGCTCCAGAAATTCCAGAATAGTCAGTAAGTAGGTTTTTAATGCATGGTTTTACTGACTACTGCTAAGTAAATTAAGGCTGACTTTAAGACAATGTATTTCCATAATTAAGTATATTTCAATATGCACTTGAGACAGTAAGTATACTGCTCTACAGCATTAACTACATTACTACAACAGTATATTAGAACTAGCTTTTGCCCGTGGCTTCGTTCTCGTTAAGAAGTATTATTATTAAGTATCAAAGTATCAGCCCGATCGGTTTGAATTTGACAAAGTTTCATACAAACTTTCATCCCCTATTTTATCCCCTTAGGGATAGAACTGATCAAAATCCTTTCTTAGCGGATGCCTACGTCATAATATCTACCTGCATGCCGAATTTCAGCCCGATCCGTCCAGTGGTCAGTCAGTCAGTCATCTTTGAGTTATACATAATATATATATTTAGATTTTACATAATTACGTTTTTTATACCCTGAACATTGAACACAGTATTTAAATAGTGATCGTTACTGCTCCAGGGGTGTGGAAGACTTTGAAAAGAGATGCAATACCATCAAAGAACCTACCTACAGTGACCCCGAGACAGAGCTCTAATATAGAAGAAAATGGTGAAATGGTTGATACAAAGGTAAGTTAAAATACTAACTTGGTGGACTAATATTTGTACAAGTTTTAAACCTAAATTATGATATTTCTCTATGTTGATCAGATAATATTTTGATTAATTTGCATGTAAAAATATGTACTATACATAAACCTAAGCCATCATTGGCCTAAGCGATTAGGCCAGTATACTGGTGACAGTTTAGGAACACGCAAATTGTCAAACTGAAAACTGACAACTGACAGAGAGTTTTGGCGGGCATGTCACTTTCAAAACTTCTTCTACTTTTTATTGTTGGTGTGGTTTTTATTATTTTTTCCCAAATTGTGTTATTTGTGTTTTTGATGTTCATTATTGGTAAAATATTAGCCATTAAATATCCGTTAACTTGCCTTGTGCAGGTAAGATGTTGTCAAAACTAAAATGTATATTTTCTGTGATATTTGGTGTGAATACCGGTAAACAGGGCTATTTCTTCCGTGAGTTTTAACTAAAACATCGTTATAATAACTCTATTATCTTATTCATTGGAATATTATTGCGTCTTTTATAAATTGAAATGTATCAAGTTTTACATTCTTTTGCCCAGTTTTGTAGCAAGTATTGATGGTATTCCCTGGTATTACCGATAGTTGTCTACCCATACGCCATCTAGTTACTAAAATGGAAACTGTTTGACAATCAAATTAAAAAAATAAGAAAATCTCTCACAGATTAAGGATATATATATACTTAATCTGTGTGAGGGATTTTCTTATTTTCTTATATATATATATATATATATATATATATATATATATATATATATATATATATATATATATATATATATGTCTGTGTGAGGGATTTTCTTATTTTTTTAATTTGATTGTCAAACAGTTTCCATTTTAGTAACTAGATGGCGTATGGGTAGACAACTATCGGTAATACCAGGGAATACCATCAATAATTGCTTACATTTCAATTTATAAAAGACGCAATAATATTCCAATGAATAAGATAATAGAGTTATTATAACGATGTTTTAGTTAAAACTCACGGAAGAAATAGCCCTGTTTACCGGTATTCACACCAAATATCACAGAAAATATACATTTTAGTTTTGACAACATCTTACCTGCACAAGGCAAGTTAACGGATATTTAATGGCTAATATTTTACCAATAATGAACATCATAAACACAAATAACACAATTTGGGAAAAAATAATAAAAACTGTCACCAGTATACTGGCCTGGTTTGAAAATCGCTTAGGCCAATGATGGCTTAGGTTTAAGATATTTTGATTTACGTCACACTTGACAGTACACTGATATTTTTTTGAAACACTACCAATATGTTGTCAGTGATGCCAACCTGCAGATAATTTCAGATGGGTGGGGAACCAATAGAAAATCTAGAAGTTCTACCGTCGCGCCGTCTGGTGGAGATTTAAAAAAGAAAACTTCACATTCGTCCCGGTCGGGACAGTCAAAGGGAGCGTTGCCCATACAGCCAGCTACCATAGACATTGGATTTTTTTTGTACTTATGCAGATGAGTAGTTCCGCCAAAATTTGCACCGTGACTATGTGGACAAAGTGGACAATTTTCAAAAATATTTTTTGGATTATAGTTTGAGTCGACGCACAATTTCTTAAACTTCTTGAAATAAGTGCGTTTTTCTATAAAAAATAATAAGTTTATAAAATATCGCAATTTTTATTAGGGGTAGTGACTAAATTTTGTCCATTTAGTTACAATTTTATATTTTGGTTTTCTTTGAAAGATAAACTTATTATTAATATTTTATTTTATTTAAAACACTTTATGCAAATATTTACATAGGCGGGCTTAATGCCTTGTGGCATTCTCTACCAGCCAACCTTAGGGTGATGATGAAAGTGTAAAGCGCATTCTAAAACATAATTGATGATATGAAATAAATAGTTATATTAATATTTGATACTTACCCTATTATTTTTATACATATTTTGTCATAATAGACCTACATAAACCATAATTACCTATTACATACTAATACATACTAGCTTACTATAATACCATACATAAGTTATACATAATTAAACTATATACATAATTAAAATACACCTACATAGAATAAGTAATTAAAATACTAACATACTAAATGAAAATATAATATATACTTAATAATAATATATTAGTTGTCAAACATGAATTCCAGTGGAACCTTAAACTAATGACTAATTATTATCGTTCAACTGATTTAAATATAATTGACGAACTCTGCGTTTAAAAATATTTTTGTTAGGGGACATCCTGATTTCTTGGGGGAGGGCGTTCCAAAGGAGGATGGACTGTACAAGGAAGGAGGAGTGGACAATACTCGAATTATGAGAAGGACAATGGAGTCGCAAGATTTTGGATGATCGCAGTTCCAGACTATGGGTATTACTGAAAAATTCAAGGTTGGAAGATAAATATAGATGTTATGAAATTAAAGACAAAACCAAGGAATATTTGGTTTTATTCCAAATAAATTGTCGCACATATTTGTCAGTAAGAAAAGGTATGACAATAATAGTTTTTGACATTAATAGACAAACCGAGAGATGCTGAAGAAGGTTTTAATGTACACTAACATTCATCCGGCCTTTAGAATTAACGGGGGACGTAGTCCTTGAGATAATCTGGAGGTTTTCTTTGTCTTCCAGATCTTCTGGTCCGATGTCGCTCCTCATCGCCAGTTACAGTTTCCTCTGGGCTAAAGCCTAGATGTGAAGAAGGTGCCTCTTGAAGTACTTCTTCATCTTGTCGTAGAGAACCAGAATCAAAATCCTCCGTGTTCCGGTGTGATGAATCTGCTTCCATCCGTACTTCTTCAACTTCGGCATTATCATTTGAACTCAATGGTGCCGTCTCCGTTTCTAGTAGTGGTTCCAGGACAGTTATCGGAGTTTGAGGAAGAGGTGCTAAATGTTTGTTAGATATAGTGGCCTCCCGCCCGTCTGCTAGTCTTACGTAAGAATATTGAGGATTAGCTTCAATCAATTCCACTTCTTCAACGTCCGGATCATATTTAGACTGTTTTGTATAATTCTTCTTTAAAACAGGGCCAGGGCTTAGGAGCCACGTTGGAAGAGATTCACCGTTAGCACTCCGCCGAGGGTGTTTAAAGAACCTCTCGTGGGGGGGTCACGTTTGTAGATGTACACAGTAGTGATCGAATGGAATGTAGAGCGTTAGGAAGAACGTGTTCCCAATGGTCAATATCCATTTGTTTCGACTTTAGGATTAGTCTTATCGTCCTCCATAATGTTCCATTTAACCGCTCGACTTGTCCATTCCCTTGAGGATTGTATGGAGTAGAACGACTACATGCTACACCATTCATCATTAAGAAATCTCTCAGTTCTTACGACATAAACGCTGCACCTCTATCTGAATGGATATAATGTGGTGTCCCATACGTCTGAAATAGATCCTTTAAACATCCTATTATTATGTATGCAAAAGGAAATCTTGAGTACTCATCAATAATAGTCAAAATAAAACGATTTTTACTATGAGTAGGTAAAGGACCTTTAAAATCAATATTGAGCCTTTCGAAAGGTGCAGTAGCTTGCAAACTGGGGTTTGATCTCAGCACAAATGCGGCATCCCGCAGTCATATTCTTAACATCTTCGGAAGTGTAAGGTAAGTTCTTTGACCGAATCCAGTCATGCGTACAATACCAGGATGACCCATTGTATTATGCAATTCATAAAGCTTGTTAGTTGTAACGCTTGAGCACACCCGTGACAGAGTGTCTGCTATGATGTTATCTCTACCTGGACGGTAGACTATATCGTATTTGTAGTTAGATAACTCCAGACGCCATCTTTCTATTTTCTCGTTCTTTATCTTACTCTTATGTGACTGATTGAACATAAATGACACAGATCGCTGATCAGTGATAAGTCTAAAATGTCGCCCAGTTAAATAATGTCGCCACTTTCTCAAGGATTCAACAATGGCACAAGCTTCTTTTTCGGCAGAAGAATGGCGTCGTTCAGAATCATTCAAAGATCTCGAAAAGAAAGCTACTGGTCGACCATCCTGCGAAAGAGAAGCAGCAAGATAATGTTCAGAGGCAACTGTTTCAACAGTAAATTTTGCATTTGGATCTACGGCAATGAGAATGATTTCCGTATATCTGCTTTTATCCTTTGAAAAGATTCAATTTGTTCTTTAGTAAGTGGAAACTGTGTAGTTCTAGCGAGCGAGTGGATCTTCTCGGAAAAGTTTCTTATCCACTTAGCATAGTGAGCAAACATTCCAAGAGCTCTTTTTAGAGATGGTGAATCATTTGGAACGGGTAAGTTCATTAAAGGACCGACACGATCCTCGTCCGGCTGAATTGAATTATTTTTAATTTTGTATCCTAGTAGTTTAATAGATGACTGTCTATATACACACTTCTCTTCGTTTAATGTCAGGTTGTATTTATGGACGGCGTCTCTAAACCGTTTAAGATTTGTATCGTGTTCTTCAATTGTTTTGCCACATATAGTAACGTCATCAAGATATGCATACGTACCCATTAGTTTTTCTTTAGTAATGATAAAATTTAGTGTTCTCTGAAAAGCAGCAACTCCATTAGTAACGCCAAACGGTATACGAGTAAATTGGTAGAGGTTCCCGCATGCCTCAAATGCAGTATAAAATCTCTCTGTTTTCAATATAGGAACTTGATGGTATGCACTTTTTAGATCGATCTGACTAAAGACGTTGTGTTGAGCAACTTTCGATACGATTAATTCTATATTAGGTAGAGGATACGCATCTAATTCAGTGAATCCATTAATCGTCAGTGAATAAATAGTCTATCACGAGACGTTTACGATGAGTAGTACTTGTGTAACCAACACTTGTGCTCTCCAAGGAGAATTGGTTGGCTCGATCACTCCATCCTTTAAAAGTTTCTCGATTCATTTTCGATAAATATTGTATCAGCTTCTGAGTGTTTCCTGGATTTAATTGCTATGGGCTTCATATTTTCAGAGAGGTTAGCAAAAAGTGAGACTTCGGGAACAGAAGCTGCTATGACATTGCATATTTTGAGAGGTTCCTTTGTACCTGTACCAAAGGTAAGTTCGACTGACGAGTGGTCGCTTAAGATATCATGTTCATTCATTTTAAGATCTACGAATCACATCCCCTTTACACACGAAGTGTTATTTTTGGAAGCTAAAGTTACATTTTCGTTCCAGGGAATGCGTTTTAATTTCAGTTCTTGAACGAGATTCTCGTCTATAAAGCTAGTAGAGCTTCCACTATCTATGAGAGCATCGGCTCTGTGATCATTGATAGATACGACTATAGTAGTCTTTTTCAAGCTCATGGGAGAGGCGGCAGATATAGCTCCTAGTTGTTCATTTTCCGATACGGCATTAGACGAAGTCCCGACTCTTTCACCCCTGCATACTTTGGCATAATGGCCCTTCTTGTTGCAATTAGTGCATGTGACATTTAGTGCGGGGCATTTAATGCGTTGGTGGACTTGCCCACCGCAGAAGAAACATTTCTTTTGGCGAAATTCAGTCGTCGATTTCACAATATTATTGAAAGCCATACTAGTAATTTTGTAGTCTTTACAGTTATTGTTTGCTAATTCAATGGAAAGGGCTTTATTAACGGCCTGATCTAAATTGATATCTAAACTTTGTAATAATTGTTGTCTGATTTCATTTGAATTAATCCCAGCAATAAATGCGTCACGTATGTATTCACTTTTGTGAGTTTGAGCATCTACAGCTTCAAAACAGCAACTTTGGGCGCGTTGCTGGAGCGTGCGCAAGAAATCTGAAATGCTCTCATCTGGTTTTTGTACAGATTTTAACAGTATATATCTGGCATGAACCTTATTCTTTTCTTTAATATAAAGTTTGTCTAATAGCCCAATGGCTGAAACATAAACTTTCGCTTCACGAACGTGAATATAAACATTGTAAGATAAATTGTTTAATAGTAACCTCAGCTTGGTTTCTTCCGAAAAAGTTTCTTTTCCCATGCCTTCGCTAAGATAGTTGGAGAATGTCGTTTTCCAGTGTTCATATTTAAATTCAGCCTCCGGAGTGCCGGGTTCAACTTCGAACTTATCTGGCTTCAGTAGTTGCGCAATTGTAGACATCGCAGATGCGCGCGAGAGAAATTAAAGACAAAACCAAGGAATATTTGGTTTTATTCCAAATAAATTGTCGCACATATTTGTCAGTAAGAAAAGGTATGACAATAATAGTTTTTGACATTAATACACAAACCGAGAGATGCTGAAGAAGGTTTTAATGTACACTACAATAGAGGAGCGCTGGGAGAGTAAAGGAGAGAGTACAGCATACACAGTGCACGCAGTGAACGACGTTGACGAATTGGCAGCCATTGCAACTTAGATCTTACGAAGATTGAAAATGAACCTGATGCAGTTATTTAGCATACGGTCGAGTTTGTTAAGCAGTTCTTCACGGAGTTCGAAACAACAAACGTCACCGTAATCCACCAGTGGAACTATAAGGGCTTGAACCAGCAGAGACTTTATATTAAAAGGTAAAAAGTTTTTTAGTCGATAGAAAGATCGCAAAGAACCTGTAACTTTACCGCAGACGTTAGTAATGTGAGTACGCCAATCGAGACTACTGTCCATATACAGCCCGAGATCTTTCACACTAGAGCTGAAAGGGATGACACTATTACCAAAGACGACGGGTGGGAGGGCTCCAATGTCAACTCGGCTCAACAAGCGCGGACTGCCAATCAAGATGGCTTGACATTTACTGGCGTTTACATGCAGGCCGAAATTTGCAGACCACGCGTTTATAGCCTCTAAGTCCCGGTTCATGTTCCTAATTGCGGCTGGTAACTCTTCAACCTTCTCCTGAATGTAAACCTGCAAATCATCAGCATAAAGGTGATACGCACAATGAAGTATAACCAAGGATATAAAATTAATAAATAATGAAAACAAAAGAGGTGAGAGAATGCCGCCTTGAGGTACACCAGCTTCAAGATCCACCCAGCTAGAAGAGGAATCACCTAATCTTACTCTCTGCTTGCGTCCTCGAAGATAGGAACAAAACCAATTTAAAACTTCGGGTGGGAGTATACGGGAAAGAATTGACAGAAGAATGTCATGGTCGACGTTATTAAATGCGCTGGAAAAATCGATTAACACTAAGACAGTAATTTTTGAGTTTTCCATGCCAGCCCTTACATCATTAGTTACTTTTAACAAAGCAGAGGTGGTACTGTGCCCCGGTCTGAAATCTGAATCCAGATTGAAGTGGAGAGAGGATTTTGTTTTGGAGTACAAACGCGGAGAGCTGCTTTTGAACACATGCTTCTAGAACCTTGGATAAATAGGGAAAATGGAAATAGGACGAAAATGGGATGGCTGTAAAGGATAAGGGATTTTAGGTAAAGGACGAATAAAGGCTTTACCCCATAGTTTAGGAAATGTAGAGGACTCAATTGAAAAGTTAATAATGAGTGTAATGGCTGGCAAGAGTTCGTCAATAATAGGAAGTAACATCTGCCGACAAATGTTATCACAGCCTACGGCTTTAGAGCCAATGCGTTTGATGGTAGTTTTGATCTCACCCGGAGTAATTGGAGAAAAATGGAAAATTTCATCGATAGCAAAAGGTAAACTTCCCAAATAGGCAATGGTTTGACGTTTGGTTTGAGAATCCAATGCAATGCAAGAAGAGAAGTGGATGTTAATATCATTTAAATTTATAGAGCTTTGCAAATCACATTGACTCGATTTGCCAATACCAATCGTGCCAAGGAATTTCCAAATGCTACCAGATGAAGAAGAGTATGATATTATGTTATTTAGAATATGTCGGCGTTTTGCATTGCGTATCACCTGGTTACACCGATTTCTTGCAGCCTTAAAGTCGATCCAATTGTCTTCAGACCGATGAGACCTAAATTTTCGGAATGCCCGATCCCTGCGTCTCATAAGCAGTTTAATATCCTCCGACATCCACGGTGCTGGTTTATGTTTTAATTTGATTCTCTTAAAAGGTGCGTGGGTGTCGAATATATCGGTTATTTTACTATTAAAGATCTGGACCTTATTGTCGATAGAGGTCTCTGATATAAGAGGCTCCCAATCGATCTCTGCTGCATCTAACTTTAATCTATCGGTGTCTATACGAGATAAACAACGTCTGTATATAATTTTAGGACGAAATTTTGCAGGTTTTAGTTTATACCGAACAAAGGTAAGGTCATGGAGAGAAAAGGAAGGAGCAGGATATTGACCGTGAGAAAGAACTGATAAAGGACTAGAAGTCAGAATTAAGTCCAGCCATGTATCCTCACCGTTGATGTTGTGATGTGTGGCTTGAAGAGGCAAGTTATGTAAACTGCAAGATTCTAGCATATGTTTAAGCTTTTGAGAACGCGACGATAAAATGTCCAATAAATAAGTATTAAAATCTCCCATGATTATGTGATGAGTATAGTCTGTGCCAAAGAATTCTAGAACTGACTCTAAGTGGGAAAAATAGTCAACAGTAGGGGGACAATATAAAACTCCTAGGGCCAGCTTAGCTCCCCTAAAGCAGACTTCTAAAAAAATGTATTCAGCATTAGCTGTATATTGAGGAGACGAGGATGCTATTATCTTGTAAGAAAAGTCACTGCGTAGGTAGATAGCAACACCACCGTCACGTCTGTCAACACGATCATTGCGTATTAAGATGAAACCGGGTAAGCTGTATGATGTGAAGGGGAGGTGAGGTTTCAACCAGGATTCCGAGAAAAGTACTGCATGGACGTTACAACCAGTAAAAGTTTCCAACATGTCGCCAAAGTGACTGGGAACACTTTGGGCATTTATATGACATTTAATGAGCGTGTTGTTAGTGTTGCCAGTGTTGAAATTTTGTTGTAAGAGATCACCCAGAGCATTATCTACTGAATGGAAGCTATCGTCGTTACTTGAATTATTGAAACTTTCCACGGAAACAAAGAATTCATTATGTGACATTAACATTAAACAAAATATAAACTAATATAATATATAAAATAATGATATAGGATAATATATAAAAATATAAACTATTAATTCTAATTTATAATAAAAACTTTAGTAATTACTATTTCAACAACACCCGCCAGCTGACTTCGGGTACAATAATAATATATAATTAATGGGAACAAAAAAGAAAACGAACCAAACTTAAGCTTTGTAAAGAACTTACACATAACACAATGCAACAATAATAATTATTAAAAAAAAAAAAAAGTAATTACAATTATTATTGTGTTATTACCTATACTTCTTGGACTTCTTGGCCAAAAAGAAGAAAAAAAAAGTTTAAAAAGAAAGATGTCAAACGTGTCAGTTGTCAGCATGACAATTGACAGTTGACACTTGACAGATCTAATACCACCAACAGAATTCTTTGAATAATATTATTTATAAATAATTTTAAAAATTATAGTGTACCCTTAAAACATTATTGAAATCAAGTTATTACTTATCTAAAAATAAAATGAAAAGTACACACAGTGACACAGGATATTATATACAAAGCAATGAGAAAATATACTAATCTGAGTTAAGACCACAACTTGTTGACAATCTATATAACCTAGATGTTACTTAGTTAAGATTTATTAACACTTGAGGTGGTAGGGGTTGATGCTGCTTTTGGGTATTTTAGCAAAAGGGGCTGGAGCTCATCCAAGGAATGTAATTTATGTTGTTTGCCATCAGAGCTTTTAATAACAATGATGCCATCCTGAGTCCAACATGACCTTAAACCAAACTGCAGTCTAGCCTTTAAGAAAACGCCCTGCCTTGATTTGGTTAAGAACTCTTTCAATGCGTATGGAGTCCCCTTAAGCTTGGCTTTTGCTCTCCAAACAGCGGCTTTAATGTCAGTTGAGATGAACTTGACCAATATGGGTCGTACTCGTTGGGTGTCTGAATTTGATGTGATACCTAATCGGTGACATATCTTGATAGAACTGGCTGAGACGTCCTTCAAATGCAGCTTCTCTTGAAATATGTTAAGAAGTAAAGCTGTACAGTTCTCACCACTTTGCTCTTGAATACCAGAGATGATCAATGATTTCCTGCGGGACCTTGTTTCCATTATATCAAGTGCTTTGGAACATTCAGAGATCTGTGTCCGTAGAAGGCTGAGCATGGAAAAAGTGAGCTCTCTGAATGTACGAAACTCCTCAGCAACCTTGGCCACTGTATCCTTAGCAGTGGCTCCACACTGCAACTGTGCCTGGAGCTCGTCCATCTTCTTTACAACAAGATCCTCCAAATTCTGCTGTGCCTTCATTATATCTGACATTTGTGACATCTTGAAGATTATAAGTATGATTATTTTATTGTGTAAGTGCAGATGTAGATACAGGTGAATCAGCTGGCAGGTACAATATTTTATATTTGCTTATTGGTCCATAAAAAGTTCCGCTTATTTAGGATTACCAAAAAACTAAGTATTTTAATATAAAATCAATACTTTAGTGATTAAAATTTAGCATAAAACCAATAATTTTGTGAATTTAAGTAGCAGAGACTTGTGATTACTTTATTTGCACCTACCCGAAAAAACCTTATTATATTTTGGTTTTCTTTGAAAGATAAACTTATTATTCATATTTTTCATTATATTTTGTAACGTTAACAATGTTAAATTCAGATGTTTATACAGTTGCGTGACTTTTCGGATCAAATGGAGCACAATTTTAACTGTTTAGCTACCTTAAAACACTTTTTTTAATAAAACTAGTCTTGCATAATCCTGCTCATAAATTTAATTATTTTATGAAAGTAAATTACCTAAACATTATCAATGTTTTTCGATCAAAATCCGTAACGATACAAGGACAAAAATTGCGACCGTGACTAAATAGGAAATTTGATAGTGACTAAATTGAAACATAGGCAGTATTCACACACACAATAAAATATATCTAAAAGCGAGGGATCACCGGGAGCATTCGCTTGTAATGTAATGTTACAGAGTCCAGCATTACATCAGTGAAGGAGGAAAACCGAGCATTACAATGCGCATTTTGTAATGTAACATAAATTCTACGTGACAGTCAACTTGCTATGTAATGCTCAAAGTCGAATCTATATGTTGCATTTCATGCGAACAGTTGTCAATCAGGGAGGTATTATTGTAATGTAACGCTCAAAAATAAATGTAATGCTCAAAGACGAATCTATGATGTTACATTACATGTGAATGCTCCCGGGGAGGAGGAGCTTTAGGAAAATGAAAGAAGTGTTCAAAAAAAGATAAGTTTTATTTTGTAACATCATGATGCAACTTGCAACATTCAATTTCAATTTATCTCTGTAGCGTTTAGCTCACTGGGCCGGTGTTATCATCCGGCCGGCCATCCCTGTAAAAAGTGACCCTTAAAAAGCTGAAATGTGAAGCCCATATTGTGAAAAACAATGCAAAAAAAACAAGCAGTCATATTTCTTCCATCTAAAATACACAAAGCTTATTAACCCCGCATAAAAAAGCACTAATAAAAAGACTGTATGAAAATCGATTTAACTATTTGAGATTTTCAATGCAAACATATTAATATAAGTCTATAAAATACATACTGACATAATATACATACAGGCGAGGCGCAGAGTCAAGGTATGTTTTGTTTAAAACAGGGATATAAGAAATCCCTCTTTTTTTGTTCGGGCTAAACGTTATATTAATATATTTGTATCCTTTTTTAACCGACTTCAAAAAAAGGAGGTTATCAATTCGTCGCGTATGTATGTAATATTTCCAGAACTGCCCAATTTTCGAATATGTTAGTCTATCTCAGCGTCTGAACAAATGTGCCAAATTTCAAAAGCGTATGTATGTATATAGGTATATATGTATGTTTTTATGTTTGTGTTCGATTATCTCTGGAATTACCGCTTCGATTTCAGTAATTCTTTTTTTGTTGTACTAGGTATTGTTCAACTTAAAGAATAGTGCAAGTTTCATCAAAATCGGTGCAGTAGTTTTGGAGATAGGGAGTTTTAATTCTAAATTACGTACAATTTTGAAGTCGGTTTTATATTTTTAAAATACAGTTATATTATTATTATTATCCTGTTAAAAATCACAGTAGATTTATCAAAATGAACATTTTTACAATATTTAATAACACAATAACTCCTTTTCAAAATCGGATAACATTCCTTATGAACTACGCCTTATGTGTCCATTTCGTTACCGAAATCTGTCCCCTAATATGTCACGAAACTAAATGGACGTGACGAACCCTGCTTTGTCGGAATAATTTGCAAATTGAAAACATTGTTTTCATTAAAAAAGAACATAACGCAGTTTCATTGCACATTCAAATATAATAAGCTTTCAATAATAATATAATTTTCTTAAACCAACTTACCGATTTAACGCAAATATCGAAACTAAAGTGGACTTCTTAAGGCGACGCCTTGATAATTTGGCTGCAGCGATGCCGATTTTTCTCAGCAATGACTAAAGCTAAGAAATTGAAGTTCATTGTCAGTATTCATCATGTCTTTGTCTTTGAATTGCCCATAGCATAACACGATTGGACAACTTTTATAGCACAGAGTAATCAATCGAAAAGACCTCTGTAAAAAAAGGGATTCCTATTTTTCCAACAGAGGAGAGTGATTTAAGGTTCCAAAATTTGTACATAAATTGGTTCAAGCATGCACTTTAATTTGTGCATAGCTTATATGAAATGTATTTATGGTTTTTAAATTATGCGACAAAAACCATTTTGTCGCTTACGCCCTTTCCATTTTTTGCTGTTCCATTGCTTGTTTTCTATGAGAGGCCGGGCCGGCCTCTCATAGAAAACAAGCAATCTAAAACATATCCAACACGGTTTCTTACTTTAACGCTGCGTCACCTTAATTGACTTCGCGGGGAGCACGCTTCGTCGTCACAGGTTTTGAAAAACTGACAGGGGCAAGATAAAACAACTGGCCCTTTTTAAATTGATAACGAGGCCATGACGAAGAAATTAAAAGAGCTTTAGTGGATTTAAGCTCAGGAGGCCAGAAAAATGCGTGACTAAAGTGGACTGTCCACGTAACTCAAAATGTTGACTAACGATATCGTCAAGGATTTTATTGTATTCTTATATTAATATGGGTTAAAAAAATAGTTTAAAATAAAATACATATTACAAGCTTTTAAAATATACCTTTATGCTGAAATAAAATGCATAGGGAAAATTTAGTTTGAAAAATTCAGTAAACATGTGTGACATACTAAAATCATCGGATTTTTTGCAAACTTTTACTTATAATTAATTAATTAATTAGTATGGTAATTGTTGATTAATATATTTATTTGTAAAGGTAATTAACCCATCTTTTAGGGAAAAAAATATTAATGAAATAGGCTCGCAATATTTAGTGGTAATCACTTTAACCCATCAGTCGTGGCAAAACGAGACACAATAGCTTTTTCATTGTTATCGCGGCCGGATGTGGCCGCTTGGGGCTTCATGAATTGTTGTGACATTAGCTTTTGCGTAGGTGCAAATTTACACGGAATGACTCAGATGCTTTCGAAATGTGGTGCTGGCGCAAAATGCTCGGCATCCCCTGGACTGCACATCGAACAAACACGTCTATACTCCAACAACTCAAAATTACCACCCGCCTGTTCACTCTTTGTCTACAGAGATCACTCGCCTTTTTTGGCCACATAGCCCGCCGGGAGCCTAGTAATCTGGAGAGTCTCATACTAGCTGGGCAATTAGAGGGGAAAAGAGGCAGAGGCAGAGTGGCTACACGATGGACAGACGCGATTGTCAAGGCCACAGATATGTAGTATAGTATTGTAGAGTCAAGGCTGCAGACTGCATATTCCAGGAGGCACTGCATCAAGCAAAAAACAGAGACAAGTGGAGAATATTAAGGCAAGTACAGCCACAGACTAATAAGAGATACGAGGGCTGCTATTTATGTATCCGGAACTGGCCACTTACAAGAACAATATTTAAAAAGTAATTACAACATTTGAAAATAGAACTCTTTGGTTGAAGAATACATTTTGTTTCATGTGACTGTCAATTATTTTTCCATTGTGGCGTCATTTTGAAAATTGCGTGTCTTCATTTGCCATGGATTTAACGCGTGAACATTTTCGTGCAATGATTTACTACGATTTTCGGCGTGGGCTAAATCAACAACAGTGCTTTATTCAACTCACCGCAACTTTTGGAGATGAAGCACCATCAAAAACCACTGTTTATCACTGGTACAGTGAGTTTAATCGTGGGCGGTCTATGCTCACGGATGAAAATAAAGAAGGTCGCCCAAAAACAGCTGTTGTCCCACAAAATATAGATGCTGTGCGGGAACTAATAATGCGTGATCGTCATGTTACATATCGCGAGATTGAGGCGTCCTTAGGCATAAGTATGACGAGCATACATAAGATATTACACGAACATTTGGCTGTAAAAAAAATATGTTCGCGTTGGATTCCGCACAACTTGACAATCGATCAAAAACGGGCTCGTGTCGATTAGTGCAAAAAAATGATAAAAAAATACAACCGTGGTACGTCAAAAGCCGTTTATAATATCTACACAGGTGATGAATCTTGGATCTATGCATATGACCCCGAAACTAAACAACAGTCAACAGTGTGGGTGTTCCAAGATGAGCCGAAACCAACAAAAGTTACTCGTGCAAAAAGTACTTTGAAGCAAATGGTCGCCTGTTTTTTTGGAATTAATGGACATGTGGCTACAGTGCCATTAGAGAATCGTAAAACGGTTAATTCTGAATGGTATACGACCATTTGTTTACCAGAAGTCTTTGAAGAAATAAGAAAGGACAACCGACAACGCAGAATCATATTACATCACGACAATGCTAGCTGTCACACCTCAGCTGAAACAACTCAGTTTTTGGAGGGTCAAAAGATCGAATTGACTGGTCATCCGCCGTACAGCCCTGATTTGGCACCTAACGATTTCTTTTTATTTCCATACGCGAAGAAAAAATTACGTGGTCAACGTTTTTCGAGCCGCGAAGAGGCTGTTGATGCGTTCAAAATGCACGTTTTGGAGATACCTCAATCAGAATGGAAAAAGTGCTATGAAAATTGGTTCCAGCGTATGCAAAAGTGTGTCGATCATCGCGGCGAATATTTTGAAAAGCAATAAAACCATATTAAATGATATATGTTTGTTTCTTTTTTAATTCCGGATACATAAATAGCAGCCCTCGTACTAGGGTAAGGCCGCCAGTAGTCAGCCCCACACCAGTAGTCAGCCTTTTCCGGCTAAAAACCTATAGAAATAGCGTTCTATTACAAATTAACCAATCAAATTACTTTTAAAAAAAGCTTGGCCTTATTGGTCAGTTCAGAACGTCACAATGACGCTAAGTGGCTGCAAGAAATGGTAATCTGATTCCAATTCGACGTTGTCACTAGTCGAGCCAAGATTTGGCGTGTGCGCCAAAATTTTCTTAGTGGGAAGTGCCCGACAAAAAGGTGAGTTACTGTGATTTCTTATTAACTTTTGTGTCATGTTTTATTAAAATATGTTGTTATTACATTTTTACGTCTAAATCAAATGAATTATAAAACAGTTTCTTTATAGTTATTTAAATAATGAGGTGGCTGACTACTGGGTATGTGTTTCTTGTACGTTATCTAGTGTTCGGCCACCCCCGGCTGAGTACTGGTCATACAAAATTCCATATAAAAACCAGTAGTCGGCCGCCTAACTAGATACGGTCGAACCACGGCTGAGTACTGGTGAGGTATACCCAGTGTTCAGCCATCGGTAACTTACGCTGCTTAATTTATTCATTTATTTATGAAGCACCTACCTACCAAGACGTAACTTCTTAGTTTTTTGGCATTGTCAGAGACCAGACATGCATTGTTTATTTGTTTCAGTTCTATAGGTCTCTTTCGAGGCCTATCTAAGGAGAGGCTGACTACTGGTAGCTATTTGGCCGAGAACTGGGTTGTGACGGCTGAGTACTGGGGAAATGTGCCTTATTTTGAAAAATACTTTATTTTCAATACTTCTTAAGAAAAATTATCTTATATGTTAATTTCATAACAAAGTTTAATAAATGATTAAGTGAATGAGTACAAAAGGTTTTTGATTACTATTTTAAATAATTTTCTATCCACATTTAAACTTGCGCTTTCCACGAAAAGGCTGACTACTGGTGCCAGTACCCTACAGATTAAATTTGTATTCTGTGCTACGGATAGTACCTACAGCTCGACAAGGCTTTAGGGCGAAGCCAAACGAGCGTAATTTTGTGAGTCGTGAGCCGCAGAATTTCTGCCGGGCAGAATTTTTTTTATACAAATGACAACTCATTTTGAGTCGCCGTGTAAATCAAACATGACTTTTGTATGAAACTGAATGCAGCAGAATTCTGCCCGGCAGAAATTCTGTGACTCACAACTCACAAAAAAGTGAGAAAAGTGTGTCAGCTCCGACGCACGACTGGAGTTTACTCCTTAAGTACGAGTATCTATATATATGATTTTATATATATATATATATATAATCATATATATAGATACTATATATATGATTATATATTATATATATAGATTACAGATATAGATTATATATATATATATATATATATATAATCATATATATAGATACTCGTACTTAAGGAGTAAACTCCAGTCGTGCGTCGGAGCTGACACACTTTTCTCACTTTTTTGTGAGTTGTGAGTCGCAGAATTTCTGCCGGGCAGAATTCTGCTGCATTCAGTTTCATACAAAAGTCATGTTTGATTCACACGGCGACTCAAAATGAGTTGTCATTTGTATGAAAAAAATTCTGCCCGGCAGAAATTCTGCGGTCCAGGACTCACAAAATTACGCTCGTTTGGCTTCGCCCTAAAGCCTTGTCGAGCTGTAGGTACTATCCGTAGCACAGAATACAAATTTAATCTGTAGGGTACTGGCACCAGTAGTCAGCCTTTTAGTGGAAAGCGCAAGTTTAAATGTGGATAGAAAATTATTTAAAATAGTAATCAAAAACCTTTTGTACTCATTCACTTAATCATTTATTAAACTTTGTTATGAAATTAACATATAAGATAATTTTTCTTAAGAAGTATTGAAAATAAAGTATTTTTCAAAATAAGGCACATTTCCCCAGTACTCAGCCGTCACAACCCAGTTCTCGGCCAAATAGCTACCAGTAGTCAGCCTCTCCTTAGATAGGCCTCGAAAGAGACCTATAGAACTGAAACAAATAAACAATGCATGTCTGGTCTCTGACAATGCCAAAAAACTAAGAAGTTACGTCTTGGTAGGTAGGTGCTTCATAAATAAATGAATAAATTAAGCAGCGTAAGTTACTGATGGCTGAACACTGGGTATACCTCACCAGTACTCAGCCGTGGTTCGACCGTATCTAGTTAGGCGGCCGACTACTGGTTTTTATATGGAATTTTGTATGACCAGTACTCAGCCAGGGGTGGCCGAACACTAGATAACGTACAAGAAACACATACCCAGTAGTCAGCCACCTCATTATTTAAATAACTATAAAGAAACTGTTTTATAATTCATTTGATTTAGACGTAAAAAATGTAATAACAACATATTTTAATAAAACATGACACAAAAGTTAATAAGAAATCACAATAACTCACCTTTTTGTCGGGCACTTCCCACTAAGAAAATTTTGGCGCGCACGCCAAATCTTGGCTCGACTAGTGACAACGTCGAATTGGAATCAGATTACCATTTCTTGCAGCCACTTAGCGTCATTGTGACGTTCTGAACTGACCAATAAGAAGGCCAAGCTTTTTTTAAAAGTAATTTGATTGGTTAATTTGCAATAGAACGCTATTTCTATAGGTTTTTAGCCGGAAAAGGCTGACTACTGGTGTGGGGCTGACTACTGGCGGCCTTACCCTAGTATCTCTTATTAGTCTGTGGCTGTACTTGCCTTAATATTCTCCACTTGTCTCTGTTTTTTGCTTGATGCAGTGCCTCCTGGAATATGCAGTCTGCAGCCTTGACTCTACAATACTATACTACATATCTGTGGCCTTGACAATCGCGTCTGTCCATCGTGTAGCCACTCTGCTTCTGCCTCTTTTCCCCTCTAATTGCCCAGCTAGTATGAGACTCTCCAGATTACTAGGCTCCCGGCGGGCTATGTGGCCAAAAAAGGCGAGTGATCTCTGTAGACAAAGAGTGAACAGGCGGGTGGTAATTTTGAGTTGTTGGAGTATAGACGTGTTTGTTCGATGTGCAGTCCAGGGGATGCCGAGCATTTTGCGCCAGCACCACATTTCGAAAGCATCTGAGTCATTCCGTGTAAATTTGCACCAACGCAAAAGCTAATGTCACAACAATTCATGAAGCCCCAAGCGGCCACATCCGGCCGCGATAACAATGAAAAAGCTATTGTGCCTCGTTTTGCCACGACTGATGGGTTAAAGTGATTACCACTAAATATTGCGAGCCTATTTCATAAATTTTTTTTTTCCCTAAAAGATGGGTTAATTACCTTTACAAATAAATATATTAATCAACAATTACCATACTAATTAATAAATTAATTGAGAAAAGTGTGTCAGCTCCGACGCACGACTGGAGTTTATATAATAATATAATATTCCGATGTCCGATGATTCCAAAAACGTGACACATTTTTTCGTTACTTGTTTAATAGGTTTTACCCCTCGAATTTTTCTCATACCGGGCGCCTTATATATGAAAATCGATTCTTAAGGAGTAAACTCCAATTACGCTCGTTTGGCTTCGCCCTTAAATGAACGTGGCGAAAAAAGGAACTAACGCTGCCATCATACAAAAACGTCATTTTTGACAGTTCTCCTTTACGAGCACCCCATTGACTTTTATAGAGTAATTTTGTTGAGTTATCTTTTTTTTATCTCCATATTTTATTGTCCCTGACCGGGCTGGGCCTGAAGACAAGTGGCAAAGCGCTAACGCTTACGCTAGCGCTACAAAATGTATGCGATTTGACATAAGTCATCGCTTCGCTAGCGAATACTAATGTCAAATCCAGTCGTAATGGTCGTAATGAATAAAGAAAAGTTCCGTTCCCAAAGGGCTTGTACCCTTTGGGTACGGGGACCCTATTACTCTTCGATGTTTGTCTGTCCGTCTGTCTTTCGCCGGGCTGTATTTCAATAACCACTCGCACTTGGTTTGACTATATTATATGTGAGCAATTTCAAATGATTTTTGGAACGGAGTACCTTATCGCGCGTTCGGCGTAAAGGCAGCTAGACAGAACGATATTTGACCTCGACACTTTTTTATTAGTACCTGCATGGTATACCTGTGCGTCAACTAGATGGCATTTTTTGAGAATAATCAGCGACGCGTTGTTAGCGTTCCTGGCCGTCTATAGATGGCGTTTTTTAGGGTTCCTTACCCAAAGGGTAAAAACGAGACCCTATTACTAAAGCGCAACACACACTGAGCCCGCCGGGCCGGCGACATATGTCGGCAACTTTTTGTCGGCGGCCTAGTTGGCGGCTTCACTTATTACAAGTCGAAAAATTTTGTCGGCGGCATGTCGGCGGCTTGAGATGAGAAATTTAATTGGCAGTCAGTGATTGGTCAGTGATTGCCGCGTGTGTGTCGCCGGGCAACTGAGCGCAGGCGACCCAAGCCGCCAACATGTCGGCGGGTAGCACGCGCGGGCGCATGTTGCCGATATCATTCTTTTCATACAGGCCGCCGGGTTGTGTCGCCGACATATGTCGCCGGCCCGGCGGGCTCAGTGTGTGTTGCGCTTAAGACTTCGGTGTCTGTCTGTCCGTCTGTCTGTCTCCAGGCTGTATCTCAAGAACGGTGATAGCTAGAGAGTTGAAATTTTCACAGATTACGTATTTCTGTTGCCGCTATAACAACAAATACTAAAACAAAATAAATCAAATATTTAAGGGGAGCTCCCATACAACAAACTTGATTTTTTTGGCATTTTTCGCTCTATATCAATAATGGCAGCAGGTAGGCACTTGATATTTTCACAAAGATCTTAAATATTATATGTCTGACTACTTCAATAATTAAAAATAAAATAAAAATTTAAGGGGGGCCCCCCATACAAAAACATAATTTTTGGCCTATTTTTGCTCTATGACGGTACGGAACCCCTCGTGCGTGAGTCCGACTCGCACATGGCCAATTATTTTTAATATTTTTTTGAGTGTATACAATAATCTTATTTAGTGTATAATACGACGGATCGGGCTGAAATTTGGCATGCAGGTAGATGTTATGATGTAGACATCCGCTAAGAAAGAATTTGGATGAATTCCAACTCCAAGGGGCTAAAATAGGGGATGAAAGTCTGTATATAATAATACTTCTTAACGCGAGCGAAGCCGCGGGCAAAAGCTCGTAATATATAATATAACAGGACGCTCATATTATAACATCGTAATTTATCGATATCCTCGACAAATATCAACTGAGTGTCCCATCACTAAAGTCCGCCATGTTTAGTTCCTGGCAATATGGCGCCGGCCACACTTTTTTGTAGTTATGTCACTTCCATCTGTTTCCTTTTTCATTGGAGCACCCACGTTCATTTAAAACCTTGTCGCACTTTAAACAAAATCAAGTAAAAGTTTAGTATTTGACGTCCATGTGTGGAAGGCCGTGTTTGCCTTTATTTGCTTGTTTGTATATACGTCAATAATTTTGCCAAATGCAACAAATAGCCAATAGCAAATACAAATAGCCATATGAAGTGCCTCCATGAAGTGCCTCCATTAGAGTCACCAAAAGGTTTCTCGGTGATTCCTAGTCTTGTTTTTTTTTTTATAAAAGTTCATTTTTTTTATGCTGCAGCCGCACATATGCGTCTATCGCCCGAATGTTATATAACATGTGGCTTTGTGCGTTTTGTATGCTATATTATTGATGGAGGCACTAATTCACATGGCTATTTGTATTTGCTATTGGCTATTTGACATTTAATCAAGCAAATAAAGGCAAATACGGCTTTCCGCACATGGACATCAATTATCAAACTTTTACTTGATTTTGTTTACTTGCCTATTTGACTCCTTAGATGTGCGCAAAAAACCGACAAAGGTACGGATACAATATGTATTTGGTACTAGCTGTTGCCCGCGACTTCGTCCGCGTGGGCTTCCGTTTATAGCGCACGGTGTCAACAAAATTGGTGTAAAGCTTTTTAAAACCCTGGTACTTACCCCTTAAATCAAAATACCCAAAAACAGGTGTGCAGTGTGCTATGTGCACATAATATTTCATTTTTTCTTTATTTATACCGAATTTTATAACAATCGAAAGAATTGAAAAACCTAATTTAACATGGTACCACCTCTTATAGAAAGACGTATGAGCAAGCGATAGCGCGATGTAGGCGACTCTTCGCGCCATCTGCTATGAATTTTCGGAACTAGCTTAATTTGAACAAATTTACGCATAAACACCCCCTTACAACCCCTTTTTTCAGTTAAAAAGTAGCCTATGTCCTTTCTCAGGCTTTAGACTATTTGTGTACAAAATTTCATTACAATCGGTTCAGTAGTTTTAGCGTGAAAGCGCGGCAGACAGACAGAGATACTTTCGCATTTATAATATTAGTATAGATTTAAAGCTTATTTAGCCCCCCCCCCCCTTACACAACTTTAGCTTTAAGTACCCATAAACTATTAATTTTATCAATGGTAGGTTACGTCACTGCATAGATAAAGTACTGAGTAGTGAGTTATTTATCAACGTGTATAACAAATAACAATCGAAACAATCGAAAAATTCAACTCAACATGGTACCATCTCTTATAGAAAGACGTATGAGCAAGCGATAGCGAGATGTAGGCGACTCTTAGCGCCATCTGTTATGAATTTTTGGAACTAACTTAATTTGAATAAATTTACGCATAAACACCCCCTTACAGCCCCTTTTTCCAGTTAAAAAGTAACCTATGTCCTTTCTCAGGCTTTAGACTATCTGTGTACAAAATTTCATTACAATCGGTTTAGTAGTTTTGGCGTGAAAGCGAGACAGACAGAGATACTTTCGCATTTATAATATTAGTATAGATAGGTCATATTTGTCAAATAGGCAAATAAGGCCAATACTTTGCCAAACATGCCGTCTGCATAGTGATTGTTTGGCGAATACATCAAATACGCAAAATATACAAATAGCCATGTGAAGTGCCACTTTAAGAGTGGGTTGCACGAACTAACTTTAACTTTAACTGTAACTTTAACTTTAACCTTAACTTTTACCCATAAAGTTAAGTACCTATCGGAATAGAGAAACAAAGGCCTGAGCAAGCGAGATGTCACTATCAGTAACACTGCGTGGTAGAAAGAGAAGCGTGATTTGAGGTTGCATAGCTTTTTTTTCATCTGTTTGACAGTCTGTCTGACCCTGTGCCGATCGTTGTCAATTTGGGATCTCAGAAAAATTGTGATTTTAAGTTAAATAATGAATAATTTTTAGAAATACTGCTCTAGAAACATAGTTAAATGTTTGTGGAATGATTGTGGATCCACACATCGAAAAAACCCGGACAAATATTCATTTCACAGGTGAATTATTCTACATCGACAGGACCTAGTTTTAAGTTTATTTTTGCCAATTCCCTACGAGTTACTGGTATTGATTTCGATAATTCACTTCTATTTAAGTTTATTTATATGGAAAACATAACTTGACTAGCCATGGTGCACAATTTAAGGATATTTTGTGTAAACAATTTTCATATATTTTACACTAGGGCTGCATCAAGTTATCGATAAGTTGTATCGATATGAAAATATTTTTTAGTTAAGTATACTAATATTATACTAATTATCTAGGAATGTTGAAATGATAACATACTCATCCGTAGTTTATAATTAGTTTAAGTAAGTATATTAATATATTATCATACATAATTTATCGTTTTTAAGGTTCCGCACCCAAAGGGTAAAAAGTCCTAGTAGTGGGGTCCCGTTCTACTACTAAGACTTCGTTGCCTGTCCGTCTGTCCATCCGTCCGTCTGTCTGTCTCCAGGCTGTATAACAAGAACCGCTATAGTAATAGACTTCTGAAATTTCCATAGATGTAATGTCATTCTACATCCAAGGCTGCTCATCCAAGATAGGGGAATAGTTGAAAGCACTTCTGCAAGATGGGCATCAAATAAAAGGGCTCATTGAGAGTGAATTGAAAATTAATAGGGTCTAGTGAAGTCGTGTCGTGTCGTGTACTGATGTGACGTGACGTAACCTGTCGTGTCGAATCGTGTTGTGGCGAGTCGTCGGGCAAGTTGCAACTTGCGTGTAAACGCAGCACAAGAATCACGCCACCCGCTGACGTCACATCGCCTGATTCTCGGGGATGCTCCTACGCACCGCGCTAGCTCCGCCCATGGCAATATGGCCGCACGCGTATCGATTGCCTATTGGTCTACGCGTTGCGGCCATGTTCCCGAGCAACCCCGCTCCGACATAAAAATGGTCAAGTGGGAGTCGTAATTATTATTAATTATTTTGGGTTATAAATTGACGAATTTTGTAATGAATAGGGACATTCACTATTTTTAGGGCTTATTGTTAACTTGGTGTCCGTATCGCGAATTATTGTAAGATAGTGAATATATCGGAGTGTTTGTTTTTCGGCATCTTTTATTTATTTCCTTTTAAATTTAAATTAGTAATTTTGAGTTTTGGCAATTTTTCTAAAAGTGAAATTAAATTAAAATAAATAGTAAATTCCTAGTAAATTAATATTAATCGTAGGTAGCTAGGTAGCTCCCCCTGAGCCACCAGCTGCCTTCACTGGTGACCCCTAGTCAGCACACGCCCCTTCGGTTCATCATCAGCATCAGCCCAGGTGACCCAAATGGCGGACCAAGGTAGGACACTTCCGGCTGCACCAACCGCTGCACCAGCCGCTGCACCTGCCGCTGGACCAGCCTCCGCGCCTGCGAGTGAACCTGCACCTGCCAAGGACGTTCTGCAAGAAGCATGCCGTGTTGGAGTACGGACACCTACTTTCAACTCAGAAGACCCAATGCTATGGTTTGCACAGTTGGAAGGTCAGTTTCTTTTATCTAATATTACGGCGGACACCACCAAGTTCTACTTCGTACTGTCTCAACTGGACCCCCAGCATACCATGGCAGTTCGGGACCTGGTCGTTTCTCCACCAGCTTCAGGCAAGTATGAGAAGCTGAAGAGCGAGCTGATCAAGAGATTGTCAGCATCACAGGAGCGGAAGCTAAAGCAGTTCGTCTTGCATGAGGAGTTGGGCGATAGAAAACCCTCGCAGTTTCTCCGCTACCTGCAGCAACTGGCCGGTCCCACCGTACCTGAGGATCTCATACGTACGATATGGTCCAGTAGACTACCAACCAACTTGCAAACCGTAGTCGCATCGCAGGTGAATATGAGCCTCGAGAACGTAGCTGAATTGGCGGACAGGATCAACGACATCGTTACAGTGAACGGGCAAGTAGCTGGCGCCAGTGCACCCCCGATGCCACCGATGGTAGATTTTTCACCTGCTTCAACTTCTACTCAGCAATCAATCGAGATGTTGACCCGGACGGTAGCCGACTTGAGCAGAAGGTTGGAGACAATGAGCATGGAGCTCCGTGAACGCCATCGCTCCCGATCCAGAGGTCCATCATGGAGATCCCGTTTTCGTTCCCGCTCTCGTTCCCAGTCCAGAGATCGCTCCTTCTGCTGGTACCACCACCGGTTTGGCGACCGGGCTCTAAAATGCATCCAGCCCTGCACCTACAAGAAGAAGCCTGGTAGTTCGGGAAACACCTTGGGCAGCCATTAGTGGCGGCGAACGACTGCCTAGCTATTTCGAGCCGCCTGTTCATCACGGATCGTAAAACTAAGGTACAATACTTAGTAGATACGGGTTCAGACCTGTGTGTATTTCCGCGATCCGCTGTACGGGAGCCACGCATCAAGACCAAGTACGAACTGTTCGCTGCGAATGGAACAGTTATTGCCACTTATGGTTATTTGCCGCTTACATTGGACTTAGGCCTGCGTCGCGCATTCACTTGGCGATTTATAGTTGCAGACGTCTCCAAGCCCATCATCGGCGTCGATTTTCTAGGTTTCTACAACCTACTTGTCGACTGCCGCAACCAACGCTTGATCGACGGTGTCACATCCATCACAGTTGCCGCACCTCGCGTCAAGGCTGCTGAAAATATTTCATCAGTCCGCACAACCCTGGGGAATACGGACTACGATAGACTGCTGAGAGAGTTCCCCGAAATTACGCGCCCTGCTGGTAGACCAGGTACTCCCAAGCACAACACAGTGCATCATATTCGCACTACTCCAGGTCCTCCAACGTCCAGCCGCCCTCGTCGTCTTGATCCTGCGCGGATGAAAATCGCAAAACAGGAATTCGACGAGATGCTGCTGAGTGGTACAGCGCGCAGATCAGAGAGCGCTTGGTCTTCGCCTCTTCACCTAGTCCGCAAGAAGGATGACAGCTGGAGACCCTGTGGGGACTACAGAGCGCTGAACGCTCGCACAGTTCCAGACAGATACCCCATCAGGCACGTTCAGGATTTCGCTGACCAGCTGGTAGGTAGCACCATGTTTTCCACCGTGGACTTGATCAAGGCCTACAACCAGATCCCTGTTGCTGAGGAGGATATACCCAAGACTGCCATCACGACACCCTTCGGATTATACGAATTCCCGTATATGACATTCGGGCTTCGTAACGCTGCGCAAACCTTCCAGCGTTTTATGGACGAGGTTCTCCGAGGGTTGGACTTTTGCTATGGATACCTGGACGATATTCTGGTCTTCAGCCGAGATGATGAGGAGCATCAGGAGCACTTAAAGACTCTTTTCAGAAGGCTAGCAGAGTATGGAGTCCTGATCAACACCAACAAATGCAATTTCGGCCAGTCTGAGGTGAAGTTTCTGGGTTACAGAGTTTCTGCCGCAGGTATTCGACCTCTTGAGTCCAAAGTGCAAGCAATCCTGGACTTCCCAGCACCCAAGACAATTAAAGATTTAAGGCGTTTCCTGGGAATGATTAATTTCTATCGTCGATTCTTACCTTCCGCAGCTTCCTTGCAGGCACCCCTCAACAACCTTTTGACAGGACCGAAAGTCAAAGGCTCTCATCCAGTCACCATGACGCCGGAGCTGCAAGAAGCTTTTAATAAATGTAAGCAGAGTCTTTCACAGGCAGCACTCTTGGTTCACCCAGACCCTCAGGCCGAGCTTGCAATCCAGACCGATGCTTCTGACTCAGCGATCGGAGCTGTTCTGCAGCAGAGGAAGGACAAAGACTGGCAGCCGCTCGCTTTCTTCTCCAGGAAGCTCAGGCCATCTCAGAGGAAGTACAGCCCTTATGATCGAGAGCTCCTGGCTATTTACGAAGCGATCAGGTATTTTCGTTACATGGTCGAAGCAAGAACCTTCTCGGTGATTACTGACCACAAACCACTGACGTTTGCTTTTGCCTCACCTAGAGAGAACTGTTCTCCTCGTCAGTTCCGATATCTGGACTTCATCAGCCAGTTCACTACTGACATCAGATTCGTGGCTGGTAAGGACAACGTTGTAGCTGATACCTTGTCACGCATTAATGAAGTTTGTTTGCCCCTAGATTACCATTCCCTGGCCCGCGAACAAGCAACGGACTCCGAGCTGCAGGATTTGCTCCAGAATGGCTCGAGTCTCAAGTTGGAGAAGCTGAGGATGCCAGAGTCAGGTGTCGAGGTATATTGCGACACCGCTGCAGGTACACGACCTTTTATAACGAGATCTTTTCGCAGGCAAGTTTTTGACTCTCTTCATGGCCTGAGCCATCCAGGCGTGAAGGGAACAGTTCGCCTTGTATCAGAAAGGTTCGTCTGGCCTGGAATACGCAGGGAATGTCGACAATGGGCTAAGGAGTGTCAAGCATGTCAGAGAAGCAAAGTGACGAGGCATACGACAGCACCTTTGTCAGCATTTAAGACTCCATCAGCACGCTTTCGCCACATCCATCTCGATATTATTGGTCCCTTACCTTTATCTTCTGGCTTCAGGTACTGCCTCACAGTCGTCGATCGCGTCACCCGTTGGCCTGAGGCGTACCCGCTCCAGGACATCACTGCCGAGACCTGCGCAGCCGCCCTGACCTCTGGGTGGATCGCGCGGTTCGGCTGCCCCGAGCACATCACCACCGACCGTGGCAGGCAGTTCGAGTGCCACACCTTCAAGGAACTCGCTGCCCTGGTCGGGGCCTCTCACCACCTGACCACCTCCTACCATCCTGCTGCCAACGGCCTGGTTGAGCGTTTGCATCGCCAGCTCAAGGCCGCCATCACCTGCCACGCCACTACGAGCTGGACTGAGGTGCTGCCCTGGGTGCTCCTTGGCATCCGCAGCGCGTGGAAAGAAGACCTTCAGGCATCGGCAGCAGAACTAGTCTTCGGCGAACCGCTACGTCTACCTGGCCAGTTCTTCACTTCCACTGTCAACGAGCCGGTAGACATGAGCAGCTTGGTGAGCAGACTTCGTTCACACATGCAGAAGCTGACACCTCAACCCACGTCTTGGCACACTAGCTCCAGTCGACCGTTCTATGTGCCTAAAGACCTGGACAAGGCATCGCACGTCTTCCTCCGCCAGGGTCCTGCACGAAGACCACTTGAAGCCCCGTACCTTGGACCATACAAGGTGCTCCAGCGTGACGAGAAGACGATGGACTTAGAAATCAAAGGGAAGACGCAGAAGGTCACGATAGACCGCGTGAAACCAGCTTTCGTCGCGAGAGAGACGCCTTCATCAACCCTGGACAGTCCACCGGCCGAAGACCAGACTGCGGTCAAGAAGACGAGGAGTGGACGCACGGTCCGGTTTCCCGATTTTTTCCGCCCGTAGTCACGGTCTCAGCGGGGGAGTAGTGTGGCGAGTCGTCGGGCAAGTTGCAACTTGCGTGTAAACGCAGCACAAGAATCACGCCACCCGCTGACGTCACATCGCCTGATTCTCGGGGATGCTCCTACGCACCGCGCTAGCTCCGCCCATGGCAATATGGCCGCACGCGTATCGATTGCCTATTGGTCTACGCGTTGCGGCCATGTTCCCGAGCAACCCCGCTCCGACATAAAAATGGTCAAGTGGGAGTCGTAATTATTATTAATTATTTTGGGTTATAAATTGACGAATTTTGTAATGAATAGGGACATTCACTATTTTTAGGGCTTATTGTTAACTTGGTGTCCGTATCGCGAATTATTGTAAGATAGTGAATATATCGGAGTGTTTGTTTTTCGGCATCTTTTATTTATTTCCTTTTAAATTTAAATTAGTAATTTTGAGTTTTGGCAATTTTTCTAAAAGTGAAATTAAATTAAAATAAATAGTAAATTCCTAGTAAATTAATATTAATCGTAGGTAGCTAGGTAGCTCCCCCTGAGCCACCAGCTGCCTTCAGTGTCATGACATGTCGTGTCGTATTGTGCCGAGTTTTAGAAAATGCCCGGTTGAAACCGGTCACCCTTCATGCGCGAGTCTGACTCACACTTGGCCAATTTTTCAGATTTCCTGCTGACCTGGATACCAGAAATTCATGGCTTACAATAATTAACCGTCCAAACTGGACTCCGAAGAAAAGTTCATGCATACTTAATTATGCAGCAAGCATTTTGAAGAAAAGTCACATTTTACATCAAAATTACAATTTTATTATATTATATCTATGCAGTTTTATTTTATCCCATTTTATTATTTTTACAATCTTACAATTATTATTCCATGATCGATATTTTGTCGAATTACAAGATGTTTGTACACACTGACCTCCATTATACAAGTACGCTGGACTAATGATACCCTTTGAAATGACAGCTATTTTTGGTGCCTATTTGAAGCGGAATCAGCTGTCCCATTATCAGGGATAGGAACTAAAGTTGACGTAAAAATGACGTTTAAAGTCGCCATCATGTCGCCATATTGGCGCTGATAGCAGTAGTGGGAGTATTTGGAACTAATACTAGTGATGTACAACTGTCTTTTCTATTATCGATGAAATGTTTCCAGATTCAGATAATGTCGACCATTAGGACAAAATTATTAAATTGAATAACACAAACGCCACATATTTGTATTAAAGATTACAGACTTCCTCTCCGTAATTTATATAGGCGTAATAAATTAACAACGATTTCATACGTAAATAACGTGAAGTACCTATCTATAATCCATTTATTTTTACCAGTTAGCACTTCGAAAAACTAAAAACAAAACTGAAGATAAGCTTCTAACAAAAACTTTGTTGTATTGTATTTTCTAATTTCATTCCTAATATTATCAAAGTAGTGCTAAAGTGTATCGTATTAAAGCTGAACAAAGCTGAATAAGTGTTCTGTGTGATTAGACCCTAACTAATCTCATGATATAATATTATAAAGCGGAAGAGTTTGTTTGTTTGAACGCTCTAATCTCAGTTCAAAACTGCTGGTCCAATTTGAACAATGATTTCAGTGTTAGATAGCCCATTTTATATATTTTATCACGCTGAGACTAATAGGAGCTAAGAAATAGAGGAAAATGTGGAAAAAGCGGGGGAATGTATAACGTGAAGGATTATATAGGCTATTTTTTGTGGACCAATTTGTCTGTGAAATTAGATATTTACGTGGGAGAAGCCCCGCGGAACGTCTAGTAATAATATAAAAGTTCCCTATTTATTTATGGATCTAGCAAGCCAATTTTATCGATTTACTTTATCTCA
Organism: Polyommatus iphigenia; assembly: GCA_963422495.1. NCBI lineage: Eukaryota > Metazoa > Arthropoda > Insecta > Lepidoptera > Lycaenidae > Polyommatus > Polyommatus iphigenia. The sequence continues at coordinate 7,580,589 of OY730184.1, forward strand.
TTTGATTTTCGCCATTTTGGCGCTGATTGCAGAAGTGCGAGGGAAATTAACTAATTGGACATTAACCAATCCATCCATAAATAAATATGGAACGTTTGAATACATTTTTTATTGGGGTGGAGTAGGTAAGGTATTTATAAATAATAAAAATATATATGTGCGATACTTTAATATTATATTTTATTAGTTACCGTTACACAGTTACAGTCTATGAAGAAAGAGTAGACGCTGAAATAAATTTTCCAAACATAATCACGATCAAATGGTAGTTTTTGCGCCTTGTATTTTCACAGAGAACGTTTGTACACTTCAAATAGTAACGGCAAGCGGTAGTAGCAATTTTGGAACGCCAACCATGCTTTTCAATTTTTTTCAACCATATTATTCCAGTCTTCCTTCGTCAGATGGAAACCTGTCAATTATTTTAAGGGCATAATATGTATTTGATAATAAAAATCGGTTATCGGAGATTTCAATACAATTATTATAGATATCGATAAGTTTTATCGACAGAAAACTCCAGCACTATTGAATTTTATTGTTTATCAAAAATCGGTAAAACAAAGGTAAATATGTGGTGAATACGGTATAATAAGATTAGTGCCACATTTTTAAGTGCCTATATTATCAATAAAAGTTTAATATCGTAGAAATTAGCTGTTAAAATCACTTACTTGTGAAATGTAACCCCACATCCCTTTTTGTACCGCGTTTTACATAACATACACTCTTTCATAGTTTAACTATGAACTACCACCACTTATTTATTAACCCCCGACCAAAAAGAGAGGTGTTATAAGTTTGACGTGTCTGTCTGTCGGTCTGTCTGTCTGTGGCATCGTAGCATCCAAACGGGTGGACCGATTTTGATCTAGTTTTTCTTGTTTGAAAGCTGACATGACCGAGAGTGTTCTTAGCTAGTGTTCATCATCATCAGCCTGCTCATTGCTGAAATATCTCGGTTTATCCGGTTCGTGATAGGACGATTAGCAACTTACAGTCGTTTGATAGGTTTTATATTTGCATTCTGATTCGTGACACTTATGAATAGGTATATACACATTATTGGAAAGTCGACCTGGTGCTGCAGCATCACCTGGTAATCAATAGGATACCCAACTCCTCACCAACTTAGAGCAGAAGTTTCGTGTATGGGCTCATTTTATTAAATCTACGTCTTACTGGTTGTCGCAATTATTGCGACAACCAGTAAGACGTAGATAAACAGTAAATATTTGCATGCTGCTGCTGCAGCATCACCTAGATTCTATAGGAGCCGAGCTCCGTATGAATCCAAAGTGGAGGTTTCATGTTTGGGCTCATATTGACGGCCTCATCCAAGAGGACATATTTTATAGATGGTATTCATTGGGATATGATCCAGTTGATAGGAATTATTCTGCACAAGTTTAAAAAGCATAAAATAAAATAAAATTAAGAAATTTAAAAAAACCCCCGCTAAAAAACTTTAAAAAGTAATGAAATAATATTTACTAACTTTAAGTTTAAATAATTCCTAAGAGTAAAGTAATATTTTAATCCATAAATGTTGTCACGGTGTGTCGGGGGACCGCCAAGTAAACTACCACAACAGCGACTTTTGCATTTTGTATCGCCATAATAGTAGCTGATTCTCTCGATTCGGGTCGCTGTGAACTGACCCTTAAACTATAATAGTATGTGAAATCAAACATCCACATTAGCGGTCCCCCGGCACACCTTGACAATATTTTTATTTATGGACTAAAATATTACTTTACTCTTAGGAATTATTTAAACTTAAAGATAGTAAATATTATTTCATTACTTTTTAAAGTTTTTTGGCGGGGGTTTTTTTAATATATTACTTAATCGCGTAAAACCTTTTAAAACACTTTAAAAACACGAAAACAATTCAAACGATTAAGCCATAGAGAATTAAAATACATACATGGTTACCAATGGTTACGTCAAATTTAGTTCCTATCCCTGACAATGGGGGAGCTGATTCCGCTTCAATTAAGTACAAAAAAAAAGTGGGTATCATCGATCCAGCGTACTTGTATAATAGAGATCAGTGTTTGTACATCACTGACACGCACACGTAAACATAATTGTATACACAGATGTAAATCAAATTTTGGTGAAGCTTCACAGCTCGGGATTGTTTCTCTATTCCGATAGGTATATTACCTTTATGCTTTTACCCCAATTCAAAATGTCAAATCTTTGGCTAAAGTTAAAAATGGACGCCATCAAGACGCCATATTTAACCATAACCATAGAGCTCGACAAGGTTTTAAATGCAGGTGGCGAAAAAAGGAACTAACGCTGTCATCATAAAAAAACGCCATTTTTGACAGTTCTCCTCACAGATTAAGGATAGGTAGATGGCTTCTTAGCTCGCCAGCGCGTGGCCATTTTATGCTTGTGTGCAATTGCCGTAGTGTGCGTGTAGGGATGGGCAATCTGCTTGTATATATCGATAAAAATATAAAATTAGACTACAGCTATCGACCAATAGTCGACCATAATTTTATGTTATAGATTTTTATTAAACGACATCAAAAAAGGAGGTTATCAATTCGATCCGCATGTTCAATTTAGGATATAATAAATTATGATCATTAAATTAGAAGTCGCTTTCAATTTGGTGAAAAGATATTATTTTATAAATATAAATTAATATTTTATAATAATATTAATTTATATTTATAAATTTAATAAATTTATAAATATAAATTAATATTATTATAAAATTAATATTTAATAAATAAGATAATTAATATTTAATAATTTAATGGCCTTTTTGATTAAGATCTTTTGTTTTTCATTTTTTTTATTCTAATTATTATCATTGTTAAATTATTTTTTATTTATGTAGATTTAATAAATAAGTATTTTCATAAACTTAAATAAATATTTAAGTTTATGAAAATACTTATGTAAATAAAATATTAATGTATATAATTACACAAATAGCTAAAAATAAAATAAATATGCATACTCCATAAGCCACGAAGGCTTGACCGGAGTGTAATATCAATAAAAACAGTTTTTATAAAAAAACAACAGAAGATCAAATATACTTCATTATACTTAACTATTATACAACAATTTTGTAAAATAACATTTTTTATGTATTATCGAAGAAATAAAGACGTTAAAGCATTGGATACTGGTGACGGGACACATAATAATATAATGTGTCCACTGTCCCAACACCAGTGGCCGATCCTTCAGTCAATAAAATACCTATGCCATACATCATAACATGTAAGGATTGAACACCGGTGTTAGGACACATTGTATAATATTACACACATTTTAAAAATTAGAAATTAAGGGGCCGGGTGCCATCGGAATTCTCATACATACGTAATAGCAAAATCATTTTCTCATGCGAAAATATTTAACATGTTTGAGTTATTTTTCAGCTTAAAAAATAGTAATTACCTAGGTTCCTGCACAAAAATTTACTACAAAATATTTAAATAGTAAAAAATATTTTTAGAGTTTAAATATTTTGTAGTAAATTTTTGTGTAGGAACCTAGGTAATTACTATGTATTTTAAGCTGAAAAATAACTCAAACATCTTTAATATTTTCGTATGAGAAAATGATTATGGTATTACGTATGTATGAGAATTTCGATGGCACCCGGCCTCTTAAATGAAAAATATTCAAACACTGAAAACAGTTGACAACATCTCCTTAACGGGGGGGGGGGGGGTCGGTCTCCTGAAGGTGGTAGTGATAAGGGGGGGATTTTCCTCACTTAAACCATCCCTCCTCACTCCATCTCACCACCAGAATACTCGGTTATAATCTAAACTTAAAAATAATATTATCTTCATTATAGGTCTCTCAGTCACCACCATATTGAACTGTTCTTTAGGAGGCAGGAGCATTCCAATAACCTAAAAAAATAGTTGGTTTAGTGTCATTAAATGTAGGTACTTAATACTATAAAATATGTATGTACATATTATATTATATTATACAGGGCAATATGCTTTATGTAACTTTTCCATGCTTAACCCATCAAGCCCCAAGCGGAACCCAGGTGCCGCATAACAACTGAATATCTATTGTGTCTGAATTAGATGTTCGAGGTATTAAATTTATTTTATTAAATGATTATGACTTTAGCCTTATTAAATTTTTACATTTTACTTAATAAAAAAGGGTAATGCCAGGATAAAATTTCAAAAAGTAGATCTAAGTAACGAACTGAGTACTTACAGGGGGGAGGTGTGAGAGCTGTTGATCATGCAATTATTTTGCTCTCCGTTAGAACTTTTTTATTTCAATAAAATCATTGTTTCAAACTTACGTTTGAAAAGATAATCCCAATATTGTGCAGATGCCTTCATGAGGGAGTAAGAATTAAAAACTTGCATGAAACTTGCGTCTAAATATTTCCGTTCGTCGTCTATTTTGAAGCATTTTCAAATCTTGAAAACAAAATCATTTAGTCCATGACAATATTTTTATCGATAAACTATACTTTAAGTAAAGTGCATCCCTAAAGTACACGTAAAAAGCTATGCAATATTTGAAGCCAAATTATTACTTGATTTGACATTTTTATCACTAATGCCATAAATAGCATGATTATGGGATTATAAATTAGTCGTGTTCGTTTGCTTTTTAAACTGCGCATGCGCGGCTTTTTTGTGTGTCAGTGTAAGTGTCATATTCTAAAATACCTTGTCATATGTTTGTCATGTTCTAAAATATCTGTCAGATTTTCTAAAATTTGACAGTAATTGATCGGTATTTTAGAATATGACACTCACACTGATGACACTGACACACAAAAAAGCCGCGCATGCGCAGTTTAAAAAGCAAACGAACACGACTATTTTCTTTTTAGCTTATAAAAATACCGATTGATAAGCCCAAAAAACGTTGTTGAAAACTTACGTATGTTAAGTTAAATCCACGTGTTTGAGGCATTCCTTGGCCGTTTTTATGGTTTATTATATAGCGGAAACACAAAACCCAACAAGATACGAGGGCTGCTATTTATGTATCCGGAATTAAAAAAAGAAACAAACATTTATCATTTAATATGGTTTTATTGCTTTTCAAAATATTCGCCGCGATGATCGACACACTTTTGCATACGCTGGAACCAATTTTCATAGCACTTTTTCCATTCTGATTGAGGTATCTCCAAAACGTGCATTTTGAACGCATCAACAGCCTCTTCGCGGCTCGAAAAACGTTGACCACGTAATTTGTTCTTCGCGTATGGAAATAAAAAGAAATCGTTAGGTGCCAAATCAGGGCTGTACGGCGGATGACCAGTCAATTCGATCTTTTGACCCTCCAAAAACTGAGTTGTTTCAGCTGAGGTGTGACAGCTAGCATTGTCGTGATGTAATATGATTCTGCGTTGTCGGTTGTCCTTTCTTATTTCTTCAAAGACTTCTGGTAAACAAATGGTCGTATACCATTCAGAATTAACCGTTTTACGATTCTCTAATGGCACTGTAGCCACATGTCCATTAATTCCAAAAAAACAGGCGACCATTTGCTTCAAAGTACTTTTTGCACGAGTAACTTTTGTTGGTTTCGGCTCATCTTGGAACACCCACACCGTTGACTGTTGTTTAGTTTCGGGGTCATATGCATAGATCCAAGATTCATCACCTGTGTAGATATTATATAAACGGCTTTTGACGTACCACGGTTGTATTTTTTTATCATTTTTTTGCACCAATCGACACGAGCCCGTTTTTGATCGATTGTCAAGTTGTGCGGAATCCAACGCGAACATATTTTTTTTACAGCCAAATGTTCGTGTAATATCTTATGTATGCTCGTCATACTTATGCCTAAGGACGCCTCTATCTCGCGATATGTAACATGACGATCACGCATTATTAGTTCCCGCACAGCATCTATATTTTGTGGGACAACAGCTGTTTTTGGGCGACCTTCTTTATTTTCATCCGTGAGCATAGACCGCCCACGATTAAACTCACTGTACCAGTGATAAACAGTGGTTTTTGATGGTGCTTCATCTCCAAAAGTTGCGGTGAGTTGAATAAAGCACTGTTGTTGATTTAGCCCACGCCGAAAATCGTAGTAAATCATTGCACGAAAATGTTCACGCGTTAAATCCATGGCAAATGAAGACACGCAATTTTCAAAATGACGCCACAATGGAAAAATAATTGACAGTCACATGAAACAAAATGTATTCTTCAACCAAAGAGTTCTATTTTCAAATGTTGTAATTACTTTTTAAATATTGTTCTTGTAAGTGGCCAGTTCCGGATACATAAATAGCAGCCTATGTATTGCATTTAACGTTCACTAAACACTTTTATTAGCACTTTTTAAACATGAAATATTGCAGATCGACTCCTTTGTTATGTCCCATTAGGTAGGACATAACATTACAAACTTTTGACGTTTATACACTGATATCAGCTTTCTCTTTCACTCAACTTACTGCATCGTTAGTTAGAAAGAGTAACATTATCAACTGTCAAAATATAAGGTTACCTCCAATAGTATAACCTCATTGGTTCTCCTTTACCAGCAGCGCCCCCGCCCACGTTCATTCATAACCTTGTTGGACCAGCTGTCATCTGTCAATTTCTCCGGTCAAAGTTAAGGTTAAAGTTAAGGTTAAAGTTAAAGTTAAATGACGCCATATTTGACTATACCCATAACTTTAACTTTAACCACTCCTCTGGTGCAACCCACTCTAAGAGCGAGCATTTTTCACACAGCTCCTAGACTAGAAAGGGTGCCACGCTGGGACCGGACGGCGGACCACCAGAAATCATTATTTCTAGACTATTTCATGCATGCCAACTTTTATTACTCTGAGCATGCCAATGATGCATGTCCATAGTAATAAGTCATAAACAGTAGACTTAAAAAAAAAAAAAAATTCGGCAAAGTGGGGAAGGGAAAAAAACAGCGTTGCCGATTTGTGGGGAATTCCCCAAATTGCGGGGAATTTCAAGTTGATTGGGGATTCATTGGGGATTGGCATTATGTGGGGAAAATGCGGGGATTTTAACATTTTGGTACATCTTTTTCAATAATTAGCAAATATTTCATCATTCTACATTGACACAATTAAAATCGATTGATCGCAGCAGGTTGACAATATTGCTTGATCAGGTGATTTGCTTTTTCCTGTTCTTAGGGCTCCCGCAAACGATCAAACATCAAACACGTCAAACACGTAGTAATCCAAATTTTCTTCAAACACGTCAAACACGTAGTTTTCACGTATTTGACATGTTTGATGTTTGATCGTTTGCGGGCTACTTTAAACGTTTGATGTCTGATGCCCTCATATTATAATGCGCTGGCTTTGTACGATTTCTGACTGCAAGAGAAAGAATTAAAAACTGGGAGGCAGTGTCAGGTACCCTTGATGGGTAAATGCTTTCCACAAAATATAGCAAAGAATATTTTATATAATATTAAAGAGGTATTATTTCAACAATAAATGTATCGCTATTTCCATTGATCACAGCGGTCACACGTGTGAACGGTTTGACAGATTTTGCTAAGTAGCTGTACTATTCATTGTTTGTAATATTTTTTTGTCTGAAGAAATAAAGAAAGAAGCGTAAACAAATAAAATAAAACTTATTGATCATTGATAACTGTTTGAGTTTCTATTAATATTACTTAATTATAATATTACTAATAAAACTCAAACAACTAATGCGAATTATACTCAGTTAGTAGAATATTGATTCGTTTAAAAAAAACATGTGGGACTCAGCAAATTTTTGTCCCCAATTTGGGGAATTTGACCATGATTTTTGGGGAAATCTGATAATTAGCATTGGCAACCCTGGAAAAAAAGGCGATGTCAAATATTTTCAAGGCTGAAGTGTGATGATTTTAGTTTTTATGAACGTGTTTTTAACAAAAACTACAAATAAGTTTTAATAAACTCTTGGATAATCCTTTATCGTACTACTTCTTCGTCAAGTTATAAATGTGTAGCAAAATAACTGTGAGTTGAAAATATAAACATTGGATGAGACGAAACGAACATGGGTTATTATTGTACAGTCCCTCAGTGTACTTCGCTTGCCGGTAAAACAAAAAATGTTAAATTCCATCGGTTTCCTCGTGACGAGGTTATGGCTGACAAATGGAACACAATTTTAAAACGTGGAAAACCCATAACAAAATACTCAAAAGTTTGCAGTCTTCACTTTACTCAAGCCGACTACAACGTCACAACAATGGGTAAGAATAAAGGTATTTGGGTTTTTCCGTGTCTGCTTACATTATTTTATGTTTATCTCAGGTTTCAATGTGTTATGATGAGTCATTTCTCATTTGTAGCATTTTAATAAAAGTGGAAATCCATTTATTCGCGAGTAGCATTTTGGAACCGGATTTAGTATAATTAAACTATGTTTATTGCCCTTTAACATTAAATGAATTGCAAGATTGGTAATTTGACATTAAAATTTCTCAAAATGTATCATTTGCTTTGTCTACGCCTCCTCAAATTTCATAACATAAATACAAACCAAAAGAATTGAGTACTCATCATCTTACATACTTAGCCAGAATTATTCTAAACTTAATAGTAATATTTATAATTTATACTGTAAAGAGTAACATAAGGGTGGTTCTACAATAAGAGGTTAAAACAATATAAAGAGGTAAATTGTGTAATTAAATGTTTATCATTATCTCTTGATATACATGCTCAACTATTTTATGGGCAGTCATTTTCTATTTATAGTATGAAAAAAATTAGTTATTTGTAATAAAAAATAAAGTTAATATTAAAAATTCAGCTGCATTTTCATAGTAGCCACTGCCTCTTATTGTAGTATCACTACTACAATAACCCATCAACTTAACTACATTAACCCATCATGCCCCATAAGGACAATGGTGACCGCGACAACAATAGAATAACAATAGATTTGCGAGGAATCCGCGATCGAAGGATTAAAGTAAGAAACAAACACTTTACAAAAGTTTTACCAATAATAAAGAGTATAATTTTATTTGATTGAATAAGCAAATTTAGACAGCAGCTTATTTCTTTTACCATTTCTTAATCTTTATTATGAGAGTCATATTTAAATCTTTTCAGTATAATATGGCAAAACTTCTAAAGCATGTAAAAGAATTTAGAAGACTATATAATAATATAACTATATTTGTGATAAGTAATTTTAGACCTTTTAAACCTTCTTTTAATTTCAGGACAATGGAAAACATTATCAAAAGATGCTGTACCTTCACAAAATCTCCCTAAACTGAATCCTGATGGTACTGTTATGGTAATTAGGAAAAGTAGAATAATAAGTAAATACAAGGAAATAAAAAAGGAGGCCGCAAGGTAAGTTATATTCATTAAATAATTACTTGTATTCACATTATTAATTTATACATGGTGAAGTTTAAAGTGACATCCAGTAGGGCAAGCACATCCAAGAATATGGTTAGTAAATAAATAAAAAAAACTTTATTCACAACCTATAATCATAATATATTGTACATGGGTCGTTCTAATTTTTCGGTCCCATTTGCTTTCAAGGTCAAAATTTGATATTTACGAAATATTTTTTTTCGATCAAATACTTTTAAAATGTTAAGTCTATAGTGATCTACTTTGCCACGTGATGTGTATTTCCGTAAGATAATTAATCAAAAAGATATTTAACATCAAATAGCCAAAATTTCATTTCCCTCGACCATACATTCCCAGATTTCTTAGCTTAGACACAATTTTCTAAGAGTTTTCGTAATTAATCTTATCATGTTTTTTACTGGAACATTAGCTTAAATACTCATATTAACCTTTTTAAACATAAGAACGAACTCAGGTATCTGCAACATTGAGAGAACGCAGGTTTTAATTTTGTCACGCGAAATATTTAATTTCCTTTCGAGCAAATGGTTTTTATGTTTTTGACCAAATCTGCATCTGTAGATCAACGTGCAAACATGTTTCGCAACCCCAGCGCCCATGTCTGCCATACATTATAGGCGAGATAAGATGTGCGCATTGTTTCTCGGAGAAAATTTTATTTTTAGTTGCAAATTTTCGTTTTGTCACAGGTAAGCCTTCATTACCATCCATTGCCTATTTAAATGACTTTTGTTGTTAGTGATTTTTAAAATACATTATGATAAAGGCTATTGAAATACTTTCTAAAAATATGTTGCATGGCTTTTGAAAAATATAAGAATGCAACAAAAAATTAAATTAAATGCCAAAACTTGATTTCCATCCACTTCATTCCCATCCATTCCTTCCGATTTTTAAACCAATTTTCCGATTTTTTGGTATTACATATTTAGTATTTTTATAACAGATTTTGTCCAAATCCTATCTATATTATTACATTCCGTTTTTAATATTTCTTGCTGCGAGTCATTTTGTACCAAATTACCGGTAATCTAAAAAAACAGAGAATGGATTGCTTCATCATCAGTTGGTTCACTTGAACGGTTCTATTTTGGGGGGTTTGTTGTCTGTCTCATCACTGTTATCTACTATTAGATAGAAAAGGGGGGCTTAATTACGTCTGAGACAATATTTACTTAGGAGAAGTCACTGACGTTCAAAACAAAGATTTTTACTTAGCTTCTGGATTGTGGAACTCTATATAGATATTGTAGATTACGCTCTGTCAAAGAAATGCTTCTAGAGCCTTCAATGAACCGACTAGCACAAATTACTGACAAATAAATATGGAAAATATATCTTCAAATAGTATTATTCATGTTAATCTCATAATGAAACTAAATAACTATGTGGTTATTTTCAAATAACTAGTATGTAGTACACATGGATAACCCAGTATATTTTCCTTTTAATAAGTACCTATCTTCGTAGTACTAATCTAGCTAGTACTTTATAATTAAGTGATTAAACTTAGTATTTAAGATTTTAAACTGTTTTTTAAGAATTTAGGACTTCATTAGTTACAGGGACATAATACATATTTTTGTTGCTAAGCATCACTATATATAATGCTTGTTAATGTATAAAGTGGTGTGTAACAAATTGAGATATTATTTTCAAGAGTTTACTAAAGTTTACTAAACTTGTGGGCGCAAAATTGCATAGAACTGCGATTTGTGAAACTATTTCTTAAAATATTGTTTTCTTAAAAAATCTAGTAAGTTAATAGTTAGGTAAAGTACATGGAATGATTGTATACGATTATATAGTAGAACTAAAGATTCGTTGCATTTTTTAAATAAAATAGTAATGTCTGACTTGTTTCCTACTTTTTAACAAAATTCTTATATTTTAGTTAATATTTTAGTAGAGGAGATTTAAATGAAAACACTGATCTTATTACTCATAAAAATAAAACAATAATAAGTATTCTGTTTATAACTAACATGAAATTCCTTAATTTTTTTCGCTTCCATATAACTATTTTTCATTTCCATCCAATCCTTTAAATTTCCATCTTATCGATTTTCATTTCCGTCTGTTGCATCATTACCATCCATCTATTTATATCGTAAATATAAATAGCAGACTAAGGCAATTCAGGGATCAGAGTAAGTATGCGTACACAAGCCTAAATACAAAATTTTGTCTAATATCTTTAAAAAAAATTGATTCTACAAAAATGGCCAAATGGGACCGAAAAAATAGAACTACCCACATACAGAATGTAACAAAACATAAAACACATTAACTGCCACACTCAGAGTGAAACTGTTTATGATTAAAAAATTTGACATAAGCCACATTTATTGTCTGTCAAACTCTTCATTAAATTAAGGTTAATCATAATAATTATTAATCCTTCGATCGCGGATTCTTGGAAATCTATTGTTATTTTATTGTTGTCGCGGTTCCCGGTGTCCTTATGAGGGTTGAAAGGTTAATCATAATAATTAAATGTCTATGAGTATGGCGGTTAGTCTTTAGACATAGTCCCCCCCTCCTATGTCAAGCAGTATGGGCAGGGGATGTAAAAATTTTAGATCTTTCTCGGAAGAGTCATAACTCATAACTAGACATCGGATTATATGCATTTGCATACTTGCATATGCAACTGCATATAATGGCACTTTTTAGGCGTTAGTGCATATTTTGGCAATTTTTCGCTGATAGTGCATATTTCGGTAGTTTTATGCCCTCGTAGTTTCCAAACTAGCTATCATGACACACCGAGGCCACAAAACAAATGTAGGATAGATTAAAAACACTTCAAATATGTGGCTCCATCCCCATTAAAAGAATGCAATACACCCGATAGGTACGACCTTTCTAGAAACAAAATTTTTCTTTGTAGTTGGCAACATTAGTAAAAATTTGGAATAAAGTAGTTACCGATTTCTTAAACTTCCATGGGCATTAAGATTGCAATTGGAAAATGTTGATAGAAAATTATTATTGGTGTTGTATAAAAAATTAAAAATCCTGGATTTGATATGAAATTATAAAATTGACGCTTTTATTAACGGCACCACAGGAAAACTCTTAAAAAAAATTATAAATTTTAATAATAAGTGACTTTTGATTGTGCATATATTGTGCATATTTCGGCCATTTATCGTGCATACTTGCATGCATATTTCGGCACTTTGATCGTGCATATAATCCGATGTCTACTCATAACAGTACACTGTCTATTGTACTATCAGAGAAGTTGATTTCTAGGCAGATGGGGGACCTACGTAGTTTGGTCGCGTTACGTCAAACCCAGCCGACAGATCAAAATTATCATTGAATTGAAATGATCCGACCAAATGACGTTGGTCTATCAACTGCCTAGGAATCAATTTCCTCGATGGTACTTTGTTGGTAGATATTACACGTATCTGTCAATTGGTCCCTGCAGATATGCCAAGCAAAGTTATACATATAGTAGGAGAAGAGAAAAGTGTTATAATTTATTTATTCTTGTTAATTAATTTTTCTGTCATTTAGCCACTTAGATGATTATATTTTTTATGGTTTAATTCATAAGGAAAATATGTAGAAAAGGGTGGAATTGTAAAAAAAAAAACATTTTCTTTACAGTGACAGTGTAGAAAGATGGTCACCTGTTGTACAAAAGTCTTTGAATTCTCAAGGGTCACTGCATTCCGCAGAACCACAAGAAAATATATCGGTGAGTAATTTGTGAATTTTTTAGAATTTATGGTTACAAAATTTTTCCTATAAAAATATCATAGTGTTATATAATCATAGTTAAATTCTAATACAAGTCTCTACAAATTTTTATTTCAGTTTTCATATCGTCTCCAAGCAATAAATGCATTAGCTAATAATGTTTCTCCGCAAACTCACGATCAATTATCTCCACAACCGGTTAAACCCAAAAAACAAGATGCCATTATGCAGACCGATCCCATTAAGGACGAGGAGGACAGTCAAATGAATACGAGTTACGAAACTGAAAAGTCGTATTCGTCAGATTTAGACTATCAATACAAGACACAAGGGTTCCAGGAGAAGAGGTATGAGTTACCGAAAGATTACAGAAAGGACAGTGATTATATACCACAGACGAATGACGAGTACAATAAAGAGGCGGAGAAGTATGCATTAGAACGTAAATCGCATAACACATTCGATAAAATGGATTATCAGAAGAGTATGAACTTTGAAAAGATGCCGGAAGTGTATACGAATTACAGCGAGAAGACGTTTGAGTCCAGACAGTATGTGTACGAGAATCCGTATCCTAACAGTGTTGATACACTCCGGAATCAGCAGCAGAACATTCAGCTGCTCCAACAGCACCACAGGCTCAGTGACCAGAATTTCTTCAACGAGAATCACATAAAGCAGGAGATTGAGTTCAGTAATGAAGAAGATAAGTTTTTGTATGAACACAAGAGTCAGCATGGTAAGTATATTTTAATATCCATACCGATACTAAAAATGGATGCTGTTAAGCATTTGTGTAGCATCCAACAAATTACGTATGTACTTAATTCAAGACGTGAGTGGAAGAATAAGGTAAGTAACATGAAAAAACTTTCCGGTTTTTTGCTTAAATGGAGGCTTTAGGGTCGGAGAAATTATTTGAAATAAAAAACTGGAGTATATTTGTAGCCAGATATATTAGCTAGGTCATGAATATGGAGTGTAGATGAAAGGAGGACTATCTTATATGGGGGATATTTTAAAAAGTGTCCAGCTGTACGCAGTAAATAACAGTTGAAAAATCCTTCACGAGTGGCGCTAGCTGCAGCCAAAGGGTATGGAATGAATTATGGAGTGTAGGAATGAATGTAGCCGTTGGTGACAAAATATAAATTATTACTGGAATATAAATTATTACTAGAATTACTGGGTTAATACCAATATATTTTGAAAAATATAACCTAAAATAGCTGAACAACTTTTAGCTAAATGATTTAAAATTTACCTTGTTGCTACTGTAGTGCCACCTTAGTTTAGTTTAGCTTTAGTTTCACCCTAATTTAACGCATTTCCGGGGACACTTTTTACATACAGAGATATTCCTCCTCTATCTACACTCCATAGTCATGAAGTAGATAAGTTACAAGTTTTATGAAAAAAATAAGGGAAAAAATGAGTTATTGTCCGTATGTTATGAAATGTTACTTGTTCGATTCTTCCACTCACGTCTTCAATTATGTTCTTTGGATTATTTGGAGCAAGACTGTATTCATAACCCAACAATTTTTTTGTGGGATAGTTCACAAATGCTTAACAGCGAACAAACGCGAAAGTGTTTCTGACTGCCTGTTACCTTTTCTAGCTTAAATCGTTGAACTGTTTCTTAAGTTGTTTAGATAAAATTTTGTGTGAAGATGCTTTAAGTTTAGGAAAGAGGCATATAACATAATATTATCATTTTTGTCCCTGGAAGATGTACAGCATGTGATAAAGAAATTTCGGTGCAACATCTTGCTTATAATATCATTCTAACTTCAAAGAGCTTTCCAATCAATATCACTATTGAATAGATCAGCGTTTCCCAACGTGTGGTCCGCGATGTCATCTCTGGACCATGCATAATCCCGTTTTTTTGCTGTTTATTGTATTAAGGGGGTCCGTGAAAACTATGCTTAACTTGCTAGGGGTTTGAGGCTGAAAAAGATTGGCAAACACTGGAGAGTATTTCATTAGGCATTTGTTAAACTTTGCATTGTTTATTGTTCTTCTTAAGGCGAAGACAGCTGCAAATTCCACATCTTTGTGCAGTTTTCTAGACATATGTATTACATTGATTGGCACAAAAAAAGTGATTTTGTTATATTTGGAAAAGCTTCTTTATTTTAAATAATATAATAATGTACTCCTACTGAAAAAAAAATAACAAAGTCACATCTTCCAGGAACTTTAAACAGTTCTAACTAAAATAATATACAAGCTATGCTTTTAAAATTTGTTTATTTGATACCTTTTACAAAAATCCAAAGCTTGTAAAATTTAATTTTCGGTTCTGACATCTAGATTTCCCATAATATTTATTTTTTCCTCTAACAAACTAAAAATGTATCCACGCTACCGAGTGAACATTTCACATCTCTGTCTCTCTGGCATGAAAATCGACAGTGATGCGAGAGTGATGCGAGATCAAGGTCATTGGCAGTTATTAGCGTCTTAAATATATTCTATTTTAAGTTACAGATTCAAACCCTGTATTCGATGCATCGCAGAGAATGCAGCATGTGGAGCATCAAGTCAAACAGGAGCCAGAAGCAAACAGTGGTATGTTTTGTCAGATGTTTATAATTTTAGATACGAAATTATGAGGTTTTTTCAACAAAGGTTTAGCTTTTTAATAACATTGTTGAGTACTTTGTCCTCAGCCAATAAAACACGCTACTGAATAAATAAATTTCAGTGAAAAAGCTCAAAAACTAGGCATCCATACTTCCATACTTCCATACTAATATTATAAAATATGCGAAAGTGTGTCTGTCTGTCTGTTACCTCTTCACGCCCAAACTGCTGAACAGATTTTGCTGAAATTTGGCATGGAGATACTTTGAGTCCCGGGAAAGAACATCGGATACTTTTAACCTGAGAAAATGTACGGCTCCCGCGCGATAAACTACTTTTGGCGCAACAGAGTTGCGGGCGTCATTTAGTTATTTATAATTTTATGATATGAGAGCACAAAAAAGCTTTTAATTATTGATAATTTTATTTTTTTAAATTTTCAGCATGCGACACTGTACCCACGCCACAAGAAAGTCCGTACTACAATACAAGTGAACACAATATGAATGGTAATTATTAATTAACATTATTTTTTCACGATTTGTCACACAAAACAGTACGAGAAATTGACCAATAGGCCGTGGCCCGCCTACCAAGTCAATTTCTCTGGAGATACTCATCGTCATATGGTTGGTGTTTAACTGGAAACTAAATGCATAAAAATTAAAGATAAAAACCACGTTTTGATAGCAAGCCGATATATTCTCGTAATAATGTCACAATTTTCCTGACATTATCAAATCTTACAGTCACAATAGATTTTAAATCCAACCAGTCAGAGTTGTACATAGCCAAAGACGACAGTCTTTAACTATAATATAAGAAAAGGATAGCACTCTAAGATAAAAATGTTTTGTGATTTCGTAAGATTTGATGTTGTCAGGAAAATTGTGACATTATCAAATCTTACAAAGTCACAATAGATTTTTAAGCCCAACCACTAACCAGCCAAAGTTGTACAGTTGGGTTATGTCTATTCGATGGTAGTAGTGACCGGTTTAAGCTTGGTTTGATATAACCCGACCGAATTACGTATTTGTACAAATTGGTGATGTTTCAGTTTCAGGCTGCTACTCGCAAGTGTCTCGGCCCGGACCTGAGCTACTGATAGCCAAGCAAAACGCCCTCGCTGCGCATACGCAACTATGTGAGTACATTTATACCCTTGTGTGTAAAATATTATAGGGAAAGTACGCAACTAGTGCTGCGAACTGGAGTCATCAATCTGAAATTGTATGATTTTTACTGCCTCTTGTTCTTGCTCGTTCCCTAATACCAAAAAAGTGTGGCCTACTGACGTCACAATTATTCCGAAACTTGTACTATATACTATTTACTTGACATGACTGTGCTGCCACTTATAATAGTAGGCCCGTTCCATTATTCCATATAAGGCGGCGCGGCGGCGCACATAGATATTATATCAACCCATCACTGCTTGTCTCTTTTACTTGCACATTTTTGTAATGGTAAATCAAAGACAGATTGTTATTGGATATTCTTTTAACGTAACAAGTTTTCTAAATGATGAAATTATACTTTTTTTCAGGGCAAAACACAATGAAGCGGCCATTTTTCTACAGCGAGAACCCAAGGTACAATACGCCTCCTATTATACATAGATATGAGGTAAGATCAAATATAAGTACTCCTCACTAATATTATAAATGCAAATGTGTGTCCGTTTATCTGTCTATAGTCGACACTTATTTTAGCTAATAACATAAAACCATTATAATTACCAACAAAATGGTTTTGAGCAGGGCTCGAAAACGTTATTTTAAATAACGGTTTTGATTCGTTCGGAACGGTTAATTGCAATAACGTTTTCGGGAACAAAAACGTATTTGAGAACGTTTTGAAAACCGAAATAAAACGGTTAAATCCACACAGCGGGACATAGGGCAGTCAGTAAAGGTTTTCACCACCGATTTTGTTGAACCTCAATCGATTTTCTTTGGTGAGTATAAGGGGATAGCTTAAGAAATAAAAGTGGTATTACTACCTACTTGCGCTTTTGCCCTGGGGGTGAATGCAACCCCGTCTCGGGGATGAATTTTTTAAATAAAAAAGCCACAGAAATCAATAGACACACAAAAATAATTTGTTATGTACAATTTTATTGATAATTCAATAATTAAATGAGTTATAGGTAATTAAAGATCAAAGATTTTGCGAGAGAAAATACTTATTGTCTTAAAGTTGTTTTTCGTAATTAACTAAAAACTTATAAGTTTTACGAAAAATAATATGTTATTAGTTATTACTTAATAGTATTACCAAGGAAGTCAGTAAAAAAAAACAAATTACTACTCTGAAATACCTTCTAATATTATTTCAAATTAGTGAGCTATAGATGAATACGTATTTTGTTTTTAGGCAAGTAATTAATATACAAAAAATTGGCGAAGTGCAAGCAGAACTCGTGCACGAAGGGTTCCGAGTTCCGTACCATTAGGTACAGAGC
Source organism: Polyommatus iphigenia (assembly GCA_963422495.1). Lineage (NCBI taxonomy): Eukaryota > Metazoa > Arthropoda > Insecta > Lepidoptera > Lycaenidae > Polyommatus > Polyommatus iphigenia. The sequence continues at coordinate 7,598,738 of OY730184.1, forward strand.
AAAAATAGGCCAAAAATTGTGTTTTGTGTATGGGAGTCCCCCTTAAATATTCATATTATTTTAATTTTAAATGTTTTTTTTAAATGTTTTTCACTCTATTTCGATTAAAATTTCCCTGAGCTTTTTTTATAAAAATAAGTTTTTTATATAAATTAATAAAGTTTATTCGTGATGAAGTAGAAACACTATATGGCAAAACAACATATTTTGTCGAGAAAGCTAGTAGTTATAATTATAATAAAAAATCATAAATACAAATATTAAAAACATTTTTTTTGCCTAATTAAACACAATTAGTTAAGCCAGAATGGTTATATCTGCATTTTTAGGAAAAAAAAAATTTAAAACAAGGGGGGTAAAAAAATCCATCCCTAAAAGCGCAATTACGTAGTATGACAATTTTAAATTAAAGGGTAAAACGTAATCGATCCCAAATTTTTATTTAAATCTATGCTGTACCTGATTTTTAGGGTTCCGTACCCAAAGGGTAAAATCGGGACCCTATTACTGAGACTTCGAAGGCTGTCCGTCTGTGCGACCGCTAATATAGCTGGACTTGATTTGATTGTGAATATCTGTTGCCGCTATAACAACAAATACTAAATAATCGGCCAAGTGCGAGTCGGACTCGCGCACGAAGGGTTCCGTACCGTTATATAGAGCAAAGATAGGCCAAAAATTGTGTTTTTTGTATGGGAGCCCCCCTTAAATTTTCTTTTTAATTAAATATATTATTATTAATTATTAAAGTACACATATAACTAAGGCTTTTGTGAAAATTTCAAGTACCTACTTGTTGTCATCATTGATACCAAGCAAAAAATGATTGAATAATCACGTTTGTTGTATGAGAGCCCCCCTTAAATATTTAATTTATTTTGTTTTTAGTATTTGTTGTTATAGCGGCAACAGAAATACATAATCTGTAAAAATTTCAACTCTCTAGCTATTACCGTTCTTGAGTTACAGCCTGGAGACAGACAGACAGACGAACAGACGGACAGACATCGAAGTCTCAGTAATAGGGTCCCGTTTTTACCCTTTGGGTACGGAACCCTAAAAACAAGATATATTTCATATATTTTAAGGTGGGCTCCCATACAACAACCGTAATTTTTTGGCCTTTTTTGCTCGATATCAATAACGATAATAGGTAGGCTCTTGAAATTTTCATAGAGTCCTTGACTATATGAGTTCTTTATTAATTAATAAAACTACTAAAAAATTAATAAAATTAATCCCATACAAAAAACACAATTATTGACCTTATTTTGCTCTGTAACGGTACGGAACCCTCCATGAGCGAGTCCGACTCGCACTTGGCCTATTATTGCCTCGCCGTGCTCGCCGCAAACGAATGCCCGAAAAATAATAGTTTTTGTCATATATTTAACTTTTCATCGAGGAAACGGGAAAAACCGTTTAAAACCGTTATATGGATCAAAAACGAAAAAATCATTACGTTCTCAAAAAATGTTCCGAATAGCGTTCCGTTCCGAACGAAACCGAAATGAAACGTTCTTTAGGTATTTAAGGCGATAACGTTTCGAAAAATATAACGTTTTTCGAGCCCTGGTTTTGAGCTTGAAGAAATAACGAATACCCCTGTAGGAGGTACTTTATATCTTGTTGTCTAAACACACCATGCCGCATTTCCGAGGCGGAAGTTCGGCTTGATTCCGCCTGCAATAAATTTTAAATGACACAACATGCCGAAATTCCGTCGCGTTATATTGTATGCGTTTGTGTCTAAACACACTAGGCTGAATTACGCCGGCGTAAATTCCGCCGCAAATGTCAAACGCATACAAATACGCGACGGAATAGTGTGTCGTCTCTCGCGTTCCGCCCGTATTTTGTATGGATTTGAAACGCGGCGTAAACGCGGCGGAATTTACGTCGGCGTAATTCAGCCTAGTGTGTTTAGACCCTTTGACATTGCTGACGTAATCATGCCGAACTTCCGCCGCGGAATTTCGGCATGGTGTGTTAAGTGTTTAGACACTAAGAAGGAATATCGGGTAGATTATAGCCCAGGAAAATGTACGGTTCTATAACGCAAGTTACTTTCAAGTAATAAATGAAATAAAGATTTTTGGTATACAGTTAAACCTAATACATAGGAGATAATAGAAAATGGTGCATATAACAGGGTTCCCAGCAGCTTTCTTCGGGTTTTATACTTTAACTAGCGACCCGCCCCGGCGTCGCACGGGTATAAAATATATAGCCACTGAAAAAATGATTAAAATCGATAGTCTATGATCCTTCACGTGGTCTACTTCTTATTTGTGCCAAATAACATAAAAATTGCTCCAGTAGTTAGCGAGATAAGCCCTTTCAAATAATTTCCCACGTTTTTCCACATTCTCCTATTAGTCTTAGCATGATAAAATATAGCCTATAGCCTTCCTCAATAAATGGGCTATCTTACACTGAAAGAATTTTTCAAATTGGACCAATAGTTCCTGAGATTAGCGCGTTCAAGTTAGCCGTTTCAAATAATTTTCCCCGTTATTTCCACATTTTCCTCTATTTCTTTGCTCCTATTAGTCTTAGCGGAATAAAATATAGCCTATAACCTTCCTCGATAAATGGGCTATCTAACAATGAAAGAATCACCAAAATCCGTTGCGTAGTTTTAAAGATTGATGGGAGCAAAGGGACATGAGGGAAAAAAGCGACTTTGTTTTATAATAAGTATAGAATTTACTATACAAAATCAAGTTATACAGGATGCAATTAAACCTTCCGGCCAAATTTCGCTATAATATTGATCCTTGTTGAAAATATTTGAATCACTCAGTACTAAAATGTTGAGAAATAGCTTCCTAAAGTTTTCCTAAAAAATACCACAATTATGGACACTACTCGTCGCTGGCGTGTACCTCCCGCGCCTCCCCCCGCGCCACCCATGCTCTACCCACCGCCGCCCCGCTCTACAGACCGGCCGGCGCCATATCAAAGTGACCATTCTGCATCGATTTTAATTGGGATAGTATAATGTTATTGTAAAAAAATTAACACCCTATGTTTTTGGTTAAAATTAAAATGGACTCTCCTAATGACACCTAAGCCCTAAAAAATTTTGGCCGGTGGGTTTAATTGCACCCTGTATAACATGTATTTTTCACACCCTCATGACATCAGCATCATTTGTTTCAGGACCTATCCAGAATTCTCCAGTAACTGAGTGACATTCCAAAGTATAAGTATGTTGGGTTGTGGCTCGGCATCTCAATAATCTCTATATTGTAATGAATTTTTGTACTATACTCGTACATTATTTTTGTTAATGAAAATCGGAATATGAATAGGGGCCTGGGGCGCTAAATATTTACTTCAAGATGTTTGACCAATAGTAGAGTTTTATAAAACTATCAGATGCTGGTTAATGCTAGCACAAATTTTATGCCCTATTTTTGCTATATTTTTTTAGGTTTTTGACAAATTTGATTTTGACCTTCAATTCAATAAATAAACTTGAGTTGCCTAACCATGTATCAACAATATTATTATACATCTTGTTTTCAATTTAATAAAATAGGGTAACAAATATAAATGCCAAACTTAAAGTTATAATGTAAATATACTTATAATGCTATTTCAGAATAAGAGCATGGATAATTCTCGAAATTGGGGGCTACCGCGTGTGAATTGTCCGCTAGAGGCGCTAGTGTCCCGCGAGGTCCAAAAACGTCTATTTTGTACTGGTTTTAGCGGTTTTCGTGACATTTATGCAATTTACCTGCTGAAAAGCGATCACCTTCGTAAAATTACCCCAAAAAGTATTATTTAGCGATAAATGAAAATACTTTGAGAGCAAAATTGAGAAAAGAAATAATAATCGTATTAAAAATATTCGGTAAATTAAAAAAAAATTAGCAAAAGTAAAGAAGATATTATTTAAATTTAATTAAATAAATAAATGGGATTCTAGATTATTATAGTCGACTTTAATAGCTATACTTCGGGCCTTAGTCGACAGTTGCGCCATCTAGTGAGCCAAAAAACGGTAGCCCCCATCAGAATCAGAGTATCATGTATTTAAAAAAACTTTATAATATTTCATTTTTGAAATAATAATAAGCATGAGAGTATGCATCCCATTCTATTATTAAGAAAGTCTTGAATTAAAAAATAATGGGTTTCAAGTTGCAACCAACAATATTTTACCGTGGGAAGATGATTGCTGTGTGTTATTTTTTCATTTTATAACAAATGTATATATTTTGAACTTAAGTGCTTACATAAAATATAGTTACCATATTATCTATAGTGACTCAGATATTTTGATAAAACAATTTTCTTATATTATTATATTGTATTGCTATATTCTTAACTTGTGTATTTCGTTAATTAAAATCGTGAGATCATTTATTTTGCAACCGCGACGTAAATTCAAGCGTCCATAGAGGATGTGTGATGATTTGCGATTGTGTTTAACTGTTTAGTACGACAAGAAATTCGTATATCTTCCAATATTACAGTGTAGATATAGGTTGTAGCTTAGGCTTCTTACAGACGAACGGCACTTGTCGACGGCACGCGTCGTCGGCTGCCGTCGACGCGTACCGTCGACAAGTGCCGTATCTAACCATATGACGATAAGTATCTCCAGAGGAATTGACTTGGCAGGCGGGCCATGGCCCATTAGTCAATTTCTCGTATTGATAAACTTTGTGTGTCAAATCGACGAACGGCACTTGTCGACGGCACGCGTCGTCGGCTGCCGTTGACGCGTGCCGTTGACGAGTGCCGTTCGTCTGTAAGAAGCCTTATACGTACTCGATTTGTGGGCGTTCTTGCATACTGTTACATACATATGCAATGTATAAGACGTATACGCACGTACGTATGTATAGTATATTATATAAGTACGTGTGTGTACGTACATACAGCGTATACGTCACACCTGGAATGACAATCTTCTAACCGTACTAAACATGTTCTCGCACATGAAATCTTTGTACGTTGCTATATTTAACTATGGAAGCGGGGGAGTGATATTATCGAATTTATGTGGCAAATACATATAAATAAGTGTAAGTTTGATTTCGTCACAACAGCTTCTGTTTAAAACAATCTTGCCAAAGTTTATCTATTCAATAGATTTTCGATATAATACAAATTGAATGTAAATAATATTTAGGGTGTTCGATATCTACGACCATTTAAAGGCGTACTTAGTTTATGGAAGATACTAATATATTTTATAGATGTACCTACGATGTGGTATTTTTGGGATTGCAAGAGTATATTACTAACTATTATTTTTGCAGACTGTACTGTATATTATTTACGTGTTGTCTACGATCTACATGCGATGTAGAATTTTTTATTTTGTTGTCTACTATGATTTGATTTTTCATGCGAAAGCATAAAATCTCTTATCGTCGTCGTCCTAGTGTGATAGCTCGAAACTGACAATTTTAGGTAAAATTAGATTTTGACGCAAAGAGTTTCAAATAGTATTTGTGGTTATAACCCGTAAACGTGCATTGAGCATTAAGTACATTTTATTGCAAAAAACGACTTTTAGTGACATCTTGTAACAAGCACTGCTGCTATAATTTAAAAGAAGTTTTGTCCCTCCTATAAAGTTTGATAGTTTGCACATAAGAGCTATCACATATAGACAGACGTTATAATTCTAATTATAGTTTAGTTGTAAGAGAAAATGAGATGGTTGTGTACCTGTTTTAGAAGAAGTGCAATTTATAAAAAAATATTTTACCGACAGTTTATAATTTTTGTTTCCCGTAGCGTGGCAATTTTGTCATTCCATATTCAATCGATAGTTATTTACATTCGGTTTGTACAAAATATAATCTTGACATTATTTTTGCTTTCATTATTTTGCAATTTTTTTTTGGGTGTACTACGGTGTCTCGAGTACAATATTGGGAAAATTTACGCACAGGCTGTAGGAATACGCTAGCGTTTATTTTTTTTAATGTAAAATATTTACCGTAGATTTAGGATTTATATAATAATATTGTTAAGATAAGATTTATTAGAATAGTGGGATGGTATAGAACTTTCGGAGAGCGATTTTGAAATATTTTTGACGGGTTTGGTTATTTAGAAGAAGTGAGTGCTGTGTACTTCACTTTAAATGTTTCAATAATAATTACATGTAGGCCGCGTACAAGTTTAATATCGCTCGGCGAATCTGGAGGAGATAATCCATGTGTACAATAGCTACCGCAATAATGAACTTTTTACAAATTCGCTTATTCTAGAGATCTAGAAATCGTCATAAAGTTAATATACCTATCGGAATAGAGAAACAAAGGCCTGAGTAAGCGAGATGTCACTATCAGTAACACTGCGTGGTAGAAAGAGAAGCGTGATTTGAGGTTGCATAGCTTTTTTTTCATCTGTTTGACAGTCTGTCTGCCCCTGAGCCGATCGTTGTCAATTTGGGCTCTCAGAAAAATTGTGATTTTAAGTTAAATAATGAATAATTTTTAGAAATACTGCTCTAGAAACATGGTTAAATGTTTGTGGAATGATTGTGGATCCACACATCGAAAAAACCCGGACAAATATTCATTTCACAGGTGAATTATTCTACATCGACAGGACCTAGTTTTAAGTTTATTTTTGCCAATTCCCTACGAGTTATTGGTATTGATTTCGATAATTCACTTCTATTTAAGTTTATTTATATGGAAAACATAACTTGACTAGCCATGGTGCACAATTTAAGGATATTTTGTGTAAACAATTTTCATATATTTTACACTAGGGCTGCATCAAGTTATCGATAAGTAGTATCGATATGAAAATATTTTTTAGTTAAGTATACTAATTATCTACGAATGTTGAAATGATAACATAATCATCCGTAGTTTATAATTATTAGTTTAAGTATATTAATATACTATCATACATAATTTATCGAAAGGGTAAAACGTCCTAGTAGTAGGGTCCCGCTCTACTACTAAGACTTCGTTGCCTGTCCGTCTGTCCATCCGTCCGTCTGTCTGTCTCCAGGCTGTATAACAAGAACCGCTATAGTAATAGACTTCTGAAATTTCCACAGATGTAATGTCATTCTACATCCAATATGGCTGCTCATCCAAGATAGGGGAATAGTTTTAAAAATCACTTCTGCAAGATGGGCATCAAATAAAAGGGCTCATTGAGAGTGAATTGAAAATTAATAGGGTCTAGTGAAGTCGTGTCGTGTCGTGTACTGATGTGACGTGACGTGACGTAACCTGTCGTGTCGTATCGTACCGGATTTTAGAAAATGCCCGGTTGAAACCGGTCACCCTTCATGCGCGAGTCCGACTCACACTTGGCCAATTTTTCAGATTTCCTGCTGACCTGGATACCAGAAATTCATGGCTTAAAATAATTACCCGTCCAAACTGGACTCCGAAGAAAAATTCATGCATACATATACTTAATTATGCAGCAAGCATTTTGAAGAAAAGTCATATTTTACTTCAAAATTACAATTTTTATTATACATATCTATGCAGTTTTATTTTATCCCATTCTGTTTTTACAATCTTACAATTATTATTCCATGATCGATATTTTGTCGAATTACAAGATGTTTGTACATCACTGACACGCACACGTAAACATAATTGTATACACAGATGTAAATCAAATTTTGGTTAAGCTTGACAGCTCGGGATTGTTTCTCTATTCCGATAGGTATATTACCTTTATGGAAATCGTACACTGCGCATTCTCCTTCCTTTTTGTCTTGCAATCTTAAACTTGTGGGCTGCCTATACTTATATTTTTTGACAAAAACTATTTGATGTGTTAAGATTAATATAAATTAATTTGATAAGCATTATATTTATCGCAATAAAAGTACTGTTTCCTTCTGAAATCGTCTGGTGTGGTCTCTCATTTTAGTTCTTTATTTGTTTTCTGACGAAGGGGCAAAGTAATATATCTATGACATTTAAATATTGTTAATTTCATCACTTCTATCTGACAGTTTTGCATCTAGAATTTATGTTTTTTTTTGTTTCCGTTCGTTTATTTTGTCATATTGTGCAACTTATATTTTCTTTATATACAATAAGATTATATTTACAGGAGAAAGTCATTATTTTATATAGATTTTATATTTTAGAAACCTATTTTTGTTTATTTTTTTCTAAATTGTGATTGGTTGTATATTGTATTTATATATCGAGAAAAAATTGTACATAATATTGTACATTCTTTATAGACCAAAGCTGTGAATTAAGAAAAATCATGTGTGATTTACTCTGTGGCAACTTTTAGGCGGGTTCTAAGAAAGAATTTACTACATATGACCATAGAGTAAAAAATACCACTAGTGAAGTAGACATTTTCTTGAAAATTTCAAAATGTTTCAAAATTCGACTTGAGGACATTCTGTTATTTATTTATATTTTTATTTATCTTTAATTGATACGATTATATTTTTGGTTAGTAGTTTAGTGTTGCCATACACTATAATAGTGTGTCAAAATATGTATATTGTTTTTTTATTATTAATTTTCTTGATTAAGATGTTTAATTAAGCACTACGACTAAAGTTTATTTAAAATCACCTCTTTCTATTATTATCAGTAATCTCAATACACTAAATATGTAATGGTACACCCTTACATAATATTACTTTTTCCTTACAAAGTAGCTACTTATATGTTTATTATTTTAACAGTTTATACTTACAAAAACTTTGTATAATATTCAGTAATTTTGAAATTTTCGGGAAAAGTCTATTTTTAGTTTAAGGGAAATTGTTAATAGATACAACATTTTTGTTTATATTTTTACAGCAGTGGCCATTTCAAATAAAATAAGTGGAATTTCTTTGTGTCTTTTCTTTAAAAATTCTCGAATTTCTTCCCCGGGTCGGAATCGGAGCGTACGGTGCGGACGGAGCGTCGTCATTCATAATTTCTTTGTCAGGCGCAGAAATGACGTTCCAGTGCACGCAGTACCGTAAAAATTAACGCAAAGCAACAAATCCGTCCGCTCCGTACGCTCTGATTTCGATCCGGTGGATTGCACCTATGTTGGATATTGATCTATCTTGGATTAATTATCATCAAGTAGTCATCAAGTAAATTCTATCCCGTAATTAAAAAAAAAAGGAATTAACAAGGTCAACAGCTGTCCTTGCCTGTCATATATGATGTTTTCAATGTGCTGGACAAAGTTAAGACTTTGTAAAGTTATTCGCTGGGTAAATATTATTACATTACGAGCGTAAATCTATGGGTAAGGTCCACTTGCGTATATATAATATTATTGTTATCTCTCTTGTATACAGGGTGTAAGGCAGCCCCTAAACCTACAGTGACATTGAACAATATTTTATTGTACAATTTATTTTACAACAAGGCGCGCGATGTTCAAAATTAACCCTGCCGTCATAAATATTGCACAATACGTATTGGGTAATAAAATTGATCATCTAGGGGGCCGCTAAGAAAATAAAGTGATAATTACTTTAGGGTGTCTCCCTTCGTAGAGTTTACTGTATAAGTAGTAGCTTTGAAAGAGCAATTTTTTTGTGATTTGTAATTTGTATGGGCTAACGATCCAATGTCATGGATTTACCAATGCAAAAAAAAAATAACGCTGCTACTTCCACAGTAAACTCTATTCTATGGGGACTCATACACACTCTTTAGTACACTTTGGTATTATCAATTTATCACTTTGTTTTGTTACATCCTGTATATTTTAATGAAAGAGAATGCATGATTTTTTGACGGAGTTCTGCAATAACAGATTAGCAACAAGTGGACACAGCACAGTAATGCTAAAATCTACATTTGACGTGAGTGAATATATTATAAAGACTAATGTCTACATAATATATTATATTGAGCACTGACCTGAAATAATAATTATAAATTATTAAGTTGTTTGTTTTAAATTAACTGACAGGCATGTTGATAGTTTTTTTTAGTATAGAAGCAAGAAAACTCAATAAAAGTGAGACTATTACTATTCCTTTTCTTAAAATGGGACAAATAAACCGACTCGACACATACATCTCCATCCGACGTATGCTGCAGCCTGCATGCATCATCTTGTCAATCAGGTCGAACAGCCAGTATTGTCCTCAGCAATCTAAGACTTCGTCCACATTTGTATCATTTGCGCGATCAGATCTCCGATCAGATCTCCGTCGCGTATCATCGAAGCGTATCAAAGTGATACGCTCCGATCGCTATTAACCGCGTATCTGATACGTGTCGTATCAAATACGCGCATGATCGGCAGAATGATCTAATAGGCGTCCACACTATGGCTGGTATAAATAGTCAGTATTAAGGATGCGACCCGGTCGTAAGACGCGGTTCGGCTCTGTGATTGGTCCAAATTTTGACAGCGATCCAATTACAGAGCCTGAACCGTTTCTTGAGACCATTTACTTTTATAGAGTGGTTCGGCATAATGGTCTATACCAAATCAAAATACTGTGGCCGGTCCGCCATTTTATGTTCCTGTTGATTTTATGTTGATGCGTTGACGCTTAGTGATGTACTTTTTTATCGAACTTAAAAAATATAAGGTGAAGAATCTGCTCATATAATATTTTAAAGATTTTAACCTTAATCCGCCTTGTTATCTGTTTGACAATACATAATCATAACAAAATCAATGTCATTTCAATAGTCACTTTGTTTTCATTCTAATAATAATAATTTTACTCATTATGTAAACATCAAACTTCTATAACCCAAATTAAAAGTGATAAGACGTACATCAGTTTATTTAAAGCATCGCTGTACTATAGTGTTTGATGTTAATCACTTAAAACATCTTAGTTTATCGATATCCTCGACAAATATCAACCGGGTGTCCCATCACTATAGACCGCCATGTTTAGTTCCAGGCAATATGGCGCCGGCCACACTTTTTTGTAGTTATGTCACTTCCATATGTTTTCTTATTCATTGCTTGAGACCGAGATGCATCTTGAGTACTGACTATTTATACCAGCCTAATGCCTATGATACGCACACTTGATACGGCGCGATGATCGCAACGGAGATCTGATCGCGCAAATGATACAAATGTGGACGCACCGATATGTTTTGGTCCAACGCGGGAATCAAATCTACGACCGGAAAGTCGAACGCCAAGTTCAGTTTACTGGGCCACGGAGTCGTCTCACAAATGACGCAACGTTTTAGTACAGTAATTTCAAACGTAAGCAAATTATTTGCTTAGCTACCATTTTTTTTTCGAGCGCAAGACGTAAATTGTAATTTTAAGTATATATTAAATAAAAGTGTTCACAAACACGCATGCTCGCTCTATTTATGTAGGTATATAGAGTGGCTACTATGTGCCCTGATCTTTGACTCGACCTTTCATTGTTGCATTTGTTTTCATATGCGAAGAATAACAATTAATCGTATGCGCATGTTAAAAGTGTAGTTCGGTTGTTTTTTTAACTATTAAGTAATGTTACGTTACAACGGAGTAAATATTTTAAAGAGATGCTCTTGACTGAATTGGGCGGTGAAATGATAAAGTTTAGTTTAATATCCATAAGTATTATTTACCTTTGTGTTTTTTTAATACATACTTAAAAAAATCTTCTCTTAACGTTGAGCCATGATGACTGTAAAAACTCTTAAATTTGAGCTAAATTGCTAAGCGTTTACCATGATTGCCACATTGACTGTGAAACAGTAGGCCTATGCACTGTACAAACGACGATCATTGGTAAAGACGAATATTATGCACCTCACGTAATCGTTTAATTATGTATCTATCATGGACAGTCGTCGTGGAAAGGCCACAAAATAATGCTCCCTCTGGATCGTATCCAACGAAGGGCCGCTCGAATTGTTGACTGCCATAGTGTTTCAAACAGCTTGGACCCCTTGGAATTACGCCGAGATGTAGCTTCACTCTGCATCCTCTATCGGTTGTATCACGGGGAGTGCTCTGAGGAATTGTTCGGAATCATACCACCGGCAATTTTTCGCCATCGTCCCACGCGAAAAACATACCATCCTCATCACCTTGATGAGTGGCAGTCTTCCACAGTGCGTTTTTCGCGTAACTTTCTGCCGCGCACTGTAAAACTCTGGAACGAACTGTCACCAGCAGTATTTCCGGACCTATACGACCTGCAAACCTTCAAGAAAAGAGCGTATTCCCTCTTAAAAGGCCGGCAACGCACCTGCAGCTCTTCTGATGTTGCGAGTGTCCATGGGCGACGGTAGTTGCTTACCATCAGGTGACCCGTTTGCTCGTTTGCCCCCTTATTTAATAAAAAAAAAAAACAGTGGCGGCCCTAGGGGGTGGCGAATAGGGCAATCGTCCGGGGCCTCGCTATTGCAGGGGACCTCGCAAGGTATTTTTTCGTAAGTCAAAGGGCCTCGCAAAATTAATTTTATTGGCGAACCCCACTTCCTTCCTCAATCCAGGGCTGCAGTCTCAGCCGGACTAATGGGAAAAGAAAAACATCAAAAACGTTAAGATAAATACGAGAAACGGTGATTATCTCTCCTATTCGGCCGGATTTATATTTTTATGAGCATGTCACTTTAATTTTGCCGCCTCTATGTACGAAGTACGAACTCTGCCATAATCCTAGGACGCCATACTAGGACGTTTCCGACAATAGATCATCTATACTGCCTAATGCCTATACATAAATCCAGAGTCGCATCTAATAGTCCCATCGCCACCACACTGTCCAGTGTCCACACCATACACCACGATTGTTATAGGGACGACATCGCGATGTATTGTTACAACTTTTGATTCATGACATATTCAGTACTCGGTTCAATTATTTTTTCGGGGCAAAAACAATTGAACCGAGTAGGTTTTTGCTGGTACAGTTGGAATATGGCCTAGAGACCATAGACTAGTAGAGTTCTTAAAAAATTATGGCTGTAGCGTAGAGTCCTTATTTTTAACGAACTCTGCCTAACACACGTTTTGTCTTATCCTTCTATAATCTGTGGTCTTATCCTTAATTGCAAAAATAAAATTATCTTAAATGCGAAAGTGTGCCTGTCTGTCTGTCTATCTGTCTGTCTGTTACCTCTTCACGCCCGAACCACTGAATCGGTTTTGCTGAAATTTGGTATAGAGATTGGAGATCCTTTGAGTCCCGGGAAAGGACATATGACACTTTTTATCTCGGGAAAATGTACGTTTCCCGCGCGATAAACGAATCTTGCCGCAGCGGAGTTTCGGGCACCATCTAGTACCTATTCTATTGACTAAAGGCCTAAACCAGTGGTCCCCAACATATTTCAGGGCGTGTTTTCAGCAGCACGGATTGGGTTGCCGCCCTACAACATGTCATGTCAGGGCGGCCAGTTTGCGATCAATGCCCGAAGGCTGCTCTCAATACTAATAGGGTTTTCGATTAATTACCGCGTTTACGTGTTGTGATTGTCGTCCTCGGTCGTGTGGTGTCCGACACTGTCGTCAGTTCTTGTATAGATCCGACCGCGCGCGGACGCGGGATATAGTGCTGCTTCCATAATACTGGTAAGTCATTTACATAAATTGGTGATAAAAAAGGATGTTTTAAATACTTTATGGGACTTGATTTGTTCCGTGATTTTTTTATTCAAAAGTAATTTTGATATAAAAGTAATATTAGCTTTATAATATAATTACCTACTTAGGATAATAAAATAATGTTAGTCTGAGAGATTATTTAAATAGTCTATAAATTAAATAATAAAATATTAACAAAAATTCGCACACGTCTAAATTACTAACGATAAAAAATATACGCCCAAAAAATAGAAGCATTTTTCTTAGAAACGTCGCGTAAAAAAATATTCGCGTATTTATAATACGAGTACTCAGATCCTAGATTATATAAAGTACACGTATGGTGGATCCGGCCTACGGTCACCGCATGCTCTAGCCGACTCGCTCGCCTTGGAGACCACAAGTATAAGGTCAATGAAACGCGGGCTGATGATGATGAGATGCAGAGGAAAATAAAGGACCATAAAGACTTATAATGGCTCATAAAGGGTCAAAAAACTCTATCATTTTGCAGATCATAACTTTACTAGCTATCTACTATACGGTTATAGCTTGTGAGAAGGAAAATCGTTTAATCAAGACAGTATATCAGCTCGGATCGAAGGATAACTAATAGTTAGATGCTGGAATTGTATTGGAAAAAAATTGAAATCCTCGGCCAATACTTAACAGTAAAATTTAAACAGAACCGGATGTTTCAAGGAAAAAAATGGTAGAATAATATTATAAGCTTTTTAATTTTGACGAGAGAGTATGTTGGATTTGAAATTCTTGATAAACAAAGGAAGAGTTAACTTACCACCTAGCAATAAGGTATCTAAAATAAATAACTTACTTAGCCTTTCATTGTGATCCTAAGAAAAAATAGATTTTTTTCTATTCTCAGCTTACAACATCATTCCTATTCTAGTTATTTATATCAACTTGTATAATATATTGAACAGAATTGTAAAGCATGGAATTAAGTAATAAAACAAACCACAGGCTACGCCAGCCCTGGATTTATAAATAGGCCGTATAGGCCGCGGCCTAGGGGCGGCAGCGCCCTAGGCCACTGCGGCCTAGGGCGGCAGGGTCCTAGGGGACGCCTAAAGTAGAGCTCGCGCGTTCTCGCGACTCGGCAACGGGAAGACGAAGAGTACCGACGGGTTTTAGTGGGTAGGGCTGCGGTCACTTACCATCCTTACGGCCGCAGCGAGCCCCACATACTCGTGGGGGAGTCCCCAATTCCCCCGGGATGCGTCAATGCATTTCCCGTCGCAAAAAAAAGGGGAGGCCTATAGATAATACAATATATGTACCATCGAGGAAGTTGATTCCTATGCAATTGATAGACCAACGTTATTTGGTCGAATATGTCAATTCAATGTTAATTGTGATCTGTCGGATGGGTTTGACGTAACGCAACCAAACTACTTAGGTCCCCGATTTGCATAGGAATCAACTTCTCTGATAGTACATATAAGGGAGGCCACATACTTTGTACATGGGGCCATACAATTAAATCCGGCACTGGGCTAGCCTGGACTAATGACTGCAACTAGTATTTAAATGGGATGGAATCAGGATTAAGGTATCCTTAATCCTGATTAGGACCTCCTTGAACTTTATTCTTTCCTCACTGTGAAATTACGGTGTTACTGACGATGATCATTAGGTATAAAGTACTTAGCAAGCATCTCTAGGTGTTAATAGATAGACGGATGTATTATAGTTTATTTATACTTAGTTATTTCTTTTCCGCGGTTCTGTCTTTACATTAAGGCTTTTTTATTTCTCCGTGACCTGCAAGTGTAAACTAAGTGATAATAATTTAGGTTGCGTACGTGTTCCTCGTAGAGAGTTCAGTATGAAAGTAGCAGCGCTGAAAGACCATTTTTTTTTCACTTTTGTATTTGCAAGCGCCCCAGCGCGGCGTCACGAGTATCCCCAGCGCTGCTACTTTCACAGTGAACTCTCTACGAGGTAACACGTACACACCCTAAAGTATTATCACTAAGTTATGTTACACCCTGTAGATTCGGTTAGTATCATAACCACAAAATGCTTATTCACAGTCTAAAGTCCGCCTACTCTACATACGATTGATTTCCGATTTATAACTTGTTCTTAAAAAATAAATCGGCTTATGTTTTCCGTGATTTATTTATTTGTTTGTTTGTTCTTTTGACATAGACTTTTAATGCGATGTTTTTCTCGTCTGACTTGGTAAAGTTGGTGAATTATTTCCGTAAAATATTCCTTTACGAATTTTATTTGCAGTGATATGACGTAGCTCTACTCTGGTCATCTCATAAGCCGCTCATTGAACTTAGCACACGGCCATATATTTTGGTTAATAAAAGTCTTTCGTTTTTCGTATTTAATAAGAGAGAAGAGAGATATCTTCTTATTAAATTCGAGAAATACCATGATAACCAAGGTTCAATTTCAACCTAGATCTGTAAAAAGAGATTCCATAACTTAATAACTACGTGGGTCACACTGAAAGTGTTTAGAACTAGCTAGTTAGAAACATTACTAATGAAAACTTTTTTTGAATTATTATTATTATTATTATTTTAGAACTCTTTGGTAACATAATGCGGTATATTTCATTCATTTTTCATTTGTTTTGGTGAATTGGCGGCAAATCTAAATTCTTGTTACACGTGAAAATGAACTTAACGCGAGAAAATTTTCAGTAAATGATTTTTTGTGACTTTCGTTGTGGGCTTACTAATAACAAAGCTTTGAAAGGCTGCTATTACCACTTCATAATGAAGCCCCATCTCGTGCCACTATTTACAATTGGTTTAACGAGTTTACGCGTGGACGTAGCAATCTCAGTGATGATCCGCGTGAGGGACGTCCTTTAACAGCGACTACTGAAGTTAACATTAGTGTTGTGCGACGCATGATAGAGGAGGATAAAAGAATAACCTATCAGCAGATACGGGCAAGCCTAGGCAAAGGCATGAGTCAAGTACAAAAAATATTACATGAACATTTCGGCGTCAGAAAGCTTTTTACCAGATGCATTCCCCATTCTTCATTCGACGACCAGAAACGCCTTTGCATGGACTCGTGTCTCCAAATGTTAGATAAGTTCAACGGTGGTGACTCAAATGCTGTATTTAACATCCTCACAGGTGAAGAAAGCTGGATATATAGCTACGAACCCGAAACCAAAAGACAATCAGCTCAAGGGGTGTTTCCTTTCGAGGTTTGGCCAACTAAGGTAAAGAAAGGAAGAAGTCAAGGCAAAAAGATGATTGCCTGATTCATTGGTCGGAAATGTAATTTTGCAAAAGTTGTGCTAGAAGATGAAAGGACAGTTACTACAGAATGGTATGTCAATCGCTGTTTGCCTGTTGTCTTGGAAAAATTTCGGCAGCAGCGCCCTCGAAGCAGGACACTCCTTTACCACGACAATGCTTCAGCGCTCTCCGCAAGACGGACTGTTGAATATTTGACTATGGCAGGTGTCGAGATATTGAGTCATACGCCATACAGTCAGAACCTGGAGCTCTGTGACTTTAATTTATTCCCAAGAAATAAAGATAAATTCGAGGTATTCGCTTTACGAGCCCTGAAGATGCGATGAAAGCGTTCGAAAACGTCTATGGCGTGAGACCCCTAAGGAAGACTGGGCCTAGTGCTTTTCTCGGTGGTTTCATCAAATGCGACGATGTGTACAGAGGAACGGAGATTACTTCTAAAAACGATAAAAGTATTGGCAACTTTCTACATTAAGCCGTTTTTCACTTTCTAAAGATTTTCAGTGTTACCTCGGTAAGGTACAACTTCAACCGCTGTAGCCTAAGCAAGATCTGTGAAAGTGGTTTAAGTCCAAGTCTTAACAAACATCCCTACACTCTTTGAATGTTTTCGTAGATATACAGGCAAAAATGAGGCTGTTCATGGAATTTAATGGACCTGATAATCAAGTTTGTTGGCTCCAGCTAAGCCATTTCTATAGCTCAAACGTCAGAAGCCGAAACGTGACAAATTATACTCGTTATAATGTTTACATTAATTTAGTCGCGATTAGCATTTTTATGCGTAATAAGGTTAGTTACAATTTTAAATGTCACCTTCGTCATCGGTAACTGAAATTAAATTGATTTAAATGTTTAATTATACGTGAATCGGTAATCACCAATCACGCAGTTTTTTGTGTTGAGGCTTTAAAACTGGTAGGTAATTAAACGTTATGTCAATGTGCTAAATTAATAAGGGATTGAAGATATTTTTAGTCTTTATAAACATTAGTATTACCTGACAAATGAATACATAGGCAATTAGGTATTCGGTTATTTTATTGAAATTGTCTACCTTATGTCTAGGAACGCTCTACGTAGCAAGTGCGTTTTGAAAGAAAGAAAGAAAGAAACTTTATTTGGTAAAACAATACAACAAATATTATAAAGAAATAAAAATACATACATATATATCAAAACTGTATTTACCAAATAGGTGCTTACTCAGCATGTGTTGCGACCATATAGTCGCAACGCTGATTTTCAGTAAGCGCCTTGATAATATATTAAAACCAAACATATTAAGTACAATATCATAAAACACAAACAAATACAATAAAATAAGGCTTTAAACAATAACATTAGTGTAGCTCGCAAATAGCCATTAACATTTTTCCAGGTCTATATAATATATATATATATATATATATATATATATATATATATATATATATATATATATATATATATATATATATATATATATATATATATATATATATATATATATATATATATATATATATATATATATATTATATAGTATATAATATAACTCTACCACTGTTTAAAATAATATAGCTCATAACAATATACATATAACTTTTGGAGCTTCATTAATGCGTAAATCAAAATATATTAGGATTTTGAATAAAATATGGTCAAACATATTTTATTCAAAATCGTAATTAATAATATTATTCACTAGCTGTAGGTATATTATAGAGGTAGACTTGTACGAGTATACGGTAACGCCGCACCTCCATAGCGTACTGAGTACTGACTACAGCTGACACATGGTTGGTCCCAATCCCGAGATATATTATTGACCAGAGCCTGTAGCCAAGATGTTTTCGTTATGGCTTCTTATAGAATTGAACACATTTCTTTTAAAATCCCAAATTTCTTATCAAGATCAAAGAATACATTTCATATCCCTCTCTCACGAACTAACTACACAAAAAACTCTTTTCTTCGTCGTGCTTGTGACCACTATAACAAAAATTTAAACACTGTTGACATATTTTGTAACAACTTATTATCATATAAATCAAAAGTGCGTGATTTGATTCTACAATAATATTAAATACAATATGTTAGATACAACTGTGAACATTATAAATGTATTAAATTATAAGGTGTTATTATAATATTATTATTACTTAAAGTTTTGTATGTATTATTATCAATTGTGTTCTAATGACTAAACGCTACGAATTCACCATAATATGTGTTTAGTTTTATATTAAGTAATGGTACTTTAGGCTTGTTTGTAAACTTAGAATTAAGTATTTTTGTATAATGGCTGTTTGTTACCTAAATAAAATAAAATAAAATAAAATAAAATAAAAATGTATGGATTGACATTAGACGAGTCGAACGTCAACTTCATATTAACGAACGCTTATGTCAATTCCATACATTTTGATCGGCGATTCATAAAGAAGCGATAAAGAAACTTAGGTGTTGGCTAAAGGGCCAGTTCTTCTGGACTATGCCGACTGTAATAATAATAATTAATTTATTGAGATGAGACTATAGCTGTAGATATGTTATTGTATCATCTCAACATAATATTATTGTTTGTGTAATTAGCATACTCACTTTTAAAATAGCCTATGCCAGCACTTTAGTACAGTTAAACAAGTTAACTTTAAGGTTACATTGCGCGCTAACTGTGTCTCGTAAATAGATACAATTTACAAAGGCCTAAATTGGTATAGTATTTTTGTTACTATTAAAAAATAGATCAGTTTTACATAAAGCGTTAAATTACTCTCAACAGACTCGCGCTTGACCGGTTTTATTTTAAGCAGAGAACTAAATATGGTTGCAAACTTTCCAGGCATTTTGAAATTCCTCTGTGCACTAGTAGGTACCTAGTCAAGGCGAGCAGGGTAGAGCAGACACAATAAAAATAAACTCATTTTGCTTAAGTGCGTAAAGCGTTCTTAGTAGTAAGTAGTAGCCTCATTTAAATTATTTTACATTGGAACAGTATGTGGGTCAAACGTTTGACGCGTTACCTCAAAAGGCGAGATCAACTCTAATTACAATAATTATAATAATTATCTGTAACTTGATTCTGGTATTTTAAATTTGAATCCAATATCGATACAGCTTCGATGAAGTCCAAAACCGTACCTTCCCAGGGCCGGATTTATATTTTATATGAGCATAGGCCCCTATGTACGAACTCTGCCGCCATGCCAGGACGCTTCCACCCCCTAGGACGCCATAGGACGCTGCCGCCTATAGGCCATGGCCTATACTGCCTATACATAAATCAAGAGCTGTATCTTCCTCGTATTATACTTGACTTGAAACTTGGTATATTATATTGTGAATGCTATTTGTCTATATTTCAAGAAACAAGTAAGAAACGACTTGTTTTGGAAGTTTTAAATAGAGACAAAGAGTTAGAGTAGAGAGTATAATATTGTGTATAATATTATACCGAAACAGATTGAAAGTATAATATTATGGTAAGATATAATTTAATAGAATCGACATACTGCAGCTGGTGCTAGTTTAAAGTCCCTATTTGGAGGGGTGTTTGACACTGGTGCTATATCCTTTACTTAAGCCTACCTATGCCCCGCACTCTCCCTGCAACATTTTAACGATTCCTCGGACCTTGCACGCGTTAACTAGTTATTGAAGAGTTACGGGGTCTCCTCCGTATTTTTAAATGAAGTTTCCGCTAGTTAAAATAACATCTCCAAAATCCCTGGATGGTAAGAAACCTTACTTCAAGCTATTCCAAATAAAATTAATAACAAATTGCATATGTGAATGTAAGCGTCCTTGGTCGAATGGCCTTTTCTTGAACATATTTCACAAAATAATGCATCTCCTTTCACAAAACATATTTTCGTTTCCAGTAGGTAGCTGGTTTGACATCATGACCAACTACAATTTGTTATAAATATGGATTGCTTCTCCTTATATCAGGAATTTTGAAACTTTTTATGACTTTCGATCAATCATGAGTGATTTTTTTCTGCTAATAAAAATAATTATTGTTGCCCTTTTTGGATATAATATTTTTCACCACCAGAATATCCATACGAGTATAGCGTATATTTGTAAGTTGGCAATACAGAATACTTATATTTTTATTTATTTAATTAAAGAGATGTGCTTCTTTATCGAAATATGATATAACTTCCTTCTTCTAATCACTCAATTATAGTGGTTGTGAGTAAACAGAATAATGACATAAGGTGAGCACGACCCTGAGATTGATACATTGATACTAAGTTATATTTAAATATAAATGTACCATGGAGGAAATTGATTCCTAGGCAGTTGACGGACCAACGCCAGTGGTCGGCTTAGGGTCAATTCAGACCGCAACGCGACGAGGTGAGGCGAGGTGCAGCGCGGCATAAATTTGTATGAATTTGACAGATTTCAATTGCGTGAGACGTCTTGCGAATTTGTCAAATCCATAATACATAATTTAGAAATGCATCTACGCGTCACGTTGCGGTCTGAATCAACCCTTATTGTTATCGGCGTGACTAAATTACTGAGGTCCGCCATCTGCCTAGCAATCAACTTCTCTGATAGTAGGTACCTTGTATTTGTGCATCCTTGTTCGCGTATTTTGTCTATTCAGCGGGTACCCTATATTTTTTATGGCAACGACTCTAGCTAGAGTCTACTATTATGTGCATTTATTACTCGTATTATAAAATTAATTATAGAAATACTAGATGCCGCCCGCAACTTCGTTGCGCCAAAATTCGTTTATCGCGCGGGAACCGTACATTTTTCCGGGATAAAAACTATCCAATGTCCTTTCCCGGGACTCAAAGTATCTCCGTGCCAAATATCAGCAAAATTCGTTCAGCGGTTTGTGCGCGAAGAGGTAACAGACTTTCGCATTTATAATATTAGTAAAGTATGGATGGATACACCGTTTTCCTCTATCTAATATTCTAATACTTGAAAGTTTAAACAGTCTTAACAAGTGCCAAAGAATGGCCACTGTAATATTTAAAACACACGATTTTAGTTGCGAGTGATGCGACATCTTACCTCGCTCAGTTTCCATGAACGTAATATTGATTTTACCATATTTATACATACTCGTACGGCGTACCTATTTTAGAAGCCGCTAGTAAGTACATTTCATATTTGGCGTCTTTGGGTGCGATGATGATTTGTAATGCAAATAATTACATAAACGGTGATTACATAGAGGCCTTGTGGGCATTGTTATAGCGGCTAGCTTCGGTTAGATATATACCTAATAGGTATGTAGACTTACCTACCGATGATAATTAATGTCTACCAGGATCTTGACGGTAGATTTTCAAAAAATATTATCCTTGATCATTGGATAAATTTTTATAATTTGCATGTTTCACACAGAGAATCAGTGGCCGGTATAAGGAAAAAAAAGGATCAAAATGTTTTATTCCAATTACCCCGGTATTGATAGAGTCAATTTCTTTTTCACTTTTTGCCATCAGATTCTGGTAAACTTATACTTGCAACTTGCAAGTTCTTCTACAAGTGAGAATCGCCTAACTCCTTAACGAACCTTAACTCCTTGTAAGTTCTTCTAGATGTTAGAATTGCCTAACTGGCTAACTCCTTAACTAACCTTAACTTCTTATGTTATAAAAACGAAATGTTTCTTCGTATCGGATAAGCTCCTAAATGTCTAGGTTGATTTGTTGAAATTTGTTTAGGTCGTGTCTTCCGTCTGCCAAGGAGGAAAATTTATATTGCGGGAAAATTAACGGTCTCCATAATTTAGGGTGAAGCCAAACGAGCGTAATTTGTGAGTTGTGAGTCGCAGAATTTCGGCTGCTGCATTCAGTGTTATACAAAAGTCCTGTTTGGTTGACACGAGCGTAATTTTGTGAGTCATGATTTGTATGAAAAGATATTTACGCGACCGAAATTCTGCGACTCACAACTCACAAATTACGCTCGTTTGGCTTCACCCAGTCGTGTCTAGTGAACAAACCAGTGGAATATTATTTTTTCGTTAATTTTGAATATGCTGTACTTTTTTTTGATAACCCGTTTGTAAATGATTAGCATATTTATTTGAATATGAATCACTTTCATCGAATAACCAGATCTGTGAAGGTCCTATGGTGCGATCTTCTACCATTATTGATTATGCGTTAGATCGCGTGTTGAACTTAATCAGCAAGACAATGGAATTGCCATTGCTTAATGTTGGTAGTACTGATGTCTTCCTTCCTACTCCGTGTTATTGTCTGTATAAGTTGGGCCCAAATAGCATTATATTATTATTTACTAGATGACGCCCGCAACTCCGTTGCGACTTGCGACAAAATTCATTTATCGCGAGGTAACTGTACATTTTCCGGGATAAAAAGTATCCTATGCCCTTTCCCAGGACTCAAAGTACCTATCTCCATTCTCCGTGCCAAATTTCAGCAAAATCAGTTCAGTGGTTTAAGCGTGAAGAGCTCCTCCGCTAATAAAATGTTGTATTCGTAGCAATTCCCAATTATTTAAATACAACTATAAAATTTAAAAAACGTTTTTTTTCATACTAAGTGATTTAGAACATTAACCCAAAAACGCTGTAATTATACCGCAATTCTTCGAACTTCGATTCCTCTTCTTTCAGACATCCTTAGTCATTGTTCAAAAAGTGTTTAATTTTTTTAGTAATGCTTTCGACGTTCATAATTATTATTTATTTAAATAATACATAAATGAATACTTTAATTTACATGATAAATTACGGATAATACATCTAAATAAATTTAAATAAAAACAATAAGCTCCTATTTACGATAAAAATCACGAATTTTCGGATTTTTTGTTTTTTACCACTTTTTATAAGTATCACAGGTGCACTAAAGTCATTCAAAGTGCAGTAGCCTAGTACAATTACCAAATTTTCGTTTTTTTACTACTTTTACACACCAAAGTCATTCAAAGCCCAGCTGTTGATACTATCGTCCTGACTGTTTAATTAGGACGTTAAATATATACTTAACCATAAGTAAAGTGTTGTTTGATGGATTATTCAAATGCACCATTTAGCATTCTGTATGAACTCGAGCGGGCAGAGCAAATACGTGATTTGTAAGCGACGGCAGTACGAGTCTCAGCCTTGATACATAACGTTTTTAATGTTTTAATTTTAGTTTACAAACAAACAAAACAGGAAGGAGATCTTATGTTAATAAACAATTAAACACTGCGTAAACCTGGGCCTATAACGCATGTGTTTAAAGTCTCTTAAATAAATAAATAAATAAGTGTATAATCAAACTAACAAAATAAAATAATTTGTAAAAGTTACAAAAAAAAAAAAAACAGTTTGAATTGGCGAGTCTCTTAAACGAGTAAAAGAACGGTAAATATTAAAAAAAAGTAAATTTTTAAAAGGTGGTCTATCGTCATTGTCCCTGATGATGTTCACGATAAGTTTATAATAAAATAAAATTAAAAACATTGTTTCATTAAGATAATGGACGGAATCACCTTAAACATAAGCAACGCATTGGGAAAACCTAACTTTTTTGGAAAATCACTGCACTTCTAATAACCATTACTCACATATGTATATAATATAATATAAACTAATTATTAATATCACCTGAGGATGATTTTATCGAAATCGGTCTGGTAAAACATAAAATATACTGTACTTACCTAAGAAAATTTGTATGTAATATAATAAAGTGGAATAAGTGTAACAAAAATGGAAAATTATGTTGTGAAACATAATATTAATTAATAACTATATTTATTTGTAATTTTTCTCGTCAACTTTTCGTTTAATAATAATTACTTGTGAGTGTTAATTGCCCTTTAAAGCAAAATTTCTTAAATCAAGCAACCGAGTAAATGTTGCTCAAATATACCTTTTAAAACCTTGCTAATTAGCAATTACTTAATTTGAGCTGCAAATATGTAGTTGGCATATAACACACTGCACCGCTGACATGGTCAGATCAATGCCACTTTAAGCTATGCAAAAGTGTATCAGGGTAAAGTTTTACCCGACTACACCGAGAGTGTTATGACTTATGTTATTGGAGTGTCTATGTTTAGTGTTACATACCTTATATTTAACAGCTTGTTACATTTTAGCTAATTCAGCATTCAGATGTATCACGCAGCACGTTCTGACTTAGTGTCGAAACACACTAGGCTGAATTACGCCGGCGTAAAATCCGCCGCGTTTACGCCGCGTTTCGAACACATACAAAATACGGGCGGAACGCAAGAGATGACACACTATTCCGTCGCGTTCCGTCCGTATTTTGTATGCGTTTAACATTTGCGGCGGAATTTACGCCGGCGTAATTCAGCCTAGTGTGTTTAGACACTTACCTACTTCTCTTCTCATGACCCCTTAGCCAAGACCGTTTCTTTATCACTTCTCTATAGAATCGCCGATCAAAATGTATGGAATTGACTTAGTGTTCGTGAATATGACGTTGACGTTGGACTCGTCTAATGTCAATTTTATACATTTTGATCGGCAATTCTATAAGGAAGCGATAAAGAAAAAGTCTTGGCTACAGGCTATGATTTCTTTTCGAATCTTAAATTAAAGACCACTTACTCGAGATGCATCGGTGCCTAATGTGATAGTGTTCATTCCTAATTAAAATGTCTTTTTCGAATTTCCCTGCCGAGATCATCGAATGAAACGATGATTTCGTCAACGAAGTTCGAGTTACTAAAGGCTCTATTTCCCTTACTAATCTGTAATGATAGTACAACTATAACTGCTAGTTAATAGTTTGTTTGCAAACGTCACTCGCGTGATTCACGTTCATTAATTGTTTGACGCAGAGTAATTAATTATTATCTTAGACGAAGTCAGCGCGTGGCGCAATGATAGCCTGTCTGAATTCTGATGTAGTTTCCGTGGATATTTATAAAATTTTCATAAATAATATGATTTGAATTGGTTGAAACTTATATAATTTCGAGGCTTCTACATGTTGCTATTACCAGTGAGTTCTTTTTAACTCTCAAACAGTGACAATATCTAAAAATACTTTAGAGTTTAGACGGAGTACAAAATGAGTAAGAGGTTCTATGTACTGCTGTAGATTTTTTTTCTTGACAAATCATCAACAAACATGAGATATAGGTAGATGGAGTCTGAACATATACACACTTGAATACGGTGTCTACGTCAACGTTGTTAATTTTGAGACCAGCATTTAAGCAGTTTTTTTTGGTTAGCCTGTACTATCTCACTGCTGGGCAAAGGCCTCCCCCAGGGTCTTCCACTTGTCACGATCCAGCGCCACCGTTGGCCAGCCCGGCTGGTACGCCCCCAGCTCATCGCCCTTAAAAACAGTTTAAGTCTTAAAAATCAATTTGAATGCAAAATTACAAACTGTATTTGCACCTAAAGCGGTAGATTTTTTGCCGCAGAAATAAACCTTATAAATTATAATAAACCACAAATTTTCCTTGGGTACTAAATTCAAATGCAGTTCATGCTTTTGCGCAGATATATGTATATGTTTAATTGCATAGATTTTGAGAATTAGCGTGCAACGTAGCGTGATAAATATAATATTATGTTACGAAAAACAAGTAGTCAAAGATGGAAACTTTCCTCAAGCGGACATCGGCTAGTTCCACTGGTTAATAATTATTGATAATGTACATCAAGTCTCGGCAAGTGACGTAGGTTTGGGAAAAACCTTCCCTAGCTAATATAAATCAAAGTGTAAATATATGAAATAAACACTAGACTCTAGTCTTAATAGATATATAATTTAAGAGTAACATTGTCCTACAAATAGAACAATGCCTATTTTAGGACCATCAAATCGAAATATTAAATCCTTTCTATCTCTGCTAGCTACCACTTCCGAGAATTTTTGCAGAGGAAATTGTTCTACGTCTTATCAAAATAAAGCCACTTACGAAAAATTTGCTTGATAGTTATAAAAATAATTCTTCTAGGGAACCTGTACTATATTCTATGTCTTATTCCGGGTTCATAAGAATCTTCAAACCGAATTTCATCAAAGTCGTTTGCGACTTAAGCGTAAGGAGATAATAATAATTATACAGTTACCGGTTCTTTAAGGATCCTTTCGCTTAAGCTTAAAAAGATAACAGATAGATAGACACACTTTTGCATTCATAATATTATTAATTGGGTTGTGTTGATAAACAAGTGACGTATCGTCGGGAAACCCTCATACTAGTTTAATACAAAGGATGTTTTTTATTACAACCTCATTATGCTACTATCGTCATTACTCATTTGGTCATCACTACTCGTTTGGCATGATTATAAAATCTTTAGATTTCTACAAGCATTAAAAAAGCTTGAACAAAAACGATTTGGCTCAATATATTATTATAATGTGCTATATTTTATTGCTAGTTTGACCATTTGCGTTATAACTTATAATATTAGTGTGCTATATTTTAAAATCTAGTTTGCTAGTTTGACCATTTGCGGAAAGGATAATCAAAAACACTAAAATCAAAAATATTAAACCAAAATTCTAAATTCATTTCGTGAATTTATTAGGTTGTGGATACAGCTCATCAGGAAGCTATATAGCAGGATAGATAATAAATTATTTATTATTATAGAATATAGTGTTACATTGACGTCATGATTCCGACCATTCTGTTATATTTTAACCGACTTCCAAGTAGAAGGAGGTCGAGTTCGTTCGTATTTAATGGCAAGCGCCAAGCTATTAATTTTAATAGTCTTGGTCACTTCCAGCACTAGCTATAATAATTATAATAAGCAATAAATAATAATCATATTAAATGTATTCAAGGCAATTAAAACATCGTCCTTCTGAACCTATGAACAACTGAACATTAATAAAAATGATTAGAAGCAATGTATAGTTAGCATTTGCTTTAACTAAGGTACTAATCTACGAATAATAATAGTTTTTATTATTCGTAGGTACTAATATTAATCCTTCGATCGCGGATTCTTGGAAATCTATTGTTATTCTATTGTTGTCGCGGTCACCGGTGTCCTTATTTATGGGGCTTGATAGGTTAAAATGTAAAAAGTTTCGGTTCCTTATGAAATTTTACGTGAAGATACTTTGAGTCCCGATTAGGACTTCGTTTACTCTGACAAAATCTACGCTTCCGATGATGAATTTTGGTGCAACTTTGCGTGCTATAATATTCAAACTCAAACTCAATTTTTTTATTCAGAATAAATTTTTTCAAATATTCTCTGAACGTCGGGTCTACACTGGTGCCTACCACCGGTTTTATTTGATTCTGTCATAAACATAGCATAATATCAATGTCACCATTTAAAGAATTTCCTTAAGTATATAATTATGATATTTACCTGATACATATTATAACCAGGCCTTGCTACAGGTCTTTTCTACTGGCACGTCACACGTGTAACGTTAAGAGTCCGTATACGAAATTTGCCGATTTCGCTGATTTAACAGACGTGATTTAACAGTTAAAATACAGTATTTCTATAAGTTTTAATGCACAACATGTAAGATCATTTCAATTATAATCTAATGTTGGAGCTAGATTTTTTTTAAGTATTTTTAAATAATCCAACTCAAACCCGCGACAGTTTTGTGATTTTTGCTGTAAAAGGTTTAGAATATCACCTGTTTATGGATTGTATTGACGTCTTAACGGTATCAAAAAAATACAATGTACTGTTGAGAAAGTCGTCTATAAAATGTTGGAATTACTTTTTACCACTTTAATATGAAATACTTAGTTGAGTAAAAAAATATGTAACTCGGCAAAATTTTAGAGAAAATGGGCAAAGAATTGCTGTTAATTTCGGCAACTTGGAGCTGTAATTCATAAAAAGAAAACGACAGAAATAATCTATAGATAAAATTCTATCCAATTCGAGAAAAAACAAAAAAAAAAAAAAACAAATTGTGCCAAAAAACACGATTCAAAACAACCTAAATCTCACATTATAATCTCACATAAGCCGACTCGCCGCAAGGCTCGAGTCGGCTTTCCGCGCTTATATATATTTTAAATCTAATAATTAATATATATTTTTTAAAGTCTAATAAGGGGAAAAATCCTAATAATATTTCTGTAGCGAACCTTTGCAATTTCGTATTCATCGGCAAAATTTCGTATACGGACTCTTAATATAGGTTGTGAACTTCCCAAAGGTCAATGGAACAAGCTCAATGCTCACTTTACAATAATCATGTTTCAAATGCGTTTAAAATATTTTTTAAATGGTTGATGCGATCATAAATTCATAATAAATCATTGTTAATTTTCCAAACATTCTTAAATCCAGTTTGCACAACTTCTCGAATACTGCGCGGTCAAGTTTTAGGTTGCGATGACCACCAAAAACTTTTGATCTTTTGTCCAATGTCATCGTAATAACAGTCTCAACTACTAAACTAAGTTATAATACTTTAGAGTTTAGGGTATATGTCCCTTATATAGAGTTCACTGTGAAAGTAGCAGCGATGTAAGAGTAACTTCTTTCACTTTTGTATGGGAAATTGATGACGTTCGGGCGCTTGTCCATACAAATCACAAAAAATGTTGCTCTTTCAGCTTTCACAGTGAACTCTATGCCAGGAACATATTATACACCCCCTAAAGTATTATCACTTAGTTTTGTCACAACCTGTATATTATATTTTTCCTGTAACTGCCTTGTCTTTTTGCGTTTTTTATGCTTATAATATAAGACTTTTTCAAAATGTTATGTTGTCTCCTTCATTACGGAGAATACAAGGTAGCATGACATTTTTACCATGCCATAGTGGATTTGATCCGAAATCTTTATTACCTCCAATGTGACGCAGTCTCTACACAGATCGAGGAAACACTTAATAGAGACGGAACTTAAACAAATAACTCGAACAATTAGTCCTCTATTTAAAGTAATTTGAATTTACATATTATTATGTTTAAAATTTTCCTCAGCTGAGAATTTAATCCACGAGCTAAATCACAAATAAAAACTTCATATTAAAGTAAAATTTTTGTACGAAACTTCGAGACTATATAGCTTCGTGGTTTGAATTATATTTTAATTTGGGCTTATAAAAACATATGAAAAGGTCACATTTAGTTGTAGTCTTTAAGAAAATAAAGAGCCTCTTGCATAAAACATTTTTTTAACAAGTTATTTTTAAATAAAACCGATTACAAAATTGTACTTAAAAATCTCTGTCTCAAAAAATTCTTAACCAATATTGATAAAACTTGCAGCATTCCGTAATTTGAATAATAGGTACATAGAACTACAAAAAGAACGCTGAAATTGTATGTAATATTTCCCGATTTTCGTAATCTTTTCCGTTCGGGAAAGATTACATACATACGGGTCGAATTTATAACCTCCTTTTTTTGAAGTTGATAAAAAATGTACAGTAATTGGTTATTTTTTTTTTATTATTATTTTGGCAGACCTTTTGCCTAGTGTCCAACTTGCAGAAACACAGGAGAATTTCTTGTGCCATAGGTCTACCTGCAGAATCGAAAAAAATTTTGACGGCAGATTTTCAAAAAAATATTCTTGATCATTGGATAAATTTTTATTTTTGCATGTTTCACACACAGAGTCAGCCATTCCATTCCATGCCAATTACCCCGGTAGTTGTTGCTACAGTCAATTCACTTTCTCACTTTTTGCCATCAGATTCTGGACTCTGGTCTACGAATAATAAAAACTTAGTTTTTATTATTTGTAGACCAGAGTCCAGCTACTACTTATGAGTAGGTATTACCTACTCATAAGTAGCTAAATATTTCTTGATGTAGGTTTCTTCATTTAAATTAATTCGTAAGAATGTTATATTCTATAAACAATAGGCAACATCCCAATTACCAGAATTATAATAATCAAATTACGCAAAAGCTGTTCCAGTCTGATTAATACGAGTATTATAACAACAATTGTTAGCAATATTAAAATAACATAAATCTACATAAAATGTAGATTATTTTTAAATAAAAAAATGTAAACCGACTTCCAACTCACAAAAAAGTGTTAAATTATTGTTTATTTAAATAGTGGCTTTTCAGAACACTTCTATAATAATTCAACGTTTTTCTCTACTCAACCTTGACACTTTTGAAGGTGGTACCTCAACCTTTTTGTCACGTCTTACTAGGTGACCGTGAAACAGCCAACAGGACCTTATGTCTAATATTAATAAGTGCCTATTTAGCAAAGTATCCTGCAGAAACTTATGCTGATAAAGCTTTAATCGATTAACCTCAATGTTTGGGTTTAAGTCTGCGAAGGCCAGCGGTGTTGTGAATGTGAAAGTGTAACATTCTTCGTCAGGATGTGTTACGAAACTCTCGTAACGGAAAAAATATTTTACTGTTCTTGTTTTCCATTTCAAAACATGCAAAAATTTCGATAAAAATCCCATCAAAAACCCGTCGTGCAAAATTTTTCCAAATTATATTTACTTAGGTAATGCTCCACAAACAAGTCAGTTACCCACCCCACGTCGTTATTGAAAAGGAAGTGACTCCACTTGTGTATTGCGCACGCACATAAGAACTAGAAAAAGAACTGCTTCATTAAAATCAAATACTTACTGACATCGAAATTGGAGTGGATTTTTTTATTATTATTCTGTATCAAATATTTCCATTAATTTGGATTTTGGATTCAAATGTACTCAAACAAAAATTCAAACAGATAAAGAACACAGAACTGACCGCTTGAACTTTTGACCGCGTGAACGCTCTCTGGCTGATAGGTACCTAAATGCCATTGTATACGAGGGCTGCTATTTATGTATCCGGAATTAAAAAAAGAAACAAACATATATCATTTAATATGGTTTTATTGCTTTTCAAAATATTCGCCGCGATGATCGACACACTTTTGCATACGCTGGAACCAATTTTCATAGCACTTTTTCCATTCTGATTGAGGTATCTCCAAAACGTGCATTTTGAACGCATCAACAGCCTCTTCGCGGCTCGAAAAACGTTGACCACGTAATTTGTTCTTCGCGTATGGAATCGCGTTAGGTGCCAAATCAGGGCTGTACGGCGGATGACCAGTCAATTCGATCTTTTGACCCTCCAAAAACTGAGTTGTTTCAGCTGAGGTGTGACAGCTAGCATTGTCGTGATGTAATATGATTCTGCGTTGTCGGTTGTCCTTTCTTATTTCTTCAAAGACTTCTGGTAAACAAATGGTCGTATACCATTCAGAATTAACCGTTTTACGATTCTCTAATGGCACTGTAGCCACATGTCCATTAATTCCAAAAAAACAGGCGACCATTTGCTTCAAAGTACTTTTTGCACGAGTAACTTTTGTTGGTTTCGGCTCATCTTGGAACACCCACACCGTTGACTGTTGTTTAGTTTCGGGGTCATATGCATAGATCCAAGATTCATCACCTGTGTAGATATTATAAACGGCTTTTGACGTACCACGGTTGTATTTTTTTATCATTTTTTTGCACCAATCGACACGAGCCCGTTTTTGATCGATTGTCAAGTTGTGCGGAATCCAACGCGAACATATTTTTTTTACAGCCAAATGTTCGTGTAATATCTTATGTATGCTCGTCATACTTATGCCTAAGGACGCCTCTATCTCGCGATATGTAACATGACGATCACGCATTATTAGTTCCCGCACAGCATCTATATTTTGTGGAACAACAGCTGTTTTTGGGCGACCTTCTTTATTTTCATCCGTGAGCATAGACCGCCCACGATTAAACTCACTGTACCAGTGATAAACTGTGGTTTTTGACGGTGCTTCATCTCCAAAAGTTGCGGTGAGTTGAATAAAGCACTGTTGTTGATTTAGCCCACGCCGAAAATCGTAGTAAATCATTGCACGAAAATGTTCACGCGTTAAATCCATGGCAAATGAAGACACGCAATTTTCAAAATGACGCCACAATGGAAAAATAATTGACAGTCACATGAAACAAAATGTATTCTTCAACCAAAGAGTTCTATTTTCAAATGTTGTAATTACTTTTTAAATATTGTTCTTGTAAGTGGCCAGTTCCGGATACATAAATAGCAGCCCTCGTAATCTAAATGTTCAAAGTTCAAACTAAAACCAGATTTTTGTTTCTATGCGGGCGGAAAGTATCCGCACCCACCAAATCGGATGAGCTGTTTAAAGATGATCGCACATTTGTTAGCACCGTTTAGAGAGCGCGGCTCTTGACTCGGAGGTCGTGGGTTCGATTCCCGCGTTGGAAACATGTTATTCTTATTTCCAAGTTTGGTAAGGACAATGCAGGCTGATCACCTGATTGTCTGACAAGTAAGATGATCCATGCGTCGGATGGGCATGTAAAAAGTCGGTCCTGCGCCTGATCTCTCGCCGGTCGTGTCGGTCTTCCGTCCCACTGGGTTATGAGAGTAAAGGAAGAGAGAGTGCTCTTGTGTACTGCGCACACACTTGGGCACTATAAAATTACTCCTGCGTAGCTGGCCTGGTTTCAATGAAACCGGCCACCGTCACCGAAACCGGTGTGGGAGCTATTATTAGCACCGTACGCGCCGTACGCGTCGAACGCACCGCACGATACACGTAATACGGCGCGTACGTTGCGGACGAATGTGCGGTTTCACATAATTTCATTCAACGAATTCTAAAATGCGGCGCCTTAAGCCTGAAGAAACAGATACACTGACAGATACGCCATTCCGCATTAGTTAATATAGATTAATTTGTCTTCCAGAGTATGAGCGTACAAGACAGCATCAGTCGCGAGACGAGCGAGAGGATGTCCGCGTGGATCGAGGCCCAGCGGCGCGGGGAGCACCTGGACGTGGACGTGTACGGCCAGCCCACACCGCAGCAGCTGCAGGAGCTCGACAACGTCCGCAAACTCAGCAAGGAGCTGCAGGATAATTTACATGTAAGTGATCAGGGCCGGATTTATATTTTTATGTGTATAGGCTACTTTAATTTTGCCACTCCTATGTACGAACTCTGCCGCCACCCTTTTTTTTACATGGGGAAATGCTTTGCGCATCCCCGGCGGATTGAGGACATCGGTCGAGGACGCTGCCACGCCCCTAGGACGCCATAGGACGCTGCCGCCCATAGTCCATGGCCTATACTGCCTATACCAAATATATATTCTGTGCCTAGATACATAAATATAGAGTTGAAACTGATGCTTATAATTAAACCTACTTATTATCTAACCTGTTTCATCACTTCCTGATAATGTGCCGGATACGCTATCCACAACTTATTTGACAGATTCTCCATACTTTATCTGTCAAGTTAAGTTGTTGATAGACTATCCGGCACTTATCAGGAAGTGGTGAAACACCTTAGCTTGGTTTGCTTATGCCTGGTTTTTGAGGTTTTTAAGCTATTGCATAGCGGATAGCTTTTATCGCGGGCTTTGAGCGTGGCGACCGTAGCAAGAAATTCCGTAACGAAAAAAAACAACAACCCTCACTCCGACCGGCACAGCGGCGTGGCGTTGAAAGCCGTGCGTGGTCTAACATATTACATAGTTGTAGTTTGGCAGACTTCGGCACGGTGTTTGTGTGCGTGTGACTAGGTGTTATGGACTAGCTTTACCACGGCAGTCCCGAGTGCCACTCGTTTTTTTTACTAAAGTTTGTTTATTCGCCAAAACTTTTGATAACAGACTTCGAGGCTAACGTAAAAAGTTATTCAGTCAAGTGTGACCAATAGTGTCAGCATATTCAAAACATCTTCCGGCAACGCACCTGCAGCTCTTCTGATGTTGCGAGTGTCCATGGGCGATGGTAGTTGCTTACCATCAGGTGACCCGTTTGCTTTGCAGTATTCACACCTTGGATCTTCTAATTAGTGACATGGTTAGTTTATCACATATTTTATAGACACTAAAAGATCCACGAGAACCATAAAATATTTTTATTACCTTATTTCATATTTAGCAGTGTAATGTACAAAGCGAAGTTTATAAATTGGCATATTGTTATGTGTGAGAACATTTACTGTACTAGTCACCCGCAACTCCGTTGCGTCAAAATTCGTTTATCGCGCGGTAACCTTAATTTTTCTGGGATAAAAAGTATCCTAGGTGATATGTCCTTTCTCGGGACTCAAAGTATCACCATACTCAAAGTATAGACAGACAGACAGACATACAGAAAGACAGACGCAACCAAAGCGGTGTTACCCGTGAATATAAAGAAAGGGTTTGAGTTTTAGAAAATTACTTCACTCAATTATTTTTAACCACTATTTTTATTTACAAATGGTCACTCGCCATTGTTACAGGAACTAGAAAATACGGTCCGAAATCCCGACGCAGACAACGACGAGATGAACCCCACAGCACCAATCCTGGACTACTCGGAAGACCACGAGTTCGTCTCCGCCAACCAGCTGGACGACTACTACGCGACAGAAGATGCCGCGGACGCGAGGGAAGAGGAAAAAAGGAAACTGATGAAGGGTAAAGCCGCTAAGACCGAGATCCAGAAGTTTTATAAGGATCAGTGTGTGTTTTTGACGGGCGGTACCGGGTTTTTGGGCAAAGGTGAGTTTGCATGGTTTTTGTGTTGTTTTTATTGCATTTTTTTTAATAATCCTCTAGGTTTCCAATTGGAAATACAGAATACAATAGTAAACATTAAGTTACTCAGATTTAGTTTAAAGGAAATCAGATTTCGATAGTAATTCGAAAATGTGCCAAAATGAAATTTTACAAAATTAAAATAATCCATAAAATGTTTCTTTATAAACATACTAAAGTTTCATACACTATAATATTATGTATGTATTTAGCTAGAGCTGCCAGACTGAGTTTTTAAATAATGTTCTGCATTTCGTGTTCCTCGTATAAATTTAAAAACAAAAAAAAAAAACTATCATAGTTGAAAGGAAAAAAGTTATAAGGACAATTTATTAAACGACATGGAAGGCTTTTTAAGAAGCAAAACTAAAGGTACAACCCGATCAAAGTGTGTTAGAGCTGATTTGATGACGTCATTAAGGTGCGGTCATAGTCATTATAATATAATTGAAGACGTAGGTGAATGAAGTGGATAACTAACATTTTATACCATAAGGACTAAAATTACTCATTTAATTTTTTCTCTCAGTCAAATAGTTTAAAAGTTATAATGATTTGAATATGACCCTCGAAACACAATTTTTCCCCAATACTGAATTATCAACCTCCAAATCCTAGGAAACGTTAGGGTCTGGTTAGAATGCTGAACGCTTAGATAGTAACGAGTTGCGGATATTTTCCTATGGCCCGTGTACCTACATGCAATGGAAAGGGTCTTGTTCAAATTGTTATAACTTCTAAATAAAAGATAGGACACTGGCGTTGGGACACATAGTGTAATTCGAGCAAAATAAAATTCGTGACAAGATACTAATAGATCCTAAGGTCTATTAATAATAATTATGTATAGTGCAGTAATTATTTATTAATTCTAAACTTTAGTCATGATAAATTTCTACCATAAAATGACCAATGACCACTTTATGTATTACGTCAATAATTTAACACATTTTTTCTATAATTAAGATTTAAGGTTAACTATTATGTTCACTAACAGCCTATAGTGCCTACTAAGGACATTTTGTAAGGCTAAAGGTTTTACAAAATTATTTAAGCACCAATAAAGTAGTAAGTAGTGATTTCATCGAAATTGTTATTTATGATTTATGTATAGTTAGTTAAATATAACTAGTTTATGTTCTTTACGAAACGCGTTCTTAAAACAATAATAGTGCATGACTCTTCAAGTCTTCACGTTGGCACAAAATGGAGAAAGCCAATACAAACTTTTGTTTGTGTCTTCACACAAACAGCTAGACTCTAGAGCAGTGGTTCTTAACCGGTGGTCCGCGGACCACTGGTGGTCCCTGGAGGCATTCCAAGTGGTCCGCGAAACCATCCTAATAATATGTGAGAATTCAGAAGTTAGCAAAGAGTATGCACTATGCAGTCACAAAAGTCACATTGAATTAAAATCTGTAACTTTTAGATTTTTGTCAAATAAAAAAAAACTAGCTGTTTGACCGAGCTTTGCTCGGTATTCGATAAAACACGAATAAAATGACATTTTCTAAAAATGATTCCTAGTTAGATCGATTTATCGCCCCCGAAACCCCCTATATACTAAATTTCACGAAAATCGTTGGAGCCGATTTCGAGATTCCAATTATTTTAACAAGAATTGCTCGTTTAAAGATATAAGATGAGTGCTAATTATAAAGTTAAATGTTTTCTTTAACAAACAACCCTCAGTATAGGCATAGAGAAAATGTCTGGTCTCTGGTATAGGTAAACCAACTGGGTGGTCCCCGGCTAGACAAACATTTTGTAAAATGGTCCCTCATGACTAAAAGGTTAAGAACCACTGCTCTAGAGTCTATGATTGGCCATGATCGTCGTTGCTTTCCATGTTTACAGTTTCGCAATCATGGTTTGCCATTGTGGCCCAAATAGAACTTAACAATCGAATCGATGACCACATTTTTACATAGTTTTGAACTGAAACATTTGTGAGTGGTTGACCAAAAAGGGACCTGAAGGTAAATAATTAGATTTTGAGTAAAATGCGTTTGAAGTTTCGTGTTTCGACTCGTGCGCGGTTCACACAAAAATTCATAAAAAAAAACTACGGCACCTTAAAATATTTTGGTTAGACCAAAAGAAAGCTAAAAGACCACGGATTGAGAAATAAAAATATAAAAGAAGGTAAGTAAATAATTTGATTTTGAGTAAATCGCGTTTGAAGATTCGTATAGAAACAAGTTACGACTCGTGCGCGGTTCACAAAAAAAATTATAAAAAAAACTACGGCACCTTAAAATATTCTGGTTAGACCAAAACATAGCTAAAAGACCACGGATTAAAAAAATAAAAAAATAAAAAAAAACCGTTTCCAATCCTTCAGGTCCCTTTTTGGTCAACCACTCACATTTATGTATTACCCATTATGGTGATTTACATTAAATTAATTCGTATGCGTCAATGGCCAATGTCGTAATGACGCAAACTGTGTGTTCAAAATACTTTAATTTAAATTGATAGGAAAATAACAAATGATCTACGAATAATTAAGGAGACTCTTTGATCATTAGGATCATTATAATAGTCGTCGATGTATGAAAAGTTTGAAGATGTATTCATACTCGTAATATTGAACAAAATGACTTAAAGATATTGTTCAATAATATTGTGCCTACGATGTTTTTTGTGACGTTATTATTTTTTAAGCTGTTTAAGTAGCGGTAAAGATTGTTATACATTTTTTGCGGTCAAATGAGCATAATATTTGGTGTTTTTGCATGGTGTTTTGTAAGCATTTTACATCGTACGTGTTTGTTTTTTCTGCTTTACTTTTTTGCATGTGATTTATTATATTTTATTAATTGGCGATTCCATTTTTGCTTCTGCATTTCTATAATGAAGAAGTTAAAAATAAAATAAAATAATAGATACTACCCGCAATTTTATTTGCGTGGAAATTCCTTTATCACGGGAAGGCGTGTATGTTTTGCCATGGTAATGTAAAGAAACATCATAATATAATTTTCTTTTTAAATCAGTTAAACTGTGAAGGTAACAGACAAACATACACATTTTCGCTTTAATAATAATATTATGTATTATGAAGTTATGAATTTTATGCGTTCTTTTATTATTTCAAATAGTGAAAGTTCATGGATGGATATAGCTTAAAAAGATTTGCTTGCTTAGCGTGTACTATAGGAAATAAAATAATTACTTGCTACTCATTTTTACAAGTTGGTAATTTTTTTATCTTGCATGGTTTTCTGTGTTGCTTGATGGACGTGTGGTAAGTATGTGTTAAAATTTTATTGCGTTTTAAGTTTGTTTTTGTGTGTGTTTTGTTTGATATTGGTTTTTGTTGTGATGAGCATGATTTGGTAAGTTTTTTTTTAATAATTTCAACTAAGTACATAATATTATGTTTGGGAATGAACCTTAATGACAATTAGTATTGAAAATAAATAAAATACAGTCCGTTGTCATTATCAGATAAATCGGTGTAATTTCGTATCGATCTATTCGTAAGTAATAAGTGTAATGCTAAGTACTCACATACGGTTTTGCTTGATAGTTTTACTCCAAATCGAAGGAGATGACATATTTGACATATTTAATTCCATCGAGCCGGCTCGAAGCGAGCCTTCGAGCTGTCAGTTTTGGCGGTCCACACGGTGGTTATTTAGCCCGGTCTAATTAGACGCAAAAAAATCGTAACCTCGGAATAATTCGCATAGAGCTGAAAATTGGTAGAGACGTTAAATACACCATTACAAATAAAACCTCAAAAGTCCCCGGCGATCCTCTTTGTGCAAAAAATTTTATTCAAGGTCAAAAGTATGAAAATGAGGTTTTCCTGTTTTTTTTTCCAAACTGTACATTTTATCACAAAAATAGGTATAGTAGGGCAAGAGTGTAGATCATAGAATTCTCTACAAAAAATATTCAAACACTTTTTTCATACGACTTAACATTCCTTATATATGGTGGGCTTAAAGTTTGGGAAAATCGTATCTAATACTTATATTATAAAGCTAAAGAATTTGTGGAGCTACTGCTTTGAATTGAAAAATTCGTTTTTTGTTGGATAGTCTTATTTATCGAGGAAGACTTGAGCTATATAACATCACGTTGCCACCAATAGGAGCCACCAACATAAAAATTGCTTGAGCCGTTTGTGAGATGAGCTCCTTCAAATAATTTTC
Organism: Polyommatus iphigenia; assembly: GCA_963422495.1. Lineage (NCBI taxonomy): Eukaryota > Metazoa > Arthropoda > Insecta > Lepidoptera > Lycaenidae > Polyommatus > Polyommatus iphigenia. The sequence continues at coordinate 7,638,185 of OY730184.1, forward strand.
CCCGTTCTTCCCCATTTTCCTCTGTTTCTTTGCTCCTATTGGTGGCAACGTGATGTTATATAGCTCAAGTCTTCCTCGATAAATAAGAATATCCAACAAAAAACGAATTCTTCAATTCAAAGCAGTAGTTCCACAAATTCTTTAGCTTTATAATATGAGCATATATATGATTTTCCCAAACTTTAAGCCCGCCATGTATAAGGAATGTTAAGTCGTATGAAAAAAGTGCCTGAATATTTTTTGTAGAGAATTATATTATCTGCACTCGTGCCCTACCTATTTTTGTGATAAAATTTACAGTTTGGAAAAAAAAACAGGAAAAACCTCATTTTCATACCTTTGACCTTGAATAAAATTTTATGCACAAGGAGGATCGCCGGGGACTTTTGAGGTTTTATTTGTAGTGGTGTATTTAACGTCTCTACCAATACGTTGAATGTTTAATTTTCCTGGAGTAATTGCTCGATTTGGAGTAAAACTATCGAGCAAAACCGTATGTCAGTACTTAGCATAAAAAGTTAATAAAATCTAATGCTAAGTACTCACATACGGTTTTGCTCGATAGTTTTACTCCAAATCGAAGGAGATGACATATTTGACATATTTAATTCCATCCCAACTAGCAAGACTACACTAATAATACACTATTTGCTCTCTTCAAGACCGCAATAGGGCCCACTTTATAAGACTATTTGCTCTTATAGCATGCTAATTGAATACTTGGTGAATCCGATTTTCACTTGTAATAGGCTTATAAAAGAATAACTTTACTTGAGTATAAAATGCATTTTTCAATACTATTAATAGTGCAAACAGCACATGTCAAAACTATTATAAGTATTTTATGAGTGCAGTATTCTTATAACGTACGTGTGTTGGGAGTTATTTGGTTATTGGGATCGAGCCGGCTCGAAGCGAGCCTTCGAGCTGTCAGTTTTGGCGGTCCACACGGTGGTCCGTGGTTATTGCTCGATTTGGAGTAAAACTATCGAGCAAAACCGTATGTCAGTACTTAGCATAATAAGTTAATAAAGTCTAATGCTAAGTACTCACATACGGTTTTGCTCGATAGTTTTACTCCAAATCGATAAAGGAAATGACATATTTGACATATTTAATTCCATCGAGCCGGCTCGAAGCGAGCCTTCGAGCTGTCAGTTTTGCGGTCCACACGGTGGTTATTGCTGGATTTGGAGTAAAACTATCGAGCAAAACCGTATGTCAGTACTTAGCATTAAAGTGATATATTACAGAAACTAGATAAAATGTTAAAAGTACTTCTTTGTAACATAAAATAAAGTATTGTATATTATGTTATTTCCAAAGACTGTATTATTATTAATTTTGTGATAAAACGAAGTTATAATGTTTGTTTATTTTCCCGGCAGATGGCAGAATGAGTCTCAAAGCGAGTCGTGTCGTGGAGAAGGTGGTTCTATGATTTGCGTCACATCAAACTCACATTATTCTAGTTATGTACTGTCATTTACAATAAATAATTATTATTTATAGTCTTTTAATTATTTATTTTCTTACGTACAACAGCAAACGTCGTATATAATAAAAACTATTTTATATTCTAAGTCTTTTATTTTATTTTAATAATTGTAATGGATGGCAAATGTGGAACCTATGAAACCTGTTTTATAATAACATTATTATAGTAGGGGAGTCGCGCTCAGTTTAGAAAGTTATTTCATACCGGGCGAAAATCGTTACAATAATAGTATTCCACTAATACATAACAGCTTTGATCGTCAGCTGCTTCAGAATTGGTGGAATAAAAATTGAGAGTATCTCAAAGTTGTTGTTGGGAATCGTATTGAATTGACATTAAAAAGATCCCAATTCGCACCCAATAAAGGTTCATATCTAGATTATACACGTTTAGGTTCGGTAGGTGTCGTTTTAGTTTTAGTATATAACAACAGATGGCGCTTTTAAATCTATAGACAGGAATGTCATAGGCAGTTAAGACAAGTTGATATCCCGCATGAACTTTTGGCGTGTTGTGACAAGATGTGTAGTGATCCGAAACATAGAATTATTATAGATAAGTTCTATGATAAAATTGTAATTATTTTAAAAGAATCTGCCGTGATAAGTTATGCAAATAAGAAATTTGTAAAACGAGCAGTGCCTGGATGGAATAAATATGTATCTGATGCTCACAGAGAAGCTCGGCAGAAGTTTTCTCAGTGGGTAGCCCAAGGGAAACCTTCGTCCGGCTGCTACTATCAAGAAATGAGTGATGCTAGAAGAATCTTTAAATCGCGCTTAAAATGGTGTCAAAACCACGCCGATCAAATAAAAATGGATATTCTGGCATCACATCATAAAAGAAACGACTTTCGATCTTTTTGGAAGCAAACGAATAAGTTGCAGCCAAAGCCGGGCGTCCCAGTGAGCATCGGAGGGTTAACTAGTCACGAACAAATTGCGAACGCGTTTGTAGACAATTTTTCAGTTAAATCTCCGCTAGGAAGCTCAGACTGCGTGCTGGATGCTGAAACCGATATGACCAGGATGATCAAAATAAAAACAAGTAATATATATAATATTGTAAGGTCTATGACAAGAGGCAAATCACCTGGTCATGACGGTCTCAGTATCGAGCACTTGCAGTTTGCTGGCCCACACTTACCGCGAGTTCTGTATTTATTATTTAATTTTTGTCTGAGTCATAGCTATATGCCGAGTGACATGATGAGAACGACAGTGGTACCTGTAGTTAAATGTAAAACTGGTGACATCAGTGATAAAAACAATTACAGGCCCATTTCGCTAGCGACTGTAATCTCTAAAATATTTGATAGTGTTTTGAATGCGCAGTTAAATGCTTATGTGAAGCAACATGATAACCAATTTGGTTTTAAACCGGGTCTATCGACTGAAAGCGCTGTGCTGTGCCTTAAGAGCACTGTCTCTTATTATGTAAAGAGAGGAACACCTGTCATCGCCTGCTTCCTTGACCTTTCCCGAGCATTTGACCTCGTTTGTTATAATATCTTATGGCAGAAGCTCCATAAACTTGGCCTACCAATAGAACTTATAAACATCTTAAAATATTGGTATAATAATCAAGTCAATAGTGTGCGATGGCAGGGCGCTTTGTCTCGCGCATTTGGTCTCGAATGTGGCATGAGACAGGGTGGGCTGACGTCACCAACCCTGTTCAATATCTACGTCAATGATTTGATACGTGAGCTCAGTGGCACCAGGGTCGGCTGTCATATAGACGGCGTCTGCGTAAATAACATCAGCTACGCAGACGACATGGTGCTACTTAGCGCATCTGTATGTGGCATAAGAAAGCTAATATCCACTTGTGAGTCCTATGCAAATACCCATGGCCTGATCTATAATGTAAAGAAGAGCCAGGTCATGGTTTTTGGAGTAGGGGGCAGGTGTCCACCCAGTGTCCCATCTGTATATATTAACAAGAGTCTCCTAGAAAGGGTTTATAAATTTAAATACTTGGGACACTATTTGACACCTGACCTTAAGGATGACTCTGATATTGAGAGGGAACGGAGAGCGCTATCGGTGAGGGCAAACATGCTCGCTCGTCGGTTTGCGCGTAGTTCACATAATGTCAAAGTGGCCTTATTCAGGGCTTATTGCACCTCCTTTTATACGGGTAGCCTGTGGGCCAATTACACCCAAAAATCGTATAGCACTCTTCGTGTCCAATTCAATAACGCGTTCAGGGTGTTGTTGGGGCTGCCTTGGCGCTGCAGCGCGTCAGGGATGTTCGCTGAGGCACGTGTAGACTGTTTTTATGCAACCATGCGAAAAAGATGCGCATCCTTGGTGCGACGGGTGAGGGGCAGTACCAACAGCATACTGAGAATGTTTGCAGAACGATTGGACTGTCCTTATGTTAATCGATGTGGAGCTGTGTCACATGGACTAGCAAAATAGTTGATAACTTCATAATATTATTCTAGTAGTTAGCGACTATTTTGTTAAATTAAATCGTTATTTATAATTTTTAAAATACTAACATTAGCTTTTAAGAATCAAAGTGTTACTAACAATTGGGCCAAATGTAGTCTGAAAAATAAAATTTATTATTATTATTATTATTATTTAAAGTAAAATTTATATCATTCTTCTTCACAAATATTGACTATCGAATTAATTACTTAAAATTGCTATGTGAGACAATTTTATGGTTAATTCAAACGAAAATCGCCGTCAGCTGAATGTTTGCTGGTGGAAATGTCGTCTACGCGACGCCCTAGAGTACAGTGAGCGCGAAGTAGGGCTATATTGGTTATAACTTATATCGCGGACTGACGGTTTTTCCACCGTCGTATTAGCGACTGACGGTTTTCTTTATTATATACAAAGTAGAAACATTCACCTGTATAAATTTTGTACGGTATAAAATGGCTTTATATTCAAAAAATTTTTACATGTTCAGTAACGCGACTGACGTTGAATCCTTCGTCTGCAATACGGCTGACGGTGATTTTTTGGTTAAACATGACCTCAATAATCATCCATCAAAGTTTCATTCGGTATAAAATCACTTTTCGCAACTATTTTTTTACAACTTTGAAATACTCTCAGTTAACATTCCACCACGGGTGCGGCGACAGACGCTGATTATATTGATTGATAAATATTAAGCTACCGCTGGACAAGGTCGGTATGAAATGACTTAGCAAACGATAGCACTACCTCCCCTACTATTAGGAAGTTATATCTAAAGATCACACGTCATGTTACATATTGTACGTGTGTGGAAGCACCCTAACATCTTCTAAAGTTTAAACAAGTTATTGAAATGTGACGAAGTAGGTAACTTTAATTTGTATAAAATCTTTGAAAGCATAGTGATTACAATTTCTAAAAAAACATTTTTCTAGACATTCCTGCAACTGATAGAGTTGCAGGAATGTCTAGAAAATTTTACACAATTAATATTAAGTATTTCTAGTATTTATTAAAAAAAATCAAGGTAAGTGATGGTCACGCGAAGACGAAAAGACTACAAATAATACAGCGTTGCGTCGTTTGATAACCCTGTTGACAATTAAGTTTGTAAATAGAATAATTTGATTTAGAACCGTTAGTAAACGGATCTCACGAGTGAATTTTTACCTTTAATTTGTCGATATTTTCGATTGCGTCTTTTGTTTGGTTTTGGAAAAAAAATCTAAAAATGAAAATTATTTTATTGTAGGTAAAATATTGACACGGCGGATCAGGAAAAAAGCTTGAAATATACCTTATTTAACAGGCTTTCAGGTGGAATACAAAATTTTATTTATTACGTAAAAATTTTTCGCTTCCGGGCCGCAAAAATCGCTAAACTTTGGTAGCTCGTAGCATCAAAACTATTGCGAATTGACACGCGGGTGTTCTACTCTCGCATTCATTATACTAATGCCTATTCAAAATTGAAGAAAATAGAAAATTTCAGATTTTTCGTCTCCTCCGTACATTGTGCGACGTGCCGTCGATGGATGGTGATGATGATAAGTGAGATGAGATGATCATATCGATTTTCAATGAGGGCATGGTATTGGTCAAAGCTACTCACACCAAAGCATGGCTCTGTCTTCTTAGTTAGTCTGTAACAAATACTCAAGATTTTTTAGATGTTATAAATGTTATAAAATTTGGATTTATAACACCTAAAAAATCTCTTATATTAATTATATAACACCTACTTACTACAATGATTTATTGTGCATTATCAAGTTTAAAATATATAGGTACTTGTATTTCAAGCAAAATGTGTACAAGGAAATACGGCTTTCAAGTACATTGCGGAATTACGTCCGTGTTATCACGAGCTTTGCACACTCTTGATGTTTGAGTGGTAAATACCTAAGTATAAGTAATAAAAATTTCATATTATGTTACGACAAAATACACATGACATATTGTTGAATACATAAAACGTGCTATTTACTTGGTATCAAATTATAATACGTGTATGTGTGAGGCGAATATATTCCAAACCTTTGACTCATAGGAATGTATATTTATTATACTTATCTTATGGAAAATTTTGCCTTACAATACTCTACTATTACATTACAATACCTTAAACACACTGAGGTCGATTACCGTAAAAATATGTGCTACTCCTTTAAGGTGCTCCCTCACCGGGAGCATTCGCTTGTAATGTAACGTTACAGAGTCGAGAATTACAATGCGCACCTTGTAATGATATGTAATATCTTGATACAACTTGTAACATCAACTAGCTATGGAATGCTCAAATTCGAATGTTACATTACACGCGAATGCTCGTCAGTCAGGGAGGTAGTATTGTAATGTAATGCTCAAAGTCGAATCTTTAATGTTACATTACACGTGTAATGTAAGGGCCGATTCACACCGGAATGGCAGAGGCGACGCGAGCAGTTTCAGTGTCATATGATTTTAAACTTTATCTTCATTATTGTAATATAATGAAGATAAAGTTTAAATTGAGAAATCTACGGCCGCCCGTGGACGCTCGTGGCCCCTGACGGCCGCCGGCGGCGGCGATTTCTCAAGCGATACTATGTATTACAATAATGAAGATAAAGTTTAAAATCATATGACACTGAAACTGCTCGCCTCGCCTCTGCCATTCTGGTGTGAATAGGCCCTAATGCTAAAAAACGAATCTATAATGTTACATTACAAGTGAATGCTCGCGCTGAGGGAACACCTTAAATTTTTTCTTCTTCACGTGCTGGAGTTGGGTCATAATTTTTTCTTCTTCACGTGCTGGAGTTGGGTCATGATGGATAACCAACATGAGTTCGAAAGTGTCTACAGCATACATTTAAATTATAATCATTGCCAATCATGGACGAAAAAAATAGAGTATGTAATTTACATGTACTATCAGAGAAGTTGATTCATAGGCACATCGTGGTATACCTATTGGTCACGCTTTGTCAATCGACAGACCACACTCCACAGCTTACATTGATTTGACATAATCCGACCAAATGATGTAGGACAGTCAATGATGGTACCATGCGACCAAATGATGTAGGTCAGTCAATGATGGTGCCATGCACCATCTCTGCATCATCATTTAAGCTCGAAACAAAGATATTCTATAGCTACTTTTTTCGGTCCATGGCCCAGTCTACTAACAGCATAATAAGTCTACTAATAGCATAATAATATGGATCTTGTATTAAGTTATAAGGAAATATGCTTAACCTTCTCAGCACAATTTTCTATACTTAATGAAAGATGCGAAGTTACAAAAACTTTACGCTTAATCTTCGATTATATTCCAGAAATACATATGTTATGATCGATATGATAAAGACTTTTGTAAGTTAGCTGAAAGTTTTTATTTGGTACCTAATTTAAATAATTTTCTGAAAATATAAATAAAATCTTTTATTTTGAAGCCAGTTAGTGATGAGCTTAAGTCTTACCCATAAAGTCAGTTAAGTTTAATTGCTAATAAATTTTAAAACACCATTAATGTCTGCAATGGCGATTGCATAAGGTCATAATAATTGTAATTTATCCTTTAAGGAAATCTTAAAAAATTGGAAATTAATTATGTAGAATATTTATGAGGCTGCTTCCTACTTCGTTAAGATATGAAATCGAATATTTTCGCAGAAAATGTAAAAATGCGTCATATTTTGTAAAATTATAAAAAAAACTTTTGGCACATTTTCGTCATAGTTATCTGAGGCTGAGTACATACAGGTGACAGATTGTCGCGGCAACGCAAAGTGAATCCTGGAATTTGGACGAGTTGCAATCTGCGACCGGCGTGTTAGTTAAAAATAATTTAATGAAAATAATTTTTCATAGATATATAATAAAGTTGTATAATATAATATATTGGAATGTATAATGAGAATACTATTGATATATATTCATTTTGACACTAAAAAATTATATTATTGTTTCAGTTTTGATAGAAAAACTACTGAGATCTTGCGGTAATCTAGATACGATATACGTTTTAGTGAGACCCAAAAAAGGAAAAGATCCACAGTCTCGAATTAATGATTTATCAAATGATTTGGTAAGCATATTTTGTGTTTTATTGTTTGTATAACCAAAGTTTAATTTAATATGTACTGTGAGACATAATTAAAAATAGTAAAAACCATTAAAAATATTTAAAAAACCCTAAATAAGATTGAGAAACGTACCTACCTTCTTTACAAAAGTTTTGAGTCACATAAGTTTTTCTTTCTTTTTGGTTGTAAATTGCTACCGTCTGCTGGATTCCCTTAAAATACGGTATATCAACTTTCAAGTAACAATAACTTTATTAAAAACTTTTTACAGCTATACAAAAGGGCACGAGAAGAAAATCCGAACTGCTTTAAGAAGGTAGTGCCAATAGTCGGTGAGATGGAGTCACCAAGGCTCGGCATGAGCGATGAAGACTGGAGGCTATTAACATCTCGTGTAAGCCATTTTTTTCCTTATAATTACTACAAAACCATTAAAATTAAATACGCCTGTAGAAAAAAAATTAGCAAAACAAAAAAATTAAAAGTGCCTGTAAAATAAAATTAGACAAAATATAAATGTATTTTGCTATTATTTTATTTTATACAATTTTTTTAGGTCAGTATAATCATCAACAGCGCTGCGACAGTTAAATTTGACGAGCAGTTATCTGTGGCTGTCGGAATCAACATAAAAGGACCAAAAACGATACTGGAACTCGCAAAGGAATGTAGAAACCTAAAGGCTTTTACACACGTCTCCACAGCTTTTTCAAACACACAAGTCAAATATATTGAGGAAAAGTAAGTCTCGCGTAATCTTTTAACACTGCATTAATGCATAAAATGATATCATTGTCATAACGCGATTGCGCGGCGTGCACGCCGCGACAGCGCAGCGTCGTCGTGGCGTGGCGTGGACGCCATTTTGTACACTCGTCTAGGGAGTATACAAAATACGAGTGTACAAAATGGCGTCCACGCCACGCCGCGACGACGCTGCGCTGTCGCGGCGTGTGCGCTGCGCAGTCGCGTTGCTTTCAAATCGCTCGCTAATCGCCAGTGTGATAAGGCCCTTACATGGGCCCTTACATAATAACACAGACGATTGTAGTGTATTTATTTGCTGCAGAAACTATTGACTTCTATATTTCAACACGAGCTTTGGTCCATTTTTTTACATAATATTGTGTAGAAATTAAGTAGCTATATAGGTAAGTGTTTGCTATGACTTACTTGTTGACGTATAAAAATTTGTTTCAGATTCTATGACGTTCACATGCCAGCAGAAACCATAGAGGCCCTGGCCGAGCTAGACAATAAAATCCTAGAACCAATATTACCCACGTGAGTATTTTAATCATATTTTAAAATATAAAAAGTTTCATTAAACTCTGTAAAGAGCCCAATAAATACAAGATAGCCTGATGTAAATGATTATTACTTGTTTTGGAAACCAAAATATGTTTCCTAATTGTCTTGTTCTAAAGCGTCATATAAAAGACTTCAACGCGTTTTGGGCTTCGTTTTCATTCTGCGTTGGCCACTTTGGCTAGGGTTTCTCATTTTTTCATGGAGACCTTTAGAAAAATCTTCTCTCCAGGATAGTTTTACAATAGCGAAAATAGTACAAGTATTTTATGTATGTTTTTACACCAGTGTTTAATTTATATTTTGTCCTTAAAAAGTTTCTAACAAGAAAGCCAACGCGATTGGAAACAACCGCAAGGCGATTCAATTAAAATTAATAATTATTAAAAAAAATAACAATTTGCAGAATTCTAGGAGAGAAGCCCAACACGTACAGCTTGACGAAGTCGATAGCCGAGGACGTGATACGAGTGCAGGGGGAGGGCATGCCGGTCTGCATCATCAGACCTTCTATAGGTGAGATATTAATCAAAAATTAAAATTATCTATCAGTTTTATTTAATACTAGCTGTCCCGGCAAACGTTGTTTTGCCATTCAAAGTATTTCTACTTCATCAGTTGATACAAAATCTTACCCCCTCTTTTGTCCCCTTAGAGGGGTGGGGGAAAAATTTTATACACCAGATGTTTAGTTGGAAACAGCAGTTAATAATATGAAGTAAGTCCATTAAAGAAAAAAGTTTGATACAAAATCTGACCCCCTCTTTGGAGCAAATTTTGTATCAAATTGGAGGGGAGGGGGGGTAATTTTTATACACCAGATTTTGAGTTGGAAGAAGACAAATATATCTGTGAAAACCGTATGCAAATCGGATCAGTAGTTTTCGTATTAAAGCAAAAGTCTTGTACAAAATCTGACCCCCTCTTTCGTCCCTTTAGAGGGGTGGGGGGAAATTTTTTTATAGACCAGATGTTAAGTTGGAAGAAGACAAATATATCTGCCAAAACCGCATTCAAATCGGATCAGTAGTTTTCGTGTGATAGTGGAACAAACATACAGACAGACAGACAGACAGACAGACAGACAAAAAAACTAACCACATTTTTGGCTTCTATAGCGATGTAGTAACACCCCCCGCTTATTATTTTTTGAATATTTTTAATGTACAGAATTTTCAATTCTACAGTTTTATTATATGTATAGATTGTATCAGTAATTTTTAGCTTTAAAGCCAATAGGCATAAACCATATAACGAGGCTAGATTGACTACAAAATTAAAAGGACTCTCATTGAAGTTGATTTATAGGCAGAAAGCGGACCTTCGCAATTTGGTGGCTTTATATCAAATCTAGCCAATATATCACAACCAACAGTGAATTGACATAGCCCAACCCAATGACGTAGACCTGTCACCTATCTATGAATTAATTTCTTCGATAGTACAATAGTCTTTTGACAGACAAGAACTGCATGACTGCGTCTGTACAAGTGTACACCAAGCATTAGTCCTTACCTCGTAGTAACTACTTAGTATTAACTATTAAGGACACCACACCTCACTTAGTAAATCTTACTTTTCAGTGATCTCGACGTACGAGGAGCCACTGCGAGGCTGGACAGACAGCCTGTACGGACCAACAGGACTTGTTGTTGGCTCTGGAACTGGGGTAAGTAACTTTTGCGAAAATCTTTCTCTTTTTTGTACTATCAAAGAAGTTGATTCATAGGCTGATGGCGGACCTACGTAATTTGATCGACTTATGACAAACCCATCCTACAGATCACAGCTAACATTGACGTAGCAATCAAATGACGTAGGTTCCCCATCTGTCTAGGAATTAATTTCTTTGATCTCTTTATGCCGGCCACACAACTTCTTAACCCTCAAACGTCGCAGGTGTTACGCACGATGTACGTAGCGACGGACAAGGTGGCGGACATGGTGCCCGTCGACCTCACAGTCAACGCCATCATCGCCTCCACGTGGTACACCGCTAAGAACTTCAAAGAGAAGTAAGAAAATTACACCAGTGTTTAGGGCTGCCGCACACGGGCCACCGGCAACAACCACAAAACACCGATACCGGCATATTTCCTATAGTTTTCACACATTTTATATGGACTCGCCGCACACGGTTGACGCCCCACACGCTACAATTGCCCAATCGTCTTGCTTCTTGTGAGTTGTGGCAGCGTTTGTGGCTATCGCGTGTGGCCCGTGTGCGGCGACACTTAGAAAACAAAAGTATGCAATGACTTTGTTACAGTAATTTTACGCACATTATACACAAATTATGATTAGACAAGATTTTTATTTATCATCTTAGAAATTGCTCACAGGCAGATGGCGGACCCGCGAGCTACGTCATTGTATCGGGTTATGCCAATTCAATAACAGTTAATCATGATTTGTCGGCTGGGTTTGACAGAACTCAACTAAATCATGATTATATTATGTAAAATTTGATTATACTGTCGGTTCTTGGTGGAAATTCAGTTTAAACTACCAACATCTGATGATGAATTGTTCCGAAACCGGTCGTGTATTTAGCTAAAATTTATAATAGGAAAGTGGAAAAAGTGCATGTAAAATTGTGTTTTATTTGTATTCAAACAAACGCCGTACAGAATTGTTTATATTATGATAGTTGTTTGATTTTAATTGTTTCGTGGTAATTACAGCCAAACGTCAGACATACCAATCTACAACTACGTATCGGGTGCACAGAATCCCATCACGTGGGGCAAGTTCTTTGAGGCGAACGAGAGGAGAGGGTTAAGCATCCCAACTATTAATGCTGTTTGGTAAGAACATGATTTAATAATTTTTTTAAGGTGAAATAATTTTAGTATTTCGATGATATTTCATAAAGGAACATCTCGGTATTAAAATATGTTTGTTTTGTGGTTGTATAAACCGAAACTGCACAGATGAAGAGTAGACCATATGACAGGCAGGCTGCATTACTGTATAGTACTTCAATGACTAAAACGCTGCAAAATATATTATAGATTTTGCAAGATTATCTCATAAACCCAGTAGCAGTTTCTACCTCTCACTTACTACCTATAATAATGTATTGAACAGCCATAATTGATTACCCTTTAAGGGTTGATTCAGACTGCAACGCGACGCGCAGATGCATTTCTAAATTTATATATATGGATTTAACAGATTCGCAAGACTCTCAAGCAACTGAAATCTGTCAAATCCATACTTTATGTCACGCCGCGCCTCGCCTCGTCGATTTGACGACCTCTGTGGCTCAGTGGTGAGCGCGTTGGTAGCTCAAGCCGGGGGTCGCGGGTTCGAATCCCGCCGACGGAACAAAAAGTTTTTCAATGTTCCCGGGTCATGGATGTGTATTAAATAAGTGTATGATATAATATAAATCTTAAATATATGTATAGTATAAAAGTATTATATATATTTCCGTTGTCTGGTACCTGTAACACAAGTCCTTCAGGTACTTAGCACGGGGCCAGACTGACGTGGTGTGAAGCGTCCATAGATATTATTATTATTATTGCAGTCTGAATTGACCCTAAGTTGTATGAAGTTACATGCTGTATGTAGTGTGTCATGTTCATTTGCTTGTTGTTCTTTTGTGTTGTTTTAAACTCTGACTGTGTTTTGTCCCTTGTATGTTTAGTAAAGATGTTTTTTTATTTTTTTATTTTTTTTTATTTCAGGTACTACGGCATGACGTTCACGAAGTGCTACTACATGTTCCTTTTCTACAACTTCTTCCTGCACTACCTCCCCGCGCTGCTACTAGACACAATCTGCTTGGTCACCGGGAAGAAACGAAAGTAAGAGCTGATAAAATTTGGTTAAACAGCAAAATTTCGTAAATCAAAAGAGATTGCCAACGAAATGTACTGTATACTTATTAAAGACATACATATTTTATGTAGTTTATGAAAAAATACGTTAAACATAATTTGTATGTCCGTACAAATAACAAAAATAATGCGTGGCTTTCGATATTACCAAAGCGCATATTCAGCGCTAACTACGCCTAATATATTATATAGGCATACCAGCCAGGCTGGCAATCGGTGGCGCAAGAGCGAGAACAGTGGAAGATCTTGGGGGAGGCCTTTGCCCATCAGTGGGACACTATAGGCTAATTAAAAAAAACGCCTAGGTAATACACATACGTGCTTTCATACTTGGACGACTAGTCGTCCAGTAGTTTAGTTTGACTTACACAGAAATTGGTTTCATTTTGGGTCTTATGGGTGACTTTATTACTTTTTAATATTTCTGAACTATCCTACATATAAGCGTACGAGATTTTTTTGTTGAATATTATCTTTATACTCAGGTTAGAACTACCTCAGAGATATTGGGAGATATGCAATGCAATGTCATCTGATGTACAGAACAAAAACTTTTAAGATCTCACTTTCCTCTTTCCGCAGGTTTTTGAAGCTGTACTCGCGTGTGATAAAGGTGGCGAGCATCCTGTTCTACTACTCGATGCAGGACTGGCAGTTCAGCGACCGCAACGTGCAGGAGATGTGGCGGGCGCTGCCCAAGAACGACCAGGTCGTGTTCCCCTTCTCCATGGCAGAGTTCTCCTGGGACCACATGATTGAAACCTTCTTGTTTGGTAAGTACCAGAACTTGGGTATTATAAGGGCCTCCGCTTACTAGAGGACGAGACTGACAGCCGCCACGGCGTGTGTTCATAATATTATTATTTCATGCGTCTGCCGCATCCGTTTTAGCTAGAAAAGGCCCTAAGGACCAGCAACTCAAGTGCATCTAACGGCTAACTCTTAATTGAATTAAAGATACGTAGTTTATTTTACAAAAAAATAAAGATAAATTCATGTTTTCATAATGTTACAAGTGATCCATTCTATCTTTTGTGGAATATGTGATACATAAAAAATAAAAATATAAACTTTTTTTGCAAACTTTTAAATAACTATTTTTGCAAAGTCGAAAGAGAGAACTCTATAACGTTAGGCGTTACTCGTACTTTTTAAAAATTTTCAACTTTATTCTATTCTATTTCAGGCCTCCGAGTATATCTACTCAAAGATGACCCTTCAACATTACCGGAAGCAAGAAAAAAGTGGAATAGGTAGGTTGATGATAAATAAGTATTTTAGATACCTGTTTAAATTATTTCCATATTTTTTGTATGTTCAATAAAATATTTTCATTTTTGTTTCAGGTTGTACTTTGCGCACCAGTTCTTGAAATTAGTAACTTTGGGTGTAATACTAAGTATTGGGTATTACGTGTTCAAAGGCTTATTTTGGTAGCCGAAACATAATTTAGATATTGTTTAAATTATTTTCGAAGTATTGGTACAAGTCTGTATTATATCGTAGCCATTTTGTACTGACGTAAATTAAGTATGCATTTTCAGCAAAATATAACTTACGTAGATTGTTATTTAACGTGCTACTTTACATTTGTCTAAATGTGATAAAACATTGCCAAATTATGGTTTGGAAGATTAATAGGCGTTGTTTAATATTTAGTATAAACAACATAAGATATTATTTGAAATTATTAGGTGCTTATAGCCTATAGGAGGTTAAAACTTATCCGTCCAAATAGGTATTAAATATTCTTGTGGTTGTGATAATGTTTTGTGTATTATAATTTATAAGCGATTTAGAATATGAGTTTTAAATGTAGATAGGTATTATAAAAATTATCTATAACTCTTTGTTTGTTGCTTTATTATAATTTAAGGTTATTATAAAGCAAATCTTCAAATAGTACCTAAAGACCGACAAATAGAAAGGAGCCTCTATTTGTACTAGTGTTTTAAATGTTTAAAATAAGTTGTTAGGTGTTATTTTAATTGCTCAAATGTTTTTTTTTACTTTTATAATATTTTATACACGCATTTTGTATATTTTCAAAAACCGACGCCATCATATTGAGTTTAACGAGTTACGAGAAGCTAGTCGCTTGTTCAATGTATTATTTTTGAGATTGAATAATAATAATTGAAGGTGCTCAAAATAACAAAAGAAAACAAGACATGAGTGGATGAAGTGGGTAGTAATAAATTTAGTATTATAAGTAACAAGGCTTGTTCAAATTATAAGGGAAAAAAATGAGTAATCAGGGCAAACGAAGCGACCCCTAGTACCTATATATCCCACAACCTGAACATTTTGTGGTACACTTTACGGAAAAACTATCACGGACTAACGGAAAAAATATTAATTTGTGCTTCAACATCGTAATTTTAATTTATATGTAGATGTGTTATCATTAGTCAGTCAAGGTGTGACGACGCGAGCCCTCACAAAGCTCGGCTTACTCTTATGTCTAAAATGTTACTTATTATGGTTCATCCACTCATATTATGTTCAATTATGATCTAAGTAACGACGTATGAAGCCAATGTACCATCGATATATTATAATATTTTTGTATGGAAATAAAGCATCAAATAAAATCGAGTTGTTTTTTTAATCTAAACCTAATATTATTTGAGTAATATCCGCTTCACTAGTTATTTTTTTCTAGATTGTAGACTACCCCTTATAGCTTAATAAAAAAATGGGTGCGTGTACTTATGTACGCGCGTGAGAAGTTATACTTCTTTGGCATCATTAAATAGCAAATATTAAAAATTAATATTATAATTTGATGTTCAATTTTAATTTTTATCACAAACTTTTTATTAAATGTTTTATTAAATTTATTTCTTTATTTTGTGAATATTAAATAACCAATAATAAGTATTTAACATTAATAATTTAATAATATTTCGTGTTAATTATATTAAATAAAAGTATTTTAATTTATATCAATAAATAATACATACGGATAGTTAACCTCAATTATATTGGAGCACTTGAAAAAGTATATAAGCACAATTTTTTTCACTAATATTCACAAATAGTAAGTAATATCAATCAAAATATTCAATTTAAATCACTACTGAATATAATTTATTAGCACATATATAATTCGCACTTGTATGAAACTCAAACACGTGTTGTGAATGTATAAACTAGAGACATGTTGATAAATATTATAAATATGAAAACAGTGATCAGAGGTGACGAGCGTACCAACATGCGCGACTAATATCGAGGTTCAATTCCTATTTTGTTGGTAGCTTTTTTTTCGAGACTTAATGAGCGGTTAAGCAGACGGCTTCATACTGTTAATTTTGTGTCACAGGTGCGCGCGCATCTTAAAATTTCATTCTCATCATTTTTTCATAACGCGCCTAAAGAAGTATAACTTCAAAAATATTGGTCTTCATGGCAGTCAAAAGTTATTGTACGTGTGTCCCGCGTCTTTTAAATAAAGCTTCGAGAAAAAGCTTCCAGCTTTTATAGGCTCAAAAAATTCTTATAATGTCAAACATCGGTAAGGAATACTTTGGATGTGGTAAAAAACCTACCGTTAAGAATGCTCAGTTGGACTGAATTTTGGTAATTATAGGGCTGGGCCACTTTGGCTCCTCCCGTGGTCAAAATTACTCTGGGTGGGGCCACGGGCCATCCCCGATAATTGTGTACCTCTTATTGCGATGTAATAGATGTTGTTTTCCCTCGGTGCGACGTTCGGTAGCGGAAAGGAACCGGTTTCGTGCAATTACAAGTAATTAGGCTTGAAACAACCTTCGGTATGTCTTTTTGTGTACAGTGATATGAGACGTCGTGGAGTAGGTAACATTAATATAATATGCTTCTAAAGCGAAATTGTGAAATGATGATTTATTGTTCCATTTTATAATATTTATGTTCAAAATCAAGTTATACGATATTTAATAAATCAAAATACAAGTAAGAAATGTTACCTCATTCGCTAAATAAAATTTTTGGATAAAGTTTTTTAAGTATTTTGTAATCGCAATGATCCATACTCATGTCAAACTTTAAAAAATTAAGAACAATAACTGTTAACGGCAAATTCCAAAAATTTAAATGGTAATTTAAGAACTTTTTCTAAAGAACATACATGATATTTTCTCTACACTCAACCTCAGAACAACGAATGAAATAAAATATCGCATCCGTTTTTCGTAGGTCGTGGTAAGCGATCGCGAAGTTATGACAAACTTTAACGGTGGACGGGATTTTTCCGAGGGTTTTTCGTTTATGGTAAGAAAGAGCTTTTTGTGTCGCCGTCGACGCTACATTGTTATATTTGTAATTGCTTTAATGGCTGCCAACGATATGTCATAAACTTGAATGCTTCAACGTCGCGTAAAAGACTTCGAGGAATATCGACGTTACGAGTATGTCGAGTCAAGGAGCAACTATAGGTAGGTCTACCAGAATCTGATGGCTGACAGCAGATTTTCAAAAAATATCCTTGATCATTGGATAAATTTATATATTTGCATGTTTCACACACAGAATCAGTCTCTATAAGGAAAAAGGATCAATATGTTTTATTACAATTACCCCAGTATTGCTAGAGTCAATTTAATGTCTCACTTTTTGCCATCAGACTGGTAGACCTATACAATCGAAACTCTTGTAAAGGAAAGCATCGAGAGTTACATTACGTTCAGGTTTATTATACTCTAAGGATTTGTATATTATATCGTCTTATAAGTTATATAGCTCTGTTTTTGAATAGAAAATAAGTTAGTAGCCGTGTCTGCTACTTGGTAATATTAATTTACACATTAGAAATATTCCGAATTTCAACTACAGATATTATACTAGAATAAATTCTTTAGGACTGACGTGGAGTCATTTAGGACTTAGGTCATAACTCATGTCTAAGATCTAGCGCGTCAGCGGCCCTGAGCGGAGCGGCTTAGCGGCGCCACCGCGACCTACACCAGTACTACATTCGCCAACTATATCCGGTTATTGAATTTATATTGCAATTTTATTAAAACCTTCAAATCGAAAAATATACCTTCGTTAAAATGATAATTTAAAGTTGGCTATCTACATTCTACGTACGGAACGTAGGCAACGAAGGTGCTGCAAACTGGTGTCACGTCAATCCAAAGATTGCTCTAGATCTGATTTGAAATCGGATTGAAAGTTATAATCACACCAAGCCCATTTAAATATGCCCATATAATATATTATAATGAACGAATATTCTTTATTGCATTTACACACACATAATTACTAAATATGTAATATGAAAGTTGAAATTTTGATAGCCAACAATTCAACCCTCTGTGAGATCCAAAGAAAGAAACTTGTATTTTGGCGCACCATGCCCAGATATAAGAACAGTGTTCCATGTGTAGACCTGCCCTTTATAGGGACTAAATTCAGATGTTTGATAGGACTATAATTTGGATTAGACTTATTGTAAATATTGAACCCAAGAACCCGAAAGCTACATTGATAATCTCTGATCCATAAAAATAATTATTATTTATTGCAATGCCAATTTTCGTTATAATACGTGATAATGCTAATCTTAAAGTCTATACAATTTTACGTCAAATATAGTTTTAAGCTATTGCATAGCTTTTATCGCGGGCTGTGAGCGCGGCGACCGAATCAAGAATCTTCGTATCGATAACAAAAAATTAAAACCGACTTCCAAGGTAAAAACAATAGTAATATGAACTAAAAAGTATTAAATAACTCTTACTCTTTAATAGTGCCTTTTTCAGGCACTATTAAAGAGTAAGAGTTATTTAATACTTTTTAGTTCATATCTCAACTATTTCTGTACATACTTACAGTCTTCATTATTTTGAAGTCGGTACCAGCTAATTTAATCGTGAGTCGTGAGTAATATCTGAAACTTTTGGGACTGGTACCGACTTCAAAGTAATGAGGACTGTAGTATGTAGAGAAATAGTTGAGATTTAGACGAATTCTGAAAAAGGTACTATTAAAGAGTAAAAGTTATTTAAGTAATACATTTTATTTAATATTACTATTGTTTTTACCTTGGAAGTCGGTTTTAATTTTTTGTTAAAAATAATAATTTCACTCTTTTTAGTTATCTACAAAATAAGTCTTTATGCGTAAATAACCAATACGAATGTTAACTATTCACATTATGTTACTGTAAGCGAAATTTTGGTAAATGCTTGCAGTTATCTAAGCGATGCTGCAATTTCTAAACTTTTATCTTTAAAGGTTCAGGAGTTCTGTTCAGCGCCTTTGGACCAAGAGACACCTTCGTATGAAATTTCTTTTATTCGTAACATATGTTTAACTTACTTGAAACAACATTTTAACCACTATGAGTGTTTTGATAAATTTCAAGGATTTCCCTCGATTGCTCATTAGATCTCATCATTAGCTCACCACTTTCGTAATTGTTATACAAAATTAAGATTATATCCTATACAACAATACGAGAACTTTAAAAATCAGTCCACAAACAGCGAAATCATCATCAAAAACATCTGCTTCGATGCAAAATATCACGAAAAGTACCACTAATTGGGTCATAGTGTGATGACCCATGATATAATTATGGTTGTGATGATGATGATCAATAAAATTGATGTCTTGGATTAAGCTTTCAGTTGTTTAAACAACGCCGAAATCCCCGAACCTGTACCTATAAGCATTCAAAAGTTCTGTTCGGTACCTTCAGATCGAGGGTATAACCTGGTGCGAAGTCTTACTTTTTGGTAGCATTTACCTCGAATTCTACAGAAAAAATTGAAATCACTATGTATTTCCATACAAATTTTAAGGAGTCCCCTCGATTCCTCAATGATCCCATCATTAGATCACCATTTTTGTGAACATGGTACCAAATTCGAGTTAAACCCTATACAACACAAAAAGAATTTTGAAAATTTGACCACAAACGGCTGAGTAATCGTTGAACATACAAAAAAAAAGATACACAGCCGAACGTATTACCTCCTCCTTTTTGGAAGTCGGTCAAAAATAAACCTACAACCCCTACTCAGCGGCCGTTCCCGTGCATAGTCTAACGTCATTTCAGTTCAGCAGACTTCAGCACGGTGCTTGTGTGCATGCGACTAGACGTATGCGAATCATAATTGCATAAGTTGATAAAAATGCTATGCAATAGCTTTACCGCGGCAGTCCCCGAGTGCCATACGTATTTTTTTATTTAATATTATATATCAGTTTTTTTGAGGAATTTTTAGCTTTAAGTATAACTAGGTATATGACCGAGCTTTGCTCGGTATTCAAAAAATTCAAAAAACACACATAAAATGACATTTTATGAAAATGATTCCTAGCTAGATCGATTTATCGCCCCCGAAAACCCCTATATACTAAATTTCATGAAAATCGTTGGAGCCGATTCCGAGATTCCAATTATATATATACAAGAATTGCTCATTTAAAGATATAAGATTTACACAGAGCCAGTACTGGCTGCCAATAAGACTGGCAGCCAGTATTGGCTTGGCATATGCCGCGTGTGAACAGTTTGGCCTGGCTTGAAAAACTGTTCACATGCGGCATATGCCAAGCCAATACTAGCTGCCAGTCTTATTGGCAGCCAGTACTGGCTCTGTGTAAATTATACTTTACAGCCAATAGGTATAGGCCATATTACTATACTGTACTCGGCGAAATATGGCGGTAGCGGTCATTGACTCCCTGTCAAAAACTTGTCATTTTCTATATAAACCGAGATTGATAATGAAGTGTCAGAATATGATGTCATTTGCGGAAAATGCTAGATTGACTACAAAATTAGAAGTACAAAAGTCTCTTAACACTTGCCACACGTATTTTTGTCTATTTTTTGTGTATACATCGATGACGTTGGCAAAAACTTGACAAGAACAAAACCTGCGGTTGTGCGATGTCCGACTTCTGGGGGGTGTTCGTCCACATTAGTCCCTCCTCTTACAGAATGTTTTTGGGAAGAACAAAATAATGGAGACTTTTTCTGAAATTAAAAATGATTTACAAAACATATTGTGTCATTTTTAGAGATTTGATGTTTTGTCATTGCGTTATAACTTATTAGTGTAATTTAATAACGATTGCACAAGAAACAAGAGACCGCCCTGCACGGCCCTATCTGGCCCTGTGTATCATGTGACTTGATTAAGATACTTAAGTATTAGAGTCTATACTCTATAGACTAAGGTATCAAATTGAAAACTATTATTTGGGAACACTTTTTATCTCTTTGCTAAAATATGTGCGAGTTTTGTACGCCGCGGGCCCATTCTTCTTGCTGTGTTGGTTTTTGGTAATAAGTCATCAAGTAGGACGATTCTGAACGCATTTTTGGTCATACAATATTTTGAAATTAAACTATTTCGATTTTTAACTAATATTAGGCAGTGATTTTTAACTAGTTTATTGAACAATATTTTATTGTACAATAAGATTAAAAGGCAAGGCAATTGAAAAAAATGTTCAATATTAACCCTAAGCCGTCAATAATATTGCACAATAGGTATTTATATTGAGCAATAAAATTGATCGTCTAGGAACCCCCTTATAAAAGTTTCAAATTTAGCCTTAGCTTAAAGAAACAACGCAAATGTACGATTAAGTTGATGCTTCATTATTATTTGACGTTCACACACCTTCATACATCTCCATACACGTCCATGCACGTTACACAATAAGTAATCACGGCCAGCGCAACCACAAATTCGCATTAATTAAAGTCAAAAACGTTAATTTATAAATGTCTAAATGTACGGTCAGCAAATGAGTCGCTTGTTGTTTTCTTTTCAATGTCAAGATAAGGATTGCATCAGTATTGGGATAGCACTAATAATATTAAACATTTCTTAATCGAACTATAATACATACCGGATACAAAATACTCATGGTAAGAAACTTAATTATATTTTTTTATGAATTAAAATTTTTGTTTGCAGATGAGAAAGTTTAGCTTTTATGCTTTTTTTTTTCATAAAAACAATATATTTTTTTACTATAAATACTCTAAAAAGGCATATAATGCAAACATTTGAAAGATTTTTATTATTTACTCCATTAATTTTCTTTTTGAGTTTACCTATTGTAAGGTAAGTTATTACAAAAATTTGTGAAGTGTGTATGATTTTGCTGATCGTACTATTTCATCAATACTAAAAATTGTCGAAATAACAGGCAACACAGCAGGAAGGCACCATAAAGGATGATTATTATTTTATAAAAAAACGTGAATTTTGACAGCCAATACTTTTGTACACACCCGAACACGCTTAATGGCACCCCAATTTCCGTTGCACAAAAGACTTACTCATACACTCTGTTTTAATTCATTTTGATCGAAATTTAAACAAAAATACAATCTGGAACAAAAGAATTTGCTATTGTATTATCAGATAGATTGATTCAAAGGCGTACCTGCACCGTTGGATTACCCGTGTCAAATCCAGCCTCTTCACGACTGACATCGACTTGAAAGAAGCGGACCAAATAAAGTAGGCCCGCCATCTGCCTATGGATCTATTTCTCTGTTGATACATTTATTTAGCAACTAGATTACGCCCGTAACTTCGTTGCGCCATAATTCGTATAACGCGCGGGAAGCGTACATTTTTCGGGATAAAAAGTATTCTATGTTCTTTCTCGGGACTCAAAGTAAGTACCTAAATAGTAAATACCAAATTTCAGCAAAATCGGTTCAACGGTTGGGCGTGAAGAGGTACCTAATAGATAGACAGACACACTTTCTTATTTATTATTATTAGTATGGATTAATTATAGATTCTGATCTGTCAACTTAGATCCCGAGATACGAGTTAGCCGAACGGAATCGAGTCCTAAACATTGAGCAGATCAAAGAGAATTTTGTAAACGATTACTATAATTATTATCAACTAAAACTCTTGTTGTTGATCCCTCGATCGGGGATTCTTGGTAATGCTATTGTATTCTATTGTTGTCGCGGTCACCGTTGTCCTTATGGGGCTTGGATTGGAAGATTATTGTTAATATAAACTAACAATAAAATTCCTTGCGTAATCTTTATTGTACTATTGTGGTGTACCTACTGTGCTTACATGAATAATAATAATAATAATTATATAATAATTATTAATATTAAAATGACTGTTTAAAGCTTCCATAAAAATAAAATAAATTAAAATTACCGATAGCATCGTTAATAAGTATGTCTTTTATTGCCAGTCGGTGGACTTAAAATTTGATTACAATTATTTATCTTATTTCCTTTAAAAACGCGTGAATTTCCTGAATCGCGACAAGATTAGATCGTCAAATTATGGATAGATAAGTATATCTTTATTGCCCCAACTAAAGTAATTACAGGAGTAATAAAAAGTGTAAATAATTTTAACACTTACGTAGCGAATAGCGATATATATTATGTATTACTATTGCAGGGCTTGTGAGCTAGTGTTTTGCTCTCTAGAAAAAATGCATTTATATTCTATAATAATAATTAATAACAACGTTTATTCAACAATAAGACACCACATTACACTACAATAATAAATTACACATTACAATACAATACATTAAGGTACTGCATCTTTGTTTTTTATAAGCTAGGTTTACATTTTTCTTGGGAGTTAAATTATATTACAGTTAAATCGATTGAAATACGTAGGTTACTCAAATTGGCATTGCGTAAACACTAAACTTATAATTTACTTTTGTTGCTTCGCTTTGTAGAAGTAGTAAATAACGATATTCTCAAGATAATCTTATACACAAACCCGAACTACACTTGAAGGCAAATCCATATCCATACTAATATTATAAATGCGAAAGTGTGTCTGTCTGTCTGCTACCTCTTCACGCCAAAACCGCTGAACCGATTTTGCTGTAATTTGGTATAAAGGGCCTTTTAGTCCCGGAGAACGACATAAGATACTTTTTATCCCGTAAAAAAGTATGATTCCCGTTCCTACTACAGAGCAGGAACAGGCACCTTGGTCGCCACGAATACTCATCCACAGAGGAAATTCGTGCCACCAACCCCAACCATATCGTTCAATTTGGTTGAAAAAAATGGTTCCCGCGTGATAAACAAATTTTGGCATAACGGAGTTGCGGGCGTCATCTAGTATCTAAATATTATAACAAAAATTATGATTTATAATATAATCTTAGATGGCACAGTATTCGTATAAAACCGTATTACAAATACATATTTAAAATATATTCCTTTATAACATAGACAAGTAGTCATGGAACAAAACATCACAATCAATAACCCGGTTAATATCAATAACTATTACAGACTTAAACGTAAAAACATTTTTAAAATATGCCAGCCATATCTGCCCCGCAGTCATCAATAATGTGGGGCCTTTACACGATCAGACATGAGGCACGACACGATATATCATACGACAGAGTTGTTTCGCTTATTATAGATGATAATATAATATGTAGTATTATAGCTAGGTTAACTATAGAAATAAAATATTGTCCGTATTTTTTATATTATATTTTGTAGAACAATAACACTAAAAAAACTGATATGTTTTGTATCATATTAATATGTCAACAATAGTATTACCTTTTGTCAGTTTCAATACTGCGAACGCGTTGAAGTCTTTTGTATTGCTGGATTCAAACATTCGCTAAAGAGAGTATTAGCATGTTAAATTGTTAATAAATATAATAATAACGTTCCTGGCATCAAACAGGAACCAGAAACACAACAAATGCCCAAAAAAGTAACATCTTTCAACCTTTACGGCAGTCGTGAGGAAAAATATATCGTATGGTGTAAACAGGAGGATGGGACGTCAAAATGGGTAAAACGCAGCGGTGAGTTATAGGCGACGGTGGCGGAATGTTTGGGTGTAGTTGGTATTTTTTATGGTCTTGTTCGACAAAACTCCTCACTGACTCACTGAAGAAACGGTGGCTTTCACAATAAACCCTTTGACGTCATATTATGACAATATATTTTTACTTATTTATATTATTATTTATGTTATGGTTTTGAATCAGAATAAAATATTGGTCAACCTCAGTGATGAATCATTTATTTGCGAATATACAAATGTTTGAAAAATCTTCAAAAATTAGGCTAGGTTGATGCACTAAATCAGAGCACGCCCGGTTCTATATCTATACTACAAGACATTAGCTCGATGCTGTAACTTACAGCTCTGAGGCCTATTGTACAATAGTAATTCGAGTAATAACATTAATAATATTGACATTAATTCATTTATTGTACATTAATGGTTATCGAAAGAGAGATCTTAAACATCTAAATACGCACAGTCGGTCAGATTTGTCACGCCGCGTGCGACGCCATTTTGTTTCAATAAAAAACGATTACATTTTAAATTTACCAACAAAAAAAAAAAACATTTGTTTCTGGTACGATACCATCTCGTCCTCCGTCCTTCTCTAATGGTGGACGATCAAAAAGGACAGCATGATTGATTTCGTTTATTTTCCCTGTTCAGTTATGAGCTGTCTTTTGTAGAGATCATAAAGAATTTAAAAATGATATTACTAAGAGGCTGCACCGTAGATGTGAAATACTAGAATTGAGCATAGTTATTTCTTAGGTTTATATTAGAACATAACATAATACATTATAACAGAACAATATATATAATTATGTGATGCTAATTGCTATACAGTAATAATATCAATCAATATAAGATATAAGTGGTACATAAGTACAAAAGTAATAAAATAATCTATGTACTAAGTTAAATGTTCTGAAAGACTTTTGTAACCACAGCGAGGTACTCGTATTATCTAACGTAGGAACAACTCTACAATACTAAAATTAACAAATTATTCCATACACAATGCTAGAAATTTAAACCTCTAAGGCTCTACATTGATCCAAACGCAACTAGTAAACTAGTAAGTACGATATGGGAAAAATAGAAAAAAATGTGCGCTGTGGATCTATTTTCTGAACCTTAATCTATCGACGGCGCAGCGGATATTTTGAATGTTTACTTTGTATTTTTTTGTTTCTCATAGGACGTCGGTAAGAATCCTCGACGTCTGGGTGTCCCTTTAGATAAGAATCGATGGTCATTGAAAAAAACTAACCCTTAGATCATATCTTAATCTTTAAATGATGAGTTACAGATGTCAGCTTAGCGGTGACCGACTGAAGTTAATGCTTTCAGAGAAAACTAGGTTTTATACATTCCTGCGAGACCTATAAAGGCTCTCGGAGGGAATAAATCTTGTGGTATAATTGAGTGCACGGTGCATATTAAGTGTCGGAGGAGGGATTCGGCTTTCGTATTAAGCTCTTCATTTTTGTGGCGCACTAAAATTGGCGAGAGTGCTTCGGCAGAGGCGATGTAATCAATACCGCAAATAAACATTTTATTGACGAGAAACGAAAATACTTTATGAAAATTATTATTATGCAATATCGTGGGCGGAGAAAAACAAGTGAATCCGACCAATAAATAATAACAAATTCTTCGGACTTACCGAAGATCACTTTTGTCATATTTAATTTTTTATTTGACGTTTCCGCGCGTGTACCTCGCGGACCGCAACGCGAAATTGAAAACACATTACCGGCGCACCTGAGCTCTTAAGCCGGCTAAATTGTAAACTTAAGTGTTAAATGATCCGAAGGAAAGCCTAAAATATTTACGCTTTGAGTCCAAAATATGACATGGATCCTTAGGAATCCGAAAATATTGCGATGTGGCATAAAGTTGCCAAATACGGCGGAAATTGACAACTTTTTAAGAAAGGTCAAAGACTATTTTTCAAAAATATAACTAAAAAAATAACGAGAACCTTAACCTGGGAATTCAACAGCAATAAATTGTGTATTAACATAACGGAGAAAAAGTGGTGAACTTCCCAATGTCAGCCCGATCCGGTGGATCAACTGGTGTCACGATTTTATATCGCGCTATCGTAGATTTCTTAAAACGACGGTACATATACTGGTACGACAGCTGAAAACTTGGGCATCGGCCTGACCAAGAGTACCACCTCGCTGGGTTGGAGCTCGAAAGGTATTCCTTTGGCTCCCACATTAAATTCTCCTTACATTCCCACACTGCGCAAATAATAACAAAAAGTCGCAACCTCGTGACCTCAGGGAGCTACCAAAGTCGAAATATCGGTTCGTCATAAATAAGCGCAAATTCTAAGGACCTTTCCAATACAAATATTTATTTTACATATTTTTGCAATAATTAAAAGATTTGAATAAGGAAACCGGTGCCATAATTCAGGGGTAGGGCATTCGAGATGACACTGCCACGATAATATTTAATAAAAAAATGCTCGGAGCGATCGCTGCGGGTAAGGCGTGGGGCACATGTATTAATTTCGTTCGCATTATATTAAATATGAATCACATTCTGCGCTAAAAACGTCAGTTCACGTGCGATTAATATTAAATTGCGCATTGAAACGTTGGCTTCGCTCACTTAATTTGCAGGTTCGATTGTAAATATTTAGAGATACGAAATCTTGTGCCACCTCGTCGCTGCTTTTCAGAAAACATTCCAATCCATCTTGCATGCGAAAAGGGAAGAATTAGTTCTCTAATCTCTATGTCTGCTTGTACAAATAAATTCCTCACCAAAGTCCACACTAAAATTTATTTATTTTTGATTTATTATAGAGTATTGTGTCACTTTGTCTGTGTACTTAACTTTTATTGATAAAACCTCTTAAGCAGATACTTAAAGTCTCGATGTCATCGCTTTTCCCGATGTCCTGACTTCTCCTGAACTTAAAGTGGGATAATTTCAATCCCGAAATAATGCATGGTAACCGCGCGATAAACTAACTTCAGTGCAACAATATTGCGAGTAACTGCATCTAGTATTCCAATATTCTTTCATGCATCCACGGCCCTAGTTCTCTATATCTTTGCGTCCCATCAAATTTCACATCATAATATTTGAACAAGTAAAGGAAATGTGAACTATGGTTTACAGTCGAGAATAATATCCCCATATCTAAGGCGAGATGACCCCCTGCCACTGCTACAAGGATCCGAGGCCGTATATTTGGAGTAAGCAAATGTTTATTGAATCGCTTTGTACCCGGAGGTGAGAATACTGTATTCCAGTATTTTAATAAAAACATTATTTTACAGACGTTTCGAGTACGAGACTATTTTATTACGTGACACCTTCGAATAATAATCGAGACTAGTGCGAGTGTTATCGATTTTAATGTCATGTAAGAAGTAAGAAAAAATGGTCACCCGATAATAGCACAATAAAACTATTAAACTGACACGTGAGTTGAGAGCTGATACATACAGTTGTGCAGGTGTAAAGATCAGAATGAAATTCGCAACAAAAAATCTCGTGAGTAACACCCCAAAGTAGCGCATGGTCGTTATCGTCGCACGATAGATGCGTCGCGAGACGCTTACTAGGGGAAGTAAATCACCAAATTTACGATAAATCACGTGTTCTGACGTGATTTTACTTTGAACCAGCGCAAAAGAGTGCACAGCGCTGTCGAAGAAGTTTTCAATACAAATACGGCCGTTCACAAATTCAGTTTCATCCATTAAAATCTATTTAAACATCTCCGAAATAGCTCAGTAATAAAACGGTTTATTTATTGATGTCGAGTAAAGCAACAACCGAGGAAAACATTAAATATTTTACAACAATTAATGAGCTTAGCACTACAACTTTTTGTTAAATAAATAAATACTTAATTGAGCGGATGTATCCTGTTACTAGGTAATATTTATTTCACATAGTATTATGCGTTTTATAGCGAAAAAGAACCTTTGACATTATGTTATGTAGTAGTAGCTTAGCGCTTTTTATTTGTCTAATAATAAGACCTAATTTAAAGCACGGAAAATATTGTGCTTTACACATTTTTATAGGAGACCGTACTATCTCTTAAATATTAATAAGCCTTCGGGGTAAAAATTATCCTATGTAATAAAAGTTGATTCATAGCCAGATGGCAGACTATCGTGATTTGGTAGCGTTATGTTAATTTGGTACCTAGCCAAATCACGAACGACCACGGCCAAATCACGACCAAGACTGGATGGTTCTTATACTAAATTGACTCAACCCGACCAAATGACGAAGGTGCACCATCTGCATACGAATCAATTTCTTCGATGATACTATCAGAGAAGTTAAGTTAAGTTAAAGTAATTTGGTCGCTCTTTGTCAAACCCAGCCGACAGATTACAACAGTAATAATGACGTAGGTCTGTCAACTGAATATGAATCAATTTCTTCGATGGTACATTCGCAGGATTCAAATTATCTACAAAACAAATTTCATCAAAATCGTTTCGGCGTGAACTAGTAACATTCAGACAGATATAATTATGAATGTTAGATTTAAAGGCCCGCAATGCACCTGCATCTCTTGATGTTGCAAATGTCCATGGGCGACGGTAGTTGCTTTCCAGCAGGTGACCCATTTGCACGTTTGCCCTCTAATTTTATTAAAAAAAATGTATGACACTAACATTAGCAATTAGCTCAGATATTACTAGTTAACGACAGATTTTTTCAGTCACTACTTGGTAGGTGTATTAGTTCATCGCGGGTAACATTATAATTATCGTTATTCAAATGTTGAGGTGACCGCAACCGCACCCGCATGGCCCGACCGACATCTCGTAAAATTATCAACAGGGTACTTTTATTAACGTCCATGATCATTTTTATGGCGCCATGAGTACTACACTTGTATTATATACGCGTGTGTACTGTGTAGTACGTTTAACCCGGCGAGAATGTGGCAGGGTATTTTACACCCTGCCCATCACACACATCACACACGCACATACAACGCGCGTAGTTTTTTTATTTCGCGCTTAGCAACAACGGGACTTTCAGTAGCTGGAGACAAGGGAGTGTGGAGGGTGTTAGTGGCGATATCCTAGTGTTGCGCCTACCCTAGCGGGAGCTATAGGCTTGCTAACCTACTTCGGGTAAATTTTACCCTGCCACATAGCTGGTGTATGTATTTTTAATTTTGTTTTGAGTAATTTGTTTCACTTTTAAATATTAATTTCGCTTTGTTTTTTGTAGTTTTCCTTCAAAATGAGTGATAAACGTATTGAATTTATGATAAATGAAGTTTTAATCGACTTTTTCGAGGAGTCTTACTCTAAAGTTGGGTCTGAACTCTCAACTTCAACATCAAGAAATATTCCTGGAAGAGCTGTCCGACGTCGTGACTGTCCCTATAAGAAAGATTAGAAGGCTAAAGATGGTTGTAAGCACTGTAAAAAAGCCATATTATAAGGAACACGCAATATT
The DNA here is from genome assembly GCA_963422495.1 of Polyommatus iphigenia. NCBI lineage: Eukaryota > Metazoa > Arthropoda > Insecta > Lepidoptera > Lycaenidae > Polyommatus > Polyommatus iphigenia. The sequence goes on from OY730184.1 coordinate 7,668,617, forward strand.
TTTGGCTATAATTGTAGCACAATGTTCAAGACTAAAAAAAATAAAATTTACCTGATAAATATATAGTTGATTTTAATTTTTTTATAAGAAAACCTCCTTACTTATAAGTGAAACACGATATTACCTAAAAAATAAGAAGTTACTTTAAGTTTTCTTTTGATTTTTGAAGTTAATACTTTTGTTGATTGTTAGATCTATATTTTTTGTTTTCGGTAAAATTAATAAGTATACTGTATATAAATATACATTTTTTTTTATTTAATATCATAAAGGCAATACTAAAAATGAATAAGTTAGTAAATATAATATACAGCTGTAATTTACATCACAGTATGAATTATTACATAAGGGTATAATTTACCCTGCCACATTCTTCGCGTAACTTTTTTTCACCACATTCTCGCCGGGTTAAGGTGTTTATTACAAGAATTGTCTGAAAGAAACTACTGTAACTTGTACATTCTTCCTGGCACACATTGAAAACACTTTATATTATGTTCCCTCGGTCACAGAATATATTATATTAGTAGTACCAACCTCGGTCGAAGAAAGGTCAAATTAAATTGAAGAAAAAAGAGTTAGAAGTTTGAGTGAAGTCCTTCAAAACATTGTACGATTTACTCAAAATAACCAAGTTAGACCTGCTAAACATTATCATTAAAAAAAAAGACGGGTTGCACTCCGGGAGTGCCGGCAGAAGTGAAAACTTTATTATTAACGTTGTGCATTATTTTTTTAACCCATTTTTTATGAAAATCGATTTTTAAAAAATCGTTTTTTTTAATTAATCGAAACCCTTACAATCGATTAAATTTTTAACCTATTTTTTATGAAAATCGATTTTTAAAAAATCGATTTTTTAATTAATCGAAACCCTTACAATTTTTTAAACCCATTTTTTATGAAAATCGGTTTAAAAAAAAGCGATTTTTTTTAAATCGAAACCCTTAGAATTAATTAAATTTTTAACCCATTTTTTATGAAAATCGATTCTTAAAAAATCGATTTTTTTAATTAATCTAAGCCCTTACAATCGATTAAAAAATATCGACAATCGAAAAAAAACAGTCGATTGTTCGATTAATCGATTTCGATGTTACAACACTACTCTCCAACCGTCTTACGGTTTTTCGATCAGCACGAGAATCTGACGCGAGTTTCACAGTTTTTACCCATCCCATAAAAGTGCTCAACGCCGCTAAAGAAGTTTCACTTCAAAAATTATAAAACATGATACTCACATGTGAATCAATTATGAAGAAAATCGTCTCATGCTAAACTTACGTAACCCAACTAAATATTTAGTAATCTGTGATAAAACTGCGCTTGCGCATTCGTCATCAGTCGTCGGGGAGGCCGCATTCCCATACCGAACAGTTTGTAACTATTATGTTGCACCCACAAAAAACACCATCATACAAAAACCACCTAAAAAGTCCTGGAAAGCTCTTTCATAAACGATAAAACTCGAAGCTCTAAAAAGATTGAATCACACCCAACAAACAAAGTAAGTAAATAGATAACTACCTATTATGACAAACAGATGGACAAAAAACTTGCGTTAGTGGACACGACGATTGTGGTACTCGCATGCTGGATAAGCGGAGCGATAAGCATAGCGATTTATGTTTTTCAGATTGTTATAGGTACATAATAATAGAAATAATGATGAATAATAATATTTACAATGATGTCCAGGCAAACTATAAAGGTTTTTTAAAATTAAATTAATACTTTTTTAAACATAACTACAACAGATTAGATTTAATTTTTAAAACGTTTAGTGAATTCTTTAAGATGCGTTTGAATTAAAACTTACAGCAAAAAACATACTTACTTCATCTTCTTCGTTTATTGCAGATGATCGTGGTATCAATATAATATTATAGCCTGTTCAGGAAAAACAATTTTCACTAAACATTAATAATAAACAATAATATTTATTTTTATCCACTAGTTCCCGGTTTAAAATTTTGAGGTTAATTAACCGGAGTTTAACTAATTGATAATGCTTTTGATGGCTAACGTTAACACATTAACCAATCACGAACTATGTTGCGTAGATAAACTTCTGTCAACCTCAGAAAATGGATATTCACCACACAATCCATACTTACTAATATTATAAATGCGAAAGTATGTCTGTCTGTCTGTAACCTATTCACGCCCAAACCTCTGTACCGATTTGCTGAAACTTGCTATGGGGATATTTTGAGTCCCGGGAAAGGACATAGGCTCCTTTTTATCCCGCAAAAACGTACGGTTCCCGCGCGATAAACGAGTTTTGGCGCAACGGAGTTGCGGGCGTCATCTAGTATAGAATATTATTGTACCTTGACTAAACCTTTATGGATGTCTTCATTTTTTTTGTCGCTAAGTGCACCAGCATGGACGCACCACAAGTGACAGACGGATACACAATAAATCAGCGAGATAGCAACTCAAAGATCCACCGAACAAAAGCTTAGCTCCGAGCTTTGAAGCTCGAATGTTAAGGAGAAGCTTTACGAGAAAGCTTTTTTGTATTTATTGTTATGTTCTTGCTCAGAGAATAATGTTCTAGGTAATAATAATTACTAATCTCGTATGTTATTACAACTTATTCATTTACGTTTTGAATTTGCATTAGCATTATTATTTGGTTTTCAAAAACTTGTAATTTTAGACGGCCTTTTCTATTGCTACTACATAAGGTTCTTAAATTTTATATATACATATTATATTGTAGGTGTACTTTATTATATTTTCAAAAACGAGTGTTACCATTATATTACAAAAACTTAAATCACAAATCAATAAAATGATAAAAACAATTAACATGGCACTTACTTTAATGAGGAAAACTTTAATAAAATGTATGCAAACGGTCCTTATTAATTTATCACGTACATTTAAATCCCACTGGGCTTCCCCTTAAGAGACAATGTTAAGACATTCTTATATAGGAATGCGCTGCGACGTCAGAATTCGGGTCTAGTTAATGATCGGCCGCCATGGGTTTTGTTTGTTTTTACATGTTTAAAACTAATAGTTACCATCTCAATAGATTTTTTTTATGATAAATGATATTCCATTCATTTTTTAATTGTATTAATATGTAACATAGTTATTAAATGTATCATTTTTACTCGTTTAACAGTTCGCAATATTGCAGTTGATAGATTTTGCTATAAGTTTGAAATCGTTTAGATGACTTGTGGGAATCTATGGATAATGGATATATCATATACATAATATTATAGTATATCGTATAGAATTTTAAATTAGATACTTGAAAATCGGAATTCTCATCATCTTTAATCTGACCTTTTGTACTTAGAAATTTAAAAATAAAAATTCAATAATTTTCGTACTTCTAAGGTCACACAATCTTAAATCATACCTAGACAGCTGGACCGGTCTTGATAGTTTATATATTTATGTAGGTATTAAAGCTCAGTGAGCACTCAGGTGGGAGGAGATGGGAACGGATGGCACTGACAACTGGCGTAAGTAAACGCACATCCTAGCGTTACTATCGAGTGTTTTGATTTGGATTCGAGTGGTTGTAGCTCGACTGGATGTAGTTGAGAATTCATCTTTATTATTTAGTCAGTTTCTTATGATATGTGTGATGCACCACCCATTAGAATCGCTAATGGGTAGTGAATTTTATAATAATGCTAAATTTAAAAACTACCCTCGATTCAGACATTTGAAGTAGACAAACGCAAATTTTGCAGCACTGAGTGGCCTGATTAAATGATGAACTGTAGTTAAAACACTTTCGAGAATGTGTGCTTTAAAAAAATTGATCAAAAATTGGTCTACTCATTTGGATACTAAGATGCTGGGGGTTAAAAAAGGAACTGAAAAGGCCTGAAACAATACTTCATTTAAATTCACTCAACTTAGTTTTTTGTGTGACCTGTGTGCATTTATAAATTATTTAATATTTTTAGTATGAATAATTACGTACATATTTTCTTACTGATCCAAGAAGGTACATTTCATATATTATACCTACAGTACAGTTTCAATGAGCCAAAGACAATTAGCGCTTAATTGCCTCGTTATTAGTTATAGTACCACCCATGTCCAAATATATTAAACTAATAGTTTCCATTCATAACTCTTAGCCGCCATAAAACGGTAATAAATTAATTTGAAGCGAGTAATTTAAGTTATACGAGCTCAAATCCGGTCGGTCGCGCTACTCGCCAGCCTCCACTCGTCCAAAAATAACATGGACACTTGAAGTAATCAAACACAAGTGTTATTTAAATATTAATGTTATTTATTGCGCTTGAATCTCGCTGGTACCACAGACCACTGTTACCTCATCATCGCAGGATACGTGACGAATCAACGACATTGTAAATTATGAATGTTTGTTATCTGGGATGATTTTGCTACATACTATTTCATCCCTTAACCGCTCACTTAATACTAATATTGTGAATGCGAAAGTGCCTTATAAGTCTACCTTATACATACCCTATACCTACCTTTACATATTTTTTTGCACATTAAATTTCGAATATACATATTTTGAATCCCGTAAATGTGGATCGATTTGGATACGTCACAAGTGATTAGGGTAAAAATGTACTAAGAGCGTCTGCCATTCATATTCTATCGTTTTTGCTAAAAAGGTTTTCAAAGAGAAATCTCTCTCATACCTTATGTTATAGTTCCTTTTTAACCGACTTCCAAAAAACGAGGAGGTTATATTATGTTCGGCTGTGGATATTTTTTTATTCTGATGTTTTATCTAAGTTGAAAGTTAAAGTTCACAAGCTTTGGTTAGATTACTTTGATGGTATGTCGTCAAATACCTATAAAGGGCGTCTGGTATAGAACGTTACGGTCTAAGCCGTTTTTATATCCTTGGTTTAGCTATAGTAAGTTTAGCAGAAATATTTTGGTTCTTGCATTTAGGATACGATCTGGACACATTCCATTGAATAAGTTTGCGTTTTTAATGGGGAAGAATGAGTTTTCAAACTGTGCTGTATGTGGAACTATTGAAGACGTCTATCATATTTTAGTGGAATGTGTTCAGAACGCATCATTTTGTAATAGTTTATCTAATAAGTTTATGTTTAATAGCTTAGGCAGCGTTAATATTGTACTCTCGGAGCCTTTGTCTAGTGATGCTGTATGTTCGTACAAGTTATTTAAGTTTGGTTTAGATGTAAGAAATTGTTAAATTGTAATTTTATAGCCTTTTGAGGATGACATGGTCGCCTCTGTTTGTGAACCAAGTCCTAAATAAAGATAAAAAAAAGAGAAATCTCTCTTGCATTGTTCATAAGAAATTGTAGATGAAATATAATTTTCTAAATCCTAGAATCACTGACTCAGTACAGTTTCTGTTGCTACGAAAAAAAGTTACCTTAACAAGCCGGCAATAAAAAGGAAGAATGTCAGACCATATTGTGTACAGTTTATTGTAATGTACGGCAGAACAATAAAAGTTTTACTGTCGTAACTGTTCAGGGACACGAAACAATAAGAAGTACCGATATGGAAATATAAAAAAATAAATAATGTTGGCCATACTGGTGTCTTGCCAACCTCAAAAATAATTCAGCAGTATGTCCTACTGATATCATTTTAGTAAAATGCTTTTATTTGTTTACATACCTGATACCACTAAGTAATGTCTACATTTAAAACGATTAAAATGGTTTATTAAAATAAACGGAAATCAAAACATATTTTTTTATTATCTTGACTAGGTAATCAAACAATGATCGTAATCTTACTTTCATACCCTAAATGTGAAAATGGCTTCAATACGGGACATACATACATATTTAACCAGGAGTTTTACTTTTATATCAAAATGAAATGAAAGAAAATGAGAAAAGTATTAATTCAGAAACAAATACAGCGATTAACTTTAAGCTATGTCTATTTTTAACCGACTTCCAAAAAAGAGGAGGTCATATGTATTCGTGTTTATATTTTGTACAGTAAGTATATTGTTTTTAACAGTTAATTTCGGAGCAAAACTAACAGGACTAGTATTTTTTAAAACGGTTATTTACGAAAGTTGCTAACTATTTACAGTTACTGGTAACTGGTAAGTGTTAATTGCTAAACAATAAACTTAACTTCACAAAAATCCTTTTTATCTCTAAAGGACTTTTATTATTGCTAAAATTACTTTATGGCCAGTTAGTTTGCCTTGTTTTGTTATTATTTGAATAATTCCGTTATTTGTTTAACAATAGATTTGAATCCGTTTTGAAGGCAAAACATAATAAAACAAACAAAGGAATTTTGTACTTTTACAATAACATAGTTAAAACTATTGTAAACAGGATAACGGAACTTTTTCTTTGAGTATTCATTATAATATTATAATTTATATTATCTTACTACTTCGTTTAAAATTATTGTTAAGTAAAAAAAAAAAACTACTCTCTATTGAAATATTTTTGCGAAAGCATAACTTATATATAGTCCAGGTTCCCGAGAATATTTTTTTCATTTAATTACTATCAAGCTAACTTTCTGTGAGTAGCTTCATTCTGATAAGACTGTGATTGAATCAATTTTGTCTGCGAAAATTCTCGAAAGTGGTAGCTAACTGAGGTAGAAAAAAATATTTCGATTTGATTATCCTAAAATATGGATTGTTCTATTTGTAGGACAATATTACTGTTAAATTATATAAGCTTAGATAAATGATTGGTCTCGCGCTCGCGCTACGACGTAGTGCTCGTAGCGCGAGCGCGAGACCAATCATTTATCTAAATATATAAGATTAACCAATTAATATACAAAAAATCTGCTGGTTAGTAGGTAATCTTTTTTCTATCAACTCTATCAACGCCACAACGATGTGTCGTCGGTCGAATGAAGGGTGTTAGATTAATTTTTGTTACGGAATTTCTTGATTCGGTCACCGAACTCAAAGCCCGCGATAAAAGCTATGCAAAAGCTTAAAAATATTCCTCTAATGCTGGGGCTCCACGCTTAAATATCATGGATAGCCACACGATTGCGAAATTATCAGTAAAATCGATGTCGACCACTGATGTCGACAATAATGGGCACACCACAAATACGCCTCTCTATAGTCACGTGCGTAGATCCATGATGGGTCCACTGATGATTCCGCATAACAAAAAAAAAAAAAAATAGGCTGGGACAAATTAATATTTGTCCCAGCCTATTTATTTTTTTTGTTATGCGGAATCATCAGTGGACCCATGATTATGACTTAATAGTCATAATCATCAATAACCAACCACACCCATGAAATGAGGACTCGGAAGGGGCTGTCAAAATTAACATGTTGTCAAAACTCCCGCCTAGATAATTTGTGGAATGTATCATAATTCCCGGAGTCAACGACCACGGCGGGGTTGTTTTTTTTTTTTTTCACCAAACTTGAGGTCCGGTGATCACCCCGGACGGCTTACCAAATTAGCGTTTCTGTTATGATGGATTTCGCACCTGGGATACTAAGGCGGGTTTACACGTAAAAGAATAAATAAATAAATAAAATCTTTATTCCAAAAAAAAAAATGGAAAAGCTTAAAGCAGAGAGTTTTTGTAACGCTTTAAAAACATAAATAAAAGAAAATAGTTATATGCTTTACATTAATTTGTATAATTATTACTTCGTTCCTTTATTATTAATTTAACACCTAACATTCGTATTAAATATAATATTACAAATCATAAAGTTTTTATTAATCAATTTACTATCCTTTACTAGATGTGTAAAACCGGTAAGCTGATATCTTGCTTGTGGAATACATAATTTATAGCGAAAGTAAAATAAAACGAGCAATTTATTAAACATCTGCTAAGAAAGGTCCTACGTATATTATTATCTATATTCTATATAATGAAAGTTAAGTTTATTTCATATAAATTATAATATATACAGTACATTTATTTCTACATTTAGCAATTAATATTTAATCGGGCTGCAGTCGAACTAATTGTAAGTTTAAATAGTATCCGAAAAACTATCTGCATAAAACATTAAATCAAACTTACAATTATTAATATTCACGAAATTTGGAAGTTCTCGCCTAAGGTTTTAAAATAAAAGTGTTCATTCCCAGCGGTATGACCCCCGCTTAAACCATCAATCATTATTGCGAATTCCCGATTCATCGTTATAATTAGATTTTGGAAAATAAATAGTAAAAAAAACCTCAAGTATTGGGTTTTGGTAACTTTTTCTTTATTTTGGTGGAATTTTAATGAAAAAATCTCACTTCCTTTCAGCTTTGACACTCATTGTGCGAATGAGATGAAAAATGATCACCTTAATTAGATCATGCGATTCTGATTGGCAAAGAATAAGAAACATATTAAATTAACATGCGCATATAGTCACTCGTTATAGTTATATTTGCAATATACTTTGCGTGCGCGTAATACCAAACTATTACCGTGGGAGAGGAAAAGTTATGTTCTACAATACAGCGTACATTTTACAATTTTTAATAGGAAATATTACGCAAAGGTCAGAGAGGACGTTACTAGCACATAATGTACAGTAAATAATCAGACCAAAATCCGACAAATTGAACACGTCTCGTCACTCGTCAGAATATTGATAGAGACGTCAAAATATGTCAAACAAAACTTTTTGTTTACAGTATGTGCTTATGCTACCTTTAGCTTGAAAATATGTATTTTATAGGACATGCATATATTATTATAATACAATAAAAATATGTAGTTGTTTCAATGAAGGTTGTATTTAAAACCATATAATAATAATTATTATTAAATACGTTGTAGATTGTTCAATAAATTTCAGACTCTTGTATAGAATTCTACCAAATTTAGATGTCCATTGTTTACATAGAACTCTGTCATGTGCACACGTGCTTGTTTTGTATGTTTCTGTATTATACATATTAAAATATAATTTATTAAAATCGATTTTGAGTTTTTTATTAGGTACCTACTGAATATGTATTTACAAGAAGGATGATTTTTATAGAGATTCAATAAAATATTCTACCTTCTTAAACTTTTAAATACTTACCTTAAGTGCAAGTATAATTAACATTAAACTTATTTAAATAAGGGAAAGGACCTAATGCTAGACACTGAACTAATAGATGACACGACAAAAATGCCATAAAAATAAGAATTACTCTAATTATTTCTCAACACTGTAAATTTTATAAGCTTCTTATGCTATCTGTTGATGTGAAAAAATATATTAGGGGCGCCTTCGGGAACAAAATTTAAAATGGGATCAGTTTTCGTAAATGATGTGACCGCGTCAATACGCGCTCGGCAATTTCTTAGCAAATAGGTTAAGGAAGGCGAAATTTTGCACGTAAGTTTTGAATACATTTATTAGATTTTTTGTAATTTCTATTGATTTCATTGGATTAATGGTCATGTTGTTTACACTAATTAATGTTTATTTATGATCTTTTCTCTATTTTCCCTAACAATATAAAGGGTGTCTACTATTAGTTCTTGAAAATGTAAAAAACCTAATAGATGACATGGATCTCATCTTTTAGTTTTGCAATACATACTAAAGTTATTTTGTACTTTATTCTACTGCAAATATCATCACTATTCTCTAAAAATATAATTCTATTAACAAACTAAGAACTTAGAAAGCTACTGTACCTAAAAATGGACATATTAGACCTTGTACTGATCTAAAAATCGATTGCTTTAGTTTTGTAGCAGTAAAAAGAAGAAAAAGGAGAGCTGAGAACAGAAAGAAGAAAAAAGAAAAGGCAAAAGAAGCATGGAGACTAAAGACTGAAAATAAATTTGCAAGGAAAAAAATATAAAAAAATAAAAATAAAAGGAAAGATAGTTTCAGCATGGAAGAAGAACGAATAGAATCTGGAGACAACGTGGATAATATTTCTGATGCATGTAGTTACTATGATGAAGTAAATGAAATCTTTTGAAAAACGGCAGATAAGGAATAGGTGTCTACTATTAGTGATGTTCGCTTATTGTGATGTCATCTATTAGCTCTTATGACTAAGTTTACAAAAAGACCAATAATATATTTTTTTATTGATTTGTCAGAGAATAATTATAATAGTTTTATTTTGTAAGAGTTACTGAAGACATGGAAGAAGTTATCAATCCTTTATTTTCATAAATATATATTTTATAACATTCAAATGTTTCATGTTTCCTTAAAGTGTCTGCCATTAGGTCTTTTCCCTTAAATACCGCGATAATATCGACAAAAGACGTTCACAAAACAAATAATGTTAACATAATTTTAAACATGCTCAAAACCAAACCCATAATTTCATAATAAGGAGCCCTATCAATGAATCACTGTTCGGGGGCATAACTCACGCTTACTATAACGATCTATAGATCCTATAGATCCAACCTTGGATCTTTCAAAGAAATCATCGGAAAAAAGTCCATCGAGACGACCGCATGCATGCCATTATCGCCGTCTCGCTCTAGAATATAACAATGCGAGTGTCGGAGCGGGACGCGGGACCTCTTATTCAACAGTGCATGTTTTTAAGTCAGTATTGCACTGAAAGCTCGAGCGAGTAGTCGCGTTGGCGGATAAAATATTCAAATTTATGTGGAAAAAAAGATCGTCCATAAAACTTTGTAGGTTACATTCGGATAAGTCACCGGACAGTTAAGAAGTTTAGTTTCTTGTGTTTTGTGTGGAAGATAATATTTGTGTGCATAATCTGGGATTTCGAGTCGCCGATCTCTGAGTTATGGTCAGTAATTCATAAATTTATTACATATTTGATTATTGATTATGATTGCTTATTTATTATCCGTTTTATTTACGGCTAGGAACTCTCTTAAGTCGTGAAATATTATGGTCGTGCCTGTAGAAGCCTTTATCTTGGGTTATTGTTAGCTACTAAATTATATTTGTGTCATGCTTTTAACTTATGATAAGTAAACTCCTTTTACATTTCTTCTAAACTATTAAATGTATCATGGTAAACATAATATTAGATGTACCTAATTCTTATACAATCAAAACTATAACTTTATTTTTATCTGCTGAACTCTAAATAAATTAAACCTTTATCATGTTTTGAAAAAAATCACAAATATACATAATATAATTACCATGATAAAACTATATTACGTCCTTTACCAGGTATTTTCATATAAAATTTTATCCATATCGGTTCAGCAGTTTAAGCGCACTTATCTTATTGGTATCGCATTTATAATATTATATTAGTATGGAGACCATATCATGGCTTTTTTACTATCAAATCTGATTGTCCAAGGTTATAATGCTTATTTTCAGTGTAGTTTTTTATCCATCTATTCGTACATCAGATATAATCGGGCGGCCGTAGCACTGCCTCGGGGAGCGCGGATTCGATTGGTATCAACTTACAAAATATTACATTATATCATACTAGCCGTTCCCCGCGATTTTGTTCGTAAAATAATGCTAGCAAGCCATTTTTCGACGATGAAATTACCTAATATATCTGTTATATTTATCCATGCTAATAAATGCGAAAGTGTGTCTAAATGTTCCTTATCACTGCATGCCCAAACCGCTGAACTGATTTTGCTGTTTGGTATAGAATAACATCGTGAGTCCCGGGAAAGGACGCGCGGGACATAGGATACTTTTTATCCCGATTTTTTTTCGAATTTGAATTCGAAAAAACGATTTTTGGCGTAACGGAGTTGCGGGCGTCTAGTCAATTTAAATAACAATAAAATGATCCAGATAATATATACGAAACGAATGATCACTATTGCGCGAGTTAATATAAATCAACACAATAAAATGTAGAGCTCAAAGCTGTCACAAATCCAAATAAATTTATAAAGAACTGTTATTATGGGCGTTCAAGAATATGGTCAACGATATTCTTTCTAGTTTGTCGAAGTCTTTTTAAGGTGGTCTACATTTGAACGGAAGATCCGAGATAAAATTCGTTTAATATCGTTTTCGAGTCATCTGTGTCACTAAAACTAGTGCAGTGCTCGGATGTATAGAACCATCTGCAATTCTAATTCGTTAATAGTTTTAGTTTACGAGTCAAAATGGTAGTATTTCATAATTGTTTATTACCTGTTTCAAAAGCCTTTCTTCCGCGTTTCTTGTAAAAGTTAATGAAGCTTATAATTTACTACTTAATATATTTTATTCGTGTCCGCATGTAGAGGCATTATTGGGAATATATTTTCGAGTATAACAAGAAAGAATTCGAATAACGCTAAAAGCTTTTTAATTTGTCCAAATAGAAACATTACTTTAATTTAAATCACTATAAAAGGTGTTTATTCGAGATTAACTTTATTATACACTCGTAAATTATTTTTATTGTCTTTGGGAAGTGTTGATTTGATATCAATACGCCTTGCAGATAGATGTTTGATAGCCATCGCCCATAACACGATACATAAAAAAATTTACGAGGTAGCTTAGTGGTTTTTTATGGCACTATTGGTGGGGATAACATCCGTCTCTTACAAGAAGTTATCTGGAGCATGTGAATAGTTTTTTATTAAAACGTATGAATTTTACGTACTACACTTCTGTTTAATCCTAAAAGATAACTATACATGCGTACCAAACTTTAAACAAAGACAGAATTATTTACCCGGTAGCTAAACGGAGTCGTTAAGCTAAAGGGCTATAAATATAAACGATTATGATTCGTATTTGAACCCGATATTGTTCAATACATTGTTATTTTGAAGTACAGCTACCTAGGGTTATACGTATGCTGGAATGTAGCATGACCTAGATTTCAGTCTAATCTTAGAATGGCTAGTTGAGTGGGCGGATTTTTGATTTAAGTTAGATTCGGCCCGTAATATTTGCATATGCGCGAGGCATGCAGAATTTATGTGACCTGACAGTTAGATAAATATAGTTTCGAGCTGTACAAAAGTGGAAACATAAATAAAATTAACTGCTTTTGACTTGTCATATTTCGTTTCGATTCATAAAAACGTCAAAGAAGAAAGTTAACCACAAGAATTTTTAGATGACTTTTTATTGCTAATTTTGTTTAATGTCAACGTGTCAAATAATGTGATTTTTTTTAGTTTTTTTATTTATTTATTATACATTCTTACAACTATCATTACAGACTGATACCCTATTCGATAGCGTAGTAAATAGATTATAATTTAATTTTTTTTGTATTATTATTTATTATGCATAACATAATTATTATGACCGATAGTGTCACTTTTGTGAAGTCACTCAAAGGACATACGAATAAGTCCAATTTGATACTCTTTGTTAAGTATTCGGATTGCTTCTACTTATGAAAATATTATATTGGAAGTTTAGTATCGCCATTTAGCAAACAGAAATCTATATATATAAAAATGGATTTTCAAATGTGTTAGTCGCGCTAAAACTCGAAAACGCCTGAACGGGTTGGGCTGATTTTAGTCTTAAAATATTCGTAGAAGTCCAGGGAAGGTTTTAAAGTGACCTGTGATACGAAGTTCACCGGGACAGCTAGTCTTGTATATAAAATTCTTATGCCGTGGTGCTGTTTGTTGCCAAACTAAACTACAACGACTGGCACGGTTTCGATAAAATTTTGTGTGCTTATCCTGTAGATATAAGAATTAGATAATATATCCGAAATAATGTATAGATCAAAATATCGTATATCGGGGTCAGTAAGTTTGTATAAAAAGAAAGTTTATCGCAGTTGTTACAAAGCCTCAGCACGCCAAAACTATCTGTATGGAGTAAGACGTACTTTTGTAATAATATTTATTAGTAGCCATTGTTCGAAACCGGTCGCGGGTCTAGTATTTATTTGAAGTCATCGATTTCGTTTTTCAGATTGCGAAATAAAATACAGACAGATTGAACAAACGGTGGAGCCGTTTCCCACAACATGTTGGAGTCGAGACAAATTATTAACATTCGACAAACAGACAATCCTCAAAATTTCCTCATAAACTTGTCAATTTTTATTACGAAACACGTTTTTATAGAGCAAATAATAACTGTTCTTTAAACTTTCTAACGCTCGATGTTGGCGACAAAATTAACGCTTTGTAAGTTACACGCAGAAAAATATGTTATACAAAAATTAAACATACAAAAGTAGTAAGTATATGAAACACATATGATTCAGAAAAATATTACATACATTATTATTTTAACAAAAAATTAAAACCGACTTCCAAGGTAAAAACAATAATAACATCCTTATAATATGAACTAAAAAGTATCAAATAATTTTTCCTCTCTAAATGTGCCTTTTTCCGAATTCGGCTAAACCTCAACTATTTCTGTACTCAATCTTCATCATTTTGAAGTCGGTACCAGATATAGCTGAATCTTTATATTTTCTTTGACAGAAAATTTGAAACTTTTGGAACTGGCACCGACTTCAAAATTATGAAGATTGAGTACAGAAATAGTTGAGGTTTAGCCGAATTCGGAAAAAGGCACATTTAGAGAGGAAAAATTATTTAATACTTTTTAGTTCATATTATAAGGATGTTATTATTGTTTTTACCTTGGAAGTCGGTTTTAATTTTTTGTTAAAAATAATAATTTCACTCTTTTTAGTACTATCGCTTGAGAAACTTGGAAAGTCTCGCGGCCGCCTGCGCCTTTCTCAAGCGATACTATATTGTATTACATTAATGAAGATAAAGTTTAAAATCATCAAAATGCTCGCAGCGCGGCAAGTCCTGACATTCCGGTTAGAACTTATAGTAGGGGAGGTCGCGCTCAGTTTAAAAAGTCATTTCATACCGAGCGAAAATCGTTACAATAATAGTATTCCACTAATACATAACGGCTTTGATCGTCAGCCACTTCATAATGGGTGGAATAAAAATTGAGAGCATCTCAAAGTTGTTGTTGGGAATCGTATTGAATTGACATTAAAAAGATCCCAATTCGCACCCAATAAAGGTTATACACGTTTAGGTTCGGTAGGTCTTATTTTAGTTTTAGTATATAACAACAGATGGCGATTTTAAAGTAAAATGTGTATAAATCTTCTTCACAAATATTGACTATCGAATTAATTACTTAAAATTGCTATGTGAGATAATTTTATGGTTAATTCAAACGAAAATCGCCGTCATCTGAATGTTTGCAGGTGGAAATGTCGTCTACGCGACGCCCTAGGATACATTGAGCGCAAAGTAGGGCTATATTGGTCATAACTTATATCGCTGGCTGACGGTTTTTCCACCATCGTATTAGCGACTGACGGTTTTCTTTGTTATTTACAAAGTAGAAACATTCACCTGTATAAATTTTGTACGGTATAAAATGACTTTAATTAAAATAATTTTTACATGTTCAGTAACGCGACTAACGTTGAATCCCCCGTCTGCAATACGGCTGACGGTGATTTTTTGGTTAAACATGACCTCAATAATCATCCATCAAAGTTTCATTCGGTATAAAATCACTTTTCGCAACTATTTTTTTTTACAACTTTGTAATACTCTCAGTTAACATTCCACCACGGGTGCGGCGACTGACGCTGATTATATTGATTGATAAATATTAAGCTACCGCTGGACAAAAATTTGGTCGGTATGAAATGACTTAGCAAACGCTAGCACTACCTCCCCTACTATAGAACTTGCATACGATGTTTACGCACGCGCCGCGCGGCGCGCGGCGACGCCGCACCGACCGCCGTGTATAAGCAGCCTATATTAATAATTGGTGTTGTTATGTACATCATTATTATTATTGTATCCATACCTATGCCTTGTAAGTTGTACTATTATCTATTTTGTGCCATGAGACATTGGTGACCTTAACACGACGTGGTAATGATGGTGATGACGATGATGATGATGATGAATTTGAATTGCGTGGTAGCATATGCTTTCTGTTCTTAAAACAACGCCGAAACTCCCAAACGTGTATCTATAAGAAGTCAGGAGTTCTCTCAGCATCTTCGAAACCATGGTATACCTTGACCCAATATTTGACTTTTTGGTAGCATATTCTTAGTACACTTCACATAAAACCAAAATCACCATAAGTTTCCATATAAATTTCGAGGAGTTCCCTCGATTACTCCTGGATCCCATCATCAGGTCACCACTTTTGTGAACATGGTACCAAATTGGAGTGAAACCTAATACAACAAAACAAAAATTTCGAAAATCGGTTCACAAACGGCGGAGTAATCGTTGAACATACAAAAAAAAATAAAAAAAAAATAAAAAAAAAGAAAAATATCCACAGCCGAACATATAACCTCCTCGTTTTTTGGAAGTCGGTTAAAAAGACATCAACGACACGGGACCGTTGATGTCTTTTGAACTGAGCGTGAAAAAATTTACAGCTAAGCTGTCAAAAATTAAAATGTATTAGAAATTACATACAATATTCATGGACAAATTTTGACTGCATGCTCTTTAACTAAATGTTTCATTGTACTATCAGAGAAATCGATTTACTGGCAGATCCGCGTCAGTTGGTTGAGTTATGTCAAGTCAATAGGAGTCAAATCTACCAATCGCGCTGGTATAGCCTAACCAAATAACGTTGATCCTACTAAGTCTGGTAGTGTATTAAAATCTAAACCACCACGCGACTGCTGCTCTGATATGTCGCAGCCTCTTACCCGTGGACCAGTTATCTAGTAGCCAGTTACTGCAATTAGCAGCGAGTTAGTTTACATTATCATTAACCAAGGTTCTTTTACGCTCTATTAGTTAAGTCAGCCACTACTGAACCCATGTTGTAATTAAGCACCATCAGAGGAATTGATTCTTGAGCAGATGGCAGACCCACGGTGTTTGGAGTTATGTAAGTCAATGTTAACCGTCATCTCTCGACTAGGTTTGACATAATACAACTGCCTTTTGCCTAAGAATCAATACCTCTGCAAGTACAAATTAATTTCTTCAAATATATTTCCAGTGTATCTTCTCATGTAGTTGTACATTATTTATTTTTCATTTATGAAAAAAATATGCAAATTGGTTATCTGTCTGTTACCAATTTACGCTTAAACTTAGGCGAAATTCGGAATCTCCGAGGAAGAATTACCCAAAATATAATATATTTTTCGCACGATAAACAAATTTCTGCACAAACGAAGTGGCGGGCAGGATCTAGTTGTTGATATATCTAAATCGAAGACGTATTTTCCGAAAGTACAGATATAATCGTCTATGTGATTGGCGTATACGCGAGCGACGAATCGGCGGCGGTAGAACGGCCACTCCCACACTATCACTATTTAAACGTGGCAGAATCATGCTTCCGCACGAATGGGTTAGCTCGAATGAGTACTTATACGCTCTGGTGTATCATGCTGTGTGTGAGGGTATACAAGGAAGGCATTGGAGGTTTGGGATTTCGGGAGTACCTTTAACTATAGTATAGCGTCGCTTACCATCGTACCGTTTGCTTGTTTCCCGTCATAAAAACGAAGCGTAAACTCCGTGAGAATCAATGACATACAAAAAGGTCGGGATTGAGTACAATAAAGTGATAGATTTCGTGAGGTCCGGCCGCGCGCGCTTTGTTCGGGGTCACGCCGCTCGTGGGCCCGTCGTTACTCCTCTCATATTGGGCAATGACTCCAAATAAATGCTCTGTTTCCGTGACCGAATTAATTTTAAATCCTCAGCCGCATCATTTTTTGTAACAGTTGCAGTCCTTATATTTTACAGGAATTATTATTTTTGTTATGTACAGGTTGAATTATGATTTTTGAAGTAGGAATGTTGCGGCTAAAAATAAGTTTATTTTCTGCAACATCATAATTATACAAAAGGTAAACGTTGATTCATTGTTCAACCTACGTACAGACCAAAATCTTAAATCTAGAAATTTATAGCACATCAGTTTCTCTTATATTTATAGAACTAAGCAACTAGGATTTTTTTATAAAGCTTACAAAGTTTTGCATAATGTCAAGAATACTACTTAAAGCGTGCAAAGCCACAGGAAAATGCTTGTTTTAAATATTCCACGCTTCCAAAATCCAGTTTAAAAATGCGACTTAAAAGAATCTAGTCATAATCTCTACACAGTTACAAAACCTAGAAAAACGAGTCACACAGACAATTAGCTCCATTCTCAAAACTACGCAGTCGTTTACAAAAAACGTAATATTCTTATGAATACCCGCACTCCTGACTCCGGCTATAAAGTACGGGAACTCTAACAAGCCGTCGTAAAGTCGGAGAACATTAAATTTTTATGTACGGCAAAAAATATGAAGTGCGCGCCGTGTTAATCACTACTATTTATTGCTATTATGACGGGCCCACTGTCTACGAACGCGGAAATAATTCCAGGGTTCCTCTATTTCATAGACTTTATTAGCTCTATGTTTACCCGGGTGATAAATTATAGTCTCATTTTATATTAACAGATTGAAGATTCTATTTTATTTTTTTAGTGCGCTTTGAAGTATTTATAGCTTTAAATACTAATTCGAGAAGCGTAATGCTTAGCACAAACCTACGCGACCACGCGACTGCGAAGCGGCAGCGTCAATACAAAACACACATTTGACAACTTGACGTAACTTGACGCTTCCGCTTCGCAGTCGCTTGGTCGCGTAGGTTTGAACGAAGCCTAAATTTGTTCGTCACAAAGAATTTTCTTTCTTCTATACCGGGACTAAAAGTATTTTTATACCAGAGATATTATGAAATTATGCTCATTTTCGCATTAACAATGTTAGTATGGATTTAGAATCACAATCAAAATATTTTCATGAAAACAAAACGTTGGTCAAAAAAGGTTAGTTTTGACAGGTTTTGACAATACCACAGCAATCTATACGTGAGAGAAAAACTTTGTAACCCTTTTTACGAAAAATTGGGAAACGTAGGTGCATGAAATTTCGCAAAGTTATAGTTTATATGGAGAAGGAGTGCATCGAGCCAATATTATTTTAAAATTATGCTTTTATCATACATTTTTTTAACAAATAAAACGTTACACACACTACAACACATACACTAGGAAAGATGACAGATTTTTGAGTGACAAGCCTATACATACGAATAATACTCTTTTATTTATGGTTGAATTCTGTTGGCAACAAGTTGACAAATTGAAAATGGATTATAGTTTTTTTTTATTGAATCTTAGATACTATTAGACAATGCTTACACGGCCAGTCTGAGATCAGCTGAGTCGTAGAGACAAGAATTGCAAAAAAATATGATAAAGTATGGATAAAGTCAATATTTTCTTACGAAATATAGGCAGTAGTCCTAATGTCGTTGAAAGTAAGGTCGAATTTCGACCATTGGGCGATCTCTAGTAACATTTATTATTTCACTTCACTCTTTTCTTGCACTTATTCCACTTTAAGTAAATTATAAAGTGGAACAAGTATAAGAAAAGTGAATAATTATTAATGTAAAACATGAATTTCCACAAAGAATTTACAGTTACAATCGATATCATATTTTAACAATACTATTCTATATTTAGTTTGATACCGACTTACATAACATTTTGTTAAGATTCAAACCTAGTTGTTAGAGTGAATGTTGAGTGAACATTCTTATCTACTAGTATAAATGATATCATCAACATGTAACGAGACTCACGTTAATTTTATAGCAGTTTTAACAGCTTAGAAGAAACCAACTGATTACCGTTTGATATAACCTTAATGAATCTTGAGAACTGACATTTTTTTAGTATTACTTGTACTAGAAATGAAAGAAATGTTATTTAAGATAATTAAGTATATAATATTATTATGCTCTTATATTTGTTAGCAGACAAGTACAATACCGCTATCTGCTACAATATATCTATTATCGAAGAAGCAAGCTTATTTTTTGCAACACAAAGTAACAAGTAAATAACTATAAGATGACGTCTGCAACTCCGTTGCGCCATAATTCATTTATCGCGCCGGAACCGTACATTTTTCTGGGATAAAAAGTATCATATGTCCTTTCCCGGGACTCAAAATTTCCTGCATACCAAATTTTAGCATAATCGGTTCAGCGGTTTGGGCGGCAAGAGAACGGACACACAGACAGACACACTTTCGCATTTATAATATTAAGTATAGATTAAGATTTAGATTTTATCAATAAGGTTAAGTGTAAGAATTAATGAGGGAAAATTAATAATTAATCAGTAGATTACGAGTACAAGTGCTATGCCGTCACATTGTAGGTACTCAATAATGATTATGAACGAAAAGTGTCGATTCGGGACTTTCGAGTCTATTCGAAGTTTAGATTCTGAGATCAGATTCCAATTCGGGATGATCAATATTTGGGCGCAAAAAGCTAGGCCGGCTAATGACGATGGAATCTCTTTGTGCCCACTCCGGTATGTATTCCGCGAAGGACCATACACAATTAGACGTTTTGCCGCTTAAGAATCCGTGGGGATCGTTTTTAATTGTAACCGTTTCAGGCTTCCACTGAGAGCCCGTGAAAAACGTGTCTGACTTGAAAAAATGAACAGGTACATACTAACTCCTCGTGCGTTGTTCGAGGCGCTTTGGGCGGGAAAGTATAGCTAAAGACTATTCTTGAAACGACATCTGAAAAATTATATTACAGTAAAGACAGACAGACAGAAAGGTTTCGTTGTTTGTTTCATCATAGACCTCAGTATTACAACTATATTTTGGGCATTAAACCACGCTAAAACTAAAGTTGACCACGGGAAAGAGACGAAACTAGTTTTTACCGCGGCCAACAGTTATTTTAATAGTTATCTACACAAAAATTATTAAAGCTTTGACACGTACCTACTTATTCTATTTCCCCAAAATTTACACGAGGCCTCCCATATTAATGAATATCCGCTTAGAATCTCTATAATATGTATTTTATAAACCATTCTCAATTAAAGCGCTTGACAAGTTTTATAAATAGTCTTATCGTGATATGCCAATTTTAATCTAAATGTATACTTACAAGCTTGGAATAGTTCTATAATGGAATTCTTAAATACATTTACGTAATATCTATCACGCTATCTACAGCACGGTAACATAAGGTTGTTTATATACCTATATTATTTACTGGGAATATAACACATATAACTAATAACACATATCACTATAATATTAAAGATCTCTTGAACGTTAATTCTCCCTAATAAATTAATGTACAAGGAACAATGGAAAAGTCAATAAAATCGATACAACAGTTGCCACTTGCCGCTCTTACGGCCTCATTTCTTGTTACATAAAGTTATTAAACACTAATTTATAAGCAATAAAACATTTTATAGTCACTATAAACGAAATTGTTCAATATTTTGATGTATAAAATTTATTCACATTTTTAACATAATATTTTAAAGCACTCTGTATAGAGGACCCCACTTGTTTTGCGTATTTTTTATGTTAACATAACTCTTACGAAACAATTCATTACTTTTTATTCCATAAGGAGATTAATTTATTTTTATTACCTTGGGATCTTTGAATTTAAATTAATAATTATATTTGAAAATGTGTTTTTGGGGTTATTTTAACATTTTAGTCGCTTAATTAATTATTATTGAAGAAATAAAATTTAGATTGAAGATATTACGATAACGTAGGTATAAATAAAATTACATAATTTTGTCACACATCCTTATAAGACCTGAGAAACGTGTATTTATTAGTAACACCTTCATGTAAAAATAATATTAACACAATAGGAAAGATAGTCTTGTAAAACTGTCATGAATACAGTGATATATTTTTAACTATAAATATATACACACAAACAAAGTGTAATTCAAAATTTTCAGTTTTTGAGTACAAGTCAAAAGTGGCTTAGATATTCCTGGTAGTCTTTGTCCCAGTTCCATTTAAAATAAGTTAAACTATTCAATAGAGTCATCTACGACCGGTCCGGGATCGAACCCGCGCTCCCCGATAACATCGCCGCCCGACCGACGACGGTATTCCAAAAATTCTTACCGAGATAGTGCCGTACGGTGCGCAAAACAAAACAAACACCATAAAAAGCGACAAAAACGCAATGCAAACGGAGCTCAAATGAACATAAACAATTTATGTTCAGCAAATTAGGAAAATAATAAATGACTTCTGAGGTTCGGGTCCGATACACGTTTGGCCAGTTTCTAACTCAAAGGCCACGTAAAATATTATCTTATTAATGAAAGACAAATAGCCGATAATATATTGACGTACGAGTTATTTGTTGATATAATCCGAGAATCTAAAAATATGTAGTGGGAATCCGCAGCGGGCGTGGAGGCGTCGTGATGCCAATTTTGTAAATCGCTACTCATCAATCCTACTCTATTGCCTTGAACACTCACCACGATGATTTCCAACAATATTTTCGGTACAAGACAAGAGTCAAGACGTATATAATAAGTATAATATATAATAACGTACGCTTATTTTCGGAACAAGTACATTGTCGTAAAGGATATTTTGGCGAGAATAAGTCATTGTCCTTTACGAATATTGAAATTTCCGGTATCGATATAATATTATGTTATAATATGTGCTTAAGCGCGTTATGACTTATGATTTTATACACTGCAGTTAGAGATTGGGGTTAACGATTAATGTAAGTTAAGGAACAGAATTATAATTGCAGAACTCGGATGATACAATCGTCTCTTTGTGTTTTACCGTAAGTGCATACCATTGTAGCTTATCTCTATAAATTATAATAAAACTGCAACTGCGTAGGACATGGGATGTATAAATAAACTAAATGGAAGGAACGGTATGAGAAAGTTTCATCGAATGTGGTCTAGCAGACATTGCTGTTTTATGGAAAAATGTTGCTTAACTAAATTTTATCAACGTTTAATTGAAATAAAAATTTAAATTATTGAAATGAATGGTTTTTGCTAACGCTCCAAGCGAACGTCAGGCCCATATCATTCATGCTCACATACATACCTGTGTTCTGGTCCTTTTTTTGTACTTGCAATACTTAATATGCTTACGGACCCTTAGTGAGTTATCGAAAAAGTTATCAGTGTATTTTTTCTTGTAAATATTTTTTGAGGCAAGTTCTGTTGATAAAAATTAACGATAGCAACACTAAAAATGTTGCTCGCGGTGCCCGAGGTATGTCACGGCTAAGTGGTTACTGCAAAGTGGTGGCCACTCCCACCGCTCCCACCGGACATCACGCATCATGATCATGTGATCGGTGATCAGACTCATGCTGCTTTTGTTTCAACATCAGTATTACTGAGACCACCAAAAATTCACTATGAATAATACCAGTATGACCAATATTTGCTTTTCAGTTAGGAAATCTGTTTCGGATGAAATCTTATATGTAGTTCTGATAATTCTGATGAAAATAAAGACTCAATGCTGATTGATGGTCAGCATTGAGTCTTGTCATCTCAGAAACTTTTTAGCATTATGCCATAGCATACGCTTTGGTATCTGTCTGTGTGTGTTTTCTTTTCATACTAAAACCACTGAATCAATTTTGTTAAAATTTACTGTACATATACTTTTAGGGATATCAGGATAGTTTTTATCCTAGAAAAATGTATAAATTTTGGACAACGCTGTCGCGATCGCAGGTAGCATCTTAAAAGACAAAATCAACGGTAATACAAATGGACGTCCATTTTGGTAATTGAGTACGTTTTATTAATTAGTATCGGATACATTAGGAGGAGATTTATAACGTAGTACACTAATTACGGTGATAAGCTCGTTCGTCCGTCGTGGAGGTCATCTGTTTGGGCTAATCCGCAAGCGACGGTAGACGGCATTTCATTAATAAATTAAACGTGTCGCCGACAGTTGTATACTTTTTACTTAAATGTATATTTATACTATAGTATACAGAGTATACCGTAATTACTAAAAATTCGCAAGGAATATTGTGAGTTTTAAGTGCTATCAGAGAAATTGATCATAGATTGATGTTACGTTACAAAATTGAGTTTTAAATAAACCGACCACGTAGGTTCGCCATTAGCCTATAAATAAGAAAAAAAGTTAACAGTCAATATTAAAGTATTCAAACTCTTCGCGCAATCCTTCTATTTTTAACCGCCTCCAAAAAAGGAGGAGGTTATACGTTCGTCTGTGGATATTTTTTTAGGCAAAGTTTAGTATGTATTTTTATGTAGATTCAAAACTCATTAATTTTTCAAAAAATAAATTACTATTTCCTAAAGCTTAATAATTGTCACTGGTTACAATAATCGCATATTATTTATTGATAAATTAATTAAATTTGGTAATTTTTTACTCATTTGAATATTATTTTTAGTTTGAAGGATCTAAGCTCTGCGGGGTTTCGACTCGTATGAAAAATATCCTTGAAATAGTTTAAAAACACAAAATTACCATAATTTAGTCGAGTGACAAACGTTTAGCCATATTGTATTTTTTGTAATAATGGTTTAAACTTTAAACTATAACGTATTAGTAGTATCTATTAACAAATGAAAGTTTAAATATTACAGTCGCTAAATTAAGTCTGAATTAACGCTGAATCTTACTAAAATATTATTATGAAATGTACAGTTAAAGCTATGCAAGGCCATGCAAAATGTGCTGTCTATACATAAATTTCCTTTGAGGTTAAAAGCAGACATTATAATATTTCGTATTTTTAATATTATCATTCCTCGTTGTAAAAGAAAATGGTGTTTAAGATACACTTACTAGTAATGTTCACATTCTTTAAAGTTTAAACAATAGCCAACCTTCAACATCAGATTAGCAAAAAGTAAAAGTATCAGGACAAATTATGTAAAAGGCTTAGCGGATACAATCCGTTGGTATTTCACCTCTGTGACAGTGGGATAAAGTCTAATATTGTGTGCACGTCCACGTCCGGCGAATGTATTAGCAAGGAGAATGACATCCTAAGAGCCCTTACCGCGTGAAACCATAAAATTGCAGGACATACATCACATTATCTTAAACCAAGTTTAACCGTCCGTTAGATTTATACTACATAATATTTGTGACTTTGTCAAAATAATATTTATAACGTATAAATCTTAAGATCAAAATCCTCGACAACAGCTGTATTGTTTAACGATGGGTATTGAGTGTAATATATATATATATATATATATATATATATATATATATATATATATATATATATATATATATATATATATATATATATATATATATATATATTACACTCAATACTTAATAAATCTTCGACAACAGCTGTATTGTTTAACGATGGGTATTGAGTGTAATATATATATATATATATATATATATATATATATATATATATATATATATATATATATATATATATATATATATATATATATATATATATATATATATATATATATATATATATATATATATATATATATATATATATATATATATATATATATATATTACACTCAATACTTAATAAATCTTCGACAACAGCTGTATTGTTTAACGATGGGTATTGAGTGTAATATATATATATATATATATATATATATATATATATATATATATATATATATATATATATATATATATATATATATATATTACACTCATATGTAATATATATATATATATATTACACTCAATACCCATCGTTAAACAATACAGCTGTTGTCGAAGATTTTGATCTTAAGATTTATACGTTATAAATATTATTTTGATATATATATATATATATATATATATATATATATATATATATATATATATATATATATATATATATATATATATATATATATATATACTAGCTAAAACTCGAAATCGGCTGGACGGATTGGGCTGATTTTAGTCTTAAAATATTCGTAGAAGTCCAGGGAAGGTTTTAAAGTGACACGAAGTTCACCGGGACAGCTAGTATGTAATAAGAAATGAAGGCTATCTTTAAGACGTTTTAAAAACAAGTGAAGCTAAATTACTTTAAAGTTTAATGTTATTATGTGATTATTTTAACACAGGCTAATATCATTTTTTGTGAAACTCTTCAATAAATTGATGTTTACTCATCTATATATTGTCTCTGGGTGCGACCGGTAATTAATATACAAAACTACTTTAACTATGTTCAATGGTAACCGTCAGTTAACTAAATGCGGTGTGTCCGGACGAAATCCGATCCTGCGGTGGACAGGCGATCGCGTTTCGTCCATTGTCATTTTGTACCTAACACTAACACCTAGCCCGTCTAGCTCTCGAAACATAATCATAACTTATATGTGTTCCGCAGACCTCTAAGTGAAGTTAAGTTGTGTTCGGTGAGACAAGTTGAAACGCGAAACTGTTGTATAAATGTTTGTTAATAGGGTTGAACACTTTAGTCGTGTACACAGATATATCTTACTAATAATATAATGGACGTTTCACTTGATGTATTCGTTACATGACGTAGTTAATGGATCTCTATGAAAAATATCGTTCTTATGCTAAGTACGGTTACGGTTTTGCTCGATAGTTTTACTCCGAAACGAAGGAAATGACATATTTGACATATTTAATTCCATCGAGCCGGCTCGAAGCGAGCCTTCGAGCTGTCAGTTTTGCGGTCCACACGGTGGTTATTGCTCGATTTGGAGTAAAACTATCGAGCAAAACCGTATGTCAGTACTTAGCATTATGAAGGTTTTATTTAAATGCTATGTTTCTGTCTATTGTTTCGGCGGTTTGGCTGTGAGTTTAAAAGTTACGTTTGGAATAAAGCTCTCGATGATAAGAATCAAACCTGACTTTTGGACCTATCATTTTGTACGAGAAACTATTGTTCAAATTTGGTAGAGTCTGCATTTTTTCAGCGAAACGTAGAGGATCGCAGCGGGGAGCGAACCCAAAAATCGCCAGTTCATTGAAGTACGCTATGAGCTCACCAGCGTATCATTTAGACGAACAAAAAACCTGATTTTCTCGTATTTGTTTTGTCGGCCGCCTGCAGGCACCAATTATTTGATATTAATATTATATTTATATTGATAACTGGTATTGAAACGATCAAAGTAGAATCAGTAATTGGTAGTTTGGTCGCGGCCCGGCGCTAATCTTGACTAGCCATGGATATTGCTTATGAATTTCGTAGAGTAACGTACTATAACTTTATATTTTTTTTGTATTTTTTAGATAAATTGGAATTATTTATAGCACAGGTTTTTTATTGGAACTACATTGCCTATTTATAAGTTCTATAATACTTTTCAAACCTATTGGACTCTAACTTACAAAAAAACTATTAATCGTAATCTTCTAAAAGTTAAATAAATATCCAAAACTTTATAAATAAATATTTGTTTGTCTCATTCAATATTGTTCATGTATAAGTAGAAAGTAATGTACCTAGTTGAACTGTGAAATATAAACAGTAATGGTCTGATGTATTGACTATGTTTTTAACGTGTTGCCAATAAATAATATTCCACTAGTGACTAGGAAATAACTTTTGGCCGTAGGGTTGTCAAAACTCAAAACATGTTACATTTTTTAATAAAGATTGTTGTACACCTTTAACGATATAAATAAAGAGCTTTGTGTACAAAGCTAACAACGTTGTTAAAATATGCGATGTAATCTTTCTGTCAATTTGCCAAAATTTAAATTACAAGTAACAAAGAGTTCTCCTATTCATAATTAAAAATCGCGATGTTTACCCGTAAACATATAAAGTAGTCTAGTAAGATGACGCCCGCATCTCCGTTGCGCCAAAATTCGTTTATCGCGCGGGAACCGTACATTTTTCCGGGATAAAAAGTATCCTATGTCCTTTCCCGGGACTCAAACTATCTCTATGCCAAATTCCAGCAAAACCGGTTCAGCGGTTTGAGCGTGAAGATGTAACAGACAGACAGACAGACACACTTTCGCATTTATAATATTAGTATGGATTATTTTTTAACCTGCCTGCATGCCGCGCACCTACCAAGTAAAATTTATAGTCGTGCAAAAAGTAAAGTGAATTTTATTGCGCTAGTATGATTTATTGTAAAAATATTTATAGAGATTACACTCTCACATCAATTACGGGATAATGCTGGATTAGAAAATCTATTTCGAGCGTGACATTTACTCCTTCCTCGAGGTTGTAAAAAAATGGCAACCCTCGATCTAAGTGATATATTCACGGCGATAGATAGAGTGGGTGGACGCAGACAATAGCCGGTAAAGAGTTGTGTGGACCCCTTTGAATGCGCGTCAATTTAATAAAATTATTGCCTCGATATTGCCGGATAGAGTTTTTTCTGACGCAGTGTTGCTAGATAAATAATATTATTCCCCCGGACGGGACTTTTTATTGTTTCATTTGATATTTGATACGCGGTGTGTCCGTTGTTGGCTGTGACGTTTATGACTTCGAAATTTTAATATCTCAAGTTTATCTTCGATGTAATGTATAAGTAACGATTTTTATTTATCGTTACCGAGATCTCTTGATAAAGTTTGATGTAGCTCTTTCTTTCTATGTCGTCTATCTTTTTTTATTCAAAATCATAACATTGTAATTTGTGTTTGTTTATTGTTCTCGATATTTAGTTCTATTAAGTATCATAGCTTAATAGTAAAATACTTCACTATGCATCGTTACTTTTATGAAGTTAATAAATCAATGTTTTACCACACAAAACGTAACTACAACATGATTCTCGCAAAAATAACAAAAACTAATCATCATTCTATTTTCTAGAAGTACTATTTAAGACGATTAGTTTTATTTAAAATCGAAATATGTAGTAGGTATAGAAACTATAATATTAATTATATACTTACCTATAATTATAAAAACACTATTAATGCAAACTCCGTACAACTTACTTGCGAATTATTTTTTGTTAGAAAACGGTCAAATATAAGGATAGAATGAAAGCTTACATCGTAATAAAAAAGTACAGGAACAACACAGTAAAATTCTTAGCAGCTCTTAGCTTATATCATAATATTTGTGTAACGGTTTATATTAATTACATTTGTGTAGAATACAACACAGTCAGAGTAAAAAGTATAAATACGCTTCCTCGTTCGTAGCCGACCATAAAACGACAGGGGTCTTAATGCTTAGGCATTTTAATAGTGTAAAAACCTGATGGTTCTCATATGGGCATTCCGTAGAAGTATTACAAAAGATTCCCTATAAAAACATGTAGGTTGCCTCTAGTAAATGGTACAAATATAGAAAGTTAAGTCCCGTACAACGATAGCGTGGAAATTAAATTATAATAGTCAATTGAAGCTAACGACTGTGTACTAAAACGTTGAGGCTCTAATGCCCGTTTTCACTAGCCACTCCCTTCTTTAGTGTCCTATCTTTTAGGAGTTTACTAGCGCTTATAATATTATCAACTAAGTCCTTATAATATTAAAGACTTGCGGCCGCAGTCTACGCTCATTGTCATTTAATCATTCCTATTTTTTTATTTAAAAGAGTGTGATATATGTGTATGGAGTTTTATTGTTAAAATATTAAAAATCTTCATGAAATTAAAGTAAAGAGTAATTCAATTCCCGAGTGCACAGCAGCCGTAAGTTGACACATTACTTAGTCACAGTCATTGGTGAAAATGTTTTTGATCTACGTGATACATTCTTACTAAATACCACAAAACTATTTTTACTATTAACAGAATAAAACCACGTAACAAAATACGATGTTAATATAAAAACAAGCATGTTACGGACACTATTTCTTATTTTATAAATTAGTCTCGCTTCCACAAATTATCTTTACGGGTGGCAATTATTAATTTTCATATGTTATACACATTACCTAGCGCTATAAAAATACTCGAACAGGTTTGTAAATTAGACTTTTAACACGATAATATACACTTGGGTTTTAATGTGTACCGGCCGAGAGTCTAGACACCGTTAGCGTTTCTGGAGAGACCTAGAATAGGAATTGTAGGGACAATCTTCACTCCCTTATAATTAAATTGAAAATTTGTACAGAAGAGAAAGTTTCATTGAAAAAGTTTACTTATATCCTTATTATAAAGTGCGCACATGATATTTAAACTGCTTATTTTTAGACGTGTGTTAACGCTCACTATTAAATATGTTTGTTAGCATCCCTCTAATTTTTCTTAATCCCTCTATCTTTACGTGTCCTGAAATATGGCATATGTATAATTTAAAGTAGATGTAACCTTCCGTTGTTATAAAATTCGAGTACTTTCTTACAATTCCAAGGACTGGAATTAACATGTTCCAATAATATATTTCGTTAACAGAGAACCATTTCAAAAGGAAATGACGCCAAGACGTGTCGATTATGGTTTTATTACGAGTTTATCTCTGTATTTGTACTGTATTACTTATTACTGTATCTACTTACTAACACTAAGTACGCAACATTTAAGGCAGGTAGAGTTTACAGTTACGGTGTCAAGAGGCTTCACCGACTTTCCTTTTGAAGTGTTATGTGTTTTGTCGAAGTGATGAGTCACCCGTGATAATCACTGGCTTATAATTGTTCGACTTAATTAGTTATGTCAGGTTGTTGGTTCTGAGTCGCATTGTAAAAGTTTCGTCATGGCTTTTTATAATCTTTCCCCCTTAATAGTAAAAAGATCAACACTCTGTACATGATTTACAGCAATACAATGTTTTTTCCTTGTATTTGAAGTATTTTTCGTATCCGACAAGTATAAAAACTATATTTAAAGTAACATAATCATGTTATGTTATGATTTACATGGTGTAATTTTTATAAGTAATCAATCAATCTAATGTTAGGCATATTTTAGTTTAAGAAATTCTTGTTAAATATTATTACAGGCACAGGGAGATTCCTCGACTGTAAAATTATAAGTTGGGATAAAGGACCACCAACGCACTTCTTGTGCTCCTAGGAGACGGTAATTGCTTACAGACCTTGACTAGGCCTTTGAGTAATTAAATAACGTGTAAATAAAAAAGAATTGTTATTAAAAATACATACATATTATATTATGTTACATCTAACCTACCAAATATTTTATGAACCACATAAGAAAGTTTTACAATAAAGGCTTATTGAAAATCAAGAAACATTTTACAATTAATCAATTAGAATAAATCAATACACAGTGTCGGGGTACCACAAGTGCGCCCACTCGCTCCAAACTTGTTTCGTTTTTTTATTCGTGTAAGAATTTTGTATAACACGGCGTGTCGCGGCCGGTGGGTCTGTCACTTGTTTATTGACCCACGTGTCAGGGGACCGGGATGTATGTGGGGTAAATATTACCCATTGGGGTATTGGGGTACCCATGGGGATATTAATGCTTCCTGTCTTAATTTTAATTGGCGTTTTAATTTAATTTATGTTAATTTTTTATTTGTATCTAACGGGCTTTTGTTTGGTTTATGATAATTAAGGGACAGTTTTTTGTTGGACTCCCGCTTGGATATAAAAAAGAGTTTTTTTGTGTTAATATAATTTTCCAGGATTACCAACAAAATTTGTTTTCTAAATGAATA
Source organism: Polyommatus iphigenia (assembly GCA_963422495.1). Lineage (NCBI taxonomy): Eukaryota > Metazoa > Arthropoda > Insecta > Lepidoptera > Lycaenidae > Polyommatus > Polyommatus iphigenia. Next base: position 7,699,924 of record OY730184.1, read on the forward strand.
TTATTTTTAATTTTCGTCAATTTCCTTGCTACTTAAATAAGAGTGCACACAAAAATTTAACATTTTAAAACGATGATCAATATAAACTGTAAACTCTATATTCTATAAGATGAACTTTAAGATTACATTTCACTTTACTAGAAACAACAAAAAATACCCACTTAAAGTTACAAAGTTTTCTAGCAACACAGTTATAATTTTTCAAGTAAATCTGTTGAGGTATAAACATTATCGTCAACTATGTACATAAATATTACGGCCGTTAAAAACACAAAACCAGTAAAATGTACAGTTATAAAGATATTTTATGTCGTTTAAGAAAATAATAAATCATTCGTAAACGAGTCTCACCGCCCAGGTGGTACAAACTTAATCAAATATAAGAACTTAATAACTTCTAGACGCGGGGCTCGACGTAGCGCGGCGTAGTAATGTACGACGATGTCCACTGATTGATATGTACAGTTAACAAGAAAGACGATATCAGTATTTTTTTAAGTGATAGTATGTATTTTGTGTAAAGCATACGATGCCGCAGTTTTAAGCTGAAAAAAAATCTGTTAGGTTCAGGAGTAGATTTTACAAACTTTAAGGGGCGATTTCATCAAAGATATTTCATGGTAATTGCTATTTTTTTACGGTATTTTTCGGTATAAGAGGGGACAGAAAACATAATCCGTAAAGTAGTTAAAAGGTTATCGAAGTTAATGAGTCATTAGTATGTTGTGACGGGCAAGTGCGCCTCAGATAGAGCGGCTAGAGTAATCTGTAGCGGGAGTGACACCGCCCGTACTCGGAGTGACATCGCCCCGACTCGTAATCACAACGCGATTAATCGATATTAACGACTAAACGATTCTAGCTACTGGATAATCGAAATGTATTGCCGTGTAATTAAATATTGATGTATAAACACTCTCGATGTTCACACGAATTGTATTAGCAATATTGCGAGTGAACCTCCGAATGAAACCATAAAATGTTAAGAATTTTCAGAAATTAACAACTTTCGACGCCTCCGGCACTTTTTTTACGTCTGCCGTTTTGAACTCCTTTATTCATATAGTAAATTAAATTGATTAATTCACGACGGAGCGTAGCTGCGGGCTCGCGTTAGTATGCTCAATTATTTATACGGAATTTAATATTAGTCGAACTGGACTCGCCCTCGGCGCTCTCCTTGACATTCTAGACTTAAGATATGACTGCATAAAAATTCAATACCTAGGATGTATCCATTTTAATACCGAGCTGTCATGAATATTTTATTGCGCAATTAAAATTAGATTTACGCCGAAGTACGTGGCGCGGTCGCGGCCGCAGTATCCCCTTACTCCGTGATTCATCTCTACATTAACAGATGAAATTCGCATCGCCGCCGGCTACCGCCGGGAGGAAGCCCCGGCTATGCTAACATTATTATCATAAAACATTTCTGTACTTCATACTTTTATTAACTTTATTTTATCGAGTACTTATTAAGTTTTCTACGAATTTCCTGTGTCTTTTGAACAACTTTACCAGTATCATCTAGACATTCGTAGATTAGACAATACCTAAACCTAAAGTCGCTACATTTTATTAGCGAGCGTAAAATATTATTGAGGTTTTATACTAAACGTTATCGAGTTCGGAGTTTGCGGCGCGGTCGAGTTTAGTGCGCCAGATAGGCCGGCGACCAATAAAATCCAGTTTCGCTTTTAACATATCTTTATTGTCAAACAACAAATAAAACAAAGCAACGAGCGAATCGCGTGCAAAGCAATCTATAAACTTGTCCTGTAAACACTCGTTAAAGTGGTCACCCTATAAATACAATTTGAGCGAATTTATTGTTAATTGAAATTTCATAAGAATCGATTGGTTTTATGATTTTATTGCTCATATGAATAATAGCTGGGACCGGGCGTGAACGTGACACGTTACGTTTCAGATATAATTTTAAAATTATATTTCTAACATTAATTCTTCGAGGCCGGAAATTTGAGTAGTTTAAAAACGTTTTATCGCTATTGCTCACTTGTTTGTATTTTCCGTTTGTTTTCAATTGCACGTGGAAATAACTACATTGTTCTTTAAGTTATCAGCATGAAATAACGCCTGGAGTACCTAAGTGAATTTTTCAATCGCGTACAGAAAGAATATTCATTATCTTCCTTCAACGTAACTAATAGATTAATTAATTTAATTTCGAACATTACTGTACTTAAATAACATACCACACTGGCCTTAAAAATATAATAATATTACGATCTACATTCCTAAAGTATATGAATGATACATTACAAATTATCTTCACTAGCTGTTACCACTAATTAACCCAAACTTTGTAAACAATTGTAATTTGTAACAATATTGTGTTACTGCAATGTTTTACGTAGATTCAATATTTATATGTATTTCTAACCGACTTCTAAAAAGGAGGAGGTTATTACAAAATATTCTTGCGTGCACATAATGATAAAATATAATACTGTGTTCATTTCTTATTTTATTTATTCCTAAAATTTTGTGAGATACTAAATTGAAATCGTATAATCTTATTTTAGTTTAGACGCTATTAATAATATTTTGAAACTTTGGTATTTGTAGATGAAAAATATTAAGTGCACCATAATAGCCGCAATAATAATATATGTATTAACTTTTGACAGTATTGTAACAGTAGTTTATTTTGTTACAGATCCGGAGCGAACAAAGATGAGCACTTCGACATAACAAGATAGTCGAGACAACATCAAAATGGCAGCAGAAAAGCCACAGGAAAAGAGCGCGACTAAACATATCCAATACACGTTACCAACATTCAAAAATATAAATGAGAAATTACCCGTAAAACTGGACAGAAAAATAAATATCTTAATTGACCAGAGAATGTACAATATGAGAAGAAATTTCATAATATACAGTGGTTTCGGATACAGACGAGACCTAATGAGAAGGAATCCCGCAAAAAAGGATTGCAGTTTCTACAACTACTGTCTTCTTAGTGTTTTAGCTAGTTTTATACTTGGCTTAGTGATAGGAGTAGCCATAGTGCGATCGACGCAGTCGCATGTGATAGCGCAAAGTTTTAAATCCAGAAGAGTCATTAATTTAAATTCCACGCGAGACGGCCATTCTAGAACTCTTAATTCAATAAAAATGGACAGTGATCTCAAAATAAATGATATCGACGTTCCTGATAAGGATTTAGGTAGATTTGTACCAGTATCATTCACGGGCGATAAAGACATTCATAAACAGAAAATGGACGTTTACCCTAAAGGCCTGACGGATCATATGAAGGAAATATTAAGAGACAACAAGGAAACGAATCACAGACACAGTATATCTAACATCAATTTAACGGTTCACGTTCCTAATGATCGAACGATCCTCTACGAAAATATTTTATGGGGGCCCGAGGTCGAAAACTCGATGCCCCAAGGCTACGGGGAAAATAGCGCAGAAGTTTGGGAAAAGTATATCGATCAAAGCGAGGTCGTCAAAATGGAAGCGGGCTGCGGAAGAATGCAAAACCGCTTAGTGACATTCAAAGATGGAGTCCAGGCGTGCGTGCGATACAGACAAAACACCGACCAAATACAAGGAGAAATATTCAGTTTCTATCTTGCGAGGCTTTTGAATTTAACGAACTTAGCACCATCGGTTGTCAAAGTCGTAGATCTAAAAGATAAGCTATGGAACAGCGTGGCCAATGATATTGCGACCGCACAGTGGAATTCTAACCGAGCCGTTGTGCTAACGCAGTACATACCGAGCCTAGAATCAGCGACGATTCCAGATATTTTTAAACCCTCCAATAGACATCTGAATAAAATCGACGTAATGAATATGTCTCTCAAAGAAAACGACACGATCCAAGATAATAAACAAATATTAATAAACAAATTAAAGACTAAAGGAATGAAAACGAAGAGCGAAATTACCGAAAAATTCGATCATATCGATGTAAAATTGAACAAGAAGACGATCGATTCGTTCGTGGAACTCGCGCAATGGTCGGACTTGATTATTTTCGACTATCTAACAGCAAATTTAGATAGAATCGTAAATAATTTATTCAATTACCAGTGGAATATTAATATCATGGATGGGCCGGCGCACAATTTAGCTCGGAAAATGGACAGTGGACTGTTGGTGTTCCTAGATAACGAGTCGGGGCTCCTGCACGGCTATAGACTGTTGAAAAAATATAATGTGTATCATAGTTTAATGCTGGACAATTTGTGCGTCTTCAGAAAAAGAACAGTGGAGGCTCTGAAGCAATTGCACAGCTCCTCCGTCGGTAGCAAAATTAGTGAAATGTTTCATAGTAAAAATAACGCTGTGATTAGAGACATTCTGCCGCCGTTGCCGGAGAAGAACGCTAAAATATTACACGATAGGATAGGAAAAGTGTTGAGTCAGATCGAAAGTTGTGAGCAAAAGTTTGCGAATAGATAGTTCCATTTGTGATATCTTTTAGGAATGTGCAAATTGACAAGACTGTTTGACTATAGAATGTATACCTACAGTGACATAGTTCCTGCAGTATAAAGTGTATTAAATGCTAATAATAGTGACGTTGAAACCTTTAAGCAGATTGTATCCAAAATAATGTTTAATAAGTGTGTTCCTCATATCAATTTCCAATATGTAGACAGTAATTTCAGTTACATTTACCTTTTTGACTCCTTCCTTTATGTGCACACTTGCACTTTTTGAAAATGATAATATAAATAAAGGTACGCAAGTACTTTTTGTGATATGTACTAATTATTGTAAAAATATTGTATGCCATATTTGCCCTTAAAACATTATGATTACAGCATAATATCGAGTAATAGTTATATTGAAACACTGAATTTGCTAATCATCGACAGCTGTCTATAACAAAGACTATTATTTCTCGGAGTTTATTGTAATAGCGAAGTAGTATTAGACAGCGATTTAAGCGATATCGATTTGTAAACGAAGCCGTGTAAATGATGTGTATTCTCTTTATTAAGCTATTGAATTGTTAATTTATTTATTTGTAAGGGCGTTAGTGTTATAAAGCATTTTATCGATACCAAATATTGTTATTTATTGTAAAAATACGTGCCAGTATATTCTCTCGTGATATTTGTTTAAATGTAAATATTGTATATTTTGTAATTCTAAACGCCGACGGGTAAATATAATTAAGGTACGATTAAGTTGTAACGCTTTCTTTTCAGAATATTCAAATTTTATTACCCCCACGATCCCGAACTAGATTGATAAACTCGATTTATAGTCACAAATAGATCAATAAAATGGAGTTTTATGCGTAATAAATATAAAATAAACAAATTTATTGGCCGTACTACGGAACTACGTTCGTTGAATGGATTCTAGAGTAGTTGTAACTGTTCCAGCCTATTCCGTTCCAGACGTGAATTAATATTATATTTTACCCGTCACGGTGTTTGTACATACTTAAGGATGAATGTAAATAGATGTTAAAAATATGCTATTATGATAAATAAAAGACTTTTCATAGAAAGCGATCTTTGTTATTTATATTTTAAGGTTTGGTCCTACATAATTAGTTAAGAGGCCGCTCCATCCTGCTTTTGTAATGCTGCGCTTCACGCAGCATGTGACATTTTCTGTTTGAGACAGTTCAGTTGTTCTCTTGTACTTACCATCCATCCATACTAATATTATAAATGCGAAAGTGTGTCTGTCTGTCTGTCTGTTACCTCTTCACGACCAAACCGCTGAACCAATTTTGCTGAAATTTGGTATGGAAATACTTTGAGACCCGGGAAAGGACATAAGATACTTTTTATCCCGGAAAAATGTACGATTCCCGCGCGATAAACTAATTCTGGCGCAACGGAGTTGCGGGCGTCATCTAGTCAATTTATATACAGAGAACAAAATAAATAATTCCATTGATTATCCAATAGTGGGGTAAAATAAATATATCCTTGAAGTGGGTAAAATTATTCGAATACTCAGCTGAGTCTTATTATAAAAATAAATATTACTAAGATAATATAAGGAGGTGCAAATGCAAGTAGGCATATAATGTAAGATGACCTGATTTAACGTCTCTGGCATGATCTAGTCAGATGTAACAATATATTACTTAAGTTAGGGCTTTATGCCTAGACTTTGGAATATGAGCTGGTACCATAAAAGTAAAGTCAACAGATGAAATGAGATCTATATAATATTAGTAGCTGGGATATCTGCTATGATCAAATACAAAGCTAGCTAGCTAGGCTAAACCTGTCAACAGTAGAAAAACATAGATAAACTGAGAGCTTTAAAACACAAACTCGTAACTCGTCCATTGCTTTGTCAATGTCACTTTGTCGTAGACAAAAAACAAAAATAATAATTAACTTAATTTTTATGCGTAATTGATTGTACTGTCAGTGCTTGATGGAAATTATTCATGTTGAACACATAAAACACAAATTTTCGTGCACTATATCCACTATATTAAGAGCGCCTTCACATATTTACGTCGCAAGCAGTGCGGCTGCAGCCGCAGTGCTTGCGACGTAATGTGAAGGCACCCTTAGATATCATTATAACTTTTAACAAATTACACGACTGGTTTCGAAATAAATCATCATCAGGTGTAAGTTTCACGTCGGTAGTTTAAAAAAAATGCGACAAAATAAACAATTTGTCGTAAAAAAAAGACGGGTTGCACTCCGGGAGTGCCGGCAGAAGTGAAAACTTGATTATTAACGTTGTGCATTATTTTTTTTAACCCATTTTTTATGAAAATCGATTAAAAAAAATAATAAACATAATAATAAAATAAAATAAAAAATAATAATAATAAAAAAATAAAAAATAAACGATCGTTTTAATTAATTAATGGAAACCCTTACAATCGATTAAATTTTTAACCCATTTTTTGTGAAAATCGATTTTAAAAAAATCGATTTTTAAATTAATCGAAACCCTTACAATCGATTAAAAAATATCGACAATCGAAAAAAAACAATCGATTGTTCGATTAATCGATTTCGATGTTACAACACTACTCTCCAACCGTCCGACTTTTTTTTCTTGGTTTTTCGATCAGCATGAGAATCTGACGCGAGTTTCACAGTTTTTACCCATGCCACAAAAGTGCTCAACGCCGCTAAAGAAGTTTTCACTTCAAAAATCTTGGTCAACCTCAGCTGCGCCTTAACGCATAGAGCTCATCTCGTATTCCACGAGGTCCGCCTTTCGGCTACCTCCGTGCACTCGGCCTAATGTAATCAATACGCAGCCCTAATTAAGCTGACGTGACAACTTTTTGTTTTTACTACTCATTGTTCTATATTGTTCTAGAACTGCCCGAGGAATTTCGTGAAGATGACATAAACGGTTTACTATTGTTGGTATTGAAACGAATATGTCCATTGTCCATAATACAGGGTGTAACAAAAATAAGTGATAATACTTTAGGGTGTGTACGTGTTCCTTGTAGAGAGTTCACTGTGAAAGTAGCAGCGCTGAAAGACCAAATTTTTTTTCACTTTTGTATGGGAAAACTCGTGACGCTCGGGCCCTTGCCCATACAAAAGTGAAAAAAATTTTTCGTCTTTCAGCGCTGCGACTTTCACAGTGAACTAACTCTCTACAAGGAACACGTACACACCCTAAAGTATTATCACTTAGTTTTGTTACACACTGTATATGAATAAATCAGTTGTTTGTAGTTTGCTATACATTGAAATGATGATCATTGATCAATATGCTAATAGAAAAGGTAACAGGTATTCTCTATAAAGACTGGAAAGTATCGTGTGAAAACGGAACAAATGGTCGATCATTGAAACCTGATTTGGTAAGTGAAGTAAGTACTTGTAATAGTTAATACAAAAGTTTCGCAAAATTTTTCATTCGTCCTGTCCTATATTAGCTGCCTATCCTATATTACAGTAGCTGCCCGACAGACGTTGTCCTGTCTAAACGATGATTATTTAATTCGAATTGGTATAATTAAGAAAAAATTGATTAAAATTTGTATCTCCATGCCCATCAAATTAAATTAAATAGTTTAGGCGAAAATCATAAAAGTTTATTGTGCGGGAACCGTACATTTTCCGGGACAAAAAGTATCCCTTGTCCTTTCCTGAGACTCAAAGTATCTCCATAACAAATTTCATCAAAATAGACTGAATAGTTTACGCGCAATTCATAAAAGTATATTGTGCAGTAACCTTACATTTTTCCGGGACAAAATGTATCCAAATTTGGTCTTCGAGACTCTAAAGTATCTCTATGTCAAATTTCAGCAAAATCGGGCCAGCCGTTTACGCGTGATGTCGTGACCACGCGAATATGAATTCATTTTTATATAATATAGAGATTATAAAAGGCGTGCTAAAGTTCGTTTACACTATACTATATGAAAACTTTGATGTAATGTTTACTTACTGTTTGCACTACGCAAAAAATATTTTAAAGGAAAAAAGTCAGTAAAAGATTTTTCCATTTCATTTCCATGCTGTCGTACTCGTACTTGTACAAATTATAATAGATACAATATTTTATTATAATTTCTTATTATCTACATATTTAAATCAATAAAAGTGAAAATTAAAACAATTCCAACGAATATTACGCTGATAAATCTATGTATATCAACAATACAATGCTGAATCTGAAATAAAATTGAACCTAACATATTATATAACAATCATCTCTTGTGAGCGCGCAGTCGCAGAGTCGGAGCTGTCAAAATAATCACCAGTAGAAATGACGCTGACAGTTCATAGTCGAAAAATTCAGAGTTCTCCACTCTGAATTTTTCAACAGTATGACGTCATTCTTCTTTTTACTACATCGAAGAATTTGAATTTGGTTAGTTAAGGGATTGAAATTTTTCCGTCAACGTCGCATATAATTTAAGGCTTTATCATAAACAATCGAAGGTTTAAAATCTTTTGGACTTTTTACCATAAATAACTCGATATGTGCCAGTCACTGAGATGCTTTATGAAAGGGTTGCTTGTTAAGGCTTAAACGCCGAGCTCGTTTAACTTTGAACTCAGTCGCGTAGACCTTAGAGTTCAAATCTATCGAACGCCGATCACCGGTATTGTACAAAATTTGTATAGAATTTTTCTTTATTGGCCGCTCTTTTGTGAAAATAAAATTGGACGAATGGGACATTTTTTTCTCTTTTATAATATAACCCTCCGCTAATTAAGTGCGTCGATTATAGCAATAAGCTTGTGGGATATTTTATGTAAGGGAATACCGAAAACAACTTCCAAATAAAAATAAGTGAACAGTTCGGAGACTCGCACTTTGTTCTTAGGCGCAAAATTATGAATTAATGTCATATTTTGCCTTAACTCATTCAGGCTGCGCAGACTGTATCCCGTTCCGCTTTGAAATTCAAAACTCACCCATTTTGATCGCGAAAGCCTTCGTAATTAATAAACAATCCGAACTTTTGAATTTAATTCATCATTATTCATCGTTTTAGGAAACAGGCCGCTATCTTAACTAATTAATTCATTAAATGAATATACCCGAATAGTAATAAATATATTAAAAGATGTTAATTGAAATGAGAAAAATCATACTAGTTTTATTCTGTACACGAGAGTGTGCCTATGTGTGTGTCTGTATTAATGAACTAGGCAGACATTTTAGTGTGTGACATCTCGCCTAGACAGCCTGAGATTATATAATTCAGCTAATTTAAAACCGAAAACATAGACATATTTAATGGATTATAGTGTGAATGACGACATTATATTTAAGATAAGCCCCGAGAAAAATTGACGAAATTATATTATAAAATACAACGTCCAGTTTTTATCTTATTTCTCATAAATTGAGGTATGATTAAATTTGGTTATAAATTTCGCACCCAAAGCAGCATTTTGACAGATTTTATCTTGTGCAATAGTTTAAATAAGTTTATTATGTATACTCGAAAGTGGCTATAAGTTTTGCCGTGCGTTGTATTATTTAAAGTCTTTTACGGCTAAATTCTGGTAACCACCTACCGAGGCTTGTGAGTTAATAACTAAGTCAAAACGGATAAAGAAGATAAATGGAAAATATTATTTACTAATAAAAAATCTCTGATATTTTACATAACGGATCACGCTTGCTATGCTTTATGTGAAATCCCATACATTTTGGATTTATATCTTCGGTTAACTATCGAGTGCAGTAAGTGTTGAATAAGTATAACCCTGTTCAAGTGTTATGATTAATTCGTCAGTGTATTTTTGCGTGGGAGACAGTAGCAGGTTGGAGGCGGCAGTCAGTCCAGCAGTATTCCGTGAAGCGGCTGATTGACGGGGCTCGGCCGACGGGACGCACCTGGGTGTTCAAGCCACGGCCAAGTGCGAGATGGCTCGGAGATACTGGGTTCAGCAGGATACTAATAATAATTTGCAAGTTCGAAATGCTGGTAATACAGTTTCTCATAGAAGTTTACGAATTGGTAGTCTTGTTTAGCAGGACATTGATAGTTTGCCAATATGAAACTCTGGTAAAACATGGCCGCATGCAATTTTCAGCTGTAGATATTATCTTCGCAAATACTTTAGGAATGTTGTTTTGGCTACTAAACAGTGTTTATTATTCACAATAATAGGAAAATCATGAGTTAATAAAGTGGAAGTGATAAGATTAAGGATTATTATAGTTACGTTCAACAGAAAGTGGGCCTTACGGGGATTGATAGGTTAACAAACCTATCAATCCCCGTAAGGCCCAAGTGGGCCGCGATAGCAAAAGATTTCCAAGAATTGGCGATCGAAGGATTAAAGTCATTTCCTAACATTCTAGTTTTTCTATTGTCACGCTCGCGGTGTTGGGCTGCCCATTAATTTGTATAGGCTATTTAAAAAAATCACGTCTTTTACGTAGCAATGTGCCGTCTTTATCTCGCAATCAATATCCGTCGACAGATCTCTAAATATCGCGATATGTTGCGAGTGCAAGTGTGGCGCACTGTGGTCCGCACGCCACAGCCACTGAGGCGGACACGATCGCATGAGATACCACCGACCGCCACGACCGACACACCTCAAAACAACACAACCAACACCAACATCCGAATTAAAATTACACTAAAGATTTCATACAGTTAATAATTAAAGACGCGAGTGGATGAATCACATAACTAACGTTTCGTAACATAAGGAAAATCATGAACTCTTTTCCCCTTATAATTTGCAAAAACTTTGTAACTTATTTCATAATCTGGCTATACATAAAATCCACATTTTTTAATTTAAAATCACTATCCCGGCCTTAAAGTTGCAATTTACGAAAAACACGTAAAAACCCCATTTAAAACAAATGAAATTTAGGATACATTATACTGGTCATAAATAAATATTGCATATCACTGCAAATGAGCTATTTTTAAAAAATAATTATAATATGTACTATTTTTAGATACCCGATACCGATATTATTAAAACTTACAATTTAAGTAATATTAACAATAATATTACTTAAATGGCCTATCCAGTTAACTAATTAGCTTTCGTAATAAACTATAATGATTAAATTTTACATTATCTTGTGTGAACCTAGAACGTAAATTATTGCTAGTCATTCAGTGATTTTACTGTTAATAGTTATACCTAGTAATAATACTTGATAAGGTCAGCTAAAAGTGTAAAAGATATTGTACTATTGTATTGCAAACTACATCAAAATTAAGTATTAAAGCTTTCCACTTCTCATTTACGCATTGATTTACAATATGAGAAAGGATATAGAAGCTTAAAACAACAGTTAGTCTGCATCGTTCGCCAAAGTTACGGCCAAAAGCTATAATAAATACATAAAGTTAATATAAATACATAATAAATATATGGAAGGATATTATTAATATTGCCAAATTCAAATTTTATATTCATAATTTGTCAATTCCATTACCGTTTAGATAAAAACGTAATTTATTGGCGAGAATAAATTCTGGACTGTACGGCTCGTTGTGACTCGTCTGACATTTTTATAATGCAGAATTTTGAATGCCATTTACAGAATATGGTGTAACCGGCAAACCAGCGAGATACTGGATAACAATATACCGGATCTCGTAGAAACTACATTTTCTGGATAGTAAAGTTACATGTAAGTAAACATTTAAAAAAATCATGTATCAAGTGGAATTTTTACAAAATTTCCGTTATGAAAACTACCCAGTATTTTCAAATTTATATTTATTTATTTTATTTATTAAATGATTTGTTGTGTACAAGAAATATTAACAAAACAATAATTTACACAGTAAGATGACACAAAAGATCTGCTTATTTCTAATGGAAATCTCTTCCAGCAGCCCTACGGAGAGAGATTGGATAAGGATAGCAAATAGGACGTGCACACTGCACAATCATGATAAACACGTATTAATTCATATTACATATATACTTATTACTTATATATTATAAAACGGTTTATGCACGAAAAGTTAAAAGTTAACTTTAACATTCATAAATGATATTACTATCAATAATTACAAAATGATAAAGGCTCTAAACGAAAATTCTAATCTTAAACACTAAATTACTATACAATATTATCAGAAAATACACACACATTAATGTGTTAATGTGTGCGAGCTTCCATGTCGTATTTGTATTAACTCGTTTCTATAAATAACAGTTGAATGTTTGGGGATAACCGAACTGCGCTAGATCTGTTTCCGGTTCGAAATAATAAAATAAATGACACCTGTCTGGAAGGTTTTAGAAATTATTTGTGAAAATTTTAACGCAACAAAACGATTTGTAAACATGTATTATACTATAATGTTAGTCTTTGTACGGATTCCAAATCATATAAATTACCGAATTCATCGTGCTAACTATGTATTATTGAATCAAGTCATAACTGCTCGTTACAAGTTTAGTCATAGAAATAACGTACCGCGTAAAAGACATCAACGCGCTCGAGGCTTCAGAGTTCAGACAACGGGGACGTAGTACTACAAGAAACTTTTCAGAGGGAAGCGTATAATTTAAATAAGATGTAATAAACAAAGTAATAAAACTAAAGGGTGTGTATGTGTCCCTTGTATAGAGTTTACTGTAAAAGCAGCAGCCCTGAGAGATCAATTTTTTTGTTATTTGTATGTGCTTGCGCCAAAGCGTCATTAATTTTTTATATAAATGTGAAAAAAAGAGTAACTGTTTTAGCGATGCTATTTTCACAGCGAAGTCTTAGATAAATATCACTTAGGGCTGGTTTACACGTATTAAGTAGATAAGTAGTTAACTAAATTTTAAGTTACTTATTGCATGTAAACACAAAATTTAGTAGTAAGTAGCAAGTTAAAATTTAGTTAAGTATTTACTAAACAAGGAAATTATAATTTTGACTATTTTCTGTTGAGTTGGCAGGCAGGGCTTGTCACTTGACACATTTCGGGCAGGCACTTAAAATTAAGTTAAAATTTAGTTACTACTTATCTACTTAATACGTGTAAACCAGCCATTAGTTTTGTTACATCCTGCATGATCTCCATAGTTTCCACCTACTTGCTCCTTATTCCTTCGTTCACGGATTCAGGAAATTTATTGTTATTTTATTGTTATCGTGGTCACCGGTGTCCTTGATGGGTTATTCTGTGGTTATTATAGATCCTTAATCTTCTATTAGAATCCTATTGTACACCATTTTTGAAAAGTAAATTGACCAGAAGCAGTTTTGTTGAAGTAATCTCGCCGTCACGTAAAACTGAAATACCCGTGTAATACGACTGCAGTCATTGCTGACTTTTTTGTCCAAGTGTAAAGGCAATGCTTTGAAATCGGTCTAACACAAACTTTGACAATATTTCCAGGAACACTAAATTCTTAAAAAAAAGAAGACGAAAGAAAAATAATAATTCTAATAAGTGCTATGATGTGTATCATTGTAATAGGACTTCAGTCTGAATGTGACTAGTTGTTTGATTTTATAATTTTTTGTAAATGTTTGTCTGTAAATTGTAAATATACCTGAATAAATAAATAAAAAGATTACTCCTGCTCATTACTAATCTATGGGATATTTGCTAAGCTTCACTCCGTCCTCTCATTACGCCATTAACATAAATTATGGAGTCGCTTTACACCTTCGGACAATACTAATAAATATTTGGTCCCACCGGTCCGCTCATACATACATATGCAAATATTTTTGTTTCACTGTCTTCTTGGATGGCGTTATGTGAGGGTGAAACAAGACTGTTCAAGGTATTTTTTTTGTTTCTATCAATAAAAAATTGGTGAAGGAAAAGTTATTTTCTCTGGTGTAACAAGCGTTCATGAACATTGGCAATCGCTTACTAGCTTTTAACCTAATTGTGTCGTGTGTTAACTATGTTTTTTCACCTGCATAATATATTTCCGTATAATTTATTCTAACTTAAGTTAGATAGATATCCTAAACTTTAATTATTTATTTTATTTCACTTCAAAAATAAAGAATTAATAAATCAATAGCTTTAATTAACCCCGTTTTATAAATGTTCGTTTTCCTGTTATTATCATCTTTATATTGTATTACTGGACTAGTCTCGCATGACTTGCGCAGCAATATATTAGAGTTGATAATTTGGATGAATTTATTATTGGTGAGTCGCCATACACAAACAAACACGCAGACTCACATAAATTACGGCTAAATTTAAATAATTTCACCATTACCTCATGAAATACTTTGTTAATAAAGCTTTACCGTACTTAAGTTTTTAATTAAACATTTTTAACGTATCTAGAGAACCGTTAAAATGAGTGATGATTTAACTAATTGAGTGTATATAAAACATATTTTAATGTTATGCACTATTAAATGAATCATTAATTGCTGATGTAATTTACTCAAAGTAGAAAATTATAACCAGCACCAATAATATTTTATATTATACTAGCTGTCCCGGCAAACGTTGCTTTGCCATAATATATTTGCCATATTATTTTATTGAAGTGACTAAATAAGTATGTCACCATGGCAACGTCGATCGCTATCCCGTCGCACAAACTTAATGGTCGCCGTCAGTCTCAGGTTGTAATAATTTACTATTATTTATTCAACAAATACACTTATCAATATACAAAGTACCCAGTAGCCGATTCTCAGACCTACTGAATATGCATATAAAATTTGGTTAAAATCAGTAAAGCCGTTTCGGAGGAGTTCGTGGACTAACATTGTGACACGAGAATTTTATATATAAGATTATTACTAGATGACACCCGTAACTCTATTGTGCCAAAATTTGTATATCGCGCGGGAACCGTACATTTTCCCGGGATAAAAGCTTCCTATGTCCATTCCCGAGACTCACAGTATCTCCAGTACCCAGTAAAATTGTTCAGCGGTTTGGACGTGAAGACAGACAGCCAGACAGATATACACATTTTGGCATTATTATTTATAATATTATCATAGATGTTTTTAATTATTTTGATTAAATCATGTAAGTAGATTTATTTATCAATATAAAGTCTTTAAGAACACAACATAAGTCAAGTTTTAAACGGTGGCAAGTTATGCTTCAGCATGAATAGGCCAGCTCAAAGCACCAGCAGCTTTAGCATGGCCACAGTAGAAATGCGAAAGAAAATAAATACTGCGGGGATAAACTAAAGGTACCGTTCCGATCTTTACCGTGGCCATGCTAAGGCTGCAGGAGCTACGCGCAAAGCTAGAGGAGTACACAATGCCGGATTTATATTTTTTCTGAGTGTAGGCCACTTTTTTATGCCGCCCCATGTACGAAATCTACTAGCCCCCTAGGACGCCGCCACCCTTAGGCCGCGGCCTATAGTAAATAAATAAAATCATTTATTTCGGGCTGCTAAGACCCATAACATTACATTAAAAAATTTTTTTGTTACATTATTATTAGTCATTACATTAACAATACATTGAAAATACAATACA
This sequence comes from Polyommatus iphigenia, assembly GCA_963422495.1. Taxonomy (NCBI): domain Eukaryota; kingdom Metazoa; phylum Arthropoda; class Insecta; order Lepidoptera; family Lycaenidae; genus Polyommatus; species Polyommatus iphigenia. The sequence goes on from OY730184.1 coordinate 7,715,812, forward strand.
TTTAAATATGATTTAGCAATAAAAATTAGATTAAAATTGTAAATTTAAAATTATGTAAATTTAAACTGTACGGCCTATTTATAAGTCCAGGGCTGGGAGTACGTATCTGTCAGGTGTCTACGAACGGTGGCCAAAGGGAACATGCACAATGAAGGTGCTGTTATTAATGCCTCTAATCCGAAACTTGTGCTATTATTTACATAATATGAGTTATGACATATTATGCTGGCATGGTCCCTGCACGTTTTCTATCGCTTACTAAGAAGAAAGCAAACAGCTGTATCTTTATACAAGAGAATATACTAAGATCTGCCAAATATTTATTTATTTATTTTACCATTTATTTCAGGCATCTAGGCCCATAATACAAATACCTTACAGACTAACATACATATTCATATTATAATAAATACCTTATGGACTAACATATATTTTATTATTATATACTTAAAACTGCAATTTGTCACGTGTTGACGGCTACATGACGCGCTTCGTTCCGGAGTCTCCCCCGGAACCTCCGGTATACCACATCCATCGGCCAGAACTCCGGCGCCTCAAAGGTCGAAAGAAGATTCGTCGGTACTCTCACCACAAATGTTATTATTATGACAAGCAATGAATATTTAGCGGTAATTTAGCGCGTTTCGGCTGTCAGGTCGTACTTAGCGGCTATCGGGAGCACCGCCCGTCACTCTGCAGGACCTCCCGGCTAATGTCCTAGGGGATCTAAGAGTAATATCGGTGTAGAGAGACTAGGAGGTACACGATATAAAGAAGATGTAGGCTTAGGGCTTGGACGAACACCTCGCATGAAAGTTGTATTCATGACAAAGCTTATAGATACAATTTTCCACCTTATTGATTTTATTTTATTTCCACCCTTTTGTGGGAACTAACTAGGCAGGTACGTGTTTTTGACATTAACTAAAGCCATATTTGAGCGGTCCAATGTCAATGTCCAAAATCATAATACCAACATCATAAATACGATAGTGTGTCTATCTGCCTATCTTCACGCTTAAACCGCTGAACTGATGAACTGAAAAGGGCATAGGATACTTTTTGTACCGAAAAAATGTACGGTTCCCGTGCGATTTAACGGATTTCTGCGCAACGAAGCTGAGGGCGCATTTTCATTAGTCGTTAACTCGTACGGTATACAGTATACGGGGAGTCTGTAACAACTAATGGCGCATTTTCATTGGTCGTGGCATGCGTTTCAGAAATCTCCCGCACCCCGCATGCGGGCCCTATCGACCAGTGAAAATGGGCCGTTAAAGAATAATATTCTTCAGACTTAGAACTCTTAGATTGCAATAAAATTATTATTTTACTAATTATTTTGGTAGAATGCAGGTATAATATGTTTTCATTGGTACAAACGTAGTTAGAATCTGGCGCCTCTGCATTTTATACTCAGCGGTATGCGACCATATTTTATCGTAAGGCTTAAGCACTCCCGATAAGACGCATGATTCATTTTATTTTTCCAAATGTACCTGCCTTAAGTAGTGTCCTAGCGGGAATGAGGTGACAACCGGAATAGGGTTCCGTAACACTCATTAAAAAAATCGGTTGTCTGTAAAGTCGGTTTACTGACGATAGTTGAACGTGACAACGTATGACGTTGTCACGTTCAACTATCCTTAACCCTTTAACCCTCGCTTCCGAATCTCTATAAATAGAAACAAACTTTTTCGACTGTAACCTAAAGTTATTTCAATGTATTTCTTTCAAAAACAAAACGCTACATACATTCGTGAAATCCAGTAAAATCTTCGAACAAAGCACAAGTCATACCTTGACACGTAGGAAATAGAGCACAATTTTAAATAGCCGAAATAATACTAATAGCTCACAGATTGTTTATTTATTTTTCATTCAGAGTGTGGTCAATATATCAAAGGTCATAACTAACCAAACTTCTTCATACAAAAGTATTCTCTAAGTCATCGAAATACGTAATATAATTGAAACAAAGAGCGCGGCCCAGGTGGGTTGAGTACGGTTGCTGAGAGGATAAATGGAACGCCTCAGAGCTGTCAGCGAGGCAACGCCGCATGAACTTTCATGTTTTTCGGGCGCGCACCCCATATCGAATTATAAGTTATCACGTCAAAAACATCTTACTTTGCGCGTAGTTTAAAGTACTTGCTGTCAAAGAAACATGCAATTCAATACTATAGTGTAACACAGAAGTTCATATAAAAGTGAAGTTACTTTGTGTTTGAAAATAAATGGTCTAGTTTTACTTTTTGATTCGGTTGAAATTAAAACAAAAAGAAGTATGAGAACCAATATTCACAATACTAGATATTTGACCGAGCTTTGCTCGGTATTCGATAAAACACGAATAAAATGACATTTTCTATAAATGATTCCTAGCTAGATCGATTTATCGCCCCCAAACCCCCTATATACTAAATTTCATGAAAATCGTTGGAGCCGATTCCGAGATTCCAATTATATATATTATACAAGAATTGCTCGTTTAAAGATATAAGATAAGATTATACCTGACAGATATATTACAATTAAAAAAAAACTGAGATTTAGCAAATATTACATGGACCGCGCTTGTCTTTATCTAACGTATTGGAAACGTTACATGACAGACAAAGACCTTCAAAAGCTGTTATACGATGCGTAAATATCTTAATAAGTTCGACTCCAACTGTTAGAGGGATAAAATTTTAGTTGTACTTTAGATAATTTATTAATTAATAAAATAAACGGAACCAACAAAAACCGCGCGGGTTCTGTCTTGGCCGTTGCGAGGATTAATCGGTCAAACCCCTCGACGCGGGCTTACGTCCCCGAACTATGCGGTTATCGAGGCCGTATGTTCGTCTGTCACCTGAGCCAGGGCCGCGCAACCATACGTACGACCGCGATAAAATTATCTCAGGAATTTGGTGACAACAGGATTCTCGAGGTGTAAAATTTGCGACGTGTTTATATTTTGCTCTACGTTCTGGGATATTCTAGTAGCACTGTTTTAGTGTTTCCAAATATAACAATCAATTTGTTTTTACAGTTTTAATGTGCAAATTATTGTGTAAATTTCATAGTTAGAAAACGGCGCACACCTACATAAAAGTAGAAAAAATTAAATAATATATTTAAAATGCTTTTATAAGTGAATGTACAAATCTATACTTATGAAATTACATGTCCTGACTGACTGACTGATTCATCATCGCTGAGCAAATACTGTTAAAGTTACAGCCACGGAATTTGGTGAGTAGGGTTGTTTTATTAAGTAGACACGCACTAAGAAAGGAATTTTGAAAATTTTACCCCGAAGGGGGTGAAATAGGGGTTGAAAGTTTGAATGAAAGTCCGTCATTTCTTGAGTTAGAAACATGCATTTCTTAAGTTAGAAACATAAAAGTTTATTTTTGGACTGCTGATTGGGGTTGTTGAGGAAGTGATTATGAGGAAGAGGAGGAGGAAGAGGAATTGTCACGCGCAAATTTAGAGGATGCGGATGAGAAAGAGGATATTTTTTGAGGAAGAGGATGCGGATGAGGAAGCGGATGAGGAATAGGATGATAGGAAATTATAAATACTAGCGGACCCAACCCACAAGCCTTTGTCCTGTCTGTGCATAACAATACACAAAAAATTATTAAAAGGGCATTTTCCACCGGACCGAACTATATGAATATAAACCATTCACGAAACACACACAATAAAGAATCATCAAAATCGGTCCAGCAGTTAAGGAGGAGTTCGCGTGTACCGAGTGTGATTTTTTTGTTTCACATTCGATCGTAAACGCGTTTGGCGTTTACTAAGATTTTGTATGGGATTTGTACAGCGCCACCTGCTCACGGGAGTGAGCCCAGCCCAGTGAGTAATCCCATACAAAATCTTAATAAACGCCAAACGCGTTCACGATCGAATGTGAAACAAAAAACTCACACTCGGCACACAGTAACATACACAACACACGCACACAAAAAAAAGATGAGTGAATGATACAATTCTCGCGCTCTGGCGTGTGCGTTGCCATGATTGCATACGCGACGCGCATGCGCAGTGAAATTCCTCATAAATTCCTCTTAAATTTTGAGGAAGCGATAGCGGAAGAGGATTTTTTTATTTTTATTTATGAGGATGCGGTAACGGTTGCGGAACCCAAAATATTGCGGAACTTCCTCATTATGAGGAAGCGGAAGAGGAATCCTCAACAACCCTACTGCTGATTAAAAATGAATGCATGTGTATTTAAGCGTTTTTGGAAATTCTACCCCCAAGGGGGTGAAATTGGGGTTCAAAGTTTGAATGAAAGTCCGTCATTTCTTATGGCTCATTTTCACTGGTCGATAGGGCTCGCATGCGGGGTGCGGGAGATTTCTGAAACCCATGCCACGACCAATGACAATGCGCCATTATTTGTCAATTAGTTGTCATAGACTCCTCGCATGCTGTATACCGTACGAGTTAACGACTAATGAAAATGCGCCCTAAAGTTAGAAACTTGAAACTTTATTTTTGTGCTACTGATTAAAAAATATGAATGGATACGTATTTAAGCGTTTCTGGTCATTCTACCCCCAAGGGGGTGAAATTGGGGTAGAAAGTTTCAATGAAAGTCCGTCATTTCTTGAGTTAGAAACATGAAAATTTATTGACGTTTGCGTTTGACGTTTGCTTAAATAGGGTCCCGTTTTTACCCTTTGTATAAGGAACCACAAAAAGGGGAAAACTATCCATCTTTGTTATTATACTATGTTAACGCGGACGAAGTCGCGGGCAACAGCTATTTTATTATTAGTATAATATAAGGGTAAAGTTGTTTTTGCTTGTTTCTTAGCGATATTGTCTATAAGTTAGATTGAAATAAAATAATGAATGTCTCAAAAATATGATGCAAAAGGTAAAACGCATTTTTTTAAGTTGAATAAAACATGAACATAAAACTTTTTTAACTTTTACCCTAATTGGCACCACCGGTCGCTCATCCCTGGTTGCGACATGAGTGGAGCCATACATTAAGTACTTAAATTCCCTGACATATTTGAGGTGCTGGACTACCACCGCTGCACACGTCAACACACGCCGATACATCACGTCGATACGACGACGACCGATATCAAACGAACCGAACTGACGACTCGAATATAATGTATTGCTCGCGAATTTGGTCAAAAAAGTGATGTGTGGGAGAATAATTAGCACAAATGCATTGGCCAAATATCAAAGATCGAAGGATTTTTCTGCCCATTTAATTCTCAACACTAGAGGGGCTATAAGCCTCTTACGAACGTATATGGGCCATAGTTAAGAATAGCTTAAAAAGTGACAAATACAATAACATAAACAAAAACAAATTTTACATAGGTTTTAACATAACCAATAATAAAGTAACATCAAAATTCAAAAGTTATATTGACGTTGCGCGTTGATGTCTTTTGTATAGCGATACATTTTTGAGTGTACATTTTCATACTTCTCTCTGCAATTTCGGGAATCATTTACAATTTATTTTAAATGTCAGTTTCACAATCACATAATAAGTATATAATATAATAATAAGACATAATATAATAATAATACAAATAGTATCGTAATATCTTATTTTTATTTATTATTAAACTTACTGCTATATTATAATATTATATTATGTTTATTTTACAATATCTTTCCCTATTTGTAACTCTTGATACATTTTATCGTGCATTTCCTGGGTCGGAGCGAGTAGAATCTACATAGAGCCATGTTATGTTACGAACATTTGCACCTGGTTGTCAAGTTCCACTTCCATCCCACTAAAAACACCTACTTACAAGGCGGTGCGCGGGGACATTCTAGCCCGCCTCTTAAAAGATACAAACTATCTAGAGAGATCCATACTAATATTATAAAGTGTGTCTGTCTGTCTCTCTATTTTCATGCTTAAACCGCTGAACTAATTTTGTTGGGTATGCAGATGCTTAATGTCCCGGGAAAGGACATAGGATAAGTACCTTTTATCCCGGAAAATATGCGGTTATCGCGCGATAAATGAATTTTAAAGCAACGGTATTGCGGGCGCCATCTAGTCATAAATAACTACATATTTGACGATAGTAATTAAAGTCTGCCTCATTTTTTAAACTACACACTTCCTGACAAGTTTAAGTTCGTTAAATGTAGAGATTTTCATAAATTATGTAATATGTAGGTACTTACTTATAAGTTATAACTATAATTACCGGGGTTAAAGTCTGCAATAATAATATGAAAGTCATTGATAATTTGTCTTTCAGAAATAAACATGACCAACTTTAATAAAAGTAAGTCGAGCGTCAAAGCCAAGCCGACAGAATAACAGCAAACCGAATACGCCTCTGTAATAATACTAATTCGTTTCTGAACTTTGCATTAACCGATAATGTATTTGGCTTCGGTTAATTTTATTGAAAAATTCTATTTGAAATACAAAAAATACAGTCATTGAAAATTTTGTACGCGTATTGAGTTACTCTGCGAACCTCGCACAAAGGTTCTTCAGAGAACTATTCTCTCGGGATTAGCGTTGACAATGGGGGAGAACGCTTCGAATTCCCTTACATCTCGTACAAAAAGCGAATGCGCCGACGCAGGGGAATACGCGCTCTATCGCAACGGAATACGGCCGAGAGTATTTTTTCCAAACTTCCCCAAAGTTGGCTCCCAACAAAGGCTTTGAAGAAACTGTCAAAATTGTAAAAATAAGATTCTCCGAGCGCGCAGCTTGTGCCGTCGAAACTATAATCTGTGATCGATCATTTTCGAGGTCGATTTGTAAAGGACAGATGCAGATTAATCTTTTAACTTTTTTTAGATTAGTTCAAACTTCAAAGTTTGCAATAATATTTTCTATTAACCGCGTGTGTTTTCTTATGTTTTGTCGTTATATCTCGGCTAATATCTAATGGAGGCGGTTGATAGAGTCGGGATAAAAAATACTCGTTATCCTGAGATCACATAGTCCGTCAATATTAAAGACTTGAAAAAACGTAATTGAATTTTAATTTATCATTTGTGGTTTCCGCAAATCACTTACTTTGCGCTTTCTCGAAATGAGCAACTGCCGGCTAGTTTCAACATGCCTCAGTTTACTTTAACAATTAGTTCAGTGGTTCTGGGTACATGATGTACTTAAGTTACACGGGAACTTAAAATAATGTCCTAAGTTGGTATTAGTTAGAGAAAACTGTTGATTGGCTCATTTATTGAGTATTTTGTTTTTAAATTTTAATGTTTCAGTAGCTTAGGTTTTTCATGTACTTATCTTAAAATAAATAAATGAGTTATGTGTTGCATATTGTATTGTATATTATAGTCTTATATATGTATACGTTACTATGAAATTGGTTGGTAAGAAGGGTTTGTTTGTTTATTTGAACTCTAATAAAAAAATCTTACTATGTTTTTATCCTTTTATAATTAACATAATTGCACCTATTTTATTCTCAAGAGTTTATCAATGCTATTAATGCAACTCAATGGGCATTGAGCCGTTGAAATTCTACGACGAAAAAACTCGATAAGTAGGTAGGCATGAAATGAGAATTCCACATATTTAATAAGCGGCGGGGGTCCAAACATATTAACTTATCAAAGGGTCTAACAAGCCATGACAGATAAGGAGTACGATTTTTGACCCGTTTCGATTTTACGCCGGTTTAGGGTTAACTCGCTAACGACGTCCTCAGTTTTTCTCAAGCGAGCAGAAGGCAAAGGGTGACTGTTTAGTTTTTAAGGCGCATAGGTAACATCCTCTTAGTGTTAAAACATATTGTAGCTTTTGTTACATGTTGTAGAAAAACGTTTCATGTCTTCTGATATGGCACCAAATACGTTAGAAAGAAATAACTTCATACAAACTTCATACATTAGGAAGCAGCATAAACTTGTCACATACATTTTCAAAATGGTCACAAAAGCTGCACCAATGTAGCTCTATTTTTGGCCAAGTTTATTGCCTTATCATGCATATAAAATAATTTGTTTAATGTTGTAGAAAAGTACCACACCTTAGAGACTTTAGTAAGCTACAAGAACTTAAATATGAAACATGAACCTTCTTCATCAAACAATATCAGTAACTAGACAAAACTCGTCCCACGAAACATCCTACCAGACCCACATAATTGATCGCAAACAGCAAGCTCATTTGAATCCGTATGTGACAGGCACGTGTGAAATTTTTGATGTGTACGCGATACTTTTGTTTTAAATAAAAATTAGTGTCGCCATGATTCCGGCAGGTACACACCGCCTGTTTGCCGACGAATGTCACACTCCGCCAGTGTCAACACGCCCTAATATACATGATGTTTCAAATCGCTTTCTAGCCAAACACTTTGTGAAATAGAAAAAAAATGTGAGAAAGATTTCGCCTATATGAAAAAAGCTCTTTACAGTAACAGAAATTTTGATTATTAAGTAAAACTTTGTCAAGTTTTATTAGGTGTTCATTTCTAACATAGTGTGATAATTGATAAACTGAAAATTGTTTCATAAAAAACGTTATGTGGCTTTCATTTTAACGTACTCATATAAAAAATTATCTTAACACACATGACAAAAGGGACACGCTGTATAACTCGACACATTTCTGTGGTGGTCCCTTTTTTATTACAATTGTGTTTGAGATATTTAAAATTCGTAGTTTATTACGCAACAAAATAAATCCCTGATTAAATAATCCTTAGTCCTTAGTATTATTTACAGAGGCTAAGGGCTAACGCCGCGCAGACCAAATAAACAGTACCGTACGATAAAGAAAGGAATTCTAACTTAGTATGATGGTAACTTTGTCAATTTCTTTCCAGAAATATATAAGTAAACGTTAAAATACAATAATTGAAAACTAGCGTTGCGGTTTGCAACATTTCGAACAGCTGAATGGGAAATTATTTTGTAAATTTATTAGTTTGATACATTTTTTCGTAATTTTTTTGATAAAATTGTTTTTCTTACCGTTTTTTTTCTTTTAATAGCCGTTGATGTGTCACTATTCGCCCCAAAAGCCCTAACCACCCTACGATACCAAATTCTGAAGTCATAAGATGTTGAAATAAGGATGCGCAAGAGTTATTTCATACGACTTTTGTAGACTAACAGAGCCATGATTTGTGAAATATGATAGACATAAAATATTTCAAAAGAAAATTGCCAGCATTTTACTTCTTTTACTAATTAGCTGCTTTGTGTCATTAAAATAATGAAACAAAAAATATGGTTTCTGATATCTATGTCCGTATACATACCGACAATGTCGGCTTATGACAAACGGAGGACCGAGGCACGTCAGCAATGCCACTTGGCAAAGATCAAAAGTTTTTCGAAACCGAATCGACAGATCGGGATGCGAATAAGCCTCCTAGTTTATGATGTAGCTTTAGTACAAACGCTGTCCAAAATTTGTTTTTAAAGTACTTTGATACTTATGTTAATGTTTCATAAATTAATTAACCTAAATAAGACGCGGCACGCGACGCGGCGACAGGTCATTTGTACACTTATTGATGCTTAACATTTGTCCAATTAAATCGATTGTTAATTAGCGTCGTTAATTTTTAAATACAGAAATATTTATCATACTCTTTAGTCTTTAGTGCTCGTTCGCTACGATTCTGACTTCTGTCGGTGTGCCTGTTGTAATCAAATGAATTATTAGGATTTCCGAGCGCAACATTTCATACAATAATAATGCCATATCAGTATAATTAACTCTTTGACATAAAACACACACATACACAATTAAAATAGTTAAGGTGTATTTATCATGAAATCCGACATATGTTAACCCTGTTCCATACAACCTGCAGGCACGCAGCCGCGGCGAGCCACCGTTTTTGTTTCATTTTTTTAATTATCCAACTCGAGAGCCTTTTTGGACACCGCACGTTTATTGAATTATGACCCCAATCCCGTCAATGGAGGGCTCAAATCAAATCGATCCGGCGTCTGAGTTATTATATATGACACGGAGAATTCTTTCTGGTAGACATTTTCGGAAAACTTCGTCGGTAATTTTCATGGACAAATGACAGTTCTCGGTATCGATCCTCGAATAGCTGCGCTTTTGACTAATTTCATTCGTAAACGGCGCAGCCTAATAGTGTATTAAATATGATGTAGACCTCTCGTGTAATCTACGGCTATTTCTCAGATAAGGTCGGTGTTAACTGTTAATACTACAGATGTTTGTTTTTGTATCAATATCGACGGTTCAACCACATGAACTAGCTGTCATTAGTAGTATTTAACCGCTTGTTTGCGAGGAATCTGCTCATAATTGTCACTGCGGCGTTAAATCGGCGAGCTATGTGGCCGGCGGCCGGCGACTAGACGCGGAATCCTGTAAAGCCTATTTGTAAAATTTCACAAATCCAGACTCAGTTTTAAATTGGTATCGTTGAATTCCGTAGTAATTAGGCGCCGGGGCAACTAAGTAGGTAGAATTGTAGAGTCGTTTGTTCTGTATCTAAATGTAGAGAAGCTGCATATAAAAAATTGCCATTAAATATACTTGTGTGCAAAATATAGAGATAATGATTAGGCATAAGTAGTGATTTGAAGACATTTTTACTTATGCGTTACGAAGGGGTTGCTCAACTATTTTCAGGTAGACATGGGCTAGCGGGTGTTAGGAGCAGATGGTATGACAAACATGTTTATGCGTATAATATAATGGTGTCGGATGTGATATATTTAATTAATACATATCTCGCGGGCCGCGTCGTCCGCTGCCACTGCACAGTTAACAATATCATAATTATGGCCCACGCCGCGCCCGCGCTGACCTAACTAAACATATATGTTTATTTATGCCACACATGGGCGCAGCGGACATGAAAAGTTGCCGGAAATCATACATCAGAAAGTAAAGAATAATTTAATTAATTGATTATAAAGGTTGATAATGTCACAGCTACGTTGAGTTGTCAACTGTTTCGTTTTACCAGCCCTAAATTATTTTAGTCGATTTATTAGTAAATAAAGTATTCATTGGAAGAGTTTGAAAAATTAATAATCGCAATGTTTTACGAAATACATTAAAAAACATGTTTATGTTGTCAGGTGGCTCGAACGGAATACTGTTTCAGCAAAGTTTCAGCTAGAGTTTCAGTTTCAGGAGGAGTTTAGATTGGAGTCTGGACTTAAAAATTGTTGTTCAAAAATTTTTAAAAATAGAAAAATAATTTTAGAAGAGGTCCGTTCGGCCCGCGTGCTCGGTCCACGTTGAAGCACGTTCTAGCAACAATACGGCGCAAATGAGGCGGCCATCTTGAAAAATGGATTAAAAAAACATTAAACAAGCACAAAGTCGACGGGCATTCTTGTCTCCTATCACAATATCTCGTGATGTGTGATTCTCACAGCATCTGCCCGCGGCCCGAGGGCTCGGAAATGATTCGATATAATTAATTCTAATGTTTATATAAATAAGCATTATAAATGCTGTGCCCTTCTTCACTCCCGGCCCGTATCAATAAGCTAAGCACCATTTGCGTTATGTGGCGTTGCCGTATAGGTTCACTGAATTCAAAATGACTTTAAGATTTTACTAAGTACAATAAAGTTTTCCATCAAACAGCAAATAAGTAGTATTGTCATATATCTACGAGTAAAAAAGTTTTAATATTTTGTCGATTGATACATATTATGTAGTATGAAAAAGACTGGATCGAACAAAAAACAAATCTTTCCGAATACAGGCACTGATAACTACTATTCTCAAATTGCCAAATTCTGTCCGTAGCGTTTATTCTGGGAGTTACCAAGAGGTTTTCCGATGAATATATAATAGAAAGTATGTGTCTTTATAAAAGTCAAATTTTCAGTCAACAGAATACAGTGCAAGCATTTTTCACATAGCTTCTAGACAACAAAGGCCAATGACCGCTATTGCCACCTTAAAACATTTTGAGTATAGAAAAGCGATAACAATTCGAAGACACTAGTCATCACCAGTAAACGAGAACAGAAGTATTTCACAATCTTATCTACCCCAAATACTTTCTCACATGCTAAACGAACAAAAAACCGACTGACTCATAGGTAACTAAACATACCAATCGATTTCTAGTCAATGACAAGTACGATTGAAAAAAAATGGTTTTTTCGAAGTAAACGTGATTAAGAAAGGGCGACCGAATCCGGGTCGAGTAGTAATAAATCACCACATTAGTCACACGCCGAGTAAGGGCGGTCCACACTACCCGGCTATGATATACACCTAAAGGACCTGGTAGCAAGAATGCTGATAAATGATAATACTAAAAATATATTTTGACTGCATACCTATAAGACAACATGACCTAACCTTAACTAGATGCTGCGCGCAAATCCGTTGCGTCGAAATTCGTTTATCGCGCGGGTAAAACGTACGGTACATTTTCCACCCCGTAAAATGACCATAATATTATATCCATTCCGGCCTCTCAAAGTGTCTCCACAGGCCACAGCCGTTAGTCCAAAGTACATGTAGGTTCAGCCGCATAAGCATGAAGAAGTTACAGACAGACAGAAAGACTCATTTTCGCATTAATACGAGTAATATTGCTACAAATGTAAAAAATTAAAATGTAAATACATAATATGCAAAAGATAATATTATCTTTCTTATATATAAAATTCTCGTGTCACAATGTTAGTCCGCGAACTCCTCCGAAACGGCTTTACTGATTTTTACCAAATTTTATATGCATATTCAGTAGGTCTGAGAATCAGCTACTGGGTACTTTATATATTGATAAGTGCATTTGATAAATAATAGTTAATTATTACAACCTGAGACTGACGGCGACCATTGTTTATGCGACGGGGTAGCGATCGTCGTTGCCATGGCGACATACTTATTAGTTATTTAGTCACTTCAATAAAATAATATGGGCGAAATGTTATGGCAAAGCAACGTTTGCCGGGACAGTTAGTAATACTATAAATATACGAAAGTGTGTTAATGTTTAGTTAAATTAAATCTCGAGAAGAGACATAGAATAATATTTAAGTATCCCAATAAAAAATACACGGTTCTCGCACGAACGAAAATTATTTCCACGTAGACGAAGTTGCGGGCAGCATTTAATCCCTTGTACCTGTACGCTATGAGCGATAATATGTCACACTGAACACCGGGTTTAGCCCGCATCAGAATGTGAGCCCATGTCATTGTGTTTACAGGAAACGCACTTTTTGCCACATCTCGTTATTCACAAACGCGTGAATTCCAAAATACGTACAAAGAGGGACTCAACAATAGGTGTTACGTTGTATTGTCGATTTGAATCAGCTTTCAGATCAGCGCCGAAAGTTTTTCTTGGGTTCCGTACCCAAAGGGTAAAAACGGGACCCTATTACTAAGACTTCGTTGTCTGTCCGTCTGTCTGTCCATCTGTCTGTCCGTCTGTCTGTCCGTCTGTCTGTCTCCAGGCTGTATCTCAAGAACCGCTATAGCTAGACTTCTGAAAATTTCACAGATTGTGTATATCTGTTGCCGCTATAACAACAAATACTGAAAACAAAATAAAATTAATATTTAAGGGGTGCTCCCATACAACAAACGTGATTTTTTCGGCCTTTTTCGCTCTATATCAGTAATGGCAAGAGGTAGGCGCTTGAATTTTTCACACATTCTTTTGTTATATGTGTACTTTAATATATAATAATAATATTAAAATAAAATAAAAATTAAAGGGGGGCTCCCATACAAAAAACTATTTTTTTTGCCTAATTTTGCTCTGTATTGGTACGGAACCCTTCATGCGCGAGTCCGACTCGCACTTGGTCGATTTTTTTTCTAATTAGGTTAGCTGCGGACACATTATGTGTATTGTTGGGATCGAATTGCTAATATTTTGTTACATTTAAAATGATTTAAGATTTGATTTTATCTTTGCATATAATGTTTACTTTCCATGTGATTTCTCATTAAATTACAATATACAAAGTGTAAAAAAAACTAGGTGATAATACCTTAGATTAATTGATTGGTCTCCACGCGCTAAGTACGTCGTAGCGCGCGGAGACCAATCATTAATCCTTCGATCGCGCATTCTTGGAAATGCTATTGTATTCTATTATTGTCGCGATCACCGGTGCTCTTATGGGGCTTGAAGGATTAATCTAAAGGTGGCTTTCGGATCTTTGCCGCGAGCGACCGCGACCGGTAAAAATTCAAATAAAATCCTATTTTATGACATAAACTATAAGTATCATTTTCTACTGACATTTGCGTGGCGACTCACGCTGCCGCCGGCGGCGGCGTAAAATGTAGTACGAGGGCTGCTATTTATGTATCCGGAACTGGCCACTTACAAGAACAATATTTAAAAAGTAATTACAACATTTGAAAATAGAACTCTTTGGTTGAAGAATACATTTTGTTTCATGTGACTGTCAATTATTTTTCCATTGTGGCGTCATTTTGAAAATTGCGTGTCTTCATTTGCCATGGATTTAACGCGTGAACATTTTCGTGCAATGATTTACTAAGATTTTCGGCGTGGGCTAAATCAACAACAGTGCTTTATTCAACTCACCGCAACTTTTGGAGATGAAGCACCATCAAAAACCACTGTTTATCATTGGTACAGTGAGTTTAATCGTGGGCGGTCTATGCTCACGGATGAAAATAAAGAAGGTCGCCCAAAAACAGCTGTTGTCCCACAAAATATAGATGCTGTGCGGGAACTAATAATGCGTGATCGTCATGTTACATATCGCGATTTAGAGGCGTCCTTAGGCATAAGTATGACGAGCATACATAAGATATTACACGAACATTTGGCTGTAAAAAAAATATGTTCGCGTTGGATTCCGCACAACTTGACAATCGATCAAAAACGGGCTCGTGTCGATTGGTGCAAAAAAATGATAAAAAAATACAACCGTGGTACGTCAAAAGCCGTTTATAATATCTACACAGGTGATGAATCTTGGATCTATGTATATGACCCCGAAACTAAACAACAGTCAACGGTGTGGGTGTTCCAAGATGAGCCGAAACCAACAAAAGTTACTCGTGCAAAAAGTACTTTGAAGCAAATGGTCGCCTGTTTTTTTGGAATTAATGGACATGTGGCTACAGTGCCATTAGAGAATCGTAAAACGGTTAATTCTGAATGGTATACGACCATTTGTTTACCAGAAGTCTTTGAAGAAATAAGAAAGGACAACCGACAACGCAGAATCATATTACATCACGACAATGCTAGCTGTCACACCTCAGCTGAAACAACTCAGTTTTTGGAGGGTCAAAAGATCGAATTGACTGGTCATCCACCGTACAACCCTGATTTGGCACCTAACGATTTCTTTTTATTTCCATACGCGAAGAACAAATTACGTGGTCAACGTTTTTCGAGCCGCGAAGAGGCTGTTGATGCGTTCAAAATGCACGTTTTGGAGATACCTCAATCAGAATGGAAAAAGTGCTATGAAAATTGGTTCCAGCGTGTGCAAAAGTGTGTCGATCATCGCGGCGAATATTTTGAAAAGCAATAAAACCATATTAAATGATATATGTTTGTTTCTTTTTTTAATTCCGGATACATAAATAGCAGCCCTCGTAGGTAAAGTAAAATGAAACCTATCGCCTATGTCATAAAGTGGCATTTCGTTTGAATTTTCGTCGGTTGCGGTCGCTCGCGGCAAAGATCCGAAAGCCACCTTAAGGATAACTTTAGGGTGTGTATGTGTCCCTTACATTGAGTTCAATGTGAAAATAGCAGCGCTGAGAGGGCACATTTTTTGTGATTTGGCAAGCGCCACAGCGTCATGAATTTTCCCATATAAAGTTTAAACTAGTTATTTGACCGAGCTTTATTTTATTTATTGAAGTGAAAACTTCTTTAGCGGCGTTGAGCACTTGTGGGATGGGTAAAAACTGTGAAACTCGCGATAGATTTTCGTGTTGATCGAAAAACCATACAAAACGCGTAAGACGGTTGGACAGTAGTGTTTTGTGTCGAACTCGAACTCGAACTCAATTTGAAACTTGATCGAAACTTGATCTTAACTTTATCGAAACTTGATCGAAACTTGATCGGAACTTGATCGAAACTTGATCGAAACTTGATCGAAACTTGATCGAAACTTGATCGAAACTTGATCGAAACCTTGATCGAAACTTGATCGAAACTTGATCGAAACTTGATCGAAACTTGATCGAAACTTGATCGAAACTTGATCGAAATTTGATCGAAACTTGATCGAAACCTTGATCGAAACCTTGATCGAAACCTTGATCGAAACTTGATCGAAACTTGATCGAAAATTGATCGAAACTTGATCGAAACTTGATCGAAACCTTGATCAAAACCTTGATCGAAACTTGATCGAAACTTTATCGAAACTTGATCGAAACTTGTTCAAAACTTGATCGAAACTTGATCGAAACTTGATCGAAACCTTGATCGAAACCTTGATCGAAACTTGATCGAAACTTGATCGAAACAACTTGATTGACGATTTTTTAAAAATCGATTTTCATAAAAAATGGGTTAAAAAAATGCACAACGTTAATAATCAAGTTTTCACTTCTGCCGACACTCCCGGAGTGCAACCAGTCTTTTTTTATTTATTTTATTTTATTCGGAAAACTTACAGCTTGCAGAAATTAGAGTAAGAATACATATAAATTAGAAACATAAAGCCAATTATAAAGTTTTCGCAATTAGATAAGACGTAAAGAACATAATCTATGATTCTAGTGACTCGACAAGAAAAGTAAGTATAAACAAATTACTAAACAACAGTTAATAACAGTAAGAACATTACAAAAAACTAAGTATAGGAAATAATACACCACAGCACTCACGAACGCTATAACGGGTTATCGAAATTACTCAATACCCACACAAATTATGTAACAATTTTCATTTCTGATTTTTAAAATAGGCATTTGATAAAAGCTTACAGATATCAGATGTTTTTATTTTAAAAATGACGTCAATATTATTATCTAAATAAAATTGGTTAAAACGTGCGCTACCTCTACAGACAAATGAGTTGCGGCGATAAAATGTTTTACAGGGTGGGACATGGAATGGTACATGAGTTCGAAAGTATCTACTGGGGACATTGAAATTGAATTTAGATAATAGATCTGGAGCATCAATAATGTTGTTGATAATTTTACTTAAATAAGCTAAGTCGGAAATGTCTCTGCGATGATATAAGCGTAGGAAATGAAATTTATTACATCTTGCCTCATAGTTAGAAAGGTTTAGATGGGACTTAAATTGAAGAAACTTTAGGATGCGTCTCTGGATTGACTCTATTCTATTTTTATAAATGTTATAGGAAGGATTCCAAACCTCCGACCCATACTCGAGGATACTTCGTACATAGGAGCAGTATAATATTTTGATGTCCTTAATAGATTTGAAATTTGTGCTGGATCTGATCACGAATCCAAGAGATTTAGAGGCTTTATTTACTATATAATTTACATGATCATCAAATAATAATTTTGAGTCCACTATGATTCCGAGATCTTTCATAGAATTTTTATGTACTATTTCTTTGTTTTTCAGCTTATAACTGTAATTTATTAGATTTGATTTACGGCTGAATGTTACTGTATAACATTTTGATACATTTAGGTCCAGCTTATTCATAATGCAGTAATCACTAAACCTGTCCAGGTCTTCTTGTAATAGATGACAGTCAAGGGTGGAGCTGACTTTTTTCATTATTTTTTTGTCATCTGCATATAGTAGAAACTTTGAATAGTGGAAACAAGTGTTAGCATCATTTAGGAAAATTGCAAATATCAAAGGTCCCAAAGGTGAACCTTGTGGGACTCCAGATGGTACCAATGACCATCTTGACATGTAGCCATTGATAGCAACAGCTTGTGACCTATTGCTGATGTATGAAGTGAACCATCGGTATAGATTTCCGTGGATTCCCGCGAGAAGTAGCTTTTGGAGAAGAATGGAGTGATCAATTCGATCAAAGGCCTTTGAAAAATCAGTGAATATTACATCTACTTGAGCGCCAGAATCCATATTTGAGCTAATGTAATCATAAGCAAGTATTAGATTTGATGTTGTGGACCGAGACTTTAGAAAGCCATGTTGCTCAGAGATAAACCAATATCATAGTGCTGGGTAGATCGCGTTATACACAATGCGTTCAAAGATTTTGGCAAAAATACACAGCTTAGATATTGGTCTATAGTTTTTTACTGAAGCCTTATCACCAGCCTTATGCACCGGCGTGATAAACGCAGACTTCCAAATATTCGGAACACAACCTTCACTCAGAGACCGCGAGAACAATATTGACAAGGGAGTTACCAGACCCGTAGCACACTTGACTATATAGAGGGGAGGTATGTCATCAGGTTCGGCGCCCTTATTCAAATTTACTGATTTTAAAAGTGTCAGTACATTTTCGGGGTCCACACGAATATCTCCGATTGAACTGTGATTAGATGGTGCCTCAGAATGAAAATTATTACTAGGAGAATTAGAATTAAGAAAATTAGCTTGGAAGTATGAAGCAAAATGATCACAAATTTTATCACCTGAAGTAGCTATCTCTCCATCATAGTTCATGGAGGAGGGGAAAGTTGAAGAGGTTTTGGAATTATTTTTGATGTAAGACCAAAAAACCTTAGGGTTACTGACAAGGGAACTTTCAGTTTCATTTATATATTGCTCATAACACAAGCGCTCAAGCGATTTGACTCTTCTTCTAAGAAGTGAAAAAGAGAGGTAATCACTATTATTGCCATAAACCTTGTATTTGCGGTGGTATTTATGTTTTTCTTTTAAGACCTTCCTAAGAGCTGGGCTGTACCACGGGGGATAACTATTTGCGGTAGTAACTTTATGCGGTATGTGAGAACGTCGAAGATCATATAATTTTTCATAAAAATAATCGACAGCATCTTTCAAAGACGACTTTTCTTTTTTGGACGACTTTCACATGGCTGGTCACCGAGGCTAGGGTTTCCACTTTAAACTTCTAAATACAAGCGTCTATAATCCTAAGACATGGTACTGCATTACTAAACACAGAAGTGATCTTCTCGATACGCTAAAGTCGCGATAATCCCCTTCATAAGTTGTAAAAAATTATCGCACGAAAATTTCCCTTGAACATTTCCATTTTCACAACCGACTTGTCACCTTTGAATGGACGATACAAAAAGACTATTCGACCAATCTAAAAAAAAAAAAATTTTGTTTTTGAAATCCAATTACAAGGAGATTAAAATCCCATATGGTTTTTTTTCAATGACCGCGGGAAATTTACAAACGACACAACTTAAAAGGCAGCCCTCGTATGCAGGACGGCCGTATCGGCGTGCGCGATTTACTTGTCTATTGGCAACTTATTTTGAGATAAGTTTCATAATTTATGTTATCTGTTGGAGCGGCCAGTACCGGATGGGGTTTTAGAGTGACGCTGTCTAACTGACGATGGACATTTGAGAGGTGACAACCATCACCTGCAAAATATCTAGAATTATTATGAATGTCGGAAGGAATGGTGTATGCTCCCAAGCCCATCGGCTCCAAATCTGACGATATCTGGTTAATCACGTTCAGTGTAGATAACTAATATACGCCCACAATCTTGGAGGATGAATGCAATGTTATTCCATGGCTATTGAATCAGTTTCTAATACCGCTCGACGATCCGATATATATATATATATATATATATATATATATATATATATATATATATATATATATATCGTATATATATATATATATATATATCGTGTATATATATATATATATATATATATATATATATATACACGAGAATTGCTCGTTTAAAGATATAAAATAAGATATTTAATTTTAATTCATATTTAATATTAATTATTATTTAATTTTAATTATTATATAACTTTAATTATTACTTAACTTAAAATTAAATAATTCTTTACTTTAATAATTATTTAATTTTAAGTATTACTTAACTTAAAGTATTACTTAACTTTAATTTTATTTTTTTATTTTATTTTATTGGGAAAACCTACAGCAGATAACAATAGGGGTAATGATACATATTAAATAGCGACATGCCAATAACAAGTTTTCGCTAATAAGTAGTAAGTTAAAGCTAAAAATTAACACTTCTACACATCAAATTCTGACGAGACACATTATAATATGACTTAAAAGGTAACCTAAAACATTTTAAGTGAAAATATTATTAACAAACCAAACAAGTATTACTTAACTTGAATTATTAATAAACTTTAAGTATTACTTAACTTTAAGTATTACTTAACTTTAAGTATTACTTAACTTTAATTATTACTTAACTTAAAGTATTACTAAACTTTAAGTATTACTTAACTTTAATTATTACATAACTTTAAGTATTACTTAACTTTAATTATTACTTAACTTTAAATATAATTTAACTTTAAGTATTACTTAACTTTAATTATTACTTAACTTTAATTATTACTTAACTTTAAGTATTACTTAACTTTAATTATTACTTAACTTTAAGTATTACTTAACTTTTAATTATTACTTAACTTTTTCATCCATATTTAATTTTAATTATTATTTAAATTTAATCCATATTTAATATTAATCCATTTTGTTCCGTCGGCGGGATTCGAACCCGCGACCCCCGGCTTGAGCTGCCAACAGCCCACCAACAGAGCCACAGAGGTCGTAATAATTATACTTTTAAACAAACTCTGGAGATAAACTTAAGGTGCCGTTCCGATCTTTTTTCGTTCCGTAAAATTCAATTAAAATGCCACTGACAGACTATAGTCCTAAAAATTCAAATTATATTCTACTTTGTAATAGGACTAAGTACTGTATTATAATATAAAAATCATAGTATTAAAAGTACGTTTTTATTTACTTAAATACTAGATGACGCGCGCAACTCCTTTGTGCCAAAATTCGTTAAACAAACTGTGGAGATAAGCTTAAGGTGCCGTTCCGATCTTTTTTCGTTCCGAAAAATTCAATTAAAATGTCACTTTATGACAGACAAAGTAGCAGGACCGTCTCTCGCCCATGTGGCGCCCGTGTGCAATTATTACCCTAGAGCCCCCTAGCAAGCGCGCGGTCAAAATGAAATGGGTACAAAGTACAGTTTGTCCGGCCGCTAGTAAAATTTTAAAAAGTTTCGCCCTTCTAAATCTGAGAATTTCAACTCTCTAGCATAGAGAATATAATTAATGCCATCGATGACCTCTCTATTGCCAGAATAAATATGAGGTGAGCCGTAAAACCGTATTCAATATAATGAATATAAAACCATAATCAAAATTTAATATAAATCCATATTTAATTTTAATTATTGTTTAATTATAATTCACTAGCTATATGACTGTATTCAAAAAAATTAAAAAAACACGCATAAAATGACATTTTATGAAAATGATTCCTAGCTAGATCGATTTATCGCCCCCGAAACCCCCTATATATACAAAATTTCATGAAAATCGTTGGAGCCGATTCCATATAAGTTGTCATATAAGGGACACCATAATATTTTATATATATATATATATATATATATATATATATATATATATATATATATATATATATATATATATATATATATATTAGGGAGCAATTCTTATATATATATAGATATATAGAGAGTAGTGAGTACCTAATAAAACTTAGTGATAATACCCTAAAGCATAATCACTAAGTTTTGTTACAGGATTATTTGCATGCTTCTTAGATTTTTTTCTTAGAAGCTACTTTATAAAATTACAATTAAGTAGATACTATTTCCAACTACACAGCGGAGGTACAGATTCTAGTTTTTGCTGAATTGTAACACTCATTAGCAAGCGTAAATCAGTTTAATTAATTAGTAATTCCCACTACTATATGTACCAGTAATTAGTTCAAGCAGTACCTCGGACTTTTTGCACACTTGTTCCAGCTGTATCTATAGTTAGTAAAAAAGCTGACTATGAATTAGATATAATTATCATGAGTTTTCCATATTGGCTCGTGAATCGTGATGGGCAAGTTGTAAGCGATTAAGAACGAGAAGTAGAATATTTGTTTATGATCGCCTGTGATCAATGAAACTAAAGACGTAAGTGAATAAAGTGTCCCAACAGTAATTAACCCATCAGTCGTGGCAAAACGAGACACAATAGCTTTTTCATTGTTATCGCGGCCGGATGTGGCCGCTTGGGGCTTCATGAATTAATTATTCCCTTGGTGCTTTCCCTTTAGTTCTTTGACTTTCGGTCATTGCAACTTTGTGCTGTGTCCCGCTTTTTATGGGGAGGGAAAATTGTATATTTCCTACTCTATCTTCTTCTGATTAAATTCGTTGCGGGTCCCAAGATAGATTTAGCATGTCCCTCGGGCTCCCTGAGATCATATCAAAGGGTTTTCGTGGTTGGATACCGCTGTCGAGCCTGGCGACACATGAGATACAGTGGTGGGAATGTGTGGTGGGCCAAAGCCCGTTTTAACAATGAAGTGTCCCACTAGCACTTTATAACATTAGGAGAATTACTATTTTCTTTTCTTTAAGTTTGAGCGAGCTTTGTAACTTACCTACTGTATCATCTGGCTAACTTTGTATGTACACATATAATCCACATTATTTTGTTTGCAAATCCCGGTGCTCAAGCCTCCATTCATGCAATAAAACTAACATTTTCAAAAATTCATCCATCTTACTTTAATTGTGAATGCTATAATACGAGTAGACACCTTCGCAATAATTATGATGGAAATCATATTGACCCAATGCGTACGTCGAAAGGTCCAATATAAGTTTTTAACTTCGTTAGTCGTTACCTATAGGCTATATCTAATCTTTTAAAATTGACACCAGCCAATTTCACATAAACTGTCTAGTGTAAAAGAGCAGTATTTTTCTCTACGAGTATATTTAGTTCTTAGTCATGGTTATAATTATAATAATATAATTGGTAATAAAATTTTCCGGGCTCAGGTGACGGCGATTCCTATAAGCACGTTCGTTCTAACAATACCATAAGCCAGGTTCGCTAGTGATGTGCGGTGCTGCTAGCAAATTATTGTCGATAAATTATATTAACCTATCAAGCCCAATAAGAGCAAAGTGATCGCGACAACAATAGAATAACAATAGATTTCCAAGAATCCGCGATCGAAGGATTAAATCGTGTTGTGGATCTATAATATTTCTTGTAATCTAAAAGTCGTTGTAAAAACCTTATATTAATTAAGAATTAAGAGTTATTACAATACGTAGAAGTTAAAATTTTGAGTGCGTTACTTACTAATAAAATAGACATTACACAACGCGGATACCCTGTTCAACGTTACGAGTATGTCAGGCAGATTGTTCTTCGCGCGCGGAGCGCCGCGCACGAAGACCGATTAATCTAAGGTTATGTCATTGTCTATCTAGCGCCATTTCCAATTTAAACAAAAAACATTGTAAATGTGCATTGTTTCATAACGTATAAAACAACCTACGTGAATTATGAAAATAAATACGTAATATAAAAGCGACTTACGTTGTTTATAATAATTATAAAATATGGAAGGATTATAATTTATAAGTTTATATCCCTTTGACATTATAACTTATAAGCGATCGACAATAATGATCGACAACCCGGCACAACACTCAGCGCTGGGAACATTTAATGCCCCCATTTAATTTGCGTCGGCCGTGTGACGAACCGCCTCGTAGAAAATCCTTAGGTTTTCATCACAGGTAAAATTCGCATTAGGTTAAAGGTGAACGCAGATTGGGGACGCACCGCACGCACCGCAGTCGCCGCATTCGAATTCTTTATATGAATTTATAGGCAAGCTCGCATACCTACCTACCCGCGCCGCAGTCTTCGCAACTTCATAATAATATGAAGAATTACGAATGCGGCGACTGCGGTGCGTGCGGTGCGGCCAAATCTGCATTCACCTTTATTGTAAGAATTGAAAACAGAGTATTGTTACAATCATGTATCTGAGAAAACGTAGATTTACTCAAATCATTTAAGGACCTATTTAAGTGGGACGGCAAGTTATTTTATTTGATTAGGTAAGTCTCATCGGAGCTTCAAATAGACCCGCGCAAAAAGCTCCCTGTAACGAGCCACTTTAGCGAAAGCTCGCAGTACATCGGAATTATAAGCTGTCAAATTAAGTTCATTTAGTTAATTCGCTTCGGGGAAGGCGAGCGGGGACAAAAACATGCCCGTCGTCCGCCCAATGGCGGGGGACCAGCGAAAAACTTTGTAATTAAACATTCGCCCAACAAAATGGCCGATGAGATATGCCGTGCGCAGGAGTCGCGCGGATACACACGGGGAAATTTCATCTGATATGAAACTAGTCTGAATATACTCTGGGGACACTTTTCGAACCTCAAACCTAAGGGTAACCTATAACTTGAAACTACAAAATTAATACTAGGATTAACTTCTTTGCCTTACTCCTCTCTAGGGTTATTTTTAGAAATGTGTAATAAATAAGTGTATAAACTGTTTCATACGGCCGAACTGACGTTTATACGCTGCCCCACACTTTCAACCGTAATAAGGAATTACTATAAAGCTTAAGGATGACTCTATAAAAGTTTTAATGGCCGAGTATGAGATATACGCAGGATCTACATTGCAATAGTTCAAGCGAACGCCTCGAGGAGACCTTTAACGAGCCGACCCCATAAAATTTTTACGACGGATGCACATAACGAGATAGAGAGCGCCTCGAAACCGATTTAATGTCAAAACTGAAAGAGTTAAAGAGTTAAAGGTAAAACCGCACTAGAGCAACCCGACACGGCGCGACACTTCACTTCCAAAAAACTGCCGTTTCTAAAACGTCAGATTCACGTTTGCAAAACGTCAGTTCTATGAAAATAAAGTGAATGTCCGTCTTGCTCGTGTGCTCGTCCTGTTTAGGCCAATTATTATGTAGGTACATCCCCGTACTGTTTTTGCGGGCGGCTGCGGGGCGAGGCGCGCCCTGACCGAAATGTTGGTCACTAAACGAATTTGACAGTTCAAGGCTCGATTTTGATTTAATTTGCTGGCACGCTGCGCTGTAGAACGATCTCCGAGAACTTTACTTCCCACGATATATCGTAGTCGGTTATGTTCGTAGTCGGTCGGCACTGTTGAAATTTCCCTACGATTCATTAACAGAGAAGTCATCACTCATCACTCATAACTCATCGATGTAGAGAAGTATGTTTACTTATTCTGAAAATTATAAGAATGTATCCTTGTGAATATTAAAAGAAAAATAATAAATATGGTGGTTGGCGAGTAAAAAGTTTGTTTGTAATTATACGGTGCTTGAAATTTGATTATTATTTATGTATTTAATTTAGTGTTGTATAATTAAAAGTATTAATGGTTCTTTTATTTAAAAAAAATTATGAGCCTATACTGTCCCACTGCTGGATAAAGGTCTCCCCCAAGGTCTTCAATCGGTCGTCGGTCGTCTTATAAATTAATTAAACAGTAAAAAATATTTGAAAAGAAAAACAATGTAATGTAGCTACTTATAAAATTATTGGGTTGATGTATAATACAAATAAAGAGTAGTGTGACGTTGAGCGTTTTAGCCGTGTAGCCTAAATTTTAAAAATATTATGTATATTCACGGAACTACAAGCGATATAGCTAATTTTCCCCTAATGGTATTAATACTCGTTAAGATTTCCAAAAAAAAATGCAAAAGTTAAAACACAAATTACAAATGCAATGTAACCAACACTAACTACATTTGAATTATCCACTTGCACTGCAATTATAATTATAATTGCAGTGCAAGTGGATAATTCAAATGTAGTTAGTGTTGGTTACATTGCATTTGTAATTTGTGTTTTAACTTTTACTTTTTAGTTTAATTAATGAACATACTCAAGATATCATTTGATTTTATGTAGTAGCTGGTCTCGAATCTCAGATATTAATACCGAATTCCTATAAAAGTTTTAAGGCTGCATTTAATGTCTGCACATGCGACAATAGCCGTTTAAGTACAACTCACGAATTCCAAACGACAATCGTGTCGTAAGATGTTAACACGATCGATAAGTATCCGCTTTTGGAGTTGAATTGAGACACGCTCGGTCCGTGGAAAAAGTGACGACCAGTCAGTTTGAACAAATATATACGTTTTATGTTCACACTCGTCCTCTTGCTTCTTATTATTTATATTTTCAATGAAAATAAAGACTTTTTCGTCGATTTGTTTGTTTATTTCCACTCCGTTATAGTCCGCGCGGAACTAGTTGGCCGCGCCTGAGGTATGTGAGCGGTGGGACGGAGAGGCAGGGGCGCTTCGCACAAGAGATTGCAATAGCAAGATGAGTCCGCCGATAAAAAGACAATCTAAGGAAATAATATTTAAAGTGCATATATTACGTTTTTTAAAAAACGGAAAGCCGCTGTTAATAGTTTAGAACAGTGGTCGCCAACCTTTTTTTCATGCGGGCCACAAACATGTTTTGGTCTTGGTGTCGCGACTCGCAAGCCGCAACAAAATTTTTTTAGGGTTAAAAAATAGCTTTCTTCAAAATTAAAGATTTAAAATTGAAAAAATTTAACGACTATCACGTAGACTACGTTATTTTGCCGGTGGGCGTGAATTTCACAATTGTTTAACATCACGCGGGCCACAAATAAAGTCCCGGCGGGCCTTGTAATAGAACTGTTCAAACTCGGGTTTTGTTTATTATTTTGTTTATTATGATTAATTTTCAACAATTTTTATACGCTACCTCGGTAGGTTTTTCTTTAAGTAATTATGTGCATTATGCGATCAAGAAGTGATTGGATTTCCAGATACCAACATAGGTTGAGTTGTAAAATTTAAATCGCACTTAATGCTATCTCAAATTTAAATTTTTAAGTCAATATTACTTGCTTTGTGTGTGTATAAAAATGTACGCCTTATTAGAGTTAATAGCAATGTATTGGATATGTTAACGTTGGACAATAACAGGCATAAAAAAACTTTATAGTGTTCAAAGTGTATGATTATAAATATATTATTATTATTGATTTAAGGATAAAAATATTAGAATGTTTTATTTAAAACAAACGAGTTTCATTAAAAAGTTTATTACAGCACGAAATGTGGAGACAATTTACAATCAAAGGCCAAATAGTTTTGCTAGACGAAAAAAAATATGCCTTTAACTCTACATTCACAAATTTTGCTGTTTGAAATAAAAAAACATTACCTAAAATCTATGATTTTTCTAAAATACATTATTGTTATTTCATGTGGTAATATTTGTATATTTTTATAAAATTTCAAACCATTGTTTAAGAAATAAAAAAATAAAAAAAAAAACAGTTAACCATCAGTAGCTTTTCGCAGTGCAGTGACGTCAACCCCGTATATAGAGAAGGATGTATTGTCGTTGAAGCGGACCTGAAAATATGCTACTTTTAACAATATGTATTATAAAAATAAAATGTGTGGCACTCGGAGACTGCCGCAGTAAAGCTGCATAGCATGCGTCTAGATGGCGACTAGTCGCACATCTAAAAAAAAAAGTACTCTATGTCGCACATACACCGTGCCGAAGTCTGCCGAACTGAAACGACGGCACGGCCTTCAACACCGCTTCGCTGTGCCAATCGGAGTTGGGAGGGGGGGGGGTTAGGTTTATTGTCGTTACGGACAATAGCTTAAAAATACAGCCGAACATAGATTTTCCCCATTATTATGTGTATGTTACCGTTAATGTGCGTAAACCAGTTAGACTGCAGATTAACAAGGTATTCTGCAGATTATCTGGGTGAGTCAGTTAAAGTGCAAAAAGTTTATTCCATTCTCATTAAATTACATAAAACAGGTTCTTGTTTAAATAAAACATGTTATTTAGTTGTAGAGAATTAATAAACTTATAAGTTTTTGGACATAAACAAAGGAATATACTATTAATTTTTAAGTGAAGTCTTACTCCACAAATAAAATATAACAGTTCGTATCAACTACAAAAAAACAATCAAAACAACAACAATCTTAGGTTGACAAGCTTAAGTTAAAGTTTTTAGGACTTTTACGAAGGAAGAGAATGCAAACTAACTCGGTAAAGTGCAAATATAAGCTTTTTTATTTAAAAATTGCACACTTTGACGGATGGTATTAGGGAATCTGCAGATTACCTAGGTAATGTGCACTTTAACGTATTCTGCATTCTAACGGTAACATAATTATATATTAAAGTCGGTTAACAACAAGACTTGTTATATTGATAGAGATACGAGTTACGACACAATGTCGTTGCGAAAATAATAATCAATAATGGAATAGTTATACTAGGTACTCCTAGGATTGGAAAACGCTTTTATGTCGTCGGCAAATTGAGTTTTCAATTATACAATTTAATGTCCGCTATTAAACATAAAACATGTTGTAATAAACTCGATACTTTGTTATCGTGATAAGTTAATTATATGAAAATGCACTTATGACGAATTGGAATTGTAGTAAAGATTTAACTCTTTAGTTTTTGGCGTAACCAAGTAGGTACTTACCTCTTTTTCCTCGGTTTTTGTTTCCTGATTTTCGGTGTTTTCCATATTCTTGTTCCCATTTACCTGTTCAAAAAGGACCAGTTAATAGTGTCGCGGACTAAACAGCATAATAATATAATCCTGAATTGGCATGATGACTATTTTTTTTTTCTTATTAGTAATTGAAAGACCTTTAAAAAATAGAAACATCGGTGAAAGAATTAAATTCACCAAGATATGACAATTCACACATCTCATAAAATGGACCTGCCCGAAACGCTCCATACAAAATGCAACTCGATTATGACGTCACCTTAGAGCTGTTTGTAGGCATCGCGGGAGATTTTTGTTCGGTAGCTATATTAATTATTGCGTTTATGAAAGTGGTTTCATAACAAAAGTTGCTTTAAATTACATAAGTTATCGAACGGTATACAAATATTAAGAAATTTAATTGAAAAAAAAATCGACTTGAATATCCAACTTTGAAGGCGCATAACAAAAAAAATACAAAAGCTATCAAGCTGCAATTTTGGAAACACTTATTTTTTACAGTTATTTCTTTATTTTAATAACAAAATTCGCTAATCTTTAACCTTGTCATCATCCAAATTATTCTATCAAAGTCAGTGAGTACAAAGTACAAAGCTCAAAGACTGATTCTAGTTGACATACGGATAGGGGGGGCCCACAGGCATGGATTGCTTAGGGCATCAAGTTGTCTTAATCCATCACTGATCAAAGTAGAATATGATTACAACTTGGGCTTCGGCCAGACAGAGATGATACTCCGCTAAAAAAAATCCAGTGTCATGATGTATGTTCCCAATGAACTCTTCACCAGGTCAACCAATTGTGATGAAAGTTGGCATTTTATTGGTCCAACTTAAGATATAATATGATAGTTTTTATTTCGACTAATTGTCCTAACAATTTATAATTAATAATAAAACAAAATATGGCAGATCATTTTAGTAATGGCGATTTTGGTGTCGAATTGATTTTTTTTATCATGACCATGGATACAAAGTCCTTCAGCCGTAAATACAATGTCGAATTGAAAAGTACAACTAAGTTCCATTTTTTTAATTATTTCACTTTATTCATAGCGAAGCACGTACCGGGCCGCTAGTCTTCTTATCTTATATATGGATGCTGTTAAACGTTCGTGTACCATCCCACATAGGACTAGTTTTGAGTATTAAGTTTTTTTGGAATAATCTTTATTTTCTGCTTATTTTAAGCAAATAAATGTTATTGTGCGGTATCTTTTTTTTTTTGTTGAAATGCGTAGATTATGAAAAAACATTTTAATTTTACGTTCAGTTTTAAGAGAAAACGTATAAAAATGGTTAATGCAATATTGCTATAGGGCTTATTACATAGTATTTATGTCCTTTGTGATATTTTACATAAATGCAAAATTCTGATTTGTTCTTTCAATACTTTAAGTGCTTATTTTAACAAAATGTTATAAAATTACCTCGTCACGCCCAAACCGCTGAACCGATTCTTCTGAAATTTGGTATGGAGATACTTTGAGTCCCGGGTAAGGACATAGGGTCCTTTTTATTCCGAAAATATGTACGGTTCCCAGGCATTAAATAAAAATGATTTCTGCTTATACCGCTACGTGGATTTCGATGATATTTGGTATACAGATACGTTACGTCTCGGGAAAGGACAAGAAGTATCCTATGATACTTTACATTCTGGAAAAAGGTATGGTACCAGTGTAATAAACAAAAATGATTTGCGCCTAAACCGCTGAACCGATTTTGATGAAAATCGGTGTGCACATACTTTGACTCTCGTGAAAGGACATTTAAAGATAAATATTGTCTTGAAAAATGTACGGTTACCACGTTATAAAATTTCCCATTTTGCGCCTAAACCGCTAAACAGATTTTGATGATACTTGGTATGGAGATGCTTTGAGTCCCGGATCATACCATAGGATCCTTTTTATCTCGGAAAAATATACGGTTCCCAGGCGTTAAATAAAATTATTTCTGCTTATACCGCTACATGGATTTTGATGATATTTGGTGTGCAGACACGTTATGTCTCGGGAAAGGACAGAGAGTTCCCGCTTATTCTTCCCTTCCCGCGCTTCCCGCAGAGTGCTCTTATGTATTGCGCACACATTTATGCACTATAAAATTACTCCTACTTGACTGGCCTGTTTTCATTTAAACCAGAGTGCTCTTGTGTATTGCGCACACACTTGGGCACTATAAAAATACTCCTGCTTAACTGGCTTGGTTTCATTCAATACCAGAGTGCTCTTGTGTATTGCACGCAAACTTGGGCACTATAAAATTACTCCTGCGTAACTGGCCTGGTTTTATTGAAACCGGCCACTGCCACCGAAACCGGTGTGGGAGTTTTTTTATTTATTATAATTACCAACATTGGACATTGGACATAATTATTGAAATGTAACTCATTAGTCTAATTAAATTATTAATCTGATTATTGCAAACTAAAATTAGAATACATTTTATACATATAATATTTTTTTTAATCAACTAACGGGTAATTTCAGATGCACAATTACTTCACCCATCTGATTAATTTGTAATCTGATTAAAATTACTACTTAATTACTTTTTGCTCAACTCTGCACGTGATAAACTAATTATTTATACAATAACTAAATTTATTCAAAATCGGTTCAGCAGCTTAAACGCAAATTAATAAAGTTTATTGCGTGAAAACCGAACATTTTCCATGATAAAAATTATCCTATGTCCTTCTCCAAAACCTAACGTAATATCTACATGTACCTACTCAATATCGATATCATAAGCCAAATTAATTTTTGTTGACTGCGCGGGAACCGTACATTTTCCGGGACAAAAAGTATCTAATGTCGTTTAAATTAATTCAAAGTATCTGCATACAAATTTTTATCAAAATCGGTTAAGCGGTTTAAGCGAAAATCATTTTAGAAACATAGTACACAAATGCTATATACAAAACCTCACTTATAGGAATAAGCATTAACCATTTTTGTACTCTAGAATATGCTACAGTGGGTTTTCAAAAAAATGGATTTCACTGTCGTAAACCTTATGTTCTAAAGAATAAAACTGCATTATTAACTCAAAACCCGATTTTATGTGGAATAGATCACCAATGCTAAACAGCAGCCATATAAAAATGGATTTTCAAATGTGTTAGGCGCGCTAAAACTCGAAAACGGCTGAACGGATTGGGCTGATTTTAGTCTTAAAATATTCGTAGAAGTCCAGGGAAGGTTTTAAAGTGACACAAAGTTCACCGGGACAGCTAGTTATATTTAATTAAATGTTTAATTCAATGTTGGAATCCAATTTCTATCTTTACCTTTCCTTCTTTGTCTTCTTTCAGTCCCGACGTAGCGTTGTAAGTCAATTTTTCAGCAAGCTTTTCAACCTGTAACATTTTTTCAGATTTTGAATACACAGGGTTTCTTAAAAATGTTATAGTAAGCCGAAAGGGGTGACTCAGAGGCTCATTTTGAACAACTTTTGTTCAACGACTTCTGGAAATTCGCGAAAAAAGGTTGCTTTTCCATAGTAAAAAGTCACGTGACCAAAAAAGTTTGTAAGGAGAACCCATGAACGTAGAAAAAAAGGCGGACGGAGTCTTGTTATATACAAAACTGTGTCTTCACTTTTCTTCAGAGTCGGCCACGCACACATTCTTACGCCTGTCAAATGGTATGGACTAGCGCAAGAATGTGTGCGTGCGGACCGTGTACATACAGCCAGCTGGCCGACTCTGAACGACACAGTTTTGTGTATGGTAGGACTCCGTCCGCCTTTTTTTATAGGTCCATGGGAGAACCAATATTTTTATTCGCCAATTTTCAAAAGTAGTAGAAAAAAGTTTTTTAGTATAACCCTCTCAGTCACCCCTTTTCAGCTTACTATACCACTTTTGAAACATTCTGAATACTGTTAAAATAAAAATAATCCATTCAATATTTAGAGATAAACTACGATAACATGGCGCGCCCCGCCAAATTACTGTTTCAATGTGTGTAGTCACATCCTTATGAAAGAGTTTGTATGTAGTAAGTATTCAACCAATCAGCCAGTACTCGTAATATTTTATTTAATGTCACATATTTGATATTACCAAGATATTGTGTTGGTCATACTAATCATAACTAGACAACGCACATCAAACGTTTTGACAACGCACTTCAAACGTTTTGAATTTTGGAGGGGCGCGCCATGTTATCGTGGTTTATCTCTAATAGTGATCAAATAAAAATAATCCATCTCAATTCTAATTCTTTATCAACAAAATAAAACATGATTACAACAACAATAAGTACTCTACAGTCTACTTACATCAGGGTACCGCGAGAAGCAGGCCCTCGCCTTGCCCCTGCAGGGCGGCGGTAGCGCGCGCCCCACGCGGTCGCGGTCAGCAGGGTCGAACATGTACAACCCTGAAATCAGGGCAAGATTTAAATATTTTTTATGAGTATAGGATACTTTAATTTTGCCGCCCCTATGTAAGAACTCTGCCACTATCCTAAGACGCTACCGATCCCCCTAGAACGCCATAGGACGCTGCCGCCCATAGGCCATGGCCTATTCTGCCTATACATAAATCCAGAGCTGCCTGAAATACATTTATTCAGCAAAATAAAATCTTTTGATTAGTCATCTGAAATTGCAGGTGTATACAGTTTAGAAATAAAAAACCAACTGCTCAAGTTGAGTTAAGTTTTCATTAGTATCAAGCGTATGTTGCCCTAGCCATAATTATAATTCTTTTGACATCTCATTCATTACAAAAAACTCGGTAGCTAGGCTCTACCGTCTACGGTGGCATAAAAATAGATACATATTACTCTACGACACAACGACGGAACAACATAATATCTCACTACTTTATGTCCACACAAAACTGCGAATTCGCATCGCATCGTAATAGCAGCGTTTTACCTTACAATAAAACGCTTATTAAACTACTTACCTTATTCGAGGCTTAATATTGAGATAGGCACTTCAGTTTCCCGTCTACTTTTAATTTTTTTTACCGCTTAGTACCGTCACATCCGGGTCAAATCAGCTACTCCCGCCATCACCAGGTGCTTCCGAGCGAGGTGGGGAGCAAAGAAGTTTTCCATCTTTAATCATTGCGTCGAAAAGCACCAGGCAGAAATAAAAAGTTACGCCTCGAATAAGGTAAGTAGTTTAATAAGCGTTTTATTGTAAGGTAAAACGCTGCTATTAAACAACATGACCGTTATTCGAGGCTTAATATTGAGACGTGTTTGTTATCGCCTGGTGATGGCGGTGGTTCCCAAAAACGCCAATGTGAATGTTCCCATATTAGTGCATAAAAACAATAGAAATTAGTGAACAAAATATAAGCAACTAACTGGTTGAAATAAATTTGTAACGTTAGCTTTAGGATTAGAACTTTTGTTATAAATTTCACGATGATAATAGTTTTTTAAAAGTATTAGCAGATTTCCAATTTCCTCGCGCCAATAATTCATCAAAATCAACATTGTCGATCCAATTTCTAGATGCTACAGCTGATCTGATACTGCCCGGAGATGCTTTTATGTCAGCCTGTTTAAAAATAGACTATCCATCCGGCTATTACTGCACGAGAGGCTGGTTTTGGTTGCCCTCAAAAAGTTATAAACAAGTTTGTCAAAGCTTTCATTCCTACGACTTTGATACAAGGATATAGATAGTTCGCTTAATCCAAAAAAAAAAGGATCTAATTTTTGACAATCAGGATTCGGTAAAAGCCTCCAGCCTGAATTGCAATCCTTTTTTGAGCCGAATACAGGCCATAAAACTATACTGCCGTTTAAGGAAGTATAATGATTAGAATCCACGGGTACTAATGTGAGATCGTGAATTCGTCTACCCAAACAAAATAACAGTAACAACGCAGAATGTCTAGCCGTTTGAAAAAGATTACGTCCCATACTAGGGGTTTAGATATTTTAGGTTTTTTAAGTGAAATAGCTTTAAATTCATGTTTGACTAAAACATATTGTGAACTCAACCGATTTGGAGGTACCATTCAACGTCGCGTTACCACTAAAGATTTATAAAAACTGTTCTGGGTTCCATAATCTTACCTCCTCAGACCCACGCATTCCCAAACCTCCAGGTGAATCTGGTCGATTCTCGGAGGTGGTTTTCCCGTCTTTTAGGTAACGATTTAGATTAGGTTACTCGAACGGAGGTACTAGCGCCCAAGATTTCACGTCGGCACGCCAATAAACTTTCGTCCCATTTCGGGACTACTAGGAGGTAGATCCCGGGCGATTGAGAAAAGGTGGAGGAAAGACCCACTCCAGTGTGAAATGCCATAGAATGCTGAAAGAAGCGTGTATTATCGCCTAACGGTCAGCTAGATCTAAAGTTGCATAATTCGACACTACGTGCGCTCGTGCTGACGCAAAGAGGTCCACTATAACTGGTGTCCCCCATTTTCGGAAAACTTTCTACGCAACTGGGTGCCCTTCGTGTGGTTGCCGATGCTACGTAAGGTGATCGACATGATTTTTCAGTCTGTCGGGTATATCATGGATCTGAAAATGAATGCCGCATCTGTCTATAAATGAGGATGACCGAGTGCCTTCTTCGTTCCGTAAATACGCTACGACAGTTTTATTGTCGCACTGTATCAGTATGGAGCTGTTACGTAACTCTACAGCTTTCGCCTGAAAAACTTTGAGAATAGCCAACATCTCCTTCTGATTACAGTGAAGCTGTTGTTCGGACCCTTGTCACAAACCTGTTAATGCTAGGTTGTCGAGTTGAGCACCCCATGATATGCCGGAAGCATCTGTGGTCAGGTAGTACTTCGCTTGGGGTGGATGCAACGATGTACTGACGTGGCAATTCCTGATCCACCAAATAATTTCGCTCTTGGCATTCGCAGTTAACCGATGCAGCTTTTTCGGATCGTCTGGGAGGGAATTTTGAAGCTTCAACAGAAAGCGATGATTTAACCTGCCGCGCGGTACTGAAAAACTGGCAAAGTTTAGCAGAGCCACCGTGCTTTGCACCTGTTTGAAAGTGACAAGCTTCCTTTGCAAAATCGCAATTACATTATGAACGATTTTGTTGCACTTTTCTTTCGCAAGCGCTATTCTGTTTTCCCAAGGAAACCACAGAATTCCCAGGAACACCATTTGATGGACTAGCATGAATTTATCGAAATTGATATGCCATCCGAAATGTGCTAGAAGTGTTATAAACATATTGTGTGCGTGATTTTTGAGAGTGGATAGGTCTTGATGAGCCAAGAAATAGTCGTCCAAGTAAACGACAATCCGTACACTTTGATTGCCAAGTATCTGAGCTATACAGTATCCTGTATCCAATTGGATATTGTAGCAAACGTTTTCGGAGCTGCGCTCAGTCCAAAAGGAAGACAAGTCATCTGCAACAACTCGTTTTTGTAAATGACTCGCAAAAAGCGTCTGTGACATTACGCAACCGGAAGATGGAAATACGCCTGGGAAATATCTTACCTTGAGATTTCATTTTTTATATTATTTGAGTCATCACCTTTGATTCGCTCGTTTTGGCAAACCTATTGTTTGGCATGGCAAGTGGAGGTTTCTTTACAAAGGGTACTCGATACCTTGAATCATATCTAAAATTAGATTTAATGCGCCGATCGCTTGCCACCTCCCCCTGGAGTTGTTGTAGCTGACCGGCCTGAAAATGTATCGAGTCATTATCTCGATCTTTTAGAATACCATCTGTTGGCAGAGGGAGAATGATACCGCTTACGACCACCTCGCTGGGCATTATAGGGTCTTAATTCGGTTCTTGAGCCTCTACCGCGAAAGGAATCGTAATGTCCTTTTTATGTTTAGGACCATTAATATAATAATGTGTCTCCTGTCGGCTGGGCTCTCCCGGAGAGCCAAGATTATGTGAACCACTCCCCGAGAGTGGACGACAATGATCCCAACGATCTACAGGCATATCGTACGCTCTTTGGTTACCACGAGATGGAACCTTGTATGAAGCCGGTCCCCCCGAGGGACGGTCTGATCGTTTACTGGTACCAGGTTGTGAAGAGCGTGCAAAACCTGTATTATTATTAGACCAAAAAAAAAATATTTACGAACACCACCAGCCTTTTCTAGAGCACTAGTAAAAGCGATAGCATTAAAAAAAATTGGTACAAAATGGTGGAATCTTGTTCAAGGTCGATTTCATTAAAGGGTCGCGTACATGAGCAAGGATGGCATCACGACGCATTTCAATACTTTCTGATCTATGACCACAGGCTAGTTGCAATAAATCACTAGAAACTTTATGGAATTCGCTTTTAACAAATAACTCCTGATATTCAATAACTGCAGTACTCAACGCTTCAGAATTAAAGCCACTTGAACCTGCCTATGTTATCAACGAACGTAAATTATTTTGTATAATCTCGCGTTGTTTTAATACACAGAAGGTTATTGCTTCGTATGACTTATCGGGATGAGACATATTATGACGGTTTGAATCATACGCCTTTACCTCGTCGTTTGTTTCTAGTTCGCAATAACCTGGAGTATGGTTGTATAATTTTTGTGTATCCGCTTCCGCATAGCGAACATCGTTCCAATTTGCGCTATTTAACCTTTAAATTTCGAGTTAATACTTTATATAATCATCTGGAGTCTTATGAGTGGTATGCTCCTTTAGTTTAGTTTCAATGTTAAAAGTGAATTCCGTAGAAGCTGGCTCATCAAAATTGCTTTCACTGTATAAATCAGGCTGACTTCAGAAATTAAGGAAATATTATTATTATCACAGTACTTACCTGTTATTTTGAGAAACGTATTTCCGTAATTCACCAACCTCCTTCGTCAATTTCTCAAGCATTCGATCGGTATTCCGACTATGCTTATTTTTATTGCGACGTCCGTGACGGCGGCGGCGTGAATGCTTATGTTTTCCAGACGATGAGCTCGATGAACTTGACGAACTATCATCGCTAGAGCTACATGTTAGGTACACTAGGACCACTGAAAATGTATAAGCTTGATACTAAACTCGATAAAGTATTTAAATACTTACTTCATAGCTATAAGAAAGCTAAAGAAAAACCTTATCAAAATGATAATTAATTATGTAATACGAACGGAAACTCCGTTTTTTTAAAGTTAGCTTTAAGCTTAAATTAAAGCAAAATCATTATAACAAAACAATAATTATGTAACACCAACGGAAACAAATTTAAATGAAATAAAAGAACTTACTCATCCATGTTGAAACACTTAATATAATAATACCATACCAAAACTTGGAAATGTTCAACAAAATGGCAAATTTTTATGCCTCTATTCCGTAAAGTGGAAGAGTGTTCACTCGACGGGAATCGAAACGCCAATGATTAAAGATGAAAAACTTCTTCGCTCCCCACCTCGCTCGGAAGCATCTGGTGATGGCGGGAGTAGCTGATTTGACCCGGATGTGACGGTACTAGGCGGTAAAAAAAATTAAAAGTAGACGGGAAACGGAAGTGCCTATCTCAATATTAAGCTTCGAATAACGGTCATGTTGTTTAATGTCATTTTTATTATAAATTTTGTCGCAGATATATTTTGCGATGCGACGCGATGCGAATTCGCAGTTATGAATACAAGCCCTCAATAGAAAATTTATACAGAAAACTTCAATACATTGAGGTTTTCTTCTTCTTCTTCTTCAATACATTTGGCTGTAGCGATGCCGATTTTTCTCAGCAATGACTATAGCTAAGAAATTGAAGTTTATTGTCAGTATTCATCATGTCTTTGTCTTTGAATTGCCCATAGTATAACACGATTGGACAACTTTTATAGCACAGAATAATCAATCGAAAAGACCTCTGTAAAAAAAGGGATTCCTATTTTTCCAACAGAGGAGAGTGATTTAAGGTTCCAAAATTTGTACATAAATTGGTTCAAGTATGCACTTTAATTTGTGCATAGCTTATATGAAATGTATTTATGGTTTTTAAATTATGCGACAAAAACCATTTTGTCGCTTACGCCCTTTCCATTTTTTGCTGTTCCATTGCTTGTTTTCTATGAGAGGCCGGGCCGGCCTTACCCCTGGAGGTCTTACCCCTGGGTGTTCTGAACAAGGCGACGGCGAATGTCCCATCACCGGCCACTAGAACCCCAGCCCGCTCCTCGCGGAAAAACTGCGACAGCTGGAACACAACAACCACGATTGTGGGAAATAGCTATCATACTTTATCAAAAAGTTAAACATTACAGCCTTAGGCTGATTATAAAAAAGTAAAGTCAGTTGTTGTAAACACAAATTACTTGAATTTGTGTTTCGAACAATCGACTTTACTCTCGCAGTGTGAATCACGTGCTATCTGAATTGTTAATAATTTTTTCCAAAGAATTGATTGACAATTACAGGATAGAAACTTACACGTAATAGGTTTTGTTATTATTTCAATTTGTAAGCAGACCAAGAAAAGGTTTTCCAAGTTCCAACTGACCTGTTCTAGTAAGTTTTCGTGAACGTTTCCGTACTGTCTTGGCTTGTAGACCACCACCCGGCACACGCAGTTGCCCGGCACGTAGAACTTCCGGAGCACCTACATGGAATAAAATTATTGAAGTATTCACTTGAAATTGTATTTTTCAATTCAAGGGGAAAATTAAATCACTCAGTTATATAAACAACTAGCTGTCCCGGCAAACGTTTCTTTGCCATATTTTATAAAGTATATCGCCCGTATTATTTTATTGAATTAGTGACTAAATAAATGTCACCATGGCAACGTCCATCGCTATCCCGTGACCCGCGTCGCATAAACAATGGTCGCTCTTTATAGACAAATAATTTGCAATAAAATAAAATTGCGACTATAATTAAAGATCTAAGCTATCCTATCTCTCAAGTTAGAAAAAAGCACACATTTAAAAAAAAAACATTAAAATCGGTTAAGTAGTTTAGGAATCCATCGCGGACAAACATCGTGACAGGAGATTTATATATTATATA
This sequence comes from Polyommatus iphigenia, assembly GCA_963422495.1. Lineage (NCBI taxonomy): Eukaryota > Metazoa > Arthropoda > Insecta > Lepidoptera > Lycaenidae > Polyommatus > Polyommatus iphigenia. The sequence continues at coordinate 7,755,262 of OY730184.1, forward strand.
AGATATTAAAAAAAATAGATGGAACAATTGGCAGTAATTTTAGAAAAGACGTTGAAAGAGAAAATCGTTGTTTCGATAGACATAAAAATAAGTACTAATATTACAAAGTGGAAATTGCAATTTTCTTTATATAAAATCTTCTATTTCGATTAAAAGCACAAGTAATAAAAGATATCAAAGAGGAAACCACGAGGAAGGACATACGCCATTTCACTGCGGTAAAGTAAGTACTTACGCGGTTTCTGTAAATCTATGCGCTGCCTCGCAATTTATACTACATCTGGTACACCTACTTGATCGACAGCGAGTATCCTGTTGGCGGGGCGGTAGTGCAGGTAGCTGTCCTGGTACAGCTGGTCACCGCTGTCGAGGATGCGGTCGAGGGTGGACTCGCACCACCGACACACCTCCTCCACGCGCGACATCGCCACACCCATCATGGCGGGTTGTATTGTGGTGATATACTACATCTGGTACACCTACTTGATCGACAGCGAGTATCCTGGTGGCGGGGCGGTAGTGCAGGTAGCTGTCCTGGTACAGCTGGTCACCGCTGTCGAGGATGCGGTCGAGGGTGGACTCGCACCACCGACACACCTCCTCCACGCGCGACATCGCCACACCCATCATGGCGGGTTGTATTGTGGTGATATACTACATCTGGTACACCTACTTGATCGACAGCGAGTATCCTGGTGGCGGGGCGGTAGTGCAGGTAGCTGTCCTGGTACAGCTGGTCACCGCTGTCGAGGATGCGGTCGAGGGTGGACTCGCACCACCGACACACCTCGCCCACGCGCGACATCGCCACACCCATCATGGCGGGTTGTATTGTGGTGATATACTACATCTGGTACACCTACTTGATCGACAGCGAGTATCCTGGTGGCGGGGCGGTAGTGCAGGTAGCTGTCCTGGTACAGCTGGTCACCGCTGTCGAGGATGCGGTCGAGGGTGGACTCGCACCACCGACACACCTCCTCCACGCGCGACATCGCCACACCTATCATGGCGGGTTGTATTGTGGTGATATACTACATCTGGTACACCTACTTGATCGACAGCGAGTATCCTGGTGGCGGGGCGGTAGTGCAGGTAGCTGTCCTGGTACAGCTGGTCACCGCTGTCGAGGATGCGGTCGAGGGTGGACTCGCACCACCGACACACCTCCTCCACGCGCGACATCGCCACACCTATCATGGCGGGTTGTATTGTGGTGATATACTACATCTGGTACACCTACTTGATCGACAGCGAGTATCCTGGTGGCGGGGCGGTAGTGCAGGTAGCTGTCCTGGTACAGCTGGTCACCGCTGTCGAGGATGCGGTCGAGGGTGGACTCGCACCACCGACACACCTCCTCCACGCGCGACATCGCCACACCCATCATGGCGGGTTGTATTGTGGTGATATACTACATCTGGTACACCTACTTGATCGACAGCGAGTATCCTGGTGGCGGGGCGGTAGTGCAGGTAGCTGTCCTGGTACAGCTGGTCACCGCTGTCGAGGATGCGGTCGAGGGTGGACTCGCACCACCGACACACCTCCTCCACGCGCGACATCGCCACACCTATCATGGCGGGTTGTATTGTGGTGATATACTACATCTGGTACACCTACTTGATCGACAGCGAGTATCCTGGTGGCGGGGCGGTAGTGCAGGTAGCTGTCCTGGTACAGCTGGTCACCGCTGTCGAGGATGCGGTCGAGGGTGGACTCGCACCACCGACACACCTCCTCCACGCGCGACATCGCCACACCCATCATGGCGGGTTGTATTGTGGTGATATACTACATCTGGTACACCTACTTGATCGACAGCGAGTATCCTGGTGGCGGGGCGGTAGTGCAGGTAGCTGTCCTGGTACAGCTGGTCACCGCTGTCGAGGATGCGGTCGAGGGTGGACTCGCACCACCGACACACCTCCTCCACGCGCGACATCGCCACACCCATTATGGCGCAACTGAGAGCCTGGTGGCAATTTCAGTTTAAAGGATGCATTCTATTTATGATCTCTATGCGCTAACTATAAAATCTGAGTCGATTTTTTCACAAAACGTGTTTGTTTCCCTGCATAGTCAATTTACGAGTATATACAGAAGAGTAGACTTTATTTTATATCTGCTAAAAAGAAGTTATAGTAGTAACTTCGTTTGAGCAGCTGACGCTTGGTCAGGGATTAAGAACAGTAAAACCGCTTACTTGTTTTCCACGAGATGAGTGAGGAAATTTTTTACAGCAGATCGAGTGGTGAGCCGACATGAACTGTGTGCCATCACGAAGCACCAGCCACCCGCTTGTGTTGCGCTCACCTACAAATGAAATATTTGATATAATTAATTTTAAATTCAAAGAACAAGAAAGGAAGGCAGATCCTGAGAATTGCTGACAGAATTACCAATCCTGACTGTAATTCTCAGGAGCTTCCATTTAAACCATGTAACATTATGTTTGGTAACTCAAAAACTTTGGTTACAGGTTTTTATTTCGTCTAAAACCTAAACTGCAAAAGTGGTTTGTTTTGATATACACATATTATCTGCAGTGATCTTATTAGTATACCTTCAACAGCGGGATCATCTTCGTTTTCCTTCATCACACGTTCAGTGTCAGCACACGTCTCCTCTCCGGGGGGATGTTTACGATTACGCTCTGACGCGCGACGCTTGCTGCCATCCACATACACCTGAATTTGTATTTATAGCCATATAATTTGTGTGTATGATGTGCTTGGCGAAATATAATGTAACACCTACAGAGCTTTTCTAAGATAGTATGATAGGTTTCCCGCTTCATTAAGGTTTTTAGGCTCATGTTACTGTTCTGCCGACCGCCGGCGATACCGAAATGTATGAAATATCAGCGCATAACAGCTATGCGGTATTCAATAACGCTTCCCATAATTTCATAGGTATATTTCAGTCCATCAGTGCTTACGGTGCGCATAAGGTCAGCGTAAGGGTGCGTTTCCACTGACGCGGAGCGGGGCGGAGAGGAGCTTAGCGGTGCCCGAATTGACCAATCGTGCTATTCCAGCGGAAGCGGAGCGGAGATCAATTCGGCACCGCTAAGCTCCTCTCCGCTCCGCTCCGCGTCAGTGGAAACGCGGTCTTAGACTTTAGTTCAGTTGGTGCCTCTTTTAACCATCTATTCATTTCAATAATATTGTGATTTATAAAATTAACAGTTTCATACCTTACTCGTAGCAGGAACCAATGTAACTCCCGGAGGCGATTTCACAATCGGCGGTTCAGGATCCAGTTTCTGTATCGGCTGGACCTTCACCGATATATTGTACAGCTGAAAGTGATGTTTGGTTCGCTTCTCCACTGGTATGTTTTGGAGGTAGCTGCAACAGTAATATTAACGTAATTTTTGTATATTAAGGTTGCTTGTTAGTATTAAAAGTAGTTCTTTAAAAATATTATATTGATTATACTCACGCTAATGCCATCTGTTTTGCTGACGAAAATGTTAATACACAGGCTGCGCCGTCGTCCTAGAAGAGATAAGATTATTATTATGGGTATTCAGTCAGATACAACGGACAGCCAAAAGCCTTTTAAAAAAATCTTTAAGAAAGATATACTCCGGGCGTAAGCTTCGAGTACCGACTCCCTTCAACAATATTATATTTATGATTCCTCAGAGCCAAGCTCTGCAAACTTAACATAAGTTTGCAGAGCTCACGCGCGGCTTATCGTTTACTAGATGACGTCTGCAACTCCGTTGCGCCAAATCTCGTTTATCGCGCGGGAGCCGTACATGTTTCCGAGACAAAAAGCATCTTTGGTCCTTTCCCGGGACTCAAAGTAACTCCATGCCAAATTTCAGCAATATCGGTTCAGCGGTTTGGGCGTGAAGAGGTAACAGACACACTGACACACTTTCACATTTATAATATTAGTAATTAGTATGGATCTTGATAATATTATTTCTTCTATACCTCAGCATCAGTCCTAAGTCCCGTTGGTCCACAAGCATGAGGCTCCATCATGTAGTGTGCGGGACAGGCGTCTACCCGCCATACTGCCACCGCGTGAGGTGCAGAGAACAGAATGCCGTGAGTATGAAACTTGAAGAACTGTTCCAACGCATAGCTGGAAATATGAAATTGGATTTATTGTGTGATGACAATGATTGTAAAGAAGATAATGATACTGGTAAAGGTGACAACAATAATAATAACAAAGATAATTTTGTACTCAAATGTTTTAATACAGAAATGAATAGCAGACAACAAAATTATATCAATTTATTGTCTAACCTGATATTCACGTCAGACGGATCTTTCTGCTCCAACCTCCCTGAGAAGACATGCTGAAGGTCGTATCTGATGTAGTTTACTCCCAGAACAAACCTCTTCAATACCTGATCAAGAATTACTTTTTTAGATTAATAAAGATTGGGAAAAAACGCAAGTAATTAGATTCTTAGGGCCTTATCACACTGGCGATTAGCGAGCGATTTGAAAGCGACGCGACTGCGCAGCGCACACGCCGCGACCGCGCAGCGTCGTCGCGGCGTGGCGTGGACGCCATTTTGTACACTCGTCTAGGGAGTATACAAAATACGAGTGTACAAAATGGCGTCCACGCCACGCCGCGACGACGTTGCGCTGTCGCGGCGTGTGCGCTGCGCAGTCGCGTCGCTTTCAAATCGCTCGCTAATCGACAGTGTGATAAGGTCCTAAAGCTATAGATTTTAAAATCAAAATCATAGATTACAATCATAGTTACTTATTAGATAATTATATGGAAAGAGAGATAGAAATGTGAAATAACGAGCCCTAATAATGTTAGAGAGAGGAATCATAAAAAAATATAAAAATCATAGTCACCTGTAAGGGTACTAAGATATCATCACCGGGTCTGAACTCGTATCCGAGGGAATCAATGGAAGAGACGAACAGGTTGCAAGCCACCGACATGACTTCGTCGACCGTGTGTCGGGTCCAAAGGTGCGGCTTCCTCACGTGAGCCATACACGCGGCTACTATGGCACCGCAAGAGGACTGCATGCATGCTTCCCGGGTGAATCTAAACGGTAGATTCTTGATTAGGGCAAACTAAGGATAAGGAATACTCAGAATTAAAGTTTTATATAAAAAAGAATAATACATTTGCGATCTAATTTAAGCAATTAGCAAGGAAATGATTGATTTGTAACCCTCACAATAGTATGGATGACTTACTTGGGAAGATCTAATGGTCTTGAGCCTCGTAAGATAGTTCTTCCTTTTGCAATTTCCACGTACGCGGTAAGAACCTAGAAAAGAAAAAAATATATAATGCTGTTTCAGCTGAGGTTTCATGCAGCAGCATGAAAAAAAAAGCTTTCAGAAAAGATTTTTAATGTATTACAAAATTTACATTTTGTAATAGAAAATCCAGACATAAATAATATTAGACGAAAACAGTATACCTTCAACTCGTAGCCTTCGTCAGGGACCGCAGCCGGCTTCTCTGGCTCACAAAGTTTAGACAGTTCCCATGACACTTTAATCCCCGATATGGTAAATCTACAAATATTTTACTTTTACACTATTTGTGGTAAAATTGTATGCATAAAGGACCATATTAGTATACTAAAAGAAAGTATACTGTGTTTATCTACATTCATGTCTTACTTATTAGATCCAGTTCTCTCCAATCTGTCCAAGGACTTCTTTAGTGTTTCGGCGATTTGTTTGACGGAGGACATAAGGACCAGTGTCGCGGCGCCTCCGGGTGTCCACACACCAGTGGGACATACGCTGTGAGGCTCCCACAAGCAGAAGTGCTTGTTGCTCTTCCAAATACCCACACAGTAGTCCTTGGCGCACACTATACCGTGGGTGTTCTGTAAGAAAAAGAACACTATACCCTGGTTCTTTCGTTCCAACAAAATTGCATACAATTGTTCACCATAGGTGGATCTCATAATATATTTTCAAAATACAGCAATATGTATTTTGATTAATATTAAAATAAATAAAAATAAAAATAGTTTTATTTCTGAATAGAACGTTGTTGCTAATGATGCCTAAGTCCTAACACCGGTTCGGGAACTAACCCGGCGAGAAGAACCGACGTAAGAAACTCGCATATTAGTGTGTACTGTGTACCTACTGTTTCTAGCAGGCGGTCTATTATGAAGATATTACTCTAATGTCCAAAGACTTCTATTTAAAAATAGAAGTCTTTGCTAATGTCTACTAAAACCAAATTGTTACTGTTGTTGTTGATCATAGAAAGAAAATATTTCATTTAAATATAAAAGTTACCGCTTCAAAGAACTTAGCTATTCCTCTGGCCAGATCTAGTACAGCGCCACGTTCGCCGGCGGTGACGTCTCCTGTCACCACATCACTCTCTACCTCCAAGTTCACCTGCAGGACAAAAAAATATTGCTTTAGTTGGTAAGTATAACGTATGTGGTAAAACGACGTATTTGCACCGATGTATATTATACGTAGGAATTATTTCTTCAAATACTGTAGTTTATTGTATCATTCTGAAGTTTTGAAGAAGAGTTCTGAAGAATTTCATACTTTGTTTCTGCATAAAGCATCTCATAATTACGTTTGCACCAAATTATCTATAAAATCAATAATCATACTAATGTAGATGTCAAGGCATTATTTTAACTTACATCGAAATTGGTGAGATGGAACTCGGGGGGCAGCTCTGACGCTCGCAGGCGTGGCGGATGAGAGGCGTAAGGCAGGGCGCGCGTGTACAGACGGTCACCGAACTGAAGGACTGCGTCTATGAGCGGCCCCTTCCAGTGGACGTGGGGCTCTATGTGATCCACCACTATGCCCAGCACTGCATTTGCCACATCCTGAGAAAAATGGTCATGTTATGATGGGGGAAAAAAAATATTCAGAGTTATTTTATCCCGCCGTTTCAAGTATATAGTACAGCACATCTTATGTCCTTAGCATAAAGATCAGAAGTAAAATAGCTCCGAGTCTGACGCTCTACATTTTATAACACTGCGTTCGTGATGTCTTTGGGAAATGTGGTATAAATCTGATATTCCGAATTATATAGACCCATGTAATTCGAAATATCAAGCAGAGCATTAAAAATATAACTCTTATAATATCCAATTAGAGAGCTTTGAGTTTTGAACCACCATAATATGTGATTGATTTATAACTCTATTATTATGTCAAAGTGATGCTGCTTTAAGCTAAGTACTGACATACGGTTTTGCTCGATAGTTTTACTCCAAATCGAGTAATAATTACTGTGTGGACCGCAAAACTGACAGTTCGAAGGCTCGCATCGAGCCACTCGAAGGCTCGCATCGAGCCAGCTTGATCGAATTAAATGTATCGATTTAGAGTAAAACTATCGAGCAATGCTCAATGTGTGGACGAAAGTCCGAGCCGCGGCTTTTGCTTGACGTTATTGCTCAATCGAGCAAAACCGTATGTGAGTACTTAGCATTACTGTGTTATGTATCACCTGATGGTCTCTATTGGGTGTCTGCAGATAGCAATTTTCGTTCTGCGCCACGCGTCCCCTGACCGATGCGGTGTATTGGTCGATCCTGGTGAAGTGTTTGCCAATAGCGTCTTCGCTAAGGGCTTCAGCAGGAACTTCGGTTTTTTCTTCTATTCAAATATCACAAAATACTTCAGTTAATTTGAAAAAATGTAGTTCTTAAAAATATAGTGGTTACTTATTTTAAAATACAACATCGTTCATGCTTTAAGAAATAACAACACTATTTTAATTTACTTTTATAGTTATTATCTTTTATGTGAATATAATATACCTTCTTCACCAAAATCCTCATCAGCATCTCCAGCTCCCTTCTTGTCTTTTGCCGTAGTTGTGAGTTCGTTGGTGATTTTTACTGGGTATAGCTTGTAAGGTGCCAAACATTGTTTTCTATCAAGGTGTCCTTGAGCCACTGTTGTAAGTAATGAAGACATATTTTAAGTAGCACAAGTAAGCACATAGGTTGTATCAGATATAATATATTCAAATATACAATGACAATGGTGAATTATAAAATATGTTTTAGAGGAATTGACAATAAATCCTTACCAAGCTTATCAATGAATTCACCGGGACTGGCACACACCATCAGCGCTGGACAGGACTCGGGTGGACAAAAATCTGGCACTTCCTCTTTTTCCTCTCCTTCTGATGTACCGAACAAAATTTTATTAATACCATTGCGTTATATTATATTATTTATATATTTTTCTAATATTAAGAGGCTGTTTCACCACTTCCTGATAAGTGTCGGATAGGCTATCCACAACTTTAGTTGACAGATAAAGTATGAAGTATCTATCGGATAGTAAAGTTGTGGATAGCCTATCTGGCACTTATCAGGAGGTGGAAAAACAGACCCTTAATGTTTTTTCTTTACCTCCCATAGCTTCCTCTTCTTCCTCTTCCTCTTCGTCGGCGTTATCGTCTCCCTCACCACCCATCTCATCTTTTATTCGCTGGAGACGCAATTCATCGCCTGCGAAAGCAACGATGAAACAGTAAAAATAAATTGGTTTAAGTCCATTACCCAAACAATAAACAAGAAATATATTTATGTATAATATAGGACTAGATGCTCCGCGCGGCTTCGCCCGCGTAATTTAGGAATATCACGGAAAGCTTTAATTTTACCGCAAAAGTAGCCTATGTCCCTTCACGTGGTCTACTTTTCACGTGTGCCAAAAAACATAAAAATTGCTTTTGTAGTTCTTAAGATAATAAGCAATTTCATATAACTTTCCCCGTTTTTTTCACATTTTCGTCTGTTTCTTCCCTCCAATTGGTTTTAGCTAAATAATATATATCCTTCCTCGATAAATGAGCTATCTAGCACTGAAAGAATTTTTCAAATCGGACCAGTAGTTTCTGAGATTAGCGCGTTCGAACAAACTCTTCAGCTTTATAATATTACTTATAGATAATACCACAGAAATAAGATCTAGATAGAAGCGCCATGTCGTTCCATTTGTGTGAATACGATCGTGTCACTTTTTTCATACCTACTGTGACGTCACAAGAGTGCTTTAGTGATGGGAATACCCGTACTCGCGGAATCGATTCAAAGGAATCGCCGCGCCCCGCCTCTTTTGCCATTTTAATAGGTATATCGATTTTTTAATCGATTATTATTCGAGTTCATAGACAGAACTGATAAATCTTAAGATACGTGCTTGCCAGGACAGCTAGTAATATGTTATATTATTCTGAACTAAATCACTAAACAGGAACATACATAAAATATAATTACCGAGTCACAAAATATCCCAAAGCGAACATTATCATTCCTCTGTTTCATGTCTGTTTCAAAAATCGATTAATTACAATCGAGAATATTTACAACACTATTTGCTTCATTTGACAGAAAAATGAGATTATTGACTTTACCTCGAAACTAAGCGATGAGTGAAAGTATCGATTGTTTTATTTCCATTGCGCGCTCAATAGCGGACAAACAGAACGGGCTCTATAATTTTCTAATGTATTATGAATCAGCAATGTATTATTAACCATGCGGTACACACGCAGTAACGTAGATTTCATGGTAAAAACTACAGCCACCCACGATTAACATTAAATAATTGATTTTAAAATAAAGGACACATGATTTAATAATAAAATTACTTACCGATGATAAAAAACGTGTCCACTATTTATACCAACGATTCTATTCGAATTTCCACAGCCCAATACGGCACAACTAGGCATTTTTTGAATTCCGATTGACGTCCGATTCCGATAACGGTGGAGCGCAGACTAAAGAACAGACTTTCGAAAGATTGAAATTTGTCATCGTTTGGGAACGCGATGGCACGCGAAGTACATACACATACGGTATCTAACTTGATAAATGTCTGTGGATAATACACATAGTGTATTACCTTTACGTATTCTTTGAGGTGTGAGCAATCCTTTCTCCAAGGTTGGTGCAGGATCAAAAGCTACCACTTTTCCTCCCGCGGACATCCACACGCCCATCTGATGGTAGTCGCCGAGCAGCAAAAACGCAGATGTTCGTTGCGTTGGGTCGTTCCATGTTCTGAGCAACGCATCTTTTATTTCTGTAATAAAATACTATTTACTTACAAATACCTAATACCTATTTCATTGTTTTTTTTTAATGAAATAAGAGGGCAAACGAGCAAACGGGTCACCTGATGGAAAGCAACTTCCGTCGCCCATGGACACTCGCAGCATCAGAAGAGCTACAGGTGCGTTGCCGACCTTTTAAGAGGGAATTGGGTAATAGGGTAGGGTAAGGTAGGGAAAAAAATAGGGGAGGGTAAAGAAGGGAAAAGGATAGGGGATTGGGCCTCCGGTAAACTCACTCACTCGGCGAAACACAGCGCAAGCGCTGTTTCACGCTGGTTTTCTGTGAGCTCGTGGTATTTCTCCGGGCGAGCCGGCCCATTCGTGCCGAAGCATGGCTCTACCACGTAAAATTTCACAGATTCTTTTATAATATGATCAGCTGTGTCTTTAAAGAATAATAATGTGTGTAAGCTACTACTTACGCTTCATTGGCTTTTCCTTTTGTTCTTCTTCCTCCGCTTCACCTAATTCTTTCTCACTTTCTTCTTCTTCTTCACCCTCCTAAGAAAAAAGAGACAAACCTGTTATATAATAAGGCCTTTTTAAAAAACATTATTTAAATGTTATAATATAATATCAGAAATTTATTAAAAATTTTTTTACCCCTTTGGGTTCATCGGGCAATCGAAGCGGTAATTTTATCGGATCTTCTAGCTCTATGGAGAACGTATTTACACCCATTTCAAACTTCTCACTCAAATCTTGTGGGCCAAGTTCCTTATTTCCAGTTTCTTTAACGTGATTCAGATAATATTCCGTGCCAGTATCTAAAATTGAGAAAATAATTATTGACACAAAATCAATTAATTATTAATGCTACATGCATCATACATTGATTTGTTGTATGACCCAATTACTCTAGACTCTAGAGCAGAGGTTCCCAAACTCCTTTGTTTCGTGGCCCACTATTAAGGTGTTGGTGCATACTGCGAACTCCCTGGAACACCCCCCCCTACAATACTAATCCATGAAACTTTTTACTTTCTATTATTTTAAGCAACTGTCGCTGTGCTTTTTAAATAATCTAAAATATATATAATTAGACATTTGTAGCACGTCAATGATCACAAAATTATCATAGTGGTTAATGATTATTCTACAAAAGCGCCAAGTTAGGCTAAGGGTATTTTTAAATATACGCGTCAGGATTACGTAGCGTAGCTAGCAAGGCTAATAGGCGGAGTTCAGACACGACTTTAACTAGGCGGGCGGGCAGCGCGGCATCGGCGAGTCTTGACACACTCTTTCTGAATATTATGGAATATGCAAGTTCTTACAAAAACAATTTCTGAGCTTCTTATGACATTGGCTGCCTATAGGCTATATTCATAGGAGAAGTCAAGTCGGGTCACCAAATACATTCTTATAATAGACCCCCGTTAACAACTTGTGGACCCCCATTTTTTTTCACGCAAGCGTAGAGCCCGGTCGGGCTCCCGTGGACCCCTGGGGGTCCACCTGGACTACTTCGGGAATCAATGCTCTAGAGTAAGATAATAACTTTGTAGCAGACATAACTCCTTTTAGAACTTCTTATGACGAGAAATCAGATGGCTAAGGGATGATTTTGTTATTTTGTTCTAAAACTTCTTTAAACGAATTACAACATACCAATAAAGTTAAACATGTGGTCTTGATGCATGTGAGGTGGAGGTACCGCGGCGGAGGCTGCAACGAATGCCGCAGCTGCTGGCAGAGCAAGTGTGCGACCAGCCTTATCTTCAGCCTATTTAAATATTATAATTTATTTTTATGTATGATATTTGATTGAATTTCAAAAAGTTTTAAGGTTCTCTATGAATTTGAATCATAGTAAAAGTTTACCTCAACGCCAGCTTTCTTAGCCGCTTTACCGATTGCCGTATTTTCGCCTCTAGGTCCCATGAGTATTGCTGCTGTGCCCTTAGATATCCACTGGAATGCTTTATTCTAAAACATGAGATTAATGGCTGGTTTACACGTATTAAGTAGATAGTAGTCAACTAAATTTTAAGTTATGACTTTATACTTACTTAACTAAACTAACTAAATTTGAACTTGCTACTTGCTACTCAAGGGCGTCGCCAGCCGATGGCGCAGGGGGGGGGGGGGGGGGGCAAGTTGACTTTACCTACTACAATTCATACTTTTCTCATCTATACTTATTATAAAACAAAGTCGCTTTTTTCCCTCATGTTCCTTTGTTCCCTTTAATCTTTAAACGTTTACGCAAGGGATTTTGATGATTCTTTCAGTGGTAGATAGCCCATTTATCGAGGAAGGTTATAGGCTATATTTTATCACGCTAAGACTAATAGGAGCGTGGAAATAGAGGAAAATGTGGAAAAAACAGGGTAAATTATATGAAAGGGCTTATTTGAACGTGCTAATCTCAGGAACTACTGGTCCGATTTGAAAAATTCTTTCAGTGTTAAATATCCCATTTATCGAGGAAGGCTATAGGTTATATTTTATTACACTAAGACTAATAGGAGCGAAGAAATATAGGAAAATGTGGAAAAAACGGGGAAAATTATTTGAAAGGGCTAACTTGAACGCGCTTATCTCAGGAACGACTGGTTCGATTTGAAAAATTATTTCAGTGTTAGATATCCCATTTACTGAGGAAGGCTATAGGCTATATTTTATTACGCTAAGACTAATAGGAGTATGTGGATAAAACGTTGGAAATTATTTGAAACGGGGGAAAATTATCTCGCGAACTACTGGAGCAATTTTTATGTTATTTGCATTATTTGGCACAGATAAGAAGTAGATCATAGGCTATTGATTTTAATCATTTTTTCAGTGGCTATATATTTTATACCCGTGCGACGCCGGGGCGGGTCGCTAGTTCTCTATGAATTAGAGTGGAATTGGTTCATTCAAGTTTCGACGTACGGGAATGATTGTTCAAGGCTTGAACTTCAAGCAAATCAACTCAAAGACTTAGGACTTTGGTTGCATTATATTTGGCAACTTTTTTAGAATCTCTAGGGGGGGCAGCTGCCCCTCCTGCCCCCCCTTGGCGACGCCCTTGTTGCTACTAAATTTTGTGTTTACATGCAAATAATACTTAACTTAAAATTAAGTTAACTACTTATCAACTTAATACGAGTACGTGTAAACCAGCCATATAAAGTTCAATAGCATCTAACGGCTTCAAAGAATCGTCCATTTTATGGTCCTTTACCTCTAACTTAGTTTCTGGGGCTCCGATAGCAGGAATCATTTTGCTGACGGCAACCATGACGGGATTTACTGTGAAACCATCATCGGTACCAGGTGGCAGGTTTCCCATCACCAAATTGGCTAGCTCTTGCACATTGCCGTTTACGCGAACCAAACAACTAGATGCCCATGGCTCGTCTGAGGAATAACCTACGGAAACGGATAGTATATAAGACATATTTAATAGGTATATTATATTCAGTCTCTTGACATACTAACAATGCAAGCCCCAAAAATGCAGTTGATCTATTGTCTGACTAGTCAACAGCTGGTAATATAACCTCATGGTCTAAAGTTTATTCACAGCCAACACTATTGTTATTCAAAAAACTTTAGGCTGCGTTTCCACCAGAGATGTGTTGCGACTTGCGAGGTACTTATGTGTTTTAAAGATCCAATAGAATCGCTGCGCTGAGCGAGGTCACGGCAAGCTCACGTCAATGAAGCGATTCTATTGGTTCTCAAAAACACATTCCTCGGAATGGTCACTAACCTTTATCGTCACATCCCGCTGGATCAAAATAATAATAGATATCTCCCTGCTTCCACACCGCGACAGAACAACCTCTGGCACTCACTACTCCATGGGTGTGTTCTTTGAACATCTTGCGAAGGGAATCCTTGAGTGATAGAACCCCACTACCAGGTGTAGGGGTCAATTGTCCTAAAATTAGTACATTTTCGAATATTTATTCATACCAGCCAGGCTGGCCAGCGGTGGCGCAGGAGAGAGACAGATGGAAGACTTTGGGGGAGGCCTTTGCCCAGCAGTGGGACAGTTTAGGCTTGTAATAATAATAATAATTATTATTATTATTCTTCATTGATAAAATATTTGGTAAGACAAGAAAAAAGGTACTCCTAGTATTTTTATTCTCTTATTTTGATTGGTTCTTAGGTCTGCTACTTATATCAAGTAACGCAAAACATAATACATATGCCACAAATATTCCAATTATATACCGCTATATCCATTATCCACCACTTCTGTTTCAATAAAATCGTTTTCAGTCACTTTAAATCTATCAACGACTTGGGTGGGTGTGAGGATTCCTGTTGGAACTATTTGCTCCTCCTCTTCACCTTCTGTTTCGACTTTGGGTGCATTGAAATCTATGCCCATCTTGTCCATTAAATCGAGAGTGCTCGCATATAAACTATCACCAACGACCAGAGTCTAAAAAGGAAATAAATATTATACCTAATTCAATAACATTTGTTGTTAGTGGTAATGTTATTAGTACCTAATGATATCAACATAATAAAAGAAGTACTAGAGTAGGGAACTGTTTATTGTTATGGAGAACCATTTTATTATGCTTAGTTCATTTATGTAGAATTAGATCATCGTCAAACATTAAGCACCTTATTCAGAACGTATCTAACGATATGTGTTAACGCATGCAAATTAATCTTCCAAAGAAATTTTCTTAAGCTAACTTACCTCATCGATGTCATCAGATTTCCACTCAGAAGGGTCTAAAACGTGAGCCATGGCTATAGCTGCTATGGACATGGGTGCCGCCTGCTTGCCGCGATTCTCTTCAGGGAACCTCTCGTCCTCGTTGTGAAAACGACCTCTAACTATCCAACGATTGGCTGCGATGGCTAAAACGAAATTTTCATGATATCAGGGGAAAGAGATTAGCAGTATTACCCCCGAATCTGATACGATTTTGATTTACGAGTCTGATTAGTTCCCAATTGAGCCGCAGCCCGCAGCACGATCGTGCGGCTAGTATAGCTGTCCGGACTCAGGAGAGTAAGATCGAGCTTATTGGACTTTAATTCTGTCGGGAGTAAGGCCGCGTTTCCACTGAAGCGGAGCGGAGCTTAGCGGTGCCCGAATTGACCAATCGGCGGAATGACAGCGAAGCGGAGCGAAGATTTCGAGCATGGTCATTGGTCAATTCGGCACCGCTAAGCTTCGCTCCGCTTTAGTGGAATCGCACCCTAAGGCAGCAGACCACCTGATGAAGCTTATATTACTTATGTATGAACATACGCAAAATTACAAGTTTTTTTCCGTTTGGCCAATTTCTCATTTGAAAACAATATCATAGGTATAATATGACATTTTAACTTTTTCGGTTTGCTGCTATAATAATTTGTAAAGTATTCATCAGTATCAGATAATCAGAAAAACTGATTCAAAGGCAGAAGGCGCATCTTCGTCATTAAGGCTGTGTTTCCACTGAAGCGGAGCGGAGTTTAGCGGTGCCCGAATTGATCAATCGTGCTATTCCAGCGGAATGACAGCGAAGCGGAGCGAAGATTTCGAGCATGGTAATTGGTCAATTCGGCACCGCTAAGCTCCGCTCCGCTTCAGTGGAAACGCAGCCTTAGTCAGGCCATGTTAAGCCCAGCCTGTCGGCTAATTCACGACCAAATTTGATATAACATAACCCAACAAAACTACGCATGTCTGACATATGCCTACGAATTAATTATCTGATTGTATAAATGTAGATGTGTAAATGTACTAACGTTTTAAATCATTGACAGGATCTGGTAGCTCATCAGTTTCTGTGACGACTATGCGAGTTATGCTAAAAGGTTTGCGTTTCAAGTCTTTGACGCTGTCCAGGAAGTGCTTACAGAGATCAGACACATTCTCGAAATACATAAGACATGCTTTTCCACCACTTTGCAGTCCAACCTAGTAGAAAAATTGTTGAACATAAGAGTTATAATATTTTACTAGCTTTTGCCCGCGGCTTCACTCGCGTTAAGTAGTATTAATCTATCTATACATATTATAAAACAAAGTCGCTTTTTTCCCTCATGTCCATTTGTTCCCTTTAATCTTTAAAACTACGCAACGGATTTTGATGATTCTTTCAGTGTTAGATAGCCCATTTATCGAGGAAGGCTATAGGCTATATTTTATCACACTAAGACTAATAGGAGCGAAGAAATAGAGGAAAATGTGGAAAAAACGGGGAAAATTATTTGAAAGGGCTAACTTGAACTCGCTAATCTCAGGAACTACTAGTCCGATTTGAAAAATTATTTCAGTGTTAGATAGCCCATTTATTGAGGAAGGCTATATGCTATATTTTATCACGCTGAGACTAATAGGAGAATGTGGAAAAAAACAGGGGAAATTATTTACAGATAAGAAGTAGACCACGTGAAGGATCATAGGCTATCGATTTTAATCATTTTTTCAGTGGCTATACATATATTTTATAACCCGTGCGACGCCGGGGCGGGTCGCTAGTATTTAATATTATAAAGTCTCAGCCCGATCGGTTTAAAATACAAAGTTTTATATAAACTGTCATCCCCTATTCTATCCCCTTGGGGGTAGAATTGATCAAAATCCTTTCGTAGCAGATGCCTACGTCATAACATCTACCTGCATGCCAAATTTCAGCCCGATCCATCCAGTGGTTTGGGCTGTGCGTTGATAGATCACTATGTCAGTCGGTCAGTCAGTCAGTCACCTTTGAGTTAAATATATATTTAGATTCTATCATTACATTACATGTCAGTCTAACTATTATGTTTCTACCAGAACTGAGTTGCGAGGAATAGTTTTTTGGAAACAGAATTGTTTGATTTGCCTGACGTCACTAAGTTCAGCGATTCTATTAGTCTTTATGAACACATTCCTCGCAACGCAGCTCTGGTGGAAACGTAGCCTTTCAAACACGTGCCAATATTTTTCAAACAGGTTTCTTCTCTTTCCTTTCTTGTTCTTTGTTAGAATGGGTAAAAGATATAGAAATAAAAAATTATATATCACAAGTTATAAGTTACCCTGTATCCATGTTTATCAGCAGGCCACGGATGGTAAATGTAGTATCGTCCGGCCTCATTGAATATTGCCACTTCCAGCTCGCCAGGTATCTGCAATCATTCAAATTTTAGGCTACATCAAAGGAATGCTGCAAGAATTTTTTATAGTGCTCATTCATTCAGATTTTGTGTCTTTAGAGTTCTGTGGCTTGTCAGTCATCGCACAGTTTGGACCACAGTATCAAGAAGTTTAATAGATGTCACAATTTTTTTAAATCTAATAATATCAGATATATTTTACCTGAAGTATGCCATAATCCCTCTCCTTGAAAAATGTCTCTAGTCCTCGACAAACATCTAACACTTTAGGGTCAGTTGATAACAGTTTGCCCCAAACAGCAATACCGATTTCCTGAAATAAATAACAATCTATGCACTTTGTTCATTATGGTTTATTGTATATCTAGAATCTAGATTAATATTACACAACACACTTTAGCTTTACCTTATAGGTGTATTCCTTATCCCTAATCTTAAAATTATCCTTCAGTTCTCCCAATACTATTCTTCGTATCGGTCCACCTCTATCAGCTAGCGACTCCTGAAATGACAACGTTTTAGTGACTAATCGTGATTTACAACTACCTTTCTGATCACAGATCTACTGTGTCCAGTGCGCACGTCCACTCACTCTACATCCCACCAAAGAGACTATTTTTGTCAAATCTTGAAGTTGTACCCCAGGAAAATTAAACATTTGACCTCGGAATAATTCGCATAGAGCTGAAAATTGGTAGAGACATTAAATACACCATTATAAATAAAACCTCAAAAGTCCCCGGCGATCCTCCTTGTGCAAAAATTTTTATTCAAGGTCAAATGTAAGAAAATGAGGTTTTTCCTGTTTATTTTTCAAACGGTACATTTTATCATAAAAAAAATAGGTGGGACAAGAGTGTAGATCATAGAATTCTCTACAAAAAATATCTATACACTTTTTTTCATACGACTTACCATTCGTTATAAATAGCAGGCTTATAGTTGGGAAAATCATATCTATGTACTTATATTATAAAGCTGAAGAATTTGTAGAAGTACTGGTTCGAATTGAAAAATTATTTTTGTGTTGGATAGTTTTAGACATCGAAGAAGGCTTTGGGCTACATAACATCATCCTGCGACCAATAGGAGGGAAGAAATAGATGAAGATGGGAAAAAAACGGAGAAAACAATTTGAAAGGGCTTATCTCACGAACTACTGAAGCAATTTTTATATTATTTGGCACAGTTATAGAATAGACCACGTGGAAGGACGTAGGCTATTTTGTATTTGAGGAAAATGTACGGTTTCCGTGAAATTTATAATAAACGCGGATGGAGCCACGCTTAACGTAGTACTACATACTAGGGTAGTTTGACACGTTCTCGGCCTGACATACTTCTGAGTGCCTTGCAAGCGTACTGTTGCTCTTCGAAACTCGAAAAGATAAGATTTGGTAACGGTAATAAGTCACGCAGAAGTATGTTTGACTGTGAATTACAGCCCTCGTATGTTGTAGTACAAGAAGTTCCGCTCCGCCCTGTTAATTATGTATTTTCACAGAAACCGTACATTTTCCAAAAAAACAAAATAGCCTTCCACGTGGTCTACTTTATATATGTGCCAAATAACATAAAAAAATGCTTCAGCAGTTTGTGAGATAAGCTCTTTCAAAAATTTTCCCCGTTTTTCCCCATTTCCCTCTGTTTCTTTGCTCCTATTGGTGCCAACGTAATGTTATATAGCTCAAGTCTTCCTCGATAAATAAGACTATCCAACAAAAAACGAATTCTTCAATTCGAAGCAGTGGTTCCACAAATTCTTTAGCTTTATAATATAAGTATAGGTATGATTTTCCCAAACTTTATGCCCTTACGATAAAATGTACAGTTTGAAAAAAAAAAAACGGGAAATGCATCATTTTCATACCTTTGACCTTGAATAAATTTTTTTGCACAAGGAGGATCGCCGGGGACTTTTGAGGTTTTATTTGTAATGGTGTATTTAACGTCTCTACCAATTTTCAGCTCTATGCGAATTATTCCGAGGTTACGATTTTTTTGCGTCTAAATAGACCGGGCTATAGGACTATCAACTAAACGCCCCCACACAAACGTGTCTACCGACAACCAGGCAGACGCCCGCTGATAGAACTACGGTGGCCCCACATTTCCCGTGGCTCTGCCAGTAGCGACGCAGAGGGTCTAGACAAGTGGCAAGCGATTATCGTAAACGCCAACAAAATGTATGGATTTGACATTAGTATTCGCTAGCGAAGCGATGACTTATGTCAAATCGCATACATTTTGTTGGCGTTGATAATCGCTTGCCACTTGTCTAGTAGGGCAGAAAGGAACACGGTCGGGTTTTGGTGGGTACCGTACTACCGTCTTATCGGCCACAGCGAGTCCCACACCTTGTGGTTGCCCTCCCTAGCGCTACCAGGGATACATAATAGCATTTCTCGACCAAAAAAAAGGACTATATTGCATATTAGAAACAAACCCTGTAGAAGTTGTATCCCAGGTCGAGCGTTTCGTCAACGATGTCCTCGTTCCAGGCGCGCGCACGCAGCCGCAGCAGCGTCATCAGCGCCGACACGCAGCACGCCACGCCCGTGTACGTCTTGAACGTTTGGTACCTGGGACGTTCCAGTAACAGTCATAGTAGTTTGTCATTTCCCTATTTAAAACTACGATTTCATCACGTATCTTACAGATGCAATACAAATTGGTGTGCGTAGTTTGTGCCCAGTACGAAGGAAACAAGAACACTCGCTCCTACTTCATTTAATGGCCGTTCCATTAGATGAAGTAGGAGCAGCCGATTTAGCCATCACCAATAGCGAGAGATCAGGCTCAGGACTGACTTATCAAAATATAGATCCATGCATCGGATGGCCGAAGCATGGATCGTCTGTCGTGTTAGAGAATCAGTTGACCACTAACCAGCCTGCATTGGCCAAACTAAACTTGGAAGCAGAACAAAGTAACAAGATATAAAATCCAAAATTAGCAACAGTCTCGCTCAAGTGGACCAAAACACCTAAGCTAAGCAAACTCTATGAGGTATGAATGTATGCAGGAAATAAGAACTAACCTATGACTAGCCATGTGTCGGGTGCCTCTCAGAATCCACTTGGTCCTATCCACCTTGTGGTATTGGGACTTGTAGGTCTTGTCGGCAATATCTACGGGACTGTACAGCACCGTCTCCGACTTCGATAGTGGCGCTAAGTCATCTCTGTGAAAAACTATTCCTTGAAAAACACATTCTAAATAGTTTCGGTGACCCAATTTGATGAAAATAAAGGAACACCTTATAAATAGAAGGTTGTTGGTCTCTACTCAAACCAGCCGCCGGAAAAAAGGCATGAGCGTAATATTTTTTTAAGTACCTGCCAAAATAGTGACTATCAGGTCTTGGTGCATAGAGGAAGAAGTCTTCTCCGCGCATCTGCATTATCTCCTCTGGAGTCAGAGCTGGCGGTTTCTCTGGAGGCACGGGGAGTTTCGGTGCTTGCTGTATAAAAAAGTATTGAGACGTGTGGAACGAAACAGGGGAGGCCTTGCCCAGTAACGGCTATTCGTAATGAATAATGACAGATCATAGCGATCGCCACATGGAATGTCAAAGAAAACCATCGATGTATCAAGTTCCTATACCACCGAGGTATATCAATCAAAACAAGAATTTCATTCATCAATCAAATCAAGGGAAGAGAAGAATCAACATTATTACAAGCAAATATCATAACTTGCCTCTCTTTTTGTCTTGTTGTAGAAATCTAAAACTTTTCTCCTTGAAAGAGCTTTAGAGGACGCCAAACTCATTGCACTCAATGAAATAAGTGCGGGCCTTTCCTGTAATAAATTGAAATTGTCATACTTACCTATTATGTAAGATTACCTACTCTACAAAGGTTATGTGACTATTTTTCACTTACTTTTTTGTCCGCATGTGTGGCTCTGAAGATGCTGTCATATTCGCTCTGACAGTGGATTTTGGCGACTTTCAGATTCAGATCGTGGTCAGGTTCTCGTAGCAATGGTTCTTTTTGGAGCACCTTTCAAATAAAGAACAGTTAGATTCATGAGTTTGCATACGACTTTTGGTAGAGCATAATGTTTTGACACTAGCAACCCAATAACAAAGCTATCGCCTATCAGGAAAACTTGTTCCATGTTAGTGACGAATATAGTTAGATACATGTAAATATAGTTAGTAGGAGCTGGTAAAGTATTTATTCTACATACCTACTGATAGATCATCAAAACGGGATCCCATAACAGTACCGCCTTGCATTCTAGCCCTATTCCTGCATTTTTCGCATCACACAGTACAATTATTTTAATTGTGCATACCTCGACACTAGTTATGGTAATCGGTTGAAGGTGTCCCCTGGCGGCAGCATCCAGTTCGCCGTAGCTCGCGAGGAAGTCGGTGACGAACGATGACACGCCCGCGTACCGGAGAAATGCGCCTGCGCCGTATCTGGTACAGCAATCATCATCAACTAGCTATTAGCACCATTAAAGTCAGGTCATCGAGACAGGAAGCTAATAATAGCTAAGTAAAGCTATTGCACACTGATGTGATAGAACAGTCTATTGTTATGCACAAAACAGATGCACCTAGGTCCTAGACAATTTTTTGTATATGTATTTTGATTCTGTCATATGAAAAACTATTCCTTGAAAAACACATTCTAAATAGTTTCGGAGACACTCGAGTCGTCGGGAGTCTCGTGACCCATGTGAGTATGCGCCCTAAAGCTGCTTGTGTCTTTGATATTTTTCACTGCCTAGTGGTCCGTGGTATTATGACCTTCAATTACTGAACCAGTAACCACTAAGTACCTATAATAAATGATGCTTTGTTCATCAAACTAGACTTGTTGAGACTTAAGACTTGTTATGACTTATGATCACCATCCATAAAAATTCCTTCAAAGATTACGCGTTGCTCCTCTTCCTGTGGCAATTCCACATAATGTTGTGACAAAAAAAACAGGGAAGAAGACGTTGCTGGCCACTTTGTAATAATTATTGTGCAATATTGAAAAAAGTTACGTTATTGTGGCCACGTTGCAACTCACCCTTGGAACTAAATGACGTGTCGCTCCTATGACGTGTCAGTTTCACATAATTACAAGTAACTACCTATAGATATTATGTAAAGCTTCAAAAATATGTGCAATAGCATGATGACTGTACCTGTTACATTGCCACATCACACGATCAGGTTATTCAGGATACTTTTCAAGATTTGGTGAGATCAATGATCATTCGGTGTCGGTATCATCGGCGTAAAATTGAGTTAGTTCAGGGGTCGTACCACGAAACCGTTTTGAGACTCAAACAATCGTACGAGAATGCCGCGTCCTACCGCGTGCCACGTTGTCAGAACAGGACGCGGCATTCTCGTCCGATTGTTTGAGTCTCGAAACGGTTTCGTAGTAGGCCTACAGATTCGTAAAGTCCTTGAGTCAAATACATTAGTATGTAAATGTAGGTATGACACTAAACTAACAGAACATTGAACTAACACTCTATTCGGAGTTCCACTCTCATCCAGCATGTGAGGGTCAAAGATGTAGCAGACCGTCTTGACTTGGCTCCCACTGTCGGGCGCGGGCGGATGGCCCCACAGTAGAAAGTGCTTGTCCTTCATACTCAGGATCACCATGTAAGTTTTGCCCATACGCTTCTCCATTAATCTAAACAGTTAAGAGACGAATATATATGGACAAGTGAATGAAAATAGAGATTGGATGCATTCTATGTTCGATGGGAGGAACACTGCATGACAATTTGAACTTGAAAGATTTGCTATTCGCAAATTCAAGGCGCAAACAATTAACGAGAAAAAAATAGACTTAGGGCCTGTTTCACCACTTCCTGATAAGGCTATCCACCACTTAACTTGACAGATAGAGTATGGAGAATCTGTCAAATAAGCCTATCCGGCACCTTATCAGGAAGTGGTGAAACAGGCCCTTAAACTCTGGAAATGCTCGCATTGTACTGTATGATAAAATGTGTGTTTATTTCCGCATCATTACCTAGAAACTTATTCTTACTAGACTGATGTGAAACACGATCAACATCAAATAAATACCAAACATTCTTGTAATTTCCAAGCCAACTAAAATGAGTAGGTACAAGTCATACTAATATTATGTAAGTTATAGGTCTACACTCTACCAGGATCTGATGGCAAAGACTGAGAAAAGAAATTGACTATAGCAATACCGGGGTAATTGGAATAAAACTTTTGGATCCTTTTTTTTCCTTATGAGTAATGGCTGATTTTGTGTGTGAAACATGCAAATATTAAAATTTATCCAATGATCAAGGATATTTTTTGAAATTATGCCATCCAAATTTGCCATCAGATTCTGGTAGACCTATAATAATACAATGAACGTATTTCTACTAACGACATCAAGTCCGGATCGGATCGTTTGTCGTCCGGATGTTTGGCCAGTACACCCTTGTCTTGTACCTCCATCTTGATGGTATACCTCGTGTCGTGCAAGAAGAACGTCGGCAGCAGTTGGTCCAGCTGAAGTTGAGGTTTGCCTGAGGATTTTAGAATTATTTACTTTTACGAGTAGATATTTCACTAGGTAAATTCTCGAGCACGATATCTTATACTGTGTAGGTTTAAACAGGCGGTCGCTTACTTAACTTTAATTTAATGAAGAGTTTAACAGATAATGTGTTCAGTGACGGATTAAGACTACTTGATGCCCTAAGCAATCCATGCCTGTGGGCCCCCCTATCCGTATGTCAACTCACGGGCGTATATATAGCTTTGATAAGGGGGGGGGGGGGGGGGGGTGTGTCCCTAACGTAAAAGCGACCAAGTGCGAGTTGGACTCGCCCATGAAGGGTTCCGCTGTTCTCAGCAGCAAATAGGTAACATGTTTAGGACATCAAAACTATTTTATAAAATTTGAATATCGGAATCTATACTTATATAATATTATAAAGCGGAAGAGTTTGTTTGAACGCGCTAATCTCAGGAACTACTGGTCCGATTTAAAAAAATTCTTTCAGTGTTAGATAGCCCATTTATCGAGAAAGGCTATAAGCTATATTTTATCACGCTAAGACTAATAGGAGCGAAGAAATAGAGGAAAATGTGGAAAAAACGGGAGGAAATATATTTAAAAGGGCTTATTTGATCGCACTAATCTCAGGAATTACTTGTCAAATTAAAAAAAAAAAATTCAGTGTTAGATAGTCCATTTATCGAGAAAGGCTACAGGCTATATTTTATCACGCTACGACTAATAGAAGCAAAGAAATAGAGGAAAATGTGGAAAAAACGGGAGGAAATTATATGAAAGGGCTTATTTGAACGCGCTAGTCTCAGGAACTACTGGTCCGATTTGAAAAATTATTTCAGTCTTAGATAGTCCATTTACACGCCACAACTAATAAGAGCGAAAAAATAGAGGAAAATGTGGAAATAACGGGGGAAATTATTTGAAAGGGCTTATCTCACGAACTACAGCTGGAGCAATTTTTTTGTTATTGGGCACAGATTATAAGTTGACCACGTAAAGGATAATAGGCTATTTTTTGTGGACTAATTTGTCTGTAAAATATCTAATTTATGCGGGCGAAGCCGCGCGGAACGTCTACTGTTGAATATAATATTACTAGCGACCCGACCCAGCGTCGCACGGGTATAAAATGTAAAGCCACTGAAAAAATGAATAAAATCGATAGCCTATGATCCTTCACGTGGTCTGCTTCTCATCTGTGCCAAATAACATAAAAATTGCTCCAGTAGTTCGCGAGATAAGCCCTTTCAAATAATTTCCTCCGTTTTTTCCACATTCTCCTATTAGTCTTAACGTGATAAAATATAGCCAATAGCCTTTCTCAATAAATGGGCTATCTAACACTGAAAGAATCATCAAAATCCGTTGCGTAGTTTTAAAGATTAAAGGGAACAAAGGGACACGAGGGAAAATAATCGGCCAAGTGCGAGTCGGACTCGCGCACGAAGGGTTCCGTACCATTATAGAGCTAAATTAGACCAAAATTGTGTTTTTTGTATGGGAGCCCCCCTTAATTTTTAATTTATTTTAATATTATTATTAAATATAAAGAACACATATACCTAAGAACTTTGTGAAAAACTCAAGTACCTACCTGTTGTCATTATAGATGTAAAGCAAAAAAGGCCAAAAAATTCACGTTTTTTGTATGGCAGCCCCCCTTAAATATTTATTTTATTTTGTTTTTAGGATTTGTTGTTATAGCGACAACAGATATGCATAATCTGTGAAAATTTCAACTCTCTAGGTATAACCGTTCTTGAGTTACAGCCTGGTGACAGACAGACGGACAGACAACGAAGTCTTAGTAGTAGGTTCCCGTTTTTACTCTTTGGGTACGGAACCTTAAAAAAGCGACTTTGTTTTATAATATTATGTATCTATACATATTATAAAACAAAGTCGAATCTATAGATCCATTTCCCCGCGTGGCGCGCCCTTGGGACGAACTACGAACGCATCGCGGTGCCTACTCTGCCTACGGACACGCTCCACAGTATAATAATTAAGTATTATATTATACTGTGAATAGAAAAAAAAATACATGTACCTCGCCGATTAAAATCGGTGCGGTACATAATATTATATTGTCGATTGGACAAGTAAGATAGATAGTCATGGGGGGGGTTCGGACCCCCAGGACCTCCCCCCCTCCCCTTATATACGCCCATGTGTCAACTAGAATCGGTCTTTAAACTTTTACCACCTAAAAAATTAGTTTTTTCCTAGAAACTTTTTTTGGTGTGGTTTTTGGTGACGCGGACGTGAGTGACGTGATGCCCTAAAGTCGGATTTTTTTGTCCTTCTGGTGCCCCCTCAGACGTGATGCCCTAGGCAATTGCTTAATTTGATTAATTCATCAAGCCCCAAGCGGACACATCCGGCCGCGATAACAATGAAAAAGCTATTGTGTCTCGTTTTGCCACGACTGATGGGTTAAGGGTTAATCCGTCACTGAATGTGTTACAGTTCGGCTCTCTTTATCAATGTGACAGCGGCCGTAAAGGAGGTAGGTAGGTATATTGATGGTAGGTAGGTATATTGCTTTTATAGCTAAGCATAAGACATACCTACGCTTCTGTGTTAGCTACAAAGTTTCTGCATTAATTGCAAAACGTTGGGTTTCGGTTAATATCCATAGGCAGTGACAGGGGCAAATTAAAAACAAAATACTACTCGACCAAGCCAACTAGACAACTGTCAAATCATGCTCTCTCGCACTTATGCATTGCTAGCGACGTACGTAAGTGCGAGAGAGCAAGCTTTGACATTCGTCTAGTTGGCTTGGTCGAGCAGTAGGTAGGTTTCCTACCTACCTACCTATTGATATTTTAATTAAAATTATTTTTCTCACCTCCGGGCGGAAAACGTCAACGTTCTTCCCACTGCGCTTACCGATGCTGTCGTTTTCCGCCTCCGTCGATGAGAAAAATAGTATACGCACCACGGGCAGTAAATAAGAAAGCCTCAGATCACAGGTTTGTTGACCTCGGCATCGCCTCGACCAACAATTAGGTACATGTGATTGTGATCTGAGACATTTCTTATTTTCCTGCCCTAGGTGCGTAATGTACTATTAAATTAATTACAATAAGACTCAGGTTACAGCCTACAGGTACTTTCAAAAGTTTCAAACTGCATCGCAACTACCAAATATGCGCCATATAATACTTTTTCAGATTTCAATTTACTTATATTTATAAAAAATATGTAAAATTGATTTGAGTTAACAATAATAGAATAAATCAACTGCTTTTATAATATATCTAAATCCTTTTATTTTACAGACACAAACATCACCTATCAACACAATTTTCACAATAATCTTTTTCATCATCATTCTGTCAAACAACATAGTTTGCACTCATATGCAGATATAATGTCAGCTCAATAATATCTATTCATACTAATTTTATAAAGTATATTAATAATTATTATATTATAATATTATTAAATATTATTTATTACTATCACTATCACTACTATCCCTATTTTTATAACTTTCATAATTTTTTAACTTTTCTAATATTAGTTTCTCTTTTTCATATCGCAATTTATTAAACTGCAGTAAATATTTTGCCGCTTCCCTTTTTATTTGCTCAGACTCTTTTCTTATATTTTCTACTTCCAACTGAAAAAAAGAAAATTGAAAATTTACCACACACATAATTATATTTTTTTAAATACACATACCTAAGCACAAAGGCGTCGCCAGCCGATGGCGCGGGGGGGGGGGGGGGGGGGGGGGGGGCAAGTTGACTTTACCTACTACAATTCATACTTTTCTCAGAGTGGAATTGATGAATTCATTCGAGTTTCGACGTGCGGGAATGATTGTTCAAGGCTTGAACTTCAAGCAAATCAACTCAAAGACTTAGGACTTTGGTTGCATTATATTTGGCAACTTTTTTAGAATCTCTAGGGAGGGCAGCTGCCCCTCCTTGCCCCCCCCCCCTGGCGACGCCCTTGCCTAAGCATACATAATATCATCATAAATCTACGTCATATTAAATCATAATCAGTGGTGTAACTATAGGGTGGCAGGACTGGCAAAATACCCCCGAGCAAAAGGGCCTAAGAGACCGTGAAGTCAGAAATTTTTATGCATTTTTTTATTATTAACGTGACGATTTCTACTGATACGGCCCCGTCAATTTGCCACGGGCCCCGGGTATTATAGTTTTGCCACTGATCATAATAATAATATTATATTACATTTATGTTACCTGTTTGTTAAGAATTTTCATCTCAATTTCATTCTTATGTTCTAATAACTTGAAACGCATTTCAGCTTCTCGGTGAACATAATCTGTAAGTCTGTCATTACTTAATATACTGCCATCTAAAAAAGGTATACATATTAAACATTTAAAATACTTAATTCAAAGCGTTTAACTTTATAATATATTGCCTGAATATAGAGGTATTTTATGGGAGGCCACCATTTACTTGCTTTAGTATTTACCTACCCAAGAGAATATTGGATAATAATTAATAATAATGGCTTTTACAGGTTCCATACATGTTAATACAAAGTAGTTTTTGCTTCTCCAAACTTAAAAGTTTCTACCCATAAGGAAATTGAAAATTTGTCTGAGAACTGGTCACTACAACATTTATAGCTCTATATACTTGGATTATAATACATACTTGTTATCTCCGCAGGGTCTGCTTGGGGACTTTCCTCGTGTTCCTGGCGCTCCAAATTAACGGAAACCACTAAAAATAAAATAAATTGAAGATTGTCAACAAAATACAATAATACCTCAACTGTGGGAATCGCAGACACAATAGATTTTCAATTGTTATGCGACAGCCGGGTGCAGCTTAGGGATTGATGGGTTAATAAAGATATTGGCAGTCAGTATTTAGACATTTAGCTTCTTTGCTTGCCTTAGCATAGCCTTGCTTAATAGTCCAGAGATGGGCAAAAAGTAATCAGATTAGCAATTACAGAATTACAAATACTTTGTAATTGTTAACCAGATTACAAATTAATCCGATTGATGAAGAACTGTGCACCTGAAATTACGCGTAAGTTGATTAGGATGTATTTAGACTGAAATGTATTCTAATTAGTTTGCAATTAGATTAAATTTAATTAGATAAACGAGTATTTTAATTATTCCCAATTACAATGTCCAATGCTGGTAATTATCTATATTCTATACTTATTATAAAACAAAGTCGCTTTTTTTTCCCTCATGTCCCTTTGTTCCCTTTAATCTTTAAAACTACGCAACGGATTTTGATGATTCTTTCAGTGTTAGATAGCCCATTTATCGAGGAAGGTTATAGGCTATATTTTATCACGCTAAGATTATTTGAAGTGAAGAAATAGAGGAAAATGTGAAAAAAACGGGGAAAATTATTTGAAAGGGCTAACTTGAACGCGCTAATCTCAGGAACTACTGGTGCGATTTGAAAAATTCTTTCAGTGTTAGATAGCCCATTTATTGACGAAGGCTATAGTCTATATTTTATCACGCTAAGACTAATAGGAGAATGTGGAAAAAAACGGAGGAAATTATTTGAAAGGGTTTATCTCGCGAACTACTGGAGCAATTTTTATGTTACATATTTGGCACACATAAGAAGTAGACCACATGGAGGATCGTGATAGGCTATCGATTTTAATCATTTTTTCAGTGGCTATATATTTTATACCCGTGCGACGCCGGGGCGGGTCGCTAGTAATAAATAAAAAGCTTCCACACCGGTTTTGGTTGCGGTGGCCGGTTTCAATAAAACCAGGCCAGTTACGCAGGAGTAATTGTATGGCGCCCAAGTGTGTGCGCAATACACAAGAGCACCCTGGTTTTAATGAAACCAGGCCAGTTGAGCAGAAGTAATTTCATAGTGCCCAAGTGTGTGCGCAATACAAAACTCTGGTTTCAATGAAGCCAGGCCAATTACGCAGGAGTAGTTTTATAGTGTGCCCCCCCCCCCGGAAGAAAACCTCGCGGCTCATAACTCGGCCATCTTTAGTCCTGGACCCCCCGAGTGAGGGCTCATTTTAATCAGGACGATGAGATTTACAACTTGGTCCCAACAGAATTTTCCGAATTTTTTTGTCTCAATTTTGAGGCCAGGGTCGTATAGAGGGGAAAAATCCAGGAAGAACAAGCCGAAGAACCCCATATCCAGGACAAACAGTTGCCGAGTTATAAGCACTCAAACTTTGACATTGACAGCTCGGCAACTGTCAAACGTCGAACAAAAGCGGCCATAGCTCCGCTCCCAATATCCAGAAGAACAAGCCCAAACTCAGCCCAATTATCCCAAAGGACGAGGAGATAGCGAAGGGTCTAATTTTCAGACAAAAATTTGGCCGTCATCTTGTTGGGGGGGGGGGGGGGTGCACACTATAAAATTACTCCTGCGTAATCGGCCTGGCATCATTGAAACCAGAGTGCTCTTTTGTATTGCGCACACACTTGGGCACTATGAAATTACTTCTGCTCAACTGGCCTGGTTTCATTAAAACCAGGGTGCTCTTAATGTGTATTGCGCACACACTTGGGCACTATAAAATTACTCCTGCGTAATTGGCATGGTTTCATTGAAACCAGAGTGCTTTTGTGTATTGCGCACACACTTGGGCACTATGAAATTACTTCTGCTCAACTGGCCTGGTTTCATTGAAACCAGAATGCTCTTGTGTATTGCGCACACACTTAGGCACTATGACATTACTCCTGCATAACTGGCCTAGTTTCAATGAAACCAGGCCAGTTACGCAATGTCCTTTTCTGGGACTCAAAGTATCTACCTATCTCTATACCAAAATTCAGTATAATCGGTTCTGTGGTTTAGGCGTGAAGAGTTAACAAACAGACAGACACACTTTCGAAATTTAACGTAAGTATGGATAATCATAAATCAGTAAGGGTGCTACTATGAAGTCGCCATTGCTTATGCCGACATAAATTTTATCAATTTATGTGTTTTTAACTCCTGACACTGCAAAAAAAAATATTACATGAGTCGAAAGTCGAAACCAATTACAAAAGTAATTGTATTTACAAAAATTAATGAGATTTATTTGAAATTAGAATACTTAGGAATCGATTGCTTTGTAATCTCTATAACCACAATTATGAAGTAATTCAACTACAATGTATTCAGATTAAAATGTATTCTTATTAGTTTGCAATTAGATTAGTAATTAGATTAACGAGTATTTCAATTATGCCCAACTCTGCTTAATACATACTTGTTAAATTGTCTGTAGGGTTCACTTGGTAGCTGTCCTCAGATTCCTGGTCTTCCAACTCAACGGAAACCACTAAAAAAATAAGTTTACCAACAAAATTAATTTAATAAATGTCTTAAATGTTATACTTATTACAAATAAAATAATAATGAAGCATACTGTGGCATGGAGAAGAAATGTCCTTTAATTTATCTCTATCATTGTCATTTTCTTCTTTGACTCTGCTAATCATGACCTGAAAAGTAACAATAATATTTTATTCATAATATATAGGTACTCAATGTTCAATTACAATTTTCTATAGATATGATACAATATTGTATATTATTACCTCAATCGTGGATTCTTGGAAATATATTGTTATCGCGGTCGCATGCGACCTCTTGGGGCTTAAAGGAATTAAATTACAAACTTTATTCAACACAAACATTAAAAAATATATAAGCAATTATTTATGTAAAATGTGACATTATTTAAAAAATTGGCAAATTGCGAGTGGGGTTCACTACAATTAAAGAGCAAAATATTATATTATTATCTATATTTCAAGCATGTTGCCTTTAACGATATTGAGAAAAAATAAAAATAAAGATTGTGATTTGTCATTTGGGAGTCTCTCATAATCAATCAAGCCCCATAAGAGCACCAGTGATCGCGACAACAATAGATTTCCAAGAATCCGCGATCAAAGGATTAAATATTAATTTTGTTTTATTTTTAGTAAGTATAGTATAGTATGTATAGTAGTGAGATACAGCCTGGAGACAGACAGAAAGCAAAGTCTTAATAATATGGTCTCGTTTTTACCCTTTCTGTAAGGAACCTCTAAAGTGGAGGTATAAGGTAAGGTTAATGTTTTTTTTACAACATAGTATGCCCGATGAAATTAAATGACTCCAACAATATAAAGCCTTAACATTCAGGGCCCCCGTAAGGGCTACTGGCGCCTGTGTGCAAAAAAAGGATTTTGGCTCCCCTTTAAGCAATTTTTTTAGGTCCTTGGCGCCCCTAAAGATAGCGATTTGGCGCCCTTAGGGCCAACGCTAAAACTCGCGCGGGCGCACGCGCGCGTGTGTATAATTAAAAAATAGTATGGGCAGCGTCGTCGCCCGCGTCCGCGCTCCGTCGCACGCGCCTGCGCTGCTCATACTATTTTTCGTTTGTACACACGCGAGCGTGCGCCCTTGCGAGTTTTAGCGTTGGCACAAGGATGACGCCCGTGTGCATTGCACACATTGCACATATGGTAGCGGGGGCCCTGTTAACATTACTGTTGCATGAGTACTCACTTCTTCTACTTTGTTTATTACGGCTTCCCGTTCAGAAGAGAGAATAGGTACACTCCCTCCTTTGGACGTACGAGCTCTTCGCGCAGCAGCTTTTAGGTTGTCCCACGCTCTTTTTAGCGTAGCAGAATCACGCTAAAAATTAATCAAAAAAATAATATAAATCTTGCATAGCGTAAGTACTTACGTGATAACCAAAAACAACTTTTACCTTATGGACATTTACTTGGGCATTGAATTGTTGAGTTACGTTATACCAAGCTTGTTTTTTTCTTAGAATAGATTTTCCATCTACGAGCTTGGCCTCGATGATCGGAAATTGCTGTACTAGATGAGCGAGTAATACTTTTTCATCGGCGGTAAAATTTGGATCTCTTTTGCGGGGTTTTAACACATCTAGATCAACATCCTACATAGAAACAGACAACAGTACGCATTACAAATTATGTATTTCGGTAACTTGACTTACCACAAAATAAAAATTTATTTTATAATTTACTTACCATAGTAATTAGATCACAATTTCTATTTGGGATCACAATTCAGTAGGTATTTACAAAATATTTACTTCTTTTTTTTTTTTCTTCTTTTTTGGCAACTTGACACAAAGGATGTGTATGTTGTGCCACAGACAAGGTAAAAAGGTAAGGAATATGGCGGGAAAACCATATTCCTCATGTGAGGTCTAAAGTCTAGTCAAAGTCTAAGTAAAAGTCAATACAGTCACAGGAGTCAAGTCACTCGATTCAGTAAAGTGGTAGACGCTTTACTGAAACTTTCGATGGAGTTTTGGAGGGAACACAAAATAGCACGTTTCTGGATATTACATCACTTTCCTACACTTGTGCATGAACACGAATATCTAATGGTTAATATTCTATCAATATTACACATTAAAAACCCAGCTAACACAATTTTAGGAAAATAATACAAAAACACAACAGCACTCTTTCACATGCCCGCCAAAACCTATTTACTTTTTTTTTTTTTTCTTCTTTTTTGGCAACTTGATACAAAGGATGTGTATGTTGTGCCACAGACAAGGTAAAAAGGTAAGGAATATGGCGGGAAAACCATATTCCTCCTATTATAATTTTCATCATCGTTTCCATGTATCGTCAGGTCTAAAGTCTAGTCAAAGTCTAAGTAAAAGTCAATACAGTCACAGGAGTCAAGTCGGTCGATTCAGTAAAGTGGTAGACGCTTTACTGAAACTTTCGATGGAGTTTTGGAGGGAACACAAAATAGCACGTTTCTGGATATTACATCAATTTCCTACACTTGTGAATGAACACGAATATCTAATGGTTAATATTCTACCAATATTACACACTAAAAACCCAGCTAACACAATTTTAGGAAAATAATACAAAAACACAACAGCACTCTTTCACATGCCCGCCAAAACTCCCTACTTATTTGTTTTTTTTTTTCTTCTTTTTTGGCAACTTGACACAAAGGATGTGTATGTTGTGCCACAGACAAGGTAAAAAGGTAAGGAATATGGCGGGAAAACCATATTCATCCTATTATAACTTTCATCATCGTTTTCATGTATCGTCAGGTCTAAAGTCTAGTCAAAGTCTAAGTAAAAGTCAATACAGTCACAGGAGTCAAGTCGGTCGATTCAGTAAAGTGGTAGACGCTTTACTGAAACTTTCGATGGAGTTTTGGAGGGAACATAAAAAATGAACACGAATATCTAATGGTTAATATTCTACCAATATTACACATTAAAAACCCAGCTAACACAATTTTAGGAAAATAATACAAAAACACAACAGCACTCTTTCACATGCCCGCCAAAACTCTCACATAATTGTTATTGACAAATTATTTTGACAGATAGCCACTTGGTCACAGAATACAAATTGCACTTGGTGGTAACTGGTAATGCCATACTACAAAGATTATTATTTTGATTAATAGACTACAGGCCCACGTCGAAAATGGATGGGTCAAATGAACCACCTGGGGACGTATATAGGACGATATTAGAGCATAAAATAATAAGATTTAGCACTATGCCGTCACTTGTAAGCTGTCCAACTGAGTGCTGGTGAGAATTCAAAAGTGCATGTAGGGTGAGTACATTTTGGTCATATGATCCTGTACGGCATTTTTACCATCGATAGACACATGAAAAATAATAAGAAAGTCCACAGTGCCGTACAAAAATAATGCGCCAACAAGTCGGTATTTTTATTTTATTTTCAGCCAATTTCCATGGTAAATTTGGTCATTTGATTCAATACGGCATACGTTTCATACTGTGCGGATACAGCTTGGTATCAATTATTCCGCAACGCCGTACAAAAATAATGCGACAATAGAAAAAAATAGAGGGTTACAAACCCCCGTTTTTCAGGGGTCCGGGGGTCATTTGAACCAACATAAAATTTATTCATTTTGAAAGTATGCTATGCATAGATCATATTTTTTTGTACGCCGTACATTTTTGTTGGTCCAAAGGTTTGTAGGAGAAAAAAAAAACTCAAGCAAATATCCATAGAACGAAATGTAAGAAAAGTCCATACAACGAAATATATCAATTTTTTTCTAAAAAATTGTTGTTTTATTAGGGTTCTGTGCCCAAAGGGTGTAAACGGATACCTTTACCTAAGACTTCGATGTCTGTCTGTCTTCAGGCTGTAACTCAAGAACGGTTATAGCTAGAGATTTGAAATTTTCAGAGATCATGTATTTCTGTTGCCGCTATAACAACAAATACTAAAAACAAAATAAAATAATTATTTAAGGGGGGCTCCCATACAACAAACGTGACTTTTTTTTTAATTTTTTGCTCGATATCAATAATGGCAACAGGTAGACACCTGAAATGTTCACAAAATACTCAATTTTATTTTTAATTTAAAAATCAATAGTAACATTTTTTAAAAAGAAATAATTAAGGGGGGCTCCCATACAAAAAAACACAATTTTGTTCTATGATGGTACGGAACTTTACTTACTCTGCATAAAAATGTACGGCATAATTTTTTCCTAATTTATTTATCTTAATACTATTTAATACGAAGGAAAAATGTAGAAAATTGCTTTATTTTATTAATCTATGAATATTTAAAATTTCAGATTTCGTATTTCTGTTTATTTGTTTTTAGAACAGTTTCTTTTGAACGGCAATACTCTATATCAATTGTATTTTACAATATCATATTAAAAATAAAGTCGCCGTACAGAATCAAATAATTTTACAGCTTAAAAAATCAAGTATACCATGTAATTAAGATTATTATTAAAATGGACAAAAAAATTTTGACGGCATTATTTTTAATAGTACTTTTGAGTGCTAAAATAATGTTTGGAACCGAAGCCGTACTGTTTAAGATGACCCCCCGGACCCCTGAAAAACAGGGGTTTGTAACCCTCGATTTTTTTCTATTGTCGCATTATTTTTGTACGACGTTGCGGAATAATTGATTCCAAGCTGTATCCAATCAGTATGAAACGTATGCCGTATTGAATCAAATGACCAAATTTACCTTGGAAAAAATACCGACTTGTTGGCGCATTATTTTTGTACGGCACTGCGGGCTTTCTTATTATCTTTCATGTGTCTATCGATGGTAAAAATGCCGTACAGGATCGTATGACCAAAATGTACTCACCCTACATGCACTTTTGAATTCTCACCAGCACTCAGTTGGACAGCTTACAAGTGACGGCATAGTGCTAAATCTTATTATTTTATGCTCTAATATCGTCCTATATAATCGTTCATTTGACCCATCCATTTTCGACGTGGGCCTGTAGTCTATAAGTAAAGGCTATGTTCCGTTATATACTGCGACCACTGCACAGTGCTGTCACTGTAGAAAAAAATCGTTCCGTTATGGAGTTGCAGTACACTGCCGCAGTACCCTAGTATGTGACGTCACCATCGTCGTCGCCATATTGTACTGTGAGCACTGGCGTTTTCGAGGTAAAGGTACAATTCCGTGCATCGCGATCGATCGCGGCCGCGCACGACCTACGACTGTCGTCGGTCGCTCGCGACCATAGTCAGCGTATGAAAATGTATGGCACCGCTTCCCTCGCATGTCACCTTACAACTGTCACCTATACCGGGAAATGGTTCGGCAGCCGGGTCTTGGTTCCCACTCAAATTAACGGGTTTCTAAGTGTTTAACCTCATAGAACAGATTTCAATCATAAAGTAAATTAATCTAGCAACCCAGTGATGTATATTACTCACGCAGCTTTGGTAAATAAAATCTGATAAAAAGGGAAAATGTTTTCGGAAAAATGACGTACTTTTAACACTATAAATCTATTGTTTTTTCTTAGAACTATATTATTCTGTTAATTTGTTTTGATACTCTTATCTATCTTTATTTTAGAAAATGTATTATAATTCTTGTTGTAATTATAGGTTTACTAAAAACAACGTATTTATTAATATCCAGTTTAAAGTTAACTAAATGGTAAGTGAGAATGTTCTGCGTCTGTAAATAAATATTATTGGAGATCGAAATTTCGATTTCTACGTACCGTATTTTGACAGTGGTATTTCTAGTTTAATAATATATTAATACATACACGAAGTCAGAAGAAAATAAAGAATATTTACTTTACTTTAATATTGTAAATGTGAATTAACATTATTCCAATTAGAATCTGTAAAACTCTAATCACAATCAAATTCTAACTCAAAAGCTGACCTGTCAACGCCCGTCTGTCACGTATACCGGGATATGGCGCGACATGCGACGGCTGCCGGCATTATGACAGACGACGTACAAGGGGTTAGGCACTCGCAGTACTTTGATCACGTGATCAGTCAACTGTCCAAAGTCAACTGTCAAGTGTCAAAACCACTCGAGTGTCTAACGTTTTAAAACAATACCTACAGTTTAGTCCCAAAGTTATAAATTTAACTGGAAGAATTGCAAAAATTAACCATATTAGACTGTGTTGAAAATGTTCAATACGAGCTGTCAAAAATGCGGCCGCTGATAGTATACTGGATTGCGTTCCGTTTTAAATAGTAACCAGTATACTAACTATAAAGGAACGGCTTCGCAGTATACTAAAATGACGTCACACTCTGCAGTGGTCGCAGTATATATCGGAACATAGCCATAATAAATAATAATATTATTATTTTGATTTGCAGTTTTAACTTTTATATCGTTTTTTCGTGATTGTTACTTTTATAAAAATCTATTGCTTTAATTTATTTCACTGTTTTGTTTATAGTTTTGCATAATAAATAAGGGAATACAAGTTTTTATTGATTTATTTTAAGTCTGGTTACACTTGAAAGTTTATTGACTCCTTGAAAAAGCACTTAGCACGCCGCGTCGCGTCTCAAAGCTAATGATTGTTAATTATTATTACTAGTCAGTAATTAATTTTGAGGGGCACTAATTGTATTTATGTTAGGTATTTCATAAGGGAAAAGCAATCAGGGAGTTCATAATAATATTATTCTATAGATGGGCCAAGTGCAAGTCGGACTCTCGCACAGAGTTCCGTACGTTAACAAAAACGTTTAAGTAGGTAATGTTTTTTTTTGCCATTTGGCTACGGAATTCTATTATAGTATAGTGTTCGATGATGCTGAATCTTATATAATATAAAATTCTCGTGTCACAATGTTAGTCCACGAACTCCTCCGAAACGGCTTTACTGATTTTTACCAAAATATGCATATTAAGTAGGTCTGAGAATCGGCTACTGGGTACTTTATATATTTATAAGTGCATTTGTTTCATAAATAATAGTAAATTATTACAAGCTGAGACTGACGGCGACCATTAAGTTTGTGCGACGGGATAGCGATCGACGTTGCCATGGCGACATACTTATTTAGGCACTTCAATAAAATAATATGGGCGAAATACTTTATATTATGGCAAAGCAACGTTTGCCGGGACAGCTAGTAATAATATATTATTACAACATCATTACCACTAATTAATGGAATACCGTAAAATATGAGGTAGTCAATCACCTTTGTAACACTTCATGGCTATGATGCATTGTTTGTAATAGCTGTCACCGGCTTCTATGAGTTGGTCCACATCGCTTCTAGTAAGATCCGCTGATGTTTTGTCTTCTAGAAGACCCCTGCAAACCACAGCAGTACATGCAGTTTGGGCACCTAAAATATCACAATATCATGTGAAATTTATACCAAAAAGTTATAAAATATTTCCGTGCGTTGTAGGCGCGGAAAACGTACATTTTTTTTCAGATATTACTGACATGTTTCAGGACATTTCAGAGATAGTCGAAAATACTTTTTTCTGAATTTATTAAATTAGGTAGGCTTCTCTAGAGTTTAAAAGAAGAATACCTAGGTAGGTACCCAGTATTTTGCAAATAAAAGTAATATATTGTGCAGAAATCTCGAAAGACCTACTAAAATTTGTGAAGCTGTAGGTAAATCTCTCTGCTTCTTAGGCTATTAAGACTTTCTTTTGTACTTATGATTCTAAGATCCAGAGAAGGTTATGTCAAGTAAAATGTTTTACCTACCAGATAGAGCAGACCGTTTTATATTGCAGGCCGTTCTACCTTGAAGGATCATTTTGTTCGCGCTCACTTGACCAAAATTATGCCAAACCTGTTGATGAAAAATTAGAGTGTACAATTAAAGTAGGCACAATAATTTTAAACATTAAGAAACTAAAATATTTATTAATTGCGTACCTAATCCAATCCATGTTTACTGACAAAATAAGAGTGAATATTTTCATAAGAACCTTATGGTCTTTTCAATAAAAGTAAATATTTCAGATGGATAACCATGTGGCTATTACTGTCTAATCACTTTCCAACATAATAAGATAAAGATAGTGACATGGATTTGTAAGTGGGCCCCGAAAGAGTATTAAAATTAATCGTCTAGGGTCCGCTAAATGTTCTATCTTAATCTTCGTTTGTGAAAGTAATTTCCAGTCTTCTTCATATTGCGTCATAATAAACTATATTTCGTAAACCATATTTCGTATTGTCATGATGACTATACGTAAGTCAAAACTTTACATAAGAATTATGACGATATTGATATTAATTACGGGTGTTAGGCTCACTCGTGATAATTTCTAGCTTCATGGCACAAAAGTAGATGCATGGTAGAATCTTACATACCTTCTTTAGCGTCGCATATTCGTACAGCGGCTGTGTGATCTCCTCTGGCGGTATGCGCAGGAGTTTCGGCCGTCTGCGACGCCTTCTCATGAAAGGCGGCACCCACTTACGCAGTTTGAGATCGGGTAGGTCGATTAGCTGTAAAAATATTAAAATAATATTAAATTTAAGAGTTAGGTTCTTGTAGCATTATGTTCTTTTGCAATAAGTGTCTACGAAAATTGTGCAGTTGTCTATGAAAAGCGTCAGATGCCTACGAAAACTACACAGGTGCCTGCAAAAACTTTGTATTGTGCCTATCTACGAAAACTGTGCACGTCTTGTCTACGAGAACTGTCTTGTTGTCTACGTAAACCAACTGAACAGTGTCAACGAAAGCGCACAGCAGCTGCTGGTGTCTACGAAAACTATACAAGTGTCTACGAAAACTGTACAGATGCCGACCACGACGACGACTGTGGTCTGTGTCATGTTGTATAATTCTCGTAGGCATTTGTACAGTTTTCGAAAGCACATAATTTATAATCAATTGAAAATCTATTGTGTCTGCGATACCCACGATGGAGGTGCTACAATACACTTTCCTTGACACCTGAACAGTTTTCGTAGACACCTGCACACTTTCGTTAACCTGTTGGCTGTTCAGTTTTCTTATGTATCTAAATAGTTTTCATAATATTTATTATGCACCTAGTGCGAAAAGTAAATTCCCGAAAACAATTTTTATGAATCGTTTAATCTTATTACTATTAATTTATTAGATAGATAAGAGCTTACGACAGGGTTTGGTTTTCGTGGCGGTGGAGGTGGCTTCCATGGTTTCGTTATGATCTTAACTTTCGTCACCTCAGGCCATTTCCTCTTGAAGCGTTGTTTCCGCAACATTGCTCTTTGCTCCGCTTCCCTATAAAAATAAAAAAATATAACCCAAAGGCTTAAACAGCAACTGGCAGAGAGTTGCCAAATTTTCCCATAGGGAAAAGAAAGGGAGAGGGAGATACAGGAGATCTCCACCCTTAATCTCGAAAACAAGTTTGTTGACGGACTTACTCGCGAGCAATTTCAGAAGGGGTTTTTGTAACTTCAGGTTCTGGGGGTGGTTCATCTTTCGCTTTACCCTTGGGTCGATGTATCACCTCGACTTCCACTTTTTTCTTTTTTTTATCTTCTGGTCCGTCTCCTCCTGCTTGAGCCCTATGAATTATTGAATTTTATAAAGATAATGATTATTTAAAGATAAAAAGCATAATATTATCAGAATTTATTAAAGTTAGTTATGCCCCCTTACTAATACATACTTCTTTTTGTCCGTCATTTTAGTATTTCGATTTTATATTTCTTACAAAGGATTTTGACATCCAAAATTTAGCTCAGGAACCTGAAAATAATACTTAGTGAGTTTTATTCTCAAGAAGTCCTTAGCAGGACGAAGCCTGTCAGATGCAGTGTAACAATGTACGTGTGCCTTAAGCTTAAAACTATAGTAATTAAATCGCAAATCGACTATTATGAAATTATGATTGACTGGTAGTGTTCCAAGTGACAGTCCTAACTAAAGGAGTTCCAAGACGAATGAGCAGCTTGGCAGCAAGCACGTAGACTTCAAGCAAAAGCAAAAAATATAAAATCACATCGAGCGAAGAGCAAGCACATCAATGCACATAACTTTCAACAGAATTAGGCAGGATTTTCTATCATGTGTGATGTGCTAGTAAAACGACTATCGATTAATCACGTAGGTACTATGGAGTGTACTGTGTAGATGAAAGGAGAACTATCTTTGAAAAAGTGTCCAGCTGTACGCAGTAAATAACAGTTGTAAAATCCTCCACGAGTGGTGCTAGCTGCAGCCAAAGGGTATGGAATGAATTATGGAGTGTAGGAATGAATGTAACCGTTGGTGACAAAATATAAATTATTACTGGAATATAAATTATTACTAGAATTACTGGGTTAATACCAATATATTGTGAAAAATATGACCTAAAATAGCTGAAATAAAAGTTGCTAAATGATTTAAAATTTACCTTGTTGCTACTGTAGCGCCTTATTTTATATTAATTGGCCATTAGTTTCACCCTAATTTAACGCCTTTTAACGCATTTCCGCGGACACTTTTTACATACAGAGATATTCCTCCTCTATCTACACTCCATAGCTGTAGGTACCTACCTAGCAAAGTTTGCGAAGTAAATAGTAATACGTCATGCTGTTTTATGTACTTTGTAGGTACCTATATATTCTGTAAAATATGCATTTAAACAAAATAACAATAATAATAAACAGAGCGAAATTAATTTAAAGGTTCCTTGTAGTTCAAGTAGGTACTACGGAACCCTAAAAAGGCCTGTCGCCATTTTGGTTTTATTTAATATTTTGATTTAACGCTAAGACCATAGAATAATTATATGACCTGTTAGGACGGGCTTTTTAGACTTGTTACAAACTTACTACTGATTTGTAAAATGTTTTAAAACTTACTTATTTTGCTTTATATTTTATCACTTTCCACATTTCGTGTGAATAATTTTGATTTTGATGTAAAATTTGAATTATTTTTTATTATTTCATACCAGTACAATTTTTTTTGTACAGCGCAATAAGAGGTATAGGTATTTAAACGGTCCATTCACTATCCTGCATTGCAGTCCTGCTGCAGTCCGCCGTGCAGGCCTGCAACACCATTCACTATCCTGCGTGCAGTCCGCCGGCTTATGCAGGATAGTGAATGGTGTTGCAGGCCTGCACGGCGGACTGCAGCAGGACTGCAATGCAGGATAGTGAATGGGGCCTTAGCAAGAAGTACCTACCAAACCTATCACTTACCAAAGAGAAATCATTACGTGGCAGGTACCCATCTAATACCTTATTAATAGTTATTAGTTTCTAAGTCAATGGGTACCTTGCATAGTCTGTCAAGAAAGTGAAGAAATCACAGATAAATTAAAAAGTGGCAAGATCGTAGTGTCATCCCTTTCAAATCAATAAAGAAAAAAGGGATGACACAACGATTTTGCCACTTTTTAATTTTTTCACTTTCTTGACGCACTTTAATAAGTTTTGAGATCTTTGGTACCTTGGTGCCGTGGTATAAAAAAAAAACTACTATTAAAATCTTGTCGGCTGTACACTCTCGCCGAGACACAGCGAGGCGGCCCGAGTGCGAGAGTGTAAATGGCAATGATTAATGTTTCTTTGGTCAATGGTAAATGGGTGCGCTCGCCTCGTCTCGCCTGTCTCGGACTCGTATTTTGCGCCCGAGAAAAAAGGGTCTCGCGAGGAAAGCGAGCGCGTTACTGTACACTCTCGCGTTTTTCACTACTAGTCGCGCCGCTAGACAGTACAGAACATAAAAATAA
This sequence comes from Polyommatus iphigenia, assembly GCA_963422495.1. Taxonomy (NCBI): domain Eukaryota; kingdom Metazoa; phylum Arthropoda; class Insecta; order Lepidoptera; family Lycaenidae; genus Polyommatus; species Polyommatus iphigenia. The sequence continues at coordinate 7,797,905 of OY730184.1, forward strand.
CAATAATAAACGTCATTATCAGTCATTATCTGTGAGAAATAGGGGTCAGATGTTGGACAGTGAACCAGTAGTATACAGTGGCCACTGACCTCCATTATACAATGTATAATAGAGATCAGTGACAGTGGCCCACCATTCATATCTTACGAATGGGACGTTGAAAATTCGTGCCATAAACGCGAATAAACTTGTTTCTCGACTCAATCTTCCATGCCCAATCGACGGTGCGCTCCCGCCGTAAACATTCGCGAAAGGAGACTATAATTGTTTTGCATACGAAAAACTTGAAAATTACGTAAGTACAATTTTGATTTCTAGTGCATTTTCGTTATTGTTTTTCATTACCTACATATAACACCCTTATAGACTGACCATTGACGCATCTTTTGTGTATACTAATAATTATTATAAGCGTTTACTTCATTAACATATTTACTCTTAAAAGAAAATAAATCATAGTCGTGCACAGTGGGTCAAAATAGGGCGGTACACAGTGAACTGTGTAACAGTGTACCTGAGCCACTAAAAATGCTTTAATAATTATAATAAAAACATTCTAAGCACAGCATTTATATTTGTTTTATGTAATTGTTAAAATGTTTATTTTAAATTGTTAAAAAAATATGTTAATTTTAATGTTGTTTAATTTTTACGCAAACAAAACATTTATTTCCATATATATAACTGATGTTTTAATTATTAATAATTTTACGAAACAAATTATATCACTAATAATTTTATTAAACAAATTATATCACCTCCAAATTAATAAAATTTAGGTGTTGGTTCACTGTAGGCTAACCCCCTGGTTCAGTGTGTACATAATATGGTAGTACACAGTGAACCATTTCCCGACTTTTAAAAAAACAGTAACTGTTAAATTTGCAATAGACTTAAAGCTGAAATTTTAATGCAAATTCAAAGTTTAATAAACAACAAATAATACATATCAAGAACATCACGATTATAATCACTCTCGGTGAAGTTATGAGCTTTCAAACTTTTTCTGGGCCACTGTTCGACAGATCCCCTAAAATTAAATATGATTATAGATCTTTGGATTACAATGATATCTTTCGATGCATGGTGATCAATGGTGATCATTGATCGTAGATACGCTTTCGCCATTTTTATTATTTTTGTATTTTTATTGTGTAAATATTTGGTAATTATTACTAATTATTTATAATAGCTCATAGCACAGAGAGCTACGGCAGCAAGAGAAGTGTTTTCGTCCATCTCATAGAGAAAAATAATGGTCCATCTTCTCTGAGTTCATGACTGCGATTGAACTAAGCGAGAATGTACATGATCGCACTCGGGCAAGGGGCTCTCGCACGAGACTCTCGCCCGAGAGCTCTCGGCGAGACTCGAGAGTGTACAGCCGACATTATAAAATTCTCATGTCGCGTTGGTCGTCACTCGGTACACATTATATAAATGTTTTATTATTAACATAATTATTTTGTTTACATTTTTCGGTTGTCGTAAAAAATGTTAGTAATGTTTTATAAATTTTAACAAGACATAGAACAAAGTACAAACCGCTTTTTGAACTTGAAATGTGTGCTGTTGCCTGTTTGCTCATTAAAAAAAAAGCTTCTTTCTTTTTTTTTTTTTCTTCTTTTTTGGCAACTTGACACAAAGGATGTGTATGTTGTGCCACAGACAAGGTAAAAAGGTAAGGAATATGGCGGGAAAACCATATTCCTCCTATTATAATTTTCATCATCGTTTTCATGTATCGTCAGATCTAAAGTCTAGTCAAAGTCTAAGTAAAAGTCAATACAGTCACAGGAGTCAAGTCTGTTGATTCAGTAAAGTGGTGGACGCTTTACTGAAACTTTCGATGGAGTTTTGGAGGGAACACAAAATAGCACGTTTCTGGATATTACATCACTTTCCTACACTTGTGCATGAACACGAATATCTAATGGTTAATATTCTACCAATATTACACATTAAAAACCCAGCTAACACAATTTTAGGAAAATAAAACAAAAACACAACAGCACTCTTTCACATGCCCGCCAAAACTCATTGCTTCTTTCTTATCTCTGGTAAACGACAATTTTAGGCTATGTTCCTAAATGTACTGCGACCACTGCACAGTGCTATCACTGTAGAAAAAATCGTTCCGTAATGGAGTTGCAGTACACTGCCGCAGTACCCTAGTGAAATATATGACGTCATCAATCGTCGCCATATTGTACTGTGAGCACTGGCATTTTCGAGGTAAGGCACTCGCAGTACTTTGATCACATGATCAGTCAACTGTCAAAAGTCAACTGTCAAGTGTCAAAACCACTCGAGTGTCTTACGTTTTAAAACAATACCCACAGTTTAATCCCAAAGTTATAAATTTCTGTAATTCATGAAGCCCCAAGCGGCCACATCCGGCCGCGATAACAATGAAAAAGCTATTGTGTCTCGTTTTGCCACGACTGATGGGTGTATTTTATTATTATTTGGATTAATAATACACTGGAAGAATTGCAAAAATTAACCTTATTAGACGGGTTGAAAATGTTCAATACGAGCTGTCAAAAATGCGGCTGATAGTATACTGGATTGCGTTCCGTTTTAAATAGTAACCAGTATACCAACAGTATACTAACTATAAAGGAACGGCTTCGCAGTATACTAAAATGACGTCACACTCTGCAGTGGTCGCAGTACATTTCGGAACATAGCCTTAGTTCCTGTCATTTCAACATTTGTCATTGAACAAAAATACGAAATCATACAAAATGGCTGAACTGTAAAGACGTGTATTATGAATTTTATCACAATGGAGCCTAAAAACGATTATTTTTACCAAGAAGACCAATCTGCAAGTTATTTGGAAGTTACAAACTACATCAACAACAGTGATACTGTGTGTAACGGAAAGAATAGAGTGATTTTTGACGACTCTGGTCCTAGCATATTCCAGGACATTGAAGATCTTTTGGACTTTTATAGACTCGCTCACAAGCCTTTCCCGTTTATTTATAAGTGTGTTTTAAGTGACTCAAATATGTTTGCGTGAGTGAAAATGGCTTAGCATCCTCTACGAACATTAATAAAAAAAATGATGAATAATTTTATTGGTTTAGATACGCGCAATAGGCGCAACCTTAACACCACATTTCCACCGATTCACGTTCCTGTCTCCAATTATAGCACCAAGGTTCAAACAAAAGAAAATATGAATGACACATACAACCAAATGTTTCTAAACAACCTACATTTGATACCGGATCCTCTGAAGAAGAACCTTGCTGATTCTGTAATTACGGATAAAGATATTAACATGACAAAAACAAAGGAGTATATGCCGAAGGAGGTTGAAAAACCTTCCAGCAGTCAAACATCAGACTTCTATCCCAAATTGAGAAATATTATATCGGGGGTCATCAATGTCATGGGAGCCATGTTCCAGTGGCGGGATTCGTCGCCTGCCTCCCAATATTACGATTGCTTCGAGGGTGACTATATAGAAAATAGTGATGAGCCTATGCCAGGATCTGTACCTTGGCAGTCTGCCAACCGTGATGTTCAAAATAAGAATGGTTGGGCTCAGAGTATATTTGATGATAACAATGAAACCAATTGGAATTCCGAAATCATGAGTAATTGTAGCCCTGCTTTAACGGATGACCAAATTAACCAGGTATGCTTGTTGTTAAACGGTGAGTCAAATTATATACAAATACCAAATTCAAAGTCAAAGCCTTTTGAGTCAGGTTCAGTGGATGTGTTTGAAGATGCATTTTGTCCGGATCAACTGAGTCTATCGGGTGATTCATATTTAGAATATCATAGTCCATATTGTTACCAGGAGGAATTGTTCAACTCTTATGCTTCAAACCTTAAATCTAAACTGAACACAGAAATTATAGACTCAAAAGAATCCAAAGACATGACACCTAAACATAATAGTGATGGTGATATTCTTTCTGAGTCAGTCAAAGAAATGTCACCAAAGCAAGACAATATTTTACTTACTAATCCAACTCCAGAAGTGTCATTGGTACCCGATAAATGTGATATTGTAAGAAATCCTGAAACAGACAAAGGTCTGTCACCAAGAACTTCACCGCAACCTATTAACGAAATCATAGAAAACCCTGCTTTAGTCATAGAAACATTATCAGCAGCTGAACTCAGTGAAGAATTAACAAAGCCTGATTTGACAAGAGAAGATTCTCCAAAGTTGGACAAAAGTGAAAATATCATTTCCACCATTAAGGAGAATGTAGTTTCCTCCTGTGAGGATAAATTGAACAGATTAAAGGCTCTCTTGAAGTCCAAATGCTCCAAAAAAATAGAAAATTCAGAAAATGACGTCAATACTAAAATAAACAACACATCTGAAAACATTGTCTGTGATACTGTTTTTGGTGATGAAATAAGTATCCCAAGTACAGCATGCTTACGATTAGCTGAGCCTTTCGATGAGGTCATGGGAAAATTCTATTCATCTTCAGTTGAAAGTGATGATTCATTTCAAATAGTTTTTACAGATGATGTAAAAGCGAGCAGATGTAGAATACCATCAGAATGTGAATCGGAAGATTCATTTATAGTCTTTGAAGAAAGTCCCGACAGCTGCTACATTTCAGATGATGTTTTTGGCAACGTACAGATCAATCATTATTCAGATCCAGACACATCAGACAGCGAAGATGACTCCGGATGTGAGTCCAGACTGTGTCCGGACTTCTCCCGGACCGTTGAGGACTTAACAGACTGCAAGTTGTACGATGAGGTGGATAGTTCAACAGTAATTGGACCACACTACGACCACTGTGTGACACCAACATTACAAGATGAAGATAAGAAAACAAGCAAGGACGTGCCACGCAAGAAGGTTAGTACATATTTTTTACGAATAGCTTTAACTGACGATGATAGGTTGTTATTCAAGTTCATATTATTTTAATCTCTCGATCATGGAAAAACGAGACACAATAGCCTTTCTATTGTTATCGCGATCGCATGCGACCACTTGGGGCTTTAGAGATTAATATAATATTATGTTACATCTTTATCAAAGAAAGCTTTCTAGCTTTGTCTTAGTTATTGTCTTAGTCCTTGCCTAGTCTTTGTCAATATACACAAAGATTAGGCCATAGAAAAGAAAACAAAATGAAAATGTTGCATGTATTGATACTTGATAGAAGTTTGCAGAATCTTCTACAGTTATTTTCATTGTTTCAAGAATACATGTTTGCCTTCTCACAAAATTACATTTACTCACAAATCAATGACACGATCTGGTTGAAAAGGTTACAAAGAACATGCTTGAAACTGGTTCTGTTGGTATGCAATATATTAAAATATGTATATTACTATGTAATGAACACTATATATAAAATTTAATTTAATACAAATCAATAATATATTTAGTCCCTAGCTACATTACAAAGTTACTGAGCTTACTATTAGGTGCAAAACAAGTAATACATTAATACCTTAATCGTGGGAATCACAGACACAATAGATTTTCAATTGTTATGCGGCAGCCGGGTGCCGCTTGGGGATTGATGGGTTAAGTTATCAGTTTTCTCTTATCAAGCATAGTATTTGGTACTAAATGATAAGTACTTTATAAAGATACCTGCATGCTTCGTTTTTGTTACTAAACAATAAGTACTTTACAAAGATACCAAGCTTAGTTTTGGCACAGTGCCATGTTTAGATAACAGTACCTTTGAGCTTTCAAGACCTGTTGGCTGTTGCCTTATCAGTTCTTATCAGTAACACCTGGGATAATCAATATTTTCTGCAATAGATAAATAAAAACCCCAAATTTTATTTATCTATTGCATCATGTATGGCCAGAACGACAATGAGAAACCACAAAACTTTATAATAAATGTCAAAACTTGGATTTTTCCACTATAGTGCTAATTATATTAGTACTTCTGAAAACATATTTAAATACTATTACTAATTACTAAGTTTTCTCCCACAATATTTTGTATTTAATGGAAGGATGATATTTTGGCTAGTACAAACATCCATATCCTCCAGCCATGTATTCGTACTTGCTACGTGCGCGTTAGAACGTATCACGAAGGTTGTTACGGTAGGAAAACGTCTTATTTCGTAACTCACAAGGTTTATTATTGTGTGACACCGTCAAGGTCGCGACGTATAAACGAGGAAATAACGCTTTACGAAAGCAATTTAAACCATACATTTTGCCTGAAAACAAGTAGTATAATGGCACATTCATTTCTGCTGTAGTACTTTGGATCGTGGAAAAATAGGTCGTAAATCATGAATTTTATGAAGAAATTTCATATTGGTAAACAATCAATAATAAGTACATAACACAGTACGTAGTACTTATTACCTCAGTGATAACCATTGACCATAAGAAACTAGTTAAAGATCTTTGGTGATAACACAATACAATATTAATTATTATTATACATCCTGTAGCAGCTTTGCATGGTATGAGATAATCAAATAAGCAATTTCATTTTGAACATTCAGCACATTTTTACATGCCGTGTAAACTATAAAAGGTGTTTTTGTTATGAATTACTAGGAATAGTAATTTAATGCTATGTCAGTTTTTTTTTATATTCATTCAGTATTTTGTATCATTTTCACTGATTAATGATTGTAATGTGGTCTGTGGGTAAATGAAAAGGAATCTTAATTTTGGCACGTTTTTTAACATGTCAACAACAAACTCGTATTACCTGACTTAATAATATTATTTTAGTTAAACGTTAGGAAAATAACATACAAATACTTCATGTATTAATTGCTGTTATTTTCCTCTTTAAGTGATACCTAATCTAGTTAGATTTAAGAGAAGCTACAATATACAGTAGTATAAAAGTAGCTATGTATTATTTTTATGATCCAAAGGTCAACGAACCTCAAAAACTCTGAGTGTGCTAGATATGACCAAGTTAATTCATTCATTACAATGAATCGTCATTTTCCCTTGAAAAGTTAGTCATCGTTGTTGTCATAATGTTTACAAAAGTTGCATACTTCTTTTGTTTTGGTTCTTTGTTTGCCTATTGGGCAATTTTTATATCTACAATGCTAACTGTAATAATTTATAAAGTGTACAAAATAATTGCAGTGAAAAAATACAGACTAAAAAAAGATAATAGAAACATTATTTCTTTAATACGTTTGCCGGCTGTGTTTAATGTTTATATTTAGTTAAAGCTTATCAATTTCTTATTCCAATAAGTTTTATTTAGCACTCCTGACAATGTGACCGCTTAAAATACATTCAAAATAAGAGCAGTCGAGATAAAAAGTCAATTGCCGCCATTATCGCGTAGTTATCATTAGTAATACTCGAAGTGAATTGCAACATGCTGGAGCTATCTACCAGACGTGTTCACACACTATTCCGTAATATTTTGACATACTTATTTACTAATACACCTCATGTTTATGGGCTAGGTCGACCTAGTTTGTTTTGGTTGTTATAGAAAAACCTTCATGGCTTTCTTTTTATGCGTAGCTTAGCCACTAAGTAGAAAAAACTCGAAATGCACAAACAATATCATATCATATTATTATTTAAATATTATACACAGTTAGCTTTACACATCCCCGGCGAATTGGGGATAACGGCTGGGGTATGTGGGAATCCCCTGTGTTATGAGTTATGACGTGTAAGGTCTACCCAGTTTTCCCCTTGGTGCTCCACTCCTCGCACATCTATGCCTAGAACTTTAAAACGAGACTATTATGTTGCCCATATTATAACAGCTCAAATATTATCGGCCGTAAGTCGGTCTTATGCCCTTAACCCACTGACAGCCGATACATAATGCATTAACAATTATTACCATAGAAATTTAACGGATTTAAGGTTTCATTTAAGCGTATACTATTTGTATAAAATATCCAAACTTAATCTTTGCTTAAAAGTGAGATGGTCACCGGGCAGTCTAATTCTAATAATGCCCGTAAGTTTATGAGAGTGAGTGTTCTCTACTTTAGAAAGGCTCAGGGTGCTAACTATATTGATAAATGCGATAACACATTGACATTAGAACACAGCTGATAAAGATAGGCAATATTTATTAGAGATAAAGGTTTTCCTTGTTTTGGACCTAGGTAGCTGTGATGCTACAGTTTCTAAATTCTACGACTTCTACTATTTGCACACCTCTTTCTATGACACATTTCATAATAAACGCTATTTTTACGTGATGGTATACTGTTACGACTTACGAGTATTTTGACCCTCACATTGGGATTCAGCCAAGACAAAATTAAATGTAACACATTCACGCATCATTTTGGCCCATCTTCATTATATCAAAAATTGAAAATAAATTACTTATCATTTTCAATTTAATTTGTTTTGAAGTGAAAACTTCTTTAGCGGCGTTGAGCACTTTTGTGGGATGGATAAAAACTGTGAAACCCGCGTCAGATTCTCATGCTGATCGAAAAACCAAGGAAAAAACGTAGGACGGTTGGAGAGTAGTGTTGTAACATCGAAATCGATTAATCGAACAATCGATTGTTTTTTTTCGATTGTCGATATTTTTTAATCGATTGTAAGGGTTTCGATTAATTAATTAAAACGATAGTTTTTTTTTTTAACCTATTTTCATAAAAAATGGGTTAAAAAAAATAATGCACAACGTTAATAATCAAGTTTTCACTTCTGCCGGCACTCCCGGAGTGCAACCCGTCTTTTTTTAATAAATTTTATTATTATTATTGAAGTTAATTTTATAATAAAAAATATATAATTGTTTAATATAAAATAATACATAATAAAAATGGAAATAAAAAATAATAATGATAATATTCAGAGTCGAAACGAACTTGTGTCTAAGGTGGACAATTCATTGGAGAAGGTCTCTGAATGGGGTAGACGTAACTTGGTCCAATTCAACCCCGCCAAGACACAGGTCTGCGCGTTCACCACTAAAATGTCACCAATGGTCGTATATCCTCGTTTCGAGGGCACATCTTTAACCATCTCCCCTAGCATTGAAGTCTAGTTCCGATATCATCTAGAGTTCTAGAGGGTAAGGCCAAGTTAGCCTCGAAGAAGCTTGGTGTTCTTAACAGAGCGAGACAGTACTTCAGTCCGGACCAACGCCTACAACTCTACAAGGCGCAGGTTCGGCCTCATATGGAATATTGTTCTCATCTCTGGGCAGGGGCGCCAAAATACCAACTGCTCCCTCTGGATCGTATCCAACGAAGGGCCGCTCGAATTCTTGACTGCCATAGTGTTTCAAACAGCTTGGACCCCTTGGAATTACGCCGAGATGTAGCTTCACTCTGCATCCTCTATCGGTTGTATCACGGGGAGTGTTCTGAGGAATTGTTCGGAATCATACCACCTGCAACTTTTCGCCATCGTCCCACGCGAAAAACATACCATCCTCATCACCTTCATGAGTGGCAGTCTTCCACAGTGCGTTTTTCGCGTAACTTTCTGCCGCGCACTGTAAAACTCTGGAACGAACTGTCACCAGCAGTATTTCCGGAAATATACGACCTGCAAACCTTCAAGAAAAGAGCGTATTCCCTCTTAAAAGGCCGGCAACGCACCTGCAGCTCTTCTGATGTTGCGAGTGTCCATGGGCGACGGTAGTTGCTTACCATCAGGTGACCCGTTTGCTCGTTTGCCCCCTTATATATGTATATATATATATATATATATATATATATATATATATATATATATATATATATATATATATATATACATATACTAGCTTTCCCGGCAAACGTTGTTTTGCCATATTAGTATTTCGCAAACTTATTATTTTATTGAAGTGACTAAATATTAGCATGTCACCATGGCAACGTCTATCTATCCCGTCAAACAAACAATGGTCGCCGTCAGTCTCGAGTTGTAATAATTTACTATTATTTATTCAACAAATACACTTATCAATATAAAAAGTACCCAATAGCCGATTCTCAGACCTACTGAATATGCATATAAAATTTGGTGAAAATCAGTAAAGCCGTTTCGGAGGAGTAGGGTAACTAACATTGTGACATGAGAATTTTATATATTAGATATATATAAAATATTTATCGAAAACGAAGAAATATTATAATTATAATAAATCTATTACAAGCTGTTGCCCGCAAATCCTTTGCGCCAAAAATCGTTTGTCGCGCGGGAACCGTAAATCTTACCGGGATAAACAGTAACCTTTGTCCTTTCTCTCAAGTATCTCCAAACTAAATTTCAGCAAAATCGATTAACCGTTAAGGCGGTATAATTGCGGTATAATTTATCGAAAATAAATTACACCAATTTTATACTTAATTTGTATATAAAGTCGTGAGTGAATACGCTGCGGCCAGAAGCTGCGACAAAACGTAATTTTAATTATTTAAAAAATAACTAGGAGCATTTAAGCAAAATGCTTCTATACGATTTTGAGTTGCAAAGGTGTCTATTAATTAGACTAATTTCCTACAATACACCTATTTTCGTTTAAAAATAATCTTCAAATTTCGTATTTTTAAGAGGTCATTTCGAAAATTAAATGTATCGAGGCAAAATACATTAATCGTGTTTCTAGTTCTTCTCAAACCTAGATAAGGCTATGAAGATATGTTTAACTCATTACCAGATTTGTAACATTTCTGAGGGTCCTATAGTAATACCACAGTGTAAATAGCTACAGTGGTCCAACGCCTTTAAAGTCGCGCGAAATGCCGCTTTTGTATAGGTATTCGTCATTGCTTCAGGGTTGTCACAATAATGGGTTTTATTATAATCTGTTATACATTTTATGTATTCGTAGTATTTGTATGTAGAGTACTAGGAATAACAAAAAAAAAAGATATAGACAGCGGCGTGCACAAGATTTTGACACTGGTAATGCAGCGATATCGGTTCAGTAGTTTTGCAAAGCAAAACAGACAGACAAACGGACAAAAAGAGATATTTTCGCATAAATTATAATAATAGTGTGGATATAAATTAAAAACTATGTTTTCTAAACTATTAGTATAATTACGTTCTGTTATGAAGAAATAAAAAAAAACGCCATCTGTTGTCACGCGTTGGAACTACAATGAGAGTTTATTTCATCGAAACCCATGGAAATATACCAATTACCATACAACATAATATTGTGCGCTAAGCTAAAATAAATAAAAACGCCATCTATTGTTACGTATTAGAAATACAATGTGAATTTGTTTTCATCGATATTTCCGTGGAAATTAGATAATATATTTTTGCCTCATCAAAATGTAGCCTATGGCTCTCTCAGGCTCTAGACTGTGTACAAAATTTTATTACAATCGGTTCATTAGTTTTAGCATGAAACAAAACAAAACAAATACTTTTTCTTTTACAACTTTTTCATTTTTATATCTAGTATATTTTAAGTACTCACCTAATCAGCTTAACTTTTGTCTTTTCACATAATCAAGGTTCCGGTTACTTGAGATCCGATCCATAATCCGATGTAAATAAATGCAAAATTTTGGCCACCACAAATTATCTTATCCAAGTGAGTGATGGTTATGAATGTACGCAATTATTAATGTTAAACTGTTAAATATTATACAAACTTTCAAATATTAAAATCTAAAATATTCTTAGAAAATTATAAAACCAAAAATAATATAATATAGTACTAACAGTGGTCGATCACATGAAAAAAGCAAATGGCCTCCCAAAACACAAAAAATTTCAGCTATGTAAAATGTAAACAAATATTATAAACCTCACAAAACAAATATGCATGTACATATTATACGTAATTAGTTAGATTTGCGTCTATTCATTTTACTCGGATTATACACGATTGCTCACGACTATTCACGAGTAGTTCCGATCGCCGTCGGCATGGATGGCGCGGGCGCCCGCGCCGGCCGCGGCGCCATTGAATTTCAACCAGAACTCCCCAACTATTATTTAAATATATTATTTATTACTTGGGGTACTTTCCACTGAGAGATCAAAACGCTGAAAATACTACTTCAGCCGACCGCAATTATTGTTTGCGGAAAAAACGTCACTCATGATGTCATTATTTATATAAAAACAGTAATAAAAACCAAATAAATATACATTTTTGCTTAAAAAATTTCACGCCCATGAATATAATATAATATTTTTACTCCCTAAAATACGCACTATATATTTAATTTTTCCCTACTAAAAGTGGGATATCCCCATAGTTGGCAACACTGCTGGGGTCTTCCGCAGAGCTTGCAGTACAATAATCGCATTCGATATTCATGGTTGTGTGCGTTTTCGGCTGTGCACGGACACACTCACACATACGCGCAAGGCAGGCACCTCAACACTTAGCCTATCTTGACCTCTCGTGAACCCGTTCGCGCGTGTACCTGATTACATGTGTATTATTTATTTTTTACTATATTTTTTACTATTATTATTAAAAAATTAACGTCATGAGTCATTTAAAAAGTACGAAAGTTAAATTAAAATATCTGTTATCTGTGAATGGCAAGCACTGCCTTTTTGCCTATAAAGACTGCACGCCCATGGTCATATAGAAGTATTATAAATAAGGAGTTTTATTATAAAAAATACAAATGAGTATACAAAAGCTCAGGGTTCGCATGATATACCTACATATCAATTGATATATATATATATATATATATATATATATATATATATATATATATATATATATATATATATATATATATATATATCAATTGATATGTAGGTATATCATGCGAACCCTGAGCTTTTGTATACTCATTTGTATAAAAAATACAAATGAGTATACAAAAGCTCAGGGTTCGCATGATATACCTACATATCAATTGATATATATATATATATATATATATATATATATATATATATATATATATATATATATATATATATATATATATATATATATATATATATATATATATATATATATATATATATATATATATATATATATATATATATCAATTGATATGTAGGTATATCATGCGAACCCTGAGCTTTTGTATACTCATTTGTATTTTTTATAATAAAACTCCTTATTTATAATACTTCTATATGACCATGGGCGTGCAGTCTTTATAGGCAAAAAGGCAGTGCTTGCCATTCACAGATAACAGATATTTTAATTTAACTTTCGTACTTTTTAAATGACTCATGACGTTAATTTTTTAATAATAATAGTAAAAAATATAGTAAAAAATAAATAATACACATGTAATCAGGTACACGCGCGAACGGGTTCACGAGAGGTCAAGATAGGCTAAGTGTTGAGGTGCCTGCCTTGCGCGTATGTGTGAGTGTCCGTGCACAGCCGAAAACGCACACAACCATGAATATCGAATGCGATTATTGTACTGCAAGCTCTGCGGAAGACCCCAGCAGTGTTGCCAACTATGGGGATATCCCACTTTTAGTAGGGAAAAATTAAATATATAGTGCGTATTTTAGGGAGTAAAAATATTATATTATATTCATGGGCGTGAAATTTTTTAAGCAAAAATGTATATTTATTTGGTTTTTATTACTGTTTTTATATAAATAATGACATCATGAGTGACGTATATATATATATATATATATATATATATATATATATATATATATATATATATATATATATATATATATATATAGGATATTATATATCATGAATCATGAACCATGATATATAATATCAATTGACATTTATGCTTAATATAATATATCAAAATTGATGGCATTTATATTTAAAAATGTAAAATAATGTTTTCAATGTAAAAAATCTTACATCAAGTCGTAGTCTAAATACACAGGTCTTATTTTCCGAGAGTTTCACAAGCCTAGGTCATCAAAAATTTGCTATTTGACACGTCACATGACATTAACTAATCATAGCCGTCGACGCGGCTTGTAACTTAGGCTTATGACACCCACGTGACCCCCTGTTTTTCGGAAGAAAATTCCTTGTTTGTTATTATACTATTTTTATACCATTTATACCACGTGTTAAGTTAATTCGACTGATAAAATTAATACCTGTGTTTCGCCGAGTGAGTGAGTTTACCCGAGGCCCAATCCCCTATCCTTTTCCCTATTTCCTTCCCTACCCTCCCCTATTACCCTATTCTATCTTAAAAGGCCGGCAACGCACCTGCAGCTCATCTGATGCTGCGAGTGTCCATGGGCGACGGAAGTTGCTTTCTATCAGGTGACCCGATTGCTCATTTGCCTCCTTATTTCATTTAAAAAAATTGATACTCAAAAGTATATATCGTTGATTTTTACTTTATTTGAAAACTTTGAATATCAATAATAAATAAATGAGTTTAATTTTACTTCCCTATCTTCAAATTATCAGGCATACAAATTATTTCGAATCAACTACGTTACGAATTAAGTGACGAAAAAAACATATCAGAGTATGAAATTTGTATGTAATTTTGAAAATTCAAAATATCAAAAATTAAAAAAAAATCAAAAATATCGGATATAAATGTATATTATGTATTTAAATAAGTACATACATACAAACACAAACCACAAAACAATTAAATTAAAAAGCGTCAACCCCGGCTGACGTGTACCGAACGAGTGTATGGCAGTTCGGTATCGCTACCGCGCCTCTCTCACCCCGCACGCCCCGCACGATTGCTCTGTCTAGACGTGTTCGTTGGACCACTGTAGTTATTTACACTGTGGTATTACGTCAAAAAGGACAGTTTCATCAATATAGCGCCTTAAGCGGTTTGGGCGTGAAGAGGTAATAGACAGACAGACACACTTTCTCATTTTTAGGGTTCCGTACCCAAAGGGTAAAAACGGGACCCTATTACTGAGACTTCGATGTCTGTCCGTCTGTCTGTCTGTCTCCAGGCTGTAACTCAATAACCGCTATAGCTAGACTTCTGAAATTTTCACAGATTGTGTATTTCTGTTGCCGCTATAACAACAAATACTAAATACAACAAACGTTATTTTTTGGCCTTTTTTGTTTTATATCAATAATGGCAACAGGTAGGTACTTGAATTTTTCTGAAAGTCCTTATTTATATGCGTAACTACTTAAATATTTAATAATAATATTAAAATAAAATAAGAAAACTAAATTAAAATGATGGAAGCCCTTCCATACAAAAACACAATTTTTGCAAAATTGTGTTTTTTGCTTTGTTTTTTGTATGGAAAAGCCTAACTGCTCAACAATGGTACGGAACCCTTCGTGCGCGAGTCCAACTCGCACTTGGCTGATTATTTATAATATTATAATAGTAAAGTATGGATTCTGAATATTGTAATTTGTAGACGTATGTAATCCTTGCAGCGGCATGGTGTTCCTTTAACTATGTATTCATAAAAACATTCCGAGGACAGACATCAAAATCTTTTACTCGGAATAGGGTATTGTATCAGATAAAGATATCAACCGTATATTTAAGGTATCTGTTTTGTCACTACTAATTTTACCATAATAGAGGAAATTAATAATATGATAATGTTAAAATACCATGAATACTTGCTTAAAGACGAAAATCACCTAAAAATGGTTTACCGCATTGTATTTTAGATACTGTGTTAGTCATTTGCTTGATTGAACAGAACTAGTGGGCTTGTCATGAATTATTTTGGTCCGCGTTTACAGTCCGTTTACATTTAATTTTCTCCTATGAAAGAATCTTCATGATGGTGAATCATGAAATAAAGATCTTTTCTGTCTCATCTTGTTCCTGCCTTTTCCTTTTTATGGTTTTGTAGTCACTACTATCTTTCAATAATTATGCGTTATTTTAATAAGTGGTTTTAAATAATAAATCAGCTTATTTGTATCATTCAGTAGGGGAATCCTCAGTTACTTTAGGTACCTACTTCGTAATAAAAATATGACAGATATTATCTTATTATGTATGGACATTGTATGATGTATCTAGATAAAATGAATAGGAAATATTTATACCAAATTGCTCTAATCATTATTTTATCTTGCTCAATGATATGGTGGAAAGTCAATGACGAAAATAATATTTCGTCCATTATTAATAATTTTGATAAAATTTGCTATTAATATTGATCCATTAATGAATAATTTATGTTGATAACATTTGCCAATATTGATGGAGCTTAAAAATAGTTGCCAATACATAAACCGCGTTTCAAAGATTCGTATATTATAATTGGTAGGACTTGGTAGGACTTAGAAGACTTTATTCGGGGAATTGAGACAAATCACATATGTTTTTCCTATATATTGCGTAACAGGAATTTCCTCGAATTTAATGACTAAGATTACTTGAGATAATAATAATCGGTCAAGGAAC
This sequence comes from Polyommatus iphigenia, assembly GCA_963422495.1. NCBI lineage: Eukaryota > Metazoa > Arthropoda > Insecta > Lepidoptera > Lycaenidae > Polyommatus > Polyommatus iphigenia. Next base: position 7,814,153 of record OY730184.1, read on the forward strand.
TGATGACGTGTTGATGACTCAGTGGTGCCACGTCACACGCCTACATGACCTACGTTTAAAATTAACGGACGATTCGCCGTGTGAAATAAGTGGATTCCTAATTTGGTATCCATCGTATTCCTAATGTGGATATTGGTGAATCCTACTGCAATAGTTAAGTGTGTGTGTGTGAGTAATGTTTTTAACTGAATGATTGCTACTATTGCATCAGGATCCGTATATATGAATTCAGAGATAATAAGGGGTAAGCCGTAAGTCCCAATACCAACTCTATGGTATGTTGAGCATTGTCCTTTCATATTATCATTTTTTGTTAGAGCATTGTCGGAGGTGCGATGTATATCTTGAATCTTGATGTTCCGGGTGGTTCCGTCAGTATTTAGTATTGCCAAGTTTAAGTAGGTAGGGCTGCGCCAGCGTTGCCAGATTTTTTTGTGCCATGTCGGGACTTTGGAACTTTTCGAGTGAAAAAGCGGGATTCTTTAGTCAAAAGCGGGACAAAGTAAAAAAAAGGTATAAAATCAAAAGTTTTTTGAATTTTTATCTTTTTATTTGTGTTAAAATAATGTTTACGTGACAAGAGATAGCTAAAGTAGCAGTGGCGTGGGGTGAAAAAAAATAAAGGTAAAGCCGGACCAAAAAACGGCTAACTCGTGAATAAGCAAAATTTCAATTCTTGTAAAAAAAACGTGCAATAAATTACATACCTGTATTAAGTGTGTTAGTTTACCTTTTCCATAACTACTAGGGTGCTTTGCTTGCATTGTGTGCGTTGCATGCAGTGTTAGTGTTGTTAGTATTCACCACCTTCACCATACATGACATCACTGGTATTATATGAACAGTGCATGTCGAGTATGATAAAAGTGGCTTTAAAAAAAGCCGTTTTAAGCACACGTCACTCACACTCACACACCAAAAATAAGTGAATCCTGACTTGCCAGTGTAGATGTTTGTTACTCAATCATGCAAAAACTGGATTTAGATGAAATTTTGCATGCATCCCATGTCAAACATGGAAAGGAACATAGGCTACCTGTCTGAAGTCCACGCAGACGAAATCGCGGGCAAAAGCTAGTAGCAAAGAAATATCAGCAGAAATACGTACCTAAATGTTTAATTTTGTTATTTGTCGTCTGTCGTCGTTATTAAATATTATTATAAAATATAATAGGTAATCCGTAAGACAACAGTCAATTTGTACTAATGCTGCCATTTCTCACCTAACCGTGTCACGACAAATTACAAAGTAAGTAAAACAAACCAACCTTTACGATGTAACAAACAAAAACACAACACAACACTTGGCAAGTAAAATTTCACTACTTTCGATTCTTTTAAACTATATAATATTACAATCAAGCTAGCCCACTAACTTAATAAACAAAATTTTGCATATTACAATAATAACAGTACAAAATGAGTGCAAATTAGCGAGTAATATAATTGTTTATGTAAATTAAAATGACAGCACGCGCCGGTCGGCCGGTGCAATTAGCTCTGTTGTGATTGGACGAAATCTTTTAAAGCGAAACATACGAAACTAAACCTTAACACATGACAAATAAAGACTAGGTAGGCTATGTGGGATCGGCTTGTTGTTCGACAATATCGACGAGTCGTTTGCATGTAGTAGTAATGTGTATGTGTGCGTGAATTTCATACATTTCAAATGTTTGGATTCCCGATGTTTTGTGCGAGTTCCCCGGCAGTACGTACGCGTTCTGAGTGCGATCGTAAAAACGGGTATGTGTGCGTTTGCGTGATTTTAAATACATGGCGAATTATTTTTATGAAATTGTAGGAAGCGGGGTAAGCTATAATTATTAATAATAAAAAATGTATATATTAAAATTGGCCAAGGTAAGCCGGTAGGAATCGTGTTCTATGGAGGCTTCGCCACTGTAAAGTAGCCAAAGAAATTCCACCCCTCTACCTCCCACACTCTTATCTTCATTACGCATCTTTCTTTCTCAGCACGCTGCACGTACGTTCGGGCTTTCCTCGAAAAGCGGGACTGAGTCTGTCCCGCGCGGGACATTTAATTTTCATGAAAAAATCGGGACGTCCCGCCAAAATCGGGGCGTCCCGCCAAAATCTGGACGTCTGGCAACGCTGGGCTGCGCCCACTACTATCTCTTCGGGTGCAGCAAGTCCTATACAAAGTGTAACAAAAGATACTGATAATACTTTAGGGTTTGTGTGTGTCTCTTATATAGAGTTCACAGTGAAAGTAGCAGCACTAAAAGAGCAAATTTTTTCTGTGATTTGTAGGGGCAAGCGTCTAAGCGTCATGAAATTTATAAGCGGTTTGACTCCTGATCCCCCCCAGAATGCGGAAAGGCATATCTTCTTATATACAGGGTGCAATTAAACCTTCCTGCCAAATTTTTTCCAGGGCTTTAGGTATCATTAGGCGAGTCCATTTAACCAAAAAAATTGGGTGTTATTTTTTTTCAATGACAATATTTTATCCCATTTAAAATCGTTGCAGAACGGTCACTCGCGGCGCGGGGGATTGATAGTTGGTGAGGCGGGAGGAGGCGCGCGCGCGGGGGCACATCACGCGCGGCCGACGCATCGTGTCCATTAATTGTAGTGTTTTTTAGGATAACTTTCGGAAGCTATTTCTCAACATTTTAGTACTGAGTGACTATAAAAGAAAAAATACGTGTATTTTTATTTTTAACAAGGATCAATATATCAAAATTTAGCAGGAAGGTTTAATTGCACCCTGTACAAAAATGGATTTTCAATTGTGTTAGTCGCGCTAAAACTCGAAAACGGTTGAACGGATTGGGCTGATTTTAGTCTTAAAATATTCGTAGAAGTCCAGGGAAGGTTTTAAAGTAATTTAAAGTGACACGAAGTTCACCGGGACAGCTAGTTATCTTTATTTATGTTTGTATTTTAATTTCCAGGTCCACTTTTCATCAGATCCGCCGAAGGTTCACGTGATGAGGGTGTGGGCGTACGCGGCGCGGCAGGCGAGGATCGGCGAGTGGGAGCAGCACGCGAGAGACCGGGAGAGATTTAAGTCAAGGTAATTATTATAAATACTATTAGAAAAGTTGATTCCCAGGCAGTTGACGGACCTACGTTATTTGGTCGAGTAATATCATATTTAATGGTAGTCGAGATCTGTTGCAGGTTGCTCGACATAAACAAAGCAACGTAGGCCCGCTATCTGCTTATGAATCAACTTTTCTGATAGTACGTATAATATAGAGATAATCAATAAATTATGCTCTGAGCGTGACTTTTGAGTAACCTGGGGTGGGTGCGTGGATTTGCGTGATTATCGCAAAAGACCAAATTCTTCCCGGAACACTAAATTTAAGAGCATACGCTAACACTGTTTTTCCATACAAACGTATTCCCCAATTTACTCCCTGGACAATGCGTCTAGACAAATGATTTTTTATGCAATATTGGGATCTGTTAAAACTATGCCTCTACATTCGATTTTTTTTAATTTAAATTGCCAAAAACGAATGCCGCGTACCCCGCCAATCAACCGACCATAAAATAAATTTGAAAGATGTTTACGTTAAAATAAAAACGTAGAGGCATAGACTCATTCTTGCTGAAGATATTAAAAAAAATAAATTAGATAGGCTCTATTTTGAAGGAGGAATCAGAGGAATACGTTACCTCGATTTACTGTATCCGTCTCTATCAAAATACACGTGCCGGCGCAGGGTGAAGCGTGATGGCAATATTTTCTTCGTTTAAATTCTACTGTACCCGCGTTCCCTCTTAATCACTCGCGGAGAGTAATAAGTATAGAGATACTATAATAGTAAATAGAAATATGTAGCAATATAGTAATGCTGTTTATAGGTAAAGATAGTATCTATAGGTCAAATGAATACAGAGAAAGGGCAGGCAACTTTCGTAAAATTTTGCACATTTTATTATTATCTTGGATACGAACAGACCGTGTAATTTATCAGTAATTGCCACGGTGAAATTAGATCCAATTGCATAAGAATGCCAAAGTTATAAATAAAAGTAATGCACAAAAGGTAAGTTACCAGGTGATAAGACATTAATGAAAATTCTTTTACGTTTCAGAATAAACGACGTCGAAATGGCTATATCGTGGGTGCTCAAACCACAGCACAGGAAATTGGTCATGTTCCAACGATTCATGCCCTGGTGGAACGCACAGAAGAGAAGAGAACAGGAGGAGAAGAAACAACGTGAGCTGGAACAGCAAATTAAACAACAGGAAGAGCTAAAAGTAGAAAGTACAGAAGAAAAAGGAGAACTGAATAATAATAACGAGGAAATAGTAAAAAATCAGGATAATAATACGACAGAACAGCAACTACAGGAAAGGTTGCAAGAAACACAAAATAACGATACGGAAATAGAAGAGAAAGTAGTAAATAATGAAATAGAATGCAAAGAAAAAGAAACTCCTGAAAAATCTATACCAGAGGAAGCACAAGTAGAAGAAAATAGGAAGCTTGATATAAAAGAAAAGAAGGCGCCAGATAGGGCAAACAGCCAAGAAGCGGAACTTGACAACAATTTCCAATTTGGACACGAACTACAGATGAAAAACCCGTGTGATGTCGTCAGCGACGACAGTGCACCCGCGGCTCCGTCATCGGAGAGTGACAGATGACTGCTAACGAGTAACGAGGTATGCCTGATTTTTTGTTGATTTTACTAAAATATAACATTGGATGACTCGCCGTGACCTTGGTAGTTTTTGTTGTTAATGAATGGATGTTGTTTCTCAATGCTACACATAAATTGTTTAAAATATTGAAATATAGTACGATTTTTACATATACATAGTTTACTATCCAAGTATCCAAATAGGGCTTAAGTTTACAACTAATAAAATGTTTACACGATTAGGGGCCAACCCACACGTATCACAACCACACGACAACCACACCACAACCACGTGGTCGGGCGTATATTTCGTATTGTAAATGAACTGGACCATTTACACGTACCACATTTTGCAGTCGTTGTCGACGACTTGTGTGATATAGACTACAGGTCCACGTCGAAAATGGATGGGTCATATGAACCACCTGGGGACGTATATAGGACGATATGAGAGCATAAAATAATAAGGTTTAGCACTATGCCGTCACTTGTAAGCTGTCCAACTGAGTGCTGGTGAGAATTCAAAAGTGCATGTAGGGTGAGTACATTTTGGTCATATGATCCTGTACGGCATTTTTACCATCGATTGACACATGAAAAATAATAAGAAAGCCCGCAGTGCCGTACAAAAATGATGCGCCAACAAGTCGGTATTTTTATTTTATTTTCAGCCAATTTCCATGATAAATTTGGTCATTTGATTCTATACGGCATACGTTTCATACTGTTTGGATACAGCTTCGAATCAATTATTCCGCAACGCCGTACAAAAATAATGCGACAATAGAAAAAAATAGAGGGTTACAAACCCCTGTTTTTCAGGGGTCCGGGGGGTCATCTGAAAAAGTACGGCTTCGGTTCCAAACATTATTTTAGCACTCAAAAGTACTATTAAAAATAATGCCGTCAAAATTTTTTGTCCATTTTAGTAATAATTTTAATCACATGGTAAGTATACTTGATTTTTTAAGCTGTAAAATTATTTGATTCTGTACGGCGACTTTATTTTTAATAAGATATTGTAAAATACAATTGTTATATAGAGTATTGCCGTTCAAAAGAAACTGTTCTAAAAAAAATAAACAGAAATACAAAATCTGAAATTTTAAATGTTCATAGATTAATAAAATAAAGCAATTTTCTACATTTTTCCTTCGTCTTAAATAGTATTAAGTAAGTAAAGTTCCTTACCATTATAGAGCAAAATTGTGTTTTTTTGTATGGGAGCCCCCTTTAATTATTTCTTTTTTTTAAATATTACTATTGATTTTCAAATTAAAAATAAAATTGAGTATTTTGTGAACATTTCAGGTGTCTACCTGTTGCCATTATTGATATCGAGCAAAAAATTGAAAAAAAATCACGTTTTTTGTATGGGAGCCCCCCTTAAATATTTATTTTATTTTGTTTTTAGTATTTGTTGTTATAGCGGCAACAGAAATACATAATCTCTGAAAATTTCAAATCTCTAGCTATAACCGTTCTTGAGTTACAGCCTGAAGACAGATAGACATCGAAGTCTTAGTAAAAGGTATCCGTTTTCACCCTTTGGGTACGGAACCCTAATAAAAAAACTATTTTTTAGAAAAAAATCGATATATTTCGTTGTATGGACTTTTCTTACATTTCGTTCTATGGATATTTGCTTGAGTTTTTTTTTCTCCTACAAACCTTTGGACTAACGAAAATGTACGGCATGTAAAAAAATATTATCTATGCATAAGATACTTTCAAAATTAATTAATTTTATGTTGATTCAAATCACGCCCCCGGACCACTGGAAAAGAGGGGGTTGTAACCCTCGATTTTTTTTCATTGTCGCATTATTTTTGTACGGCGTTGTGGAATAATTGATTCGAAGCTGTATTTAAACAGTATGAAACTTATGCCGTATTGAATCAGTTGACCAAATTTACCATGGAAATTGTCAGAAAATAAAATAAAAATACCGACTTAGTGGCGCATCATTTTTGTACGGCACTGCGGGCTTTCTTATTATTTTTCATGTGTCTATCGATGGTAAAAATGCCATACAGAATCATATGACCAAAATGTACTCATCCTACATGCACTTTAGAATTCTCACCAGCACTCAGTTGGACAGCTTACAAGTGACGGCATAGTGCTAAATCTTATGATATGAAATCTTAAAATATTTTATGCTCTAATATCGTCCTATATACGTCCCCAGGTGGTTCATATGACCCATCCATTTTCGACGTGGGCCTGTAGTCTAATACCGACACATCGCAACCACAACGTTGCGTCGATGCAACGACAGTGCGCGCACACCGCTCGCGTTCTTCCCGCCTTCCGTTTCATTGATTTTCGTACGTAACGACATCGCAACCACTGGCGACAACGCAACCACGTCGGCATTTTGTCGGTACCACAACGCAACTACAAAAGGCTGCAGCGACACCATTCACACGTCACCACTGCTCGACGACATTTTGTCGTTACGATGTCGTGTGGTTGTGGACTGTGGTACGTGTGGGTTTGGCCCTTATACATTCTACAATATTTTCTATTTATCTGTCAAATGAATTTAAGCAACAAAATATCATGAAACGAGAAAACGTTGGGAAGGGCATCCCTTGTGTCAATTATTATGTTTTTGACATTATATAAACTCTTTACTAATCTATTGTATTTTTCTTATTTCCAGGGCACACACACAACTATAACACAGCGATGCCTTACTACGAAGATCACAACTGAATGACATGTTAAGTAGCTCAAGAGTCAAATGTCCGCCTGTGCTGTAATTAATTAATTTTGTTTTAGAATCGGTTGATAAGTTTAAAAACTAAAACGTTATAAAAATAGGAAAAACTATGTATTTAAAAATTGAAAAAAGGTACTCAAATTAAACTAAACTCTGGATCGGTTTTCATGTTAAAATTGAGTCGTACTTATAGTTAACCCATCAGTCGTGGCAAAACGAGACACAATAGCTTTTTCATTGTTATCGCGGCCGGATGTGGCCGCTTGGGGCTTCATGAATGAAAGAAATCAAAGAAAATATTCAAAAATATATGAAATAAATAATATAAGGGTTAAAATGATTTGAAATAGGATAAAGGTTGAAATGAATTGATCAAAGTCATATTTTCTCCGTTTATGCCAGTAAACGTAGAAATAAGACTTTAACGATTTAAAATCGAAAAAAAATCAGTAATAGTTTTAGTGACACATGCGTGTCTAGCAATGGTACGCTTTGCTCGCTGAAATTGTTGCTAATTAAAAAAAGTAATTAAAAGGAAGAAAAATTTGATTTCGGATAAATATAATGCTAAGTACTGACATACGGTTTTGCTCGATAGTTTTACTCCAAATCGAGCAATAACCACCGTGTGGACCGCAAAACTGACAGCTCGAAGGCTCGCTTCGAGCCGGCTCGATGGAATTAAATATGTCAAATATGTCATTTCCTTCGATTCGGAGTAAAACTATCGAGCAAAACCGTATGTGAGTACTTAGCATTACTGATTTTACCTCTACTATAAAAATATATTTACTGTTTTACCGACATCATCACCTTGTTGTTGTATGTCGTCGCTAGATGGCGTTGGAAGTACCATTAAATCCTTGCCGAGGTGCTACTAAATATTTAACAGTGAATCAAATGTTTAAATTGATAAAAGATAGATTGATAAAATGATACAAATACCATCACACAGGTGAAATAAAGAAGTTACTCCTAGAATTTTAGGAGAAACTGTTTTTATAAATGAAAACATTCATTCGTTATTCTAAGAATGAACTGTTACACAACATAACGAATTTTCAAGAAATGATGTGTGGAATATGAAAGAGGATATTGTAATACTAATACTGCATGAAGTCTTTATAATAAGTACTAACATTGTTCTAATTTGGCGTCTCTTGGTTAGTTACAACTTACAAGTAATGTTCTACCGAAGCTTCACCCAAAAATCGACCTTCGGTGGTACACTGCTTGTAAATCGTCCTTATTAGCACATTCTTAGCCCTTAAGATAAAAAATCCTTTGTTTAAATGAGCTTATGAAATAGTCTGTAACTATAAACATGTTTAGCCTTCCATAGGGGATGCTAACTGCCTAAACATAAGGCCACATTCATGGGCTTGTAAAATCAGTTAAATTTTAGTGATAATGTATATTATTCTATAAGTTATATTGGCAAATGGTAATCAGTGAAAGAAAGAAATAGTATTTGCTACAGTTTGGTTTTGTCTCAAAGAGAGTGTCTGAACACACTAGGCCGAAGTTACGCGGCGTAAATTACGTCTGCAATGTCAAACGCATACAAAATACGGACGGAACGCGACGGAATAGTGTGTCGTCGGTAATTTAAAATACATTGCGGGCGTAATCATGCGGAATTTAAGCCGCGTAACTTCGGCCTAGTGTGTTTAGACACTAAAACTTTTGATATTATAAAGTAAAGATTATTATGGAAATATAATATTCTTTTAAATACTGTTTCTTGATTGCGTGTCTATTCATTAATTTAAAAGTAATTATTATTTTATAGAATTTATAGAAATATAGTATTTTTGTTGCTATTTATTTTGTTTGTTGAAACTGTAAATTGTAAATATGTAGAATGTTTGTATATTATAATATAATATACTTATGCACAACTGATTGTCGTTTGCCAAATACAGGGTAAGTATGATCAACAAGTATAAAATTACACAATATTTTGTATCTTACAACGTCGCAACTTAAAATTTGTGTCTTGCATTTTGTATTAAAATTGTTGCTTTTATAGCTATTTAAATATGTTAGAAGAACATTATATTTAATTTTTTGTGTATCATATTATTCATAGTATTTCCTGCGTTTGATCATTTTTACCTTGTTTTTTGGGTTTATATAATTTAGTTTGTAAATGCACCGAATCTGTAAAGATAAAATTGTATTACGTGTTGCCAGAATAAAATGTTTTATAAAGTCATAATATATTTTTTATTGCATAACTTTTGTCAATTTGGTAGCGACATGTTAGGTTTTAAGATATATACTTTTATTTTTTTAATAACTATATAGAATACTTAATTAAAATAAGAAATGTAGTTGATAAATTATACAGCAACCCATTACTTTTTATTATTATTATATTTGTTACTTATCACCTGTTATCACGATGATAAGTAAATAAAAAAAAATCAATCATCTGTAAACAAATAAGGCATCATTTGATTCAAACGAAATAAACCAATAATAATAATAATAATTAATCGCAACATAATAATATCAGAAAAAGTATTCTCCTCTAATATCTATTTTTTTAAATACATAGTTACAGTACCGCTGCGGATTGGTTGCGACCTTCTATATAGATATTCTTCTAGATATTCTATGACATAAGTAATTCTTCTATACATAATTATTCTAAACAAAACTACGAAACGGATTTGAAAAAACGGGAAAATGTGGAAAAAAACGGGGAAAACTATTTGAAAGGGCCAACTTGAACTACTGGTCCGATTTGAAAAATTATTTCAGTGTTAAATAGCCCATTTATCGAGGAAGGCTTTTATCACGCTAAGACTAATAGGACAATGAGGAATAAACGGGGGAAATTATTTGAAAGGGCTTATCTCGCGTCTTATTGGAGCAATTTTTATGTTATTTGGCACAGATAAGACGTAGACCACGGGAAGGATCATAGGCTATCGATTTTAATCATTTTTTCAGTGGCTATATATTTTATACCCGTGCGACGCCGCACAGTGGTCCGAAATCGCTAAATGGTGGACATTCGCAAAAAAGTTGGATTTTGGTGTGGAAAAAAATACCATCCGATAGATTTTAAGAGGAGTAACAATAAATCCTTTTTAAGTTTTTTATAAAAATGTATATTTAAGGTGAAAAAAAAAAAAATTACGAAAATGTTGTATGGGAAAGAATCTATAAATAGATTTTTTGCCAAAACTACTACGTCATTCTGGTTCATCTTTGAAACAAGTAAAGTTCTAGGGGTATTTAGGGGTTTAGAAAAAAAATTACGAAAATGTACGTGCAGCCTTTTGCAGTAGAGGGGTTCAAAATTTTTAAATAATTTTACTAACTTTTTAGGTGTGGAAAAAATACTATTCGAAAGATTTCCTAAAGAGTAACAATAAATCCTTAATAAGTTTTGTACAAAAATTAATTTTTAAGGCGAAAAAAAATAATTACGAAAATTGTATGGGTAAAATATATTATATAAAATGAGTCCTTAAAAAGCAACAATACTTATATATATTTACAAACATGTATAGCAAAAACAAAATTAAACTAAAATTAACTACGTACTGACTAAACTATTGTAATTATAATAAAATAAAAATTGTAACACACACTAATAACTCAAACAATTTCAAATGAAACTTATAAACAAATAATAATAAATAATAATCAATTAAACCAACGCGCTTTACGAACATAGTGGATCTCCAATGCTATCATCGCCTTGTAATGACACAACTTCACTTTCTTCGTAATCTTCTGATAAAAGAGATCTTTCAAGCAACAGGTCGACTGTGTCTGGATGAAATTCTTGGTGTTTATTTTTAGACAACTTTGGACGAATGTGAGACACATATGGATCAGAGCTTATTAAGAAGTTGTGCAACAAATCTTCATTAGTTTCTGCTCGACTCGTCTTTTTAGTATGCATCTCTCTAGTATTTCTAAATTCTTTATTCCTTGCCTCTGAAGCTTCTTCACTCAAATAGCCAATTGGAATAAAGCCAAAATGCTTACAAATATCTTTTTGAATTTGTGAACACTTGCAGGCATGTAGTACCACGGATAAAGCTTTACATACAGCTCTGTTGTTTCCCTAGAATAATTTCGAAAGTGATCTATATTGATAATTGATAAGGTTCCCAGAAGAAACTGTCTGCAATACAACGTATAATCCCCTTTATTAATTCTAAATCAATTTTCGTTATTTCAGATGTTGTCCTAAAGTCCTGAAAAGAGAGAGATTTAGAATTAATAAAGAGATTATACGTTGTATTGCAGACAGTTTCTTCTGGGAAGCTTATCAATATAGAGATCACTTTCAAAATTATTCTAGGGAAACAGCAAAGTTGTATGTAAAGCTTTATTCGTGGTACTACATGCCTGCAAGTGTTCACAAACTCCTTATACATGCTGATATTTGTAAGCATTTTGGCTTTATTCCTTATACATGGTGCTGATATTTGTAAGCATTTTGGCTTTATTCCAATTGGCTATTTGAGTGAAGAAGCTTCAGAGGCAAGGAATAAAGAATTTAGAAATACTAGAAAGACGAGTCGAGCTTCTGCTAATGAAGATTTGTTGCACAACTTCTTAATAAACTCTGATCCATATGTGTCTCACATTCGTCCAAAGTTGTCTAAAAATAAACACCAAGAATTTCATCCAGACACAGTCGACCTGTTGCTTGAAAGACCTCTTTTATCAAAAGATTACGAAGAAAGTGAAGTTGTGTCATTACAAGGCGATGATAGCATTGGAGATCCACTATGTTTGTAAAGCGCGTTGGTTTAATTGATTATTATTTATTATTGTTTATTTATAAGTTTCATTTGAAATTTTTTAAGTTATTAGTGTGTGTAACAATTTTTATTTTATTATAATTACAATAGTTTAGTCAGTACGTAGTTAATTTTAGTTTAATTTTGTTTTTGCTATCCACGTTTGTAAATACATATAAGTATTGTTGCTTTTTAAGGACTCGTTTTATATAATTTATACGCATACAATTTTTGTAATAATTTTTTTTCGCCTTAAAAATTAATTTTTGTACAAAACTTATTAAGGATTTATTGTTAATCTTTAGGAAATCTTTCGAATAGTATTTTTTCCACACCTAAAAAGTTAGTAAAATTATTTAAAAATTTTGAACCCCTCTACTGCAAAAGGCTGCACGTAAATTTTCGTATTTTTTTTTTCTAAACCTTAAATACCCCTAGTAACTTTACTTGTTTCAAAGATGAACCAGAATGACTTAGTAGTTTTTGCAAATATCTATTTATAGATTCTTTCCCATACAACATTTTCGTATTTTTTTTTTTCACCTTAAATATACATTTTTATAAAAAACTTAAAAAGGATTTATTGTTACTCCTATTAAAATCTATCGGATGGTATTTTTTTCCACACCAAAATCGAACTTTTTTGCGAATGTCCACTATTTAGCGATTTCGGACCACTGTGCGCCGGGGCGGGTCGCTATAGTAATATATAATTTAGAATACAAGAATTATAATTTACTGCAATGTTTACAGGCTAGCAGGCAGAGATAGACAGTAAACAAAAAGTTTTGTTCGACATTTGACAACGTTTCTGTCCATATTCTGATATGACGTGTGCAAAATGTGGGAATCAAGTGGGAATTTAGTCGGATTATATGTACTGTTTTTACATCCGTGATGTACTGTATGTGCACTAGCACAGTGGTCCCCAACCTTTTTTTCATGCGGGCCACAAACATGTTTTGGTCTTGGTGTCGCGCCGCAACAAAAATTTTTTAGGGTTAAAAAATAACTTTCTTCAAAATTAAATTTTAAAATTGAAAAAATTTAACGATTATCACGTAGACTTTACGTTATTTTGCCGGTGGGCATGACTTTCAAAATTGTTTAACATCACGCGGGCCACAAATAAAGTCCCGGCGGGCCGCATGCGGCCCGCGGGTCGCGGGTTGGGGATAGCGGCACTAGCACTACTAGGTACTAACCACCCCCCTCTGCTCCGACCTTTGCGTAATATTCCCTATTTAAAAAAAAGGCGTAGGGCCGGTTTCACCACTTCCTGATTAGTGCCGGATAGGCTATCCACCACTTGAGTGTGACTTATGAGTCACATAACACATAGTGATCATCACTTATGTCATGGGCGTACCCAGGATTTTATCTTGGGGGGGGGGTCCGACCGAAGCTTCGCGGCACTGGCCAAGTTTTTTATTTACACTTCGGAGTTCGGGCGGACATTAGTAGCCAAGTACAGGTAAGTTTGTTTGTACGCGTGTATTGTACAAGTAATTCGTGAACTGCTGGACCGATTTTGATGTAATTTCGCACAGATATTATGGAGTAGTCCAAAGTACATCTAAGGCTTGATACTTTTTACGGAAAAATATTCGGGGGGGGGGGGGGCAACATACCTGTTTCGAGAAGATGGTCGGTCTGGTATATTGAAACAAAAAATCATGAAAATTTACTTTTATTAATCTGACTGAAAAGATATTTTGTTTCCGACAATTCATTTTACGTAGAGTAGGTAACTAGAGTATGGAGAATCAGGAAGTGGTAAAACAGACTCTTAACGTAGTTGCTAACTGTAGATAACAGGTGGCGCTAGGAGCACCTATAGCGAATACGGCAATGAAATTCAAATAAAACCACGTAAAATTCATGTTGCTCATAATAACATATTCCGAGTAAAAACAGTTTGTCAACAGATTGCGACAGTGATGTCTTGGTAGTCGGTGGGTATATGGGCCATGGCTTAACTGAGCCATAGCCTTCGTGGGCCGTCGAGCGTGTTGAGTGGCCGCCCGAAACAACGTTGTTTTACCATCATGTTACGTGTACTACTTAGTTACTATAATATTTTCGTTGAATTTACCATGCGATGTTGTTGCTGAAAGTTATCTCTTATTATATAAAATTCTCGTGTCACAATGTTAGGCCGCGTACTCCTCCGAAACGGCTTTACTGATTTTTACCAAATTTTATATGCATATTCAGTGGGTCTGAGAATCGACTACTGGGTACTTTTTATATTGATAAGTGCATTTGTTGAATAAATAATAGTAAATTATTACAACTCGAGACTGACGGCGACCATTGTTTGTGCGACGGGATAGCGATCGACGTTGCCATAATGTCATACTTATTTAGTCATTTCAATAAAATAATACGGGCGAAATACCTACTTTATATGGCAAAGAAACGTTTGCCGGGACAGCTAGTAACTGATTAATTAAGTGTAAACATTAGTTAGGCTTAGGAGGTATATCCAGAATACATTTTGTTATAATATCTCTCATATATCTCTCTATAATCTGTTTTATTAGTCATTGTTATACTTATGTGTACCTATATATCTGGACGTTTGTGTATCAATAATCAACCCACAAAAAATGACGGATTGAGTTATGAATGCAGTCTTGTTCTTTAGATTTTTTGTGGGTTGATAGTTGATACATAAATGCTTACAGCTTAACAGTGACCATCTATTTATTACAAAGAAGTGCTGCAGACTTCATTCGGTATATTTTTAATTTCAAATTCATCTTTCTTGCAACTGTTAAATCGGTACCTCCTTATAGTCAAATATTAGAGTAGTACCATACTAGGTAGTACACTACCCATTAGTATCTTGATATTTATATTGGTACTATAGGTAATATTACAGTAGTGCCTGCTCGGTTGCAAACCGACCTTGATGCCTGCGCTGGACGCGGAAATGTCGCGACATTTAATTTGCCGTGACGAATCTGTACTGAGATCGGATACGTGACTGACTGGTGTCTGCTAGCAGGGTAGATCTATACTGGGGACAACCACATCGGGACAATAGTGGATAGAATTATTTACATCTATTATATAATAATTGTGAAAATCTGAAACTCATAACTGGTCGCTGTTAAACATTAGTGTCCTAACCCACAATTTTTTTTTAATTTTGAATGCATTCTTGTTCTAAAATCTATCATCTAAAGAACATAACTGCATTCATAACTCAATAGGTACATTTTGTGGGTTAGTACACGAATACTTAACAGCGTCCAACTACCTATAGGACTTATAGCAGTGATATATAGGTAAACACGGGCATATTGGGCTTTTATGGGCGTTTATCCGTCTATCTATAGTCTATACCACGAGCTGTGGTCTTAAGCGCCCCACACATTAACAGTTCGCCGGCAGGCCATCGCCTGGCCGTTAATCGGAAAAGACCACAGACGCACAGTTCCCCGGACGATTTTGTAGATTTTGTATCGGCAGTCAATGACTGTCAGGCGCCCTGCCGACCAGAGCCTGCAGGCGGACTGTTAATGTGTGGGACCCTTTAGATACTCTACATCGGTAGATGACGAAATGCCTAGAGGCGTTTTGGAGATTCATAAGCATTTTTCCCTGGGTGTCTGTCAACAAAATGAGCCCTGATAGAAGTTTATACTTTATTACGATATATTACGTTGGGTATTTTCGCATTGTTTTGAGAAAAGTTAGCATTTAAATATTAATTATAGGTTTTAATAAGTATACGAATAACTGCATTGCTGTATAGCTTCTTCTAAGGTGTTACACATTTTTTTTTATTATGTGTTTTACCATACTCAGAATAAGTTCGTTAATATAACAATACCCATATTATAAAACAGCTATAAAACAGAAGAGAAATTCATTGACAAAGCCTATCGCGCCACCTAAAAAGGATCCCTGAAGCAGTGTTGCACATAATTAGGGATGTGCCGATCATGACTTTGGCCGACTAGCCGACTAGTCGGCTGCAAAGAAGCCGACTAATCGGCCGACTAGTCGGCCAAGCCGATCATGGTTTCGGAAGTTTCCGTAACGCTTTTTTACTGCTGTTTCGCGGGTAAGTCGCACACGCCGCCTGCAAACGTGTCGAATCGTGTTAAGTATGTTAACTTCGCGTACGTTACTTTATTTTGTTTCTATGATACAGTTGATGGTTTTCATTAAATATTTCATGTACATGAAATCTCCATTTAATAATACATACTTAATTTGTTGTTAAAATTATTATATTTACAAAAATAATTTCTTTACTAGCAAGTAATTTCAGAAACACTTCATTTAATTTTAAAATGTGTAACACTGATTGAGTGTGATCTAAGCACATTATAAATATAATAATCTAGGTTTTCTTAATGTAATTTCAATAATAGCAAAAAAGTAAAAAGCCGATTAGTCGGCGCTTTTTGCCGACTATTTGCCGACTAGTCGCCGACTGAAAAAGTGGCCGAATAGTCGGCTTTACCGACTAGTCGGCGACTAGTCGGCACATCTCTACACATAATGTGACATTTAAATTAATTGTTTCCAGTTCTTGCGTTACATGAGTAAGCTACTTTCTATATTCTATGACTCACTTAAACGCATGTGGCCATTGAAAACGCGAACGAAAACATTAAAAAAAAACTTCAATAGAAAACAAAAAGTTATAAATTAAAAAATAGTCACCTAAGGCACAATTTCACCAATGTCTGTTAGTGTTAACAGCTTGTTAAAATGTTATGTCTTCTCTTTCTTCATATAAAAAACGTAATAGGTACTAATTCGAGCCTTAACTTTAACAGATGTTGGTGAAATTGGGCCTAAAGCTAGTTGAACTAAGTTTAAAATTTAAGAAATTACTCTATTATGGAAGGTGAAGGACAAAGATAGGTATTCACTATTCAGAGAACTGTGGTATAATAATTATTTATTTAGCACACGACACACCTAGGTACTTAAATATAACTTACTTAGGTACCAAAACTTATTTACCTATTTTAACCAACAAAATGACAATAGGTAATAATATTATGAACACTTTTTTTATAGGTAATAATGATATGTGGCTTGGTTACCTATACACAATATACATGCTTGGTATGTGTATCACGGACCTAAGGTGACAATATCACCTTAGGCAGGTACATGTGTATAGTCAAATGATGCAATTTAATTTAAATTACATATTATTATTTTATTTAAATGAATATTTTATAGTCACAATCAATTCGGCCCGGCGGTGTAGAAACTACGAGGATTTCCGCTCGTGCGATGGCCGCATTCGCCTCAGACTTGACGTCTGCAGCGGATTAGCAGAACTATTATTGCAATATTTCCTGCCTTTAATGTACTTAAATGAGTTTTCATCCAACTTTACTTATCGATTCTTATTGATCATACTATACTCTCGGACAGTGGCGGGGCAAGACCTAAATTTTATGTGGGCAAGATATATCTTGCGAGGCCCCCTAAAATATATTTTGCGAGGCCCCCTGATGGATGACGCTAAATGACGGATTTTTTGAGAGAAATAATTTTGTTATACTCAAATTATTATTCATAAAACTTTTTATTTATGAATATTTGAGTATCACAACTCGTAAAACCTTAAAAAAAGCTTGTGGTCCAAGGGGCGCGAGGCCCCTTAGACCGCGAGGCCGTGGGCGGTCGCCCACACCGCCCACGCCTTGCGCCGCCTCTGCTCTCGGAAGGTAGTATATTAGGTAGACAATGGTACCGTCGAGGAAATTGATTCCTTGGGAGTTGACGGACTATTACGTCATGTCATAGGTTATGTGGTCGGCTTATGTCAATTCAATGTTAGCTGTGATCGGTCGGATGGGTTTGAACTTTGACTTAACGCGACCAAATCTTTGGTCCGCCATATGCCTAGGAATCAACTTCTCTGATATTGCATTGTATAGATAGACTAGTGACATCCTTGCAGTAGATATACGCTTTTTTTGCTACCACCTATTACTCGTATACTAATTACTAATATCTACACAATGGATGATTCATTATCCTTGGATTTTATCTGATACGTTGAAAAAGTAGCTTAACTGATAAGGACAAATAACATTGTCATTAATATTATAACCTTTTCTATTAGTAATTTAGTACTTACTGGCCGTTATGTACTGGCCGTTATGTACTGGCACCTGAATGTAAGTAAGCATTTTAACCGGACTGCCCAATGTTTTTTCTGCAATAAATTCTTGGTAATACCGAATTTTTTTTATAAAAATTCCTTTTGGGCAATCAGCAGGCAATCGGAATTCTCAAAAACATTGGTCATCTAAATTTTGTAATACGACCTAGGTCGATTTCGGAAGTCGACGCAACCGGTCGAACATTCTAGAAAGACGTAAAAGTGGTCATAGGTTGCCCGACTTCTTCGCTCCGCTGCGCCTGACAGTGAGTAAACAAAACACGCCAACATTATCTAACTCCGATCGAAACATATTTATTTACATAATATTATGACGCGAATTTTATCAGCGATTTCTCTTTTACTACTTTTTTCCAAATAAATTATTACGAACTTATCTTTGCGACGTTTTTGGGACACACGAATAGGCGGGTCGACATAAGTTTTGCATGTCATTATGATCCTTACAAAAGTAGGTATTTTTAATCTTTTAAGACACACTTTAACAAACAAGCCTTTTAAAAGCTCTTACGTAGCCGCTATACTTAAAATCACGATAGTTACAAATATTAGCATTACAGCTACTTTCAACGTAATATGACCGCTTGGCGCTTACTATAGGTACCTAAAAATATAAGAATTTCCTTAGGTTGCGTTGCACCACAGGCGTGGTTAAAGTTAAAGTTAAATATGGCGTCCAAACACATACGACATCTGTCAAAATTTTCCGGTTAAAGTTAAAGTTAAAGTCAAAGTCAGTTGGTGCAATCCACTCTTAGACTACGGGCGAACAATACTGTGCTAGCTCCGAAGATTTAAGTGTGGCATAGTAAGTACGGTCTTGCAATTCGCTCTAAGCCCATGATTCTTTGAATCTCGTGTTGACCCTGCTTGTGTAGAAAAAAGGTGCTATCATGGTGATCATACTACACATTTTGGTCAATGTCAATGCAAAATGAGGTCAAACTGTGGTAGAGCTGTTTTCTACTGTTGGAGGTGTTCGACGTAGTCGTGTGCGTACAAGACAAAAAAACGAGTTTTGCTGAACCAAAGATTTTGGTAGGATTGATCTTTATATCCCTAAGATGGGTTTACGATGTGGAGCCACCTGAATATTTCATGCAGGTGGGGGAGGGGGGGGGGGGGGGGGGGGTTTAGCTTTATATATAATTTATAGCTGATTTAGGTATATAGACGAGTTTGGTATCATTTTTGATTGAATCGAATGTTTAAATGCCAACAATTTTGGAATAATATTTAGATAAAAGATAGTAAAAATAAAATAAAAAATTTAGAATATGTATATGATTTTCAACCAACGAAAACGCTGTTGACAGGGCTTAATTAATATAAGGAGGCTGATAGCCGCATTATTCTGCATGCCAAATACAAGGTGATGAATGGAGCAATAAACATATTAATTAATACTAGACGTTCCGCGCGGCTTCGTCCGCGTAAATCTGAAATTTCACAGAAACCGTAGATTTTTCACAAATTAATAACCCATGTAGTCTACTATATATTCGTGTCAAATAACATAAAAATTGCTCCAGTAGTCTGTGAGATATTAGCCCTTTCAAATAATTTTCCCCGTTTTTTTACATTTTCCTCTGTATCTATGCTTTTATTGGTCTTAGCGTGATAAAATATAGCTTATAGCCGTTCTCGATAAATAGGCTATCAAACACTGAAAGATTTTTTCAAATCGGGCCAGTCGTTCTTGAGATTAGCGCGTTCAAACTAACAAACTAACCAACAAACTCTTCAGCCTTATTTTCACATTTTCCTCTGTATCTTTGCTCCTATTGGTCTTATCGTGATAAAATATAAGCTATAGCCTTCCTCGATAAATAGTCTATCAAACACTGAAATATTCTTTCAAATCGGATGAGTAGCTCCTGAGATTAGCGCGTTCAAAAAAACAAACTCTTCAGCTTTATAATATTAACTAGACATTCCGCGCTGCTTCGCCCGCGTAGATTAAATATTTCACAGACAAATTAGTCCACAATAAATAGCCTATGATCCTTCACGTTCCTACTTTTTATCTGTGCCAAATAACAGAAAAGTTCGTGAAATAAGCCCTTTCAAATAATTTCCCCCGTTTTTTTTCACATTTTCCTCTATTTCTTCGCTTATATTAGTCTTAGCGTAATAAAATATAGCCTATAGCCTTCCTTGATAAATGGGCTATCTAACACTGAAAGAATTTTTCAAATCGGACCAGTAATTACTGACTCATACTAATATAAGCGCGTTTAAATAATACTTCTTCTTCTTCTTCTTTTTACGTTGTTTAACATCTTTATCGTGCAAATATGAGTCCTAAAATGAATTAAACATTCTTAAGTCATCCGAATATGGTACCGAACTTGGAATAGTTCCATAATTAATGCCTCTATACAGATTGAGACTCTATTTTTCTCCAGAGCAGAAGCTGCTAATATTTAAAAAAATTAACATCAAAAATCGCGGTGGCTCCACATCTTAAATCCATCATTGGGCCATAAGGACCAATCCTACCAAAGGAAATCTTTGGTTCAGCAATAGCCGTATAATTTACCGTACACACGCAACTAACGTCATAAGATTTATCATTTACCTTACTGCTCATCCGTACTCAAAATACCTCAATTAAGGTATTTCAATTGTAGGTACCCACATTTGATGCACAATTCTGCATCTCACTATCGGGGTGCTCCAAAGGAAGATCTTCCGACCGAGCGAGGTAGTATACTCTATGGAGTAATTTAACCTATATAAACAGGGTATAATCGGTGAGGCCGAAGCCCACGTGTTATTCCCACAAAAATCTGATTGTTAATGCTTGCAGCTGTACTTAGTCAAAAATCATAACCGTGGCATGGGCTTCATTTAATTTTGGTATGTCAATATGTCTCTACCTGGCAAATGGCAATATAGACTAAATTGCCATTAGCCGCGTACTGACCAAGCCAGCCGCCTCGCTGCCTCGCCCGAGCGTGCCGCGGCCGAGCCAAAAGTTGTCGGTTTTTTGTCGATGCTCAAAGGCGCCTCGGACGTTTGCCGCGCACTCGCACGTACTGACCGACCGAGCAACTGCGCGCGAGGCTGCCGGGCCGCGGCGAGGCGGCTCGCTTGGTCAGTACGCGGCTATTTACCACTATATTATAATACTAGCTTTTGCCCGCGGCTTCGCTCACGTTAAGAAGTATTATTATTAATTAGGTATCAAAGTCTCAGCCCGATCGGTTTAAAATTGACAAACTTTCATACAAACTTTCATCCCCTATTTTATCCCATTGGGGGTAGAATTGATCAAAATCTTTTCTGAGCTGATGCCTACGTCATAACATCTACCTGCTTGCCAAATTTCAGCCTGATCCATCCAGTGGTTCGGCCTGTGCGTTGATAAATCACTATGTCAGTCACCATTGAGTAATATATATTTAGATAGATATTATTGAAGGTTTAAGCTAGATAATATAGCTGAACGTACTTGATGTCACTTACCGGCTGGACGCGTGTTATGCAAACGCTGTACCTCGGTCCTCGTTATTTTCCGTGACCATCTTGCAGTTTATGCAATATGAATAACAATTATATTGTAACACTAATTTAATTAAGTCACTAATTATTATATTAATAATACGAATGTCATTCGGTATCTAGAAATAATTGCACAAACATTTAAATTATTTATGTAGCTGTTTGCTTTAGAATACGGATAGCGATCTAAATACCACATTAATTAAAATAGGTTCAGTAGTTTAAGCACTTAGTATACATACATACGTATACACAAATACTGTCTACATATTAACACGTTGGTGAAATCTTAAAAGATAATCTATTACGGGTAATTAACTAATTAAGGGCAATCCAATAAGATTTTGTATAACTATAATCCATACTAATATTATAAATGTGAAATTGTGTCTGTTACCACTTACCTATTCACGTCCATACCGCTGAACCGATTTTGCTGAAAGAATCATGGCCAAATTTGTATAGGAGCTGGACTCGACTTTTATTTTTGATGTCCTAAAATAAACTATAGTTAGATTTGGTTGTTCTTATGCTCTAAACATAATTCCGTTTGAGAATTATGTCTAAATGGCCACGGTTTTTTACAATAATTAATAACGTTAACAATTATTTTGAGGTTAGACTTTAAGAACTACCTTTTTCCCGACTGCGGTGTAGCCTACTGTATATTCGGCGATCTCGTATCTAATTATTTCAATTTTTCCTAGAGTATTACCCAAAACTTAGAACGAATGCGAATAATCGCCGGCTGTCAGAACATAAAGAAACTAAAATATATTGATCTTTTTTTTGTGGCTATTTACAGACACATTTCTTATATTTTTCGATGCCTTAAAATATTATCGCGCCGTGAATGGGAAAATTACTAGGTCTTATAAATATAATTATTTTTAAACAAAAAATTGAAACCGACTTCCACACTAAAAACTACGGTGAATAAACTAAAAAGTGTTAAATAATTCTAATTCTATATTAGTGGCTTTTTTAGGATTGGCCTAAGCCTCAACTATGTCTGTACTCAATCTTCATACTTTTGAAGTCGGTACCAGCCAGCTAACTTCTTTGTCAAAAATCTCAGAAATTTTAGGAGCTGGTACCGATTCACCGTAGTTTTTAGTGTGGAAGTCGGTTTCAATTTTTTGTTTAAAAATAATTATTTTTCTCTTTTTAGTTATGTATAATGTATAATAATATGTCCATTATGCATATCATACGCAGTCAGTTGTATATCACAATTTTATCTAATTTGTGTTAACAAACAAAACAAACAAAAGTTAACTATACCTAGGTGGATTTCAAAAAGTTACAAATCTAGATCTTTTAAAAAGAAAGACTACGAGTTTCCATATATTTTACGGTTATGTTATTGTAATGATAACTTGCAGTAATCATCAAATTTAGACTAAACTTATAATATCTTTAAAGGCTCCGGAAGTCTGTGTTGTGCCAATGGATTAAGGGTACACCTTCGTATGGGATTCTACATAACGGCAAAATATTATTATGCTTGAGTTATTTGAAATAACAATAAAATTTTCAAAATCAAACAAGGAACGGCGGGAAAATACCATGAGAAGTACCAATAGTAGGCTCATAATATGATAGTGCGTGGCATAATAATTATGGTGATGATGATGATGATTGATGAAATTGATGTTTAAATAACTCCGAAATCCACGAACATTAATCTATAAGGAGTCAAGAGTTCTGTACAGCACCTTCGGAACCAGGGTATATATTGGTGCAAAATCTTACTTTTTGGTAGCATACACTTGAAATCCTTCAGAAAAAGTTAAAATCACTATATGTTTCCATATAAATTTTAAGGAGTTCCCTCGATTCCTCATGGATTTCATCATCAGATCACCATTTTTGTGAACGTGGTACCAAATTCAAACTATATCCTTTACAACAGCAAAAGAATTTTGGAAATCGGTCAACAAACGATGGAGTTATCCGCGAACAAACATAAAAAAATAAAAAAAAAGAACATATAATATGCGCTCGAATTGAGAAACCTCCTCCTTTTTGAAAGTCGTTTAAAAATAGGGTACCTATACAAACTACATGACCCAGTGAGCTTTCCTCCTAATAGAATTAATCTTTCCTAGACTACCACGAACATTTCAAGACTGAAATTAGTCAAATTGGTTCAGCCGTTCTCGAGTTTTAGTGAGAGTTAAAAACTTAAAACAAAGATTTGCAGAAAATGTTATGTACCTATAATCATTGTAAGTTTTTTTACTCGTATTTTAAACTAAAAATTCGTATACCACAGACCATCTGTGGTACTTATACGAATTTTTAGTTTAAAATATGCAGGCAAGAAGTAGAGTTCTAAGCTATCAAATCAAATATATTTTAATTTTAAGGAGACCTAAGACTTAAGAGAGACTTAAAACAGTTAGAACCTAAATGATTTGATAGCTTAGAACTACAAACTTATTGCCTGTATAACATTATTGTATCATTAGCTCTATAATATAATTGGTGGAAATACTGTACGTTTAAATATTTTCATACAAACAATTAATTTTCAGGAAGCATTTGGTTCATTATTTCTATGCAATTAGTTAGCGCGAGAATTAAAATATTATATTGTCCGTAACAGCTGCCTTGACCTTAAAGTAGATTTTATATTAGACTAGCGACCCGCCCCGGCGTCGCACGGGTATAAAATATATAGCCACTGAAAAAATGATTAAAATCGATAGCCTATGATCCTTCACGTGGTCCACTTCTTATCTGTGCCAAATAACATAAAAATTGCTCCAGTAGTTCGCGAGATAAGCTCTTTAAAATAATTTCTCCCGTTTTTTCCACATTCTCCTATTAGTCTTAGTGTGATAAAATATAGCCTATAGCCTTCCTCAATAAATGGGCTATCTAACACTGAAATAATTTTTCAAATTGGACCAGTAGTTCCTGAGATTAGCGCGTTCAAGTTAGCCCTTTCAAATAATTTTCCCCGTTTTTTCCACATTTTCCTCTATTTCTTCGCTCCTATTAGACTTAGCGTGATAAAATATAGCCTATAGCCTTCCTTGATAGATGGGCTATCTAACACTGAAAGAATCATCAAAATCCGTTGCGTAGTTTTAAAGATTAAAGGGAACAAAGGGACATGAGGGAAAAAAAAGCGACTTTGTTTTATAATAAGTATAGATATAGATATTGTGAAAGGGCATTGGGTAACTTTGTATGGACCTGTGGCGTCATTTTTTTTTCCAGCGGCCAGGGATAAAACCATTACTATTTTGTAGCACTACATTAGAGAAACATACATCAGTAATAAAAATTGTTCTAAGTAATATCGGAGCTGAGCTATGATTATTTTAGTATATATATTTTTGTACCTTATGTACACAAAATCAATAGTAATTAACATTACTTTATGGAGCTATCCTTTACAAACAGATGTAGAAAGGGTATATTAATCTGTTGGATATATATTTCTCACTAGCTATTGCCCACGACTTCGTCCGCGTCAAATAAATGAATAATTTTTCATACATATTTTCACACTGAGTTTAACTCTCGTCCGACTAAAATATAGCCAGACTTGAGACTATCTTTCATTAGACAGTGGTTCCAAAGGGCCGGATGCAATATTTAGGCAATTGTAATAATTATTGTTCTTGTGTATTAATGTGTTGTGGGTAAAATGACTCTAGGGTGTGGTTCCCATAATACAATGTCGATTATTTCCACTATTTAGCAAATTTTGGATATAGTTTGATACTATAATACTTATATATTCTGTGCCATAGTGCAGTATGACGCTGGACGCCACCTTTCGGTAGAATTTTCAGTCTAGCTTTTAATCTACTTCCCGGCTCATTATAGAAGTACAGCCACAGGAATGTTTTATAGAATATTAGCTATTTACTTATACAAAATATATATATTAAAAAAAAAAACAAAACGGCCCTCTTTAAGAAATTCGAGAAAAAATGGATTTGCATTTTTTTGCAAAAGAAAAATAAATAGTTAAAAATCATTAAATGACGGCGCGTTGTTGTACAGTTCGACAAGGCTTTACGAGGGCTGCTATTTATGTATCCGGAATTAAAAAAAGAAACAAACATATATCATTTAATATGGTTTTATTGCTTTTCAAAATATTCGCCGCGATGATCGACACACTTTTGCATACGCTGAAACCAATTTTCATAGCACTTTTTCCATTCTGATTGAGGTATCTCTAAAACGTGCATTTTGAACGCATCAACAGCCTCTTCGCGGCTCGAAAAACGTTGACCACGTAATTTGATCTTCGCGTATGGAAATAAAAAGAAATCGTTAGGTGCCAAATCAGGGCTGTACGGCGGATGACTAGTCAATTCGATCTTTTGACCCTCCAAAAACTGAGTTGTTTCAGCTGAGGTGTGACAGCTAGCATTGTCGTGATGTAATATGATTCTGCGTTGTCGGTTGTCCTTTCTTATTTCTTCAAAGACTTCTGGTAAACAAATGGTCGTATACCATTCAGAATTAACCGTTTTACGGTTCTCTAATGGCACTGTAGCCACATGTCCATTAATTCCAAAAAAACAGGCGACCATTTGCTTCAAAGTACTTTTTGCACGAGTAACTTTTGTTGGTTTCGGCTCATCTTGGAACATCCACACCGTTGACTGTTGTTTATTTTCGGGGTCATATGCATAGATCCAAGATTCATCACCTGTGTAGATATTATAAACGGCTTTTGACGTACCACGGTTGTATTTTTTTATCATTTTTTTGCACCAATCGACACGAGCCCGTTTTTGATCGATTGTCAAGTTGTGCGGAATCCAACGCGAACATATTTTTTTTACAGCCAAATGTTCGTGTAATATCTTATGTATGCTCGTCATACTTATGCCTAAGGACGCCTCTATCTCGCGATATGTAACATGACGATCACGCATTATTAGTTCCCGCACAGCATCTATATTTTGTGGGACAACAGCTGTTTTTGGGCGACCTTCTTTATTTTCATCCGTGAGCATAGACCGCCCACGATTAAACTCACTGTACCAGTGATAAACAGTGGTTTTTAATGGTGCTTCATCTCCAAAAGTTGCGGTGAGTTGAATAAAGCACTGTTGTTGATTTAGCCCACGCCGAAAATCGTAGTAAATCATTGCACGAAAATGTTCACGCGTTAAATCCATGGCAAATGAAGACACGCAATTTTCAAAATGACGCCACAATGGAAAAATAATTGACAGTCACATGAAACAAAATGTATTCTTCAACCAAAGAGTTCTATTTTCAAATGTTGTAATTACTTTTTAAATATTGTTCTTGTAAGTGACCAGTTCCGGATACATAAATAGCAGCCTATGTAAACGAATATGTCAATGATGTCAATGGGCGCTGCTGGTAAAGGAGAACTGTCAAAAATGACGTTTTTGTATGATAGAAGCGTTAGTTCCTTTTCTCGCCACGTTCATATACATAACAGCCTTGTCGAACTATATTCTAAAATGTACGAATAACTAAAATTAAAAATAAATGATGAAATGAATAATTATTATGCTTGTACTATATTGTATATATCTACAGGTTGTAACAAAACTAAGTGATAATTCATTTTTTTATAAAATAAGGGGGCAAACGAGCAAACGGGTCACCTGATGGAAAGCAACTACCATCGCCCATGGACACTCGCAACATCAGAAGAGCTGCAGGTGCGTTCCGGCCTTTTAAGAGGGAATACGCTCTCTTCTTGAAGGTTTGCAGGTCGTATAGGTCCGGAAATACTGCTGGTGACAGTTCGTTCCAGAGTTTTACAATGCGCGGCAGAAAGTTACGCGAGAAACGCACAGTGGAAGACTGCCACTCATCAAGGTGATGAGGATGGAATATTTTTCGCGTTGGACGACGGCGAAAAGTTGCAGGTGGTATGATTCCGAATAATTCCTCAGAGCACTCCCCGTGATACAACCGATAGAGGAAACAGAGTGAAGCTACATCTCGGCGTAATTCCAAGGGGTACAAGCTGTTTAAAACACTATGGCAGTCAATAATTCGAGCGGCCCTTCGTTGGATACGATCCAGAGGGAGTAGTTGGTATTTTGGCGCTCCTGCCCAGAGATGAGGACAATATTCCATATGAGGCCGAACCTGCGCCTTGTAAAGTTGTAGGCGTTGGTCCGGACTGAAGTACTGTCTCGCTCTGTTAAGAACACCAAGCTTCTTCGAGGCTAACTTGGCCTTACCCTCTAGATAATATCGTAACTGGACTTCGCTCGATATGCTAACGCCAAGAATTTCAATGCTAGGGGAGATGGTCAAAGATGTGCCCTCAAAACGAGGATGTACGACCATAGGTGACTTTTTAGCGGTGAACGCGCAGACTTGTGTCTTGGCGGGGTTGAATTGGACTAATTTACGTCTACCCCATTCAGAGACTTTATCCAATGAATTCTCTATTTTAGACACATGTTCGTTTCGACTCTCAATGACATTTAGCCGAGAAATATTAGCCGGGAAGCCGGTACATACAGCATCACCTGTACTATCATCCGCATAGCAATGAATGCCGTTGGTCTGTAACATGTCATTGATATGCAGTATGAATAGGGTAGGCGATAGCACACAGCCTTGAGGGACACCAGCATCAACAGACTGAGTTTCCGAGCATTCGCCGACAACTACGACCTTAATGCTTCTGTCTGCTAAGAAACTTTTTTGTGATTTGCATGGGCAAGCGCCCCGGCGTAAAGATTTTCCCATACAAAAACGAAAAAAAATCTTCTCTTTCAGCGCTACTACTTTTACAGTAAACTTTATACACGGGACTCATACACAGTACACACAATAAAGTATTATCACTTAGTTTTGTTGTACCTTGTATACTAATTTGTGTGTTTGAAAGTGCTAATCTCAGGAACTGCTGGTTCGATTTGAAAAATTCTTTTTGTATTGGATAGCCCATTTTAGTTGCGTGTGTACGGTAAATTATACGGCTAGTAATGAACCAAAGATTTCCTTTGGTAGGATTGGTCCTTATGGTCCAAGGATGGATTTAAGATGTGGAGCCACCGCGATTTTTGATGTTAGTTTTTTTTTAATTTTAGCAGCTTCTGTTCTGGAGAAAAATAGAGTCTCAATCTGTATAGAGGCATTAATTATGGTATTATTCCAAGTTCGGTACCATATTCGGATGACTTAAGAATGCTAAATTCATTTTAGGACTCATATTTGCACGATAAAGATGTTAAACAACGTAAAAAGAAGAAGAAGAAGAAGCATTATTTAAACGCGCTAATCTTAGTTATGAGTCAGTAATTACTGGTCCGATTTGAAAAATTCTTTCAGTGTTATATCTAACTATCTCTATCGCTATCGCCCATTTATTGAGGAAGGCTATAGGCTAAATTTTATTACGCTAAGACTAATATAAGCGCAGAAATAGAGGAAAATGTGAAAAAAACGGAGGAAATTATTTGAAAGGGCTTATTTCACGATTTTTTCACAAATTTTTCTGTTATTTGGCACAAATAAAAAGTAGGAACGTGAAGAATCATAGGCTATTTATTGTGGACTAATTTTTCTGTGAAATATCTAATTTACGCGGGCGAAGCAGCACGGAACGTCTAATATAATATTATAAAGCTGAAGAGTTTGTTTGTTTGAACGCGCTAATCTCAGGAGCTACTCATCCGATTTAAAAGAATCTTTCAGTGTTTGATAGCCTATTTATCGAGAAAGGCTATAAGCCTTTATTTATCACGCTAATACCAATAGGAGCAAAGATACAGAGGAATATGTGAAAATAAAGCTGAAGAGTTTGTTTGTTAGTTTGTTTGTTTGAACGCGCTAATCTAAAGTACTACTGGTCCGATTTGAAAAAATCTTTCAGTGTTTGATAGCCTATTTATTGAGGCAGGCTATAAGCTATATTTTATCACGCTAAGACCAATAAGAGCAAAGATACGGAGGAAAATGTAAAAAAACGGGAAAGGGCTAACATCTCACAGACTACTGGAGCAATTTTTATGTTATTTGACACGAATATATAGTAGACTACGTGAGATATGGGTTATTAATTATTTGTGAAAAATATACGGTTTCCGTGAAATTTCAGATTTACGCGGACGAAGCCGCGCGGTACGTCTAGTAATATTAATTCATCAGCCTCCTTATATTAATTAAGCCCTGTCAACAGCGTTTTCGTTGGTTGAAAATCATATATTCTAAATTTTTTATTTTTACTATATTTTATCTAAATATTATTCAAAAACTGGCATTTAAACATTCGATTCAATCGAAAATGATACCAAACTCGACTATATATACCTAAATCCCACGCAGTTATTGACCTCATACCTTGTTAAAGCTAAACCCCCCCCCCCCTCCCCCACGTGCATGAAATATTCAGGTGGCTCCACATCATAAACCCATCTTAGGGATATAAAGATCAATCCTACCAAAGGAAATCTTTGTTTCATCAAAAGCCGTATTCCTCGTTTTTTTGTCTTGACACGACTATTTATCGAGGAAGGCTAATAAATAATGCAGTTTTTTTGTATTTTACTGAGTATTCATGCTATGATTGAATTTACTTTTAGTTGAAAATACGAACTTAAAATGCCTACTATCTCGGCTCCGATATAGTTTAGCCATATGTCCCGCATAATAAAGTTTACTCCTCTTGATATATTCTTTCATAATATGCCGGTTTGGTGAGTGGTCGCGAGATTTGAAAATTATGCCAATATTACCCAAACCCCTTTACAAGATCTTTAGATAGCCAACCTCAAAATAAAAGTTTCTGTGGGATAAACCAACAGTACAAATTTTATGAACATAAGGTATAATTATTTAAATATTTTATTTATAAATTCTTTATTTGCTTAAAAAATTAACAATATAAAATAACAAAAACAATATAAAGGCAGGGAATAGCAAATAGGCGGCCTTACCGCTTTCAGCGGTTTCTTCCAGACAACCACAATATGATAACAGAAAATGATGTAAAAATGCTGAAATTAAACAAAAAAACCTTATCATTTATAAAATATTATAATATATAGTAATTATTTGGTTAAACTGGACTAATTATGGACTAATTATTTGGTTAAACAGTTTAATTTTATAAAATACTGTTCAAAAGTACCTGAATATACAGATAATAATAATACAATCCCGGAAAATCCGGCTTAACTGAGTGACAGAATGCAAGATCATCAGTTAGATTGAATTTACACAATACAGATTTTGAAAATAAAGCTGTAGTGAAACAAAGGGGCTAGTGTATTGCCTTGTTGGAGCCCATTGTGCGGGGACAGGGTCACTCTGCGCGCATTGTAGTCTTTGTTAACATTACTGTAACTACGAAATATGTCTAGACTAGATGTAGCCTGTTACTTTACTACTGGGTAGACTAGACGTGACTACCCAGTACCCATACAATAGGGACTAGAGTGAACTCGTCTCTTAAAACTCTTCTATTTTTCTGGAACTTAAAGTATCTCCATAGGATAAAAACCTTATTAGAGCTGAAACCTGAACGCACCGAAAGCTTGAAGATGTATCGTTGTTGAATACCTAGTGAGTAGGTTTTAAGCTTGGCTGTGTGAAAAAAAATCTTTTAAATTACATTTTAGTAATTAAAACTACATTAATTGCTTTACTTATTATATACTCTCAGCTTGTCAGATAGTGATTATGATGATAGGATAACCAATGAAAATTACAAATTCAATCCGTGCGACCAGGAAATATCCCGATCATCCAAACATGGAGACAAACATCCGATGACAATCATATCGTAAGCCTGACCAAAATCACTGATATGATGACACAGACACAGTGATCGAGTTTATGGTTCAGCTGAGATTTGGGGCACTTGGATCAGCTACCGCTCATTAACAATATCGCATCACAAAATTGTGAAGGCGAAAGTTAGTACCTTTGTTAGTTCTACTCGAAAAAAGTATGGGAACAAATATATACAATATATATATATATATATATATATATATATATATTGGCAACGACCCAAGGTAACATATATATATATATATATATATATATATATATATATATATATATATATATGTGTGTTATATATACAAGGCACATTAAACCCTGACGTTTCTCCACACCTTTATGGGGCGACACTTTGTGCCCTCTTAAAAAAAGATGGAGGCATACGTCCAATAGCCGTAGGTTCCACTTTTAGACGCCTCGTAGCGAAGTGCGCATGTCGAGCCGTTAGGGAATTTATGGCATCACACCTGCAACCTACCCAAATTGGCTTCGGTACCGCCCTCGGCTGCGAGGCGGCAATCCACGCGAAGCGGGCTTTTGCTTTGAACCCAGATAACAGCGACTGTGTCATCGTCAAGGTGGATCTAAAAAACGCCTTCAACGCCGTCGAAAGGGATATCATCCTAAACGAGGCAAAGGAATTAATTCCTTCGCTATATCCCTTTCTACATCAATGCTACGCTTCACCCAGTAATTTAACATACAAAAATCACAT
This sequence comes from Polyommatus iphigenia, assembly GCA_963422495.1. Taxonomy (NCBI): domain Eukaryota; kingdom Metazoa; phylum Arthropoda; class Insecta; order Lepidoptera; family Lycaenidae; genus Polyommatus; species Polyommatus iphigenia. The sequence goes on from OY730184.1 coordinate 7,846,450, forward strand.
AATTCCTTCGCAGGTAGGAGCGCAACAAGGTGACCCCCTAGGTCCCCTGATATTTAGCTTAGCCATCCACCAATCCATATCCTCCATAAAGTCTCCCCTATGTTAAGGTGTAAATATTATAATAGGAATGTAAAACTACTTGTTTTACATTCCTGGCATATAATAGTTTTAGAAGATATTTGATTATACCTATCAAAGAGAAAATTTATATTGTGTCACTTGAAAATATATTGTGGTTGTGAGAAGTCTTACTTGCTTTTATTTCAGTATAATTATTAGAATCCGAACAGGTTATGAGCCCAGACATTATAAATATAAAGCAGTAAAGAGCAGCTGAATTGATAAAAGAAGATTGGAAAAATTACTACGAAACTTTGTGTTGGATAGAGGTATTACGAGATTTATATATTTACTACAGAAATGGAAATGCGTGTAGATAAATTTGACGGTAAAAACTTTCGGCAATGGAAATTGCAAATTAAGTGTGCATTAAAGGCAAAAGGTCTGGACATATCTGCGCCTCAGCCATCTACTTATTGATGATAATCAGTTTAAAGTGTGGTCACAGGCTGATGGCATGGCCATGTTCATCATCACATCATCGATCGACCTCAACCGAATCTCTCTTGTCGAGAATTGTGAGACGGCGCAGAATGTAATGAAAAGACTAGAGTCAATATATGAACAGAAATCTGAACTATGCAAATTACTAACACATGAAAGGTTTTATCAGTATAAAATGCAGCCATCAGATAGCATTGCGCAACATATTTCGAAACTAGAAAGCCTAGCCAAAGAATTAAAAGACAACAGCGAAGAAATAAGCGATATGGCTGTGATTACAAAGATTTTAAGCACGTTACCGTCTAAATATCGGTCAGTAAGGCAAGCATGGATGTCACTAGATCCCAAGTGTCAAACTATAAATAACTTAACAGCTAGACTATTGGATGAGGAGGCAAGTCTCACTAACCAGGAAGAGAGTGCAAATGCTTTCATTTCGGTAAATAAAAAGATGAATCAAGGAAATGAATTTAAATCACGTCCTGGCATGTCACGAGAATACAACAGGTTTGTCTGTTACAACTGTAACAAACGTGGGCATTTCGCTAGAGACTGTAGAGCTCCAAGGAAAAATTATTACCAAAATTTAAACAATGATCATTCGAAAAGATTGGCATTTAATACGAGTACAGTACAGTACCCACAGATGATTAATAACGGTGACAAGGAGGATATTTGGATATTAGACAGTGGGGCGTCATCACACATGACGTACCGACGAGATTTTTTTAACGAGTATGTTAACTATGAAAATGGGAATGAGAACAAGCATGTGAGGTTGGGAAACCGAGAGGAGCTTGTTGTAAGTGGCCACGGAAATATTGTATTCAAAAGATATGTTAGTGGAAAATGGGAAGAGGGTATACTCTAACTTACTAGAAATTTATTCTCAGAAAGCATGACAACAAGGAAAGGATTTACAATAATTAAGAAGGACACAGTCGCACTTATTAAGAAAGACAATAAAATTGTTATGGTCGGAAATATAAATAACAACAATTTGTATGAATTAAATATACGGACCATTAGAAATGCCAATTGCAATATAGTCCAGGCGAACTTAAAAACTTGGCATGAAAGGTTGGGCCATTTGAATTTTGGTGAAATTAAAAATATGCACGAATATGGCGCAATACCTGGGAAATTGAGTGACGATAAAGAATTCCAATGTGAAGCATGCCAGTACGGTAAGCAAAGTCGTGTGTCTTTTCGCAGATCACAAAGAGGTGAGAACGAGCCGGGTGATATTGTTTACAGTGATGTCTGCGGACCTTTTGAACCGTCCGTTTGAAAGAGCGGAACGAGAGATGCGCACTATTATTCAAAGTGCGAGGTCTATGTTGTACGCCAGAGATATTCCGCTGAATTTGTGGGCGGAAGCCGTAAACTGTTCTGTCTACCTCCAAAATCGTACTTCTTCAAGCCAGACAATTAATGTATCTCCATTTGAGTTGTGGAACGGTAGGAGGCCATCATTAGATCACATTAGAATATTTGGATCTGAGGGTTTTGCTCATATATCAGTTGGAAAAAGAAATAAAATAGGGAAAAAGTGTATAAAAATGATGCTTGTTGGCTATGATCGTGAAAATAATTATAGAATGTATGACAGCGAAACTGGAAAAATATCTGTATATCGAAATGTGAACTTTAATGAAAATAACGTGCCAGCAATTAGAAAACATACCGTCCACATTCCCTTGGAAGACAGCGAAACCTCTGAAAAAGGAAAACTACCACAACTAATACTACAGATACCACAAAAGAATCCTCAAAATAATAATGGAAGAAATAATGAGTGTTTTCAAAGTTACGTACAACCGAATGACCATACATATTATGAACCTTCTTTTGATGAGTCAACAAATGAGACAAGGCGTAATATGATATTGAGATCACGAAGCGAGAAGGCAGAAGCAGATGTGATAAATGTGTGTGAATTAGATGTACTAAGCACATATAGGGAGACACTTAAAATGTTAGATTGCAATAAATGGAAAGTGGCAATAAATGAGGAATTCAAATCACGAGAAAATAACAACGGATCTACGTCTAAACGGATATTTACACTCAAGAAAAACCCCGACGGTAGTATCAAAAGATACAAAGCACGTTCACGGCATTTCTTTATTGAGAATTGGCCGAAAAAGTTTATATGGAAGTACTGACAGGAGGCGTAAGTGCAGAACCTGGATAAATTTGTAAGTCAAATAAAAGTTTATATGGATTGAAATCCCTTCGGTTCTGGAATAAGAAATTTTCTTATTGTCTTATCATCAGTTATGGCTTACAAATATGTCAAGCTAATAGTTGTAGTATCTCTTCTTAGTCTGTGTAATAGTTGTATATAAAGTAGATTATTTTAATGGTTATATAAAGTTATTTTATTTGTGTATAGATGATGTGTATAAGTCTCTTTTCAAAGTCTGAATGAATATTTTAGATGATTTCCAAAAGAGTTTTAAAATAAAAATCTTAGAATTAATTTCATTTGTAGATATGGAAAATATGATTGAAAAAAATACTCGTGCCGATAAAGATGTAAAATAACGATAATGATGATAGAAATGTTTCAAAGTTTCCATTTAGGGAAGCAGTGGGAGTTTTAATTGTTTTTGGCAACAGTATCGAGACCTCAGATAGTATTTGCTTTAAATACAGTCATTAGATAATATTTAAATAATATGATACAGATAGAATATTTAATTCTTGAATGTTCGTTTTTACATTTTGTGTGTTTTGCTATTTAGTTTATGTGTCTTTGTCTACTATGGTTTTCATTAATATATTTAAGTGGGAGTGTTAAGGTGTAAATATTATAATAGGAATGTAAAACTACTTGTTTTACATTCCTGGCATATAATAGTTTTAGAAGATATTTGATTATACCTATCAAAAAGAAAATTTGTATTGTGTCACTTGAAAATATATTGTGGTTGTGAGAAGTCTTACTTGCTTTTATTTCAGTATAATTATTAGAATCCGAACACCCTAAACGTTTGGTACCTTGACGATGGCACAATCGGGGGTAGTCCAGAGTTAGTCGCGGAAGATATACACACTCTCTCCAGCAGTCTTAAAGAACTGGGACTCGAAATAAATACAAACAAATGTGAAATATTCGCTTGCGGAGACACAGCCGAACACAAAATCACCATTTTTGACTCTTTACTTCCTGGAATTAAAACCCTAAGCAAATCTACATTTTCTCTGCTAGGCGCGCCAATATTCCCGGATGCCATTCCATCAACTCTAGAAAGTAAGGCCAAAATTCTAACACAAGTCCGAGAACTTCTCACCAAAGTATCTTCTCACATTGCCTTAATACTGTATCGCAGCTGTTTCTCTCTGCCCAAGCTCACTTATGTAATAAGGACGGCCCCCACCTGGCGATTTCCCAATGAGGTCTGTCAGTTAGACAGTATTATCCGATCCACGCTAGAGGAAATACTTAATATTTCTCTAGATGATCCGCAATGGCAAGGTGGTTTGGGCATCAGGAGCATAGGGTCTGTCGGTTTGCCGGTCTTTCTTGCGTCGTCGAATGGGGTTGCTGATCTTGTCACTAACATTTTAAAAATCCAAGGTGCAAGATGCAGCATCCCCTTTTTGAGCGACGCAGAAACTGCCTGGCAAGAATTATATCCTGGCATCAACCCCCCCGAGGATGTCACCTCCCAGCGTGCATGGGATGACCTGAGCTCCAGATATACCTTAACGCTTATGTTGAACTCACGGTCGGAATCAGCACTGGCCCGTATTAAGGCAGTTTCCTGCGTGGAATCTAGTGCCTGGCTCCAAGCGGTGCCGTCACCGCATCTCGGCACCTTTCTTGAAGATAACACTCTAAGAATAGCAGTGGCCCTGAGACTAGGCTGTGAAGTGTGCGAGCCTCATCGTTGCCCCTGCGGTACTGAGGTTGACGCGTACGGCCACCACGCCCTCAACGACATTCACCGTCGAGCCTTGGTGTCGGCAGACGTGCCGTGCGTGCTTGAGCCCCCTGGCTTGAGCCGAAGCGACGGCAAACGCCCGGACGGCCTTTCCCTGATCCCTTGGAAGAAAGGTCGGTGCCTCATATGGGATGCCACGTGCGTTAGTACGTACGCTACCTCGCACATTTCCGGCACTGCCCAAAATGCGGGATCTGCCGCCGAGTACGCTACTCGGCAAAAGCACAACAAGTACACGGATTTGGAACAACAGTACCTCTTTGTGCCTTTTGCCGTCGAAACGGGAGGTCCGTGGTGCAACGAAGCGAAAGCTTTCGTTCGCCAGCTCGGACGTCGGTTGCGGGAATCGGGTAACGATCCCCGCTCCGGGGCTTACCTGGCCCAACACGTCTCCCTAGCCATTCAGCGCGGTAACGCGGCCAGTGTGATGGGGACGTTTGAGCATGGTAGGCTGCGGGGTGGCCTTTTTGATTAAGATCTTTTGTTTTTCCTTTTTTTTTATTCTAATTATTATAATTGTTAAATTATTTTTAAATTAGTTTTGTTTGCTCTCATCCGTAAATATAGATTTTAATGAGTCGTGTACGATGTTTTCAGTTTTGTCCACGGCGTTGGCTGGATCTTCTAAAAATGTTGTAGATTGTAGGTTTTCTTTGTGTAAATATTTCTCCAATGTATCGCAGCGTGTACATCTGTTATCTGTATCTAATTGTAGTATTCGAGTAGTTGTAAAATTACTTTTAGCTCGTTGTTGCATGTTAAGAAGTTTAACTTTGATGGAAATAAATTAGTCTCAATCTCATCATCCAGTTCCTCATCTGGCACTTCTGATATTATATTTTGTTGCAGTTCTCGAATTATTTGAAAATCTTCGTATAGGCGCTGTAGCCTGACATGAGTCTCCGCGTAATCAAGATTCTCATGTCTTTCTAAGTATGATTCCCACCTCGTAAATTGTGCTCGTATGGAGGCGCGAATCCTCTTCCAATTCTGCAAGTTCGTAGTCATCCTCGTCGCCAACTATGTTGTGTAATTGAAATACATTTTGTAACGTAGTACTTTTATTGTAAGAATATTTATTGAAGTGACGTAAACAAGTTCGGTGCTATGGCAACGACCCAAGATAACATAGATAAGTATATGTCAATTCTGTTATGTTACCTAAATTATATCTAACTTTATTATTTTAAAATAATAAAGTTAGATATAAGATAGTTAGATATATATATATATATATATATATATATATATATATATATATATATATATATATATATATATATATATATATATATATATATATATATATATATATATATATATATATATATATATATATATATATATATATATATCTAACTATCTTATATCTAACTTTATTATTTTAAAATAATAAAGTTAGATATAATTTAGGTAACATAACAGAATTGACATATACTTATCTATGTTATCTTGGGTCGTTGCCATAGCACCGAACTTGTTTACGTCACTTCAATAAATATTCTTACAATAAAAGTACTACGTTACAAAATGTATTTCAATTACACAACATAGTTGGCGACGAGGATGACTACGAACTTGCAGAATTGGAAGAGGATTCGCGCCTCCATACGAGCACAATTTACGAGGTGGGAATCATACTTAGAAAGACATGAGAATCTTGATTACGCGGAGACTCATGTCAGGCTACAGCGCCTATACGAAGATTTTCAAATAATTCGAGAACTGCAACAAAATATAATATCAGAAGTGCCAGATGAGGAACTGGATGATGAGATTGAGACTAATTTATTTCCATCAAAGTTAAACTTCTTAACATGCAACAACGAGCTAAAAGTAATTTTACAACTACTCGAATACTACAATTAGATACAGATAACAGATGTACACGCTGCGATACATTGGAGAAATATTTACACAAAGAAAACCTACAATCTACAACATTTTTAGAAGATCCAGCCAACGCCGTGGACAAAACTGAAAACATCGTACACGACTCATTAAAATCTATATTTACGGATGAGAGCAAACAAAACAAAGAACAGAACCAGCTTCCATCAAGAGAAGAAACGAATAAACAGTATAAACACAATTCCATTGACAAAATATGCGATGCATTAAAGGATGAAAGGGACACGAACGACAATCAAAAAGGAAAATATAATACAGAACAGAACGAGAACATAAAGCAGAGAATTACTCAAAGGAAATTGGAAAATACTATCAACATATTTAAATATTATACAAAAGCGAATTTTATATATCTAAAAGAGAAACATAACAAGCTAAAAATACATATTGAGCACAAATGGAAAGAAAAGGAAGAATGCGAATAGAAATACGACTGGAGGGAGTGATTTATTTACAATACCACATACCCACTTTTTGGAGACATACAAGATACACATAACATACACAAGAAGAGAACTACTATTAAAAATACATGGAACAAGGGAGGAGGAGGCGGCTACCAACAATTTTACGCCGCCTGGGCCTACGACGCTCGCGCTATAAGGTCGTCACTGATGCTGCAACAATTTGACGCCGGCACTTACTGGAGCTTTTACCTCTCCTGTCCAGGCATTCAGGAATAGCGGGGGAGAGCTGACATATACTTATCTATGTTACCTTGGGTCGTTGCCATAGCACCGAACTTGTTTACGTCACTTCAATAAATATTCTTACAATAAAAGTACTACGTTACAAAATTTATTTCAATTACACAACAAGAATATAATATTTACAATAACAATAACCTACATAAATAAAAAATAATTTAACAATTATAATAATTAGAATAAAAAAAAAGGAAAAACAAAAGATCTTAATCAAAAAGGCCACCCCGCAGCCTACCATGCTCAAACGTCCCCATCACACTGGCCGCGTTACCGCGCTGAATGGCTAGGGAGACGTGTTGGGCCAGGTAAGCCCCGGAGCGGGGATCGTTACCCGATTCCCGCAACCGACGTCCGAGCTGGCGAACGAAAGCTTTCGCTTCGTTGCACCACGGACCTCCCGTTTCGACGGCAAAAGGCACAAAGAGGTACTGTTGTTCCAAATCCGTGTACTTGTTGTGCTTTTGCCGAGCAGCGTACTCGGCGGCAGATCCCGCATTTTGGGCAGTGCCGGAAATGTGCGAGGTAGCGTACGTACTAACGCACGTGGCATCCCATATGAGGCACCGACCTTTCTTCCAAGGGATCAGGGAAAGGCCGTCCGGGCGTTTGCCGTCGCTTCGGCTCAAGCCAGGGGGCTCAAGCACGCACGGCACGTCTGCCGACACCAAGGCTCGACGGTGAATGTCGTTGAGGGCGTGGTGGCCGTACGCGTCAACCTCAGTACCGCAGGGGCAACGATGAGGCTCGCACACTTCACAGCCTAGTCTCAGGGCCACTGCTATTCTTAGAGTGTTATCTTCAAGAAAGGTGCCGAGATGCGGTGACGGCACCGCTTGGAGCCAGGCACTAGATTCCACGCAGGAAACTGCCTTAATACGGGCCAGTGCTGATTCCGACCGTGAGTTCAACATAAGCGTTAAGGTATATCTGGAGCTCAGGTCATCCCATGCACGCTGGGAGGTGACATCCTCGGGGGGGTTGATGCCAGGATATAATTCTTGCCAGGCAGTTTCTGCGTCGCTCAAAAAGGGGATGCTGCATCTTGCACCTTGGATTTTTAAAATGTTAGTGACAAGATCAGCAACCCCATTCGACGACGCAAGAAAGACCGGCAAACCGACAGACCCTATGCTCCTGATGCCCAAACCACCTTGCCATTGCGGATCATCTAGAGAAATATTAAGTATTTCCTCTAGCGTGGATCGGATAATACTGTCTAACTGACAGACCTCATTGGGAAATCGCCAGGTGGGGGCCGTCCTTATTACATAAGTGAGCTTGGGCAGAGAGAAACAGCTGCGATACAGTATTAAGGCAATGTGAGAAGATACTTTGGTGAGAAGTTCTCGGACTTGTGTTAGAATTTTGGCCTTACTTTCTAGAGTTGATGGAATGGCATCCGGGAATATTGGCGCGCCTAGCAGAGAAAATGTAGATTTGCTTAGGGTTTTAATTCCAGGAAGTAAAGAGTCAAAAATGGTGATTTTGTGTTCGGCTGTGTCTCCGCAAGCGAATATTTCACATTTGTTTGTATTTATTTCGAGTCCCAGTTCTTTAAGACTGCTGGAGAGAGTGTGTATATCTTCCGCGACTAACTCTGGACTACCCCCGATTGTGCCATCGTCAAGGTACCAAACGTTTAGGGTGTTCGGATTCTAATAATTATACTGAAATAAAAGCAAGTAAGACTTCTCACAACCACAATATATTTTCAAGTGACACAATACAAATTTTCTTTTTGATAGGTATAATCAAATATCTTCTAAAACTATTATATGCCAGGAATGTAAAACAAGTAGTTTTACATTCCTATTATAATATTTACACCTTAACACTCCCACTTAAATATATTAATGAAAACCATAGTAGACAAAGACACATAAACTAAATAGCAAAACACACAAAATGTAAAAACGAACATTCAAGAATTAAATATTCTATCTGTATCATATTATTTAAATATTATCTAATGACTGTATTTAAAGCAAATACTATCTGAGGTCTCGATACTGTTGCCAAAAACAATTAAAACTCCCACTGCTTCCCTAAATGGAAACTTTGAAACATTTCTATCATCATTATCGTTATTTTACATCTTTATCGGCACGAGTATTTTTTTCAATCATATTTTCCATATCTACAAATGAAATTAATTCTAAGATTTTTATTTTAAAACTCTTTTGGAAATCATCTAAAATATTCATTCAGACTTTGAAAAGAGACTTATACACATCATCTATACACAAATAAAATAACTTTATATAACCATTAAAATAATCTACTTTATATACAACTATTACACAGACTAAGAAGAGATACTACAACTATTAGCTTGACATATTTGTAAGCCATAACTGATGATAAGACAATAAGAAAATTTCTTATTCCAGAACCGAAGGGATTTCAATCCATATAAACTTTTATTTGACTTACAAATTTATCCAGGTTCTGCACTTACGCCTCCCGTCAGTACTTCCATATAAACTTTTTCGGCCAATTCTCAATAAAGAAATGCCGTGAACGTGCTTTGTATCTTTTGATACTACCGTCGGGGTTTTTCTTGAGTGTAAATATCCGTTTAGACGTAGATCCGTTGTTATTTTCTCGTGATTTGAATTCCTCATTTATTGCCACTTTCCATTTATTGCAATCTAACATTTTAAGTGTCTCCCTATATGTGTTTAGTACATCTAATTCACACACATTTATCACATCTGCTTCTGCCTTCTCGCTTCGTGATCTCAATATCATATTACGCCTTGTCTCATTTGTTGACTCATCAAAAGAAGGTTCATAATATGTATGGTCATTCGGTTGTACGTAACTTTGAAAACACTCATTATTTCTTCCATTATTATTTTGAGGATTCTTTTGTGGTATCTGTAGTATTAGTTGTGGTAGTTTTCCTTTTTCAGAGGTTTCGCTGTCTTCCAAGGGAATGTGGACGGTATGTTTTCTAATTGCTGGCACGTTATTTTCATTAAAGTTCACATTTCGATATACAGATATTTTTCCAGTTTCGCTGTCATACATTCTATAATTATTTTCACGATCATAGCCAACAAGCATCATTTTTATACACTTTTTCCCTATTTTATTTCTTTTTCCAACTGATATATGAGCAAAACCCTCAGATCCAAATATTCTAATGTGATCTAATGATGGCCTCCTACCGTTCCACAACTCAAATGGAGATACATTAATTGTCTGGCTTGAAGAAGTACGATTTTGGAGGTAGACAGAACAGTTTACGGCTTCCGCCCACAAATTCAGCGGAATATCTCTGGCGTACAACATAGACCTCGCACTTTGAATAATAGTGCGCATCTCTCGTTCCGCTCTTTCAAACGGACGGTTCAAAAGGTCCGCAGACATCACTGTAAACAATATCACCCGGCTCGTTCTCACCTCTTTGTGATCTGCGAAAAGACACACGACTTTGCTTACCGTACTGGCATGCTTCACATTGGAATTCTTTATCGTCACTCAATTTCCCAGGTATTGCGCCATATACGTGCATATTTTTAATTTCACCAAAATTCAAATGGCCCAACCTTTCATGCCAAGTTTTTAAGTTCGCCTGGACTATATTGCAATTGGCATTTCTAATGGTCCGTATATTTAATTCATACAAATTGTTGTTATTTATATTTCCGACCATAACAATTTTATGGTCTTTCTTAATAAGTGCGACTGTGTCCTTCTTAATTATTGTAAATCCTTTCTTTGTTGTCATGCTTTCTGAGAATAAATTTCTAGTACTTACTAGAGATATATATATATACTTACTTACTTACTTACGTACCAGAATTTTCTGGTACCTGTAAAACATGTTCTAATATACCCTCTTCCCATTTTCCATTATCATATCTTTTGAATACAATATTTCCGTGGCCACTTACAACAAGCTCCTCTCGGTTTCCCAACCTCACATGCTTGTTCTCATTCCGATTTTCATAGTTAACATACTCGTTAAAAAAATCTTGTCGGTACGTCATGTGTGATGACGCCCCACTGTCTAATATCCAAATATCCTCCTTGTCACCGTTATTAATCATCTGTGGGTACTGTACTGTACTCGTATTAAATGCCAATCTTTTCGAATGATCATTGTTTAAATTTTGGTAATAATTTTTCCTTGGAGCTCTACAGTCTCTAGCGAAATGCCCACGTTTGTTACAGTTGTAACAGACAAACCTGTTGTATTCTCGTGACATGCCAGGACGTGATTTAAATTCATTTCCTTGATTCATCTTTTTATTTACCGAAATGAAAGCATTTGCACTCTCTTCCTGGTTAGTGAGACTTGCCTCCTCATCCAATAGTCTAGCTGTTAAGTTATTTATAGTTTGACACTTGGGATCTAGTGACATCCATGCTTGCCTTACTGACCGATATTTAGACGATAACGTGCTTAAAATCTTTGTAATCACAGCCATATCGCTTATTTCTTCGCTGTTGTCTTTTAATTCTTTGGCTAGGCTTTCTAGTTTCGAAATATGTTGCGCAATGCTATCTGATGGCTGCATTTTATACTGATAAAACCTTTCATGTGTTAGTAATTTGCATAGTTCAGATTTCTGTTCATATATTGAATCTAGCCTTTTCATTACATTCTGCGCCGTCTCACAATTCTCGACAAGAGAGATTCGGTTGAGGTCGATCGATGATGTGATGATGAACATGGCCATGCCATCAGCCTGTGACCACACTTTAAACTGATTATCATCAATAGATGGCTGAGGCGCAGATATGTCGAGACCTTTTGCCTTTAATGCACACTTAATTTGGAATTTCCATTGCCGAAAGTTTTTACCGTCAAATTTATCTACACGCATTTCCATTTCTGTAGTAAATATATAAATCTCGTAATACCTCTATCCAACACAAAGTTTCGTAGTAATTTTTCCAATCTTCTTTTATCAATTCAGCTGCTCTTTACTCTGCTTTATATTTATAATGTCTGGGCTCATAACCTGTTCGGATTCTAATAATTATACTGAAATAAAAGCAAGTAAGACTTCTCACAACTTAGTAACATACAATATCATTGTCACAACCACAATATATTTTCAAGTGACACAATATAAATTTTCTCTTTGATAGGTATAATCAAATATCTTCTAAAACTATTATATGCCAGGAATGTAAAACAAGTAGTTTTACATTCCTATTATAATATTTACACCTTAACATAGGGGAGACTTTATGGAGGATATGGATTGGTGGATAGCTAAGCTAAATATCAGGGGACCTAGGGGGTCACCTTGTTGCGCTCCTACCTGCGAAGGAATTATGTGATTTTTGTATGTTAAATTACTGGGTGAAGCGTAGCATTGATGTAGAAAGGGATATAGCGAAGGAATTAATTCCTTTGCCTCGTTTAGGATGATATCCCTTTCGACGGCGTTGAAGGCGTTTTTTAGATCCACCTTGACGATGACACAGTCGCTGTTATCTGGGTTCAAAGCAAAAGCCCGTGTCGCGTGGATTGCCGCCTCGCAGCCGAGGGTGGTACCGAAGCCAATTTGGGTAGGTTGCAGGTGTGATGCCATAAATTCCCTAACGGCTCGACATGCGCACTTCGCTACGAGGCGTCTAAAAGTGGAATCTACGGCTATTGGACGTATGCCTCCATCTTTTTTTAAGAGGGCACAAAGTGTCGTCCCATAAAGGTGTGGAGAAACGTCAGGGTTTAATGTGCCTTGTAGTAGGAAATTGCAGAGATTGGTAAGTGATTTTAGCAGACGTGGGCCGTTGTTGCCGGCAGACGGTGATGTTAATTCTTTGAGGTGTTGGGGGCGGATGCCGTCTGGGCCGGAGGCAGATGAGTTACTAAAGCTTTGTATAGCGGAAGCAACGTCTGCAGGGGACAGCGTTAGAGGAGGTACAGACGCTACGGGAGACAGGGGTGGTATGGGCAGTGGGCGGGAGGGAGCAGGATGTTTTTGGATTAGGGACTCTAGAGTGTTTGTGTTGGTGGGGGCGATTTTGCAGTCTGAGACGAGCAGACGTGCCGCTCCTGCTAAATCACCTTCGTGTACTTTTGCTTCAACCCTTTTGCATAAATCGAAAGGCAGCCGACATGGGATCTCGCATGGCAAAGGGCAGGGGTTGTCAATATTGTGTTTTACTTTTGTCGTTAGAGATGATTGGCCTGTCTGATCTGGTACTCTCAGTGCAGAGTAGGCAAAGGTAAAAAATTCATACCAGGCTGTTTTTGAGTTCCTATCGACACAAACATCGATCAGGTCTGCAAGTTTGCCAGCTGCTAGACTTCTGGCTCCTTTGGGCACATGTTTTAATACGCGGACACTGCGCTTGAGTTTGGAAAGGCTGTCGAAGTCGAATGGGCCGTTACTGACCTGGTTGGGCTGGGTGGTGCCGCCGAGGGATGTCGAGATACAGGATAAGTCGGACGAAGATTGCGGGAACGGGTTCTTGTGCTTGCGGCTGATGTGTATATTCAACCCGTGACTACCATTAAATCGGCGACTTGAGCATGGGCAGTGCGGGCATGCAATGCCTTGGTTACCATTATTAATATCTATAGACATCGTACCTACTTAAAAATGTAACTTAAACTAGAGCCTTAGGAAATATTTTATTTACATAAATTACACATTAAAAATAAGGTAGACTAACTAAAGAAAACTATAAACAAAATGTAGCTTGTGTAAAGAAGTTGCTGCTTCACTTATTTTTCGATAGACTCTCGCACTCCGCACTCTCTATCCATCATCATGCACCGTTGGTGTGGATATTATACTATCAATTGGCTGTAGCTCCTGTGTTAGTAATTCTCTCTGTCATTGACGAGCATCAGAGTACCGGACCGCACTGAATTACCCTGTAGAAAAAGCTCAGGCCTCTCTCACACTGAGGTATAGTTCTTGATCAGATCTTACTTTCCACAACGTGCGGTCGAGGGAGTACTTCTATAAGGCCGGCAGCTCAATGTCTTGCTTCTTTTTTTGTCCAACAATGACTTGCTCTGGCTCAGATCGTTCCTTCTAAGAGCACCATTTTATTTTTTGCATACCGTATGTTGCGGCTTTGTTCTAAGTTGTGTTGTAATTATTTCTTGAAAATGAATAAAAATTCAATATTTTCACTTCTAAAATATTGTAATATTAAGCAAATTTTAGGTTTTGAAAATTTTATAGGAAAATATAGATGTTGTTTTCTTGACAGATCGTGTCAAAAAAAAATCGGGTGGTGGTTATATATATATATATATATATATATATATATATATATATATATATATATATATATATATATATATATATATATATATATATATATATATATATATATATATATATATATATATATATATGGTTATATAATATATAACACCAAAAAAATAAAGTCTAAAATTGCAATACTACCAGCTATTTTAGTCATGACAACACTTCAAATTGTAATCGAACACCAAATATAGTAAATGATCACTAAATATAGTAAATGACCACCAAATACAGTAAATGATCACCAAATAAAGTAAATGATCACCAAATATAGTAAATGACCACCAAATATAGTAAATGATCACCAAATACAGTAAATGATCACCAAATATAATTAGTAAATGATCACCAAATCCTTGTGAGCTAATCAATGCGATATTTCTGTCCAAATAAATCACTACGATTGACAAAAAATGTAAGCGTATATTATTAGCAAAATAATCGGCCAAGTGTGAGTCGGACATGGAGGGTTCCGTACCGTTATAGAGCAAAATTAGACCTAAAATTGTGTTTTTGTATGGAGTGTTTTTATTTTTTCATATTATTATTAATTATTGAAGTAAACATAATATAATCAAGGCCTTTGCGAAAATATCAACGTGCCTACCGCACCGGTTGCCATTATTGATATCAAGCAAAAAAGGCCAAAAAAATCACGTTTGTTGTATTTATATACGTTTGTTAATTAATAATTTTTATTTTATTAATCTTACTTTTTTTTGGTGATCAGTTAATTATAAGCCAAAAAGTATGGTAGGTAGTCGACTTTGGATTAGCTTATAGGTTACTTTTTAACCCGAAAAAGTACGGTGTTTCTGTGGGATATAAGTATGTTCTGGATACTGTATTCACGTAGAAAATTGAACATTTTTAAAAGCTTAGTTTAGTTTGTACAAAAAGCGTGTTAAAATGGCAAAGTCTAAAATTCGTAATGGTCGATAAAGGAATCATGTTTTGTAAGGTAGAGAAAAACCTTATTGAGTCATGCAAAATCAGACTGCCTTATCAGACATAAGAATTATACACCGAAATTATATTTTTTAGAAGTATATTGTTTGCGGCTACTATAAGTACAGTTTACATCTTAACCACTGTTTGAACCTACCTATTTATACCAAAGTTGATATGATAATAATATATCACACTACTTTTGGCAAGCTATTTACACTATAATACAAATTACTTTATCATAAATGGAAGCTTTACTTACTGACTCTGTCGTCAGCATGCTTAAGTATGACAATACAATTTTGAAAACTCGTTTAGATAGTTAGCGCCCGAAACTCCGTTGCGCCAAAATTAGTTTTAATAATTAGCTTTCAGGATAAAAAGTATCCTATGTCCATTGTCCACACAAAATTTCAGAAAAATCGGTTCAGCGTTTTGGACGTGAAGAGGTAGCAGACAGACAGACAGATCGATAGAAAAACAGACACAATTTCGCATTTATAATATTATGGATGGATTATGTACTTAAAAGATTGGTATAGGTAAAGGTACAACAGAATACGTCTAATATAACAATTAACATATAATATTTTCAAATACAGCCGTATTTACTTTACAATAAATAAAATATAAACATTTATAAATTTTCCTAATGTTAAGCTAAACTGTTGTTATAATATATAATATTTTTTCTATTCATGTAGAAACCCAATTAAAATTAATGATTCAAGACATTTTCGCAACGAAAATAAAATTGTTATTAATCTTAATTCTCATAATAACACCTAAAGTTACATTGTTAAAATTATTACTGTATTTTTGTACATAAGAGGGATAGTTTTTTTTTGTTAACTGTTTAAAGTTTACCTGGAATTTGGTGAGGTAAAAAAAAACTAGTGACCTTCTTTCAAAATCGACATTATTGTGTGAAATCTTAATAAAAATTAATTTGACTTTTGTTAGGGTCGGGACACAAAAACACGATACGACGTCGTGGATTCCCACGACGCGACGTCGCATCGGGAAACGACGTCGCGTCGTGGTACGATACGACGTCGCGTCGTGGTACGATACGACGTCGTGTCGTGTTTTTGTGTCCCGGCCCATAGTCCCGCTAAATCTTGAGAAATTCGAAAGTTTAATCTCGAACTTCGTGGAAGTCCAGGGAAGGTTAGGTTAGTTCAGCGACCACATGGGTTAGTTAGTTATTACTCATCAAGGAAGTGATAAGAAGTTCAGGTCATCTAGTACCTATAAGTACACAATAAATATTATCGTTGTGCGGTTGTACAATGTATGATGTAAAATATTATAAATGCGAAAGTGTGTCTGTCTGTCTGTTACCTCTTCACGCCCAAACCGCTGAACCGATTTTGCTGAAATTTGGCATGGAGATGCTTTGAGTCCCGGGAAAGGATATAGGATACTTTTGGACCCGGAAAAATGTACGGTTTCCGCACGATAAACGAGTTTTGGCACAACGGAGTTGCGGGCGTCATCTAGTACAATGTAATTCTTGTCAGATAGATGACGACGCAAGCAAAATAAAATGAAGCAAACTGTGTAAGTATTAATTAATTATTTTCTCACGTGCAACTCTCATCATGAGCGACGACGATTATTAATCTGTTATTAATCAAATTGCACTGGAAATAATGTGAATAATTAATAATAGATTAATGATTGTCAATCACGGCTTAATAATTTATCTTCGAGTTATATTCCGGGAAAATCCTACTTCAAACGGAAAATTTTGTATTTAATACCTACAACATTCTAATGAACATTGAACAGTTGAAATAAATTAAAATTTTCACGGTCTTAACCGAGGATGTAATTATCATTTGAAATAAATATCTTTTTGATTTTATTATTATCCAATTTTTGTTGTTGATGGCATTTAGAAGTATCTTCTTATGTTGTCATGCACCCAAAGAGTAATGCCGAAGTTCCGCGGCGGAATTTCCGCATGCTTCCGCCTGCAATGTATTTTAAATTACCGATGACACACTATGCCGAAATTCCGTCGCGTTATATTGTATGCGTTTGACATTGCTGACGTAATCGTGCGAGATTTCCGCCGCGGAACTTCGGCATAGTGTGTTTAGACACTAAGATATAACACACAAAGCCTATGCTAGAATACTAGAGAGTAGAGAGATAGTTAAATAGAAATACATTGCAAGTTAACCTTAAGGAAAAGAGTATTCAATAAAAATCGCGCAATAAACACTTTTGATACGAGCATAATACTAACAATACTAAGATTGGTACGTGTCGTAATTTCATTACAACTGAGAGTACTTTCGCTCTTCGCACCGATGCGAAATGTAGATAATGCAACACAATGAAGAGGAAGAAAGTTTTTACTGTCTATAAAAGTAAATAATTAAAGTGACTGCCGGGGAATCAAATTCATAAGCAGGTAGAGTTAGGACATTCTAATAATGGGAATAATAACAGTTTCCTAATAATATAATAAGCCTTTCGCCTGTTGTACATTTTGCCGATCATGTGGTACAGTAAGTATGCGCTTTCTTATTTTATTTCTGCAGGCATACCTACTTGGATATACTAAGGTAGATAGTAGATTTTTATGGAATATAACAAAGAAATCTCTTGATGCTGCACCAGCATAAAGTAAAAACGTGGTCCTGGCGAGATATATGTTGTGTACTTGGGTCTCCAAAATCACTCTACACAACAGAGTTTACGCTAGTTTTCCTACCCAAAGAAAATCTCGTCGCAGCATGGTATTTATTGTAACTGGATGACGCCCGCAACTCCGTTGCGCCAAAATTAGTTTTTCACGCGGGAACCGTACATATTTACCGTACAACAATTTACTATCTTATATCCTTTTCCGGAACTCGAAGTATCTTCAAACCAAATGTCATCAAAGTCGCTTCGGTGGCATAAACGTATAGAAGTAACAGACAGACAGACTCATTTTCGAATTTATAATGTTAAGTATGGATTTTAGTAACTCTAAAGTCGTGCTTCAAGAGTTGTGTCTGAGTTTCTATTAGACAACGGTCATGATTTAGTGTTTAGTGTTAGGTTCAAGCATTGGACATCGATGGACTCCTTTCTCTCACGACTCTGGTCATCCGTTGTTACTTGTAAGCAGTAGCTTTATCTATTGTAACTTGTAAATATTCATCACGTTATATCAACTAAAATTCGAGTTTCGAGGTTTCCAAAGTAAAAAAAAAACATGCTAACAACGATAAGCTTAAAATTGTCACATCGTCAATAGATATTTAAGGGAAAAGCACTAATGGCAGACACTTTAAGGAAACATGAAACATGTGAATGTTATAAAATATATATTTATGAAAATAAAGGATTGATAACTTCTTCCATGTCTTCAGTAACTCTTACAAAATAAAACTATTATAATTATTCTGTGACAAATCAATAAAAATTATATTATTGGTCTTTTTGTAAACTTAGTCATAAGAGCTAATAGATGACATCACAAAAAACGAACATCACTAATAGTAGACACTAATATGAACTAATAGTTGACATAGAACATTAAATTACATTTTACATTTTTCATATTATTAGGTTTTTATTTGCCGTTTTTCAAAAGGTTTCATTTACTTCATCATAATAACTACATGCATCAGAAATATTATCCACGTTGTCTCCAGATTCTATCCATTCTTCTTCCATGGTGAAACTATCTTTCCTTTTATTTTTATTTTTCATATTTTTTTCCTAGCAAATTTATTTTCAGTCTTTAGTATCAATGCTTCTCTTGTCTCTTCTTTTTTCTTCTTTTTTTTTCTCAGCTCTCCTTTTTCTTCTTTTTATTGCTAAAAAACTAAAGCAATCGATTTTTAGATCAGTACAAGGTCTAATATTAGACACCATGTCCATTTTAGGTACAGTAGTTCTAAGTTGTTAGTTTGTTAATAGAATTATATTTTCAGAGAATAGTGATGATATTTTCAGTAGAATAAACTACAAAATAACTTTAGTAATGTATTGCAAAACTAAAAGATGAGATCCATGTCATCTATTAGGTTTTTTACATTTTCAAGAACTAATAATAGACACCCTTTATATTGTTAGGGAAAATGGATAAAAAATCATAAATAAACATTAATTAGTGTATACAACATGACCATTCATGAAATCAATAGAAATTACAAAAAATCTAATAAATATATTCAAAACTTACGTGCAAAATTTCGCCTTCCTGCCGAGCGCGTGTTGACGCGGTCACATTATTTACGAAAACTGATCCCATTTTAAAATTTTGTTCCCGAAGGCGTCCCTAATATATTTTTTCACATCAACAGATAGCTTAAGAAGCTTATAAAATTTACAGTGTTGAGAAATAATTAGAGTGATTCTTATTTTTGTGGTATTTTTGTCGTAAGTGTCTTCTATTATTTCCGTGTCTAGCGGTGGTGTCTAGCATTAGTGCCTTTCCCTTATATGTATTATTATTGTTCTTGATCAGAATCACCTGTTGGTGATTCTGTTATGGATGTTATATATTTTATCGTCATAAATAATGATAGTTATATAACATCCATACCATTTAGGTATTTTTAAGGTTAGACCATTCAAAATTGGAACGGGCAGCCCAACACCGCGGGGAGTAGGTTTGTCAATTCAATATCTTCTTGGGTTATAAATAAAGTCCAGTTTTGAATGGCTCATTTAAAAATGCATTGCAAAGTGACTGTAAGGAACTGCAGTTCACATTTTTTCATGAAATTGATCCAAAAGCTGTTTCGAAAATCTGATTATTCCAATATCATTTTTTTTAATATTTTTTATGAAAGTAGAAGGCAAACGAGCAAATGAATCATTTCACGGAAAGCCCACTACAGTCGCCCATGAACCGCAGCAACACCGGAGGAGACGCATGTGCGTAGCCGGCCTAAGTGAGTCACGCCTGTTTTCGTATGATCTACTTCTCACCAATTTCTAATCTGACCAGTTTTATAATGTCATCTCCATTTTATATAATCGGTAGATCGCTATGTATCGACGCCCATTTTGTAATATCCATACCCATTGCACATCAATGATCGAACTACGAATATAAAAAAATCATTGATAAGATTACATCGATCGATCATTCGCATAGATAAAACAAAAATGATTTTGAAATCACACTATTAATTTTAAGGCGAAAGTTTATGTGTGTGAAGTGTTTGTCGAAATAATGTTTTTTTTCTTTGCGTACAAACTACTAATTGGATTTTGATTTTCGTATGGTAGTAGCCGGTCTGAATAAGAATATGATCTAATTTTTAACCCCCGACCAAAAAGAGGGGTGTTATAAGTTTGATGTGTCTGTCTGTCGGTCTGTCTGTCTGTCTGTGGCATCGTAGCATCCAAACGGGTGGACCGATTTTGATCTAGTTTTTTGTCCTTTAAAAGTTTTCCTACGTAGGTACTTAATCCTAAGGCTTTGGGGCTACAAAAAGCCACAAAGCCGAAGGATTCAGTTAGCTTCTTTGTAGCTAGTTAAATCGAATAAAAAGTAATTTTCAGTAAAACATGGAAGCATTATTGAATACGGTACGCTCTAAGCATGATTGCTTTAGCTGTACATGTTATAGAGTCCTTACAAGACTAGATTTACTTGTTTAAGAAAACCGCACAATTGGAGGCAAAAACCGATTAAGTGATCTCTTTGTTTCAGATGTGTCCTTCCTTAACAAATCTATTTTCATTTAATACCAACGCAAATTAGAGCGGTTTCCGCGAGCAATTTAATCTGACTCATAATTGTTTTTCTTATCTCTCATTAATTTCAAAATTACTGTATTGTTTGTTACAATTGCATTTTTATGGCAACACATTAAAAAAATAAAACATTTTTTTTGTATGTCTGAAACAACAATGTTTTGGCAGAAGTCCCAGGGCAGACAATAGGTTTCATAACGAGATCCCGGCACCTCGGTGGTGTCGGTGGCCATATTGCGTTCACTCCCGCCTGCATATAACCGCGGCGGCGCCGGCGCAGCCACTCAGTCGCAAACCACACGTTGGCAAGGATTTAGCTTTTTACAACCGGCACTCGTAAGGTGTTCGCTCAAAATGAAATACTTGATCGTATTCGCTTTATTCGCGTGCGCTTTCGCGGGAGAGGAGAAGAAAGATGAGGAGCGGCCGTTGACGTACAGGCGGCTGATCCCAGCTGATGTCCTGAGAGGTCAGTGTTGCCAGTGTATAACTTGCAGTGTTTCAGGGAATTTATTAACCGACTTCCAAAAAGGAGAAGGTTATATGTTCGGCTGTGGATATTTTTTAATTATAGAAACTTTGTCACAGGACCTTTACAGAATTATTCAAATTATATTTTTATGTGCAAATATAAAAGCAATGTGTGTGTGTATTGCATGCTAATATTTTAATTATTTAGAATCTGCTATGTTATTTCCCCGATACTAACAGAATGGTAGCTACTTAATAATCGCGGAGGTAATGGATTATTCATATTTTAAATTTGAATATTAAATTATGCACTATTAGAATAATAATTTACACCAGGTAGTGATATTCTGTTTTAGTCATTTATGATTAAAGGACAATTAATATTTGAAAAATGGCCTATATTAACAGATATTGCACGTTTTTTAATTTAACGTTAAGTAATAATAATGGTAATTTGCACAAGCCATCATAATCTGAGTCTTTAGATGGTTAATTATTAATAACGACAAAAAGCTCGAAATATCGAGTATTTTCACTTTGCAATATTGGGCTATGTCAAAAACTATTATAATTCGTCCTAATTGCCAACTTGGCTTATTTGCACTTATTTGCTTTTAGATACACTTAAACCAAAACTCTAATTTAATAATATGTAAAAAAATCACCATTTATTGTATTGCTCAATTTTAGATTGTACTAGTTGTTATTTTTGCACTTTACCGCTTAAAATCAAAATCAAAAGTTTAAACCGCACGAAAAATACACGTCGAATACTTAATTAGCCTTATTTGTTTTGTGTTTTAAAAAGTTATCCAGAGGAATAAAAATATATTGTTTTGTCGCTCACAGGCTATTTAAAATATAATAACTTCAATTAATATATCATGTAATTAACTAAATCCGTATGTAATAAATATTAAGTTTCACATTAAAACAATTTACTCATAGCTTAATTATTTACCGGCAATTGAAGTAAAACTTATATTTTATTGTTTCGAAACTTTAACTTTAATTAAATTAACAGTATAATATATTAAATTGCTTTTAAAACTATAGCTAACTGAAAGTGAAGGGAGCTTGAGCTTAGATGTTAATATCGGGTAATTTTAAAAACAAGATTACGCTACTTGACTTTTTAAAATTGCATCATTATTAAGCAGCGTAGGAGATGCAAATCGCGTTTTGCCTTAAACCCAATTTTCTTTATGGGTTCAATGTTATTATTGAAAAGTACAACTAGCAGCATTCGATTTTAAACTAGATAGATAAACGAAGATTGTCAATTTTCTTTTCAAATACAAATAAAAAACAATGTTGCAAAGCGTGACAATAATTATTGCAAATTATCACAATAACATGCATGTGTACGCATAAGGGCATAATATGACAAAAAATTAAGTGTGGGAACTCAGGTGAGTAATTGTTTCAAACAATAGGCTCTTAGAAGGTTACCTATTCCCTGACCTTGGTTCAAATATGAAGGTTTACGAATACGTGCTTATTTTTTTTTCACACAAAAAGTGCTTATGGTCAATAACACGATGTTTTGTGCGGCTTATGATTCATACATTTTTATTGCTTTAATCTTGATTTCATCTCTTTTTTTTTTGATCTCAAGTTCTAATTTTAAAATGGTTAAATTTTGTACCAGAAACATGAATATCCTTATTTCTCCTTCCTTCAGCAGCATCAGACTAGTAATAAGGATATAGGTATACTATAAATAAAATATAAATATAAACAAAATCACAGATTCATTGCTAAAAATACAAACTAAAATAAAGTATACAAATATATACAAACTTAGAATATAAAAATTAAAATTATCAAAAGAAAAACTTCCCCAGGTCGTCTCCACCTGGCAGAGTGCGCAGCAAGCTGACAGCATTGCCACGTTGGATGGCAATTGCTATCCGCTGTGCCAGGTAGCTCCCAGCTCTGGGATCTCGGGTGGCTTCAATAAGCTTCTTAGTAATTTCTCTAAAAAGCTTATGTGCCCCCGGACCCCATGCGTCTAGGGTTTCTACCCCAAACGGTTCAAATATGATATAAATTGAATATAAACATTAAACAATCTAAAAACTTTAAAGCAATTTACTTAGCTAACCTAAGCCTAGAAAACAAATAAACTTAATGTATGCATTAAGAATATTACAAATTAGATTGCATTAGCTAATGCATGTTGTCCACGGCGGCCGGCAGTCGGATGTTGCGACAGATGGGCTCGCAATCAAAACTGTGTTGCAACTCAAACGCGATCAACTAGGACTTGTATATGACCAAATTTATACACTGCTTCAATATAACATTACTCCTTAAATGAATGAATGAATGCATAAAAAACTTAAACTGACTATGGTGCTGGTATTTAATTTATATTGTGTGACATTATCATCTTTCGTTACAGAAAACTGTGGCATAATAGTTTTAGTGAGTTCTTACAATTTGGCCTACATATAGATCGAGATTAATTGGGATGGTTAACATGTTATTATTAAATTATAAGTATGCAAATACCATAATCGTTTCTACAAAATATAATCAAAATTCAAAATTATTTCTCTCGCATACAAAAGACTTCAACGCGCATAATTACAATTTTTTATGATAGCATTTTGGTATTTCATTTACTGAATAAACTTCAAGATCATAAAATTTTAGTAAATACTTAAAAACAGCTTTCACATTATGAAGAAACTGCACTTCCGACATCGTACATTTTGTCAACAATAATAATTATTGTTTCCTGCTGTCCTTAACGTTGAGTCATGTACGTTTAAGTGAACGTATGTAGGCCTTGGATTGTTCTAGCAAATCTAGAGTGGCAGACAGTAAACTTGAAAGTTGCAACGATGAGTTTTCATGGGCGTTTTATAAAGTCACCTTAATTTAATGGCTAATGGACGTGCATATTTTGCATTTAAATTTAACCCTGTAATTGTTTCGACAGTTTCAAAATTGCGTGTAAGGTTATTTTTAAGTACTTTTTAATTAATAAAAATTTAAATATTTTGAATGAAGGTGGTTGTAATATCTTGCGAAAAAAGATTTTAATTTTTTACATAAATTTTTCTTACATTTTTTAGTCAAAAGCACTTTCCACATATTGATTGCCCTAATTTAAAAATCACATACTATTACCAAATAGCATAGCTTAGCTAACAGCTGCTACACGCATGCTAATTACTTTGCTCCATTAACTTCACATTGCATTTTATAGTTAGTTTCCTAATATCACTATTAGTTCATTTATTGGTTACCCACATGCGCTTATAGAAAGTACTGTTAATTTACAAAGAACGTTAATTTAAAAAGGAACAATTTAGACTCCATGCCAATTAATAAAACCTGAACATTTATAGTTTTTTTTTTGAAAAATCTTTGTATAGCAACAGTTTTATTAAAATATACACGTGGCTAAGCGTGAACAGGAATAATTAAATAATTATATAAATATGAATTAGCATAAAAGTGGAAAGGTCAAATTAATAAATTAATTGAATTAATTATACTGATAGTATGCAAATGTAAGCTAAATAGATCCATTTCACATCCTGATCCAAATGTAGGTAGATGCCAAACTGCTGAAGAAATAAACAAATTTATATAACAAGGATATTTTTTTAATTAATAATAGCAATGTGTGTGTGGCTAGCTACTATTTTGCTGCTTAAGTTCATGTGATAATTATGTAAAGTTTCAATAAAATACGTTTGAATTACAATAATTGAAATTTTAATAAAATGTTTACCTTTATGAAATATTGGTAAAGGCAGACATTTAGTTTAAATTTGGATAATGACAGTAAGGATATCAGAACATTTGAAAACAGTATCAATAAGAATTAGACGCTTATAATATTATAATTAGTAACTCTATCAATAAGAATTAGGCAGTCTATGAGTAAAGATGGACGGCGTTATGCAACTGTCACCCACTTGGTCACGCTTCGCCGGAGAGAAATTATAAGGAAGTCTACTGTTTGGGCACTTTCATCGATGTTGTAATAGTCGGGTACAGTCGCATTCAATTATGGTGTAGACGATGGCTATTTACTAAGGGTTGTCACGCCATTCTTTTGTATTTAATTGAAATCATACACGGTGTACAAAGAAAAATTACCAACTAAAATAAGTTTGAATTTAGTCACACTTCTTTAACTACTCTCTGTATGGATATTGGATACTTGCGAAACCTATGTAGGTTTCATAGATCATAGTTCCAAAATCATCTCATAAACTCACAGTCCACATAAGGACAAATATACATAAATTCATCTAATTAAAAAGAATCAAATTGTTTTTCTTTTTCAAACACGTAATTTAAAAAAATCAAATTGCAAATTTGCTTTTTCATGCACCAGGTATGAACTGAATTAAAATGAGTTCCAGTGTTGTAACATTACGTAAAATCACTCAATCGATTTCAAATCGTTAACGATTACATAAATTAGATAAGGTTCTCAAGGTTAACAAACAAACAGATTTCTTTTAGTATCTGTGAATAGACACTAATGAATAATTAATGAATTATATCCACTGGGGACATTTGATAATAATTAAACAAGATATTAACATAATGACCAATGAATAAGCTATCTATATATATAAACATACATGGTTTTTAATTGTCAATTTTTAAGAATTGATCTCTTTAAAAGCTTTAAGTTTGTTACCTGCTTAAAAGTTTTAGTAGCTAAGATACAAAGAAAATAATATATTAACTTGTTTGTTTTGATGAATATATACTGTATAGAGTAAACAATGATGAAGGACTTATACTACTTTTATGGCTAAAATGAACGACTACCATTCATACTTATAACGGAAAGACGCTAGCATAATATACATTATACATAGGTATAACAGTATGTATAGATATACTAGCGTCAAAAAATAATTATATAAAGCAGACTAAGTTGCATTAGCTACAGACATAAGCCACGAAGGTGAAAGCGGTCCGGTGCAATGCCAAAATGTAGGCCGCCGTGTTTATCCGAAGACATATCGGTGTTTCGCAACGCCTTGTGTAACGGGCCGGGATTTTTGCGAACATTATTGTTGCGAACCAGTCTCGCCGCTTTCAAACAATCAATATTAGTTGCACTTAGCTGCAAATTATTATGTAAATCACCGGCTCGATATCTAAGCCGTTCGAGAAGCTACGAGAACGGTGGTAGGGGTAAAGAAACTTGGCATGTTGAGGTACAAAGCGTTGTTAACTGAATTCCAACACTTTGGGTCAATTTAGGACCATATTATTGTTTTTTATTTATATGAAGATTTTTTCTGTTAAATCCCTTAATTTTAAAACTTGGGATAGTTGTTAGGGGTATCAATACTATAAAGACATGCATATTTTAATTATATTCTGCGTGTTAGCAAATTAATAGATAGCGTTAGTCTACGATTGTAATTACTGCTCTAACTTAAGTTAAGATGCTTGCTAAACTAAGCGGACTGCTCTAACTTAATGAAGCATCTTAAAGCATGAATATAATTGTAAAAGTGGGGTTACAAGTTTGTTTAATAAATAAATAAATAAATAAATAAATAAATAAATAAATAAATAAATAAATACATTTTCAGTAAAATAACGTAACCTACTTTTGCAACAAAATTTTGTGATGAATATCTTCTTAAAACAATTTGTACTTAATTGTTTTCATACTAGGTAAAAGGCTTAAAGCCTAAAGGGCGATTAATATATTTTAACAAGAGCTAATGTTAAATAATGTTAAATTCAAAACAATATATTACAACAAAAAAAAATCTCTACTACGATAATAATTTAGCCTCACTTTACCACCTTGTAACATTTAATTTTGGAGGTAGAACCTATTAAGTTGTATGTGACAATTACAGACAACTTTACCGAACACGAACTTTAAGCACTAAATCTAGATCACGGCCAACGAGCCTGAACCTACAGAGTACAGACATTAAAGCAATGTATCTTATGAATACTCAATTAAAATGAACACTTACATGTAGGTTTAACGATGCAAATGGCTTTAAAGGTATTTCAATGAAACGGTGTTGCAATAATTATAATGATATTGTTGTTTTGGTTTATAATATTACAGAGAATTAAGTAATGATTATAGTACAATCAGGTTTAAAAAAAAAACAGGCTTTGGTGAACTCAATACTGAATTATATAAAATTTCCAGCATTTCCAACTATCACTATCTCCAACTAGAAAGTTGCTACATCTAATGATCTTAACTGAACTGGTTCATCCAACTAAAAGGGGTGATACAGTTGTAGAAGCCTAAGTGAAATAGTTTTGTTATAAGCCTGAGTGAAATAACTTTAGGTTGCCAAACTTTTTGCACTACGAATACAAACTTTTACAAAATTAACCGCATGTCTAGTCTATTAAACTTTAAGGGTCAATTCAGACTGCAACGCGATGCGTAGATGCATTTCTAAACTTGTACTGAATTGACACGTCATTTCAATTGCGTGAAGCGTCTTGCAAATATGTCAAATCCATACATTGAGGAATGCAACTACGCGTCGCGTTGCGGTCTGAATTCACCCTAATATGTATTTAAGAATTGTGTATGATCGATTTCTCTATCTCTTTCTAACCTATACCCTTCTCTACAGACTTCCCCGGCATGTGCTTCGCTTCGACCCGCTGCGCGACCGTCGAGCCCAACAACTCGTGGGACCTGGCGCCGTTCTGCGGCCGTAGCACGTGCGTGGTCAGCGAGGACCAGCCACCAAGGCTGCTCGAGCTGGTAGAAGACTGCGGACCCCTGCCCCTTGCCAACCCCAAGTGCAAACTTGACACTGGTAAGAAGGAAGTTTTTTCGGAAGAAAACTCAAATATTTTTGGTCAAAAATCATGATCATACAAAATATTTTCTGAAAGTCTACCTGGTTCCTAGTACCTATTCAGTTTAGAAAGAGCTTTATAACATCTTGGATAGTGATTTTCCAGTCAATGATTAATAAATTATCGTTTAAGATTACCTTCTTCAATTAGCCAAATTAATTCTGTCAAATGTATTATGTAGCTGTCCTCTTAACTTAATTTTTCTGGTTAGATCGGTCGTTCAAAAGTCTATTTACTTAAATACTATGTTTTTGTAATATTTTACAGAAACATAGTATAAGTACAACTTGTTGATTATTCAAATAATAAATATTAATCACGTTATTAAAATTACAGAGAAGACCAACAAGACCGCGCCCTTCCCCGGATGCTGTCCCATCTTCACCTGCGAGGACGGCGCCAAGCTGGAGTACCCCGAGCTCCCCCTCCCCCCCACAGAGGAGGAAAAGAAGGAGGAGGAGAAGAAGGCATAAGTTAATTCTAGCTCTAAGTCCGGAAGGTGAAGTCGTCAAACATAAATGAAATTCTAAAAAAACCCTCAATTCCAAACATCAAAAAAATATATGGCCGCCAAATTTCAAACCAAAAACCAGTACAAACGGCGGGTAGTTGTGAAAAGCGTCGGGGTTATGGGTTATCGCTTTCTAAACGTCTACTGAACAATGGGTCAGGCCGCTTCCGTTTCCGGCGCGGCCATTGTGCGACGAATTCATTGGCCTCTCTATTCCTATTTAAGATAAATAATTGTGATATTGATACGTTTAACTATAGTAAAATATCAATAAAAAAATTACAAAATTTCTAATTTCTGTGTTTCCTTACTAATCATATTGAATAATGAATAGCCCTATAACAATATGCCTACAATGACCTGCCTTCAGGATAGTCCTTTTAAGGCCGTCCCCCGACATTTGCCGCGTTGCCGAGATCGCACCAAAACCCTATTTTTTTACTTATCTTATAGTTCAAAATTGTCCTAAAAAAAATTTAAAACGGGGAATATGTAGTTTATGATATTGTCGATCTATTGGCGTGTGTTTCGAATGTATGCTTGAATTTTAATAAATTGGTTTTACTTTGGAAGCTGATATCATGAGTATAATAAACAAAAATAGAAAATTTAAAACGGGGAAAGGAATGTTGATATACTGAAGATTATTGCTGTATTTTTATTAGGTATAACTTTAAAGCTTTCAAATTATGAGTTTATAAGGCTTTAAATATGGTAAATTACGGAATCTCCGTAGGGAAGGCCCTTAAGAATACCGTTTATCCTCAGTACACCCAACTGACCAGGAGGGTGAGCCAAGATCTTTTCTTTATTGCTTCTTTACAGTATTGCCAATCAAAATGTATAGGATTGACATAAGACGCGTCGAAAGTCAACGTCATATTAACGAACGCTTATGTCAATTCTAAACATTTTAAGTCGGCAATTCTATAACAAAGCGATAACGAAAAAGTCTTGGCTAAATGGCCAGGTTCGCACTTGGCCGTGTTACACCATTGTAACGTTAACCCAGATGCCCACAGACCGTGGCCACTTCACACACCGGTGACCACGTGGCAGGATTACCAACGGATGGCCGCAGTTACGGTGGATAATTTTGATGACACGAACATATCTATACTTATAATAAAATCGTAGAGGTAAAATGTTTGTACATTGAAAATAAACTTGAAAAAACGAGTCAGGAGCATGTTAGAAGAGTAGTAGAACACAATTTAACTGTTTTTGAAATTTTTGTTTCTCTGTCTGTTTGTCTGTTTGTACAGGCTAATCTCTGAATCCGCTGGACCGATTTCAATGAAATTTGGCAAACCTTATATCAATGGTCAACATATAGGATACTTTTTTTAACCGACTTCCAAAAAAAGAGGAGTTAATGTTAACTTTACTGTTTGTGGTCAGATTTTTAAAATTCTTTTTTTGTTGTATATATTGTTAACCCGAATTTGATACCATGTTTAAAACAACTGTGACTTGATAATGATTTCGGGATCAGGAGGTATCGACGGAACTCCTTTACAACAAAAACATTACAGTAATTTTCACTTTTTTAAAGTAAAATTAACATAACATTCCACCAAAAAGTAAGATTTGCACATATCCCAGGACATATCCGAGGGTATAGGGCTTTCGAAGGTTTCGTTGCTGAACGGAACTCCTGATTTCTTATAAGAAGATAATATATTATTATGTAGGGGCACAGAATATATAATATTAGGTAGGGGGTTCAGCGTGGTTTAAACTTTAAAATACTGAAAGCGCATGCCGCTATGTCAATTATATCAATCATCATGATCACCACCATCGTTACACCATCCATAACCACAATATGATGCGTTTATTGATTTTTTCAGGGTTCCACAAGGTTAAAAACGGGACCCTATTACTAAGACTTCGTTGTCTGTGCGTCTGTCCGTCTGTCTGTATGTCTGTATGTCGCCAGGCTGTATCTCAAGAATCGCTACAGCTAGAATTCTGAAAATTTTCACAAATTGTGTATATACACTATTCCACCAAAAACATACCTGTTAAAATAGGGCCTAGTTCCTATGGGCTAATAATTATTGGCCTAAAAAAGAGTTGAAATCTAATCCAATGCCAAGTTCAGATGCACTTCACCGATCATAATCATCTTCATCAACAGCCTGATCCATAACACTTCTAATTTAAACTTGGCAGGTTAATTAAATTCTGTAAATTTTATCTAACTACACAATTAATCAAGTGTTATGTATAGCACAAAAACCTTCCAAGTTCAAATTTAGAAGTATTATGAATCAGGCTGTTGATGAAGATGATTATGATCGGTGAAGTGCATCTGAACTTGGCATTGGATTAGATTTCAACTCTTTTTTAGGCCAATAATTATTAGCCCATAGGAACTAGGCCCTATTTTAACAGGTATGTTTTTGGTGGGATTTCAATACTTTTTTTCAAGAAATCATACTTATGTTTTCTTTTTGTGCTACGCCCGATATAAACAATAGTTTCGATAGCTGCCGCTAGTAGTATTTGTTAAACTATCAATAAAAGCCATTTTTTAAGTAAACAGTATTTATTTATTATACAGTGTGCATTATACATGACAATATTTTATACCCCCCCTCTCCTCCCACCCTCCTCATCGTATTCTCATTGTATCACTATAGTACATAAGAATTTTTATCTCAAGTTCGCAGATGAGCCGACTCACGCTTGACCGATTTCTTAATTTTCTTAATTTTTTGAGAATATACATATTATAACACACGACCTGTGTGCCAAATTACATAACGCTAGGATATTTGGAAGTAGCCTCTAAAGTTCTTAGATGAGCCGTCTCACGCTTGACCGATTTCTAAATTTTCTTAATTTTTTGTTAATCTACATCAAATAATATAACACACGACCTGTGTGCCAAATTTCATAACATTAGGACATTTAAAAGTAGCCTCTAAAGTTCGTAGATGTACCGACTCGCGCTTGACCGATTTCTAAAATTTCTTAATTTTTTGTTAATCTACATATAACAAACGACCTGTGTGCCAAATTTCATAACGCTAGGACAATTGGAAGTGGCCTAGAGGTTTTGATTACCGGTCAGTGAGTGAGTGAGTGAGTGCCAAAATTAGCTATTTTTAAAGGGACATATTTCAGGATCTACCAAAGCTATATCTATGAAATTTGGTATACTGCGTAAGTACTACTATATAATTACGTAGGTATAATTTTACTTTGCACTTGCAATAGACACTGGGCTACAGGGGGGTCAAAAGTGCGTCGAAACGGTTCGTGTAAATAGTGCACGGCATGCGCGCGGCCTGCTGGAACTAGGCCTGCGCACTTCCGTGCGCTTTGACTATAGCTGATATCAGTTGTTGCCGATATAACAACAAATACTAAAAACAAAATAATATTAATATTTAAGGGTGGGTTCCCGTACAACAAACGTGATTTTTTGTCCTTTTTCGCTCCATAACAATATAATGGCAACAGGTAGGCAAATTTCTTGAAATTTCCACAAAGGCCTTAGATATAATATTATGTGTACTTTAATAATACACATAATACAAAAAATACAATCTTTCGCTTATTTTTGCACTATAACGGTACGGAACCCTTCGTGCGCGAGTCCGACTCGCACTTAGCCGATTATTTTTGTATTCTTTTGCATTAAGAGTCCGTATACGAAATTTGCCGATTTCGCTGTAAGATCATTTTAATTATAATCTAATGTTGGAGCTAGATTTTTTTAAAAGTATTTTTAAATAATCCAACTCAAACCCGCGACAGTTTTGTGATTTTTGCTGTAAAAGGTTTAGAATATCACCTGTTTATGGATTGTATCGACGTCTTAACGGTATGAAAAAAATACAATGTACTGTTGAGAAAGTCGTCTATACAATGTTGGAATTACTTTTTACCACTTTAATATGAAATAGTTGAGTAAAAAAATATGTAACTCGGCAAAATTTTAGAGAAAATGGGCAAAAAATTGCTGTTAATTTCGGAAACTTGGATCTGTAATTCATAAAAAGAAAACGACAGAAATAATCTATAGATAAAATTCTATCCAATTCGAGAAAAAAGAAAAAAAAAAAACAAATTGTGCCAAAAAACACAATTCAAAACAACCTAAATCTCACATTATATTACTCGCCGCAAGGCTCGAGTCGGCTTTCCGCGCTTAAATATATTTTTAAATCTAATAATTAATATATATATTTAAATCTAATAAGGGGAAAAAACCAAATAATATTTCTGTAGCGATCCTTTGCAATTTCATATTCATCGGCAAAATTTCGTATACGGACTCTTATAAAAAGGATCAGAATCGAAATTGATAATAATTATTTCGCCGTCTCTGTGCAATTTCTTTGTTTTATTATTTTATTAATTTAAGGGCTATAATTTGTATTTGATGCTATGGTTGCGAAAGTAGAAATTTCATAATGGGATCCTTGAGGTATTGAAGAATTTCCTCGAATTTCAGAAAGTGTGACTTTCGCACTTATTGTCACGAAGGTGGAAATTTCATAATAGGAACTGTGAATAATGGAATTGAAGGAACTCCTCGAAATTATTTTCAACGACAACCAAAGTTTTGTTATTGTTTTGTAAGAAATTACCAATTCTAGCAAAGGTCGATCTATAAAAGTTTTCCCTAATATTCGTAAACGATTATCCAAACCCTGGATGGATATTAACCCACTGCGTATTTCAATTCATTACCGGCCATGGAAATATTAAAGTCAAACTTTACGGATCTAAAATATTACTAGCATCGATCGAGCACATACGTAGGTAGAATAATTATGTGATAGACCGAAGGCAGTATGTTTGAATAAAGCACTCATCATGTTCTCTGGGAGAGTTTTTTCTGCCAAGACGAAAGAAATACAATGCTAGACAACCTACAGTGTAAATCTGATGTCGCACACTACGGTGATATCGTGGACAGCGCTATTGGAACTTTCGTGCCTTCAAGCGTTTTTGTCACAATTATTATTGGCAACAGTCTAAAACAACAAATTCCAATATTAATTTAGCTATAGCTAAGTAGTCACAATTATTATTATTATAGTTTACTAGATGACGCCCGCAACTCCGTTGCGCCAAAATTTGTTTATCGCGCGGGAACCGTACATTTTTCAGGGATAAAAAACTATCCTATGTCCTTTCTCGGGACTCAAAGTATCTCCATGCCAAATTTCAGCAAAATCGGGTCAGCGGTTCGAGCGTGAAGATGTAGCAGACAGACAGACAGACAGACAGACAGACAGACGGACAGACAGACACACTTTCGCACTTATAATATTAGTATGGATTTTCATTATGCTTCCCCTAAGTTATTCGACATTCGGTCACTGCAACTTTTTGCTGTCTCCGCTTTCAATAGAAAGAGGAATTACAATTCTTCAAACTTCTATTTTCTTCTAATTAATATTGTTGCGGGTCCCAAACCAGTTTGAGCATGTCCCTCTGACTCCCTGAAATCATATCAAAGGGTTTTTATGGTTGGATACCGCTATCGATCCTGGTGACACAGGAGATACAGTGGTGGGGATGTGTGGTGGCCGGTGGGCCAACGCTTATAAAAAAATTACCCTTCGGGTAAGTAAGTAAACAACTTCAAGCGTTATTTTATTCTGGTTTAATTGTAGGTTAGGAATCTGAGAGTAAGAGGTAGATTAAAGAGGGATAGATGCCTACATTAAATCCCGTCTTCTGTAGTCTATCCTCTATTTCCGTCACATGTTCCTTTCCCCTGTCCTGTGGCCCCCGTCCCCTGTCCACGCCAAGCGGTCTTCGAAAAAAGGTTTTTCAAAACGATTATTAGTATCCGTGGTTCAAGTTTCCTGGGTCTTTGATGAAAATTAAAAAATTCGTGTGTAATTATATAGATCCAAATAAAATAGTCGTAGGTGGGTGTTCGATTTTCTAAAACTCGATAATAACAACATACATTCACGCGGACGAAGTCGCGGGCAACAGCTAGTAAATTGAATAAAACAAAAGTCTTCGTTGTCTTTCTGACGTATTCACAGACGAATATTAATTACACTGTAAATAAATGAAGATTTTGACATAAGCCCCATACATTATCTGACAAACTCTTCATTAAATTGAAGTTTAAGCATGATTTAATGTGTCCGAGTGCCTCTAGTGAGAATTAAGGCTGATTTACAAAAATACAATACAACGCCCGTTTTCTATTAATGTGAATCAGCTTTTGCTGATGTTACTTTTAACACCGTATTAAGAATACGAGGACTTTAGGCGCAGCGCAGACGACAGACTATCCGTGACGCACTTTTTAGTCTGTGGGAAATATAACCTATGCAATTATATGCAGTAGGTAACGCACACAACGCGCAAAAAGTCCGCATATAATTGCATAGGTTCTATTTCCACAGACAAAAAGTGCGTCATGGATAGTCTGTCGTCTGCGCTGGCCGCTGCACTTTAGCGAGATTAATTCTTAGGGCAGTTAGTTGGGTTATGTCAAGTCACCCAGATCTTTGGGTTGGGCTTGACATAAATTAACCAAATTATGTTGATGTCTGTCTGTCTTATGAATCAATATTTTTATAGTCTTTGTGTTTTAATTTACCCAAACAATAATTTCAGTAACCAGTATCCACTAGCTATGTCCACATATTCAATTTCATCTTAAATTTTCGTCATCTATTTTTTTATTCAACTTTCGTTTGGAAATATTCAATAATTGAATGCGTCAAAATCCACCCGCGTTGAAAGAAAAGTGTCATAGCGAGTGCTACGATTTCAACGCGCGTCACGGGGATGCTTCACGTTCGCTGTTGACTGCGCTATAACGCATGCCCTCGATGAATAAAAAAAGGCCCAGTATGGACAAAGCTATTGCTTATGAAAGCGTTGGTACAGTGCCGAGCCAGCGCTAGCAACAAAATTAGTATTGCGCCCTCTATCAACAATATTATGTACCATCGAAGAAATTGATTCATAGGTAGATGGCGGACCTACGTCATTTGGTCTAGTTAGAGATAAACTACGATAACATGGCACGCCCCTCCAAATTACTGTTTCAATGTGTGTAGTCATATCCTTATGGAAGAGTTTGTATGTAGTAAGTATTCAACCAATCAACCAGTACTCGTAATATTTCACTTAATGTCACTTATTACCAAGATTTGTTGGTCAACTAATCAAAACTAGCCAACCGCGCAAGACAACGCACTTCAAACGTTTTGACAACGCACTTCAAACGTTTTGAATTTTGGAGGGGCGCGCTATGTTATCGTAGTTTATCTATACATCAATTCAATGTTAGTTTATCTCTATCGGCTGAGTTTGATATAACACAAGCAAATTTCGATGGTTCACTATCTACCTATGAATCAACTTCTCTGATAGTACTTTAAAACTTTGGGAAGACAAAAAGCCTAACAAGAAAGGTTTTACACAAGGGACTCTTAACGTTACCAGAAAAACAATATTAACTCAATAATTTTATTTGGGAATAATCTCACAAGTATAATGAATACAGAGTACACTGATTTTCAACGCTTTAAATACTTATATAATATAAATATACATCTAGCAATGTAAATAAAATTAAGGGTCAGGAAAGGCACTATCTTTTTGTTGCAAAAACAATATTTTGCAATGTCATCCATTTAGCATTTAAAATTTTAAAGTGAGATAATATTTATCCTTTGTGACCAGACGAAATACACTTACAAAAGAATGCCCAGTGTAATATTAAGAAGTCACTATAAAATTTATCATAAAACTAACACACAAACGTTAATTCACAAAGCTTGTTGCGACAAACTCTATAAACAGTTTTATGGGATAAATAGGTTTTTACTTAGAGAAATAACGTTATTTTAATAAAGTTCACAAATTGGCAAATAGGAGAGCTATTGCACACGGTCCAAACGGCCCAGGCTATTACTAGCCTGACTAAATTAATTACTGGTCGAATTTCGTAAGAAATCAGTCACGAGGGAGACGTCGTGATGTCATGTGTCATTGCCACATCTGAGACTTACGTACACCATTAATATTCCACACGTTATTGTTTAAGTAATCCGTTACGTTGGATTAACTCCTTATTATTATGAAGAGCGCTGACCTACATGAATCTTCTCTAATGGGGTGAAAATGCCAAAGCGAAAGCATAAAAAGAGTGCCTCTCCGGTAGAAACGAACAGTGGATACATTCATCGTTACACTAAAACGTTAGTTGACAAGCAAATCGTAGTAACAATCTATAAATACACTTTTAACATTCTTTAATCTATACCTAAACACAGACTTAACAGTACGTAATATTATATACTTCAATATATTATCTATATATTAAAATAATCAACTATATTGTTTGAATCACAATTTCCTAATTTTTAACATTAATACATCTGCACAAAATAGACATCGAATGCGATTAAAAAGTTATACGTCTTGAGCTTATACCTTACTCTACCAACCTACCGGATGTCATGAAAAGCGCGAACGTTTAGAATATGTTTTGGAACCACGATAGACTATCAAATTTCGAATTAAAAATATATCATCTCCGATAAAACAACTTGTAAATCATTAAAAAAACTAAAACCTGATATGTGACTACATTGTACGTGACGCTTAGAAGATACGAAATGAATATTATCGACAGTGTAAAAAAAATAGAGGTAGTATTTGGAAGTATAAGAAAGACTTTAAATATCAAAATATGTCTTCAAAGCACAACGATGCATGAAAATATTCTTTCTATGTACATTTATAGATAATTTCCTTATTGACCATTTGCTTACTAATATACTCTTTACACGTTACTCCCCCTACACAAGATATGCCTCTGTTTAGTCGGTAAAAGCCACAAAATTCCTTGAATCGGCGTTCAATAAGACAATATTGTAAAATTAATAAATATTTTCCTGTTCAAATACGATGCTTACTAAAGTATTTGATTAATAAAATATAAATAAAGTGCAAGGTTAAAAATCAATTAATTTTGCAATACATTGCAAATCTAGAAAAATAAGCGAGTTTTTTTAGAAATTGTCGGTCGTTGCTTTATTACCAACGCTAATAATTTACGATTGCACTCAATGGCTCTTCCTTATTTGCGAAATATAATAAAAATGATAAAATATAAAATAACTAACAGAACATGCTCTTAAAACTAATTGTCGTAGCATCTAGTCTAATGCTTGCAATTTGTGTCAAAATCAATATAACGTTGTATAACGCGTTTGGAAACTCGTAGTGGGAACATTCGAGAACTCTTACACTGACACTAGAGCTAAAACTAAAAACTGTAACACGTGAATCGCTAATGTGGCTCGTTATGGTTATACAAGATTTCTAAATCTACTATTACGTTACGAAACAGCCAACACCAATATGGATGCGTGCATTCTGGCTATCACACTCACTCGGTCGTAGCTATCGAATAAGTCGCTTGTTGAAATTCGACGAGTAAGGAAAAAACTGATAATATTTCTGTTTAATTGTGTCTAAAATATGTTTTGTAGAATTGAATAATACTGAACAATTCAGCCAGATAAGGTATATCCTACATCAGAATTATTTAACCCTAATTAGACTCGAACAAAGGAGATTTAAATAGCTTCGAGAGGAAAATTTACAAAACACAATAAAACGGCGGAAACTTACGATCCATGTTTGGAAAGTTTTTGTATATTTTTAATTTATTGCTCACGCAAAGATCGCAAAGTATGAGCCATACGTTAAGTTATTTAATTTTATCAGAACTATTTTTCCTTTTTTTTTATAACGGTTTAAAAAATTTTTAATTTTTGTTTTCGGCACTGGCCAGCATGCATTCATCGTGGTAATACAACTATGGTCTTAGAAAGAGCTAAAATTATTCACTTGGCAACACTATAATCGGGTATCGAAGCTCGGTTAAGGATTTGGTTTAGTTCAGTTGCGATGCAACTTTGTACAAACATCGACCTAATCTATATAACAACACTCTACAGTATTTCGGTATAGTAATATACACACACAGAATACGTATAAACATTTAAAATGGCTCCCCTAAAAATATACCTAGAGTGAATTTTAATGTCTTCAAAAATCTACCATTCAAAGCTGTATATTGCAAGCTCATTTGATATTGATGACTTATATTTTTTCCTAATCTCTTTTGAGTGTTACACCTTATTTCTTTTCAAATAATTTTACATGGTATCTTTTCACGGATATATAATATATCACTAACGGCCTATCATACCCAACATGTGGGGCAAATGTAGCATCAAATTACATCAAATCAGTTTTTAAAATATTTTTCTATTCGTTAGAGTATAGCCCCTTTTTATATTAACTTCGAATTTTTTTATAAAGTCCCATTAACAAACCGACATTAAAGTTTTCATTTATTTTCAAGACTTTTGTTACTTTTTGGTTTTCAATCGGAAAATCTAGCATTTTTCTATTATTTCTAACATTGAGTCGTCTATTTCTATTATATCTAGTATTTTTCTAGTTGCAGCTGAAATTTCGAAATAGAAATGAGTTTCTACGGAGTTTTTTGAACCCTAATGCAAAACTATTGATCGTACTAACATTATTGTCACTTCAAATGTTTTTATTTATAAAACTCTAAACTGATGACTTGACTGACTTTATCTAGATGGCGTGTATTACGAGTATGGTCAGGGGATGCTCGGTGTATGTGTACACTACTACACTTTACGCTATAATATTATATAAAACGTTTAAAAATGTATATAATGTCAATGTTGAAGTGAGTATAAATAAATAGGATTTGTATGTTGCCAACAAGAACACGATGAACTTTTGAAACACTTACATTTTGGCAAACAACTTCAAAAATCTAACAAATGCCGTTATGATAATGATTGTGTTAAATGGTATATTATTATTACCAGCAGGAATTAAAATAGGAAAAATATTAAAATGCAGATCATTGACATAGACTTAAATTATAAAAATAGCAAGAGGAAATCAACACTGAAAACAGTAAATAGCGTTTCGTAACTATAAACTAATTGGAATAGTTTTATTTATTTAGAGAGCTGCTATGTCAATGAAAAAAATATCATAAAAAATATAAATTAAATTGTAAGTGCCTGTCGTTTATAAAAAAACCAAAGAATGAGTAGGGAATTTCGAAATATTTGGCAGTTTTTATTCCAGCGCAGGTAATTGTACATCATGCGTGTGCTTTCAAAGCTTTTGTATAGTTAATATGTTGTTTGTTACCGTAAATTTTCGAGTTTACTTTCAAGAATTCTTTAGCTGATCACTTGTTCAGTTAAAAGTACCTCAGATGAATAAATATATAAACAAAAACTATGCAAGCACACCACATAGTCAGGTTTATCACACTTTCAAGAAAACACCTCCTCTACCTATCAGATACAAGCCACGTCTCTTATAACTACTCCCTCCTAACACCACACCCCCGACCTGCTCTATACAATCCCTAACAATACACGCTCAGGTGTATAACCCTACCAAATTACTTTACAAATAAACACGTGTTAACAAACCGTTTAACACTTCCCTGCGTTAGAAGATCGAAAGGATACCATAGAACTTGCACTTTTTTATTCCTTTGTGGCATCAAATGGTTTAACTAGAAGAAATATGAATTAAAATTTCTTGTATGGTATTTAGTATGGTATGTTTGATACCTCTTAAACACGATAGATGCCTTACGAAGAAACAAAGAATAAGGCAAAAGGCTTTTCCCAAGTATAAGACAAAGACATATGGGTATTAATAATCCTGTCTTATAAGATTACGGGTTGGTCATTAACCTTCAAATTATTCGAACCAGCTAAGATCATACGGTATACTTTCGGTCTCCTAACGCAGAGCATCGAAACAACAGCTAAAACATGATAATGAAAAATCTACTCATTTTGTGCGATGCGATCTCGACATTAATCAATGTACATAATTTCTCTACATTAACAATAATCATATACCTAACATCTAATCAATTATTTAAATTACATTCAACTCTTAATATTAATAAAACTTCAATAAGATTATAGAAAGTCCACAGCGAATAAGAAATGTTAGACGACTACTAGAATACACAGATGATACAAAGTATTTCCATCGAGAGTTTCGTTCATAATTTAGCTTTAAGCCAAGTCGTTACCGCTATTTACGAGGATTATCGATAGCAAAAATGTATTTTATTTGACATAAGCGTCATTTTCACATTTCAAAGGTCCATTTCTTTTAATTTTACTTATAATGTTGCTAATTCCTTCCCTTTGATACACAACCAAGAACAAGCCTTAGTCACACGTACTCGTACCAATATCAAATTCTATACATTTCATACATTTCATCGTATTTAGCGATAGCTGAGTGTTCTGTACAGTTTTTTAAATAAATAACTTAGTACAAGGTAAGGTATATCAAACATTCTGTGTAAAATTAATGACGTAAAGGATTGGCGTCAAAATATAGTAGAGAACTGAAGCCTTTGTTTCATTTCGATGGCTAAATAAATCTATTTCGTCTATGTTATCTTTTGAAGTTCACACAAACTCTACATAGTAATAAGTACACAGACCAGCTGCTATGAATAATTTACGTTGACTAACATTACATCAGAAGATTCACCAAGGGGTGCAGCTTAATCCTTATGCAGTATGTAGAATTCCATTCCTAAAATGATCCCCTTAGGGGTATGTGAATATTCTTTTCTTGCATAAGGATCAAGCCGCAGGAAACTTAGAAAAGATACGTACAAGATAGACGACGAGAGAAGCCAGGAACAATCTATATTATAATACAATATTCTATAAACAGTATGTATTCAACAATCGTTCAAAAATACATAATTTTGTAAAACCTTAAAAGATTTTCTTAAGATTTCGTAATTCGACCTTGTATATTATTTGCATTGTTCGGTTTTATATTCCAAGGAAAATAGGTAGCGGGGTAGTTCGCAAGGAAATCGAAATCGGTTTTTATGGAAAACTCTACCTTTGTAACATTGTAAATTCAAAAATATATTGTATTAAAATAGAGATTGTGGAAATTTTCATTTTTTGCGATTTTATGTTTTTTTTTTTTTTTACTTTCAGTCTTACGACGCTTCGCTTGTCGCGTGTCAACAGGTCGCCTACTCGGGTTTGAGGCGGTGCCACTGTACGATGGTCTGGCGCGGCTTGGTGATCATGTCCTGCCAGTGCTTCGTCTCCGACGCCCCTGAACCGTTCTTACCTGAAATTAGAAGAAAAATAGTTAGACATATATTATATTTCATTTTAGTTAAAAAATTAAATTTGTTAATGTTAATGTTGCGTTTTCTGCACTCGAAAGACTCCGCCACTAGGACAACACCCTTAGGCCTTACATAACACCCGCCTGTATCCGGCCAAAAGAGCGTAGTGTGGCTAATACTTATTGTCAAATTGATTGTGCGTCAAGCCAGTACTCCCAGATATATTCCTACAGCGCGTTAAACGAGACGAGCATGAGAACTGATCCCCATCAGGATGAATTGTAAACCGCTGCTACTGGTACCACAACTTAACTTTAAGGGTATGGTCCCAGTGGCGGCGGCTTAAGGCCTAACATAAAACTCACCAGCCAGCAATATCCGGCCGATGAGCTCGTTGCGGCCGATGTTGTCGAAGTCCATGACCTGCACGTCGAGCGAGCACTCCCTGATCTTCTCCCACGGCACGTTGAACGAGAAGGCGTCGTTGAACACGGGGTTCAGCGTGCACTTGAACACCGCCGTCTTGCGCTTCTCGATCCGCTTGTCGCCGAACTGGAGCCACACCTTTACGTATGGATCTGAAATGGCGGGGTTACAAATGGTCAGTATAGCTTAAAGGATAAACATGGTATTTTCTAGG
The DNA here is from genome assembly GCA_963422495.1 of Polyommatus iphigenia. NCBI lineage: Eukaryota > Metazoa > Arthropoda > Insecta > Lepidoptera > Lycaenidae > Polyommatus > Polyommatus iphigenia. The sequence continues at coordinate 7,889,185 of OY730184.1, forward strand.
AATGGAAATAGTGAAAAAGTAAAGCTCTTGAATAAATTATACTCTGCTAAAAGCCACTGACACCGTCCACATTATTTAGTAAAAAACTTAAAAATAAGCAATTCTAAATTTGAATATATTTTTCGCTGAACTCTTCTCTATTCTGGCAACAAATAAAAAGTATGGGTGTTGAAATTGGAGTAAATTAGAGAGCGTAATGGCGTCGCGTCCCGGTGAAATATGGATCGCCCGCGGGAATTAATGACGTCTCCAGCCCTTCGCAACTTATTTGCAATCATACTTCTGTTATTAAGCTGAACACTTATATAATCCTGGAAATTGATGAAGCGGTTCCGGCGATATTCCTTGCTTAGCAAGTTTTCAGGACGAGTATTTTTAAGGAAAAAAATGGTGAAATATAAAACTCATTGCTCATGTTATTTTAAATCTAATTGTGAAATAAAATCTTGTTTTGCTCTAAGAGGAGTAAAATTGGTAATCCCAGCTTGCAAGGAACTAAAAATGACACATCAAATTTTTTCATACACACGTTTCCTTAAAGTGAAAATAATAACAATAATAAGGCCTTTGCATCCATTGTGAGTGATTTAAACCATATTTTATGTGCTTGGGACAAAATTTTAAATGTCCGTATTGTTGCCCAAGCACATACGGCATTCTCGCAAAATACTCGGCCTAGTCCAGAGGAATGAGCAGGTCAATACGTCTGGGACCAATCATGTGCGGGTTCCTCACGATGTTTTCCTTCACCGTACGAGTGTCCGTATTATGTACTTGGGATCTGATAATGTCTCATTGGTCACACGCTTCCACTCGGGATCGAACCTTCACCCTCTCGAGTGCGATGAGTACCAATGGTCGTGAGCGTACCAATGGTCTTTATAAGTGATAATACGAGGGCGGGATGAGAAGTAACTAGCCTCTGCTATTTAAAAAGTTAAAATTAAAAAAATATGTAAGTCATTTTTCAGTCATAATTCGTGTCTCTGGAAACCTGTGATCTAAATTTGAATTTGATGGCGTGAAATTTTTTTTTAATCATTTGAAAAAAAAAATCGTCAACTGTTTTCAAAATGGATAAAATTGAACAAAGAGCGCCGATAAAGTTTCCTCATATGAAGGGGATAAAGGGGAGATAAATCTGTGACGAATGAAAAATGTTTTGGGTGAATCTGCTTCTCATGCCACAGTAAAAAACTGGGTGGCTGAGTTTTTAAACTTCATCATTTACGACCGCGTTTACGCGGTCGTTCATGTGTCAAAGATGAAGCCCGCCGCGAACGTCCAAAAAGCGTCACAACTCCGGAAATGGTCGTGAAAGTATATGATATGGTTTTAGCAGACCGACGATTGAAGGTATCTGAAATATCAGACACTATAGGTATCTCAAAAGAACGGGTAGATCATATCCTAAGTGAGGAACCAAATATGAGAAAGTTATCGGCCCGTTGGCTGCCGCGATTGCTTACGCACGATCAAAAAATAATTAAAGAAAATCAATGAATTAAAGTATTATTTGTTGCCCCACCCACCTTATTCGCCCGATCTAGCGCCATCAGACTTCCATTTATTCCCTAAGCTCAAAACTTTTTTGGGTGGACAGAAATTTGCCACAAATGATGAAGTCATAGCACTCATAGCCGCTGTAGAGGAGTATTTTGCAGACCTTGAAAGAAATCATTTTATGGAAGGCAGTACTGCTTTAGAACAAAGATGGAGTAAGTGCATAGAGGTTCACAGAGACTCTATCGAAAAATGAAATTAATGTTATCACGAAAAGTAAAGTTTTCTACTATTAGGCTAGTTACTTATCATCCCACCCTCGTACCGTGGTAAATATTATTTACTTCAACTATCGTTTTACTGTACATTTTTGGAAGACAAATATTGCATGAAGCTCGCATTAGTAAATTGACAACTCGATATTGTTCGATAAATAATGTTCAACTTCGCAAACGGGTGTACAATTACAAAAACGTCCTTTTAAATAAAATATTACAACGTTTATTTGGCGAATATTTTGAAGATAAATCTTGATCTTCCGCCGGGAAAGTCGAGACAAGCGAATGAAATACTTCAAACAGGGGTGTAGAAATGTTGGTACTTGGGAGAGATGAAATTCTATTGTGCCGCACATTTTTAGGGTTCCGTACCCAAAGGGTAAAAACGGGACCCTATTACTAAGACTTCGTTGTCTGTCCGTCTGTCCGTCCGTCTGTCTGTCTGTCTCCCGGCTGTATCTCACAGCAAAATTTCTGAAATTTTACACAGATTGTGTTGCCGCTATAACAACAAATACTGAAACAAAATAAAATTAATATATTTTAAGGGCTCCCATGCAACAAACGTTTATTTTTGTCTTTTTTTGATCGTAATCAATAACGCCAACAGCTAGATGCTTTAAATTTTCACAAAATCCTCAATTATATTTATAATTTTATTATTAATTAAAGGGCAATTCCATACAAAAGCACAATTTTTTGCATACTTTCTCTCTTTGTCGGTACGGAACCCTTCGTGAGCGAGCCCGAATCGCACTTGGCCGATTTTTTTTATTTCGTAACTGTCTTCGAAGTGTGTAACGAGACCGAGAACAAGTATATCAAAGTTTTGTTAATAACCGTTGCCTGCGAAAATACTAAAGTTACGACAACAGGCCAGTCGAAATAAAAAGTTAGACGTAAAAATTCCACGCGTAGAATAATAAATTGAACTAAAAGTTTTATTTATAGCGTAGTTGTTTATACACGTGATTTGTTTTAGTTCAAGGGTTACATAAAAATGGCATTTATTCATCACCCAGGATCACATCACTCAACATTATTTATTCGTTAAGAAAAATATTTACTTTAAATTGGTCCCTAATCCTTTATTCATTTAGGCTATCTGTGATGTTGCGACTTATATTATGTGGAGCTTGATATTAACAGTAGAATAGAGAAAAGTCCAGCTTACAAAGTATTATGGGCATAGTCTGGCTGGCTTATACGCCTGTCTCTAGTTCTGGATTAATTTAAAGTAAAAATGCTTTAAGCGAAATTAAAGATCTCATTTTTAAATAAGTGACAATTATTTAATGAATTGGCACTGGTATTTGAGCAAACAGGAAGTCTGCTCAAATACTGTCGTGCAGGGGAAATATTTTACTGATATTGTAAACTTGTCAGATCATACATTAACTTATTAGAATTGATATTTTTTCAGTATGTTAAATATAAGATGCATGAGATGTATGTTATAAGAAAATTCGACTTATCAGATCAGCGCATTGATGACGATTCCTGTTCAACTCGGATTCGAAACAATACGTCTATGATTAGTCAACGTTAGTCGCGCATGAAAGTCATTGACAAAGTCAAGACAAATTTTTTTTCTTATTGGTAATTGAAAGACCCTTAAAAATAGAACCATCGCTGAAAGAATGACTCTGATAGCTTAAAAATTCACCAAGATTTGACAATTCAAACATCTCATAAAATATACCTGCCCGAAACGCCCCATACAAAGTGCTACGAAAGACTGACGTCACTCTTTTGTAGTTTGTACGGATCGGGAGAGAACTTTGTTCGATAGATATATTAAATATTGCGTTTATGAAAGTGGTTTCATAACAAAAGTTGCTTTTAATTGCATAAGTTATCGAATGGTATACAAATATTAAGAAATTTAATTGAAAAAAAAATCGACTTGATTATCCAACTTTGAAGGCGCATAACAAAAAAAAATTACAAATGCTATCGAGCTGAAATTTTGGGAACACTTATTTTTTACCGTGATTTCTTTATTTCAGTAACAAAATTCGCTAATCTTTGACCTTGTCATCATCCCTATTATAGATTTACTACCTGATTTCCCATTAATGTCTTTCGCCTTGAGGTTCCTCGCCTTCAGCAGGGTGAGGGTAAGCACGCTGTTGCTGGGGTGGTAGCACAGTGACGTCAGCAGCTCCCCGCACTTGTCCTTCGCGGGCGGCTTCAGAGCCTTCCAGAATGAAGGCTTCTCACTCAGATCCACCTGGAATGGAGAAAATAATAATGTTCCTCATTTAAATTATAAAGTTCCTCATTTAAATAATAATGTTCCTCATTTAAATAATAATGTTCCTCATTTAAATAATAATGTTCCTCATTTAAATAATAATGTTCCTCATTTAAATAATAATGTTCCTCATTTAAATAATAAATTATAACTAGCTATTTGACCGAACTTTGCTCGGTATTCGATAAAACACGAATAAAATGACATTTTCATAAAATGATTCCTAGCTAGATCGATTTATCGCCCCCGAAACCCCCTATATACTACATGAAAATCGTTGGAGCCGATTCCGAGATTCCAATTATATATATACATATATACAAGAATAGCTCGTTTAAAGATATAAGATGTTCCTCATTATTATTTTCTTAGAAGGGTAATCGATAGAAATAATTTTTTAGAAGGCTTCGTTTATCTGGATGTAATATATTATTGAGGTAGTTTAGTGGCTGAAGGATAGCTTAAACAACATTAGCCGTGATAACAATCGATTGTATTATAATGTACGGAGTTGACCGTATTTTCAAATGAATCAAAATCTGTATGATTTGTTACTTCGAAATTAGGGCCAATTAAAAAACAATTTCATGTCAAGGGACGGACGGATGGTTTGGTCAAATGGTTTGCAGTTCTATTGCAGTCGTGTCAACTGCATTCAAACTGCTGGATTGCAGTTAGTCTATATAGACCCTAACCGGTCAAAAATAATGCAAGAGGCTACATTTATCAAGGTTTTCGCAGTAAATTTAATATTTACCCGTCAAGACTCAAGCCCCATAAGGACACCGGTGACCGCGACAACAATAGAATACAATAGCATTTCCAAGAATCCCCGATCGAAGGATTAAGTAACTAAATGATGTCCTAAGTACCTTAAAAAAGTTCTTAGGCTTATTCGACACTGAGTCTCAGGGGTTTTCACCTGTATCAAATATTTAAACAAATATTATGAGTAGTTTCATGCCCATGAGATTAGGGCTTTTAATGCGACCTTTAAATTAGTTTGGACGCAAAATTATTCGAGCGAAATTGTAACAATGTAACAAACACCTTTGAAGGTTAAAATTTGCCTAAAATTCTTCCAGCGTTCATTGATACGTGCTAAATTGAGGTCTCAAATATACGAGCGAATTCTGAAATTTGAGGTGATTGTGTATTGCGTCGTTTTAGATCTTAATGTTATACTTTCACTGAGTAAAATATTGTAACTTTCTACTTTTGTTTTAAAAATATTTATTTAACACGACTTACGTAGGTAAACGTTCAAGCCCAAATAAAATTGTTGCTCGTATGTAAAGCCCGTAAAGGTATGTTAGTTTTCGTTTTGTCACCTACCTAATAAAGCTAATCAATGTCATTAAAACTAAAAATAATAATCGGCCAAGTGCGAGCCGGACTCGCGCACGAAGGGTTCCGTCCCATTATAGAGCAAAATTATGCCAAAAATTGTGTTTTTTGTATGGGAGCCCCCTTTAATTTTTTTATTTAATTTAAATATTATTATTAAATATTAAAGTACACATATAACTAAGGATTTTGTGAAAAAGTCAAGTACCTACCTGTTGCCATTATTGATATAGAGCAAAAAAGGCCAAAAAAATCACGTTTGTTGTATGGGAGCCGCCCTTAAATATTAATTTTATTTTGTTTTTAGTATTTGTTGTTATAGCGGCAACAGATATACACATTCTGTGAAAATTTCAACTCTCTAGCTATTATTACCGTTCTCGAGTTACAGCCTGGTGACAGACAGACGGACAGACGGACAGACGGACAGACGGACAGACGGACAGACGGCCAGACGGACAGACGGCCAGACGGACAGACAATGAAGTCTTAGTAATAGGGTCCCGTTATTACCCTTTGGGTACGGAACCCTAAAAATCATCTAATATAATATAAAATTCTCGTGGCAGTGTTTGTGCGCGAACTCCCCCAAAACGGTTCAACCGATTTTAATGTCTTGTATGTACATTCTTTAGGCCTGAGAATAGGTTTTTATATAAGTACTTTTTATATTGATACTAGAAATAATTTATATGGCAAAACAACGTTTGCCGGTTAAATTAAAAACAGTCAGTCTATCTGCAGCTTTGTCACGCCTGGAGATAACTTTCTTAACTCATGAAAGTTTAATTAAAAACTTGCGAGAGATGTTATATTATAAGTTCATCAGTTACGCTACTTTGTTAACTTAATATTCGCCATAGTTATAAACTTATCGTAATACGAGTAACGGCACCTCAATAGTTGAAGGCACACGTGTTTGTTATTAAATTGCTTTTGTTTTTTAAGGTTATCTATACTAATATTATAAATGCGAAAGTCTGTCTGTCTGTCTGTCTGTCTGTCTCGCTTTCACGCCAAAATTACTGAACCGATTGTAATGAAATTTTGTACACAGATAGTCTAAAGCCTGAGAAAGGACATAGGCTACTTTTTAACTGGGAAAAGGGGTTGTAAGGGGGTGTTTATGCGTAAATTTGTTCAAATTAAGTAATTTCCAAAAACTCATAACAGGTGGCTCCAAGAGTCGCCTAGATCGCGCTATCGCTTGCTCATAAGTATTTTTATAAGAGGTGGTACCATATTGAGTTATGTTAGCCGATTCTTTCGATTGTTATAGGTACACGTTATTAGCTCACCTACCAACATAGATATCAGAAACAACAGCCTACCAATGATAAATACTAAATAGTTTATGGGTAAAGCTAAAGTTGTGTAATGGGGGGCTAAATAAGCTTTAAAATTTGGTATAAAAAGTTTAATTTAAAAAAATTAAATAAGTATTATGTGCACACTGCACAGCTGTTTTGGGTATTTTGATTTGAGGGGTACCAGGGTTTTAAAAAGCTTTTAAATTTGACACCAATTTTGTTGACACCGCGCGCTATAAACTGATGTCCACGCGGACGAAGTCGCGGGCAACAGCTAGTTTAAAATATTACGGTAATATTTAAGACCTTCGGAGAGGCCTTTATTCAACTGCAGTGGGATAGTATAGGCTCTTAAAAATTGAAATATATACGGTTAAAATTTTTAAATTGTATAACTTTCAACATTTTTAAATTAAAAATGTCATAAATGTGATCGCCTATTCATTAGCACGCTCACGCCGAACGCGCCGCATTTTAGAATTCGTTGTATGAAATGATGTGAAACCTCGCACATTCGTCCGCATTTCATGTACCTACTATGCGATACGTTCGACTAGCTACGATCAGCTTTTGTAGTAACTTATGGCTTGAGCACTCTGTGGAACGCCTTTCTAATTTTGATAGCAACTAATGTTTTGTATGTTGCTTACCTGACATAGAGGTAAGAAGACTTCACCGATGGAGTCATCCCTCGAGAAGCGGTCGTAGTCGAACACGTGCAAGTGTAGCACCTGAAAATTACCACATTTTGTAGTTAAAACTAACCATACTAATATATCGTGCGATAGTATATCTGTATGTCATGTGTGTACAATGCCGGTTGTAGTACTACCAGTGCCCTGGGCGAGAGTAGGTGCTAGAAAGTTCGACGCCCCTTATTCTCTGTCTTCGGCGCCCTGGGCGGTCATCATCTTTATCTCTAACGCCTGCGTGGTCTAGTGGTATAGAGCGCGGCTTTCGACTCCAGAGGTCGTGGGTTCGATTCTCGCATTGGAAACATAATATTTTATTTCCAAGTTTGGTTAGGACAATAATGCAGGCTGATCACCTGATTGTCCGACAAGCAAGATGATCCATGCGTCGGATGGGCATGTAAAAAGGCGGTCCTGCGCCTTATCTCTCGCCAGTCGTGTCGGTCTTCCGTTCCACTGGGTTATGGGAGTAAAAGAAATAGAGAGTGCTCTTATGTACTGCGCACACATTTGGGCACTATAAAATGACTCCTGCGTAACTGGCTCGGTTTCAATAAAACTGGCCACCGTCACCGAAACCGGTGTGGGAGTTATTATTATCATCTTTTGGGTTCCTTGATATCTTATCAAATGATTTTCATAGTTAGTTTCCGCTGTCTATCCTGTATTACATTAGTGGGAATGTGGAGAAGGCCGATGTCCAGAAAAAAATGTCTGTTATTTCTTCACGTATGTTGCTGCTGCTGAATAACCAAGATAAGATTTTTGTATAAAAATTCTGTAAGTCACGGAAGACTGGAACGGAAGATATAAGTTTTTATGACGCAAAATGTAGAGAATATTATTCCAATAAGTGTGTAGGAGGGAAAGTTTAGTTTTATCAGTTAAGTGTATAAAAGGATCTTCATAAATTCCCAGAAATCGACTTTACCGACTTAGACCTTCATTACTTTATACTGAGGGTATAAACCTTAAGTTTTTTAATCCGATCCGTATTAAAATTGCTAAAAGAGAATGAAATGAAAAAATGAAAATGTTAATAAACAAAATGAAAGTGGTACAGACTAAGAGGATTTATAATGGTTTAATTTAGTTTTTCGCAGGACAGACATTCAGTTAAATATTCAGATTGGTTTGTGAATTGGATTTCATGATAAATTTGATTTAGCCGGTTTTATAAAACCCTAAACAGTTTATATTTGAGTTCTATTTTTAATTATATTTGAGTTTAATTCTTTTGTCGGATTAATATAATTGATGTTTTAAATAATAAAACAATGTTTTGTTTTAGTGGAGAAGTGTTCACATAAACATAATTTATTGCTGATTGATAGTGATACAGTAGCGGGTACCAAGGGAATTTTAGTTATTTCCTTGAAGTCATTACTTCCTTACTAATAATATAGAGAGAGCGTGTCTTTTTGTCAATTACGTCTTAAGGCTTTAACGGCTTAACCGATTTAGAAGTCATTTGGTATGGTGATACCATAAGAGACGAAAAAGGTTTGTTGCGAATAAATGTACTATCAGAGAAGTTGATTATTAGGCAGATGGGGGACCTCAGTAGTTTGGTCGCGTTACGTCAAACGCATCACAATTAACATTGAATTGACATCATCCGACCAAATGACGTTAGTCTGTCAACTGCCCAGGAATCAATTTCCTCGATGGTACTTACTAGCGCGACAAACTATATTTCGACTAGATGACGCCCGCAATTCCGCTGCGCCTAAAATCGTTTATCGCACGGGAACCATACATTTTTCCGGGATAAAAAGTATCTTTAATCCTCTCCCGGGACTCAAAGTATCTCCATGTCAAATTTGAGCAAAATCGGTTCATCGGTTTGGGAGTGAAGAGGGTTACCTCTTCACCTCTTCTTTGTTAAGACAGACAGACAGATAGACAGACAGGCACACTTTCTTATATTTTATAACATTAGTAAGTAAGTATGGATTGAATTTTCAATAGACTTTAAAAAGAAGAAAGATATAAATATGTTCGTCTGTTATTTTATACTTTTGTAGTATCAGGCTTACCCGACTCTGCAGCTTCTGTATGGGGAACCCCTCAAAGTAAAAGGTCTCGTTCCACCGGGGGTTGAGCGTACGCCGCTTGATCTTGGTCTCCAGCCGGTGCTTCTTGTCCGGTAGCAGCGTCACGCGCACGTACGGGTCCGACGTGCCGCTTAGATCCTTCGCCGGTAGCTCCTTGCCCTGAAAAAAATATTATTGCACTCCGGGAGTGCCGTCAGAAGTGAAACAGTAAGCATACGATTTCGCGCGGTAGAAGAAGGCCGCTACGTTACGACAGTTTACTATTATTTGGTCTTACGAATTTGCGATCGATTCAAAAAATGAACAAGTCTAATTAAGAAGTTTTTACGTCAAAAACTTGTGTCCCGTTTACGTGATGGAAGTACAACGCGTTATATAATAGGTACATAAGAATGTATTGTTTCTAGAAAGTCGATTACTCTGTACCACTCGTTTTATACTTTATCTACAGGGAAAATCATGATGGATAGGAAATAGATATATCTTGATAATAGTAAAAGAAAATATCTTAGAATCATAACGATATACGCCTTGGAGACATTATCTGGATAAAATATGTTCTTTTTTTGATGGCATCTGTGTTAGATTTACCGTTATCTGTACCGAAATAATTGATTTATCTTTGTAAGCCCACGTGAAGTTGATATTTCAGTTTGTGTATTGTTTTAGCTAACACTAAGCATCAATTATGGCCCCCGGAGGTAAACATCACGTTTTGTTCACGATAATTCGACGAATAAACAGCTTATCCAAATACAATGATTGCTAAGACAATATTTTTAGGAGATTCGTAACATTTAGTTTTGTTAAATAAAACCTTGTTCACTTTATTCTTACTTAGCTATGTTTTGTTAAAAATAATGTAATTACTTACAAAGATTAAAAATTCTAGAAAAGGCTACCACGTATATTTGATAGAAAAATCTTCGTTCAAGAAAAACTTAAAATAATAACAGCCTTCAAAGTGGATCATTATAGATCTCTTCTTATCTCCACAATCCATATGCTTGATATTAAACATGCATAAGTTTCTGTTTTAGAACAAAATATTTTTGTTTATCACCAGAATTTTGATATTGTTGGCTCCCCTTCGTATTTTTGTGCGACAATTGTACAGAATAACCAAATAGACTAGACATTTGGAGTATGATAGATTAATCCCCACGCGCGGCGTCGCAGAGAGCAGGTGCGCCAAGAAATTGCCGTGGGCACCTCAAATCCCTTAGTCCTTTAAAAATGTAATAACAAAAGATTTTCGTAAAAAATCTACCTCATGAATTTCAAATTCCTCAAAGAAACGTCCTAACGTAATCCCGAATAAATATTAATACATTATGTCGTATATCAGCCTTAGTCCTCTTTCCAGTCAATTGAAGCTGTAATCCTCCGCTATTGTCGGGGAATTGGGTTAAACCCTATCGGTAGGTTTCAAAATTGAGGCCTCCAACTTATCTCTAAGTCCATACATAGATGGTATTGGAATTGTCGCTTAACATGTGAAATGTATTAAGTGATGACTCGTCTAAAATTCTGTAGGCGTTAGAGGGTGTTTCTACAGGATGATGATTGATTTGTTTTGTAAGTACACCCCTTTGAAATCTAAGCAACTTTAAGATGAAAGACCAGACTACCTCTGCGAGCAGACTATGTCCGTTTCTAAGGTTTTTGACAAGATATTATGTCTTAGCTAGTGGATTTGATTGGCTAACGTCAATACAATAACCAATCAGCGACGCCGTGGAACAGATAGAGTCCTGTCACAAGTCCCAGAAACTGGGCATATACAGCAATACCAGATCCTAAGAGAAAGATTACCACCTCCATGTACCAGTGGATCTTCTTAGTCAAAAACTGTACCTGGATGATCCTCAGTATGAGCGTGGTGTTCTGGAAGTCGTACTCGAGGGAGAAGTGTATCTGGCCGACGTTCTCTGAGGGCTCCGAGTTGTCAATATACATGTCAACCAGCGATATCGACCGGTTCTGGAGGAACGCCATCTGTTAGTAAGTTTTCACAGATTTAACTCGACGCATATACGCGCGTCTTAAAACTACTGGAAGCGAGAAAAAGCGAAGGTATGGACTTTGCAGTGTTGTAGTGCCTTTGATGGATGAGCATTATGATGGAGCGCATTGTGGGGCTACAATTTCCATACATGTTTTATTACCGAGTGGGTTTTTAGATTATAAAACGTGTAGGAAAAAAATGCGGCCCACCCCGATGCGCCCCGTCATATTCTGTACACGGCAAAGTACTTTAAGAATTTGTCAATTTGCTATTATTTATTTCGTGTGTAAGTAAGCAATATAATTAGTAATTTTTCTTTTTACTGCTTCGCTTCTTCTTCGCTTAAGGTGATTAATTATACAAACCATAGCTTTTTCTGAATAAAATAAAACTAGTGTGGAAAAACAACTCGTTTGTGTACTTATTTGTTTAGTATCAATAAAAGTGAGCGAGGTGTGTGTTTTGTATAACCTTTATCCGGCATAAAAACTTTTATACTTACGTACAAAATAAAACTTTTACTTGCCTATCCTTTAGGACAAAATATATAAAAGAGTCTAAAGTCGTTAAGTTGAAACGGTAAACCATTTCAACTAACGAAAAAATATTATATTAATGTACGAATCAATAGAATAACACCTGTTAATAGTATATAATATTCGAAAACCAGGATATGATAAGTAAATTAGTCTAAACACCTGATACTGGAAGTGTGTTCAGAAAATTATTTTGAATGCAATAATTAATTATTATTATTGTTATAATAAGTCTAATTAATTGTATAAAATACAATTACTGTGAATTAAGCATGACTTCGAAGTAATTTATTATCTAAGATATGAATAATTATCGTTATATTGCAATATAAAATCTAAATGGTATAAATTTTATCCAAACTGTAACAATGGTGATTTTATATTCTATTTTTAACAGAAAATAATCTTTTTACAGCATTTTCATGGTTTATTATGATTTATGATGTTATTGCAATGATTTACGCTAATGCATACGCTGATTGGGTTTTAAGGCTAGCCATTAACTACATTTGCCTAATCTTAACTTGTTATAATTATATCTTGTACTAAATTTCAACTTACCAATCATTTATTTCTTCCAACAATAATATACCTATAATTATTATTATGAAGCATTTAGTAGCAATATCTACAAAGCTCGCTATTCAACTAAAGTTACGTCTACATAGTTTTAGCTTCTCTAGTAGGTATTATAAAAAAATGTAGATAAAAATAATATTCATAATATAGTTTTGATTAAAAAAATATATGATTTCCGTTTCAGCTCTATAGTAAAATATAATTCCTATTATTACGCTCATCTGTTCTGAATTATCTACTAATTATAATAAAAAATATTAACAAACTGAGATATTTTTTTATATTATATAGCTACACTAGATGACGCCCGCAACTCCGTTGCGCCAAAACTCGTTTATCGCGCGGGAACCGTACATTTTTCCGGGACAAAATTATCCTATGTCCTTTCCCGGGACTCAAAGTATCTTCATGCCAAATTTCAGCAAAATCGGTTCAGCGGTTTGAGCGTGAAGAGGTAACAGACAGACAGACAGACAGACAGACCGACAGACGGACAGACAGACAGAAACACTTTCGCATTTATATTATTAGTATGGGTATATTATATAGCTACATAATATCTACCATTTGTCTAGCTGTCTCTTTTTGTGGGTACTTCGAAAATCAAAGTAAACAAAAATTCATGCGTGTATTCTTGTCGATATCTCTGCATCGAAATTTAAAATTCTGCTCAGCGATCTACATTCATATATCGTAAATATACAGAAAATTTCGAAGTATTTTTATGCAGCAAATATTACTACGTATGCGGTTTTATGTTTGAAAATATTTTTCAACAAACTATCGAGCTATTGACACAGAATATTAAATAATGGAAGCATTGTCTGTGGGTTCATAACGAGTCTCTAGAGTACTTGAAAATTTAGGCTATTTGATCGTTAAAATAACCTAAATTCTCAAGTGTTACTATAGAAAATACTATTCTAAATATTAATTTCTATTATTATATTCTAAATATTATTTTTCAACGCCTGTTAGTTAGGTTTTATTTGAAGTTTCTTAAACTAGCTTTTACTTCTTAAAGTCAATCTAATCTAGCCTATATTTATTGGCCTAGCATATTACATTATTTTAATTGCTGCACTCAGAGGACGAAAAAAAAAAGATTTTGATATAAGCCGCATTATCTGTTAAATCCTTTATTTAATTACAGTTTCAATTAATTTTCGTTTATGAGTGCGTCAGTATGACTGTGACTTGTACCTAAGAGTGTATAATGTAAGTCTATTATTTACACTAAAACTACGCTTAATAGTTAAATCAATAAACACTAGGAACTGTGCCTGAAACCCAGTAGATTAGTGGTTAGTGGTTACTGCATCCATTTAGTATTAGGGATAGGTACAGTCTGAACAAATTAATGGTAACTTAATTTGAATTCCAGCAATGTATTTATTGATGAGAACCATCACGAGATAGTAATAAGATTATGTTCCACCTAGGTACGTCTACGGCCTACAAATCCACAGAGAAATGGATTTGTAGGCCGAAGACGGACCTAGGTTATTTAATTTTGGTTGTATTATGTCGAGCTCAACTAATAAATAGATCACGGCTAATACTGACATATCACATAATCCAACCAAATAACATAGATCCACCATCTGCCTCATAAATCAGTTTGTCTGATAGTACAATTTTAGTTATATTAACAATAGTTTAGTTATAAAAACAAAGTGTTAACCATTAAATTTTCTCGACTGTAATCCATCTGGTATGATAACCACTACAGAACTAGTTAATTCACAAATATAAACCATTTACAGTTTTAGGTACACAATTTGAACTACTATTTATAGAAATAAAGTAAAAAAATGCTAAATAAATGTAGTTGAGGCATAAGAAAACTCAAACCAAAGCAGCTAAGAGAGTAGAGTAGAAAAACCTTATTTATTGCAAAAGTGTTAAAGCTTGATTGTTATTTTAATTTAAAAAGAAAATATTTATTTATAATCTAAATCTATTTAAAACTCGTGAAATAAAACGTTTCCAGCTCCTCATGGAAATTGGTGTTAAATGCATTTTTGTTATAAATATAGCAAAATTTATATTTTAATGCTATTGTATATTCGGCTGTTTGCATTATATTACATTTTAATACTCGGTGGTATTATTATTTTCATTTTTTTTCTATTAACTTGATATGTTTTTGTAGAACATGGAGCAGCAATATTTTTCTATCTTTAGTTTGCTTTCAATATTCCGCTACAAAATAAAAACAGCCGAAGAATACAAGCTAAATGTTAAAGCGTTATTTATGTCGAAGCACACTTTTGATCCTGTAAAAGGTGAAAAGCTATTCTATTTAGTCGTTCTCTATTTCTTTCTTATACAACCTCTTCTACCTACCATTTTTGAAGGAGATAGCATGGAAAAAGAATCCATAGTTTAGAAAACCACAAGGAGAAAGAGGAAACTACACAAATATACACTCAGCACTATGTTTTGAATCTGAATGCGCCGAAGACTTGCTAATATTGAATTTCGTCGGGCGTAGTGTTTGTACGCCGTGATTGCACAATTTACATCATAATACAAAAGACAAATTTTATAATGTATCATGCACGCTATATGCCCGTTTTGCTGCTTCTTACATGTGAACAAATTTATCTATAAACTCAATCTTTTGTTTTAAATATCACAAACGACCCAACGCGAATGTGATGAAATTAGATCCCTAAATTATTATTATAATATATGGCCACAATGAAATGCTGTAGTCCGGTGTTTCCCAAACTTGCCGGGACCGCGACCCATCTACAAGAAAGTTTAAAGTTCGCGGCCCACCTTGTGTCATGAAGACAAAAAAGCAGCGGTATGTTACGGTCGCGACCCGCACTTTGGAAAGTACTGCTGTAGTCTATTGCGATATTAAAGTATAATGATGAAGCATCATATACATAATACATAAAATAGTTTGTTTCATTTTTTTCATCGCTATACCAGAATCCGGAAGCTTGCAATAACCGAAATGTTCGTGGAAGTCAAGGAAATGTTTATACGGTAAGAATATTAAGGAGTTAAGTGATATGTTCACGGATCATGTATATTAATAAACTTTTATACGATTATTGCCAAAGGTCTGTAGTAACGAAAATGTCGCTTAAACCGAGACAATCTAGTAAGTACTTCGTACTCGTATAAGGTACATTATTGCTCCATAATCCCAGATAAGTTTCAGTACGGAACTCGCTAGCTATCGAGAATCATTTTTAAGAATTCTACGAGAATTTTTAATAAGTTCAGATTAATGACGGGATAAGAAATTTAATACCGACCGAGCTATCGCTTAAGCGACAAATTGCTGGCATCAACACAACGTAGCCCATGCACTTACAATAATTAATCTTGAGTGTCAATTAGAAGCAAACTAATAGCCAGTTATTGATGAAATAATTTTATTTAGTACTTATTGGCGGAAGCGCGCAATGGATTTTTTTTTAAAGTAGCCTAAGGTCTACTCTAAGCATTATTTGACATTTATGAAATTTAAAGCAATACTTTAGAATATATTTTGAATTTATTTCTGTTATGATATACTTAGTGTAATTTCTATTAAGATTATAATAAGTCGACTTTGGAAAAATAGCCTTGTTGCCTGCGACTAAACAGCCGTGCAGTTAGAAATTTATGTAACCTTACTAGTATAATATTATACAATTATTATGTTTTTTGTTTTTTATTCCAATTATTATCATTGTTAAATTATTTTTTATTTATGTAGATTTTTGTTATTGTAAATCTAATAGGTAAGTACTAAAGATTTATTTTTTAAGTTCAATGAAAGTCGCTAATTTTTAATATTTTCTATACAAATTATTATCAGGCGTTGTAAATAGTTACCTAATATTTTCCTTGTTATTATAATACATTATTATGTTAATTAATATTTTTAGAAAGGGACACATTATATTATTCAAACATAAATAGTTTGAGAAACGATACCTAAATAATAACAATGCTACACCATGACTACGAATTACCTGGGTAGCAAAACATCCCCTTGTTAAATAGAAAATAATATAGGGTGCGGTTTTCCATCGTCATAACAGAAAATATCTCACACGCATCCGTGAAAATAGCATGGGATTTTCCAAAGCTGAATAGAAATATTATCTACCATCACGAAGCTTATTTACAACGTAATGTATGGTTTCCAAAGATATGAGATTGCACTTTTTTTTTTTTTAATATTTTTGTGTAATATTAAAAAACCGGTATACATTGCGCTACGTCTTGCTATATGAGTTGCTTTTGCCACATAACAAGAGCCATACTTTTTAGGGTTCCGTAGTCAACAAGGAAGTTTCGGTCTGTCCGTCCGTCTGTCTGACTATCACGGCTAAGAAGACTTCATAAGTTTTTGAGTTATAGTCGATCAACTAAAAAAAATATATTCGGCGAAGTATAAAGGAACTTTTCGTTCAAATTCCTTTCAACGTAAGAGATGATGTTGTTAGATAGTGTAAAACACGTTATAAATGTACATTCATTGACCATACCAAAATTATCAAAAACTAGCGGTACTACGGAACCCTATCTTGCGCGTGGCCCGACACGTACTTGGCTAGTTTTTTATTATAATGCTCGCAAACGAAATATGATTTAAAGATCTGCCTAAAATACTGAACGGACAATTGTTCCTACGGGTGAAACATTGAACCCTTTGTACTGCAACAACATTACAATCTGATAGAGTAAAACATATTATTATTTATCAAGTTGGTATAAATTAACTAGATGACCCGGTGAACTTCGTATCACTTCATAAACCTTCCACTTACATTTCAAGACTAAAATTAGCCAAATCGGTTCAGCCTTTCTCGATATTTAGCGTGACTAGATTAAAAATTAATTTTTATTTATATAGATATACTAGCTGTCCCGACAAACGTTTCTTTGCCATATTATATAAAGTAAGTATATCGCCCGTATTATTTTATTGAATTAGTGACTAAATAAGTATGTCACCATGGCAACGTTCATCGCTATCCCGTGACCCGCGTCGCATAAACAATGGTCGCTCTTTATAGACAAATAATTTGCAATAAAATAAAATTGCGACTATAATTAAAGATCTAAGCTATCCTATCTCTCAAGTTGGAAAAAAGCACACATTTAAAAAAATAAACATTAAAATCGGTTAAGTAGTTTAGGAATCCATCGCGGACAAACATCGTGACAGGAGATTTATATATATTAGATTATACTGTCATACAATATGGCTGATAATAATACGTACCTATATTTGCAAAATTGTTGGATTGTAATGTGGGTTTATTGGGCCCTATTGTATACGTCGTAGCGCGCCATTAGGATTATGATCTAAAGCTTTTTTAATTAACTTTCATTGTAGTTGCATGTCGGTTAATTATTTCGTAGATTAACGCGCCAGATAAAAGTAAATGAATACTTGCATGCGCCAAACTGTATAAATTGGAACGAACGTAAAATAAAAATGAAATGGTTTGTAAAGCAATTGTGTCTGTAGATTTTTATTCACTCGACGCGTAATGACTGCGCCTCGTTTGGATTTAATCGCGAAACGAAAATTAAATTCGTATGCATCGAATCGTATAGTAATCGATACATTTCGTACACGTGCAACTTTCCATCCTTTTCTTTCCTGGCCGTAGTTGACAATGACCGTGACATACCGGAAGCACAATAGACAGAGCGTTCTATCTATAATTGTGCCAGAAAGGTGCCAGAAGTCTGTAAAACTGTAGATGTCATAACTCATAACTTATCACAACATAATAATTTTCTAAACATAATATTTCATATCAAAAGTTTATTACTTACTAGTTAATACAATATTATATTATTACATTAAAGCTATTATAAGGAACTTTGGAATATTTCACCTGTCATAATTATTTTGCTGTATAATCGCATACATCGTACTGGTCAGCTCTTTTGAAGTAGACACAACACAACACATAATTTTCAGATGCTGCTGCTGCAGTAAAAAGCTCGCTACGTCACAACTTAAGTTCGAGACTAAAAAAGTTTAGGAATAAGGATTACTCTCTTGTTTAGCAAGCTTTCAAGCTTTAAATAAAAAATCCCATCTATCAGGGCACAAAGGTTCTCATTGTAAGCTCATAAAAGTTTATCCATTATAGAATTTTGATAAATGAAACGTTAAGTCGCGCGAATAAAGCTTCGTAAGCTCGAAAGTTCTATCGGAAAAATAGACCATTATTTTAATAGTACTAAAGAGATTCGTACTGATCAATCTAAATTCAGAATCCCGATATTCAATTTATTCGGATTTTATTTCGACGAAGTTTTCCAGTCTTTATAAAGCTCAGTCTTTATAAAGCTTAACAAGTTTGGTAATTCTTTTATACGTCTCGAAATATGCTTTTAAGTTTGTAATTTTATACCAATAAAGTTTTAACGGACGGCTGGACGTGCAATATTACACTTTTAAGATCAAAGAAAATATAGCGTATTAAAATTAAAATCACACTGCAATTGTATTTAACGATTTTAACTTGCTAATTATTCAGAAGCAATAACGAGTAATGTTATAAATTATAATTTCCAAAAGTAATGGAGGCTATTGTTAAACTTGATATCGTTAAAATGACACATTTCAAAAGTTAAAAGGGGGAACTTTTCGCAGAGTCCTTAAAAGAAAAGTCATTAGAACCTCCATTCAATTACTGACTCCCGACAATACTAGTCATCGTGCTTGACATGGGTTTTAGGCTTGGCCTTAACGGCCGTTGGGACTTTTATTAAACATCCTTTACAATTTCATGACTTTATACTTTAATAACATTATAAATTTAAAAAAAATAAAAAAGACTATTTTTTAATCTACTTTAACACACAAAACATTACATCAAAACGGCCTTTTACATAATAATTTATTAATTTATTTATTAAAAACGTTACGCACATACAAGTCCACCTTTGACTTAATGCCTAATGGCATTATCTACCAGTCAACCTTTGGGCGATACAGGAACAAAATTCTATAGGTGCCAGTCAAGTTACCAGAATAAGAAAAAAGAACTAAAAACCTAACAACATTAAAATTGAAGAAAAAAATGGAATGTCAACTTTAAATTTGGAATAAAAAACAGCTTCATTAATTCTGGCTTGATAGAGCGCCTCACGTAAGAAAAAATACAGCAAAAGGCTGCTCCGTATGTGGCATTGGCCCAATAACTTTAAGCCACAATATATTACAGCAAGTGAAGTAATAATTTATAATAATTGGTCATAAATCTCAAGATAGTAAACAAAATAGCAAACGATAGAGCTTCGCTGCTCGTAAATATTGATAGCGATCTGCGCACTCAATATAAAACCCTACAGGAAAGAGATTAAGTTCAAATTAACTTGCGCTCTCAATGTTTGGATGAAAATATTGCAGAAAAATTACGAAATATTTTTTGTGTCTTCATTTTGTGTTAGTTTATAGAAGGAATGTTTTTTTGTGGGAAATGCTTAAGGCGTTTTTGTTTCGTGAAATGGCCTATACTAAAATAATATAGAGGTAAGTATCTCACATACAGGGCCCCCGCTACCATATGTGCAATGTGTGCAAAGCACACGGGCGCCTAAATAAGCTTTGATGACCTTAAGGGCCTTTTTCACCACTTCCTGATAAGTGCTGGATAGGCTATCCACAACTTTTTTGACAGAATATCCATACTCTATCTGTCAAGTTAAGTGAAAGGGAGTGATATATCGATAGATAAAGAAAATTTGTAAATACCTGCGAATTTTATTGGATTATTTGAGTACCTCACTTTCTAGAGTATATATATGTATATAAATATATATATTTATTTTCTGAATAAAACATTTATCATTCGTTCATAAAGCCGTTTATGATAAATTTGTATTAAGTATCTCGGGAGTAATATTTATATTTCGTTCATTTTCATAAAGAATTTATTGCAATCACTTAATATTCCTTCCGCGCATTCAGATTTCATTTCCTGTACATACCTGCATCAAGACAAACATACATTTCATTGTAAATTCAACAACATTCGAAACGTTATCGTAAGATAAAGTGACGCCCAAACAGTCAAACGCTAATTAGGTTAAGAGCCACTCAAGTTATAGCCTAACACTGTTATTATAAGGACTGAGTGCGACTAAAGAGGGCAGTGTTTAGCGTATAGAAATCATCAGCACAAGGGCTGCCGCTTATATTGAAAGATCCGGTGATGTAAGAGTACTCTAACGTCTGGACTCTAGAGGTTAGAGTACTCTTACCTTAACTAGAGAAGGTTTGGTGAAGAAAGATGATGACGATAATAATTATGAAAGGTGTTTACATATTATATTGAGAATGTTATGAAGCTCGATGAGGCAATAGGTATGTTAAGTTGGGGGGGATTGTGATAGTCACAATTTTCATGGCCATACTATTCCACCAAAAAGAACAGGGAGGTTTAAGTTGGTGAACTCGCAGGGCAGTTACGTATTATTCGATAGTAGTTCGACAGCAATGAATCAGGTGGTTGACAGCAGGTACCGCCCAACATCAGGAGCTTTCTGTGGGAAGTGTCTATATGGGAAGAGACTTTAATAGTCTGTCGCGTTTCCCTTCGAAAAAATAGTGAGAAAAAGTCTCTTAATTTAAAATGCGTTTGAACATTTGGGCGCAAATATTTCGTACGAGACGTTTCTTGTAAAGTACCAAATTCAAACATTCTAAATTTAAAATTTCATAGCACTATCTGAACAGCCAATCGACACTAAACACTGAAATATAAAACAGCACATACTTACTTTGCCAATAAAAAGTCAATTCATTCCAAACAGATTTTGAGTTAATTTTAAAGTTTGTGCGTAATATAAAAAAAGTAGAGGCGCATCTTGGCAAGAAAATTATTCAGGTGTAAAATATTAGTTTTGGTATTCATAAAAGCCAAATGATTGGTGCACCATATCCTTATTTTATTACGAAAAGAATAAGGTTCAAGAGTGGAACACCAAATCCGTCGGCGATCGTGCAACAAGGGAACGAAAATGCCACAGAAAAGCAGACACGATTTTTGTCAACATAAAAATATTTTTAATTGGGTCCCTAGACGATCAATTTTATTGTGCAATATCATATTTTAACAATATTATTGAACAATTTATATTATGACAATAATATATTGCAAAATACGTGATATTTCACAATCAAATTGATCATCTAGGGGCCCGCTTATATAGTTCTTTAGTTTAAGTCCGTATAGATATTTTGTAATCTCGCCTTTTCACGTTGGCTCTTGATAGACAAATATAAGAGATACGAACATGTAGGGAATTGTCCATGATCAATAGCTATGCCATCATGGTGGCAAAGGCCATTGATGTTAACTGGATATTTAGTTAAAATATTACCAAATTGTAACTATCTTGCCAAGACGCATAATTTTGAAAGCGACGTCTTTTTATATTTTTTTTTCTACTTACGCTGGGATGCGCCGGGTGGTCCTGTCCCTTGACATTCTGGAGCTGTTTGTTGTGGGCGGTGGGGGTCCTCTCGCCCTGGGCGGTGGAGACAGAGGCGGCGGCGCCCGCGCTACTGCCCGCTGGCGACTTCGCTTGCGGGGAGCTGGTGGATGTCGTCCTGTGTAGAAAATGGAGACATAGAAAGGGTTTTGATAATGAAAAAAATAATTTATAATAAAAAACGGATTTTTAATAATTCTATACAGGTAAGGCAAGTCTACACGTGGTGAGTCGAGGTGTATTTGCCGTACGAGAACGCTCAAACGAGCGTAATTTGTGAGTTGTGAGTCGCAGAATTTCGGCTGGCAGAAATTCTGCTGCATTCAATTTCATACAAAAGTCCTGTTTGATTCACACGAGCGTAATTTTGTGAGTCATGATTTGTATGAAAAGATATATTTTACGCGATCGAAATTCTGCGACTCACGACTCACGAAATTACGCTCGTTTGGCTTCACCCTAACACAGACGACTCCGCGGACGACAAGCAAAAATTTCCCACTTGATTAGGATTTATAAATTACCTTATAAGATTTTAGTTTCCTTGCCTAATGTTATTATAGGTGACATAGCTACATAGTTAGGAGCATAATCATAAATATGTGGTCGAGTTTGAATTCCGTCTGTGATAAAAATGAATGGAGAGATTCTGCGGGATTCAGACAACGACCCTATTCTTAAGTTAATACTTATTTTACTTCATCTTCAACTATTTGGCTTCCTTACAATTAACCATAGCTTTCCATTAAACCTAACAGCAATCTAATATTTTATGTGCGCAATATATTTGGCGGTACGTTTTCGTAGGCTTCTAGACGCTTGACGTCCATTAAATAAATCGCCGGCACCATGTAAATTGTCACCGAAGCAATCATTTGTTTACTGCGGACCACAAATTGCGTTCAGTCATAAAATACGGGTTTAAATTCTCATTGGGAAGATAATCGCCCTTTTATGCGAGTTTCCAAGCTATTACTTGTTTGTAATTGCTGTATCGTTTTTTGTGTTATAATTTCATAAGGCCGTGTTCACACCAAACCATCTGTAAGCCGCCGAATGTGAGCAGGCTCACTGTGAGCTAAGTGTGAGCCCTAGTGTGAACGTGAAAATATACGGTATCGAATGTCCGCGCCTACACCTAGCGTAATAGCGTATGGTGTGAACGAAAAAGTGAAGATGTATGGAAATACAATAAACTGCCTAACCTTAGCTCACATTCAGCGGCTTACAGTCGGTTTGGTGCGAACACGGCCTTATATTCGATGACGCCCACAACGCCGTTGTACAAAATTCGTTTATAGCGCGGGACCATACATTTTTCCAAGAGTATCACCATGCCAAATTTCAGCAAAATCGGTTCAGCGTTTTGGGCGCAAAAAGTAAAGAGCAGACAGACACACTTTTGCGGTATATCAAAGAGTGATCATAATAATAATTTGTTATAGTATTTTCGGAACTCGTCAGCCTATCAAATTATCATTTCTGTCATGAAATATAATAAATGTCCTGTTTTTTTAAATATACCTTACAAAAAAGTATTTTAGTTTATTTAACATTAATATAAATAATAACTACTTTATAATTAATTAATAATTATGAACTACTTACTCGAGTTGCGCTCTGCATCAGCCATACATGAAAAAAAGAAACATATTCGTTAATATTGTGTACAGTACAGTAACATCCATAATATGTATTTAGTATTTACATTCTTAAAATAATAATATTATGAAGTCTTAAAGAAATAATTATCAAAATGTACTACCATCTAGTAATAAATAAAAGCTAATTTAGGCTAATTTAAACTAGTTTAGTAGAGTATAATTCATTATGTAAACAAAACATTTTTCTTACGAACGGGTGGAAGTTTCTTCCCTGTGATCAACCTACCCAACGTACCCAAAAAATTAGTTCAGTATTTTCAGAGAATGAAAATAAACTAGAATACAAAAATCCTTTTCATGGTAGTATTACCTTAGATACTACGTGGCATATACGTTCATAAACCGAGCGAGGGAAAAGAACCTTTATTAACGTTGGTATGGTGATAAAGCATGTTCGCTTACGATAACATCTGCGACGGGATCAGCGCTCGTTAACCTGCTAAACGCCAATATGTTACCTTAACAGCCTAGCCACAATATAATTTTTATACAGTTGACCATCACTCTCCAAACAAGGTACAGATACACGTTTGCGAGATACCAGAAAACCTTAAGTAACAAAACATTGTAATGTCACGTTAGACGCACGTAAAACTATAAGCAACTAATGTTATGTAGAAGGCACCCATTGTGCACGCTAGTTGTTGAAAAAAATCGTTAATCGCGCGGGATTTTTTTCCGGGATGAACATTATCGTATGTCCTTTTTCAGGACTTAAAGTATATCCATAGTAAATTAAAAAAAAATCGGATCAGCGGTTTGGAACTAAAGAGGTAACAGACAGATACACTTTCGTATTTGTAATATAAATATTATAGAATGGATATCGTGTGAGTTTCATTTCAAAGACACAGCTGAGTTATTCTACTCTTTGGTATTTTATACTGTGCCCTAAGTTTACGACTGCAGCGTAATATGCTGTGGGTAGAATTACCTTAATCGGAACAAAATCTTGGTACTTATATTAAATAATAATATGTAAAAATTGTGAGAATTAAAAAAAATATAAACATTGCATAACATTCTTCTATGTAAATAATATCTTTTAAATTAGCAAAAACGAACCGCTTTTAAACAGCTAAGAGGGCTTAGCCAACATGTTTCCTTTTACTCCTTCCCCTGGTCTGTTACCGGTGAAACCACTTATTACAAATTATATTTTGTAAGACAATTCTCTTAACAAGTACCAAACCAAGCAATTATAAAGCACTTAAAAGAGCTTAAAAATAAAACAGAGCACCTTAGAGTACGAATAGTTTTTCATAAGCTTTTCCTATTTCTTGATACCAACTTACATAAAATTGAAAAGTATATTTTCCGCAAACTATTACCGTGGAATGGTATTCTGAAATAACATTTTAATGGCGCCGGGAAAACGAAAAATGCAACGAGGATTTTTCAAAAACACTATTCCAATTCATTTAATCAAGAATGGACCGAAAACGTATTCGTCTTACTAACACAATTATTGAAGACGTAAGTGGATAAAGTCGATAACTAACATTTTATAACATAAGGGCAATTACAAATTCTTTCCGTTACTTTTTATTTTTATTTTATTTTATTGGAAAACAAACAAGTATACAAAGAAATTACTTAAGAAATTACATACTTCACTTAAAATAAACGATACTGTATACTCCACTAAGTTTTCACATATTAGGCCTAGCGCGCACCACCGCGCTGTAAAAAATCGCAGAGAGTACGGTGTGCGCACTGCGATAAATAAATAGTGATCTTTGCTCACTTTCACTATGGATTTCGTACAAGTTGCTTGTCTTTATTTACTACTTCGGAGGATCAGAAGAAAAAAAAAGAAAATTCGTCAATACTGGACTCATCCTTTTACAGCGGATAGAATTATCAAAGGTTTCTTTTATCAGAAATACCATGAAGTTCGGATGTATCCCAAAAAATTCTTTAAACATAAAGAATAATAGCTACTTTAATAGCCAAACATGGATATTATAGTAGCTATTATAGAATGAAAATTCAAACGTTTGACAGATTACTGAGAATTGCTGGACCTCATAATTATCATAAAACTCAAAGGACTGACATGGTGATCTATCAACATTTAACGCACAGCCCAAACCACTGGACGGATCAGGCTGAAATTTGGCGTGCAGGTAGATGTTATGACGAAGGCATCCGCAAAGGTACAAAAATGGAACACAAATGAAGTGCCGGCCGGCCCGAGTGTGCGATTTTATCGCAGTGCGCGCGGTACCACACAATTTCATATTCTGCATTTTATTTTCGCGACAATCGCGGCAAAATGTGACAAATCACAATTTTAAAATCGCTGCGATTATTTACTCGCATGTGCGCGCACTGTCATACAAACTTATACGTTGTATTTCTGCGATAAAATAATCGCGCTGCATAAAATCGTGGTGCGCGCTAGGCCTTACTAGATGAAAAAAAAATATGCTAAACCTAAGGCCTAGCGCGCACCACGATTTTAATTATTGCGACACGATTTCAAAATCGCGCTGTAAATAATCGCAGAGAGTACGGTGCGCGCACTGCGATAAATAAATAGTGATCTTTGCTCACTTTCACCATGGACTTCGTACAAGTTGCTTGTCTTTATTTACTACTTCGGAGGATCTGAAGAAAAAAAAAGAAAATTCTTCAATACTGGACTCATCCTTTTACAGCGGATAGAATTATCAAATGTTTCTTTTATCAGAAATACCATGAACTTTTATGTATCCCAAAAAATTATTTGGCTATTATAGAATGAAAATTCAAACGTTTGACTTTAACAAAGAGTATAATATAAACCACTACGATGTTTATTGTTGGACAGATGATATGTATAAAATCTGTAGGCAGATGAAACACAAATGAAGTGCCGGCCGGCCCGAGTGTGCGATTTTATCGCAGTGCGCGCGGTACCACACAATTTCATATTCTGCATTTTATTTTCGCGACAATCGCGTCGCGAGCAGTCGCAGCAAAATGTGACAAATCACAATTTTTAAATCGCTGCGATTATTTACTCGCATGTGCGCGCACTGTCATACTAACTCATACGTTGTATTTCTGCGATGCGATAATCGCGCTGCATAAAATCGTGGTGCGCGCTAGGCCTAACAGTGCAATAAAACTTTTTTTAAATTTCATTTCTAAATACATTTTTACCTTTTGCTATATATTTTATCTATGTTAGTAAAGTGGTCATTATAAAATATTTTAACAAAGTTGTTACTTATCTATTTCATCATCTGGCTAAATATGATTTATTTTTAACTGAATTTCAGTTCCTTTGTGGTGAGAGTGCCGACTCAAATTTTATCCATCTTCGAGGTGGAGGAGTTCTGGCCCACCGGTGTAGTTTACCGGAGGTTCCGGGGGAGGCTCCCGAACGAAGCGTGAATCACGTCGCCGAAAGAGACAGTACGTGGTAAAGTGTAGTGTGATTGTGTGTGTGAATGTGTAAATAATATATTTTAGGATAAAATTGTTCGGCGTGCATCCGTTGTTTGATTGCCATAACACAAGTTTTTACTTAGCATGGGATTAGAAGACGTGATGTACGCTACCTATACTTTTATACTATTGTAATGTAAAATGTTTAATAAAGAATTTGAATTTGAATATATCTAAATAAAAAATCGCATTTTTGTTTCAAATAATTTTCCCGGTCCTATAGCCTCCATTTATGCAATACTAGCTGTTGCCCGCGACTTCGTCCGCGTTAACATAGTATAATAACAAAGATGGATAGTTTACCCCTTTTTGTGGTTCCTTTTACAAAGGGTAAAAACGGGACCCTATTTAAGCAAATGTCAAACGCAAACGTCAATAAACTTTCATGTTTCTAATTATAGAAATGACGGACTCTCATTGAAACTTTCTACCCCAATTTCACCCCCTTGGGGGTAGAATTACCAGAAACGTTTAAATACGTATCCATTCATTTTAAATCAGTAGCACAAAAATAAAGTATCATGTTTCTAACTCAAGAAATGACGGATTTTCATTCAATCTTTCAACCCCAATTTCAGCCCTTTGGGGGTAGAATTTTTAAAAACCTATCCATTCATTTTTAATCAGCAGTCCAAAAATAAACTTTCATGTTTCTAACTTAAGAAATGACGGACTATCATTTAAAATTTCAACAGGGGTTGAAGTAGGGACTTCACCCCCTTGGGGGTAGAATTTCCAAAAACGCTTAAACACGTATCCAATAATATTTAATCAGTAGCCCAAATATAAAATTTCAAGTTTCTAACTTAAGAAATAACGGACTTTCATTCAAACTTTCAACCCCAATTTCACCCCCGTGGGGGTAGAATTTCCAAAAACGCTTAAGTATCCATTCATTTTTATCAGTAACCCAAAAAAAAGTTTCATGTCTCTAACTCAAGAAATGACGGACTTTCATTCAAACTTTCAACCCCTATTTCACCCCCCTCGGGGTAAAATTTTCTAAATTCCTACCTTAGTGGGTGTCTACATAATAAAACAACCCTACTCACCAAATTTCGTGACTGTAACTTTAACAATTTTTGCTCAGCGATGATGAATCAGTGAGTCAGTCAGTCAGTCAGGACATGTAATTTTACAAGTATAGATAACGTCAATTTTCAAATTGTGAGTTATCCACTTCATCCAGTTGTGTCTCCTTATTTTAGTGAAACAAAAACACACGTATAACGTTGATTATATTATATTTATTCGCCAGGGAAAACTATAACTCGAGTAGATAAAGTTATTTGTTTATTATGTTAATATTGTTATACTAATGTTTCGAACAAAGCTAAATTTTGTTTTAGCGAAAAGGATAGTTTTTATTATATAAACTAGATAACCCGGTGAACTTTGTACCACTTTCTTCTTAATATTAACTTTACCTGGACTTCCGCAAATATTTCAAGACAAAAATTAGCCAAATCTGTTCAGCCGCTTTCGAGTTTTATCGAAACTAACAAAAATAATTTTGGTGAGAGTTCAAGATGATAATTGTGTTATTTTAATATTTAAATTTAACAATATTTAACGTTTAAGTGCTTAAAATTTTAGCGAAAGTGTTAATAAATTGTCAGCGCAAGTTTGTACAGAATGAAGTTAGTTGGGAAATTGCCAGACCGACAGAGTTAGCCATGATTTTCTATTATGCCGGTTTATATCATAAATTATAATAATGAAGGTATATTTTGAAGATATTTTATAATAATTAAATATGGTGCCTGGTGTATGGTGCCAATATTATAATGGTACCTTTAATGATTATACTTAGGTTAAGCAGGTAAATAGTAATAAACAAATATATTTTAATCCTCTACCTGATCAATTAAATTAAGTAACGCGGCCAGTGTGATGGGGACGTTTGAGCATGGTACGCTGCGGGGTGGCCTTTTTGATTAAGATCTTTAGTTTTTCCTTTTTTTTTATTCTAATTATTATCATTGTTAAATTATTTTTTATTTAATTAAGTATATATTATGTACTTAGATTATTGCATTGGATTATTGTCATTGTAAATTTTATATTCTGAATATATTAAATTAATAATAATTTTATTTCATAATATTTGTGGTTTTGGATAGTGATGGAGAATCGACTCACGGCACCCCGCTCATAGAATTATAGCCTATATTGACAGTACTGACAGACAGACAGAAAGTATTGACATTGTTGGCCCCACTAGCCTTTCCACGGTGCACACTTTGGGAACCCCTGCATTAATCTATGAATTTGAATTAGAAAAGAATTATTACCAGAAGCCAGCAGATTAGGGCCTGATTACAAATACCCAGTAAGGTGGCAAGACAGTGCCCTTGGTCGAGCAGTTCCGTATGTATAATGTTATATTATTGGCCTACTGGTATATTATGCCTTGCTTCGCCTCCTCCACCTCCGTGGTCTAGTGGTATAGAGCGCGGCTCTTGACTCGGAGGTCGTGGGTTCAATTCCCGCGTTGGAAACATGTTATTTCCAAGTTTGGTTAGGGCAATGCAGGCTGATCACCTGATTGTCTGACAAGTAAGATGATCCATGCGTCGGATGGGCATGTAAAAAGTCGGTCCTGCGCCTGATCTCTTGCCGGTCGTGTCGGTCGTCCGTCCTACTGGGTTATGAGAGTAAAGGAAAGACTGCTCTTGTGTACTGCGTACACACTTGGGCACTGTAAAATTACTCCTGCGTAGCTGGCCTGGTTTCAATAAAACCGACCACCGTCACCGAAACCGGTGTGGAAGCTATTGTTACTATTACTAGCTATATGACCGAGCTTCGCTCGGTATTCAAAAAATTAAAAAAACACACATAAAATGACATTTTATGAAAATGATTCCTAGCTAGATCGATTTATCGCCCCCGAAAACCCCTATTACACAATTTCATGAAAATCGTTGGAGCCGATTCCGAGATTCCAATTATATATTTATATACAAGAATTGCTCGTTTAAAGATATAAGATTATACTATTGGTATATTATATTACATACCGAGTGCTGCTGCATGTTTCACTACTCAAAAGTTATCACTAGTAAAATATAAATCAATCGGATTGTAAGACGAAAAGGCTTGAGTATGAAGGTTACAGAATCCAGACAATTGTTTGTTTATACTTATCAAGCTAAACTAAGTCAAAGTCGTATTTCCCCCGAGGCGGTAGTACGTGCAAAACGACCCGTGATGTTTACGGTTTGCACCTGATAACAATAGGTCAGCGCAGAGGACGTTACTAGCACAAACAGTAAATAATCCGACTAAAATCCGACATGTACCACACGTCATATCAGAATATTGACAGAAACGTTGTCAAATGTCGAACAAAATATATTGTTTACTGTCTATGCTGAACGCTGGTGCTGCCGTCTATCGTAACGCTGTAGTAATATATTTCCTATCCATTTCACAGTCGATGTCAGTATGTCGATTATTTCCCATGTCTACTGTTGTCATGCTAGCCCTGCCAGCCGGATTCATTTTGTGCATTTTCGTGCGTTTGATTCCCTTGCCCGGTTAGATCGGCTTGCTCGTATCATAAGGACAGTGACGAAAAATAGAGTAAGTACTTACTACATAGTCGAGTAATAGAACTTTGTTGATTGAGGTAACTGGTAAGTAGCGGAACATTACTACAGCTGCAAACGAACTTACGTCCCGGGAGTGTAATCAAACTTCTACCTGCTACGGAGCTCTTACGCAGTAGTAATATCTTAATATTTACATAATTATATTTACCGTTGACCAGTTGCCCAAGTCTAATGGGTAGACCTTTGGTTCGCACTCGTAGAGGGTGCAGGTTCGATCTCGGGTGGAGGCGTGTACCAATGGGACATTTTCTGATCTCAAGTACATAATACGGACGCTCATACGGTAAAGGAAAACATCTTGAGGAAACCCGCACATAGTTGGTCCCAGACGTATTGACTAGTTCTTTCCTCTGGACTAGGCCGATTATGTTGCGAGAATGTCGTATGTGCTTGGGCTACCATACGGACATTTAAATCTTGTCCCAGGCACTGAGTGGTTACTTCGCTTTGAAAATACTGTATAAATCATCCACAACTGATGTAAAGGCCTTGTTTTGATCAGTTGCCCAAGTACTAGTCAGAGACAAAGAAATGTGAAAACTATATTTTACTTCAATAAACATTAAAGAACTCAGCTATTTTAAATTTAAATGACCTTCGTAAAAACAGGGATTTGTTATAATTAGATTTGAATATTGTGTTGCTATACAGCTGCTACTTTATGAAAAGTCTTACCAACTTCAAGAAACAAAAGAGCTGCTGGTGAATATTCATAATATGCTATTAAAATTTCATATGAACCAACGTTTATCCTGTTTATATTTATGAATTATAAGTTAGAATTGCCAGAAAAGACAATACAATTGTTTTATTTAAAGTTACAATGCTACAAGAATGATAATATTGTCACTTGGACATAACCAGAACCAACACAAAAGCATCTTGAAATGTACCAATCGCTGCCAATGCTTTCCTTAATCATCCCGATCTCCGTTATTTAAGAAAAAAATTACATGTGGGTGAAATGAAAACCAATGATGGTGTCATTTTGAGTAACAATGTCAAGTGGAACAAGATTGTAGCCAAGTACCTAAAGGCAATCTTTGAAAAATGCCATTTTGTACAAAACTATATAAAACCAATAGAAGTATTTGATTCTCGACCGAAGAAGCGGTGGCGAGTTTCAATTGAAAATACCTGGAAAAAGTCAAGCATTGTTTGCTATATAAAGAACAAGTACCGCTGAAATCCCACGCGGCAACAATGCGCGCTCCGGTTCTGTCATCTTGTGTGAGGAGGAAATGAATTGATATATCCATACAATATGCAGGGTCGGATAATGCGCGTGTAGCTTGTGCCATGGGCACCGCGTATCTCTGACCACGGGTCAGCGACGAGCTCCCGGTCACTTGAGACACGACAGCTTTTAGACATCCTATGTCGTACAATAATATTTGTTTTGTTTGTGCCTGTGTTTTTTTTCTTTATTTTCACGCCTGTGTCGAAAACGGGCTTGTGTATTTTCATGTGTTTAACATGTCTCATGCATGAACTCATAATCAGTGTTAGAGAAATATTTTGAATTGTATCTCCCCATATCTCGTGTTAAAAACCTCAGATGGTATTAAAACAATAGGTTTCTGTTACATTTTGACGCCAACTTAAAAATGAAAAGTAAACCAGGAGGAGGTGTCGTTTGCTATGGGGCCCCACGTCAGCTGAATGCGGCACTGACAATAATATTATATTGTAAACGTTCCATCAATATGACATATTATCTCCAATCAGAAGTGGTTGGATACTAATAGCATCTAATAAAGCACGAGTTGAGTGCCAATTATCATTAAGAGGCTCTTGTTTATAACGAGCTACTACAAAATACTCGTAAAAATAATAACTGTATCCCGACTAAGTACTTATTAATAAACCGCGCACTCTAATACGGCATACTTCCACTTAAAGCTGATTGGCTGATTATTAACAATCAGATTAGTAATTAAGGCATCGTGATGGAACATAATATTGCAAAGACTGTCAGATATAACATCTATAACATCAAAGCCGTATTATACAGGGTGTTACAAAAATTTGTGATAAAACTTAGGATTTGTATATGTTACTTTTACAGAGTTCACTGTGAAAATAGCATTGCTAAAAAAGTAATTAATTTATTATAATTTTTTGTATGATTATGGGGCATTTCAAATACACACATGGAAGTAATAAACTATATAACATAATAATATATTATGCAGACTTAATAGTACATGCAAGTACACCTCTATAGTAATATAATTTTAAAATAATAAAACTATAGAAACACATTTTCTAATTTAAAACAAAGCTTCGTAATAAAAACACTTACTTTCACGTAAAAATAAAAGATCGCGTGAAAGTGCCCAATAAAAAGATATTAAAATTATATGAGGGTCGAGGAATGTAAGAGGTGTGACACTTGGCACGAACAAGCCGACCTTAGCCAAAAGGTTCACTCCGATACATTTCATTAAGTGCGAAAACGATATATTCATTTAAAATACAGTATTTCCAGTTTCACTTGATAAAATATAATATCTGGCTTTATACTATGCTCCATGTGCGAGCTGTAAAGAATCATCTAATTACTAATATATAAACTTCTCGTGTCACAATGTTAGATAACATACTCCTCCGAAACGGCTTTACTGATTTTAACCAAATTTTATATGCATATTCAGTGGGTCTGAGAATCGTACTGGGTACTTTTTATATTGATAAGTGCATTTGTTGAATAAATAATAGTAAATTATTACAACTCGAGACTGACGGCGACCATTGTTTGTGCGTCGGGATAGCGATCGACGTTGCCATGGTGACATACTTATTTAGTCACTTCAATAAAATAATACGGGCGAACTACCTACTTTATATGGAAAAGAAACGTTTGCCGGGACAGCTAGTAATATATAATTTATATGGACTTAACCCTATAAGTGCATTTTCTGAGTAATTATTTAGTTAGGAAAAAATATTAAAAGCATTACATTTAAAGGGGTCTTACTGGAAATGGCATCGTACTAGGAAAGAGGTAAGACGGGGTAAGAGGTTATTTCCCATTAAGACCCCTTTAAATGTAATGCTTATAACATAGTTTTCCTAACTAAATAATTACTCAGAAAATGCACTTACAGGGTTAAGTCCATATCTATACTTATAAAATTACATGTCCTGACTGACTGACTGACTGACTGACTGCCTGATTCATCATCACTGAGCAAAAACTGTTAAAGTTACAGCCACGAAATTTGGTGAGTAGGGTTTCTTTATTAGACACCCACTAAGGAAGAAATTTCGAAAATTTTACCCTGAAGGGGGTGAAATAGGGGTTGAAAGTTTGAATGAAAGTCCGTCATTTCCACGGTAATTTCTTGACTTAGAAACATGAAACTTTATTTTTGGGTTACTGATTCAAAATGAATGGATACGTGTTTAAGCGTTTTTGGAAGTTCTACCCCCAGGGGGGTGAAATTGGGGTTGAAAGTTTTAATTAAAGTCCGTTATTTCTTGAGTTAGAAACATGAAATTTTATGTTTAGGCTACTGATTAAAAATGATTGAATATGTGTTTAAGCGTTTTTGGAAATTCTACCCCCAAGGGGGTGAAATAGGGGTTGAAAGTTTAAATGAAAGTCCGTCATTTCTTAAGTTAGAAACATAAAAGTTTATTTTTGGACTGCTGATTAAATATGAATGGATAGGTTTTAAAGCGTTTTTGGAAATTCTAGGTGGTGAAATTGGGGTTGAAAGTTTAAATTAAATTCCGTCAATTCTTGAGTTAGAAACATCAAACTTTATTTTTGTGCTACTGATTAAAATGAATGGATACGTATATTTAAGCGTTTCTGGTAATTCTACCCCAAGGGGGTAAAATTGGGGTAGAAAGTTTCAATGAAAGTGCGTCATTTCTTGAGTTAGAAACATGAAAGTTTATGGACTTTTGCGTTTGACGTTTACTTAAATAGGGTCCCGTTTTTACCCTTTGTATAAGGAACCACAAAAAGGGGAAAACTATCCATTTTTGTTATTATACTATGTTAACGCGGACGAAGTCGCGGGCAACAGCTAGTAAATTATATATTACTAGCTGTCCCGGCAAATGTTTCTTTGCCATATAAAGTACGTAGTTCGCCCGTATTATTTTATTGAAGTGACTAAATAAGTATGTCACCATGGCAACGTCGATCGCTATCCCGACGCACAAACAATGGTCGTCGTCAGTCTCGAGTTGTTATAATTTACTAATATTTTATTCAACAAATGTTGAATAAATAATAGTGAATTCTCGAAAATAATTCTCGAACGTAATTTCTCTTCAAAATACTCGAGTTGTAATAATTTACTATTATTTATTCAACAAATGCACTGAAAGCTACATACATTTTCATACTTTTTAATAATTTGCTTATTGAAAGTTGCTTATTTTATATCATTGCTATTTAAAATAATACGTAATAGTTAATGGGGAAAAATAGGTAAAATATTACTATACCATACTCGGCCAAACATGGCGGTAGCGGTCATTGACTCCCTGTCAAAAACTTGTCATTTTCTATATAAACCGCGATTGACAATGAAGTGTCAGATGTTGTCAATCGCGGCTTTGTATAGAAAATGACAAGTTTTTGACAGGGAGTCAATGACCGCTACCGCCATGTTTCGCCGAGTACAATATAAATAAGATTTTTCCTACCTTAATATTCTTAAAAAGTTTTGAAAATAAGCTAACTACACATATTTTTACAGTTTGAAAAGTAAGTGAGTTTCCTGGAAACAATATTCGCATTTTGGAGTCCATTTTTCACTGTTATTCTTGTAATTTTATAACGGACCGTCCTCCGGGGATGGATGGGGAACTAAATTGAACGGGGATAGTGTGCTATGTAGTTTTGAATCGAAAACAAACAAGGTTAGATACGGTATGTGAATTATTAATTAGCCAACGACTTATTAAGGTAGGCTTTATATAATTATACTCTTATTAAAACATGTTATTCGCTGCATATTTCGCGATCAGATATTTCTTATCTTAAAGCTTTTTAACCGTGTTTTAAGGAAACTTTTTAGTTACAATAACACCCCTCTTTTTTGTCGGGGGTTAAAAGTAAAGTTACACTAAATATTAATTATATTAGCACGGTTTGTGCTAAAATGAAGGAAATCTAATGTATAAAGCAGGTTATTTTTAAATATTAAAGCACTGTATCACATAATTCATCTAGTTTTTTAAATCTAGTTGTGTTTCAATCTAGCGTTGTACTAAAATTCGTTTTTCGCACAGAAACCGTACATTTTTCCGGGATAAAAAGTCCTATGTCCTTTTCCAGCACTTAAAGTGGTTAGACGACCTCTGTGGCTCAGTTGGTGGCGCGTTGGCAGCGCAAGCCGGGGGTCGCGGGTTCGAATCCCGCCGACGGAACAAAAAATTTTTCAATGTTCCTGAGTCTTGGATGTGTATTAAATATATGTATGATATAATAGAAATCTTAAATATATGTATAATATAAAAGTATTAAATATATTTCCGTTGTCTGGTACCTGTAACACAAGTCCTTCAGGTACTTAGCACGGGGCCAGACTGACGTGGTGTGAAGCGTCCATAGATATTATTATTATTATTAAAGTATCTCCATACCAAATTTCAGCGAAATCGGTTTAGTGGTTGGGGCGTGAAGAGATTACAGATAAACAGACAGACAGAAAAATAAAAAGACACACTTTCGCGTTTATAATATTAGCATGGACATTGGACATGGATACTTTTTAACCGACTTCCAAAAGGAGGAGGTTATATTATGTTCGTCTTTATTTCTCGATTAATATATTATCATCTATTGGCGTGAATGTAACGGTAATAAGCGGTCACCAATCCCCGTGACAGAGATGGGTAATTAATAACCGATTAGTGAACATAACACTCGCATTAATCTTACTTAACGCAACTTTATCAATGACTGTTTAAACTGTTAGTAAAGTAAAATAACTCCATACTAATACGTATTACGAAAGAAAGTATGTTTGTTTGTCTGTTACCCCTTTACGCTTTAACCGCTAAACTGATTGTGCTGAATATTAGTATAAAGATACTTTGAGTCCCGGGACAAGACAAGAGGTACTTCTTGTAACCGAAAAATGTACGGTTGAATGATTTTTTTTTCGTCCGGCAGTCAGTTAAGACGACGCCTTGATAATTTGGCTGTAGCGATGCCGATTTTTCTCAGCAATGACTAAAGCTAAGAAATTGAAGTTCATTGTCAGTATTCATCATGTCTTTGTCTTTGAATTGCCCATAGCATAACACGATTGGACAACTTTTATAGCACAGAATAATCAATCGAAAAGACCTCTGTAAAAAAAGGGATTCCTATTTTTCCAACAGAGGAGAGTGATTTAAGGTTCCAAAATTTGTACATAAATTGGTTCAAGCATGCACTTTAATTTGTGCATAGCTTATATGAAATGTATTTATGGTTTTTAAATTATGCGACAAAAACCATTTTGTCGCTTACGCCCTTTCCATTTTTTGCTGTTCCATTGCTTGTTTTCTATGAGAGGCCGGGCCGGCCTCTCATAGAAAACAAGCAATCTAAAACATATCCAACACGGTTTCTTACTTTAACGCTGCGTCACCTTAAATACGCTCATTGGAATAAACAGTCAATGATTGGAACTACCTATCTAACAAGTGAACAGTAAAATTATAGTGCTTAGACGCTATATTTGCGATAAGCAATTGATATGAGAATCTAGAAAGTGTCAAAATGCTTGACATTTCCACTCGACTTTCGATATCATGCTCTGGTAAATCATGACACAGAACTTCTACTTCCATATTAATATCCATACTAATATTATAAATGCGCAAGTGTGTCTGTCTATCTGTCCGTCTGTCCGTCTGTCTGTCTGTCTGTCTGTTACCTCTTCATGGCCAAACCGCTGAACTGATTTTGCTGAAATTTGGTATGGAGATACTTTGAGTCCCGGGAAAGGAAATAGAATACTTTTTATTCCAAAAAAATGTACGGTTCCCGCGCGATAAACGAATTATGGCGCAACAGCGTTGCGGGCGTGATCTACTTCATAATATAACTTTCTCACAGCATGAATAAACTGTTTTTTTGCGTGGCAAAATGCTTTGCACATCCGGATTGGGGGCATCACCTAAGGGGAGTCCCACCTACCCTAGTAAGTGGGACTCCCCTTAGGATTTTCCTACTAAAACTCCATGGTGTTCTCTTCCCGCTCAGGCAAAGTTCCGGGCACGATCAACCCACCGCAACTCTACCAGAGGTTGTTCGCATCATTAATTAACAGTCAACCACACTGATTTAAAACAGTCAAGAACTAAAATAAAATAAATTGACAAAGTAAAGCCATTTAAGATAAAACTAATTAGAAGTTTTCTATACGGCGTTTTCGAGACAGACTTCAAGCTTAGGAGAACTAATCCCAGTCTAAGCCTTAATAACAGGAACCTTATTTTTAGTGTTCTTCTTTTTGAAACTATTCGACCCTCAATGCCTAGAAAATGGCCCTTTCTGAAAGGTATTGGACAAAGAAATAAAAATTACAAGTTTGATTTCCATGTTCTTACGTTGCACCTAAATAATTTGTAAGCTACTGAAGAGTAAACAGGGTGTGTTTTAAATGGAAATTAGCTCAGCTTTGATTAGGTTTGATGCAATCAGAAATAATTGGAGATATAAAAAATCTGAATGGAGCAAGCTGTCTATTCTAGAAAATTGTATTTGTAAGGCTCTATATCTTATCTTTTATATTATCAAAATCAAGCTTGTATTCCATTCAGCATTTTCACCCTACCTCAACAATTTTTCTTACCATGCACATTTTCAAAATAATTCAGCCTGTATTAATTTTGTAATATCATAATGATATAAATAGTTTGGCAACACAGTATTATGATTTAATTTTATATAAAATCTAAAGAAAAAAATATTTGTTTGGTTTAAATAAACGAGAAAACCATAAAAAAAACTTGCGAAATAAAATTTACTGTATCACATAAAAAAGTATTAAACGCCTCCAACCATAGGCTTAGACCTACGACTAACAAAAAAGTTCACTGGCTTAGACACTAATTATTATGTAAGATCGTACTCTTTAGTATTGCGTAATGAAACGTGAGTTTACTATAAATCCTGATTATTGATCGTAAGGGTCGTTTCATACTAAGGACGTGACAAAAAAAGTTTCGGTGGAAACATGAAAGGGTCACTTTATATTGAAACGTAAAGCTGTACCACAAATACGATGCATTTTTAATTAACATTCAAAATTAGAACAGGCAGCGTAAGGTAGCGTAATAATTATGCCTGTAAATTCAAAAGCAAAAAATATATGAACTGATGCAAAGTTTAGTTAAGAGATCAGCCCGCAACTCCGTTGCGCCAAAATCCGTACATCACTCACTCAAAGTATATACCCAGTTAAATTGGTTTAGCGGTTAGTCCGTGAAGAGGTAACAGACAGACAGACACACTTTCGCATTTATAATATTAGTATGGATTGAAAAATATTACCTTTTTTAACGTCTACAATGTACTTTATTTACATTACCTATGTACAGAACACAGGAATTGTATTACAAAACAATAGAATAATAATTGAAGACGTGAGTGGAAGAATCGAACAAGTAACATTTCGTAACATACGGACAATAACTCATTTTTTCCCCAATTATTTCAATAAAACTTGTAACTAGTTTTTCTATTTCAAATAATTTTTCTGGCCCTAAAGCCTTCATTTAAGCAAAAAAACGGGAAGTTTTTTCATGTTACTTACCTTATTCTTCCACTCACGTCTTGAATTATATCCTCATTTTTGATTATATAGTTATTCGTGTATATTTTTCTGGAATCTTAGTGCGTCTTTTATCGGTATCGTATTTCAAATTTAATCAAAAATAGATCAGAAGTTTAGGCGTAAACAAGGCAAGACTAACATACGTATTACCACAGTATTACCATGATTATATTATAATCCAAGCTAATATACGACTGACTTGTTGCTTCTATGGATGTATGGATTGACCCTAACGCCCTCGGGGCAGGGTAAGGCGGTGTCGATTTTGAAGAGTGGGTAACTGGGGAAATCAAGTTCAGAATATGCATTTACAAAGTTCTTCCTTATCATGTTAAAAGATGCCTCTTAGGAGCCCTATCTACGATAACTTTGACTTTTCTTTGAACACAAACACGCACTTTCGTGGTTTTTGTGAAATGTAATATTAAAATACTTTTATAGCAGAAGAAGTGATACAAATGTTAAGTTATAACAATTATAACTTGCGATAGTGGGTATTTTAAGCGCAAGTTGTAATTATTATACTTCGGCTGCGCTAAGAGCAATTTTACGGGAGTCGTAACTATTTTTCTCAATAAAAGTAGCCTACATCCTTTTCTATTGTTTACCTAGTCTTTATCTGCCCCTAGTAGATTAGAAGACTACAGAAGATCTATATCCAGTAAATTGATAAGAATTAAAAAACGAACCTATAGCATATTATATTTTAAAGTCATAGTAACAAAATGAACTAAATAATACATTTACAATAACATAACAATTTACAACTTTGTACAATAACCCTGGTATTATAAACTACTCTAACTGAAACAAATGTACGAAATGTAATAACTTAATGATACCAATTATAAGTTTCCCCATTTCTGGTCACGAAACATTGCCGTTGAAATTACTACTATAAATTACTAAATTTTATTAATTATAAAACGCTTAAATGCCCTTAAAGGTCTTCGTGATACTTATCGTCCTTAATTAATGCTAATTTCAAATTGTTATCCGATCAAAACACCCAGAGTAACTGAGGCTGTAAATTAATATTTGTCTTTCTTGTGGACATTGTTAAGTTGGCCCATAATAATCCATACTAATGTTATAAACGCGAAAGTCTGTAGCTGTCTGTCTGTAACCTCTTCACCAAAACCGACGAACTGATTTTGCTGAAATTTGATATGTAGATACTTCTAGTCCCGGGAAATGACATAGAATACTTTTTATAGTTTTCCCGCGATAAACCAATTTCGGCTCATCTGGTTATTTCTTATTTTAAACGCGAAATTGCGTTTGTATGTTACCTTTTCACAGCTATTGCTAAATCGATTAATAATATAAATCAAATTAAAATAATATCTAATTTGACTCAAGATTCAAAGATTCAAAATATCTAATTTTAAAGACTTTGCAACTTTTGTTGGTTAAAAAGTAAGGTTTCTAATAATCCGTGTAAACAAAGTTGTAGGCAGTTATAGTAGATATTTTGTAATTGTTAATTCAACACTAAATCTAGATTATGCTTGATGACATAAGCTAGTTTTAGTGTTCCTATTTATAGAGTGTTAACAGAGAGTTTAATAATGCTGCAGATTATAAATATTTTAGGGTAATGATTCAGTAAATACTATTTACTGAATCATTACCCTAAAATATTTCTGAAATATGGCTTTTAAAAACCACAAGTAAATGCGATAAAAAGCTTGAAATATGTACCAGGACTCCTGTCCAGACTTATATCCACAATACGCTCTTTATTGAATATAAAAATATAATATCAAATATGATATTGATAGATGATTCTGCATAATAATGCAGAACAAAAACTGATAAAACGTTGGTCTTAACTTAGTAGGTCTTAGCTAAATTCGTT
The DNA here is from genome assembly GCA_963422495.1 of Polyommatus iphigenia. Classification (NCBI taxonomy): domain Eukaryota; kingdom Metazoa; phylum Arthropoda; class Insecta; order Lepidoptera; family Lycaenidae; genus Polyommatus; species Polyommatus iphigenia. The sequence goes on from OY730184.1 coordinate 7,930,610, forward strand.
TCTGTTTCAAGATACCGCGTTGTGTTTGGCGTCAACATCGATGAAATGGTTAATTTTACTCAAGTACTTAACTCCTAACCTTGTAATCATAATAAAACCAAGCCAACCTTTATTATTCTGACGCTTATTGCTTCATAAAGATGTTTAAATTCGTTATAAAGATGTTGTAATAGAAAGTAATAAGGATTTGTGTATGTTACAATGTATAGCAAAATATTTTGTAAAATATCCTTAATCACACGTTTCCGTGTCTCTTTTTAGAAGTTATAAGTTACAATAAATAGCCTGTTTATATTATTATATTTCTGTCATAGTAGCTTTAAATAAACTTATATAACTGATAGCAATAAATTTTTAACTCGCCTTCTAGCGCCGATTTTGTGTCTAAATGGCTATGTCCACATTAAGCAATTTCATCTTCAATTTTCATCATCTAACTTTCGTTTGGCATAATATTCAATAACTGAATGCGTCAAAATCCACCCGCGTTGAAAGAAAAGTGTCATAGCGAGCGCTACGATTTCAACGCGCGTCACGGGCATGCCTCACGTTCGCTGTTGACTGCGCTATAACGCATGCCCTTGATGAACAAAAAAAGGCCCAGTGTGGACAAAGCTATTCGGTACAATATCTTTCAAAGTGGCTATTAAAATATGCGTGACATAATACGAATTACATTAAAAAAGTAGCTACATTTAAAAGAACATTGATTTATAACAACGGATATAAAATTCATCATAGTCAGAGTTAAAACGTATTTTAATGTATTCGTGGTAGGGTTTGTTATTCATCGTAATGTATTCAGAACGTGTGTCGGAAAAAGTATTTTTACCATAAATTATAGCAGGGTTGCTTAAGGCTACGAATTAAATATGATATTTTTCTTTTATATGACGCCGTTGGAAAGTAACACACATTTTTAAGTTAATCGATAATTCGTACTAAAAGTATTAATGTGAAAGTGTGTCTGTGTGTTACCTCTTCACGCCAAAACCACTGAACTTTGGTATGAAGATACTTTAGTTCCGGGAAAGAACATACTCGCGGATACTTTTTATCCCGGAAAAATGTACGGTTCCCACGCGATAAACGAAATTTGGCGCAACAGAGTTGCGGGCGTCATCTAGTTAACAATAAATGCACAGTACTGAACTTTTAGTCAAGACATCTTTGATTAAAATAACATTAATCCTTTACTTACCGTACCTTTTTAAGTAGTAAAAAACATGGAGAAAGTTCTAAAATCAAAGCATACAATTTTAATCTTTTAAGGTTGGCCGCATACACACGTCTACCATATTCGATTTCCGAATTCGGAAATCCAAATGCATGGAATCAGTAGAAAATACAACTGGCGCACACGTTCGCTTTTTTCCGAACAGAACAAATTCCGCACGTACGTTTTAAACGCAAGCCGTCGCTTTTACGCGTGAAAAAGACGAAAGTTTGCGCTGTATGTTCTCACGGAATTCCGAATACGTAAAATTAATTCGAAAATTGAATACGAAAAACGTGTGTATGCGGCCAGCCTTATGCTCCATCACGGTACACTTTCACAAAAGAATAATACTGCTAGAGCTATTCTAAAAACACAACGCCACTTTGCTAAACTCATTCGCAATTTTCCGTATGTTTATAATTTGGTTTACATTTTAATGTTACATAAAATGTAAACCAAATTATAAACATTAAATTATACTGTACCATATTTTTGCAAATAAAAATTATTATTATTATTATATTATTATTATACTAACTGACAGCCGAGCTTTGTGAGGGTTCGCGTTATTTTTCTGCGTGGTAATAATATTTAAAGCAGTTTTTTTATATTTTAATAGCAACCGAACCTTGACTAACACATTTACACATCTAAGTACATATAAATAAGAATTACTATGTTAAAGCACAAATCAATAGGCGTGATAGTTTTTCCGTAAAGTGTACCACAAAAGTGCTCAGGTTGTGGGATATACTAGGGGCTCGCTTCTCTCACCCTAATTATCTTTATCGAGTTGCGCTTTAATTCCAAATATATTGTTATTGATGGAGCAAACATACAGACACATTAATATAATATACGGAACCGCTGGGAGCGGCGTATTAATCTGCAGGCACGCAACGCCGCCATTACTACGTTATGACGAGGCAACATGTGATCCCGTTGTTAAAAAACGAAAATGTATTTCATATCGTAAAAATATTACGTAACGGCACAGCTGTGAAATATGTGGCTGGTTTAGATATGGATATCAGACGGACACGTTACACTTAATACTCGTACTATGCACAATATTAAGGGCCTGTTTCACCACTTCCTGATAAGTGCCAAATAGGCTATCCACCACTTAACTTGACAGATGAAGTATGGAAAATCTGTCAAAAAAGTTGTGAATCGGCACTTTATCAGACAGTGGTGAAACAGGCCCTTAATATAATAATAATATAGATATGTGCTTCAAAATTATATTATTATTGTCATTAAAAGCAAAATTATGAGTAGAATATTTACATCGAAAATGATTGCAATCGTGTATACAGGATGTAACAAAACTAAGTGATACATTCACAGTAAACTCTAGTAACAGTAATATTATATTATGAGGAAAACATACAAACCGTAAAGTATTATCACTTAACTTTGTTACACCTTGTATATTGTGTTAAATTTCTGTCACATTTTATCACCAACCAGAAAATAAAATGACAAAAAAACCTATAGCTTGTACGGTGTACTTAAATAATATTTTTTGTCATGAGTATTTTAGTAGTTTCTATTAATAGAAAGTATATAGTTTTAGTTAATTTAAAATTAGCGACAGAAAAGTTTTATTTTCAACCTTCGTCAATTCTCACGAAAGCTTTAGTGAAAATGGAGTAATTTAGTACGAAAGCGTATAAAAGGCACTACAGGCGTGTGATTGATTTTCGCGTAGAACCGCATGTTAGCAGAGCTTCAGAGCTTTCCTGTAAAAGCTCTAGCGCTAAAGCTTCATTTGTAAGTCAATTGAGCTTTAGAATTCGCTAGTCATTTATCAACTATTTATTAATTAAAAACGTTTCGCTGGAAATGAATAGAAATTAATTTCATTTGGGTTTTTCAAAGCGTAATTAAATATTGAAGCTGAAAAGAAAACATTTGTAATTATAATGAAAAAAATTTACTGAAAAGTCCATTTTGCATGTTTTATGTTCTACAAATTTCGGGAAATCATGAATATATTATTATAACAAAGTATAATGAGGACTTATTGTGTATAAATAATTGGAAATACGTTATATTTCAAGTATTGCGGTGAAACAATAACCCGATACTTTAATGCTATGATTTAAATATAACTTACCCCAGGAAAATTAAACATTCGACCTCGGAATAATTCGCATAGAGCTGAAAATTGGTAGAGACGTTAAATACATCATTACAAATAGAACCTCAAAAGTCCCCGGCGATCCTCCTTGTGCAAAAAATTTTATTCAAGGTCAAAGGTATGAAAATGAGGTTTTTCCTGTTTTTTTCCAAACTGTACACAAAAATAGGTAGGGCAAGAGTCAAGATCATAGAATTCTCTACAAAAAATATTCAGACACTTTTTTCATACGGCTCACCATTCCTTATAAATGGCGGGCTTAAAGTTTGGGAAAATCATATCCATGCTTATACTATAAAGCTAAAGAATTTGTGGAACTACTGCTTTGAATTGAAGAATTTGTTTTTTGTTGGATAGTTTAATTTATCAAGGAAGGCTTGAGCTATGTAACATCACGTTGCCACCAATAGGAGCAAAGAAACAGAGGAAAATGGGGAAAAACGGGGAAAATTATTTGAAAGAGCTTATCTCACAGACGGCTGAAGCAATTTTTATGTTATTTGGCACAGATATAGAATAGGCCACGTGGAGGGACATAAGCTATTTTGTTTTTCAGGAAAATTTACGGTTTCCGTGAAATTTACAATTAACGCGGGCGGAGCCACGCTTAACATCTGGTACTACATTCTAGGGTTGTTTGAAAAAATTGAAATGTTCTCGGCCTGACACACTTCTGAGTGATTTGCAAGCGTACTGTTGGTCTTCAAGACTCGAAAAGTTTAGATTTGGTAACGGTAATAAGTCACACAGAAGTATGTTTGGCTGTGAACAGCCCGCGTATGCTGTAGTACAAGAAGTTCCGCTCCGCCCTGTTAATTATGTATTTCACGGAAACCGTACAAGTTTCCGAGAAACAAAATAGCCTATGTCCTTCCTCGTGGTCTACTTTATATCTTTGCCAAATAACATAAAAAATGCTTCAGCCGTTTGTGAGATAAGCTCTTTCAAATAATTTTCCCCGTTTTTCCCCATTTTCCTCTGTTTCTTTGCTCTTATTGGTGCCAACGTGATGTTATATAGCTCAGGTCTTCCTCAATAAATAAGACTATCCAACAAAAAACAAATTCTTCAATTCAAAGCAGTAGTTCTACAAATTTTTTAGCTTTATAATATAAGCATAGATATGATTTTCCCAAACTTTAAGCCCGCCATTTATAAGGAATGGTAAGTCGTATGTAAAAGTGTCTGAATATTTTTTGTAGAGAATTCTATGATCAACACTCTTGCCCTACCTATATTTGTGATAAAATGTACAGTTTGGAAAAAAAGGAAACACCTCCTTTACATACCTTTGACCTTGAATAAAATTTTTTGCATATGGAGGATCACCTGGGAATTTTGAGATTTTATTTGTAATGGTGTATTTAACGTCTCTACCAATTTTCAGCTCTATGCGAATTATTCCGAGGTTACGATTTTTTTGCGTCTAATTAGACCGGGCTAAACTAGACTAGGTAGTTCTACTATATTATAACTAGCTCACCCGGCAAACGTTACTTTGCCAAAAAGTAGATAAAAACCTATTCTCAGGCCTAACGAATGTACCATTCGCTAGGCCTGATGAAATTGATTCCTGGGCAGTTGACAGTCCAACGTCATTTGGTCGGATCACGTCAATTCAATGTTAATTGTGATCTGTCGGCTGGGTTTGACGTAACGCGACCAAACTACGTAGGTCCCCCATCTGCCTAGGAATCAACTTCTCTGATAGTACATAGGTACATTAATTTATACATTAAAGCCATATTTTATTATTATGTGACTTTAACACCTTCACTGCGGCAAGTAAAATCTTAAACCTTCGTCTGGTGCGGCGGCGGGCCAAAGTGTGCCCCCAATGATTTTTCCGCCAGTGCGGGGTAGGCCTTTCTCGACCCACCAGCACAAGGTTAGATTAAATTACTATAACTTTGCGAAAACATAATGTAGGCGAACAGTTTTTGGACTGTTGGAATAACCTTGAACCCAACTACTTTAGATTTGATTCGCCCCGGGATCTGCCAAACAGGAAATGAGAAATAAACCAGGGAAAGTGGCGGGCCGATATCGACCTGAACCGCACTAGAAAGTATTTTTAGTAGAGATGGGAAAGACAAAAATAAGGGGATATCGAAAATATATATTTTTATTAATATATTTAAATTCCTGTCTTTAAAACACAGAGCCCGTTTTTGTTTGCACATTCTGCAGTATGTTTAATTTTTTTTAATTTCTTTTTTGATTCGGCACTCCTCATGGTTTTTCCCGATTTTTAACACTACTGAACCGATTTTGATGAACAGTATTCCCGAAGTTAAACAGTACCCAGTACAAAAAAAGAATTACTTTAATCGGACTAGTAGTTCCGAAGATGTGCGAACACAAACATAAAAACATACATGAATATGTATGTCACTTTAGAAATTTGTCACAATTGTTCAGATGCTGATAATATAGACTAAAACATATCAAAACTAGGCAGTTCTGAAAATAATACATACAATATTATACAGGTTAAATTGATAACCTTTTTTTGAAGTCGGTTAAAAAACGCGACGTACGTCAGCTACGACTTACGATAGATTGCACACCACTAACTGGCGAGGCGGACGCTCGGTGCGGTATCGGGTCGCCAACCGCCTGCTTGTACGGCGGGCCGCAAAAGGCCCACTGACGCACTGAGTTGATTTTTGACACTTCCAGTGCGTGGTAGGCCGATAACGACCTGCCATATTTTTTTTATAGGAAAAACCTATAATTTTGAACACAATCTCAAATATATATTTGCCTCTGTCGTACCTTTACAAACACCTGAGATAATCGTTCCGCACCGAGTGAGAGAACATAGTTTTCTTCGTCCGCACCAGCTGAAATTCCGCGCCAGGCCGATTTCGGCCTGCCCCGCAGTGAAGGTGTTAATATCTAAAAGGCATCAAATAATAAAGGTAAACAATATTAAATAAATTATACCTTTAAAATAAAATCTTTTAAAGGTATAACGTGTTTAGTCAATGATCCAACCGCTACGCATATATTTTTAGTGGCTTGTAAATGTCAGACCCGGTTAGAGAATGCCGCGGTCGGGTTTGAAATGTTTGTGTCATGGGCATCATGCTTACCACACAATATCTATAATGTTTTTGTATTAAAGGTAAAAGAGAAATATTATGCTACACTAGAACGGGATAGTTTAACATGCTTTATTATGCTTTTCTTACAGCGCAATTCTACGGAACTTAGGGTCTAAACACACTAGGTTGAATTACGCCGGCGTAATTTACGTGGCCGAAATTACGTTCAGCAGCTTACATCTGATGCGACACACTATAAATTACGCGAAGAGCTGAAATTTCGCGGCGTAATTTCCGTTGCGGAACGCGCGCGTAAGTGAGTATTTAAAATTCTCAGATGTAATGTGTGCGTTAACGCTTTAGAGTTAAGGCTGGATTTGCTATGTTCGGTTTTGAAAATTCCGTCGCGTATAGTGTATTGCTATACAAAACATTACCGCGCCGAATCGCTGCCGAACTTTACGCTCGACTCGGCTCGACGGAAATTCGGCTCGCGACGGAATTTCGGCATAGTGTGTCGTCTGTTGCGTTCTGTCCGTATTTTGTATGCGTTTGATACGCGGCGTAAACGCGGCGGAATTTACGTCGGCGTGATTCAGCCTAGTGTGTTTAGACACTTTGACGTATATTTTATAAAAAATCTGGGATTTTGTTATAGAAATTATACCGAAACCGAGGATCCATTTTGATCTTTAAGTTTTAAGTAATTACAAATAATATTTAATCTACCAAATTAACATTATTTACACAGCGGTTAAAAGACGGCATTTAAATTGGCAAAATTTTAACCACTCTGCTTATTTATATTTAGATAAGAAGGAATTGAAACTGAGTACACAAAAATATTTTTCGTCTATCTACTTCAACATAACTCTATGGTATACTACTACGTAATTAGAACATACACAAATTCTAATTAGAATATTCTAGAACATGCGTCTGGGAGTAAGCGTTTGGTGTTTCGTCAGTAGACCGCGTTGAGTTATTAATGGAATGTTACATACAGGTAATTGCGGTCTGCGGCGAACTGTGCATTACTTATGGTGCCCTAGTACCGCGCTTCATATAAAATTGAGGACTTGTGTCCAAAAATAACACAAAACAGGCCAAAAAATGTAAAGGTTATGCAAAATTTAACAAATAATAATATTAGGTTTGAAACCTACACAGACTATATTATGGTATTTGAATCAGTTTCTACATAAGTAGCAATAATGGATCTAAATTATTATACAACGCACGTTTAAAGTGAATATTTTCAACAAGGTATGCAGGGAGTCAATTACTCAAAGCGATTTGCTGCGATCGCTTTTTTCGCTGGTTTTGACACTTTTTAAGCTGCTATTTCAAAGTAGCACTGGCGAAAGGCAATTCAAACGAAAGCAACGCTTTGGCAACACGATCAACTTATAAGGGTCAATTCAGACCGCAACACGACGAGGCGAGGCGAGGCGCGGCGCGGCATAAATTTGTATGGATTTGACAGATTTCAATTGCGTGAGACAATACAAAACACACATTTGACAACTTGACGTAACTTGACGCTCCCGCTTCGCAGTCGCTTGGTCGCGTAGGTTTGAACGAAGCATTATGGATTTGACAGATTCGCAAGACGTCTAATATATTATATTTTATATTATAAATTTAGAAATGCATCTACGCTTCGCGTTGCGGTCTGAATCAATCCTAACAAAAACGGATTGAAACACGATTAGGGCGCCAGTAGCCGTAGTACGGTGACCAGCGGAAATGCGAAAGTATAGACAAACCGTGGAGATAAACTTAAGGTGCCGTGCCGATCTTTTTTCGTTCCGAAAAATTCAATTGAAATGCCACTTTATGACAGACTATAGTTACAAACTGTGGAGATAAACTTAAGGTGCCGTTCCGATCTTTTTTCGTTCTGAAAAACTCAATTAAAATGCCACTTTATGACAGACTATAGTCCTAAAATTCAAATAATATCCTACTTTATGACATATACTATAGTCTGTCATAAAGTAGCATTTTAATTAAATTTTTGTCGGTCGCGATTAGCCACGGTAAAGATCGGAATGGCACCTTAAGTTTATCTCCACGGTTTGTCTATACTTTCGCATTTCCGCTGGTCGCCGTGCTACGGTTACTGGTAAGTAAATAACTGAAAATTGAGGCTTAATTTATTTACTCTCTTAAGAAAGTAATTTGCTTACAGAAAACCCTATGAATGTTTAATTCGAGACAAAAACGGGGAGGAAATGTGCTTAATATTCCTATACATTTCCCGGGATTCGTGAGCGTAATCCTTATCAACATAATTGTGTGGAAACGTCAAGACTCGACGGGAATTACATTTTTCCTTCAAATCAATCATGTGCCTATAGATAATACGCTCGAGAGAATCGAAAATAGACGCAGGGTAACGAACCCAGGCTCAGATGAACTTTTAATAATTGGAACGGAGTTCCTTATCGCGCATTGCGAAAGGAGGCTAGACCCAAAAAAGTTGTAACGACACTTTTTTATTAGTACCTGCATGGTGGGGGCAGAGGGCGTTGATAGTATTCCTGTGCGTCAACTAGATGGCGTTTTTTGAGAATAAACAGCGACGCATTGTTAGTATTCCTGGGCGTCAATAGATGGCATTTTTTTAATATTTTTTTTGAGATAATTTATGATTATACACATTTTTTTTAACACAAGAAATAACTCCGTTCCATTCGGGCGTCCCTTGACCCCTCTCAAATTTTTTTTCTTCAAATCAATCACGTGCCTAAAGATAATACGCTCGAGAGAATCGAATAAAGACGCAGGGTAACGAACCCAGGGTCAGATGAACTTTTAATAATTTCAATCATTTAGGGTCCCCAGGCATTCTTTTCACAGAAGTTATACGCTCATCAAGGCTAAGGGAAAATCGATAGGCAAATGAAACGAAAAGTTATCCCACCAAGTTTTTTAGGACATTTAAGATACTGTTAAATTACAATCTAAGTGGGAGTACAATAAATTGAATATATTTAAATAGCTTATCTTTGAAATTACATTGCTAAGATGTATGAGGACATATCACTATAATTACTAGTATTCCATGGTAGCACAGTTCTTTATAATGATAGGAAGTAGCAATTAATGGTCTAAAGCGTATCAGAGATAATATATAAGTATACTAAAATACATAAAACTACTATAACTAAAAAATTATAGAATAGATCATAATACTTTTTATAACTATTGTGTTAAGTCCCTAATATATAATATATACAAGGAGATGAATATTGAATATACATCTTATATTTTTCAGAAACATAATATTTTGTGCATCTGTACCTACATTTACATTATAGTATTGTTATTCTTAGTAAAACTGTTATGCATTTCAAATTCAACTGAGTCGTTTCCTCGGTACCTTGTCTCCCTTGCGGCAGTCGCAGTTCAAAGAGAGCAGAAATGTAATCTCGGATTTGAAGTAGCACTGTAGTTCATAGATGTAACGCTTTGCATTTTAGCATGAGCAAATACGGATTCTTGGCTAGTAGAAGGAAAGAATGGACAATATTAATCCTTCGATCGCGGATTCTTGGAAATTCTATTGTGTTCTATTGTTGTCGCGATCACCGGTGCTCTTATGGGGCTTGAGCGGTTAAAGCAGGAATATAATAAAGAAATTTAAAATATGTCTTATTTGGTGTTTCAGAAAATAATTGAGATTATAAAGTGAGTGTTATGTACTCACTGTATGATTACAATATTATTACAAAGACATGAAACCATTTATTAGAAACTAGATAAAGCCCGCAATTTCGTTGCAAAAAATTCGTTTATTGCGCGGGAACTGTAAATATTTCTGAGACAAAAAGTATTCCATGTCCTTTCCCGGAACTCAAAGTTTCTCCATACTTTTGAGTAAAATCGATTTATCGGTTTAGGCGTGAAAAAGTAACAGACTAAGTACAGGTAAGTCTTTGAATACTCACATTATAGACATATTATGTCTACATACATACAGACGGACAGACAGACAGACAGACACACTTTCGCATTTATAAAATTAGTATGGATTATTTTATGAACTTTAAAACTTTCGCGTTGCATTATATTTGACACTTATTATTCGGGACTTAACGAATGGATTATTTTAGACAAAAACCTCATTTCCAAGACTATAAGCTTATTATTTGGCGTTCTTTTGCATTAACTGACTCTACATACGTTTAACAAAACATTTGTAATAAAACGAATATTTTCTTTATCCCTTTCGTATTTGTTCTGTGATATTAAGTTTGCCCTTTGTTTTTCCTCGCCATTGTCGGCCATATTGAGTGACGGCTGTTATCTGTTTAGGAAAGTTAATAATTCATTGATTCTGGAACATGAAATGTGTCTAACTTCACTCTGCTTTGTCTAGCGTCTAGAAAGTCAAAGGTCGCTTAAGACTAGAGAAGGCGACATCGCGAGAAACAATGAGTGAACGGTGAAATTAAATTCCTTTAATCGTAGGAACTGAAAAGATCTTCTATCTATAGATTCAAATGTCCGTAATAATTAATTGAAGGTATGTAAAAGAAGATTATAATATAAATACATCAGGATGTACCAAATATATCTTCATTTCTCTATGATATACATATAAACTTCTTGTCATTAAATATTGAAATACCAAATAGAATATAACGTCCACACTTCTTAAATGAAAGAAAAGTGTGGTCTTATCTTTTAACTGTTTGTATAAAGGTGCTCCCTCACCGGGAGCATTCGCGTGTAATGTTACGTTAGAGCGTTACATCAGAGAAGGAGGAGAACCGAGCATTACTTTTACATTATTAGTAATGACTAATGAGTAATGACTAATGATACATAATATTTTGATATAACTTGTAACCTATAATTTGACATTACGCGAGAATGCTCGTCGATCAGGGTGGTAGTATTGTCTATAACTTGTTATAGTATGTATTATGTGCTATAACTGATATAAAGCTCAAAGTTGAATCTGAAATGTTACAATACACGCGAATGCTTCCGGTGAGCGAACACCTTAAGACGTGTGAGAGATTTGGTGATGACTGATGACATAAACGGTAACAATTCACAATTTTTTATAAAGCGAGCAAAAACAAAGTTGATTCAAAGTTCAAACGTCTATCTCTTTATATATAACTTCTAAGATCTTGTTTCTTTTTGGCGTCTATAAATTTCGCGAGTGTCCTAAATAAGATTTAGTAGTGACGGAACATGAAGCTAACGAGACTTGTTACCAACTCACGCCGCGCCGCAAAGGATTCGGTTTTGCTCTAAAATTGTGTTTCACGGGGACAAATTGATCACAATTATACTGAGATTGATTTAGCTAAAGTGCTTTATATACGCGAAACTTCTTGCTCAAAGCTTCAAGTTTCTGCATACATCTTTGAGAAGACAAAGAGATCCCAACAAAGGAAAACACAAGGCCAGCATTTATGCATTCACCTGACAGTTTTATATGCAACATTATAATTTAAATTAACATTGAATAACGAAAGTTCTATCGAAACACGTTGTCACAATTCCGTCGAAGCAAAGCTTAGATTAAGTTATAATTAAAGTAAACTTTAATCACAGTTTGCTTTAAGTTTTATAGGTAAGCTCACTGCATTTTCTTGGCTCACGTAACGTAGCAGCCTACGCGGTAAAGCGACCTACGTAGGCAGCGGCTTAAGTGGCATAGCGACCTTCGTAGAACTCGTAGACCACTAGGTCTACGTGGACTACGTAGTACGTAGAGATAGGCCTACGCGGCGTAGCAGTCTACATGGCGTAGAAAACTACGTGGGGTAGCGGTCAATGTGACTTACGGCCGCACGTTAAAATCTTCATAAACAATATACACTTATCATGTACTTATTGATAAAAGTGGAATAAGTGCATGAAAAGTGTTTATTATTACTGTGAAACATGAATTTTCACCAAGAAGTTACAGTACATTCAATATCATAAAGTAATTAATATTCATTATACGTCGCTGAAGTGCGGCAGTACCTGACTTGGCGTTCTAGTAAGTTCGTAACGTAATACGTATTGTAACGGCTTGCATTAGTGTAGAGCAGTGGTCCCCAACCTTTTTTTAACGCAGGCCACAAACATGTTTTGGCCGGTGAACGTGAATTTAAAAATTGTTTAACATCACGCAGGCCACAAATAAAGTCCCGGCGGGCCGTACGCGGGCCGCGGGCCGCGGGTTGGGGATAGTGGGTGTAGAGACTCGTAAAAGAAGTGGCCTTCGTGTTGTACCGGCCTACGCGTAGCCTGAAGCAATCTACAGGTAGCAGCTGCTTGTAACTCCTTTGACATTTCACTTAATCCTTAAAGTGCTCTGTCTTTTCATAGTTGGTATAATAGTATTAGGTGAAAATTACAAACATTATTTTCAATATAAGCTAGGTAAAATAATTGAAATAGTTAAGTTATGCTAGTAACAAAAGTTCCTTAAAATTATTAGAAATATATATTTTGCTAAGCAGTTTATATAACATCCTGTCCAAAATTTTGTTTTTCAGTTTTGATCCGTAGGGAAGAATTTCACGTTTTTTTTTTCAAATAAACACGATTAATTTGGATCAGCGCAGAGAGCGGGGCGTTGCCGCACAAAGCGCGCGTAAATCATGACCTACCTGAGCGATAAAATTAATGACCTGCCATATCCTTATCACTTACCTTTTACATAATATCGACACCATCATCGTCAACCCCAATTATTATAACCCACTCTTGGAATTAGTATTAATTTTATTATAATTACCTACACATAAAGGTTAGATGTTAGGTTATTAAAACATACCTTTAAAATATTCATTCACTTACCATTTAAGTGAACGTGAGTATAGTAGCTATGTCTTCGTATACTTTGACTTGTGACCAACGGATAGTCATACGCAAAAGGCGTAAGATTAAAAAAAAAATAGGCACGCACATGTATTTCCTATAATGTAATAAACCATACCGGATTTTTCATAATTTTACTCCCTAGGAGATCAATGTTATTATGCTGAGGATAATATTTCACACAGGCGTAGCGGCGACAAAAAGCTAGTTACATTAAATCCGAGTTAAGCTTGAAAATACAGCTGTTGTAGCTAAATATCAACAGTGAAATTATAATTTGACGATTCCCATGCAGCAGGAATACTCAGCAACTGCGAACTTACTAATTGACACTTTTTCAAACGATAAAAACGGATTAAAAGTTGAATTTCATTTTAGCGCCAAATATTCTCAAATATGCTAATGATCTTACGTCAATGGTAATTCTAAAACAATGAAATTATTAACTTTACAGTTTATAATTTTTTTATCTATACTAATATAATAAATGCGAAAGTGTATCTGTATGTCTGTCTGTCTGTCTGTTACCTCTTTACGCTTAAGGCGAAGACATCTGTCAATTCGACATCTTTGTGCAGTTTTCTAGACGTATATATTTCATTGATTGGCACAAAAAAATATATGTGATTTTTGATTATATTTGAAAAAGCTTCTTTATTTTAAATAATAAAATAATGTATTCTTACTGGATGAAAAAAAATACCAAAGTGACGTCTTCCAGGAACTTTAAACAGTTCTAACTAAAATAATATACAAGCTATGCTTTTAAAAATTTATTTATTTGATGCCTTTTACAATTTTTACAAAAATCCAAAACTTTTACAAAAATCCAAAGCTTGTAAGATTTAATTTTCGGTTCTGACATCTAGATTTCCCATAATATTTATTTTTTCCTCTAACAAACGAAAAATGTATCCACGCTATGACGCTACCTAGTGAACATTTCACATCTCTGTCTCTCTAGCATGAAAATCGACAGTGGTGCGAGAGTGATGCGAGATCAAGGTCATTGGCAGTTATCAGCGTCTTAAGACGCTGCTCCGATTTTGCTGAAATTTGGTATGAGGATTCCTTGAGACCCAGGAAAGAACATATGATTTTTTTATCCCGGAAAAATGTACGTTTCCTGCGCGATAAACGAATTTTGGCGCAACCAAGTTGCAGGTGTCATCTAGTAATATTATAAAAGCGAAAGAGACTCAAAGTAAAATCATAACCATTAACCATACCAAAATTCATCAAAATCTGCTCAGCGGTTTGGGCATGAAAAGGTAATAGACAGACAGAAAGATAGACCTTATAATATTAGTATTTATTAGCCCTGTCTTATTTTTAGTTTTTTTTTAATAAATATTTTGAAATAAATACTTTGATTAATTTTGCCATGACAAACATCGTGGCCCTTGATTCAGCATCATTAATATACGCTGAGAAGGGTCAGCTGTGTCAACTTCAATTAGTTTCTAGCCCTTATTGTATAATTTTAGTTTGTAATATAAATACTTAACTCAGTAACTATAACGATAAAGATAGGGACGATAGTGTAAATGTAGTTTAAATAACAAATTTTAAAATATTTTATATTTCAATTCAGACTTCTATTTTAAAAAAATGTGTGTCTCACAAGGCTGTATCAAAAGATATTCGAAAGGTTATACAACTAACTCTCCATCGTTTTGAGTAACATTTACTTTGCATCCATGCCTCCATTATAATGTCTAAAACCTGCCAAAATCAATCTTTGGGAGTTTATTAATTTTTCCTAAATCCGATATCACAATTTGGCAAAGACATACAGCCATCGGATAGGATGTAGGTGTAAGATACTTTTCGTTGCGGGAATATGTACGATTACCGCGGAATACAGCTTTATAGTTGTATATATGTATACGCTTGGTCGCGTTGGTTTGAACGAAGCATTACGCGTCAACTCCACGTCCGCGTAAACTAGCAGTTTGGCCGCTACACCGTCAGATCACAAGCAATTGTATAATAAAATGTGCCACTTTTTAAATGAATAGTATAATGAAATTGCTTGTGATCTCGCGGTGTAGGCCGAAAAAACGTGGCCGAAGTTCGGCATGATTACGCTTGCAATGCGCTACGCATACAATATAACGCGACGTAATTTCGGCATGGTGTGTCATCAGCTATTTAAAATACATTGCAGGCGTAATCATGCTGAACTTCGGCCGCTTTTTCGGCCTAGTGTGTTTAGATAGGTACTAAGAGCGCCTTCACATTACCTCGCAAGCAGTGCGGCAGCAGCGCTGCAGCAGCGCTGCAGCCGCGCTGCAGCCGCGCGACTTCATACAAAAGAGAGTCGCGCGGCTGCCGCGCGGCTCGTTTTCGTATGGAAGTCGCGCGGCTGCCGCGCGGCTGCCGCACCACTGGCGACGTAATGTGAAGGCAGCCTTAGTGATGTTTACGAGAACGAATAACATTTTTATACAGACTGCGAATATGAAAAACTTTCATAGTAAAAATCAAATTGTAAATCCATGAAAGTATTTTGTATTTTAGAATTTAAGCTTCAATTTTAGAAATCCAAAGTAGCCCATTTGATGATTTCGTTGAAAAGTTAGTCGGTAAATCAAACTCGGGGTTTTTTCGCTGCGCCGTTTTGTTCGTGAAGCCTTTTGTATTGATCGATGTCGTGATATTGTGCGACTAATTAGAAAGTACCCTCTGTATATTATTTAATTTGATTTATTTCCCATTATTTATTTAAGTACAGCTTTTTTTGATGGTTGACAATTTATTTATAAATTATAATATTTCGTTGAAAATTTTTAATAAATATTTTGTTGTTTTTATGTCAGTTTTAACAAATAATTTCTATGTTTCGTGTTAAGTAAATTATTTTAACTGGAAACATAGCACAAGATTCATTGTTAAATCTCATGTAAAAAAATTAAAAATAAATTCATGTAAGTATCTTCCAAAGTTTTAAATAAAATTGCTCAAAACAGATTTGGTACTAAATTCATATTTCAACATCGCTTAACTCATTTTTTGTAACTTTCGAGCAGGTCCACTTAAAAACCGAGCGAGGGACAAAATAAATCACCCTGTAAGTACGGTCCTCAGACACGTATATAGGGGGATAGCGAAAAGGTATATAATACATCTGCGTAGCGTTTTGCATGATTTTTTCTATAACCTTTTTTCGTCAGCGTATATAAGTGAACCTTTTTGGTTGGTACAAATTCAAATGATTAAATGTAACAAGTAGAGTATACTTTTTCTTACTATCCTACTTCTTTCGAAGCTTTATCATTTCTTGTGAATATTTATGAATACGTCGTTCCGTCGTAACATGTGATTTTTAATAGATATCAACTACCTATAAGGTGCAAATTTCAGGGACTTGATTGAAAATAAGAAATTCGTCTCGGATTCCACAACTGTCCTGTACAATAGCCAATACAAGTTCGCCTCGTCTAGCATTGACCAATTACAACACGGTAAGATCGCTGCAGAACTAAATCATAATTTTGACACTCATACTATTTTATTTATTTATTATTAAGATTTAATGGCCTGGTAACGAGACCTTTAAGCCAAGTCTTTATAAAGGGTTTTTAATTTATTTTATATTTATATAGTTCCCACTGTATTTTTAATATATTTATATAAGGCACTATAACACTTTTGGTTTTTTAGGAAATCACTTAATTGGCGGCGGGAGGTATCACTTTCTTCAATAATTTCAGTTGCCAACACTAGTCTATGAAAGGTGAATCTTGAACAGTTGAAGAAAATGTGGTTCATGTCGGCGTTCTCTTCGTTACAAAAAGTGCAATTATTGCTGTTTATTATGTTCAATCTCGCAAGGTGTGCAGGTGCAGTGTTATGACCAAATCTGAGTCTGTTTATTGTTGTGATAAAGTCACGGCTAGCTATCTTCAGCTCATTGTACCATGGGTTTGTTGGTAATTTTTCTTGAATTTGTCCATACCACTTGCCTTTGAGTTTTTGGTCTTCTTTCCAAAAATCTTCCCAAACGTTTCTTACAGATATTTTCACATTACAATAAAAGTCGGTCATAGGAACATTTACAATACTTTTGACATCTAGGGCATTGACCCCATCATATGCAGTTTTGTCTGCTATTTCATTTCCAGAGATACCTTTATGTGCAGGGACCCACATAAAGGCTATTGTTATACCTTTATTTTCCAGTCGCCACACGAAATCTTTGATAAAATAAATGATATAGTTGGTTTTAAAATTAAAATTGACATTCTGAAGACACATAATAAGACTCAGAGAGTCTGTTAAGATCAGAAAATATTTACAATTATTTACACTGCTTATCAATTTTAAGGCTTCAAAAACTGCATATGCCTCTGCTGTAAAAATAGAACATTGTTTATCTAGAACAAAACTTTGAGCGAAGTCCCTTTGAGAATCATATATAGCACTTCTCACATAATCATCACCCTTACTACCATCAGTATAGATTGTATAGTACTTGTTATCTTCATCTAAAAATGCAAGGATGTCTGAATTATTATTGATGGATTTTGTTATAACCTGAATAGGTTGTATTATACTTCTATACGGATGCATATAACATGACCAATGTGTATACTTTTTTATATTTGAATAAAGATATTGTATTTCCAGGAAAATCCGACACAAAGTTGGGGACACCCCAGTTAGAAGATCATGAGGTGAAACTAATGGACCGTCTGTGATGATTGGGTGAGGTATGATTCTATTTATAATTTGATAGTTATTTGATGAAAGTAGCTTAAGACAATATCTTTCTGCAAGATAAAGGCGCCTTAATATCAGAGGCATAATACTTGTTTCGACCTCCATGGCCCTTATAGGAGTCGAACACATTGCCCCTGATATAATCCTCAAAGCTCTATTCTGTATTACATCCAACTTATAAGTATGAGTGCTATTCAGATAGGCTAAAGTACTGTAATCAAAATGGCTTCTTACAATAGACTTGTACAACACTGAAAGTATTTTGGGATCTGCTCCCCATGAAACACCTGCAAGACATCTTAAAATGTTAATCCCATTGATGGCATTTCTAGACACATGTTTAATATGATCTTCAAAAGATAATTTCTGATCAATGTTGACACCCAGGAATTTATGTGAGGTTACTCTTTGAATAATCTCACCATTATATGTTACATCAGTACATGGTGTGTCTTTTCCAAATATCATTACATTACTTTTACTAGCATTAATTTTTAAATTTAATCTTTGCTGATAATATGTTCTCAATTGGATTAAACAAGCATTAATCTTTTCTATAGCTACTGACAAATTTACATCTGAACAATACAAAACTAAGTCATCTGCAAATTGAAGGACATTTACATTTTTAATATTTACATATTTACATATCTCCCATATATACAAATTATATAACAAAGGTGATAATGTTGCACCTTGCATTGTGCCCTTAGATACAGTTCGGGGCCCATGTAAAATATTATTATACTTAACATATAATACTCTGTCAGTGAGGAAATCATAAATCCATTTACATACATATCCGGGTATTCCAGCATTACTAAGTTCCTTAACTAGTATACCAGGGTCCACATTATCAAATGCGCCCTGGACATCTAAAAATACACAAACAGTATGTAATTTATTGCCCTTTGCATTTTTCAGATCGTGAATGAGAGAAATGAAGCTGTCTGAACAACTTCGTCCTCTACGAAACCCATACTGAATTTGAGGAATGATGTTATGAGATTCTACGTACCAATCCAGGCGGTTTTTTAGCATATTTTCAAATATCTTACCAATACAAGAAGATAAAGATATTGGCCGATAAGAACTGGCCTGCTCCGGTGGTTTATCTTGTTTAAGTATGGGTATCATACATTGAGTCTTCCATGATATTGGTATCTGTTTTTTGAGCCAAAGACCATTTCAAATGCACAGTAATATTTTTTGAATAGATTCTGGTAGTTCTTTTATTAATATATATGGAAAATCGTCCAAACCAGGGCTAGTATCTTTTCTAGATTTTGTGCTTGCTAAAAATTCCGACCATGAGAAAGGATCCAATAGAAATCTTGATTGCGGATTTTCATTGTTTATATTAAAATAATTTTCTAACGAATCAGGATTAACTAAATCGGAATTATCTGACAACTTATCTAATAATGGTTGTACAAAATCATTTTGATAAGACTTATTATTGGTTCTAATACCCTTAAATCTTTTAATAAGGTTCCAGATTTTACTTACAGGTGGACACTCATACTGTAGTTAGGTCATAATGTAATACGCTGCTTAGACGCGTGCTGGTACCATCGACAATAATATATTTTGAAATTCGAAATAGGTATCCTGGAATTTGGAAGCCATATTTTGAATTTCAAATAGTCTTCACTTTGAAGTTGAACGCACCTTTGAACTACCGTCTAGATATTAATTGTAGTTCATTAGTGCATGTAGAAAATAAAATTCATTATTTGAGCCCTGTTGAATAGTATACTGTATAAAATATAAATTAATTTAAAACTACGAACCGAGAATGCTTTATGTATTATAGAATACACAAACGAGCAAACGGGTCACCTAATGGAAAGCAACTACCGTCGCCCACGGAAACTCGAAACATCAGAAGAGTTGTAAGTGCGTTACCGGCCTTTTAAGAAGGAATGTGCTCTCTTCTTGAGAGTTTGCAGGTCGTATTAAAATTATATTGGTATCTTTAATTGAAAGCTTATCCTCATATTCAATTCAATTTAAATGTATGTAATTTTTACAAACAAACCATCCAGCTTAGCTGACAATGATAGAAGTTGCATTAGTACCAACCGAAGTATATATTTCCTTTGTGTAACGTATGTGAGTTTCGTGAAGTGTCCCCAGTGGTTGGTCCCTGTGAAATCGACACCTGGAAATGGCCTTCCAAAAGTTGACACTGCCGTTAAGCTTATCGAGAGAGATGTTGACCCAAAATAGTCCTTATATTGACTTAATGTTACGTGTTGACTTTGTTTTGGGTCCATTGTGTTATTGGTAGGTTATAATATTTTGTAGTCAACCCTATAATCATGTCGCTAAAGTTCTAATAATCGTCTTTGGTAGTTAAACACTAATAAAACACACTTTTCTTGCACTTTTTCCACTATATTAAGATATTATTATAACTTTTAACAAATTACACGACCGGTTTCGAAGTTATTCATCATCAGGTGTTTCAATTATTCAATTTCGAAACCGGTCGTGTAATTTGTTAAAAGTTATAATAATAAGTTATAATAAAAAGTGCAAGAAAAGTGTGTTTTATTAGTGTTCAACATGAATTTCCACCAAGAACCGATAGTACAATCAATTACATATATTTGGTAGTTAAATTTGAAACAAAAATATAAAAGGAATTTAACATCGTTTATAATAGGAATAGGAAATACAATTTAAAAACACAATGATAGAAAATATACTAGTTAATTTTTTGCGGTCATTCGTAATGAGAATATGATGCATTTGTTTCAGATAAGCTTAAAAAGATTTTGTTTACTTTATAAATACTTGCAGAGCGAATTATAAAATAGGTACTGTTCCTCATTATTTAATATTATATCTAACTATATTTACTATGAAACATATTGTATCTAATACCTTTTCATTAAAAGTTTCCACAAGTTTTCACCGAGAAATTCTAGCTGGTTTTATATAATATTATTTGCTGTGCTGTTGTTGCTACCTGCTGCTAAGTAGTAGTAATTTCTGCTTTTTATTACTATATTCTGAGTTAGAT
Organism: Polyommatus iphigenia; assembly: GCA_963422495.1. Classification (NCBI taxonomy): domain Eukaryota; kingdom Metazoa; phylum Arthropoda; class Insecta; order Lepidoptera; family Lycaenidae; genus Polyommatus; species Polyommatus iphigenia. Next base: position 7,951,621 of record OY730184.1, read on the forward strand.
AGTAAGTAAAATTTTTTGAAGTAAAAACTTATTATGGCTTACAAATATTTTATACTAAAATTTCTGTACCTATAAATTACACAAATCTAACTTATTTTGAAATAGTAAAAGGTAGCTTTGTAGAATACAAAGTGTTTTCTTTTTTATGAAATAAGGGGGCAAACGAGCAAACGGGTCACCTGATAGAAAGCAACTCCCGTCGCCCATGGACACTCACAGCATCAGAAGAACAGCAGGTGCGTTGCTGGCCTTTTAAGAGGAAATAGCGTAATAGGGGAGGGTAGGGAAGAGAAAAGGGTAGAGGATTGGGCCTCCGGTAAACCCACTCACTCGGCGAAACACAGCGTAAGCGCTGTTTCACGCCGGTTTTTTGTGAGCCCGTGGTATTTCTCCGGTCGAGCCAGCCCATTCATGCCGAAGCATGGCTCTCCCACGTCAGAGAGTTGCGGATATCATGGCTGCTAGTCACAACTTCATGCTTTTATTAAAAATGTACGGCGTGATCAACCAATTTTGGCGCAACAGAATTGCGGGCATCCCTTCAATAATAATATTATGTTATTGTCATGAACGTAGAAAAAAGGCGGACGGAGTCTTACTATATACAAAACTGTGTCTTCAGTGTCAGCCACGCACACATTCTTACGCCTGTCAAATGGTATGGACTAGCGTAAGAATGTGTGCGTGCGGACCGTGTACATGCAGTCAGCCTGGCCGACTCTGAAGACACAGACTTTTGTATATAGTAATAATCTGTCCTTTTTTTCTACGTTCATGGTTATTAATTATTATTATATGAGTCGTTTTATTTTATTGTACTTATTATATAATATTATATTGCTGGAATGATTGTAAGTATTGGCCTCCGCGGGTACTCAGCTCGCTGAGCGGCGGAGCACCCTCAATACGAGGGTTTCACCCCGAATTCCAAGGGGGTCAGAACTTCGGAGTTGCACATATTTTTAATTAAGGCTGATCCCGCGAAGTTTTAACATTAAAAAAAAACATTCATCAGTGTCAGAATGAAGAATAAGTATGTCAACAGTACACCACAGCGATGCCCCAACGAAATATAATACAGAGATAAAACGCAACCAAAAGGACACCGTGATTAACAACTGTGACTCGTGAGTAACTAGTAATAGGGCCGTGGTTAGTGGTATGTTAAATATTGTTGGTAGCGGCAACTAGTTGCGACAACATAGTATCCCGATGAACATGGTCTCAATTTTACCTATTAACATAATATTAAACAATTTTAAACTTTGCATACACCGGAGACAGGCGACTGTCATCATTATGCAGATAGCAAAACTACACAGTTCTTATTTATTTTGCGACTAAAATATATAATATTTAATATTTGTTATAATATTATAAGTACTCTATCAAATCGTGGTAAAATTAATTAAATTTCATCTAGTTTTCAGGCCAGTACAATAAATACATAATCAAAATAGCATAATTAATAATTTAACTAATTAGTTTAAGGTACAATTCCGTGCATCGCGATCGATCGCGGTCGTGCACGACCTACGACTGTCGTCGGACGCTCGCGACCATAGTCAACGTATGAAAATGTATGTCACCGCTTCCGAGGCCCGCGACTGACGCGCGCGGCCTACGACTGTCGTAAGCCGCGCGCGATCGTGTCTTGAAGTTATGACAGTCGCGCACGACCGACGACAGTCGTAGGCCCCGCGCGACCGTGTCAAAGTTAAATGGCACGATCGCGCGCGGCTTACGACAGTCGTAGGCCGCGCGCGTCAGTCGCGGGCCTCGGAAGCGGTGCCATACATTTTCATACGTTGACTATGGTCGCGAGCGTCCGACGACAGTCGTAGGTCGTGCACGACCGCGATCGATCGCGATGCACGGAATTGTACCTTTAGTCGCTTTCGGCCTCGAGAAATGACGTTGTTGAGTGTGAGTGAGTTTAATATACAAATAGTTGGCCAGGTAATCAAATTCAGTTTGCTAATAATAATATTAAAACGAAATACTTAATAATTATAGCGAAACACTGTGGGTTGAGTTTATTGGCGATAACGTGCGAAGTCTGTGAGGGCGAAATTAGAAGCGTGGTAGTGACAGTTACAATGTGCCTGTAACTTTGCCTGGACTGCCTGAATTACAAAGGTGACGCCGCGTTAAAGTAAAAAATCGTTTTGGATATGTTTTAGATCGCTTGTTTTCTATGAAAGGCCGGCCCGGAACACAAACACACGAAAACAAGAAATGGAACAGCAAGAAATGGAAAGGGCGTAAGCGACAAAAATATGGTTTTTGTCGCGTAATTTAAAAACCAAAAATATATTTCATATAAGCTATGGGCAAATTATAGTGTATGCTTGAACTAATCTATGTACAAATTTTGGAAGCTTAAATCACTCTCCTCTGTTGGCAAAATTAGAATCCCTGTCTTATGAGGGTCTTTTTGATTAATTATTCCGTGTTATAAAAGTTGACCAATCGTGTTATGCTATGGGTAATTTAAAGGTAAAGACATGATGAATACTGACAATGAACATTAATTTCTTAGTTTTAGTCACTGTTGAGAAAAATCGATATCGCTGCAGCCAAATTATCAAGGCGTCACCTTAAGGGTGTATTTTCATTGTAAAGTATTGCCATAACATCTAAAGGATAAGGGTGGAGTATCATATCCGAAAAAATCGGATACTATTGAAAAAAATGCCTGTAACTTTGCCTGTACTGCCTCAATTATTATTAAAGGTTTTTTCATTGTGCAGTATTTTTGGGTGATAAGGAAAAAGTTTAGCGTCTTTTAGGTGCAAGATGTCATTTTTTACTTAATCGTTATTTTCTGCTTACAAATGGCTTACAATAATATTATCGTTCTTCGTTGCGTCGAAATAAGTGTATCGCGTGGAAACCGTATTTTTGTTTACAATAATTCTTTCCATGTTCTTTTCCGGTTCTCACAGTATCATTTTATCAAATTTTATTTGAATCGTCATTCATTTAAGCATGTGGAGGTAAAGGACAGACAGACTCATATACTTTCGCATGTATAATATTCGTGAGATGGAAAAATAACGCAAGTAATATTAACCGAAATAATAATTTTCTTATTTTGCTGTTTCGCCACTTTCTGATAAAGTTCGGAATATGCAGCTATCCACAACTTTTTGGACAGATTCTCCATACTTGATCTGTCAAGTCAATTGGTGGATAGCCTATTCGTCACTTAACAGGAAGTGGTGAAACACGCCCTAAATAAAGTAAAATACAATAAAATACCAGTAAATAAATAAAATTAAAACTTAGCTTCACGTAGTGCAGTTTCTCTAAACTGTTATCTTGAAGTTTCTGCACAGTGCACTATCTAGTGCACTGTCTACCCACAGTTAAACTATTCGTAGTGTTTGCAAGTCCAAGTAACTAGTCTGGTATCACTGTCGAATTCTCTCCAATTTCTGATATCTATTATTCATTAATCATTATCATCACGCCTTCATCTCTATTATTAAGCCGAAGGTGGAATTTGAAAATGGGAAGGCCTTTTTTAATTTAAGGTCAGATGTTTCATAATCAGTACAAAAAATAACTTTAGGGTTAGCAGAATAAGTTAAATATTTTAGAAGTATTATATATATATATATATATATATATATATATATATATATATATATATATATATATATATATATATATATATATATATATATATATATATATATATATATATATATATATATATATATATATATATATATATATATATATATATATATATATATATATATATATATATATATATATATATATATATATATATATATATATATATATATATATATATATATATATATATATATATATATATATATATATATATATATATATATATATATATATATTGTACCTTTAGCGCAGGCGCTATCGATTTTCATAACATAATAATATAATATGTTATGAAAATCGAACCAATTTGGTATTACTAACTTTATATTGATTATTATTATAGTTATTAGTTTTGTAAGATGTTATACTAAATTTTCTTTTATTTCTCCTTTTTTGAATAGAATTCTACTATTACACTCAAAACTTATCCTAGTACTGGAACAAAAGCTTTTAAAAGGGCTTGAAATAACGTTAGCAGACTCTCAGGGCCTTTGACGAATAACTTAATAATGCGTAACGCGACTCCATCTGAAATGCGAGCACCATTTTAAAAGGACCTCACTTCTATTCTACGTTTCCTTTCATTACTGTAATGAGGCTACGTAGCTTTCAAGAACTCGGTATTATTTTCAGTTAAATAGCTTTATAGGTGAAATAGTCAAAGGCTAGTGTCTAAACACACTATGCTGAAGTTCTGCGGCGGAAATTCCGCATGATTACGTCAGCAATGTCAAACACATACAATATAATATACGACGGAATTTCGGCATGGTGTGTCATCGGTAATTTTAAATACATTGCAGGCGGAATCAAGCCGAACTTCCGCCGCGGAAATTCGGCATAGTGTGTTTAAACACTAAGACGGACATACTTCAATTGATTCAGATGTAAATTAAAACAAAAATTTAAAGTCTATTGAACTACTACTACTAATAATTAGACGCTGTTAAGCATTTCTGTATCATCCCACAAAAAATACATAATATTGATTTATGAATGCGGTCATGTTTTTAGACCATTTAGAACAAAACTACATTTATAACAGTGAACATTTTTTTGTAGATGACACAAATGCTTAACAGCGACAAATTAACGTGTTATTTTATTTTTGAATCTGATTTTAAATTGAAAAGGAGTAGTTTGTAATTAGAAAAAAATGCAATATAATAAACACCACATCAGAGAAACCATGTTTAAAGATACCAATGTTAAACAAAAACTTTACTAATTCGTCGACTTTCTATATTATACTTTTCTTCAGTAACCTCAACGTATCTGTATTCTACAATGACTGCTATTTTGGAAGGGCTAATTTCATGTTCGATATTTAAATGTCATGGAGGCCGAGACACAGTACCCTTTACACTTTAGAGCCTTGCGAAAAATTTGTGTCAGGAAATTCCTTTACCTACGGTTATTCTTTTCTTAAATTATTTTCTTTTAAAGACACACCAACAGAACATAACTTGTGACAATTTTGAATTGTACACTGTACAGACGGACAGACAGATGGACAGACAGACATCGAAGTTTTAGTAATAGGGTCCCGTTTTACCCTTTGGGTACGGAACCCTAAAAATATGAGTTCTAATAATAGGTGAAGAATAACAGGGGTCCTGCTAGGTTTTCTTTTAATATTTCCTAAAGATTTCCTTTATTATTTGTTGCCATAGGAATCAGATTGGCTCGTTTGGGGAACAAAAAGGAAGTCATCGATCTTGAAACAATCACAGCTCAGTCTTACATTTTGACGAAAAATCTAATATATTTTGTTTCATTCGAACGTTTGTAAAAGTAATAAAATCATTGTTAATGTTTTTACTTCAAAATACAGGGTGTAACAAAACTAAGTGATAATACTTTAGGGTGTGTACGTGTTCCTTGTAGAGAGATCACTGTGAAAGTAGCAGCGCTGAAAGACAAAAAAATTTTTTAATTTTGTATATTTAGCCCATACAAAAGTGATTTTTTTTTTTGTCTTTCAGATCTGCTACTTTCACAGTGAACTTTCTACAAGGAACACGTACACACCCTAAAGTATTATCACTTATTTTTGTTACACACTGTATAAAAAGGCAATCTATTTAAATACGCTGTAATCCATACTTAATATTATAAATGCGAAAGTGTCTCTGTCTATCTGTCTGTCCGTCTGTCTGTCTGTCTGTCCGTCTGTCTGTCTGTCTGTCTGTCCGTCTGTCTGTCTGTCTGTCTGTTTGTTACCTCTTCACGCTCAAATCGCTGAACCGATTTTGCTGAAATTTGGCATGGAGATACTTTGAGTCCCGGGAAAGGACATAGGATACGTTTTATCCCGGAAAAATGTACGGTTCCCGCGCGATAAACGAATTTTGGCGCAACGGAGTTGCGGGTATCATCTAGTTCTAGTGGCTAATAAAATACAATAGTGCTAATTGCTTAAACTTAACAATTTATAATTATAAGGGCCTGTTTCACCACTTCCTGATAAGTGCCGAATAGGCACTTAATCTACCACAAGGCAATAATCTACCACTTAACTTGACAGATGAAGTATGGAGAAGCTGTCAAAAAAGTTGTAAGTAGCCTATTCGGCACTTTATCATAAAGTGGTGAAACAGGCCCTTAGACTGAATTTATACAAACTTTAAGAGCCCTAAGTGCGAATTCACTAACCCATATTTCAATCTAAAATAGAGGACCCCCGGGCGGGCATTTAAACGCCCCGAACGACGTTTTGTTAATAATAACATTCTCTAACTTGGGAACTCAATTTTACTTCGCATAAAATAAAGATAAGGCCAAGGTGTATCCAATATTAAGTTAACTGCGGGGTCCAGAACTCGATTATTTGGATGTACACCGTTAAAGTAATCGGGTAACCTATCTATCGGATTACAGGAGAACCCGGCTTTAGTTGGTCATAGTTAACTAGCTAAAATAACTAGTCAACAAGTTAATTACATTTTCCTTACATAATGTACTATGAGATTGCTCGCAGAAACCGTAAGTTTTGCTTTTGGTTCTAGAAATATTTATAGATGGTCTTCGCAATTATATCTGTTTCTATAATAATTAAAGCCAAAATAAGACCATGGGCTTTTTTAAACTAGAGATCAACTACGATAACATGGCGCGCCCCTCCAAAATTCAAAACGTTTGAAGTGCGTTGTCTCGCGCGGTCGGCTAGTTATGAATTATGATTAGTTGACCAACAAAATAATAAGTGACATTAAGTGAAATATTACGTGTACTGTGATTGGTTGAATACTTACTACATACAAACTCTTTCATAAGGATGTGACTACACACATTGAAACAGTAATTTGGAGGGGCGCGCCATGTTATCGTAGTTGATCTCTATACTAGCGACATGCCATACATAATATATATTATTTTAAAGTCGGTATATTATAAACTTCCCTCTTTAAAAAAATCAAGATAACAGCGCAAAAATAATATACTTGAAATGTTGTTTAATCTTTCTATACTCTATAGTACTGGATTGGAAAAATACTCTCAAGAAAATAGGACAGAAAATAGATAGAAAATTGAAATTAAAGTGCTTATTTAGGACTCCTAGCTTCAATAATGTCGTGACTATGTAATATGTAAAAACAGTACCAAAATATACTTTGAATTATACGTTGGCATTTTTTAAGACCCAATTAAGGCGATATATTGAATATTATGTATTTTCATCCTGGTATAAAGCCTACACAAATATTTACTGATACTCCTTCTAAATAAGAATTTATTGAAGCATTCCTTTTACTTAATCGCATGTATAAATCTTTTAAGAACGCCGTCTGATAAAACGAAATAAATAATGATTACATTGGTCTATTCGAAAGCGGCGATATATCATAGAACAAAAGAGGCAGAAAACTCGATAAGAAATATTAATAGCAGTGATCTTGACCCATTGTATACATTCATAGTATTTGAAGTACCAATTTAGAGGAGTTTTATGGAAATAATTATTGTATAATGAGTTCTCTCTTTTCACAGCTAGGCCTTTGGGACCTAAGCATAGTCTGAGTTTTATTTACGTAATAAATATGAACTAGCGATCCGACTGTGGTCGAAATTTATCTGATATAATACATACTGTTTACAATTCCCTTGATAATTTCTATAATTTTAACATTGAACCTTAAACTGGTTCTTAGACTTTTTGTTGGAGTGTACATAGTGATTTTCACTCTGAGTTATTTGTTTTATAAGAGAAGAGAATAGTTTGTGTTTTTACTTTTGAGTATATGATAACTAGTGAAAGTATAATTTGCTCATCATTCCAATTCTTCCACCCACTGTATCTGTGCCAAATTTTACACTCCCCTGTACGCACAATAGTTTTGTTTTGGCGTATTATTGTAATACTAAAAGTGACATAAGTTATTATAGTATTATCCAGGTCGGGTAAGAATTTTCAACTTTTGATACACTTTACCCACATAAAAGGACCGCGAAGGATTTGAAGGATCTGACTCCCGTTGCTCCCGTGTTGTTGGGAGTGTGGTCTAGGTGTAGCAAATATTGATATTCCATTAGCCGTGACCCGTGGGCCGTGGGGTGATGGACGACCGGGTAATCGGTTACCAGCCTCTAACCGGATAAGGGCGGATCGAACCAGTTCGAGATAGTTTGAACCGGATCAAACTGGCTTAAACTGGATAACTGGAAGTAGCAAGCATTAAAAAGTTATATTATACTTAAAAATTGTACGCTGAACAAAACTACATCGGCACATTAATCACCATTTTGTTTCTTTTTATGAATTATTGTTACAAACATTGTAGTCACGAGTGCACTATTATATTAACAATAAATAAATTATATATTATGGAAATGATTTGCATAAAAAAGCAGTTACCTACTCATGTGATTGATATTTGAATTTGAATAAATAAAATAAATTTTCTTTAACGAAATAGTAAAAAAAGGTCAGATTATTTTTATTCGTCCAAAAGAAAAGGGTTAATTTCCACTTAACTTGTCCCTTTGATAATAAATTAAACTGATCAAATAAACTTCAGAATCAATTTGGCTACTTAATTTTATCAAGTTATTTGATATTATTAAGCGTTAGAGATGATCGAGTTTTACTTTACGCAATTAAAATATATTTATTCAGTACTTTTAAAATAATTCGCGCACAATTTTTTAGGCTTTTATCTTAAAGCCATACTAACATTATAAATGTGAAAGTGAAACTGTCTGTTATCTTTTCTTGTTTACTTCTATATAACGAATATTAAAAAAATATTTTTAAATATATAAAGTATAATTTTTATACCGAAGAGTTTGGTTCATACATAATAAAAAAATCTATATCGCAAAGTTTAATGCAGTATTAAATAAATAAAAATTTAGTAAGAGATCTATATAAATAAAAATGGATTTTCGAATGTGTTAGTCGCGCTAAAACTCGAAAACAGCTGAACGGATTGGGCTGATTTTAGTCTTAAAATATTCGTAGAAGTCCAGAAAAGGTTTCTAAGTGACATGAAGTTCACCGGGACAGCTAGTATAACATAAAAATTGGCAAGCGCACAATAAGATTCGCTACATGGTTTCCGCGCCGTATTATATTTTGTAGCGTCAACGACATGCCGGGATATACTTATATCTACTAGTGAATTATAAAATAATTTCACATTTTTCCGAGCTCCAGTTTTGTATTTTCATTCTATATAAAATACCCTGTTCAGCCCCGGCCGCTTTTGTCTGCGCAGTGAACTATCAAAAGGTCTGGCGGGAAAATGCCAATAAAAATTACCTTATTTACATAAAGCTTTTATATTAGACAGTGCGTTGAGATAAATACTGTGATATGAAATGTTTGTTTTTGGTGGTTCAATCTTTAAAAGTGGTTCGGCTTATGTACAAAATTAGTAGTGATAGTATAATCTGACCAAAATATGTAGGTCCGTATTATAGTAAGAATCTAGAATGTTAAATTAGCAACCTATAAGGCCGGCCATAGACGGACGGCATCTTGCAGTCTACACCTAATGCAAAATGCGGTCACCGCACGGCGATCTGCGGGGCTAAAATGGTCGCATAGCAATAATTCCTCTCAATCAATTCACAAAATGAATTGTCAAAACTGTCAAACTCACGAATGTCAAATTTAGACCAATTCAATTGGTCTAAATTCATACTAATTTGACATTCGTGACTTTGACAGTTTTGACAATTCATTTTGTGAATTGATTGAGAGGAATTGCTATGCGACCAAATGGTCGCATAGCAATTCCTAGCCCCGCTGCAGTTTTCATACTAAATTCATAAACGCAATACACGGACCGCTCGAGCAGTCGGTGTAAACAACGCGACCGCTCTAGAGCTGTCGGTCCCTACTGCAACTCGCGGTCCGTCTATGACCAGTCTAAGCTAAGGCTTATGTCACGCTGGGCAGGTGGATGGCTCGAGGTATAATTAAATAACTTCCATTATTAGTAACTTTATTATTAGTCGACATTTACACACAGCGAGATGTACATCGGGAACAGGAAGAGGGCATTGCAGGTTATCGACAATAGAGCGCGGTGTTGCTACATAATAATATCCTGACATCTCCCTTCGCAAGAGAAAAACATATTTCTTACAGTTTGACATTAAACTTAAACTTATTTCTAGGACTGAACCGTAAGTACACATTTATTTTGCCTTATGAAAAACATTGCTTAAAAAAAAATAGCACTTCAATTTGACTTTGACATTAAGTTGACATCTGACATAACATGACAAATTTTAGTGACAACTGACATTTGACATATAGTTTCAGGAACATAATATCTAAGTAACCTATAAATTACAATGATCTTATTATAACTTATATAAAAACTTACAATGTACTTATACTTATATGTTATTTTTACATTACATTACATACAGAACAATATTCTTATTCATATAAATGACGGGGTCTAATAATAGGGCGACCAAACGACGAGTATTTTATATTAGTGTTATTATTTGTTTGTGTATTTGTATTTTGATAATTTGTGTTGTTTGTTTTCGTTTCAGGTTGAAGAATACAATCAGATTGAGAAGACATCGGAGACAACTGTAATGGAGATTGAACTTGGCTGGGAGATTCAATTGGGGTATCATATTGTGGACTGGAAGACTGTGACAAAAAATTTTTCGGTATCAAAATGTGATGACGATTACGACGAAAAGTACCTTCAGGAGATTGTATAGTGTAGCTACGTGGTTGTGGACCAGACTGTATTATAATACCGGGTGACCATGTGCTATTAGGATGTTTCATATAGTAAATTTTATCTCCTATGTTGAGAGGTGTAAGTTGTTTAGTGTGTTGATTATAATAAATGTTGTGTTTTACTTTTTCCTTTTTTATTTTTTTCTCTATCAGTGTAGTATCAATAGTTTCCGGCTGTAATTGACTATCAGTACTAGGAAGTTGAGTACGGAGTGTTCTATTCATTAAAAGTTGTAAAGGTGAAAATCCTACATCTTTAGAAGTGTTACGGTATGTGAGAAGTGCAAGATATGGGTCTGAATTATCAGCCTTACATTTTCTAAGCATGTTCTTTATAATGGCAACTGATCTTTCAGCCATGCCGTTCGATCTACTAAGGTAGGGACTTGATGTGATGTGTTGTATATGCCAAAGAGTAGTAAAATCTTTGAATTCTTGGCTGTTAAATGGTGGACCATTATCTGAGACTAGTATTGAAGGAATACCATGTCTGGCAAAAATTGATTTCATGTGTGTAATTATGTGTTTTGCCGAAGTGCCTGAGTGTAACAATGCAATTTCAATATACTTTGAAAAATAATCTACGACAATTAAATACTTGGTACCATCTATTTCAAACAAATCAGTGCCCACTTTATTCCAGGGAAGTAGTTTAAACTCATGATTTATCATTGGTTCTTTAGAGTTGCTTCTACGATAAGTAAGACAAACATTACATAGGTTAACATATTTGGGGGCAAGTCGACGTAGGTGTAGGTTGACCGTAGTCGCCCCAAATAAAAGTTGTTGTCAGTTGAATGTAGGTACTACATATATTTCAACACATACGCAATATGTTATTGGTAGACGTATTTACACATTGGTTATATACAGAGTTGAATCGCGTTATTGTAATTTGTAGCTCGGTTACAGCGCGTCAAGAGCACATCAAGAGATCGAGGGAAAAAACCGGCTATCACTAATGACAGGCCGTCTTCTTCTTCCTCTTTCTGCATTGTGCAACGCACGCCACACCATCACGTCGGGGTCACCACTTTGGGGGCAAGTCGACGTAGGTGTAGGTTGACCGAAGTCGCCCCAAATAAAAGTTGCTCTTTCTGCATTGTGCAACGCACGCCACACATATTTTTCTATGTCCGAGGTGATGTTTGGCCAAAAAACTTTATTTTTTGCTAATTCAATACAACTGTTAATGCCTTGGTGGCCTTGATGAATAGTTTTCAAGATATTTTCTCTCATTGACTCTGGTATTATAATGCAATTAGACTTGAAGACTATGTTATCAATAACATGAATTTGATCTTTGAAAGGGAAAAATACTCTGACTGACTGACTAAGTGATTTTTTATGTTCCGGCCAACCATTATAATAATAGTGCATAACTTGACTTAAGTTTGATCTTTAAGAGTTGCATTTTCTAATTCTTTTAACATATCAGGACTAACAGACAAAGTCGACTTGACAAGGTTAATATGTAAATCTATATCTTTTTCTAGGCATGTGAGTGCATTATCTGGTAAAGCAGCTCGTAATAAAGTATCAGCAACAAATAAGTATTTACCAGGCTTATAAACTACTTGTAACTCATAAGGTTGTAATCTAAGCATGATTCTTTGAAGTCTTGGTGGAATATCATAGAGAGATTTTTTGTATAATGTTGTTAAAGGTTTGTGGTCGGTTTCTACTGTTACCTGTCTGCCATAAATATAATTGACACATATTTTACATTATCTATGAATAGGACTTTGATAGATGTTACCATAGCAGCATGGTTGTTATTTCACTTTGTAAATATTATTGAGAATAAAACTACATGAATTAACATTGCATATTTTAATATCCAATAACTGGCGACGATGTCGACAGCAGAATTGAAGAAATGGAGAAAAATACGCGCTACTACACGCGCACAACTTACAAAACTAGAAAATTACGTAAACTCGAACGAAACTCTAACTCACGCGGAAACACAAACAAGACTGCAGTCCCTACAAGAAAATCTACAGTCATTCAAAGAAGTACAACTAAAAATAGAATCGGAAATTGCTGATGACGAATTTGATAACGAAATGGAAATCAGGTACGAAATTGAAGAAAAATTTACACTATTGAAAACCAAATTGCTAAATATGCCTAATCAAAGTGAACAAACCCTTACATCAACACAAGCAACGTCAAATCCACAATGGGCTACCAACAGCCCAGCAGAATCGAAACCGAAAATTATCTTTCAAGCGTTAGAAAAAAACGAAACTTTCAAGAATTTCACCCAGCGCCTAGCTGTATACTTTCTGTTGAATAATATCACAGATGCGAAATTCAAAGTGTACACATTACTTTCGGCATTACCTCCAATTCTCCATCAGAAACTCTACGACCTATGCTCTCCTGATGAACCAATCAATATGAATTTTACGGAACTAACAGACCTATTAGATGAATACTTAGACCCTAAGCCGAGTACGTGGGCATTACAACATCGATTTATCTCTCGTCAACAACAATAAAATGAAACTATTGCCATTTACGCAGCGGAATTGAAGAGACTATCACTAAATTGTGAATTCAAATGTCAAAGCTGCAAGAAATCAACATTAGAAGGATTTTTATCGCTGCAATTCATCCGTGGCTTGAGAGACAGCGACATCAGACCAAAGATTCTTCAAGAAAGAGACACGCCACCCTTTGCCAAGCTAATTCAAATTGCCTCGGCAATAGAAATGGGGAAGAGCGAAAATAAAAATATGTCACAAACGCTATAACACCTACAAGTAGACAAACTCGGCCAACTACTTCGTCAAAATTGAATGTCAAACGCAGATCACCAATCACAGTAAGAGACTTAAAGGGAAAATGCTACCCTGCAAACCCTAAGTACGCACAAAGGAACGTACAAGGTAAACCGCCTAATGTTTGGAGTTAAGGTCGCTCCAAGCCTCTGGCAAAAATTTATGGACCAGCTACTACAAGGATTGGAAGGAGTCAAGTGCTTCTTCGATGACATTATAATACAGGGATCCTCAGCAGAACAACTACTATCACGACTGAATCAGGTATTACAAAAACTACAAGAAAGCAACCTACGAGTAAACAGAGATAAATGCCAATTTTTCAAAAATAGTATCAACTACCTAGGACACACAATAGACAAAGATGGCTTGCACAAAAATAAAGAAAAAGTAAAGGCTATATTAAATACAAAAAGACCCGAGAACCGAAATGAACTACGAACCTTCCTCGGTATGGCCAATTACTATAATAAATTCATCCCCAGTTTGGCAACACTCGCAAACCCACTGAATAGATTACTAAAAAGAGAAAACAAATTCATATGGTCACCTGAATGCGAGACTAGTTTTAATAATATAAGGAATGAAATCGCAAGCGAAAAAGTTCTTACACATTTTGATCCAAATAAGCAATTAATAATAGCAACTGACGCCTCACCTGTAGGATTAGGAGCAGTACTCTCACACAGACTCGCAGATGGATCAGAAAGACCAGTGGCATTCGCGTCAAGAACGCTAGCAACAAGTGAAAAGAAATACAGTCAAATAGACAAGGAAGCCACAGCTATATACTGGGGTATTAAAAAAATTTTCCCCTACTGCTATGGACGAAAGTTTACACTGGTTACCGACCACAAGCCGCTTACCTCCATCTTCCATCCGCATCAGACACTCCCAGCCTTAAGCATCATGAGGCTCTTTCACTACGCACATTTTCTATCGGGATTCGACTACGAAGTCGAATACAGAGCCGCCGCCAAACATGGCAACGCCGATTACCTGTCAAGATTCCCAGTGGATAACGTACGCGAAACTTACGAAGACCAACATTGCATCTACCAACGCGCCCAAATCAACGTTCTGGACATAAACCCAAATATCATTATTCAAGAAACACAGAAAGATAAGGAATTGAATACGTTGCGAGATGCCCTACAAAATGGCAGATCATTACGCGCAATAGGTTTAAACGACAACGAATTCACCATTCAGGACGGTTGTATCCTCAAGGGAACCCGAGTCGTCATACCGCAAAACTTACAAGGGCAGGTGCTAGACGAACTCCATGCCGGGCACAGCGGCATAGTCAAAATGAAAGCTCTAGCTCGCAGTCACGTTTACTGGAGAAATATCGATAGAGACATCGAACAGAAAGTGAAGTCATGTAGAGCGTGCCGTTTACAACAGAACGAACCCCCTAAGGCCCCGCTGCATCATTGGGAACAACCGACGGGACCCTGGCAAAGACTGCATGTCGATTTCGCCGGACCGATCTAAGGCCAACAGCTTTTGATAATCGTAGACGCATACACTAAATGGGTCGAAATACTACCAACAAAAAATACCACGAGTTCCTGGTGTATTAAGAAACTCAAAGAATTATTCTCCATCTTTGGAATTCCATACACGCTCGTTTCAGACAACGGACGCCAATTCGTGTCAGTAGAATTTACGAGTTTCTTAAACAAATGCGGAGTAGTACATAGGACGTCCGCCCCATATCATCCCGCTACTAACGGGCAAGCAGAACGTTACGTCCAGACCATCAAAAAGGCCATACGCGCAATGGAGGGGGAGGAAGGTGACCTACTAAGCAAATTAGTAACAGTCAAGACGCGACTGAGACGCACCCCCAACAACGATGGACAAAGTCCGTACCAATTGATGTTTGGTCGCGACATAAGGACATCGCTTCACGCGATGCTTCGCAAAACGCCGCCGTCTACAATGAGGGCCAGCACCGAGACGCCGCCCGTTAACATGTTCGCGCCAGGCGACCGAGTCCAAGTTAGAGCCTACGGCTCCCAGAGATGGGTATTTGGAACTATTTCACGTCGCCTGGGCCAACTTCACTATAAGGTCCGAACCGATGCAGGGACAGTCTGGCGCCGGCATCTAGAGCAGCTCTTGCCTACGCCAGGCATTCATCAGGAATAGCGGCGGAGGACTGACACATATTTTACATTATCTATGAATAGGACTTTGATAGATGTTACCATAGCAGCATGGTTGTTATTTCACTACGCACATTTTCTATCGGGATTCGACTACGAAGTCGAATACAGAGCCGCCGCCAAACATGGCAACGCCGATTACCTGTCAAGATTCCCAGTGGATAACGTACGCGAAACTTACGAAGACCAACATTGCATCTACCAACGCGCCCAAATCAACGTTCTGGACATAAACCCAAATACCATTATTCAAGAAACACAGAAAGATAAGGAATTGAATACGTTGCGAGATGCCCTACAAAATGGCAGATCATTACGCGCAATAGGTTTAAACGAAAACGAATTCACCATTCAGGACGGCTGTATCCTCAAGGGAACCCGACGACCGACGGGACCCTGGCAAAGCCTGCATGTCGATTTCGCCGGACCGATCCAAGGCCAACAGCTTTTGATAATCGTAGACGCATACACTAAATGGGTCGAAATACTACCAACAAAAAATACCACGAGTTCCTGGTGTATTAAGAAACTCAAAGAATTATTCTCCATCTTTGGAGTTCCATACACGCTCGTTTCAGACAACGGACGCCAATTCGTGTCAGTAGAATTTACGAGTTTCTTAAACAAATGCGGAGTAGTACATAGGACGTCCGCCCCATATCATCCCGCTACTAACGGGCAAGCAGAACGTTACGTCCAGACCATCAAAAAGGCCATACGCGCAATGGAGGGGGATTATTATAAAACGCTTTTTATGTTTTTCTACACGTTTACCTCAATAGGACGATGAACGTTTGATTTAAAAATAGGATCATGGGTTTTATGATTACTTTCTAAAGCACAAGTTGAATTTTTCAATAATAATTTATAATTTTGGAAAATTTCTTTATAAGGAATGTATTGTAGATCATTTAGAAACGAATGATTTTGGTTTTTCTTTGAATAGACAATTATAAGTATTATGTTAACCAAAAGCGAGGAAATAAATATCATTCTTGGTATTACAAGATTTGGCATCCATCGCACACACGTGTTAGTACTTTAACATCCCTAAATACAAGATAATGATGCTAAATTAAAAACCTTTACGACTTAGCTTATCCGCACTATTTTCGTTAAGAAGAGGGCCCACTATAATTAGGCAGCTTAAGTTTATTCTCGCATTGTCATTACCGTGAAGTCTCTTAAGGAGCTAATAAGTACCTGGATGTCTCGTAGCCTATGCTTTTAGCTAGCATTAATTAAGAAACTTAACTAGAACACTAAATATTATTGAGAATAAAACTACATGAATTAACATTGCATATTTTAATATCCAATAATAATTATGAAATTTAGTTGCACCAAACAATACAGCTAACAGTTCCTTTTCAATCTGGCTGTAGTTCTGCTGGCTTTTGGTCAATGTGGCTGAAGCATAGGCAATTGGTTGACTACCATGTGAAAGGACTGCTCCTAAGGCGTCTTTTGAAGAATCTACAGACAGAAGTAATTGTTTGTTAGGGTCATAATAAGTAAGAACAGGTGCTGTGCTAATTAGTTTTTTAAGGTTATGAAATTCCTTTTCATGATCATTTGTCCATATCCAAACTGTGTCTTTTTGAAGTAATTTTCTTAAGTGAGTGGTTTCTTTTGTTAAGTTTTTTATAAATGGACCTAGATAGTTCACCATCCCTAAGAATCTTTGAAGCTCTGTGACTGAAATTGGACTTTGCATTTTGCATATGGCTTCGGCTTTACTATCATCAACACTGACTCCCTGACCACTAAATATATGTCCTAAGTACTTTACTTTTGTTTGGCAAATAACTGACTTTTTTCTATTAAATTTAAGATTTATTTCTCGGACTCTTTGTAAGACTTTTTGTAAATTTTTATTATGTTCATTTATATCTTTGCCATAGACTAAAAAATCATCCATCATTATTTTAACACCGGGAAGATCACCAAATCTTTTCACCATTTCACTATGAAATATCTCGGGCGCTGCATTTATACCAAATGGTAAGCGTGTGAACCTGTATCGACCATATGGTGTAATAAAAGTACAAAGTTTAGATGACTTTTCGTTTAATTTTAGCATCCAGAATCCCTTATTCGCGTCGAGTGTACTGAAATATTTTGCATTAGACAAGTCAGACTTAATCTCGTCTAAAGTAGGAAACTGATAATGAGGTCTCATGATGGCTTGATTTAATTTTCGAGGATCTATACATAAGCGTAACCTTTTATTCTTTTTTGTTGTTAAAACAATTGAACTTACCCATTCAGTTGGCTCTTCGACACGCTGTATGACTCCACTCTTCTCCAGTGACGCTAGTTCGTCCTTGAGAGGCTTTAGAAGTTGCAGCGGTACGCGTCTGCATGCATCGATGGAAGGCTTTGCATCTGGCTTTAAGGTAAGGTTTACCTCAAAATCTCGAATGCAACCTAGTCCTTGGAACAGATCACTGTTGCTATTAATAATAAACTCAGATCCACAGGTTTGATCAGAAAAACTAACAGTATTTACTTTCTTTAGAAGATTGAGCATCTTACATGTTTTCCTACCTAAAGTATTTTGACAATTGATATCAAGTATATAGAAGTTAATTAAATGGTTTGTATTTTTATATATGACATTGATATTGCATTGTCCTACAGTTGGTAATAGTTCTCCACTAAATGTAGAAAGTTTGTATAGACTTGGTTGAATGTTGTTAGTGTTTAAGTTAAGGTATGTAAAAGTGTTGTAAGATATTATGTTAGCATCGGCCCCAGAATCCATTAAAAATTCTACATTTTTATTATTTATTATAAACTCTACTGTCCATTTACTATCATCATCTAAATTATTTCTATTGACTGTGCCTATAAATAAATTATTACCATCTAATGTTGATGAAGACTCGTTGCTTTGAAGGACTTCTTGCGTGACTACTTTGACGAACTTGTTAAATCTGCACATGACAGCAAAATGGTTAAACTTGTTGCAGATCTTGCATTTGATTCCAGCGGCTGGACATCTGAATCTATGCACTTGTCCACAGCGTGTGCATGTTTCTTTGTTTCTTTGACGATTCTGTTGTGGCTGCCTGCTTGCTGATCTATGTCTTGGTTGAGATGATTGTCTAGGCCTGGATGGATATCTTGTTAATTGTCTTCTGTTTACTTCACCTATGACATATGATGAAGAGTTTTCTAGCATTTTGGCTTGTTGTCTGGACATCTCTTGGTGTTTGGCAAGTTCTATTG
The DNA here is from genome assembly GCA_963422495.1 of Polyommatus iphigenia. NCBI lineage: Eukaryota > Metazoa > Arthropoda > Insecta > Lepidoptera > Lycaenidae > Polyommatus > Polyommatus iphigenia. Next base: position 7,970,679 of record OY730184.1, read on the forward strand.
TTTTTTCCAGTGTAGACGGTTTTTCTTGTATAATTTTTTCTTTAATGAATTGGTTTCTAGAATTCAAGTTCCAGCTGAAGATGTCTCGTAGGAGGTTGTCTTAAAGCTCCCCGAAGTCGCATTGGTTGGCTATATTTTTTAAATCTGTGATGTACTGTTCGATAGACTCGTCCTCACCTTGTCGTCTGTTAAATAGCTTATGTCTCTCGATCGTAACATTTATTTGCGGTAAAAAATGTTTCTCAAATTTGTCAATTAGCTCTTGAAATTTTACTGTGTCGATGTCTAGGGAAAATGAGTAAAAAATAGTCAAGGCGTCCCTGCCGACATGATGTAGCAAGATGGCTACCTTACGTGCATCTTTGACTTCCTCGAGCATGTTTGCTCGTAGGTATATTTTTAACTGTGTTAGCCAGTTTTCCCACTCCAGTGGCATGTTGTTGGAGTTAACATTTAAAGGTTTTAGGCCTGGCCCAGCTACTTGTTTAGAATTTTCGTCCAACATATTGGAATGTAATTGCGCGGTAACTCACCGGCTTGGCTATTTTGTCTTCGATTTTGGATAGACGTTGTCTTGGATTCTTGATTCTTGACTCTTGACTTCTGACACCATGTCACGCTGGGCAGGTGGATGGCTCGAGGTATAATTAAATAACTTCCATTATTAGTAACTTTATTATTAGTCGACACTTACACACAGCGAGATGCACATCGGGAACAGGAAGAGGACATTGCAGGTTATCGACAATAGAGCGCGGTGTTGCTACATAATAATATCCTGACAGCTTACAAGAGAAAATAATGTTTATTTATTTAAAATTTATTTTATTTATTCAAAATATTTTTGTACAAATGAAATTTTGAACTTTTAGTAACGTCACGTAATTGAAATGAACATTGTAGTTGATTTATTCAAAGAAGAATATTAATAAGGTTGATTAAATTCGCCACAATATCTCACTACGCAGAAACGTTTTAAGGGGAGGTAAAATTACTTAATTTTCTTAGATCATGATAAATTTCTTTACTGACTAAAGAAAGATAATACCCAGTTCGTTGATAAAAAACTTTTCTCTTCAATTTTGAATTTTATCCAAAGTATTTTCGGAAATACACTTGTGTACCTAGGTTTCCATTGAGCTTCGTTAAGTTATTTGGAGAACAAGGCGCCACATTTTTGGTAAACATTAAGGCTTTTTTGGAATTTGGGAAATATTTTGTTCGTAGCTACAAAAGAAATACTTTTGTTTTCGTTGTGAAAGTTTTCAGGAAATTAGGAAACTTCAGGGAAATAACTGTGGCTAAACATACGTCTTTTACCAACAACACCAAAAATATTTTTTCTAACCCATAAAAAATGTAGAGATAATATTTTGAAAGACAACTGCACTGCCTCTATATTATTCAGCAGGTTATAGGATTGTATATAGTTAAGAGTACTAACTTCATTAAAATGTAATAAAATTATTTTTAACTAATTAGTTATTGTTGATAACTAGCCTTTATCTAAGGTATCCTACGGGAACCGTACACTTTCTTGCAATAAAAAAAGGTATTTTTGTCGTGATCTACTCTAAAACAGTGATGTGTGTACGAAGTCTACTTGATACAAACAAACCTCTTCTTCATATTATTATATTTAATAAAACATAAACATACTAATATTATCAAATATATGAAAGTGTGTCTGTCCGTCTCTCTGTTACCTTTTCACGACCAAACCGCTGAACCGATTTTGATGAAACATATTATAGGGAAAGGATATAATATTATGATACTTTTTATCACGGAAAAGTGATTGGTTACCGCGTTATAAACGAATCTAGTCGGTTATAATCCTTACATTCCTGTTAATATCGATAGTGAATATGCATCGGTAAAGCATATTTTGATTATCTACAGATAAAGCCGGCAGATATAAAAGGATGCCCATCTGGCAAAATATGATAAATATTTTATACTCGTGTGATCGTCGAACGCCGTTTATTCAAAACGTCACATGCCTGAGCTCCATTATTCATAAATCAACCTTTTTCATCATAAATTATTGATACGGCCCACCTAACGATTGTTAGAAACTTTCACAATACCTCAATGCTGAATTATGATTATGAATAGCCTTGTCCCTTCACCTGAAAACGTGACGTGAGTCTAGACTAAGTGAGACTAAGGTACAAAGATAACAATTGCTCGCATTTAGGCTGATTTAGGGACAAAAATTGAGGAACAAAATCTGTGGCTTTATAATTGAGGCTAGACCATTTCTTGATCCGGAATAGTTGGGGCTATATCAAGGCACAAATCTCTCCAGTAAGCATCTACTGGCAATTTTTGGGAAAACGCAAAGTAGCTTTCACGCATTCTGGAGGCAGGTTGATTTTTTAAGAAAAGAAAAGGCTTGTGCGTCCTATAAGAATCACTTCTTGTAGTTAGCGGAAATATAAACTTATACTATCCAACTGTACTATAAGTGGATAAGAAATAATTCCGATACCATTGCTATTTTTTTAAATAAATTACATTACATGGTACATGGTATAAAAATATCAAAAATATAATAATATTATCTGTATTAATAAAGCTTCTTTACTAATAAAATTATCTGTATTAAACGTTAAAGTACTTTTCTAACGTATTAAAAATATCCTTGTCTGGTACATCAAGAAAGCTGCTAGAAAGAAAAGGACAAACACTATTAACTTCTTTGAAGGTTACTTTCTCTACAGTGTATATCTATACTTATTATAAAATAAAGTCGATTTTTTTTCCCTCATGTCCCTTTGTTCCCTTTAATCTTTAAAACTACGAAACGGATTTTTATGATTCTTGCAGTGTTAGATAGCCCATTTATCGAGGAAGGTTATAGGCTATATTTTATCACGCTAAGACTAATAGGAGCGAAGAAATAGAGGTAAATGTGGAAAAAACGGGGGAAATTATTTGAAAGGGCTAACTTGAACGCGCTAATCTCAGGAACTACTGGTCCGATTTGAAAAATTATTTCAGTGTTAGATAGCCCATTTATTGAGGAAGGCTATAGGCTTTATTTTATCACGCTAATACTAATAGGATAATGTGGAAAAACGGGGGAAATTATTTGAAAGGGCTTATCTCGCAATCTACTGGAGCAATTTTTATGTTATTTGGCACAGATAAGAAGTAGACCTCGTGAAGGATCATAGGCTATCGATTTTAATCATTTTTTCAGTGGCTATATGTTTTATACCCGTGCGACGCCGGGGCGGGTCGCTAGTTAATTTATAAATAACTAGCTGTCCCGGCAAACGTTTCTTTGCCATATTATATAAAGTATATCGCCCGTATTATTTTATTGAATTAGTGACTAAATAAGTACGTCACCATGGCAACGTCCATCACTATCCCGTGACCCGCGTCGCATAAACAATGGTCGCTCTTTATAGACAAATAATTTGCAATAAAATAAAATTGCGACTATAATTCAAGATCTAAGCTATCCTATCTCTTAAGTTGGAAAAAAGCACACATTTAAAAAAAAAAACATTAAAATCGGTTAAGTAGTTTAGGAATCCATCGCGGACAAACATCGTGACAGGAGATTTATATATATTAGATCGGATGTATATTGTATAATGGGAGGTCTGAATATAATTTTGGGATCAAAATTATATAAAAATCAAAATATTTCAGCGTAGAACGTTCTATTATGCGCGTAATTTGTAACAGTTGTACTACAGAGTCCTATCGTGGGCTTATCAGGGAATTAAATTAGCAACTTCGTCGTCAGATACTCTGACGTTTGGACATTATTCATTGCTCGCAGCGAACTTTCTGTGTAACTAATTTCAGTTATAATTACGCTATTATTAATCAAGCTTTTATAACTAATTGATAAAGGCTGATATTATACAGCTATTTTAAAATTTAAATTAAAAAGTGACGTCATGCATTTATAATTTTTAATATGCGCCATATTATTACTATAATAGTCTATCATGTTTCACTAGGCAAAGGTATCCCTTTCGTTATACGGATATCAATTCGTAAATTAAATTTCACTTTATAAAACCAGACCATTTCTGATGGGCTTTACCTTTCCATTAAAGGTCCGTTATAGACTTCCTTTGTTGTTTTAGAATAAAGGGAGACTTCCCAGTTCCCTTTATACGGCTTGTCTGCTTTCATTATTCATAATGCAAGCAATTATCAGTTAAGTAGATACCTGTGTTCTGCTTTTTGATGATGTTAAATTTTTATTATTGTTTATCTTTTTAAATACAGATAAATTAGATACCTTTTTTAAAAGTAGAATACATTATTGAAATATAACGGGATGAGTCGTTTATACTGTCAGTGGTACCAAGAAATGGATTTTGCACACGACTGCCAAAATATTAAGATGTACCATCGAGGAAATTGATTCCTATGCAGTTGATAGACCAACAAAATTTGGTCAAATATGGCAATTCAGTATTAATTGTGATCTGTCGGATGGGTTTGACGTAACGCAACCAAACTACGTAGGTCCCCGATCTGCATAGAAATCAACTTCTCTGATAGTACAATGTAACATGACGTTATTGCTACTCATTATTTTAAGTAGCCATAGTACCTATGCCTGACTCGCTACGAGTCTTTAAAATGAAAGAATAGAAAATAAGTCTTTTACATTGGTCACGGTAAGTCTTCTGGCACCATAATACGAGTTGAAGTCCTGGTGAAACTAAAAATACAACAATATTTCTAGCATTTTTAAAATTAGGTTAACTTTTCGTGCAGCTGTTCTAAACAAAGGAATTAGTTAATTTAGTAAAGCAGGTATGGCGTGACTATTTCTACTTTTCCCTGACATTAAATTATTAACCGACTTCCAAAAAACGAGGAGGTTATATGTTCGGCTGTGGATATTTTTTTTAATTTTTGTATGTTCAACGATTACTCCGCCGTTTGTGAACCGATTTTCGAATTTTTTGTTTTGTTGTATTAGGTTTACTCCAATTTAGTACTATGTTCACAAAAGTGGTGACTTGATGATGGAATCCATGAGTAATCGAGGGAACTCCTCAAAATTTGTATGGAAACATATGGTGATTTTGGTTTTATGAGAAGCATTCTAAGCATATGCTACCAAAACGCAAGATTTTGCACCGAGGTATACTATGGTTCCGAAGATACTAAGAGAACTCCGGATTCCTTATAGATACAAGTTTAGGAGTTTAGGCGCTGTTTTAAGAACTGAAAGCATATGCTACTATGCAAATTACATTCATAATCATCATCATCATTACTACGTCAGGGTCACCAATGTCACCAAATTCAAACCTTATCTCCAGAGCATAGGGCACACATTTGACATTACTTCTGAGAAGTTAAAGTTGCTTCGATAATGTAACATTCTGTCTCACTTCGCCGAGATATTCTGGAAAACAACCTAATTGCAACCTTTTGCATTGCGTTTAGCGTTCATAGTACAATAACTGTCTGCGCTTCAATCTGCCAGGGCTGTCAAGCGAGCGGCGCAGCGGCGCGGGCCGGGTACTACATATTATGTGCGCTGCGTGTGCGACAAGTCGAGCGAGTGCCAGCAATAGGCTGGCACTAGTCCGGTGACCGGCTACTTAGCACGTCACACCGCACACGTGTTCACTTCAATTTTTTTAAAATGTATTGTTTAAAATTATCTGCAGGCTGCAGCTGATATTATATTTTGTAAGTGTGACTGTAATAAGATACGTAGAATAATATACAGGTGTATTATTCTACGTATAGTAGGTACGCGGTGGTTTACCTACTAGGTAACTAAAAAGAGTGAAATTATTATTTTTAACCAAAAAATTAAAACCGACTTCCAAGGTAAAAACAATAATAACATCCTTATAATATAAACTAAAAAGTATTAAATAATTATTCCTATCTAATAGTGCCTTTTTCCGAATTCGGCTAAAACTCAACTATTTCTGTACTCAATCTTCATAATTTTGAAGTCGGTGCCAGTTCCAAAAGTTTCAAATATTCTGTCAGAGAACTGAAGATTCAGCTGTATCTGGTACCGACTTCAAAATGATGAAGATTGAGTACAGAAATAGTTGAGTTTTAGCCGAATTCGGAAAAAGGCACTATTAGATAGGAATAATTATTTAATACTTTTTAGTTCATATTAAAAGGATGTTATTATTCTTTTTACGTTGGAAGTCGGTTTTAATTTTTTGTTAAAAATAATGACTATAATAGTCGATTCAGAATTTTTATACCTTTCACAGGGTCTTTCTAATGATAACATGAGGAACACTTAAACATATATGAATGGACTACACCCGAAAACATTCCTTTTGGCTTATTGTGTACATTAAATACTTTGGTTTTTCTGAGCATTTTGTATTATGTGTACTCCGTTCGAGCTTTTATATATTGACTGTATGTGTTATCTATACATATAAAATTACAAGTTCTAAATGACTGACTGACTGATTCATCATCGCAGAGCAAAAACTGTTATAGTTACAGCCACGAAATTTGGTGAGCAGAATTGTTTTATTAAGTAGACACTCACTAAGGAAGGAATTTTGGAAATTTTAACCCGAAGGGGGTGAAATAAGGGTTGAAAGTTTGTATGAAAGTCCGTCATTTCTTAAGTTAGAAACATGAAACTTTATTTTTGGGTTACTGAATAAAAATGAATGAATAAGTATTCAAGCGTTTTTGGAAATTCTACCCCCAAGGGGGTGAAATTGGGGTTGAAAGTTTGAATGAAAGTCCGTCATTTCTTAAGTTAGAAACATAAAACTTTATTATTGGGTTACTAATTAAAATTGAATGAATATAATTTAGGGGTTTTTGGAAATTCTACCCCCAAGAGGGTGAAATTGGGGTTGACAGTTTGTATGAAACGTTGTCAATTTTAATCCGATCGGGCTGAGACTGTGTATTATGCACAAATATACCATAGTATATTTGGGGATAACCTATAGGATAATAGGGGATACCTACGTCATAACGTAGGTATCCCCTCAGAAAGGAATTTAATAAATTCCACCCCTAAGGGGATGAAATAGGGGATGAAAGTTTTTAGAAATTTTCTTAGACTTTCGACTGATTGAACTGAAATTATTAAAGATTTGAGCTTCTATGATGAAGGCGTTCGCTTTAATAGGATTTGGGTTACTAAATAAAATCGTAGGAAATTAAGTCAATTCTGTACATTGAATATTTTTGAAAAATAATATTTGGGACGTGATCTAACTATGCTAACGCGGACGAAGTCGCGGGCAACAGCTAGTAAATATATATAAAACTCAATGGTGACTTACTGACATGGTGATCTATCAACGCACAGCCCAAACCACTGGACGGATCGGGCTGAAATTTGGCATGCAGGTAGATGTTATGACGTAGGCATCCGCTAAGAAAGAATTTTTATCAATTCTACCTCCAAGGGGTTAAAATACGGAATCAAAGTTTGTATATAATAATATTAATAATACATTTTAACGCGAGCGAAGCCGCGGGAAAAAGCTAGTAAGTAATATAAAGGCTTGAGACATACCTTTGTGCATAGTACTCGAAGAATGCGACTAGGATTTCAATCGATCTAGTCATAGCCGCCCACATTTCGTGCGTTTTGCATTTTGACAGCGACGGCAATGGTGGTAGTCTTGACGGGCCCTCGGACATTTAAAAAAATTCACATGGCACTGGCTCAAAACAAATCTTTCGCGATTCTCTCGTTAAAAAAATGTCACTTGCTCAGTTCTTTTCTAAATTTAAATTTTCTTTACGCGGATTATACAAATTAGTCACTAAGCCCTCCTAATTAAAAGTAGAGTCGCAAGAATGCTTTGCTCGATAAAATTCAAATAAAATATTTGATGGCGTATTTAGAATCATCAATAAAAGCCCAAGATATCAAAACTATTGTGTGTATAACAAAAGCCATAAAGTCTTTGTTTAGAATTTTTGATAGTACTGCTGACCTACTTAAACATATATTGCTAGACAAAGAGGATATTATTATTTATATTGTCTGGCAAAGGCAAGCGTGTCTACGCTCTCCGCCTACGCAGTACGCTGTAGTACGCCGGCAACAGGTAACTGACCTACTAACAAAAGTTATCACCAATTTTTTCACAGTAGAAAAAAATGAAATTTTTGAATAAAGGATTACCCTAATTCGAAATTTAAAATTCAAATTTTATCGAACAAATGGCACGTTTAATTTTATAGTGATGCGTACATTACAGGCGACCGGTATTCGCAGACTGGCTGAATGCTTGAATGGCGCATGCTCCCAATAAAATTGTCCCTCCGACCGGCTTAGCTTGAGCTCGGGAGCCCGCTTCTGCCCAACACTTTAGACAGAGATTCCTCATCAAGACGGGTCAAAGTGAATTGGCCGCGTAGATACGCGGATAAATTGTATATATAAGAATCCACAGTTGGTTTTGCTTTTTTTGTTATCAATATTGTGATATTGAAAAGTTAGGTGGTTATCTTAGAAGGCGGTTTCCATTGTTTGTCTGAAGATTGCTCAAGAATTTAGATAAAAGAATACTATAATGACTGTATTCGTTTTGCAATAAACAAAATAATATGTATCAGGATAGAGCACAGGTGCTTAGAATACTAAACTTATAATTAATCACTGTCGAACTTATGTTCCTTCCTCCTATGTGAGCTTAATTTGACAATGTTTAATCTTTGTAGGTTTTTAAACCGACAAGGTTTTAAATAACGAACAATAAAATTCATAAACACTATGGAAGAGTAACCGAGTCAAAAAATATGGTTCCACAAAATACACATCAAGGCATACCTTTAGTTTATAATAATTATTGTTTTAAATATTGTCATAAAATTTTTATTGTGTTAACTACGTGTTTGACAGCCTACGTGTTTGTGCCTGGAGCTATATTTTGAGCGGTAAAATGTTTAAGATCGTCCTATATTGTATAGTATTTCAATGGCAGAACATTTAAAATGTTAATCGTATAAATACAGAGTACAGAATGAAATCCGTATATTTGCTCTGGGAGTGCATCACACGTGCCCCTGCATTAATTACATCGTCGCCTCGTGCAGCTCGACTACGTATCGCTGTACTACTACATAAATTATACGTGTAATGTGTATCTGTATCAGTGAGTAAGAACTGTAGTTTCAAATAGTAGTTCCCAAAGTCATCGTCAATGTTCCACGCGAAACTCGATGGCCGGGGTCTACGTTGCGCTTGTCAAAAAATGGGGTCTACAAAACGGAAGGGGGTCCAATGTGTCAAGCGGGGGCTTACAATTGTGGACCCAGAATTATTTTGGTTTGCAGTAAATATCTTAAATATTGGCTTTACTTCTGTTATCGAAAGAGACCTAAAATTGTGGTCTACGAAAACTCTTTTGTACTTTGGGAACCTATGGTTGAAAAGAAGATTACTTATTATATAGACACTAGCGACCCGCCCCGGCGTCGCACGGGTATAAAATATATAGCCACTGAAAAAATGATTAAAATCGATAGCCTATGATCCTTCACGTGGTCTACTTCTTCTTATTTATAATGTGCCAAATAACATAAAAATTGCTCCAGTAGTTCGCGAGATAAGCCCTTTCAAATAATTTCCCCCGTTTTTTCCACATTCTCCTATCAGTCTTAGCGTGATAAAATATAGCATGTAGCCTTCCTCAATAAATGGGCTATCTAACACTGAAAGAATTTTTCAAATCGGACCAGTAGTTCCTCAGATAAGCGCGTTCAAGTTAGCCCTTAAAAATAATTTTCCCCGTTTTTTCCACATTTTCCTCTATTTCCTCGCTCCTTTTAGTCTTAGTGTGATAAAATATAGCCTATAGCCTTCCTCGATAAATGGGCTATCTAACACTGAAAGAATCATCAAAATCTGTTGCGTAGTTTTAAAGATTAATGAGAACAAAGGGACATGAGGGAAAAAAAATCGACTTTGTTTTATAATATGTATAGATTAGACATAATATAAGTATATTATGTTTGTGTGCGTAAAAGAATTGGAACACTAGTATAAAGAATCCTTTGTGTATGTTGAACGAAACAGAAGAAAATCTTTGTTAGACGTTAACGTCTGTAAAAACTTAAAACCTGAAGGTTCTTAACTTTGTAACAATATATAATATAATATACAATGTATAAAATAAATGTTTTACGCGATACTTTCATGCTAACCAAAATGTGATATCATCATTATTTGTAATAAAAGCTCTAATGATTATTTTATTATTAAAGCTGGCCTAAAATTTGAAATTGGACCTTTAAAATACCCAAAATGCAAAGTGGTCAACAATAAAATCGATCCAAAGAACATATTGTTTTTTAAGTGAAAAATATAATTATAGTGTAACTAGCTGTTGCCTGCGACTTCGTCCGCGTTAACATAGTAAGTTTCCCCTTTTTGTGGTTCCTTATACAAAGGGTAAAAACGGGACCCTATTTAAGCAAACGTCAAACGCAATGGTCCATAAGCTTTCATTTTTCTAACTCAAGGAATGACGGACTTTCATTGAAACTTTCTACCCCAATTTCACCCCCTTGGGGGTAGAATTACCAGAAACGCTTAAATAGACGTATCCATTCATTTTTAATCAGTAGCACAAAAATAAAGTTTCATGTTTCTAACTCAAGAAATGACGGACTTTCATTCAAACTTTCAACCCCAATTTCACTCCCTTGCGGGTAGAATTTCCAAAAACGCTTAAACACGTATTCAATCATTTTTAATCAGCAGCCCAAAAATAAAGTTTCATGTTTCTAACTCAAGAAATGACCGTGGAAATGACGGACTTTCATTCATATTTTCAACCCCTATTTCACCCCCTTCGGGGTAAAATTTTCAAAATTCCTTCCTTAGTGGGTGTCTATTCAATAAAATAACCCTACTCACCAAATTTCGTGGCTGTAACTTTAACAGTTTTTGCTCAGCGATGATGAATCAGTCAGTCAGTCAGTCAGTCAGTCAGGACATTTAATTTTATAAGTATGGATTATACTTATAATAGTTAGTAAAGTTAAGGGAATGCAGAAAGTTTCGTATGTCAAACAACGCGTCGGGAATCTAATTGCTGACCGACAAACCACAGGTCTGTGAACTAAGCTGAGGCTTTACTAAGGCTTATGCACCTGTTTGTAATTATATCTTGGTTTATTTGTTACGTTAGAATGGATCTTTGACGCATTATAAAACTGATATTTGTGAACATAATAAATACTATACACACACACAACATAACAAATACGTCATAGTACATACTACACATAGATACATTTTAAATACTAATTAAAAAAAACAAAACGCCGCGTGGTAAAAAGAGAAAGAGGAATATTACTTCCCTTGTCTAAATCCTTCTGCGTCTTACGGGTTTTCAAACTAGTCACGTGTTTTGACGCGAGTTCAACTACTACATTTTACGGGATAGAACCAACGGCACTAAATAAGTTTTAACTTCAAAAATAATTCCTGAAAAATGTATGATGTTATATTTCAGTTCTATCTTGGTGATTTATAAAGTTTAAGAGTAACAGTAAAATATATTAAAGTAGCAAACTGTTGAGCACGTAGAGGATTTAGCGTATATTATTACGTAATAACCGTAGAATGAACATCAAATAAGGAAGAAGACAATTCTGAAATGAGATACGAGGGCTGACAAAGCACGGCTTATGTTGTACAGTTTGATTCTCAGAATAGTAAATTGCTGTTTATGTCATAATATGAAAACACAAAAATGCCAAGTTTCGTAATTTGATTTAGTTCTCTTACTTCAAGGTTTAATAATAATCCTACCATAAATATAATGAACCAATTCATATTCGTGGTAGAATTATTTAATATAGTTTGGCCGAGCCTTCATCTATCGAGTTAAAGGATAATATTGAAGTTATTTATAAAGATATTATCTAAAATTCTCAGGTTTAACACCAGAAACTAGTGAATAAAGAAGCAGTTTCAGGATTGATAAATGACAAGTAAATAGATTTTATTTTGTTCTCGCAAAAAAAATTTAACGGTGTATTTCTGAAGCTCATATAATCAGAATATTTAACTACTTTTTAGGGTTCCGTATCCAAAGGGTAAAAACGGGACCCTATTACTGAGACTTCGATGTCTGTCCGTCTGTCCTTCTGTCTCCAGGCTGTAACTAAAGAACCGCTATAGCTAGACTTCTGAAATTTTCACAGATTGTATATTTCTGGTGCTACTATAACAACAAATACGAAAAATAAAATAAAATAAATATTTAAGGGGGGCTCCCATACAATAAACGTGATTTTTTTGGCCTTTTTTGCTCGTTATCAATAATGGTAGCAGGTAGGCACATGAAATTTTCTTAAAGACCTTAAATATATGTGTACTTTAATAATTAATAATAATATTTAAATTAAATAAAAATTTAAGGGGGGCTCCCATACATAAAACACAGTTTTTGGCCTATTTTTGCTCTATGACGGTACGGAACCCTTCGTGCGCGAGTCCAACTCGCACTTGGCCGATTTTTTATTTCACTAATGAAGTCTGTAAATACAGTCCACGTCCTCTTCAAAACGCTAGTAAACATTCAACTTTTATTAGCATTTAATTGGTACAAAGAAATTAATATTTGTTTTGCGAGAATAAAAGGAAAGTTTAATAAAGAACACAATAAAGAATAAAGCTTAAATTGTGTAAGAAAAAGTTTCAAACATCGCCTTTTAAACGCTCGTTTGCTGAATTATTATGTTCTAAATATAATAAATCTTTAAGGCTTCTTTTTAATTTTTAGGCTAAGTCGTGTTGTAGCTTAAGAGCTACCGCACATCTGAGACACGACTGTCTTAAGACAGACTATCGCATAATAAAATGCACTAGATGCACACATTTGAGACAAAACGTCTAATAGACAAAGTTGTCTAATGCGCCTCGCGACAAGTCTGACTAACGACTGTCGGCTTCCCTTTAAAGTGTATGCGAGCGCGCACATCTACGACAAAACTGTCTTGCCACAATAGACATAACTACCAGTAGTTCGACTCAAGGCTCGGAAACCTGGCTTATCTTCGCGATCATGTTCGTTAGAAACGCCACACATTTCCAAAAGAGCGTTTTCATTTCGATTCCGCTCTAAACGGTCCGAAATTATTTCTGGTTTTGTTCTAAGAGCAAAATTAAATTGCTCAATGCTCAAAATACCGGTTAGAACCGTTCGCAGTTATGTTCGCCCCGCCCACTCACACACACCACGACCATCACCCATTGTCCACACATAAACAAGTTATGGCCTATTGGCTATTAGATGGTGCACTAGAAAGGGATAGAAGATATTACTCCACTAGTTACTTTCCGCGAGAAATTAACCAGGTAATTTCAGAAGTAATACCGCTCGCATCTCTATTTCGCTCCGAACGAACACTTATCCAAAAACCTGGTTATAGAGCGTTTTAACCTGTTTAAAAAAATACCGGTTCCGAGAGTTACTTTCCGCGAGAAATTAACCAGGTTAATTTCAGAAGCAATACCGCTCGCATCTCTATTTCGCTCTGAACGAGCACTTATCCAAAAACCTGGTTATAGAGCGTTTTAACCTGGTTAAAAAAGTACCGGTTCCGAGCTCTGGACTTCGACTGCAAAGAGACGGACAGGTTTCAATATATTATGTCAAATTCGTCGGGTTTCACTAAGATTATAAATGGAATGTGCCTCGCGCTGGCTGATATAATTTATTTTTAAATACTTATAGATTTCAAAATTAGATTCTGAAAATTTTAATCACATGTGCCAAAACATAAACAATAATACGACCAAAAAGAGAAACACGTCCAGCGATCCAAGTACTATCTTTCCCGTCGAGTCTTTCTCGTTTATTTTTGAAGTTATTTTTATCCGAATGAGAACTTTTATATCTATATCTATAAAATTTTTCAGAACTGCTCGCAATAGACGCAAAATGCACTCGGTTTTAATTTTATTAATATACAATTTGTTATTTGAAATACCTAAGTTGTAAATACAAATTATTTCAAATTGACGTGTTTCACAACCCGTTTTTAACGTGTTTAACATGTTTAACATCCCAGAGAAATACAGTAATAGGAAACCCTAATGCCTGTAATATGTTATAGTTTTAAGTTCGTAGTGACAAGTTAACAACCCTAGCGATTTTCGTCATATACGTCAAATTTAAAAATTTCTAACTTCTAAGTCGGCATACTCTATAATTCTGTCTACTCTGTCCGGGCGTTCTCTACTGTTTAATATTATACAATTGTATGCGTTGCGTCATCGTAGTCAAGACAGTTTTGACTTGGTGTGCGCCACATGATAGACACAATTGTTTTAATTGTGTCGTAAGACTGACTTGTCTATGTGAAACAAGACTGTCTAACTACAGTCGTGTCTCCGATGTGCGGTCGCACTAAATGTATAGTGATGACTGATGTATAAAAAAGTAATATTTACTAATATTATAAAGTAGGCACATAATATTATTTTGTATTTCGTACTAAATATTTAGTGATCCTAAGCTACATACGGTTTTTAAATCAGGTAGACTCGGAGCGTAAACCGTGGGAAACTTCTTTCGTTTCATCACGGCAGAATTTTTCTCGCGCAATATTTATAGACAAATATATAATAATAATTATATTTCTTCGCTTCATTCTTCGATATATTAATTAACCAGGTAGTCCTTTGTTTATTTGCTAGGCAATCGCGTTTTTTTTAAAGACGTATGTGGGTACAAAAATATATCGTATGGTCACTCTGTCATCAGCGCGCTTCATACGCGAGCACGTATACTTAGTAACTATGACAAAGCGCAGCACTCAGAAGAAAATTGGTTATTTTTATTAAGATGATTGAGTCAGTGTTGTAAGTAACTAAAGTCAGTGTTATTTTATTGTGTAACCAGAAAATACATGTAAGTACTATTAAATACTTAGGCAGGCACTACCGAGGCCAAGACGAGCCAATTATTATAATATGCAATACTAACCGGCATGTACTGTGACCGCGAGTCAATAAATGTACAATGTGTTTGGAATGTGTTTGCTTTATCTGTTTTATAAATAGAATTAACCCATCGATCGTGGAAAAAATGAGACACAATAGCTTATCTATTGTTATCGCGGCCGGATGTGGCCGCTTGGGGCTTGGTGAAAGAACTACAGTAGAACCCGTTTAAGACGATCACGCTTAATACGATTTCCCGCATAATACGCCATTTTGCATCAGTCCCTGCAACTTGAGATATGTTTTCATACATTCTTTAACGCTTAATACGATCGTCATCCCGTTTAATACGCCCTAACGGCCAAAATTACGAACCGCGAGACATTTTTAACGCAGACGAATTCGGTTTATTTTTTAAATTGATGCCAGAAAAATCCTATGTTATTATTGGAGAGACTTGTCATGGTGGTAAAGCAAATAAAGAAAGGGTCAGAAAAGTTACGTTAGCTGGTGATTAGTAAGGCGAAAAATTCACTTTTCAAAAACGTAAAATTGCTTCCTGTAACATAATATTATGATGCACAATCTCGAGCTTGGATGACCGGCATTCGTTTCATCGATTGGTTAAAAGCTCTAGAATGTCTAGATGATCACTTCCAGATTAAAATATGTAGACGCATAATTATCTTTATTGATAGGAACACCTACATCCAAAAAAACATAATAAATATTAATACATACGTATGTTATGTATGGTTAGTTTTTTATTTCCCTATATCCCGCATAATACGCTTTCCCGCTTAAGACGCGTTTTTGGTTGAGTCCCTGTGAAATCGTCTTAAACGGGTTTTACTGTATATGTATTATGTTTGCCAGATTGGGGGAAACAACTGCAGATGATTACTGCAATTATTTAACTAACCGGCATGTACTGCGACTGTGAGTCAATAAGTACAGTGTGTTTGGACCGCGAGTCCTTTTACACAATCTTTATTCTATATGCATCGGAATTGATTGCGGATCTCTGACGATGTTTCTACCTATTCTATAAATAGAACTATATTATGTTTGCCCGATTGGGGGAAATAACTGCAAGTTATTTACTACAAGTGTTTAAATATATTAAGTTATTTTATAAACCGCCATAATGTGTGGATTGACCGCGGGTCAATAAACACAATTTATATGCATCGGAATTGACTGCGAGTCTCTGACGATGTTTTATCTATTCTATAAATAGAACTATACGTTGGCCGGTTTGGGGGTTAAGAGCGAGCTATTTAAGAAACCGCCATAATGTGTGGATTGACTGCGAGTCTCTAAACACAATCCCTTTGCATCGGAATTGACTGCGGGTCTCTGACGATGTTTTATCTAATAATAAAAGTATAATATGTTGGCTGGTTTGAGGAGATTAACTGCGAGTTAATTACTATTTAAATTTAAATAATATCGATATTTTTTAAATCAACATAATGTATGGATTGACTACGAGTCTCCGACAATATTTAAAAATAAAAATTAACAACTACCGCGCGTTTTCTCGCGCCCTTCTTTCTATAAATAGAACTACATAATTATTATTATAATATTAATATCTTTTCCGCTTTATAGAGAACAGCTATTTCAAGCTAATAATTAGATTGACTGCGAGTCTCATCAGCTGTTAACAACCAATGCGCGTTTCGCGCGATCTTTTTGTTCTAAATATAGAACTACGATTATAATTTATTATGTCTGCTGGTATATAATTATTTTTATTAAATAAATTTTGCACCAATGTTGGGACTCGGGATACACAGCGAGTGTATAACGAAACTTACTTACGTTACGTGATAGTTACTACCTGAGTATTTTTTGTAACATATTTTATCGACAAATAAGTCGATTATAATGAGCAATTATGCTACCCCAATATTTATTTTTTTAGGTCACTAAGACCAGACAATCGGAGAAATATCACTAGAAGTGACCGATATACGGGTCGATCAGGTTACGAATGAACTCGAAGCTTTCCCAATAATAAACCAGGTGCCAACGGTCGATTCTGAGTACCGGCACCGATAGAACCGGACCAGATCCGGATAGATACAGGGCTCCTACTGACGTTAGGTGAACCCTCGTTGGATCCGCCAGATTATGGTTTTAAATGATCCCAAAAACGATTAAGATAAGCTACTGCTTATAAAACATCCCTGATAATAAGTGTAGCAGATCGATTCCATTTCCATCGATTATTATCATTATAGATTTCACCTGACAAAGTCTCGATATTATCAGACTTATCAACAGTATATGACTTATCGCGATATTAATTATTATCAGACTCATCAGATACTATTATATTATCAGACAAGACAACTTCGTAACGGAAACCTATAACACTCAGACTCGATAAGTCTTGTCTCAATATCAGATCGAGATTAATATTGTTTCGCTGGATAATTCCAGTATTTGTTCTCAGAGACAACCGGGCACCTTTTGGGCTCTGGCAAACCCTTCCCGTTAAAAGGGGGGGGGGGGGGGAGGAGAGCTGGTAACCGCGGCTGGTGCCGCTAGTACTGTACGGCTACAATAAACCCTCTTCGAGTTCGAAGAGCGTTGAGGCGACTAAACGCTCAACACCGCAGCAGTAGTGCTGACAGTTATTTTAATATATATTTTATAGATGTTACTATTATAATTATTGTGGGCTTAATACAGCTATCCCCAACCCGCAGCCCGCGGGCCACCGGGACTTTATTTGTAGCCCGCGTGATGTTAAACCAATTTGAAATTTACGCCCACCGGCAAAATATTATACAGTCAACGTGAAAGTCTTTTTTCACTTGTAGATCGTTAATTTTGATTAAAGCTATTTTTTAAACCTAAAAATGTTTGTTGCGGCCCGTGACACCAAGACCAAAAATGTTTGCGGCCCGCATGAAAAAATATATATATTTGGGAACTTCCTTCCAAAAACAAAAACAGGTTGGGTACCACTGACTTAATATATTATACATCATGACATCAATAAATTATTAGAATTTAAAACTATATCTTCGTGTACTTCCACCGTAGGTACCAAGGTTACCGTAATTTCAAAGATTTTCTTTTCCCCAAACAAAGCGGCGGAAAGACTTTGCTCTTTGGTTGAGTGTTGTCAACAAGCGTTTTTTTCTGTTTTTGTTTTTATTTGTGATTTTTAGGATTTGAGGAGGTTTTTTGCTCATCTGTTGATTTATCTTACTTATACTTTGTGTTGTCTATTATTATTTGTTTTTGTGGAGTAGTAAGTATTTAGTTTTTAGTCATTGTTTGTTTTTTAGGTTAGGTTGTTTTTTAGGTTTTAAGATGGATCTGGACACAGATCCTCCTGACCCTGGTGATGGGAACAGAAAAAGACCCAATAAAGATATTTCTGAGCCAGCGGCTAAAAAAATTAGTAGTAATGCACATTCAGTACCCTCTATTCAGCTTCACTATGTGAACCCTGAGTTTGCTGAAAAAAAATTATATGGTTCCGATGATGCTGCGCCGTACATTGTACAAGTGTCAAAGCCAGAGACTGATTCCATCTTAAGTCCAATACTATTTGGCCAATTATATGGTTCCGATGATGCTGCGCCGTACATTGTACAAGTGTCAAAGCCAGAGACTGATTCCATCTTAAGTCCAATACTATTTGGCCAATTATATGGTTCCGATGATGCTGCGCCGTACATTGTACAAGTGTCAAAGCCAGAGACTGATTCCATCTTAAGTCCAATACTATTTGGCCAATTATATGGTTCCGATGATGCTGCGCCGTACATTGTACAAGTGTCAAAGCCAGAGACTGATTCCATCTTAAGTCCAATACTATTTGGCCAATTATATGGTTCCGATGATGCTGCGCCGTACATTGTACAAGTGTCAAAGCCAGAGACTGATTCCATCTTAAGTCCAATACTATTTGGCCAATTTTTATTCAAAAACAATGTTCATAGCGTTAAAATGGACGGAATTAAGAGGATCGGGCGTAATCGAATCTCCATCGAATTTAAAACCCCACAGGATGCTAACTCTTTTATCGACTTACCTGCTGTAGTAAGTGCTGGATATACTGTAGCGATACCCTCATACAGTGTATCCCGCATGGGCATTATTCGTAATGTCCCTGTAGATTGGTCGATGGAAGAGCTTGTAGAAAACCTGCAAGTTCCAGTTGGTTATGGTAAGGTAGTGAAAGCGCGTAGAATGAGTCGCAGAAGCTTGAATGAGCAAAATTCCTCCATTTGGTTACCTACCCAATCAGTAGTTATAACTGTTACTGGTCAGAAATTACCTTCCCACATTTATTGCTTTTATAATTCCCTACCTGTAGAAATATATAAATTGACTACTATTCAGTGTAATAACTGTTGCCGCTTTGGCCATGTCAAAGCACAGTGTAGGTTCTTACCTCGTTGTTACAAATGCTCGCAAAAGCATGAGGGATCAACTTGTAATGCTTCAACATTTACATGTCTGCACTGTGGAGGCCCACATGCAGCCAATGATGTCTCCTGTCCAGAGTATTGTAGACAAAAGGAGATTAAATTGGTAATGAGCCAGGAAAATATCCCATACATGGAGGCATCAGCTAGATTCCCCCATGTAAAAATGTCCTTTGCTGATTTGGCTAGAACTTCTCCCTCTGCTTTTGCAAGTGTTTCCAGACAGACTGACCGACTGACTAAATCCCCAACAACCACATCCTATAGAAAAACTGTTTATGTTCCCCGTCGCCCCATTCCCCCTAGGTCCCCTGGTTATGACCACCAGGCTCATAGAAACCTAATAGAGGAACCTGTTTCCCAGACTCCCAATGGTTGTGCATACCCTCTTCCTTCACAAATTTCCTCCATTTCCCCGAATGATAACCTACTCGACAACTTGACCCTGTTCATGATTGACCTCATTTCAAGATTCAGCGACTCATTGCCAAATAAAACTCTGGCTAACCTGACCCAGCTAGCAAATTTGTTACCTAAAGATGGCTACACTGTGATGCAGTGGAACGGCCGCAGCATAAGGAATAAAAAACAAGATATCCTTAGTTTAATAAATTCCTATAAACCATCAATTTTTGCCATCCAGGAAACATGGTTGGCCCCTGACTCCCGTTTTCGGGTTCCGGGTTATGCCTGTTTCCGGGATGACAGATCTGATGGTAGAGCTGGAGCAGCCATTTTTGTCTCCAGCCATTGTACATATTCTGTATATTCACTCCCTGTACATAGTAGTTATTTTAATATTGTGGCTGTCCGTATTTTAGATATTATTTTTGTGTCCGTGTACATCCCGCATCCCAATTCTTCCATATTTTCCGAACTTTCTTCCGTTTTATCCGCGGTTCCTTCCCCCATGATTGTGTTGGGCGATTTTAATACCCATCATACATCTTGGGGTTCCCATTTCAATGATAGTAATTCCTCCTTCCTTATTGATCTTGTTGATCTTCATAATCTTGTTATCCTTAATGATGGAACACCTACTCGTCGGGTATCCTCCTTTGCAGAATCCGAGGAGTGTGGTGGATCTGTCATTATGCTCCCCGTCCCTTTCTCCTTCATGTTCCTGGACAGTCCTTCCCTACTCTTATGGTAGCGATCATTTTCCCATTTTATTATCAATAACACACAGACAGACTAAATTCAAAACAAATAATTTAGATTGGACTCATTTTACTGAAGTTACTGATACAGAGATTGTAAATACCAATGACAGTGACACTCTTTTATTATATCAGCATTTGAAAAACGTCCTTTTATTGGCTGCGGATAAGACCATTCCACGCAAATCAACAGGAGTTAATAGAACTCTTTCTCCTCCATGGTGGGACTCAGAGTGTACAGCTGTTTGTTAACGTCGCAAGGATGCAGAGAAATTGTTTTCGAGGTCGATGACTTTAGAAAACTACTTGAATTATAAAAAAGTAGCAGCGGAAGTGCGGCGTTTGCTATCTGAGAAAAAGAGGGAAGGTTGGCGCCAGTTTTGTTTAAGTCTTTCCCCTTTGTTCCGACCATCGATGGTCTGGAAAAATATTAGAAGATTTCGGGGTTCATTAGAAAGCAATTACCAACAGTCTAATGACCCAGCTGAGTGGATAGATGCATTTTCTCAAAAACTGGCACCACTGTCAGCTCCATCTTTTGACGAATGTCAGTTTTATGTATCTTCCCGTCCATCAACATCTTATATGGATAGTCCGTTTACTCAGGAGGAGTTTCAATTGGTTTTAGGTTCATTAAAAGATACTAAGTCCAGGCAGTGATGAAATACTTTACTCCTTTATAAGCAACAGTGGTCCGATTACACAAAAAGTATGCCTAAATGTTCTTAATCGTATTTTCCAATCTGAGATTCCTCCTGAGGAGTGGAGGACACAAATAATCATACCTATACTTAAACCGGGAAAACTCAGTAATGATCCATCTAGCTACAGACCGATTGCTTTATCAATAACTTTGGCAAAAATTTTGGAACACTTAATTAAAAATAGGTTGGAATGGTTTATGGAAAGCAAGGCCATTTTATCCAAAATACAGTTCGGTTTTTGAAAGGGCTATAGCACTATGGACAGTCTCGGTTCTTTTGTGACTGACATTCGCATAGCCTTTTCGAAAAGAGAACATGTGGTGACAGTGTTTCTTGACATAGCATCCGCTTACGACAATGTTCGTCTTCCAATACTCAGGCAGAAATTGCTTAATGAGTGTCCCGTTGAAGATGACGAATTATATTTGTAATTACCTCTCCTGTCGTTCCGTCGTGGTTTCTACACCAAATTCAACCCTTCCTCCCCGTATTACGTATATAGGCCTTCCCCAAGGATCTCCCCTTAGTTCCCTTCTTTATGATCTATATACCCATGACCTAGATTTATCAGTGTTAAGTTTTTGTGAGATCCTACAGTTTGCGGATGATTTGACAATTTACATTGCTTCGAAGGATATTACAGAATGCGTTGCGCGCCTTAACTCTGCCATTCTTTACCTTACAGAGTGGATGGATAGACATGGTTTAAGTATCTCGGTTCCCAAAAGTTCAGTGGTGGTGTTCTATAATTGTACCTCATGTTGATATACGTATTCAACAGCAAGTTTTTCCGGTTAGTGATAAAGTGAAAATTTTAGGTGTCTATCTGGACTCAAGACTGACTGGCGCCTACCAGGTTGCTCATATTTCGCAGAAATGCGAAAAAAAAAATTAATGTTATGCGATCTCTCAGTGGTGTATGGTGGGGATCTCACCCTTCTACTCAGAAACTTTTGTATAATGCTGTTATCCGCAGTCACATGGATTATGGATCCTTCTTGTTGGAGCCGTGTAATAAAGCTCCGTTAAAGGAGCTAGACAAAATTCAAGCCAAGTCTTTGAGGATTGTAGTGGGAGCAATGAAGTCAACACCAATCAACGCTCTTCTAGTTGAGTGTGTTGATCCTCCACTCAATATTAGACGGCAATATCTTGCAGATAGGTTCCTTTATAAAGCTTTTCAAAATTCTTCTCACCCCCTTTTAGGCAAACTACATATTCTAAATCAATTGACCTCTTCATCTAATTATTAGCTAAATAAAGATCCCCCTTGTCTTTTGGTCAGTTACCGTAAGATAACTCAGGTTCCTTGTCCAATTTTACAGTGTAGACTTAATCCTCTCTATTTCATTCCGTATCATGCCTTAACAATCTCTCCAGACATAATTCTTGACCTTCCCATAGATAAAGGTTCCTCACTAGCTAACACTCAATTTAAACAAGTTATTGATTTGCACTATAGGGATTGGCTGCTTATTTTTACAGATGCATCTAAACTTTCAGTGGATGGTTGTGTTGGAGTAGCTGTCTGGATACCGAGAGTTAATGTGATCTTGAACTTTAAATTACCACCCATTACT
The DNA here is from genome assembly GCA_963422495.1 of Polyommatus iphigenia. Lineage (NCBI taxonomy): Eukaryota > Metazoa > Arthropoda > Insecta > Lepidoptera > Lycaenidae > Polyommatus > Polyommatus iphigenia. Next base: position 7,993,500 of record OY730184.1, read on the forward strand.
TACAGTATTTACAGGAGAGGCACTTGCCATCTTTGAAGCACTTTCGTTTGTCGAGTCCCATGGCCTGAATAGATCACTTATTCTTTCGGATTCCAGAAGCGTTTTAGAGGGTATTTCAGCCAACCAGTTCCGTTCGAAGTCTAGATTTCCATTGATATTGAAAATAAGACAGTTACTCCTTAAGTGTCGTGTTCAAAATATTCAAGTTAAATTAGCTTGGATTCCTGGTCATAGTGGAATCACTGGCAATGAGAGTGTGGACGCTTATGCAAAAGCCGCCATAACATCAGGTGGACTTAGTCATTATCAGCTCTATTGCCATGACTTAGTTCCTGTAGCAAAATTTCACCTTTCTAGCAATTGGAATACAGAATGGACCAGTTCAAGTACCACCAAAGGTAAACACTACTTTGATATTCAGGGTAGTGTACCTCGCCGCCCTAGTGCTTGAATGGCCAATCGACCAGTGAGCAAATTTTACAGGAGACGTTTTTTTTAAATTACTTATGGATATTATTAGAAGTTTATTAAACGTTTGCTGAGTTTGAAAAATGTAGTATTTCTTTATATGTATAGAAATAGTAATTGAAAATAATAACTTTAGCACTCATTATATTTCATTTAATTATTGGAGATTGGCCAAAATTCTTCCGACATTATTATGCATATGGAGATTGAGCACAACGACATGGAGATAGTTCTCTAAAATACCGTGCCAGTTTAGTGCTTGTTTGTCCAAAATACCACCATGTTCGCTATACAGTATGTTTATTTTTTTATAAAATTATTAAAAAATGTATATGGCCGTGTATATGTGTGTATGTATACTATGATGTTTGTTTGTCCGCAATTATCGCTCGTTTGGCTGAACCGATTCTGATGCGGTTTTCAGAACAATATTTGTCACATTTAGGGTCAATTTATATTGGCGCAGAATCGAAGCGCATCGAAGCGAATTATCAAAACTGAACATAGCATTTTCAACCTTAACTCCAGAGCATAATGTACACATTACTTCTGCGAGACAAATCAGCGTTGGTCGGGCGCATTCGCGCGAATTAGCGCGAATGCGCGCGCCTTTTTAAATTCTCAGAAGTAATGTGTGCGTTAACGCTTTGGAGTTAAGGTTAAATTTGCTTTGTTCAGTTTCGGTAATTCGCTTCGATTCTGTGCTTGTTTAAATTGACCCTAAATGTGACAAATATTGTTCTGAAAACCGCATCAGAATCGGTTCAGCCAAACGAGCGATAATTGTGGACAAACATACATCATACATACATACACACATACATAGAGGTCAACCTGAGAACTTACTTTTTTTAAGTCGGCTTAGTCCTTCGATCGGGGATTCTTGGAAATGCTATTATATTCTATTGTTGTCACGATCACCGGTGCTCGTATGGGGCTTGAAGGATTAAAATAGTAAGAACGGATTATGGCTTACAATATGTGACAAGGTAATAAATTATTTATTAAGTACTTACTAATAATAATCATCCTGTATTTACCCTCAAGTAATTTCGAACACTGAAACAAAATTGAAACAAAAGAATATATCAAGAAACTGGCAACGTACCTTTCCAAATCAACTTCGCTCAATTTAAAATCCATTTTTTTGTTGTCACGGACATTTTGAAGCATATAAAGTAAGTATTAAATTTTTTAAAATTTGTCGTAGTAAGCAAATAATAAGTAATAAACAAACAAAATGGCGTCGCGTGACGTGCGCGTGACCTTCGAAATGCTTGACCCTGATTGGTCAATATGGAGTTAGACTACTCAAGCACTTAAAACAGTTTTTATATGGGAGATGGGATATTTTATTTTTGCTAAAAAAGCAAGTTATATGCAAGCAAAATAAAAAAATATTTATATTGTAAAGTGCGTAATCAGAGTCACTATTAGTTTAAAATAAAAAGTATATTTTGGTAAAATTGGTCGATTGGCCATTCAAGCACTAGGGCGGCGACCTGTTAGACCATGGTTTTTTAAATACTTAAAATGTAGTAAACCAGTATGCTCGACAATTTGTCGTGCTAGGCTCGGACATTGCTGTTCACCAGTGTTCCTTGCCAAAATTAGGGTTAAGGATAATTCTCTCTGTGAGTGTGGTTTAGATGAGGGCACCTTAGATCACATTTTCTTTTGTTGTCCTAGAAACCAATCGTCCCTATATGACTATCTTCCCAAATCCATCCCTCGCCCTATCAATTTTAAATCGGTTTTAAGTTATGTAAATACTCCTTTTATCGAGATTTTGTGTTCATATATTCGTGATAACAATATTAGATTGTGATGTCTTTACTAACACTTGTTTTTGTTTTAGGTAAGTCAATTTGTAAATATATAATTCATGTAACTGTACCCTTGTTGCTTTACCAGACCTACATTATATAGAGCAAAGTCTTTCTAAACCACTCTGACATTGGCAACTCACTGAGCTAGCCATTAAAAAAGAAGAAGAAGAAGAAGCGGCGGAAAATATTGTATTATATTTTAAATACAATTTTTGAATTATTTTAAATTTGAAACCACTTCGTAAGTTTATTTCGAAATTGCATGCCAATTTGGAAAATTATCGTACGGCTTTCAAGCCATTACCCAAAAGTGGATATCTAGCAAAAATAGATTTAAAAGTCTACTTCTTGGTTCCTTTTAACTCACTAGTCGATAGAAAGATTTTAATTTACGGATTAAGAGCCTTAAGTCTTGACGTACAGACTATCAGATGTGCTAACATTTTTTTCACAAAAAATATAAAGAAGGAAACCAGACCAGGCGTGGGCTTTATCACTACTAGATTTACCACGCTTTAACAATATCAGTGTTCTAGGCGACAATTCTTCAGCCTCAGGCGCCCCTTTTTTGTTTACGTTTTATTGTTAATAGTGCCATGGGTGTAATAAATTCACAACAAATATCTAATTATTTAAGTCTTAACGTTTATAATATTTATACTATTATAACATAACTAGCGGTCCCAGCAAATGTTGTTTTGCCATATAAAGTATTTGGCCCATATTATTATTTTATTGAAGTGACTAAATAAGTATGTCATCATCAAAGTCCATGATTGCTAACCCGTCGCAGAAACAATGGTCGCCGTCGGTCTCGAGTTGTAACAATTTACTATTATTTATTTAACAAATGAATACACTTATCAATATAAAGAGTAGATGTTGTCCGATTCTCAACCCTAGCCGATAGGCTCGCTAAGATTCACGAAAATCGGTCGAGCCGTTTCAGAGGAGTTCAACCACGCACACCGTGACACGAGAATTTTATATATTAGATATATTATATAATAATATATGCATATTAAAAACGGAATAACATAGAACAGTTAAATCCGTATACTATTCGTGAGCTAGTTCAACTGAGAGATGTTTTGACACTTTCATATCCTGATTCCTGACTCCCGCCGCGGAATGCAACTGGTTTTCAGCGATTAAAATTTTTAATACTAAATAAAATATGCCATGATAAATACGATAACAGAATCATACTTATTCTTGAATAATAATTGTTAAAATATTCAGCCTGGTGGACCGAGAATACAATATTCTCGACTTTCAATCATATTTATATGCAATAATCACATTATCGACGACCACAGAGCCGGACCCAGTTAAAGCAGTAGACTCCTTAAAATTTATTCTAAAATACTTTACTTCGACTTAGATTTTAGATAAATACTCTCTTCAATCTTATTAGTTATTAGTTAATATACTTATTACAGAGATCTACTTCCGCTCCATCGGAACCTTAGCCAAACAATTTGACAATGTCTGTAATACGATATCTTCTACAGCCATAACTGTGCACTGTCATTGTTTATGAACAATGTTGACATGATTGGTTGGTGGCATTGGCTCAGATGAATGTGTGAAGCGTCTTTCGAAAGAAGCTTTCCGGTCAAAATTCTAGCCCATACCTGAGTAGTATAGTACCCGGGATCCACTTATAAATTATTTGTTTTTTCTTGCACTCTGTAACTGAACATTGACTTAAAACTTTCTGCCTAATAAAACTCGGCTAAATAAAAAATTATCGTTTTAAATAGCGGTATCGAAATTTATATTACAAAGACATCAACTCCCGGGCGTGATTGGATCGGTGATGTTATTAAATTATGTAATTATTTTTTATTAAAAAAGAAGTTATATTTAAGGTATTACGCCGTGCGATGGTTATTCAAGATTATATTAAATAGTATAATGCTACAGTACGGGTTATTATTGCTAACGTTCAACGCTCTGCACAGAACAGCCACCTCTCAGTCAGTTAGCCGCTGGATAAATCAGGTGCTGTGCGAGTGCGGCGCGGCGTCGACACGAGCGTCGACACGGGGACTGAAACTGGATACGATTAGTAAGACGACAGTCGACAGGCAGGACTAGCGACTTCAATACTTTCGCTATTTTCCTTAGCCATAATTTTATCGACGAACAAAGTTTCGCTGAATCAGTTATATAATCACCATGATCCCAGTACGTTATCATTTGAATCACAAACCATAGAGGTCTCTTAAGTTTTGTTTCTACTGACAATTATTATTATTTATGGGCATAATGTTAAATTCTTTCTCCAATATAATGATTACTATTCATAATGTAAAAAATCTTTCTTTTGTTACTCTGAAAATCTACCTGGTTAATTAATATATCGAAGTATGAAGCGAAGAAATATAATAAATGATCAAACGAACTTACCAAGTGAAGTTCGATCATTATTATGAGTCGCTTCATTCAAAGATATAATCTCCCTCCCACCCAGTCTGCACTAAACTTTGTTTGCTGCAGTACCCAAAGAAATAAAGAAAGATTTTTTGCATTACCTCTCTCTAAACATAATGAAGCGCGCTGATGACAGAGTGACCATACGATATATTTTTGTACCCACATACGTCTTTAAAAAAAAACGCGATTGCCTAGCAAATAAACAAAGGACTACGTGGTTAATTTATATATCTTTGAATGAAGCGACTTCTATAATAATGATCGAACTTCACTTGGTAAGTTCGTTTATCGTAATAAAATAATTTGTGTGTTACGATGTTTGTCAAGACAGGGATAAACTTTGTGCGGTGACCCTTTGTAAATAATTTACTTGTGTAATTTAAACATACAATAAAGTTACAACGTAAGATGTAAGTTTTGTGTGACGTTTGCTCGTAAGTGAAGAGAAGAAAATTAATTACTTTACTGTAATTAAATGAAAATGTTGACATAAATCCCATTCATTATCTGTCAATATCTTCAAGTTGGGTTATTAATATTCGTCTCTGAGTATGACAGCTGTTATAATATGTAAATATGATACGTTAACCAGTAAAGTTAATTTTTAGTGTTCCGTACCCAAAGGGTAAAAACAGGACTCTATTACTAAGACTTCATTGTCTGTCCGTCTGTCTGTCCGTCTGTCTGTCTCCAGGCTGTATCTCAAGAACCGCTATAGCTAGACTTCTGAAATTTTGTATTGTGTATATCTGTTGCCGCTATTACAACAAATACTGAAAACAAAATAAAAATAATATTTAAGGGGGGCTCCCATACAACAAACGTGATTTTTTCGGCCTTTTTCCCTCTATATAATCAATAATGACAAGAGGCAGGGACTTGAGTTTTTCACACATTCTTTTGTTTTATGTGTAATTTAATATTTAATAATAATTTATTATTAGAATAAAATAAAAGTTTAAGGGGGGCCCCCACACAAAAAACATAATTTTTAGCCTAGTTTTGCTCTGTATCGGTACGGAACCCTTCGTGCGCGAGTCCGACTCGCACTTGGCCGATTTTATTTGGGATTAGTAAACAATATTAAACTCATTTTTCTAAGAAACCATTTTATGCTATTTTACTTACATTATTGGTCGAGTTATATGGATGGCAAATAAGTGGCTGCCATAGAGCTCTCCTTAATACCAGGGTAGCAGAAGATGACTTAGGTAGAATTTTTGACTAACCTGCCTACTAAAGTTGCTTGCTACCTGTTAGTTTCGAGCATTTTAGTCGTCATTCCACCGCGGCGCACGCTGTGCACGGCCACGCGGCGCACGTTTTTACTACTTTGACTAGTCAATTCGTGCGTAGCGTGTCCGTGGGTTGCAGTGGACACAGTCACATATTATATTTTCTTGCAAAGCGAAGCTTAACGCACGTGCGTAGTCTCTCCGTGCGCTGCGGTGGACTGACGGCTTTATTATGTCGTAAAATTCCTTTATTACGTTTGTTTTTAAGGAACAATGAATTAACTTTGTATATATTATAACTTTAATTGAAGCAAAAATCTGCATAAAATAGCATGATAAGGGATTTCATGAGACAAAATACAACATGTGATGCTTATTGAATACTTTAACTTAGCGAATCTATCTATACTTATAAAATTACATGTCCTGACTGACTGACTAACTGACTGATTCATCATCGCTGAGCAAAAACTGTTAAAGTTACAGCCAGAAATTTGGTAAGTAGGGTTGTTTTATTAAGTTGACACCCACTAAGGAAGGAATTTTGAAAATTTTACCCCGAAGGGGGTGAAATAGGGGTTGAAAGTTTGAATGAAAGTCCGTCATTTCATGAGTTAGAAACATAAAACTTTATTTTTGGATTACTGATTAAAAATGAATGGATACGTATTTAATGGTTTTTAGAAATTCTACCCCCAAGGGGGTGAAATTGGGGTTGAAAGTTTGAATGAAAGTCCGTTATTTCTTGAGTTAGAAACAATAAATTTTATGTTTGGGCTACTGATTAAAAATGATTGGATACGTGTTTAAGCGTTTTTCGAAATTCTACCCCCAAGGGGGTGAAATAGGGGTTGAAAGTTTAACTGAAAGTCCGTCATTTCTTAAGTTAAAAACATGAAAGTTTATTTTTGGACTGCTGATTAAAAATGAATGCATAGATATTTAAGCGTTTTTGGAAATTCTACCCCCAAGGGGATGAAATTGGGGTAGAAAGTTTGAATAAAAGTCCGTCATTTCTTAAGTTAAAAACATAAAAGTTTATTTTTGGACTGCTGATTAAAAATGAATGGATAGGTATTTAAGCGTTTTTGGAAATTCTACCCCCAAGGGGGTGAAATAGGGGTAGAAAGTTTGAATGAAAGTCCGTCATTTCTTGAGTTAGAAACATGAAACTTTATTTTTGTGCTACTGATTAAAAATGAATAAATACGTATTTAAGCGTTTCTGGTAATTCTACCCCCAAGGGGTTGAAATTGGGGTAGAAAGTTTCAATGAAAGTCCGTCATTTCTTGAGTTAGAAACATGAAAGTTTATTGACGTTTGCGTTTGACGTTTGCTTAAATAGGGTCCCGTTTTTACCCTATGTATATGGAACCACAAAAAGGGGAAAACTATCCATCTTACTATACTATGTTAACGCGGACGAAGTCGCGGGCAAGAGCTAGTATATATATAAAACTCAAAGGTGACTGACTGACATGGTGATCTATCAACGTACAGCTCAAACCACTGGACGGATCGGGCTGAAATTTGGCATGCAGGTAGATGTTATGACGTAGGCATCCGCTAAGAAAGGATTTTGATAAATTCCAACCCCAAGGGGTTAAAATAGGGGATGAAGGAATACTTCTTAACGCGAGCGAAGCCGCGGGCAAAAGCTCGTATTGGAATAAAGGCGATGCTTTCTATGCTATATTTAGTACTCGTCTGTCTTGTATCAATTACTTAAAAGTATCAATTCAAAACTTAATAATTATTATATACCTACTTGATTATCTTGAAACATAAATATTATAATATGATATATATAATCTTAAATAATAAAAGCACAAAAATGTACTCTAAAGTATTATATCGCTGCTTATACTGGAGAGGATTTCAATTAGAGTTCTCTGTCTTTGTGTTATGACCACGGCTTTAAATAATGTTACCCAAATATCCAAGTTAGGCGATGAACCTGCGAATTGCTTATGCAAATTGGAACAAGGAGGGCTCAACACGGGTCTTGTGGTACACCATCATACTATTGCCCTACAAATATTAAATTTAAGTTACTTCTCATTGATATATTTAACCGTTTTATTTGGTGAAATATATAAACGTTGAATTTATGATATTGTTGAAATAAGCAAAAGACCAGACCAGTATAGTATACCGGTCTTCTGGTTATGATTATAATAATATGACGGCAATTCAACATAGCTGCGAAGACTTCTAACTTCCTGCATATTGGTATAACCAATATAGGAAGGATTTGTTTTTACGTGCGAAAGAATTTTATTTTATTACTGCCAGTATTCATTTGTGATGTACATAAACTAACTTTAAAGTCATATATTTTCAAAACAGTTCTCCTTTATATAATGTATATTTTGTATTTGGTATATTATGGTTGGTATGGAAATACCATGTACGATTGGACACTCATATAAATATGAATAGGTCTCAGTAAATGCCAACTAGGGCAACCTATACCTATTTAACCCTAGAAAGATAACCTACGTCGCAGAGGCGCCCGCGCAGAAAACAAAGTGCTGTCTTTTTTAATTAGCGGGCGAATCTGTGTGTGCGTTCCGGCCAACTAAGTCGCCAGTCTATCCTTTCGCGGGACGGCTGTTTCATAGTGGTAAGTACCGTGGTTTATTAGTTATGAGTTTGACGTGCGCTCGCGAGGCGTATGGTTATCTTTTGCGTAACTTTTGACGATTTATTTTGTTCTTTTAGTTTTGATGTATAGAGCGTATTATTGTTTTGTTTTAGGCAAAATATAAAGAGACCATCATGACTACTAGACGGTCATTGAAAAACGAGGAAATATGTCGAATTTGGAAGAAGAAAAGGAAAATGAAGACGATGAATGCTGAGAAAGTGATAGCGAGGCGGAGGATCACCTATCGGACGATGAGGTACAGAGTAATTATGAAGAGGACTTCATCGAAGAACCTCCATCTAAAAAAGGCGTTTCTGCATCTTCTGCACGTATAAAAAGAAAAGGATGTCCAAAATATCTGGCGCGAAATGCAAAAGTGCAACACAAAGTTGACGTTTGCCACAAATGTCTTTAAATTTTGGTAATTCTTTTTTATTGCGATTTTTAAGACTAATTATACTATTACCTACCTTATTGTAAAAAAAAAAAACTATGCATTTTTGTGATCATTTGTAAGATTTGTTCCTTTAAACAGAAGACAGTCATTATTGTGAGATCTTAATTGAGATTTTTATAATTTCATTTTAATAATATTACAAATATTCATAAGTATTAAAATAATGCATATTATTTATACACATATTATATACTTTTTAAATATCTAAATCAATTATAGATATTTTAACTTTAAAGTATTAAAAATTGCATTGGAATCTTTATCTTTCATGTTTGGTATAATATGGTTATCTTTCTAGGGTTAAAGTTTAATAAATAATATTAATGGGTTCAGCAACCGCTGTCTCATACCTGGCTCCATCTGTCGTACGTACGTACAACGTATTTTGGCCCAACGGAGTTGCGGGCGTCATCTAGTAGATAATATTAATGTATTTCAGAAACCGTTGTTCCATCATAAATATTTCTGAAGTCACTTATCTAATTTATGGTCGCCATCCTGGGTAAACCTTTATCTGTTAGGTATTATTATTATCGTCGTGACTGGTTGTTTACAAATATTTTAAACAAGATCACGCCCGTTACTCCATTACGCGAATATTTGTTTATTGCGTGGGAACCGTACATTTAACCGGGATAAAAAGTATCATTTGTCCTTTTTCAGGAGTCAAAGTATCTCCACACCCAATTTCAGCAAAATTAGTTCAGCGGTTCGGGCGTGAAGAGGTAACAAACAGACAGACAGACTGACAGACACACTTTTTTTTAAATTAAATAAGGGGGCAAACGAGCAAACGGGTCACCTGATGGTAAGCAACTACCGTCACCCATGGACACTCGCAACATCAGAAGAGCTGCAGGTGCGTTGCCGGCCTTTTAAGGGCCCTCTCTTCCTAAATTAGCAGGTCGATTGTTAGTACAGTAAATGTAGGCAAAAATCAGGTGCAACCTCCGATTTCGTTGAACCTCCATCGATTTGGATGAAACTTTAGGATTAAGTACGTTAAGCCCTCTACTTTAAAAGTGACATACGCTTGTATCGCGCTTTTTTTATTTTAGGGGTGAAATCCACCCCTATTGTTGAAAATAGAAAAAATGCAGATTTAACCATTCTGGCTAAACTAATTGTGTTTAATTTGATAAAATAAATGTTCTTAATATTTCATTCATGATTTATGATTATATTATAATTAATTTTTCAATCCTTTTAGCAACCATCCCTTTAATCGTGAAGAAAACATTTTTTGTATTTCCTTGGTTTAAAATCGTGTATAATACATAACACAAAGAGTTTGTTTAGTATTTATGATATAATTTTTGGATAAGACTGAAATATAAACCCCTAAAAGTACCCCTTTATTGCGGAATAACGGTAAAAATTAGGTTCAAAAACTAATTAGGTTTACTCAAAAAAAAACTCAACTCAAAATTTTTTATTCAGAATAAATTTTTGCAAATATTTTCTGAAAGTCTACATGATGCCTACCACCGGTTCGGGAACTAACCCGGCGAGAAGAACCGGCGTAAGAAACTCGCAGGGGGCCCACTTTATTTACCAAAAAAAGTGAGAAAAAAATTAATCTTTTAAAATAAAGTTTACAATGCTGTAACTTAAAATTATACAATGTCAACATACATACATAATTGTAAGTCATAAAATAATGTAGAAGTAGCCTTGCAAGCAGCCATCCTACTCCCAAGATGTGCCGTCGTTTATGAAATCATTGACCTTATAATAGGCTTTGGCACACAAACGTTCTTTGACTACTTTTTTAAATTTATTAATGGAAAGATTTTGAACTTTTTCTGGGATTTTATTGTAAAGGCGTACACATTGACCTTTAAAAGATTTACTAACTTTACTAAGTCTGATCACCGGTATTTCTAGTTTGTACTTATTTCTAGTGTTTCTTCCGTGACTGTCACTTTTGGTTGTAAATTTACTAAGATTCTTTCTAACATATAAAACATTATCCAAAATGTATTGAGAAGCAACAGTTAGAATACCAATTTCTTTAAACTTTTCTCTCAGAGATTCAAAAGCTGACATTTTATAAATTGAACGTATAGCTCGCTTCTGCAGCACAAAAATCGTATTAATGTCGGCAGCGTTTCCCCATAAGAGGATGCCATACGACATTCTACTATGAAAATAACTGAAATAAACTAGTCTTGCTGTGTCTTCGTCAGCAATTTCCCGTATTTTTCTGACTGCGTATGCTGCAGAACTGAGCCTATCTGCAAGATTAGCAATATGAGGACCCCACTGTAGTTTACTATCTAGTGTAATGCCTAAGAATACAGTGGTGTCCACCAAATCCATCTTCTCATCATTTAATAGTATATTGGTTTTAACTTGCCTGACATTGGGCAAAGTAAATTTTAAACATTTAGTTTTCTTAGAATTTAGAAGTAAGTTATTAACGTTAAACCAATGTACTATTTTTGAGAGAGCACTATTTACCTCGTCGTAATTTGACTGTTGTCGCTTCACTTTAAAAATAAGTGAAGTGTCATCAGCAAAAAGTACTATCTCATTATCATTATCCTTAACAAGATAAGGTAAGCCGTTTATGTAGATGAGAAAAAGGAATGGACCTAAAATGGATCCCTGTGGGACGCCTAATTCTATTTTGGTCCCATTGGACCTTTTACTATTAATGTCAACCCTTTGAGTTCTATTTTTGAGGTAAGATGTCAAAAGGTTGAGTGCTGAGTCCCTAATGCCATAGTGGTGCAATTTCCTGATTAATGTAGCATGCTCAACACAGTCAAAAGCCTTGGAGAGGTCGCAAAAAACCCCTAGGGCATCCTGCGAATCCTCCCATGCTTCAAATATACTATAAAGAAGACCTATACCAGCATCCGTTGTGGATCGACCCTTAGTAAAACCATATTGATTTTTGTGCAATAAACTATTTAAGTTAAAATGTAATAGTAACTGATTTAGAATTATTTTTTCATATATTTTACTTAGAGTCGGTAGAATCGATATAGGCCTATAATTTGTAGGATCAGATTTAAGTCCCGCTTTAAATAAAGGTACAACCTTACTGTGCTTCATCAAGTCAGGAAAAACACCACTCTTTATGCAGTCATTAAAAATCATTGATAGATGAGGAGCTATGATGTCAATTATTGATTTGATAATTTTAGTAGACATGCCCCAGAGATCAGTAGTATCTTTAATATTTATTAATTTAAAAGTATCAACGATATCTTTGGGGACAATCTCTCTAAACCTAAAATTGACATTACATTCCTTTACATTGTCTCTGAGTAGTTTTTCAGCAGCTGCAGGTGAGGAGTTTAAATTTTTCGTAGTTGAGACCGGAATGTCAGCAAAAAATTTTTCGAAGACCGTCGCAACCTCATGATCATTGGTAATCTTTTTATTTAAGTTTTTGAACCCAATTTTTTCAGTTTATTTACTTAGTAAGTAAGTACTTATTAATTTCTTATTATGTTTTTTTTTGCGTAATTTATTCACCACTGTCAACTACCCAATGTCTGAATCTTTAAGTTTTTATTTTAAGTTTTTTATCAGCTTCACGAAAAAATATTTGAACTCATTAGTTCGAATATTTTTTCATAGAACACTTTAAGATAAATTTTATTAATATATTTCAAACATTGATATTATTTAGTCCAAAATATTCAAACAACGATTTCAAACTACCCTCTGTGCAAAAAATTGACGCAAAGGCTGAATCTGCTAGACTGAAATATTTAATAGACGCACATCATTATAAGAAGCCCCTCTCTTATCTAATAGACATATTTACCGTTTCGTTTACTTTCTGAATATTGAAAGACTTGAAAAGATTAATGTATATTTAGTATGGATTAGATGACGCCTGCAATCGCGCTGGAACTGTACATTTTTTCGGGATAAAAAGTATCCTATGTCCATAGACATATACATTTCCAAGATTCAAAGTATTTTCATACTAAATTTCAGCAAAATCAGTTAAACCTTTTGGGTGTTATGAGGTAACAGGTAGACAAAAATACTTTAGCATTTATAATATTACTAAAGATGTACCTATTGACAGGGTTTCCTACAATATTTGCATCCCAAATCTCTGCTTCAAAATTGTTTTCAAAAAATTTTTTTCGTTAATATTACAATAGCTCTGTTAATTTTTAATTTATCGGGTTCATTTATGGACCATTTTAAAGGTAATTTAAAGAGCTTTAAGATCAATTTGAAAAATACTTTTTGAAGCACTTGGTTTAAAAAAAATAGGGTTAAAAGGTCCCGGTTTCATGATTCTCGCGGTAAAAGTTAGGCTTTAAACGTCTCTATCTTCGTTATTTTTCATCTTATAAAAATCAAAAGAAGATAAAAAGATTTCTTACAAAATGGACACAAATTTCTTATTTTACAATTTTTACGAAAGCTCAATATTTTTGAAGCTATGTTCAAAACAAAATAATATTTACGAAAATTTGAAAAATTTCGATTTTACTAAATCATTATTTTTTTCAAAACTAAGCATTCTAAACCAAGAAAAATTTTTGAGGTCATTACTTATGCTAAAATAAAGAAAGTCCTTTGGGGATAACCATAAATTTGAATTATTGTAGAAATGGTCAACGTTTTAATTTTCGATTTTTCCAAAAAAATTGTAAGGGCCATCTTATTTTTATCATTACTTGTTCAATTTTTATGCTATTAACTTTTTAAAATACTTATTAGAAAGGTACTTTTAAGCACTTTAAAAGGTCTTAAGGAAGTACATGTCATAAAATGCATCGGTTTACCGTTATTTAAGTTTGAATGCTTAGACTTAGGTACTCGCCGAAAGAAAATATATATACAATCACCTCTAGCTCACTTTGAATGAATATAAGAATATATTTCAGGGTAGAAATTAGTTTGTTTTTTTATTGGCTTTAATTTTGATAATTACACATTTTTCGTAAAAACCTATAGTTTCTTATTTAATTATGAAAATCCGCTTTAAGACATGTATTTTTCTCATGCAAAATCATGATGTTTGATCTTTAATAACTCCCAAAGTATTGATTTATTCAAAAAACTTTATATAACAAATTTTGCTTAGAGTTTGTGTGTCTTTTGATTCCTGGGGTTATTTTTATTTTAAAAAATTCACCCCCGAGAAGGGTTGGCATCCACCCCCAGGGAAAAAGCGCAAGTTGGCACTATGTCACTTTTGTTTCTTAGGGTATCCCGCACCTACTCACCAATTTTCATGAAAATCGATGGAGGTTCAACGAAATCGGAGGTGAAAACCTTCAATGCCTCCACTATGTCTGTCAGTGCGAATATCGACGTAAATGACATTAAAATAACATTCATAACAGCGCGCCTTGTACGGTGGCAGTTACGACGCTCGCCGCGTCCATGATAGGGTGAAATAGGAGAAAAAACCTTTTTAAGGCTTAATATAATACATATTTCAAAAAAGTAACCAAACCAAATTATTAACTTATGTATTGCAAAGCAGAAGATATTTTTTATATATTCTTTTGATAAATAATGAAGGAGTAAAGTGGTTTCATTCAACGATTTGGAGGTGATTTAGTTTTTTATTTCTTTATTATGTGATACCGATAGAAAAAATATGGCAAAACCAACGTATCATATCATGTAGATTACTAATTATTTTTTTCAGATAATATAATTTCTCTGTTAATGCCGATGATAAGTTGTTTCATCTGCACGCTTTTTTAGAGAGAGCAGCCTTAAGAGGGAATACGCTCTTTTCTTGAAGGTTTGCAGGTCGTATAGGTCCGAAAATACTGCTGGTGACAGTTCGTTCCAGAGTTTTACAGTGCGCGGCAGCAAGTTACGCGAAAAACGCACTGTGGGTCTTCCACTCATCAAGGTGATGAGGATGGTATGTTTTTCGCTTGGGACACTTTCACATTTATAACATTAGTAAGTATGGATTTATATAATATTAGTATAGATACGGATATAAAACTAAGATAGTCTGTTACCTTTTCTGGTTTTATTTGCTGAACCATTTTAGATAATACTTGGTATACTATCAAGTAGTATTATAAAATACTACTGATTTAAAGAAAACTATTAGAAATACCATTTCGATATCTAATAAAAAAATTTAAGCAAGAACCTTGCTAAGATAGATAAATTATAGTGTATTGGAAGTATAAAATGTGTTTAATGAAAGTTTCAGGGCGTTCGCCAGACAGATGGCGGGTGTATCGAATGTAGTAAAAATTATCTCTTGTGTTTTATATTAATCTCTTGCTCAATTTTCTACTTTTTATTAGCATTCCGTGAAAATTAGTATTCTCAGTAGTCCCACTTATACTTTCTCTCACATAATATCATAATATAATATCATAAAATGTAATTATTATTAGTCGAAGGCCTCATATGGATTTGTATATCAAATAATTGTGCTAGGGGTGGTTTTTAATTATTTTTTTATGTTCTGAGTAATATTCATTATTATTATGTAATTAAAAATTATATAATTCATCAATCTTCCGATGTCTTTCTCTTGAGAAGAAAATTTGACACTTCAATCTTTTTTTAACAAAACTTTAAGTTATAAAAAAAAATCGAAATTTTTATAAATTGAAGTTAATTCTAAAACTATTACATTCTGTTTGATACGAATATTTATTTACTAATAATTATAGACTATTATTAGTATGCCACGTTAAACTTAGTACACAGAAGGCACAGAATATAAAACTTCAAAATTAGTCTAGAAGTGCGTAGGATGTCAGACTATGTTCCAGACAATATAATATTATAATTTACTGAGCAATGACAATATAGTTTGGTAATGAAATAATTCCTTACGAAATTATAACCTAGACCAGATCAAAAATGAATGAATAATACAAAAAATTATAATATAAAATTATTACAAAGATTGTATGAAGTAATTTTTAGCAATTAGTAAGATAAGAAGTAATTGTAACGTAATATATCTACAAGTTTTTATTGCAGCAAAATCTAAAAGTGACTTTACGATCTTTTACGCGACTAGCCGCGACCGTTAAAACATAAAATAATATGCCACTTTGTGACGTAGAATATAGGTATCATTTTCTACTGACATATTGTGTGTGGCCACCCATCCTGTCGCCGCTTGTGGCGTAAAAGCTAGTCGGGTAGAGTAAAATGAAACCTATAGCTTATGTCATAAAGTGACATTTTATTTGAATTTTTGTCGGTCGCGGTCGCTCGCGGCAAAGATCCGAATTAGGGTGTGTTTCCACTGAAGCGGAGCGGAGCTTAGCGGTGCCCGAATTGACCAATCGTGCTATTCCAGCGGAATGAGAGCGAAGCGGAGCGAAGATTTCGAGCATGGTGATTGGTCAATTCGGCACCGCTAAGCTCCACTCCGCTCCGCGTCAGTGGAAACACGGCCTTACGACCAGTCACACAACACGGCACGTTGCGTCAGCATTGCGTCGTAGATGCATTTGTAAATTTGTACTGAATTGACAGATTTCAATTACATGAGACGTCCTGCGAATCTGTCAAATCCATATAAATTTAGTTCAAATGCATCTACGCGTCGCATTGCGGTCTGAATCGACCCTTATACCTTAAGCTACACATCACAGTTTCCGCGCGAGTGAAGAAGAAGCGAAAGTATACAACTTATAAGCAGAAGAATGCGGCTAAATGTACAACGCCATTAATTTGAAAGAATGATAGCTGTATTGAAAAAAAAACGTTAAAAACGAATCGATAAAATCGAATTTTCGCCTCCATTAATAGGTAAAGGATCCTTCCTTTTTATCACTTAGATATTTTAACATCCACAATGTTACGTAGCGCCGGTAATTCAATCTTGATTTCCGATCTTGAGGCAATTTTATGGGAGTCGTGAGAAAGGTTTTTACCTTTTTGAGCGTATATTTTATTATCATGAGCAAAAACGTGTAAAAATATTGGCCGTTTTGGGTACTAGGAAGGTCATATGATCGAACTTTTATTGATAATATTACGAAGATCCTTCTGCAATGTACAGTTTAGAGAACAAGTTTTTGTTGCATTGAAATTCAAAATCGCTTAAGGTCTACGCTATAAGATCTTTGGAAATAACAAACGTGTAAAATTTTAATCACAAAAATAAAACGCTAAATAACAGACATCTGTAGCCTGCAAAAATATCACCAATTTGGTGATTGACATTAAAGAAAATGGAAGGAAAGAGACTCAGCTAATAAATCCTATATCATCATTCCTTTTATTTCACTTGGGCCATAATCTGATAGTTAAATGTGAACTTAAATTCAAAACTATAACAAAAACTTACATATGACTTTCAACACAATTAGTTAGATGTAGTCGCAATTTTTATTATTCAACTATGTCCACGTACGGTTGAGGATCTGTTTTACCTTTCCTACATGTTTTGTGCATTACCAAAAATTAAAAAAGATTAGGAACTTTAATATTATATAATAAAAACTTCATTAAATTCTTCTCCGTATTACGCTATCTGAGTTAAATTCCATCAAATTTATAAATTTTACCATAAAACATCTAATATATAAAATTCTTGTGTCACAATGTTAGTCACCGTACTCCTCCGAAACGGCTTTACCGGTTTAAACCAAATTTTATATGCATATTCAGTGGGTCTGAGAATCGGCTACTGGGTACTTTTTATATTGATAAGTGCATTTGTTGAATAAATAATAGTAAATTATTACAACTCGAGACTGACGGCGACCATTGTTTACATGCTACGGAATAGCGATGGACGACGTTGCCATGGTGACATACTTATTTAGTTACTTTAATAAAAATATAATATGGGCAAAATACTTTATATGGCAAAGCAACGTTTGCCGGGACAGCTAGTATTAAGAGTCCGTATACGAAATTTTGCCGATTTCGCTCATTTAACAGACGTGATTTAACAGTTAAAATACAGTATTTCTATAAGTTTTAATGCACAACATGTAAGATCATTTCAATTATAATCTAATGTTGCAGCTAGATTTTTTTTTTAAGTATCTTTAAATAATCCAACTCAAACCCGCGACAGTTTTGTGATTTTTGCTGTAAAAGGTTTAGAATATCACCTGTTTATGGATTGTATTGACGTCTTAACGGTACGAGTATGAAAAAAATACAATGTACTGTTGAGAAAGTCGTCTATACAATGTTGGAATTACTTTTTACCACTTTAATATAAAAAACCCTTTAAAAAACAGAATACCTATAACTGCCCGCTAACTTGGCGATCGTTCTTTTTCACCTGCCATATGAAAGACGGGCGTGAGTGTGAAGAGAGCAGTAGAAAAGATAGTACGGGCTCTTAATTTAAAACAAACAAACCTTCTCCTATATATCACATACAGGGTGCAACAATTCTAAGTGATAATACTTACGGGTTTGTATGTTTTTCTTATATAGAGTTTATTGAGAAAGTAGCAGCGCTGAAAGAGCAAAAGGTTTTTGTGATTTGTATAGGCAAATTCATGACGTTGGGGACGCTTTCCCATACAAATCACAAAAAATAAGGAACACATACACACCCTAAAGTATTATCACTCAGTTTTGTTACACACTGTATAGAAGAATATAATATGGATAAAGTTATCACCAATAAGATACGACTTATGAACATGATGATGATAAAATCAATTTTTCAATTGAACTGTATCATCTTCAGGGTCAATGTGGAATGAACGATCATGCCACGTGTAGCATTAGATTGAGGTGAATCTCAAATCGACACATTTCAGATAACGTTAACCCGCAAAGCACTTTTATCGGGAAAACTCACCGGTTGGTATGAAAATAAATAAAAAAGCTCTAATTATGTTATATACCATCGGTTTCAGGGCCTTAGATTAGTCTTAGCTAATTTTTTTTAAGAATAAATTAACAATACTTACTATTATTAGTTTATACAATTTCGCGGAGTAAAAATATTTTTAAAACAAACAATTATGATATCAACTGTACAAGCCATAATTGATTACTATAATTAATATATAACATTTTGTTATTTGTTATATGAGTTTTGCAATTCTTTTATATTTATTTTATTATCATGAACCTTTATCTATAAAATTATAAATGCAAAAATGTGATCTCATTAATACTTTTTAACGTTTAAGTTACTAAGCCGATTTGGATATGATTTTATATTTGGTAAGGATATATTTTGTGTACTGAAGAAAGAGATTAGGGATCCATTTCATAGAAAAAAAAGGTTACCGCACGTTAAACAATTAATTCCAGACAAAGTTTTGGGGAAAAATTGATTTCCTTTCAAGAAATATCCAAAGAAAAATCGGGGCTTAAAATATAATAAGATACTTTTGCTCGAATCCCTATTTAACCACCTGCTGAATATGCTTTGTGATTCGTGCTGTAACTACAACTTACAGGAGCTTCTGCTGCCATGGCAACAGAATCGATTGGCGATCACGTGCTATCCCTCTCACACTCAGTGGTGTCACATAAGACCGTCCCTGTCTAACAGGTATCAACACTGGTGTCAAGTCTTTGTTATGTAGCCTACTGGTAATAATGACATGTCATTGCCAGGAAACAATACAAGAGATTTGATTATGTTTAAAGTACTTTTAGTCATGGTGAAACAATTAATTAATTATTAAACAACAAACAATACTACAATTAAGTTTTCGTAGGTAGTGTAGACTTTGTAGCTAATGCTATGCAACTCGTAGCTAGAGCTACGCAACTTTGTATTAAGTGCTAACACCTCGCAACTTCGTAGTTAGAACTACGCGACGTAGTTCATGTTTCACGACTTCCTATATTTTATAGTGCTACTTGAGTTCGTAGCTGGTGCTACGCGAGTTCGTAAATCGTAGCTGCTGCTATGCGAATCCGTAGTTGGTGCTACGTGAATTCGTAGCTGGTACTACGCGAGCTCGTAGCTGGTGCTACGCGAGTCCGTAGCTAGTGCTACGAGTGCTCGAAACTGGTGCTACGAGTGCTCGAAACTGGTGCTACGCGAATTCGTAGCTGGTACTACGAGAGCTCGTAGCTGGTGCTACGTCAGTTCGAAGCTGGTGCTACGCGAATTCTTAGCTGGCACTACGCGAGTTCGTAGTTAGCTTGTATAACGTGTCTTCGTAGCTACACGTAATTAATAACTTTTTTGTAGCCACGTAGTCACTTTTTCGCTTATGGCAATAATTCTAGAAGCAAAAAATATTACGTAAGATTGGTTTAATTCATGAAGCCCCAAGCGGCCACATCCGGCCGCGATAACAATGAAAAAGCTATTGTGTCTCGTTTTGCCACGACTGATGGGTTAATTCTTAAACGTTACGTTATATTTTTTACATAATATTACGTTATAATTGTTAACCTTAAACTTTATAATTTTTTCCTTTGGTCTAAATAAGCCCCTACATACCAAAGAAAGTAGGTGTAAGTTGTTAAATTAATTTAAAAAATTGGATAGACTCGAAAGCACTATTTATTTTTTATGAATACAACACCATCTACATTTAAATAAGCCTTTTATAAATGAATGTTGACCGCGCTGTATGTAGCTCGCTGAGAAGAAAGTTTTTCTAACTGCGGGAGCTCCAGCCTCCAAGTACAATTTAGTTGCAGCAGTAAAACACAGGTGGCGTTGGCATCGATTTTACTCTTCATTATTATTTTAGCATGACTATAATATAGTCATATTAAGCCAAAGATTGATTTACGCTATCCCTTACCAAATTTGTAAATTAAATAATTTTAGTACTCAATATTCTTTTGCAAGTAACAGTGTACATAAAAATTATTAGTATACTAATAAAGTATTACTCAATACACTCGGATTTTAAGTAAGGTTTGAGCACGGAGCTGAAAGGTTACCTGCGACGTGAATTTTCTATGACCTCGTTAATAAATAAACACAAGCGAGCCATTAATATGAAATGTGAGTGAATAGCCCTCGTGAGACCTTCGTAGTGTGTAATGCATATTCCCCATTCATACTTTAATAATGCTACTAATCCACAAGGTTTCCGTCGTGTGCCAAAATTTGCCTTGAGCCTTGAGCAAAAATGCGTACATAAATATTTGAAAAAGTTTATTGTAGTTTATTTCTAGTGCTATGTAGAAAATAGTAAGGTTTAGATTATTGTAAGCCCATAAAGACGTATTGAAATAATTATTAATTTTATGACAGTAAGAATTTAAACATCTACTGGAAATTATAATATGCGATGCGTCATAGCAAAATTAACTTTCACAAGGTGTAGTATTCGTAGTCAGTTATAATATTATTATGAAGTATTTAGATAGCGTGAAAATAGTATTTTAATGTTCTGCGCCATCTACATTCACTTTCCAGAACTACAACAGATGAGGTTAGAATTTATGACTAGGTAATAGAATACCGTGCAGGAATTATAGGTGGCAAAATCACATACATAATATTATTATTTTGTAGGGCCAGAAGGCAGCACTTTCTTTGATTAAGTGTACGTGAAAGAATCATAGATGGCAGTATATGTCAATCAAATAATAAAACGTATAAGTTTCGGATTGGTGACACTAGTACACAGCAACTTCGTTGTGCACTTTTGCTATTCAGAATTACTTAAACAAAAATAATTATTTATTCAATCTCAACTTGTGTTGTACTGTATATGTTTTTAATTGTAATTTTCCATCTTTTTAGCAAAAGATGGACCCGTGCGAGTTTCTTACGCCGGTTCTTCTCGACGGGTTAGTTCCCGAACCGGTGGTAGGCACCGTAGTATCGACGTTCGGTAATGTTTTTGTAAAAAATTACTCCGAATAAAAATATTTTGATTTGATTTGATTCAACGCCATCTTATTCAGTTTGAGTGAATAACGTAATATTGTGCCGTTGTTCTACAAGTAAGGTTTGAATCTAAATAACGAAATTTTTTGGCTGAGTTAACTTTCTAGTGAAGTAGATGGCGTTGCTTGTATTATTTTTATCTTAGCAAAATTTCAAGTGATATATTTGAAATAATGATATTTCCGTTAATGTTTACTTAAAAGTATTTATGATTTTCAGAGGATATTTTAAGGTGTTGGTGCATACCCTTGAAGCACCCCCCACAATATTAATCCGTAAATCTTGCTATTATTTTAAGTAACAATCGCTGTACTTTTCAACAAATTATCCGCCTATGCCAGGGATGGCGAACCAATGGCACAAATGTTAAGACATAAAATTTTGAGCACGCTACTGATCACAAAATTATTATAATGATTGTTCTACAAAAGCGCCAACTTAGGCTAGGAGCATTATATTATTTAATATGCGCGTCAGGATTACAAAGAAAAACATTATTTGATGGCACGTCTATGACATATTATTAGAGATTATTCAGAAAAGTGGCATGTTGATATAAGGCAGGGTTTTTTTATCGGGCTTTGGCCCACCACACATTCCCACCACTGTATCTCCTGTGTCCCAGGATCGACAGCGGTATCCAACCACGAAAACCCTTTGATATGATCTCAGGGAGCCCGAGGGATATGCTAAAGCTGTCTTGGGACCCGCAACGAATTTAATCAGAAGAAGATAGTAGGAGTAGGAAATATACTAAGGCAGGGTTCGCCATTCCTGGCCTATGCTTTCTAATAAGAGAAATCAAGCCTATACAACAGATCTTCACTGCTAACCAAATTAATTGACATGGACCCCCGCCTACAATTGTGGACCCCCATTTTTTTTCAGGGCCAAGTCTCACGTAGACCCCTGGGGGTCCACATGGACCACTTTGGGAATCACTGATTTATTTGATCAAAATATTCAATTTCGATAAAGCCCTCTTGCGTCAGTCTGGGTTAAATTTAACCTTGGGTAAAACTTTAAAGTTATTACTCTCCGTTCTCGTATTTAAGAAAAAAGGTAATTTTTTATACTTAGATTACTTTTTAACCCGGATTTGCATCAAACTGTGTAATATAGAAATAATGCAATGCATTGCAAGCAAACTGTGTAATATAGAAATAATGCAATGCATTGCAAGCAAACTGTGTAATATAGAAATAATGGGTTGTTGCTCATATCTATTCAAAAATATACGCGATAATGATACTCATAGTCAAGGTCACATTCGGAACTCGCAAAAAATTCTTTAGC
The DNA here is from genome assembly GCA_963422495.1 of Polyommatus iphigenia. Lineage (NCBI taxonomy): Eukaryota > Metazoa > Arthropoda > Insecta > Lepidoptera > Lycaenidae > Polyommatus > Polyommatus iphigenia. Next base: position 8,016,658 of record OY730184.1, read on the forward strand.
AAACTAACATAAAGTCGATCATAAATTTCATCGTAAATATAAGACATACATCGAGACATTGGGGAATCGATTTCGATATCGAATATGCCCATCGCATGCAAAATACTGTGACCTACTGTGTTTGAATATCGCGAAGGGAATAACCCTGACGATTGATGCCAATTAAATTATGGCGGGAAAAGGTTATTTGAATAATTTAAGTGTAACATTTTGAGCAAAATTTTGCTAAGGACAAATTTAATACTAGGGAAAAATAATTTTCCCAAATTAAAGACAAAATTAATTAATCATTATTGGTAGTTACAAGTTACAGCTACACTGCGTACTTACCTGAAACAACAAAAATATAATTAATTAGTTATTATTAGTCAAGTTTATTAATAAAATATTTGATATAAATTGTTATAAAATTATTTTCAACATGAAAGTGATGAAAGTAAGTAACTTGAAGTATACTAGTTTAATTAAAAACAGTAATTCTAAAGGCAAAAAAAGTAAATTAAGAAAGCAATAAATGATTTTTTTAACTTTATCAATAAAATATCTTTCAATTGTATAGCTTCTCAACGACGTCGGGTACAAAAGAAAGTTACGCCCAAGTGACTCAGTTAATGATGTTTCTGAAATCAGATCATCAGTTCAGAATGTTCTGATAGATAAAAGTTATACTGTGTTTTGATTGGATCTTGGTTGTATTTACAAATTCTGACTTTTGTCAAATAATTCAATAAAAAGGCTTATTTAGTTATCAAGCATGCTATTGTAATTTCAATTTTTATATATTTAACTTTTAAGTAATACATTATTTGACTGATATTTAAGCTTATAGAATACAGATTTGAATTGTTACAAGGCCAAAAGTTAATCTAAGATTGAGCGATCAGATATTATATCTGAACATTAAAACTTTGATCGACTTTCGGTTATAGTTTCACGGAATGATCTCGACTCTGAAATATAAAGTATAATAGTTTCAGTTAATATTTAATAACATTCTAGAATGTAGATGATCTGGTGAACTTCGTATCACTTTCCTCCTTATAAACCTTCCCTGGACTTCCATGAACATTTTGAGACCAAAATTAGCCAAATCGGTTTAGTCGTTCTCTAGTTTTAGACTAACAAATTTTAAATATAATTTTTATTTATACATAAAAGTTCCTCAAGCGTACACATATTAAATAAATTAATTGCATAGCCTCTGAGAAGCCTATGTATTTGCTACATTAAACACCTCCAAGGATCTTGTACAACTTAAATATATTTTCAACAAGTGACCCGCCCCGGCGTCGCACGGGTATAAAATATATAGCCACTGAAAAAATGATTAAAATAGATAGCCTATGATCCTCCACGTTGTCTACTTCTTATATGTACCAAATAACATAAAAATTGCTCCAGTAGTTAACGAGATAAGCCCTTTCAAATAATTTCCCCCGTTTTTTCCACATTCTCCTATTAGCCTTAGCGTGATAAAATATAGCCTATAACCTATAGCCTTCCTCAATAAATGGGCTATCTAATACTGAAAGAATTTTTATAAATCGGACCAGTAGTTCCTGAGATTAGCGCGTTCAAGTTAGTCCTTTCAAATAAATTTCCCCGTTTTTTCCACATTTTCCTCTATTTCTTCGCTGCTATTAGTCTTAGCGTGATAAAATATAACCTATAGCCTTCCTCGATAAATGGACTATCTAACACTGAAAGAATCATCAAAATCCGTTGCGTAGTTTTAAAGATTAAAGGGAACAAAGGCACATGGGGGGAAAAAAAGCGACTTTGTTTTAATATGTATAGATATAGAAGCGGCGTGCAAAGCTGCTATCACAAAAATTAACACCAACGTTAGTTTTATGTAGGCCACTTACAAGTGATATTTAGACAACGTTAATCTTGAATATATCCGTTGGGTCTCAAGTGCACTGAGCGCCACTTGAGATAATAAGATTTTTGGCCATATTTTTGTTATATTAAACTCTTCTTCGCCTCAAAAAAGCCTTATAAAGCTATGAAACGGCTTATCAATATATTTTTAGAAAGGAATTTGACTATAGTGCAGCACTGAAAACCTGCGATATACGTATGTCCAACGTATGTCAGGTATTATTGTACAAAACAAAACAATTGTTTTACTACGTTTATTCCATCCATCGCTATTGTAAACAATGTATATTTTTATTCACAAAGTTCCGTTGTTTCACCTCCAATGTTTGTAAATAAACATTTTTGTTACATTTGTACAAGACTGCCTGAAAGCCTCCCGAGGAATTTATGTTATGGCCCGCGAAAGCTTTCAGATTATACGAAAATAAACATCACACAACAACATTGTTGGTTCGATCGATACGAGCATCTTTTGGGAAATAATTTCCTGGGAACGAGGATAGATCAATATAGAGAAATTAATGAAAGGATATTATGGTTGCGAAGGGTTGCAAATTCATGTCAAAAATAAAATCGTTTCGTTTTGTCCGTCAACAATCTGGAAGCGAAACCACAAAATCAAAAATGGCTAAATATTTGAAGAGTCTTTCATTAATCTAAATATTTATTTATCTTTTGAATATTGAATTTTGTGATGTTAAGTTCTTCTTTGAGTAAATTAATTGTAATACACTTCCTATTTGAGTTTATCTGAGCTCGTTCGGGGCGGAAATAATCTTACCTCGCGACAGTCCGCCACCTCGTTCCTTTGTTTGAGTAACAAAGTTTCTGGAGATCGGAGATTGTCTGTTCATTTGCGGTTTTATTGCGATTCGAAATTAGAACGATATTTTAAAGAAGTTTTTTTTTAAGTTGAAAACCGACAACCGTGACTACGAGATTCAAGCAGCAAGGTCTCTTTGGCATTTGTCTTTTTTTTAATTTTTAATAGCTACACATTATGTAGATAATATAAATTTTGCTATCGCAGGCTTTTTAAAAAAAAATTACAAACGCCTGAGTTGTGTCACTGGTACTACATAATTTTTGTTTAAAATAATATTGAATCTATCTAAAAATGAAGCCGAACCCATCAATAGGACGTTAGACCCTTCGCAACAATCTCATTTATCACAACGACATTATTGTGCCCTCAAAAGGGCTCATGGGCTTACAGACTGAATACACATCTACCCTCACTTCGATTTAAAGCTCCGTGAAATACGGCGGGTTATTCAATATTTGTATCTTTTCAATTTCTGTTTTCCCCTCTAAAAATTTCTAGTTAAAAATAGTTACAGTGTTGTGGAAAAGTTTAGTAACACAAACGAAATTATGATTTGGAAGAGTACTGCTTAGTACTCGCTATAAATTATTTCGTAGGCATAATAGTTAGATTTCAATCAAAAGAAGGAGATAGTAAAAATATGTATTATTTACATTTTTGTTTATCTTTTTGCATCGAGCAAACTTTCAGTCATTCATCAATAACTTATCATATTGTGGTTCTAAATATTATAATCATTAGGTATCGCTTATCAAAAAGTACCTACACTTTGCGGGTAGCAATAACATTTTAAAATAACTTGAATTTCCGTTTGTAAATTTACGACTATCTAAAGTAGGTTACTGTAATTCAAAATTAATATAAACATCTTATAGTAAACCGTTTCATAAGGCTCGGTCTATGGAAGTGATAAAATTTAATGACACCTAGAAACAGTTCAGGAGTTGTAACATCTGGAGCAAATACATAACTTTTGCTTGAAAATGTCAGCTTGTAGGATTTAAAATTTTTAGTATTTTAAAGGAAAGGCGAATTCTAGTTTCTGCTTCATGAGCTTGCACTTTCTTTTATTGGAATTCTTGTAATAGTACGTGATAGTTTCTAAAACATTAGTAGTAATGACAAAGAAACTCTGTGCATAGAGACCGTGCTGAGATGTTTTTTCCTCAGATAATAATATATATTATGTTTTCAATTGTCTAAAGTGATTTATCGTTTATTTTCAATAAAAATTATGAATAAAATTTAATTTTCCATAATAATTTTTGTTTTGTTTATTATAACTCCTTCACAGGAGATTCTCAAACATTACTAGGGGCATCTCCCCCGGAATTACCATAATATTAAGTAATTCAATTCCAATTTTACAGCGTTGGAACTATGATTTTATAAGATACATTTAAAATTAGCAGCAATTTTAATTTCAGACGCCAAACAAAACAATCTTAAAGTTTTATAAAACAGAAAAAGGCTTTTCTACCCGAAACGAAAGGAATAAATAAAAACAAATATTTTCTCACGTAATTTATCATTACTGCACTAGTCTTTGAAGACGTCTTCCATTAGACCTTCATCTAACTTCGCGCACAGAGTAACACGTACAATTGAACACTAACGAGGCATTTCGTGACTTGAGGTTTCATATAAAATAAATTACAAAAACCTAACAAATACACATTAGTTTACATTCGTAGAGCTCACTTATAATTGAAGAGCATTATTTTAATTTTTGGCTTTTAGGGTCAATTCAGACCGCAACGCGACGCGTAGATGCATTCCTAAGTTTGTATGGATTTGACAGACTTCAATTGCGTAACACGTCTTGGAAAACTGTCAATTCAATACAAATTTAGAAATGTGATCTACGCGTCGCGTTGCGATCTGAATTGCCCCTTATTTGTCAGTCTTCATTCCTTGTCAGTGCGCCCTTGTTTTCTTTGTCTTATTTGTCTTCTAGTGTTTCTAGATTTCTGCTATAGTTTCTGTTTAATTTAAACCGATTTTATATTTTACTACATTATTATTATATACCTACTAACATATTTATTATGTTGTTAAAAGAATATCTGTTAGTATATTATAATTCTAACCGATATATTAGAGGTATGAAAGATCAAAACAATCGATCGCAAATGATCGAAATGACGATCATATCCGAAATCGTCTGTAATCATTTAGTCATCAATTCAATTCGTCATTGTTGTTTACGATCCATCAAAATAAACGAATCGCATTAATCACATTTCGCTCAACTCATTACGATCGGATTGAGCAGTTTCCCATTAGTCGCTCACCACTTATTTATTTCACCCTTTATTTACATAATCATATAATAAATATGTACTTCTGTTTCAAATTTAATTATGTTTTTAAATCAACACACTGTTACGACGAAGTTAAATTGAATTTGTTGCTCCACGCGTAGATACAATAATATTTTATTAACACAGACCAATCAGCATAAATTGAATACTCAATAGCTTTCATCGAACACAGGAAAGCTGTTTAAAAAAATAATAAAATATTTTTTTTTATTCTTCTTGCATAATAAAATTTAAGTACCTACCTAATTTAGATTTTTTTGAATGTGAGACACGGCCGATTTCGAAGGTGTAATGCGTAAACCTATTTACCGACCGTTTTATCAAGATGAAAGTAACCTTAGATACTTTTCCATAAAAATCGATTATGTTTCGGACCCCTCAATGCATAAAATTTAAAAAGAAATTACCGCAGCATTTAATTAACAAAAAATTTTAAGATATCTTAATTATTTCGGAAGCGTATTCATTATATGCAAATGTAACAGACCACCTGGTAGACCAAGAAGAAAATGGATCGATAATATAAATTTATAAAAGAATAGACCAAATACAATTCAAGAAGTTAGCCCAAGACCGGAACAAAATCAAGCAAATGACTGCCGAATTACGATATGTAGATGGCACTAGGTTATGATGATAAAATGTAACAGGTATGTAAGTGAAGACATTAATTGTAACCAGGTAGTATGAGACAAATTAGGAAGGTACCATTAGCACACGTGCCCTTCGCCCTACAGCTTTAACTGCACGAGGGACCGCCTTAATCACGGTAACTCACAAATTAGACTCATTTGGGATATTCACGGATATAGAATTATTTTATAAGTTATTCTAACCAGCTTAATGAATTACTTTAACGATTAATTTATCTTATTAAAACATAAGTTTTACTGTACTCAATTTTTCTTAGTATAAAAATTTAATTAATAAATAAGCAACAAAAATTGTTTCTATTTTTTTCAAGTGAACACTTTTTAGCAGCATTTGTGCGCTTTTTGTGGACACGTGACCTAATCAAAAATTTGTAAGACGAAGAGAAAAAAGACCGGCGCCGGCGGCGCGTCGTAGGAGATAAAGTAACATGCGTATCTCTTTCTACTGCGTGACAATAAATGTCTTAGGGTCAATTCAGACCAAAGCGCGACGAGGCGAGGCGAGGCGCGGCGCGGCATAAATGATAAATTTGTATGGATTTGACAAATTTCAATTACGTGAGACGTCTTGCGAATCTGTCAAATCCATATAGTACATAACTTTAGAAATGCATCTACGCGTCGCGTTGCGGTCTGAATCAACCCTTATTCGTTTTTTTATTTTTCACTTCTGCCAGCACTACCGAAGAGCAAGGGAGCCATGCGAGACCAAGCAACCGCTAGGAATTTTTATTATTTCTATTTTACCTGACTCTGGGCTGATGATGATGGCGAAAAGCTGGCTCCAGACGTCTTGTCGGTCGGTTTACGATCATTTTATTAGCGGTTAGGCGACTAGGGGAACGAGTTTATTACGAGAAAAACAGTTGATATAATTCGGTTATAACAGAGTAACCATGATAATAATACAGTTGCAATTAAATTATCTACGATGAATATTATTAATTCCAGTATGTTATTATTTCTTGAAAAATATTTGACGTTGTAAATAATACTGTCACGTACTTTTTACAGATTCCGCCAATATCAGAGCAACATAAGTAGTCAGAAAATAATGAGGCATTACTGGCTTTTTTAGGAGAAATTGGAGCGTATAAAATAACTTTACTTATAAAATACATTACTCTATCATCTATAACAAATGAATAATAAGATACATATATTATGTTAAAAATTTGTAATAATATATTATAATAATGTCGCAAGACTAAGATGTTTGTAGTGCCTTGAAAAGCCTTGAAAATTTAAACTTTATAATATTCAATGTTTTATAGTGATCACAATAATCACATCACATTGCAACTAAAAACTTTATAATAATATTATATTATGTAACTATAGTAGTGTCTTTTCTTTAAAACAAAGAGTCGTCTAGGGGCTTTAAACTCATATCCTTTTTTTTCTTTTACAAAATTCCAAAGCTATTAATTAAAAAAAATATTTAATTAGTCTAGTTTCAGGAATGGTTCAGGCCCTAATTAGGGTACAGGGTATTATGGATGACAAAAATGTTTTACGTGAAAGTCTTCCATTAGATACTGTATTTACGTACAAGCATAAGCCAATAAAAATGTACGAAAAAGTAAATTCAAAATGAAATTCTACATTCGAATACGACTGTAGAAGTTTGACGCGCCGTCGGCAGTGAGCTCGCAGTTGTAAATAGTTAGTACAGTACAGTTCTATATGCGCCACGGGATTAAAACTCTACTTATACTTCTAGTTTGAATTTAGTTTAGCACTGGGGCTGCAAGTAATTATTTCAACTCTTATGAGGTGTTGAGTATGTTGTTTAAGTTAAGCAAGTTAGTAGATCTTGATATTAACTTCCGCATGTGTCTTAAAGAAACTGCGATTAATTTTAAGGTATTGCAAAACTTATAGCGAAAATGTAATATTTCTTTACATTATTGCTCTACATTTTAAAATCCATAGGACATAATATTATTATCTAATAGCATATATCGAACGAATGATGATGAATAGATACAGAAACATATATATAGGTACGTAATAAGGATACGCATAACGACATGGGGGTACCCAGGTAGGGGCAGGGGTATCCGCCCCCCCCCCCCCGAAAGGTAAAAAAAAAGTCAATTTTCCTGGCAAGTGGAAATTAAAAACGTGTTACCTACTCTGCCCAAAATGAAGCTGAATGTTGGAAACCAAATATCTTTTCAGTCATATTAATAAAATTCAATTTTCATGATTTTTTTGTTTCAATATACCAGACCGACCATCTTCTCGATACAGGTATGCTGCCCCCCCTCTTAGCTGAAATCCTGGGTACGCCCTTGCATAACGATGCAAAATTTTGAAGCCTACTAAGCTGGAATACCACCTTAGACTTCCTATTCTGTACCGCTTATGGATCAAATAATATTTGACTGGTTGATTGATGGATTGGTTGACCTATATTTCTACTCCACCTTACACGATAGTAACTCATAGTAAAATCTCATCGCGTGAAAACATTTGGGCACCCTTTCACAATAAAAGTCAAACTTTTTTAGTGCGAAAACTTCCAATGATTTTCTTAGTGAAATATGATATAGGTCAAGAGCAGATTATCAAGATCCACGATAGATAGTCATATTTTATTTGCTTAAAGTAACTCGTCAAGTCGAGAGGCCGTAGAGCCCTTCTGTTGAGGGCACTCAATTCAGACTTGGCTCGAGCTATGTTTTTATTTTAAACTTGTCTTAACGTTATGTAAAATTGATACCGCAATAGCTGACAATTGAAATAGTAAAAATAATAATAATCTACTGTTTATATTATATGATAATTGCTTTCCTAATTAAAAATGTAGTTTCGTGAATGAGTGAAAATATTATATTAAAAAAAAACTATTTCAGGTCATCAAAAATTATTTATATACTAGATGATGTCCGCAACTCCGTTGCGCCAATATTCGTAGCGCAAGAACCGTACATTTTTCCGGGATAAAAAGTATCCTATGTCCTATCCCGGGCTTCAAAGTATCTCCATGCCAAATTTCAGCAAAATCGTTTGAGCGGTTTGAGCGTGAAGAGGTAACAGACAGACAGACAGACAGACAGACATACGGATAGACAGACAGACAGACGCATTTATAATATTAGTATGGATTATCTTTTGACTTTTCAACTTTTGACCAATTTGATAGTAAACTATCAAATTGGTCAAAAGTTTAAGTTAAAACTTAGAGTTACAATTTTTAAAATACACGATTTTCTATGCTGCAGACATCTAGTGCTAAATAAATCACTATATAAATTAAGTTTCATGTGAAGCTCATGACTTTAATAAATGAAGCGTGGCGTTGAGATTCGCACATAGGTACCTACAATGTCGCGCCGCAGAGTGTCAGAGTGGAGTGCAGCGCTGTACAAATGCTATCCTTGCACACAATGATAAAATCACATTGATGATAGAAGCACACCGGGGGTAGTGGGGCGAGACGGGCTGGATATATATATATATATATATTACTAGCTGACCCGGCAAACGTTGTTTTGCCATATAAATAACTAGACGTACCGCGCGGCTTCGCCCGCGTAAATAAGATATTTCACAGACAAATTAGTCCACAAGAATTTAGCCGATAGCCTTTCTCGATAAATGGGCTATCTAACACTGAAAGAATTTTTCAAATCGGACGAGTAGTTCCTGAGACTAGCGCGTTCAAAAAAGCTCTTTAAAATAATTTCCCCCTTTTTTTCCATATTTTCTTCTATTTCTTCGCTCCTATTAGTACTATCGTAATAAAATATAGCTTATAAACTTTCTCAATAAATAGGCTATCTAACACTGAAATAATTTTTCAAATCGGACCAGTAGTTCCTGAGATTAACGCGTTCAAATAAGCCCTTTCAAATAATTTCCTCCCGTTTTTTCCACATTTTTCTCTATTTATTCGCTCCTATTAGTCTTAACGTGATAAAATATAGCCTATAGCCTTCCTCGATAAAAGGGCTATCTAACACTGAAAGAATTTTTCAAATCGGACCAGTAGTTCCTGAGATTAGCGCTTTCAAGCAAACAAACAAACTCTTCCGCTTTATAATATTAATATAGATTTTTGGTATGAAAAATAGATGTTGGCCGTTTCTCAGACCTACTCAATATGCTCACAAAATTTCATGAGAATCGGTCAAGCCGTTTCGGAGGAGTACGGGAACGAATATTGTGACACGAGAATTTTATATATAAGATTATTGTCATTTCACCAAACCTACACGCAATAATCATTTACGGGATGTGACACAGTGTGCGATAATATTATATTTAAGCCATTTGAGCGGATTGCGCTTCACCCCGACGCGCTGAGCCCGACGTGCGAACTTTGTGGGACATTTCGCCTCAACCGTCCCATTTACCTGCCACTCACTACCACACCGAGTTTAACTTGTCCAATAGTTGTGCCATGTCCCCCGTCCTTTCACGTAGAATGTTTCTCGGGGACATTCCCAAGGAACATTCCTGAGGAACATTTAGTGAAGAACGTTGTCGAGGAATCCATGTGCATATTTAAGCATATTAAGGCCCGATTCGACCAAACTTGAAGTTCCACGAGTGTAACTATACTGAGAATAATTTTACTCGTTCAATTTACTCTAGGGTATCTTCGTTTGCGTTTTACCACGTTACTCGAAGAGTATACAATGCTCGGTATTATTACTCATAGGTTTAAAATGAACAATGAACGATTGTATAAACCGACAAAAATGCATGTGCTATTGTTTGTATTAGAATGACTTGTACGCCATAACAATTTAATTTCGTAGAGTAATACAGTAAAATGTCAATGTCAAATGCATGACGTTGACGTGCAATGCATAAGTCTTAAGTTTATTTTTCCCTATGGCGTAAGTTAAATGTAAAAAAAATTAAAAAAATCCGTTATTTTTCATATGTTTTGTTTGTTTTGTTCGATTTTTTCGTTGACCTCAGTGTATTACGTAGTACGTACATAATATTATAATACATATATAGGTAATAAAGATGAGCAACGAAAAAATAAAACGAAGTCCAAATTGGCTTCCATCAAAAAACAACTTTTAATAGATCTGGTAGAAAAACTTATTTTTTATATACTTAATTGAAAAAATAATCGGCCAAGTGCGAGTTGGACTCGCGCACTAAGGGTTCCGTACCATTATAGAGCAAAATTAGGCAAAAAAAATGTGTTTTTTGTATGGGAGCCCCCCTTAATGTTTTATTTTATTTTAATATTATTATAAAATATTAAAATTCACATAAAACTAAGGACCTTGAGAAAAAATCAAGTACGTACCTGTTGCCATTATTGATATAGAGCCAAAAAGGCTAAAAAAATCACGTTTGTTGTATGGGAGCCCCCCCTAAATATGAATTTTATTTTATTTTTAGTATTTGTTGTTATAGCGGCAACAGATATACATAATCTGTGAAAATTTCAACTCTATAGCTATTACCGTTCTTGAGTTACAGCCTGGAGACAGACAGACAGACGGACAGACAGACGGACAGACATCGAAGTCTCAGTAATAGGGTCCCGTTTTTGCCCTTTGGGTACGGAACCCTAAAAACGGATGGCGTTACGATCAAATTCAAACTCGCGGAATGGCAAGTAATATCCATAGAATACAATAGCCGTTTTAATACAATAATTAAACGTACCATTGCGTAGAATTTTTAGGAACAATTAAAATTAAATATAAAATATAACACTTCTTTTTTTAAAAATGGCTGATCACAATGACACCGACCGTAACAGTTGAATTCTTATTCAAAGGTTGACGCCACAGATGTTGACACCCTGCTGTGCATCTATTCTCAGTTTAATATTTACTCCATCAAAATCGGCCGTGTAATATTTACTTCCGTGTAACTACTTTAATCTTGGATTAGAAGTTGGAAAAACGCAAAACCAGCTAACTCTTAGATTAGGAGACAGTTATACTCGAGTAAAATTTTACTCCAGTTTGGTCGAATCCGCCCAAGGGTTATACACTCCGCTGAGCGCGTTCGATGCACTTGCAATTAGGCTTATAGGATTAGAACTGCGTTGACAATTACATAAATTTTACACTTTAGGGTCAATTCAGACCACAACGCGACGAGGTGAGGAAATGTGTCTGTATAATCTCAATTGCGTGAGACGTCTTGCGAATCTGTCAAATCCATGCTATAGTTTGTGCGTTAAAAGATGATATGGGTGACAGTTCTCATATTCCTTGCTACGGATTTTTTTACAAGATATACCCTGTTACATACTAGTTAGTAGGTACCTACCTAGCTAGGTACACAGGGCCACACATCAAGTGTAACATTTTGACCTTTGGACCGCCCTTACCGCGCACATAATAAGAGCGAGTTTTGAAGTGTTTCTGTTACACCTGACGTGTGGCCTACCGTAGTTATATGATTAATTGTTGGATATTTTATATATTCGAATGCGTCTTCATTATTTTAATCCTTTGATCGTGGATTCTTGGAAATCTATTGTTATTCTATTGTGTCTTGCTCACCAGTGAGCTTATGGGGCTTGATGGGTTAATTAAAGTTTTAAATCCATACTAATATTATAAATGCGAAAGTGTGTTTGTCTGCCTGTTACCTCTTCACGCCCAAACCGCTGGACCGATTTTGCTGAAATTTGGCATGGAGATACTTTGAGTCCCGGAAAAGGACATAGGACACTTTTTGTCCTGGAAATATGTACGGTTCCCGCGCGATAAACAAGTTTTAGCACAACGGAGTTGCGGGCATCATCTAGTAGAGAACTAAAATCATCTAAAAATAAAGTTTCGCGTAAATATCTGGCAGTACGACATATGTAAATATAACACGCTGATTAAACAGATTAAAATATTACAAGCACAATATTTAATTTTTATTTTATTTCCGGTTTCGTGGCAACCCTGGCATATCTGCTTGGTACCTACACCGGTGGCGGCATCGTGCGACATCAAAGGCGTTTCATTACTGTAGGGATATTGCTATACTGTGACGGTACCGATAAGCTATAAGCTTAGATTAGTGTTGAATGATTGTATTAATTTTAAATAAGTATTTAATTTCAATTAAGTACATACTCCAAGATAATAATTAAATAAATGCTAAAGAGTTTACACTAACATCAATAATTATAATAATTTATAAAGTATTTTTATAAGGTATTTATTAGCATACATATTATTAACTAGCTGTCCCGGCAAACATTGTTTTGCCATTTAAAGTATTTCTACTTCATCAGTTGACACAAAATCTTACCCCCTCTTTTGTCCCCTAAGAGGGGTGGGGGGAAAATTTTTATACACCAGATGTTAAGTTGGAAAAACAGTTAATAATATGAAGTAAGTCCATTAAAGAAAAAAGTTTGATACAAAACCCCTCTTTGGTCCCCTTAGTGGGGTGGGGGGGGGTAATTTTTATAAACCAGATGTTGAGTTGGAAGGAGGCAAATATATCTGGGAAAACCGTATGCAAATCGGATCAGTAGTTTTCGTGTTAAAGCAAAAGTCTTATACAAAACCTGACCCCCTCTTTCGTCCCTTTAGAGGGGTGCGGGGAAAAATTTTATACACCAGATATTAATTTGAAAGAAGACAAATATATCTGTGAAAACCGCATCCAAATCGGATCAGTAGTTTTCGTGTTAAAGCAAAAGTCTTACACAAAATCTGACCCCCTCTTTCGTCCCTTTAGAAGGGTGGGGAGAAATTTTTTTATACACCAGATGTTAAGTTGGAAGAAGACAAATATATCTGCGAAAACCGCATTCAAATCGGATCAGTAGTTTTCGTGTGATGCCGGAACAAACATACATACAGACAGACAGACAGACAGACAGACAGACAGACAGACAGACAAAAAAACTAACTAACTTTTCGGCTTCTATAGCGATATTGTGACACCCTCCGCTTATTATTTTTTGAATATCTTTAATGTACAGAATTGACATTTCTACAGATTTATTATATGTATAGATGATAATAAACGGAATATGCGAAGTTTGTTTCATAAAATTAAATAGTAAAATGTGAATGGTTTACACATTTTATGTTGAAGTTTAAAACATTAAACATTAATAAAGGTACAATCTACATTTATTACACATCATGAAATGTTTATAACTTCAAAGTATGCCGCTAAGCGGTTTCGTCATTTAGAGAAAAACAACATGAAATAAAGCACAATAAAATACTTTAATGGACAATCAAATGCAACACTTTTATACTTCGAAGCGTGTACTTAAAGTGTTCACTTTCAAGCCATTACGAAAGTATTTTCACAATCATTCTTAAGTAAAGTGTATTCAATAGTTTGCTGCTATTGTAAAATTCAATTTACTTACTGATGATAAAGTGAATTAATAGAAATAAAAACTATGTATAAGCACAAGTTAGATATACCAATAACCAGGCTGAGCAAAGTAAGCAAATCTTTCAAAGGTTGTAATGCGCCTATACAATAAAATCCCAGAAAGCATCCAAAATCTTTCAAATAATAATTAATAAAGAAAAAGTTGTTAAAGAACGTTTGTGTGCTAAAGCTTATTATAAGGTAACGAATTTTCTCAATGATAGCACACCTTGGGAAAAATAAGCTGACAGACCATAGGCCGCTTCTATATAAATGTACCACATTTTTACATACTTAGCTAAAGCTATTATTGTTATTTTCCACCTTTTTGGTAAGAGGTAGCCCCGTGCGAGTTTCTTACGCCGGTTCTTCTCGCCGGGTTAGTTCCCAAACCGGTGGCAGGCCTCATGTAGACGTTCTAAAAGTGTTTGTTAACCTATTTAGAAATAAATATTTTCATTTCATAATATTATGTCATAAAAATATTCTGTCTGATTTTTTTGAGCTTTGATAAAAATGTTTACCTAAAAAATCTTATCTGAAAGATATTTTTTTCAAAACTGATTTTTCCAATATCATTTTTAATAGTTGTCCATTGAAAATGCGACAATTTTGGAACGAAATAAACTCGCCGACACGATGCACAGAGGCTTTTAATTTAACCGACGAATTTCACCGAAATTGTTGCCGACAAAAACCCGAATTCATTTTGTATACTTTTACAGCGTGAAATGGCGACTAAATTATCGCTCAAAAAGGTTTGACAAATTTCGGATGAAAACATGTCTAACGGCCGCACTCAGAAAGATTTAATATATAACTTAACTTTAATTTAATAAACGTTTTGTCATAATTTTTTCAGGATTTTTTTTTATTTATAAAATTGGGGCCGTCTATGGGCTGTTCGCCCATATCCTTTTTTCAGGATTGAAAGTAGCCCATATCATTTCGTGTAGTTTACTTTATCTAAGCCAACATTCATCGAAAGTGATCCAATAACTTCAGAACTTGATTATGCTAATCTATAAATCTATATTATTTATACTTAACAATAATAAATCCTAAAATATATTATGGAATATACATTTTGTACACAAAATATTCTTTGTCGAATTGTTATTGCAAAAATTATAAAGAAACAATTGTACATCGAGTTAAAAAGAAAATCCCAAGAAGTTAGCAATAGAAATGTGTTTTGTTGAGGCCGCTAGCTGCAAGTGCAACATAAACAATTCCAGCACAATCTTGAAGTTATACAATTCAATACAAGATAACGTAATATACGTCTTACTTTGACAACAAATAGTTTCTCTTTATAAACTTGTTTCAGGTGAATTGTACTTTGTGAAGCTGTTGACTAGCTTCATAACAGCAAAGTAACCTTTAGGCCAGTGTCGAAAAGGAACATTTTAAGGAAATAACAGTTAGCAATATCCATACTTACTTCCATAGGTACTTAATATTATAAATGCGAAAGTATGTCTGTCTGTCCATCTATCTGTCTGTTACGAGAAAAGACATATTTTGTGAGTCTCGGGAAAGGACATAGGATACTTTTATTCAGAAAAATGTACCTACGGTTCCCGCGCGATAAACGAATTTTGGCGCAACGGAGTTGCGGGCGTCATCTATTAAATTATTATTTGGGATTTAAAATGCGTCAAATTAACTTTCGCGTTGCATTATAATTAAAACTTACACATCATAACATTATAATTACTACTAGCATAAGTCGCGTGAATTCCCGATTAATAAGTTTCAGTTACCCAATAATACTTACGTAATAAGAATAACTATCATTAAAATTATTATTTCTTTAAAGCAAAAGTCGAAATAGTAAAAAAGTAGATATTAGAACCGCAGCTTAAACAGAGCATGACCGAAATCCTATTTTGTAATTGGGAATGGTAATTTTGGCAAATTGATTGTTTGTGCATTAGCCATCATTTGCTGACGTCAGCGTTTGGACGAGTGATTGTAATTGCTTTTTGATTTCAGTAACGATTGATGGACAATACGTGGAGTATCTAATCCATAGGGTTTTAGTTATTAATTGAAAATATTATTATGTTTACCTTTGTACCCAAAGGACTTTGCTTCTAGTGTAGTGAAACCGTACAAACGTGAAAACTGTCCCAGTTAATCCTTATCTCAATTGGTTTAGCGGTTTAAGAGTGAAAAAGTAATCAACAGATAGACAGACACAATATTTTTGCTGTCATAGTATAAGTATGAAAGTATTGATTGTTATGGTAATAATAGTAATTTTTACCACCTAGATTTCCAATCCACCTTTCATCAATATTTTCATTTACTTCTTTCCATAAAACAAATGAATAAAATGTTAAAAAAGTTTTCGTTTTCAATAAAATATTATAGTCCTTTGAATTTGTAATAGAAAATATTTTTAATTTACACCTATTATGGAAATACACGGGTTCGTAATATTTATTCCCGAAAAACTCAATTAAGTGATATCCTTTTGAAAAGGGATTTTTCCGTGTGAATTATTTTCCTTTTACATAAAATATAAATCATTTTAGGAGACGGTCCTATTTTAGCACTCAATAAATACTTGGAACAACTTTGAAGCATGATAAAAAATAATAATATCCTAAGATCCGACCGTAAAATCCTGCATGAATCGTTTTTTCTTTCGATCAAATATATTTTAAAATAATCATTAGAACGTATAGAATGGATTAATGTTGGGTTGCCTTGATAAAAGTAGCCGCAAGTACCTCTAATTGAGCAAAATGAAAGCCCGTAATACTCGTACAAACTTGCGTGTATTCAATAGAAAAGTAAGAACTAAGAAGCAATGACATTGTGGAATGACAGGACACTACGCATAAAAATAAAAACGCCTGGTAAATAAAAATAGCAATCTTGCGGGTTCTCGACGTCCTCAAATCCTGCCAGGCATAATAATTGTAGGCCTGAACATTTGTCATATACAAAAGTGATGGCAACCCCAGTTTGCGGCTATCGTGCAACTGGCAACCATGGATATTCATGTACAAAATGCATACAACTTTAATTTTGTATCAAAATTATTAAAAACATCGATGCTTCAATTTTGATGAAGAACTATGTCTGTTTACGGGCTGGCAACCCTAGGTTGCGGCCGACTTAGAGCTGACAACCATTTATACCTTATTTTGTCTCGTCATTTTCTTTCAAATGATGTAAAATTTATTGAAAAAAAAAGATACATGCAAATTTGTGCATTTATCTCATGAACATTAAACTTAATTAGAGGTACTTGCGGCTACTTTTGACAAGGCAACCCAACATAAATCCATTCTATACGTTCTAAAGATTATTTTAAAATATATTTGATCGAAAAAAACGATTCATGCAGGATTTTACGGTCGGATCCAATAGTATAAGCTTATACCTTTAATGATTATTACTAGGTACCTATTTTCTTTTTTAAAAGAAACTTTTTTTCTTTTTTAAAAGGAACAGGAAAAATCCAAGCTACTGTAACATGTGGACAATCAGATTGATGGTAGCAATAAGCTAGAATAGCTCATTATCAGCTCGGACAAGGGCGAAGGTCAACATTTTTCTCGGCGGAAGTGCTTCTTAAGGGGCCAGGTACCCTCGAAATTCTCATACATACGAGTACGTTATTCCAAAATCATTTTCTCATACGAAAATATTTAACATGTTTGAGTTGGTTTTCAGTTTAAAATGGTAATTATCTAGGTTCCTGCACAAAAATTTACTTCAAAATATTTAAACATTAAATTTTTTTTTTGTTTTTAATTTTTTTTTAGTAAATTTAGTACTTAATATTTAAACACTAAAAATAGAGTAAAACACTAAAAAATATATAAATGAATAGTAAATTTACTACAAAATATTTAAATACTAAAAAATATTTTTTAGAGTTTAAATATTTTGTAGTAAATTAACTATTTATTTATATATTTTTTAGTGTTTTACTCTTTTTTTAGTGTTTAAATATTTAGTAGTAAATTTACTAAAAAAATTTTAAAGCAAAAAAAAATTGTGTTTAAATATTTTGAAGTAAATTTTTGTGCAGGAACCTAGGTAATTACTATTATAAACTGAAAAACAACTCAAACATGTTAAATATTTTCGTATGAGAAATGATTTTGGAATTACGTATGTATGAGAAATTCCAAGTGTACCCGGCCTCTTAATCGGTATCAAGATGGCTGCGGGCCGTCGATCGTCATTAATCTCCTTCAATCGGCGCGACCTCACCGTTTTTGTTACATACAAAATGATACTGTTCTCTCGGGAACTCATAGAGAAATACGGGATGTATTGAATTACTTAAGACGTATTTGTGCATTTTTTGTGTATCAAAAATGGATTTTTAGCCGTTTAAATTTTGAACTTTGAATTGAATTTTGACTAAATTGAATTATTAAACAAAAGATACTGATTCACTCACATGCGGTGGTGTATGTAAGTGAATCAGTAATTGTAACGTTGTTAGCTTTACTATATAATATTATGTAACATAATTGTTAATTTTTTAATAACATAACCCATAAGCTTATTCTAGACCTTTTATTTACGTAAAATTTTACTGAGCATATTCGTTTGTATTAATAACCATAAACAATTGAATATTATGTATTATTATGTTACCTACATAAATAATGTAAATTCAACGTTCCATCCGATAAAATAATTGTTTATCGTTCTGCTTCAATGACTGTGCTCTGAATTGAAATGAATTACGTTTATAGATGTGGGTAAAGGTATGATGATATTGGGAAACGGAATCCTGACTCATGCTATTATAACGAAAATGCCTTAAAATAATTATTTAGTCTGCCAATGACTTTTGAAGGTCCTAGCCTATGTAATACGGATTTGAGTGATGTAGCCCAGTAGGGTTAGATTTTTTTTAAATTAATTAAAGTCAGAATTTTTTTTGCACCAGTGTTTAGAGGAAGTCACAAATAGCTTAAATTCAAAAACTCGACCAGCCACGACGTGTGCGTTAGCCGCCATATTGGTTTGAAGGTCCAATTTTTTTTTAGCTATAACTCCTTTATTTTTTATTTTTTTAAGCTAATGATAAGGATCAAATTTGTCGAAAATTTGATTTTCTACAACTTTTGTTCTTATACTTTTTACTGTAAAATCAATATTTAGGGAAATAACTGCAAAAAACAAGTCAAAGTATACTTTCGACCTGTTCGACCTGTATCGCGATTATTGTCAAATACTTACAGAAAAAAACCCAGAAATAAACTTGTAGCTCTTTACACTAACCACAATTAAAATTAAGACTTCGCTGTCTGTCCGTCTGTCTGTCTCCAGGCTTCAAGAACGGTGATAGGTAGAGACTTGAAATTTTCAGATATTATGTATTTTGTTACCCTCTATAACAACAAATACTAAAAAACATAATATTATATTTAATATTTGATGGGGCTCCCATATAACAAACAGGATTTTAGTGGCCTTTTTTGTTCTTTATCAAAAATAGCAGCACTTAGACAGTTAAAATATGCATAAAATATTTAATTATATTGGTACTTTAATAATTAATAATAAAATTAAAATAAAATAAATATTTACTCCCATACAAAAAGCACAAACTTTTGTCTATCTTTGCCTTATAATGGTACGGAACCCTCATGAACGAGTCCGACTCGCACTTGGCCATTTTTTAATAATTATTCAGGTGTAGGTTGTGCCGTAATTGTTAAAAGGTCTAATTCGTGATCAGAAATATTCAGTTTTATCCAGTCGCTTGGGTCCCGGTACATTTACCATAGTTGTAGGAGCTTAAATATTGATTTCTAAAAAAATTCATAAGAATCAAATTTGTAGGAAATTTAATGATCTATCACCAACAACTTTGTTTATACAATTATTTTCGCTAAATTCGATAATAATTGACATACAAGCGAAATTATACTTTGACTAGTTTTTTGCATTTATCTCCGTAAATATTGATTTTACAATGAAAATTATAAGAGCTCAAAATGTAGAAAATTAAATTTACAAAAAATTTAGTTCTTATCATTTTCGTAAAAAAAAATAAAATAAAGGAGATATGCCTAAAAAAAGATTTGATCTTCAAACCAATATGGCGGCTAACGCACACGTCGTGGCTGGTCGAGTTTTTGAATTGAAGCTATTCATGACCTCTATCTATCTATATATATAAAATTTCTGACTATAATTAATTTCAGATTCCCATACAAGGCTGAACTAACCCTACTGGGCTAATGGTTTTCAAAATGAAGGAGGTAAGTATAGTGGGTGGCCAAATTATTATACTCAGTGTGAGTGATTTCAGTTGTTGTCGCCCTTTGAAAAACCAAATTTTACCCGGACAATGCGTGCTAAACGATTGGTGTTTGCTAAAATGCATAAGCATTGGACTGAGGATTCCTCACTTCAATGCCTATGCATTTTAGCAGTCTTCTAGCTGTATTCCTCAGTGAGGAATACTGGAAGAAGGAAAAAAAATATTTTAATTGCATTTTTTTTATTATGAGGTGAAAGGCGTAGCCCTAATATGACCCAATTTATTCAGATCCTCTAGGACAATTCCCAGTTTATTCACCGCAGGCGACTTGAAAATATATTGATTGAAAGCTGTATTATTAAACGAGTGTCGTTGGTTACGTAGTCGACCATTCCCCTAGTTTGAGCTAATCTCGCTAGCTCAAACTAGGGGAATGGTCGACTACATTTGCTTGAAGGAACCATGCGTCAAGACCAATACCTGCGAGTTTTGCAAACTCCTCTTCATCACCAGATGGCTGAATAGTAGCCAGACGGCACCTGCATAATTTGCAGGACTCGGAATAGGAAATATAGGAACCCTGCGCCACTGAAGTCTACTAAAATGAATTGTTTTGTCATTATGTTATTTATACATATAATAAAATCGTAGAGGTAAAATTTTTGTACATGCATGTACAAACTTGCATGTTAGAAGTGTAACAGAACACAAAGATGTGTACAGATAAGAATCTGTTTTTGAAATTTTTGTTTCTCTGTCTGTTTGTCTGTTTGTACAGGCTAATCTCTGAATCCGCTGGACCGATTTCAATGAAATTTGGTATGGTAATACCTTACATACCAACATCTTAGATACTTTTTTAACCTACTTAAAAAAAGGAGGAGTTAATGTTTACTTTGCTGTCTGTGGTCAGATTTTCAAAATTCTTTTTTTGTTGTATATATTGTTAACCCGAATTTCTTTGCCAAATTTGATACCATGTTTACAAAAACGGTGACTTATGATAATGATTTTCTCGGCATCCTCGAGGTATCGACGGAATTCCTTTACAACAAAAACATTACAGTAATTTTCACTTTTTTTTTTGTAAAACTAACATAATATGCTAAAAAAATCGGCCAAGTGCGAGTCAGACTCGCGCACGAAGGGTTCCGTACCGTTATTGAGCGAAAGTTGGCAAAAATTGTGTTTTTTGTATGGGAGCCTCCCTTGCATATTTATTTTATTTAATTTTTTTATTAAATATTAACCCTGGAGTGGTCGCGCACCTGAATGGGACGGGAGTGGTCGCGCGGACTACATACGTAGTCCAATTTAAAATAAAGATAAAAACATGTTAAATAATAGTTTATTTATTTTACTTATTAAAATATAATAACTATATACATCTTAATCAGAAAAAAACAACAAAAATTAATCATGACCTCTGTATTAAAAGTAATTAAAATAACAAAAATAAAGAGCTCGACTGCGCTTGATACTCTTCGCTATCGCCATCGACTTCATTCAACCACGCCTCAATGTATGCAGCTTGTCGTTCGGCGGTTATCTAAATATATAAAGGAATATTATTTTAAAACATATCAAAATTATAACACAGAGTTTATTTTACTAGTATATACATATATAATATTAAAATACTTATACGGAAATTAAAAAAAAATAACCAAAAAAAATACTTACGTGATGGGTCGCGCGGACTACTGCACCTGTAGTCCACGATATTTGAGGGGCTATTGCGTCACGAAATGCGCGGGGGCAGGGGCTTGAGCTGCACTGAATGTGTAGCTCGATAGTTCATTTGAAAATTGAAAGTACCTTGAGGCGCAAGAGACGCACGCTTACAGTTTTTGAGAAATTTTTGATTTTGTTTACGTGGACTACATAATATGTAGTCCACGCGACCACTCCATGGTTTAAGAAAAAATATAATTAGAAATTTTGTGAGTATTTCAAGTGCCAAGCTGTTGTCAATATTGATAACGAGCAAAAAAGGCCAAAAAATACGTTTGTTGTATGGGAAGCCCCCTCAAATATTTGTTTTATTTAGTTTTTAGTATTTGTTGCTATAACGGCAACAGAAATACACAATATTCTGTGGAAATTTCAGAAGTCCAGCTATAGCGATTCTTGAGTTACAGCCAAAGACTTCTATTTAAATAGAAGTTTAAAATTAAAAAGAAGTCTTTGGTTACAGCCTGCAGACAACCAGACAGACGGACAGACATCGAAGTCTCAGTAAATATCAATATTATATAGTTATACAGGTCAATGATTATAATTATAATAATGTAATAATTAAAAAGAAAAAAAAGTGTTTTGTAAGTATTATAAATCATTTCATAATTGATCAATTTTATTACATTAGCCTTTTGTCACATGTTATTTTTGGGACACTTTATTGTAGTTGGCAAAATCGTAGCAAAAAATTACAACATTTTTGGTAGCAACGCCACTTCCGTTTTCGTCAAAACACTTTGATCCGAAGTAAGGAAGCGTTCCAAACCCGAAGCACTTGATATTCAATTCTAGTTACATAAGAAATCCGGAATTTTTCCACCGGAAGCTGCCAAGTGTGGCGGCAATAATTCCGTTACGTCACTTCCGGTCAGTGCAGCTGCTCGCAATTTTGGCTTCCATCTTCCAAATCCATGCGGTTTTCGTTACATTGTTATATAAGAATAATGTTTTGTGAACTGATTTTAACTGACCGAGCAAAAGTTAATGGAACGTAAAATGCCTTTATTCTATTTCTAGTTTTTTAGACCGGAAAAGGAGCATGTTTGCAGTTACTTGCAAGAAGGAATAACTACATTACGTTGGTCAGTTGTAGTAATTGCAGTTTTCCTCGATGAAAATTTTTGTTTTCTGAAGCGAAAACTTAGCTTTGATTTTCGTATTTTTTATTTATGACACAATTTAATAATTCTAATTTGGGTAATGCTCAAAATTTTAGCGCAATAAATAATTGCGGATATGAAGATTATTAATCTTTATGTCCGAATGGTTGGGAGCTAAAAATAAAATACTAGACACAAAAATGTTGTTTCTTTGAAATAAACAAGAAACCTCATTATTTGTTATTATAATATCATAATTTTAACTTTAACTTATTTTAAATAAATTCAACTGAAACTCCTATTGTGCTTTCAAATCAGAGAACATAAGGTAAGTGGAATCATTGAAACGACTAGAGAGATAATTACGAGTAACATTTTTAATTTGCAGCATGTTGTCAACTGCATCTATTATATACTTGTGAGTAATTTATTTATTTATTTATTTAACACTTTTTGTACAATGTACAATGGCGGACTTAATGCCATAAGACATTTTCTACCAGTCAACCATTGGGTGGTAACAGAGACAAAACTAAAACGGTGCTTTCTGTGTAGAAAAAAAAGAACACACATTTAGGAAATACATACTTAAATATACAATAAATACTGATAAAGATAATAACGAATACTAGGTATATGATATAATGATATAATAACCTATAAATATAATAATATACATATTATACATATATATATATATATATATATATATATATATATATATATATATATATATATATATATATATATATATATATATATTCTGCCAATTTTTTACGTTTTACGTTTAAACGTTTCTCTGGTTGGGCTTAACCTGATTTCCGGAGGTAGGGCATTCCACAGTAAAATAGCCTGGACATGGAAGGAGGAATGGACTAGACTGGAACGGTGAGGGGGGCAACGGAGAAGAGCATTATTTGAGGAGCGGAGGGTTCTTTCGTGACTATCGCAGAGGTATTGGAAGTGTGACTTTAGGTAAGCAGGAGAATTAGGGGAGTTCAGGAATGTATAGAGCATACACAGGGCTCGCATTGAACGACGTTGTCGTACAGGCAACCAGTGCAGCTTGGTACGAGTACGATAGGAAGATACGTGGTCATATTTCCGAAGATTGTATATAAACCTGATGCAGTTGTTAATGGGTCGGTCATATTTGTCGAGCTTGTCCGCATTGAGGTCTAAATAGCACACATCACCATAATCTATAATGGGAAATATAAGGGACTGGGCCAGCAGAGTTTTAATGTGTGTCGGTAAAAAGTTTAAAATGTAAAATGTATTTAAAATTTAATTATAGTACTTTAAACATTTAGAGCCTGTTTCACCACTTCCTGATAAAGTGCTCGATAATCCATCCACAACTTTTTTGACAGATTCTACATACTTCATCTGTCAAGTTAAGGCTAGTAGGCACTTATCAGGATGTGTTGAAATAGGCCCTTAATCTCCTTCCAAAAAGCGGTTTACTCTACTTCAATTTTACATTTTTTTTAAATCAGGTTGACCTTGTGCGAATAAAACATTTTTCATCCATCCCCAAAAGAATATCAAAAAAAAAAACTAAAACAAACATAAAATTAGCGTCGGTACAAAGTTTTACTTTCATTCCGTTTCTAAAACTTATTCGGGAGTAAATCAGCCAGCATAACCCTTAATCCTTCGATCGGAGGTTCTAGGAATTCCCATTGTATTCTTTTGTTCTCGCGATCACCGGTGCTCGCGCGGGGCCTGAAAGATTAAAGCTCCAGTATCAATATTTTCTTAGCCCAAGGTATGGCGTAACCTCCTGAGTTTATTCTCGAGTCACGCCGGTAGCTACACTTTATAAATATTTGAGGAGCGTGTAAGCTTTGTACAATTTACCCTTCGACATGACACATAGATCTTTGTTGGAAAATGTAAAGGAAGTTTGTTATCGCACGATTTTTGCGACGATTTAGCTGTGAGTTGCGACCCTGACTTTTAAGTTTAAGGAAGGTTAAGCTTAAAGTTATATCTGAGAAATGTGTGTGAATAAATAGAGATAGGTTAGGATAAGTTATGGTAAGTTATCTATATCAATACATATTATAAAACAAAGTCGCTTTTTTCCCTCATGTCCCTTTGTTCCCTTTAATCTTTAAAACTACGCAACGGATTTTGATGATTCTTTCAGTGCTAGATAGCCCATTTATCGAGGAAGGTTATAGGCTGTATTTTATCACGCTAAGACTAACTCCCACATTGTTCGTGGGAGTCCAATGAAACCTTCATAATAAGTGATACAAAGTTCATCGGGTCATCTAGTTAAATGGACGCTGAAGTATTTGTGTATCTTCCCACAAAAAATATTTATTGATGCAGTCATGTTCTTTAGATCATTTAGAACTAGACTGCTCTCATAACTCACCAAACAAAAAATTGTGGGTTAGTACACAAATACTTAACAGCGGAGAAATATAATTGTTTCGCTTATTTAGAAAACACTAAAAGAGGGTACAAAATTTGTACTAGTCGCGACAGAGAAAAAAAAATCAGTTTCCAATTTCCTAAAGTACCTAGTTGAGTAGGAACTATAATTATGCGTTCCAGAGGGAGCCGTCCCGGAATATTTCCACCGTAATATAAATTTCAAAGTGCAACATCTATTAAGAAAGAAGTAATGAGACACTACAAATTAAACTGCAAGAGACGTTCTATATTAACTACGTAATAAGTAGACACTAGGATGTTTGTGGCTCTTTGCTGTGATATTTTTCATTACAATTTTGAAAAGGAGCTAGTCTGTATAGCTCGCAATTTTATGAAACTTGTAACTACCTATTTCGCTCTTTACATTCTGTTGAAGCTTAAGCTTAAGAATATAATACTGAATCATGACTACATAATAACATTTTTCGGCAGTTAGGTATATAGCTAAATTCACCATAATTTTTATTTATTTTATCATCACATTTTTACATCTGGGAAATTTGAAAAAACATAAAAATACTATTTTAACGCTTCAACTCCCGTAAGGCCCAAGTGGGCCACGATAATGATTTCTTAAGTTTTCGCGAGTATCACTCATGATATTATAAGTTTAAACACTTACGGATTTTGTCGCGGAGCACTTTTATTAATCCCGACGTTTCGGCTACTTTACAGCGGCCGTGGTCACGGGCGGACTGAGGTGACAGGTGTCCAATTTCTTGAAGTTATCCAACTACCCGACGACTCATCAATATTTGTTTGCGTTCCGATCTACGCAGAACGAACTCACAGTGTCTTGAAGCCGAGGTATCATAGATTTGTGCTTTAGTTTGTTTATCACTGGATCCCAACTAGATGGCAGCACCCAACCATCTTCGCGGTTGAAATTAGGGTGTTTTTTAATTTCTATGGCCTCGCGTATCATTCTTGGGCGGTATCGTGCTTCTTTTGCCAGTACTTGTGGCTTATCAAATCTTATGTAATGGCGAGGTTGATCCAGTGTGTGTTCACAAATTGCGGACTTGTTGTTCCTACGGTGTTTGACATCTTGACATCGGGCCACGATAACAATTGAAAGGCTCTTTCAATTGTTATCGCGGCAATTGTGTCTCGTTTTGCCGCGATCGAAGGATTAATATCAACTTAGAAGTAAACCAAAGTGTAAGGAACTCAATAAGAAGAAAATGAGTATCTGCTGGGTTAACAAACTTATCGATCCGACAGTACAAACTCCTCTTTATCTCTCCCGAGCCGGGATGACAATTGCGCTTGTATCTCAGTACTTATTACGCAACTAGATCCACGCCACGCAATTATGAACCCTCAAAGCACAGCGACAAAGTTCAATATACACCAGCGAAAGGAAGTCAACAAAAGGTTTTATTGGTGAAACGAAAATAACCCGTTTTGAGTGGCAAATCATCGAAAATGAAATTCACGGCAGACTCGTCACAATATTAGCTATTGAATATTTTGAAAATCGATTTTACCTAAAGGTGCTCCCACACAGCAGTGAAATAACAATATAAGTATTACATTTAGTCTAACTTTTTTTAACAAATTATAACAAAAGACACGTTTATTTCTTGATAATATGTTGAATCGTATGTTACACGCTGTTATAAAATGTTGTCGTGTCACAATGTTTTATAACGTTATATAACTGCTGTGTGGTATATAACCTTTAATGCGAGTACGGTAGTACCTAAGTCTATTGTTAATTGAATTAATTTAAATGAAATCATCTAAATTTAGTTGCGTCTTAGTCTGGTTAAAGTAACATATTTTACGAGTACTTATAATATAATTACTCCTAAGTTTAATTTTATACGCGAAAACGTTTATTATGCAGGAATTGTTGTAAGGCGAATTTTTAGACAAAAATTATTTTCTATTGTTTTTTTAGAAAACAAAGTAACTGTAGGGGCATGGACCCCTACAACGTGTAGGAAAGGATTAAAAGAAGGAAATGGGGGTTACCTGGTGGTGATTGTAGTTGAGCTGGGCAGAGCTGTGTTGTGGTACTGATGTTCATGGTCACGACTCACGACTTTCACCTTTGTCTTTGAGTCTATATTAACACTGAATTCACTTTCACTGAGCTGAGTTTAATCACGGGATAAATATTAGTTAATCGCGGACATTACACCCTCAGCCAAGAGAATTTCGTATAACGATCGCGAGTGTCAGTGGCGGACTGTGTCGTGTTGTGTCACTTGTCAGGGCTTGACGTATGACAACTGACAGCGACTCATGCGCAGTGTTGCCAACTGCTACATTCGTCGCATCAAAGTTCGGCGCGAACAGTAACTCCATAACGAGTTTCATCAAAATCGGTTCAGTATAAACGTATGGTCCTTGTAGAAAAGTTTTTGTACACTTTTGTCTTTTACGTTGTACCCCAACATGAACTATAACACACATCCGAAGAAAATCAGTTGGCTTAACTAGTAACTTTACTCTTACCTTAATATAACTAAGATAAGAGTAAAGTAATTGTCGACGTATGAACAACGACTTTGCGCTTACTGATCTTGGTATTTGTGGTTTTCAGGCAAATAAATTCATGAATGTGATTTTGTTCCTCGAAACCTTCATTTAATTATTCATTTATTATTAGGTTATTTATTTCGTTTTCTATCACAATTCACAAATATATTTATTATTATATTTTTAAATTATAATATTATTTATACCACAGATTGCGTAGGTAGAATTCCGTACCGTCCGTAAGTAAAAGCTGTTTTATTTGCAAATAAAATAAGCTTTTCTGGAAACGACTACAAAAATTTACCACCAATACAATATTATTGAGTATCTTATTTCTATCGCAATATTCAAATGTAAATGAAGAAAAATTCATCACCATAATATCAGAAGGTTATATTTCACTTCATTCCTTAATAATTTTCGTCTGTGCTAAACACGGAAAACACCCTTAACAGAACACTAATTCACCGAAGCATAAATTTTTTCTATAAGTAAACGACAAGTTTTACATTTTACGCTGATGAATTTTGACGGACAAGATAACTGTTTCCCGGAAACGTATATACCAGTATACATATATACCGGTATACGTATATACCGGTATACGTATACCGGAGGTATTCGGACCAAGGAATCTCGGGGGCGACGGCGGTCGGAAATTGTCCCGCTCCGTCGCGATTCATCAGAATTCACAACATCAACCTTTTTAATGAAGATCAAAATACTTTTTGTTGTATTTAAAATGTTTTTGTCTTCTATCATCATAACAATTACTGTGAAATGTGTGGCAATATTTTTTGGTGCACTTCAATAAATTGTAAGGCTTCAGTTAAATGACATTCAAATTATTTTATCTTATTCAAGTAGTAAAAAAAATAAGAAAAATAATAAAAAAAAATGTGAAAGTGTGTCTGTCTATCTGTCTGTCTGTTACCTCTTCACGTTCAAACCACTGAACCGTTTTTGCTGAAATTTGGCATGGTGATACTTTGTGTCTCGGGAAAGGACATAATATGATACTTTTTATCCCAAAAATATGTACGGTTACCGCGCAATAAACGAATTTTGGCGCAACGGAGTTGCGGGCGTCATCTAGTCTATACTAATATTATAATTCTGCAGAGTTTGTTTGTTTGAACGCGCTAATCTCAGGAACTACTGGTCCAATTTGAAAAATTATTTTACTGTTGGATAGCCCATTTTATTTTTGTAATTATTGGCTTAAGAAAGAATACAATACGATGTCAATCGATAGTTCCTTTATTCCGCTATTTTGAGATAAAATTATGATGAAAATTAGGTACAAAAACATAAGAATTTTGGGTCCTATTTATTCATTATATAAGACTCAGCCTTGTTAGAGTGCAGCGGGACACGGTAGTACGAGATAATGTTCCCCAACCGACAGCCAGCCCCACTCAATATATGGCCCCGGGGCACAGCCAAGCTCTAGTAAAACGACCGAATATGGGACAGTCTATGAATCGATATATTTCTATAATAACACGTACCTAACTGCGGTACTCAGAGACGAAAATTATAATAATATAATATCTATGGACGCTTCACACCACGTCAGTCTGACCCCGTGCTAAGTACCTGAAGGACTTGTGTTACGGGTACCAGACAACGGAAATATATTTAATACTTTTATACTATACATATATTTAAGATTGTTATTACATCATACACATATGGAATACTTATCCAGACCTTGGAATATTGAAAACTTTTTTGTTCCGTCGGCGGGATTTGAACCCGCGACCCCCGGCTAAAGCTGCCACACACTCAACCAATTGAGCCACAGAGGTCGTCAACTTAACTGTAATTAAATGAAGATTTTGACATAAGCCTCATACATTATCTGTCAAACTCATTATTAAATTCAAGTTTAATCATCATTAAAATATTCTCTGAGTGCGGCCGTAAGCAACGCAAGTTTTAACATTACTCTAGAGTCTAGAACATTTTTAAAGCCCATTTTCTGAGATTTTTGACAGGTGTTTATTTATTCACTAGGCCTTTTGATTGGCTTACGTCAAATAATTAACCAATCAAAAAAACAATTGATACGATAAACACTTGAAAAGAAAATTATAGACGTATTATGTTACCAGAACACAAAGAAAGTCGGGGTAAATGATAGCACCCCACTCTCAGGTTGGTTCGAGAAATTTCGATTTACATGTACGGCATTGACGAGAATGACGCAACTTTTTCTTGTATACCTACACATGTTATGCCATTTCATCCGTCTAATATACATATTACACTGCATTGTGCCATATTTAAGCCATAAGCCAGTAAGTATTATTATTCGTACCACTGTATTCTTACTAACATAGTTTTTAAGTAAAATGTTTACTACAACTTTTTATGGTCCATAGACCGAAATAAAAACCGTTTTATTTTATTTTTATTTAAATCATTCTAAGCTTACAAATGCTAGAATTCTAGCAGCCAGTGCGCTGCTGATTGCTCTAGATGTGATAACACAAGTTAGACCCTTTTTTTATCGTTGGGGAAATGCATTTACGTATCCCCGGCGGTCTAGGGAGGGCTGCCGGGGTATGTGGGACTCCCTGGGAGCGGAGGGCCGCGCCCCGGCATACCCACTAAAACCCCAACGAGTGTTCCTACTTTCCGCTTTAGGCAGATCCACAGGATACGCGCGATTCACAACCGCGCTGCCCTGTTACGCACAAGCATGCTATTTTAAAATAGACGGGTTACGCCTAACCACTGCAAAATAGTCTTAATCAGTACGGTCTGTATGGCACTAAAGACGATTTCAAAAAAATAATATTTATCGGTGAGCCAGAAACTTATATGACAAATTCGTTTAACTTTATTTTTATTGTTTCAGTTAGGCCTTACTCATTCAATTTAAGTTAATACATATGGCCAGCATTTATCAATAAATTCTGTAACTCAATCTGTGTGTTTCTAATTGCACGCAACTCTTCTAACTTAAATTATCACACGACGCGTAACCACGTTTGTATGAAGTGATGGTTATTCATAACTCGTTTAACTCTATTTAAATATTAAGTTTTACAGATATTAAAAAAATATGATAATAATATGTTCTAGAAACATTCAAGAAACTCAATCAAACAGTTTAAAGTTTATAGCACATTTTATTAATACAATACAAGCAAATGTTTATTTAAAACTTTTGAGCCGTTTTTCTCAAATTTGCGTTTTTT
The DNA here is from genome assembly GCA_963422495.1 of Polyommatus iphigenia. Lineage (NCBI taxonomy): Eukaryota > Metazoa > Arthropoda > Insecta > Lepidoptera > Lycaenidae > Polyommatus > Polyommatus iphigenia. Next base: position 8,047,922 of record OY730184.1, read on the forward strand.
GAGATAGCTGACTTGTGCGTGACACGGCAGCGCGACCCTGCCACCGAATGCCGCTTGGGCACTAGTGCATGGCTGTTATACCACACTGAACTGTACTATGACGCGATGCGCGGAACGCTTAGCGCATCGCAGCCAACTCGGGAGCTCGGTGCTGTTGGGTAACGGCGTCCCCACGCGGCGTCCCCACGCCGTTACCCCGAGCTTCCCCGCTAAGCCGGGATGTCGGGGCCATGTCTGGCCCTTTGTGTTCGCCTAACACAAGTTTGACCCTGAAGCAAACTACTAGCAGGCCAAGTTTCGAATGATAGGCAGAGTATCTGTAAGTTTGTAGCATACGTAGGTTTTACAATTTTTTTTTCTACTATCAAGAATTACATAGAAGATAGCATTCAGTCAACTTTGTATAGTTTTTTATGATTAAACAAAAAACTTCCTAATATTATAGTTCATTTTGTATAAAATGAAAATGTTATTATTTGCTAATAATTTATTATAATAATAATACACGGTATTATAACAAGATACACGGTTATGCTTTCATTTGAATGATAAATTATTTAAAGAGCGCTTAATTTTACGGAAGAAAGCTGAGATTTCTGAACAAATTACTTTTTAAACTAATTATATTATCTTATAACAAGAAGCCTTTGCTTAAAACACATTAATAACTTTACTGAGACAGAAAACAAAGACTCGCTAGATGAATAGTAAGATACACCCAGAATAGATAACATCGGATAAACAAGAAAAATTTATGGTCGATTCTCTCATGCTAAAATACTTTCCCTACAGGTCTTTTGGGTGGATTAGGTAATAGCAGGCAATAAATAATAAATGTATAGAATGTTGCTTAATATATTAGTACAGTGAATATATCTGATACACAATATCGTTTCACCTTCCTTAGTCTGTACAGGGTTAGTTTGAATTATTATTTTTAACAAAAAATTAAAACCGACTTCCAAGGTAAAAACAATAATAACATCCTTATAATATGAACTAAAAAGTATTAAATAATTTTTCCTATCTCATGGTGCCTTTTTCCGAATCCGGCTAAAACTCAACAATTTCTGTACTCAATCTTCATAATTTTGAAGTCGGTACCAGATATAATATAACTGAATCCAGATGCCAGAATATTTGAAACATTTGTAACTGGCACCGACTTCAAAATTATGAAGATTGAGTACAGAAATAGTTGAGTTTTAGCCGAATTCGGAAAAAGGCACTATGAGATAGGAAAAATTATTTAACCCATCAGTCGTGGCAAAACGAGACACAATAGCTTTTTCATTGTTATCGCGGCCGGATGTGGCCGCTTGGGGCTTCATGAATTAATACTTTTTATTTCATAATATAAGGATGTTATTATTGTTTTTACCTTGGAAGTCGGTTTTAATTTTTTGTTAAAAATAATAATTTCACTCTTTTTAGTTACCTAGTAAAATCATCGCGTACTATGTACGTAGATTAGAGCCGATTCACACCGGAATGGCAGAGGCGAGGCGAGCAGTTTCAGTGTCATATGATTTTAAACTTTATCTTCATTATTGTAATACATATTACATAGTATCGCTTGAGAAATCGACGCCGCCGGCGGCCGCAAGAGGCCACGAGCGTCCACGGGCGGCCGTAGATTTCTCAAGCGATACTATGTATTACAACAATGTAGATAAAGTTTAAAATCATATGACACTGAAACTGCTCGCCTCGCCTCCGCCATTCCGGTGTGAATCGGCCCTACATCTGTATATTATTCTACGTATCTTATTACAATTTGTTAACAGTCACACTTACAAAATATAATATCAGCTGCAGATAATTTTAAACAATACATTTAAAAAAAATCGAAGTGGACACGTGCTAGGGCCGCGCCAAACTGGAATTTTAGCAGCGGCGAGGCTTTCAGTGTCATATGATTTTAAACTTTATCTTTATTATTGTAATACATAGTATCGCTTGAGAAGTCTACGGCCGCCCGTGGCCGCGATTGGTAAGTGTGACAGTGCACTAGCATGTTACTTGTACTATCGAAGCAACTTACTTCTCAGAAGTAATGTCAAATGTGTGCCTTACGCTCTGGAGATAAGGTTGAATATTTTGTTATGTTCAATTTTGGTGACATTGGTGACCCTGACGTGGTAATGATGATGATGATGATGAATGTAATTTGTATAGTGGCATATGCTTTCAGTTCTTAAAACAGCACCTAAACCCCCAAACTTGTATCTATAAGGAATCCGGAGTTCTCTTAGTATCTTCGGAACCATAGTATACCTTGGTGCAAAATGTTGCGTTTTGGTGGCATATACTTAGGATGCTTCTCATAAAACTAAAATCACTATATGTTTCCATATAAATTTCGAGGAGTTCTCTCGATTACTCATGGATCCCATCATCAAGTCACCACTTTTGTGAGCATGGTACCAAATTGGAATGAAATTAACAACAAAACAAAAATTTCGAAAATCGGTTCACAAACGGCGGAGTAATCGTTGAACATACAAAAAAAAATCCACAGCCGAACATATAACCTCCTCGTTTTTTGGAAGTCGGTTAAAAATGTTTGGCTTGGGGCTTAAATTGTTTAAAGATTGTTATATGGAGTGTTTTATAACACAATATTCAATAGCCTCGACTAGAAATAATGACGCACTAAGACTTTTAAAATCATTGATTTTTCAACAATCTCCTAAGCATTAATTTCCCTGACTGTACTCGTGTGAGATGATAACAATGTAGCGTAATTAATTTTAGTTTGAGTGCAGCCTCAGCCCGCTCGGGCCAGCCACGAGCCAAACTTAGCCGAAATAATTAATACACCACATCTTAGGAAGGTTGTCAAAAGCCCTTTCAATCTGGTTCAGCTTTTACTTTGTGTTATAAAGGTCACACCTTACATCGTATAGCATAATATATTATAAATCTTTTATATTGTTATTGTTTTGTATGCGAACGAAATATATTATATATTTTACAATTTATACGTTTTATTATGAGAGTCTTCTGTCTTAACGCCTCTAGTCCACCGGTCGCGGTTCGCTGCGAAATCGCGGCGAAACAGGAATAGAGCGAGATGCAATATAACGTATTGTCATGTGGCAGATGAGACAGTAAATCGTTTCGCCGCGATTTCGCGGCGAACTGCGTCTGTGGACTAGAGGCGTAATTTCAAGCAGTACTGGTACTAGTTACTACTAATAATAAATATATTCTGTGGCAGTACCACGCTGCGTAGCGCGACGTCATGACTCTTGCAAGTATTTTATTAGTTACTAGCGACCCGCCCCGGCTTCGCACGGGTATAAAATATATTATAACCTATGACACTCACTGAATAAATGATTAAAATCGATTCAGTAGTTTTTAATCTAATATATATTATAAAGAGATAAACTTTGTTTGTTTGTTTGTTTACTTATAGATCTACTCATAGATCAAAACTCCCCTCCCGCGAGCGCACCCCGCCTTGGTACTCGTAGCGCGAGCGCCCACTTCGAAACGGGCGTAAATCGCAATATTTTAATTTTGCCATAAATTCTAAACCTGCAAAAGGTCCAATGTTAATCATTCAAAGACCAAATATTATCTACATAAACTGTAATTTGTGACAGAATATTTTTTTTTGATAAGGATTAATAGCATGAGTAAAATAAATGCGTTTAAATGTAGTCCAAAAAAAAAAAGATTTTTAAATAAAAAAATGTTTGTTGTACCTCACTCGACATAGATAGGTATAGTGTGTCGCGGATTTTATTGTAGATATTTAAAAGATCTACATTTACTTAGAACATTGTGTGGTTCTATCTTTTATAGTTTAGGCAGCGTACGCAAAATAAGTAAATTTTCTTGTTGTTTCCGAAAAACTGAAATATCTTACGGAACCCTATATTTTCCAAAATAAAAAGTAGCCTATGTTACTCGTAAATAATGTAGCTTTCGAATGGTGAAAGAATTTTTAAAATCGGTCCAGTAGTTTTTGAGCCTATTCATTACAATTAAACAAATAAACAAAGTTTACCTCTTTATAATATTAGTATAGATATAGATATAGTATAGACTACGTAAAGTTTGAAATCTTTTTAACCTTAAAATTAGGCGCATCACGTTGTCTGGACTCTGGCCTGTAAGGTGTAAGGCTGGTTTTATCGTCAAGCGTTTCGCAGCGCCGTCGGAGCGCGCGTGTTAGAAGATGTATGGGGGTGGTAGTTGCGTTTCCCGCGCGATTAACTAATTTTGCCGCAGTGTAGTAAAATATTACGTTTTTTATAAAAATACTTATTTCTCTTTTGATAATGCCTATCTCCTGTCAGGCTTGAATTGTTGAAACAAAACATGTTTTCACAGGGCTTATCAGTATCAAATACATCGACATCCAAACAAATGAGCCCTACTGGAGAAAACAAACAGTTGTATTAGGAAGATTAATGTGGCGGTCTACTGCGATCATGTCGACTGAAACAACTAAATGTGCAAGTCTAAGATGGATCGTCCGCTACCGAGACTAGACTTAAGACTGTGATGCTTATTTGTTAATGGAGTAGGATATTTTATTATGTTTTATATACTTATACAATTATTAAACATTAGTATAAAAAATGTCAAAGGCTAAGCATAATACTGCAGTGGTTGTGGCTGATTTTCACAGTGGTACACAGCAGAGAGTAAAAAAAAACGAAGTAAGAAGTGCTCGTACGACTTACAACATTATTTAATACAGTTATTTATTATTTATTAGTTTATCATGTTGTGTACGAACGTCGAACGCCACTCGATAAACGAATTACTGCACAACTTTGAGATCCAGGAAAGGACATCGGATACTTCCCATGTCTTTTTCTGGGCCACAAAGTAGTAGTCAGACACACATTCATATTTATAAGATTTGTATGGATATCAAATTTAATAAAAATCACAATATTATTTTTCGTCAACAGTCAACACTCAACAATAATCAAGAAAATTTACATGTAGCATGCATGTAGCTGAGTAAAATATGTTATGAACTTTGTCGGATTTGTGGGAGAGATATTAGTACACATACCTACTTTACACCTACAAAACCTAAATCAACATAAGCATCAATAAACTTAAATCTAGGTTAGTTGTTATAACTTATTTTTTAAGCAATTAAGCATTAAATAAACAAATTATAAACCACTTGTACAAGTAATTATACTTTTTCAAATTTGTTCCTCGGCGCCATTAGAATACGAATGAGGACGTGGGCTGAATATCAAACATGGGTGCTGGAGACATTTTGTTTTATTATTTGAAAAAATGTTCATAAAATTATTAAGTTTTCTTGATAATACATAAAATGTAGTTCTTTATTTATTATGGCCGTGAGTTACAAATATTTTTTTGATATTGTGTCATATTGTTCAGTTTTTACTCTTAGACCATTGAATCAATTTGGAAAAAAGGTATGTAGATTTTTTCAACGTATGTAAAAAAACCTGAAGGAAGAGAAAATTTATAAAATGCAAAAAACTGTGTTTTCTGAATTTAATAAATTTCAGGGCAACAAAGCTAAATGGTAGTATTTCGTATACCTAAGCTGCAACTCTTTTACTAATATAAATCTCCATAATAAATACGATATATTACAATGTTTTAGTTTGATAGTCACAAACAATTTGCATTGTGTACTGTGTAGCCTATCTACAGTGTATTTTGTTATCCATACTCTTAATATTATAAGTGTGTCTCTCTCTCTGTCTGTCTGTTACCTCTTCACGCCCAACCGCTAAACCGATTTTGCTGAAATTTGGCATGAAGATACTTTGAGTCCCGGGAAAGGACATAGGATACTTTTTATCCCTATAAAAATATACGGTTCTCGCGCGATAAACTAATTTTGGCGCAACGGAGTTGCGGACATTTTCTAGTTAATAATATATTTTATTAAGAAAATTACTTACCTCCGATTCGAAACTATATTAATACTTTATCAGGAATCTGAATGCCAATCAGACACGTCAAACTTATAACAACCCTCTTTTTGGTATGGGTTCAAAAATAATTAAAATATATATTTTTGCCGACGTTACTTACGCTAGGAACCAATGCAGTCGCAAATGGGGCGCCGCCGCAGCCTGATTCTACATTCTACAATTATTCATGGCGAAACCGCTCCATTTGGAAGATAATAGTGGGGATATTTATACCGACCTGTTTATACCGCCCTCAATCCATTATGAGAATGACTGTGACTCCAGTTACTCGTAGTGAAAACAATAATAGCAAGCAACAGATTAATTTGTCATGAGATTTACAATTTTTTTTGGAACTGTTTCGAGTAGTAACATAGAGGTAAATGTGGCATAGATTAAAATCTTAGTTTCCATATTTAAAAGTGCTCCCTCGCCGGGAGCAATAACGTATAATGTTACATTATAAATTCGTTTTTGAGCATTACAATTTACACTACAAAAATACCTTCCTGACCAACGAGCATTTACGTGTAATGTAACATCAAAGATTCGACTTTGAGCATTACATTACAATACTACCTCCCTGACTGACGAGCATTCGCGTGTAATGTAACATTCGACTTTGAGCACATTCCATAGCTAGTTGACGTTACAATTTGTATCAAGATATACACACACACTGTAACATTACAAGGTGCGCATTGTAATGCTCGGCTCTCCTCCCTCAATGTAATGCTCGAATCTGTTACGTTACATTACTGATTACAAGCGAATGCTCCCGAGTCCCGGTGAGGGAGCACCTTAATAGTTTAAGTGCAAAAGTGAATCTGATTGTTACATAAACAATACTACAACACATAAATATCAAAGTACTTCTAAGTCCTGTCCCGTTGTTCGAATTATCAAGGCAAACTGTGAGGTTTACGCGTGACGTATACTATATTCAGGTCAGCAACTGTATTTGCCATAAATATATCTAATGCGTCAGAACATTGAGTAATTATAATAGGTTTTATACAAAAACAAGTAACACAAAAATTTATGCAAATGTGGGAAAAACATGTTTTTGCGTAATACTTGGCCAACATTATACGTAGACTGCTAAAATTATTTTATTCTCGCATAAAAGCCTACTTCAGGGGTCGTTCAGAACATTTACGGTATGGGGCAGCTAATGCCCCATGTCAGTTCATTTACATAATTATATTACTACAATAATATGGTAAAAGATTTTTTTGGCCAAATATAGTTAAACAAAATATCGTATTTAAAATATTTTTAATATTTTTTGCCCATAATATAAACATAATATATTATTAATGCTAATATGAGCCTGTTTGTCTGAAACTTTAAGCTTAAATCACTATATCAATTTTGATGAAATTTGATATGCAAATTACGCGATTAACGATTTTCTACTCTAACAAAATCTCAAGCAAAATATTGTTCAAGGTAAGAGATAAAAACGTTGAAGGAAAGCTTAGAATAAATAATACAAAGCATTCTACTCTGTTATAAGTTTTTTTTGCGGACGCTCCCCTTTTCTTAACAAATATCTTCACTTAAGTTCTGAGGCCCGGGTGTCTGTCTGGGATCGCTCTCAATAAATAATCTTTTGTGCAGCTCTGGGGTTTTTAATTTCATTTTATACGGCCTCATTATCTCCAGATGCACTTCGTTATAAAAATGGCGTCGTGTGCCTAAAATTAAATATTACGTGTGAGTTTTAAGTGTCCTGAATCAGGACTCCTGATAGAGAAAAGTCACTGAATGAAAATAATATTTTATTTATTTATTATTTCACTTGAAACAGGTTCTATTCGCGTAGTGAACGTACAACCACTGCTATGTTATAAGTCATTTAAATTATATCATTATCGTTTTTCTATGAAAGATATACTTTCCTAAAAATACATTGTTGGTATAAACTAAACGACACTGTAGGAGCGAGATCTTTGTAACGATGGTGCAGCCGCAGCTAAGCATACGTTAAAAAATTAATTACTTCAGTAGTAGGTTCATCACTCGTTAGTAGTCAATATGGTGATTTTTATCAAGAATTATGGTTAGTCTACGATGCTCTACGGCTTTCGTAGTATGTACGTAGAGGGTGCATGATACGAAAATATGGAAAAATATGACTAATAACAGTAATTTAGGCTCACTGTCTCAAATTCTCCCATATGTGACTGGCTATTTAATCTTTGTAAGCAATGTAAACAGTTCATCTCGGTGCATTATTGCACAAAGGCACTAAAACTAAACCGCTTTGTTACTGAGTATACTGGTAAAAAAGAAATAATTTAATTGCAAAACTGCAATACCCGTATTTTTAATTTAGCCAAACCTCATATTCCACGCTCAAATATAGTGCTAAATACCTCGGCTTGCATATATGGAGGACATAATTGCGTTAACGAGTACACCGGAAGCGGCCGCCATCTTGGATCTCGGCGGAACCACATTTCCGGTGCCGAGCCTTAGTTTGTTCTCTTGAGCGAGATTCATTGTTGTGGATTTCAAGTTTTTTTCCATCTAAATTAAGCTTTATTGCTTGCAAATGAAATGGACCAAAAGCATAACCCTTATTACAATATTGTTCAAATTTTTTAAACTTTGTAAACTTAATTAAATCATCTACTTCGAAAAGCTGCAAAAGATAAGTGAAATGAAATGAATGTTTTATTTCCGAATAGATTCCAAGTAGGTGAATTTAATGGAAAATCTGATGGCTATCATCTGTTCAGGATCCTGAACCCTGAACTGATATAGAACCGGCGTCTGAGCATCTCTATAGAAACTGTGCCAATACTTGTTGAAAACAATTCATGAATAACCATGAAGGAATACTTGGCCTTCGTAAGGGAAGGCGGAGGCCTACGCCCTACATTCAGCAGTGGACGGTGATTGGCTGATGATGATTGTGAAGTCCATATTTACATTAGCTTATTCTATCATAAACGGTTTACTTACCATTGCATCTTGCAGCGGTGTTGGTACTCATTTAACTTTGCAAGTCTGATCTACATCCATAGTATAATTTTTTTCTTTTTAGTCCTAAATCCTAATGCATTAAAGATTGAAAATTAAACATAAAAACCGTTTTAATATAATCAAATTTGGAACACCTAAGTACACTTATAAAACTTTATGTATCGCTACGCTGTTTTGCGGAGGCTTCAAATTTTTTGTGTTTATTCAAGGGATTAGGATGAAGGTATTATGGATGTAAGCCCACACAAGCCGAGCTTTATGTTATGGATAATTATTTAAAATGTTATACATTATGCGTATGAACTAGCCACAACGCCCACCCTTCGGTGGGCGTTGTGGCTAGTTCAAACGCACCTCTTAAAATACTTCTATTTTAAGAGGTAATTTTAGTTTGTAAATCCTGCTGAGAGTAAGTTGTGGTTTATAAAAATGTTAAACATATTTTTCAAAGAATAAAGTGCAGAACAAGCCTAAGGTGAACGTCGAAAAAATTAACACGGCGATTTCATACAGATAGACAATCCTATAATGACAAAGCGTTGAGAAGTACTAGGCTTTTATTAGCTTTGCTGCACCATATTATACAGTATACACCATACACGTATATATTAAATATATAAGAAACATCTTTCATACAACGTTTTTTACATGTTTTTCTTTAATTTTTAAAAATACTTTTGTGTCTATTACTGTATAAATATTCCCATCATAGTTCATTTTCTTTAAACTATAAAATATTTGTCTCAACATCACGACAAGTCATCATTTTTTTTTATTTTAAATTTAAATAGTGCCGTTATTATTCAATGCTTTTTGTAAGCCGTTAATACCGTAAAAGTCTTCTATACTTAAGGAAAAATAATCCGCTTTTATCTTTGTAAAAAGTAAACGACTTCTACCGCCGCGCCGTGAAGGCATGACTCGCTGTCAAAAGATAATTACAAAGCCTAATTCATTATTACTGTTCCAAGTTTTTACCGAACCTTTTAAATATACGTTTTGCAACATCCGAACTATCACTGAAGCTGAATTGAAACAATAGAGCAAAATTATTCATTTAAACCTTTATAGACTATAAGGCTAGACTATTTATAAAGCTTTCTACAAACTACCTATTTATAAAAAATGTAATTTAACTTTCAACATTAAAAAAAATTATATTAATATCTTTCCCGCAATCACACTGTGCAGGAATTTATTTATAATTTTATAGCATAAAAACTTTTCTTTGTTTTTTGCAGATACTCAAAGTGTCTCCATGCCAAATTTTATCAAAATTTGTTCAGTGTTTCGATCGAAAAGTGGAAATGGATAGATCGACAGAACCACTTTTGCATTATATAAGAATGGATGTTTAGATCGATGTTTCGCAACATAATAATTTATTGGCATCTTGGCCCATATTATAAATACCTTATACACTAACAACTAACTAATAATGTTTTATCTATTGGATTAGGGAGAATACTAAAATTCGAAAACAGCAGCTTTCAGCCATATTAAACCAATGAATTAATCAAAGTCAAACGCAAATTAAAAACTTTAGGATCTGGGATTTATGCGTTATCAATATGTAGATTGTACAGTAGCTCTAGCTTCAGCCAAACCTACGCGACCAAAGCGACTGCGAAGCGGGAGCGTCTGCGACGCGGGACGTTCGCGTCGGTAGAGCGGGAATAATCTAGGGTTTCTAATCGTGGTCGCGCAGGTGTGTACACCAGTTTCGCGTTGCAGACGCTCCGGTCCCGCGTCCCGCTCGCGTCCCGCTCGCGTCCCGCATTACTGACGCGTAGGCTTAGTCGATGAATTCTATGGAAAAATATAGCTTAATAATAAACATATTATATAGATCTATGAAGGTTAAATTGTCAATAGTGTAATGACAATTCTATGCGGTGGTAAGGAGTTCTTAATTTTTTTAACGAACCACGGATTTTTTTAAAATTATTTCTAGTATCAATATAAAAAGTAAATAAAAACCTATTCTCAGGCCTAACAAATGTACATACAAAAATTCATTCAAATGGGTTTAGCCGTTTGGGAGGAGTTCTCGCACAAACACTGTGACATGAGAATTTTATATATTAGATTTATACTTAAAACAGTTTATTTACTATTAACAAGCGATTTAAAAATATGATATTTTTTACGTATCCGTTTATCTGACGATTCGTTTCATGTTTTCGGCCGACTATGCACATTAAAATTGCAAAATTGGCCTTAAAATTAAACATAACATGCTTAAATATTAAATATTGTAGATTATTAGATGTAGATGTAGATAATTAGATAGGAAGGAGTAGGTAAGTAATAGACTTACCTACTCCTTCCTACATGAAAACGAATACTATTGTTTATTTTTAGTATAAGTAATTTACTTTGTAATTTCTTTATATGTAACTTGTTTGTGTCACAAATAAAAATATAAAATACATTTTACAGTTATTGCCATAATATTAACATTCAAACATTCTGCATTCCATGTAAGTACATATCACATCAAATTTTATCAATTTATTAATATACAGCATCTCAGTTATCATTCTATCAGTTATTAAGTCTTATAAATAGAAGCTACAAACTTATAATCCAAATGATTCTTGTGCCAACAATATAAAATATTCTTGTCACTTAATAACGTGTTTACATAATCTGTGGAGGCCGTACAATTTCCGAGCCTGTTCGTTGTTTGAATTCAAATTGAGAAACGATTCTCGTATTCAATTTGAATATAGAACTCTTTGACATTTAAATTTGAGGCATTTTAGGCGTTCACAAACTACAGTGTTTAAAAATAATGAACTTCGAACCTTTTTTATCATATTTTTTCCTTTTTTTGTTCGTAATGTATAAATTATCACGTTCTAAATAATTTTCGGACGCCGAATTTAGTATTTGAGTGGATTTCAACAACTTGCATTTTTTATATAATTTTGGTGGAAATTTTTGTTTCCACCAAAATTAGAGATTAGGTGTTTACGGGAAACTGGTACGACAACCACCACCTAGACAAGTTAGCTTGTGACATAATGAAGTGAATGTCGTATTTTTTATGCTTTAAGAATCAATGGTATTTTGTAAAAATAATGTTTTACACATACTCTTACCCACCAAAATTTGCCCACCAAATATGGAATTTGCGAGAAAAATTGTCTTAAAAAAAACTATGTGCATTAAAGATATAACACATTAACCTAATTATAAACAAACAAAAACTCTACTGGTATGCAAAATAACAACATGATATTATTGTCACAAGTAGGATAATTTACGTACACCAAAATTGCAAAAAAACGGGGGTTTTGTGATAAAACGGTTTTCTTTCATTTCTAGCTGGAAACTGGTACGACCCAGCCCACAGCCAGCTCCTAAAGGGGTTAGCGTGTGTCTGAAAGAAGTAAATGGCGTATTTTTTATGCTTAAGGGATCAATGGTATTTTGTAGAAACAACGTTTCGTAAATCCCACAAAAATTTAAAAATTCTCCGCGACAGACCTAAACTGTGTCATAAAAACTCAACTACAGAACTTAGTATACTAAAATTCATATAATATTATCAAGAGTCAACTATATTAAACGACTACATAAAGATAAAAAACCAATCCAGTATTAAGTTTTTTGTAAATCGGTCTAGATATTGAGTAAAATGGGTCGGCGACAAGCCACCAAAATTGGAAATCGCCTATTTATGTTTATTATCTTGGAAAAAAAATAGTATTTTAAAAAAATTACTATAAATTATGTATTATATAATAAATTATGTTTTACTTTTAAAATCAAAAAAGAAAACCTTATCTTAAAAAAATAGGGTAGTTTTCAGCCTTGCCACGCAAAAAAGCGGTTTGGGAAATCCAGTCATTTATTTGCAATAATATTATGTTCCTTGTTCAACCCAGTTCGCTTTCTATAAAAATACAAAATTAGTTTTCTCATACTAATTTAAAAAATGATTTTGTTTGATATAACAATATATTTACTGGGAGTACCAATTTGTAGATTGAAAGTCTATAACATAATTAATTTTATCAGAATACGAGCTATTGCGCGCGGCTTCGCTCGCGTTAAGAAGTATAATTACTTTATATACAAACTTTCATCCCCTATTTTAACTCTTTGGGGGTATAATTGATCAAAATCCTTTCTTAGCGGATGCCTACGTCATAACATCTACCTGCATGCCAAATTTCAGCCCGATCCGTCCAGTGGTTTGGGCTATGCGTTGATATTTAAATATCACTATATCAGTCAGTCGGTCACCTTTGCGTTTTAGGTTTTGACGACCTCTGTGGCTCAATTGGTTGAGTGTGTGGCAGCTCAAGCCGGGGGTCGCGGGTTCGAATCCCGCCGACGGAACAAAAAGTTTTTCAATGTTCCCGGGTCTGGATGTGTATGATATAATAAAAATCTTAAATATATGTATAGTATAAAAGTATTAAATATATTTCCGTTGTCTGGTACGTCCTGTAACACAAGTCCTTCAGGTACTTAGCACGGGGCCAGACTGACGTGATGTGAAGCGTCCATAGATAGCTAGTATTATATATTATATAATACTAGCTGTTGCCCGCGACTTCGTCCGCGTTAACATAGTAAAATAACAAAGATGGATAGTTTTCCCCTTTTTGTGGATCCTTATACAAAGGGTAAAAACAGGACCCTATTTAAGCAAACGTCAAACGCAAACGTCAATAAACTTTCATGTTTCTAACTTAAATTTAGTAATGACGGACTTTCATTCAAACTTTCAGCCATAATAGGCATGATGACTATTTTTTTTTCTTATTGGAATTCTTCTAATTGAAAGACCCTTAAAAAATAGAAACATCGCTGAAATAATGACTCTGATAGCTTAAAAATTTATTAAATTCCTTTCTGAGGGGATGCCTACGTCATAGTATCTTTGTGCATTATACACAGTTTCAGCCCGATCGGTTTAAAATTGACAACGTTTCATACAAACTGTCAACCCCAATTTCACCCTCTTGGGGGTAGAATTTCCAAAAACGCCTAAATTATATCCATTCAATTTTAATTAGTAACCCAATAATAAAGTTTCATGTTTCTAACTTTAGAAATAACGGACTTTCGTTCAAACTTTCAACCCCAATTTCACCCCCTTGGGGGTGGAATTTCCAAAAACGCTTAAATATGTGTTCATTCATTTTTATTCAGTAACCCAAAAATAAAGTTTCATGTTTCTAACTTAAGAAATGACGGACTTTCATACAAACTTTCAACCCCTATTTCACCCCCTTCGGGTTAAAATTTCCAAAATTCCTTCCTTAGTGGGTGTCTACTTAATAAAACAATCCTGCTCACCAAATTTTGTGGCTGTAACTTTAACAGTTTTTGCTCTGCGATGATGAATCAGTCAGTCAGTCAGTCAGTCAGTCAGGACTTGTAATTTTATATGTATAGATTTATATAGAATATAGATATAGATTAGGGTGGAGCGAAAAAACTTTTTTTTGATATTCGTTTCGGCAAACCTGTAAAAAGTTGCTGTTACTGCTCACAAATATAGGTACAAAATTTTATTTAAATCAAAATAAATTTAGAGGTGCCCCCAGCGTCATGCACTTTAGAGAAATTCGAAAAACTTCGTCAAAAACCACCAACTTCTAATATTGCCAAATTAACGCTGATTTATATTATGTGTATTCCGTTACGTTTGTAACTGTTTAAGCTTGAATATTGCGAAGATAGATGGGGAGATTGAGGCAGAAGAGGTGATTTCATTGCACTTTTCAATCGTTGTTCGAACGCCATAAAGTGCGCGCTATTAATGTAATTCTGCTTGTGAGAAACAGTGATTCTAAGCACTACCCACAAGAAAATAAACTCCTGTAAGTAATATTTTTAATTTCCTGTTCACTAATTGTTGATAAAATACTATTTGCGATATAATTTATACCTAGTATTTCTCTTTATTACAGTCATTATGTCGTCAAAAGACGAAAAGAGACATGTTGTCCCGTTTTTGGTTTATCGGAGACGTTACCAGTGTGTCAACTACCAAATCATAATTCTGTTATAAAAATTACTTATTTATTAATTAATATCACTTTAATATGAATCAAAGCTTGACAAAACAACTAAAGAGCCGACAGTACTGGATATATCCCAAAGACTGGCTACGGAAATTTTACATATCTGGCGAAAAGCGTCGCTTCCCAAAAAAAGAAGTATATTATTTACTTGATTGAAGAACTGCAAGAAAAATTATGATAGGCCGTGTAGATTTAAATGCGTCTGTAGAAAATATTAAGAAAATGAAATTACAAGAAAAAAAATCACTGCGTAACAAAGAGATAATGGGTCCAAACCAGACGTCTTATTCGCGTTCTTTGCATGTTGACTTAACAACCAAAAGAACGAGTTCAAGCAATTGTAGATTCTTCTTGTAGCTTTTACAAGCTAATCGATCGCCATAATAAGTAGCTGTTCAGCCACCCAAGAAAAAGAGATTCAATTTTCCATCATTAGCTCTCGTATGCGATCGTAACTGAGTCTCTGACAGAGCAGCTGCTATTATAGCTTTATCTGTGTTAAAAGATGTTGATTATTGGTATTATTACATCAAAGGATTCTAGTGCTGTCATTCATCGTTAAAAATGCGATGAGAAATAATGAAAAACAGATCAGCACACACGATGTAGATCGCAATTATAAAAGTATACGCAGAAATTATTTTGATGGTAGAAACGGTGGCTGTGATGGTACAGTTGTGAATATAGTTTTCAAAAAAGATGTTATTCGTTTTATGGAAGAAGTAATTAACAAACTACTAAAGTCGTTTTTTGTTTCAAATGCCTAATTGTTAAATAAAACAACAATTTAATACCAAACAATCTATTTTTTTCTGATGATTATTCCTTTATAATATATCATAAATATTTAATTTTTCTTGATAAAAACATTGAAACCACTAAGCAAAGCCTGTAGCCAAGACTTTTCTTTATCGTTTCTTTATAGAATCGTCGATCAAAATGTATAGAATTGACATTAGACGAGTCGAACGTCAACGTCATATTCGCGATTTTTTAAGTCAATTCGATACATTTTGATCGGCGATTCTATAGAAAAGCGATAAAAAAAGGTCTTGGCTAAGGGGTCAGTCTTTTATGTAACATATTACAATGAAGTTTTTTTTACAAGGAACACTAAATAAAGAAAAATACTATTTATCAAAACTAGACCAATGTTTTCAAAAAATTCGTATTTTTCGAATTTTCAATTGGGTTGGGGCACCTCAAAACATCAAGACAAGTAAACCATATTTTGTATGCAGAATTTACTCATAACAAGGCAACTTTCTATTGTTATGCCATTAAAAAAAAATTGAAAAAAAAAAATTCTTCATACAAAATCGCTCCACCCTAATATAGATATCATAACATTATTAGTGTTAATTTTTAATAATTATAATTGGTGATTAAAATAATAATAATTCCAAACGACAGCATATTAGGCGAATACAAAAGATACGGCCCAACGCAGAGATGAAATTAATATACATTTATGTGGGAGTCATTTAAAATGCTTAAAAGGGCATAAAACCCTTAAAACGGCTTTGGCTCTTTCAAAGTACACAATATACACTTAGTTTACTGTACTTTGTATATTACATAATATTGTAACGATAACGATCTAAAACATAATGTTAGCGGCAGTCTAGTGACGTCTTAAAATATACAGTGTTGGCTGTAAAAGTACCAGCGATGACAGATTAACTTATTCTTCACTCTTAAATAAAAATAAAAAAAATTATAAAAAAATTATGGCGCAGGGACGCTTGCACATACAAACTGAAATAAAAGACGGGTTGCACTCCGGGAGTGCCGGCAGAAGTGAAAACTTGATTATTAACGTTGTGCATTATTTTTTTTTTACCCATTTTTTATGAAAATCGATTTTTAAAAAATCGTTTTTTTAAATTAAACGAAACCCTTACAATCGATTAAATTTTAAACCCATTTTTTATGAAAATCGATTTTTAAAAACTCGATTTTTTTAATTAATCGAAACCCTTACAATTTTTTTAACCCATTTTTTATGAAAATCGATTTTAAAAAAATCGTTTTTTTTAATTAATCGAAACCCTTACAATCGATTACATTTTTAACCCATTTATTATGAAAATCGATTTTTAAAAAATCGATTTTTTTAAATAATCGAAACCCGATTAAAATCGAAATCGATTAAAAAATATCGACAATCGAAAAAAACAATCGATTGTTCGATTAATCGATTTCGATGTTACAACACTGTACTCTCCAACCGTCTTACGGTTTTTCGATCAGCACGAGAATCTGACGCGAGTTTCACAGTTTTTACCCATCCCATAAAAGTGCTCAACGCCGCTAAAGAAGTTTTCACTTCAAAAACTCTTTCAGTGCAGTGTTGTCTGGCACATTATAAAATATTTTTTTTTCTTAAATTTGTTTTGCAGGGTTTACTGTATACTGTATAAATGTCTACTAAATCCATTCTAATATTTTAAATACAAAAGTGCCTATGTTTTAACTCTTCACGCTGAAACCATTGAACCGATTTTGATGAAATTTGGTCTGGATATTGGATATAATATGGTTCACGAGCGATAAACGAATACGATACTTTACGATACGATAAACTAGTTAATCTTATAAATATTAAAATTACTTTTAGCTTATATCTAAGTATAAACCAATTTAGTAATATGAATTCAAAGGATATTGGATATGTTTTTGCTCTCGTTGTAAGTAATATTATGCAGATAAAAGAGTGACATTTATGTAAGATTTATTATACCGAAAAGACGCGAACGCGAGCAAGGGTTTGCATATAAGTACTTGTAGCTTGGGTTTGTTTTGTGTCGTAGCTAAGGCTTTAAGGATTTCCCTTGCTTGAAATAAAAAAAAAACAAGCTGTTAAGGTAGCTTGGAAACAGCTATAAAAACAGCATTTGCACATTTAGCCATAAATTATAAAATATGTTACTTTATATTTTAATCATCCCATCATCCAATTTCTTCGATGGTACATCTAAAACATGGAGATTTCATTTCACGTAACTTTTCCGTGAATAAAGTTGTAAACAAGAAGTTCTGCTATGCAAAAATAGATGGGCAATATTGTATCGATTTTATTTCGGCAATATTCGGCGGAGGTCGGATAATTTCGGAGTAGGTCGCTAGGTTAGTTAGTGCAAATACAAATTGAATAATGTGCTCCCAAATTGATTTTCAATATAATTTTAGCGGCCTTTGTGTTGAATTTGCTGCAAATAATAATATACGAACTATACAGACTTGACGTCATAGAATTTAGAACCGTACTAAATACTAACATTTACTTATTGCTATGACAAAATTGTTTTAAAGTAATAATTGGCCAAGTGCGAGTGGGAGTGGCGTACGAAGGGTTTGTACCTTTAAAGAATAAATTGTATTTTTTGTATTTACTTAATAATTTATTTGTTATTAAGGTATATATTCAACTGAGACTGTTTCATTTCAAGTGCCTGCCTGTTTCCATTATTAACAGGGGCGTGCACAAGGATATGATACAGGGTAAGCAGAGTAGTCGATCACTGAACAAAGTCTAACAAAGGCTAAAGAATCCAGCCTACAAAGGTTTACCTTGGCCTATAATAGATAAAATGGTCGGAAAAAATCTTGATATCGTGATCTCGCCAGCGACGGCCATTTTTAGTGCGCCATCTATATATATAAACTAAATATTCGCTCACTTCGTCACTAATAATAAACTAATATTAAACGCCGACAACGCAGCTAGCGACATCTATTGATAGCATTGTGAACATATTACCTATTACAGTTACAAAAACTTTTTCTTTTACAACTTTTTCATTTTTATATCTAGTATATTTATAAGTACTCACCTAATCAGCTTAACTTTTGTCTTTTCACATAATCAAGGTTCCGGTTACTTGAGATCCGATCCATATTCCGATGTAAATAAACGCAAAATTTCGGCCACCACAAATATCTTATCCAAGTGAGTGATAGTTATGAATGTACGCAATTATTAATGTTAAATTGTTAAATATTATACAAACTTTCAGATTCAGAAAACTATAAAACCAAAAATAATAATATAATATAGTAACAGTGCTCGATCACATGAAAAAAGCAAATGGCCTCCCAAAACACAAAAAATTTCAGCTATGTAAAATGTAAACAAATATTATAAACCTCACAAAACAAAAATGCATAATGTACATATTATACGTAATTAGTTATATTTGCGTCTATTCATTTTACTCGGATTATATCCGATTGCTCACGACTATTCACGAGTAGTTCCGATCGCCATCGGCATGGCGCGGGTGCCCGCACCGGCCGCGGTGCGAGTGATGCCAACTGTTCAAAAATTTGCCCCTAAAGCAACTTGAAAACACATTGAATTTCAACCAGAACTCCCCAACTATTATTTAAATATATTATTTATTACTTGGGGTACTTTCCACTGAGAGATCAAAACGCTGAAAATACTACCTCAGCCGACCGCAATTATTGTGTTTGCGGCAAAAATGATCACTCATGATGTCATTATTTATATAAAAACAGTAATAAAAACCAAATAAATATACATTTTTGCTTAAAAAATTTCACGTCCATGAATATTATATAATATTTTTGCTCCCTAAAATACGCGCTATATATTTAATTTTTCCCTACTAAAAGTGGGATATCCCCATAGTTGGCAACACTGCTGGGGTCTGCTGCAGAGCTTGCAGTACATAATCGCATTCGATATTCATGGTTGTGTGCGTTTTCGGCTGTGTACGGACACACTCACACATACGCGCAAGGCAGGCCCCTTAGCACTGTGCCTATCTTGACCTCGCGTGAACCCGTTCGCGTGTGTACCTGATTACATGTAGCTATTTTATAAATTGAGGCGTTTTAAATGTATATATTTATTTTTTTACTTTATTTTTTACTATTATTATTAAAAAATTAACGTCATGAGTCATTTAAAAAGTACAAAAGTTAAATTAAAATATCTGTTAATGGCAAGCACTGCATTTCTGCCTACAAAGAGTGCACGCCCATGATTATTAATATCGAGTAATTGGGAAAAAATGCGTTTGTTAAATGGAAGCCCGCTAAAAAGAAGTCTTAGTAATAGAGTACCGTCTTACCCTTTTCGTGCGGAACGGCAAGACTAACAAAATGTAAAACTCATTTATTTTTAAAGATAATATCATAATTCACACCATACCTAAACAATGAATAAAAATGATAACAATATTATTAACAAAATATATGATTGAAGTGTGATTTGTGAAGTGCAAACTACAAGTTGCAGTACGGACAAACTTCACACAACTTGTATCGCGCTAGTTAAGCTGATTCAAAGCTTTATTATATTAGGGAACTTTCTTGCTCGTTACATTATGTGTGCTGCAGCTTTGCTCTCTATTTAGCAGTTTAAAATAATGTTCACTATAATTCCATTACTACGTGTTCCCGCGGGTTCGCATATAAGGTTAAATTCCACGGGAGGAATTATAGTCTAGATAGTTAAATAGAAATAATTATACGATTTTTGTTTAATTTTATCTATACTATACTTTAAACTTAATGTTAAATTTAATTAATAAATCAAATAAGTTGTTTTTGGAACTTATTCAAAGCAGAACAAAGAAACCTATGATTTCATCATTTGCGTTACCATAAACTGTCTCCACAATTTTGTTTCGAAATCTGACTGTAGTTGATTGACAGAGCCACTATTTTTGCTCATTTATTAACGATAGTTACCTACTGTATCGCAAATGGTTTGCAGTTGGTGCATTTTCAAAAGTACTGTCACACTTACCTGAAACAAGAGAAATATTCATTAAAATATTGTTATTTTAACAACAATAGTAATAATATATTGTACTTGATAATAATATTACAATTATTAGCAGTATACTGAAAATAGAACAATTCTCCTTGGAATTACATAATATAAATTATAATAATACAAAGTGTATTATTATAATATTATGTGTATGTCGCCTTATGGTTATATTGCCTTTGTAGGATAATAAATAATAATTTATTGTGAAAATAATAATAATATAATCTCGGAAATGTAAGCCGTAGAATGCGCAGTTAAAATAATTTACATTCCGACCTAATTTCCATTAGAAAATTAAGTAATTAATAAAGACCCGCGCGTCTGTTTGTTGAGGCATTTCGTTGTGATTCAATATTATTTGATTTGAATAATTTAAAAATCGTTGTTAGAAACATACTAATAACATACAATATCATATTTTCTGCTAAAATTATATTATTAATTAAGTATTTAAATAATATTTTGTACGATGTTGAATCATGAATGTCAGTGCATCTATCTTCAAACTTAAAATTTATCGTTATTGATGGTATGCCAATCGAAGTATGGAAATACTCTGAATTTCAGAAAAACGGAATAGTTTAAAAATACATATCGTAGAAAATACGGTTCCTAAGCGATATAAGAGTTTTTACGCTACACAACTTATTATAATGTAGAGATTCACACTGACTTCGTGCCAAAACCGCAACCGCCCTCTACCCAATATACTACGATCTAAATATTGATAAATAATAGTGGGCCTGTATCACCACTTCCTGATAAAGTGCCGGATAGGCTATCCACAACTTATTTGACAGATTCTCCAGACTATAATATTATATGTCAAGTTAAGTGGTGGATAGCCTATCCGGCATACGTGCCAACGACAACTTCCTGATAAGTCAGGAAGCAATATTAAAATAATAGTATCTGAAACATTTTTGATGTACACATAATCTATATATATAAATGGATTTTCAAATGTGTTAGTCGCGCTAAAACTCGGAAACGGCTGAACGGATTGGGCTGATTTTAGTCTTAAAATATTCGTAGAAGTCCAGGGATGGTTTTAAAGTGACGCGAAGTTCACCGGGACAGCTATCTATATATATATATATATATATATATATATATATATATATATATATATATATATATATATATATATATATATATATATATATATATATATATATATATATATATATATATATATATATATATATATATATATATATATATATATATATATATATATATATATATATATATATATATATATATATATATATATAGATAGCTGTCCCGGTGAACTTCGCGTATATATGCGCTAAAACTCGAAAACAGCTGAACGGATTGGGCTGATTTTGGTCTTAAAATATTTGTAGAAGTCCAGGGAAGGTTTTTAAGTGACACGAAGTTCACCGGGACAGCTAGTATAAATTATAAATGTACAAATGAGGATATAAATACATATTATTCTAATTAAAAATATAAAATTCGCGTGTCGCAGTGTTTGTTGCCAAACTATTATGTAACGGCTGAACCAATTTTGATGATACAGGCCATCGGATATTCAATCAACTCTTGAGTTAAGTGTGTATGTGGTTTTGTTACATCTCAAACGTAAATCGCTAATTCCATGTAGATGAAATTTGCCATAGAGATACTTAAAGGAGCGGGAAAGAACATAGTATTGTTTTAATTGCAGCAGAATGGACGGTTCCCGCAAGATCGGTTTTCTAGTCCTCCTACCTTAATTCTGATTAATTTTATTGCGGGTTCCAAGAGAAATTTAGCTGTTCCCTTGGGCAGAGTCAGATCCATGAGTTCATATCAAAGGGCCTCATGACTCAGAGACATTCAATTAAAACTAACCTTCAATATAATAATGAAGAGTTTGACAGAATAATGTACGTCAAAATTTTAATTTAATTACATTTAAGTAATTGATGTTCCTCTCTGAGTGCATCACCACCAGGTATAGTCCGTGCGATCCACGAAGACCGCGCCCCACCAATTTTTAGGTGAGCGTGAGCATCTTTCCCTTTGACCGTGACACTTTCTCCTAAGGGCGTGTTCATATGACTACGCGCACAATCCGCGTACACGCAACAACCGTCTTTTCACCGCGTACACGCAGCTACCGCGCAGCGACCGCGCAGCCACCGCGCAGAGACCGCGCAGCCACCACGCAGCGTCCACTCGGTTGCTAGGGTATCCATAAATTCACCTGCAGTTTACTAACGGAATTCAGAACTCAAACACGTGTTTGCCATGTACTCCGCGAAAAAGCTCATAATTTTGTATTACTTGTACAAAAAATGGAAAAATGAAGAGAATGTGAGAAAACATTGGGTGCATCCTATTTTGACCCGACGACATATAAGTGGTGAATATCACACATTATACATGGAACTTCGAGAAGACGGAAAGGAATTTGAAAAATATTTTCGAATGAAAATATTTCGCATCCGTCGCGCGGTCTCAAAGGGAATGAGTAATGACAGACACACTAGCCGCGCGGGCGGTGATCGTAGACTGCTCTGTCGCTGCGCGTAGGCTGTGCGGTGGCTGAGCGTACGCTGCGCGGTCGCTGCACGTTCGCTGCGCGTACGCGGTTTTTGTGGAAATATTTAAAAATAAGCTTTATGTAATTAGCATAGAACCTCAAACTGCATTAACGTTTGGGAAAACACGCGACGCGCGCTGAATCCGCGCGCGCAAAAAACGCGCACGTGTGAACACAGCCGTATTGTTCTATTTATTGTAGTGTGCGCGTGCACTCCATAGTAATTAGTGTGTACCGATAACACTCAAACATTGGTGAAAGCTTGCACACAACTCATGTACTATAGACGATTAGGAGGAATAGTGGGGCGCGTCTTCGTGGATTGCACGGACTATACCTAACTGGGTTTATCTGCCTGTCCTAATATTATTATTTGTTCTGAGGTTACATTGATTCTTGCTAGTTAGCTCGTTTTCGAGAACTAGATAAATGTTTCAATAATTACTGAAGTGGAAAATGACGAGAAACACTTAGTGAAATTCTGAGGTATTAATCTCCAATTAATTGGTTATTGATTCTCTCAGATATAATTAGTAGGGTTAATTGAAAACTGGTACCCTCTTCAAGTTTTTGTACCTGATTAGGGATATAAATATTTTGCTTTTTGAAGGTACACCGATTTCGAAATGTTAAACTGAAAATAAGGTTTTAAAAAACTTTAAACATTTTTTTCTAATAAATGTACCCAGTAGTATAGTGTCTATTTGCTTCGTTGTGTGTGTGCGCTGGTTGGTCGACTTGTGGCAGACCAACCAACGCCACAATTGTAGATCGCAATATAGAATTTTTCTAAGCTTGCTATATTAAAAACCTACTACAACTAAAATCGCTATGGTAAGGATTAAAGCATCACTCAGCATACCACCTCGGTCGGTCGGAAGAAATTTTTTGTAAGGCTTCCACTCTTTGGCTCACATTGTAAATAAGTAGATAATGCTGAATCTATTTAAAATCCGAAACCGGCAGCTTCTAACAAGGCAATGGAATGTTCATTTTAAACTTTTAATTATTTCAGATCACAAACTTCGGCTGACTAAAAAGTACGAAACGAGATTGCTGTTTCGACCGTTCGTATATTCGTTCTTTTTTCAAAAAACTTTTCAACACAGAGAGCAATCCTGGGCTATTTGGAAAAGTTTTACAATATCCCAACTTTATTCGCTAATATGGTACATGTAAATATAATCTACTATTCTGTAAACATAATATCCGGTATGTTTCATAAAAACAATATAAACTGCACATAAGTACCGGACATTATTATTCCGAAGGATTCGTTCACACCATAATGCAACACGATTCGTTTATACACGTTATATACAAAATATAAATACACATTATGTAGAGATTTCACAAGCCCCGCGCGAGCACCGGTGCTCGCGATAACAATTGAAAGGCTATTGTGTCTCATTTTTCCACGATCGAAGGATTCAACTTCATTCAGTGAGATATCGGGAAATATTTCCCAATAAATTAAGACAAGACTTGAAGGCCTTTTAGTATTAAAAGTTTGATCTACTACCTTAAACGTGGCGCAAATGGTTCTAAGAAACCGCACGTGTATGCTTTAAACATTAACTCTTCAAAGAGAACAAGTGTACTGTGGAAATGCAGTTGAAAAAATAGTTCCTCTTTTGAGGTAATTTGTTCTGCGCACTGTACTCTCTAGTCGAGGCGTATGAAGCCTTCCCGAGTCCCTCGGCTTACGTTTAGGCATTTAACCTAAATTTCAATCGCGCTATGCTTTTCATTCGTAAGATAAAATTCTGGATAATCTTCGGCGCATTTCATCTTTTATAAATTCGAGAGCTGCGGCATCTGGGGATTTCTATTCTTTAAATTCACGGAAAGAATCACAATACTTGAAATACAACATGTTCTGTGTTCTTTATGACAAAATTTTGATAAGAAATAGCAGATCTAATACATTATTGGGTGTAATTTTTTCTCTTCTATCCATTTCTCTAATAAAATTATATTACAGAAATTATGCTCACAATAAAGCAAATAAAAATATTTTCAGTAATATTAATATTTTATTCTATTTTTAAAGGGTAACCTTAAAAAATATGGGAAAACCTGCAAAGTAACTCAGTCAATTAATAACAGTCAATATCAGAGTTCATTTTCCTATCGGCGAATCGTCGACGGATTTCTTTCCATTACTTTTTACCTTCAAGTTAATTAAATATTTAATAATCCAGCGCTATTCCCTAGATTCTAAAAGAAACAGGGTAGAGATCAATTAGGGGTCTTGCTCCAAGAAACTCGCTGTATGACCTAATAAATCTAGTTATAAAGAACTAACTGACGTCTAACTTTAGAGCTAGACGAATTAATGTAGATATTTTAGGTGAATTTTTAACTGCCTTGACTGTAAAAATATATTGTGTAATGGTTTGATACTAGAGTACTGTAATATTATTACTGTAATATTATATTATATAACTTACTGTTGATATTATTACTGTAATATTATATTATATAACTTACTGTTGATATTATTACTGTAATATTATATTGAATATAATATATTATCATAGTCGCAGAAATAATCATATTGGCATAGTTTTTTTTACGAATTTTTTTTGCGTAAATTATTCCTGTGCTTTTTTTGAGTGCATGAAAAGTAAACTGCGTTAAAATAAATTTATAATATTATTATTATCATTACATTAGTCATCGTTTATATCATAAGATTTGTTATTGAAGTAAACTAATTGGAATCTTAATAAAACTTCACAGCGGCCCAGAGGGGATATATGTGTGTCATAACTTCAATTTAAATTATGACTACAATCCCACGAGAAATTAGTAAACTTATTATTTAGTTAAGTGGGAAATGTGTATATCATGTAAACATATTTTACTACACATCTACCCAGCTACCCGGGACTCAAAGTAATATATTATACAACCTACATACTCATTCAAATCGGTGCATGAAAACTTTCAAATTCATAAAATATTCAGTATAATATTAATTATGAATTTTTGTGATGCATCCGTAGATATAACTGCATCTTTTAGCGGTGAGCCCAAACATGAAAAGTACCTAGCCCCAACTTTATATCAATTTTCACAGCTCTCTACTGACACATTATTAAATTTTGTTCTAAAGGCAAATCATGTCATGAATTTTACAAGAATTCCTCCGTTCTATGTACAACATGGGATGAATAATGCAAGTGCGGGTAGGTCATCATACGTATATGATGCTGACAGCTTCGGTGCTCGCAGAGAATTTAGATTCCTCTCAGTAACTAGGGTAAGATGCATGATACCTACAATATGTATGAGGAATGAACAAATAAAAGCTGCCATAATATCGTTCACATTTAAAATTAAAGTCGTTGGAAAAATATTTATTACTGTGTAAAGAGGTGTGTGCACAACATTGATAAAACCGAACAGTTTCTTAATTTTACTTTTCACTAGGGTTCCTAAAAATCTTTACCCCTTTATTTATTACGACCAAACCTTCGAGAAGGGAGCGTATTTCCTCTTAAATGGTCGGCAACGCACTAGCAACTCTGCTAACTCTTATGATGTTGCGAGCGTCCATGGGCGACGGTAGTTGCTTTTCATCACCCGTTTGTTTCTGCATCCCGTAATTTTATTTAAAATACTATGCAGGTACTAATAAAAAGTGTCGAGGTCAAATAGCGTTCTCCTTTCGCAATGCCGAACGTGCCATAAGGAACTTCGTTCCAAAAAATCATTGACGAATAAAAAATAGCGATGACAAAAACAGTTTGCATTGATTTCCACGTAAATAAAGCTTCTTGCTATGTTGTGTAAACGTTTTTATCGCGTCTTCCTTAGCCAATAAGTTATCTGGTCGGGTGTCACGTAACATCCATCTTTTACGATTTCATCCAAGCGGCGTGTCGCGCCCCCAATATATTTTACTACAGTATTTAATATCCAATAAAACTTCTGTTTTTACTGGCGATAACGGGTTTCGTGTTTGGAAATGCTTACGACAAGTTTTATTTTAAACCGTCATAATATTTTATGCGAAATACGTACTCGTAATACTAAAAGTCATTATAAATTGTAGAACTTTGAGAGGTTTTCTCAGTGACTATCGTTGTATTTATAAAATGAACTCCTCCTATATAACATTTATATGTATTTTAAGCCTTTTAAAGTAAGCTTAGTTATTAAAACGTGTATTATGAGATTAATTATGAGAACATTCAAAAACCGTTTTAATTTTTCTATCTTACATAAGGAAAGTTTAAAATTTAAGGCTTTTCCGCAAATCTAATGTAGAGTTTTCACGTTGACTTATAATTTGATGAAATACAAGAGATTATGAATGTATAGAGAAGCTTATTATTAATTATTGTCTAAGATTATCCATGGTTACCGTCGATTGTGCATGCTATAGACCTTTTTGGCCTGTTATCCTTATGACCTAACTAGGGTCTCTAATTTTACCTCTCCTCCCAACGTTAAAATAACAATATTATAGAATTATGTAGTATTTATTAAGTAAATATAAAAATATAAAAATTACAATTGACACATAAACAATTTAGGCATTTATACTCACTAATAATTACAGTCACAAGCTCGGATTAAACTATGTAATTTCTAAAATTAGAAAACATAAAATAAATTCAAGGTTAGGAACCAATACTATAGACTCGCAATCTTGGTTTTCCATCATCGCACAACGTGTAGCGGTCTTTAGTGTGACGTTAAAATACAAATTTGAACATTTCAATTTTCGTTTTTCGCCGTAAAACATGTTTCCACTTGTAAAATATGGCAGCTATTCGTTGTATTGACACTGAAACATATGAACTTTTGCGCTGACCGTACAACAATGAAATGCATGTTCCATTTAATATAGGTCAGTCCAAATCAACTTTTTAGTTTCTTTACTGAAACCCACATATCGTTTAACAATGGTCCAGTCGATATCTGAACTATAACTAGAGCCAATAGGCAACCGGATTTTAAAAGTACTGTTAAGGCACGCGTACATTTTGACCACGTGCAGCGGGGCAGGGCGCATTTTCATACAAGTTTTATGACCCATCGCATACTTTCGTCAAAATGTGCGCGGACCTTTATAGCACACATAAAGTGGGTAACATAAAGAACGAGACTACATATTTTGATTTACTACTAATTGTTTTCCGCAACTCCGTACGTGCAAAATAAATTCTGAAAACATACATAACTAGACAACCGCGACGCCCGCAACTCCGTTGCACCAAAATTCGTTTATCGCGCGGGAACCGTACATTTTTTCGGGATAAAAAGTATCCTATGTCCTTTCTTAGGACTCAAAGTATCTCCACCAAATTTCAGCTAAATCGGTTCAGCGGTTTGGGCGTGAAGAGGTAACAGACAGACAGACAGACAGACGGACAGACAGACAGACACACTTTCTCATTTACAATATTAGTATGGATGGATTAACTACCACTAATGGAAGCCTATGCTCCACATCGCGGTCATCTCCCTATTCTATCTAAATATTATATATAACTCAAAGGTGACTGACTGACTGACCGACTGACATAGTGATCTATCAACGCACAGCCCAAACCACTGGATGGATCGTGCTGAAATTTGGCATGCAGGTAGATGTTATAACGTAGGCATCCACTAAGAAAGGATTTTGATAAATTTCACTCCTAAGGGAATAAAATAGGGGATGAAAGATTGTATATAATAATACTTCTTTACGCGAGCGAAGACGCGGGCGAAAGCTAGTATTTTCTTAAATTCGGTAAGTTTCTGCATCAAACGAGGCTTATTTATACACCGGTTGACTTTTCGTTTAACTTTATGTCCTTCGTTATTACCCCTCTTTGTTTAAATACTTTCTGCCATCCCATCCAGGGTAAGGAACCAGCCCTCCATTAGCCCACGGATGTACGCATTTGTTTTAAGTGTTATGGCGCTACAAAACTATGTAAATGTAAACTGTGTAGAGTAACAGCCTCCCGAGCTAATGCCCTAATTCCCGAGATCATATCTAAAGTTTTCCACTCAACACAGATACTCTACGTGAGTGGTTAATTTTGCAAAATAAGAAATGTAAAAGTACCAACTATTTATGTTATGTAGACGCTCTATACAAACTACTTATCTAAACTGTTTATCTTGTTTTTTTTTACACTTCTTTGTCTGAACGCCGATAAGATATCGAGTAAATGAAAGTAAAAATTATAGTCCGTGCGGAACTAGTCGGCCGCTCTGCCTGTATGTTCACATGCCGGCAGAGCGGCCAACTAGTTCCGCGCGGACTATAAATTAATAACACTATACTGTTCCAATTTCGGATAAGTACGTGATTTATGACAAATTTCGCCTCGTTATAATCTCATAATGCTACAGTTAATATTATCCCCGTGTCTCCCTAAAGTTTATTAAGTATCACGCATAATAATAGAATAATATTAAAGACTTAAGTCCCCAGGGGCGAATCCTGAAAAATCTTATTACGACAGCCAACAAGGTATTTTTATTAAATCGTTATCTTTCCTCTGAGCCACTTTCTGAAAACATAAGCGATAAACACAAGGGTTTTTATGTAATTTCGCATCACGTTATTTTAGTCTTCACAACAGATTAAAACTTTGTTTCAAACAAAAGACGTCTCAGTATAGGAATATAATATTTATTCTCATTATATATGACTGAAACGCTTTGGTCTGAGTATATTTATCTGATTTTCAACAATACTAGTGGATATTTTGTTTGATGAATAAGATTAATCTCATTCGTAAAATTAAATCACTCTATTAGATTATTCGATTATTTTTACATATTTTACATTAACTTCAAGAGCATATTATAATATTCATGTTTCGTTGAACAATAGAAAGAGCAAGAACAAGATAAAGAGTATCAGGATATTGTTCAAGAGGTATATCTGTAACTAGATGACGCCCGCAACTCCGTTGCGCCAAAATTCGTTTATCGCGCGGGAACCGTACATTTTTTCGGGATAAAAAGTATCCTATGTCCTTTCGCGGGACTCAAAGTATCGCCATACCAAATTTCAGCGAAATCGGTTCAGCGGTTTGGGCGTGAAGAGGTAACAGACAGACAGACGGACAGACAGACGGACAGACAGACACACTTTCACATTTATAATATTAGTATGAAAGTATGAATGGAAGTATGGATACACGAGTCACCTAATAATATGCATATTTTAATTTTGTATGATTCTAACCATCTAGCTTATGAACCATGTTAAGTTATTAAATTAGGTTAGCAGTATGTGGTATAATGCATTAACTATGCACATGCATTTAGTGGTATTGGCTGGCGGCTAGCCGTTTGTAGCTGTCATGTCACGCGAGCATCGTGACAGAGGGTCTCGTATCGCCGCGCAGACCTATAAACCTGTCACGGTCGGAGAGGCAATGATTCATTACACTGACATGTCACTAGCACCTATTTATGTTTTCCTAGTACTTTTATTTTGATATTTTGGATACTATAATCTACTTTATTTGAAAATGTAATCTGGTCATCTATAATAGAGAGAAGTTTTGCAAATTAATTTAATGCTAAGCACTGACATACGGTTTTGCTCGATAGTTTTACTCGAAATCGAGCAAAAACTACCGTGTGGACCGCAAAACTCACAGCTCGAAGGCTCGCATCGAGCCAGTTTGAAGGCTCGAATCGAGCCGGCTTGACAAATTTTTTGACACTAGTTTTTATTATTCGTAGCTAATTTCCTTCGAACTGGAGTAAAACTATCGAGTAATGCTGAATGTGTGGACGAAAGCCCGAGCCGTGGTTTTTACTCTACGTGATTGCTCGATCGAGCAAAACCGTATGTGAGTACTACTTTCTTATTTTCTTGGGTCGACGTACGGCCTAATCTACGTACGGCCTACTCTATGAGAGAAAGAGACAGCAGCTAACTATTAGACTCATAAACCTATAATGCACAGTATATTATAAGTCTATATGATAAGACTTTATTTTTCTAAGAGGGCATTTCTATAGATCATAGACTATAGAGTATAATATTATGTCAGTGCTGACGTGTATCCTAGCCTCTTGAAATAGATGAATTCTAGCAAAATTATAGAAAAGATTATCTACTGCTACCAATGCTACGATATATTTTATCAAATTATTATTTATATAAGATTGATATTTT
The DNA here is from genome assembly GCA_963422495.1 of Polyommatus iphigenia. Lineage (NCBI taxonomy): Eukaryota > Metazoa > Arthropoda > Insecta > Lepidoptera > Lycaenidae > Polyommatus > Polyommatus iphigenia. Next base: position 8,079,417 of record OY730184.1, read on the forward strand.
TCCTTTGTTTCATTTCGACAAAGATAACCGAAAACGTAACATAATTTCTTCTCACTTTTGAACGTATGAAACCTAAAATAAAGAATAATTTAGGTGACGCTGACTTACAAAGAATATATCGCAAATAATAAAGCTAACTAAGCTCGCACTCAAACTGGGGTTTCGCTCATCTATACATATAATAAAACTGTAGAAATGACGATTCTGTACATTAAAGATATTCAAAAAATAATAAGCGGAAGGGTGTCACTACATCGCTATACAAGCCAAAAATGTGGTCAGTTTTTTTGTCTGTCTGTCTGTCTGTCTGTCTGTCTGTCTAGCTGTCTGTCTGTCTGTCTATCTGTATGTTTGTTCCACTATCACACGAAAACTACTGATCCGATTTGAATGCGGTTTTCACAGATATATTTGTCTTCTTCCAACTTAATATCTGGTGTATAAAATTTTTTGCCCCCACCCCTCTGAAGGGACAAAAGAGGGGGTCAGATTTTGTATAAGACTTTTGCTTTAACACGAAAACTACTGATCCGATTTGAATGCGGTTTTCGCAGATATATTTGTCTTCTTCCAACTTAACATCTGGTGTATAAAAAAATCCCCCTACCCCTCTAACGGGACGAAAGAGGGGGTCAGATTTCGTATAAGACTTTTGCTTTAACACGAAAACTACTGATCTGATTTGCATACGGTTTTCGCAGATATATTTGCCTTCTTCTAACTCAACATCTGGTGTATAAAAATCACCCCCCCCCCCTCCCCCACCAAAGAGAGGGTCAGATTTTGTATTAAGTAAACTTTTTTCTTTAATGGACTTACTTTATATTATTAACTGTTTTTTCAACTTAACATCTGGTGCTACATAACATTTTTCCCCCCACCCCTCTTAGGGGACAAAAGAGGGGGTAAGATTTTGTATGCTGATGAAGTAGAAATACTTTAAATGGCAAAACAACATTTGCCGGGACAGCTAGTGTAACATAAAACGTTTTAAGCGTTTACTACCTCTATAAATCTCTTGAGGAAACTTTACAGAAGCCATAACTTTTTACCTTATTTCAGCACTTCGTATTTCTTAAATATATCCAGAAAGTTACCGGAGAGAATCCCAACTTTGGGTGATCAGATAATGATAGTACAATGTAACATAGCGCTACGTATAATAATCGACATAGGCTACTGCTTTCATAATAATAATTATAATCAGTAGTTCAGTTTGTAAGAGTCCACTTTGGCACGGATGGATCAAATCGACATGATCAGATAAGAATCTAAGACATGAGTGGATGAAGCGGATAAGTAAGTTTTTAAGACCGGGAAAATGATTTAAATACCGGACCGGAAAAATATATTAGCTAGAAGTTATAGGTAAGTTACAAGGTTTGTTCAAATACCCGGTTCATTTACTCAACATGAGCGGATTTGAAAAAAACCTTGTAACTTGCCTACTTCAATAAAAATAATAGTTTCTTGAATTTGACAAAACTTATCTCTAAGTAACTAACGCTATGCCTACTTAACTTCAAATAGCTACCTAGCCTTGTACTTTTAGCTTAGTGTTAAACAATATGTTAATATAGCTGCAGAGGAAAGGCCGAGTGAAGTGGTTATTATGGAGCAAATTGCGACCTGCCGGCAGCTACAAGATATTAACTACGTAGTTAACGGAAAATGACAACCTGACAGATTTGGTTTCACTAAACATAATGCGTACTATCATATAAGTTTGTAAGCATATTCCTTTTTTTTTTCAAAGTATGTGCAATGTACTAATGAACCATCGAAAAAATTGATTCATAGACAGTTAACGGACCTACGTCATTTGATCTGACTATGTCAATTTATCAAATTTGTTTGACAAACATGTTTGACGTAATTTACGTTTTCATCAAACAGCAGCGCAGTGGAAACAAATGTGCATCAAACAAGTTTGTCAAACAATTAGCTAGAATCGGTTTGAGATCATGATATCTAGTTTGACAAATACAGCGGTACACGTTGTTCAAACACGTTTGTAAAACGCTACGCCAGTGAAAATTTTCTTCAAACAGGTCAAACACGTAGTTTGTTTGACAAGTACGCTTCAAACAAAGCTGTACACTATCAAACTGTTTGACAAACACGTAAAATTTGACAAACAATTTGATCGTTTGCGGGGTACTGAGATAAACTACGATAACATGGCGCGCCCCTCCAAAATTCAAAACGTTTGAAAGGAAACTATATTTTGTGAAAATATATACATAGTGAAATATTAGGCTTTGTCCACATCGGATCATTTACGGCGCGATGATCGCGACGGAGAACTGATCGGAGATCTGATCGCGCATATGATCAGATGTGGACAAAGCCTTACGAGTACTGGTTGATTGGTTGAATACTTGCAACTACATACAAACTTTTTCATAATGATGTGACTACACACATTGAAACAGTAATTAGGAGGGGCGCGCCATGTTATTGTAGTTTATCTCTAGTTATCTATAGGCTGGGTTTGTTCATAACACGACCAATCTACGTAGGTCCGCCATCTGCCTATATGAATGATTCATATAAAAAAATCATAATGAATCAACTTGTCTTATATATAGTACGATGTAGTAATAATATTCAAAGATATTAAATACAAAAAATAACCATTATTAATTGGAAATATGGAAATATGAGCACACAATTACACCAGAGGAGCAAAATCCTAATTTATATTAAACATTTAATTTTATGTGGATACTCAAGCAATGCGTTTCTTTATTATTACAAGATGCCGAAACTTTGTATAAAGTTAGGTAAGAAAATTCAATAATTAAAACAATATCAAAGTCAACCCTTCCAAGGACCATTCGATAAAGTTGTCCCTTCAGTACACTACGCAGAATTTCAACGGTCTACAAAATTATTATTGCTTATAGTTAAGAACTTGGACCTTCAAGTTAGGTTTGCAGAAATAATTTTGTATTGCTAAATTGTGTATCTTTATCTTTCGTATTATAAAGTTTTATACTGTCATTGGCTCTAAACACACTAGGCTGAATTACGCCGGCGTAAATTCCGCCGCGTTTACGCCGCGTTTCAAACTCATACAAAATACTTGCGGAACGCGAGAGACGACACACTATTCCGTCGCGTATTTGTATGCGTTTGACATTTGCGGCAGAATTTACGCCGGCGTTATTCAGCATAGTGTGTTTAGACACATTGGCCTTAAGTTTTTCTGAGTCACATTATTACATTCATTTGGTGCTCAAAAAGAGGGTTACCTGGAATTTTTTCCGGGAGTTTTGAAAATTGATGATTTTAAAGATTTCGACGTGCTCTTTTTGAATTTTCACTTTGCCACCTCGTATCTTTGCCGCTCGCGCCGCCATATTGGAAAAATGGCGTTCAAATACAGTTTTTTGAGAATAACTCCGTTCCAACTCATTTTACGATGAAAATAGTTATGTAATACATTAAACGAGAGAACATTTCCTACACTTTATGTATTAACCGTTTTTTTGTCAAATCAATAGTTTCAGCGTACGAGAGCCGCAAAGTTCACTCCAACACGCGTTTTGGCCAAATAACTTATTTCCACACCACCATGAGGTAGAGTAAGTGGCGCGGTTTTTAGGGTTCCGTGCCCAAAGGGTAAAAACGGGACCCTATTACTGAGACTTTGATGTCTGTCCGTCTGTCCGTCTGTCCGTCTCGTCTGTCCGTCTGTCTCCAGGCTGTAACTCAAGAACGGTAATAGCTAGAGAGTTTAAATTTTCACAGATTATATATTTTTGTTGCCGCTATAACAACAAATACTAAAAACAAAATAAATTAAATATTTAAGGGGGGCTCCCATACAACAAACGTGATTTTTCAAACATTTTTTTGCTCGGTATCAATGATGATAATAGGTAGGCACTTGGAATTTTCACAAAGGCCTTAATTATATGTGAACTTTAATAATTAGTAATAATATTTAAATAAAATAAAAATTTAAGTGGGGCTCCCATACAAAAAACACAATTTTTGGCCTATTTTTGCTCTATAACGGTACGGAACCCTTCGTGCGCGAGTCCGACTCGCATTTGGCCGATTATTGTTAGTATCGTCTTCGGTACTGAGCGGAATGTCACAAATGGAAATTTTTTCCACGTCATCCGCGATGGAATCATCAGCACCGTTGTAGTCCTCTTGTTCCTCGATTTTATCATACGTTTGCTCGAGAATAGAATCTGTTTCTTCCTCCTTATCGCTATCTTGTAGTGGAACGTGCGAATTATCACAGGTACCATTGCAATTGGTGCATAATATAACGGAGCACTTTAATCCAGCCTTTCTGCATCCACAGGCTCCCCGACATCTCTTTTTGCATTTGCAAGAAATGAGTTTCAACAAGGTTTCCGGAGCTGGGGCTCGAGCGTGGTAACAGGAATTAGTCCATTCTTGCTTTTTTCCATCCCCATTGCTCTGCGTTTTTTTCAACTCCATACCGTTGCTGAACCTGGTGATAGGTTCGGAATGAATGTTGTCGTGCTGCTGCTTCTGTCGGTGGCAACGATGCAATATTAAATTTATTTTTATATGCTGATTTTGTGAAACACGTAATATCTATAGTTGATTAACGATATACTTTTTACGCCACTATAACCGTATAACGCAAGGAGGAAGCGCTCTCCAGCTTTAGCAATAATCTCCGGATCGGCATTTTGGCTTATGAATACCTGGACAAACAAGAAGAAGTAGATCTTCTTATTCTTTTGATGGCTCTATCTACGCGTTCAAACATAATCAATAAATGTATATTCTCAAAGCAGGAAAAGGAAAAATTTCGTAACAAACATATTCAACAAAAGGTATCATAGATAAAACAGCCGCAGATAACATGTAATTCATGCACGCCTTCAGTGGCTGTGATACAACATCAGCACTCTTTAATCAAGGAAAAATAATATATACTAATGTACTCCGAAAAACCGAGATTCAAACGAGCTTGTCCAGGTATTCAAAAACCAAAATGCCGATCCGGAGATTATTGCTGAAGCTGGAGAGCACTTCCTCCTTGCGTTATACGGCAGATGTCGTGGAAGAAATTTCCATTTGTGACATTTCGCTCAGTACCGAAGACGATGAACTTTCAGAACCGGGTCCATCAAAACTAGCGAAGCAAAGGAGAATGAGCTACATTTTGTAATAGTGCATAATAAGTGGATTAGGCCTACTGGGGATACCACAAAAATAATCGGCCAAGTGCGAGTCGCACTCGCGCACGAACGGTTCCGTACCGTTATAGAGCAAAAATAGGCCAAAAATTGTATTGCACATAAATATAATAAAAATTGTGCCTACCTATTATCATCATTGATACCGAGCAAAAAAATGTTTGACAAATCACGTTTGTTGTATGGGAGCCCCCCTTAAATATTTAATTTATTTTGTTTTTAGTATTTGTTGTTATAGCGGCAACAAAAATACATACTCTGTGAAAATTTAAACTCTCTAGCTATTACCGTTCTTGAGTTAATACCTGGAGACAGATGGACAGACGGACAGACGAGACGAACAGACGGAGAGACGGACAGACATCAAAGTCTCAGTGCCGTTTTTAGGGTCCCGTTTTTACCCTTTGGGTATGGGACCCTAAAAACCGCGCCACTTACTCTACCTCATGGTGGTGTGGAAATAAGTTATTTGGCCAAAACGCGTGTTGGAGTGAACTTTGCGGCTCTCGTACGCTGAAACTATTGATTTCACAAAAAAACGGTTACTACATAAAGGAAATGTAGGAAATTTTCTCTAGTTTAATGTATTACATAACTATTTTCATCGTAAAATGAGTTGGAACGGAGTTATTCTCAAAAAACTGTATTTGACCGCCATTTTCCCAATATGGTGGCGCGAGCGGCAAAGATACGAGGTGGCAAAGTGAAAATTCGAAAAGAGCACGTCAAAATCTATAAAATCACCAATTTTCAAAACTCCCGGAAAACTTTCCAGGCAAAACTACCAAATTACTGTAGTATAAATATTAAATGTTTTATTTGCATTCTCTTCTATGTTTAAATAATGATAGAGGTATAAACTAATATTTAGATAATATTATGTAATAATATAATATTATGCTTTTGTTCATCTGAAAAACTAGTAATGAACTAAACTAGGCTTGATTTAAAGATAAATTTTGTACAATTATTCACTTTGCTAATTTGATAATTTAATAACTTTTTGTATTATATTTCTCATGTTAGTAAATTGTAATTCATAAGAGAAATAAAGATATCTTAAACCTAAAGATTATAATAAAACACTATTATTATATATAAAATATACTGCTCAGTCTTTTGGAAATTAAATTAAAATGGAGCAAATTTTTACAACCCAAAGCGTAAAGAACTCGAAAAGAAACAAAGTAAAAAGTTTACAAAACATAAAAAACAAAGAAAAAACACAGTTTTGAAAACTCTTTGTTAAAAACTGTTAATTAAAAGAAGCTAACGTGTGTCATTTTCTTTTATCCGCCTTTACAAAGAAACTTTTGTTTTAGTTACCTTTGTTTTATTTTCACAGTTATTTAAAGAATTTTTATTGAGTACAAAAGTATTTTGTTTGGATACATTTCTTATAAATACCCAATTACCCACCAATAAATACGAAAATGACTTATAAAGTCCGCGGATTATTATTAATACGGCTAACCATATCAATAATAAAATTATAAATTCTAAAATTTATAATTTTTGGGATGTTAATAATTTTATCATAAACTAGACAAAAATTTCGTTTTATTAGTCGTAACTTTTTGAATAGAAAGAAATAATACTCAAAATTTATTAAAACAAAGCTTTTCTTATTGGCGTCTGCAGTTAAACAAATGGGATACGATAACCCGCTCCGGGGTTGACATGCGAAGACATAAATACTTCAATCTCCAAGCGGATGACCATAGGTTTTCGGCGGACATTATACAGATTACGTTGTTAAATGTGATTTTAGTTTTGAAGTGAAATTCGATCATTTAATTTTGAATTGTTATGAAAATGTTTTCTTCACAATATATATACTAAGAAATTTACTATCAGAGAAGTTGATTCATAGGCAGATGGCGGGCCTACGTAATTTGGTCGCGTGTTTCAAACCTAGCTGAGAGATCACGACAAACATTGAATTAACATACCCCGACCAAGTGACGTAGGTCTACCATCTGCCTAGGAATCAGTTTCTTCGTTGGTACATCAATGGGCAGGCAATCCCTAAAGCACAAGAATTTATTTGTCTAGAGGCTACGCAATAAATAAGTTATTACTTATTTATGTAGTATATGTTTGTAATGTTCTTTAAAATATGTTATTAGGTACTCTTTTGTTGACAATAAACAATTATTCATCTATTTTTCATGTACGATTGAAAGTTATAATATGTTTCGTTAATCGTGTGTCAAAACATCATTAATACTCTTGTGTTGACGCAAAAGAACGGAACAGGCAACATGATCTTTATACACTGTTAACTTTACCAATCCTTGGCTAAGTTTGCACTAAAATAAGGTTTTTTTAGTTCTCTGTTTACTAAAAAACATTTTGAAATCGATAGTGCAGATCACGTTAAAAACTAAAACATATTAAATAGATGTATTTTTATACTCTATTTCCTATTTTTATACTATTTAAAAATTACTGAGGCGTAGATATTTCTCTAAGGAGCCAATTCAAGGAAGTTTAATAATAATCCGGATCTAAACTTCATATAATGCTGATGGTTTTGCAAAGTTTTGTCTTAATATAAAAGCCCAAAAGCGTGTTATTCATAAAGCGTTCAATTATTTAATTTTTATTAAATAATACGCCGTATACCAAGAATATTATTATGCTAAAACTTTACTTTGTTAAGAAAATAATGTAATATTATTTCTATCAGGATTTTTTATAAACCTAAATACTTTTACTCATACATGATATGCAATTCTTCTTCATAATATTGATAATATAATACATCACATTGAAGCATAGCTGCTTCAATTCACCTACCTGCAAAGTGACTTTAAGTCTTGCTTACCCACTTACTAATAAAACGGTCCTACTCTATGATATCCTATTGTATATTATTACTAAACGTTTCACGCGGCCACATATTATACAAATGACATTTTATCTTATATTATATATTATTAGGACTTAAATTACTAAAAGACGCCAATAACTTAAGAACCAATCCCAAGATACATCCTGCGATCAATCTTACATCAGTCGGAGATATCAGGCGCAGCGTAACCGGGGTAAACATCCAATACCACAATGCTGGAATGCTGCCAATGTCATCAACAAGTATGAGCCATTCACAGGACCGTTATTGAGGGTTACGTTATCGGAACGTAGCGCCACGTACATCAACGGAATTACGTCTACGTTATCGATTTGACTGACGCTGGTCTAATTCTGACTTATCAACAGCACGCATACGTTCCTGATGTTCGTATTATTACAGTATGTTGGGCGATTATAGTATGAAATATCAGTTTCGGGAGTAAGGCCACAGGTAATACAACAGTATGTGCTTAAATTTATTATTGGATACGTCTAATACCCGTGCAGCTCCGTAGTATTACATAATTGATAAGTAGGTACAAGGTCAGAAAAAAGTCAAATGTACTACAAAATATTTACAAAAATTGTGAGCTTTGTTTTAAAATAGAAAAATAGAAAATATGCTTAGAGCTTTGCATCAAATAAGTCTAGTAATAGTACGAAAGGATAGTATATTGAATTAACTAGCTATAAAAATACATTCTTGTATGTATCAGCAGTAACACACTCATAATAATATTAACTTCCTTCGAAAAAAGGACAGCAATGTTGTCATAAGTAATAAAGTGAACATGTGGTTTCTGTACGTAATACCCAATTATTATTTGCTTTCCAAGAAAGTACATTCACGAAAGGTTTTTACATGTAATCTATATTAACACTTCAAATAACGAGTATTTTATTTATTTCAAATCGTTCAAAACTACCTAACATTAGGCTTACATAAATAAACTGTACAATGAACGGAAATTTACAACCCTACTTAAATTACCCTACTTGAAAATTCACTACATTAGTATGTTATTGTAAAGTAATCACTTACACGTGGAACTTTAAATAGATAATTACCACGGCCTATCGAGTGAGCCACGTGAAATAACATTAAAAAAATATGTTTTCTCCTAAGTTAAGAAGTTACCGGAGGCCTAGGTAGAAAATCTTAAAAACCTAGGAATCGAATTGGTGTACTATGTACTAACTAACTCCGCTGGCTCAGCGACCCAAAGTGGATCTTGGCCTCCGAAATGAGCTTCCGCCATTGAGCCCTGTCCTGCGCTACCTCCTGCCAGTTACTGACTTGAAGGTCACGCAGGTCAGCCTCAACAGCATCTCTCCAGCGATACCTGGGTTGTCCAACTGGACGACGTCCTGCTGGACGGCCCTTGTACGCTCTTTTTACCCCGCGATCCTCTCCCATTCTTTCCACGTGTCCCAGCCAACGGAGTCGGTGAGCCTTTGTTTCTCTGATTATATTGGGTTGGGCCACCAGTTCTTCAATTTCGGCACTCTTCCGGATTCGCCAACAGCCGTCATTTGTTTTGGCTGGGCCCAGGATTTTTCTGAGGACTTTCCTTTCAGCGACTAGAAGTTTGTTCTCCTCCTTTTGTGTCAGCGTCCAAGGCTCACAGCCATACATTAGTATAGGCCGAATAATCGTGTTATAGATTCGGATTTTTGTATTTTTGCTGAGAAGCTTGGACACGAGCATCTTGTGAAGAGCTGCGCTGCATCGTAGGGCATTTTTAACGCGAATGTCAATTTCGTCCTCTCGACTGTTGGTGTCAGTCACAGTACACCCGAGGTACTTAAATTTGTGTACACCCCTATAAGTTGTATCTCCAACATGCAGGTCTTCACAAGGTATACGCGTGTTTTTGTAGCGTCTCATGTGGAGATACTCCGTTTTATCGTGGCTGATCCTGAGCCCTACCTTCTTCGCTTCAGTCTCCAAAGTTGTGATGGCCTCTATGACTTCTCCACGAGTTTCACCTAACAGGGCTAAGTCGTCTGCATACCCTATCACCTTATGCCTTCCATCCAGCTCCACGCCAAGTTCTAGATGTAAAACCTTTCTCAGAACGTATTCTAGCACCAAATTAAAGAGCATAGGCGACAAGGCATCCCCCTGCTTTAGACCAGTTGCGACTGTGAAGTCGTCCGTCAGCTCACCTCCAACCTTTACACGTAGGCTACACTCCGATGTCGCAACTCTAATCATCGTGACTATTTTGTCCGGGATATTGAAATATCTCAAAATGGAATACAGGGCATCTCTGTCAATACTGTCATAGGCTTTGGTGAAGTCCACGAACAATGAGAGGACCCCTTGGGCGTACTCCCATCTCTTTTCCATCACCTGCTTCAGTAGGAAGATTTGGTCAATTGTACTTCGGTTTCGGCGGAATCCACACTGATAATCACTAAGGATTTTTTCCGCGTAAGGTTCCAGCCTTTTAAGAAGCACATAAGACAAGATCTTGTAAGCGGTTGGAAGCAGAGTAATCCCGCGGTAGTTCGTGCACTTCTTTTTGCAGCCTTTTACTTTGCAGCTAGTACTATGTACATTGTACTATAATAGAAATTGATTCACATTGATTTGAACAGATCTACGGAATTTGGTAGTATTATTTTAAAGACATCCGCTCACAACTAACATTGGACAGGTCACAACTAACATTGGTTTGATATAACTCGACCAAATGATAAGTATAGGTCCACCCAGTAGTAGGTAGTAAGTATAGGCCAATGAATCAATCATTTCTTCGACGGTACATCAGAATATGATTTACTATCCCTAATCATCATGCGTTTCGCCAGCTCGTTTTCTGGTTAATCTCATTAAAAAAAAGCGTATTAGAATTCTCTGTGTGACGCAAGGGACAAAGGCATTAATATCATAGCTACAGTAAAAAGCGAGATACAAAATAATTTTAATATTCTAAATTGTTAGCTTCCATTGTGGAGCTGAAAATTACCTTTCTGTGCCGTTTTTATTTACTCGCGGAGCCGCCATGGAAAAGATTTCTTTTCGCGCTAAAACAAAAGGCTCTCGCAATTTGTGCTGAATTTTAAGGCGTTCTTAAATATTAGAAGGGTTTCAAGCGGACGAATTATCGCTAATTTCTGCAGTTGTACTTGAGGGTAATGAGTTGAACTTTTTAATTGCATTACACTTATTTGCATTAAACGGTAAATTTTTCACCCAATTGTAATCATTAAATTTAAACATTATATATTATAAATTTAATGTTTATTGTAGTCAGTAATTTTGTACTAAATTACACCCGCAACTTCGTTGCTATAAATTTTATCTAGGATATATGTCCTTTCCTGGGACTCAAAATATCTCCATACCAAACAACAAAACAGTTTCAACGGTTTGGCGCGATGAGGTCACAGACAGACAGATACACTTTCGCATTTATAATATTATGGATTACATAAATTATAGAACCTCAAAACGTGACACAAACTAGTTAACTAAAATTGTTCATTTAAAATGAATTCTCATTGGGAATTTATCACATTTATAACGTTAAGTAGGCAGGTGGTGACACAAGTGGGCATATAAAAGCGATAATGCGGTTAAAATTTTTAACAAGATGACCCACTGTTGTGGTCATTCCAACTGAATTAACATTAAATACTTTTAATAGCTAAGTATAAAAATTATTTGCTTTATTTATATGATTAAACTAGATGATACCCGCAACTCCGTTGCGCCAAAACTCGTTAATCGCGCGGGAACCGTACGTTTCTCCGGGATAAAAAGTATCCCATGTCCTTTCCCGGGACTCAAAGTATTACCATACCCAGCAAAATCAGTTCAGCGGTTGGGGCGTGAAGAGGTAGCAGACAGGCAGACACACTTTAGCATTTTATAATATTACACAGAAAAACACAGAAAGGTACCAGAAAGGTTCATTGCACAACAAAAGTTTATTCTTACTTAGTTAAAGTTTACTTTATCGATCATTCACATACTCTTGTTTTGAAAAATGAGCACTAATATTATGGACCAAGAGCAATAAAACGAAGTTAAGCATTATATAAGATGTCAACAAGGAGATAAAAAAGAAAAGCTATTTCAGCTCGGTATTATCCGGCTGCCTAATTGTTATGGTGACGGTTTAATGCCCGCTGCTTTGTCTGATATCGCCCTAGATTCGACTACGAATACTGATGTCGATGGCTTACAGTATTTGTTTTATTTACTTTGCGAAATATATTTATCTTTGTCATTATGTCAAAAAGTCGTTTATCCAAGTACCTCATACGCTTCCGGCCGTTCGACCAAATATTAATTAAAAGTTAAAATAGGAAATAATCGCACTTTTTCAATTGAAAATTTAATATGCGTATTTCGTATAGCATATGCGTAGCCGTAGCGCCATAGCTACTTCGTAGCATATTCTGTCTAGCGGACTAGCCGTAGCTGCTACGGTACAGCAGCTGTACCGTAGCAGCTGCTGCTACATCGTAGCCGTAGCGCCATAGCTACTTCGTAGCATATTCTGTCTAGCGGACTAGCCGTAGCTGCTACGGTACAGCAGCTGTACCGTAGCAGCTGCTGCTACATCGTAGCCGTAGCGCCATAGCTACTTCGTAGCATATTCTGTCTAGCGGACTAGCCGTAGCTGCTACGGTACAGCAGCTGTACCGTAGCAGCTGCTGCTACATCGTAGCCGTAGCGCCATAGCTACTTCGTAGCATATTCTGTCTAGCGGACTAGCCGTAGCTGCTACGGTACAGCAGCTGTACCGTAGCAGCTGCTGCTACATCGTAGCTGTAGCGCCATAGCTACTTCGTAGCATATTCTGTCTAGCGGACTAGCCGTAGCTGCTACGGTACAGCAGCTGTACCGTAGCAGCTGCTGCTACATCGTAGCTGTAGCGCCATAGCTACTTCGTAGCATATTCTGTCTAGCGGACTAGCCGTAGCTGCTACGGTACAGCAGCTGTACCGTAGCAGCTGCTGCTACATCGTAGCCGTAGCGCCATAGCTACTTCGTAGCATATTCTGTCTAGCGGACTAGCCGTAGCTGCTACGGTACAGCAGCTGTACCGTAGCAGCTGCTGCTACATCGTAGCCGTAGCGCCATAGCTACTTCGTAGCATATTCTGTCTAGCGGACTAGCCGTAGCTGCTACGGTACAGCAGCTGTACCGTAGCAGCTGCTGCTACATCGTAGCCGTAGCGCCATAGCTACTTCGTAGCATATTCTGTCTAGCGGACTAGCCGTAGCTGCTACGGTACAGCAGCTGTACCGTAGCAGCTGCTGCTACATCGTAGCCGTAGCGCCATAGCTACTTCGTAGCATATTCTGTCTAGCGGACTAGCCGTAGCTGCTACGGTACAGCAGCTGTACCGTAGCAGCTGCTGCTACATCGTAGCCGTAGCGCCATAGCTACTTCGTAGCATATTTTGTCTAGCGGACTAGCCGTAGCTGCTACGGTACAGCAGCTGTACCGTAGCAGCTGCTGCTACATCGTAGCCGTAGCGCCATAGCTACTTCGTAGCATATTCTGTCTAGCGGACTAGCCGTAGCTGCTACGGTACAGCAGCTGTACCGTAGCAGCTGCTGCTACATTGTAGCCGTAGCGCCATAGCTACTTCGTAGCATATTCTGTCTAGCGGACTAGCCGTAGCTGCTACGGTACAGCTGCTGTACCGTAGCAGCTGCTGCTACATCGTTGCCGTAGCGCCATAGCTACATCGTCCACGTAGTCGTAACGCCACAGACGATTTTTTTAAATCATATTTATAGTAATATTATAACACTTATTTTGATGCACTAATTAACCTTGCCTTATACCCCGCTTATACTTCAAAACGCCAACTACGTTCTAGCCACTTTCTATTTATAAATTACTTGACCAACCAAAAATACCATAGCTCATACGAGTTTCAATTGTTTACATCTAGATCAGACTAGATTGAAATGGAGTATAGTAATTTTATCGATAGCAATCCCATCTCTAGGTCTGGCGTGTTGCCAGCTCATATTTGGAGCGTTCCCTGTTTTGCTAGTTTATTGTAAACTTCGATGGCCCGGAGTTTGTACCGGGGCGATATAGCACTGCTGTGTCACGTGTTCCTTTGTGCGAAATTGTGTGTGTGTATTAAGTTGAAGCTGACAAAAACTTGCTTAATATACGATAGAAACTAAGATTATTATTTTTAACACAAAATTAAAACCGACTTCCAAGGTAAAAACAATAATAACATTAATATGAACTACAAAGTATTAAATAATTTTTCCTATCTAATAGTGCCTTTTTCCGAATTCGGCTAAACCTCAACTATTTCTGTACTCAATCTTCATTATTTTGAAGTCGGTACCAAATAGCTGAATCTTCAGTTCTCTGACAGAATATTTGAAACTTTTTGAACTGGCACCGACTTCAAAATTATGAAGATTGAGTACAGAAATAGTTGAGGTTTAGCCGAATTCGGAAAAAGGCACTATTAGATAGGAAAAATTATTTAATACTTTGTAGTTCATATTAATGTTATTATTGTTTTTACCTTGGAAGTCGGTTTTAATTTTTTGTTAAAAATAATAATTTCACTCTTTTTAGTTACTTATTACAATTTGTTAAGAGTCACAACTCACATACTTATGCCTTGTATTATTATCTATTCTGTGCCATGAGACATTGGTGACCTTAACACGACGTGGTAATGATGATGACGATGATGATGATGATGAATATGTTACTGCTTAGTAGCATATGCTTGCTGTTATTAAAACAACGCCGAAACACCCAAACGTGTATCTATAAGGAGTCAGGAGTTCTCTCAGCATCTTCGAAACCATGGTATACCTTGACCCAATATTTGACTTTTTGGTAGCATATTCTTAGTACACTTCACATACAACCAAAATCACCATATGTTTCCATATAAATTTCAAGGAGTTCCCTCGATTACTCATGGATCCCATCATCAGGTTACCACTTTTGTGAACATGATACCAAATTGGCATGAAACCTAATACAACAAAACAAAAATTTTGAAAATCGGTTCACAAACGGCGGAGTAATCGTTGAACATACAAAAAAAAAAATATCCACAGCCGAACATATAACCTCCTCGTTTTTTGGAAAGTCGGTTAAAAACTAGGAAAGCAACTGCCGTCGCCCATGGACAGTCGCAACGTCAAGAGAGTTGCAGGTGCGATGAGATACGCTCCCTTCTTGAGGGTTTGCAAGTCGTGGTTGGTTTTGCCTTACCTGCGTTAGCCGGAGTTTTACCCGTTGACCTTGAGTTGTCGTGCGACAATGTACTATCATAAAAAAAACATTGACAACCCGTTCTTATTAAGCGCTCGCGATAAAATTAAAATAGCAAGATTGTTTGAACCTTTAGAAAACTCTGTGCAAAGCCTAATCTCCGAATGGCAGTCACGATGGGACTGTTCCACCAAAGGGCGACACCTTTATAATTTTTTCCCTAATATTCGTGAACGGCTATCCAAACATTGGATGGATATTGATCACTGTGTTTCTCAATTCCTGACCGGTCATGGAAATTTTAAGGCCAAACTTTACGGATTTAAACTAGTAGCATCACCCATGTGCGAGTGCTCGACCCAAGGCAACATGTTTGAACAAACCGCGCATCATGTTCTCTGGGAGTGCAGTCTCTGGCAGGACGAAAGAACTACTATGCTAAACAACCTATTCTGTACATCTGGAGTCGCATACTACGGTGATCTCGTGGACAGCGCTAGGAAGTTCCGTGCCTTCAAGCGTTTTTGCCACAATTATTATTGGCAACAGTCAAACACAATGAACTCCAATATTAACGTAGCTTTAGCTTAGGAGTCACAATTATTAACCTTATTTCCGTGGTGCTCCCCCTTAAGTTCTTTGACTTTCGGTCATTGCAACTTTGTGCTGTCTCCCGCTTTTATGGGGAGGGAAATTGGAATCTTCCTACTCCTCCTATTTTCTTCTGATTAATTTCGTTGCGGGTCCCAAGACAGTATTAGCATGTCCCTCGGGCTCCCTGAGATCATATCAAAGGGTTTTCGTGGTTGGATGCCGCTGTCTATCCTGGCGACACAGGAGATACAGTGGTGGGAATGTGTGGTGGGCCAAAACCCTTAAAAAAAAGTCGTGTTGGTCTGGAAATACCGCTGGCGACATTTCGTTCCAGAGTTTTAACCCATCAATCCCCAAGCGGCACCCGGCTGTCGCATAACAATTAAAAATCTATTGTATCTGCGATTCCTACGATCGAGGTATTAAAGTTACTCAAAAAACTTAACATATTGATTTAAGACATAAAATAAATCACAGAGATATTCTTCTTATCCACAATATTTAATTTTTACAAGCTATATTTTATGAATATTGTCACAATTTTACAGGAAAAACAACTCTGTTTTTCCTGCTAAATTGTAAGCAACATTGCTTCCGTATCGAACATCGCATTAAGTGACAGTGTAGTATACTTTATAGTGTATACCTGTAATAACACTATGCACATGATACCTTGTAATTCAACAATGTAATACCAGGAAGGGGAACGACGAAGCCGATAGCATCTTCAATTAATTTAATTTGCCATTTACATAGAGTAATATTTGTATTAATTGTTTAGAGTACCAAGTAAATAATGGTATTCTTGGTTCACATAATAATTATATTATGTTTTTTTACATAAAATTTTCTAGACTAAAACATGTTGAGGTCATTGTTTTCGTATTATGATATTGCCGAGGTAGAAATAAGTGCTGTTCACTTTTCTATTAAAAACTCTGTGTATGGCTGGTAAAGTAAAGAAAATGCTCCGTTTCCTATTTATTCAACTAAACTAAACTTAAAATATAAAACTTTTACTTCGTTGTACTATGTCGTAAGGTGATGCATATCACCTTGGAATCTCTATAACTCTCCAGAGTTTTAAAATGGAAATCATGATATACAATACAAAATAAATTATACAAAAAGCTTTTAAGGCGTCATGAATTTTATCTCGAAGTAAAAAGTCCCTAATTCTACCCCTATCCCCTGGGCAACAAGCGAGAAATTAGAGGCCTACAGTGTCTTATCCTTACTCTTATAACAGAATGTCTTTTAGACTACAAAGATATTATTAGTATGCCTTCGTAGGAGAAATATAATACTAAACCTCCCTACAGGCTTTGTTCTAGTGTAATAATTTTATGTTACATGAAAGACGAAATATTATCTCAGTAGAATACAAATAATGTAATTTAATATAATATTATATTATGGCATAGTACACTCGAGGAAGTTGATTCCTATGCAGGTTGCGGGTCAGCCCAATTTCGCGATTATGTTGGTCGGGAAAAAGAAAAGGACAGAATCGTATTTTTATACTTCTGTCCTAGTCGTTTTGTGTTTGCCAAAATATCAATACAGCGATCTCCTTAGCGACGATAAGTTTATTGGTCGCTATCTGTCGGTTAATCGGTTATACTCGTATGACACGACATAATCTTATTTTATTGGTCACTTTACTTTTACCATATACCGAGAAATATAAACATACGCCAGCTACTTAGCAACCGCCTTAGCAACGAAAGTTTTTACGTTTTGAAGGTTTAGACAGGATTATTAATTTAAGTTTTGCAAATATGGTTCTGAATTTTTTAGGTTCTCAACATGTTCTGAATTATTGGTGTGAACATTTATTTCCCCTATCTGAACTTAATATTATGCACTTCAAACGTGGCTTATCTAAGCATTTATGTGCTTCAAATCATCAACTAACCTAACTGTTCAAAATGTGCTATAAGAACAATGAAGTCATACACAGGTTATAATTAAGCAGATCAACCCAGTCTATATCAACAGCACACCCTCATTCTACAATCTTCGTTGATGGTCATGGTAAGAGTCGGAACACTAACGTAACGTTTTGTCTTCAAATTCGTTTCGTGTTGCTGATCGTTTTAAGATCCCAAAGATTTTTTAAATGACCAGAATTGTAAATTATTAAGTACTGTTTTACTGTGAAATAAAATAATGTCACTTTTTACTTGTGTTGTGATTTTTGTTAAAATATGTTCTTGTAGATTAGAAAGATGCTGATCTTTAAAGCGTTTTTACGTTAAGCAGTAGATAAAAATGGGTAGGTAGTAAGTTGCTTTGGAATAATAACATTCTTAGATTAATTATTGTGGCCTGTGGGTGGGAGTTTTGGCCTGTGGGTTTAGTTTCATATCATAATTATACGGATTCCGATAGGCTTTGAGGGAATACATTTTACAGTCTCTTATTTATAGAAATACCTAAATTACTTGAATTGCGACAATTTAAATTAAATTTTAGCCTAAAACTCCGATTTCATTTTGTCCTATTTTGGATTGTCACAATTTAAGTAACATTAGGTATAAATTGTCTTTTCCATTGTTATGGTCCAAAAATGCCATTAAAGCAAGGCAGGAGCAGTTCAAATCGCATCACTTCGTTTTGTGTTTTTGCCTTGGAGTTTCTATGAAAATGATCTTTAAGACGAGGTGAATAAGGTACGACCCTAATGACCACGTGTTACGGATCATTATTTTAAGTTTTAACGGCCTCTCTAGTGTCCGGAAAACATCTAAATTCTAAGCTAACTAAAAGTTTCGAAGCTCTAAGTGAAGTATTCTGATACTTAATAATTATAAAAATGCGTAGTTTCTGAATCGGCCGAAAGTCTTGTCACTACTGGGCGCAGTGTAGCTTATTAGGTGCCATAAACGTATTTTTCAGATTTCGTGAACCTTATGCTGGCTTCTCACGGCGCGTAATTTGAACGAGCGAGCACGAGCCAATAGGTGAGTTTGCGCTACCCGTTCTCACGGCGTGTAATATCACGAGCCGCGCCGAGCCACGTCTTTGAAGTTATCGACATAAATCGGATCGGACGCGCCTGCTCCAGCCAGCCCGCGCCACCTTGAGCCACCCCCTACACACGGCGAGTGGCTAGAGCTGGCGCGGCGCGGCGCGTGATATTACGTACCGAGAGAAGTCAGCATTAGACTGCTGATAGAGTCGTTCCATCGGGGCAATCACGTCAAAATATTTATAATAAGTAGATAAGACCTTTCCTTACTTCAATAATACCTATACCATGTCAGTTGACAAAATAGACATAATATTATAATTCTGTCTACTCTGCATCAAAATGTATCAATAAGCCTGTTCTGCAACGCGAGGTTGCCAGATTTACAGAGGAACGTCACATGTACCGTGCGGAGAGGCAACAGCGCGCTGCTCGCGAATTTTTTGAAACAATAATAATTTATTGCAAGTACGGATAGTCTCGATTCAATGTGTAAAGGTGCTCCCTCACCAGGAGCGTTTGCGTGTAATGTAACATATTTATAGATTCGCATGGGCGTAGCCAGGATTTTACAATTATAGGAGGGCAAATTAAGAAAATCCTAAACTTCGAATTCTAATTAAAACCGACTTCCAAGTGAAAACGATAACATTACTTATTCAAATAAATAGTATATTAAATAATTCTTACACTTTAGTACTCTAATATTTCGTACTTTTAATACTCTTAACTAATAATTCGTACTCTTTAGTCTCAACTATTTCTATAATATACACTCTTCATTACATAGAGAAATATAAGACAGTACTTTATTATTTTGAAGTCGGTCGGTACCAGCTCAGAATCGTGAATTCTATGACAAAATATATTTAATTTTTGGGACTGGTACCGACTTTCACTCTTTTTAAAGCCTTATATTTTATAAGGCTTTCTGTATAAAGACTGTGTTCTGCGTAGTGATGATGATGATGGATGTAATTTGCATAGTATGTAAGTACCTAGTATAAATTATTTCAGTTATTAAAACAGCGCCCCAACCCCCATACTTGTATCTTTAATTATATAAACGAACTTGTGTCTAAGGTGGAGAATTCACTGGAGAAGGTCTACGAATGGGGTGGACGTAACTTGGTCCAATTCAACCCCCCAAGACACAAGTCTGCGCGTTCACCACTAAAAAGTCACCAATGGTCGTATGTCCTCGTTTAGAGGGTACATCTTTAACCATCTCCCCTAGCATTGAAATACTTGGCGTTAACATATCGAGCGAAGTCCAGTTTCGATACCATCTCGAGGGTAAGGCCAAGTTAGCCTCGAAGAAGCTTGGTGTTCTGAACAGAGCGAGACAGTTCTTCAGTCCGTACCAGCGCCTACAACTCTACAAGGCGCAGGTTCGGCCTCCTATGGAATATTGTTCTCATCTCTGGGCATGGGCGTCAAAATACCAACTGCTCCCTCTGGATCGTATCCAACGAAGAGCCGCTCGAATTGTTGACTGCCATAGTGTTTCAAACAGCTTGAACCCCCTGGAATTACGCCGAGATGTAGCTTCACTCTGCATCCTCTATCGGCTGTATCACGGGGAGTGCTCTAAGGAATTGTTCGGAATCATACCACCTGCAACTTTTCGCCATCGTCTCACGCGAAAAATATACCTTCCCCATCACCTTGATGAGTGGCAGTCTTCCACCGTGCGTTTCTCGCGTAACTTTCTGCCGCGCACTGTAAAACTCTGGTACAAACTGTCACCAGCAGTATTTCCGGACCTACACGACCTACAAACCTTTAAGAAAAGAGCGTATTCCCATTTCCCTGTTAAAAGGCTGGCAACGCACCTGCAGCTCTTTTGATGTTGCGAGTGTCCATGGGCGACGGTAGTTGCTTTCCATCAGGTGATCCGTTTGCTCGTTTGCCCCCGTTTTATTTCATAAAAAAAATTGAATCCGGAGTTCTCTTAGTATTTTCGGAACCATCTAGCATACCTTGGTGCAAAATTTTACTTTTTGGTTATGGTTATTGTTATTATAATATATGCTTGGGATACTTCTCATAAAGCCAAAATCGCCCTATTGTGCTTTCATAAATTTTTGAGAAGTTACCTCGATTACTCATGAAATTAACTTTAATACGTGGTAACAAAGGTTGACCTTATTGACCACATCTTAAAAATCATTTTCACAGATACTCCGAGGCGTACTTAGGTGACATACAGGCCAAAAAGATCGTCGAGCTTTAAGTCCGCGTACTTCTACGCGCGTCTGTCACCCCTTTTACACCCCTTTTAGGGTTCTGTAATTAACAAGACGTCCTCGTTGACTATGGAACCCTAAAACATCTAACCAGTAGATTTTTTTGTATACTGAGAGGTATACAAAAAACTAGCTACTATAGTAATATAATTTAACAATAACATTTTCCTACAAATAGAACAATCATATTTTAGGACCATCAAATCGAAATACTTATTAACTTTCGAGAATTTTTGCACAGGAAATTGTTGTTTGTCTAATCAAAAAAAAAAGAAGTTACTCACTAATCACTATGCTACTCACGAAAAATTTTCTTGATAGCAATCAATATCCTAGGCCCTAGGGAATCTGAACCTACTACTTACTATTCATTTTTATGTTTTGCGCAATGTAATAAAAACGCTCTAGAATTATAGATCAACATCTTTCTAATCTACAAGAAACCATAAAAATCAGAACACACTTGTATAATATCGTGATAATATTTTATTTGAGCGTTAAAACAATATCGAAAAACGTAAAACTTATAAAATCATTATGAACTCTTTGGTATTCTTCTTGAAGTATTATTATGAACTCTGGGTTGTTATAATAATCAGCAATGAGAATATAATTCAAACACATAACTTAAGTTTTACTTAATCCTTCGGGGTAGCCTTTTCCAACTAACCAACTCATGATAATATTTATTGACGAAGATATTGGGAGTAGAATTAGGTTGGCCAGTTTGATCTGCTCAACGATTTGCTGTTAATAAGTCCATTGTTTTGTTGCACATATTGGATGGGTTATAATGTTTCAATAAACACATTTTATATAATATTAAGTATATATAGTACTTAATAATTTTTTCAAAGATTGTTCGGATGAGAGAAATAAAATAGTATATTACTTATTTAAATCAATTCCCAATATTTGCAAAACATTTTTGAAGATGACCGTGTCAAAAACTTCAAAATGTAAATACTTTCGTTGCTAAGGCGGTCGCTAAGTAGATTACATTTTGTCAAAAGCAATGCGACCAATAAAATACGATTCTATCGTGAACGAGCATAGCCGACAGATAGCGACCAATAAACCTATCGTTGCCAAGGAGATCGCAATGTTGATATTTTGGTAAACACAAAATGACCAAGATGGAAATATAGAAATACGATTCTGTCCTGTTCTTTTTCTCGACCAACACTGACCACTGACCAGTTTAAGTTGACCCGCGACATGCATAGGAATCAACTTCCTCGAGTGTACATAATATTTTACTGTAATATGATGACGAAACAAATAATATATTATCTTTATATGTTCCTAATTCCAACTAGCTGATCTTTCACGTTTCCACATAGAAGTACATCCATACTATTATGTACATATTATAAAGTATATCCAATTATCCACATTATAGATGCGAAAGTGTATCTGTCTGTCTGTCTGTCCGTCTGTCTGTCTGTTACCTTTTCACGCTCAAACTGCTGAACCGATTTCGCTGGGCATGGACATACTTTGAGTCCCAGGAAAGGACATACGATAGTTTTTATCCCGCAAAAATGTACGGTTCCCGCTCAATAAACGAATTTTGGCGCAGCTGAAATAATTCATTAAGTGATTTCGATTTATGCTATCAATTTTAAAACTTTTTTACTGTCCGCGCAACAAAGGAATACAATGGTACGTAGGTCGTGTTACTTTTTTTCGCATTTAGATTAAAATTAAAATATTATGAAAATAAAAAAATACCAATTGTATCATCTGAACATTTTCTTCAGTCGTCCGCGTAGCTGACGAGATAAACTATTGCTAATAACACTCTCGATAATAACAACTTTCAAACATAAAACTTGATAGAATCAACAGCCTTTTTAACCGACTTCAAAAAAGGAGGTTATCAATTCGACGCGTATGTATGTAATATTTCCAGAACTGCCCAGTTTTTGTATATGTTAATCTATAACAGCTTCTGAACAAATGTGCCAAATTTCAAAAGTGTAATATGTATGTATGTATGTATGTTTTTATGTTAGTGCACGCATATCTCCGGAACTACAAGTCCGATCTAAATGATTCTTTTTTTATTGTAATAGGTATTGTTCAACTTAGGGAACACCGCAAGTTTCATCAAAACCGGTTCAGTAATTTTTGAGATTTTAATTCTCAATTACGTACAATTTTGAAGTCGGTTTTATCTTTTTAAAATACAGTTTTGGAATCTACGATGCCACAGACACACACTTAAATATAATATGTTTATAAACATATATTTAATCTTTATATGTTCCCAATTCCAACTAGCTCTCGAGACACATTTGTACAGACACACTTAAATATATAAATATATTTTAAATAAATAAATATCTAATATAATATAATATGTACATAATATATATATATATATATATATGAGTGTGTCTGTCTGTCTGTAACCGTAACGTACTTTATATAACCAGTTTTCATTACATCAGTCCTTTCATATAGTTTTTGAAAATTTTAATTCTGATAAAACTAGCCAAGTCAAATCTACTTTAATATCTCACATTACTTAAATAATAGCAATTGTTTTAGATCTATATATTATATAAAAGAAAGTGGTGTAAGTAACACAACTTATCGCCCATGACTATTAACAATGTCGGATGTGAAAAACAGCAACTTTACAGGAGAGCGTTTCAAAGTCTAAATTGTGAATAACTTTTTACTTATTTCAAGTAGATATTATAAGTTTAAACACTTACGGATTTTGTCGCGGAGCACTTTTATTAATCCCGACGTTTCGGCTACTTTACAGCGGCCGTGGTCACGGGCGGACTGAGGTGACAGGTGTCCAATTTCTTGAAGTTATCCAACTACCCGACGACTCATCAATATTTGTTTGCGTTCCGATCTACGCAGAACGAACTCACAGTGTCTTGAAGCCGAGGTATCATAGATTTGTGCTTTAGTTTGTTTATCACTGGATCCCAACTAGATGGCAGCACCCAACCATCTTCGCGGTTGAAATTATGGTTGGGTGCTGCCATCTAGTTGGGATCCAGTGATAAACAAACTAAGGCACAAATCTATGATACCTCGGCTTCAAGACACTGTGAGTTCGTTCTGCGTAGATCGGAACGCAAACAAATATTGATGAGTCGTCGGGTAGTTGGATAACTTCAAGAAATTGGACACCTGTCACCTCAGTCCGCCCGTGACCACGGCCGCTGTAAAGTAGCCGAAACGTCGGGATTAATAAAAGTGCTCCGCGACAAAATCCGTAAGTGTTTAAACTTATAATATCATGAGTGATACTCGCGAAAACTTAAGAAATCATTATATTTCAAGTAGAATCATGAAATTTCAGGGTTGTGTTCTATAAGTTATTTACGTTTAGTATATTATTAGGAGTATCCCGTATTTTATCTATACTTATAAAATTGCATGTCCTGACTGACTGACTGATTCATCATCGCTGAGCAAAAACTGTTAAAGTTACAGCCACGAAATTTGGTGAGTAAGGTTGTTTTATTAAGTAGACACCTACTAAGAAAGGAATTTCGAAAATTTTACCCCGAAGGGGGTGAAATAGGGGTTGAAAGTTTCAATGAAAGTCAGTCATTTCTTGAGTTAGAAACATGAAACTTTATTTTTGGGTTACTGATTAAAAATGAATGGATAGGTATTTAAGCGTTTTTGGGAATTCTACCCCCAAGGGGGTGAAATTGGGGTTGAAAGTTTGAATGAAAGTCCGTTATTTCTTAAGTTAGAAACTTGAAATTTTATGTTTAGGCTACTGATTAAAAATGATTGAATACGTGTTTCAGCGTTTTTGAAAATTCTACCCCAAAGGGGGTGAAATAGGGGTTGAAAGTTTAAATGAAAGTCCGTCATTTCTTAAGTTAGGAACATGAAAGTTTATTTTTGGACTGCTGATTAAAAATGAATGGACAGGTATTTAAGTGTTTTTTGAAATTCTACCCCCAAGGGGGTGAAATTGGGGTTGAATGTTTGAATGAAAGTCCGTTATTTCTTAAGTTAGAAACTTGAAATTTTATGTTTGGGCTACTGATTAAAAATGATTGAATAAGTAGTTAAGCGTTTTTGAAAATTCTTCCCCCAAGGGGGTGAAATAGGGGTTGAAAGTTTGAATGAAAGTCCGTCATTTCTTGAGTTAGAAACATGAAATTTTATTTTTGTGCTACTGATTAAAAATGAATGGATACGTATTTAAGCGTTTCTGGTAATTCTACCCCCAAGGGGGTGAAATTGGGGATAGAAAGTTTCAATGAAAGTCCGTCATTTCTTGAGTTAGAAACATGAAAGTTTTTTGACGTTTGCGTTTGACGTTTGCTTTAATAGGGTCCCGTTTTTACCCTTTGTATAAAGAATCACAAAAAGGGGAAAACTATCCATCTTTGTTATTATAATATGTTAACGCGGACGAAGTCGCGGGCAACAGCTAGTAAATAAATATGAGAAAAGTCACTTCTGACCTTTTTAACGGAGTACGAGTAATGCTGATTTGTCGGAAGTGCCAGAACCGACGTTGTTGCTTGTACAAAATCAATGATTGAATGTCGGAAGTGGCACTTACGCCATTGTTAAGTGATAATTTTTAATTTAAAAAAATGTCGCATGTAGAAATTACCAACAAAAATGACAACAATTTAAAGAAAATATATCTTTATTATGGACTTCTGTCAAATAAAACGTATGAAAAAACAAAACATTTCTTATGACGTAAATAATTCGGAAAATCAAATTTTCGTCCGAAATGTAAATTAACTTAAAATATTGAAAATAAAAATTATTGCCATCACTATTTTGTTGACTTTTTGATACCATAACTTAAATTAACTTAACAAAATTAATATATTTTTTTGTATCAATCATAAAGAGGAAAAGTTTGTTTCATGTTTGGAAAAGTCTTTGTATCTTTGTTTGTACTGAATAGGTTCAATAACTACTAAAGTAATTTTAAAAATTCTTTTACCCTTGGTAAGTTACATTGTTTGCAAAGAACATAGGCTGTGTATTATTCAGGAAAATATTAAGGATCATACCGAAAATCGCAAAAATATAACCCAAAGTGGTAAAAATTTGCAATAAATTACATTATTTCGCTTGCGCTGCAAAAAATACAGCTGACTCATAGAAATAATATACAAATACTTATAGTATTCATCATTATCTACAAAAAAGTCCGCGACAGCATATAAGTATCTTTTATGGTTAACGAATAATCACCATATTTTCCTTTATTAAAAATTAACTTCGAATCATCTCCTACTAGCGTGGCTTTTTTTGCATATTAACAATTAATCCTTACCTAAATAAATATCAAAATATGAAATGTGATTCTGTAAAGAATAGAATTTTCTTTTAAATTATAACCATGGGGCAAATATTTTAGAAGTAAGGGCAGTTTGATTAAAGGTTAAAACAAGGCGCCGACGCGAGACAGATCGACATCTGCCAAATACGCTGGAGAGATGAATTTGCCCAAATATGTGGGAAATACAGAAAATACTGACGAAGGACTGACTGTTTTGCAGGTCCATTAATTTGTCAGCGAAACGAAGTTTGCGGAATCAGGTAGTTCTTAAAAATCTCTACATTTTTAGGGCACTTACGTACTACCAAAGCCTTCGTTTTCCTGAAAAACTTAGATAATTATTTATTAGATTAATTAATCAAAAGCAGTCTTCTTCATCCGAGATTCTCTATTAATCATTCTATGGTATTTTTTGAGAATAATTTCACTTTTACATAATCTGAGTAAATCTATATTATGTTTGTTAAGACTTATTACAAGCTCTGCATTTACAATGTCTACAAGATCAGCAAGGCTAATCAAACTAGCTACTCAATGAATTTGAGAAAATTTTAATAGTAGTATAGGAAATCTTGTGACTGAAGTTAAACCTAGTGTGAAAAAAGGTCCTTTTAATACCTTTTTTACGATTTTTAACAGTAAAGCTTATGTTTTATTACTATTATGTATTAGAAAAATGTCGAGAAAATCAGCTATTAGACACCAGATCGCCAAAACATGATTATTGAATTAAAAAATTATATTCATTCATTGTGTATGTGTGCCAACAAAAACTTAATTTTCGTACAAAAATGACCTATTTTGAAGCCTTCTGAAAATTGTTTAAAGTCGGTAAGCAACGACAGATATGAAACAAACTCCAAGTGATATTAAACCAATTAGAAAAATAAGTGAAATGATTATGATCTAATACTACCGACATTTTGCCAATTTATAAATCCCCATAACAATGTCGGAAGTGGTACTACCGACAATTTAACCATTTATAAAACCGATTAAGAATGTCGTATGTGGTACAACCGACATTTTACACATTTGAAAAACCGGTTAAGAACGTTGGATGTGTCACATCCGACAATTTTAATTGACCTACGATAAAATTTTAATGACGGTAAGTGTTTAACTTATAATCAAATCTAAAGCAATAAAAACATGAGCTATACTGTTCAAAATCTTAAAAAAATATGATAAAGAATAGTAAATACCATTTTCCGCACTAGCATTAGCTTCGATCATAATATTTCCATCAGCATTTTTTTCCCTATTACTATATTTTTCTTAATTTCGTTGAGTACCTACTTTGATTAGCTGTGCTGAACTTGTAGACATTAAAAATGGCGTCGAAATTTAAAAAAATATAACTAAGGTTGCAAAAAAACCAGTGACAGCGCGAGGTCCATTCCCTCCGTTAACATAGTCGGAAGTGGCACATCGAGCGCTCTCACTCGCTGCCGCGTCCCGTTAACAACGTAGGTAGTGACTATCCGACATTGTTAGCGGACTATCTTAGTAATATACGACATTTTTAATGTAGCTATTTCAGAAACTATGTAAAATATAGATTTTTTCTTTTCAGCCAATGATAGCCTTGGTTATAAGGACATGTTTTGTGAAATAAAAAAATTTGTCGATTTTGCACATCCGACATTGTTAATAGTTATGGGCGATTATAAATCAAGAACGGATGAACCGATTTGGCTGAAAATTGGTGGAGAGATACTTTGAGTCTCGGGAAAGGACAAGGGATACTTTTTGTCCCGGAAAATGTACGGTTCCCGCACAATAAACTTTTATGATTTTCGCCTAAAATATTCAATCTATTTTGATGAAATTTGGTATGGAGATACTTTGAATCTCGGGAAAGGACAAGGGATACTTTTTGTCCCGGAAAATGTACGGTTCCCACACAATAAACTTTTATGATTTTCGCCTAAACTATTTAATCTATTTTGATGAAATTTGGTATGGAAATACTTTGAGTCTCGGAAAAGGACAAGGGATACTTTTTGTCCCGGAAAATGTACGGTTCCCACACAATAAACTTTTATGATTTTCGCCTAAACTATTTAATCTACTTTGATGAAATTTGGCATGGAGATACTAATTTTAATCTGCACGTAAAATAAAAAATAAACACACTTTTTTTATTAATTATGCCAATTCGAATTAAATAATCATAGTTAAGACAGGACAACGTCTGTCGGGTCAGCTAGTATTAAATAAAAAAAGAAATAGACTCTATTATTTTTTGGTGGTTAGTGGTTAACTCTGCGTTCGTCGGGGGTTAAAAATTGTATTTGTCGCACGTCCCATAAAGATCGTTCTTATCCGGGTCCCGGGTACACGGTCTATTATATTCTTCATTTTAATATTTACGAGGAAAAGGTTAAAGTTATTTGTTTAGGCCGTTTTCGGGACTGAAGAGAAACGATAGTACAGTTTATAACATGTCATATCTATTTATAAAACTATTTGTAAAACCTTTTGGTTTGACCCCGTTTGATACTTTACACATGTTGTGAATTAGATTTTTACTGCGAGAAATTGCTAAATATTTACTATTTTTATATTAAAGTACGTAAGTTTTGTTTAACTAGTTTTTGTTTCAGCCAAGGCTCATAATATCTAGCTAGTCTAGCGAGTATCCAATAGTTGTCTTAATCACAGAATATAATAATATCAGTAAAAATCATCAAATTTCCTAAACAAAAATTCATTCTGTTTCTCTGTCTGCCCACTGACGACACTTCGTCACGCATTGCTCGACCGATTCGGTTAATTTGGTATGGAGAAACTTCTTAAATAAAAAGCGATTGTTTTTTTTTACGTCAAGTCGTGTGATCACCACGTGGAAATCAAACCGTGCAAACGAAATCAAGCTACAATATCCAGTATCTTTTCCGGTTTTTGATGGATCATCTCCGAAGGATGAATGAGGATAATCAAATCACTATTAATAATAATTGTTCCTGTAACCTACGAGCTTGGATTAGACAGCTGACAGAATGGCGTCACGGTGTCAAGGTCTCGTTGAATTAAAGCTGCACTTTTGGCCGCTTGGTCTGCATATGACCTAGTTCATTGTCATTGCTATTGTGTGGGAGCTGCTCTTCTGGATGCGGGCTTTAAAGTTTTAAGCCCCAGAACTCTAACTGTTAACGTGTTATTGTGTATTTGAATACTAAATGGAGACTAGAATAACGTGGGTCTCTGGTTGACAAAATACAAGTAGGGTTTTTAAACGTTATGAAATGGTCTAACATTTTATTTTAGATTTTTATGTTGTAAGCTAGTGTGTGTTATATCTTTGTCGTTGTATTCAAATAGTCAATTATGATATTACAAGGACACGGGGTGAATTTTTATTAGTAAGAAGTAAGGATAACAAAAGAATTCTAACGAAAACAAAGTACTTAAAAGAGATAACATATCTGAAGGCACTTACATAATAAATGTAATATTGAGTTTAGTTGTTATTTTAAGTAAAGATTCTTTGCAGTTAATTTTAAGTTTTGCGAATTTTGCGAATTTTGCGAATTTTGCGAATAACTTCTTAACTACGTTGAATACGTATTAATATTATTGTTGCGAATATAATAGAAGTTGTAAGTCACTTTACTGTAAAGGAACACAAACAACAATAACATTAATTAGAGGTTCTATTAGTGCCAAGTGTATAGAGCCTGATAACATCTAGATTGTGGCCACACTCGGCGCGGTTCGCAGACAATTGGGCTCCTAGTTTTGAACTTGCGTGTGTGATAAAGTACAATAGTTTAATCATCACTATGGATCGGAAGGCTTAGCCAACACGTTATCTTCCTCTCTTTTTTATTGAGTCGCCGACCAAAATGTGTGGAATTGACATGACATGAGTTGAATGAATCAAACGTTTATGTCAATCCAAGCTTTGTCCACACTGTGCCTTTTTCTGTTCGTCAAGGGCATGCGTTATAGCGCAATCAACAGCGAACGTGAATTTCATGAAATTATGAATGCACATTTTGTTTCTTTAGAAACTAGTTGATGTCCGCAAATTCGTTTTTCCAGGATATAAGGTATCTTATTTCCGCTGTTTCTTGGGACTCAAAGTATCTCTATACAAAATTTCTTCATATTAGGTTTTGCGGTTTAAGCGTCAAGAAATAACAGACATACAGACTGACAAACAGGCTGACACACTTTTACATGCATAATATTAGTATGGATTACTATATTTCAGCTTAGGAAAAATCCCAGATAACTCCACAAGAATGATATTTTTTTTTTCAGGATTATAATATTATGCTAGTCTACACCTATACTTACCATATATGCCAATTATATTTTAAATCAAAATCTTTACAGTATTTTCACCGTTACAATAGCTTGATAGTTGATTGTTCGTGGTCTTTGCAAAATGCTGATATTATGTTATCTTCTGGCTACAATAAAAATTAGTTTTTGCTGTTTTTCATTTGCTCATCAAAGTGATAGATTACAAATAACTAACCAGCGCAAAAACAAAAAGATACCGACAAAGCTAATTGGTTTTAAAAACTGAAGAAGCTTAATTGTACAAACAATAAAACATAGCTTGATTTGTACCAATTAATTGAAAATTGTTCTCTTCAGCTTTACATTGGGAGTTCTTTGTTCTGGTAAATCTGTTCGTTTTGGAGTAGACTATGGAGTATAATTAAAGAGATGAGCGGATAAAGTGGATAAGTAACATTTTATAACAAAAATGAAAACATACTCATTTTTTCCCTTTTCATTTAAACCATGTAAATTTCATCATTTGACTTATAATATGTCTGGCTATACATAATCCACATTTTGTTTTCGTAACATTTTCCGTTCCTAATGCCTCCATTTATGTAAAAAACGAACATTTTTAAGTTATTAGTTACCCAGTTACCCACTTCATCCACTCACGTCTTCAATTGTGGGATCGAACACGTATCGCTGTGGCGGGGGTACGTGCCTGTCATTGTTAATACCGAGTTAAACGTGGCGTTATCTTATAACTAGTAGAGCTCTGATAGATCACAACTAACAGCTAAGGGTCTTGAAAGATGATGAATAGGCTGCTTGACCTATATTCAATTTCATTGAACAAATGCATATTTCTAGTAGAACTTGGCCTAGGAAACCATATTTCACCCTTATCATCAAATAAAAGCTTATGATTGATAAATAAAGTCGATTTGAAAATATGATTTTATGAAAATAGGATTTATACTGACGAAAACGCTTTTGCGGTACTTCCGATTTGGATGTGACGTCATCCTCATAGTAATTTAATATCTTTTATTTATCGCGCTCGTTATATGCAAGTTTATCTGTACATAAATAATAAGAATAAGCCTAGAAAGATTTGTAAAACATATTTTATTGAATAATTCGCTTAAAACATCACTTTTATATATTATCTCTATTTATTGTAGACGGGATATGAAATGGCCAAAACTTTTCTCCAAAAGTTTTAACATTACAAATGATTTCTAATTTCTTATTTAATTCTTTTATAATTTTTGGGCACTTTTAGACTCGCACATTTAGCACATAAAAAAATGTTCAATAAAGAGAGTTTCAAATACAAAGCGTATGACGTCACACTATGGCGGACAGTGTTTTCGGCGCCATTTAAGAGGCGTATTTTTCAATAAACATTTTTATGGGTTTCTACTATGTAAAATATTAAAATATTAGTTTTTTTTGTGAAAATGAATGATTAAGAAGCGATTAGCATGAAGAAAAAAAGTAGGTCAAGTAGCCTATTGGTGGCGTAGATCCATAACAATATTATTAATGCGAAAATCTGTCTGTTCAATCGATTGAGATGATTGTGTTTTAGACATATTTTATTTCTCAAAACCATAAATAATATCATTGTTTTTTTTAATGTTAAATCATTTCATGGTTAGTGAATCCATATCCGTACTTACATACTTACTTAATAATATTGTTAATGCGAAAGTGCGTATCTGTCTGTCTGTTACCAATTCATGCCCAAACCGTTGAACCGATTTTGCTAAAATTTGGTATGGAAATACTTTAAGTCCCGGGAAAGAACATAGGATGCTTTTTATCCCGAAAACATACACGGTTCTGCGCGATAATTGAATTGCGGGCGGCATATCTATGTGATACGAGAAAGTATCTATGTAAAAGAAAATGCAGCTACAACAGCTATCCATAGTATTTGAATCATTTTCGTATTACCGTTATATCGATTAGCGATTTTGTGCTTGCAAACAGCTATGCATGATACAAAAAACTTTTACACAGGACTGTGTCGCTTCAAACGAAGCCGCTTTTAAAGCCTTAAGCCGATTAGTTTTTAACTATTATCTAGCTTGTTTTATTTCGATCTCACTTTTGCAACAGTTTTCTATACGGATTTGTTGGTTAGATCTAAAGTACTAATTAAAGTTCCATTAAAAGCCTTCCTATAAAGCTCACCTTAGTGCTAATGTGTGGTAGTAATAACCATAATGAAAAGCAACTTTGCAATAAAACCGGGAAAGCTTAAATATTGCTGATGTATGGTGGTAATTGCTCGTCATCGAAGCGTTTACAGGCTGCTCATTTTCTATTTTGCAACAATAACCACAATAAAAGCAACTCTCCAATATCTCCTTTGTTATAATATAACAGACACTACATTACTGTAGTATAAATCTCAATAAACAGTCCCTAAGTCGTATCGAACGACTTCTAAAGGCCACAAAGAATTTTATATGGGTGAATTTCCGACCGTATTATACAGGTAACTTTCTGGAAGGCTGCCAGGTCGTAATAGACGGTCATTATATTACTATACTTACTGGTGTTTCGTATCTGTTGACAGTGCTCGGACGGCCTACTTACAAAACTTGTTAGAAACCTCATCGAAACGTAATTTGAGGATGAGATGAGATCAGTTTCATTGCAGTTGTGAGGAATCAGCAATTTAGCCATCACTATGATTACAACGGAGTATCATTTAATTTGGAGTGATTCCTCAACACGTCACGCACACAAAATGAAGACGTAAGAGGATGAAGTGGATAACTTACATTTTATAACATAAGGGAAATAACTCATTTTTTTCCTTAGAATTTGCAGAAATCTTATCAACTTCATTATCCGGCAATCTATCTATAATCTATATATATATAAAACTCAAAGGTGACTGACTGACATGGTGATCTATCAACGCACAGCCCAAACCACTGGACGGATCGGGTTGAAATTTGCCATTCAGGTAGATGTTATGACGTAGGCATCCGCTAAGAAAGGATTTTGATCAATTCTGCCCCAAAGGGCTTCAAATAGGGGATGAAGGTTTGTATATAATACTTCTTAATGCGAGCGAAACCGCGGGCAAAAGCTAGTCTAATATAATATTATTCT
Organism: Polyommatus iphigenia; assembly: GCA_963422495.1. Lineage (NCBI taxonomy): Eukaryota > Metazoa > Arthropoda > Insecta > Lepidoptera > Lycaenidae > Polyommatus > Polyommatus iphigenia. The sequence goes on from OY730184.1 coordinate 8,113,204, forward strand.
ATTATGTCTATACATAAAATCCGCATTTTTTTGATTTCAAATCATTTTCCGGTGCTAAAGCCTCCATTTGTGCAAAAAAATAATATTTCTATAGGCCACATGATGACTATTTTACACACAAGCATTTTCAGGGTTAAAGCAAAGAAGGTAATATAAATAATAATTTTGTATTAATCCATAACATTAATACAAAGAGGAAAGAGTTGTTTCTTTGTGTACATTGAATGTGCGCCAAAATTAATAGATTTTTCAACAAATTTTAACGCCTAATTTTACAATAGAGTCAACGCTGCGAGATTTATTTAGATTTAAGACAGACGAAGCAGCAATGAAACGTGTTAAAACAATCCCACCAAAAACATACCTGTTAAAATGGGGCCAAGTTCCTATCGGCAAATTTTTGGTCTAAAAAAAGAGTTGAAATCCAATTCAATGCCAAGTTTAGATGCACTTCATTGATCGTTATCATTTCCATCAACAGCCTGATCCATAATACTTCTAATTTGAACGTGGCAGGTTAATTTAATTATATTATTATCTAATTATACAATTAATCAAGAGTGACGTATAGCACGAAAAGCTGCCAAGTTCAAATTTAGAAGTATTATGGATCAAGCTGTTGATGAAAATGATAACGATCGATGAAGTGCATCTAAACTTGACATTGGATTGGATTTCAACTCTTTTTTAGACCAAAAATTTGCCGATAGGAACTTGGCCCCATTTTAACAGGTATGTTTTTGGTGGGATTTCAATACTTTTTTTCAAGAAATTATACCTATTTTTTTCTTTTTGTGCCACACCCGACTTAAACAATACCTTCGATATATGGCGCTAGTTGTATTTGTTAAATTATCAATTATAGAAGCGAAATTTTCAAGTAAACAGTATTTATTTAACCTATATCAACTCCCAAGCGGTCGACTTCGACCGCGTAAACAATAGATTTCCAAGAATCCGGGATCGAAGGGTTAATAAGCTATATTTACAGTATGCATTATACATGATGACAATATTTTAAACCAATCCCCCCCTCCCATCCTTCCACCCTCCTCATCGTATTCTCATTGTATCACTGGCATATAAGAATTTTTACCTATAGTTCGTAGAGGAGCCGACTCACGCTTGACAGATTTCTTCTTAATTTATTTATTAATCTACATATTATAATTTATAACACACGACCTGAGTGTCAAATTTCATTACCTACGTTAGGAAAATTGGAAGTGGTATCTAAAGTTCGTAGATGAACCGACTCACGCTTGACCGATTTCTCAAATTTCTCAAATTTTTTTATCTACTTATAACACACGACCTGCGTGCCAAATTTTATAACGCTATGACAATCGGAAGTGGCCTCTAAGGTTTGTAGGTGAACCAACTCACGCTTGACCGATTTCTTAAATTTCTCAATTTTTTGTTAATCTACTTATAACACACGATCTGCGTGCCAAATTTCATAATGCTAGGACAATCGGAAGTGGCATCTAAGGTTTGTAGGTGAACCGACTCACGCTTGACCGATTTCTTAAATTTCTCAATTTTTTGTTTATCTACTTATAACACACGACCTGTGTGCCAAATTTCATAACGCTAGGACAATTGGAAGTGGAAGAGGTTTTGACTACCGGTCAGTGAGTGAGTGAGTGAGTTAGTGAGTCAGTGCCAAAATTAGCTATTTTCTCAGGAAGATATTTCAGGATCTACCGAAGCTATATCTATGAAATTTGGTATACTACTTAAGTACTAGTACAAATCCGTCAAGCGGACTTGACGGACGTTGTTCGTAGAGTCCACATCCTGAGGATGCTCCGGTGTTGGAGCGAAACGCGCGTCGAGGTTTTCAACCTGCATGGTGGTGAGGGACCTTGCACGGATTTGCCAACATTATTGCTTGTGTGGTGGTGGTGTTTGCAAGTTCTTGCATGCGAGTGTACGCATAGGCAGTGTGGGAGGAGGGAGGTGCTGTACGCATGCCTATGCGTACACTCACTCATTTACTTAAAGGTGGAAGTTTATTTCGCGGAATATTGCTAAAAATAATAACAAACTAAATTTTAAGCTATGGATTTCCGCAAAGTAACGCCTGATTCCATTAACTACTAGTACATAATTACGTAGGTATAATTTTATCTCTGCACTCGCAATAGGCACTGAGCTACAGGGTGGTCAAAAGTGCGTCGAAACGGTTCGTGTAAATAGTGCACGGCATGCGCGTGGCCTGCTGGAACTTGGCCGCGCACTCCGTGCGCTTTGATAATCTACTAGTTTTAATTAATACGCCTTCATACGAAGATCGTACGTCTATAACGACTATTATCTTTAGCCAATTGCGATCTAAGATCGTCTATAATAATTATAATAATTTAATTAATTGCGGTCTAAGATTGTATGACTATCATTATTTACCTATCTATCGCTATCTTATAACGTACGACTATAATAATATAATTAGTCAGTTGTGATGTGAATGTAGATAGTCTCAATTAATATTATATTGTATTATTACTGTGGTGTTCCAGTTAACGTGAAATTTATAGCCGCTAGGCTGCGGGTATTAGTGGTGGAATTATCGTTTCATCTTGAGTTGATTTATACTGTCTAGCGGTCGGTTGTGTTTCAGAATATTTGAGGTTTGATATACTTGTTCAAGTCTATAATCTAGAAACATGGGAGTTTGTCTATTTTGTGATTCACATCGTGTAATTTTGTGGTTTTATGTTCATTTTTATTTGATTAACTCTATGCAAGGCTAATAGCAGGACCGATGAAAAACAACTAGAGACATAAATGCCTACATCACAAGCCAATCTAAATGCAAGAAAGTAAAATAAAAATCGGCCAAGTACGAATTGTACTCGCGCACGAAGGGTTCCGTACCACTACAGAGCAAAAATAGGCTAAAAATTGAATTTTTTGTATGGGAGCCCCCTTAATTAATTTATTTATTTCAATTTTGTTATTAAATATTAAAGTACAAATACAATTAAGTATTTTGTGAACATTTCAATTGCCTACGTGTTGCCGTTATTGATTAAGAGCAAAAAATTGCAAAAAAAATCACGTTTGTTGTATGGGAGCCCTCCTTAAATATTTAATTTATTTTGTTTTTAGTATTCGTTGTTATAGCGGCAACAGATATACACAATCTGTGAAAATTTCATATGTCTAGCTATAGCGGTTGTTGAGTAACAGCCTGGTGACGGACAGACGGACAGACATCGAGATCTTAGTAATAGGGTCCCGTTTTTACCCTTTGGGTACGGAACCCTAAAAATAAAGAAATAAAGTGGTTAATGTCTGGCCGCATCAAAGTGTCATTGTCTCTCGAAATCTGGACAACAATAGCACTTGTGTTTAGTAGAAAAATTAAGTTCGAAGAACTACTAAAACATCTCTAAGTATTAACACAGATTACTGGAAAATACAAAGTAGGTATTACTTTTACATGAGTCCACGAGTGGCGATGTTCAATAGCCACAGTCTCAATCCATTTTACAAAAAGCATACGTCCTTGCCAATAGGTACTATAGAGATAAGCTGCCAATACAATGTAAGTGGTGCTCGATTCCAAAAAACAAGGGTATTTATACACAAATGTTTATTACAGTCAATAAAGACAGAAACGCCGCATTTTCTGCCGAGTACCGTTTTTCGTGATCTATGCTGTTCAACTTATAATTCAAATCAATTTTCAGTCAAGCATGAACTGTTTACCGTTACATGGCACCGAGCCAAAGTCAACAAGTTAGGAAATGTGACTGTATTGTATTTATGTACTACATAGACTACTCGGCGCCTTACTTAGTACATAAATAACAAACTTAAAGCCTAATTTATGTATTAGCTGGAACGTTGCATGTTATCGTAAAAACTCTGCCGGCGTTGTATATTCGCGTAAGATAAACGTAAACTATAAGGTAATGGAATTTACACTGTATTTTGAAAGTAAATTTTTAAAACACAGCTTTATAATTTTAAGTTAAAAGTTGTGTGGCCTAACGGTGCTGCGGTTTCTTTAACTTTATAATCTTACTTTATCTGACCACATTTTAAAGATCGGCATCAAACCTGCAGACTATTATCCTTCTAAAAATAGCATGTCTTTAATCACACGCGTACCCTCAGCTATAATAAATAATATGTCTGTAAGCTTCTAGTTACATTTTGATTAAACCTTGCATCTAAGTACTTGAATAGTGCATTTAGTAGCTTTCTTGATAACAACTAAAATCATAATGATAAACCAAGTTCCACTAAAAGCCAAAGATTAAAGTAGAAATTAAAATTATTATATTATACTAGCTGTCCCGGCAAACGTTGCTTTGCCATAATATATTAAATATTTTGCCCATAATCATTGAGATATCCCATAATTATTATTTAATTGAAGTGGCACAAACAACGGTTACCGTCAGTCTCAGGTTGTAATAATTTACTATTATTCAACAAAATATGCACTTATCAATATATAAAGTACCCAGTAGCCGATTTTCAGACCTACTGAATATGCATATAAAATTTGGTAAAAATCAGTAAAGCCGTTTCGGAGGAGTTCGCGGACTAACATTGTGACACGAGAATTTTATATATAAGATATACAAAAACTGTTGTTGTATATTTGAGCCACTTTGCACAAAACTGTTGAGACAATATATTGATATAATACTTTTTCCTTGGATGTTATGGCAAGTCGTAGAGAAAAGTACCATCCATATATCGGCGTCTCAAGAGAGTACTTTACAGATGACCCTTCCACAAGATATATCTCAAATATTTTTATCAAAAATAGAAAAGTTATTTTAGGATAAAAAGCTTCAGCTGATATCATGTTCCGTCGGATCAACGGCTTGCAAAACGAATGATACAAATCTTTGACAAATGATCGTTCAGTTTTTCCAAGTGTTGAGTGTGAGGTTTTGTCACTTGAGGGCATTGACTGTCCATACTAATATTATAGATGCAAAAGCGTGTCTGTCTGTCTTTCTGTTACCTCTTGATGTCCATACCGCTGAACCGATTTTGCCGGGTATGAAGATAGATATCCTATGTCCTTTTCTGGGAGGAGTCCCGGACAAGGACATAGGAATAAAGGAAACTAACGTCTGAAGAAGGATTACGCTCTACATATTGTGTTAAGTATCAAATTAAAAAATTAATGTTGAAAATAGCATAAATATAAATCAATTTGCCCTTGTAAAAAATAAAATTTCAAAAACAGTAAAAATATTTGTAATAAAAATGTAATTAATACGAGTATGTCTAAAGCCAGAAATTAATAACGAAAGCTCTTCAAAGCTTTTGCATGATTCATAACTTACGAGCAACAACTTTGTAACGCTCTGACGTGCTTATTATGAACTTTTAATAATACCCACGCCTCGTATCATCCCGCCCGTGCCATAGTTACTCGTACAGTGACATGCCAGCAACTTCAACTTTTAACCAAAGTTGTGTTTGCGGGACCAAGAATAATGTTGATGTATCTTTATGCAAAAGATTTATTATTCTTTTAAATCCATATTTCCATACTAATATCATAAATGCAATAGTGTTTCTGTCTGTCTCTTACCTCTTCACGCTTAAACAGCTGAACGAGTTTCGATGAAATTTTGTATGAAGATACTTTGAGTCCTAGGAACAGACATAGTATACTTATTTGTATCGGAAAAATGTACGGTTCCTGCGCGATAAACGAATTTCTGCGAAACGGAGTTGCAGGCATCTACAAAAGTAACAAATGGGTAATAAATAGTAATATTAAACGTGATTTATAGCCAACAGTATATTATAGAAATAATAAACAAAAGTGTATAAAATGTTCACCATATTTACCTTATACGTCGTACGTAGACAGGCAAACAAAGAGAAACCCAAAATATCACTAAATTGGAACTTTAATAAAGCAATTAGTTTGTTTATTATTAGATAGGTATTCACCCGCTTTCAAAAGGATGTCGACAGGAATCGCACTGAATAGACCCTTCTCTGAATCAATAGCACGTAGTATTGACAAGAGTAACTCATTTGCTAAAGAAAATAGCTTTGATTTTGGAAACGAAAATACAGGAACCGACCAAAGGAATACTGAAAACACAGCGTAAATAATCCGTTACGAATAATGTTGATATATATCTATTTAAATAAGTGACAAATTTCAGTTGGGTAATATTGAAAAATTTAAATGTTAAGCTCGTTAACCAAGTTATAAGGAAATAAAATGGCTCATTAATTTGTCGCTATTTTTTGTGCACTTATATCAAAATTTTTACTACGCAGTGTGCACTGTATATTATGTAAATGAAAATTATAGGTACGTTAAAATAACGGTAATATGTATAAAAGACTGCAACGATTTTAAGTGCGATAAAATGTTATTGAAAAAAAATTAACACCCTATTTTTTATTCAATGGACTCTCCTAATGATACCTACTTAAGGCCTAAAAAAATTACCGGTAGGTTTAATTATACCCTGTACATATTATATTATGTATATAAAATTATATAAAAATTGATTTTCAATTGTGTTAGTAACGCTAAAACTCGAAAACGGATTGGGCTAATTGTAGTCTTAAAATATTCGTAAAAGTCCAGGGAAGGTTTTAAAGTGACACGAAGTTCACCGGGACAGCTAGTTATACATAAATATCAAGTAGGGTTATGATTTTCTATTTAATGTACGGGTATATACTTACACGGGCTTACGGGTTTACAGTAAAATTTTAAGGTACATAGGCGTTCATGAATCGACATTGAACCTGATCAACTTATTCTATGGCGTATCGGTGTCACATCCCTCTGGGATTTGTTCAATATCATTTTATTCATTTGTGTTTTTCCAATTTCCTATCCTATATCGTAACACGTCCAAATATCACAATCTCCCTCCGTATTATTGGTAGATTTTTTATTGCCAACGAAAAAATATTGGATAGTAGGCGACGTAACCTTCTAGAGAAAAGTTATTACACCTAACATATTATAGCAAAAGTTTGTGTGTATGTTTGTTGCTTCTTCATTACTGCAGGATAACTATTGGATACTGATATAAACAGTAATAAAACACAATTTACGTGTACTTTTTCCAATACATTTAGTTATATTTAACCATACATTTTTCCGAGATAAAAACTATCCTGTGCCAGGACTCTAAGTTTCTGCATACCAAGTTTCATTTAAATCGGTGTAACGGTTTAAGCGTGAAGAGGTAACAGGCAAACGAACAGCCAGACACATTTTCACATTAATTAAAATATAGTATGGATCCATTACATAATATGTAACCTTTGACGCCAGTTTATATTTAATTTAATAATGTGTATCCATTTAAGTACAGGTTACGCAGCGTGTTAAATAAATCGTATAACGGGTGCAAATACAAACGACAAACGTGGGTAACATCTACAAAGAGGACTCCAAAAGTGAAGAAGGTTTCTAAGTGAATTTTCTTTTAGGTAAATATTTAAACTCGCACGTATTTAGGCTTTGTACTCTTTAAAAGAAGAAATGATGTTTAGCAGTATAATCTTTCATTATCACTACATGTTCGACGACGACGACAATTAGTGTAGTTGTAACCAATTGAGTGTACCTACTATGTCATCTAATTATAAAAATATAAAAGACATAACTTTCTAAAGTTAGAATTTTGATGCGAGCGTCTATACTCAATAGTGACATCATAGTGTAGCAAACTTTTTACCTATAATGTGAGTCGTGACAGAAAAATAGCAACATTGTAAGCTGTCAATTCTATTGCACGACTACAAGCAAGATATTTTCCCGCTGTCCACTAAATTATATGCACAGTGTGCTTGTTGTGGCGAAATTAAATTTAATATAGTACATCTACTCATTTGTTCACTATTAATTTGTCAAGATAGTGCAGCGACAGTGCGACCAATTAACGATATAAACATGGTCTAAGTCACGAGACAAGCTACAAAGTTTCTTACGAAGTCTGTCATTTATTTAATTATGAATTTCTGTTGCTCGTCTCCAGGCTTGTATCATAGTATTAAAAAGCCAGGCATTCAAATATCTTACACTTCAACTTTTTATGAACATCATGCTATTTGTTAATTTGGCTAATACATTATAATATCGTTTAATGAAACTGAATATTCGTTTATTCACAAACAATTTGTAGATTCGTAGATTCCCTGACGTTGATCGATCAACGAGGCATAGCCCAATATGTACCTTGTTTTTATTTGCTTACATGCAGAAATTTTTAAAGAAACATGTAGCTTCAATGATCACGTCGAGTTAATCTTATCAAAGTTTTACTAGGATTCGTATCGATTAAGATTTGTATTCGATATGTCATTAACTAGTGCTAAGTTTTCCCTTATAAGTATAATATCATACCAAGTCAAGGTAAATGTATGTTATCAAAGTAACTAAGCAAAATAATAATTAAATACATGTACTTTCCGTAAATTGGAAAAAAGTTGAAAAGTGAAGATTTAAAAAATAAACTTCTATCAAAGTAACTAAGCAAAATAATATTTAAATACATCTACTTTCCGTAAATTGGAAAAAAGTTGAAAAGTGAAGATTTAAAAAATAAACTTCAACAACACGGCTAAATAACAACAAAGTTGAAATATTACTATCATAAATTTTACTTAATCGCCATATTTATAGCCGAAGTTGAAACTGGAAGGTAATACGTTGCTTATTTACCGAATATAAACAGGACTATAATTTTTGAGAATGATTTGACATTTTCTAGAAGATTATATTAATATTAGAACAATAATTTGAGCTTAAAAGATAGTAGTAGTAACCTTTAGAATATTTCATAATATTATAATAATACTTAGATGTTGTTAAAATATAATATCAAATTGTATTTCACTATAATATTATGATTGATATGATTTATTTATATATCCTAACTAAACAGTCCCACTGCTGGACGAAGGTACTTATAAGCCCAAGTTCTGTAGAATATCTTAGCATATTTATTGAGAAATGAAATTTTGAGTAAGCAATATAACTTAGAACTCATAGTCCACACATGTTGACCCAGTAAGGAAACGGTAAGGCCTGCCGAGAATTTTAATGCAAATTTCAACTTTTCACCTTCTCTCAGCGGCACGTTCACGCTAATGTTCGCGTTGAATTAGGAAAAAATTACTTTATCAATCGTGATTCTCGCAACCGAAAGCCACAAAATAGACATAAATGAAGTAAAAACTTTAAAAGTATGTGGACAAAAATGAGAATCTAACGTCTTACAATTTTCGATGACCGAGGTAAGTAGATCACGTCCGGAACCTACATTTTTTCGAGATTGAGGTTAAAAATTAAAATCTTATTCATTTTATTTCACTTATTTTTCTTATCAATACCCATAGTCACCTAAGGGTCAATCAACATTGCACCGGTGTTGAGGCAATGCGACGCAATTAAAATATGAGCTTTTTAAAATTGAACATAACTTAAGAAAATACACGTTGGATTGACAGACTTGCCGGACGCAGTCTGTCAAATCAGTGTGTATGTTCATTGTTCAGCAACTTAGTGCTGCTGCCTGCACCAATGTTGTATGGCTTATCCATACTTCCATACTTCCATATTACTAACTAGATGATGCCCACCACTTCGTTGCATCAAAATTAGTATCTCATTTCTCCTTGATAAAAACAATCATAAGTCCTTTCCCGGGACTCAAAGTATCTCTATACCAAATTTCAGCAAAATCGGTTCAGCGGTTCGGGCGTGAAGAAGTTACAGACATACAGACAGACGGACGACAGACGGGCAGACAGACAGACAGACACACTTTCACACTTTTGATATTAAGTAAGTATGGATTAGTATGGAAGTATGGATATGGATGTGGATTATTATATAAATGCTAAAGTGTGTCTGTCTGTCTGTTACCTTTTCACGCGCAAATCGCTGAACCGATTTTGCTGAAATTTGGTATGGAGATACTTTGAGTCCCGGGAAAGGATATATATGATACTTTTTATCCCCAAAAAATTTACGGTTCCCGCGCGATAAACGAATTTTTTCGCAACGGAGTTGCAGGCTTCAACTAGTATAAAAATATATGACATCATCTCGCCTCATTGCAATGTAAACCCAATGCTGGTTTATTCAATCGAAAATAATAAATGAAGCGTAAAACAATTTTATCTTTATCTAGTAAATTTCGATACAGGAATTGCACTTCACTCCAAAATTGCTCAAATTAATGAGTTCTGTATGAAATTCAATAATTTCGTGCGGGCTGCTCTGTTCTGATAACATGGAAATAAACGCACCAATATTCACGCTCAATACTGTAATTATTCTCAAATTCTCTCTGCTTTTGTGAAATATTATTTAGTATTTTAATTATGCATTAATACTAGATGACGCCTGCAACTCCTAGGTGTGAAAAGTTGCGCGGGAACCGCACATTTTCCGGTATATAAAATATCCCGGGCACTCTAAGTATCTCCATACCAAATTTTAGCAAAATTGGTCTAGTGGTTTGGGCGTAAAGAGGTAAAAGTCAGACAGACAGACACGCTTTCATATTTAAAATACCGTATTAGTATAGATTGATTTTTTATATCTACTAGAAATATATGGCTAAATGTTGACAAATACAATAATAAAATAACAAACAAAAATATATCTTCTAAAAAAAATGCAAAAGTATTCCCGTCCTTTTCTGTTTTTTTTTTCTTTCCTTGTTTTTAAGAGGTAATTGTATTACCTATTTTGTTAAAATTGGTATAAGTTTACGTCCTGGGAAAGGATAGAGATTTTTTTTAACGCAAAACAAAATTTGCCCCATGTACCATAAATTGGTGTACAGAAAATTTGCGGCCAACTATTTACTATTTAGTGAAGAAAAGTAAGTCATTATTTGTTAGATCATTTATTCTAGCTCATACAAGAAAAACTACTTTTCATCAAGCATCTGGAATCTCTCCTGCGATGACAAGAAACGCTTGGGAATCTCACATAAAATCCTGGGAGAATTTCCACTCACAGTTTGTTATTTTGAGGAAAACTTACCACGATAAGATAAGACTGCCTCGGCGCGATTCCTCAATCCGTAACGAAATTAATTCCGTCCCTACGGCGGCCAAACCCCGCACCTAATAACTATTCCAAACAAACAACATTTTATATACTTTTGTTTGTTTGTAGAAAAATAGGAAAAGTGGTAGAAAACAAATGAAGAGAGAACAAATTATCGTAAATACATTTAGAATTCAGTACTACCTATGTGTGAGTACGTAGTCGTATGGACTTTTTTGTACATTTACGCCATTTTGTTCATTGCTTTAAAATGCTTACCGAATATTCGCAGTATACTTTTCCCTGACGTGAACTTACATTTTTACTATAACATAACTTTCTACTAATTTATCAGAATCAGAATCGTTTATTTCAGGAAATTGGTTATGAGGTGTTATAATTTATAGACATGTATCACAATTTCAGCCTTTGGGGCGTGGAAATATTAAAATTTAAATGCAGACACAATGTATACACCTTGTTTAACTTTCAACTTAAACCATAAATAAAATAAACAGGTAATTATAAGGATTGAACAAACAAAAGTCACTAACGGCCACATTTACTCGTGTAACAACACGACTTTAGATTTTATTTCGACAGTCAAAGCATTCTCACCTCAAGAAGCAGTTAAATGTAACTGCCGACGCCATTTACAAAACAACGCTAAATATATTTTGACAAAATTAAATTTGGAACGTGTAACATTTTCTGAAAAATACTAGTTGCCTTGACTGTTTGTATTTGTTGTAAAGAGGTAAAAAAACAAAAAAATGTGTGTAAATAATTTGAAAATTTACTTATTAATAATAATAATATATTATATCCGATATCCGATGAACAGTGATTATTGTTAGAATTTAATTTTTGTAGTACTGTGAGGCAAGTAACAACAACGCCATTTATTTGCGAAGTTGCATGTGTTATACCAGAGTTTTTTGCGTAGACTAGAAAATACAAATTCACAAATCTCATCAGCTCAAGGATTAACAACAAAAGAGTACAGGTGTATAAACTACGCATGTTTACATAATTATTGTATTATCTGTAAATACTCTTAGGCATCTCATGCCAAATTATCACATAACTAGTTGAGTTTTGAAACCGTGAATGTGGGGCAAACAAATAAAAACTGCCATCAGGGAAGAATGAAAGCGACAAAGCAGGAAAACATCACTCAGTTCCTTATTTCGTGCCACATCGCTGGCAATAATACTTTTTACTTTGATAAAATCGTAGGTATTGTATTTATTGTACGCGGTTAAATCGTAATCTTTGCGGTCATGGAAAACATAATCATTTCAAATATTTGTCATGTAATACTTCAATGACTTATAAAAGTTATAACTGTCATATTTTGTAAACATTAAAACTTTGTTTCTGAACTTTAGTAATTTAGCGTAATTCCAGGTAGAATACACAAAGTTGTATTTGAACGACTACAAAATATACTTACAGCGATTGTGACAAATACTTGGAGAGACCGAGCTGCGAGATTTTCGAGCTTTTGATCCCCTCGTTGACGATGTTGGTGACGGTCAAAAAATTCTTCGTCATCGTTGACTCTTGCGATGTCACTGGCCACACAAAAACGAAAATAAAAATTTGAATCGTTACGCGAGGTCGCTACGCATAAAATAACACCAACTTACTTTTTTAAATGGCAACACAACATTGAATTCTATTTTCGAATTCTATTTTTGAAACCGCAACAAATAACGCGCGAACAATTTTCAACAGATAAAAAACAACATAAAGCACTTTTTATTCTTATCACAGACTTATCGATGTAATATATTTTCAATTGTAACAGTCCATAATTCTTTTTGAACCTGAAAAAAATAGGAAACGTTACTATCATCGTCTAGGAAATGTCAACAAAAAGGCTTGAAAAGAAAATATACGAGCGGTTTATGGATTTAGGTAGCGAAACGGCGAATGTTTTATGTTTTTGTTATTTCAAACATTACTTTTAGTAGTGGATTTTATTCACTGAGAATATAATCAGCATGGAAATAGATAATATTTCATCCATAATCTCGTCTTATTTCATTTAAACATTAGTTAATACAATTAAAAAGCTACGTTTGAGGCGCAACTTTTTATGAATATTCATCATAATTAGTGCTGTAGGGTCCGACATAATTACAGAGACGCAATTAGAGCTCCGTAATTTATCATTGCATAAAATCAAATTTGTACCGATCTTAAAGAACTCAGAAAGTTAGGTAATTAAAAATGAATCGGCTTCTTTCTTTTTACAGTTATTGAATAAGTTTTAACAGTTGAATTTTATGTTTACGTCATACCTGTAGCTGTTATTAATAGCAAAAAATAAAAAATCAAGTAAGTACTAGTATTTTGTAGTATGAAATATTACTTGTTCAATTCTTAATTTAAAAAAATCAAGTTATAAGACATTTCGATCCAAGTTCTGAGTTCTATATAATATTAATCTTCCTCCCCGCGCAATTTTACCAGGAATAATAAGACGTATAATTAGCGGAGAGGCTAGCTCGGCTCGGCTGGCGGGAGAGGAGTACTTTTAGTAGCTTAAGCGGCAATACAAAATATCGATGACTTTTTATCGTCGTTATCTATGACTGAGCTTTTTAGTCTTGAATAAACCACTTATAAGAATAAACAAGATTTTTTCCAGAATTTGAATAATAAATTGTTCAATTTATATGTCAGTCTGCGATCAATGCGAATTCAAGAACACGGCTTCAATTTAAATCATGATAAAGAATTCTTTGTCTACCGACACGGGTAAGCTTTTAAAAGTCTCCTTTGGAGCTTTCTCCACGAAAGTTTGTAGGGGCAATGAATCGTAGAGCGTTTTACGGCTAAAAAGGGTCTCATCTAACAGGCCACAATCCCTCGTCGTAGCTAAACTTTCGAGTATTTAGGCACGATAAGGAAATTACGAGAACATGAGAATAAAACGTACAGACTATAAATGAGAGATATAAAAAATACGTGTGGCACTAGAGGACTGCCGCGGTAAAGCTATTATACAGGGTGTAACAAAACTAAGTAATAATACTTTAGGGTGTGTATGTGTTCCTCGTAGCGAGTTCACTGTGGAAGTAGCAGCGCTGAATTTATTTTTTTCACTTTTGTATGGGCAAGCGCCCCGGCGTCACGAGTTTTCCCATACAAAAGTGAAAAAAGGTGGTATTTCAGCGCTGCTACTTCCACAGTGAACTCGCTACGAGGAACACATACACACCCTAAAGCATTATCACTTAGTTTTGTTACACCCTGTATAGCATTTCTTATCAACTTATGCAATTATAATTGGAATACGCCTAGTTGCACGCACACAAACACCGAGCCGAAGTATGCCAAACTGAAACGATGCTCGACATAATCCACGGCTTTCAATGCCGCACCGCAGTGCCGTCGAATTAGTATGGGGGCTGTTAGGTTTATTTTTGTTATAGAATTTCTTGATTCGGTCGCTGTGCTCAATACAATTAACCTTTTTGTAGTGAAAATAATATGTACAATAGGGAAGATGCAATATTTTTATTTTTGTGTTTATTTTAAAGAACCCCATGTAGAATAGATCACAAGTATATTTAAAAAATTTAAACACTGGAATTTACTGCGAAAAATGCGGTTTAAAATTGTCAATTTAAATTTTGGCGCCAAAACGGATCTATAGTCTGTATGACGTCACTACTGTTTGACAATTATTGACAATGGCCCCACCTGATCAATATATATCTGTGCACCAAAGAGAATATAATCACTACGTGCTGTGCGGCCTGATCGTACTTGTCCTCAGTGGCTTTCCCAAAGGCTTTCCTAATTTTGCATTATTTTTCGGCTAAGAAAAGTTCAAGAGATGATGTACTCAGGTCAAAGAAGATTGCAAGTCTTCGAATTCACATTGAAAGAGTGATCAGAAAACTACATGAATTTGCTTTTCTGAATCATTTGCTGTGCACTTGTCAATTTACAATCACCTTTAATTAAAATGAAATAAGCATTTTGTGGTGTATATAATTGGAAAATGAAACCAGAATAGCGATGGGTTGCTAGCCGCATCGTCTATTAACATATTCATTACCACCACTATTTTCTAATAGTTCTCAGCGATGCTGCCCTATAAAAAACGCAGAAATGCTAGGTGTGCTCTCGGCAATGCAGGATGAAATTACGTAGCACGCTAGGCGTGTTCACTGGCACTGTAAGGAGGTAAAATCATAATTTAGACTTCTTCCAATAACATGTGACGGACGTAATCGGAGGATCCTTTTGCAGGACCTCGCATTTGCAGGCCTGAACCGAGCCTTGCGTTTCATTTATAATAGCTATAACACGATACCGTAACCTCCTTTACGTACTTTGTGTTCTGGAGTAACTCGAATGGTAACTCGACAAGTACATGTTTCTCCTTCTCTTTTGAGTTGAACATTCAGATAGCATTGTGCTATAAGATTCACTCGTTGAGCTGAAATAAAATAACTGCTATATGTATATAGAAGCCGCTGAATGAAGGTAAATAAATGATATTTAATATTTTAGTCCCTCTCATTTCTACACTGGAATACATACTTACTCTGCATTTTCGACAAAAAATGTTAAGTACTACAATGTCAACAGTGACTTTAGAAGATTTCTATAAAACGTAGTGATTACATTCTCTTTGGATTTCTAGAGTCTGCTTTGATAAACCCAGCTTCCATTTTTATTGGAAAATGCAATTATTAAACTTTCGTGAACCTTAACCTCTCAAAAAGTTGTCAAACATAATAATATGTATGTATGTCACGTAGGCATACGCCTCGTGGCATAATGCAATTACAAGGGTGGAGGGCGAAGAGGACTTAAAAAAGGTCGAGTCGGATAAAAAATGAATCATCCCTTAATTTTCTGGACACTTTTACCAAATTTTACGAGCGACGAAATTTTATTACATCATGATTGCATCTGGCATATTGTTTTATTTATTGCGATTGATTTTGAAGTATCCCTAAAAAAACTCTTTTTTGCAAAAAAAATTGAATCAAGGATTCAAAGCTAGGCGTGTGTAAAAACGAACGTCGAATTGAGCTGAGAAAACCTTTATGGATGGTAAATTCCAGGAGAGCTAACTTCTCTAAAATAATACTTTTTACGAGTATTATTCTAGAATGTACATGAAATAAAAATAACATTATCTGCCTCACTAAACCCACAATACTTTTTTGAACTCACACAACCACGCATTGGTTATCATGATATTATTTTTTCTTATTCAAAAGCTAAATTTATATCATGAGTTCAATTTCAACCAGGTTGATCTATAGATCGTATTATAACAGTTCTCTTACATAAATTCCTCGTTAACTAACTTACGTTGCTTCTTATTTCATATTCCGCGCTGGTATTAACTGATGTGTTCATATTTAATGAGACGCTTGTGTGGGTGTTTCACATTAACGTTATGATTAATTATCTTAATTAACGAAGGATTAGGCAGTAGGTACTTGACTGTCCTAGATAAAGTTAAGACAATACTTAAAACGCAAATGTCATTGATTTAACTAATTCGTTAGAATTAAAATTTGAACGCAAATCTCAAATATGAAATATTTACATTATTATCGTTCAAAATGTGAACCATATTTTTGCAATGAAAGTGAAGATAGTGAGGGAGCCCTAGAACAAATTTCTTTGTGATTACTAACAAGCAATTTTTTTGTGAGTAGCTACATTTTTATAAGACGAACAACATATTTTTTATTTTCGAAAAATCTCGGAAGTGGTAGCTAACAGAGATAGAAAGGATTTCATAGTTTGACTTGATGGTCCTAAAATATGGATTGTTTTATTTGTAGGATAAGGCTCTTAAATTATATAACTATTTACTTACCAATATACAAAAACCAGCTGGTTAGGGTTCCGTTTTAGGGAACAGTAGTCAACCAAGTTTTTTTGATTACAGAACCCTAAAACGGAACCCTAAAAATTAGCTTGTCATCACAATCACAAAAAAATTTGTTCTAGGGCTCCCGTACGAGGTTTGTCTGCATGGCATCATAATAATTCTCAAGCATTGACTGCTTGATTCCGATTTCGATGTTATTTTTACCCGACTGCGTAAGATTTTATGTTAATTATATCATTAGATCTAATTTCGCTTGTGATTTAAATGTAAAACATCTAAATCACAAGCGAAACTCGAGAACCGTCACACGATTAGACGCAGAACGAATTTCTGAATATATTATACGGATAAGCTAACCGAACTGTCAAGCTTCCCAGTTCCCCGCTGCGGTCCCTTACCCTTTTTAATAATACAAAATATCACTTTGCCACGAAGTTTTGTATATATATTTGTTTATTCAATTTTAAATTTATAACACATTTAAAATCGAAAACATTTGGTTGTAAAACCATAAAACATTAGAATATAGAGCTGAACAAAACAACGTCGGGATTTATAATATTATCTCCTGACTATGTAAGGTACATCTTGATTCTGGAAACTGAATGCAGGTATAACATTCTTGGACGTATTACTAAATCAATCATTAGCGTATGATCAAGACAAAGTTATCTACCTAAATAACTATGACGCTAAAGCGCGACCGCTTTAAACGCGACTCTCGTAGCATACTCGTAGCATATTCGTAGTATACATTTTGTATGCTACGAGTATGCTACGAGAGTCGCGCTTAAAGCGGTCGCGCTTTAGCAACTCCGTTTCGCCAAAATTCATTTATCGCGCGGGAACCGTAAAATTTTACAGGATAAAAAGTATATCCTTTCCCGAGTGGTTTGGGCGTAAAGAGGTAACAGAGAGACATACACACTTTCGCATTTATAATATTAGTATGGATATTTACATTAGAGAAATAAAATAATACGGCTTATGTAAACAAGAATACGTACGTGAATCGTATACCTATCGACATTATTATTTTATCATAACTGGAGTTATTTCGAGAGAATTTCATGAAGCTTTTTAGGATAAGGCTTCGTTTTATTCCTTCCGCCATAAAAGTTATAAATGAACGCAGAATTCCTTCGCAGAACGTAACGTATTATTTGCATGTAAATATTTTTTCTCAATGATACGGTATGTTAAAAGGAATAATAAATTTTAATGTCACAGAATCTTTTAGGAGCTGTAAAATATTCCTATTATTACGTATGATCATATTATAAGACAAACGGGAATGGTTATTGATATAATTCAAATCATAATAAATGCAAAAGTTACTTCATCCGTTCGATATCACACCTAAACCAAACTGTAACACGCAGATTATGACTAAACTGATATTATTGTTCAGTTGCAAGTATGACCTAAGTTAAGGAAATAGGGCAGTGGAGACAAAACTCCTGCTTTAAGAAGAGCCAATACAATTTATTTGATTACATTTTAAGAGTGGGAGTTACTTAATATATATCCAATAAATTCAAAAATATAATCGAAAGTCTATTTAAGCAAGATTGATTCAGCAAATTGAATATTTTTCGACGATTTTATCGGAAGAAGGAACGATGAGATGTCAATCAATGTTAAGAGTGTACGTTTTTTATAAGTATGAAAACCTTTTAAGAATTTTGACACGCTCTAATTGCTTTTATATTAACCTTGGCTATCAAAAAGTCACAAATTGGGATATTATAAAAAGAAAATTTTTGTGAAATATACTTAAGTCATGGTGGGCATGTATCAGGATTTAAGTTAACTCTGGGTTAAATGTTATGATGTTATCTTTGTCATTCAATCTTTTTACGAAAGAGATGACAATGCATGATATTCAGGTCAGGATCAACTCAAGCGACCGTGCATGTGACCCTTGAGAAAACCGAAGAAACGAACTTCAAAATTAACGGCATGAAATTTTATTCAGTCCACACTATATTCGACCAAATAAATTAGCTCTAATTTAAAAGTAGAGTGCTTTTAAATTTTACTCGAGTTTACTTTTATAGTCGAATTTCTTAACTCTTTGAATTTACTCCAACACAAAGTTCAAATTAGCCCATGTTCCTCCCAGTTTCTTAGCTTAATTTCGTTTATTTTCATGTGAAATAAATCCAACTAGCGTTTGAGCAACCGAATCTGCACTTACCTTCTTACTCTATAGATTTAAGGACGCAATTCCTTTAACAAAATACGTTTTGTAGTTATTACGTTAGATTAATAATAAGGTTTTTAGACACGCCAACAAAATTAATCTCAAGTGAGTGTTTGTCACAAAAATTCATTTCACTCGTTTCAATGGTTGACAAAAGAAGGCTGAGACGGCAACAAAAGGTACAAAGAATATAAAAGATATTAAAGATGTTTGTTCTGCTAAAATTATATCTGACGTTAAGGAATCAAGGAATTTCTGTTATGTTATTGTACCAAATGTGCGAGTCCGTTCTGATACATGTAAAATTATTATTCACAAACTTTCGAATGGATTTGTATTAACAGCAAACTAGGTCATTTCTATCTTAAAAATTACTGTCAGATAAATCTTCTTCTTCTTCCAGTGCCTCTCCAATCACTGAAGGTTGGCAGTCATGCTCCGAAACTTTTCCTTGTCCAAAGCGAGTCTGAAAAGTTCTTCAACAGACTTTATCCCTGTCCATTCTCGGATATTCCTCAGCCAAGATGTTTTGCGTCTCCCTGGTTTTCGTTTCCCGGCAATCTTCCCCATCATTATCGTTTGAAGAAGCTTGTACTGTTTGTTCCTGAAGATATGGCCCAGATAGTAGATACGCGACTTTTCTTTGCTTGATGGTACGAACATTTTTTTACGCATACGTTTGAGTACTTCTGCGTTTGTAATTTTGTCCGTCCATTTTATCCGCAGCATTCGCCGGTATGTCCACATCTCAAATGCTTCCAATTTCTTTCTTAGGCCTTCTTTCATAGTCCAAGCTTCACAGCCGTAAAGGACTTGCGGCCAAACATAACACTTGAGCATCCTGGTTCGTAACTCAATAGAGAGAGAGCGGCTTGTGAGTATTTTGTTCATTTTCATAAATGTTGCCCTCGCTATCTCTATACGGGCACGGATCTCACTCTCTGATTCCCAGCTTTCTGTTACCCAGGAACCCAAGTATTTGTACTTATCCACTCTCGTCAGCAAGGTGTTGTCCACTTTAATTATTGTATTTTGAGGGTTATTACTTATAGTCATTATTTTTGTTTTTGAAGCGTTCATCCTCAAACCTGCTTTATGGGATTCTTTCACTAGTCTAGTGATGATACGCTGAAGACCTTCCTCTGATGTTGCAATAAGAACCGTATCGTCAGCGTATCGAATGTTATTGATGAGAACACCATTTATGATGACACCGTCTTCAATATCTTCAAGAGCTCTGCTTGTTATTGATTCCGAGTATATATTGAACAAGTCCGGGGAAAGGGGACACTCCTGTCGAACACCACATTCTACAGCTATGGGATCGGTATTCTCACCATCTACTCTAATAGTTGCTGTTTGGTTCCAATAGAGATTGCTAATAATTTGTATGTCTATGCCATCCAGTCCAATTTCATGAAGAAGTTCAATGAGGATTTCGTGTTTGACTCGGTCAAATGCCTTTTCATAATCAACGAAACAAAGGTATACATCTTGTTGCATGCCTCTGCACTTTTGGACCAATACATTAAGAGCAAACTGATCTTCTCTCGTACCCGTACCAGAGCGAAAACCAAACTGCCTCTCAGTGAGATAATCATCGCATTTGTTTTTAATACGAAGATGTATTATCGAGAGCAATACTTTTAAAACGTGACTTATAAGACTTATAGTGCGATAGTTTTTACAGTGCCTGGCGTTTGGTTTTTTGGGCAGAGTAATGAAGGTAGACACAAGCCAATCCGAAATTATAACACCAGAGTCGTAAATGGAGTTGACCAAGTAAGTAAGGGCAACAACATTGTCAGGTTCGAGAAGTTTAAGGATATCCACACTGATTTCATCTGGGCCTGGAGCTCTTCTTGGTTTTGCTCTATCCCAACTAACAAAAATTGCTCTTGTAGTGGCTTATATATCCAAAAATAATATTCTTATAGGGGTCGTATTATCGCTAATAAGGGTGCATTTGGGCACAATTTATAAGGATAATAACCTTATACCCTCCTTATAGTTGCTTTATTGTCCGCTTTTCTCCTTATACGTGTTATATAAAGACCAAGAACAAGGTACTTCAACTTATAACAAACATATAGAAAGCGTTAATAAGGGCGATCACCCTTATACGTGTTATATTATTGTCGGATACAAGGGAGTTAAACTCCGTTTGCCCTTTTTGCCGTCATAAGTGATTTACATTTTCGCAACAGCATGGAGAAGAAATAGTAACGTCAGCCATTTTACTGTCAAGTAAACGATAAGTCATTATTTTATGTATAGTTTATTTACCTGATTAAGTGCTCGTTTATAGTGAAAAGTGTATGGGAATTAAAATGCATGATAAAATGTGATACGCTGTGTGTTTTGGTATCAACTCGCCCTTGAATTTAAGCTGTTTTTGTGCTAAAAACGTCATTAATTATTTAGTCAAGTTATATACAGTGCTTTTAAAAGAATAACAGGATTCACACATCGTCTATAAGGAGTCTATGAGAGTAAAGACTTTATAACGGCATCTATTGTTTCTTATGATATCGCTATTTTACATATCGTTAGGGTTCCTTTCACACTAACAAAATCGCACCTAGCTAGTGTTATTCCCGTATATTATATATAAAAATGTTTTTTTTTCCACTGTAGTTGGGTTGGCCGATAGAGACCTCTTTATAAGGATACTTTAGCTCACTTTTGCGCACTAATTTTAAGTTTGAAATATTATTAAAAATACGTGATTATCAAATTAATTGTTTTATTTTTTACTTTTCTTCTGTAACCATCGCTCCTTTTCAACTTTTTCCACAGTTTTGAATCCCTTTTTAGGGTTCCGTACCCAAAGGGTAAAATGGGACCCTATTACTAAGACTTCGTTATCTGTCCGCCTCTCTGTCTATCTATCTCCAGGCTGTATTTCAAGAACCGCAATAGCTACAATTTTGAAATTTGTCGGGATTGTATGCATTTATTGCCACTATAACAACAAATACATAAAACAAAATAAAATTAATACATATGATATCTAAGGGGGCTCCTATACGGCAAACATGTTTTTTTCGCTTTTATTGCTTGTCAATAATAGTAACAGGTAGGCACCTGAAATTTACACAAAGGCCTAAAAACTTAAAAAAATTTTTGGCCTTTTTTTGTTCTATGAAAGTACGGAACCCTTCGTGCACAGGTCTGACTCACACTTGGCCGATCATTCCGCTCCGCAAGAAATCCACACAATCCGTTGTACGTTTAAAATGGCGAATTTAGTTATGTAAAGCATTTTAATATAACCTTAAAGAGAATAATATCTTTATAATCACTGTTTAAGGGAATGTGGATTGCTTTCATCCTTGTTAAGGTCATATAAAATGTTAGCATTCGTTTGTTGGATAGATGTCTTATTAAATGCCCCTATAAGTTAAAAGCATTATAAGTTACCTTGTGCATTACTTTTATAAGAATAATTGACCATATTAAAAGTTTTTATATGTCTTTGAATATTATAAGGCTAAAAAGCAATGTAGCCACTATAAGATGAACATATTTCGAAGCCTTATAGTTGCCGTATAAATTAGAGTTATTAACGTGCTTTTAAAAATCGCGGATTCTTGGAAATGCTATTGTATTCTATTGTTGTCGCGATCACCGGTGCTCTTATGGGGCTTGAAGGATTAATTACTTATAAAAAGTATCTATACATAAAATAAATCTGTAGAAATGTCAATTCTGTACATTAAAGATATTCAAAAAATAATAAGCGGAGGGTGTCACAATATCGCTATAGAAGCCGAAAAGTTAGTTTTTTCTCTCTGTCTGTCTGTCTGTCTGTCTGTCTGTCTGTCTGTATGTATGTTTGTTCCAGCATCACACGAAAACTACTGATCCGATTTGAATGCGGTTTTCGCAGATATATTTGTCTTCTTCTAACTTAACATCTGGTGTATAAAAAAAATTCTCCCCACCCCTCTAAAGGAACGAAAGAGGGGGTCAGATTTTGTATAAGACTTTTGCTTTAACACGAAAACTACTGATCCGATTTTAATGCGGTTTTCACAAATATATTTGTCTTCTTCCAACTTAATATCTGGTGTATAAAATTTTTCCCCTCACCCCTCTAAAGGGACGAAAGAGGGGGTCAGATTTTGTATAAGACTTTTGCTTTAACACGAAAACTACTGATCCGATTTGCATACGGTTTTCGCAGATATATTTGCCTCCTTCCAACTCAACATCTGGTGTATAAAAATTACCCCCCCCCCCACCCCACCCCTCTAAGGGGACCAAAGAGGGGGTCAGATTTTGTATCAAACTTTTTTCTTTAATGGACTTACTTCATATTATTAACTGTTTTTCCAACTTAACATCTGGTGTATAAAATTTTTCCCCCCACCCCTCTTAGGGGACAAAAGAGGAGGTAAGATTTTGTGTCAACTGATGAAGTAGAAATACTTTAAATGGCAAAACAACGTTTGCCGGGACAGCTAGTCTACAATATTTTCCTTGTGGAAAAACTCAACTACGAAGATATTATTTCTTTAAAATACAATGTAGTCATCTTCATAATATCGAAGCGAAGCAATTTTCACACGGAAATCGATTGCCCGTTCCTATCCGTCTAAGAAAGACTATTGTTTAGTACTATAATATCTATGCAGCATTAAAAAATTAATCCATATTCGCGTGGTCACGACATCACGCGTAAACGGCTGGCCCGATTTTGCTGAAATTTGGCATAGAGATACTTTGAGTCCCGAAGACCAACTTTGGATACATTTTGTCCCGCAAAAATGTACGGTTACTGCACAATATACTTTTATGATTTGCGCGTAAACTATTCAGTCTATTTTGATGAAATTTGGTATGGAGATACTTTGAGTCTCGGGAAAGGAGAAGGGATACTTTTTGTCCCGGAAAATGTATGGTTCCCGCACAATAAACTTTTATGATTTTCGGCTAAACTATTTAATTTAATTTGATGGGCATGGAGATACTAATTTTAAACTATTTTTTCTTAATTATACTAATTCGAATTAAATAATCATCGTTTAGACAGGACAACGTCTATCAGGTCAGCTAGTTCTATATAAAACGAATTCAATAACAATAAATTTAAATCATAGAAATGTATAATTTTTCAAGTTTTCAAGAATTCAGGACTGAAAATCTTTTGCAACATCGATGCATACGTAACGAAGAGGGTGTGTCATACGAGCCACATATCTTACACTTTATATTCCCACATCTCGTCCCTCGCTATCCCGCTGTTCACCCCGGCTGGTATTATCCAGGATCAGATACGAGATGAACCCTGACTTCCACTTGTTTATTATGTGTACAGAAATTTCTGATTAAAATAAACGCCCTCCACGCAACGCTAATATC
The DNA here is from genome assembly GCA_963422495.1 of Polyommatus iphigenia. Taxonomy (NCBI): domain Eukaryota; kingdom Metazoa; phylum Arthropoda; class Insecta; order Lepidoptera; family Lycaenidae; genus Polyommatus; species Polyommatus iphigenia. The sequence continues at coordinate 8,137,690 of OY730184.1, forward strand.
TTTTTGATGACTGTTATTTTAAGTAGCTTTTTATTGGTTTTTTATTAAACATACAAAGCCAATGTTATAATATGCATAGTGGATTTTATGCATAGTAAAACAAAGATACTTTAGTTTGTAATGTTTTAGTATTGTGACGCAACTTTCTATTATGTCTATGATATTCTTTCTGTCTATGAGAGCATATTGCTGATAAACTGCAGTGGAAACTGGCAACGTAGAACACAATTCTTTCATCTGACCCCTTAAAAGAAATGCACGACTGACGACCGTTCTTTAGGGAACAAAGAAAATTCGCTATAAGTTATTAAAGGAGAAAGTCATTTCATCTTCCGCAATCTTAAAAAACTTAAATCCAACAACCGTCAGCGAGCTACAAAGGGAATAACGCAATTCAGGAGCTTTGTACTAAAGTGGTTTTTGTGTTCGAAACAAGATTGCATGTAAGTGGAGAGTTTGATCCGACAATTCAATGGAATAATGAATAAATACCTATTTAAGGATATTGACTACATATTGTTTTTGAATATTCAATGGGTATAATTGACAGACGAAATATAATACAGTTGATAAGATGACGACAATAAGCAAGCTTTTGCACAGGGGTCCTAAGATATAGAAGTAACATTAAAAATGTTTTTATAGATTGTATGAAATCAAATCAAAGAATTTAATGAAAAAGCCATTGCATTTGAATATTGCAAATAATGGTGATCCAAAATTACTATACATAGACTTTTTCTAAGAAATTAGTTACAAAATAATATTATAAAGACGGAAGCGTAATCATTAATCGTACGTTAAAGCAAATAGAGGATCAAAAGGACGCCTTTGTGACGAAAATTTAAATACTGTTTTCACAAATTTAAAAAATAATAATTATCTCTAAAGTAAGACCACTATGAGAAAGTGGTCTCACAGAAGAAAAATAGTTTACTAGTTTAGCAATACTTCGGAGAATAACGGCTCAAGTTACGGTAAAGTTTTAAAATATTATTTAGAACTTTATAAACAATTTAAATACTCCGGCAGTTTTAAAGCGCCTTTGGCCTCCTACACAAAATAACATTATTCTATTGTATTATATTCTATTATTCTATTAGGCCCTTCCTGATAAGTGCCGAATAGGCTATTCACAACATAACTTGACAGATGAAGTATGGATAATCTGTCAAAAAAGTTGTGGATATTCGGCACTTTATCAGGAAGTGGTGAAACAGGCTCCAAATGACAATATGAACATAAATTGTGTAGTAATTATGACTTTTGGCTATATTTATGTGAAATGACGCAACATTGTATGTAGATATTACAGCCGTATTATTTAATTCTAGGAAATAAAGAAAATATACAAAAGACGTAAAACCCTACTGCAGTCAAGAAAAAAATCAGTCCCGACAGTTCATTTAAGTGGTTGTTACAATCATTTTGTTCACGCTGACACTACTGATGAAATCTACGTGAAGATATCACAAATAGATAGAAATATTTTTCACCGTTATAATAATATAAGTAAAGACGGTTTGGATGTAACTAATAATTTCTCTCCGGTTCTAACACGATAAAGTCAACTAACCAAACTTCAGGACTACCTTGTTAGAGTCCCACACGTTGGAAAGCGTCATGTCAACTTTCGTCGCTGAGTCAGCACATTTCGAACCTGTCGGTCTAGGTAATGGCTTCGGTCGTGTTACTCCGATATTGAAGATTTCACTGGAATAATACCGATAAACTAGTAAACTATTGTCTGATATTTAATTCTACTCATAACTATTAAACTTTTATAAGCTTTGGAACGAAGTTCCTTATATAACACTAAAGTGTCAGTATATTACAACTAGAGCAAAAATGCTATAGTTGCAATTCATTAAATTGAAACTAAATTAATACACACTGAAATCCATTCCAAGCCTAACCTTAAGCTTGGAATTTTCATTAAAATCCCGACTACCAGTGCTTAACCACAACTTTAATATCTTAGTGTGTAAGTAGTGCACATAATAATTGTTGTGGAAACATTAGTAGGAGAAGTTATTTATGAAATTTTCTTTAATGCAACGTTTTTTTAAAAACTTTATACTTAGAATTAAATCACTTTAAAAATAAAGCTGAAAGTTTACCTGTTTGTGACCTTTACAGAGGTAAGAACGACTAGTAAATATGGAGTTTTGATCGCGGTTATACTTTAGGAGGTATCTAATTTCTTCTTTTTTCTGAAGGTCTACCTGATCTTCGAGAAGGAGTAAAGCTCAATTTCATAGCTTATATTTTTTGTGGTAAGTGGAGGAATCTCGTCTTTTAGTGCCGGACATTTTTGACGGTTGCTTCCGACCCTTAATCACTTAGTTTTGTTACACCTGTAAATATGAACAAAATGTGTATAAACGTAATTTTTTTCTCTAAACAAGGCAGTATAGGGGCTATTACGATATATTTTTATGGATAAGTAGACAAAGTGCGCCTCACGCTCTTTTTTATGGTAAGCATCTCATGTCAAGATTTTGCTAGGGTTTTTATATTACTCTTTACGTGTACGCTTTTTTGTTAGGTATAAAACAGTGAATAAACTTTAGGTACTATTATATCTAATAAATATTAAGTAACTAGATAATATTATGATGGTATTAAGCGTTTATTTTTTAACGGATCCAAGCTCAAAATTTCAAAATGATACTAAAACTATAAGTTTCAATGTACCGCAAACATAATGTAAGTTTGTGTTATTTTTCCCATTTAATCATCGTTATTCAAAGGCAAATCGCAAAGTATAATAAAGACATCTTTAAATATGAATGGTGTTCAATAATACCGTTTAATATTTGGAGCTTTTCAACTTTGAGAGGCAACAAAATATATTGGGAACTTCGGCTTCAGACTACTTAAAGTTTTGCGGTCTGTTTCGGCCTCTGTATTGTATACTTTTTGGAATCTTTGTGTGAAGGTATTAAATAATATCGAGATACTTAATATTATAATATAGGTTACTTTGCTTTTACATAATATTATACTCTCTGCTTTGTCCTGGAGATTAGCATTAAGTACTTCTTTACACTAGTAGTTACGCCTACAGTGACGCATCTTGCACTAAAGTTGAGATTTATAAAAAAAAACAAATCTAAACTCACTTGTCACGAATCTGGCGGTTGCTTGTCATTCACAAGTACAGTGCTCCGCCATTATGGCTGGTTTACACGTATTAAGTAGATAAGTAGTAACTAAATTTTAACTTAATTTGAAGTGCCTGCCCGAAATGTGTCAAGTGACAAGCCCCGCCTGCCAACTTAACAGAAAATAGCCAAAATTCTAATTTCCTTGTTAGTACTTAACTAAATTTTAACTTGCTACTAAATTTTGTGTTTACATGCAATAAGTAACTTAAAATTAAGTTAAAATTTAGTTAACTACTTATCTACTTAATACGTGTAAACCAGCCCTTACGCACTATTTAATTTTTAGATTCTTATTTTCAGTTTTTAAAGTGCAAAAATGGGTAAAAGGAAACACTCAAAGCATGATAATTACGATTATATTACTAGAAAAAAACTCGAAAAGTTTAAAAAACTCGAAATAAAACTGAAACATGCCAAGAAGAAACGAAGTGATTATTCATCGCCTTCCGCTTCGTCTGAACATGACGAAAATGTGTTATCGGATTACAGGAAAGGTACGATCACCAATACTGTTACATGATAAATCTGTACTGCGGATAGCTTTTGGAGCTATCACTTTACAGACAATACGGCAGCAAAATAATCCTACATTTGGATATATTTTTTAAGTACCTGAACCTGCTAGAACGCTAAGTTACTTGATAAGTTGGCATTAATTTTTACCAACAATACTGTAACAATATAAGTACGTGTATAAATTTAGATTTGCGAGCAATTTTTGGGATTGTTACTTATCTAAATAGCATGTCACTTTTCATAATTATTTAAAATGCAACTAATAAAAGCCGTTACGGCTCACTGAACAGGGTGATAAGAGATACAATGCATATTAATTATACAGCGCATTATTTAAGAACTTTACAGTACTTAAGTACTTTTATTATAGTCATGCGTACCTACGCACTATTGGCAAATTATTTCTCACTCTTATTACGTATTTTACCTAAGCGTTATCCTGACGTAAACAATACAAAACGAATAGGCATCGAACATAATTTTTTATGTATAAAATTACTAGTGGGGAGCCCTAGAACATTTTTTTTGTGATTACTACCAAGCTAATTTTTCGGCTCCCGTATTATACAGATGGCTCACAGATTGAAACTGATCCGTTTATTGAAGGCGAAATTGAGAAGACAGAACAATCTATACCCTCCTCTAGCATCGGAGCCACCGCTAATTTAGCCTGCAGCGTCGAGCATGTTCCATTCACTAGCTCGTGCGAGTTACCTGCCTCTCAGAATGATTACCAGGATCCTCAGGTGATGGATGTGCCTAAAGTGGATGCTGTTATTCTCGAATTATTGGGAGACGATCCGTCAATAAAAAAGTTATACGGCAAGGATATTAACGCCAATCTGGCTGTGCGCCTCCAACATGTTGCTACAGTTGGCTTGGAAAAAGACCTCCGTAAAGACTTACAGGGAAAATATCTCTCCCCGAAAAATTGTACCCAGATTGATGCTCCTGAGCTTAATCCCGAAATTAAGGCTGCTGTAAGTGATGTCGTCTTAAAGAGAGATAAAGGAATTGAAAGCAAACAAAAAGTTCTGGTTTCTGCGATTTCGTGTCTAGGAGAGGCTATTACTATTGTACTCGAGGAACAGAACAAAAATACTGCAGTCATAAAGCTGCTCATGGATGCTACTCGATTGATATGCGATTGTCAAAATACTGATTCCATGACACGTCGCAATTTTTATCTTAAATAATTTTAAAAAAGATATGAAGGACCAGTTGACAAAAACAAAAATTGACAACTGCATCTTTGGATCGGATCTGGCTGATACCTTAAAAACTGCAGAATCAATTTCTAAGTCAAGCGCGGATTTAAAAATCACGCCAGCTTCTAAAACACCTGCAAACAAGAAGCCCCAAGTGCCCTCTACACAAAGGAGTAATTTAAACTGGAAGGCTCCTCCCCCAGTTCGCAGGCAAAAGACGGGGAACCAGAGGAAGGAACCTGCACAGAAATATCAGCCCGCGAGCTCCTCCAGGGCGTCATATCGACAACCGACAGCCGGGAACCCTACGCGGAGTCGTCATCGGCAGTAGATTATGAGGTGAGCTACGCTGGCAGACTTACCTATTACTATAAACAGTGGTCATCTGTCACTAGTGACCACACAATACTGTCCTGGATTTCCGGTTACAAGATACCCTTTTGTAAACCGTATATATATATAACCGTACGTATATGTAACCGTATATATATTGCAGTATAAACAATGTATTGATGACTTGTTATTTGGGCTATTTCTCAGTGCCAGCCGTGTAAAAATCAATTTTTGTTATCTTTTTTTCTTGTGCAAAAACCAAATGGTAAATACAGATTTATACTAAATTTAAAGAATATTAACAAGTTTATTGAAACTGAACATTTTAAATTAGAGGATCTGCGTACTGCAATAAAATTAGTTTCACAGAATTCCAACATGTGCACCATAGACCTAAAAGATGCCTATTTTTTAATAAAAATTCATGAGGAGTATAAAAAATATCTCCGATGTCAATTCGATGACAATTTATTTGAATTTAACGTGTTACCATTCGGTCTCCATACGGCACCCTTTGTATTTACGAAAATCACGAAACCAATTATAAAACTACTAGATCCTGTGGCTTATGTCTACCATTTATTTGAACGACTTTTTATTGATAAATGATGACTACAAGGGATGCATAAATAACGCAAATAACACTATAAATCTTTTGAAACCATTAGGCTTCATTATAAATTACGAAAATAGTAATTTATGTCCAAGTACATGTTGTTAATTTTTAGGATACATTATAGATACTGAAAAATTTCTAATTACTTTACCTCCAGAAAAAAATAGTAAAATTAAAGGTCAAAATATTATTCGTTTTAAATTTTTATAGTGACGTAAAATTAGAGATTTCGCTCGTTTGATTGGCTTACTCACATGCTTGCCCCGGCGTCGAATACGGTTGGTTGTATACCAAGAACTTTGAAAGGTGCAAGTATTTAAATTTATTAAAAGACCCAGATAATTATGAAAGGTATATGAACATACCGAGCAACTTGATATCTAATTTTGAATGGTGGACGAATACGTATTAGAATTTTTTAGCGATGCTTCAACTACGGGGTGGGGTGCGATATGCGGAGAGGAGACTGCTAGCGGTACTTGGTCAGATGAGGAGCGCTCTAAGCACATTAAATATTTGGAAATTTTAGCAGCCTTTTTTGGCTCGAAAATTTTTGCAAAACATTTTAATAATAATTGTCAGATATTATTGCGGATTGACAATACCACTGCTATTTCATACGTAAACCGTATGGGCGGCGTGCAGTTCCCTCATCTTACATAAGTAACCCGAGATCTGTGGCAATGGTGTGAGCAAAAACAAATAATAGTATTTGCTTCATATATTAGCTCAGCAGAAAATACCGTCGCGGATGCGGAATCTAGGCGTAATCAGTAATCACCCAGATGTCGAGTGGGAACTAGCGGACTATGCCTTCCAAAATATAACCCATAAATTTGGTTAACCTGATATTGATATATTTGCAAGTAGATTAAATAAAAAATGTCAAAGATACATATCCTGGAACAGAGACCCTGATGCAGTTGCAGTGAATCCTTTCACCGTACCCTGGTCGACATTCTTCTTTTATGCCTTTCCACCATTTTCTGTAATTCTAAAATCTTTACGTAAAATTATTAAAGATAAAGCGACAGGCATAGTAGTGGTGCCGTGGTGGCCGACACAGCCATGGTTTCTCCTTTTCAATAAGCTTCTAACTTAAGAGCCGTTAATTTTAAAATCAAGTGAAAATTTTAAATTATCTCATTCCAGCAACCGCCACGTACACCAACGGCTTACCCTGGTTGCTGGAGTGTTGTCAGAACGTCCCTGATCAGAAGAAACGTTCCTCATTCCACAGTGGACATAATGTTAGCTTCTCTCTCACAAAACTCTATTAAACAATACGATTCCTGCTTAAAGAAGTGGTTCCAATTTTGTGTCAAAAATAATTTAAACTTTTATCAGATATCAATTTCAAACATTTTAAACTTTTTCACAGAACTTTATAATAATGGAGCCCAATATAGTACACTCAATAGCTGTAGATCCGCATTATCTTTAGTACTCGATACCAAAATTAGTAGTAATGACAATTTCAAAAGCCCCGTGACAAAATACAATTTGACTTGGGATATTTCCCTAGTTCTAAATCATATTGGTGATTTGTACCCTAATTAGTCATTGGACTTGGAGACAATTTCCAAAAAACTTATAACATTGCTGGCACTCGTAACCGGGCATAGGATGCAAACGATATCAATTATAAATATAAAAAATATAGAGTGGTTTCCCGACAGAATTATTATAAAAATTCCCGATCACATAAAGACGTCTCGCCTTAACTCAACACAGCCAGCTCTTATACTGCCATATTTTCAGGATAAACCTGAAATATGTGTAGCTAATACTTTAAAACAATTTTTAAAATTAAAGGAACCCTTACGAAATAATCATTCTTATCTTTTTGTCAGTTTGAGAAAGCCACTCCACAAAGTAACCTCACAAACGTTAAGCCGTTGGGTGAAAAACACACTCGAAGTATGTGGTATAGATGTCTCTACTTTTACCGCCCATAGTACGAGGCACGCTAGCACCTCGAAAGCAAATAGACTAGGTGTAAACCTAGACCTAATTAGGAAGACAGCAGGATGGAGCACTAACTCCAAAACCTTTATTAAATTTTATAATAAACATATTGTAAATGATTTTGATCACGGAGTTTTTGCTAATAGGATAATGTCAGGACAATAAATAAATAAGCTGATATTATTTTTATATAGAAGTTGATTTTAGTTTATTGTTGTAACTTTAACCAATTAAATTATAAGTTAAGAGATAGTGTAAAAGATAGTTTTATACAAGATACGCGCGACATTATAATCCTCCCGGCAGTCGGGTAAAAATATTTAATAACATATTACGTTATATTGCATTTTGTTAAATAAAAATGATTTTTCACAGCGGATGTGGACTCTCAATGTCTACTAGTGTAAAGAAGTACTTAATGCTAATCTCGAGGACAAAGCAGAGAGTACAATTAATGATTAAACGAACTTACCTGTACGTGAAGTTCTATCATAATTATACGAGCTGCTTTGTCCGAAGAGATTAGCATCCCACCCATCCCAGTAACCCTGTGTGCAGCTGTGAAAAATCGGCGCTCTGAACTAAATGACAAACAACCGCCAGATTCGTGACAAGTGAGTTTAGATTTGTTTTTTTTTTTTATAAATCTCAACTTTAGTGCAAGAGGCGTCACTGTAGGCGTAACTACTAGTGTAAAGAAGTACTTAATGATAATCTCGAGGACAAAGCAGAGAGTATAATTATGATACGAGTAGAACTTCACGTACAGGTAAGTTCGTTTAATCATTAATTATATAAACATTATGCAGGGAATTATTGTAGGGAAAGTACATGATTTTATGACACTGCAAAATTCATACAGGGAAAATACATGATTTTATGACACTGCAAAGTTATCTAGTCTTTACATTTAACATTCGAAAATTGTACATTATAGAACGAAGAAAATGTTTTTCTGTTGAATTTCATAAAATACTTGCGATTGTAATATAATTAATTCGTGTTATCGTCTTACATCGTTATAAAAATCATCACAAATAACATAAGTTAGCATATTCGTATAGTTTACTTGATTGCGATTTTGGCAATAAATTGATGTTCATTTACAAAATTCTTAATAGTAACGTAATCTTTTATCTCTAGATACTCATCTATACCTAAACAATCCAAACGTTTCTGCAATAACAATGCATTAATCAGTGTTTTCGTATTGTCCCCAAGCGGCGAGCGAAGTTTGTGCAGTCTGTGCGAAGTGTGTGCAATGTGTGTGTGTATCATCATCAGCTTAGGAATCAGGGTTGGAGCTTTAGGGACCGTTTACACTGCAATATGGTAAAGCGATGCATGTTTAAAACAAGTAAATTGGTATAAGCATGAAGCAGCCCTACGCATGGGTTAAGTCTGTCAATTCAATTTATTTGCTTGGGGAATATACAGAGATCAGGTTTGAATGGCTAATAGCATTGTATTCCGTGATGCAATTGCATTGCTCGTCACGTTGAACTAGCTATCTAAGTAAACTGACCCTTAAATGTAATACTGCGATACATTCTCATTTAAGTTAATTTACTAAAAAAACCAAAGAACTTTGCGTCACGGCTTCAGGCACCTAGCACGTCTAGTCTCGTCTCGGTATGAAGTGACCCTTTAGTGCGTTTAGAACACCTGTCATCACAGATCTACCAATCCGATGGCTGCAAGCAGGAGCTTGCCCGGGGATATTGCATAATGCATCGGCTAGGGATTCCAACAATGTTCATGGTAACTTTGGAGCATTTAGGATTTAGTCATCTTATTACAAATAAGGCATACCAGCCAGGTTGGCTTTCGGTGGCGCAGGAGAGAGAACAGTGGAAGATCCTGGGGGAGGCCTTTGTCCAGCAGTGGAACACTATAGGCCAATTAAAAAAAAAACAAATAAGATAGAAGTCCTTTGCTGCTTTACAGTAAGAGTAAATGAATTAATGAAGATAATAATATATTTTATGTTGGTTAAAAACCCTGTCGACATTGTCGACATTATCCTCCATGATACCGGTAGGGAACTAACCAAGCGCTTGGAATTAAAATACGACCCCTAAAATGTACAAAATTGCAACAAAATAATAACTTTGGTGCAATTATAATTGAAGACGTAAGTGGATGAAGTGGATACCTAACATTATGAAACTTTAATTAATTACACACTAATTGTTCCCTGATAATTTTAACGAACCTTATGCACCTACCAGCTTCATTTGATTAACTTTGTAAGTATACATTAAAATAACATGTTTATTGTAATTCATTTTCCCGGTCCTAAAGCCTCAATTTATGCACAAAAACTAAAATGTTATAGCTAATCACCAGCCATTTTATCCACTTGCGTCTTAAATTTATTAAGTTAAATTTAGCATACTATTTATATAGTACGACTAAGTTTCTAAAATGCTATTTGCATTTCAATCACTAGCATTATATAATAGATTAATTATCATGTGACGGTGTTTGCATAATTACCCTGGTTGAGATGCAGGTGTATTTAGGTGATATTATCATGACAATGGCAATAATTGCATAATCGCTTATGCAATTATTGCACGTAGTTGAGAAATGTGTTTTCAAAAGAACTTTGGCTCCATTTATATTTTGTAGGCCGCTACATCGTAAAATATTATTTATTTATTTACCAGACGTTCCGCGCAGCTTCGCCCGCGTAAATTAGATATTTCACAGAGAAATTAGTCCACAAAAATAGCCAATGATTATCTGTGCCAAATAACAGAAAAATTGCTCCAGTAGTTCGTAAGATAAGCCCCTTCAAATAAATTTCCTCCCGTTTTTTCCACATTTTCCTCTATTTCTTCGCTCCTATTAGTCGTAGCGTAGTAAAATAAAGCCTATAGCTTTTCTCGATAAATGGGCTATTTAACACTGAAAGAATTTTTCAAATCGGATCAGTACTTCCTGAGATTAGTGCGTTCAAACAAACAAACAAACTAACTAACAAACTCTTCCGCTTTATAATATTAGCCTATGCTATGCTGGTACATTGTTTTATGTGACAAATTAAAAGCAGTTAAACATCACAATGTTAAATTAATAATACCATTATTAACGTAGGTACGTGGTAAGCTTTGGTTAAAGAACTTGTGTATTTTTAGTCCGGTCTAATTAGACGCAAAAAAATCGTAACCTCGGAATAATTCGCATAGAGCTGAAAATTAGTAAATACACCATTACAAATAAAACCTCAAAAGTCCCCGGCGATCCTCCTTGTGCTAAAATTTTTGTTCAGGGTCAAAGTATGAAAATGAGGTTTTTCCTGTTTTTTTTCCAAACTATACATTTTATCACAAAAATAAGTAGGACAAGAGTGTAGATCTATATGTGATATGGAAAACTTAGAGCTAAGTAATATCGGTGGCAATTTTATGTGTGAATCAGAAAGCCAATTAGGTACAAGTTTTCACTTCTAAGCAACAGAAACAATTAAATACAATATGATATTGTGAACGGTCTTAATAAGATACAGAGATGTTCTTAAGTAAGATACTTAACAAAAACAAGTAAATCAAAAAGTTTAAGGGATAGTTTGACCTAAAACCAAAAAGAAGAACATGCTAAGTACATCGTACAATTGAGGCATACTACATCGTATAATTATACATAAGCAGTTGTATTAAAATAAGCCGTATTTTAAATAAGTCGTTACAGTAAATTATGGCTTATCTGGTTATCATCTTGCGGTGTAGCGGCAAAACTGCTCGTTCTCGCGGATGCACATAAATCGATCATGATGGCAATAATTGTTTATGCAACTATTATAGGTCTACCAGCATCTGATGGCAAAAAGTACGAAAGTAAATTGACTCTAGCAATACCGGGGTAGTTGGAATAAAACATTTTGAACCCTTTTTTTCTTATAGCGGCTGATTCTGTGTGTGATACATGAAAATATATACATTTATCCAATGATCAAGGATATTTTTTGAAAATCTGCTGTCAAAATTTGCTATCAGATTCTGGTAGACCTATACATACATTTGAGGATTAGTGTGTTTTTTTATAATTAGCTAGAAAGCTAACATCGTTATAGGTGATTGAATAATCGGAGAATAAGAAATTATGATGTAAATTCTATTTCATTACAAATTTGAAGATGAAATAGGATATTTTTAAAAGGTTCTGATACATGCAGAAAACTTAAAAATGACGTAGAGAATCAAATGGCATATTATCCTATTTTGATATGATAAAAGCGAGAAGAAATAGCTATACAAGGTATGCTTTGTCTTTTTCTAGTTCATTAGAAATGTAACATGATAGACAAAGACAGAGGACCTTGAATAGTTGCCTTTATATTTTTATTAGTAAAAAGGTTTTAATAATAATCATTTTGATGATCATATGGAAAAATATTTATTATGAAAAGTCTTACGTTTTTCCTCAGTCAATATTCACATTAATTAATTATTATTATTGCTTGACTAGAAGGCTAGTGAGGGATGACTGAAACTTGCGAATAAGGGTTCTTTACGTAAAACCGAAATAGCGGCAACAGAAAAATATCGATATGTATAAACTTCAACTAAAAAATATCCACAATCGAACATAATATTATAACCTCCTCTTTTTTGAAAATCAGTCAAAGGTATGATTTGCCATAGCCAAATGACAGACTTACGGATAACGACGAAATGAACGACCTTATCCTTTTGATACGGAACCCTATTGAAATAAAATCATGAGCAATCAAATTATTTTAAGTATGAAGTAAAATGTTTGATAGTCAGTATAATATTCTTTAGTACAATCTAAACGGTAAGTTATATTAGATTTCAGCTCATAAAAGTTCTATTGAAAATAAACAAAGCAATGTGAGTCCCTGACTCGCAGTTATGTAACGGTTAATAATTTAATTTTCGCGCGATTTTCTTTTCAAGCCTTTAAAATAAGTATGACAACATATTTTCTTGGAATATAAAAAAAATCATTTTTTTTAATTTTTTTTTTTTTAAGTGTAAAATAAAGTATAGAATAGAATAGCGAAAAGAATACCAACCTGTTACATAACATACAGCTTCAGTAACAAACACAAAATCACAGTAAGATCACGGGTGCTATTGCTATTTGAAGGTGAATTTCGAAATTAGACAGAGAGGGAGATATAGATGAAAGTTGACGTGCGCTCCGTGCGTCAAGCCGAGCGATACTAGTGTTACGGTGCTACGGCGCTACGAAGTTCGTAGCCTGCGCGTAGAGTCCGTAGCTCCGTAGCTATCATTTCCGTAAGCCAAAGTTTCCGATCTATTTTTAACCGACTTCCAAAAAGGAGGAGGTCATATGTTCGGCTGTGGATATTTTTTTTATCGAATAAGCTATTAGTTAATAGTCTAATTATAAGTGATGTTATTCTACGCTATAATTGGTACGATTGTTTAGTAAAGTGTGTAATTTCGAACTTGATGTATACTAGCTAAAAGCCGAGCTTTGTGAAGGCTTGCGTCGTTTTTCTGCGTGGTTATATGATGTCTTTTTATATTTTAGTAGTAACCAAACCTTGACTAGAAGATAACACATCTACATATAAATAAAATTTACTATGTTACAGCATGAATCAATGACGTGATAATTTTTCCGTAAAGTGTACCACAAAAGTGCTCAGGTTTTGGGATATACCCTAGTACCTATATCCCAAAACCTGAGAAACCTCGCTCCCTGATTACGTTAAATTAGTATGGATTACGTTTAATAGCGAGATTTACGTAATCGTAAATCCATGCTGTTTTCATTTTGTAGTACCTAACTAGTAACTAAAATCACATGCATTATATTATATTACCAAACCTGACAACCCAAATACAACCTAGCCCAGCTTTATCTGAAATTGGTTGCCTATACAGTGAGTAATGATGATGATGACCGATAACAAGGTTATCTCGGCGCGGAGTGAGGCGCACTAATGAAGAGTAATTAGGGTAATTTGGCGCTGGGAGTGTATAAATTAAAGATTATAGAATCGCCGATTTACATTGCTCGGGTGTCGCGCTCAGGCTGATGGAGACGCTTCTTAACTGACTTTGAGACTAGAATTATGATACTAACAAGCTCCAGGCATCTTTGAGACTTCTAAACGGGCCCCTAGACGAGCAATTTAACTGCGCAATATCACGAATTGTGCAATATTATTGACCTCCTAGGTTTAATATTTAACGCGCCTGCCTTTTAATATTAATGTCAAATAAGTTGTCCAATAAAATATTGTTTAATATGATTGCAGGTCTAGGGGCCCGCTAAGACAATATTGATTTTACAGCCATACTCAGAAATATTGAAGGTTTACTTGAATGAGGAATTTGACAGAAAATAATAGGCTTAATATATCAAAATCATCATTAAATAAAAGTTGACTAATCATTAAACCTCTATAAGTGCAGTTGTAAACGCATTATTGTAAAAAAAATATCCACAGCCGAACATAGTATATTAACATATTTTTACTTTTAATATAATATTAATGCAGATTCGTTTTGTATTTGATCAAATCCATTTCCTATAAATAAATAAAAAAAATTCAAACCAATAACTTTTAATAAGCAACATACTTCGAGTTCCAAAACATAACCCAGTATACTAATCAGTGCTCATGACGTCAAGAATAGACGCCATAATATTGTTAATTCTACTCGAAATATACGCTATAGTATGTGATATTGGTAAGATTTTGGAAATAACGTATGTGATTTTGGTGAGATGCTAATGGTATTTATGCTAATGATAAATACGTTATAATTGTCACAAAAGTACAAAATATGGTAAAGCCCGTCACAGACTTAGCTATAATATATATTAATATTTTTATAGCTAGGCATATTACTATATATTTTCTATACTAATTTTCGCGTGACCGCACACTCAGCTATAATACATATTTATGTGACATGTGGATTTAGTATAGAAAATATATAGTAATATGCCTAGCTATAAAAATATTAATATATATTATATCTAAGTCTGTGACGGGCTTAACACATCAGTACAATATTATGGCGTTGAATACATGACGTCATGACTTATCTGTCATTTATTTTGAGTCTTATTTCGGAATACATCCACAGCAAACGACGACAAAACGCCAACTTGTCGGTTGTGTTACTAATATAGCTTTAAGAAAAAGCTTGAAATACTTAATATTTTTGTGTAATGATTTTAATTTTTAAAGAAAAAGCCTAATATATATATTTTGGTGTGATGATAATATTAAATTAATTTTAAATTGAAATTTATTGAAGCGAAGTTTTTACCTACTCTGTTTGTTATCAATTTCAAAATTCATTTCAAACACGGGCAATTACAAACTTTTCAAATATTTTACAGAATTTTTAATTCGATATTACGTTTCAGATCACCACAGAATCTTCATAAGTTATCAATAACTTATGAAGATTGATGACTGTGATGATCTTGATTTTGTATATCAATTTAGTTTATCATTATAATCAAAAATCTTATATATAAACTACAAAATTTCTTATAAAAATTCATGGTTCATTTACCACAAAAAATATTTATAGACAAAAGATGGACCTACATTATTTTGTCGGGTTATATTATGACGTCAATGTTGGTCAATGATCTGTTGGGTGGGCTTGACAGAACCCTACCAACTTATAAAGGCCCACCATCTTCCTATGAAGCGATCTCTTGATAGTACTTACCCTTTATTATAATATTATTTACTTTGGTATTCATAAGATAATGAACTAAAACTTTTGATAAACTTTAACCATTGTCCAATGAAGAGTTCTGTCTTGGGACTTCTTAACAAAGTCTACAAGAGCAGTTTTATTTTTATTGGATAACTGAAAGTATAATATTATTTGTATAAAATGTTATTTTTCAAGCTTAACTTAATATAATCGAAACATTTATTTTAATGGCAGGCAGTACACTTAAAACTCCGCTGGTGTTAGCGATAATGACTTCTTACGGTGTACTTTTAATGCTATGCCAAGAACAAGTTATTTGCTAAAAAGTATTTGAAAGGTTATGAAATTAAAATTTCAGTATGATGAAACTAGCGTACGATAAATGAGCTTATGGCAATTGGATAATATTGTCGAGGTATCTTGGATGCGAAGCAGCTGTCTCTAAAATGACACAATCTATGATATATAAAATATAATATATAAAAATCGATTTTCAAATGTGTTAGTCGCGCTAAAACTCGCTAAAATATTCGTAGAAGTCCAGGGAAGGTTTTAAAGTGACATGAAGTTCACCAGGACAGCTAGTATAATATAGTAATAGACAATAGTGGCGTTTACTTTGATTTTAACCACACGCTTAAAGGTGCTTGTAGCGTTGTAATTTTCATAAAACGAATAATACTTTTCGCCAACCATTCGAGCTTGAAATATCTACTGATTTCTGCACACAAAGTCAAGGGCGACATCGACTTATTATTTCAATATTGAACCTATATAGGTTGCCCTATTATATTTAACAAGCTATGTTATTATTTATACAGAAATATTATTAACCTTTAAAGATAAACGCAAATGAACCGAAAAAATCGTAATGAAAAATGTTCGTTTCAACATAAGTGCTCGGGAGACCGATGCCTCTAAGTGGGACGTTTCATTCATATACCCCCATTCATCTTCATATTTCTTGAATAAAATATGAAATATTCTGTCTTGTCTTAGTTCCTTGAATGTTAAATTACATTTATTTTTGTCTTTTTCGCTTGAGACTGCGACTTTTGTATTTTTAGTAATATAACATATCATTTATGTAAATTGGTGAGTAGGTTTATTTTTGTGTAAAAAAAAATATCCACAGCCGAACATATAACCTCCTCGTTTTTTGGAAGTCGGTTAAAAAGTAGAATAAAATAAACACATAATACAGTTATAAGTATAACAGTGTGTCTTATAGGTATTCTTCTAATTTTTTATGTTAGACTCACTTGCACTAATCTGGGTTATTGCTTATACAGGGTGCAATTAAACCTTCCTGACAAATTTTGATATATTGATCCTTGGTAAAAATAAAAATACACGTATTTTTTCTTTTATAATCACTCAGTACTAAAATGTTGAGAAACAGCTTTCGAAAGTTATCCTAAAAAACTCTACAATTAATGGACACGACGCGTCGCCCGCGCGTGACGTGCCCCCGCGTGCGAGCCTCCCCCCGCGTTACCCCAGCCTACATCCACCACCGTGAGTGACCGTTCTGCAAGGATTTTAAATGGGAAAAAATATGTCATTATAAAAAATAACACCAATTTTTTTGGTTAAATGGACTCTCCTAATGATACCTAAGTCCTGAAAAAAATTTGGCAGGAAGGTTTAATTGCACCCTGTATATTTCACAAAAAAAAAAGAAATAAAGAAAAAAAAATATTTTTAATGGCTTTTATATCTTAATAGTGTTGGGAAGTACTAATTTGTACTTTCGCAGGCTTAAACCTCGACGTAAAATATTTCGTGCCAAAAAGTTTCGGTACTTAGTAAGTTAAGCCGCAAGCGGAAGATTTTGAAATAAATGCTCTAAGCGCTTATCGAAACTAATTTAACTCCCAGGACGCTTGTTTTTAAATAATTGTCAGCGCTACCGAGTTCCGAGCTAGTAAAATTAAAAGCTTTAAAATCAAAATCCGGACTGCCGCTACGTTTTAAAGAAATGAAACTTCATTTGAATAATTTTAATTGCGGCAAAACAATGGTTGACAAAACCTTTTATACGCTGACAATGATGTCACGGTCATTATCATCATCGACGCCGTTTTCTAGACGGTGTATAGGAATTTCTAAGATTCTGGACGAAACCTACATCCTACAAGATGGACACAATAGTGTTTACCAAGATTTAATGTAATTTTTTATTACTTGAATTTAAAATTTTAATAAATTATTTGATAAACACTCTCGCTAGCGCGTGGACTGGTCCACATAAAAGTTGCCCGCGTCATTTCATAGATGCTTTTCCTGTGATGCGTGCAACACGCACGCCCGGAGCATACTGTCAACCGCATGCGAACCAAATCCGCGCGCGGGCGACAACACACACAACAGGAGAATCGCCTTTAGATGATAGGTGTCTTTGTGATTAACAATAAATTCAAGCATTCAAACTAACTTACTCGATTGTAGCTATCTACATTCTACAGTCGACTAATTTTGTTTGTACTAGGAAATCAGGAAGTACCGGTGGTGTGTTTTGATTTTATCAAACAATACAGGATGCTAGATGATTAGTCAGCGGTGTCCGCAACAGAGGCGACACTCGATTGTTACCTTTGTGTGGTTCGGCTTTGTGAAACTTCGACCGTTTTGTTTACCCTCATCATGGGCTGCCCTTATTTGCCTTCGCTAAAAGCAGCCACACCTGATATTAATTAACTTACAATGTTCAGCGTCGAGCTTGTACATAAATTGTGTAAACATAATATAAATTATTTTACATTGTTATTTTTATTAAATATAAGAATTATAATAATACTAGCGACCCGCCCCGGCGTCGCACGGGTATAAAATATATAGCCACTGAAAAAAAAATCGATAGCCTATGATCCTTCACGTGGTCTACTTAATCTTATTTGTGCCAAATAACATAAAAATTGCTCCAGTAGTTCGCGAGATAAGCCCTTTCAAATAATTTCACCCGTTTTTTCCACATTCTCCTATTAGTCTTAGCGTGATAAAATATAGCCTATAGCCTTTCTCAATAAATGGGCTATGTAACACTGAAAGAATTTTTCAAATCGGACCAGTATAGTTCCTGAGATTAGCGCGTTCAAGTTAGCCCTTTCAAATAATTTTCCCCGTTTTTTCCACATTTTCCTCTATTTCTTCGCTCCTATTAGTCTTAACGTAATAAAATGTAGCCCATAGCCTTCATCGATAAATGGGCTATCTAACACTGAAAGAATCATCAAAATCCGTTGCGTAGTTTTAAAGATTAAAGGGAACAAAGGGACATGAGGGAAAAAAGCGACTTTGTTTTATAATATGTATAGATAATAATGTGCAATTAGTTGTTGCAGAAGTAATGAATTATAGTGACTTGGTAGTTACTTTACTTCTCAAGCTTATAATTTATAGTTTATGGAGACCACAAATATTGGATCGAGCCTCCTGGTTGTGACATAATGTTGGATCGTTCGAGTAATGACTCCGGTCGATAGAGTGCAGGCTCCGTGGCCTGCTTGCTCCATAAATGAATGGTACTTCGGAGCGACCTCAGGCTATTTACTTATAGCCGACTAGAACTAAACTCAAAGAAAGGATTTTGGCCTTATAAATAATATTTGCGCTGCAGTAGAACTGATACACATGAAATAAATAAATATCAGAAAAAAATATTCATTGGCAGATAGATCTCCGTGTTAATAGTTGTGATCTGGCTAGGATGGATATAACCCGACAAAATTGCGCAAATCCGACATCGGCCCGAGAATCAATTTGCATGTCTTTCCTACACATAGATTTGACAGATTCGTAATTGGATAAAATGTGAAATTACTGACATAGAATATTCTACGAGTATTTTTCTTCATTACACCTGACAGCGCGAGGATGTTCCAAATTTAATTCATCGTAGACATCATTTAAATTAATTTGGCTCGGGTAACCCCTAGCCAAAACGTTTCCTTTATCGCTTCGAATCAAATTAAATAATTTATTTTTGCAATGGTAGGTTACATAAGATGTTACAAAAGATGTCAGTACTTATCTACAATTAGCCGCGGCGTGCAATAATAACAAGTCATAATATTTTATCAAACTTATAGTCCATGGAAATCGTACAATAAAAGGGGTCTTCACTTGCATCAAATGGGGTAGTTATTATTTTTTTATATGTTGTATGTGATGAGGTGGTAATGTCAAATATAATTTTTCCACCTCGGAATCCTTCCGGAACTTTGTAAAATTTCAGTATTTGCCATTTTTTACCACCAAGGACCTGTTTAGTGGTAGAAGTTATCAGAAATCACTTTAAAGTAGACAAAATTTTTAACAAAATGAGAATAGTTAGGTCTCGATAAACTGAATAGTTTCAAAGATACAGCTGTTCAAATGTTTGTAAATTTTCCAAAAAAACATTTATTTTTCGAGTTTTTACAAGTTCAATTATTGATGTATTTGACGGCATAAATAAATATACGTTATTAAAGAAGACAATTTTTTTAACAAAACGAGACCAATTTGGTCTATTAAAATCTGATAGTTCCCTAACTACAGCTGTTCAAAGTTGCTGATGTGAGTAAACAAAATGAAATAATATAACTTAATAGACGTTCCGCGCGGCTTCGCCCGCGTAAATTAGATATTTCACAGACAAATTAGTCCACAAAAAATAGCCTATGATCCTTTACGTGCTCTACATCTTGTCTGTGCCAAATAACAGAAAAATTGCTCCAGTAGTTCGTGAGATAAGCCCTTTCAAATAATTTGTCCCGTTTTTTCCACATTTTCCTCTATTTCTTCGCTTTTATTAGTCGTTACGTGATAAAATATTTCCTATAGCCTTTCTTGATAAATAAACTATCTAACACTGAAAGAATTTTTCAAATCGGACCAGTAGTTCCTGAGATTAGCGCGTTCAAATAAGCCCTTTCAAATAATTTAACCCGTTTTTTCAATATTTTCCTCTATTTCTTCGTTTCTATTAGTCCTAGATTTTCAGATTAGTCCTTTCTCGATAAATGGGCTATCTAACACTGAAAGAATTTTTCAAATTAGACTAGTAGTTCCTAGGATTAGCGCGTTCAAATAAGCCCTTTCAAATAATTTCTTCCCGTTTTTTCCACATTTTCCACTATTTCTTTGCTCCTATTAGTTGTAGCATAATAAACTATAGCCTATAGCCTTTCTTGATAAATGAACTATCTAACACTGAAATAATTTTTCAAATCGGACCAGTAGTTCCTGAGATTAGCGCGTTCAAATAAGCTCTTTCAAATATATTTCCGTTCCGTTTTTCCACATTTTCCTCTATTTCTTCGCTTCTTTTAGTCTTAGCGTGATAAAATATAGCCTATAGCCTTTGTCGATAAATGGGCTATCTAACACTGAAAGAATTTTTTTAATCGGATCAGTAGTTCCTGAGATTAGCGCGTTCAAACAAACAAACAAACTCTTCCGCTTTATAATATTAGTATTGATGAAATAAGCATTATAATATTTTATAAAATGAAATAATGTATACTAATCTATACTAATCGATACTAATGTTATAAAGCTGAAGAGTTTGTTTGTTTGTAGAATTTTTCAAATTGGACCAGTAGTTAGTGAGATTACTCAGGAACTACTGGTCCGATTTGAAAAATTCTTTCAGTATTAGATAGCCCATTTATATATAAGGCTGGAGGCTATAATAACATCACGCTGTGACTTTTAGGAGCGCTGAAACAGAGAAAAATGTAGAAAAAGCAGGAAAAATTATTCATCTTTGAGAGCTTCCGTTGCGTTCGCTGCAGAAACGGCCCAAGATGCCCAAAAATATGTATGGAAGAATTATTCCTCTTTAATGATCTAAAAAATGTCCGTAATAGTACGTGTCTATCTTTTAAGATTAACTCAAAATAATCGTTTTTATATTATGGTCTAAGAATCGTTGGTCGAAATGAATGCATTAATGAAATAGACGCAGACGAAGTCGTGGATAACAGCTATAATTTATAAGGCTGAGGAAGTTGTTCGCCAAAATAAATATAATGCCCATAATTACTATTCCACGCGAACAAAGTCGCGGGCACAGCTAATTAGAGTTTAAAAATTCAAAGTCTGTGTTATACGTATTAACTTTGCATGTGGCGGTTGAAGTTGAGGTCGTCACAGGAATTTTATTATAGTGGACATCTGCTCCACAAAGTTGTGTGGCCCCGGAATGTGTCTTTTGGAGAAAATGGTGCCAGATATGTCCAATACTTGAGAAGTCACTACGGCTCCTATATAATCGTGGTTTTCGACGGGTATCCATAATGACACTTCAGGAAAAAACACCAAAAGCTCTGAACGTCTCCATAGAGTTGGAGCAAAGTCCTCCCTGTTATCTTTGACGAGACAACCATTGTTTCAGTTGCTCAGGATAAGTTCCTATTGAATGACAGGAACAAGGTTATAGATTCATCAACATGCTGAAGGTGCAACTGGAGAGGAACAATATTCTTACACTACAAGCAGAAGAGGATGCTGACCGACTAATAGTAACTACAGCCATTTCCAATATTATGTTTTCTACATACGACGTAGTGAATTTTTTTTTTTTTTTGAGATTTTGCAAACATTTGAACAGCTGTATCTTTGAAACTATTCAGTTTATCGAGACCCAACTATTCTCATTTTGTTGCAAATTTAGTCTACTTTAAAGTAATTTCTGGTGACTTCTACCATTAAACAGGTCCTTGGTGGTAAAAAATGGCAAAAACTGAAAACTGACCAAAATTTTAATGGTTTCTCGTGAATTTTCCAATGTTCCGGAAGGATTTCGAGGTGGAAAAATTATATTTGACATTACCACCTCATCGCATACAACATATAAAAAAATCAGAACTACCCCATTTGATGCAAACCAAAATGTACCAATTCCATGCACAGGTGTTAATAGTATCAATATCAAAAAATTAATGGTCCTTTTCACTATTACCAGCTGACCCGATGAACTTTCTATAACTTCCTTCCTAATATAAACCTTCCATGAAGACCAAAATTAGCCGAAATTAACCCGTTCTTGAGTTTTAGCCAGACTAACAAAATGTAAAATTAATATTTATTAAATACAGATTGTCTCTTTTTCGTTTAAATATTCTTTTAAAGTGTAATAACATTTACTTATTACGTATATCTTCTTTATAGGATCGCCGCACAATATTGTGTGGAATTGACATAAGAGTTCGATAGCACGAAATCGACATTCGAATCATGTCATGTCAATTCCATACATTTTGATCCGCAATTCTATTAAGAATTGAAAAGAAAACGTGTTGGCTAGGGGCTATGTTCCTCTTACCAGGCTTTTAAGCTCAAAATATTACCTACATTTCGGCGCTCAGCTTTTAGGTCTTTAGCTTTAGTTTTACGTAACTGAGTCGTTAATTTTATAACCAGCGGGTTTACGTAACCGCACATAGCGCATCATTAAAATGAGGGAGCGTATTTATATAAAACAATATGCCGTATGGATGGATGGATGTGCATGAATGAGAGTCGCAACAATAGAACTGTGCAGCGTGCTCTAAGGCTAGGCATGATTATTAAAATATGAAACTTCAATAATGAATTTAGATGCTATTATTAAGATTATTTTTTCTATTAGTAAATGAAATTCATAAAGAGACGTAGAAGAATAGCAATGGCTTACTGTAGTGTTTATTATTATTGGAACGGAGTTCCTTATCGCGCGTTGCGAAAGGGGGCTCTAGCCCCTTTTCGCAACGCGCGATAATACGATATAATTCGGTCTACCGAAATAGTTGTAAGGACACTTTTTTATTAGTACCTGCATGGTAATTGCAGAGGGCGTTGATAGTATTGGCGTTTTTTTTTTTGAGAATAAACAGCGACGCGTTGTTAGTGTTCCTGGGCGTCAATAGATGGAGTTTTTTTTTAATAATTTTTTTGACTATATGTATATACAGATTTTTTTAACATAAGAAATAACTTCGTTCCATTTGGGTGTCCCTCGACACCTCTCAAGTTTTTTATGAATCAAATAGATATATTTATATTGAGGGCAAAATCATAATGGTATGAATTTTACATACACAGGACACAATTAGTACCTATATTCAGTATTACTTTGTACTCTTCCATATAATTTATCGCCAAAGGAGCCTATAAATATCTCATGAAAAATGTTATATGAAAAACCCATTTTCTGATAAAAATAAGTAATAAAAACTTCGACTTGTAATAAAATTAAGATATAAATATATCCCATGATGTAACCCGTATAATGTGATTGTTTCCCGCCTCATATAACATGAGGGCATAATCCAAAAAACGAACAAATTTTATTTTCGTTGTCAATTTTCATTACTTACGTGAGTTGAATCTCACTCGTTATGTTACAGCGAGGGTGAAGGTAGCATATATTTTTAATTGTTACATACTCTTGAATTGATACTAATATTATAAATACGAAAGTGTGTCTGTCGGTCTGTCCGTCTATCTGTTACCTCTTTACGCCTAAACCGCTGAACTGATTTTGCTGAATTTGGTATAGAGATACTAAAAGTCCTTTATGAGAGGGAAAGGACATAGGATTACTTTTTTTCCCGGAAAAATGTACGGTTCCTACGCAAGTCACGAATTTTAGCGTAACGGAGTTGCGTGCGACAACTAGTAAAATAATAATAATTATGTAACCATCTAAATAAAACATACAAGTTTTACTCGTATTATGAATTCTTAGTTTATAATAAATATATATTCTAAATATGTTATTCGCAAACACAGCTGCAATCATAAAAATGAAATAAGCTATTAATTTCATCCTATTATAATATTTTTGATAGATAGCACCGTGCAGACAAAATTTCATATTCATAACACTTTTCTCAAAAGAAACAAAATAATTCTATACTTTCTTCCTTAAACTCAAAGGTAGATCCTTTTGTGAGGAACTTTTATGCTAAATTCTGAGAATGGTCGCACTGTCGTTTTCTTAGACGGGTCAGTCTGAGGTCACGTCCGGACCCATTACATTTGATGGTGTGGGGCACACGGAAGGTCCTTTGAAGTTATCAACTTGCGAGAAAACGTCTATCAAATCATCTAGATACTGTTTTGACTTTTGATTAGTAAATGTATTTTGAAGATATTCAACTCTGCTAGATTTTTAAAAAAATATGTCACGGACCACGGTTAGTTGTTAAATAGCTAAAAGTGTAACTTTGTAAAGACTTGGAAATCGTATGGTATAAAATATTATTATGTTTCTAAAGATGCTCCCTCACCAGGAGCATTCGCTTGTAACTTAACGTTACAAAGTCGAGCATTATAATGCGCACCTTGTAATGATACAGTGTGTAATATCTTGATACAACTTGTAACATCAACTAGCTATGGAATGCTCAAAGTCGAATGTTACATCACATGCTAATGCTCGTCAGTCAGGGAGATAGTATTTTTTTTAATGGCCCCTATATGGGACCTCTTGTTCCCCCTTCAAAAAGAAGGGACAATAATTGCTTACTTCATTTATTTGTTACAAATTTACATTGTTTTTTGTTTTTATTTACTTAATGTAATGCTCAAAGTCGAATCTTTAATGTTACATTACAAGTGTAATGTAATTTATTTCTGTTTTCGAAACCGCACGGTATGTGAATTTTAAAAATAAACAACATACTTAGTTAAACTGTTTTTTTCTCTGAATATATTTATTTTCAAATCATTTTTAACAAAAAAACTATTAAAGTAATACGACAAAACAAATTAAAAGCGTGACTATGAATTTTAACATAAAAAAATGTTTACATCAGCATAATATGCCACCTACATAATAATTACTTTTATAGTGCTAGTAATAACTTTTATAGCTAAGTACACGTAAGAGCAAGACCATCCATTGTGTTGCCGCAGCCATCCTCCGATGTTTACATACATTTTTCTATTTACGTTTTATCTACATGCCAATGAAAGTGTACGTTATGTTGTTGGATGTACCGTTTTTATGAAATGACGGACACAAGCTGAAGTGGTAGAGTGAATAACGCACTGTTAGTAATAATTATCATCGTCTTGTATTGTGCTCCGCAACGCATTGTTCGCGCGTTTCCGCAACGCACCGTAAAACAACGAAGCCGTGTAGTTGCGTTCTAATAGGTACTTTTTCATCACATAATTATATTCTTATTTTATCTGCGGTTGGTAGGTACTTGAAGCTTAACTTAACTCAGGCACGAGTTACCTAACAACTAGTTAACAGTTAGCTTCTAATTTATTTTAACTGAATTGGGGCGCATCGCTCGCGGTAATCCGATACCCGGGAAAATAACGACATTGACAAAGCAAATACTTTAGATGTACTTAAGTAAGATTTAAGCCAGACTATCAGCAATATGCTTGTCGATACAGATGCTTGATGTTTTACAAATTTATATTAAACTTTATGACGCTCACAACCCCGTACATCCCTTCGGGATAAAAGTATCCTATGTAATTTCTAGGAACTAAAAATATCTCCATACCAAATTTGAAGAGCTGAAGAGGTGACAGACATACAGGTAGACATACTTTCGCATTTATAATATTAGTATGGATGTACTTAAGTAAGATTTAAGCCAAAACGTCAGCAAGTCGATAGATCTGTTTGATGTTTAACAAAGAATTATAATAATTAGTTACCGTACATAATAATTCAGTATTTTTTTGTTTTCGTAGAAATTCCTTCATCTAGTGTTCTTAAGTTTATTTCAACGTACATTTTAAATATCACTAAAATCAATTTAGCTATTTAGATTTAGAGACCTAACAGACATGATACGGACAACGAAACTCGCGCAATCATTTCAATATTACGGGCTTATCGCAGGAACTACTGGTCTGATTTGAAAAATTATTTCAGCGTTAGATAGCCCATTTATCGAGGAAGGCTATAGGCTATATATTATCACGCTAAGCCTAATAGGAGCGAAGAAATAGAGGAAAATGTGGGAAAAACGGGGGAATTTATTTGAAAGGTAACCAACTACTGGAGCAATTTTTCTGTCATTTGGCACAGATAAGAAGTAGACCACGTGAAGGATCATAGGCTATTTTTTTGACTAATTTATCTGTGAAATATCTAATTTACGCGGGCAAAGCCGCGTGGAACGTCTAGTTCTTAATATTATTGTGGATGTAAAAAATAAAAAATAATCTTATGCAAGTGTACGAACTAACTTTAACAACAGTTGTTATTGTTTTGTTTAGATGTCTATAAGCCCCAATTCGTCATTCATCAGCGAATGAGCAGCTCGGCTCAAAATCTAGATGCAGCAACAAAAATAGTAAAAACAGATCGAAACAAAAGACAGGGCATATTTCGGGCATATTTCGAGAGGGGTATCATTATTTTGCGAAGACAAAAGATTTAAGTTGCCAAACTATAAATAGTTGCTACCCAAAGTCTGTGACATTCAAGAAACTTTGCAACGTTTACAACAGCAAACAACATATTGATGCAGTTTCCATTTTTCTAATACTGGCTTTTTTGAAATTGTTTTTTTTAGTTGGAATGGTTAGGACCATGATTAACATTTAATACTTCTTTTGCTGAGTCATCATTATCTAATCTATTAAAGTATTCAAAGTCTACACAGACGGACCGCATTTCAACTGCAATCCAACCGCAAATTGCAGTTCAAGAGCAGTTGACACGACTGCAATACGACTGCAATAGAGCTGCAAACCAAATGGGCAGTCGGATTGCAGTTCAGTTGCAGTTGGCATGCAGTCGTGTGAACTGTTTGGTTTGCAGTTCTATTGCAGTCGTATTGCAGTCGTGTCAACTGCATTCAAACTGCACTTGAACTGCAATTTGCGGTTGGATTGCAGTTGAAATGCAGTCCGTCTGTGTAGACCCTGAGTCCTTTATTATTTGGATTTATATACTTATCTGGTGTAGTTTTTGAGAATGTATGTATGAAAATTTATATTGTTATTCTTCATGAGAATCTTCCTTTCCTTCAATCGGTGTTATTTAGAATGCTTGGGTTATTAATCAAAATTAAACATAATTTAATTTACTCGTGTGTGTAAAATCGATTGTACCTATACTTAATGAAAAGCAATTCATGAGTATATTCTATTGTGTATAAACAATAGTCTAACCTTTTTTTATATAACAATGTATAATGAACGATAATTATCCCAGAAGCGTATCGGAAACGAACGCGTATTGTAAATTTCGGTACACAAACACATTATCAATAAATATGTCACTAAATTGGATCCCTGATGTTGGGAAAAGGTAGCTGAAACATTATATTGCGTAATGGAATATTCATTCATTGTATTATTATGGCAATGTGCTATTTATTTATTAATATATACAAAGTTTGCTGAAAAAGGCTTTGCTTAAAAAATTATCAACAACGCTGTTGAATCATCAACATGGATAATGGATATTGGATAATATTATAAACTTGTGCAAATGCTTAAATCAACGACATTTTCAGTTATTTCACTAGCTTTATATTTTCATTATTATGCTTTAATTCATTATCTAAAACTACGAAAAATAGCACATGTAATTATTTTCTACAAATATAGATAAAAACTCCATTAGTATCAAAGCATTTTGTCATACATCGTTCTAAAATCTTTATTACAGAGTACAACATCAGCCAAACTTAATACCTCACTAATGTTTTCACCTTTCGCCAGGAACACTGCAGCAGCGATGTTATAAATTAGATTTTCAATCTGAACTTTATGAATACGTGATAAGGTCCAAATTTGCATGCGTTGTGCACTTTATAACAAGATATTCAAGCTGCGCCATAGAATCTATCCATTTGCGAGGTGTCAGCCTTGACAGATAACTAAGATGAATCTGCGTTGTTCCTGAGACATACGGTCGTGAAGAACGAGGAGCAATTTGCTCCAGATGCGTTTAAAAAATGCTAATACCATTTATCACGTTCATCATTCGAAAACTAAAAACCGGCCAAGTTTGTGACGTCACAAGCTTGGCCGGTTTTTAGTTTTCGAATGATTTTCAAACGCAATTGTTCACAAAACTGTTTTTAAATTACGTAATTTAAAAGCAGTTTATTATTACCACCATCAGAAATACTTGGCATTAATAATTTCAATTGCTTATTTACTCAACATAATTATTCGCAATTGCTAAAACACTTTAAATGAAATGCTTGTAAAATTAAATATTTCGTCATCTGGGTGCAATTTATCTAACCGTTTCATGAATATGAATGAAATTACACGGACGCAGAATATTGCTTTTATTACTCTCATTGAGATAAAGCTCAACAATAAAAACATAATACAAATAGATATATTTTATTGTATCTACACACACAAATAAATACCGTAGCTTAATGGTCATAAGCTTGCTATGGCTAAAATTGAGATCCTTTTGAACACGTCAATAGCACATGTGAAGGCGACACTATATTATGCATCAAAGGCAAATCTTTAACTTGTAACCCTTTTTATTTTAATTTTTCAAGCCCCATAAAGACACCGGTGACTGCGACAACAATAGAATGCAATAGCATTTCAAAGAATCCCCGATCGAAGGATTAAATATCGACTTTACCAACATTAAGACGACCTGTGGATTCTTCATAAAAACGCTTTTCTAAGAATATAATATGGTGTCTACTTCTGTATTGAAGTACGTCACGTGACAGAACATCTAAATAGCAATAAGGGTCAATTCAGACCGCAACGCGAAGCGTAGATGCATTACATTATTGTTTCTTTTGTATTGAATTTATCAGTCTTGCATGACGCCTCACACAATTGAAGTCTGTCTTAAATCCATATAAAAGAAATGCAATCTACGCGTCGCGTTGCGGTCTGAATCGACCCTAATTTATATTCCTGACCATAAAAGACAGTGTAGGTACAAAATAAAGTTTTATTTTATCTACCAAAGACTAAAACTAAAGTTTACACCTTTTCTACGGCGATTTACAGCCACGCTCATAGATATTTAATAAAGATTTCGTCAGAAAATATATAATATTTATGTCAAAATCTCAATTTAATCCTTCAAGCCCCATAAGAGCACCGGTGACCGCGACAACAATAGAATACAATAGCATTTCCAAGAATCCGCGATCGAAGGATTAATTGATGATACATTATAAATTATAATTAAATATATTTGAGGGCGCCCGTTAACGTTCGTTAATCCCTGTGCCCATGTGTTCAGCGCACGCGAAGTTCAGAATCGCATTTTCATTGGGCTCTCAGCACGCAAATACGATTACACGGCGAATCCGATCGCATCGGATCACGTCGGATTTTGCACACCGAATTAAAATCTTATATTTATAATATTTCTTATTTCATTTTACGCTTAAGTCGTGTTTTCACTAGGGGACATGTCGCGGAGACAAGTCGTCCGATATTTACGTAGTTTGTCCCTGCAACACGTAGTTTGTCCCCTGCAACTTTGTCTCTCGACATATGACTTGTTCACACTTGTCTGTGGTAAACAGTATGTCGCCAGCGACAAGTCCCGCAACCCGTAAATGTCGCTACGACGTCGGGCGACATATCGTGGGATACGTACATTTCGTGTCGCGACTAGGTCGCGAGACAAATGTCCCCTAGTGAAAACGCGGCTTTACAATGAGTAATCGTAATGTTGCCTAAAATTATTATTTTTGTCTAGAAAATGAAAACTTTAACACCGTATTACTTTCCAAAGACTTAGGACCACAAAGCTAGGAGTTAAACACTATTATATTAATTATTTTTTGGTTCTTGTTATTAATATAAAAATCTACATATTATACACGTCTTCGTGCAAAATATCTCCTGTCCTAGTTTGCAGAAAGTCATGAGTTAAAATTGTTATTACTTACGGCTTTACGGCATACATTAGGGTAATATTTTTGGATATATCCGCATATTTATTTTGATTTAAGTTTTTAACCGACTTCCAAAAAACGAGGAGGTTATATGTTCGGCTGTGGATATTTTTTATTTTTTTATTTTTGTATGTTCAACGATTACTCCGCCGTCTGTGAACCGATTTTCGAAATTTTTGTTTTTTTGTATTAGGTTTTACTCCAATTTGGTACCATGTTCACAAAAGTGGTGACCTGATGATGGGATCCAGGAGTAATCGAGGGAACTCCTCGAAATTTATATGGAAACATATAGTGATTATGGTTTCATGTAAAGTGTACTAAGAATATGCTACCAAAAAGTCAAATATTGGGTCAAGGTATACCATGGTTTCGAAGATGCTGAGAGAACTCCTGACTCCTTATAGATACACGTTTGGGAGTTTCGGCGTTGTTTTATGAACAGAAAGCATATGCTACTATGCAATTTATATTCATCATCATCATCATCGTCATTATCATCATTATCATTACCACGTCGTGTTAAGGTCACCAATGTCTCATAGCACAGAACAGATAATAGTACAAGGCATAGGTATGGATACAATAATAATAATTATGTACTGTATAACAACACCAACAGGCTGTTTATACACGGCGGTCGGCGCCGCAGAGGCGGCGGCGTCGCCGCCGCGCGCCGCGCGGCGCTTGCGTTGTTATCGCAGTCGCCGGTGACCGCTTGAGGCTTGAAAGTTGAAGCATTAAAATTGTTAAATTACCTAGAACATGTTCACTTCACTGGTAATACATAATTTATTAATATTATATTTTGTGAGTGTGAGTTGTGACTCTTAACAAATTGTAATAAGATACGTAAAATATACGCGATGGTTTACTTACTAGGTAACTAAAAAGAGTGAAATTATTATTTTTAACAAAAAATTGAAACCGACTTCCAAGGTAAAAACAATAATAATTAATAACATTAATATGAACTAAAAAGTATTAAATAATTTTTCCTATCTAATATAGTGCCTTTTTCCGAATTCGGCTAAACCTCAACTATTTCTGTACTCAACCTTCATAATTTTGAAGTCGGTGCCAGTTCCAAAAGTTTCAAATATTCTGTCAGAGAACTGAAGATTCAGCTATCTGGTACCGACTTCAAAATAATGAAGATTGAGTACAGAAATAGTTGAGGTTAAGCCGAATTCGGAAAAAGGCACTATATTAGATAGGAAAAATTATTTAATACTTTTTAGTTCATATTAATGTTATTAATTATTATTGTTTTCACCTTGGAAGTCGGTTTCAATTTTTTGTTATATGATAATGCTTTCAAAATAATTCCTATTTTATAAGCCATAAGGAATTACAAGAAACTATTGATTTATAGGTGCAGGCAGAGTTTAGTAGTTACTAAACTACTATTGATCAAAATCCGTTCAGTACATTTTTCATGAAAAAGCAAAGAAGATCACACAAACTTGCACATTTAGGCAGGATTTATTTTGCGGTGGTTTGATCGTGCCTGGAACTATGCCTAAGCGGAGAGCACCATGGCGTATTACTTATTAGTAATTAGATCCTACGGGGAGTCCCACAATATACTCAATCCGCCGAGGATGTGCAAAGTCTTTCCCCATGTTACAAAAATCGGTTGTCTGTAAAGACGGTTTACTGACGATAGTTGAACGTGACAACGTCATAGCCTTAACCCCTCAGTTCCGGGAAAAATCTATGCAAAAAAGTTGGCAGGTCAATGTGCAAAAAAAATGGCGCCCGGCCTACCCTCTTTGTAAAATTAATGTAATATGAAATATCCTTACATATAATCCATATTTAATGTTTGTGTGAACTACATTATTATATATGTTAAATTTTCTATCTATCAAGCCATCATAATATAGTTTTTAGTTTCCCAATTATTATAAACTTTCGAAACTATAATTAGTGACTTGTTCAGAAGAAATAAACGAATACTTTATTCTTCATATTATATTAAGTCATACCTTGACACGTAGGAAATAGAGCACAATTTTGAATAGCCGAAATAATACTAATAGCTCACAGATTGTTTATTTATTTTTCATTTAGAGTGTGGTCAATCTATAAAAGGTCATAACTAACCAAACTTCTTCATACAAAAGTATTCTCTAAGTCATCGAAATACGTAAAATACGTAAATGGAACGCCTCAGAGCTGTCAGCGAGGCAACGCCGCATGAACTGTCATGTTTTTCGAGCGCGCACCCCATATCGAATTATAAGACGTTATCACGTCAAAAAAAATGTCTAGCAACATCCCAAAATTAGACATTATTGAACAAAGGACAGCTTCACGTGAAATTGGACTGGACAGTGGACACAAATACTGGGATATCGGATTTCATGCACCAGTTGTACATTGATTCGCTCCCGAGTCCCTGGCTTTGACTATTCAATCAATTTGGTCTGTTTTCATACTCCACGATAGCCCAAACCCTAATCACAGCATCCGACGCGTCCAAATTGATTTACATTGAAGTACTAGCAGTACTTTACTAACAGTACAACTTTAACAACGAAGCTAAATTGATTGCTCGAATATTACTAAACTGTTCAACTTTAATTTTATCAAGATAGTGTTAAAAATGTAAATAATTGAGTATAATATACGCATAACTTTTGAATTTACTTAGTGTGTATGGGGCAGTTCCATGTAAAAGTCTACCATAAACTAAGAAAATAAATACCTGATTTTGGTATTAAAAATACTTAATTATAGTCACAATATTATGGTACTATTAAGATTTTATAGAAGCAACAATTTCGAAGCATTACTTTTTTAGCAAAGCTGCCATTTATGATATGATGTCGTGAGCTCGGCTGAGTGTGGTTTTGTGTGCTGAAGTTCTAACTTAGTTTTCACGTTATGTATTTTAAATTCTTGTCATATTTTGTTACACACTGACTGTTCAAACAATTAAATACCGATATAGCTTAGCGAGAAAATTATTTTTATAAAGATATAACAGGCTTGTAAGATCACAGTGTCGAGTTGTAGTGTCGGTCACATAAAAAACAATACTTTTGTCTTTAACTACAGTAAAATTACTTTTACATTAATAAAATTAGAAACTTTCCTACGTGACGGTGTTACTCAAATGATACCGGCATTAAAAATTGTCAGCTTTTTTTATAACACCTAAAATATAAAACATATTTTTGTAGTGTCAGTCACATTGTAGAGTCGATCACGCCCAAAAGTAGCGTTTTGTTTGTTATTTTTGCTTATAGATGGCAAAAATAGCTATAGAAAGCAGAGAGAGAGAAGCAGTAAGCTAAATTATTGTTTTAGATACGTGCCAGACCACCTCAAAGTCAAATAAAATCCAAAATTTAGGAAATGGGAAGCAACTGTCACAAAAATCTGGCAGTAGAATATGAGATTCTTACAGATATCGCAAGAAAATAAGTTAAAATTATTGATCATTAAACTTTATTGAACGTAAGGTAGACCTGCAGAACTGGAAACCTTCTAAAGCAATAGCGACCGAAAATCCATAGTGTCTGGTAGTTCTAACCTCTATAGGGCTCTTAGAAAGGAAAATTTTTTAGCTTAAAAAAAGACGAAAGTCTGCCTATCGCTGGCTCTTGGGTTATTATGTTAATAGTTTTTGAGAAGATTTCGTGTTGAGTTATTTTTTGACAAATTATTAGTGATTTCGTTTTTGTGATGTTTAAGTTCAAAAAAAGCATTTTATTGAATCAACTGATTTGCTTTTATGTAATTTTAGAGTTCATATTGTACGTGGTGAGATACATTCATTTTAAAGTTTCATGTAAAACTACCGACACAAAGTGAGTGTAGTGTCGGTCACGTTTTAGGCTGTAGTGTCGGTCACAAATTCTTTTGCTAATAAATATTTTTTTGAATAACTTACAGGTTATAGGTAACCATTTTGTAATAGTTTGTTTCATGCACTTTCGATAAAAATACAAATTAGAGTTATTTAGCACACAGAGAGGAAGATTATTGGTGTTTACGAACACTCTCGGAAACGACTTCCTTTTGCATGTAGTGTCAGTCACGTTTATGTTTGACTAAATAAATGCTATTTGAAAACAACAGTGTATACCATTTTTTCTACATATGTTAACTTGTTTAATCTGCTACAAAGCCACCTTAAAATTGATATTAACAACACGATAGTAACCAAAATATGTGACAAAATAAAACGCAAGTCGTATCAAATGTAGAGTCAGTCACATATGGAATTGCCCTATGATTCATTCATTATAAGTGAAATTTGGTCAAAAATTAAGTACCTACCTAATTTTATTACATAATTCAAATTCTTTATTAAGCATACAATAATATACAATAGTATAAAAGCTAAGTAGCGTACATCACGTCGTCTAATCCCATGCTAAGTAAAAACTTGTGTTTACTTAGCATGGGAAATTATATTGAGAATCGAGTAAAGAGTACACTCCTTACGTATTGAACATGTCTCACCAGTCACGCAGTATATCGTCATGAAAATTCTATGTGGAATTTACTCAAATCATAGGGATTCTACAAAACCTCTTCTTAATAACATAATTAACACAGGATTATCTCTAACCGATGCAAATGGTTAACTGATGCAATTCATTAAAGACATTATAATTTAAATGTTATTTAAGACTAGATGACCCGATAAACTTTGTGTCATTTTCCTCTTATTATAAAACCTTCCCTAGGTTTTAAAGAATATTTCAAGACTTTAGTCTTGAAATATTCTTTTAGTATTCTTAAATATTCTTCTAATTTTAATTAGCCAACTCAGCCGTTCTCAAGTTTAATGTCGAGACTAACAAAATTGAAAATTAATTTTTGACGGCCTCTGTGGCTCAATTGGTTGAGTGTGTGGCAGCTCAAGACGGGGGGTCGCGGGTTCGAATCCCGCCGACGGAACAAAAAGTTTTCAATGTTCCCAGGTCAATGTGTCTGGATGTGTATGATGTAATGAAAATCTTAAATATAGTATGTATAGTATCAAAGTATTAAATATATTTCCGTTGTCTGGTACCTGTAACACAAGTCCTTCAGGATACTTAGCACGGGGTCAGACTGACGTGGTGTGAAGCGTCCATAGATATTATTATTAATTTTTATTTATATAGATGAGATACTCATACATCGCGAGTAACCAGAAAAGTACATAGTATTAAATGCAAATTTTTACCAATTCTCGCAAAACAAGTATTAGTATTCCGGCAATGTATCTGATACGTGAGGGCATTTTGGAACGTTTGCGAATGTGTCACTTCGGACACGTTTATAATCGAGCGTTTATGTGACATCACTCTTTTCAGAATAGATTTTACACTTCTATGCAGAACTATCATTTTAATAAATCGTGATAAAACGGTGTGTGATGCCAAACTCCTTCGCAACGATTGGACCAAGATGGTTTATTAATATCATCGGCCAACATCTATTTGCTATACTGAAAATAATGTATATTGTTTAGGTGCTCCCTCACTGGGAGCATTCGCTTGTAATGTAACATTATAGATTTGACTTTGCGCATTGCATTACAATACTACCTCTTTGACTGACGAGCATTCGCGTGTAATGTAATGTGATTGGACTTTGAGCATTCCATAGCAAGTTGACTTCACTGTCACGTATCAAGATATTACACATTGCATCATTACAAGGTGCACATTGTAATGTTCGGTTCTCTGTAACGTTGTAACGTTACATTACAAACGTATGCTCCCGGTGAGGGAGCACCTTTAAGGAAATACATCGTTTGTCATTATTTATACAGATAAAAATTTTCTATATTAATTAAAACAAAATTAACCTATGTAAGTAATAAGCATTATAGTAAAAATTATATTAAGAATAAGTGTTAAAGATTGTTTACCTTCCATTATTATGACGAGAAAAATGTGTTAAGTCTGACCCATTTCTACGTGGTAAGGAGCCACGGGGTCATATAATTTATTGGACCCTCACGAGCCGCTGTGAATCGAAATGTGGCCTTCTTAAACGGCACAAAACCCTATTCAACTTTAAGGATGTCACCTTTCATGGCTTTTTTATTCCCTTATAAATTTCCGCAGATCGTTTTATAAATGGAATCGGGTTATTTTGTTTTTTTTTTCTTTAAGTCTGTGTTACATAAGGTTTCATTTTTAAAAGAATCTCAAATCTGTTATATCTTTTTAGGGTTCCGTGGTCAACAAGGAACCCTTATAGTTTCGGTCTGTCCGTCTGTCTGTCTGTCCGTCTGTCTGTCTGTCCGACTATCTGTCCGCGGTTTTTCTTAGAGACTATAAGGCCTACAACGCTGTAATTCGGCATGAATGTACATCTTAATGACGCCGACAAAATTGTATATATATATATATAATCTCTATTTTTTTAAGGTACCTCCCAATCCCATACACATCAAGCGCGTCCAACCCACCGTGTGGGGTGTCGTTGGATAGGTTATTTAAAAATATTATGAGTATTCAAAGACCATTTTCTGATTTACGGATTCATTTGTGAAATATTATGAAGTTTTAAAGTGGAAAAAATCGCTAGAGCCAAGTCTCTCCCCCTTCTACCAGCTAAACGGTTGCTTCTGGAAATGTGAAAAAATTCAAAGGGATAGGAAATATGCTGAATTTAAAAGGAAAACTATCACGGCTAAGAAGACTTCATAAGTTATTGAGTAATGATCGACTAGATCAACTAAAAAAATGTGTTCGAGAAGTATAAAGGAAAATTTCGTTCATTAATTCCTTTGAACGTAATTGAGATGATTTTGATAGTAGTGTAAAACACGTTATAAATGTACCAACGAGGAAATTGATTCCTATGCAGTTGAGAGACCAACGTCATTTGGTCGATCATGTCAATTTAATGTTAATTGTGATCTGTCGGCTGGGTTTGACGTAATGCGACCAAACTACGTAGGTCCCCCATTTGCATAGGAATCAACTTCTCTGATAGTACATTCATTAACTATACAAAAAATATCAAAAACTAGCGGTACTACGGAACCCTATATTGCGCGTGGCCTGACACGCACTGAGTCGGTTTTTTATTCTTTATTCTTGTAGTCGTAAATAACAAAAAAAAAAACAAAGGACAATTACTATTTATAAATAGTAGCCCAATTTGTGTAAGTACCTGTCTCCCTTAAGTTCTTTGACTTTCGGTCATTGCAACTTTGTGCTGTCTCCCGCTTTTATGGGGAGGGAAATTGGAATCTTCCTACTCCTCCTATTTTCTTTTGATTAATTTCGTTGCGGGTCCCAAGACAGTTTTAGCATATCCCTCGGGCTCCCTGAGATCATATCAAAGGGTTTTCGTGGTTGGATACCGCTGTCGATCCTGGCGACACAGGAGATACAGTGGTGGGAATGTGTGGTGGGCCAAAGACCGTTAAAAAAAAAAGTACCTGTCTCAATATATTATGTAATGCCAAGTAATACTTTGATTAATTGATTGTCCTTTATAAAGATCACAACACTTTTATTTTTTTAAATTCCTCAACATCTTTACATGTACATAAAATTTTAAATCCATATTTAATATAACTTATTAAATTTTTAATAACGTAAATCAATTTGTAATAGTCAGCCCTATTTAACAAGACAGGTTTACATTATTCATGCAGTGACATCTTGTATCGAAAAGCGGAACTCCTGTTATATTCATGAGAGTGATTTTGTGGCTATAGATTAATGTAAACGTAACCCTTACTCAAAATGAAGGATTTCTCCTATAGGTGTATTTAAATCAATGGAATTAACGGACAGATCACAGACATGAATGAAGGACAGATACATTATCATTAAGGTACAAGTTGGAAGCCGGCTACATGAAGTTGCAGCAGACGACGTGTCGTCGTGACACTATTGGTTTCTATGTATTTCTATGAATAAGTGTATCGCTAGCTGTGCAGGGTATTTCATAGAAATACATACAAACCAGTAGTGTCGCTGCGACACATCGTCTGCGGTTGCTTCATGTCGCCCGCTGCCAACCGGCACCTTAAAACGTCATTCAAATCTAGGCACTCTAAAGTCACAATATACTTTCTTTGCCATTGCGTCAGGTAGATACAGAACAGCCTTTGATTATGCGGCCCTAAGGGCCAACCCACACGTACCACAACCACACGACAACCACAACCACACCAAGTGGTCGGGCGTATATTTCGTATTGTAAATGAACTGGACCATTCACACGTACCACATTTTGCAGTCGTTGTCGACCACTTGTCAGATAACTTGTCAGACGCAACCACGGCCACAACGTTGCGTCGATGCAACGACAGTGCGCGTACACCGCCCGCTCTCTTCCCCCCTCCGTTTCATTGACTTTCGTACGTAACCACATCGCAACCACTGGCGACAACGCAACCACGTCGGCATTTTGTCGGTACCACAACGCAACCACAAAATGCTGCAGCGACACCATTCACACGTAACCACTGCTCGACGACATTTTGTCGTTGCGATGTCGTGTGGTTGTGGTACGTGTGGGTTGGCACTAATTTTTGAGTAGGGTTAAAAATTGACATTAGTGTATTTAGTATTAGGGCCCTTGTAGGGTCATTCGAACAATGACATCTCGATATGACAGGACCGCGACGCATATGCAACGGGCAAGCAATCGGTACACAGCAAGCGCGTTGTATCATCGCAGCGATTTAAAATTACGGCAAACACACCGCAAAGATTATCGCAACATAACTACGGTAGTGACTAGTGACTTTTAGTGACTTTTGCTATACCAGCTCTAGAAGTAGCTTAATAACCTTTACTTACTGTAATAATACGTATTCGGTTATATAAAAAACATAGAAGCTTATGTAATGACAATTAATTTCATCGTATTCAATCAAACAATTCATTAATATAATAAAATAAATTAATTAAAAATCAAAAAACCCGACTGCAAAAAATGTTAACTAAAAAGAACGAAACAAGACCTAATTCTGCCGGAGGCATCGAATCCATGTTTTAATTGATACGACTCTTGCTTACGAGTTTCATGCCAGGATAAATAGATGGTTACATAGAAAAATGTAGAAGAAGAAAGTGGATAATAAAATGCAGTCGGAGGCATGTCGCACCAAGTTTAACATTAATTCATAAATCATAAAATATTATGCCTCCGACTGCATTTTATTATCCACTTTCTTCTTCTACATTTTTTTATGTAACCTTCTATTTATTCTGGCATGAAACTCGTAAGCAAGAGTCGTATCAATTAAAACATGGATTCGATGCCTCCGGCAGAATTAGGTCTTGTTTCGTTCTTTTTAGTTAACATTTTTTGCAGTCGGGTTTTTTGATTTTTAATTAATTTATTTTATTTGCGACTTTTTAGTTGTAGTCATCTAACCATTTCGACAATCAATCTAATAAAAAATTGAAAAACTACCGTACAGATATAACCATATATCGTAGGTACACTTAGAAAAGTGTACCTACAATACGTTATAATAGGTCTGTAGTCTCTGTACATAGGTTTGGTACTGTTTCAATGTATGTTTCTAGTTTTAAGTACCAAATCATTGTTTTTTAGGGTTCCGTAGCCAAAATGGCAAAAAACGGAACCCTTATAGATTTTTCATGTCTGTCTGTCTGTCTGTCTGTCTGTCTGTCCGTCCGTATGTCACAGCCACTTTTCTCCGAAACTATAAGAGCTATACTATTGAAACTTGGTAAGTAGATGTAGTCTGTAAACCGCATTAAGATTTTGATACAAAAATGGAAAAATTATTAAAAATTTTAGAGGTCCCCATAGGTACAACTGAAACAAAAAAAAATTTTTGTTTCAGTTTACCTCATTCATCTGGCCTATGCGTGTGGGGTATCTATGGATAGGTCTTTAAAAATCATATTGGGCTTTCTAATATCATTTTTTTCTAACCTAAATAGTTTGCGAGAGAGGCTCTTCCAAAGTGGCAAAATGTGTGTCCCCCCCCCCCCTCTAACTTCTAAAGTAGGGGCATGATAATTCTAAAAAAAATATATGATGTACATTACTATAAAAACTACCAACGAAAATTGGTTTGAACGAGATCTAGCCAGTTGTTTTTTTTTATACGTCATAAATGATAAACCTTAATTTAACTTTCATTATATCAAAAATGAATTATTAAAATAAATCAAAAACCTTATAATTTCATAGAAATAATTCTTATTGCTGCTGCGGAACCCTTCATGGGCGAGTCCAACTCGCACTTGGCCGGTTTTTTTAATACTTTGTCATTGAATTTTCATCTTGTTTCAGTAATGTCAGTTAATTTTTAATTAATATTGGATTTATCCATGCAGGCGGATTTTGGTTTTTTCTTATTTTATTACTAGCGGTCGGCCGCGGCTCCGCCCACGTGGATGTCGGTGAGCTCTGCAAAAAGCATACCCAGGAAAGACTTGGTCAGCAAAATGATTCCCAGGTCAATTCACAGACTGCGACACTAATTCTTCTTCCTCCCGCACGCGCACCCGCCTTGTGACGCCAACTATCGTAATATTTTAATTTCGCCATAATTTCAAAACCAAATGTCCAATTTTATTAATTCAAAGACCAAGTATTATCTACATAAACTGTACTTAGTAATGGAATAATTTATTTTGATAAGGATTAAAAGAATGAGTAAAATAAACGCGTTTAAATGTAGTCCAAAAAATTTCAAGATTTTTAAATAAAAAAATGGTTATTGTGCCTCACTCGACATAAAAAGGTATAGTGTGTCGCGGACTTTTTTGTAGATATTTGTAAGTTCTACAATTACTTAGAATTTTATGGTTCTATCTTTTATAGTTTAGGCAGCGTACGTAAATTAAGTAACTTTTCTGGTTGATTTTTTACACCTTGCGTCCGAAGAACCCAAATATCTTACGGAACCTTATTTTTTTCAAAATAAAATTCAGTCTATGTTCAGCAAAACTAATGTAGAATTCCAATGGTAAAATAATTTTTCAAATCGGTCCAGTAGTTTCCGAGCCCAACAAACAAAAAATCAAATCTTTCCTCTTTGTACCTAGTGTAGATTTATCGTTCGATTTAATATTAAAACTGCAAGTTATATACATATTTAGAATCAGTGTTTAAAATTCTTTATTTTGATACCCCACTCGATATGCTTGGTAAATTTTTATTTTTGTTTACCTCACGATATGGCGTCAAACATC
Organism: Polyommatus iphigenia; assembly: GCA_963422495.1. Classification (NCBI taxonomy): domain Eukaryota; kingdom Metazoa; phylum Arthropoda; class Insecta; order Lepidoptera; family Lycaenidae; genus Polyommatus; species Polyommatus iphigenia. Next base: position 8,179,209 of record OY730184.1, read on the forward strand.
CGCCATTTTGGTTTTTTCTTAATGTCACCTATCTAAAAACACTCGGGCTATTAAGACAAATCTAACGATACCTCAAATGTGAAAATACGTTTAGCCGTTCTGAAGATACGAGGTAATAAAGAATATTACATACATAGAAGATACGCGCTAAACACATAACCCTCCTGGCAGTCGGGTAAAAAGGATTCTCATCAAGTAATCACCTAGATGTATCTCAAATTCAAGTCTTATCAGTCAACTAATCAAAACTCCTTTTCGTAGCTCCTCTACGAAATTTCGTAGCTCCTCTACAAAATTTCGTAGCAGCCGTAAAAGTTAGAAATATCCACAGTAATTTCGTTTTAAAGTGTTATACGAGTTGACACTGAAAGCCTTGCAGAGCCGAAAAATCCCATAAAACAGTTACTTCAATATTTATAGCCGAATTCCGATTCAAGGAAGCGTAGCCTTTGCTAGACTAGAGCTGACGTTACATAATGCATACCCTTAACGCCATCTGTCAGCCGACTTACGACTTTATAAAGCACTTTGCACTCTGTGCATTAATTTTTTATTCTGTAGGTAATTATAATTATTGTATATATAACTTTTGAAGATGGTTTCATTAGAATAGGTTACTAAAATTATAATCGTCGTCCAAATATTTATTATCTATATTCAAAAAAACTGTAATAATTATATCATCAAGTTGTACTATGACTAAAATGATTTACTAGCATATTTAATACCATAAGTTTTTACGAGTATCACTAAATTTAAAGCCCATATACAAAAATCATCATGCTTATAAGGTGATTCATGTTTTCATTTACAAACCTTTAGGTAGCGTAAGCGTACCGTGATGTAGAGCGTAGTAAACATAAATCCAAATAGATGGCGTTTGAAATTTTTTACAAAATTACTGAATGAAATAGTTTTTGGTGAACACCATTTTTCAAACACAAAAATTGTGTTTTATTAGTGTTCAACACGAATTTCCACCAACCATTGACGGTACAATCAATTATATAATATTATAGCTTTTTGGCTTAGACTACGAATTATTTATTATTCGTAGGTTTCCGACCAGAGAGTTCATAATATAATAGGCAAAAATAATATCATAGACCCAACTTCAAAGATCAGATCCAGAGACATCGTTCAGAGAAATTTAAAGTTAATTGAAAAAATAATATTCAATTGGCCTTTTTAGACTTTCTTGCATTAAATCTATGTATTTTTTCTTCTCATATTATTAGATACAAAGTATCTTTCAAAGCATATATAGTAACCTTGACTCACCCCAAAGTTTTGGTGCTGATTAGTGGAGTTTTGAGGCTGAGGAATCCGTTTAGCCGGCTCTTCTCCCGCCCGCTGTCGGGCGCGTGCTCCACTCTGGAACGGAATTAAATTGTTAATTAAAAGACAATGACTAACAGATTTCAACACGGCTCTGCCAAGAAAATTTTCATTACGTTGGGCTTCGTTAAATGAAGTACAACTTTTGTGATTTTGATAAATTATTGTTTTATAAATAAATCTCTATTAAAATCTTATGGAATTCTAATAAATTGACTTGCTATTACCAATGTTTAAGGTTTATTTCTAGGACTGTGTAGGTATAAAAAGTATAAACATTGAGCACTAGCCTGTAAATTTAGGTCATTAGATATTTGGTCAATATATTATATTTAAAAAATATATTTATAATATTTTACGGAATTTTGGAGTCATGTGCATTGTGCAAATTCACATATTCCAGCATGGTGATCAGTATGACGATAGATTTATTCTAAAAAAAAGAAATATATTCTAAGAGATAAAAGAAATCATTTGCAAAAATTACAAGAATCTAAATTCTAAAAGTTCTCAGGTTACAAGAAGTGCCCGTTAAAGCTGCCATCTATCACTTTTTCAACGTATTCTAACATTCAGCGCGAGGTTTGTATCTCAACAAGACACTCAGGTTACGCCAAAATAAACCAGATGGCTCTGCTAAATACGGCACCACTAGATGGGCATTTTCAATAAAAAAGTGTATCCTCCGTTTTTGCTATGTCCCTCGACTTCGTGAATTTATTTTTCGGAAACTAGTGACCTATTGCAAAATAAAATTAATGTAGATGAAAAAGTTCATAACTATTACTAAACTATGACTAAAAAAGTTAAAGAGCGTACTGCATACTAGATAAGATAGTTTGTCCTTTTGGCCACGCTATATAATAGCATGGTAGTTTAAACAACGTGTTATACAATTTTATAAAAAAAGTTAAAAGCCCAAGCTGCTGGCCGCGGGTTCTGTGTCATAGATAGATGCGTATATGATATAATACAAATTAATCTATATCCATACTAATATTATAAATGCAAAAGTGTGTCTGTCTGTCTGTCACGCCCAAACCGCTTAACCGATTTTGCTGAAATTTGGTATGGAATATACTTTGTATCCCGGGAAAGGTCATAGGACACTTTTTGTCTCGGGAAAATGTACGGTTCCCACACGATAAACGAATTTTGTCGCAACAAAGTTGTGGGCGTCACCTAGTAATAAATATATGCATGTATGGTATAAAAAGTATTAAATGTATTTCCGTTGTATGGTAGCATCTGACATAAATTCTTCAGGTACCTACTTACCAGCCACGGGGCCAGACTGACACCATCTTTTACAAAAGTGCAATAATAATAATACTTTAATACTCTCCATACCGGTTTCGGTGACGGTGGCCAGTTTCATTGAAACCAGGCCTGTTACGCAGGAGTAATTTTATAGTGCCCAAGTGTGTGCGTAGTACACAAGAGCACTCTCTATTCCTTTCACTCTCATAACCCAGTGGGACGGAAGACCGACACGACTGGCGAGAGATCAGGCGCAAGACCGACTTTTTACATCCATCCATCATCCCTCCATCCAACCGACGCATGGATCATCTTACTTGTCATACAATCAGGTGATGAGCCTACATAGTCCTAACCAAACTTGGAAATACCATTTTTCCAACGCGGGAATCGAACCCACGACCTCCGAGTCAAGAGACACGCTCTAAACCACTAGAACACGGAGGCGTTGACTACAAAAGTGTGAAGTATTATCTTATTAGCGAAAGTATCTCTGTCTGTCTGTCTCGCTTTCACGCCAAAACTACTGAACCGATTAAAATAATAATAATAATATCTATGGACGCTTCACACCACGTCAGTCTAGCCCCGTGGTAAGTACCTGAAGGACTTGTGTTACGGGTACCAGACAACGGAAATACATTTCATACTTTTATACTATAATATATTTAAGATTTTTATTATATGATACACATATTTAATACACATCCATGACCCAGGAACTTTGAAAACTTTTTTTCCATCGGCGGGATTCGAACCCGTGACCCCCGGCTTGAGCTACCAACAGCCCACCAACTGAGCCACAGAGGTCGTCAATTGTAATGAAATTTGTACACAGATAGTCTAAAGCCTGATAAAGGACATAGGCTACTTTTTAACTGGACAAAGGGGTTGTAAGGGGGTGAAAATGCGTAAATTTGTCAAATTAAGTTAGTTCCAAAAAAACATAATAGATGGCGCCGTGCGTCTCCTACATCGCGCTGACGCTTACTCAAACGTCTTTCTATAAGAGGTGGTATAATCTTATATTCGAGTTTCGATTTTTTCTCAGTACTTTATCTATGCAGTGACGTAACCTTAAACCTATCAATGATATATTTATCAAAACTATTGTTTATGGGTAAACTTGTGTAATTGGGGGGCTAAATAAGCTTTAAAATTTTACATAAATGAAGTTTAATTTTAAAGAAATGAAATATTATGTGCACACTGCACAGTTGTTTTTGGGTGTTTTGATTTAAGGGGTACCAGGGTTTTTTTTTATAAAAGCTTTTGACACCAATTTTGTTGACATCGCGTGTTATAAACTGAAGTCCACGCGGACGAAGTCGCGGGCAACAGCTAGTCATATTATAAACTAGTCATTTTCATTACAAGGTTTACTAAATAACATTCATTTAATTAAGCTCCAAGCGTAATTATTATTGGTGAATCAGTTTATAAATAACAAACCAATAGCGAATAGCAATAATAGCAAATCGTAAAAGCCGCCTGTCCCGCGGGTTTCACCCCAATTAGCAAAAACCGAAGTTCAACAATTAACGGATTTCACGCATTATTAGCTTCAGGATGATTTATCACGATTTAGCGATAATGGCTTAATTGAGCTGAATAAATATATTATAATAATTGTTTGCTTAGATTATACAGTGCGATATTTTTTTAAGATATTCGTGTATAACCGTTTATTGTAAAATATGTTTCCTGTGCAGGGTAAATTGCAAAATAAATAAATTCATGTCATGTTTGTTAATTTTTACGGTAGAGATCAACTACGATAACATGGCGCGCCCCTCCAAACGACTGTTTCAATGTGTGTAGTCACATCCTTATGAAAGAGTTTGTATGTAGTAAGTATTCAACCAATCACAGTACACGTAATATTTCACTTAATGTCACTTATTATTTTGTTGGTCAACTAATCATAATTCATAACTAGCCGACCGCTCAAGACAACGCACATCAAACATTTTGACAACGCACTTCAAACGTTTTGACAACGCACTTCAAACGTTTTGAATTTTGGAGGGGCGCGCCATGTTATCGTAGTTGATCTCTACGGTGCGAGGATGTCAAAAAAATTGAGTATCATTACCGATTGACTAGAAATGGAATACTCAAACCTTTACTGTGAAATCGCAGTTTATATAGAAAATGACAAGTTTTTGACAAGGAGTCAATGACCGCTACCGCCATGTTTTGTCAAGTACAGTATAGATTCGCATGTAGTGCGCCTTTCCTTATACGCGCTTTCTGAACGAAGTCTTATCTATACTAATATCATAAATGTGTTTATATCTGTCTGACTGTTTGTCTCTTACCTTTTCAGGTCCAAACCGCTGAACTGATTTTGCAGAAAATTAAGGAGACACTTGTCACGGGACAGGCGCAACCCGGGAAAAGACATAGGATACTTTTATCCTAAAAAAAATACGGTTCTTGCGCGATATCTAATTTTTGGCGGAACGAAGTTGTGTATAATAATTAGTTTTTATTATTCATAGATAATAATTAGTCCATTGAAATGTTACAATTTTAGGATTGAATATTGCATTTATTAGAGGACGCAATTTTATTTTTGGAATATGTTGGGGGGGTTAATAGAAGCTTAACCTCAAGTTTGTGGGGTCGCCACTCTTGTCCTCCGGCCGCCATCTTGAAAAAAGAGGTGACAACACTATTTTCGTGATATCTCGGAAACTACAAGTCTTACAGAAAATTTCTAAGAACATAATTTGTTGCAAATTATTTTGCCTGCAAATATGTTTATGTCACCGTAAGATTGTAAACACCGCGAGATTGTAATATGACGAAGTGATGGATTGTAAACAAACAGTTTTCCCGGTGATTTTAAATTAATTATTTCGTATTTAAAATAACTTCAATGCCAAATGGTATGAGATGTATAATATAAAATAAAATTTAGATATATTTAAAGTGCTGTTTGAATGTTCGGTTATTAAAATAAACCTAATTTATAATTCAAACTGCACTTTAAATATATCTAAATTTTATTCAATGTTATACACCAAATATTCAGGCAATTGAAGTTATTTATAAATGCAAAGCAAATGTAACATTTCAATGGACTAAATATTATATCCAAATATCAATAATTTAAAACTCACTAATAAAAAGCAACTGTCAATAATTACAATAATATATACAATATATCCATATTTCATCTTACTTCTTTATTCTTGGATTTAATATCTTATAACATGTGATGTTCGGAAGAACGCTAATATTCTGAGCCGATCGCGTTCGAAAGCTGCAGCTTAAAATCGTATTTCATACAGAGCTCTGATGAATGTGAAGGAGCTTCGACAAGAGCCCTTTGATAAAAAGAAATAGACCTACTTTTTGTATTCAGATAGCTAACATATAAAAGGTTTTCCGAAGTTATGTAACTAAAGACGTCGGCATAAAAGCTGCAAAATTAAATTGGGACTGGGCGGTTCATACCAGCCGCATGCACCCTGACCGTTGGGCAAAGGTCACCACAGAGTGGGTACCAGTGGACGGATGACGCCGCCGTGGACGGCCTCCAAAAAGATGGTGAGATAAACTGGTTGCCTACAAGCCAGACTTGGCCTGTGGTGGCGTTGGAGCAAAACAGATGGAAGACCCTGGGGGAGGCCTTTGCCCAGCAGTGGGATAGTATAAGCTTCTAAGGAACGTTTTTACCAAAAGATCGTTCCGACAGTATACTCACTTTTTATGTGTGTTGCAAAGTAGGAATATAATCTGCTTATGGTTTTTCAATGCACGAGCTATACGAAACCTATGCACATTGTTTGTCTTAGCTAGTAATTTAGTTAAATTCGAGTAAAAAAAGTTTGCTTTAGGTACTTGGCCCAAAGGCCAAAATGTATTAATAACACCCGTACAAAGCCACTCGCATATTGTTATGGTAATTTTACACTAAGTTACAATTCATACATACACTTCAAACATTAGATTCTTATAGCCTGCATGTTACATTAATATAACTGCAAGTAAGTACAATGTATAATTCTAATAAAATTTCTTTTAAGAACATTCGAGAAGAATTGGCGATTCAGAGCAAGTAATAAACGTATTGGTCCACAGCACAATTCAGGGACCTTCGGGAACGAAATACGTGTCTTGGATTAAAAGTAAAAGAATTGGAACAAAATATGTTAAATCCTATCCAAATAAAGAACGAAATCCCCAGGAAACTAAGTTAATTTAACTTTTGTACTAACATGCGGTAAGATTTCTTTAAAGTTTTAACGAAATTGCTACTTTATATTTGCGCGGAGAAGTGGACTGCTACTGTCAAAATATTAAAGCTGTACTATTTAAAATACGTACAAAAAAGTAAGCAGTGAGTAAATGATAATAGCTCAGATACATAGCCTACCATAATTATACCTTTTAGTACAACTTTACTACTTAATTAGCCAGTTGTAACGACAAAAATCCTTTGATATGACTAAAAATGATATCACCTCATTCGTGTCCGAAGGAGGACAGATTGAGATAGAGATATCAATCTCTATCTCAATCTGTCCTGGATCTCAATCTGTCCTGGATCCCGGAAAGGAATTAATCAGAAGAAACATAAATAGTATTCTATAGTTAAGAGATATTCCAATTTACAAATATAAAAGTTTCTTTAAGTAAAATATTCTGAATATAAGAGAATCCCGAAAATTCGAAACAATACTTATAACTTTCCGAGTATTTCACTCAAGATCAACTATAATTTACAAAGGAAAAATGCCAAAGATGAGAAATCACTTCAGAGGGAACATTTGATTTATAGGGAGTGAACGGGACCTAACTCAAGCGGTGAAATACGATTGTATCTGACAGCGTCCCCAGAGCACTAGAGCGTCTTCGTACTGCCCGTGACTCTTTGTTGGCTAGATCTTATAGAACACTAGCTGAACCTTCAAATATTGTTTTGTCATATAATATTTTCTAGTATCAATATAAAAAAAAGTTAAAAATCTATTCCCAGGCCTAACGAACGTACTATCAGAGAAGTTGATTCCTAAGCAGATGGGAGGCCTTCGTAGTTTGGTCGCGTTATGTCAAACTTAGGCGACAGATTACAATTAATATTGAATTAACCTGATTCGACCAAATGACGTTGGTCTGTCAACTGTCTAGGAATCAATTTCCTCGATGCTACATACAAAATTTCATTAAAATCGGTTGAGCCGTTTTTATGGAGTTCGCGCACAACTGCGCATACTGTGACACGCGAATTTTATATATTAGATTTAAGGCGGGATTATAGGCAACTGACATTTTAGAATTTGCGGAAAACAAGCTCAATAGATAGCGCTCGATAGGTACATATTTAGTTTTCAAGCCGTCGTTGATTTCAATAATTTTCAGAAATAATGTGATCACGTGGTAAACTCGACATACAGACTAATGATTAACAGAGAGGCCATGTTCACAACTTAATAAACGAAATCTTTAATGAATTTTGTATTATAATAAAATTATGTATTATTTTAATATGTTTGTTCTCTACTCACGAACATCAAAAAAAGTATTTCCTCAATAATACATGATATAATTGATTATACAATGTATAACAAAATAAAGTATTACGCATATGCATTGCATATACTTAAGCATGGAAAAATATAGCTATCTTAGGTACAATAATTCATCATCGTCAGCTCGCTCACTGCTGAGGTTATTTTATGACTTTATAATATGGTTCAAATATTTTTGTGCTTGGGTTTATTGCAATACCTTTAATAAATAGGATGTAGACTCATGACGATTACTTGTACCTGACGCTGCAGCATCCTCTGGAATCTGTATTATAACACCCTCCACAAGTTCAATTATTATTTTTAACAAAAAATTAAAACCGACTTCCAAGGTGATAACAATAGTAATATGAACTAAAAATTGTATTAAATAACCCTTACTCTTTAATAGTGCCTTTTTCAGAATTCGTCTAAATCTCAACTATTTCTGTACATACCTACTACAGTCTTCATTATTTTGAAGTCGGTTTTCATTTCATGCTTAAACTAGTGAACCATTTTTTATAAAATTTGGTGAAGAAAGGACAAAGGATACTTTTTATCCTGAAAAAATTAACGGTTCCCACGCCATGAACGATTTTTTGAAGAATTTGCATCGAGATAGTGGCTATCAATTTGTTCTAGTAGCTGTTTGACACGAAAGTCTCTGCGACTACATAGCGTCAAACATTTATTAAAGAATTTGAAAGATAAAATATATGGGGTTTATGTCAAAATCTTCATTTATGATACATTGAAGTTATAAATATTCATCTTTGTGTACGGCAGTTACAATATTATTTTTTTCATGTTTATTTTTGCTATGGGTCCCAACAAAATTAGAATGAAAAATAGTAGTGAACAAGACTTATATTATGCCAACTTTCCAATAAACCAGTACATTACACCAGATTGTCGTGAGTAAAAAATTAATAATTGCATAAAATGTAAAATTTCTTTGCTCTCTACTTTTAAGTGTCGTCGTGATTTTTATTCACAAAATATCATGTTTTTGATAAAATCAAATAATGTTTAAAGGTTTTTCATTTCGATTAATATTATTTTTTGTGTAAAGAATGGAATTCACATGTTCGATAAAATTGTTGTTTATCATAATATCGTATCAAAATCATGGTGTATCTATGAATTTGGATCTATCCGCTTGATATTTTTTTTTTACGATTTTACTCCAGTGCTAATAGTCAAGGATCCCTAGAATATTTTTACTACTAACAAGCTAATTCTTGTGAGTAGCTTCATTTTGATAAGACAAACAACTTTTTTATCTGCGAAAAATCTTCCGTTTTAGGGTACCGTAGTCAACCAAGTTTTGTTGATTTCAGAACCCTAAAACGGAACCCTAACCAGCTGATTTTTTGTATATTGGTAGGTTAATAGTTATATAATTTAAGAGTAAGATTATTCTATAAATTGAACAATCCATAATTTAGGACCATCAAATCAAATTATGAAATCCTTTCTATCTCTGTTAGCTACCACTTTCAAGATTTTTTCGCAGATAAAAAAGTTGTTTGTCTTATCAAAATAAAGCTACTCACAAAAAATCGGTTGTCTGTAAAGTCGGTTTACTGACGATAGTTGAACGTGACAACGTCATAGCCTTAACCCTCCAGTTCCGGGAAAAAACTATGCAAAAAAGTTGGCAAGTCAATGTGCAAAAAAAATGGCACCCGGCCTACCCTCTTTGTAAAATTAATGTAATATTACAAAGAGGGTAGGCCGGGCCTTTTTAAAATTAATATAATACAATCCATATTTTATGTTTGTGTGAACTACATTATAATATATTTTAAATTTTCTATCTATCAAGCCATCATAATATAGTATTTAGTCCAATGTGATATTAGTTTCTCAATTATAATTTCGAAACTATAATCATTGACTTGTTCAGAAGAAATAAACGAATACTTTATTCTTCATATATTAAGTCATACCTTGACACGTAAGAAATAGAGCACAATTTTGAATAGCCGAAATAATACTAATATCTCACAGATTGTTTATTTATTTTTCATTCAGAGTGTGGTCAATGTATCAAAGGTCATAACTAACCAAACTTCTTCATACAAAAGTATTCTCTAAGTCATCAAAATACGTAATATAATCGAAACAAAGAGCGCAGCCCAGGTGGGCCTTACGGTTATTGAGAGACTGGAAAGTGTAAATGGAACGCCTCAGAGCTGTCAGCGAGGTAACGCCGCATGAACTGTCATGTTTTTCGAGCGCGCAGCCCATATCGAATTATAAGACGTTATCACGTCAAAAATTAGCTTGTTAGTAATAAAAAAAAAATGTTCTAGGGCTCCTTGACTATAAGATGTTATATCTTTCTATTGCTATGGATTGGACATGTTCGATAAAATTGTTGTTTAACATAATAATATCATTATCATTTTACAATGTTTTAACACATCCCTCAAAGTGTGTCTCTGTGTTGAGGCACTCTGTTCATGCTCTGTTCATTATTATCCGACTTAGCTGTGATATTTGCACTTATGACTTTCAAACCTACCAAAAACGTATAAATGATCGTTTGGCGAATGTAAATTATCAAATATATATCAATAAGATACCTAATAAGGTAGTCTCTCACCAAATATTAGGTTACAAAACAATATTGTAATATTTGTAAACCAAACATATTGCCTATGTTCTGAAATAAAACCCAGTTTACTTACCAGTGATCAAGACGTCATCTTACGACGCCGCACTGTATTGTACTGGTATTCCACTAGTAAGACAAGTGTAACATATTATAATCACATCACAATAAACACGTTTAAGTACGACAATGCACTGGCAAATATTTCGAAACGAATCAATAGTATGGGATCACGGCGATTCTAGGCCTAAGGAGCTCTGGCCAGTATACTGGGATATATTTGTGAACATACTCTAGTTTTTCTGTAATAGACAATCAGTCACTGAAAGACAGATTTCACTGATGTCATTCAATTATTATCCATCAAAACACCTGTGGAAATGTTGTGGCAAATATTGAAAGCAGGCGTTGCATTCGAAAATCAATAAATCGTTCGAATTTGTGATCAAAACGATTTATTTTTATTATTGTTATTATATATCAAAAACGAAGCTGACCCTTACCTTCGAAATCATAATTTAAACATTTTTGTATAAAAATATTTTTTCCTGCGTTTATTTTCGCTGAATTCTAGTCGAAATAAAATTTTGAAAGGAGCATTCTTTATTACTCTTTTTTTAGTGGTAAATGGGTTTAAATCAAAATTCTAAGCTGACTGGGGCCTTGGTAAGGAATGTAACAAACCTACAAAAAATGTTTAAATGCTTATAATTACTTCTGGTCAAAGTTCTAGTGAAAATAAAAACATGAAATTTCACTAGTCCTCGTTATATGCGGCCTTAATAGATGTAATATGCAGCAATACTATTTATTTTTTAATTTTATAATAAAAACTTAAATTACTTTAATTATTGTTTTGAGTTTTGTGGCCATTAAGATGAAATTGGTAAAAAATACGAGTACACAAGTCATCTTATTGCAGAAGGTGCATTTTAGATAAGTTTAAGTGCTTTGAAAGTTGTTCCGTAGCAAAAGCTAACTAGCGTAATTGCTCGGAGTGCAGTTCCTTTAGTACATTAACCTTATCATCGTCCGTCTGATTCAGAGTGAGTTGCACCAACTTAGTATAAGAGCGTTTTCACATTATCCGATCCGATATCGGTGTCAGACGCCAATCCGTTATCGCGGTAAGTAAAATGTATGAACCGATATTCGGTATCGAGCCGGACAATATGAAAGACAGGTACATGTTTCATACATTTTACTTACACCGATATCGGTTCGGCGTCCGACACCGATATCGGATCGGATAATGTGAAAATACGATAGCTAAATGCCAACAGTCAAATCTCTGGTTTAGTGTATGGTTAAAATGATACTATATTTAACGACAGCAGTGAGTGACCGAACAATTTTGGCCTATCATTGTTAATGTTTAGTCAGCAACATATCGACGATGTAAAACAGAAAGGGCATATCCCGTTAAAAGGTCGTAACTAGACTACATTTATGGTTATTATCAGTTTTTTTTCTGCGTCGATTCGTCTGGGTCTGGTTGCTCTACGATGACATAGATATGAGCGCCGATGAGTAAACGGCCAGCGGCGGCGCGCCGACTTTTCTTGGTCGGCGGCGGCGGCGCCGTCGGCGGCGTGCCTCAAATGCGATTTTCATCTGTTTTTAGGGTTCCGTACCCAAAGGGTAAAAACAGGACCCTATTACTTAGACTTCGATATCTAAATTAAACAATTAAGCGTGGCTCCTACACAAAAACCCAATTTTCAGCATATTTTTCTCTCTATTGGTACGGAATTTTTCGTGCGTGACACAGCGAACATTTTGTTCTTCTAATGACGACGACAGGTTTAAGATATTTTGATTGCCAAATAAGTAATAACATAAAAATTGCTCCAGTAGTTCGTAAGATAAACCTTTTCTAATAATTTTCCCCGTTTTTTCCACATTTTCCTCTGTTTCTTCGGTCCTATTAGTCTTAGCGTGGTAATATTATATATCCTATAGCCTCGATAAATAAGCTATCTAACACTGAAAGTTTTTTTTAATCGGACCAGTAGTTCAATCAAACAAACAAACAAATTCTTCAGGCTTATAATATTACCTCTAGTATAATTTTTTTATCGCTTGACAAACTCCAGTCTCGATCTAAAAGACTATGAAAAGCACCAATAATAGGGTCATAATAGGCTCATAATCATAGAAATATGCTTGATATAATATGGTAGTGATGGTGATGATGATGAATGTAATTTGCATAGTAGCATAATATGTTTTCCTTCCTAAAACAACTCCGAAACTCCCAAACTTGTATCTATAATTAATCAGGAGTTCAAAATCTCATTTGTTGGTAGTAAGTATAATATGCTTAGAATACTTCACACGAAACCGAAGTCTCCACGTCATGTTTCAATTTTGAGCAGTTACGTCGATTACTTATGGATCACTTCATCAGGTCACCACTTTGTAAATATAGTACCAAATTGGGATGATACCCTATACACCAAAAGAAAAATTTTGAAAATCGGTTCACAAACGGCGGAGTAATCGTTAAATATAAAACGAACATAACACCTACTCCATTTTGGATGTCGGTTAAAAATAAAAATTGTAGCCTATGTCTTAATCTTGGTCAAAGTTCTAGTGAAAATAAAAACATGAAATTTCACTAGTTCTCGTTATATGCGGCCTTAATGTTTTCTACAACTACATATACGGAAAATAGCCTGGGAAAACCATTCATTTTCCCGTTATAAGAGGAGTGTGTCCCCCTGTGGTCTTTATATACAAACAAATAAAATATGTTTATACCTGATCAATAGAAAAGGTTTAGGTCTTCCTTCATCTGAAAACTCTTGCTTATTGTTGGGTTCTAAAATATTAATTGAAAGTAATCAAATAATGTTGTGTTAGTTTTGAAAAATTGTTGGTAGATTAATATTTTATGTTTCGATCAACTAGTCAATTGCAAAATTTTAATTTAAATTGCGTCTTTAAAATAAGCAATGTCGGAAACATGTTAAAGATGAAATTTTAAATATGGACAACATTTTCAACGTTCCCGACATTTTAAAACTTTCATATTTTCACACAATTTTCTTTTAAGTACTCCTGCACTAGCTATTATAATAGATATTATTATAAGATGACTGCATATTGATATAAGATGACACGTTAGGAATAAAAGGTGAATTTTGACCTTATAATTTAATGTGTCTGCCATCTGTCTGCTACTTCATTAATATTATAAATTCGAAAGTATATTATCTAGTTGTCCGTCTATTATTTCGTTGCCAGTAAACCATAGAACCCATTTAGACAATTATATATAAAAAATAATCGGCCAAGTGCTAGTCGGACTCGCGCATGAAGGGTTCCGTACCATTATAGAGCAAAATTAGGCCAAAAATTGTGTTTTTTGTATTTTATATATCTGTGAAAATTTCAACTTTCTAGCTATTACCGTTCTTGAGTTACAGCCTGCTGACAGACAGACGGACAGACAGACAACGAAGTCTTAGTAATAGGGTCCTGTTTTTACCCTTTGGGTACGGAACCCTAAAAGGACCATAGCATGGTAATTGTGTTCACAGGTTTTTAAATTCTAATTATAAATAAATTTATTATAATAGTCACAAAATCATTGAACAGACTATCGACTATAATATATATGTCACTCTAAATTTTATTCAATGTTATACATCAAATATTCAGGCAATTGAAGTTATTTTAAATACGAAATAATTAATTTAAAATCACCGGAAAACTGTTTGTATACAATCCATCACTTCGTCATATTACAATCTCGCGGTGTTTACAATGTTACGGTGACATATACATTATACAGTATAGGTACAAGCTAAAGCTCATTCGTAGCAAATGTGATTGCACACAGATACCTTTGATAAACTCTTATTAATTGGTATTTGATAAAGCTGAGTCAAACTAACAACCTATTCCTATCGATTATATCTCAGAGCTATTTCTGTCCGACTGCAGTCTCCAAAATTATTCCCGATGAATTCAGAAGCAGCGCTGTCAAAGTGCCCTAGTTAGCTACGAATGCTATTTCATGAACTTCTATAATGGGGTGTAACTTAATAAATTTATTTATTTGAAGCAGTGTAAACCATAAAAGCAAAATATAACACAATCCCTGTGAAATGAATTAAAGTAACAATGTGACAGATTTCTTTTGTCAACCTAGGAGACTTGTAGGAAGTCCCTTTTGAGGTAGACCGGCCGGTAGTGAAGGGAGTCCTGTGTTAGACAGATCCAAGATATCCCTCCGTATACGGCTGAAGGCAAACCGCAGGTGGTTTTAGTGGGTAAGCCCGACGTCGGGAGTCCCACATACCCCCGGGGTGCTTCAGAACTGAGGCACATCCCCAACCCGGGGCACCCGTAAAGGGTTTCCCCTGTGCATCAAAAGAAAGGAGACTTGTAGGATCTAGGATTTTTGTCTACTCTTGGAGAAAGAAACATCCGCGGCCATGCTATACGTTAGTGAATGACGCTGTTGTGCGTTTAGATCTTTTATACCGCGGCATTGTTTTTTTTTTCGTAGAAAATGAATTCAAAATTAAACTTACACGCTATCTTTCAACATATTATATTGTGATTCTCAACTGTTCCTAACTTAACCAATTTAAGAAATCTAGTATTACAATACTATTAAGTAAAAAACTACAGTTCTGTTTTATTAAGATATTGTATCTTGACTCTACGTTTTAGTTTCTTCTTGCATTCCAATGGGGATTGTCCATTTTTTTTTTAATTTTGCTCATTACAAAAACATTTCGAGGAGTAAGGTCAGTGATCGTTTTTTTGTATATAAACGAAAAAAAATACCCATTAGTTACTTATATTTTTGAACAAATATGTTTAACCTTAGTTTGACCTTCAATGGCGTTAAATTAGCAATAAATTCGACCAACATTAAGTTTCCAACTTTTGGTAAGCTTCTCGTATCAGCTTTCACATAATGAGAACTTGCATTTGACGAACCAGCCATTATAAATAAGATTGAAAGGAAAAAAAAAACATACTGCAGAGGTCAATTGGCCGCCGATGATGACGTCAGAGCGAAACTTTAAAAATTTTTTGAGAAAAAACTAGCCAATGAATTTCAAAATTATTTAATTTATATTCTTAAAATACCCTATTTTAACGAAAAAAAAATATAAAAAAACATGTGATTTTTTTTTGACAATGCCCATTGAACATCTAACCACGGAAATGTTCATTTCAAGTTGTAATGACCAGGTGACCATCTTCCAAGATATTTTATTATAATAAATACATGTGCTACCAGAGAATTCGATTCATAAGCCTTCGGCCTATATTATTTTGTTCGGTCGAGGTTGGTTAAGGCAATGCTATCTTGGGCTGCGCTTGACATAGCCCGACTAGCGGACAATCTAGATTATGTAGGTCCGTCTTTGAACCGATTTCTCTGATAACAAGTATAGCAATCCATACTAATATTATAAATGAGAAGTGTGTCTGTCTGTGTATTACCTCCTCACGCTTAAACTGCTGAACCGGAAATTTGGTACTTACCAAATTTTCCGAGACTCAAAGTATATCTACTTAGATACCTTGAGTTTTGGAAAAGGACATAGGATTGTTTTATCCTGAAAAAAATATACGGTTCCCACGCGATAAACAAACAGCACAATGGAGTTGCAGCCGTCATCTAGTACTGTTATAGTAACAGACTTTAATGACAGCTCACATCAGCATTATGCTTAAACCCACCCAGTTTTATTGAAATTTGAAACAAATCGAAATCTACAGCAGTAAACTTTGCTGTGGGAAAATGCACAGTTCCTGCTGGATTTAATTTCAAAGTCACGAAAAAATAGTTAGTAAATATTATACTTAACTGATGCCTTATCTTTGGGATGGCAAATCAATATGAGCCCTGTCCTGCCTGTAAGGTACAATGGCAGTTTTACGGATAACCAGAATCTTTATAAGGCTAATATTATACCTTTATAAGGCTAATATTATACTGCCGCTATCCATTGCGCTGAGTTTATCAAATCCTAAAGCTGACTAACTCCGTAAAAATACACCAACTGGTTGCAAATAGTTGTATCATTTACTTAAATATTTTGTTTTGAGACATGTTGTATAACATTAGAGACATGTTGTATAACATTATTCGGTTACAAAAGTGTACAAAAGCTTCAACGATTGTAGAAGTATTAAATTACATAACAATGTCATATCCAACGATAACAGAATTACAATATTTCTACCCTGACCCTGGCAGTGTCGAAGTTGAAACAATAAACGTCCATAATCAGACGACAGTATAAATTATGTTCAACCTTCCGAAAAACAATATTTTTCGACCTTGGACATTGTTGTCGCAACTTTTTAAGACTCATTTTTGTCGATATTATATATGAAATGGAGATCAATTCTTTATGTGTTTTCGTGGTAATAAAAAAGTCACTAAAGTTTTTTCGATAAAATAATTTTAGAAAGAATAAAATATTGTTGTTTGGCATTAAGTTGCTATACATTTTCTTATTTAATAAGTTGTAGCAAACCAAGGAACCAAACATAATATTGTATGCTTTCAATAATAAAATGTATGGTTTCAGTATATTTTTTTTTTCCTAATTAAAGACAAAATAACTAATCACAAGAAACTAAATGTCGTAGAGTCGGACCTGCGCGATCTTCAAGTCACAGAGTGGCAAGAAACTGCGCAAGACCGCGTCAAGTGGCGCAAGACCGCGTCAAGTGGCGCAAACTCGTGTCGGAGGCCAAGATCTACTTTGGGTCGCTGAGCCATTGTAGTAAGTAAGTACAAGAAATAATTATGAAGATTCGCATAATTAAATAAAGTTATTGTTATAAAAACAATCGAAAGTTTCAGACAATTAATTAGTACTCAGCAAACCAATTAAAATTATGCCTAATCCAAATTTATTCTTACAAGACTGTTCGTGAAATAAAAAGAAACTTGACGATGAGTACATTAATATTCTCGAGGAGTTCAGTCTTAGAAATTTGAAGCGAAAGATTCAAGTTGCTAGGAACATTTCACAACAAATGCGAAGCTGAAACTCTACTTCAGAGCTTAGTCTTCGTGATATCATTAGTACTTTTAGTCCAATATTGTACGAGTGCAATATTTTAACCTTTAATGCATTATTAAAGGTTAAAGTATTGCGCTCGTATTGATATATTATATACATAACATAATTAATGAAATTAAACGTGTTAAATGTTATGTTGCCCAAACAGATTGTGGGACAATACAAAAAAAATTAAGAAGCCACTAATTTTATTATTAACTAGCTTCAAAAGAAACAACGTTTTTAAAATGCATACTTAGTACTTACTACATAATATTATATTAAATTTTTCATTTTTACTCACGTATCTAAGCGTAAAAATGTTTTTTAGTTTTAATTCAGAGCAATTATCTCTGTCCCCTCGACCAGAAAAGATAAAAGTAGAAACTGTAGAAAGTGATAAAACGATGAAAAGATGATAATGTATAGATGGACTGCGGTCCACCATTTATACATATTATAAAACAAAGTCGCCTTTTTCCCTCATGTCCCTTTGTTCTCTTTAATCTTTGAAACTACGCAACGGATTTTGATGATTCTTTCAGTGTTAGATAGCCCATTTATTGAGGAAGGCTATAGGCTATATTTTATCACGCTAAGACAAATAGGAGAATGTGGAAAAAACGGGGGAAATTATTTGAAAGGGTTTATTTCGCGAACTACTGGAACAATTTTTATGTTATTTGGCAAAGATAAGAAGTAGACCACGTGAAGGATCATAGGCTATCGATTTTAATAATTTTTTCAGTGGCTATATATTTTATACCCGTGCGACGCCGGGGCGGGTCGCTAGTACTAGATGAAAAGCAAATGGGATAAAAAGGGAATATGGATTATACGACTAGAATCAAAAAAGTTTTTGATTAAAGCGATACATGGTATCAGCCTCGCTCGGCGTGCACACAGGCCTTATAACGAGTTCTCCACTGCAGAGACGGGTGGCTGCATGTTTGAGTTTCTTTCAGCATGTTAGTTACCTCATTATATTTTCACTTTCCTGGCAGGTGCGCTCTACAAATTGGTCGATTTGCATTTTGACACAGTTTTCGTTACGGGGGCAAAAGTATTCATTGCGTTATGCAAACTTACTTTTATAGATCAATGAATATTTTGTAGTCTGCTTTCACGGGTCTGTGGTTTTATTTTAACGTATGACGATAAAAACGTAGCGTATAAGTAACAAAATTTAGATCATCCCATGGGCGAGGGGAGGCAGGGGGGCAGGACCCCAAAGGAAGTTAAAATAAATGTTAATTTTCCTGGAAAGTGGGAATCCAAAATGTGTTATCTACTCTGCGTAAAATGAAGTGTTGGAAACAAAATATCTTTTAAGGCCAGGCCAGTTCGAAAAGACTGATTGTTAAGCTTCCAGTCTAAAGAAATTATGTGGAATTCTCTTACACCAAAATGAATGCAGACTCAAAAAGGAACAAAGTAAAAAAAAATAACCGAATAGAATATTCAAAATGGCATGGTAATTCTGTAAAAAAATCTTGAATATCACCATAACATTTACTTCAAATTCGAATATCTCGTAATTTTCAATGACAATGATAATATGATTTTTTTTTACAGAAAGGATAGCTTTTTATAGTTCTAAGGAAATAACCAAATAGTTTATTAATAAATGATTCAGTCATTTATAAAATAAGATGTATAATTTTCTCCTATTTCGCCCTATCAAGGACGCGGCGAGCGTCGTTTCCGCCACTGTACAAGGCGCGCTGATTTATGTCCTTTACGTCGATATTCGCACTAACAGATACTGACCTGCTAATTTTAGGGACAACCTTGCAAAGTCACATTGATAAAAGTAAATTTTGATGATTTTTTATTTTTTGTTTCAATATACTAGACCGACCATCTTGGTTCATATACCTGTGTTACAGTTTGGGCTGGCTAAAATGTTTTTATTTCTATCATTACAAATGAAAGGACTCAGTATATTTTTATATGAATACTAGCTGTCCTGGCAAACGCACACTCATCAATATATAAAGTACCCAGTAGCCGATTCTCAGACCTACTGAATATGCATATAAAATTTGGTAAAAATCAGTAAAGCCGTTTCGGAGGAGTTCGCTGACTAACATTGTGACACGAGAATTTTATATATAAGATTTAAATAAGTAAATTCTATTTTTAATTTCATTGGCATTTATTTAACATATTCTATTCAACCTTTAAGAAGAGAGCGTATTCCCTCTTAAAAGGCCGGCAACGCACCTGCATCTCTTCCAATGTTGCGAGTGTCAATGGGCGACGGTATTAGCATTCAACCAGGTGACCTGTTTGCTCATTTGCGCTCTTATTAAAAAAACTATTTAACAAATATATATCGTATTTAATGAAAAATTTCAAGTGTTTTCACCAAACAAGTAGTTTTACTCTAGAAATATCTCGTAGCAGTAACAATGAAACACTTCTAGTGATGAATAGCCTGGACAAAGTTTATGGCCCTGAGCCCTTCTCGAGCCCGACCCTATTTACTGTAAAATGGCAGCTTGACTTCGACACAACAGCTTCGTAACGATTTTTGTAGCACCCTTTAACGGTGTTGATAAGTTTTACACCTAAAAATATATTACTGTACTATATAATTTTACAATGAAGGTAGATAAAGTTTTGTTTCGAAGTCATTATAATAATGTTTAGTGTTTGTTTAAAAATAATTATTTTTTACTGAAATAAGACGAACTTTGGAATATTGTGAATTTTGCTACACTTATTTTGATTACACTGTTCTAAAGTTTATATTATTTTCATTTCAGGTCTAATTTATATTAAAAGACGTATAAAGTAAAATTGTTTTAATATTATGATAAAATTTAAGTCGAATCGATAGAAAAGTTATAAAATCCATTATAATTTTTATCAGGGCGAGCGAAGCGAGCCCTAGTATATCCTGACAACCTGAGTACTTTTGTGGTACACTTTACGGAAAAACTATCACGCCTTTTGAATTCATATTTTTTTTTATATGTAGATGTGTTATCATCGGTTAGTCAAGGCTTGGTTACTATTAAAAGATAAAAAAACTGCTTTAAAGATTATTACCACGCAGAAAAACGACGCGAGCCCTCACAAAGCTCGGCTTGTAGCTAGTAAATTGTTATCGCTCTTATTAATAACATCTTAAGGTTCACAAGCGACAACCCATATGATCGGTGGCTGTACCTGGCCTCGTCGCAATTTGAGTAAAATGTTGAACATCACTGAGATGACACTTATCTTATGTTATCGCTTTTCTGAAATGCTCGCGCCTTCCCCTCCGACATATTAAAATGACATTTTCATATTGATAAAATTGTAATTTTGTTCGGTTTTCAAAGCCATTATTTTTACTTACATAATATTTTAATATTATGCGATCTGTCTGTCTCTCTGTTAACTCTTCACGCTTAAACCGTTGAAGCGATTTTGTTGAAATTTAGTATACAAATCTACGAATAATATAGTTTTTATTATTCGTAGATACAAATACTTTGAGCCCCGGGAAAATACAAAGTTAGAATAGTTTTTGTTTTGGAAAATATACAGTTTCCGTACAAAAAACTTTCGGTACGAAGATACTCATAGCCCAGAAAAACAATAAAGAGTAGTTTTTATCCCGAAAAAAATAACGGTTCACGCGATGAACTCTAAACGCTTAAGCCGCTTAACTGAATAAGATTCAGATTAGAATTTTACCAAAATGAAATCCGTAAGATGACTTTTCGATCCACGACCGACAAAAATTCTAATAAAATGCCATTTTACGACCTATTAGTATAGGTCGTAAAAATCTATAGCCTAGTGGCTATAGGTTTCATTTTCTACCGACATTGGTCTAGGGCAGGGGTTCCGCCGTGGAAACGCAAGAGGGGCGCCGTGAGGCGATCCTCCATAAGTATCCAAAACCACAAATATTGGAAAATAAAATTATAATATTAATTAGAAGCAGGCAGATAATAATTAAAAATTGTTTATTATTATTTACCTGCATAACGTAAATATGATCGTAACGTAGGGCGCCGTGACAATATGTTGTGAAAAAGATTGGGAACCCCTGGTCTAGGGACCCATGCCG
This sequence comes from Polyommatus iphigenia, assembly GCA_963422495.1. Taxonomy (NCBI): domain Eukaryota; kingdom Metazoa; phylum Arthropoda; class Insecta; order Lepidoptera; family Lycaenidae; genus Polyommatus; species Polyommatus iphigenia. The sequence goes on from OY730184.1 coordinate 8,201,073, forward strand.
CCGCTGCTTTGTAGTGGCGTAAAGTAAAATGAAATCTATAGCCTACGTCATAAAGTGGCAATTTATTTGAATTTCTGTCGGTCCCGGTCGACGCGAGGATCGGCAATAGTCACCTTTAGGGCCGCGCCACACCGGAATGGCAGCGGCGAAGCGAGCACTTTCAGCCGCTGCCACTCCGGTTTGGCGCGGCCCTTAGGGCAAATCTATTTTAAAATGTTCAAGCATGTAAACTTGATATAAAACTCCGTACAGAAAGCTCTTCTGAAAAATGTCAACTTCAACATTCTGCTAATTGGTCTACTCGTGTGGTGTGGAATGTGAAATAGCAAAGTTTACTTCAGATTTCAGCGGTTTAGGTGTCAAATAGACAGACATATTTATGAATATTATATTAGTATGGATATTAAATTTTCCCGCAACTGTAAAAAACCCATAGAAAACTACAAAACTAAAAGTACACAAGTTAAAAAACCCGCTAGTTCTATATGTTAACAAAAACAACGTCGGTTTCTTTGTTCATATTATTAATGGTTTGTTAACTGTTTATAAACAGTTCACACACCTATTAACAACAGAAAGCCTTTGTGTGTAACATCATTGGTTTATCTATTATCTAAGTATTATATAATCTCTAAAAAACATACCTTCTGAGACTCATCTTTGTACACAATCACATTCAAAACATTTTCATACCACTGTTACTTAGTTTTACCAACTTAGTTTGCAACGTCTGTAAGCCGGCGCGTCAAAGTTATGAAAAACAAAACAGATATCCAGTTTAATACTAGTTTGAGTTTAAAAATGTAACTTTAGTATATTTTGACTAGCACTTTACAACTGATTATTTTGAAAACAGAACCTTGATGTAGGAAAACAAGTTTAGCGTCCCAATTTCGTGAAAAGACTGATCTTTGCCGATTCTGTTTCCACATTTCTCTAAAAGAAATACATTTGAATATAGTCCTTAATAGAGTTACATTAGAGCTGTATTTCGTTTGGCAGCTTCTTGTTTTATACCGGTAGAGGACGCGTAGTATAGGAAAATGGACTCTATTTTTAGCGTATAGGGTCTAATTCACAGTTAACTATACGTCGAGTGTTGCAGAAAAGCGTAGAAATTATGTTCCCATTGGTACTAGTAATTTAAAGTCGTTCTTGCTGTTTAAATTTTTGAGATAATGTCATAAAATAAAAGAAGACATTATAATGGGTTCTAACTTCCAGTATTCAAAAGCAAAATCTGACATAAATTGCACAAATGTAGACTTTTTAATTGCACAAATTCGCCAGCTTAAAGTTTTACTGAGCAGTTCTTCTCATTTTACAAAATTTATATAAAATCTGACTTTACAATCATTTTCATTTTCTTTTTAGAGTTCCGTAGCCAACAAGGAACCCTTATAGTTTCGGTCTGTCCGTCCGTCTATCTGTCCGTCTGTCCGTCTGTCTGTCCGTCCGTCCGTCTGTCTGTCCGCGGTTTTGCTCAGAGACTATAGGACCTACAATGCTGTAATTTGGCATGAATGCACATATCAATGATGCCGACAAAATGGTATATAAGATTTAAAAAAATTTAAGGCACTACTATACATCAAGCGGGGATGATTTTTTTTTGCGTCCACCCCACTGTGTGGGGTGTCGTTGGGTAGGTTTTTTAAAAATATTATGAGTATTTAGAGATAATTTTCCGATTAAGGGATCCATTTGTGAAGTATGAAGTTTTGAAGTGGAGAAAATCGTTAGAGTCCAGTGTCCCTTCTACCAGCTAAACGGTTGCTTCTGGAAATGTGAAAAAACTCACGGAAGTACAAAATATGCTGAATTTAAAAGGAAAACTATCACGGCTTAGAAGACTTCATAAGTTATAGAGTTAAGAGTAATAGTCGATCAACTAAAAAATGTATTCGGAGAAATTTAAAGGAACTTTTCGTTCAAATTCCCTTAAACGTAACTGAGATGATGTTTTTAGTAGTGTAAAACACGTTATAAATGTACACATTGACCATTAAAAAAACCAGAAACTAGCGGTACTACGGGACCCTATATTGTGCGTGGCCTGACACGCACTTGGCCGGTTTTTTTAAATTATAGATTCTTAGCATATAGTGATTAAAACGTTGATGAGACTTTTTTCAATATTAATTAAAAACTTTTGGACCAATGGTAATTAAAAAATATATTTCTTAATTTTTATATTTAACCTATCAACCCACACAAAGACACCGGCGACCGCGACAACAATAGAATAACAATAGATTTCCAAGAATCCGCGATTGAAGGATTAAGTACCTACCTTGAAATACCGTATGTTTACGTGTTTAAATAAAAAAGTAGTAAATGAAATCAACCCACCAGCCAGTTTTCTACAAATAGCATTTATTACAATTTTAATCTAAAGAAAATTAAATTATGACTCTATTTCGCTTGCTAGGATCTCATTTTCTAGCGACTGGACATTGTTATTGTTTATGAACTCTATTACGAAAGCTATTAAGTACAATTTCCGTTACACTAATAACTATAAAGCGCAGGAGCAGTTGAATGAAATTATTCATATTTTAAAAATCCAACTCTTATTATAAAGTTCAGTATTAAATATTAAATACTTTTCAGTTATTACTTATTACGCTTTTACTTCTAGAATAATTAAAAAATAAAACATATTTTAATAACTCTGTTTAGAATATTGTTTTTATATACTTAACTAGCGACCCGCCCCGGCGTCGCACGGGTATAAAATATATAGCCACTGAAAAAATGATAAAAATCGAAAGCCTCTTTCACGTGGTCTACTTCTTATCTGTGCCAAATAACATAAAAATTGCTTCAGTAGTTCGCGAGATAAGCCCTTTCAAATAATTTCCTCCGTTTTTTCCACATTCTCCTATTAGTCTTAGCACGTCTTAGCGTGATAAAATATAGCCTATAGCAGGGGTTCCCAAACTGTGCGCCGCGGCGCCCTGGTGCGCCGTGGAAAGGCTATAGGGGCGCCGTGAGTCGATCCTCCAGCATTATCCATAACCACAAATATTATAAAATAAAATTATAATATGAATTATACAAAGTAGGCAGATGATTAAATATTTGTTTATTGTTATTTACTCGCTTAACCTAACTATAATCATTAAAGGTGTTTATTTATGCACATATTTTTGTAATAGCTAGGTAAAGTAGGGCGCCGTGACAAAATATTGACTTGTAAGTGCGCCGCAGACTGAAAAATATTGGGAACCCCTGGCCTATAGCATTCTTCAATAAATGGGTTATCTAACACTGAAATAATTTTTCAAATCGGACTAGTAGTTCCTGAGATTAGCGCGTTTAAGTTAGCCCTTTCAAATAATTTTCCCCGTTTTTTCCACATTTTCCTCTATTTCTTCGCTCCTATTAGTCTTATCGTGATAAATATAGCCTATAGCCTTTCTCGATAAATGGGCAATCTAACACTGAAAGAATCATCAAAATCCGTTGCGTAGTTTTAAAGATCAAAGGGAACAAAGGGACATGAGGGAAAAAAAAGCGACTTTGTTTTATAATATGTATAGATATAAAATAATATAATAAAGGACAAGATCCAACGTCCATACAATTTTGGGCTAATTTTAAAAGTGCCGGCCAACGCAAATAAACCCATTATTTAAATAGAACATAATCTAAGGAATAATTTTTATTATTACACCAAAGTTCTAAGTCAAGTCTCCGAGTTGTTACTCAAGGTCAAACTTTTTTTATAACCTATGGAATAAAACTTATTTTATTAATTAAAAGCAATAAGTAATCGATCTATCCGAGTCATAGAACAGATTAAAAGCCAAATACCTACAAATGATTTGGAAAAATTCAAAGGAAGAGGGAACCTCCACGTGCTTAGGGCTTGCAGGGCACAACTCATTGCTTACTTGGAATACTAGGCAAATGCCGTGCGTACCCCAAGCACGTGGAGGTTCCCTCTTCCTTTGAATTTTTCCAAATTATTTGTAGGTATTTGGCTTCTAATCTGTTCTATGACTCGGATAGGGACGTTGGGACCGATTACTTATTGCTTTTAATTAATAAAATAAGTTTTAATCCATATGTTATAAATAAAGTTTGACCTTGAATAACAACTCGGAGACTTGACTTAGAACTTTGGTGTAATAATAAAAATTATTTCTTAGATTATGTTCTATTTAAATAATGGGTTTTAAAACTAGCCCAATTTGGACCTTATCCTTTAGACAGTGTTTCATAAATGTGCAATACACTGCAATCTTATATTGCAGTGTATTGCACATTTATGAAACACTGTCTAAAGGATATTGGGAATACTCACTACACTTTTCCGAGATGCAAAGTAGCATAATAATATTATGTATTTATCCAGATTGCAAACTCAAGAGCCAAAACTACTGTCGACGTAACTTAGATGACGCTCGCAACTCTGTTGCGCCAAAGTTCATTAATCGCGCGGGAACCATACATTTTTCCAGAATAAAAAGTATCATAATCCTTTCCCGGGAGTCAAAATATCCCCATATCAAATTTTACCAAATCGGTTTAGCGGCTTATGCATGAAGAGGTAATAGACAGACAGACACACTTTCCCATTTATATTATAAGTATGAATAGTATAAATTACTATTAATAATAATTTTCTCATTTCATTTACCTACCGAATTTTGCCATTAGCAAGAAACGAGATTGCGCCGCATAGTTCACAACTTTCCAAAGCGAGAAGTTTTTATCACAAATACTGCTAACATTAATTAAATTTGAATATAACTTTTTGTCACAACAAAGATATATTTTTAAACTAGATGATGCCAGCAACTCCGTTGCGTCAAAATTAGTTTATCGCGCTGAAACCCTACATTTTTCCGGGATGAAAAGTATCTATTGTCCTTTCCCAGGACTCAAGGTTTCTCCGTACAAAATTTGGGCGTGAAGGTAAGACAGACAGACACACTTTTTACTATTAATATATCAGTATGGATAACTCGTGTGCGCTGTGTAGCATTCACGAAGAAAGTTATAAGTCGTAAACATTTAATACCGCTATTATCTATTTAAAATATAATGACGCTTTCCGATATTTCATTTTTCACTAGAGATACAGTAGTAGGCCCTTTCGTGTCAATGTCGTGTCAGAAAACAGTTTTATGACAGCTGTTTGACATGACAATTGACACGAGAGACCCCTACAGATATATAACTCCATCTGTTGGGAAATGAAATAACAAAAACCTTTCCCAAAATTATGTAATGGCCTTCCAAACACGTGCCTACTGCGTAGGCATGTTCGGATAAGTGTCATGAGTATAATACTATTATGGACGAGTTCACGTTTTATCACTCATACAATGACATGATTTTCAATCGAGTCTTTACATAAGCAGTATTATATAATATTAAGCAATGAAGATCGTTACTTAATTTTGACACTTTTTATAATATAATTCGTCTTCATAAGAAAACACAAGACTTAAGCGTTCTAAACGAAAAGATCCATATTTTGTTCACTTTCAAAGAATCATCTATACACTTTATACGACTTTGGTCTTTGACTTTGGATCATCAAAACATTAAAGTTCAAATTGAGCAAGGTCGTACAGTTAAGCTATATACATTTATACAGCTTGTTATCAGAGCACGTTGCGGGCGCGTGACTTCGTTAGAGCAAATCCCGGCATTTTTCAGCGCCACTCAGCACTCGCGGACAGTGTTGTTCGGCTGCAGATTTCCGATTTCTCACAACATTTGCTCATTATTTCACAAAATGCATTCACATTTTCCCATTCCTATTGAAGGATTCAAAGCTACGTGCTTGGAAATATTTTTAATGCCTGTTTTTTTATTTATTTATTTATTTATTAAGGTTACCAACAGCATATGCATTTAAAAAAATTACAGTAAATTATAGTATACAGGAATTTTCAATACCTGATGAACACACCTTTATAGGCAACACAACATTCATAAGTACAGTGTTACAACATGCAAAATTACAATAAAAATAATTATAAATTATATGAGCATAACATTAAAAATAAATTAAATTAAAAAAGAATTATAAATTACAATTTAAAAATCTGTTCGAATTTCATAATTATTATATTAATAACATTTAAAAGCTACACATAATAATTATTGATTCAGGTAATATTAATATGTATACATCAAATTATTCAAATTTACACTAACAATTTTATATTATATTACATTAATTAATTGATTTAAGAATGTTTCTTATGTACGGGATATTGTATTAATTATTATTGGTGGGTAACTCAAAGCACTTTAGGACTTTTTTCATGAAAACATTAAAGTTGTCATGAAAAATGTCGACACTATTGTCCTTTGCACATGTGTAGCTGTATAAATCACACATACGTTGTGGTGGGGCAACAATGGGCATGCTTCCCCGCGTTTGTTCTCCAAGGAGGCCCACGCAAGATTTTACTTATAGGGTGCCGTGGTCGATTATAAGGGGCAGACAGTGAAAACAGTTCCAGAAGATCACAGCAAGAAACCTTTCCATTCATAATTTTGTGGAGCATGGCAAGATTGTGGATTTTTCTCCGAACACTAAGTGGTATAATCTTGTAGAAATTTAGGCGCTGCTCGTATGGACTCCTATGGGAAATGCCTCTGTCTGAAAAGGCCAAGTGTCTGGTGAAGTGTCTTTGAATTTTTTAAATTCTCTGAGATGATTGAGCATAGGAAGGACTCCATACCGTTTAATTACCTGTTTTATTCGTGTTTATGAATTTCTCTCGTTTGTATTGTAGCAAATTTCGAAATAACGTTCCACGAGAAGCGTTAGGGTTGATTCAGACCGCAACGCGACGCGTAGATGCATTTCTAAATTTATATGGATTTGACAGATTCGCAAGACGTCTCGCGCAATTGAAATCTGTCAAATCCATACAAATTTATGCTGCGTCGTGCCTCGCCTCGCCTCGTCGCGTTGCGGTCTGAATTGACCCTTATATGGATTTGACAGATTCGCGAGACGTCTCGCGCAATTAAAATCTGTCAAATCCATGCAAATTTATGCCGCGCCGCGCCTCGCCTCGCCTCGTCGCGTTGCGGTCTGAACCAACCCTTATAGAATACTGTTTAGAATTACCGCGTACCTGGTACTGTCTTTTTCGTTTTACGATAGTTTTACGAGTACGGAGATAATAAAATATTACGAAAATAAAGTCAAGTGAAATATTATAAAAATAGTAATTTTAATTTTTTCTTACGAGCGTTTAGTTTTTTCGTAATTTAAAGTATATCAAAATTCATAGTTTGTTGAACTTTGTTGACTCCTAAGCCACAATCCTTTGTAACAAGATTTGTACAAAAACAAAATGCAACGCGCGGTTTGCTTCTTAGCTGGTTTAATCTGGTTTTTATTGGATCCTACCGGCCTTTTGTTTATTTGTCAAACAGCGAATACACTTCGTAAGCTCCTGAAACTCTATACTTGTTCAAGAGTTGAAGGTGACTTTGCAAAACAAGTGTAAACTTATCCATTTGTAGGAACTTTGTTTCTGAACCTGCCAACCTGTTCGGAATTAGGGATGTCTCATGTCAGCTAATACTTACACGTAGTATATCTATTTATATAAAAATGAATTTTTAATTTTGATAGTCTAGCTAAAATTTGAGAACGGCTGATTTGGTTTAGCTAATTTTATTCTCGAAATATTCGTGGAATTCCATGGCAAGTAAATATTCACCGGGTCATCTAGTTTGCCAATATATTTTCTATTGAGCTTATACCTTTTTTTTCGTTGGGGAAATGCGTTTATGCATCCCCGGGGCCTGGGGAGGACCGAGGTATGTGGGACTCGCCTACTTGTAACGGGTAGCCACTTTCGAGTAAAGTTATCGTTGACTTTAAATCGGATTAGAGATTTAAATACATTTGAATATGTAAACCTTAAACAAACGATTCAAGTAAAATTAAATTTTGAGACCCATCGGTGACCAACTCCGCGTAGGTGGGTATTACTTATTGCGTGGGTATGAAAAACATGAATATCCAAATGGATAATACCACTTTATTTAATCATACAACAAAACATGGCACTATTACAAATAGTAATGTACAAGATGACACCCGCAACTTTGCGCTAAACTTCGTTTATCACGCGGGAATCGTAAATTTTTCCATTATCACTATACCAAATTCCAGCAAAATCTGTTAAGGCGTAAATAGGTAACAGACAGACAAATACACTTTCCCAATTATAATAATATTAGTATGTATGGAACTATTGAACAAGATTTTTTTTATTGTGTAATTTGGGACCGTCTATAGGCAGTTTGCCCATATCCTTTTTTTGCTATCTTTGTATATAGGTTTTTCGCACCAAGGATAATTGAAATAATATTATTAATTTTAATAATAATAATTGTAGTCCATCACGCCATGGACTTTTTTTTTAATATTATATATATTAGTGTAAACACCGCCATCCTAGAAACCATCAAATGAGCCCGTCAAAATGAACAACATTTTCTATGAGAAACAATGTACAAGAATATGGCATACAATTTAACTTGAGAAAGATAAAGCGAACTACGTAACATTTATTGCTCGTATCGGCGAGTGTACTGAGGCGGTAAGCTCGAACATCAACAAAACTCCTGGCTCGAGGCTCAAGCCTGACATATTCACCTGGTAATAGTTAAGACCGCTATTCTTCAGCTAAAACGCTCGGGTTTTAATAAATAACCATGTTAAGCCTTAAGCAATAGTGTTTTTGGTTTTTTGTTAGAATGGTACAAAATTACTTTTGAAAATATTATTTTTTTCACCCCCTTGGAAGTTGAATTTCCAAATAATCTGTTCTTTTCGGATGCCACCCTTTTATTGATCAGTGGTTAAGGCTGTTCGTTATTAAATTCAGGATAAATACTCGTAATAACGCCTTTGTACACCCTTAACTCCGTTGCGTGTTTTATCGCGCGGGAACCGTACATTTTTCTGTGATAAAAAGTATCCTATGTCCTTTTCCGGAACTATATAGTATCTCCTTAACCAAATTTCAGCAAAATCGGTTCAGGGGTTTGGGCGTGAAAAGGTAACAGACAGACAGACACACTTTCGAATTTGTTATATTTGTATGGGTATGCCTACTTTTAATTTAGCTATCCAAGTATCCATACTATTGTAATATTGATTAAAAATAAAATCAAAGTTATTTAAAATGAAAATATATAATTAAAATTGGATTTAACTCTATCTGACTGTTTAGTTAAATAATAACGAGAAGTTGGCGTCTTGCCAATCGCTCACCCGAAGTTTCCTGATCACAATAAAATATAAAACTTCTAAAATATTACGGCCATGAAATATTCATCTAAAGTCAAGCAGCTAACAAACTTTATCGTCTCAATAGCCTGCCGTAAAAATTGGTATTGATTTCTATTCACACGATATGAAAATTTTCTTAAGTAAACTTGTGTATTGTCTTCTGATTTGATAAGTAAAAATTAGTAATAAAAACAGAAAATAAAAAGCTGGCCCCATATTTCACTTTTGGAGAAGACCCGATGGGTCTTTTTTTTATTGACTTGTATTATCATTGACTTATGTCTGACCAGCCTGCCTAGCATACACCAACGAGATATCTCACTCTCGAGATAATTAAAAACTATTAGTCTCATAATGTCAAAATCTCGACATTATTTCGACAAAGCTCTATAAAAATGTGTTATTTCGATGATAGATCTACGCGAGAAAAAATGTTTGTCATGCTAGGGTCAATAGAGATGAAGATACAAACTATCTAGCATCGAGAAACATGTAGAGTGAGATATCTCGTTGGCGTATGCTAGACAGGCTGATTTGATCAATTTCCTCGTATAAAATAAAGTATAAATTGTATTGCCATAATATTATTATATTATTATCTAAATATCATAATTATAATATAAGAGATATATGGTTACAGTTTGAGTAATAATACGATATTAGTATATTACTCAAACTGTAATATACTAATATCGTTTAATAAGATATTAGTTTATTTTCCTTCTTACACTGACTCTTCCCTCAAAAGGTCATCCACAAATACCGCGGCGTGGGGCTAACCCTGTATTTATTTTCAATTTAACTCGGTAACATTTGATACGGTTCAATTATTTCATTGATAAATATAGGTCCTAAGTAGAACGTAATCTTTCGATATTTTAATTGATAAGGTCTGCTGATGTGTGACTCAATAAAATTCAATACAGTAAAATCTATATGTATGTCACAATTTCAAGTATAGCAGGTATATGAGCCGTTATGAGCAAGTGTTGCTTGCGCACTGAGTTACTATACTAAATTCAAGGATAGTGTGAAAGCATTGCGCTCACACAGGTACAAAATAATTACTCCTGCATAGCCTGCCTTCATGAAACTGAAAAAAACTTCGATAGCGTGATTCAGGATAATACAATGTTTGGTTCGCTATATCATGCGTATAGCTTTGCAGCGTAGCAACTTGTAATGTATCAGATACGGTATCAAATAAGTACGTAAGCACGAGCCCACTTACACAAGTACAAAACCCACTTGTAAGTTGATACAGTATCTGATATATGCAACACATCTGAGTTTAACACCTCCGTGGTCCAGTGATATAGAGCGTGGCTCTTGACTCAGAGGTCATGGGGTCGATTCCCGCATTGAAAACATACTCGTATCATTTCCAAGTTTGGTTAGGACAATGTAGAATTCTCACCTGATTGACTAACAAGTACGATGATCCATGCATCGAATGGGCATGTAAAAAGTCGGTCCTACGCCTGATGTCTCGCCAGTCGTGTCGGTCATCCGTCCCACTAGGTTATGAGAGTAAAGGAAAAGAGAGTGCTCTTGTGTATTGCGCACACACTTGGGCATTATATTCCTGCGTAACTGGCCTGGTTGAATGAAACCGGCTTTACTGGGTCACACGTACCGTATGGCGCAGCTCGTGCCGTCGTCCTCCTCTCGCTTCCGTCTGCGTCGCCGTATAAACAGATACGCGGCGGCCGCGAAGAAGCCCGCCGCCGCGCCGCAGCTCAACACCACGAGTAGCACTATGTCGCGAGTCTTCATATTGATCCTGGAACAATAGATTGCTTCTTTTAGCCATATCCGTGCTTAATATTATATAAAATAAATACGTCTGTCTGTCCGTTACCTCTTCACGCCCAACCCCTAAACCTATTATTACTAAAATTTTATATGGAGATACTTGGAGCCCCGGGACAGGATATAGCACACTTTTTATCCCAGAAAAATATACGGTTCCCGCGCGATAAATGAATTTTGGCGCAACTGAGTTACGGGCGTCATGTAGTCCTATAAAAATACAATATGTTGTCACATTCAAGGATCGTATGTGTTGAAGGAAAATTTACACGCCTATTTTAGATGCTATCAGTTACGCTGTCAGGAAGGTCAGTTTCTTTTGCTGGCTTGACAATGGTGTTCTTTGATATAATGTAAATCTCAGTAGTCCAAATGGCAAATCGAGGCACAAAAATATAAAATGTAATAATGAAATTATGAGCCTCCTTTTCATCTATCTTCACTCCATATTCTATCTTCTAATTTATTTAGTTTAACATCTTACCAGCACAATAGGTATTATATTGACGACCTCTGTGGCTCAGTGGTGAGCGCGTTGGTAGCTCAAGCCGGGGGTCGCGGGTTCGAATTCCGCCGGCGGAACAAAAAGTATTCAATGTTCCCGGGTCTGATTGTGTGTGTATTATATAATAAAAATCTTAAATATATGTATAGTATAAAAGTATTAAATATATTTCCGTTGGTCTGGTACCTGTAACACAAGTCCTTTAGGTACTTAGCACGGGGCCAGACTGACGTGGTGTGAAGCGTCCATAGATATTATTATTATTATTATTATTATTATATTACACTTACATAAAACAAGCAATTTCCTCTAAATAACGGTTCATTCAATTATAATGAATGAATGAATGAATATGCTTTATTGTGCTCAAAAGTCAAAATATACAAAAGAAAAAAAGGAAAATATTCACATGACAGCATGAGCACAAATACGGCTTTATCCCTATAAAGCTATTTCTTCCAAGCGATAATATACTTTAACGACACCCACTCGGACGAAAAATATTTAATTTTTACGACGAACTTGGGCTTGTTATTAATGACGGAACTGCTATTTGTTAATTTATTTGAGTAAAACGTCTTAAAATAAAATAAAAAATTCAACGTGAAAAAAATTATAAACAAAAAATGAAAAAGTTACAAAACTAACTTCACTCGTACTTATTGTTTACCATCATTTAATATTAATCAATTAGTAAGACTTATAAAATACTTCCTATTGAGAAAAGATTAGTGCCAGATAAATAAAAGATAAGATATTTTATTTGCTAATATTTGATCATACGTAACTTTAGCTCCTTCGCGTTATTAATTCACTACTAAATGTTTTCAACAATATTGTCCATTTTTTATCATGAACGATCATGGTATTTTTCTTTGTTTTTTTTTTTTCAATTAGCCAAATGGCCTACCACTGTTCCCAACACTACCACTCCTACATGGCAAGGATTAACTTAACCAACCACAAACTCTTTACTATGTTCTCAGCGGAACCAAGCTGAATCTGTCTTCGACCCTGAGACGAAAATAATCATAAGAGTGTAGGAGTAAGTGTAAATGGTCTCAGCCTTTTGGGTAAGATCAAAGTATTCAATGAGGCAGGAAACGAGCGGGCGGTAAGCGATTACCGCCGCCCAAGAACACTCGCACTGGTCCTTGAAATCCACAACTGCTTTTAAATCTTCTGGTGGTCAGTGAAATACGCGGCGTGATACTACTGCTTAAATTAATATATTCGGTCGAACTGCATTTGCAAATACGTGCCTAAGCATATTATGTTCTCTTAATGGATGAAATAACAGGAAACTTCTAATATTTTGTATTCAAAATACTAGAAAATTTCTGTTATTTCATTGCGCTGAAATTAATTTATTTTACGGTAACTTAACACTTCTCTAACATAAAAGTAATAAAATAATGCTATATTATTTTATCACTTTTATGTTATTTTTTACTATATTTGACGACCTCCGTGGCGCAGTGGTGAGCGCGTTGGTAGCTCAAGCCGGAGGTCGCGGGTTCGAGTCCCCTGGGTCATGGATGTGTATTATATATGTGTATCATATAATAAATAATCTTAAATATATGTATAGTATAAAAGTATTAAATATATTTCCGTTGTCTGGTACCTGTAACACAAGTCCTTCAGGTACTTAGCACGGGGCCAGACTGACGTGGTGTGAAGCGTCCATAGATATTATTATTATTATTATATCCTTTTCTGTCATCGCCTTAGGGAGTTAAACGTAAGATGCTAAGAAACAGTCAGACACTCTTTTGCGAACATAGCATACACGTATCGTATCATTCACGTAATTGAAAGAGCTAAAACTTTTTGTAACAATAGTCTCTCACGTGGCTGTACAGCTAATACAAAAGTACTGGACAATCAGTGGGTGTTCTCGGAGTGACAGTATTGTCGTGTGACGAGTGTATTATTAGTCCGTTGTTCTTGTTCCAGACCGGCTTTGTTGTGTTTTTGTTTGGAAATAACAAAGCTCAGCTTGAGCTAGGAACTTGATAGTTTTATTGCAGTGACGGCGCTTCGATGAAGAATAAATTCAACATTTTTAAGTAATTATTTATTTATTTATTGAGAAAACTTACAGCTATATAACAGGAAAAAATTACTATTCTAATTACTATAAGCCATTAATAAGTTTCCGCCAACACAATATTTATACATTTTTCAATTTACTTCTACTTTATCATTTAAATTGTGAATACCCAGAATTTGTTTTGTGGCTGCATTTAAAAATTTAATATAAAAGAAAATTGTTAGTACAATTTTTATTGAATGCAGTAGTTAAATTGCAATTTTCTGTCAGATGCAGCATTTTCGTAACACGGCTACAAATTCTCGTAACAGAGAGCTACGAAGCTAGCGTGAGTCACTACAGAAGGTCATTTCGTATTTCTTTTATTGTTTCGATCATTTGAATGTTACTTATTTTAATCATTATATTATAACATAACCAAAAAATTCACAGCCTTGACTTTTCCTATTAGATATCAATGATTACACATGTGTTGTCAAAATACTCGTGATAATTACAATGATATATTATTTTCAATGTTTAATTAAAGTATTCAAGTAATAATATAGGCTCAGCGGTAAAAATAAAACATTTTTCAGAGGGAGAGGACGTATCTGATTGCTTTCAATAAACATTAAATGTCATTTTTTGCGGTAATGGTCATTAAAATTTGCAATTAACTGTGAGACTTGACGTCCGAATATAATATTATTTATATGGATGAGAAAAATTAATAATTGTTGTATTTTGTTACCAAATACTGTTTCTGATTTAAATAATAAAAAATACAATTGCACTTACATATCTACTAACATTGCATTGTAAAAAAAAAACATTGCATTGTACTAATGAAATATATAATTAATCAAGGTAAGTTCGGATACAGGATAAGTCCAGATTATTCAAGTTAACGCTAAATTTAACTACAGTTACGGTACGGTACTACAGTTTGCGGTTGCAATGCAGTATGGCGTATATGTCCAATGTCCATTGCGCCAGGCAGAAAGAAACACTGACTAATTTAGCGATAAGTTGAATTATCCGGACTAACCCTGTATCCGAACTTACCCTGATTAGCCTTATAATATTTTGTACTAAGAAGAAAGTCTATTAGTAGCTTAAAATATAGGAGATTTTTTCATGTGTTCATTTGTGAAAAATGCATTCTGGATTTGTTCATTGATGAAAAAATCAAAATCAAAGTAATATGAGGAAAAAGACGGTAGCAATAAATAAGATAATATTTTTTTTCGTTTTATATACCTATTACCAGGCCGGCCTTTGACCAGCAGTGAGACACAAACGACTAATAAAAATAATAATACCTATCACGTTTATATATCACTTTTTTATGTATATTTTGTATAAAAATAAATTTTAAAATAAGGATTCTTGCATAATCATGTTATATTCTAATCGTCTTTAATCGTCTTATTAAAATTAAATAAGATATAATATATGTAGCCAGATGGAGTTCAGAGATTTTAATCTATACTAATATTATAAAGAGGTAAACTTTGTTTGTGTGTTTGTTTGTTTAATTGTAATGAATAGGCTCAAAAACTACTGGACCGATTTTAAAAATTCTTTCACCATTCGAAAGCTACATTATTTACGAGTAACATAGGCTACTTTTTATTTTGGAAAAATATAGGTTTCCGTAAGATATTTCAGTTTTTCGGAAACAACCAGAAAAATTACTTATTTTGCGTACGCTGCCTAAACTATATAAGATAGAAGCATTCAATGTTCTAAGTAAATGGTGATTTATAAAGATCTACAAAAATGTCCGCGGCACACTATACCTATCTATGTCAAGTGAGGCACAACAACCATTTTTTAATTTAAAAATCTAGGTTTTTTTTTGGACTACATTTAAACGCATTTATTTTACTCATGCTAATAATCTTTATCAAAATAAATTATTTCATCACTAAGTACCGTTTATGTAGACAATATTTGGTCTTTGAATGATTAAAATTGGATGTTTGGTTTAGAAGTTATGACGAAATTTAAAAATTGTGATTTACGCCCGTTTCGAAGTGGGCGCTACCAAGGCGGGGGTGCGCAGTAGCGAAGATTATGACCGGCCCTGCAGCTGGTGAATTAGCTCATATACCAAGAATACCAATGATCCCTACTGATTTGCCTTATACCCTTCAAAAGGCTCCAATTTCCTGTAAACATTTCTTTTGCACTAACGATAAATAAATCACAGGGCCAAACATTCAAATTAGTAGGAATAAATTTACGAAAAGAATGTTTTACGCATGGGCAACTGTAGGCTTTTTGCAGCGGTAACCGACATCCACGCGGGCGGAGCCGCGGGCGACCGCTAATATGAATTAATATAATAGCTTTTTCCAGTGGCTCTACCCTTGATGCATTTTATTTAATCCTTTGTATTTCTGACTTTTAAGCGCCCACTTATTTTAAGCCTTCATCTAGCACTTATTTTTATCCTTCATCTAGCATGCATGTTAAACGTTTTTATTAAATTTTTATAGGGCAAATAAACACTAAACGACTAAAAAAACATTTTTCTTCAATTCTTTATAATTTTCTAAGGTTAAGTTACTTTTATGTTTTCCATTTTGCCAAGCCTTTTTATAACAAAGCCCCAAAGCAATAACTTCGATACCCCGCTAAGTACGTACTTTAGAGGGTACAATAGAACAATAGCAACATCTAACCACTTCTCTGATTACAATTAATTATGAAAACACTCTAAAGTAATTATTGCCAGTCACAGCTGCTTATGCTGACAATTTCTGTGCCTTTTATTGCAAAATGTTAATTTTTTACTGACAAACCCTTTTTCATTATGTTAAAACTATGTAACCTTTAATCTACACATATTATAAATTAACAAAGTCGCTTTTTTCCCTCATGTCCCTTTATTCCCTTTAATCTTTAAAACTACGCAACGGATTTTGATGATTATTTCAGTGTTAGATATCCCATTTATCGAGGAAGGCTATAGGCTATATTTTATCACGCTAACTCTAATAGGAGCGAAGAAATACAGGAAAAAACGGGGAAAATTATTTGAACGCGCTAATCTCAGGAACCACTGGTCCGATTTGAAAAATTATTTCAGTGTTAGATAGCCCATTTATTGAGGAAGGCTATAGGCTATATTTTATCACCCTAAGACTAATAGAAGAATGTGGAGAAAACGGGGGAAATCATTTGAAAGGGCTTATCTCGCTAACTTCTGGAGCAATTTTTATGTTATTTGACACAGATAAGAAGTAGAAGGATCATGAGCTATCGATTTTAATCATTTTGCAGTGGCTATATAATATATATTTTATACCCGTGCGACGCCGGGGCGGGTCGCTAGTAAGGTATAAAAGACCAATATCGCTTTTTATTGATAAAATCGATATTGCGAATTTAGGTATAAGAATAAATCTGGTCTACGTATAAATATGCAGCCAAGTCCTAGTGCATATGCATAACCAGCATATTCAAAAAGGGATTTAATATAAATCGCACGGAGTTCTGATATAGCATGATGTAAAGCAATTCTATCGCAATTTCGAGATATCTATTGAAATGAAATTCCTTGAAGGAAGTATATTAAAGCTTGTATTCAGCGTTTCAATATTTCCAATGCGAAACTTCATTTCGAAGGAACGAGCGAATGAATGGCTTTTATTTTAGCTGGATGATCCGAGAACGTCTACTTCATCCCATCAGGATTATGAGTTAAGATTTACGTAATTTAATATTTTTGAGGCTTGTTCTTTCAAACTGGAAATTTTGTATAATATTGATTATGATGTCTGGTCCAGAAGTTTAATATTTTTTACCCATCTCAAAAAAATCAATCAGGTGACACAAGTGTGTTCCTGCTACTAAGCACTACTAGACTGGCCATTCACGAAGTAAAATAAATAAATAAAATAAATAAATAAAAAGTACTTTGATATTTCACTGACAATGTTTACCTACTTTTATATCATTTTACATCTCTATGTTTAACATGCGCCATCTTTTCCTTCTGTTAATATGATCATTCCAGTGGATGGATACAGCTGACAAAATTAAGTAAATTCACTGTCTTCAGACAACTTTCGGCAACTTTATCATTCCACTCGTGTTCGTTTCAATACGATTAAAATCGTAATTTATCTTCCAACTTCATAATGATTTCCAATAACTTCTATCGCTCGTAAAGTTAGACAAAGATTTAATTTCAATTTGTGAATACCTTTTTGAGTGCATTAAATATTCAAGTCGGATTTTAACAGATTTTCAATTCGTGGTCTGAGAATAAACCAATTTAATAGCCAACAAATTCAAGTAATAATTTCATTAATCATTTAATAACTGCTAATTACTTAAATATAAAGTCTAAAATCCAAAAATAGCAGTAATCCTATTGTGTTATAAGTTATAACAAAGATTAAGTTGCAGCAGCAACTATGATTTAAAAACTTTAAACGTAAATAAACATACATTTGTATCACCGGCAATATATTTTTTTAATTTTCATATCACAATTCCCATAAATTCCGGGCAGCGTGGATCCTCGCCAAGTTCCACGTAGTTTGGCGGCTGACGGAGCTCTGTTGACCTTTGCTGGCGGAAGGTGTGCCAATTCACCACGTAAATACTAAAATATTAAATAAATATATTAATTTATAAGTGATGATTGTAACTCCGACTAAAACTAAAACCTCATTAGCCGCGTACTGACCAAGCGAGCAGCCTCGCTGCCTCGCCCGAGCGTGCCGCGGCCGAGCCTAAAGTTGTCGGTTTTTGTCGATGCTCAAAGGCGCCTCGGTACGTTTGCCGCGCACTAACACGTACTAACCGACCGAGCAACTGCGCGCGAGGCTGCCGCGGTGAGGCGGCTCGCTTGGTCAGTACGCGGCTATTGACAAATTAATATATTTTTTTAAGTATAACTTGCCTGCTGCAATACTCCACGTAAGGGATCTGAGAAGGGCGAGATATTGTTTTATACTTTGACAAAAGCACGCACCCAAACCATTTCAACCCACTGCGTGCGAAGTATACCCGAGGAAATTGGTTCCTAGGCAGTTGACAGACCTACGTCGTTTGGTCGGCTTATGTCAATTCAATGTTAGCTGTGATCGGTTGCATGAGTTTGACTTAATGCGACCAAATTTCTTAGATCGGCTATCTGCTTAGAAATCAACTTCTCTGATAGTACAATAAAAATATTATAAGTACTTTAATAATAATAATAATAATACAAACAAACAAATGACATCATTGGAAAATTATTGTACTTAATCTGCTCTTAATCTGAAGAGTAACTAAAGAACTAGCCTCCATTTTTTTACAAACTTCAGAACATCTCTCTCTTTCATAATTCAATAAAAATAAAAAATACTATTTTTCTCCGGATCTTTCATGGCGTCATTCAAAGTCTCAGAAGAACAAACAAAATATTCCTCCCATTTCAATCCGTATCGTCAACAAAAGGGTAAATTCTGTACGTATGTGATAAAATCTTATTTGTGTATTTAGTTATTTACTGCTTTTGTGGGGGCTGAATTTACAAAGGAAGCTAATAAACATCCTTATATCATGTAAATATTATGCTAACTTCTGAAATTACGAAGCGACAAGTATATTTATTTGAATTTTACAAAGTCATTTTCTGAATCATAGTACGAAAATTATGACTCAATTGTAGAGAGTTAATAACTTAATACAGGTAAAAAATACCTAGCACCTGCAATTTTTTTACAAAAAACAAAGCCGCAAGCCATTTTGAACTTTAACTGTTTAGAAAACATTAGAAACAAAAACGGAAATCAATTACAACAGTTTATATGCACCGTGTGGCGTGTACTGGCAGCCTCTGGCGGATATGTAAACGACTGTAATTCGAATAATTGCGACGCTTACTGGCCCGGACCAGGCCTGGCCCGGACGAGACTTGGCCCAAGGCCAGAATGTAAAATTCACAGTAAATAGTTTTAGAAACCGCCTAATTCCTTTGCGTGGTTAAAATGAGCTAATTTTATGCGAGCTTTTGTGGTATTTTTATTTTCAACGAATTTAGCTGAATTTGTACTGTAATATAAAATAAAAATGGGATAAAATATTTGTTTTAATTTTTCTCTCAGTCATTTGTAATGTTTTTGAAAACCGACTTTATTATTCCACCTAACACCCAGAATCAATATTTTCTAGAACTATAATGTAATTAACGTTACATTTCTAGGAAATATTAATTATTGATTAAGTATAAAAATATATAATGCTAATATTTCCGACGGTTCTTTTATACCCTAGTACAACCAAAAGTCACGAGGCATAACTGATGTTTATAAGTTAGATTTTTTTAAATTAATAAAAATTCAGTTGTTCAAAAATTTGTAAATCTTATTAAATAATAATATTCAACAACATAAACCTATTAGAACGGCGGCTACAGTAACAATAATTCAATAAAAACATCGGACTACCAACTGGCAGCACATAACTTGATAACATTGTGGTTGCCAGGCTATTATAGCGTTTATGACATGGAGATAGGAACAGCAGTTCTATGCAGTCATACATTTGTATGAGAGCATATATTATATTTATGTGCTTGCTACCGAGCAATTGCATTATGGCATGTCAGTTGGGTGACCATGAATTTTCAAGTTATGAAATTTTATTACCTAGTAGTAAAATCTTAAGATCTTGTTTGTGTATGACATTTCAATGATGTTTCAGACTTTTATGGTATTTATGTATCTATTAACCTATTGAACCTACAAAACCAGTAAATGATTGATCTGAAAGTAATCAACTAGGGTCAAGTCCATAATAATTATTATATTCACTCCTTTGCTGTGAAAGCTACGCACTTGTGGAATGATCTTCCACGTGACATTCGTAACTCAAGGTCACTTGCCATATTTAAATCAAAACTACATGGTCATCTTCGGAAAAAAGTCATACGCTAAATATTAATATTATTTTTATATAATTAGTAGTACTTATATTATAATATATAATATTTAAATTTTATTTTATTTATGGTTAAATTATTATTTTATGTATATATGTAATAAGTAATCACTAATAAGTACCTAATATATTTTATACATCTTAACTCGTAGCATAAACCTAAACAATTACATCAGTGTACATAATACTTTATGTAGTCTATGTTTGACTTATAATTACTCTGCTTTCTATTTATTTGTGAACTTCCTGCCTTGCAGGGTTGCCTGGAAGAGATCGCTTATAGCGATAAGGCCGCCCTTGCCCACATTAATGTCTTAGTTTTTAAGTATTTTAAGTCTGTCTGTATACCCATTTAAATGTGAGCAATAAAGTGTTTATCTATCTATCTATCTATCAATATTCATGTCAGATATATTAGAGATGAATAGTAGCCAGCTAGGCTTTATAATATTATATTATTAAATAATAAAGTTTTTCCTATATTTTCCAAAATCATTGTCACCTGGAATACAAGTAGGCTCTTAGAATTGCTTAGATGTATAATGGAATTATTATTGCCTTCCCACAGCTATATTACAAGGAGGCTCCACAATTGAATTTTGACACTAGTGCTCAATTATTATTTTATTGGTATTAAATTTAAACAATAAAGAATTAACTTTATTGGTTTTATAATATAATAGCGCATTTTTTATGTGCTGAAGGCAGGTCAAGTGACCCTGATGTCACTGCGACCATTGAGGATCTATTGTGATCCCAAAATAATAATAATAATGTATACAAATAATAGTACATACAAATATTGTAAAAAATAAAGTTTCTGAGTGTGTTTGTTACTTTTTTAAGGAAAATTTTGCTTAACAGATTTTGATTAAATTTTATTATGAAATGTTCAAAGAATTAATCCGTTGAAGACAAAACTGCGGTTAAAATTGGCATAGCCACGAATGTGAGGGCACGCTGTCGGCGCGTACTGCGGGAGCGCTGCGGTAGAAAAGACCATCGATCCGAGTGTGTTCACACCGAGCCAGCTACTTGACAATAGTTACTAGCTTACAAATTATTTGTACTGACAACTTGTAGAATTATTAGCTACGGCGTAGACAACGGAAGCTACGAAAGTTGTAAAATATTATAATCTACAGAGAAACTACGAAAATCGTAGACCATCTACAACGGGCCTACAAGAATTGTAGACCATCTACGAAATAGCTACGAATGTCGTAGAACGTCTACGAGGCCGCTACGAAAGTCGTAGACCATCTACAATGAGGCTACGAAAGTTGTAGATCTTCTACGAAGGATCTACGACATCGGTTGACCATCTACAAGGGATCTACGAAAATCGTAGACCATCTACGAAATAGCTATGAAATATGTTGTAGAGCATCAGACTATTCCCCAAGGCAGCTAAGAAAGTCGTAGACCATCTTAAAAGAAGCTACTAAAATCGTAGATCATCTACGAGCGATCTACGAATTGCGTAGACCATCTACGAGGAAGCTATGAAAGTGATCGGCCATAATATTCTACGAGGAATCTACGAAAGTCATCGACTAGGTAAAACCGTAATAATGATACTATATTGTGTTGTTACAACTGCAGAATTTAAGGATATATTTACAACCTGATACCGTATATACCTACCTTACCTTACCTTACCTTAACTTACCTTACCTTAGTACCTCTCAAAAGTAAAGTCAACAAAGTTCTGCAGTATTTGACAAATAACAATAGCTACTTTATAGTTCTAAATAATTGTTTTAGAATGCAGTTCAATTATGACTGTGTTAATAACAATTATCAAAAGTTTATAATATTTCCTCACATACACATTTTATGCTAAGTGATAATTGAAAAATCAATGTTATATAAGGATATAACATTGATTTTGTAAGGACAAGGGAAACTTTTATTATACATTTATTCAGTTTGTGAATCAAATCGAAGGCGAGTACACTGGCACGTTTAAACCAACACTTGCAAATTTCGTCCGACCCGCACGCATCCGTAATAAGTGAAATCAGTTTTAATATTTTATAGCATTAACCATTCCGAAATGTTGCTATTTTGAGCTCAAAGTTTTGCCTTTGGGGATAACGACTTTTCCTTTGTATAAATGTGTTGACATTTTATATTTTAATCCGACCGATGTTAAATAGACTGTTGTTCACATAAGGGACATGTTTTTCCACGAATTAATTTTGATGATTTTTTTTAACATTTTTTATGGTTTTATATTTTGTTATATTTCATTTTTGATGACTTAAATCCATTTAAAATGAGATATTTCATATACTATTTACGTTGTGATAATTTAATGGTACCTGCAATGTGTTTCTATAGAATAATAATGTTGCGGCTTGTTACATACTCATAATTATTACTACATACCAAATATTTATTAATACTAAACATCAAAATAATTATTCAGTCCAATGGACATAATATTATTAATCAAGCTTCCAAATCTAAATCAGTCTACCTCGGCTATTTGAGGTAGAAAATTACTCCATAATGATATGCTTTCAATACAAAATAATATAAAGTCCTTTTTTTTTTCTTTCAATACAAATCATAATAATTCCAACATTTTTATCTCAATGGTTTGCCTTTATCTCTATTTCTTACTTCTATCAAATTAAGAACAAAATCACAGACCCCTTATATTGTTAATTTTAAGTTAAACTTTTCGAACTGCATTTTACTAACAAATTTCAAGACGAAGTAAGTCAAGCAAGATTATAATATAGTTTAAGTAGTAAAGATTCTCTCGTACTATAGTTAAGTTCGAGTAATAAACTTTGACTTAGTGTTACTCCGCATCTGTATTTATGCAACTGCACTGCAGTAATAGTATTATTATAGTTCATCCCAGGTAAGTACCAAGATAATAAGCGCTTCTTTGACCATGATCGAAGTGGATTATCTTTTGACCAACTCTAGACTAATCTTATATTTATGTTAATCTTTAGTCAAGACATCTCGTTCTTCAAATATCTTTCAAAAAATATTTGAAGAACAAGAGATAAATAAATTATATTTCAACCACGATTAAGGGTCAATACAGACAGCAATGCGACGCGCAGATGCATTTCTGAAGTATGGATTTGACAGATTTTCAAGACGTCTCACACAATTGAAATCTGTCAATTCAGTTCAAATTTAAAAATGCATCTACGCGTCGCATTGCGGTCTGATTCAACCCTTACATTAACAATATATTCTAGGCCTTGTGGTAGATCTTAATGTTTAAATATTTTTTTAAAACAAATACTGCTTTTAACTTCATGTGCAAAATAAATATGCTTAGAATTTAGATCTAAAACATACTTTTTAACTAAAGTATATTTACTTAAATCCAAACAATAATTGCGAGTTGCAGAGGAAACAAACATGAAACTACCAAAAATAGAACAGGCTTATTAAAAAAAACGTTTTGCTGTCCTTGTCTGACACATTCGAAAGGCCACTAGATTGACAACGACAAATATATGAATTATTATGCGTCTGATATAATTTATTTATTAATAAGTGTGATTAAGTTTATACTATTATAAATTTTATACTACTTATAAAGATATATTCAAATCGCAATTACCAATATCCACTAAAAAGATTGTTATGGACACGGCCTTACTACCATGCCTAAGTTACGGGTGCCAAACGTGGGTATTCGACTACAAAACAAGAAATAAAATCCAGACAACCCAAAGACGAATGGAAAGAAGCTTTTTAGGCCTAAAACTCAAAGATAGAGTAAGAAATACCGACATCCGGAAAAAGACCAAAGTTAGTGATGCTCTAACATACATGCTACAAATAAAGTGGAAGTGGGCAGGACACATAGCGAGATTTTACGACAACAGATGGACTCAAAGGTCGACAGAATGGCCTGGCCCAAAAGGAAAAAGGTCTAGAGGCCGCCCGATTGCTAGATGGTCGGATGAAATAGTAGCAACAGCGGGTAGAGATTGGCTGAGCATCGCTAAGGCAAGAGACGAATGGGTTACCTTGGAGGAGGCTTTTACCCTTAGGGGGTCCATAGAAAAATAAAAAATAATAATAGAATAGAATATAAATAAATATAATTATTACGAATTAAGAATAACAAATGCATGTAAAAAATATTTTTGTTATTATGTACTAAATTTATAAAGATCTAATTATGTCCTTTAATAATAATAATTAATATGTAGTAAATTGTAAATGAAATATTCCTATAAAAATCAAATGTTTTAAAACAAATTTATATAATGTATTTTTTATGGAAATCAATACAGCTTTATTTATTTATTTATTTATTTATTTATTTATTTATTTAAGTTTATACAAGTTATAATTTTTTAGATATAAGGCAGGTAATAATATTTTTGTGTTCTGTTTTCATTTATTCTGTGTATCTACTTGTTGTGGGAGAAATAAACTTATTTTATTATATATTATTATTAATTAAAAACTCAATCTCAATCTCTCCAGCTCTAAGAACTAAGAAGTAACATGGTTTCCTTCACCGTTAACTTGTCAGATGGCAAAGCGGCTTACAGGTTGTCCTAGATACTGACAGTATGAAAGGAAATGCAGCTACGTATTTTCAAATCTTACCTATGACAGAAATATTATGATGATGACTATCTTGAAAAGCAAAAAAAGTTTAAGATTCTTTTCAAACGTTGTGTTTTGATTTTATGTGCCATTGAAATACAATCACTACCCTTTGGGGGTTGGGGGTACCCAAACCATACCTTTTTTACAAAAAAAATATTTTATCTGTTCAAGAATTATAGTCTGTCACACTCAGAGACGAAAATTAATTAACTTAACTTGCTGTAATTAAATGAAGATTTTGACACAAGCCCCATATATCAGCTGTCAAACCCTTCTATTAAATTGAAGTTTAATCCATACTTCCATATTAATATTATAAATGTGAAAGTGTGTCTGTCTGTCTGTCTGTTACCTCTTCACGCCCAAACCGCTGAACCGATTTTGGTGAAATTTGGCATGGAGATACTTTGAGTCCCGGGAAAGAATATAAGATACTTTTTGTCCCGGCAAAATTTACGGTTCCCGCGCAAGTTTTGGCACAACGGAGTTGCGGGCGTCATCTAATCACGAATAAAATATGTCTTTGAGTGCGGCCGCAAAACAATAAAACGATACTTACAGAATAACATTCATAATAATACATATCTTACGCCGGAGGTAGCGTGAAAGCATTTGGAAGCCATTTTTCTTTGCAAAAAGCGCGGCATTTTGGACACGCACACAGCGGCCTTGAACTATTTGAGCCCTCGGGGAGACGCTCTTTGAGGCGCTAACAGCCCGCTACCGAGACGACTCATTTTATTATCGCTTATTTCTTACATGATCTATGTAACATTTATTTGTATACTAGATGTCGCCCGCAACTCTGTTGCGACAAAATTCGTTTATCGCGTGGGTACCGTACATTTCGGGATAAAGAGTATCCTATGTCCTTTCCCGGGAATCAAAGTATCTCCATACCAAGTTTTAGCAAAATCGGTTCAGCGGTTCGGGCGTGTAGTGGTAACAGACAGACAGACACAGACAGATATAGATTTATGTTTCGAGGCAGCTTTATCTCAGTTTAGTACTATTACGGCTAGTTAATGACATTATGTAGAATTGTTGAATATTTGAATATTTGACGACCTCTTTGGCTCAGTGGGTAAACGCGTTGGTAGCTTAAGACGGGGGTCGCAGGTTTGAATCTCTCCGACGAAACAAAAAGTATTAAATATGTGTATGATATAATAAAAAATCTTAAATATATGTATATTGTATTGTAAAAGTATTGAATATTATGTTTCCGTTGTCTGGTACCTGTAACACAAGTCCTTCAGATACTTAGCACGGGGTCAGACTGACGTGGTGTGAACTGTGAAGCGTCCATAGATATTATTATTATTGTAAAGAATTTTGATAGATAGTTTGCAGCATTGTTTTTAATCAAAAAAAATATTTTTCTAGAGAAATACTATGTATAGAAATAATAATTATATTTACCAAGAAGTGTTCTTGAAATATTCATATTTCGAAACGTATTTCCGATAACAGTAAATTTTCTTCCTTTATATTATATTTCGGTCAGGTTCGCCTTTGGTGATATAAAGCTAAAATTCTTGTGGCTCAAAAGTAGAAAGCTTAAAACAGCAAAACTATTTTGTTCTCGTAAAGAATCTGTAAGTCAGCGCTAACAAAGAAATTATACTTGTTTGAACGATGAAAATGGATGTATTGCAACTCTGAAACTTTTGAAAATGATAATGTATACAAAATACAAATGTATTTAAGTTTTTTGTATTGTGTTCTTTATTGCGATGTAAAGGCGACCTTAAATAAATATATGAATGAAAAAAAAATATACTTGTTATGTTTAAATTTTTGTATTAAAAAGTAAAGAAATAATATTTACTGACTTTAAGTTTAAATAATTCCTAAGAGTAAAGTAATATTTTAGTCCATAAATGTTGCCAAGGTGTGTCAGGGGACCGCCAAGTAAACTACCACAAATTGACTTTTGCATTTTGTATCGCCATAATAGTCGCTGATTCTCTCGATTCGAGTCGTTGTGAACTGACCCTTAAACTATAATGTTATGTGAAATCAAACATCTACATTAGCGGTCCCCCGACACACCTTGACAACATTTATGGACTAAAATATTACTTTACTCTTAGGAATTATTTAAACTTAAAGTCAGTAAATATTATTTCTTTACTTTTTAAAGTTTTTTGGCGGGGTTTTTTTTTTAATTTCTTAATTTAATTTTATTTTATGCTTTTTAAGCTTGTGAAGAATAATTCCTATCAACTGGATCATATCCCAATGAATACCATCTATAAAATATGTCCTCTTGGATGAGACCGTCAATATGAGCCCACTGCCCAAACATGAAAACTCCACTTTGGTTTCATATGGAGCTGGGCTCCTATAGAATCCAGGTGATGCTGAAGCAGCAGCATGCATATATTTACTGTTTATGTACGTCTTACTGGTTGTCGCAATTAAAATGAGCCCAAACACGAAACCTCTGCTCTAATTTGGTGAGGAGTTGGGTATCCTATTGATTACCAGGTGATACTGCACCACCAGGTCAACATTCCAATAATGTGTATATTATATTCAGAAGTGTCACGAATCAGAATGCAAAATATAAAACCCATCAAACGACTGCAAGTTGCTAATCGTCCTATCACGAACCAGATAAACCGTGATATTTCAGCAATGAGCAGGCTGATGATGATGAGCTATAGCTAAGAACACTCTCGGTCATGTCAGCTTTCAAACAAAAAAAACTAGATCAAAATCGGTCCACCCATTTGGATGCTACGATGCCACAGACAGACAGACCGACAGACAGACACGTCAAACTTATAACACCTCTCTTTTTGGTCGGGGGTTAAAAATACTCTCATATGCATGAGTACCGTTAAAGGTAAGATTGGGATTTTTTTATTTACCAAGTATCTGTTAATGAGATATTTAGCTAAGAATGCGTTTTTAACTATTTGATAGCTGGTGGATAACACAGTTTAATGTGTATTATTACAGTATTATGTTTACAATGCTGATCTAACGTTATTTAAACGCCGTGTTTCAGTAAATCTGTATGTATAATGATGGGGTGGATCCAATCACGAACTGAAACATCTGTTACGTGACACGACCGTAAAACGCGATGATAAAAACAAACAGCTTTTAGCTAAAATAATATTTACTTTGCCAACCCATTACTAATGCAAAAGGATTTTCAATTATAAAACTGTCTAGCACGAAAACTTATGTCAGAGGTTAAAGTTTATAAGTTTGTAAAGAAAGGTCTTTGTAGACGTGACACTGAAATATTATCCTCGGTGTTGAGTGTAATTGTTTTGCTAAGAAATTTAATCTTCGACAAAGAGAAAACTGTAAAGTTCAAAGCACATCCAAGATTAATGTAAAGATTATGTTTGTTAATATGAATGAGCTGGCGTGGGTTGAAAATAAGGCAATAGAATCTACATCAAAACTTTTACTGCCACATTTATAGGAAAAAGTAATTAAATATAGTTTAGATTAAGTTGAATCAAATAAAACTCGATAGCAACTTGATAATCACTGAATTCTTCGTGAAACATACATAATAGGCTATAATATTTACAAATTTTATAAATATAATACAGTGAAATAAAGAAACATACGTATTTTTTCCTGGAAATGGAGCCTTACTATTAATGCAGATCGTAAACTACTAACTACGACATCAAAATATTTGGCCAAGATGCGTGCAGAAAATTTTAAATTCCATATTATTAAGTAGGTTAGGTGCTACGAGACGCTTTTCCTTTTTTAACCTACTTCCAAAAAAGAGGAGGTTATATTATGTTTGCTTACACCGTAGACAGGTCACAACAACAAAAGTCGGTAGGGTTACAATTTTGTCAAGCAAATCAAAGTTATTTATTCAAGAAGTCATTATTTTTTGTGTATTCTGCGTACTCGTGAACACAGGGATGGTTCGTTAGGTTGAATCGTTCGACGTGGGCGGCAATTTGTTCTGAAAAACAAAGGATCTTCAGAAGAGACAGTGCAGTCCTTTATCTACAAGTTTTAAGACTAGAACTTGGACAGGACAGATCTTTAATTGCTTTATCTATATTCTTGTTTTAAATGAAATTGTTAATGTTGTGTAAATGTCTTGAGGACCTGCAAGACCAGTATACTTATATATAAGTGTAAACTCGTACTAGGTATCTTCAAAACTTATTAAATTTGTGTTATACGTAGTCATCACGTTTTGTGAAACAATTTTACTAAATTATTATCATGAAACAGTTTCATTGAACGTTCTGTCTACTAAAATCCATATTACATTCACACACAATTATATTATGCGGTTGCATATTAATGTGGAAAATAATTGCAAATTAATATTCATTGTTTTGAACATTAACTTTTAAAAAGCCGAAAATATTTTATCGTAAAAAATTTAATTCCATACGGAGTGGTTTGAAGCTTATACAAGGAATAAGGACCGCTATGTTACGTTGAAACTACAGGCGCTCTGTGTATCATCTCTGAGCTAATTGGACATGACGCAGTCAGCTCTACTGTCCACTGTGCAGTAATTACTAGAATCGCCGCACGCCACTGTGCAGAACAATTACGGCATTTCCATACAAATTGCCCGCATATATCGAGCGAAATATTACTTATTAATTGCCAATTAAAAGTAACATCCGCCTCGTACGACGGACGAATACGAAATGAAAGAAATTGATAATCACAATACAATATAATAGGCCTGGAGATACTGACACAAAATTCTTGGTCATTTGTACCATTATGGCGGTTTTACAGGGGTATAATTACGTAAAGGCAAAAAGGAAAATGATGGTCATAGCGCTCGCACTGGCAGCCCAAATGCGTGTGCGTTAATCGAACGTGTCGGATAAATAACGAGTGTCGAACGATTTGTTCCACAAAAATGCTTGTATTTTCAGATAGTCGAAAAAAAATAAGTAGGCGAAAGCGTAATGCTATACTTGTCGGGTGCGGCTTACAGCCCGCCATACCGACGCAAATACGTTAATTTTAATAAAAAAATTGAACCATTTGTACCAGGCTAATTTTGACGTGACAACGTCTTATAATTCGATGCAGCCGACTGCACGCACGAAAAAACATGACTCATGCGGCGTTATCTCGCTCTAAGGCGTTCCATTTAGGGCTTGAAGTGCAAGCGAGAGCGCGGAACGAGCGACAAAGAGGCACGTTGTCACGTTCAACTATCGTCAGTAAACCGACTTTACAGACAACCGTTTTTTGCATAGCTAATCATCGTCGAGTAGCCATTCACGAAAATCACCTTGCCATACTTTTCCGACAGGTCCCAATGGCCACCATACCACTGCAAAGGTGTAATTATTTTTTTTTGCCAAACTATTTGTACCACCCTGAAACTTTTTTTAACAGTTCCCTGTATGATCATAAATAGGAGCCTGATAATGCCATACCTGTGGGAGGTAGCGAATATGAACAATATTTTGTCAAATACTTTCCAAAAATTTAAATGCCATACTGGTACAAATCGTTTGGCGAAAAAAAATACACCTTTGCAGTGGTATGACGGCCATTGGGACCTGTCGGAAAAGTATGGCAAGGTGATTTTCGTGAATGGCTACTCGACGATGATTAGCTATGCAAAAATTAGCCTGGTACAAATGGTTCAATTTTTTTATTAAAATTAACGTATTCGCGTCGGTATGGCGGGCTGTAAGCCGCACCTGACAAGTATGGCATTACGCTTTCGCCTACTTATTTTTTTCGACTATCTGAAAATACAAGCATTTTTGTGGAACAAATCGTTCGACACTCGTTATTTATCCGACACGTTCGATTAACGCCCACGCGTTTGGGCGGCCAGTACGAGCGCTATGACCATCATTTTCTTTTTTGCCTTTACGTAATAATTATACCCCTGTAAAACCGCCATATTGGTACAAATGACCAAGAATTTTGTGTCAGTATCTCCAGGCCTATAATGCCCATAGGCATAAAAGCTATCATAAAATTATCGTATTAGTTGTAACAATTATATGGGAGTTGGGACCCTACAGCTACGATTCCGACATGTACGAGTAAAGGAAAAAAAGAAATAACAATAGCATCAAGGTACCACACCGTCAAAACATTTCAAACATTTTAGCCCTAAGATCTGCACTTATGCCGTAATTTCTTGGTACTAATTTATGAGTGCTTCGCATTAACACTATGCTAATAAGAGTGCCTTTGTATGATATTCAACGAGTTGTTTTTAAGCCTAGAAATCTAATTTCACATTACATCATAGTATTATTTTGCGTTAAAATGTACTATCTAAAGTGGAAATTGCTCATTTTACCGCGTTTAAAAAGTGTATGCTTTTCCCGTGGTGCTAAACAAGTAGTTTCTGATATCCGATGTTGACAAACCTTTCATCTTTATTACATTAGGAGAGCTATGTTATAGATGTAAAGAACAAACAAAAGGGTTTATTTAGTGAATTAGCACACGGCACACCTCGCTATCGATCCCGCAGGGGAGCCGCGACGGTGACTAGCGAGAACGACGAAATACACTAGAAAAGTTATTTCTCGTGTTAACACAGCGTTTTTGAATACTTATGCGGTAATGCGGCCTTACGAGAGAATAACACTGGCTTGGAAATAAGAAGGAAAAAGAAATGGCGTGGCAACATGTACACAATTATTATGCTATTGTCAAGGTTGCTGATTTGACTAAAAACAGAAAGATGTAGAGTCCTATTCCGTGAATCAATCTTCTGTGGTCCCTCACTCTAGGATTTGGGATAAAACCCCAAATTGACGTAACGAAATAAAGTCGTATCTTATCCTGGGTTTTGAAAAACGTGTACACCAACATTTTAAAATAAAGTGTAAAACTTGCAATAATGTTAGATAACATGACGACGTGTTTTTTTAAAGCCTATGCTGTCCCAATGCTGGGCAAAACCTGACGTGTGGTTATGTATCTTAATTTTTGTAAAAAAATACTAAGCAAGCTAAACATATTTTTAAGAAGTTTTAACAAACTATTAGGCCGTGTTTCCGCTGAAGCGAAGCGGAGTTTAGCGGTGCCCGAATTGACCAATCGTGCTATTCCAGCGGAATGACAGCGAAGCGGAGAGAAGATTTCGAGCATGGTGATTGGTCAATTCGGCACCGCTAAGCTCCGCTCCGCTTCAGTGGAAACACACCCTAAGACTTCGTAATTCAAATGAGTTTTTTGTGGAAAACCTTTCGCAAAATTATATTTTTAAATACATTCAGCCTATATGTACGAGTATTTAATTTGGCGCAATGAACATAAACTCTCCCTTTGAGGGTTGGATTAAAATATTTAAATGTAATATTTTAGTCTAATGTAATACATTACCATAACGACCAACATTTATTACTTAAGATGGAAAAGAACAATTTTATAATTTAATTGCTAAACTAAACTAAATAATTATGTTCAGGTACTCTTTTGAATTTTCGAGTGATCGAATTTTATTTTGCTATTCGGAAGAGGCAATCCAAAACTGCGAGCGAGAAGTATGTAAATTTTTCAATATTCACTGTGTGTCATCTTGACGTATACTGTATAGTTAAAAAACTAAAAAACAGGTTTTTTTTTCAAATATTTTAACAAATTATTGCATTGTCATTGGTTTTTAATACGTATGCAAAGTTTTGAATTAGTTAGATTACTGGAGGTAGACAAAAATCGTGCCCAAATATTTATACAAGTACATAATATTACTTATTATAGCCCCAGCTAAAAAGCGTGTAAATGATCAATTTTGAATGGGTTAATTTAAAAAGCATCGCAATTATTTTTTTAGGGTACCGGTACCCAAAGGGTAAAAACGGGACCCTATTACTAAGACTTCGATGTCTGCCTGTCCGTCTGTCTGTCTGTCTGTCCGTCTGTCACCAAGCTGTATCTCAAGAACAGCTATAGCTAGACTTCTGAAATTTTCACAAATGTTGTTGCTATAACAACAAATACGAAAAACAAAATAAAATTAATATTTAAGGGGGGCTCCAATACAACAAACGTGATTTTTTTGCTATTTTTTGCTCGATATCAATAATGTCTATAGCTAGGGCACTTGAAATTTTTACCAAATCTTTAATTCTCATTTTTTGGGCTATTTTTGCTTTATAACGGTACAGAACCCTTCGTGCGCGAGTCCGACTACTTTGTAACACTAGTATCAATCAGATTATATTCTGAAACTTTGGGAAATTAATATAATTATAACTACATCCAAAGTTTATAACTTTAAAGTTTTAAATTAATATGATCGCTAGTGTTTTGTGACACTTACAGAT
The DNA here is from genome assembly GCA_963422495.1 of Polyommatus iphigenia. NCBI lineage: Eukaryota > Metazoa > Arthropoda > Insecta > Lepidoptera > Lycaenidae > Polyommatus > Polyommatus iphigenia. The sequence goes on from OY730184.1 coordinate 8,234,552, forward strand.
AAAGTAACTTTTCATTGATGAAAGATACTTTCAAGCAGTTCAGTAAATCCAGAGATTACCTCCTACGACGTCACAAACTCACAAATTTTACTCCTTTATATTAAAGTCTATAATGCAATGTTCTAAAATAGCATCAGGACAACGCAGTGTGGCATCATCAAAAAGGGCGAAGCCAAACTAGCGTAATTTGTGAGTTGTGAGTCGCAGAATTTCGGTTCAGCAGAATTTTGCTGCATTCAGTTTCATACAAAAGTCCTGTTTGATTCACACGAGCGTAATTTTGTGAGTCATGATTTGTATGAAAAGATATGTACGCGGCAGAAATTCTGCGACTCACAACTCACAAAATATTACGCTCGTTTGGCTTCACCCACTGTTTATTTGTCAACGGCCAGCGGATTATAATGGCGAGTACACAACATGACAGCTTGTTTAATTTACGACAAATTATTGCATTAATTATATTGAAATTAATATTATTTGACATGTTGTTTGTTTAATTGTGTCAGTCAAATCGCTGCTAATTCACTTACGTAATTATTTTCGTGTCGCTACGTTTGTTGCCAAACGTAGCGACACTCCAAAACGGCTGGACCAATGTTTATTCAATTTTGTGGGCTTGTCTGGTAGGTCTGAGAATCGTTTAAAACCAATTTTTGTGCTCAATATAGAGTATGTTAAAAACTAAGTTTAAGTCTGTTCATGTAAACATAAATTAAGTTTATGTAGTCATAATATTATGTTGCGTTCGTTGTGCCGAGTTACGATGTTATTTGTCTAAATCAAATTATGATTTACATTTGTGGCCGCCACTTGAAAAAATTACGATATTTTGTTTTTTTCAAGGACCTGTCGTGCTCAAGAAATCTGAGTAATGTCTCGTTTATTATTCTTTATTATAATGAAGAACTTCTAAAGAAGGTAATTCTGAAGTTGGAGTCAATTCTTGTGAAATTAGGTTACGAATGCGTACAGCCTGGGACCTCCACCGTCTACTCATTTACAAGTTAAATGACTTGATGAAACGGCGGTAAAGACACGGTTACATAGGTCATTATTTATTTTTTATTCGTTCCTACAGGTTTCCTGCAATATTGTGTTATCGAAATTCAATTACAGCGCGAAAACCACACATTTTTCGGATTGAAAACTATTCTTCCAAGGACTCAAAATATCTCAATACCTTATTCCACTAAAATATATTATACATGTAACATACACTTTTATTCCTTCTTTAGGAGTAAATTTTTGAAAACCCCAATCTTTGTGGATATCTACGCAATAGTACAAAAACACGAGTGTTTGTGGACAATGCATGAGTGAGAGAAGCTTACAGATAGCAGTTAATCAGCTTTGACTTAAACATATCGGAGGAAACATACAAATTATTGGCCTATGTCAGTAAAATATCCAATTTGTAATATTTGATTTTGTCCATATCTGTATGAGTTAACAAAACCTACAACTTTAAATTTTTTCTCACTAATATAATAAAATGATCATTAATTGTCAGCCCTATGTAATCGTTCCGATAAAACCTAATGGAGAGCAATCCACGATAAATCAGATTAATTATTTATACGCAAATATAATTATATTCTCCCTGTTTGAGCTCTCGAGGCTCAGCTTAATGAGGTCGCCGTTTCACGACTCAATGGTTTTTGTTGATTCAATCAACGTACACGTCATGTGCATTTATTTATCTAACATCTTTTTATTTCTTTATACTAAAGTCACAAAATAGGGACTGACATATTATTTAAAGCTAACGTCATCATTATCATTATCATCGTCAATCTACTGCTGAAAACCGTTGATCATCCCGATCTTAGGCAGACTTTGTTTATCCACTGCTTACTTTTATATTTTATTGCTTCTTCAAATCGTAGGACTATACTCTATAGAACTGCAGAGCGTCCTACGCTACGTTCGCCTAATCGTTATCTTCATAATACAATACTTTCTAACTTACGTCTTATAGTGCAGTCGCCAGAGGTTTTAACCTCCGAAAATTGTAATAGTGAATGGATTTTTGTTTTTGAGGTGTCATTTTCTTTTTTACACTATAACTTGCAAAGTTTACCAAAAAAATTTTTGTGCTTTTAATTTTTTAGTTACTTAATTAAAAATCGGTCCAGAAAAAAATTTTTTTCTTGTTCCTGTTATTTAATTTTCCGATCCGTTCCGATTGTTTACGTTGAAAATTAACCAAATACACAATTTTTAAAAAAGAAAGTTTGCTTTGCTAAGCTAAATACAACTATAAGGTTTTTGCAAAGTTTTTAGAGATTAACGCTCGTCGTAACCAAGATAAAAGGGTTTGGGTGAATTTAAGGGTTGTAACGAAAAGTGTGTTAAACTTACTTGTTGTGCGTATTTAATTTTTAGAAAAATGATAACTTTTAAGTACTTAAAAACGTTTAAATATCTCCAAAAATGTGTAAAATAGACCGAAAATATTTTTCTATATTTGTTGAAAATTTATTTAAGTGAGAGCTAAAACATTAAATGCATCGACAAATGAAAGACTTTGAAATATATTTAAACTTCCTACTTAAAGCCAGAAAAAAATTGGGTGCTACAAATCTCACGTACATACTAAAGACGCATGCTGCGACCTATGTTTGGAAAATGCTTACCGGAAAACAAAAAATATCAGTTCTGAACCTAATTTGTATTTTTTTCCCTTAAGTATGTTTTAGCAAATATAATTAATGAAAAAAAAATCAATTTTATTCTGTAAAAACCTAACCAAAAGAAATAAAATACAGATTTTCTTCGAAATATCCGTGAAAAGTTTGTACTACATTTTCAGAAAATTTAATAAAGTAAGAGCTAAAAAGTTATACACATTAAGAAATAGTAGGCTTTGTTAAGCCTAAAAAATAATTTTAAACTTCCTATTTAAAACCAAAGAAAAATAGGAACGCCATTTACCTGGCGAGGCACACAACAAGCACATTTGGAGGTATGCTCATCTACATACAAAAATATTAATTTTAAATCTAAATTATATATTTTTTCAACTTATTTTCTTTCTTTGGAATATAAGCAACGATACAAATCAAAAAAATTATAATATATTTTATTATTTTGCTATATATTTAAAAGAAAGAAATACGCAAATTTTCTTCAAAATTTTACAGTTTATGAGTTTACTTGAAGTGGAAGAGAATAATTTAAAAATCAAAAGCACAACTTTTCAATAGGTAAACTTTATTGTTTATGTTATCAGCTACACATTCCTTTTTTTCTTTTCAATTTTCATCCACTATTGCAAAAATCGGAGGTTTGCACGATTTTTACGCTCTGGGAACTCCACTTTTAGCTAAAATAAACATGCATACGAGCACCTTACAAGCATTAAAGATTGACTGCTAGATAAAAACCACAGCAGCGTTACAAACCATAAATTATTTGTACAAAACAAATAAATCTCGTTTAGAATTTCACCCACATTTTTACCAAGCTGTTAAAACAAGGGAACTGGGATAAGCCGTGAATTAAACTGCTTTTTTAATAGAGGTATAACTTTACATAATAAATAAGTCTTTAAGCCATTCAAATGTAGTTTCAGCATGAAAACCAAATAGATTAGCTGCAGAAAGCTCGATTTATTAATCTATTTCACGGCTAAACAAAGTGTTGGCTAATATTTATTTGAGAGGAAACGTGATTTAGCATGGGCTGCTGCGATAAAGGATTTATAAATGCGATTTACTTCTTAAAATGCTGACTTTTTTTATACTACTTGAATTTTACCATTTCTGGTACCAGTCTTTGAGTGTAATTATAACATATCATCGGGACAAAAAGGGTAAAATAAGTTCTTGAAATAGACCAGTATCTCTGTGAAATAGACATACATATTTTTAATGATGTAATGAATGTATCAAGCTTACCCCGTTGCCCAAACCCAGATTAAAATATTTTATCCTCGGTGATATTAAAACGGGGTTTAACTATAACCATATTATTATTTGCAAGAGTGTCCTAATGTACAAAAGAGTTTGCGACACCCATATCCTTGGTCCCGAGTGTGCTAGTATACAGATAACGCGCCATGTAGGAACAGCTGTGTTCAACTTTAAATGAAATTCCAAAGTGGATGAATTTGTTTTTCAACGGGCGGAAATTACAGAGCAGGGCCCTTTCACTTAAGTATCTAAAAAGATGTTATCTCACTGTTGATAAGCAGAACATTCATGTAACTCTTGCAGTAAGAGCTGTTAAAAAAGTTCATTTCTTCTTCAGTGATGTATCATGAAATTGTTTTCACATTTTCAAAGTTAATCGTTTTCAGTGTTTAAAAATAATTAATTTCTATCGTTGAGTAGTTTGGGATATAGAGCTTTAGTAAGTGTTTTTATAATTGATATGCTACAAAAGGAGTAAAAGTTTAAAGAAGATACAAAGAAGAAAAACATTTTAACCTGGCAGACCTCAACGCAGAATTAAGAATATACAATAAAATTTAAAGAAGAATATGTTTAACATTTTAACGATTAGGATATGCGAGCACGGGCAACTTAGTTGCTCGGCGATTTATTTGTCTCTTTCGAAAAATAAATAAAAAACCGAAGAAAGCGTCGAAAAATAGAATATTGGGTGCATCCATTATGGAGCGATCGGCTGATTCTCGGGAAATTTCATACTATGTATATGAAATTTAGAGCATACCCAAAGACTTGATCGAGAGACAAATAAATCGCCGAGCAACTAACAACTAACAACATTTTAAATCATTTTTGTGTAAGGGTATGCCCGTGCGCGCATACCCTTACACAAAAATGATTTGAAATGTAGCGTTCATTATTCACAAGAAACGTAAACTATGTAATACCAAATTAAAATATCATTGTAATTATAAGTTAAAATATATTCATGAAAACAAAACAATCTCATTCAATCCTGAAAAGGGTTACAAAGCTCGTGTAAGGGAAATTACTTTACGTATCGCTGGAGATTTTCCAGAACAACGTAGAAACGGTCAGTTTACAGCAAGGCTCATAAACCTATTACGGACAAATAATTAAACCTCATTTTCTAAATAATAGACAATATAATCTGACAGGAGGGAAGCAACATTTTGTTTGACGATTATCTAAAGGTTGTGCAACTAAATTATCTAAACACACCATGCCGAAGATACGCGGCTGAAGTTCGGCAAGGTTACGCCTGCAATGTATTCTAAATTACCGATGATACACCATGCCTAGATTACGTCGCGTCATAGCGTACAACCGAACTTCGGTCTAGCGTAAGTTCAGCAGCGATTCAGCGGTAATGTTTTTTTTTCGGCGTCAATTCAGTGGCGTTCGAGATACTGAATACTCGGACAAAGATACGCACTTGAATTTCCGCCGCGTTATTTCGGCTCTTATCGTGTGTCATATTATCAGCCGAATGCGTCTGAACGTAATATCGGCCACGGAACTTCGGCCGCGTATCTTCGGCATGGTGTGTTAAGACGATCATTGTAACGTGGAGATGCGATGAGATTCATTTTCAAGTCAATCAAAGCTAAATACCTAATTGACCACATGAGAATAACTGTATTTTAAAAAGATAAAACCGACTTCAAAATTGTACGTAATTGAGAATTAAAATTCCCTATCTCAAAAACTAATGTACCGATTTTGATGAGACTTGCAGTATTCTCTAAGTTGGACAATACCTAGTACAATAAAGAAAGAATCATTTAGATCGGACTAGTAGTTCCGGAGATATTCGTGCACAAACATAAAAACATACATACACTTTTGAAATTTGGCACATTTGTTTAGAAGCTGTTATAGATTAACATATACAAAAACTGGGCAGTTCTGGAAATATTACATACATACGCGTCGAATTGATAACCTCTTTTTTTTAAGTCGGTTAATAAATGAATTGACAGACTTAACTTGCATCTCGTAGTTTTGGACTGTCTTCTAAATATATACTAATATTATAAATGCAAAAGTGTGTGTCTACTGTCTCTCTGACTGTCCGTCTGTCTGTCTGTCTGTTATCTCTTCACTGATCTTGCTGGGTGGGGATACTTTGAGTCCTGGGAAAGAACATGGGAGACTTTTATCCTCAACAAATGTACAGTATGCGACATACTAATTTTGGCGTAATTGCGGGTGTCATCTAGTTTTGTATTAAAAATATAAACAGACGAACATAATATAACCTCTTTCTTTTTGGAAGTCGGTTAAAAAATTCAACATATTTTGCTGACTAAACATTAAAAAATGATAGGCCAAAATTGATTGGTTACTGGTGGAAGCTGGCTTTTTGGAAGTCGGTTAAAAAAATTCTACATATCGACGATGGAAAACAGAAAGGGCGTAACCCAGGCTAACGCAACGATACACCAGAGCCAAAAAACAAAAAAATATTGGGAAATTCTATCATAACTTTTTAACGGTAAATCGTGGTGTAACGCAGTAAATTTCTTATAAATAATAAACTGTATTATTAGCGCCATCTATTGACATAATTTTGAATTAACGTTTCCTTATTGATCAATTTTTAGGAAATCACTATCTGTTTTTAACATTAAAACAATTTAAATTATATATTTAAATATTTTAAATATTATTACATTCATATTTTAATAATTCTTTTAATCAAATTTAATTTTTGAAATTCGCGCTTTTTACTTTCTATTAGTTTTGACTTTTGACTTTTAAAAAAAAACTCTTGGGTATAAAAGACGAGTCTGAAATGTCATCGGCCTTTTTTCTAGACTTCAAAAACTAAAATGTAGTTTGTTGAATATCTACTTATTCCTCAATATTGGGGTACCCATACTTGGGTTAAACTCATACTCGGGTTAATCCCGTACTCTGGTTGATGATAGCTTAATAACCCGCTCAACCCCATGATCATGGGGCGATAGAAGTTAATCCAGCCTTAGGTTGCGGATGGCCACCGCCCCGGGCTGCTCCTGAACACCCTGCGGACACCGGCTGCTGTACACACATGGGACGTCCGAGCACCAGCGACCACCTCCGGACGACGCGAAGGGGCTGGAGCTCTTCACACCGGCTAGCTATCCTCCAGTCTCCAAGCTAAGTGCCATGTGGTCCTAGACGTCCCCCATACCCTCCGAGTACACAGACGGCTGTAACTAGCGTAGCACAAACCCACCAGAACTACCCCCCTGATGATTAATTATTTAAATTTACCTTAATGAGTCTCTGCTCTCTTTTAAATTACTCTTTTAATAATTTTACCTAAATTAAATCATTAATTTTGTAGTTAATATTATATTTTTATAACAATAAATTTGTTACTGATTTTTTTAACATTTCATTTATCTCCCTCTCACAAGACTGACTTTTTTAGTATGTCACACTACTAAGTATCTACTTTTAAATACTATATTCACTATTTTTTATATGTGACATTGGCGCACAACGTGGGGCTGACTGACTATTTTAAATATTTTATTTATCTCTCTCTTTAGACTAAACTCTTTCTAGTATGTCACAGTACTATCTACTTTTAAATACTATTTCATTTTTTTTATGAACATAATTTTAACACCTTTACTTTAAAATAAAAACCTGCATTTAGTGGCATACAAGTCAATAACTTCCTGTTGCTAGAAATGTTATTCAAGTTACAGCCATTGTATACAAAAATTGCAAATACTCAAAAATTTCGTATATTGACACGATGTTTGTACTGAATCATAAAACTATAAGAAATTTACCGACCTCAGAAAGGTCGTAACTAGTGTTCGTTTTAATTTGCTCTTAGGAGCGGGGTGTAAGCACATTCATAATGCATTATAAATAAACCCAATGACGAAATAAAATGTCGTAAGCTTTTGTAAACGTAAATTTATCGAACTTTTAAAAAGTTACATGTGATAAACAGTATTTTAAATTAGTCAAATTTGTTGAAAACGGACTTCAATAGGTACTAAATACATTTAGCAAGGTTCTTGCAATAGGTAATAGATATTACTTTATTAGGTATTAGTATTATATTAGGTATTAGATATTACTAAGTACCTATAAACTACAAAAACACATAAGTAAAAATAACATACAATGTCAACTAAATAAATAATTACTTTAATTGGTATGTTACTAAAATAACAACAGAAACACATAGTATAGGTTATCAAAATATATCCATAATACATACTAACTTTAGGTTACTTTTATGCATTAACATACAAACTTTCGCCTTTATATATCAATATAATATGCAGCCTGTTTGTATGTATGTATGGATGTAGGTATGTATGGATGTTTGTTACTTTTTCACGCAAAAACTACTGAATGGATTTTAATGAAACTACAATAATATTATAGCTTATACATCAGAATAAGACATAGGCTACAATTTTTATTTTTAACCGACATCCAAAATGGAGTAGGTGTTATATTCGTTTTATATTTAACCGATTTTCAAAATTTTTCTTTTGGTGTATAGGGTATCGTCCCAATTTGGTACTATATTTACAAAGTAGTGACCTGATGAAGTGATCCATAAGTAATCGACGGAACTGCTCAAAATTGAAACATGACGTGGAGACTTCGGTTTCGTGTGAAGTATTCTAAGCATATTATGCTTACTACCAACAAATGAGATTTTGAACTCCTGATTCATTATAGATACAAGTTTGGGAATTTCGGAATTGTTTTAGGAAGGAAAACATATTATTCTACTATGCAAATTACATTCATCATCATCACCATCACTACCATATTATATCAAGCATGTTTCTATGATTATGAGCCTATTATGACCCTATTATTTGTGCTTTTTATAGTCTTTTAGATCGAGACTAGAGTTTGTCAAGCGATAAAAACATTATACTAGAGGTAATATTATAAGCCTGAAGAATTTGTTTGTTTGTTTGATTGAACTACTGGTCCGATTAAAAAAAACTTTCAGTGTTAGATAGCTTATTTATCGAGGCTATAGGCTATATAATATTACCACGCTAAGACTAATAGGACCGAAGAAACAGAGGAAAATGTGGAAAAAACGGGGAAAATTATTAGAAAAGGTTTATCTTACGAACTACTGGAGCAATTTTTATGTTATTACTTATTTGGCAATCAAAATATCTTAAACCTGTCGTCGTCATTAGAAGAACAAAATGTTCGCTGTGTCACGCACGAAAAATTCCGTACCAATAGAGAGAAAAATATGCTGAAAATTGGGTTTTTGTGTAGGAGCCACGCTTAATTGTTTAATTTAGATATCGAAGTCTAAGTAATAGGGTCCCGTTTTTACCCTTTGGGTACGGAACCCTAAAAACAGATGAAAATCGCATTTGAGGCACGCCGCCGACGGCGCCGCCGCCGCCGACCAAGAAAAGTCGGCGCGCCGCCGCCGGCCGTTTACTCATCGGCGCTCATATCTATGTCATCGTAGAGCAACCAGACCCAGACCAATCGACGCAGAAAAAAAACTGATAATAACCTTATACGGAGTCTAGTTACGACCTTTTAACGGGATATGCCCTTTCTGTTTTCCATCGTCGATATGTTGCTGACTAAACATTAACAATGATAGGCCAAAATTGTTCGGTCACTCACTGCTGTCGTTAAATATAGTATCATTTTAACCATACACTAAACCAGAGATTTGACTGTTGGCATTTAGCTATCGTATTTTCACATTATCCGATCCGATATCGGTGTCGGACGCCGAACCGATATCGGTTTAAGTAAAATGTATGAAACATGTACCTGTCTTTCATATTGTCCGGCTCGATACCGAATATCGGTTCATACATTTTACTTACCGCGATAACGGATTGGCGTCTGACACCGATATCGGATCGGATAATGTGAAAACGCTCTTATACTAAGTTGGTGCAACTCACTCTGAATCAGACGGACGATGATAAGGTTAATGTACTAAAGGAACTGCACTCCGAGCAATTACGCTAGTTAGCTTTTGCTACGGAACAACTTTCAAAGCACTTAAGCTTATCTAAAATGCACCTTCTGCAATAAAATGACTTGTGTACTCGTATTTTTTACCAATTTCATCTTAATGGCCACAAAACTCAAAACAATAATTAAAGTAATTTAAGTTTTTATTATAAAATTAAAAAATAAATAGTATTGCTGCATATTACATCTATTAAGGCCGCATATAACGAGGACTAGTGAAATTTCATGTTTTTATTTTCACTAGAACTTTGACCAGAAGTAATTATAAGCATTTAAACATTTTTTGTAGGTTTGTTACATTCCTTACCAAGGCCCCAGTCAGCTTAGAATTTTGATTTAAACCCATTTACCACTAAAAAAAGAGTAATAAAGAATGCTCCTTTCAAAATTTTATTTCGACTAGAATTCAGCGAAAATAAACGCAGGAAAAAATATTTTTATACAAAAATGTTTAAATTATGATTTCGAAGGTAAGGGTCAGCTTCGTTTTTGATATATAATAACAATAATAAAAATAAATCGTTTTGATCACAAATTCGAACGATTTATTGATTTTCGAATGCAACGCCTGCTTTCAATATTTGCCACAACATTTCCACAGGTGTTTTGATGGATAATAATTGAATGACATCAGTGAAATCTGTCTTTCAGTGACTGATTGTCTATTACAGAAAAACTAGAGTATGTTCACAAATATATCCCAGTATACTGGCCAGAGCTCCTTAGGCCTAGAATCGCCGTGATCCCATACTATTGATTCGTTTCGAAATATTTGCCAGTGCATTGTCGTACTTAAACGTGTTTATTGTGATGTGATTATAATATGTTACACTTGTCTTACTAGTGGAATACCAGTACAATACAGTGCGGCGTCGTAAGATGACGTCTTGATCACTGGTAAGTAAACTGGGTTTTATTTCAGAACATAGGCAATATGTTTGGTTTACAAATATTACAATATTGTTTTGTAACCTAATATTTGGTGAGAGACTACCTTATTAGGTATCTTATTGATATATATTTGATAATTTACATTCGCCAAACGATCATTTATACGTTTTTGGTAGGTTTGAAAGTCATAAGTGCAAATATCACAGCTAAGTCGGATAATAATGAACAGAGCATGAACAGAGTGCCTCAACACAGAGACACACTTTGAGGGATGTGTTAAAACATTGTAAAATGATAATGATATTATTATGTTAAAGAACAATTTTATCGAACATGTCCAATCCATAGCAATAGAAAGATATAACATCTTATAGTCAAGGAGCCCTAGAACATTTTTTTTATTACTAACAAGCTAATTTTTTACGTGATAACGTCTTATAATTCGATATGGGCTGCGCGCTCGAAAAACATGACAGTTCATGCGGCGTTACCTCGCTGACAGCTCTGAGGCGTTAAATTTACACTTTCAAGTCTCTCAACAACCGTGAGGCCCACCTGGGCCGCGCTCTTTGTTTCGATTATATTATGTATTTCGATGACTTAGAGAATACTTTTGTATGAAGAAGTTTGGTTAGTATGACCTTTGATACATTGACCACACTCTGAATGAAAAATAAATAAACAATCTGTGAGATATTAGTATTATTTCGGCTATTCAAAATTGTGCTCTATTTCTTACGTGTCAAGGTATGACTTAATATATGAAGAATAAAGTATTCGTTTATTTCTTCTGAACAAGTCAATAATTATAGTTTCGAAAGTTTATAATTGAGAAACTAATATCACATCGGACTAAATACTATATTATGATTGCTTGATAGATAAAAAATTTAACATATATTATAATGTAGTTCACACAATCATAAAATATGGATTGTATTATATTAATTTTACAAAGGCCCGGCCTACCCTCTTTGTAATATTACATTAATTTTACAAAGAGGGTAGGCCGGGCGCCATTTTTTTTGCACATTGACCTATCAACTTTTTTGCATAGATTTTTCCCGGAACTGAGGGGTTAAGGCTATGACGTTGTCACGTTCAACTATCGTCAGTAAACCGACTTTACAGACAACCGATTTTTTTGTGAGTAGCTTTATTTTGATAAGACAAACAACTTTTTTATCTGCGAAAAATTCTTGAAAGTGGTAGCTAACAGAGATAGAAAGGATTTCATAATTTGATTTGATGGTCCTAAATTATGGATTGTTCAATTTATAGAACAATCTTACTCTTAAATTATTTAACTATTAACCTACCAATATACAAAAAATCTGCTGGTTAGGGTTCCGTTTTAGGGTTCTGAAATCAACAAAACTTGGTTGACTATGGTACCCTAAAACGGAAGATTTTTCGCAGATAAAAAAGTTGTTTGCCTTATCAAAATGAAGCTACTCACAAGAATTATCTTGTTAGTAGCAAAAAAAAATATTCTAGGGCTCCCTGAATATTAGCACTGGAGTAAAATCGTAAAAATAATATTATCAAGCGGATAGATCCAAATTCATAGATACACCATGATTTTGATACGATATTATGTTAAACTACAATTTTATCGAACATGTGAATTCCATTCTTTACACAAAAAATAATATTAATCGAAATGAGAAACCTTTAAACCTTATTTGATTTTATCAAAAACATGATATTTTGTGAATAAAAATCACGACGACACTTAAAAGTAGAGAGCAAAGAAATTTTACATTTTATGCAATTATTAATTTTTTACTCACGACAATCTGGTGTAATGTACTGGTTTATTGGAAAGTTGGCATAATATAAGTCTTGTTCACTACTATTTTTCATTCTAATTTTGTTGGGACCCTTAGCAAAAATAAACATGAAAAAAATTATATTGTAACTGCCGTACACAGAGATGAATATTTATAACTTCAATGTATCATAAATGAAGATTTTGACATAAACCCCATATATTTTATCTTTCAAATTCTTTATTAAATGTTTGACGCTATGTAGTCGCAGAGACTTTCTTGTCAAACAGCTACTAGAACAAATTGATAGCCACTATCTCGATGCAAATTCTTCAAAAAATCGTTCATGGCGTGGGAACCGTTAATTTTTTCAGGATAAAAAGTATCCTTTGTCCTTTCTTCACCAAATTTTATAAAAAATGGTTCACTAGTTTAAGCATGAAATGAAAACCGACTTCAAAATAATGAAGACTGTAGTAGGTATGTACAGAAATAGTTGAGATTTAGACGAATTCTGAAAAAGGCACTATTAAAGAGTAAGAGTTATTTAATACTTTTTAGTTCATATTACTATTGTTATCACCTTGGAAGTCGGTTTTAATTTTTTGTTAAAAATAATAATTGAACTTGTGGAGGGTGTTATAATATAGATTCCAAAGGATGCTGCAGCGTCAGGTACAAGTAATCGTCATGGGTCTACATCCTATTTATTAAAGGTATTGCAATAAACCCAAGCACAAAAAATATTTGAACCATATTATAAAGTCATAAAATAACCTCAGCAGTGAGCGAGCTGATGATGATGAATTATTGTATCTAAGATAGCTATATTTTTCCATGCTTAAGTATATGCAATGCATATGAGTAATACTTTATTTTGTTATTCATTGTATAATCAATTATATCATGTATTATTGAGGAAATACTTTTTTTCATGTTCGTGAGTAGAGAACAAACAATATGTTTGTTCTCTACTCACGAACATGAAAAAAAATAATACATAATTTTATTATAATACAAAATTCATTAAAGATTTCGTTTATTAAGTTGTGAACATGGCCTCTCTGTTAATCATTAGTCTGTATGTCGAGTTTACCACGTGATCACATTATTTCTGAAAATTATTGAAATCAACGACGGCTTGAAAACTAAATATGTACCTATCGAGCGCCATCTATTGAGCTTGTTTTCCGCAAATTCTAAAATGTCAGTTGCCTATAATCCCGCCTTAATGTGTACTTAAGTAAGGCTTAAGTATATCTATATGTTTTAACTTCTAAGATTATACAATAATAAACATGATTTCATTATTATGGATTAAGTTAAATGTAAGTAAAAAAGATTTTAGGTCAGATAATTTAGTTAGTATTAAATGTTTAGTAACAGAATATGTTTACGTCATAACATAAAGGAGCCATTACGCGTCAGGGCTCATAAACCTTTTAATATCCTGTAATTAAACACTCACTGTAATGGATACTATTACACCATTTAGCAGAGATTCGCAACATTTTTGTTTCATTATTGAAAAAAAGCAAAAATTTCTAGTATGATATCTGTAGTGTATTGATAAATAAAGATGGACGCCTACTAGACAGTGGGGGGTGCTTGGAGTGGGCGCTCGATTTCGGTCTGAGGATCACTTCTTCGCCAACCGCCACCAATGTAGTACAGTGTTCAGTTATACAGTAATCTGTGTTTAATTCATTCGCCCAGCCATTGTACATACTGTACAATATCCATTATACTAATATTATAAATACGAAAGTTTCTCTGTCTTTCTGTGGTCAAATGGCAAAAAACGGAACCTTTATGAATTCGTCACGAGTGTTTGTCTGTCGTTTCAGAAAAATCAGGTCAATGGTTTAGGTGTGAAGAGGAAACACTCTTCACACCTAAACCATTGACCTGATTTTTCTGAAACGACAGACAAACACTCGTGACGAATTCATAAAGGTTCCGTTTTTTGCCATTTGACCACGGAACTCTGAAAAACTGTATTTATTTCATGCCGTTGATGATCATGTCACATCCGTTTGATTTGGAAACTCAGAAACACAACGTAAATATTGTAGGCATCGCGTTTTCATAAAACGCCCCCATTGATTATAAATCAACCGTAACGAACCCGTGTTAGCGCCAACATTATGAGATGTTGCTACAAAATATAATTCCTGTCCGAATAAGAATTCTTGTTGGACTTATGTTTGCTTAGTGGATTATGTTTATGATTTATACGTTTTTTTTTATTTACAGTTGAAAATGGAAAAGCAAGAAAATGGGACGATAATAAAGCAAAAATTGTGACGGCTTGATAAAAAAACATCCACTAAAGTTTTTAATGTTGGACGCTCACATTTTTTACACATTTATTATTTACTAGCGGCCCGGTACGTGTTTCGCTACTTATAAAGTGAAATAATAAAAATATGAACTCACCATTTTTTATATTGATACGTTACAAAAAATGTGATAAATGAAGAACCGAAAGAAGAAACTTCACATTAACTATATAAATATTGTATGTATAGTCCGAACAAAACCTAAAGATTTTATTTGGATAGATGAGCCCTTTCTAGAGCAACAGCATTACCTCGTGGTAATTTTCTACATATTATGATCTACATAACATAAAAATCAATTCCACTTTTATATGTAGAGTATTATATTATTCAGTAAAAAAAAATATATATATATATATATATATATATATATATATATATATATATATATATTATATTTAATGTAAAATTTATACGTGGGAGAGCCATGCTTCGGCACGGATGGACCGGCTCGACCGGAGAAATACCACGTTCTCACAGAAAACCGGCGTGAAACAGCGCTTGCACTGTGTTTCGCCGAGTGAATGAGTTTACCGGAGGCCCAATCCCCTACCATATTCCCTTCCCTACCCTCCCCTATTCCCTTCCCTTCCCATCCCTACCCTCCCCTATTACCCTATTTCCTCTTAAAAGGCCGGCAACGCACCTGCAGCTCTTATGATGCTGCGAGTGTCCATGGGCGACGGAAGTTGCTTTCCATCAGGTGACCCGTTTGCTCCTTTGCCCCCTTATTTCATTAAAAAAAAATAGAAGAAATCTAAGCAATCTTCCATTGAGACAGAGGTTGTGTCGCCATTTTGTTTTAATATTTTAGATGAAATTGCCATCAGGATTATCACACAATGTCTCTGTCTTAATCTAATACAGGCGTTACGTTGTAATGTCATTTGCAGTAATTTAATAACGCTGCCTCGAAATAATTTATGATGTTAATGGTTTAATTGAAATTCCATTATATTTAGTCACATTCATTATAATATTTTAATTTATACATTCGCAATAACATTTTGTGATCATTGTTTTGAGTATCATTCCAATTTTTTAAAAGTCATTAATAATTAATTGTAAAAATTAATAGGTATTTTATTTTATTTTTAAATTATTATTTAATGAAATTTGGAAAACTTACGGCTAAACACAAAAACAAGCACAAATGACACACATAGGAAGGCCAATTACAAGTTTTCACATATAAACAGAAGAAAAAAAGAAAGAAAATAGGTAGGTACTAAAGTTTCAATGGCGAATCTAAGCAATTAACTTTATTTCTAAATCGTCAAAAGTACTTTAAAAAGTACCTTAGTTACCGTTGCTAGTCACACAAAAAAAAAGTTATTTTTATGACAAAAATAGTTTTCTAAAAAAATATTTTACATAAAGCTCGTCAAAAAACTAAAAGCGACGTTTGATTAACCTCCTCTGTATTCTCTGCACAATAGGCGGTTAACATAACTCTATGAACGGATTGCACATGAATTATTACTCAAAAGCTTCAAAAATTGCCTCTATGACAGTGTCGTAGAGTGCAAAATCGAAATTTGAGGTCACATACCGCTTTAATCGATTCAAGCTTAGGGGCTTCTGTAATATATAACTGTAATGGACCCAATACAATATGTAATAAAATAATTTTGTTTATTGGATCGTTGGTATAATTTTATTGACTTTGCAGAAGCCCTATAAAAATAACTTTTATATATTTCAATTTTTTTAAATCGGTACAATTACTGCAAAAACATTTTGCCTTTTTAGACCTGCGGGACTAGCTTGTTTTGAGATGTTAAGTTTCAAAAATTCTAAAGTTTCTGAATTTTTGCACATGGGTGGAGTGATGTCTTATTAGGTTATTTTTAAATTTTGTGTCATTTCTGATAATAGGTTTTTGAGAAAATCAAAATTTAGTAGTGGATTTTTAAAAATTTGTATAAAACTAGCCAGCAAAAACTTAACTTAAAAATAACAATAGCATCATATCTAGATTAGTCTTCGGATTGTAGGTACCTAATTTGAACCATTTTAGCCCATTGGAACCCTAAATATTGCCAGTTATTTAAAACACTATCTAAAAAAATTAGAGTTTCTGAAATCGCAATAATTGGGCTCAGGTCTATTAAATAAAGCCATAAAATAAATTTGTGTCAGATTCATCCACGACATTTCGAGATTTTAATAATTTTTATTTTTACAAGCTCCAAACACTACGAAAAAGATATTTATAATTAAAGGCGTTTACATATTCAACATCCTAAAGAAGTAAGAAATATATATTTTCATTTTGAGTCCTTTTCACCAATTGCTTTAAAAATTAGATACAAAAATATGAACAGTATGAAAGAACCGGATGAGTGCGAGTGTGAGACAGAACTCTGCGTAGTTCTGTCCTACCGTTTTTAGGGTTCCGTACCCAGAGGGTATAACGGGACCCTATTACTGGGACTTCGATGTCTGTCTGTATGTATGTCTGTCTTCATTCTGTCTGAGATACAGCCTTTAGATAGACATGCAGGCCCGCTATGGATAAACTTCAGATTTTTTTTAATTGTGTATTATCTATTTCGCAAAAGCAAAATAATAATGTTTTATCGCGCGCTACGCTGATAGTGATACTGATAGTTTTCACCCGCGCACTTCACACCCCGGCCCCCGCACTCCCCCAACGCACTCAAAAATGTCAAAAATTTTCAATTTTGTAATAATTCGTAATCCCCGTCTCGCCCGAACATAGTAAACCGCAAAAAATAGATAAAATTAGGCGCAGTTAGAGTCAAATTGTAGGTACATCTGTACCTGTCTGCTGATATTAATTTTTGCTTGCATATGCGCATATATGTAAAAATTTAGATTGTGGCAAACGAATGCGCTTTGAAACAATCAGAATTGGTTTGAAACAAATCTCGCAGTTTAGGTGGCTGAACTATGTGCTATTGAAATAAGCTACTCTTGCTACTTTCTAGCAGCTTTCCTCACGTAAATTTCGTTGAATACCATAGAACGCCTCACATTTGACTGCCCCCTTATTTAATAATTAAAAAAAATTGTAATAAAAGTAGCCTATGTGTTAATGGAATACTAATCTAATTAGATGTACTGTAGGAATCAAATTATCTCAATCTAATCGGCAGTTTTTGTGTACAAAAGCAATATGAATTTTGAATATAATACTATCTTGAAAAAATTATACGTGGTCGGTGGCACAATAGACATAACTACCAGTATTTCGACTGCAAAGAAACGGACAGGTTTCAATATCTGTCAAATTCGTCGGGTTTCACTAGGATTATGAACGGAATGTACCTCGCGCTGGCTGATATAATTTATTTTTAAATATTTAAAATAAAGATTTCAAAATTGGATTCTGACAATTTTAATCGAATGTGCCAAAACACAAACAACAATACGACCAAAGAGGAACACGTCCAGCGAATATGACAAAGTTTTAAATTCGTAGGTAACAAGTCAACAACCCTAGCGACGATTTTCGTCATAATACGTCAAATTTAAAAATTTCAACATCAGTTCCAAGTCGGCATATAATTCTGTCTACTCTGTCGGTGGTACGAGTATGATAGAGTTCGTCCCTAGGGTTGTTACAGTTGGTTTTCGCAAGTTTGACATGTGCCACGAGGCACATGTCAAACTTGCGAAAACCAACTTCACTTGATGATGGTATAAGAGAACCGTCAAACACATGTCAAAAATGAAATTTTTGTATGATAGAAGCGTTAGTTTCTTTTCTCGCCACGTTCATTTTAAGCCTTGTCGAACTGTTGCTGGACGACGAACCGTCGAAAATGTTAAAGTACAACCTGAACACGAGCTGTCACGTTCATTTTAAGCCTTGTCGAACTGTTGCTGGACGACGAACCGTCAAAAATGTTAAAGTACAACCTGAACTCGTGTTCAGGTTGTACTTTAACATTTTTGACGGTTCGTCGTCCAGCAACAGTTCGACAAGGCTTAAAATGAACGTGGCGAGAAAAGAAACTAACGCTTCTATCATACAAAAATTTCATTTTTGACATGTGTTTGACGGTTGTCTTATACCAGCAGCGCTTCGTTCTCATTTATTTAAAGCCTTGGAGCACTATACACACTTACAGATCCCTGACGCGAACGAACCCCGTCAGTCCAACCAAAATATGTCAAACCGGAATGATATTTGTAAAATAATTGTTTTCGGAGTTTAAATTCTATGAGATTGCAATAGTTCCAAATGCCAAAAAGCATCCTTTTCATTGGAGGTTTGCAGATCTTATAGGTCCGGAAATACCTACTGCTGGTGACAGTTCGTTCCAGAGTTTTACAGTGCGCGGCAGAAAGTTACGCGAGAAACACACGGTGGAAGACTGCCACTCATCAAGGTGATGAGGATGGTATATTTTTCGCATGGGACGATGGCGAAAAGTTGCAGGTGGTATGATTCCGAACAATTCCTCAGAGTACTCCCCGTGATACAACCGATAGAGGATGCAGAGTGAAGCTACATCTCGGCGTAATTCCAAGGAGTCCAAGCTGTTTGAAACACTGTGGCAGTCAACAATTCGAGCGGCCCTTCGTTGGATACGACCCAGAGGGAGCAGTTGGTATTTTGGCGCTTGGACTTCACTCGATATGCTAACGCCAAGTATTTCAATGCTAGTGGAGATGGTAAAAGATGTGCCCTCAAAACGAGGATATACGACCATAAGTGGCTTTTAGCGGTGAACGCGCAGACTTGTGTCACGGCAGGGTTAAATTGGACTAAGTTACGACTACCACATTCAGAGACTTTCTCCAATGAATTCTATATTTTGGACACCAGTTCGTTTCGACTCTCAATGATATTTAGCCGAGAAATATTGGGGGAGCCGGTATATACAGCATCACCTGTACTATTATCCGCATAGCAATGAATGCCGTTGGTCTGTAACATGTCACTGATTTGCAGTATGAATAGGGTAGGCGATAGCACACAGCCCTGAGGGACACCAGCATCAACAGACTGAGTTTCCGAGCATTCGCCGTCAACTACGACCTTTATGCTTCTATCTGCTAAGAAACTTGGGACCCACTTGCGTAATTTCTCAGGCAGCCCGTTTGATGGAAGCTTCCAATGCCCAAGTGTCAAATTTGATGGTCCAGGTGAACCATCAAAACTGTCTAATTTGTACAAAGTTAATAATACATAGCTGTGGACCATTTTGACAGCTGTCAAAGTAATTCACGTTCCACGCCTATCTTCACTTTGGACTGGATCTCTCCGTCTGTAGAAGCTATAAGGACAACAATGACAATTGGTGTTACTCAAGTTGGGTGATCTTTCAATGATGTTAAGAAGATATCATTTTGTGACGAACTTACCAGCTGCCAGCCAGTGGAGTCACCAGACCCATGTCCTCTATAAAGTGACCATGTGTGAAGTGCCCTGGCACTTACTACCCCTGGGTAGTAAGTGGGAGAAACCATGAACGTAGAAAAAAAGGCGGACGGAGTCTTATTATACACAGAACTGTGTCTTTACTCTTCAGAGTCGGCCACGCACATATTCTGACGCCTGTCTGGACTTGCGTAATAATGTGTGCGTGCGGACCGTGTACATACAGTCAGCTGGCCGACTCTGAAGGACACAGTTTTGTGTATGGTGGGACTCCGTCCGCCTTTTTTTATAGGTCCATGGGAGAAACAAAGCGTGTCAATTCCACCAACGTGTCTGGGTTCCACATTGAAATAGTTTGACTGATTTTAATAATTAAAAACAGAGTAAACGGGCGCTGTGTTTCGCCGAAAGAGTGAGTTTACCGGAGGCCCAATCCCTTACAACCCTAGAGGGAATAGGGTTATAGGTAAGGGGAGGGACCCCTAACCCTATTCCCTATTAAAAGGCCGGTAACACACCTGCAGCGCTTCTGATGTTGCGAGTGTCGATGGGCGATGAAAGTTGCTTTTCCTCAGATGACCCGTTTGCTCGTTCGCCTCCTTATTTTATAAAAAAAGTCTCACGTAGTTGATCTGTCAAAACCATACAAATTTAGAAGTATGCATCTACGCGTCGCGTTGAGGTCTAATTTAAGCTGCGCGTCCACTGGTAAGGAATCGGAGCGTACGCAGCGTACGGATTTGTTACTTTGTATTGATTTATATGGTACTGCGTCCACTGGATACTGACCGGTATTTATGACGGAGACGTCTTCCGCAGAGAAAGCGTCATTCGGATTCCGAAGGTTTCAAATTCTGACGTGTTTGCGACGACGCGACGGCTATACATAGATACTTATTCACGATGAATGACGATATTTTAATTACTTTTGTAGAAAAATATGAAGAACTTTATAGTCTAAAACTTCAACATCATCATAACCAACTGAGGAGAGACAATATTTAGGATGAAATTGGGAAATAATGAATTTCGTTTTCTCTTGTTTCTCTTTTCCTCTTCTGATAAAATACAGCTAGTTACAACAATATCCTTGTCACTATCCTCTATAATGCAAATGCACGTTAACAGGCTATGACGGACTAAAAATAACTAAATTGCCTATGATGAATCCGAATGCAGTGGACGCACCCCATCGGCATTTCGTAAATGATGAAATGCCGATGCGTACGCTCCGATCCAGGGGACGCGCAGCTTTGACCGTAAAACTTAATAGGTAAATTGCGATTTGCGGCTTATGATTTATGACGTATTAAAATAACTACTTGTCTTTGTCCAAACGCCTGATGGCAACCCTACTTGCAAAGGTACTCCAACCAATTTGTCAGTTTTATTTTACAAATAGAATAAAATTCAAAATATCATCGAACAGTGAACACTAAAAAGGATTTTATGCGGATTACGTAGTAAGTAGTTTTTCATCAACAACTTAAAATAATACATAAACTTTTTAAAATCCGCTGTAATTAAAATAAATCATAATGGTAGAAATTTTAGTAAGTATTAAAATATTGACTAAGCTTTAAGTTTCGAAATTAAGTTGAAAATTTGTGAAAAAAGATGCAAATTTTTTTTTGTTTCTTTTCCATCGAAAAAATTATAAAATATCGTATTTTCTCTTACACAGGCCCTTCAAGATATGATGTTGTATCTATGTTTAAAAATAAAATAGTTTGTGGCCTATTAACAAGTATAAAAATCTATTTCGCTTTACTTGATCCATCAATTTCTCTTAAAATCGGGGCTGAAATGGAACTAAATTTTGAAATGTGGTTTGCATAGACCTTTTAATTGTAAATATGTAAACTCTAAAAACTTTAATTACTTTTTGTAGCTTTTACGGGATGTTGAAAGCAAAAATATAAATTTCTTCAAAACCCGTGGATGAAAATGACACAAAACTTTAACAGTATCAGACATCAACAAACTAAACCATAATATACCGTTTTTACAAACTCTAATATTTTTTCGATGCAATTTGACGACGTTTCTAATATTTGCTAATTACTGAGAAACCCGTGGATGAATCTGACACAAAACGTGTCTGCACATCAGTTACTGCCCTAGCAATATCCCAAAACCTAAATTTTAAACTTTAATATTTTTTTCAGCCTATAGCGACCAAAAATCAAAATTAGGGATTTTGATTTTTGGTCGCTATAGGCTGAATATATAATATCTCTGGAAGCTGTCGACCAACATGACACAAAATCATTTTTAAGGTTTACCTAGTGGTCCCAAAACTATACGCAAAAAATTAGAAACTTTAGAATTTTTGAAACCAAAAAACCTAGTCCTATCGGTCTATTTAGTTTAGTGTAAAATGGGGACTTCTTAAGTCGAGTATATAATATTTAGAGTATAATAGTCAAACATACGATTCCTTTTTTTGAAACTTAAGAAAAAATTACAGGCATTAACTTTTAAGTACTGAATTAAATGACTTAAGAGTAATTTTTTCTTGGGAATAAAAATAACTTAAGTGGTGTATTGTGCGTGAGCCAAAGACTAAAGAGGATTTTTAAAATATTTTAACTAATCAGTCACACCACATTCATATTATTATGCATTAATTTTATGTCATTTTATTTTTTTTTTAATTCGGAAAACTTACGTCTAAACATAAGACGGATACAAATGCCACAAAGAAGAAGGCCAATAATTACAAGTTTTCAAAAGTAAACAAAAAAAAAACTTTAAAAAACAAAATGTTGATGTAACTTGGAGTGTGTATAACCGTCTTTACAGTTAATAATACGCCAACAGTTCGGCACATGGCTGAAGTACGAGGGCCGCCACAAGTCTCGTTTTATTAAAAATACTGAGCTCCGCAGATAAATGTTACAGTGCAATGTGCATGACGTGAAATGAAAATATGTCACAAACCAATAATACTGTATTTTATTGTGTCGTGGTAATGCATTACATCGCCAGACGAGTCTGCCACCAGAGAAGGCCAACGACTTGCATTTCGTATTTAGCTTTAAGCTGGGTGTTTTAATTTGCTTTTAATTAATAATTTAAATTTAAGACCGGTTTGGGTTTGTATCAAATTACAAATTTTCGTAACCTTTGTGAAGATAATTTAGGTCCGCATTTATTTACCCAATAACTGATTCTACCCACTGATTAACTGGTGTCGACTTAACTAATTGTATTTTAAAAGTGCAGCCACCTTTCAGTTTCATGCTATTATCGCACTTGCAAAAGCATTAGTGTGAAGCTACTTTGCTTTAGTGTACTGTGGTCGGAACAGAATAACGCATTGTCATACCAGATCTGCGTTGCGACAACGCACGGAAATAATACAAAACGGTAACAATGCAACGTGTATATTTCCTGTCCGGCGTTTTTTCAAAACGTCGCTTACATATATGATTACGCAACGCATCAATGTAGCATAACATAAAATACCTTATCTATGTAAAAAGTCAGAGCGTTGGCGTTACCGCGACGCACTGCAACGCAACGAAATAATGTGGCCTTGATAATATTCGAAATACTATTGGTTGTTGATATCCACAGATTTCAGAAGAAGAATCAGCTGCCTGATCAATCAAGTCATTTAATCCACTAGGGCCTTGCGATCGGAAGTTGGATCTAAACTTCCTAATCACAGCCTCACGCGTGTATCGTAATCAATCTAATAATTCAATTTTCCCACACTTACGACAAATTGCTCAAAACTTCGCCCGTGTACAGTGATTAGTCTATTTAACAACTTGTGAAGTATCTACGTTTACATCGCGTCGCCTCGGAGCTCCGTCGATAAACAACAAACTTTGTAAAACGATCATGCATTTTAAGTTTAATTAAATTTTCTTTTGTTTAACGACAGTGTCGCTTTACAATATTAAAGTTACAGTAGTATGGACTTTTACACGATTATTCGTCTAAAATTACTTTATACTTGTCTTATAACCACTCAGTCTTCTTCACGTAGCGTATAGCAGCTAGCTACGAAGCTACGGCGCGTAGCACTGCTACGAATTTATATCATAACTACATTTTTATGCCATTATATTTTGTGCGTCATTAGTGAGAGGATTAAAATATGATTATTTAACTTTAATATTATTTTAATGAATATGTTGACATAAACTCCATACGTATTCTTTCAAAATATATCTGCTGTTAAAAGATAATATTTCAAATAAGTATACGCGTATCGCATTATGTCAAGCGTTTCACCCACCTACAACTTTTTATTGAAGTAATTTAGTTTGTACCTTTCGTTTATTCTGTATATTCGTGAGTTTATTGCCCAATCGTCGGCGCTCATAAACAAAAGCACAATAAATCAAGTGGAGAGCACCGGATTAAGTTTATTGACGTGACGTCACACAAACCCGTCCTCTTGTGATAAATGTCGAAGACATTAACTTAATATAGATTATGGACTGGATAATGGACTTTTAGCTGTAGGGGGCTATTATATCCTTAATAGCGTTATTTGTACAATAGATGTTTCCACTCTGAATAGAAATTCAATTATTGTATTAATAATACAATTATTATTATTGCAGATGTCTTTAACTCATTTGAATGTTTAATATTGAAAATTTTATTTGTAAATTGGTTAATAGTGTACGTCCTGCTTGATGACTTACCAGTTTGAGAATGAGTCCGGCAAGAAGAACCCACATAAGAAACTCGCATTACATACAAAATTCATTTGTATACTGAATGAAAACTTAGACTACATTTGAATATTGCTACTCGCAAAGAACATTGTTGTATGTACGTGGACAAGCTACGAGGTACTTCCAATAATAGCATGCGACCGCAATGATTGTAACAAATGTAATGACAGTCGTGCCTAACCTATAATTTCATGAATTTCCCCTATCTGACTACTGATAACGACTATGCAGTTACAATGTCAGATATTCGGGGAATTCCCGTATCATATTATACAACGACTCGAATGTCTAGCATCCAGATTATGCTAAGCAAACATCTAATTCCTCCACTAAATCTGCAGCTAAGGGAATTTCTGAGACCACTGAGTCAATTTCTAAGACCACTGAGTAAATATCTAAGACCAGTAAGCGAATCCCTAAGGCCAAAGCATTATAGTGGTCTTAGATGGCCACTGTGGATGAATTTTGAATTAGAAACTTAAAATGCCGCAAATTGGATTTTGCTACAGTAATATGATGAAGATTTATATTTTAATACGGTCCATTTTATACAGAAAGATGGAACGATGTCTGCATATAAATTAAAGAGATATGACTATAAAAGAAAACGATTGCATCTTTGTAATGGTTATTTCTTGAATATAATCCACTACAGGTAAATGCGTTTAAAGATATTAAAAATTTATCATTACAAGTGTCATGTCTAAAAAGTTTTACTTTTTCGCCACCATTACACGTAACAAAACCAATCAATTCCTTGTTTAGAAAGTGTAATACGAAGTAAACGTACTATCAGACAAATCGTTTGGGCAGATTACGGACCGAAGTAATTTGGTCAAGTTACATCAAGCCCAGCCGACAGATCACCAATAAGTTGGACTTGACATAACCCTAACAAATAATGCACTATCAGAGAAATTGATTCCTAGATAGATGGCGGACCTAAGTAATTTGGTCGTATTAAGGCAAACCCATCCAATCGATCATAGCTTACATTGATTTGACATAAGCTGACCAAACGACGTAGGTCTATCAACTGCCTAGGAATCGATTTCCTCAGGTATTTGATAGACCTACTTTAACTACTAGGTCAACTTTATTGTCAACGCGCCTATGAATCAATGTTTCTGTTAGCAGTACATCTAACTTATTATTTATTGAAAATTGTTATTAACTCAATAAAATCTTAGCACCAATATAATGAATTCGCTGTTAGTACATCCCCCTACACTCTACATCCCTGGGGTATCCTCATCAATATAAACGTAGTTCCGATAGTCCCTCCTCGGTTATGAATAATTATGTAGGCCGTGATACCACAAAATCTCTATGGGCCCCGGAAATCTCGTAAATTATGAACAAAATTTTACTTTACGAGTATTTCAGAGTAGGATTTAAAGAGTTAAGTTCTGGCAAAATGTTGTTAAACTCTTTTAAATCATTTGTGTAATGAGTATTTAAGTGTGTCTGAAGTTTTGCTTTAAATTAAGTAAAATAATAATATTACTTGCTATTTGACCGAGCTTTGCTCAGTATTCGAAAACACGAATAAAATGACATTTTCTAAAAATAATTACTAGCTAGATCGATTTATCGCCCCCGAAACCCCCTATATATTAAATTTCCATTCCAATTATATATATACAAGAATTGCTCGTTTAAAGATATAAGAATTAAGACATGTATAACTGTGAATCAGAATAATAACTTCATAGAGTATTATCGTAGTGTTATATTTAATTAATTTTCCTAAACAATTTGTAATGCTGCAATATATATAATTCTTTACAAACTTAAATAAGTAAAGTATTATACTCGTAAGTATATAACAGCAACGCATATTATTTCAAACATTATGAAAATATTTAAAATACACGTTTAATTTAAAGAGATTATGCCGAAACAGAAAGTATAAAGACGATAAAATATTCCACGTTCATGTTATTTCAGAACATTGTGAAAATATAAAGATAGGGCAGATTTTAAAGGGTTTATACACTAGAGGTCGGAATCCTGATATCGGTTCAACCTCCTGAACCCCGCGATGAGGGTTTGACGTGAGAGACAACGAGATACTTGCCAGATATAAAACTTGTTTGATATTCTAAATATCCTTTATATTATCCATATGAAAAAGAAGGGTCATCGACATTGATATACTTACAAGTATTATATTTATTATGTGGAAAACTTAGGTAAATCAGATACCAGCCTACAGATCTGAAAACATTTTATTTGTTGATGTTGTTTTGAGAGTTATTTTGAATTGAGAATTGAGACAAAGACAACTTACAATAAACTAGGAAACTATAAAGGATAATTGTAAGTTAATACATTTTAAATGATTTCTTCATAATATTATAATTATTAATTACTATCTAATACATGGGTTAGAATGATATAATAATATAAAAAAATAAAATCTGCCAAGTGCGAGTTGGACTCGCGCACAAAGGGTTCCGTACCATTATAGAGCAAAAATAGGCGAATTTTTTTGTATGGGAAATACAAAAAAATCAATTTTATTTCAAATTTATTATTATTTATTAAATTGTAAATACAATTGAGTATTTTGTGTACGTTTCAGTGGCGTACCTGTTGCCATCATTGATATATAACAAAAATTTGTTAAAAAATGAGGTTTGTTATATGGGAGCCCCCTTAAACATTTAATTTACTGACCGACTTCCAAAAAACGAGGAGGTTATATGTTAGGTTAGTGGCTGTGGATTTTTTTTTGTATGTTCAACGATTACTCCGCCGTTTGCGAACCGATTTTCGAAATTTTTATTTTGTTGTATTAGGTTTTACTCCAATTTGGTGCCATGTTCACAAAAGTGGTGACCTGATGATGGGATCCATGAGTAATCGAGAGAACTCCTCAAAATTTATATGGAAACATATAGTGATTTTGGTTTTATGAGAAGCATCTTAAGCATATGCTACCAAAACGCAAGATTTTGCACCGAGGTATACTATGGTTCCGAAGATACTAAGAGAACTCTGGATTTCTTATAGATACAAGTTTAGGGGTTCAAGAACTGGGGGGGGGGGGCGCTGTTTTAAGAACTGAAAGCATATGCTACTATGCAAATTACATTCATCATCATCATCATTACCACGTCAGGGTCACCAATGTCACCAAAATAGAACATAACAAATTCAAGCTTAACTCCAGAGCTAAGGCTCACATTTGACATTACTTCTGAGAAGTAAGTTGCTTCGATAACATAAGTAACATCAGGCCTGTCTCACTTCCATACAAACGGCGCGAAATCGCTGAGATATTCTGGAAAACAACCTAATTTCAACCTTTTGCATTGCGTTTAGCGTTCATAGTACAATAACTGTCTGCCGTCTCGCTTCAATCTGCCAGGGCTGTCAAGCGAGCGGCGCGGCGGCGCGGGCCGGGTAGGTACTATGTGCGCTGCGTGTGTGACAAGTCAAGCGAGTGCCAGCCTATTGAGCATATTATATTATAAATAGTATTTAGTATTGAGACTAGTCCGGTGACCGGCTACTTAGCACGTGTTCACTTCGATTTTTTTTAAATGTATTGTTTAAAATTATCTGCAGCTGATATTATATTTTGTAAGTGTGACTGTAATAAGATACGTAGAATAATATACAGGTGTATTATTCTACGTATAGTACGCGATGGTTTACTAGGTAACTAAAAGGAGTTAAATTATCATTTTTAACAAAAAATTAAAACTGACTTCCAAGGTAAAAACAATAATAACATCCTTATAATATAAACTAAAAAGTATTAAATAATTTTTCCTATCTAATAGTGCCTTTTGCCGAATTCGGCTAAACCTCAACTATCTCTGTACTCAATGTTTATAATTTTGAAGTCGGTGCCAGTTCCAAAAGTTTCAAATATTCTGTCAGAGAACTGAAGATTCAGCTGTATCTGGTACCGACTTCAAAATGATGAAGATTGAGTACAGAAATAGTTGAGGTTTAGCCGAATTCGGCAAAAGGCACTATTAGATAGGAAAAATTATTTAATACTTTTTAGTTCATATTATAAGGATGTTATTATTGTTTTTACCTTGGAAGTCGGTCTTAATTTTTTGTTAAAAATAATAATTAGTATATTTTGTTGTTATAGCGGCAACAGAAATACATAATCTGCAAACATTTCAACCCTCTAACTATATAAATCTCTAAATATTAAGATAAAATAGCTTAATATTTTTGAAGGCTTGTGAATAACTTTCAGTATTTCACAAATTTAATAAACTGAAATGTTCATAATTCGGCGAAACATAAATTGGACGGAAAAATATAAATTGAACTATTGCAAAATAAAGTAGAAAGGCGGTTTTCCGCGAAAAAGTATTCAAAAGAGCCAATATTAAAGTACGCAATATTACAGGGAAAGAAAATTCCTGTTTCCTTTTATAATTAAAACCTTTTAGAAAATAATTAAATGAATTTTAAAGTTTTTGTGTAAATTATTCTCTGTAACGTGATAAACAAGTTAAAAAACCGCTGCAAAAGCTTGCCGGTAGCCGGCTATAATTACAAACTCATGTTACTTTTTCAAGCTTTATTTTATACTAGATCCTCACAGTTTTCTGCTTGTTACCCTCGATTCTATATTACTATTATACTTTTTTAGGGTTGCACTTTTTTAAATTATATTTTTAATATGTGCCAAAGTTTTCTTGTATTTTAATTTCGTTACAAGTCTCATAGAGATAAGTAAAAGTATCCTTATTTCGCAATTTTGATATCACTCTAATATTCATTGTCTTTGTATATTGAATAGTAAGCCCGAGCAAAGCCTTAACAATGTTAATTTAAAAAATAATAACTGTTTGAGTTTTTTGTAGATATTAATAGCGCTGACCGCGAATCACAAAAGATCTTTTGAAACGTAATAAAAGGAACTAGCATATAACGCACAAAGCTTTGTAAAGGCTTTTGTGTGATCCTGAAGACATCGCACCAGTGGCGAAGCCTCCATAGAACACGATTCCTACCGGCTTACCTTGGCTAATTTTAATATATACATTTTTTATTATTAATAATTATAGCTTACCCCGCTTCCTACAATTTCATAAAAATAATTCGCCATGTATTTAAAATCACGCAAACGCACACATACCCGTTTTTACGATCGCACTCAGAACGCGTACGTACTGCTCCATAGTGTGCGGTGGCCGAGGAACTCGCTCAAAACATCGGGAATCCAAACATTTGAAATGTATGAAATTCACGCACACATACACATTACTACTACATGCAAACGACTCGTCGATATTGTCGAACAACAAGCCGATCCCACATAGCCTGCCTAGTCTTTATTTGTCATGTGTTAAGGTTTAGTTTCGCATGTTTCGCTTTAAAAGATTTCGTCCAATCACAACAGAGCTAATTGCAGCGGCCGACCGGCGCGTGCTGTCATTTCAATTCACTTAAACAATTATATTTCGCGCTTATTTGCACTCATTTTGTACTGTTATTATTGTAATATGCAAAATTTTATTTATTAAGTTAGTGGGCTAGCTTGATTGTAATATTATATAGTTTAAAAGAATCGAAAGTAGTGAAATTTTACTTGCCAAGTGTTGTGTTGTGTTTTTGTTTGTTACATCGTAAAGGTTGGTTTGTTTTACTTACTTTGTAATTTGTCGTGACACGGTTAGGTGAGAAATGATATAAATATTAATTCTTAGGTAATTTTTCAGATTGTAGAATAGGAATATTAAATAACGACGACAGACGACAAATAACAAAATTAAACATTTAGGTACGTATTTCTGCTGATATTTCTTTGCTATTAGCTTTTGCCCGCGATTTCGTCTGCGTGGACTTCAGACAGGTAGCCTATGTTCCTTTCCATGTTTGACATGGGATGCATGCAAAATTTCATCTAAATCCAGTTTTTGCATGATTGAGTAACAAACATCTACACTGGCAAGTCAGGATTCACTTATTTTTGGTGTGTGAGTGTGAGTGACGTGTGCTTAAAACGGCTTTTTTTAAAGCCACTTTTATCATACTCGACATGCACTGTTCATATAATACCAGTGATGTCATGTATGGTGAAGGTGGTGAATACTAACAACACTAACACTGCATGCAACGCACACAATGCAAGCAAAGCACCCTAGTAGTTATGGAAAAGGTAAACTAACACACTTAATACAGGTATGTAATTTATTGCACGTTTTTTTACAAGAATTGAAATTTTGCTTATTCACGAGTTAGCCGTTTTTTGGTCCGGCTTTACCTTTATTTTTTTTCACCCCACGCCACTGCATCGCACTGTATCAAAAGTTTGGGATACAACAACCTCTTTAGGCTGGAATTTATGTATTGTGTTAGATGACACGCCCGTTATGCTTAGCACAAACCTACGCGTCAGTAGGTTTGTGCTAAGCATAACTCCACCAACTTCATATTTTTCTCCCAAAATTGGATGTTGCACCAAAATTAAGTAGTTTTTTCGTTTGAACCGTACATTCTTCCGGAATAAAAGTAATATTAGGTATATGCATTTTCCGGGACTCAAAGTCTCTTCATCACTTTCAGCAAAATCAGTTCAGCGGTTTAGACGTGAAGGGGTCAGACAGACTGACACACTTTTGAATTTATAATATTAGTATGGATTGCCGTTCTCATCCGTTGTACAGTTCTGCGAGAAATGAATAATTTTATTGTGCAGTCGTAAAATTCACTGCCACATTTACATAATTGGAAAATGTCATGACGTGTAACAGTTCCATATGGTTGTCAGGACGTCGGCGGTCATGTTGAAAAGTTAAAAGAGAATAAAATGGTAAAAGTAAGTTAAAAGATTGTAAAAATGTTATAAATAAAAAGATGTTACGGTAATGTTTAAAATAGGATGTATATTATATCTATTATATAAAATTCTCGTGTCACGGTATGCGTAATTGAACTCCTCTGAAACGGCTCAACCAATTTTCGTAAATCTTAGCGAGCATAATATCTGCTAGGGTTGAGAATCGGACAACTACTTTTTATATTGATAAGTGAATTTGTTGAATAAAATAAATAAAATAGCCTTTATTGCTGTGTTTACTTACTACACTACATAAAATATATTTTATTTACTAAATTACATTTTTTTACAACCCGGGCGAATTAACTAGACACCTGATTCGATTGTTTTGTTGAATAAATAATAGTAAATTACAACTCGAGACTGACGGCGACCATTGTTCGTGCGACGGGATAGCGATGGACGTTGCCATGGTGACATACTTATTTAGTCACTTCAACAAAATATTATGGGCGAAATACTTTATATGGCAAAACAACGTTTTCCGGAATAGCTAGTTTAATGTATAAATAGAGATGAAATGAAGACCTGAGTGGATGAAATAGGTACCTATTCATTTGAAAAATGACGTTTTTTTGCATAAATAAAGGCTTTAGGACCGGAAAAATGATACTTTGAAAGTAAAAAATGTGGATTTTATGTAGAGCTTGATATAATATGAGATAGATGATGAAGTAGGTAAGTAACAAGGTTTGTTATATATTGACATACTTATTTAGTCACTTCAACAAAATATTATGGGCGAAATACTTTATATGGCAAAACAACGTTTGACGGAATAGCTAGTTTAATGTATAAATAGAGATGAAATGAAGACCTGAGTGGATGAAGTAGGTACCTATTCATTTGAAAAATGACGTTTTTTTTGCATAAATAAAGGCTTTAGGACCGGAAAAATGATACTTTGAAAGTAAAAAATGTGGATTTTATGTAGAGCTTGATTTAATATGAGATAGATGATGAAGTAGGTAAGTTACAAGGTTTGTTTATATTATAAAGACAAAAAATTGTAATAGCTCTTAAATTGTAAAATGTTGTATAATGTAGTCTTCAAGAAAGTCAACTGAACACAATAGAAAATGTTAAAGAAATTTAAAAAGTCTTGTAAAGGTTACAGCTCCTCCAAGCAATTTTAGGTACCGCTTTCAATATTCATCAATCATTGTCAGAGCAAATCAATCGAGATTGCTTGACGATCCTGGCTTAAATTACAATTTCCCTCGCGTTTCGGTGGAAAGGTTCAATAATGACTTTTTCTTAAAACTATGGTGACAACACGTAATAAATTTTAAGGTCTAAAATGCAGTTGAGTGACCACAAAACTGTAAGACAGTAAGAACATAATATAAAAATTACTATACTGTACTCAGCGAAACATGGCGACAGCGGTCATTGACTCCCTGTCAAAAACTTGTCATTTTCTATACAAATCCGCGATTGACAACATCTGACTGCATTGTCAATTGCGGTTTATATAGAAAATGACAAGTTTTTGACAGGGAGTCAATGACCGCTACCGCCATGTTTCGCCAAGTACAGTATATAATCAAACATGTTGCTTAGTATTTTATTATACTTAAAATTCACAAATTCGAAATAGATTAAGTATGCGAGATAAATGGTACTAATGTTACAAGTTGTTTACGTTTTACTTAGTACTCACAAAGTTTTGCAATAAAATCTGTTGTTGGCAATATAACTGTTCTTATTCATAAAGTTTACAGATGGTCTTTGAAAAGGAATCATACCTGGCAGAATTTCAAAACTTAGTTGTTTTATGACAAAAATACTAGATTTTAAAACGTTACATAAATAAAATTATGTTTTAAAGGGGTTGTTTCACAACTTACTGATTCATTCATTCATTCATTCATTCACAGTCACATAACGCAGGCCTTGAGTCTATTATACAAAGAATGTCTGTCAAGAGAAAAAACAAAAGTTTGTGTATGACGTGTTAATTGTTAGTTCTAAACGAGTTTTGATGGTGTGGTACTAGTTGACTGTGGATATTATGTTAAGTTCGTTTGTGCGAAAGAGTTACACTGTCCCCGTGGGATACGTAACAACTAGATTGTGGTAAAAACTTGCAGGAAAATTAAGAACAAAATATAATTTATTAGTGACTAGCGACCCGCCCTGGCGTCGCACGGGTATGAAATATAAAGCCACTGAAAAAATGATTAAAATCAATAGCCTATGATCCTTCACGTGGTCTACTTCTTATCTGTGCCAAGTTACATAAAAATTGCTTCAATAGTTCGCGAGATAAGCCCTTCCAAATAATTTCCCCCGTTTTTTCCACATTCTCCTATTAGTCTTAGCGTGATAAAATATCGATGGCCCCAACGAATAAACGTGCAAGAGCTCTTACCCAAATTTTTTTTTTATTTTTCGTTTGCATGGACTATGATACACCTATGTAAATTTTTTTGAATTTTTTTGACTTAAAATAACGATTTTATAGCAATGTAAATCTTTATTGTACGGAAAAAGTAATAACATATATCACATTAATAATAAAACATGCGCTTATTGCAGATTATTTGTTTATTTGAGTTCACCAGAATAAACGTGTTAAAACAATCTGGCGCTCGTGTTTATCTTTTCCTTTGGGTTATAACTCTTGCACGATTATTCGTGTAAAAATGCAAGCGACTTCTACCACTAATGCCTCATTGCAGATGGCGAAACTTTGAATATATTAATCACAGCTATTCTAATATATTTTACTAACTTCTCTTGTCTTTTCTGCTTTTGTAAAGGTTATTCGAAGAGTTATTGTAAAGTTTATCACAAGAACTGCTGGTGAGTTGCCGGTCTTTTTAAGAGGGAATACGCTCTCTCCTTGAAGGTTTGCAGATCTTATAGGTCCGGAAATACTGCTAGTGACAGTTTATTCCAAATTTTACAGTGCGCGGCAGAAAGTTACGCAAAAAAAAGCACGGTGGAAGATTGCCACTCATCAAGGTTATGAGGATGGTATATTTTTAACCTGGAACGATGGCGAAAAATTGTAGGAGGTATGATTCCGAACAATTCCTCAGAGCACTCCCCGTGATACAGCCGATTGAGGATGCAGAGTGAAGCTATTTACATCTCGGCGTAATTCTAAGTGGTCCAGCCTGTTTGAAACACTATGGCAGTCAACAATTCGAGCGGCCCTTCGTTGGATACGATCCAAATGGATTTGTTGGTATTTTAGGGTCCCTGCCCAGATATGAGAACAGTATTCCATAATATTATGAGGCCGAACCTGCACCTTGTAGAGTTGCAGAAACGATGGCGTGCATTGGTCCAGACTGAAATACTGTCTCGTCTTGTTAAGAACAGAATCAGAAAAGTATCGTCTACCCCATTTAGAGACTGTCTCTTGTGAATTCTCTATTTTAGACATAAGTTCGTTTCGACTCTCGATGACATTTAGCCGAGAAATATATGGTGGAAGCCGGTAGATAGGGCATCACCTGTACTATCATCCGCATAGCAATAAATGCCATTGGAATGTAACATGTCATTGATCTGCCAAAAAACGTGTGACCTATTTGCATAAAATTAAATTCTCGGGAAGCCCATATTATGATGGAAGCTTTGATAGCAGCGCTTTGAGCCAAACCCGATCAAAGGCCTTCGCAATGTCCAAACTAACAGCCAATGCCTCTCCTCTCCACACAATCACCTGAGCCCAACGATGAGTTTGGTATGCCAAGAGATAACCAGCCAAGCGACCCATACTGTTTGTCGTGTTTGTCGCTTTGTAATGTCTGGCCGCCCAAGTATCGAAAGAGCTGATAATGGATTCCATTATCTTCGAGATGACAGAGGTTTTAGCAATTGGTCTGTAGTAGGAAGGATTTGAGCGGTCACCTTTTTTGGGGATCGAGTACACTAAAGCTGTCTTCTAAGAAGCCGGGACAATGCCAGAAGAGTAGGAGAACCAAAAACGACGCGTTAAGACCGGAGCCAACTCTGGAGCACACTTTTTCAACACAATAGGAGGGACTCCGTCAGGCCCACTCGACTTTTGGATATCAAGGGCACGCAGGGCTATTCACACTGAGCGCTGATGTAACCTTATATCCAACATGATGCCCCTGCATCGTGGTATGGTCGGCGGTTTTTATCCCAAGGTCATCAAGGGTCGAGTTTGACGCAAGGAGCTTACCCAGAAGATCGTCTTTGTATTTTGCGTCGTGGACTAACGATCCATTTCCTACTTGTAGGGACGGTAGGATCGCTTTCAAAAATACCCTTCAATAGCTTAGGCCAGAGACCAGAATTCACGGGTTCCCAAAGAAAGACACTCGAGTCTCTCACCGATACTATTGACGTGCTGTTTCTTTGCCCGATTGATCTCTCTCTTGAAGGATCTATAAGCAAGGTTGTACTCCATTTTATATGTATGTGTCCACGCATAAACGCGAGGTAGGTCAATATTTATCAGCAACAACAATAGGTCAACAATATTTTTTACTGAACCGTCAACAAGAAAATATTAGCTAACTAGACTTTCCACGCGGCCTCGCCCGCATAAATGAGAAATTTTACGGAAACCGTACATTTTCCCGCAAGAAAATAGCCTATGTTCTTTCACATCATGGTCTACTCTACATCTGTGCCAAATAACTTAAAAATTCATCCAGTAGATCGCGAGATAAGCGCCTTCAAATAATTTTCCCGGTTTTTTCTACATTTTCCTATGTTTCTTCGCTTCTATTCGTCTTAGAGTGACAATTTATAGTTTATAGCCTTCCTCGATAAATGAACCATTTAACAACGAAAGAATTTTTCAAATCGAACCAGTGGTTCCTGAGATTGGCGCGTTCAAACAAACAAACTCTTATACTTTATAATATTAGTACAGATTTACATTTTATACCATACACTAATAAGGTCGTATTACATAAATAATGAATCAACTTCTTAACACATATACGGGCTTTTATCTTTACAAACATGTAAAAGCAACAAAATATACAAGAATAAGCGTGTAAATGACCAGAGCATGGCTCAGGAGGAAAAAAATATACGTGGAATAACGATGCAACATTACACTGCACTTGTTAAAACTTCATTTATGACACGAATAAACGTGCATTGATACAATAGTGTTAACAAGTCTCATATTATTCACTAGAATAATAATTTAATATGGTTTTTCTTAAATATGTAGTAAACCGTTAATATTTGATTTTTAATAAATATATGAGCTGAAAGATATTTTTTTTACCTTTAATTTGATTATACATTATATTTGTCTATTTATTATGTAGTCAAAGTTATGTGGTTCCAAACGTTTTTTGGCTTCCTGAAAAGTTGTCTTTTTTCGATTGCACGTTTATTCGTTGGGGCCATCGATATAATTAAAGCCTATAGCCTTCCTCAATAAATGGGCTATCTAACACTGAAATAATTTTTCAAATCGGACCAGTAGTTCCTGAGATTAATGCGTTCAAGTTAGCCCTTGCAAATAATTTTCCCCGTTTTTTCCACGTTTTCCTCTATTTCTTAGCTCCTATTAGTCTTAACGTGATAAAAGATAGCCTATAGCCTTTCTCGATAAATGGGCTATCTAATACTGAAAGAATCTACAAAATCCGTTGTTTAAAGATTAAAGGGAACAAAGGGACATGAGGGAAAAAGAGCGACTTTGTTTTATTGTATATATAGAAGAAGAATATAGATTATAGATGTTATTCTAATGTTGATACCCTACACCCAATAACTCCGGGGTAGTGTGTGCGTGAGGCACCACAAACCAATTTACATTATTAAAACCACTCCTAGACCTTGAGGCTGTCCGCTCATATAGTCCTGTGTTTTACAATCACAATCGAAAATCAATGTATTGTTACTAAAAATATTATCCTCAATATACTATATAATAGTAGATTGTCTATAATTACTGAAAGAATTCAAATTAATGAGAAACTTTGTCTATGAAATAGTAGTTAGCTGCAATCAAAATAATGTCAAAGGGAACGACTCAGTTTAATTTAAACACTTCTGTGTACTTTGTATCTTCTTTGTTACTTCACCTAAGTAAAAACGATCAAGTTTGATATTAAACTTTTTTACGGGATAATTCATGACGCTGGGACGCTTGCGCATACAAGTCACAAAAAAAAAACTCTATCAGATACTTTCACAGCGAACTACATAGGTACAAGGGACACAATAAAACCCATGTTGATTGCCATAGTGTTTCAAACAGGGCCCCTTGGAATTACGCCAAGATGTGGCTTCACTCTGCATCCTCTATCGGTTATATCACGAGGAGTGCCCTGAGGAATTGTTCGGAATCATACCTCCTACAACTTTTTGTCATCGTTCCACGCGAAAAATAACTATACCATCCTCATCACCTTGATGAGTGGCAGTCTTCCACCGTGCGTTTTTCGCGTAACTTTCTGCCGCGCACTGTAAAACTATTGAATGAACTGTCACCAGTAGTATTTCCCGACTAATACGACCTTCAAGAAGAGAGCGTATTCCCTCTTAAAAGGCCGGCAATGCACCTGCAGCTCTTCTGATGTTGCGAGTGTCCATGGGCGACAGTAGTTGCTTTCCATCAGGTGAATCGTTGGCTCGTTTGCCCCCTTATTTTATAAAAAAATAATTAGTATTATCACTTTGTTTTGTTCCATACTGTAGATATTTTTTTAATAATAATTTGATAAGTGGTCAAGAAGGATAATGATTTCTTAAGTTTTCGCGAGTATCACTCATGATATTATAAGGTTTAAACAATGCAACTTACCCCTTCAAGATGCAGGAATCTACAAACTCGACTGTGATTGTGGCCTCTCTTATATAGGGCAAACCAAAAGGGCCATCAAAACCCGTATCAAGGAACACATTGCAGATGTCAAACACCGTAGGAACACCAAGTCCGCAATTTGTGAACACACACTGGATCAACCTCGCCATTACATAAGATTTGATAAGCCACAAGTACTGGCAAAAGAAGCAAGATACCGCCCAAGAATGATACGCGAGGCCATAGAAATTAAAAAACACCCTAATTTTAACCGCGAAGATGGTTTGGTGCTGCCATCTAGCTGGGATCCAGTGATAAACAAACTAAAGCACAAATCTAGGACACCTCGGCTTCAAGACACTGTGAGTTCGTTCTGCGTAGATCGGAACGCAAACAAAAGTGCAAGCGCTGTTTCACGCCGGTTTTCTGTGAGAACGTGGTATTTCTCCGGTCGAGCCGGCCCATTCAACGAAAAACTTTCGACATATAGCAGCAGGTGACGGTTACAACTTTTACTGGCCTAAACAACAACAATAGCAACAATGTGTCGCGACACACACCGACATTTTGTGGTCGCAACTCCACACATTAGGGACACATTAGTAAACTACAATAGGTATTGTAGTTTACTAATGTGTAACCAGTATAATTTCTTAATATAGTATATACTTAGTGCAAAAAATTCACGACAAATTGTGTTTAATTCTAATATTATTAATTATGTTCAACCTAGATTTCCACCATTACAACCGACAGTTTAATCAATTACATAATATAATATTATAGATGTGAAAGCGTGTCTGTCTATCTGTTTGATACCTCTTATCGCTCAAACCACTAAACCAATTTTTCTGAAATTAGGTATGGAGATACTTTGAGTCCCGGGAAAGAACATAGAATACTTTTTATTCAAAATAAATAAACGGTCTCCGCATGATAAATGAATTTTGGTGAAACGGAGTAGCGGGCGTCATCCAGTATTAATTTGAAAAGTTCAAGTAATTGAACGAAGTTCCTTATCGCGCGTTCGGCGTAAAGAAGACTAGGCTAGACAGAACGATATTTGACCTCGACACTTTTTTATTAGTACCTGCATGGTAGGGGCAGAGGGCGTTGATAGTATTCCTGTGTGCCAACTAGATGACGTTTTTTGAGAATAAACAGCGACGCGTTGTTAGTATTCCTGGGCGTCAATTATAGATGGCGTTTTTTTAATTTTTTTTTTGTGTGTATAATAATATGTATACAGGTTATTTGAATAAAAGAAATAGCTTCGTTCCATTCGAGTGTCCCTTGACACTTCTTAATTTTTTTTTATCTAATCTGCTTACCTCTAGCGCTCAGAGGCATCACCAGCATAGATAGTAAACAAAAAGTTGTGTTCGACCTTTGACAACGTTTCTGTCAATATTCTGATGTAACGTGCGCAACGTGTCGGATATTAGTACGATATTAATTACTGTATGTGCCAGTAGCGCGCCCTGCTCTAACCATTGCGGAATATTATAATTTTATCTACAAATCTAACTCTACACCATCCCATATAGGTTAACTATACTTTTTCAATATTCAGTAGTTTCGGCTTAAATAATTAACAAACATACCGCGAAACATGCCAACTTTGCCAGCTTTTTTCTAATAATTTTAATTCTTGTAAAAAAAATGTATGGAAGTGTCAGTTTTTTTTTTTTTTGTTCTCCGCAACTACAAGGCTTCATGTGCAGGTGTAGGAATGTCAAAAACATTACTTCTGTTCATTTAATTATGTTTGTGATTGATTTTCATGTCGGGTAAAGTTACCTGGACTTGTAGCCAACATTGCCCATCTTGATTTTTCACGTAAATATGAACTTTGCGCAGGTGGCATCAAAATCCAATGAAAGAATTTTGAAAAAGATGACGTTTACTATAGACATTTAAACGATATCGCGAATAATATCCTACTAAATTGACTGGGCAATGTTACCCTTACATTTTTTTCCTTTTCCATACAATTTGCATTTTGGTCTGTAAGAGTACTAGGGCTGCCACATGTCTATAAAATTACTTAATCATCTTTTACATTATTATCAGGAATATATTATAAATATTAAATTGCTTCTGCTTATAATTATAAACCCATTATCATCATTATATTATTTGGCTGGCTGAGCAAGGCATACAGAAATAAAAAATGGCATCGATTTTTAGTAAAGTATTTAAAAATGTCCGATTTGACAACCCTAAGGATTTTCTGATACCGGGCAATATTGTCAATCGATGATCGGAACACTGCTGGGTTAGTTTGCCCACCATCATAAGTTTTATTATATAATTCCCTGATTAATTACATTGTCACTATAATACTCTATAGATATTATTTTATAATATATCAAAAGCAAACTAACCTGTGGTTTCACCATCACGCACAATTTACTCACAAATCTGCACCACAATTTGCCCGCAAAAATACGTACCGTTTTTCAGAAGTTCCAACAAGTTACTGAATAAAGTTAGCACTACGGGGTATTGTCAATGTTATCAGTCATATAACCTATTTTCCGCCGAATTAAATAAATATTGCCATAATATTAAAATACCTCAGTACATCAAAGATTTGCTTAAGAATGGATCTTAGGGGTCATTCTATTCTACAGCGAAAAATCTGTTACTTGACAAAAAAGTACTTTTAACAACCTTGTAGAGTTCGTCTAAGCCGAAATGACGCGCCCCACCTCTGCATTTACACACACAAGCCCAACTCAAATATGGACGCAATAATAATAATAATAATAATAATAATAATGCTTTATTTCAGGCAATCAAATACAGCCCATATGAATTATTAACAATTTTTTAACTTACAAATTTACATTTTTTTTTAGTTTTTATTATTAGTAACAATTTTTCCTTAAACTTATGTTAGTAGGTTAGTTGATAATTAATTATTTATAATTTTTATTACTTAATTTTAATTGCTCGATACTACATAATTAAATAATTATCATGCACCGTGCTACAGGCGCATGAAGCCAAATCCAGTGCCTGAGCAGTGCAGAGTCCCACCTGTCCGCAAACGCCCTCAGGATGCTGTTGGTGCTGTCCCGACACCTCGCCATCAGTGAGGCGCTACGCTTCCTGATTATGGCAAAAAAGTCATCTACATGCGCCTCGGCCAGCATGCCCGACGCACTGCAAAATTTCGGCAGCCCCATCAGCACCCTGAATGCGTTATTGTACTGTACTCTCAATGCATTATATGACCTCTGCGTATAGCTGGTCCACAGACTACACGTGTAAAAAGATTGGCAGTACGCTTTAAACAAAGTAACTTTAACGTCTCTGCTACAGTGTGTAAATCTGCGGGCCAGCATATTACATCTGACTGCTAATGCCCTTTTCTCACGCTCCATATCTAGATCATCCCGAAGAGTATCGGTGACCCAATGACCTAGGTACTTAAATTTGCTAACTCTTTTAAGTGGAGTGTTACATAGTTTTATAGGTACATTCGTGTCATAGCATTTTGTACCTGACTTGAAAACCATGTACTCACTCTTCGTAGCATTATACCTAAGTCCGTGGGCCTCTAAACATGCTATTATAATTGGTCGCTCAGTTGCTTAGATACTATACTTGCTAAGAAACGTTATTCTCGGATTTGTTGTCCAACTAGTTTAGTTAATGTTAAACGCGCGAGAGGAGAGGACGTATTGTTTCATACAATGACACGGCGCTGCTCGATAGCGCGAGCGTTATCGGATTTATTGCCCGACTAGTCAACCGTCTTGTACACGAGAGAGATCGTAGTTTACTAATAAATCGATGCTCCCACACAGATGAAGTGTTGTTGTTAATATTTGCACTCACACATTTAAATAGACTAATTAAGTAGTGGGGCGCGTCATTTCAGTTTAGACAATCTCTATCAATAAATTTATGAGTGTAAATAATAGTAACCGGTGTGAACTATAACATTATAATACTTTTAAGTATATAAATCAGCATTTTCTTAGTAACTTGATAGCTCAAAGTACCCAAACGTCACGCCTGTTATCTATTACTTTCACACCTTAGCACATTGGGGAACTTAAAAAAATACTTCTTAGAAACAATATTTTAGTGTTATAGTTAAAATAGTATTGAAATATAGTTGGCTTTATGATTTAATGAGCATATTCTTTTTCTGAAGTACAGGCACGTTTTTATTCTTGATTCTACTCCTGTTACCAAAATTTCAGTCATTTCTGTTATCAATTGTAATTTGTAAAAAAAAATATAGCGACACATTTAATTTCAAATAAATTTTGCACATAGGCAGCACTAATCAACTTATACTTTCTATATTAGAAACAAAGAGTTTGATTATTTCTTTCGTTTTTTCACAAAAGCAAAATTTGTTCGTGATTTTTCCATTGGTTGAGATCGCTCATCACTTCTGCTAAGTCTGTAAAAAGTTAATTACTTTGTTAAATATTGTAAAAATTCTTTGTTTACATGTATTCTTAGTCCTTTTATTGTAAAACATAAATAAAACTAAGTTAAATTTAACCATTTAAAAATAAAATAAAGATTATTTGAGTTTTATCATTTCTGTTATCATCACTTCTGTTAACTAGGTGACTGATCACAGAAATGACGTTTTTCTTATTAAAATATAGTAAAGTTAATACTTTTTGTTATTTATTCTGTATAAAACATGTTAATTTTACTAAATTTATAACATTTTTGTCAAGTTTTTTTTTCAATTACAAGAAGTTTTAAGTATCTAAATTGTTGATTAACATTATTGATAAATTGTTGATAAATTGTTGATAACAGGAATAATCATTTTGATGATAGAAGTTATCATTTCAATATTCTTACAGTGTTTTATTTAACTTATAATAAAATTTACAACTTTTTTTATTTTTTATTTTTTGTTAGAAAAGATAATAAAAAGATAGAAAAGTGACTCAAAAGTATAGGCCATCAAACGACAACAATCCTAGAGCAAATAAAATCCTGTGATTCCTCAGACGAAACAAATTTTTGATCAATATTTTTTTCTTAAAGCGTTGTAAAATGACATACATTTCTTTAAAAACATATTTTTCGGAAGTTTCTTATGTTGCATTATTATAGATTTTTAAAAATTATTTTGTAGATACCCATTTTGTTGTGATATATTATTATATTATGTTTAATGTAGACCGTATTTTTTAAACGGTTTTTAA
This sequence comes from Polyommatus iphigenia, assembly GCA_963422495.1. NCBI lineage: Eukaryota > Metazoa > Arthropoda > Insecta > Lepidoptera > Lycaenidae > Polyommatus > Polyommatus iphigenia. Next base: position 8,278,308 of record OY730184.1, read on the forward strand.
CAAATTCTTAATTTCGATCAAAATAAATAATGGCTAAAAATGAATTTAATTAAATAAATCAAATATTTTACAATATTTAGTAAATAAAAATAACCCATCGTATTGATAACAGAAGTGGTGCATCACTTCTGTTATCATAACGATATAAATTTTTTTCTCTGATAATTTTAGAGCTTTGCTAAATCTGTTTTTTACTATCGCTAATCTACATTACAGGTTTTAAATATGCATCAGAATTATCGTTATAAACGTTTACAATTAGGATTTATTTTGATGTTCATCACTCCTGTTAGGCACAGCGTCATTTCTGTTATCAAGTAAAAACTTAAATTATTGATTTTTTAAACAATTATGGGCAAACAATCTCTGAAACTATTTTTAATAGTTTTATTACATTATAATTAATAATTTTAAATAATATAAATGTTGAATTTCACCAATTTTTTTTGGTTTATTTTTTTCGGCTCAATACTAGAATGGCCCTTAGGGCAAAGTTATCCTATGTGGCAAAGTTGGCATGTTTTACCGGTACACACTCAGAAACTTTAATTACGTTGGGTAAAAATAATCGGCCAAGTGCGAGTCGGACTCGCGCACAAAGGGTTCCGTACCGTTATAGAGGAAAAATAGGCCAAAAATTGTGATTTTGTATGGCAGCCCCGCTTACATTTTTATTTTATTTAAATATAATTATTTATTATTGAAGAAGACATATTAACTAAGGACTTTATACAAATTTCAAGTGCCTAGCAGTTGCCATTATTGTTTGCGAGCAAAAAAGGCCAAAAAAATCACGTTTGTTGTATGGGAGCCCCCCTTTAATTATTAATTTATTTGGTTTTTAGTATTTGTTGTTATAGCGGCAACAGAAATACACAATCTGTGAAAATTTCAACTCTCTAGCTATTACCGTTCTTGAGTTACAGCCTGGAGACAGACAGACGGACAGACAGACGGACAGACATCGAAGTCTTAGTAATAGGGTCCCGTTTTTACCCTTTGGGTACGGAACCCTAAAAAAAATTGTGAGTTCATTTTATTTTATTATGTACTTCATTCAAGAAGTGTCCTTATATCCATACTAATGTTATAAATGCGAAAGTGTGTCTGTCTGTCTGTCTGTTACCTCTTCACGCCCAAACCGCTGAACCGATTTTGCTGAAATTTGGCATGGAGATTGATGATACTTTGAGTCCCGGGAAAGGACAAAGGATACTTTTTATCCCGGAAAAATGTACGGTTCCCGCGCGATAAACGATTTTAGTCACAACTGCAGGCGTCATCTAGTAGTAAATACATTACTTTTTAGTTTATTTTCTATTAGCAAAACACTGACAAGTTGAAAATCACCAGATTAAAGTGACTTCCTTCGTAGATACACTACGTATTACTTTCAACACAAGTTTTATACAGAAGGTAAACGGTATTTTTATATGAAATGGACTCTTTGTACGATATTGAATAGGGAACCTTTTCGACGAGCGTTTCAAATATTTATACTTTTACTGTAACTTAGAAGCTTTGGGCGTAGCTTTTATATGAGTGTAATTGATGGTTGGGCATTACATAACCATGACTGGCTACAAACATTATCTTCTATTGAAAGGCTAAAATCCGCAATTGCCGTACCAAAAAGCATTTCCGTCTTAGATATGGAAATATTTGAACTCCATATTATACAAAAAATTGAAATAAATAAATAAATATTCTGTGTGTGTGTGTAATCACTATTAAAACTACTTTTTACTGTTTATTACTATTAAATCCTTCTCAGCGGTAGGATGACGATTTTGATGAAATTTTTGTGTCTTCAAGTAGATTCTAAATAAATTCAATTATATTAAAGACTTGTATAGTGTATACTAATAAACGTCCGTCAGGTGCGTTTATTTATTTTTTCGTAGTCTTAAATTGATGTATGTAAAGTATTTCTTAGTATCTTTATTGTTTCAAGTTTCTGGCATTTTTAATCATTTTAATGGCCTGAAAATCGCATCTTACAAAATAACGTCGCAGTTACGTCAAACCTCATTCTTCGAAACTCGATGTTTTCCATCATCTTGAAAACACGGTAACATTACCTGGAAAAAATAATATTATATTAGAACACAATATAATTATTTACATTCAACATTCATTTCCCTCTTGAGTCTAGAGCAAAACTAAAATTAAAAACCCAACCTTGATCACACTGAATATTTAACATAGATAGTAACCGACCTCAGGCCAATTTTCGGTTTCAAATAAAGCAAAAATCTATTTTTATGGCAAGGCTCTGATAAGATTTTAATAACATACTTATCAAACCCGTTAAATGATTTTAAAACTGACGTTTCAGAAATTAACCGTTCAAAACCTGCTGCGAAAACTCGGCTACGACCCATAACCACAACCGAACGTTACATTATGACATATATTTTGTGGCTTATTTTTATAAAATTAGCGACAATAATAAGTATAATGTAATATGTAGGTTCCTCTGGTCGTTGACCTCAGAATTTGTTTTTCTGTTTCAAACATTTCCATCTCACAAGGACGCTGTAATGGTATGCTAACGAGTTCATCGGAACAGAAGAAAATTGTACGATAATTGATGTTTATTTGTATCCGAGCAACATTTACATAATATTTTTGTTTGTGGGAAAAATTATTATTTATTTTACGCTTGCTTTCGTCCGTCGTCGGTTCACTTGCGGAAATATACATAATATTATATAGTGACCCACGCAAGTCGTAAAATTTTCTGCGAAAAAAGTATATAAATTGGTCAGTAGTTTTAGTACCTACTGATAACTCAAAGAAACAAACATTCCCTCGAAATCATTTAAACCGTATTATTATGTTATAGACTAACCTAAAATTATAAATATTTGATTTTTTTGCTGTCGTTGAATTCGTTGAATCGTTGAATATACGTATTTTATGTAAGTTCATTGTATTTGCTCATGTGGCTTCGTCACTTAAAAGGAAACCAACCAAATGCTTGGTTGGTTGAGAAGAAAAATAATTGTATAAAAATGGTCGTTATAAAATAACAATTACTTATGTTACTAGCTTTTTCCCGCGGCTACACAAGTGAAAAAGTGTTTCTGGCATACAAGACGTGTTGATCACTTTGTTTAGACATGAAGATTTGAAGACATGAGTGTATGAAATGGGTAACTAAAAAATGGCAGTTTTTTGCATCAACGGAGGCTATAGAACTAGAAAAATGATTTCAAATGGATTATATCACAGACATAGATGAAGATAGATAGACCGCATGTGTATGTAGTTCGCGTGCCATATCGCATTCCCAAACGACGAGCGATGCTCGTCTTTCGAAAGTCTGTTCCTTAGTCTTCAATTCAATTCATACAATTCATAGTAGTATAGATAAATGTGTAATGGTACTACAAAAAAATACATATTTTTCACAGATTTTAACTAAAATTAAAATTTAAAACTGAAAAATGTCGGATGTCCACATAAAGTGGACGATTCCATGAAACGTGAAAAAATAAATTTTACAAAAAGCTCGCTTCAAAGCATTACATAACTTTTTCAATTACATATGCGTAACAGAAAAAACTTTTATTAAAAGCTTAACATGTTTGCTCACTTTAATATTAGCGTAAAATTCAATGCTTTGATTTTGGGCTTTGTGAGTAAGTTCCTACATAAAATTTTACACAAATTGAGGCTTTAATTTTATAAAAATTTATAGAAAAACTAGTGTTTTTATGTATTCAATACTATAGTTGATGCATGCAACACAAAATGCAACGTTTCACGCGCGATAATTCACTTTCTGTGCAACGGCGCAGAAATTCGTTTTTCCATTCTAAATTTCAGCAAAATCGGTTCAGCGGCTTGGGCGTGAAGAGGTAAGAGACAAATAGACAGAGGCACTTTTGCATTTATAATATTAGTATATGGATTAATAACGTCTGCATGGTCCAGTGGTCTAGAGCATCGCTCTTGACTGGAGGCTGGAGCTGGAGGTCGTGGGTTCGATTCCCGCGTTGGAAACATGTTATTTCCAAGTTTAGTTAGGACAATGCAGGCTGATCACCTGATTGTCTGACAAGTAAGATGATCCATGCGTCGGTTGGATGGAGGGATGATGGATGGATGTAAAAAGTCGGTCTTGCGCCTGATCTCTCGCCAGTCGTGTCGGTCTTCCGTCCCACTGGGTTATGAGAGTGAAAGGAATAGAGAGTGCTTTTGTGTACTACGCACACACTTGGCCACTATAAAATTACTCCTGCGTAACTGACCTGGTTTCAATGAATTCGGCCACCGTCACCGAAACCGGTGTGGGGAGTATTATAATGATAAATTTTAGAAAAATTAAAATAAATAAGTAGTCAGGAATAACACGCTCATACTTGTCTGAAACCAGAATAAACTACCACTTTGATTAAGTTAAGTCGTTTTAATTATTGCGTTAAGTATAATTAATAAGATTGTTAATTGCCCCGCCGAAGCCCCTTTGTAAAATAGTAATGAGTACTCTGCTATAAATTTTCTTTATAATTAAATTCTCGGGAAATCCTTAAGGTATAAAAAGACCTTCACAAACTAATCTTAATTAATTAATAAGCAATAATAACGTTGTCCTCGCTTCTATAATTTGTGTATTAAAATTCGTATAAATTGGTAAACTCCGTATCTAAACAATAAATACACCGGATTTTAAAATGGGCCTGCCTAACAGGTGACTACTCGAATATCCATACTAATATTATCAATGCGAAAGCGTGTGTATCTGTATTTTACACCTTCACGCTTAAATTACTGAAGCGATTTCGATGAAATTTGGTATACAGATACTTTGAGTCTCGGGAAAGCGCTGTACCAATTTCGATGAAAGTTATGCAGATACTGTATTTAAGTGTCGGGAAAGGACATAGAACAGTTTTTATCCTGAAAAAGTGTACGATTCCCGCGCGATAAACGAATTTTGGCGCTGCGTAGTTGCGGGCGTCATCTAGTTATATAAAAAAAATAAAAACTTTTTGTTCAAACCATTAATGAAACAAATGAGTTGACAAAGGTTACAAAGAAAGAGGAAAAAAAACAGTTCTAAATGGCGGCCTTACTTCTGGAAGCAGTCTCTTCCAGGCAACCGTAAATACTAAAGTTTAAACTAATTTATACTGGTAGCGTCACAACGAAGTAAAAGAAGGGATCCTAAGCTAGGCCTTAGGGTAAAAAGAATATTATGTGAATGAGAACACTCGACAATATTTTAAGAGTGACTCATTGAGTCCTGTAGCGAGCGATCTTGACGCCTCCTACTTGAGCTTTGTTTGTAATTTCTGGAAATATTTATCTTATTGGCGAATGGTTGTCGCATGACACGCGTGATATTTTATCTAGAATTTTTTACAAACCATACACCCCTATTACGATTTGCGATACGCTGCAATACACACTCGTGAAATATCGTGACACTGTATTACGATAAATATATCACAATTCACGATAAAATTTATCGAGTGTATATATTTTATCGTGACTATTTGGTGCTTAGGCTTAGGGTCTTAAAAATATTTCTGGTGACCAAATTATACCCAATACAAAGATCCACATGTAATTGACGTTTTGGCGCATTGACGTCAGCAACAGGCAAAATGACACTCGACGCCAGACATGGACAGAAGGGCGTGAAACTTTTTACAACATGGCAATTATAATTATTCTGCTTTATGCTACACCAAAAAACAGTATTTTAAATCGGTAAGACTCCGATTTTAGCCACGGAGTAGAAAATATATTATTTTATATTATACTTAGACCAAAACCTTAACTATACATAATATTTAAGTTACGCCGACGTTACGTAGAATGTGAAACCATATCTGATTCTTTGTAACAATAAACCTGTGTTGACGTTCCTTTGTGTCGATACGTCTACTATATACTTACCTATATCTTGTTTACTGGAACAGTCACCATAATATTACGCACCATACCATTATATTACGAAATATAAGGTTGCTTAAACCAGAGAGTTTACACTTAGAGTAATATATTTGAGTTTCGACTGAAACTAAAATATAAAGCTACTTAGCTTTCTCACATTCTGACTCACATAAGTTAAATCATAATGTTTCACGTATTTTTAAATAATGTCATCGCTAACGAGACAGGCGCTCGTCTAATATAATATGCCCTTAAAAGGGTATATAATACATACAAGCTCCGCGGATGATTAACGAAACTCCTAATTGAAACAACGTGGCGTCCTTATAAATAATTACCATGCGAGGGTCAAAGTAATTAAGGTTAGAAACATTATCTATTAAAAGTTTTCGCGGTGATTAGATCAGAGGTCAAGAACTGTGTGAGCCGAACTCCGCTCCGATGAACTTACAAAATAACTTATAATTCGACCCTTGTAAGACTTTATGAGCCGTAAAATTTAATTAATTAGAACTAACTGAGTCACAATTTAAATCTTTACAGTAGATCTTGAAACCGATTATACAATATACAGACCGCCAGAATAAAGCGCACGCACGCGTTGTTTGATGTTTCAGATCACTTGAAGTAGCAAGTAGCAATCACAGTGCAATTTTAAGATACTCAATCGAAAAACTGATATCACTCTCTGATTTGAAGCTAGTTAATTTCTTAAGATACGGATGAGTTACTCTGCTGTACATAAATTGTGTCCGAGTTGTGAAACTAATCTGCCTGATAGCTCGATCAGATACAAAATTAATAAATTTGAAATTTAATATTTCTGTGGCCACACCATTAAGTTTAGTTACCGCCACTTAATAAATATAAGTCAACAGTACCTGAAAAAGCTGCTGACGAGCTTTAATTTACTTTACTTTCACTTTTTTGGTCCAGAAATGAAGTCCAACAACAAAAGCTACTACAGAAGTTTATTGCCGATATAAATGAGATAGCATTACAACTGCTAAGGTTTTGCTAAAATACTCGACCTGATAAATAGAGGTTTATTACTCAATACTACGTCTTCATTAAGGACGCTCGGATCGGCCCAAAACCGACTGTTATGTTGCTAATCATGACGATCAATCTTGCTAACGAAGATCTGATGATCCATCACTAAAGTGGGATTTACCAAACGATCGCTAATTTTCTTTGCTTGGTAATGAGTTGTTATTAGTAGCAAACGATTGCAATTTTTTCTCTAGATTTTAATCTATTAAGATAGGAAGATGACGTTATGAAAAGTTTTAAGACCAAATATTATTATATCTATGGACGTTTTACGCCACGTTAGTCTGGCCCTGTGGTAAGTACCTGAAGGAATTGTGTTACGGGTACCAGACAACGGAAATATATTTAATAATTTTATACTATACTTACATATTATATTTAAGATTTTTATTATATTATACTCAAATTTAATACTGCACATCCATGACCCAGGAACTTTGAAAACTTTTTTGTTCCGTCGGCGGGATTCGAACCCGCGACCACGCCACACCCGCCACACGCTCTTAACCAATAGCTATGTCCACACTGTGCATTTTTTTGTTCATTAAGGGCATGCATCATAATTCATAGCGCAGTCAACAGCGAACGTGAGGCATGCCCGCGACGCATGCCCTCTGACTATATCCAAAACATTCGCTTTGATCTTTAATTACAGTTGGCATTGCATTCGTTGACGCATTCAATTATTGAATGCGCCAATACGAAAGTTGAATGAAAGAAGATGACGAAACTTGAAGATGAAAGTGCACAGTGTGGACATAGCTATTGAGCCACAGAGGTCGTCAAATTGAGTGATAAATCGTAAACAACATTTCTAATGGAGTCTACCCTTTCACTTAAAATATAATATTACAGTAAAGAATGGTAATGCTTACTTAAATACAAACTTTAAATAAGGTTTCCAGGACGGGAAAACTATTGTATTAACGCCCATTAATACAATAGTGCCAAGTTATGCTCTCCAACGCGCAAACAATAAGAGCATGATTTAAACGCGATTAAGAATCTATCCCTGAGACCGGGTGGCCGCTGAATAATTCATTGATAATCAAAGTTGATAAAACTTGGAATTTGCATTGACGCAGGAGCTGCAAGCGAAACTTCCAATGGTTTACTTAATCATTTACCCCTGACCTATTTACGAAAATATATAACGGTGCGTCCACATTTGTATCATTTGCGCGATCAGATCTCCGATCAGATCTCCGTCGCGATCATCGCGCCGTATCAAGTATGCGTATCATAGTGTGGACGCCTATTAGATCATTCTGCCGATCATGCGAGTATTTGATACGGCATGTATTAGACACGCGGTTAATAGCGATCGGGACGTATCATGATACGCGTATCATTTTGACACGCTTCGATGATACGCGACGGAGATCTGATCGGGGATCTGATCGCGCAAATGATACAAATGTGGACGCACCCTAAGGCTTTGTCCACATCTGTATCATGATCGCGTATCAAATCTCCATTGCATAGCATCGAAGCGTATCATGATCGCTAGTGTGGACGCAAAATGATCGCGATCATCGCATACATTTCTAGCGATCATGATACGCTTCGATGCTACGTGACGAAGATCTGATACGCGGTCAAGACATAGATGTGGACATAGCGCGATAAGTTTTCGAAGTGAATTAATAAGGGAACCAATTTTTTGAGCAGTAATTTAAATATTTGAGATGTTATTATGATCAGTTGAAAAAAATATTGAGCAGTTATTTAATTTTATAGCGGTTGATTAATTATTGTGACTGTAAAACATGGACAGTAATAAAAAAACAATCGAGCGGTAAAAATGATGGAATGAGCGGTTCGATAACGACTTAACAGAAGGCCTACTTGACCACGGATACGGAAGCGGGGGGACGGGGGGCGCAGCCCCCCGCTAAAACAAAAATAAACACAATCCAGAAAGTCCAAGAGTGGGTTAGGTTAGGTTAGAACTTAGACCACAACACAGAGGGAGCCGAGCGAGCGCAGCGAGCGTGCTGCGGCAGCAGCCGGCGACCATCTTATACTTTCGCTTTATAACGGTACGGAACCCTTCATGGGTGAGTTCGACTCGCACTTGGCCGATTTTATTATATTTATTTAACCACCTCATTGTTTAAAGAACTGCTTAGAATGATATATCTTACTGACAAATTCCGATTTGTTACTGCCCACACGTAACCGCTCATTCATTAATTTTTACCGCTCATTTAATTATTTTACTGTTCAATAATGTTTAATTTGATTATTTTTTTACTACTAATTTTTGTTTATTTTACTGCTTAGTTTTAACTGCTAAACTAGTTATTGAACATGACGTCATTTATAATTTTTAACTTACCAAAACTGAAATTTACAACTGCCCCTTTAAATCAGTGCCAATTAATAATACATATTATCTCGATTCAGACTTTAGTGAGACCTATTTAATAGAATAGAATAGAATGATTTATCATAAATGTCGTAAAGAAGGTACTTAATTAAAAATGTCCTTGATTTGTGAATTACTGGGTGCACATTTTGTCGGTACGAAAAAAGGTTAGAATAGAAAGTATTATTATTCTGGTGTCTGACAATAAACAATTATTTATACGAAAAAAATATTCCAGGCCAAACAAAAATATTTTACAGAGTTTGAATAAAATTAGATTGTAACTAATAAGTTATTACAACATTAATTGCTTAGCACTTACCTTATTTTATCTCCTCAGGGACGTTATTTGAAAATGGACATTCTCATTGCGTATTAAGAGCCCAATGTTGCCATGTTTAATGAGAAAATCCCGCCGGAGTGGAGTTACGCTTTACGCTTTACGCTTAAATTGGTATTTTTCGTCGTTCGGCCAGATTTATTGCAGTAATTATTTCTTACTACCCGCAGCTGTTTCATCTCGAGGAAACGGATTTTTAACTCTCATCCAGCCAAATTATATTTTATTTATTGAGTTGTTCTAATCGGCTAGACGTGCCGTCTCAAAATTCAGAACTAATGAGTCTTTGAAAAATATCGTGGCGTCAAAAGTAAATTAATTATTTTGGCATTGAAAAATGGCTCTGTTTTATATCAAGTATGAAAAATAGCAGGTCCTTAATCTAATGCTTTTTTACCCAAGATGTATTGTAAGATATAACGATAATATTAAGCTATGATATTTACCGTTATTCTCAAGCGCATAAAGGAGAGCTTCACATTTTGCCGCGATAATAAACGTCATATTCCATGCCATCCTTCCTCATGGTCTGTACCTGTGCCTTCTGCCTTTAAACCAGTTTAGTAGTTTATTATAATAAAAGATTTAAATCGCTTTAATTGAATTACAAAAATATATTAGTTATTGTATAACTCTTAGGTCGCATCTTGAAGTTCTAAGTAGATGAAGTCTATAAAATTTTGTTTACGTAAGACATTAGTTGAAAGCTCAAAAGTTAACTATCAGTATAAAAGCTTTTCAGGAGCTTCGAAGTTCAAATGCTTTCAACGACATTCGCGAGCATAAAGTAACTTGTGACAGCAATATTATCGATCATAATATAACGCCTCCGTGGTCCAGTGGTTTAGAGCGTGGCTACTGGCTCTTAACTCGGAAGTCGTGGGTTCGATTCCCGCGTTGGAAACATGTTGTTTCCAAATTTGGTAAGGACAGTGCAGGCTGATAACCTGACTGTCTGACAAGTAAGATGATCCATGCGTCGGACGGGCATGTAAAAAGTCTGTCATGCGCCTGATCTCTCGCCAGTCGTGTCGGGTCTTCCGTCCCACTGGGTAATGAGAGTTAAGTAATAGATAGTGCTCTTGTGTACTGCGCACACACTTGGGCACTATAAAATTATTCTGCGTAACTGGCCTGGTTTCAATGAAACCAGCCACCGTCACCGAAACAGGTGTGGGAGTTATTATATTACTATTATCGATCATATTACAGCACGTAGCCTTCAAATTACCTGATATGGGTCACGGCACGCCCACCATTAAATTTGAACCCCATTAGCACACCGCTACTTTGCATAACGCTTACACGTGGACGTTATTGAGTAGTCTGGCTTTTTGAATAGGAAAAATCCTCGAATTGTTATACAAACTTCTTTTCGGAAGTCGATGAAAATCTTTTAAAATAATCATCACTTATATTTATTATTAATTACTAAACTACAATTAAATGAAGATTTTGACATGAGCCCCATACATTCTAATATTATTATGTCAAACTTTTCATATCATTACAGCTACTAAATTAATATTCCTCTCTGTGCTGTAGTTAGTACCTATTGTAAAATCTAACATAATATTAAAAATTACGTAAAAGTCAGTCCGTCTGCTGTTCTACCTTATTACTACTCCAAACTTCTTCCGCTGATCTGATTTCGTTCTAATTTGGTGCGGTGATACTTTTTTCTTAAAAAAAAGTTGGTGCTATTTCCGAAAAAAAAATTGTTTCCGCGTGATAAATGAATAGCTTTAGTGCAAGCCATGGACGTATAAAAAAAGGCGGACGGAGTCCCGCCACACACAGCACTGTGTCCTCAGAGTGGGCCAGGCTGACTGCATGTACACGGTCCGCACGCACACATTCTTACGCTAGTCCGGCCATTTGACAGGCGATAAGGATGTGTGCGTGGCCGACTCTGAAGACACAGTGCTGTGTATAATAAGACTCCGTCCGCCTTTTTTTACGTCCATGGTGCAAACAACATTTTTATTAGTTATAGTTGATTACTTTGCTCTTTTAAAATAATAAATTCATAAGTTTACCAGAACTGCGTTTCCGCCAACGCAAGCGATCCCCAGCAAAATTTCGGCTTTTTAACTATAAAGCTTCCCGTAAAAATATCCACGGCTAAAAAGCCCGTATTGCCTTAAGCGGGGCTTTGTCACAAACACAAAATAAATGCATTTATGCATTATTATAGCCAAGCTATTTTAAAATAAAATATGATAAGCAATACATTATTATTATTTCATTGTCCTTGGAGGTACTTTAAGTTTTTGTTATTTTTTACTGTATCATTTTTTGGGACTGGGATTTTTTTAAAGTTTTAATGCTATAAACTCGTTTGGAAATTAAATTTTGTATACTGATTAGTGATTTATATTTATTCCATTTAAAACCAAATTATACGCAAGAACAGCGGAATAATGATAAGGAAGAGTGCGCAGGACAGATCAGTAAATGAATTCCACTGTATCTGATGCTTCATTCAGTGCTCATTATAGAAATCGTATATTTTTCTGCGATAAAAACTAGGTCCTTTGCGTGGACTCAAAGTATTGTCATACGAAATTTCATAAAAGCGGCAGTTTAGCTTTTTACACGAGAAAAGTTTGTACTGACGAATTCACACACATACAGACAGACAAATTTTCGCAAAATACGTAATTAGTACGAAATCTATGGATATTATAATAGATGGGATACCAAGGTAACATTACGTACCTGCGAGTACATTCGAGTAACCTACTTGACTATTACAATACTTTACAGTTATAAATTATTATGAAACCTTTAAAATCAAAAGAAAACAAACAATTAAACAACGGTTAACCACGTTACAAAAGGCCTTTTAGTTCGTGTAAATCACAATGTTACTCGGTATTGAAACATTGTATGGAAATTGGACACAATAAAGAAACCTTTTATTCGAATATAATTTAAGAAAGTGCTTTTATAATTTCTCTAGCGGAAAAAACTCGGTTGTGTTTCTGGGACCTTTGATTTTTACTTTGAGCTTAAATTAAATTCCCGGTTCCCCTCAGACTTGTGTCAGCTTTTATTTATTGGACCGTGATAAATACTACTGTACAGAGCAAATCTTAGATGAGTCATCAATTACAGGTAATTTGTAATAAAGATTAATAAAGATATTTTTGAGTGAATTATAATAGCAAAATCAAGGAACAGATTTGAGAGAAAATTTTAAGCTTGCTCTATAATCTATACCAGGGTTTCTCAAAGTGGGGTACGCGAACCCCTAGGGGTTCGCGACAAGACTTACGTAATGGTGGCTTGATAACTGGAAGGCACGCGCGGCACTCTTTTAGCACTTTGTGTGTTTCATTAGTTAGTAAGGGGTTCGCTGTCACCTGGAAATTTCAACAAGGGTTCGTGGAGCCAAAAGTTTGAGAAACCCTGATCTATACCAACTTGACAAGCGCATCTTTATAATTAACGCTGGCTTTCCACGACAGCGTTCTTCAGCTTCAGTTTAAAATAATGCGTCCAATCTTTTACTGTAGAGTAATAATAATTGGACGCATTATTATATAACTATCGGTCATCGCTATACTTAAGGTCAAATTCACGGAAACAAAACTTATATGGATGACTTTATTTATAACATGGAACGACTGAATGATGGATCAAAGCAATACAAAAGTAAAATGTCAAATAGCGTGATGAGCGAGTAACAATAATTAATGTATGTATTTAAGCGTCACGTATCATGTCGATATGTCTAACCCATAAGGGCCGCACACGGCGACTACTTGAAGCGATGTAATCGCGATACTATCGCGCGTTTGCAACGATACAATCGCAAAAGCGGTTGCTAGCTGTGTACCATAGCACACAGAGCGCTTATATTTTAGTCGCTATGCAAACGCACTTCTTCTTACTGACTAACGCCACAAAAATACCTGAGAATACCCATCCTCCGTTTTCTCCCTGTCACCTAACACGGTCGTGCGTTTGCATCGCTACAGTCGCGCGTTGCAAATGCAACTAAAGAGCGTTAGTAGCCATGCAATCGCGCATTCGATCTCGAAACGCACGATTGCATCGCTATAAAAAGTTGCCGTGAGCTAGAGCCCTTAGGGTTAAACATAAGTTGCCCTAGTTAGGGACAATTGATAGTGTCCAGTTGAGTCGTGTCACAAAAACAAGTCGGCAGATCGCACACTCGAGCCATCTGCGCCCTGATGGGGATTGATGGAGGTCGGAGATTGGATTTCATGATAGCCCATTCATTCCCGTCACATCACCGATGTAGGGTCCATCAAATGTTCCAAATCGCACGTCAAGTGATCGTAAAAGTTCATAAAATATGCAACCCTATGATAAGAATCAAGAATCAAATATTTGAATTTCGAATTTCAATTTTTTGAATTTTGAAATTGAATCTTACCTTATAACATCACTACGATCGCTTCCCGCTGACTCTATCTCACATATCTAGGTACCATCGAGGAAATTGATTCCTATGCAGATGATAGTCCAACGTTATTTGGTCGAATATGTCAATTCAATGTTAATTGTGATCTGTCGGCTGGGTTTGACGTAACGTGACCAAACTACGTAGGTCCCCGATCTGCATAGGAATCAACTTCTCTGATAGTACAAACACAAGGATGTGACATTAGAGTTAGGAAAACTTCCTGTGGTAGTTGTTATACTTTTAGCTTCTCTCTACAAAGTCCAATTATCGATATTATAGGTAGGTTACGTGGTTCTGTTGTCTAAAAAAAATAAAGATCGTTGTTATTAAATAATTATTACAGACATATTATATTTATTCTAAAGAATTACATTTTAAATTGTTAAAAAGTCTTCCTAGAAATAAAAATGTTGGTTCCAATTATTAAACAATAAACATACCAAACCAATATTCTTACTTGAATAATTGTCCTAATCTACCCATTCTCCTTAATTGAAATGGTATATGCAAAAATAAATCATTCTTATCTTTCCGCATTTATTAAAATTGTCCTTTGTTAACTTAGCATCGCTAAATGAAACCTCATTTAACGGAAATAAAAGTAATCTTACGTTCCGGGAGTCGAATTCTTGAAGTTCATTTGTTTCAGACAGTGGTACTCAACCTTTTTTTATACGAGTCACAAGACCAAACGTCTCGGTGTCGCGGGCCACAAACAAAATTATTTAGGGTTAAAAAAATAACTTTGTTCAGTGGTTCATTTTATTATTATCTTTATCTTTACGCGGGTCACTGATAAATACTAGCGGGCCGCAGGTTGAATATAGCTCCAATTCGGATTTCGCTCAGGCCGCTCAACGATTGGGGCAATAGCGCGCCTTAAGGACATAGCAGAAGAGGTGTCCCGGGGCGGGGTAGTGTTGGCAGTGTCGCTGGACATATCCAACGCCTTCAACTCCCTGCCCTGGGAAACCATAAAAGCCGGACTAAGACACCACGGCGTTCCGAGATACATGCGGCGTACCATCGGCAGCTATCTCTCGGAACGCTCCGTGCAATACCCTACACAGAACGGATGGTACATAGAAGAAGTGGACTGTGGCGTTCCACAAGGCTCGGCGGCAGGGCCGACACTGTAGAACATTGGTTTCGACCCAGTACTCCGCGGCGCAATGCTTCACGGTGCAGAGGTCATCTGTTACGCGGACGACACAGAAATTGTCTGTCGTGCCAGGACCTACCGCGACGCTGTCATCCTGGCGACCGCTTCCGTCGCTCAAGTGGTTCGCCGGATACGCGCACTGGGCCTTACTGTCGCGTTGGAAAAATCCGAGGCCCTCTTCTTCCGCGGGCCGAGGAAACCACCACCGCCTGACGTGGCCGTGGTTGTGAGTGGGACCAGGATCAATGTCACACCAGCCATGACATACCTGGGAATAGTCTTGGACGGAAGGTGGTCCTTTGCAGAACACTTTCGCCGGTTGTCCGAAAAGGTCTCCAGAACAGCTGGAGCCCTCGCGTCGCTCCTCCCGAATCTCGGTGGGCCGAGCATCGGCTGCCGGCGTCTGTACATGGGCGTCATCCGGTCCATGGTTATATACGGCTCGCCGGTCTGGGCAGAACATCTCTCGCCCCAGAACCGGCTTATACTCGGACGAATCCAGAGGGTGATGGCTACCCGTACAGTGCGTGGCTACCGCACCATATCCAAGGATGCGGCATGCCTGCTCGCGGGAAGCCTACCCTGGGACCTTGATGCTCAAGCCCTCGCCGACGTTTACTGGCGTAGCGCAGCGGTCCGCGCGGAGGACAGCAACCCTTTACCGGACGCCGTACGTCGGTGGAGGAGCTCAGCCAACGAGAGGGCAATGGAGTTGTGGGCGCAACGGCTCGAGGAGCCTACCGTGAGCGTTAACCTAATCGAGGCTATCCGACCCCTATTCAGGGAGTGGACAGAACGGAGGTACGGAGCACTAAGTTTCCGCCTAACACAGATACTGACCGGGCATGGCTGCTTCGGTCGGTATCTGTGTGAGATCGCAGGAAGCGAACCGACCGCAGAATGTCACCACTGCGGTGCGGACCGGGACACGGCCGAGCACACACTCACGACCTGTCCCGCTTGGACGGAACAAAGAGCGGAACTATCGTCCGCCATCGGAGAAGACGCAACGCTCCCAGCGCTCATATGGGCCATGGTGAGGAGCGAAGATGGATGGGCAGCCGTCGAGACGTACGCACACAGCGTAATCACGACGAAGGAGGTAGCGGAGCGCGCGAGGGAGGCGGCGCTCGAACCTCAAAGAAGAAGGCCGAGGCGAAGACGAGTGGTTCGTAATGGCCACGACATCCCGCCTTAGCCTGGGAGCTCGGGGCAGCGGTGTGGGGATGCCGCTGCCCATTGCACCGAGTCCCCGAGAGGGTCGCGATGCGCAACATGTTCCCGCGTATCGCGACATACGAAGAGGAACGGCCCTCTGTTGGGCCTGGGGGGCCATAAAACCCCTTCAATGTAAGGGTCTGCGCCGTACAGCAGGTGTCGCCGACCGAGTCCCGGAAGCCATGTTGCAGTTACCGGTCGCACTCGGTCCAGCGTGATGAGGGAACATCGCAGTGTTTTAGTGGGTAGGGCCGCGGCTCTGACCCGTCGCGACGAGCCCCACATATCCGCAGCGGGAGTCCCCATCCCCTGCGTCGAATTCGTCACAGAATTTCACTGCGTAAAAAAAAAAAAAAAAAAGGTTGAATATAGCTGGTGTAAGGGGAGTGGAGAAATGTAATTTGTTGTGAAATGTCCGCTGCCCTGAACGCCTGCAGGAGACAATCCCGGCTAAGTAATTCCGACAATCGGCTCCAACTATTTGCGTATTTTTTACTTCCTCTTTATACCCTTCGCTGGAGGAGATGGGAATAAAAAGGTAATTTATTTCGTAAGCCCTACCATGTCGTTTTTATTTGCATGTATTTTCACTAAACATATAATCTGTTAGAATAAAGTATCCTACGAAGATACGGCATCAGCGACGAAGAAACGCATTTCACCTTTTGAGGCGTAGATATTATAAAAATTAGCAAAGGCATTAATGTATAATGCCTGCTTTGTACTATCAGAGAAATTGATTCATAGGCAGATGGTGGACCTACATAGTTTGGTCGAGTTATGCCAAATTCAGCCGACAGATTGCGACTTACATTGAATTGACATAATCCGACCAAATAACGAAGATATGTATTGTAATAATAATTGTACACTCTTATTATCTTATATATAAAATTCTCGTGTCACAATGTTAGTGACCGTACTCCTCCGAAACGGCTTTACTGATTTTCACCAAATTTTATATGCATATTCAATAGGTCTAAGAATCGGCTACTGGCTACTTTTTATATTGATAAGTGTATTTGTTGAATAAATAATAGTAATTTTTTACAACTCGAGATTGACGGCGACCATTGTTTGTGCGACGGGATAGCGATGGACGTTGCCATGGTGCCATACTTTTTTAGTCACTTCAATAAAATAATAAGGGCGAAATACTTTACATGGCAAAACAACGTTTGCCGGGTCAGCTAGTGTAATATAATAAAAGTTTTGAAAGAAAACCTTAACTTAAATCTCAAAGTGGAAAGTTAAATGAAGTGGCAAGCGGTAAGGTACATACTCCGAAGTTCACAAGCGCATAAAAGTGAATCAATAACCAGTGGCAAGGAAGTAACGCTATCAATTCGCCGCTAATAGCATCTCAGGAGTTGATAGACCATAATACAGTTCCCGGCGCTGATTGGCTAATAAAGTTTGAGGCGTAACCGGCTGCACGTCGCACAGTATTAAATGACGATGACACATAAAATATAAAAGCCCCACCGTCATTTATTGACAATATTATTGCTTTTTGTTTCACTTACTTCTTTATTGCCCCTCGAAATACGAAATTGTGGCAATTTTCGATTGTTATATGTGGCTTCAAAACGAGAATGGACCCAAAATCATAAGAAAACTGGTTAACATTTTATATTTTAGAATTTAACTACTGACAGCTACATCGATTAGCGTTATGACAGATATATTTTTTTAATTTAAAACCTTTGCAAAGTCGTAACTGTTTTCAAAGTGCTGATGCTATGTATATAAGCCCTCCTGTTTTGTTTTAAATAACGTTATTTGCATATTAGTGCTTAACATATCAAAACACGCGCCCACACTTGGCTTGTTTAAAGTTCGCTTAGATGACACATTTTTGTAATAGGAAAATAAAATACAAGCACAAAATTAGTAAAGCAAAACTAGTTTTAATGAACATAAAAGTATTAGTAAAAATCTGGTACAGGTTCTACAAGTCGCTTTCAAACTTTTATTCTTGAACCCACTAAGTAAATACAAATAATTCATTAACTCCCTGTCAAAAACAAAAAAGTTTTTGACAGGGAGTCAATGACTGCTACCGCCATGTTTCGCCGAGTACAGTATAGGTTGTATAAAAAATAGAAAAATGTACTATATATATAAAACTCTGGAACGAACTGTCACCAGCAGTATTTCCGGACCTATACGACCTGCAAACCTTCAAGAAAAGAGCGTATTCCTTCTTAAAAGGCCGGCAACGCAACTGCAGCTCTTCTGATGTTGCGAGTGTCCATGGGCGACGGTAGTTGCTTACCATCAGGTGACCCGTTTGCTCGTTTGCCCCCTTATTCAATAAAAAAAAACTATCAAAGAAGTTTATTCATTGGCAGTTGGTGGACTTACGTAGTTTGGTCGTATGATGTCAAACTCAGCCGCCATGGTCACGACTGACATTGAATTGACATAACCCGACCAAATGACCGGATAATGCCAATGGATTAATTTCTTCGATGGTACATTGTATATTGTACTGTATACTACATACGTATGTTTGTTACTTTTTTATAGAAACCAGCTGGGGTATCACGTAAACATAGCGATAAACAATCCGCGAGCGATTGCTGGTCGATTGCAATCGTATTGTTTTGGCTGAATACGTGATACGAAATTGCGATTTTGGAGCAATCATCGCGCAATAATTGCTATCGCATTGCTCTCGCAAGATACGTGATACAGGGGCCGAGCGGACTGTACCTAATGTTTTTTGTTATCTTCTAAACTGCAGTCTAAAGGAAGCAAGTTACGAATAATGCTAGAGATGCTGTGTACGTTGTATAATATAAACTAGAATAACAAACAAACTCTGAGCCGATATTTCAGGAATATTATTGCTGAATAGCTTGTAGTACTTTGCACTAACGAGCTCGCTAGTGTGGCAAACTTTTGAAATTGTATAACATTGGAAAATTATTATTTCCACACCACGAGACTCACAAAATTTTATTTTAAAATATCAAAGCATATTTTACCAGTGTATTTCTTAATTAATGGCTTTTGTGAAAAATTTAGCACATTGAACTGGTTACTCTGGTTATTATTTGAAAAAGATATAGGAGAGGTTTTTATCTAAAATAAATTCCTACACTTTTATGCTCTAAGTTAGATAGTTTAACGATTTGCTTATGAAGTATTGAGTACACGGCAGCACGCAATCCGCTATTATTGCCGCCGTGTTAAAACCATATTGATGTGGTGTTAAAGTATCCAAAGATATTATATTAAAAACACGTTGTATGTATAAAAAAAATAATAACCCTCATATTGATTTCGAAATTCGATTTTAGTGGACGGACAGCTAATACAAAAATAACCCAAAATAACTTACTTAAGGGAAATTGATTCAAAAATTTAATTAGGACCAACATAATTTGGTCGAGTTATGTCAATATATTGTGTGATCACGATCAAATCTGACTTGACATTATTATTTATATATTTTTTTTCTGAACATATAAAAAAAGCAGATACCTACATATTTATACTCTTCGACTACGGTTTGCGTATCCGATGCAATTAATTCCCTGAGCGGAAGGATTAAGCCAATGGTTTTCAAACTGTTTTCAAATTAAATTCTTAATACATCAATCTCCCGCAATCCTGAACGTTCATTTGTAATTCAAAACGCGCGGTTTTTTCAGTAAGCACCCAGCTTATCTATTGGATTTTCCTGTTTCCTAATGGACCTGGAGCCAGTGACAGATTTTCATGACCAAGTCCCTCCCAACCGAAACTTCGTAAAATGAATAAGAGACTTATACTATTGTGGCGGTACCCACAATTCGCCTAACAATCCTGCATCGCGCTATCGAAGTTTTCTGAACACGTCGGTATATATACGACAGCTGAAATATATCACGTGGGCTTCGGCCTGACCGGGCATACCACCTCGCTCGGTCGGAAGATCTTCCTTTGGCCTCTACGCACATATCCCACATTGGTGACCACCGACAAGAACACGCATCCTTCTGGACATCAATCATCATCAACACTCCCCGCCCCTCCGCACCACGTCAGCAGACATCAAGCATAACCGGGTCGCCTCGACCATAAACCGCGTTGGGCGTCCGCGCCGGTCGAACCCGTGTCTGGCTTGAACGGGGCAGCTATAGGCTACAACGACCGGTCAGCAAGCAGAGCACGGGGTCCCTCTCCTGGTCATTGCACGCGTAGCTTCGGCCCACACCTGACGACACAAGCGCATCGAAGAATACCACAGGTCTTCGGGGGAGAGTGATGTGGCGGTACCCATAATTCGCCTAACAATCCTGCATCGCACTATCGAAGTTTCGGAGAACGGCAAGATATATACAACGTCTGAAATGACGTCAGTGGGCTTCGGCCTGACCGAGCATGCTATCTCTCTCGATCGGAAGATCTTCCTTTTCGGCCGCCACTAGCAACGTTAACACGTTGAGCGCCATGTGTATCTATTTGGAAACACAAAGTGCCACCTCTTGAGGCCACGTGTATCTTTTTGGAAACACAGGCAGTGCTTCATTGCGAGGCCAGTGTTTCCAACAGGATACACATTTTAGTACATTTTATAATGGAAACTGATTCGTCTGGCCTCCACGGTTGTTTCAGTCCGAGTGGGTTCTCTGCCCGACTTACAGGTCGAAAATTATGCTAAAAATGAAAAACATAATTTTTAACAAAAAAAGACTTTTATTCTTTTTAATTACAATGGTTTTTTAACGTGCAAAAACAATAAAAATTCTTTTTTTCTTGTATATCTGTAAACAAAAAAATGAATAATAAAGAAAAAGGCAAAAAAACTAGAAAGGAAAATGTGTTTCCGAAAGTATACACACGGCCTCTGACGAAAATTTCTACACAATTCCTACACAAAACTTTTTCAGAGGCCTTGTATATATTTTTGGCACACACGGAAAATGGGGGGAAAATCAAGGAAAACACTGTTTTATTTTACCGCAATATAGTACCATAGCATATTATAAAATAATTTAACAAAAAAAATATGTCCAAAGAAATGAAAAACACTGTCTTTGAGCTTGGCGGTCAACGTGTTAAACTATGAATACTAGCGACCGTCAGCTGCGACTCCGTGGGTGGGGTGGGCAGTGCCAGCCTCCCAAAGATGAAGAAAAAAATATTTTTTCAGTCATTTTCTCTCATTTGAAAATTTATTAGAGTATTGTTAAAATAATCTAGCAAACAATTTAAAAAATCAGTTAGCTATAAGTCAGTGGAAAAGTCGTCAGCTGATAAGTTTTAGTAGGTCTATAGATGCTGTTGAGGTACACCTTTCAAGGTACCAGCTGACAAACTTTCCACTGAGATACAGCAAGCTGACATTAATTTTCATTCATAGTAGCATATAAACGATCACCAGGTAAATTTTTAGCTGTGAGGAAATCATTGAAAATATTTTTTTTTTTTCATGTTAAAGGAGCCAGCTGACGTATAATCCACCGTGTTATGGTCAGCTGACTATATTTTTCTTTCAAAATACTAGATAATCTATACTCTGATAAATTTTCAAATGAGAGGAAATGACTGAATTTTTTTTTCTTCATGTGTGGAAGGCTGACACTGCCCAGTGCCCACCCCACCCACGGAGTCGCAGCTGAAGGTCGCTAGTATTCATAGTATAAGTATCTTATGCATTTTACAAAGTTTCGCCCGGGAAGAAATAATTGACCAAAAATTTACCTGGCTCCCGGACTATAACTGGTATTTTCTACCATATAAAAAGGGCATGCACAATTTTAGATCGATTGACAAAATATCGCAGTTTTTTTAGGTTTCTTTTACGCAAACGGAATTGTTGACAGAGACACGCATAATGATAGTTAAAATCTCGTGTTTGCTGCCCAACTCCTTCGAAATTGGTGGATATTTTCATGTTGTATAATATAATGTTGTATCTTAGTTCTTATATAAAAGGAAACTCCAAATGTCCAATTAAGGTTATCAAAACTAAATTACCTGTTTAGAGTTTAGATTCACGAAACTACTCGGTGCCTATGAATAACAAATTAGTACATAGTACTTTGATAATAATAAATTATTATTATTATTATGTTTTCTTAAAGTTTCTTTTCTCCCTTGCGGGGTGTACTAAAGTTGCGGGCTTGTGGCCAAGCAACTTCAGGTGATGGGACGGTTTCATCATTAATTGATAGGAATTTACGAACGATGCGGCATGTGTTGAGAGTGACTGCTTTTTGTAAGGTGATGTACGTGAGTGTAGACGTGAGTGGATGAATGTCAAGTGTTTTGAGGGATGAATGTAATGTTTTCGGTATGATGCCAGTGGTTGAAATAATTATGGGTACGGTTTTAACAGAGTTTACTATTTATTATTATAACATACTTTGAACCTTCCAAAGATATGTTTTACTTGATGTTTCAAGCTAAAGCCTAGACCTCTTACTAATAAAGATATTGACGCAGTTTGTGGATAATATCAGACAGAGAGCGGTCACGCCTTCAAGCGTTCTGCGTTCGCATTCTGCGCTCGAGCAATCAGTCACGGAAGCAATTCTGACGCGGTCAGAACGCCCCCTGTATGAACATCTCTTTATAACGTAATACAACACAAAGAACGCAAAACTGACCGCTTGAACGCTTGACCGCGGGACCGCTCTCTGTCTGATATGTCCCAGTCCGCTGTATTTCACGTCACCTTTTCAATGTGCCGGACAAAGACTTGTTATTCACTGTAAAAATATTCACTTTTCACAATTCTTGATTAATTATTATTTTTACGAGAATTATATTTCGCTCAAGAAATTTTGATTGAAATACAAACTATAAATTTATTATAATATTATGTTACTTATATTAAGTACAATCCATACTTATATTATAAAATATTATTTGAAAGTGTGTCTGTCTCTGCGTCTGTCGGTCGGTCGGTTTGGGCGTAAAGAGGTATCAATCTCTTTACGCCCAAACCGCTGAACCGATTTTGCTGAAAGGGGTTTGGGTAATATTGGCATAATTTTCAAATCTCGCTGCCACTCACCAAACCGGCATATTATGAAAGAATATATCAAGAGGAGCAAACTTTATTATGGGGGACATATAGCTAAACTATATCGGAGCCGAGATATTAGGCATTTTAAGTTCGTATTTTCAACTAAAAGTAAATTCAATCATAACATGAATACTCAGTAAAATACAAAAAAACTGCATTATTTATTAGCTTAAAGCCTTCCTCGATAAATGGGCTATCCAATACAAAAAGAATTTTTCAAATCGAACCAGCAGTTACTGAGATTAGCACTTTCAAACACACAAACACTTCAGCTGCATAATATTAGTATACAAGGTATAACAAAACTAAGTGATAATACTTTAGTGTGTGTACTGTGTATGAGTCCCGTGTATAAAGTTTACTGTAAAAGTAGTAGCGCTGAAAGAGAAGATTTTTTTTTTTTTGCTTTTGTATGGGGAAATCTTTACGCCAGGGCGCTTGCCCATGCAAATCACAAAAAAGTTTCTTAGCAGACAGAAGCATAAAGGTCGTAGTTGACGGCGAATGCTCGGAAACTCAGTCTGTTGATGCTGGTGTCCCTCAAGGCTGTGTGCTATCGCCTACCCTATTCATACTGCATATCAATAACATGTTACAGACCAACGGCATTCATTGCTATGCGGATGATAGTACAGGTGATGCTGTATATGCCGGCTCCCTCAATATTTCTCGGCTAAATGTCACTGAGAGTTGAAACGAACATGTGTCTAAAATAGAGAATTCATTAGATAAAGTCTCTGAATGGGGTAGACGTAACTTAGTCCAATTCAACCCCGCCAAGACACAAGTCTGCGCGTTCACCGCTAAAAAGTCACCTATGGTCGTACATCCTCGTTCTCCTAGCATTGAAATACTTGGCGTTAGCATATCGAGCGAAGTCCAGTTACGATATTATCTAGAGGGTAAGGCCAAGTTAGCCTCGAAGAAGCTTGGTGTTCTCAACAGAGCGAGACAGTACTTCAGTCCGGACCAACGCCTACAACTTTACAAGACGCAGGTTCGGCCTCATATGGAATATTGTCCTCATCTCTGGGCAGGAGCGCCAAAATACCAACTGCTCCCTCTGGATCGTATCCAACGAAGGGCCGCTCGAATTGTTGACTGCCATAGTGTTTCAAACAGCTTGTACCCTTTGGAATTACACCGAGATGTAGCTTCACTCTGCATCCTCTATCGGTTTTATCACGG
The DNA here is from genome assembly GCA_963422495.1 of Polyommatus iphigenia. NCBI lineage: Eukaryota > Metazoa > Arthropoda > Insecta > Lepidoptera > Lycaenidae > Polyommatus > Polyommatus iphigenia. The sequence continues at coordinate 8,303,015 of OY730184.1, forward strand.
GGAGTGCTCTGAGGAATTGTTCGGAATCATACCAACAAAAGTTGCACGCGAAAAACATACCATCCTCATCACCTTGATGAGTGGCAGTCTTCCACAGTGCGTTTTTCGCGCAACTTTCTGCCGCGCACTGTAAAACTCTGGAACAAACTGTCACCAGCAGTATTTCCGGACCTATACGATCTGCAAACCTTCAAGAAGAGAGCGTATTCCCTCTTAAAAGGCCGGCAACGCACCTGCAGCTCTTCTGATGTTGCGAGTGTCCATGGGCGACGGTAGTTGCTTTCCATCTGTTGACCCGTTTGATCGTTTGCCCCCTTATTTTATAAAAAAAAATGAATTATCACTTAGTTTTGTTACAACCTGTAGATATAGATACAAGCATAATAATAATTATTCATTTCATCATTTATTTTTTATTTTAGTTATTCGTACATTATAGAAGAATGACTTAACCATTCAACATACAGTTTGACAAGGCTGTTATGCATATGAACGTGGCGAGAAAAGGAACTAACGCTTCTATCATACAAAAACGTCATTTTTGACAGTTCTCCTTTACCAGCAGCGCCCATTGACATCATTGACATATTCGTTTAAAGCCTCGTCGAACTGTACAACAACGCGCCGTCATTTAATGATTTTTTAACTATTTATTTTTCTTTTGCAAAAAAATGCAAATCCATTTTTTCTCGAATTTCTTAAAGAGGGCCGTTTTGTTTTTTTTTAATATATATATATTTTGTGTAAGTAAAAAGCTAATATTCTATAAAACATTCCTTTGGCTGTACTTCTATAATGAGCCGGGAAGTAGATTAAAAGCTAGACTGAAAATTCTGCCGAAAGGTGGCGTCCAGCGGCATACTGCACTATGGCACAGAATATATAAGTATTATAGTATCAAACTATGGCCAAAATTCTCTAAATAGAGGAAATAATCGATACTGTATTGTGGGAACAACACCCTAGAGCCATTTTACCCACAACACATTAATACACAAGAACAATAATTATTACAATTGCCTAATATTGCATCCGGCCCTTTGAAACCACTGTCTAATGAAAGATAGTCTCAAGTCTGGCTATATTTTAGTCGGACGAGAGTTAAACCCAGTGTGAAAATATGTATGAAAAATTATTCATTTATTTGACGCGGACGAAGTCGTGGACAATAGCTAGTGAGAAATATAGTATATTCAACAGATTAATATACCCTTTCTACATCTGTTTGTTAAGGATAGCTCCATAAAGTAATGTTAATTTCTATTGATTTTGTGAACATAAGGTCCAAAATATATATACTGAAATAATCATAGCTCAGCTCTGATATTACTGAGAACAATTTTTATTACTGATATATGTTTCTCTAATGTTGCTAATCTCTAATGCTACAAAATAGTAATGGTTTTATCCCTGGCCGCTGGAAAAAAAAATGACGCCACAGGCCCATACAAAGTTACCCAATGCCCTTTGGCATGGATATACTTTGAGTCCCGGGAGACATAGGATACTTTTCATCGCGGAAAAATGTACGGTTCCCGCGCGATCGGCCGTCATCTAGTACGATTTAATACAACGTTCTATATTAAACAGTTTTATTTTCTAATTAAAGTTCATTAATAATTTTACCCACAAAATTCCAAAATTTTGGTCTGTCGACCACAGTATAAAACGGTCCAAACAATATATTTAACAAACAGTATGTGGCGGGGTTAGCTGATTGGTAAAGTTTATATTTATTGCATGCTTACAAATAACCTACAAACCAATAACCTCAATATTATAAAATCATGTGTACATGTACAAAATTCAGTGAGTACGCGTAAAGTGGCAGAGAAGAAGATTAGACGTATCTATGGATGTTTTAAAACACGTCATGATGATCTTGTGTTAGTTTATACATAAAATTGCTATTAAGGTGACGCCTTGATAATTTGGCTGCAGAGATATCGATTTTTCTCAACAATGACTAAAGCCAAGAAATTAAAGTTCATTGTCAGTATTCATCATGTCTTTGTCTTTGAATTACCCATAGCATAACACGATGGGTCAACTTTTATAACACAGAATAATTAATCAAAAGACCTCTATAAAAACAGGGATTCTAATTTTGCCAACAGAGGAGAGTGATTTAAGTTTCCAAAATTTGTAGATAGATTAGTTCAAGCATACACTATAATTTGCCCATAGCTTATACGAAATATATTTATGGTTTTTAAATTACGCGACAAAAACCATTTTGTCGCTTACGCCCTTTCCATTTCTTGCTGTTCCATTTCTTGTTTCCAAAACAAGCGATCTAAAACATATTATACAAAACGATTTTTTACTTTAACGCAGCGTCACCTTAACCAATCCGTATTAAATTACGTTTGGTTCTATCACGAGCTACGAGCTATAATAATTTTATCGGTATCCAAAGGGAAATTCTCAAGTCGCTATTGTTTACGGTTCATTACCTTCATCTTAAAACTGTCTGTGAATTTTTTATTGCTCTTAAAATGAAATCTTAAAGCTTTTAATTCTATCTCCGCGACAATTGAAGAGATATTACATAGTAAATTTTTGTATATTTTAAGCTAACTACTACGAATAATAAAAACCTAAGGAAACGTAACTATCCTATACTTCAATCGTTTTGAATTTGGTTCTCAAGGTTCTTTTCGCACACTAAAATAATATGGCAATATAGCTACGAAACACTACATTCAAATTGTCAAAACAAAGCCGTTGACAATAATTGTCACTGCCATAATAATTACACAAAATTCTTGCATGTATTCGGATCTCTTTTTGCATAAAGTATGCATGTATTCGGGTCACATTTTGTAGAATCGGAACAAATTTTTTGACACAGTTACTCTTTCTAGTTTTTATTATTCTTAGACTGACTACTAAACTAACCAGCTAACTTTTAAGCTAACTAGTAACTTTTATAACAACAATTTTTTGCCTTTAAACTCTATAATGTGTTTATGATTATTCTTTATTGTATGTAGATTGTAGATCATAAACACGAATTTTCTGTACTTGATTTCTTACACTTTATAACCAACGTACCCATAGCATGTTAATTACGGTATCTAGTGAAAACAGCGGGTGTAAATATCCTAATCCGTGGCCAGCCAGGCGGGATGAATGTTAGCGGCAATTACACTAGTCGTAATAACAAGCCTCTCCCAACTTCAGGATTACATTAACTAGGGCAGTGTTTCCCAAACTTGTCGGGACCGCGACCCATCTACAAGGAAGTTTAAAGTTCGCGGCCCACCTTGTGTCATGAAGACAAAAAAGCAGCGGTATGTTGCTGCCGCAGCAGTTACCCGTTAATTCTTATCGTAGTCACCACCATATCATCATCGTTAGCCTTACTTCGAACGAGTACGACAATCGTGCTATAGTTTCAGGGCCCACCCAAAATCTACCCGCGACCCACCAGTGGGTCGCGACCCACACTTTGGGAAATACTGAACTAGGGGATTACATTTGAATATCTCTTATAATAACTTGTGATGTTCTATGATTCAAGTTAATTTAAATTTGGAATACGTTTGATAATGTTTCTTAATTATAACCATTTTGTAGCTCGAATTTTATAAAAAGCTTTGGTGATTGGCTTTCTACGGTCAACTGATCCATTAACTCGGTTCTGTGATCAAAACATAACGTCGTAACTGAACGTAAACGACACGAGTGTGCGATAAATCAAATCATAGGATTTTCAAAAGCTTTTTCTGTTATTTTCAAACATTATTTTTTAAACTTTTTATACATAGTTTATATTTATACAGTTCAACCTAAATAGGCAGGCTTATTATCCGTGTAGTACAAAATTATCTAGCTAAGTTTCTACTGGCAAAAACAACTTAACCCATCAAGCCCCATAAGCTCGCCGGTGAGCGAGACACAATAGAATAACAATAGATTTCCAAGAATCCACGATTGAAGGATTAAATCCGTCTAATTACTTGAAGCATTGAAAGCAAAATCTATTAGGAAACGTGTCTCTTGTGGCACACACTGGTGTATTTTTGTTCGACTTATCAGTTCCAAATCCAAGTCACGCATTGTGTGAATAATAGATGTTGGTCTGACACGACAGTGACGCGGGCGCGGGAGGCGGGCGTCCTGCATAATTGATGGACAGCCTTTCCGACTTGGGCACAAAAATCTTTTGATGTATATTTGTAGGTACGGCTTTGCCGTTGATTGGTCAACGAGTTCTTATAATGATATGCCTGTAGAAATTCATCCTTTTTAATTAAAATTATAAGTTACAATTGAGTGAGTTCAATTTGTGATATCTGTTAGCCGATAAATATTTTATTTTACCTTCTACTTCACCCGCTATTTTAATCTATTGTAATACGTTTAATATTTAAAAAGAGTTGTTTCATAGGCGGTGTCTACCTTCCTACTATCTACAAAATTTGGTTTTGGTTATGTCAAGGCCAATTAATAATAACTTGACTTAACCTGATACTATCACTTTATTCTACCTTCTGACTATGAATCAATTTATTTGATGGTACCTAAAATTAATTTACTTTACTTTTATTGTATTTTTATTAATTTAATTGACCCAAGTATTCATTTATCGTTAACACAAACAAAAGATAGACAAACATTTGTCTTCAACTTGGTAAATATTATTTCAATCAAATATTATGATTGGAGCAATAAAAGAAAAACTTTTGTTAACATTTCAGAAACTTTTTGATTGTAAATAAAAAACAGTTTTTCAAATGTTGACATTCGGTATAGAGTGTGCGTTCGTTCTACGTATTTGCTCAGCGATCTACGTTGAGTTCGTAATTAAAATTTTATTTACTTTGTAGTGACGGTCATTTCATGAAGAATCTCTCTCATCTCATCCGAGTTTTATAGCTGCAATCACGCCCAATCCTTGCATTGGATTTTATAGCATCTTGTTATTTCGTACTTGTTATAATGTGCAGATATCATATTTTTTAAATAGTTATAATAAAATATTAAATGAAATTCAATACAATTACTCACTTGCATCATGCTTCAACTTAATTTAAAAAAATTTATAAAAATTTTTTAAATTTTATATATAGTATCTATACACTATAGAGACTAAAAAGAGAAACCTCGTAACTAAAAGTCGTAATTAATGTATTTTACACAAGATATTTAATCGTGAAAGGACTTATTTTCTAACGGCTTATAATTAACTGATCACCAGAAATAGTAACATTTCACAGACAAAAATAGTAAACGATCACCAAAATACAGACCACCATTTTAATGTAAAATGATAACCAAAGATTTAACATCTTAAAACCAAAAATAGTAAATGATCACCAAAATAAGTAAATGATTACCAAAATTAGTAAATGATCACCAACATTATACTAGCATTTTAATGTAAAATGATCACCAAAGGTTTATTATCTCGCTATCCTATTTATGCAAAATGACTCCAAATAAATCATTATTAAACCAAAAGTAGTAAACGATCACCAAAATTAGTAAATGATCCCCAACTTTATACGTTAGCATTTTAATGTAAAATTATAACCAAATATATTTTTATTTAGCAATAGCAATTCTTAGTAAAAGAGTCCCGTTTGTACCCTTTGGGTACGGAACCCTAAAAACGGGACCCTATTACTGAGACTTCGATGTCTGTCGGCCTGTCCGTCCGTCTGTCTTTCTCTAGGCTATATATCAAGAATCGCTCTAGCTAGACTTCTGAAAATTTAACAGATTGCGTATATCTGTTGCCGCTATAACAACAAGTACTAAAAACAAAATAAAATTATTATTTAAGTGGGCTCCCATACAACAAACGTGATTTTTTTGGCCTTTTTTGCTCGATATCAATAATGGCAACCAGTAGGCACGTTGATATTTTCACAAAGGCCTTGATTATATGTTTACTTCAATAATTAATGATAATATAAAAAAAATTAAAGGGGGCTCCTAAGTCCACAAATTACGTGAGGTGTTTTTTCGAATTTTTTGACCCCCCCTCCCCCCCTGGTGAGATTTCGTGAGATTTTATTCAACCCCCCTCCCCCCCTCAAATCTCACGTGAGATTTTTCAAAATGTGGGTTTCTTATGGTGGCACTTCACATTCTTATTTGTATTTGCGTATTTGATGTATTCGCCAAACAATCACCATATTGTGTAGACGGTATGTTTGACAAAGTATTGGCCTTATTTGCCCATTTGACAAATATGATCAATGCCAAATACACGTATCCGTAGCTTTGTCGGTTTTTGACGCACATCAAAAGATTCAAATAGGGAAGTAAACAAAATCAAGTAAAAGTTTGGTATTTGACGTCCATGTGCGGAAGGTCGTATTTGCCTTTATTCGCTTGTCTGTATATACGTCAATAATTTTGCCAAATACAACAAATAGCCAATAGCAAATACCAATAACCATGTGAAATGCCAAGTATCACATAAATGTTTGGTTTCGCAGTCCGTACATTTTCTTTCGAACAAAATAACCTAACCTAACGATTACGTTTATGATTAAATCTTAAGCATACGTACAATCTGGATAAAATGGACCAAAATAGTATTATTTTGTTGAGAAAAAAATTACGTGAGATTTGCCGAGACCCCCCTTTTCCCCAACGTGAGATTAGATGAGATTTGACTCGACCCCCTCCCCCCCTAAACACCTCACGTAATTTGTGGACGTCCCCTAAGTCCCAACCCATACAAAAACACAATTTTAGGTCTAATTTTGCTCTATAAACGGTACGGAACCCTCCAAACGACTCACACTTGGCCAATTATTTTGTTAATAATATGCTTACATTTTTTGTCAATCGTAGTGATTTATTTGGACAGAAATATTGCATTGATTTGCTAACAAGGATTTGGCGATAATTTACTTTATTTGGTGGTCATTTACTATATTTGGCCGTCATTTACTATATTTGATGATCATTTACTTTATTTGGTGATCATTTACTGTATTTGGTGGTCATTTACTATATTTGGCCGTCATTTACTGTATTTGGTGGTCATTTACTATATTTAGTGATCATTTACTATATTTAGTGATCATTTACTATATTTGGTGTTCGATTACAATTTGAAGTGTTGTCATGACTAAAATAGCTGGTAGTATTGCAATTTTAGACTTAATTTTTTTGGTGTTCAATATCTTTTTTTGGTAAACAAGTTTAGGGTGTCAGTGCATTTTTTGGTGGTCAATATATTTGTTCCCTTTTTTAACTAGATGACGAGCGCAACTTCGTTGCGCCAAAATTCGTTTATCGCGCGGAAAACGTAAATTTTTCCGGAATAAAAGTATCCTACGTTCTTTCCCTGGACTCAAAGTAATTCCATACCAAATTTCAACAAATTTCAGCAAAAAAAAAACCACTGAAGGTTTCAGAGATGATAGACAGACAGACACACTTTCGGATTTATAATATTAGTATGGGTATAGTTTCGCTTATTTTATAATATCAGTGTCGATGCATTTAAATACATTTAGAGGATTTTTATACATTTAAATACATTCAAAGATTTTTCATACATCCTTTTCCATTAGTCTCAAGAGCTCAATTTTTTATCGGAAAACGAACCGGGACGTCCTTTGTTGGAAACTTGGGCAATATTTTACGTTTATGTTTAGTGGAGATTTATCACCCGAACCCGATATAAGACTGCCCTAATTTACTGAAACATTCCAATATATTTGCAGGTAGTGTTAGAGAAACCCCATCCCTTTTATTGAGAAAACCGTGAAACCCAAGTTTTCAATTGACTTTTTCTAGACTTTTCTGCGTTTAATTGCTATAAGCTTTATCAGCTGCCAACAAAGAAACCTCGTTTGAAATATAACAAACATTTATAATAGACAAAACTTTATCACCAACAATAAATATTTGCTGAAACACTGCGTTGTATCAAAATATAACGCGATGCTACAAAAAAATTCTGAAAAATCTTTTCACGCTTCAGTAAAATCAATTTAGAGATTACCATCTGGTGAGCCATGGGTTGATTGAAATTTATTTATTCAACTCTACGAATAATAAAAAATTCAAATCATAAACTTTCATATGCGTGTTGATCATAAATCATAATAATTAGAGGTTATTTACCTTTTATGTTAAAATATGATGTTAGCATAAATATCTTAACATTTCTCGTAAAACTCTACATGAAATAACGAGTTAATATGAATTGCTTATTTATTTATTTATTCAGGAGTAGATGACACCCGCAACTCCGATGCGCCAAAATTCGTTTATCGCGCGGGAACCGTACATTTTTCCGGGATAAAAAGTATCCTATGTCCTTTCTATGGACTTAAAGTATCTACATACCAAATTTCAGCATAATTGGTTTGGCTGTTTAGGTGTGAAAAGGTAACAGACGGACAGACAGACACACTTTTATTTTTGCGGAGTTACAAGTGTCATCTATACTGTACTCGGTGAAATATGGCGGTAGAAGTCATTGACTCCCTGTCAAAAACTTGACATTTTCTATACAAAGCCGCGATTGACAACATCAACAACACTTTATTTTCAATCGCAGTTTATATAGAAAATGACAAGTTTTTGTCAGGGAGTCAATGACCTCTCCCGCCATGTTTCGCCGAGTACAGTATAGTTCTCAATAAAAAGACATCTCCGCGGCTAGAAGCTTTTTCCTACCTACTTTTAAAACTATGTTTTGCTTATAGTTAGTACATAATAGGATAACATCGTTATCCATGCAAATCTACTCACACCGAACTAATCCGTGGGATCGGCGAGATTGGTTTCGAGAATTGGATAACCACATTTCATAGAAAATTGACACGAAGTTCTGATGGGTACGAAATTAAATTTGTGTGTTCATGTGTCGCAGAAAGTACGTAAGGTGACTCGCTTACAAAGTGTCCACCTTTTTTCATAACGGTTACAGCTCACTACAACAGCTCTTATCATTGTTACGTGTTTGTACTCAGCAAGTTTTGGTTATAAGGTCTTTATTAACTAAATTCTACTTAAATTTATACACAAATGAAAGTCCCGGATTAAATGAAATCGTTAGGCTTTATATATTTTAGTTGTTATGTTAGTATGCTATTTAATTAGTATGGTATAATATTATGAAACTGTAATCAGTACACTTTCAATAAGCCAGCTTCTATTTAACCCTGATAGTAATAAGTAACTAATAATATTTTATGTAGTATAAATAGTGAATACATTTATCAAAATTTTTGACTTCTATTTGGTTAGATGACTACTACTAATAATTATTGTACGAAATGATACTCGTGTAATTAAAACCGATTTTAATAATTTACTAAGGAAATAATTCTATCGAAATATACGTGCACGTGCAAATCCGAAACCATTTTCGGACAGTGCAGTGGCATCAGGGGCATGAGTACTCTACTTATTGATAATGAAACAAAACTAATGTAAATAATATAAATAAACAAAGTTTGCTAACACAAAGTATAAATAATCGGCCAAGTGCGAGTCAGACTCACTCACAAAGGGTTCCGTACCGTTAAAGAACATAAATACGCCAAAACTTGCGTTTTTTGTATCAGAGCCCCCATTAATTTTTTATTTTATTTTAATATTATTATTTATAATTAAAGTATAACTAAAGTTAAAGATTTTCTGAAAATTTCAAGTGCCTAGCTGTTACCATTATTGATTACGAGCAAAAAAGGCCAAAAAAAATCACGTTTCTTGTATGGGGCCCCCCCTTAAATATTAATTTTTTGTTTCTAGTATTTCTTCATTTTGTTTTTGTATTTGTTGTTATAGCGGCAACAGATATACACAATCTATGAAAATTTCAAAAGTCTAGTTATAGCGGTTCTTGAGATACAGCCTGGAGACAGACAGACAGACAGACAGACGGACGGATAGACAACGAAGTCTCAGTAATAGGGTCCCGTTTTTACCCTTTGGGTACGGAACCCTAAAAAGGGTATAATATTTTGTCTCAAAGAAAAACGCCATAAATATTTACCCACACGGAACACAATAACTGGCAATTTGTCGTTTATTTTTACAGCAATAGTGACACCGTACTAGATCCAGGTCACATCAGGTAGATTGTTTACAGAGACAACACTTTCTGCACTTGCTGTAAACAAGCATGTCAATGTTTGCGAGTTTTATACTACAATTCAATTTATACTGCTCGCTTGGTATGGGTGGAGAGACATTGAAACAAATGATATAAGCTTAATGGATTATTATTCATACCCGTTTTAAGTGAACGATACCTAAGTTAGTACTCACTGCTAATATTACACAGTACATTCCTATTTCCTACTATAGGTCTACCAGAATCTGATGGCAAATTTTGACAGCAGATTTTCAAAAAATATCCTTGATCATTGGATAAATTTATATATTTGCATTAGATTTGCATGCTTCACACACAGAATCAGCCGCTATAAGGAAAAAAAGGATCAAAATGTTTTATTCCAATTACCCTGGTATTGCTAGAGTCAATTTATTTTCTTACTTTTTGCCATCGGATTCTGGTAGACCTATAAGATTTTAATTTTGAAAGTGCTTATGTCTATCTCTGACCTATTTACGCTTAAACTGGTTTTGATGGGTTTGAACTTTGAGCCTTGGAGATACTTCGAGTAGTTTCTATTCCTGAAAATAGTATGACTCTACGCAACAAACGAATTTTGGCGCAAAGAAGTTGCGGGCCTAGTGTATGGAAAATGCGAGAATGTGTTTCTCTGTCTCTGACCTATTTTTTTCTGAAATAAGGGGGCAAACGAGCAAACGGGTCACCTGATGGAAACTACCGTTGCCCATGGACACTCGCAACATCAGAAGAGCTGCAGGTGCGTTGCCGGCCTTTTAAGAGGGAATACGCTTTCTTCTTAAAGGTTTGCAGTTAAACTACAACGATTTAGATCAGATGCTTTGAACCTGTATTTATTACTACTGAGGTACCCGAGTATTGCTATCACTACTGAGGTGGCGATATTAATTGATTGTTAATTGTTGTTATTCAGTATGAACTGCAGTGGTTGTAAAAAGGCTTTGAATACAAGAGATATTTTGAAATGCCGACTGTGCATTGGCAAATATCACTACCAGTGCTTAGCAATAGACAAACAAACATTTTTTGGCTTTACAAAAGAATTCTTGTCATCTTGGATTTGCCCTGGTTGCAGTAACGTAACCAGACGACACCAGAGCAATGATAACACGCCTGTCCGTCAGAACATCGTACAGTTACATTCCAACGACTCTCTCAATATGTCCTGTGACGTGGATGATCAGTCAACAGTATCTCCCGTTCCGGCGCGAAATCTCGAAGATGTTGTGACAATGGATAAAATCAGCACTCTCCTAGACGAAAAGCTACATCACACTCTATCTGCTTTCATGGCGGATTTTCGTGCGGCTATTAGAGAGGACGTGAAGTTGCTGGTCAAGAACGAACTGGACACGGCTCTCAAAGTTCTCAAGGATGACTTCACAGCCACCACTGACTTCATTTGCGCAGAGCAATCTTCAATCCGTGCGGACATAGACAAAACCGAAAAATATATTAAAAGTTTGGAAACTGAAAACGCGAAAATGAATAGCGATATTGTTAAATTGAATTCTCGCCTTGCAAGCTTCGAAAAGATCTCCCGCAGTTGCAATATCGAGATACAAGCAGTGCCAGAACGTAAAAATGAAAATGTAATGCAGCTTTTCAAGAAATTATGCGATTTTATTAAGTTTCCGGTTGAAGACGGACATATTAACGCCTGTCGTAGAGTTGCTAAGCAAAATTCTGGATAATGTGCAAGGGAAAGTCTTGTCAAGACAGCAAACAGTAAAGGATCTTGGTGTTATTTTTGATGAGCAGTTTTCTTTTCGCCCGCACTATGAGCATATATTAAAAAGAAGTAATAAAATGTTAGGGTTTGTCATATGCTCCACAAAAGACTTCAGAAAACCAAATAGTGTGCTAGCACTATTTTTCAGCTTAGTCAGAAGTGTGGTGGAGTATTGCTGTCCAGTTTGGTCCCCCTTTTACAAAACACACATTGAGAGCATTGAGAGGGTACAGAAAATGTGTTTGAGATACCTTACACGAAAACTTAATCTCGGTCGTGTGGTAAAATACTATACTACTCAATTGTCCAAATTCAGCGTGCTACCATTAAGTGCTCGTCGTGAGAGATACGATCTTCTTTACCTACATAAAATACTCCATTCCTCTATTGATGCTCCTAATCTTCTATCACAAATTACTATTAACACTCGCTATAGATCGCGTAAACCGAAAATGTTCGCTATACAGGCATTCAAAAACAATACGTCCTATTACAATCCGCTAGTTAGAATGTGTCGTACAGCGTACTTATAATGACCTAGTAGTGGGTAGTTGGAGCGTAGACATTTTTCGTCAATTTTCACATTATAAGAAAACGATCAACAATATTATGAAAGTCAATTATTTGCCATCTCTTGTTTCCGACTCTGATATACATACGAGGGCTGCTATTTATGTATCCGGAATTAAAAAAAGAAACAAACATATATCATTTAATATGGTTTTATTGCTTTTCAAAATATTCGCCGCGATGATCGACACACTTTTGCATACGCTGGAACCAATTTTCATAGCACTTTTTCCATTCTGATTGAGGTATCTCCAAAACGTGCATTTTGAACGCATCAACAGCCTCTTCGCGGCTCGAAAAACGTTGACCACGTAATTTGTTCTTCGCGTATGGAAATAAAAAGAAATCGTTAGGTGCCAAATCAGGGCTGTACGGCGGATGACCAGTCAATTCGATCTTTTGACCCTCCTAAAACTGAGTTGTTTCAGCTGAGGTGTGACAGCTAGCATTGTCGTGATGTAATATGATTCTGCGTTGTCGGTTGTCCTTTCTTATTTCTTCAAAGACTTCTGGTAAACAAATGGTCGTATACCATTCAGAATTAACCGTTTTACGATTCTCTAATGGCACTGTAGCCACATGTCCATTAATTCCAAAAAACAGGCGACCATTTGCTTCAAAGTACTTTTTGCACGAGTAACTTTTGTTGGTTTCGGCTCATCTTGGAACACCCACACCGTTGACTGTTGTTTAGTTTCGGGGTCATATGCATAGATCCAAGATTCATCACCTGTGTAGATATTATAAACGGCTTTTGACGTACCACGGTTGTATTTTTTTATCATTTTTTTGCACCAATCGACACGAGCCGGTTTTTGATCGATTGTCAAGTTGTGCGGAATCCAACGCGAACATATTTTTTTTACAGCCAAATGTTCGTGTAATATCTTATGTATGCTCGTCATACTTATGCCTAAGGACGCCTCTATCTCGCGATATGTAACATGACGATCACGCATTATTAGTTCCCGCACAGCATCTATATTTTGTGGGACAACAGCTGTTTTTGGGCGACCTTCTTTATTTTCATCCGTGAGCATAGACCGCCCACGATTAAACTCACTGTACCAGTGATAAACAGTGGTTTTTGATGGTGCTTCATCTCCAAAAGTTACGGTGAGTTGAATAAAGCACTGTTGTTGATTTAGCCCACGCCGAAAATCGTAGTAAATCATTGCACGAAAATGTTCACGCGTTAAATCTATGGCAAATGAAGACACGCAATTTTCAAAATGACGCCACAATGGAAAAATAATTGACAGTCACATGAAACAAAATGTATTCTTCAACCAAAGAGTTCTATTTTCAAATGTTGTAATTACTTTTTAAATATTGTTCTTGTAAGTGGCCAGTTCCGGATACATAAATGCCTATGTATTTTATTAAAAACTCAGATCAATCATCGTTCATAAGATTCGTATTATTTTTTTTAATTATTTTCTTTTTTTTTTTTCTTAATCTACATAATATTATTTATTTTGTTTTTTGTTTAAGTTTAGTCATGTAAGTAAGCTTAATATTGGTCACTCATTGTATACTCAATGTTTCGTAGTGGGTATTATCAGTTTTCTTTGTATTAGTTTATTTTTAATAACAACCTAATAATAATTATGTTATGTATACTATTTTTGGGTTGCTGTCTAGCCTAGAACTTAAGATTATGTTGGTACAACCATGCAATGACTGTAACCTGTCTGTATACTAAATAAAAATAAATAAATAAATAAATAAATAAAACCCCGGGAAAAGTCATAAGAAGAATAGTTTTACTGAAGCAAAATGCTCTCTATCAATTTTCACTTAACATAAGAATTTCAGCGCAAGCAAAATTATCTCACTAACAATTCTATAGTAGTTATGTATCGAGCAAATAGTGATTATTGTTGTATCTTCAATCCTCTGAATACCACTGGTCAAAATAATGAAGTTGTTAACGCTCGAGCACTGATTTCCTGCGGGGAGTTACCGACAATAATTATACCGTGTGTGTTTTAAGTTTCAGTATTATATAATTAATATTAGACTCTATCTAATCCCACATCCTCCAGCTTCTTACTTCGACAATTGGGTGCTAAAACAAAAAGTAAAAATTAGAATAAGACTTTTGTATGACCCTCCATTATAAAGAAGGCTTTTATAATATGTTTATAATATTATGTACTTACCGTATGTGTGTGCACCTCAGGAGTCAGGATAGCGAAGTATTGCTGGATTTGGTCGACATAACTAGTAACACATCATAATATTTACACTGTGATAATATAATAAAGACTGCTGCTGTCTGTAATAATTATTCCTGGATGTTAAACGCCATGTGGCCAGTAGATGATACTACAGATTTAAAAACCTCAAGTCATAGATATGGAGGGTAGATGTGTCATGGCGAACAAATTAAATTATTTGACAATTAGTTTTTTTTTTCTGTTTTTGTTTGACATTGATATTAAAGTCGTTATAGTTTTTTTTCTCTGGATAGTAAAGGCAATTTTTTTTTCTTCTATTGTTATTAATATAATAAATGTGTGGCTATCTTTTAATTATGACAAATATAGAATTTATAAGTATTAAATTTTGCATGCTTCCAAAGCAGAATGTTTGATACTGTATAATATAACTTACTTTAAGATCTTTGTAACAACATTCTTTGCAAATAAATGATTATTATTATTATTATTATAGTAATGAGACCCTTAGGAACTAGATGTATTTGTATGTACTAAGTAGGTCTTACTTAATATGCTCTTCTAGAAAGTAAACAAACTTCCAGAAAGTATTCAGCTGTCGTTTATTTAATCCTTCGATCGGAGGTTCTAGGAATTCCCATTGTATTCTTTTGTTCTCGCGATCACCGGTGCTCGCGCGGGGCCTGAAAGATTAATTTATCATGGTCATTCATGGGCGCCGGCAGAAATGATTTCCAAGGGGTGCAGATTTTACTTTTCTTTCTTTTCTTTTCTTTTTGCTTTTTACGAACAACAGTGACTGTCTGTGTACGTCAACAGAATACATTTAGCGCTGAAACATTACGAACTATATTTGTACGGCATGGTAATAGGGTTACAAAATGCTTTTTATTCCAATAATTCCTGTTGATCCCGAGATTCCCAAGGGGTGCAAGTGCACCCCCTGGCACCCCCCTGCCGGCGCCCATGTGGTCATTTAAAGAATCATCTAAAAGTCTGGGGCCCTATTAGAATATAAGTAGGTATTACAAAAAAAGCTTTAGTAAGTCTGAAGCATAGAATAAGCCTATATTACCTATAGTTATTAGAGCTGCAGCATCCTAATAAATATCCATCATAAATGTGACAGTGTGTTTGTCTGTTACCTCTTCACGCCCAAACCGCTGAACCGATTTTGCTGAAATTTTCTTTCTTGAAAGGATCCTTTTTACCCCGGAAAAATGTACAGTTCTCGCACGATAAACGAAATAAAAGAAAAATTTAAAAAAAAAAGTAAAGTAATATAATATTTGTTGTTCCAGCACCAATAATTACAATACACGTGGAACACGTATACCCCGGGAAAATTAAACATTCGACCTCGGAATAACTCGCATAGAGCTGAAAATTGGTACAGACGTTAAATACACCATTACAAATAAAACCTCAAAAGTCCCTGGCGATCCTCCTTGTGCAAAATTTTTTATTCCAGGTCAAAGGTATGAAAATAAGGTTTTTCCTGTTTTTTTTTCCAAACTATACATTTTATCACAAAAATAAGTAGGGCAAGAGTGTAGATCATAGAATTTTCTACAAAAAATATTCAGACACTTTTTTCATGCGACTTACCATTCCTTATAAATGGCGGGCTCAAAGTTTGGGAAAATCATATCTATGCTTAAATTATAAAGCTTAAGAATTTGTGGAACTACTGCTTTGAATTGAAAAATTCGTTTTTTGTTGGATAGTCTTATTTATCGAGGGAGACTTGAGCTATATAACATCACGTTGCCACCAATAGGAGCAAAGAAACAGAGGAAAATGGGGAAAAACGGGGAAAATTATTTGAAGGAGCTTATCTCACAAACGGCTGAAGCAATTTTTATGTTATTTGGCACAGATATAGAACAGTCCACGTGGAGGGACATAGGCTATTTTGTTTTTCAGGAAAATTTACGGTGTCTGTGAAATTTATAATTAACGCGGGCAGAGCCACGCTTAACATCTAGTACTACATACTAGGGTTGTTTGAAAAAATTGAAATGTTCTCGGTCTGACATAGTACTTCTGAGTGACTTGCAAGCGTACTGTTGCTCTTCGGGACTCGAAAAGTTTAGATTATAAGTCACGCAGAAGTATGTTTGGCTGTGACCAGCCTTCGTATGTTATAGTACAAGAAGTTCCGCTCCGCCCTGTTAATTATGTATTTCACGGAAGCCGTACATTTTCCCCAGAAACAAAATAGCCTATGTCCTACCTCGTGGTCTACTTTATATCTGTGCCAAATAACATAAAAAATGCTTCAGCCGTTTGTGAAATAAGCTCTTTCAAATAATTTTCCCTGTTTTTCCCCATTTTCCTCTGTTTTTTTGCTCCTATTGGTGCCAACATGATGTTATATAGCTCAAGTCTCCCTCGAAAAATAAGACTATCCAACAAAAAACGAATTTTTCAATTCAAAGCAGTAGTTCCACAAATTCTTAAGCTTTATAATTTAAGCATAGATATGATTTTCCCAAACTTTGAGCCCGCCATTTATAAGGAATGGTAAGTCGTATGAAAAAAGTGTCTGAATATTTTTTGTAGAAAATTCTATGATCTACACTCTTGTCGTACTTATTTTTGTGATAAAATGTATAGTTTGGAAAAAAACAGGAAAAACCTCACCTCAACCTTTGACCTTGAATAAAAATTTTAGCACAAGGAGGATCGCCGGGGACTTTTGAGGTTTTATTTGTAATGGTGTATTTAACGTCTCTACCAATTTTCAGCTCTATGCGAATTATTCCGAGGTTACGATTTTTTTGCGTCTAATTAGACCGGACTAGTACATTATTAGAGTCTTACAATTCCAGCATCGGAATTAAAGTCCATACTAATATTATGAAAGCGAAAGTGTGTCTCGGTAAGTGTTCGTAATAAAAAAGTTAAGTTAAGTTACTTTAAACTAAAAGCAACTTACTACTTAGTGTTCAATAATTTTATGGTTTCGATATTTATATTACACTAGCTGTCCCGGCAAACGTTTCTTTGCCATATTATTTATAGTATATCGCCCGTATTATTTTATTGAATTAGTAACTAAATAAGTATGTCACCATGGCAACGTCCATCGCTATCCCGTGACCCGCGTCGCATAACGGTGCGTCCACATTTGTATCATTTGCGCGATCAGATCTCCGAACAGATCTCCGTCTCGATCATCGCGCCGTATCTTCCGGGATCTGATCGCGCAAATGATACAAATGTGGACGCACCCTAAACAATGGTCGCTCTTTATAGTCAAATAATTTGCAATAAAATAAAATTGCGACTTTAAAGATCTAAGCTATCCTATCTCTCAAGTTGGAAAATTCACACATTAAAAAAAAACATTAAAATCGGTTAAGTAATCTAGGAATCCATCGCGTACAAACATCGTGACAGGAGATTTATATATATATATATATATATATATATATATATATATATATATATATATATATATATATATATATATATATATATATATATATATATATATATATATATATATATTATATATATATATAGATTAAGAGGGTGACTAACCCAAAAAATCAAACATCGTCCTTCGATATAATATATTATCTCTCTTCACTCACACTCACGCCCGTCTTTCATACAAGTATGCCAGTAGCGCTAGCACGGCGACCAGCGGAAATGCGAAAGTATGGACAAACTGTGGAAATAAACCTAAGGTGCCGTTCCGATCTTTTTTCGTTCCGAAAAATTCAATAAAAATGCCATTTTATGACAGACTATAGTTACAAACTGTGGAGATAAACTTAAGGTGCCGTTCCGATCTTATTTAGTTCCGAAAAATTCAATTAAAATGCCACTTTATGACAGACTATAGTCCTAAAAATTAAAATAATATCCTACATTATGACATATACTATAGTCTGTCATAAAATGGCATTTTAATTAAATTTTTGTCGGTCGCGATTAGCCGCGGTAAAGATCGGAACGGCACCTTAGGTTTATTTCCACAGTTTGTCCATACTTTCGCATTTCCGCTGGTCGCTGTGCTAGCGCTGCAGGTGAAAAAGGACGACGCGGATTCATCGCCAAATTAGTTTTTTCTCAATAACTCGATAAATATACAACATTTTAAAAATTCGCTAGGTCGGTTTCTCAATGATAGAATTTTATACAATGTGTTAAATATTAACTTAGTTCAATACACGGTTATGGCAATAAAATATGAAAAACTCGTGAAAATTAGATGCATCTTTGTAATTTTTTCTATCGAGAAAATTTTAAGATATCATGTTTTTGCTCAGATTGAATTCTTGGAAATAAAATGTAGTATCTAATTTTAGAAAATGGAACAATGATTAAACTTTTATAAAAAAAAATATATCTGTTTCTGATAATCATAAACAAATATAAGTATACACCTAGACCTACATGATAGGCCTACAAAAAGTTGTGAAATACAGCTCACTCTATCGCTTCCGCGGTTCACAGCACTGTGCAAACGTCGCAATATATCTTGCGGTGGGTACTGCTAAATTGTAATATTACCACGTCATCCCACCGATTCGCTCCAGACTGCGCTGCGCCACTTATGCTAGGTACTGACATACGGTTTTGCTCGATAGTTTTACTCCAAATCGAGCAATAACCACCGTGTGGACCGCAAAACTCACAGCTCGAAGGCTCGCTTCGAGCCGGCTAGTATGGAATTAAATATGTCAAATATGTCATTTCCTTCGTATTTCTGTAAAACTATCGAGCAAAACCGTATGTGAGTACTTAGCATAAATACTCCATCAGCGCAATTAGCGGTAAACATAATCCTACACTATTAGCAGCTGGCTGACACATTTTGACAAAACTAATTTCATAATAGCGGAACCAATTTCATAATGAGAGAAGTTAAGAGAAACTTTCTATTCAGGGGATGACGATGACAGTTTTGTATCGCGTGAAATGCATTTTCATCGTTCGAAATGAATCAGTAAAACTTATTATAAAATACCAGAAGCGTAGCGTGCCTTGGCGGGGGCTCGTATAAAAAAATTGGAGGCTCTTTGTAAAATTTAAAACTTCCCACAAAAGAAAAAAACCGCATAAGGTGTTGCCAACTCTTAAACTCACGCTTTACGCCGGTAATAAAGGAATTGCTTTTTTAACATTGTCATTGATGTGAATTTAAAAAATTAGAATTAGGAAAGTTTTATTAATTTTTGCATAGGCACGTTGGAGGGCCCCGGGGCCCCGTATAATTGATATGGCAGATAGGGCGGTAGCTGCGGCCTACGCCCCAGTAAAATACCATAAACTGTAAAATAATTAGAGTTATTGGCAGATATTATGTGAATTATACAAAATGTCTCTGCCTTTACTTTTGCTACTTTAATTACCCTATATAATGTGGCTACACCAATATTACTAATTACTGTATACCAATTACTATAGTCAAATAGAATCAGCTCATATTTAGTTTGAATAAAAAAATTTTATGGTATTTTTTAATAATTTTAATTATAAAATACGCATGCAAACGCAATTCGTTGAAATTCCTCTACGAATATTTCTACGTTGATTTAAAATATTCGAGTTTAATTAAGAGCGTGAAAGCGCAAATTTTTGATACAAAATCCGTTTTAGGATTACCGATGTCCTAAAAATGTTTTAATATTACTTTATTTGGAAACAAACGACACCTTTATGAACTTGGAACAGAGTATAATAAAATTAAGCGTTGATGGATGATCCGAACGCGTCATGCCCAGTCAGCCTCTCGTTCGGTGAAAAATTGCACCTACGCACACGTTCCCGTCTGAATAACAATTATGGCGATTGAATTAAAATTATTACTGTTTTCCTTTGCACATATTATTGGGACATTTTTCCATACATCAAGGCTGGGAAATCGGGGTGTAGGTCGACCTCCAACTAGGTGGGACGACGATCTCCGTTTAGTTGCGGGTCCATGTTGGATGCGGGTAGCAGGAGATCTGTCATCTTGGCGTTCATTGAGAGAGGCCTATGTCCAGCAGTGGACGAACATAGGCTGATAATAATATGATGATGATTTCCATACATCCTAAAATAAGCGTAAACGCTCATAGGTACATAACTATTGTTAATTAATAATAATTAATTATTATACAAGTATTGCGTATGACTTATGATTTTTTTACAAAATTCACAAGGTGTGTACATAATGTATATGTTATATTATACCTATTGTAACTATTATATTTTCCCATTTCTAAGATATCAGATTTCATAAATATTTTAGGTGATATTTTATGATACAACAATATTATCTATTTAATTTTGTGATGGCCCGCTTACGACGGCCCGTAGTATCGACCTGGGGCTATTTTCCGACGTGACGGCATAGCGGTCAGTGCCATTTTTGTTTCAAGGCCACTTAATTTTTTGACCTTCAAAATCGCGTTCTATTTCGTGTAGTTAATCATTTATTAAGTATATTCATTTTCCATACAAGATATCTGTATTCTGCTATTAATATAAAACTTTATTACAGTGAATACTAGAGATTTCACAACTAGAACGTAAATCGCTGTAAGACAAGGTTACACTTTTTAATTTCAATTTTATACCTGCTTTTCAGCTTACAGTGTCCAGCTGCACATTGAAATTTGTAAAGGACGTAAAATCCTTTACAAACTTCAATGGTCATTTCTGCAGGTCGTACTCTATGCTTTTGAGCTTTCAGCATTTCGGCGCAATATTATCTAACAGAGCTTTTTGCTAAAATATGCGGACAAGCTGACAGGCTTCTAGTAATATCATACTAGATATTCCTTTCATGAAATTAAATATTTCGCTACAGATATAACCTACATGCTATCGTACAAAGCTTATACGATTAAACTTCCAGAATCCTTTGTGATTACATTATTTTCGTTGTTATAACGAATTTTGTTCGTTACAGCTCCGGTATCCTTGAAAGTTTTAATACGCTCCGCAATAAAACTATGTAGAATGTAGATAACTACTTTTATGAAGCCCCTGCAAGGATTATCTTTTTCTGCCTTTCATAACACACAGATAATATAATCTATAACTTAAGTATTTTTACGTCTTGTCTACTGTTAAAACTGGTATTAATTAGTTATAAATTATTTATCATAATCTACCAGAATTTCTGGATGAATTGTGTTTATTGTATTAAAGGGTTGGGGTCCTATTATGTTCGTAATTCGACTCCAAGCGGCCAGAACTCCTTCTTTTTAATAGGACTGTGCGCTTTTCTTATCTCAAATTCCATCAATTTTCATTTCCAGACTTAATCGTCGTAATAAGCGATGACAACTTGGCTAAATACTCGTAGTAAACAGGTAGTGCGTGTAAAACACGATTAACAATTTGTATTGCGTGACCGTTACGTAATGACCACGAAATTGCGGCTGTCCGTCGCGAGCCTCCATTTTAATATTGTATTAGCAATTTGTATATTAATACAAATTACTACAATATCGTAACATCAATCTTTATAGGACCCAGTCATGCCCGATGGCATGCTTTGGTAGACTATTGTGACATTGTTTGTTTTTAAAATAAAACAAACAAACATTTTCCTGTCGTTTTCATGAACACCACACCTCTTGGGCTCAAATCTGACGTGAAAAGGCTCTACAGAGTACCAATGGGCAATGTTACGGCTTAAGTTACAAATGTAACTTAAACCGTAACATTGGTACTCTGTATAGTGTAGAGCATTTTCACTCTACTTTACAAAAAAGTTGTTCACAATAATATCTTCTACATCCAGCAGACTTAAGCTTCATAAGAAAAATTATACAAATATGTTGGAAGAAAAACACATACCACTACTTATCACTACCTACAGCGAGACCAATATGTACGATAAAATATGTACTTATGTAGAGACCAATATCTAAGATAAAAGGTCTCATTTGTTCGACGGACATCTGTTACAGCACAAATGATACCGAGCCGCCCGCTGTCAAACAAATTAGCTTCGTTGTAACAGATCGGTGTATTCTCATATATTATGACGTCATCCTCTTTTTGGGGTGGCAAGGGACAGTTTGCCCTCATTTTCAGGAAGTGCGTACATAAAAATTACGAGATAATGAGGAGTTTTTACAGTTATTTTTCTGTTAGGCTTTGGCTACCGCTATACTCTGCTACTACCGCATTTACAATGAACTATAAGAGCAGAGGGGTGACTACTGACTAGTGATATACCGCTTCTTTTATACACTCTAGTCGCATCACTCTTTATAAGACAACTTTTTAGCCAATCTTAAAAACACAACCCAAACGTTATTTAAAATCAATTTTCTGTGATATCAGACTTCTTTCTGGTTACGAGTAAAGGTCTCAGCACACATACTCGGGACGGCATCGTAAGGGTGTTTATAGATGCGCCGCAGCGGCAGTGGCACCGCCGCGGCACCGCTGCCGCTGTGGCGCCGTTTTTTTTTTTATATGGGTTTATTGCCTGCAATAAATGATTATTATTATTATATTATTATTAAACAGCCTAACCGTATCGCCTCGAGGCTGGAGCCGCTCAGTGTTCCAAGGCGAGGCGATTACGTTACGATTCCGATTGTTGTGCGTTGCATTAGCAAGTTTCATAAAAACAGAACTAAAAGGCTCTCGAGCCTCAGCGAAACGGAGACGATACGGTTACGATCCGTTTCCGAGTTCATGTGTTCTGGGACCACGTCAAGCCATATGGGAGTTCCAAGGCTATATTTCGGTACAAGTTACCGAAATCAATATGAAATATGTCGCGGTTACAATGGCTCTATTTAATATTCTACTACTGCGGGTAATCGATGGCGACACGCGACCGTTTTCAATTCTTCTGAAAGAGCTTCTACGCTAGTTTCCTGAAAGTTGATACGATAAGTTGAATTGTGATGAAATAAATTAATTGTGATTGAAGACATGAGTGGATGAAGCGGGTATGTAACAATTTTTTGCATAAATTGGAGGCTTTAGAACCGGGAAAATGATTTGAAATTAAAAAAAAAATGGATTCCATGCACAGCTAGATATTAGCTAGATGATGAAGATTGCTCTTAGGTATGTTGTAAAAGTTATGTAAGCTCTTCATCCACTCATGTCTTCAATTCTACCTGTTCTTTATAAACATTATAATCTCTGGGTAATTTTAACTCTAGGGTTGATTTTGCAATATGCCAAAACATTTCATGCGTACAAACATACTAATACACTTAATAATTCTTTGAATTTTTGAACCTGAATCTGAAAACAGAAATCATACGCAAATTTCTACTTTACAGTTATCAAATATGGTTCAGTTTCGTATGAACCATGTTTCAGTGCGTCCGTTTAGTGTGGTGAGCTCATAAATTCCTGATGTGAACCTTCCGGATATAGCCGGTTACGTTTTCGGATATAAGCCATTTTTAACGGTTAATAATTCACGTCGCCCGGATAATAATTTGTTCGTGGCGATATTAATCTTTGTTTGCTGGTATTTGTGATATATTGTTTGCCCGTCGCCGTAACTAGCGTGAAATTCGGTGTTTACGTTGATATATTACTGTGCTATTATAGGAATTTAGAATACATACAGTAGTAATAATTGTCGGAATCAGCATCATCATCGCCGTGATTGGCTAGTCTAAATATATTTAAAAACTCAAACAGACTGACTGACATGGTGATCTATCATCGCACAGCCCAAACCACTGGACGGATCGGGCTGAAATTTGGCATGCAGGTAGATGTTATGACGTAGGCATTCGCCAAGAAAGGATTTTGATCAACTCTACCCCCAAGGGGTTAAAATAGGGGATGAAAGTATGTATTTAAGAATATTTCTTAACGCGAGCGAAGCCGCGGGCAAAAGCTCAATCTCCCAATAAAGTCCATAATGTGAGTATGACGTATCACGTATTGTCTACATAATATTACCAGGAAAAGCTCGAAGCTTAGGCGCTTCTATGTTTGATGAGTCAAAAATCAAATGTGACTAGGTATTAGTCCAATCACAAAGAATTAAATTTTTCGGTTTTTGTCACAGACACAGATCAAGATATCCATCTTGATCTGTGTCTGTGACAAAAACCGGATGGATCTCTGTGTATTTTTGCAATGATATTCTATGTTTCTAACGTTTTGTAATGCTTACAAGATGTGTGTTGTATTGAAAGTATTGAAAGATCGTTTTCTGTGCGTAATGAACGAAAAAGTCACTATTTTCGAATTTAGTAAGATGCAAATACGAATTTTTACTAAATCGTGTCCTTATAGCCTCAAGGGTTTTGAATTCCCTTCTACATATAATTACCGCTTACACCTAGAAACAAAAACATTTTACTCCAGGCTTGAAGTGCCATCGTATCTCCATACAATATAAAGACCCCCGGAGGGCTTTAAAGTACTCAAATACTTAATGTTTGTTCCCTTTCAGAAACATTCCTAATTCCATTCTCGCATGTTGTTTTACTCTTAACTTAATTATTATGCTGTGAAATTCGTTACAATAACAAATTATGTTATTATTAAAGAATTCGGGTTATACCGACTATACTGTACTCGGCGAAACTATATAAAAAGGACTAAGTTCACTCGACAGGTACCTATATTGTACTCGGCGAAACATGGCGGTAGCGGTCATTGACTCCCTGTCAAAAACTTGTGATTTTCTATACAAAGCCACACACAATATCTGACACTTCATTGTCAATCGCGGCTTATATCGAAAATGAAAAGTTTTTGACAGGGAGTCAAGGACTGCTACCGCCATGTTTCGCCGAGTACAGTATAGGTACCAGTCGAGTGAACTTAGTTCTGTAGTAAGAGATTTAAAAGCTGGTCATCAGGCCAATATTATTATTATTTACTAGATGACCCAGCTGTTAACTTCGTATCACTTACCTAACCTTAACTATAACCTTCCCTGGACTTCTACGAATATTTCAAGCCTTAAATTAGCCCAATCCGTTCAGCCGTTTGCGAGTCTTAGCACGACTAACACAATTGAAAATCCATTTTTATAGATATAGATAAATAGATATATTTTCTTTATTTTACCAACTTGCGAGTATTATTCTCTAACAAAACCACGCTAATCTATTATTATTAAAGATATTTAATAATAACAGATTAGCGTGGTAAGTTGATATTATAGCTAATATGTACGCAAATTCTATATTTTACAGGTGAAGTACATTTTACCAGACAGCTTGTATAAAGAAAGCTACTTGGATATAAATATTTTACTAGATACCCACAACTCCGTTGCACCAAAATTCGTTTATCGCGCGGGAACCGTACATTTTTCCGGGATAAAAACTATCCTATGTCCTTTCTCGGGACTAAAAGTATCTCCATGCCTAATTTCAGTAAAATCGGTTCAGCGGTTCGAGCGTGAAGACGTAACTGACAGACATACAGTCAGACAGACAGACAGACGGACAGACAGACACACTTTCACATTTACTATATTAGTATGTTGGACTAGTATGGATATCAAAGCCTACAGCTAAGCCTATTATTTGGTGTTATCACTACTCCTTTGCATCAAGTTCCAGAATGCGTTTGTATATTAAGTACATATTATCACAGCGATAATCTGTGATATATTTCCTCTGCGCTGTTCTGATAAGATTGCGGTAATGGAATCTGACTGAGCGGAACTCACTATCTACATAAAGCTCTCGAGTTTTCCACGAAACTGTATCGGCATTGACAGTGTTATAATCACAAAGAGTACTTTATCGTATTTTTGGCATTAATGATAACTAGACATCGGATTTTATGCTTTTGCATACTTTCATATTATGCAAATGCGTATAATGGCACTTTTTAGACGTTAGTGCATATTTTGGCAATTTTTCATTGATAGTGCATATTTCAGTCGTATTACGCCCTCGAAGTATCCAAACTAGCTATTTAAAATACACACCGAGGCCACGAAACAGAAGTACAATAATTAATACGTCAAATATGTGGCCCCATCTCTATTTAAAGATTTCCGCAATTCATCCGACAATATCTTTCTAGAAACAAAATTTTTCTTTGTAGTTGGAAACATTCGAAAAAAATAAATAAATACGGCATCAGTGGAAAACTTAAAATTTAAATAATAAGTGACTTTTGATTGTGCATTTTGTGCATATTTTGGCCATTTTTCGTGCATATTTGCATGCATATTTCGGCACTTTGATCGTGCATATATTACTATGTCTAATGATAAGGAATGACATATTATGGTTACCATATATCATCAAAATCGGTTCAGCGGCTTAAGTATGAAGGGGGCAGCAGACAGACGGACACACTATCACATTTAAAATACTAGTATGAGTTGGAGAAATTAATTCAGAGACAGAGAACGGATCTAAGTAATAGCAACCAAATTGCATCAAACTCAGCCAACTGAGAACGTTTAGTCGCGCAACGTGACTAAACGTTCTCAGTTGTTCGTAGTTGTACTGCTACTACGTGAAATCAAGTAGTAGCAGTCAGTTGCAGTTTCGCTGTGTATATTTTTATTATTATTATTATTATTCTTTCCTTATAATTCCATTACCAATGGCCTCTACATATTTGATGTGTTTTGAAGATACTAATCTAAGTCCTGACTTGTATCCATAAATAAACCCAACCATCTCTTATCCATAAGTGAGGAATATCAAAACTTTTGCTTTATAATTACGCAATGAGGTTAATGACAATGTTCGTCCCTTTATTTAAGTCCTTTTGTGAGTGGGTATATGAAAGACATTTTAATTAATTCAATTAATATTAAATAAGCACGTAACCCTAAAATAAACTTTTGTTCCGAGCCTACTTATTAAAAGGGCTCCCACCAAAAACTGCGAACTCGCATCGCATCGCATAGCAATGTCATTTTTACTATAAACTAGATGACGCCCGCAACTCCGTTGCGCCAAAAGTCATTTATCGCGCGGGAACCGTACATTTTTCCGGGATAAAAAGTATTCTATGTCCTTTCCTGAGACTCAAAGTATCCCCATGCGAAATTTCAGCAAAATCGGTTCAGCGGTTTGGGCGTGAAGAGATAATAGACAGACAGACAGATACACATTCGCATTTATAATATTAGTATGGATTTTGTTGCAGATTTTTGCGATGCGATGCGAATTCGCAGTTATGTGTGGGAACCCCAGCTAATCAATTCGCCCGGCATCAACAGGTTAAAATAGGGAAGATGCGATATTTTTATTTTTGTGTTTCATTTAAAGAACCCCATGTAGAATAGACCACAAGTATATTTAAAAAAATTAAACACTGGAATTTACTGCAAAAAATGCGGTTTAAAATTGTCAATTTAAATTTTGGCGCCAAAACGGATCTATAGTTTGCATGACGTCACTACTGTTTGACGATTATTGACAATGGCCCCACCTGATCGATATATACCTTGTGCACCAAAGAGAATATAATCACTACGTGCTGTGCGGCCTGCGTACTTGTCCTCAGTGGCTTTCCCAAAGGCTTTCCTAATTTTGCATTATTTTTAGGCTAAGAAAAGTTCAAGAGATGATGTACTCAGGTCAAAGAAGATTGCAAGTCTTCGAATTCACATTGAAAGAGTGATCAGAAAACTACACGAATTTGCTTTTCTGAATCATTTGCTGTGCACTTGTCAATTTACAATCACCTTTAATTAAAATGAAATAAAAAACTGTATTTACAAAACGATATAGTTTTATTATCTCAAACATTTTAGAAAATAATGTAGGTACATAAACCATGTCTATGTCGCAGCCAACTGGTTTAAAGAGCCGTTCAATCAAACAGCTAGCCCTTTGACTGAACAACGCCATTCAATCACAGGTCTAGCTTTTAATTGAATATTTAAGTCGCTCAAAACGTTCAACACTACAGCTGATTTAAAAGCCGCCGTTTGATTGAATTAGTTCAGCGCTCACCACCGCGGCGCTAGGTGCGTTTTATTTACAAAATGTCGTTGACTATCCCGGTGTTTGTGATTGTTTCAAAATAATATTTTTCGGAAAGAACTAAATATATTACGTAAATCTCCCAAGAAATTACAAAAGTTTTCCTATTCTCTCAAATTACATAATTAACTAATGGTCACCTTAGTTAATTTGCCATTTAACCAGTTGGCTAAGCGTCGTCTAGCTGTAGTGTTGAACGTTGCAGTCAACAAGTCGGCTAAACGACGTATAGCCGTGTGATTGAATGGCGTTGTTCAGTCAAAGGGCTAGCTGTTTGATTGAACGTCTATTTTAACCAGTGGTCTGCGACATCTATATCACTTAAGTACGGGTTAGACAGTATCTAAGTTTATAAGACCCAAAGGCCACATTTAGCATTTTGTGGTGTATATAATTGGAAAATGAAACCAGAATAGTGATGGGTGGCTAGCCACATCGTCTATTAACACATTCATTACCACCACTATTTTCTAATAGTTCCCAGCGATGCCGCCCTATAAAAAACGCAAACATGCTAGGTGTGCTCTCGGCACTGCAGGATGAAATTACGTAGCACGCTAGGCGTGTTCACTGGCACTGTAAAGAGGTAAAATCATAATTTAGACTTCTTCCAATAACATGTGACGGACGTAATCGGAGGCTCCTTTTGCAGGACCTCACATTTGCAGGCCTGAACCGAGCCTTACGTTTCATTTATATTAGCTATAACACGATACCGTAACCTCCTTTACGTACTTTGTGTTCTGGAGTAACTCGAATGGTAACTCGACTTTTTATTGTATGTAAGTACATGTTTCTCCTTCTCTTTTGAGTTGAACATTCAGATGACATTGTGCTATAAGATTCTCTTGTTGAGCTGAAATAAAATAACTGCTATATGTATATAGAAGCCGCTGAATGAAGGTAAATAAATGATATTACATAATATTTTAGTCCCTCTCATTTCTGCACTGGAATACTTACTCTGCACTTTCGACAACAAATGTTAAGTACTACAATGTCAACAGTGACTTTGGAAGATTTCTATAAAACGGAGTGATTACATTCTCTTTGGATTTGTAGTCTGCTTTGATAAACCCAGCTTCCATTTTTATTGGAAAAATGGAAAAATGCAATTAAACTTTCGTGAACCTAACCTCTCAAAAAGTTGTCAAACAATAATATGTACTACAGACTACTCGACCAAGCCAACTAGACGACTGTCAAATCATGCTCTCTCGCTCTTATGCATTGCTAGCGACGTGCGTAAGTGCGAGAGAGCAAGCTTTGACATTCGTCTAGTTTACTTGGTCGAGTAGTATGTATAATATTTTTCTCTATGGTTGTCAAAAGCACGTGTGACGTCACTGAACGCTGATTGGTGTTTTGAAATACATTCCGTTTCAAGCTACTTTTAATTCATATTTTTTGTAAAAAAACAATATTTTATAAAATAATAACCTTACAGTGGCCTTTCTTTTATATTTTTTTAACATTTTAATAGCAACATTTTCATAAATATTGTATTTGCATGTTCCCTATTTAATTGAAAACGAACACACTTCGGATATGAGGCAATCACCTGAGGTTGCTCGTAAGTGTCTCGGTTAAACACAATATACCAGAGAACACTAGAAGCCACAGAGTTAATAAAATATAGATAGTAACCAAAACATGAGAGATTTGATTTAATCCAGATAGTCGTTATAGCATTTTTTTAACTTATTATCAAGGGAAGAGAAATAATGGTAGCCCATATCCGTCTCTTTTGCTACAAGGTTATTCGCCCCTTGCCGGTGCTGCATATACATACTACAAACTAAGGCGGTAGTGTGAGGTAAAATTAATTTTGAAAGCTTAGACTCAATTTACACTGCTGCACAATGGAACGGAATGGAAGCGTCAATTTCGCCTCATGCGGAACCTCACATTAACACCGGAGAATTTTCGAGAATTCCGCGGAAGACGCACGTCCATTTTTTTGTCTCGTATTTAATTTGTGTGTGTGTTACATAAAGTTCATTGTGCTGTATACAGTTTCGTTGCAAAAAGTAGCTTTCATTCCATTCCGCGCCGGTATAAATTGAGCCTTAAAATAACGGTATCTTTCTCGTTTCTCGTACTCATAAAAGGATCAATATTATGAAAATATTAACGATTATATTATAACAGTCACTCAGATTAGCGCACGTAAAAGGTCTCTAAGATAAAAATGAAATGTTTGTCCGGTAGAAGTTGCTTGTATTAGACCGCCTTTTGTATTTTTAACTATTTCTATGTTATTATGTTTGTTTTGGAGTAATAAAGTATTTTTATTAATTAATTAATCATGCATTGTGTCTGCCCCATGGTATTGCAACAAGTGAGCTAAGCTGCGTTGCGAGGAATGTGTTTTAAGAACCAATAGAAACGCTTCATTTGCCTGACCACGTTCAGCGGCCAGAGCAACGATTGTATTGGTTCTTATATAACACATTCCTCGCAACACAGCTTAGCTCAGCTTCGGCGGAAACACAGCCTAAAAGAAGGATAAGGGTATAAATGTTATATCTTTAAACGAGCAATTATTGTATATATATATATATATATATATATATATATATATAATAGGAATCTCGGAATCGGCTCCGACGATTTTCATGAAATTTAGTATATAGGGGTTTTCGGGGGCGATAAATCGATCTAGCTAGGAATCATTTTCATAAAAATCAATGTCAAAGTGGGGTCGTTGGACACGCAGTCATTTTATGTGTGTTTTTTTAATTTTTTGAATACCGAGCGATGCTCGGTGATATAGCTAGTTATTTTATTAATAAGCAAAGAGAGTTAATTCTCTGATGAGGAGTTAATATAACATTAGCGCGGAGGCCGAGGTGTTATTATAAATAATAAAAGCGGTAGATCATAAATTATTCTGTGTCGGAAACATAAATGGAACACAAACTTTTTGGTCGACTCAGAGGTTAGTAGGAATACAGGGTGTAACAAAACAAGGTGATAATACTTTAGGGTGTGTTTGTGTCCCTTATATAGTAGAGTTCACGGGAAAAATAACAGCGCTAAAAGAGCTTTTTTGTGATTTCTATGGGCATTTTGGGCGTCGTGCATTTGCCTTTGACTCTTTCAGAGTGAACTCAATACAGGGTACTCATAATCATCTTAGTTTTGTTACACTTTATATATTTTAGCACCTACGTAATCGTAACTTTATTGAATATCAAATTGCAAATGTATGAGAGCTTTAAAAATTTTCATACAAATCATTTTCGGTAACGTAAGGGTTAGGCAACAATCAAATTAATTTACCACACCATACCTTTTTTTACTAGAAAAACGTCAAAACGTGATGTTTTAAAAGCATATATTTTGTTCCAAGAAAACCATGGAGAAGCAACTATTTTTAGAAAATTTTGTGCCTCTCAAAAATAAGACACACTTATCTTAAAATTGAGGAAGAGATTTTTGCATGAAAAGCGTCCCTTCCTTTTTAACCTTCATTTTTCTTGAGGGTCTTTGTTTTGTTCTTTTTTAATTACTCTGATTAAAAAGTACAGAAAAATTGCTAATTTTGTGTTTTTTAAGTTATTGTATTTATCACGGGCTTTGAGCGCGGCGACCAATCAAGAAATGCGAATCAAGAAATTCCGTAACCAAAAAAACCTAACACACCCCACTCTGACCAGCACAGCGGTGCAGCGTTGGCCAATTTCAGCACGGTGTTGTAATTGCGTGATAATTGCATAAGGTGATAAAAATGCTATGCTATGCTTTACCGCGGCAGTCTCCGAGTGCCACACGTTTTTTTTTTTGAGATAAGATTAAAACGTCACATTGGAAATTCAAATATCGAATATCGACCGGTAGCCGAGCTAGGTACTAGGTAGCGGGTACGTAGGACAGGCTTCATGACATGCATACTAATGGAGGTGTTCACGCGAAGCATCTACAGTTCCTATTTTTAAATAAATATCAGTCTGAATTTATTTTCATAAAACTTTAAATATGAACGGTTAGATCATAGCAATATTATAAATTAGAATGACTCTCTGTCTGAATGTCTATCTTTCAGTCTGTTTCACCATTACCTCCTCACGCTTAAATCGCTAAACTATCTTTGTTGAAAACTCCATAGTTTTGGACTCTATTTCTTTTGACTTCTATTTGGACTCTATCACATCACCATTGATGTGATAGAGTCCAGGAAAAGGAAAGTGGATAGTCCTAGACAGGATAGGTCTCGGAAAAAAATCTGGGTTCTCGACCAATAAAAGAATATCGATGTGACGGAGTTAGCGGAAACATATAGATACTGCTTGGGAAAAAAAGAGTGATTTTAATGAGGGCTCTTTTATTATAGGTAAGCCTACCGCGCTACGCTTGAACGCACTTTTGACACAAAAATATATACTTGTAGCCTGGGATCCCTTCATAGAAGGACCTTCACCGAGCTGTTTACTGGATGAAAAGTATTTTATATTCAATTTCGTATGTCAACAAATTAATTGCAGGTGGGTTGCCTAAAAAATTTCAGTCCAGAATAAAAAAAAATAGAAAAAAAAAAACTTTTTTTTTTAACATTTCGCTGGTTTGGTTAATAGACAAATTCTATACCAATCGAAAGTATGGAGCCCGTAGAGTATGAAAACGTTAGGTTGTCTATTTTTTTCCTGTCACAACTCTTGGGTAGGCAGGTAAATCGATACTACTACTAATCGGTACCGGTCTGGTTAATGCTTAATGCATATTCTATGGGCTTCATACTTTCGATTGGTATGGAATTTGTGTATTAACCAAACCAGAAAAATGTAAAAAAAACTTTGTTTTTGTTATTTTTTTTTTATTTTTTTATTCTGGACTGAAATTTTTTAGGCAACCCACTTGCAATTAATTTGTTGACATACGTAATTGAATATAAAATACTTTTCATCCAGTAAACAGCTCGGTGAAGGTCCTTCTATGAAGGGATCCTAGGCTATTGTGTTGACAAGCACTGTAAGGCTGTTTACACACACGCTGCAGCGGCAGCGGCACCGCCAACGCGGCGCGGGCGCGGTGGTGCTGCTGCCGCTGCGGCGTATGTGTGTGTGTAAACAGCCTAATGTTGCCCTAAAATAAACTTTTAGTTCCGGCTGCTACCCCACCTATCTTTTAGTGCCAAGCTGTACCTAGTTTGATATAAGTAGGAAGTAGGAAAAGTAGGTAGTTCTTGCATACTAGATCATAATTTTATAACTGCTTTAAATTTTTTATTTTTACTACATAGAGTTCAATAGATATGGATTACTTAGTCGATTAATTAATCCTTGAATAATAACCTTGTGATTAATTGTATAATTTGAATTGCTAATGCTTGTTTGACATATCCGGCACCATTATCCGATTACCTGTAAGTAATGTATTGTTACAGGATAACCTTGCCGAATATAGTATAAAATTTGAAGCAAACATAATATTATGTACTATACTTAAGATACTGTATATAACATGATATTTATACCTATAACTGGCATAAAATAAATTACATAGAGAATGTTACGCAAGAGTTTCATCTAACCAAAATCCAACATGATACTTACACAAGTCATGTCGAAATATTTCATTCTTTATTATCATTCATCCATTCATTCTACCTCTAGCAAACATTGGAGTAATACTGGATTTGAAAGTTTTTTTCTTCTTTTTACTCATAAGCCGGCTCGTATTGTGAATACTATAGTAAATAATGCAAAAGTTCTATCTGTGTGTTATATCTTCATGTTTACCAATTTTGAATTAATGTTTAGCATAATTCTTACTTTGATCACGAAAAAGGGCAAAGAATAGGTTTTATTGCGAAAAAAAAATTGTGAACACGTAAAATAAAAACTAAATATATTAAAAGAAACTGTATATAAAATATTAAAATAGTCAGTTTACACAACCCCTGCATTTTATAAAATAAATACCAACTGTGCTATTTGCTGACACTTTTCCCGGTAAAAATAAACAACAGGTTTCGCCTGACGAGCTTATCAAGTGTTGAGGGGTTGAAAGGGGTTGAGAAGGGTTGAGGGGTCAATTTGCTGCACGTGCCCACGTGACCCCGATATGAAACTAATGCCGATCGGAATTGCATCGAGATGGGATACCGGCCGTGTCGATGATACCTCGAAATTGAATGTTTATTGCAGGATGACGCTTGCTATACCTCAACTACAGAGTATGGCCACGAAAAAAATTGCAATTAATGAATTTATCAAAATACTTAATGACGCTCGCAACTTCGTTGCGCCAAAATTCGTTTATCGCTTAGGAACCGTGCAATCTTTGAGGATAAAACTATGCTATAATAATATGTCCTTTCCTGGAACACCAAATACGGTCTATCTCCATAAATTGCAGCAAAATCGGTTCAGTGATTTGGGCGCTGCAAAGGTAACAGATAGTCATACCGACAAACACACTTTCGTATTTATAATATTTAATTAGCGTTAAGGCTTAATAGAACGACATCGATACTACGGGTCCAATTATAATGACTTCGCAACTTTTTTTCAGCAGAATTTAAGATCAGTTATCATTGCAACACAGCGAGGTTATGCGATGCGTATATTTTTTAATTAATTATTCAACACTGAACTTTATTTTGTACACAGAAAGATACACATTGAATCCTAAATATGCCATCTGCGGATTCTGGCTGCCTATTCCAATTTTAAATGGCTCATTCTAAAATTCATCGCTTGGCCTCGTCACGTTGCAATATCAGTCACGTTGCAACTCTAACGCATAAAGGAATATTCAGTATTATTTATTTATTTACGTTTATTGGGGTCTCCAAACAGTCTTACAATATAGTTTAAAGAAAGGTATACGAGTACATTTAAAAGAATTACTAAATGTAAAACCAACGGCGGTGACCACAGATGAATAATTAAGGGAAGAGACCTAATGGCAGACACTTTAAGGAAACATGAAACATTTGAATGTTATAAAATATATATTTATGATTATAAAGGATTGATAACTTCTTCCATGTCTTCAGTAACTCTTACAAAATAAAACTATTAGAATTATTCTCTGACAAATCAATAAAATAAAATATTATTGATCTTTTTGTAAACTTAGTCAAAATAACTAATAGATGACATCACAAAAAACGAACATCACTAATAGTAGACACCAATATGAACTAATAGTTGACATAGAACATTAAATTACATTTTACATTTTTCATATTATTAGGTCTTTATTTGCCGTTTTTCAAAAGATTTCATTTACTTCATCATAATAACTACATGCATCAGAAATATTATCCACGTTGTCTCCAGATTCTATCCATTCTTCTTCCATGCTGAGACTATATTTCCTTTTATTTTTATTTTTCATATTTTTTTCGTAGCAAATTTATTTTCAGTCTTTAGTCTCCATGCTTCTCTTGCCTCTTCTTTTTTCTTCTTTCTTTTCTCAGCTCTCCTTTTTCTTCTTTTTACTGCTAAAAAACTAAAGCAATCGATTTTTAGACCAGTACAAGGTCTAATATTTGACACCATGTCCATTTTTCGGTACAGTAGTTCTAAGTTGTTAGTTTGTTAATAGAATTATATTTTCAGAGAATAGTGATGATATTTACAGTAGAATAAACTACAAAATAACTTTATTATGTATTGCAAAACTAAAAGATAAGATCCATGTCATCTATTAGGTTTTTTACATTTTCAAGAACTAATAGTAGACACCCTTTATATTGTTAGGGAAAATGGATAAAAAATTATAAATAAACATTAATTTGTGTTTACAACATGACCATTAATCCAATGAAATCAATAGAAATCACAAAAAATCAAATAAATGTATTCAAAACTTACGTGCAAAATTTCGCCTTCCTTAACCTATTTGCTAAGAAATTGCCGAGCGCGTGTCGACGCGGTCACATTGTTTACGAAAACTGATCCCATTTTAAAATTTTGTTAAAGAAAGGCGTCCCTAATATATTTTGTCACATCAACAGATAGCTTGAAAAGCTTATAAAATTTACAGTGTTGAGAAATAAGTAGAGTAATTCTTATTTTTATGGTATTTTTTTCGTAAGTGTCATCTATTAGTTCCGTGTCTAGCATTAGGTCTTTTCTCTTAGATATATTATTATACTTATAGGAAAAAATAGAGATCTAGACTCTAGAGAGCAGAGGGTAGGGTAGATTATTATTATATATATAATATAAGGGCATGTTCGTGTGTCAATTGTGTGTTAAGTGTGTTTGTTAATAATAGTTAAAATAATAGTAAAGTTCAAATTAGTATACTTAATTATAAGAGAACTGCTTGTAAATTATTTATTGAATAAGAATGCAAGGTTTTAATTACTTATATGTAAATTTTTAAGTCAGTCGATAAGGCATTTTTTATATTTGGCATGTTTGAGAGCAAATATATCTATATCATTGAAGTGATTATTAAAATTATGAACTATTCGAGTAATGGGAGATCGGATACCAGCGTTGGTTCGGCTAAACGGAGTAGCAGAAAAGTTATATTGTTTTCTTGAATGCGATCTAATAGGTACCCTGTAACACAGTTTGCTAATTAAGTAATTGCAATCGTATTTATTATTAAAAAGGTCGTAAGGCATCATTGCCTCCAGTTGTAAACGTCTTGATTTTAGATTAAGCAATTTATGTTTAGCCAGAAGATCGTTGTAGGGAATTCGATTTTTAAAACATTTGAACGAAATACATAGAACGAAGGAATTTTTTTGTACGGATTCAACCTGGTCATTGTATTTGTTGTATAAAGGATTCCAAATTGATACCGCATATTCCAATTGACTTCTAACATGTGATTTATAAATATATAAGTAAGTGGACGGCTTTTGAAAAACAGTACAAGCTCGCATAACAAAGCCATACATTCTATAAGCTTTCGCTAAGATAGTTTGAATGTGAGTATCTAAATGAAGTTTAGTGTCAAGCGTAACACCAAGATCTTTAATGGTTTTCACATTTTCGAGAGGAGTACTACTAAGCGAATAAATATAATTACTTATAACCTTTTTTTTTTGTGAAAGATATTGACTTACATTTATTTAAGCTAAGACCAGGTGGTTTATTGGAGAACAACATAATAATAAATGTTATGAATAATAGGATAAAAATCTAAGCACTAAAAATACAATCTAAAATATACAGATATATACAAATTTTAAATATAAAACTATAAAAAGAAAAACTTGCTCAAGTCGTCCCCATCTGGCAGAGTGCCCAGCAATTGCATTGCCACGTTGGATGGCAATTGCTATCCGCTGTGCCAGGTAGCTCCCAGCTCTGGGGTCTCGGGTGGCTTCAACAAGCTTCTTAGATATTCCTCTAAAAAGCTTATGTGCCCCCGGACCCCATGTGCCTAGAGTTTCCACCCCAAACGGTTCAAATATGAGATCTCCGCTGAGGTTCTCAAACTTGTGCCGCTTGAGGTTCTCTGCTTGATTTGCGGCTGCGCCCGCACAACTCGAGGTGCCCTAAATATGGGACGAGGCGAGTGTGTCGACCCAAGTAGCGTCCCACACAAGGGCCCGTCCCACATTCCAGGGGACTAGGGTCATTCCATCGGGTCTCTTGCCATCGCCACGCGCCAAACCGGAGGGCTCCAGTATCGCTGGCACGCCGGCAGTGACAAGAGCCCGGCGAATGAGGTCATTCAGGCTGTGATGCCGCGAAAAGCGTCCAGCACTTCGCGAGCAGCACAGACCTAATTTATTTGTTATGCAGTAATTAGAAAAACTATCTAAATCGCTTTGAATTTTTAGATGATCCCCAACAGTAATAATTTCACGATATATTTTAAGGTCAATAATATATTAATATTTCTACATATGATTTACAATAATACAGAACTTATCAATCCTGTTAGTGTGTAAACACACTAGGTTGAAGTTACGCGGCGCAAATTCCGCATGATTACGTCCGCAATGTCAAACGCATACAAAATACGGACGGAACGCGACGGAATAGTGTGTCATTGGTAATTTAAAATACACTGCAGGCGGAATCATGCGGAATTTACTCTGCGTAACTTCGGCCTAGTGTGTCTAGACACTAAGGCCTACGCACACTCATCAAGGTTAAAGGTAATCCTGATTTGAATATCACGTTATCTCTCTGATAAAAGATAAGGCATGATATTTTGAATAGCAATAACCTAAGCTGCAGCAAGTGAACCTAAATAGCTTTGTCCACACTGGGCCTTATTTTGTTCATCAAGGGCATGCGTTATAGCGCAGTCAACAGCGAACGTGAGGCATGCCCGTGACGCGCGTTTAAATCGTATCGCTCGCTATTACACTTTTCTTTCAACGCGGGTGGATTTTGATGCATTCAATTATTGAATATGCCAAACGAAAGTTGAATAAAAAGAAGATGACGAAAATTGAAGATGAAATTGCATAATGTGGACATAGCTAATGTGACTTTCCGATTTACCGCAAGTGACAGCAACCGGCAAAAATTCAAATAAAATTCAACTTTATGACATAGGCTACAAAGTTTCATTTTCTACCGACATTGGTCTAACGACCCATGCTGCCGCTGCTTTGTAGTGGCCTAGAGCAAAATGAAACCTTTAACATTTTATTTGAATTTTAGTCGGTCGCGGCCGCTTGCCGCTTTGAACAGAACGACACGGAAAAGTATATGAGTGTATTATAGTCAGGGAGCCCTAGAACATTTTTTTTAATTAGGTATTAACAAGCTAATTTTTTGTGAGTAGCTTCATTTTGATAAGACAAACAACTTTTTTATCTGCGAAAAATCTTGAAAGTGGTAGCTAACAGAGATAGAAAAGATTTCATAATTTGATTTGATGGTCCTAAAATATGGATTGTTCTATTAATTTTGTAGGACAATGTTACTCTTGAATTATATAACTATTAACCTACCAATATACGAAAAATCAGCTGGTAAGGGTTCCGTTTTAGGGTTCTGTAATCAACAAAACTTGGTTGACTGCGGTACCCTAAAACGGAACCCTAACCAGCTGCTTTTTTGTATATTGGTAGGTTAATAGTTATATAATTTAAGAGTAACATTATCCTACAAATAGAACAATCCATATTTTAGGACCATCAAATAAATGTATGAAATCCTTTCTATCTCTGTTAGCTACCACTTACGAGATTTTTCGCAGATAAAAAAGTTATTTGTCTTATCAAAATAAAGCTACTCACAAAAAATTTGCTTGTTAGTAATCAAAAAAAATTGTTCTAGGGCTCCCTCACTATTAAACATAATATCTTTATTTACGACACCCGCCATCCGTCGCTTATGGGTGATAAAATGAAAATACATAGGAGGCAGACCGAATCCGGTCGAACTGTTGCAGGCTGACCTGACCAGGTCGTTTTATACATTCCCATGCGCACGAGTCTTGTAAGATTCCCCTGCGATCAGTCAGACCGTTTATGGGGGGCTTGTTAACCCCTGACAAAAAAGAGGGGTGTTATACGTTTGACGTGTCTGTCTGTCTGTGTGTGTATCTATCTGTGTGTGTCTGTTCGTAACATCGTAGCATCTAAACGGGTGGTCTGATTTTGATCTAGTTTTTTTTGCTTGAAATCTGACATTATCGAGAGTGTTCTTATAGCTATATTTCATCATCAACAGCCCGCTCAGTGCTGAAAAATTTGAGTTTCATCTACTTAAACCTTTTAAATTGGGAGGTTGCTTTTAAATTTTTTAATTTAACGTTATCAATTGATTTGTGACCTCTGCCTAGTCTCAGCCCCTGGGCTTGAAAGTCTACCAAGTAGATACCTGATTCACAAATAAGTGCCATGTTTGACTTTAAGAGGCCCATTTTTTTTAGTCTACTTAATTAATGCCCTATCAAAATGTAACTTTTACAAAAAATATTTCGTTTACTATGTTGGATAGTTTAATTGCTTTTTACACTAATGAATTAGCAGATACGCGTGATCCCTTGAGATATAACCTACATGCTGTAAAATAGACTTTGTTGTAAATGCGTATAAAATAAATATAAGCCCAACAATTAGGTGTAATGAGTTATATATATATATGAATTAAACACTTAATTATGATAAAAACCGATATCAAGATTCAATTAAAATAATTCCGAAAAATTTAATTACAATGATACAAATACTAGAGGTAGAATACCAATTCTCGAATACAAAATTATATTTCGTTTCAATCAGTGATCAAAATTATCTGTTATCGAAAACCCACACAACGAATATATTGTTATAATTATAACGATGCTCAATCACGCGATAAAATACTATTGGATCAACGGATACCGCTTAAATCGCATTGGCAGCCGAGAAACTTTTTCAATTATCTTTCTTTTGCGTTTGGGGTTAGGGTTGCCAAAAGGCCTAATGTTGTTAATGTTGTCCGTGGCGATAACATATTGTATTATATTAAAAATTAAGGGGAGGTTTACATTGCAACGTATCAAAAAGATGCGATGTATGTTTAAATGAGGTATTTAAAATCGGAACAGGCTGCCCAACACCGCGGAGGCATTTCTGGCGATAAGTAAGGTTCTTCGCGGCAAAATCCGTAAGTAACTGAAAACAGTATTCGCGAAAAAGGATATGGGCGAACAGCCCATAGACGGCCTCAATTTTATAATACAAAAAAAAAACAGTATTCGCGTAAACCTAATAAATCATTTAAGTATGATGAAAATAAAATATTTCTTTTGATCGACAGCCCTACACAATACGCATTATTTGACCTCAATCACGTAGGTCCAAGAAAAGATGAAATGGCGAAGAAGTCTGCAGCCGTTACGCTCGAGGAAAAAACTGTAGGGTCATTTTGTTCGGCGAAAATTTGGTTTACGCTGGCTTTTGGCGAGTGGCAAATTTATTGGCTAGGGTTAATACGATTGAACAGCCTTCGGATCCCGGGGGTCGCCGTGAGAGAATTGTCATGTTAGAATTATCTAGTTCGTCCAAAGAAATCTTATTTTCGTGAAGAAACTATTTTATGTACTACAAAAGAAGGTGCGAGAAATTTTAACGATTTTTGCTTAGTTTCTTGTTATATCGTGAACTAGAATGCCCGCAACTGGCAACTCCGTTACGCCGAAATACGTTTATCGCGTGGGAACCGTACATTTTTGCGGGATAAAAAGTATCCCCATACGAAATTTCAGCAAAATCAGTTCAGCGTTTTAGGCGTGAAGATGTACAGAGTACAGACAGACAAAGATAGATGTATATCTATATATAGTATGGATAGAACAGAAGACAATTTCACATCCGTTCACATCCTGCGAATCATCTCAAAATCTCAGTGACAACTGACGTCTGACAGAGGTAAACACAGCCTCCAGAGATCCTACCGTCGACGATACTTGACAATCCTACAATCCCTTTCTCTTGAGACATCCACACTGATTTTCTAAATGCAACAGCGTTTCTTTCTTTATCAATTGGATAGAGACACTTACCACTAAATTAAATAGTTTTTGTTGCATAAAATAAATGGTTGCGGCGCGATATACAAGATTTTATTTTATAAAGAAGAAAAACAATTTTACTAAGATACAAAAACAATTTACATTCAGTTTCTATTCGGTTTAATAGCTTCGAGTGAACAATTTATTTGTTTTTAAAGTGTCACTAGTCTATTTGTTGCAATAAAGTTTTTACCATCTCCATATTTCTCAGAGGTTAGACAATGTGAAGGGTTCATCAAGTTGGAGTTTGAAATATTGATAAGATCTCAAGAACATTTCAGACTTTGCTCAAATTGAAACAAATAATTCCTTTTAGAAAATTTTCGATTCCAAAAATATCTTCAATTTATAAAGTTTTAAAGTAGGTTTTAGGTCCCCCTTACCTCCAGAGGTCCAATTTTTGTCCGTCGAATATCAATTCGAACGCAGACTCTATCACTCGTAGGTCAATTAACATCGTGTGTCAGCTTCCAATCGAAGCGACATTCGAGGAACAAGAATCGGGCCCCAGGGTCCCTATTAACAGAATTCTGAGCACATCGACCATT
Source organism: Polyommatus iphigenia (assembly GCA_963422495.1). Taxonomy (NCBI): domain Eukaryota; kingdom Metazoa; phylum Arthropoda; class Insecta; order Lepidoptera; family Lycaenidae; genus Polyommatus; species Polyommatus iphigenia. The sequence goes on from OY730184.1 coordinate 8,345,494, forward strand.
TGCCCCTCGATCTAAGCCCCGTAATAAACTTTTTAAGGGTATCAAACAAAATTGTCATTTTACGGGTATTTCACTGATCATGTACTTATCATAACCGATGACGCAGGTAGGGTACAACTGGAATATTATATCAGCATAATTTGATAGCATGAAAATTGAAATACATCAAGTTAAATAAATATGTGTTGAAAACTACAATACATATTCTGGCATGCCAAAGGCAGTAGGTACAAAGTAAAATGCGATACTGTAGTCTGTAGGTAATAATGCTTGTAAAATTAACAAGCATCCAACTTGAGTTCTAAAACAAAAATATGACAAACGTCATACAACTGCAACAAAAACAACAAAATCTTTGGACAGTGCACGGTACACTCAAGTTTCGATTGTTCGTAGAGTGCTACGCCGTGCTACGGAGTGCTACGCCGCGTAGGCCGCTACGACGAAACCAATTAAAAACTGCACGGTGATATTGAACTTGAATTCTCTGAGTACAGCCACAGTTTAGTAGAGCATCTTTGTACTAAACCGTCTAAATATGGTGATTAGCGTGATTTTAATAGCTTAAAGTCACAAAACTATGCAGTATGAAATACGTAGCAAATGCGTTAAACTTTTAATTATGTTAAACGACTTTAGTTTCAAGGACACAACAAAGTTATTCTACTATGTGATATTTACGTACTTTTCTATGTTGCCCTAACATTGTGACTAACTTTCTAAAATTACATTTAGTGCAGTTCCCAGAGCGTAAAAATCGTGCAAACCTCCGATTTTTGCAATAGTGGATGAAACTTGAAAAGAAAAATAGGAATGTGTAGCTGATAACATAAATAATAAAGTTTACCTATTGAAAAGTTGTGCTTTTGATTTTTAAATTATTCTCTTCCACTTCAAGTAAACTCATAAACTGTAAAATTTTGAAGAAAATTTGCATATCTATTTCTTTTAAATAGATAGCAAAATAATAAAATATATTATTTTTTTTTTTTTTGAATCGTTGTTTATATTTCAAAGAAAGAAAATAAGTTGAAAAAATATTAAATTTAGATTTAAAATTAATATTTTTGTATGTAGATGAGCATACCTCCAAATGTGCTTGTTGTGTGCCTCGTCAGGTAAATGGCGTTCCTATTTTTCTTTGGTTTTAAATAGGAAGTTTAAAATTATTTTTTAGGCTTTACAAAGCCTTCTATTTCTTAATGTGTATAACTTTTTAGCTCTTACTTTATTAAATTTTCTGAAAATGTAGCACAAACTTTTCACGGATATTTCAAAGAAAATCTGTATTTTTTTTCTTTTGGTTAGGTTTTATAGAATAAATTTGATTTTTTATTATTTTTTTTTATTAATTATATTTGCTAAAACATACTTAAAGGGAAAAAATACAAATTAGGTTAAGAACTGATATTTTTTGTATTCAGGTAAGCATTTTCCAAACATAGCTCGCAGCATGCGTCTTTAGTATGTACGTGAGATTTGTAGCACCCAATTTTTTTTCTGGCTTTAAGTAGGAAGTTTAAATATATTTCAAAGACTAGAAAAAGTCTTTCATTTGTCGATGCATTTCATGTTTTATCTCTCACTTAAATCAATTTTCAACAAATATAGAAAAATATTTTCGGTCTATTTTACACATTTTTGGAGATATTTAAACGTTTTTAAGTACTTAAAAGTTATCATTTCTCTAAAAATTAAATACGCACAACAAGTAAATTTAACACCCTTTTGTTACAACCCTAAAATCCACCCAAACCCTTGGGTTTGGGTGGATTTTAGGTTCTTGGTTACGACGAGCGTTAATCTCTAAAAACTTTGCAAAAACCTTATAGTTGTATTTAGCTTAGCAATTGTGTATTTGGTTAATTTTCAACGTAAACAATCGGATAAGAGTCATAAAATAACAGGAACAAGAAAAAAAATTTTTTTCTGGACCGGTTTTATATGGTGAAATATTAATTTTTAATTAAGTAACTAAAAAATTAAAAGCACAAAAAAATTTTTGGTAAACTTTGCAAGTTATAGTGTAAAAAAGAAAATGACACCTCAAAAACAAAAATCCATTCACTATTACAATTTTCGGAGGTTAAAACCTCTGGCGACTGCACTAATTTCATAGTTAAAATATTGAAATCTTGATTGTCATTGTTACTATTTACATCTACGAGTATATCTTATATAATAAATTTACATCTATATATTTTATAATATAAAAATGGATTTTCGAATATGTTAGTCGCGCTAAAACTCGAAAACGGCTGAACGGATTGGGCTGATTTTAGTCTTAAAATATTCGTAGAAGCCCAGGGAAGGTTTTAAAGTGACACGAAGTTCACCGGGACAGCTAGTCTTATATATAAAAATGGATTTTCAAATGTGTTAGTCGCGCTAAAACTCGAAAACGGCTGAACGGATTGGGCTGATTTTAGTCTTAAAATATTCGTAGAAGCCCAGGGAAGGTTTTAAAGTGACACGAAGTTCACCGGGACAGCTAGTCTTATATATAAAAATGGATTTTCAAATGTGTTAGTCGCGCTAAAACTCGAAAACGGCTGAACGGATTGGGCTGATTTTAGTCTTAAAATATTCGTAGAAGTCTAGGGAAGGTTTTAAAGTGACACGAAGTTCACCGGGACAGCTAGTCTTCTTATCTTATTTATAAAAATGGATTTTCAAATGTGTTAGTCGCGCTAAAACTCGAAAACGGCTGAACGGATTGGGCTGATTTTAGTCTTAAAATATTCGTAGAAGTCCAGGGAAGGTTTTAAAGTGACACGAAGTTCACCGGGACAGCTAGTCTTATATATAAAAATGGATTTTCAAATGTGTTAGTCGCGCTAAAACTCGAAAACGACTGAACGGATTGGGCTGATTTTAGTCTTAAAATATTCGTAGAAGTCCAGGGAAGGTTTTAAAGTGACACGAAGTTTACCGGGACAGCTAGTTTAAATATAAAAATGGATTTTCAATTGTGTTAGTAACGCTATAACTCGATAATGGCTGAACCGATTCTGCTAATTTTAGTCTTAAAATAATCCTTGAAGTCCAGAGAAGGTTTTAAAGTGATACGAAGTGCACCGGGACAGCTAGTTACAAATATTTTGAAACCACAGGCACGTTTCGATTTACTTCAAAATATATACAAAAACTTTGTACCGAAGATTGCGGAAAATAATAATAAGATGAAATTAAAAGATATGAGTACGAGAGTATTAGGGTTACTATACATACAAGCTCATCTAAGTGGTAAGTCGTGTTCGTACAATGTTATATTATGTTCATTAAAGCGGGACACCCGTGTGTTAGCACCATATACTCAGAGAATTAGACAGAAAATTAACAAAAAAGTCCACCTGTAAAGTAAATACGGGCAGGAAAGTCGGCCGTGTTTCCACCTGCAAGCAAACTCGCGGAAAACTTGCGTGAGTTTCTTGCAATATTGCTTACATTTCACACTAATTCCTGCAATTTTTGCTGCAATAAATGTCGTGCGAGAAGCTCGCGGATAAATGCTATGCGAAACTAGACCGTATATCTGCGGTGACCCGCAGCGAGGTCTGTCGCGAGTCCTCGCAGACATGTTTAGACATGCTGTCGCAACTACTCGCAGGAAGCGCTTGACAAATTGTCGCGACAGCACTTGCTACGGGGCTTACACTTGCAAGCTGCTGTCAGAGTCAGACAGACTGTCAGGCGCTTCTCGCGACAGTTGTCTTGCAAGGCTTCAGTCTATGAATCAGGAGGCAGCGGGGCGGGAGAGGCGGCGGCGCGTTCTAATGTATAGATTTATATGGACAGCCCTCGAAAGCCGCTCGCCACCGCTAGATTTATCTTATCCATATGAATCTATACATTGTCACGCGCCGTTGCCCCTCCCGCCCCGCTGCCCGCTGATTTTGAGATTGAAGCCGAGAGGGAGAACGAGCGCGCAGCCAATATAATTCTATTCTCGCTGTTGTGTTCAGTTTTTCACTGAGTTAGTTCCCGGACCAGTGGTAAGCATCATTGCAGACTCGACGTTTAACTTTGAAAAGAAGTATTTCAAGCCTCTAAGTCAGAGAAATACGGGTGTAACAAAGTGATAATACTCTAAAGTGTATTACATGTATTCCTTCTATTAAGTTCACTGTTAAAATAGCAGTGCTGAAGAGCCATTTTTGTGACTTATATGGGCAAACGCCCCCAGTGCAGCGTGATGAATTTGCCCATACAAAAGTTTCAAAAGAAAGTTACTCTTTCAGCGCTGCTACTTTCACAGTCAACTCTATACAGGGGATTCATACACACCCTAAAATATTAACACTATGTTTTGTCCTCGTGTAATAGCCACACGATCGATATCTCTTTTTCTAGTGAAAGGTCTACAATGTTATACGGGTATGTATCTGTCCACTTCCCTAAGTCAATGATCTTGCAGATGACGTCATTATTACTGTGACGTCATAGTCATATTATATTTACAGTACTTTCACTTTCAGTTGAAAAACAAAGAGATTGTGAAGCTTATTTATTGTTTAACGTTTTTGTTAGTATGGGGCAAATGAATTGTGTAATTTTTACCTTGTTAGAGTACGGCGAAGTTAAGACAAATATTTTGGCTGGTACGTGATCAAATATAACACCAAACGATGGGAGATATGACGTCATAAGTCGTTTGTATGAATGTTTGCACGTAAACAAGACCTCACAAACACAAATGTCACAAAAATCTTTTGTATTCAATTTGGCAGTTAGATAGATGTCTGCGGGGACTCCAATATTCTGTCCCTTTGTGCTGAAACCCGGTGACCGCCATCATAGATATAGATTTATATCGCATGCCACATATTGTATACTACAGTTGTAAATGTGTAAGCTTGTATGTACTATCAGAGAAATTGATTCATAGGCATAGCGGACCGACGTTATTTGGTCAAGTTACTCGTATTATATTTTTATGTTAGTCGTTAGGTATGTTTGAGACTAAATAACGTAGGTACATCGTCGTCCATCTACCTATCGCCTATCGGTCATTAATTTAATAGTACATAAAATATATGAGTGTTTATAAATTAACCCAACAGTCAGCACCAGACTTTCGTTAGTAGATATTATAAAAGCTGAAAGTTTGCTTGTATATAATATGACCCTTATAGAGGTAAGGACGACCAGCAACTATAGAGTTTCGGTCGCGATTACTTTTGGAGGAACCCAGTTCTGAAGGTCTACCTAAGGGCACACGGGCCACCGGCCAGAACCACGAAAGGCCGCTACCGTCATATTTCCTGTAGTTTTCATGCATTTTATATGGACGCGCCGCACACGGTTGACACTGACCACCACACGCTATATAACGATTTTTAGAACACGCGACAGCCACAACGGCGTTTGTGGCTGTCGCGTGTGGCCCATGTGCGGCGACACTAACCTTCGATAAAATATAAACTCATCTTCCACTGCCTGATACTTTTTTTTCAATCTTTATTGAGAAGAAAAGGGAATTTAATTAACATAGATTATGCCATTCCCATAGGTACCATCGAAGAAATTGATTCATAGGCAGTTGATGGATCAGCGTTATTTGGTCGGATTATGTCATTTCAATGTAAGTCGTGATCTGTCGGCTGGTTTTGACATAATGTGATCAAACTACGTAGGTCCCCCATCTGCCTAGGAATCAATTCCTCTGATTGTACATTGCCTGATACTTATGACAGTTGCTTTCCACTGCCAGACCACCTCAAATTCTAATACTTTAAAGTTTAAAGGCTTACCACGATTGTTTATAGTGTTACATTTACAAAGATTTGTTCTTGTACGAAGAAATTCTAAATACAGGCTTCAGAAGTAAGTCAGCGGGATGGAAGTAAAGGGGTTCGTTTCCATCTGATTACCTCCATCTACTAAATACAATTTGCATATGAATACGACCCTGCTCGTCCCAACTTTTAATATTACCATATTTTGTAGTTTGTCCGGCGTAATGCAAGGTACTAATGGGTCCCGTCCGGCGCAGAAAGGTCGGTGCGTTCGGAGTTATTTTGCCTGTGACAGAACCTTTATGAAAACGACATAAAGCCTTATGTCGTTTTCATACTGTAGTAGATGAGATAAAATAACTGGATACAGTTTTTCACTTTTCTTTTTTGTGATTTAATATAACTTTTGTAATACTTTGTCACTATTTTGTTTTTCAATTTCATAGTTTGAGATTGATTTTTTTATTATTCACCTTGTATCTCCATTTTAGTTGCCTACTTTTTAGAAGGTATCTAAAGTAAAATGACCTGAAAGTTACTTTATATGTTCAAATAAACAAGTAGTGAACAAACGCGATCGATAGGATCGTAACCTCTCATAAAACTTAGCTTTGAATTCTTCATTACTAAGAAGTTTATCAAACAGAGCGGTCACGCGTTCAAACGTTCTGCGTTCGAGCGGTCAGTCATACAGGCGTCAGAAAGCCCCCTGTGTGAGTATCTCTATATTACGTAATACAAAACAAAGAACGCAAAACTGACTGCTTGAACACTTGACCGCATGACTCTCTGTCTGATATGTCCCTAAATTGGCAAGCTCCTGTGTAAGTTGAGGTATGATTTGTAACCATGATTACCAATTATATAACCAACTTTGCAATCAAGGTGATCATTAAGAAGCTGTCTATTGTGTTCATATTCGACGTCGATTATGGGCAATCATAATTGCTAGTTTTGGTATACCACAGGCTAATAAAGCCATTACAAACTTAATTTTATAAATACACTAAATAAATATGTTGAAAAAAGCTATTGTAAATTACCTACCGATTTAAAAGAATGTTTAAATGATGAAAATTGATGTATTAAAACCCTAAAATTTTTGAAAACGATAAATGTATACAAATGTATTTAAGTCTTCTGTAATATATTCTTTGTTGTGGTCGCTAATGACCCTGATGTTAAAGCGACCTTAAATAAATAAAAAAAAGTAAAATCTCATAGTAATAAAAAAATTATTCAATTTAAAATTATATGCTAATACATGTCTTTATGCGTTAAGTGGCTCTCCAATCAGATATAGACAGCAAAATGGACTAAGGGAAGTATAAATGTTTTTAGTAACGGGGAATGTATTTTATTATATTTTTGTGCTTTCGATGGCTTTGACATACCATCAGGTTTCTTAAGGCCGCTTCAGAATGTAATATAGGGTCAGTTTATTGAGGTTTCGTGACCGACACTGACTTCCGGACATTTTTTTTTTTAATAATCGTCTAAGGACGTCCACAGATTTGTAATATAGTATAAAGCTTTCTATTTTCTAAAGTGGTAAACGATAAAAACGAAGAAAGACACTTAACATGATATTTAGACCCACTATAGCAGATCTGGATTAAATTTATAGAGGATTCTTAAACTGGAATTACATCGAGATGTAGTTACAGAGTTTTAGGCCCTCTATAAATTTCAATGACGAGTCATTGGAAAACAATAGCTCGCAGTCATACACAAAGATAATATAAGTTTTTTCATCTAAATTATAAAATCAACGTATTTTTCGTTAGCGGTGCACAACGCATATATTTTAAAACTTTTTTTTTCAGGTGATACTTCCGCTAAGCCCAATCGTAGGTACTTTAACAAATTATGGTTCTATGTATGTTTTTGATGAACTAAATTATTGTATGTACTTCCTTGATTATGTCGTACGCATACTAGCAGCCCCTGCGGCCTAGTTCAGTAAATATACGTTATCATGTGAGTGCACTTAGTTAATGAAATATCAGCGATATCTGTTATCGTCGCTCGATATTATGGCCGATTGCGTCACTACATTATTGTATTTTTTGTTGTTGCAGTAAAGCTCGGTGGCTATCAACTATGGCTGTTTTACCACAAGAATACACGGACCGGTTAGCAAGAGAGCATATCTCTGATCAGCACCTAGCATTCGCACGACAAAAATCCGACTCACTCGGACTACACTGCAACTCTCTGAGACAGGCGACGCAAGCGACAAGACTTCCAGATAGTACCTCCGGTCTTTAGGAGAAGTGATCTGTGATATAGACAATAACTAACGCCACAATTTTGCATTCAGCTATCAAAGTATTCTAAGCACATACACAATCAAACATACAACATCAGAGTCTTGTATAAACCTCAGTATCTCGGGGACGTTAACATAATATAAAAAATATAAGAGGCATAACATAGGAAAATTCTCAAACATTTTCCATCAAATAATAGTGCCGTGGAGTGCGATTCTATCACTAGATACTCCCTGTGGTTCCATCAAAAACCTTCTCTCGTGCGAGGTGACAAAATTTCACGCTGGGGAAAAACCTTTGCTGAGCTTCACATCTCAGTTTTAGTTTTAGGAAATTGGCTTTTGCGAAGTGTGTCAATTACACGTCTTGTGCTTGTAGAAAAGCCATACTATACAATTATACATAGGTACTAATCCTATCCTATTTAATATTATAAATGCACAAAAACCGTTTGTTTGTTACCTTTTCACGCTCAAACCGCTGAACAATTTTTTCTGAAATTTGGCATGGAGATACTTTGATTCCCGGCAAAAGACATAGAATACTTTTTAGCCCGTAAAATGTACGGTTTCTGCGCAACAAACGAAATTTGGCGCAACGGATTTGCGGACGTCATCTAGTATTATGAGTCAAAAGTTTTTCTTTCTGTATGTCTCTCTGCTTCATTCAAGTTTTAGCAGCTGAACCGATTTCGATGAATATTCGTGGGGCAAGGACATAGGACAAAATTTATCGCGGAAAAATGTACGGTTCCTGTGCAATAACGCATTAATCCTGCTGCCTCTGCAATGAAGTTGCGGGCAACAACTAGTAAGTTATAAAGTGAAAGTGTGACTGTTTGTCCTATTCACGTTTGAAACGTTTAATCTTTGTGATAGAGATAATTTTATCCTTGAAAAGAATACCTTGCTTAACATAGAATAACTTTTCTCAGGGAAAATCGTATCGCAAAGAACTTACTGCCAACATCTAGCACCTTATATAAGGAAAATTGCGGATTGAATGAACAAAATTCATTTTCGCTTACCACCTGCGCCTTGTACGCGATACTGTGCGTATTGATAATAATAACATTATTATTGAAGATTATTCAAATGACCCTTATGTCAATGAAATAAAGGTTCCAATAGAGGTAAACAATGCACTGGTAATATAATAGTTAGATAGTTAAATAGATAAACTCAAACTCAAACTCAAAATTTTTTATTCAGAATAAATTTTTGCAAATATTTTCTGAAAGTCTACATGATGCCTACCACCGGTTCGGGAACTAACCCGGCGAAAAGAACCGGCGTAAGAAACTCGCAAGGGAAAGAAAAAACAAACTAACAAACAAGCAAACTTTCCAAACTCGTAAGAACCCACTTTATTTACCAAAAAAAGTGAGAAAAAAATTAATCTTTTAAAATAAAGTTTACAATGCTGTAACTTAAAATTATATAATGTCAACATACATACTTAATTGTAAGTCATAAAATAATGTAGAAGTAGCCTTGCAAGCAGCCATCCTACTCCCAAGACTGCTGCCGTCGTTTATGAAATCATTGACCTTATAATAGGCTTTTTTTGGCATTTGGCACACAAACGTTCTTTGACTACTTTTTTAAATTTATTAATGGAAAAATTTTGAACGTTTTCTGGGATTTTATTGTAAAGGCGTACACATTGACCTTTAAAAGATTTACTTACTTTATTAAGTCTGATCACCGGTATTTCTAGTTTGTACTTATTTCTAGTGTTTCTTCCGTGACTGTCACTTTTGGTTGTAAATTTACTAAGATTCTTTCTAACATATAAAACATTATCCAAAATGTATTGAGAAGCAACAGTTAGAACTTAGAATACCAATTTCTTTAAACTTTTCTTTCAGAGATTCAAAAGCTGACATTTTATAAATTGAACGTATAGCTTGCTTCTGCAGCACAAAAATCGTATTAATGTCGACAGCGTTTCCCCATAAGAGGATGCCATACGACATTCTACTATGAAAATAACTGAAATAAACTAGTCTTGCTGTGTCTTCGTCAGCAATTTCCCGTATTTTTCTGACTGCGTATGCTGCAGAACTGAGCCTATCTGCAAGATTAGCAATATGAGGACCCCACTGTAGTTTACTATCTAGTGTAATGCCTAAGAATACAGTGGTGTCCACCAAATCCATCTTCTCATCGTTTAATAGAATATTGGTTTTAACTTGCCTAACATTGGGCAAAGTAAATTTTAAACATTTAGTTTTCTTAGAATTTAGAAGTAAGTTATTAACGTTAAACCAATTTTTTACTATTTTTGAGAGAGCACTATTTACCTCGTCGTAATTTGACTGTTGTCGCTTCACTTTAAAAATAAGTGAAGTGTCATCAGCAAAAAGTACTATCTCATTATCATTATCCTTACCATGATAAGTAGTGTGGAGCGAAAAAACTTTTTTTTTGATATTCGTTTCGGCATACCTGTAAAAAGTTGCTGTTACTTCTCACAAATATACGTACAAAATTTTATTTAAATCATAATACATTTAGAGGTGCCCCCAGCGTCATGAACTTTAGAGAAATTCGTAAAACTTCGTCAAAAACCACCAACTTTAGCCCAGTCTTATTAGAGGCAAAAAAATCGTAACCTCGGAATAATTCGCATAGAGCTGAAAATTGGTAGAGACGTTAAATACACCATTATAAATAAAACCTCAAAAGTCCCCGCCGATCCTCCTTGTGCTAAAAATGTTATTCAAGGTCAAAGGTATGAAAATGATGTTTTTCCCGTTTTTTTTTCCAAACTGTACATTTCATCATAAAATAGGTATGGCAAGAGTGTAGATCATAGAATTATCAACCAAAAATATTCAGACACTTTTTTCATACGACTTACCATTCCTCATAATTTGTAGGTTTAAAGTTTGGGAAAATCATACAATTATACTTATATTATAAAGTTAAAAAATTTGTGGAACTGCTGGTTTGAATTAAAAAATCGTTTTGCGTTGAATAGTCTTATTTATTGAGGAAGACTTGAGCTACATAACATCACGTTGCCACCAATAGGGGCAAAGAAACAGAGGAAAATATGGATAATCGGGGAAAATTATTTGAAAGAGCTTATCTCACAAACTGTTGAAGCATTTTTTATGTTATTTGGCACATATATAAAGTAGACCACGTGGAGGGACATAGGCTATTTTGTTTTTCGGGAAAATTTACGGTTTCTGTGAAATACATAATTAACAGGGCGGAGCGGAACTTCTTGTACTACAGCATACGAGGGCTGTTCACAGCGAAACATACTTCTGATTGACTTATTACCGTTACCAAATCTTATCTTTTTGAGTCGCGAAGAACAACAGTACGCTTGCAAGGCACTCAGAAGTATGTCAGGCCGAGAACATGTCAAACAATCCTAGTATGTAGTACTAGACGTTAAGCGCGGCTCCACCCGCGTTTATTATAAATTTCACGGAAACCGTACATTTTCCTCAAAAACAAAATAGCCTACGTCCTTCCACGTGGTCTATTCTATAACTGTGCCAAATAATTTAAAAATTGCTTTAGCAGTTCGTGAAATAAGCCCTTTCAAATTATTTTCTCCGTTTTTTTCACATCTTCATCTATTTCTTCCTTTCTATTGGTCGCAGGGTGATGTTATATAGCCTAAAGCCTTCTTCGATATCTAAGACTATCCAACACAAAAATAATTTTTCAATTCGAACCAGTAGTTCTACAAATTCTTCAGCTTTTTAATATAAGTACATAGATATGATTTTCCCAACTATAAGCCTGCTATTTATAACGAATGGTAAGTCGTACGAAAAAAAGTGTAGATATATTTTTGTAGAGAATTCTTTGGTCTACATTCTTGTCCTACCTATTTTTATGATAAAATGTACCGGTTGAAAAATAAACAGGAAAAACCTCATTTTCTTACATTTGACCTTGAATAAAAATTTTTGCACAAGGAGGATCGCCGGGGACATTTGAGGTTTTATTTATAATAGTGTATTTAATGTCTCTACCAATTTTCAGCTCTACGCGAATTATTCCGAGGTCAAATGTTTAATTTTCCCGGGGTACTTCTAATACTGCCAAATTAACGCTGATTTATATTATGTGTATTCCGTTACGTTCGTAACTGTTTAAGCTTGAATATTGCGAAGATAGATGGGGAGATTGAGGCAGAAGAGGTGATTTCATTGCACTTTTCAATCGTTGTTCGAACGCCATAAAGTGCGCGCTATTAATGTAATTCTGCTTGTGAGAAACAGTGATTCTAAGCACTACCCACAAGAAAATAAACTCCTGTAAGTAATATTTTTAATTTCCTGTTCACTGATTGTTGATAAAATACCCTTTGCGTTATAATTTATACCTAGTATTTCTCTTTAATACAGTCATATTATGTCGTCAAAACACGAAAAGAGACATGTTGTCCCGTTTTTGGTTTATCGCAGAAGTTACCAGTGTGTCAACTACCAAATCATAATTCTGTTATATAAAAATTACTTATTTATTAATTAATATCACATTAATATGAATCAAAGCTTGACAAAACAACTAAAGAGCCGACAGTTCATGATATATCCCAAAGACTGGCTACGGAAATTTTACATATCTGGCGAAAAGCGTCGCTTCCCAAAAAAAGAAGTATATTATTTACTTGATTAAAAAACTGCAAGAAAAATGATGATAGGCCGTGTAGATTTAAGTGCGTCTGTAAAAAATATGAAGAAAATGAAATTACAAGAAAAAAATCACTGCGTAACAAAGAGATAATGGGTCCAAACCAGACGTCTTATTCGCGTTCTTTGCATGTTGACTTAACAACCGAAAGAACGAGTTCAAGCAATTGTAGCTTCTTCTTGTAGCTTTTACAAGCTAATCAATCGCCATAATAAGTAGCTGTTCAGCCACCCAAGAAAAAGAGATTCAATTTTCCATCATTAGCTCTCGTATGCGATCGTAACTGAGTCTCTGACAGAGCAGCTGCTATTATAGCTTTATCTGTGTTAAAAGATGTTGATTGTTGGTATTATTACATCAAAGAATTCTAGTGCTGTCATTGATCGTTAAAAATGCGATGAGAAATAATGAAAAACAGTTCAGCACACACGATGTAGATCGCAATTATAAAAGTATACGCAGAACTTATTTTGATGGTAGAAAAGGTGGCTGTGATGGTACAGTTGTGAATACAGTTTTCAAAGAAGATGTTATTTGTTTTATGGAAGAAGTAATTAACAAACTACTAAAGTAATTTTTTGTTTCAAATGCCTAATTGTGAAATATAACAACAATTTAATACCAAACAATCTATTTTTTTTTCTGATGATCATTCCTTGATAATATATCATAAATATTTAATTTTTCTTGATAAAAACATTAATACCACTAACCAGAGCCTGTAGCCAAGACTTTTCTTTATCGTTTCTTAAAAGAATCGTCGATCAAAATGTATAGATTTGACATTAGACGAGTCGAACGTCAACGTCATATTCGCGAATTTTTAAGTCAATTCCATACATTTTGATCGGCGATTCTATAGAAAAGCGATAAAGAAAAGGTCTTGGCTAAGAGGTCAGTCTTTTATTTAACATATTACAATGAAGTTTTTTTTTACAAGGAACAGTAAATAAAGAAAAATACTATTTATCAAAACTAGACCAAAAAATTTCAAAAAATTCGTATTTTTCGAATTTTCAATTGGGTTGGGGCACCTCAAAACATCAAGACAAGTAAACCATTATTTTGTATGCAGAATTTACTCATAACAAGGCAACTTTCTATTGCTATGCCATTAAAAAAAATTAAAAAAATTTCTTCATACAAAATCGCTCCACCCTAATGATAAGGTAAGTCGTTTATGTAGATGAGAAAAAGGAATGGACCTAAAATGGATCCCTGTGGGACGCCTAATTCTATTTTGGTCCCATTGGACCTTTTACTATTAATGTCAACCCTTTGAGTTCTATTTTTGAGGTAAGATGTCAAAAGGTTGAGTGCTGAGTCCCTAATGCGTGGTGCAATTTCCTGATTAATGCAGCATGCTCAACACAGTCAAAAGCCTTGGAGAGGTCGCAAAAAACCCCTAGGGCATCCTGCGAGTCCTTCCATGCTTCAAATATACTATAAAGAAGACCTATACCAGCATCCGTTGTGGATCGACGCTTAGTAAAACCATATTGATTATTGTGCAATAAATTATTTAAGTTAAAATGTAATAGTAACTGATTAAAAATTATTTTTTCAAATATTTTACTTAGAGTCGGTAGAATCGATATAGGCCTATAATTTGTAGGATCAGATTTAAGTCCCGCTTTAAATAAAGGTACAACCTTACTGTGCTTCATCAAGTCCGGAAAAACACCATTCTTTATGCAGTCATTAAAAATCATTGATAGATGAGGAGCTATGATGTCAATTATTGATTTGATAATTTTAGTAGACATGCCCCAGAGATCAGTAGTATCTTTAATATTTATTAATTTAAAAGTATCATGATATCTTTGGGGACAATCTCTCTAAACCTAAAATTTACATTACATTCCTTTACATTGTCTCTGAGTAGTTTTTCAGCAGATGCAGGTGAGGAGTTTAAATTTTTCGTAGTTGAGACTATCTGAGCTATTTGACTCATCCAATAATAGTTGAAAACTTGAACTTAAGTTATTTCTAAACTTCTCAATACGTTTTGTATTCACAGGAACAAACACACGCTTTTCCTCTAGGTAACTATCGCAATTTATATTAAATGAGGCTAGTTGCCCACAGTGATCAGAGCTAAGCTTATTTATTATTTCTTTTTTACATGGAGAAAAATTTGTAAAAATATTATCAATACAAGTTGCCGTTGTGTCACAGATTCTTGTTGGCTTATAAAACAAGTAATTTAGGTTATATGATTTAAATAGAGATGTGAATCTAACAGTAGTAGAGTTCAAGTCAAATAAATTAATATTAAAGTCACCACAAACGATAACTTTTTGTTAGATGCACATATCTTTGATAAAATTTGTTCCATGCTTTGTTCAAAGGAGTCATATAACCCTGATGGTGGCCTGTATACGCTTACAATAATCATTTTGACTTAACTCTATGCAGGCTACTTCTATTATCCGTTCAGAAGAGAGGTTCACAATGTCTTTACGTTCTTTGAATTTTAAATTTTTTCTAATTAATGTAAGTGATCCGCCTCTAATGGCATTCTCTCTGCTGAACGAGCTTGTCACCTGGTGATTATTGAGATTGAAAATGAGTTCATGTTTTCTAAACCATTGTTCTGAAATACAAATAATATCAATTTGAAATTGTTTTAGAAATAACTCAGTTTCAAGCTCTTTACCTACCATTCCTTGAAAGTTCTGATGCACCAAGCTTATAACATTCTTGCTATTTATATTGGAGTAAGTTTTGGTAGGATTTTTCACACTTAAACTATTAGTGCAAGAGACATCCTCCATTATCTTATGGTCTAATTTAAATAATTAATTGGAACATATTCCAACTCGTTATTATAACTAGAATACTGCTCAATAGAAGCAGTAGTCAAAGAAGCCAAATTCTTGGCTTTCAAAGAAAATAAAAAATTTGATAGCATCTTTGCTATATGTCTCTTACAGTAATGAGATAAGTAATACTTATCTATACTTATATCATTAATAAATTTACTACCTAAATTATTTATATCCACAACCTGACATTTTGGTTGTGTGTCGCTTAAAACTATACAATTATTGTTGACAGCACTATACAATATGCTATTCAACCTAAATCTAATTTGATTTTCATGAGCACAGCTTTTTGGCAACATTTTTATATAGGGCAAAGTGAATAATATAATGTTTGTTAAGTTTTTAATATTATATAAACATTCTAAAAGATCAGTCATCTGTTTCTTATTTGCTTTACCCCTTCTCCCGACTAGAATTATTTTAGTGGTGTTAGGACAATAAGTCATAGTTGATGCCCTGTCTATTATCTCACAGTAAGTAGCTCCGGGCATACAAAAGTTAGTGACCAATTGTCCACACATTCTATAAAGATACGTACCTAAGTCTCTTCCTATTTCATCACTAAATATGCAGATATTAGTCTGGCTTTCAGTATTTACCTTCTGGCTTTTCATATCAGGTGATATTCCTCCAGTTAAATGATCGTGGTAAGTTTATGCTTTTATTATTAGATGGCTACATCCAACAATTTTATTAATTTGGTTAAAGTTAGTTAACAGTTTACACTCTTGGGAAAATATATTTACTTTCACTCACAGAATAAATTATCTAGCTAGTATAACGCAAATCTAAGTTCCCATTCATCAACCAAAAAACATTTACATTACAACCTTTATCTTTTTTATTTCCACTATCGCCTCAAAAGGCTGCGTCAATTTAGTCCGCACTTGATATCTGCCTAATCGTTTCGAAGGCTGGAATCTGTGCCCGAAATACGTCTATTCCCAGAAGAGTGGCCATAACATCTGTTGTAAATAAGGACAAAATGCCCGGAAAATTATCTCCGGCCGAACCCTCGGGAAATCATATGGGAGGCAATAAAGCCTCTCGAATATTGGACGCTATGAATTTCAAAATATCACATTGACTCCATACGAGCACTTGATATGACGTTTGACTAGGTAATTAACGTACTTTAAAAAAGGGGTGTTAATTTTACTGTATGATATTTTGTTGAATACGGGATTCGCGAGCTACTTTCTTATTTTGTGCACATCGGGACGAGGCCAAAACTTCAGCAGCTTAATTTTAGCAAGAGGTCAAGGTTTTGAAAACAGCCTTTAACCCATCAAGCCCCACAAGGACACCGGTAACCGCGACAAGAATAGAATAACAATAGATTTCTAAGAATCCGCGATCGAAGGATTAAACAAAAAAAATCCTTTAACAACACATAAATTACTATTTCACCAAGCCGTAATGATCTGTATTCTGTTATCATTAAACTAAGTCAAAACAGACATTTTTTATCACTTTAACTTAGTATTCTATTATACTATTATTCTAATTTCGTGTACCTAATTGAAATTAAAACTTAATTTACTCCACATTTTTACTTGATAATAATTTGCTACATTCTACCCAAATTACTATTCTCAGCATTTGTAATAATTTGAGGAGCTACCGTAGACCGGCGTTGTACCAGGCCTGTCCCACTCGCGCGAATAGGCATCGAACAGACTGTAAGTACCACCCGCGGGTGGCAAATCAGTAGGGTGGCAAACAAGCGAGCGGTGATGCACGCGCACGAGTTGTTCGTTGCATACCTGCGTTTTGCGTAACTTATTCGATCGCTATCACAGAATTGATATTAATCTCACAATGGACAATAAAAAGAAAAGGGCAAAGAAATATTGCGCGATGCTTACTATTCGAAACCTCATTTGTTTACAAAAATAACTGAGTTATACAAACACTTTAAGTAGGTAATATAAGACTGGTTTCAATAATTAAGATACGGTACCTATCGAATCTAAGTACGCGTAACTAGTTACACGCGAATTTATGATAATTAAATCTACATAGTACAAAGACATAATATCTTAGATTATTTCGAGCTAAATAAAATGTAGTTTATTAAATATAAAGATTATAATATTATTTTTAAAAAGAGACAACCCTGATTTCTTCAGAAAAGGTACGAGTTATGCGATAGAAAGAGAGCGGAGATGTAGGCAAATATAATTGTAGGCACCTAGCACTGCGCGGTCGGAATTTGAACTTTATAGTATCGTAGCATGAGTCGTTAATTCTTTAAACGGGTTTCGTTAGTGGGGAATTCTGTTGGTACAACTAACATATGAGGAGCTGGCGAACAGAACCGGATTAGTCCGCGAGAAAAATTTTTACACAGTGGCTAAAAAACTAGTGTCAATATACGGAAGTAATTAATAACATAACTTTGCATTATTATATGCAGATGGATGAGGTCTATTGTAGCATGAGTAACTATTTTTTTATTTACTTTAATATTCTAGAAATTATTCAAGATATAAAAATGCACTAAACCGGTTTTGTTTGAAAAAGGTGGACTTATCCGGTTATTTCATTGCAAACGTGTGACAAGTCCGGTTTTGTTAGTGTCTGAATCCGGTTTTGTTTAAAAGAGGTACTTAAAATAAAAACAAAAATTATAGAATAATAATAAATAAGTTTCTTTCTTTTACGACTACCGTCGTTTATACTTTCCACGGTCACACTCTCATCTATTATTAACAAAACTTTTTGAATCTTTGTATTGTATATTGAACTAATCCGGTTTTGTTTGAAAATGGACTTTTTAAAGCCTTTTTAAGCCTAGTTACAGCCGGTTTTGATTGAAAATATTAGCAGGGATTGACGCAGATGGGTCAAGAGAAGACGATTCGAAAAAAAAATTACTTTCGCACTCTGGTGGACTTAACCGGTTTTGTTCGCCAGTTCCTCATATATTCTATGGTTGTACTCCAATTTAGCTAATGTACACTTAGCGCTCGATAATTTTCGTGAAGCGCCACTCGAGCGAGTACAGCGGGCGGTTTAGACACTATTAGAGCTAGTGATGTACTTCATGCAATAAAAATATATTTTAGTAAAAATAATTGAATTAAATGTTCAACTAACCATAGGGAACATGCAAATACATATAATACTTATGAAAATTTTGCTATTAAAATGTTAAAAAAATATAAAAGAAGGGCCACTGCAAGGTTAATATTTTATAAAATCGTTTTTGACGTGATAACGTCTTATAATTCGATATGGGGTGCGCGCCCGAAAAACATGACAGTTCATGCGGCGTTACCTCGCTGACACCTCTGAGGCGTTCCATTTACACTCTCAAGTCTCTCAACAACCGTAAGGCCCACCTGGGCCTGGGTTTCGATTATATTACGTATTTCGATGACTTAGAGAATACTTTGGTATGAAGAAGTTTGGTTAGTTATGACCTTTGATACATTGACCACACTCTGAATGAAAAATAAATAAACAATCTGTGAGCTATTAGTATTATTTCGACTATTCAAAATTGTGCTCTATTTCCTACGTGTCAAGGTATGACTTAATTTATGAAGAATAAAGTATTCGTTTATTTCTTCTGAACAAGTCACTAATTATAGTTTCGAAAGTTTATAATTGAGAAACTGATATCACATCCACAGAAATAAGATCTACCTACTAGAAGCGCTGTGTCGCTCCATTTGTATGAACACGAGCGTGCCACTTTTTTCATACCTACTGTGACGTCACAAGAGCGCTTTAGTAATGGGAATACCCGTACGCGCGGAATCGATTCAAAGGAATCGCCGCGCCCCGCCTCTTTTGCCATTTTAATAGGTATATCGATTTTTTAATCGATTATTATTCAAGTTCATAGACAGAGGAATGATAAATCTTAAGATACGTGCTTGCCAGGACAGCTAGTAATCTAATATTTATAAATCTCCTGTCACGATGTTTGTCCGCGATGGATTCCTAAACTACTTAACCGATTTTAATTTTTTTTAATGTTTGCTTTTTTCCAACTTGAGAGATAGGATAGCTTAGATCTTTAATTATAGTCGCAATTTTATTTTATTGCAAATTATTTGTCTATAATTAATTGACAGTCACAATTATCTGTTAACTCCAAAAGATTCCAACAGATGGATTGAGTAAGTAACGGCTACTGGGTTATATATATATATATATAAATAATAGTAAATTATTACGACCTGAGACTGACAGCGACCATTGTTTGTGCGACGGGATAGCGATCGACGTTGCCATGGTAACATACATATTTAGTCACTTCAATAAAATAATAATATGGCAAATACATAATATATTATAGCAAAGTAACGTTTGCCGGGACAGCTAGTATATTATATTATTCTAAATTAAATCACTAAACAGGAACATAAATACATATTAAATAAAAAGCTGCCCCGGCAAACGTTGTTTTGCCATTTAAAGTATTTGTACTTCATCAGTTGATACAAAATCTTACCTCCTCTTTTGTCCCCTAAGAGGGGTGGGGGGAAAAATTTTATACACCAGATGTTAAGTTGGAAAAAAACAGTTAATAATATGAGGTAAGTCCATTAAAGAAAAAAGTTTGATACAAAATCTGACCTCCTCTTTGGTCCTCTTAGAGGGGTGGGGGGAATTTTTTTATACACCAGATGTTAAGTTGGAAGAAGACAAATATATCTGCGAAAACCGCATTCAAATCGGATCAGTAGTTTTCGTGTGATAGTGGAACAAACATACAGACAGACAGACAGACAGTAGACAAAAAACTAACGACAGTTTTGGCTTCTATAGCGATGTAGTGACACCCCCCGCTTATTATTTTTTTAATACCTTAAGTGTACAGAATTTTTATTTCTACAGTTTTATTATATGTACGAGTATAGAAAATGTATAGAAATATAATTACCGAGTCACAAAATACCCCAAAGCGAACATTATCATTCCTCTGTTTCATGTCTGTTTCGAAAATCGATTAATTTGAATCGAGAATATGTACAACACTATTTGCTTCATTTGACAGAAAAATGAGAATATTGACTGTACCTCGAAACTAAACGATGAGTGAAAGTATCGATTGTTTTATTTCCATTGCGCGCTCAATAGCGGACAAACAGAACGGGCTCTATAATTTTCTAACTAAAGCGGCAATGTATTATGAATCATGCGGTATACACGCAGTTACGTAGATTTCATGGTAAAAACTACAGCCACACACGATTTACATTAAATAATTGATTTTAAAATAAAGGACACATGATTTAATAATAAAATTACTTACCGATGATAAGAAACGTGTCCACTATTTATACCAACGATTCTATTCGAATTTCCACAGCCCAATACGGCACAATTAGGCATTTTTAGAATTCCGATCAACGTCCGATTCCGATAACGATGGAGCGTAGACTAAAGAACAGACTTTCGAAAGATTGAAATGTGTGATCGTTTGGGAACGCGATGGCACGCGAAGTACATACACATGCGGTATCTAATTAGATAGGAGATCTGTGATCACATTGGACTAAATAGTATATTATGATGGCTTGATAGATAGAAAATTTAACATATATTTTAATGTAGTTCACACAAACATAAAATATGGATTGTATGTTAGGATATTACATTAATTTTACAAAGAGGATAGGCCGGGCGCCATTTTTTTGCACATTGACCTGCCAACTTTTTTGCATAGATTTTTCCCGGAACTGAGAGGTTAAGGCTATGACGTTGTCACGATCAACTATCGTCAGTAAACCGACTTTACAGACAACCGATTTTTTTACAAAAATTACGAATTAAAAGTAACTAGAAACGGAACGGATTTCAAAACACCAATCAGCGTTCAGTGACGTCACACATGCTATCTCCGCATTCCATTTAGCGTTAAAAACGATCAAAACGCTATTTTGAGCGTTATAGAACACGGGGCATGACAACTTTTTGAGAGGTACGATCAAGTGGGCCATTGTCTATAATTGTCAAACAGTAGTGACGTCATATAGACTATAGATCCGTTTTGGCGCCAAAATGTCCATTGACAATTTTAAACCGCATTTTTTGCAGTACCGCAGTTTTTCAAATTTTTTTAATACACTTGTGGTCTTATCCACAAAGAGTTCTTTAAAATAAACATAAAATTAAAAATATCGCATCTTCCCTATTATGTAAAACTAGCGACCCGCCTTGGCGTCGCACGGGTATAAAATATATAGCCACTGAAAAAATGATTAAAATCGATAGCCTATAATCCTTCACGTGGTCTACTTCTTATTTGTGCCAAATAACATAAAAATTGCTCCAGTAGTTCGCGAGATAAGCCCTTTCAAATAATTTCCCCCGTTTTTTCCACATTTTCCTCTATTTCTTCGCTCCTATTAGTATTAGCGTGATAAAATATAGCCTTTAGCCTTCCTCGATAAATGGGCTATCTAACACTGAAAGAATCATCAAAATCCGTTGCGTAGTTTTAAAGATTAAAGGGAACAAAGGGACTTGAGGGAAAAAAAGCGACTTTGTTTTATAGTATGTATAGATATAGATGCAAAACTCCAAACTTCGAAGCATTATTGTATAATTGCTGCGTTCTGAAACGTACGTACTATAGTATAACTACTAATGCTAACTTATATAAGCACTAGCTGTTGCCCGCGACTTCGTCCCCGTGAACTTCAGTTTATAGCGCGCGGTGTCAACGAAATTGGTGTCAAAGCTTTTTAAAACCATGGTACCCCTTAAACCAAAATATCCAAAAACAGCTGTGCAGTGTGCACATGAATTTTTTAAAAAATTATACTTTATTTATACCAAATTTTAAAGCTTATATTTAGCCCCCCATTACACAACTTTAGCTTTACCCATAAACTATTTATCATTGGTAGGTTTAAGGTTACGTGATACGTCACTGCATAGATAAAGAACTGAGTAGTGAGTTATTTAATAACAATAAATATTGTATAACAATCGAAAGAATTGAAAACCTCACTCAACATGGTTACCACCTGTTATAGAAAGACGTATCAGCAAGCGATAGCGCGATGTAGGCAACTCTTAGCGCCATTTGTTATGAATTTTTGGAACTAACTTAATCTGAACACATTTGCGAATTTTCACCCCCTTACAACCCCTTCTTCCAGTTAAAAAGTAGCCTATGTCCTTTCTCAGGCTTTAGACTATCTGTGTACAAAATTTCATTACAATCGGTTCAGTAGTTTTGGCGTGAAAGCGAGACAGACAGACAGAGATACTTTCGCATTTATAATATTAGTATAGATGACTTTAGGTCAGATGTATAAGATTTCTTTTTATTATTTTATATTTGATCAAGCAACAATTTCTATTCGATTAGTCATTAGACTGATCCTAGTCAACATTTAGGTAGCCGAATGGCGAATTTAGCTCAAGAATGATATTGATATTATTATGATGTGTAAAGCAGAACAGCACTACATTAATTACTTAAAAACTTACTTATTAAAATAGTTACATAAGTTATTATAATAAAATTGACAAAAAAACTGTTAAAAAGTGGGTGATTCGAATCCCACTCGGTCAATCCCGCAAACTAATCCCACGGGATTTAAAATACGGGATTGCATTCCCTCACTACGTTGCATCGGAGTGGGAATAGCTGTAATTAGTGGTCGCCTCTGTGAGCGCTAACGAGACCAGCTCGTGCCGCTGTCAGGGGTGCTGATGGAGGAAACAGTTTGGGATTAGTGCCAAATGTTATTAACTTCTGTCATCCGTCACCACAACTTCTTATCACTACAACGTCACTACAACCACTACACTTACAGTCACTACAACTTTACAGACAATAAAAGTTACATGTGTACCGACTTTTATAGGAACTAGTACCTACTTTTATAGAAACTATACCCTTACGATATTTTAATCCAACATCAGCTTCGTTATGGTTTCAAGGCAGACTAGGCATAATAAAGTGAAAAAATTGAATTCTTATAAAATGTCAAACAATTAAAACCTCCGCGTTCCGCGTTGTGTTTGGTCAAAACTAAGAAAAGTCGTTTGTTGTTTGTTTTACGCATAGAATAATAGCATTTGGTTGTTTGATAGATCATAGACATGACGACAAGTGCTAATCCAGTGACGCTGGCACACTGTGCTGCCAGCATATCAGGTACTAGTGCCAAAGCCTACCAAAGCCTAGAACATAATATTGTGATAGTCGTGAATTGTGATTACTATCTGAAACCTTCATCATATCTCAGCCCATATTCGTCCACTGCAGCTGGACATAGGCCTCTCTCAATGAACGCCAAGATGACCGATCTCCTGCTACTCGTATCCAACATGGACCCGCAGCTAAACGGAGATCGTCGTGCCACCTTGTTGAAGGTCGACCTGTACCTACAACCTGAAACCTTCATCTAGAAATACTGTAAGAAAAGTGAGAGAATGTTTGGCATATTCAACGGAGATGATGATTAACAAACATTGCCTTCTAATATAATATTTAGTACATACTATACATAGTAAAGAAGCATACATTTACAAGTCCCATTACATGGTTACTTTACATTACTCACCTAGCTACAAGTACTACATTACTGCGACGTACGCGACTTTAGGTAATAACAATATATTCAAACGTCACGCTACGTTACGAGTCCAATGGGAATTAGACACTTACCATCAGACGTACTAACCTACCTCTCTTCCCTTAAACCCTTTCCCCCTTTACCTCTGCCCCCTCCTTTGCTCTCTAATATAACCTTTAAAAAATAAGGATATAGAGGTAAAGCTTTCTCATACCTTCTTAACTCTTCCCTCCCCTTTTCCTCTGCCGTGAAAAACTGTGGAGCCGGCCAATAACTCTATGTAATTGAGGAAACGTATGTTTACCTCGCATCGATCGATAGCGTCACTGCCCGGCCCGTGACAAACACCGGTTAATGACACCATCACCATGGTGAGTAGAGCTATCAGGCTGTATCACCATACACACTAATAGATCTACGATCGTCTTTAGTATTTCAGCGGGTATTAATCAAGCAGCAACGCGACAGACGTTTGTTAACAGATATTATTGCAGGAGATATCCTGCTCATGGACCTAGAGCAGATATTATTAACTAGATATTCTGCAATATCTGCTCTCAAAGGCCGTATCATGTATATAAATTATGTAACATGTTTACGACATATTATATTGCGCACAAATTTCAGTCAATAAAAGTTATGTTACATAAATATCAATGTTAATATCCCTTACTACTGATACCTTCAGCTTATCAACACTTAAGTGTCGTTATTGATATAAACTTTGTAGTAAAAAGTTAGGCGGCAAGAATATTTTGATCTATTTAGAAATATTAAATTGCGCGATCAACAAGCAACTGAAACATAAACTTCTGCGCTATTAACATATTTTCTCATAAATTAAACATGAATTCTCAAACATTTGCACTTCTAATAATAACTCCGAGCAACGGAACCTTCAGTTTTGAAAGCAGCTGCCATTCGGCCAAAGGGAATTAAAATACCAAAGAAAAATAAAGTTTCCACTCCCACCGGAGACGAAAACTATCGTCATGTGTGAAAATTATTTTCCACGTTCCCAAGGATTTTCGATCGCTCGTTCAAGGATTAAAGTTTCAAGAAGTACGCGTTGAAGTCGTTTTCAAATTCAAATTACTGGCAAAAGACGCTGACTCATGTGAAATTCAAAGTTACGACTAATGAAACTACTCGGATTTTTAAGTTATACTTTAGAACCTTAAATTTGCATCAAGATTAAACTTTTAAAGGATTTTTCTAAACCAATAAAGAAGCTTAACTGCTATACCTAATAACAGATAAAAAGGTCTTATAATAATTATAAGGAGTAATAACAAAATATGTCAATAAGCGCCTCATTTTTTTATTATTTTAAACTTTAGAAAGATTGTGCCTATCTGTTAGTCTTTATAATATTCTCGTATTGAAGGTCCCGTTAAAGGTAAAATAACTATAAATGAGCTGCACCGGCACGTAGAGCTGACGCTTTAAGCCAACACCTACTCCTAATACACTTTTGCTGTCGTTAGTCTAATATCTAAACCCTAAGGGCCAACCCACACGTACCACAACCACACCACATCGCAACGACAAAATGGTTACGTGTGAATGGTGTCGCTGCAGCTTTTTGTAGTTGCGTTGTGGTACCGACAAAATGCCGACGTGGTTGCGTTATCGCCAGTGGTTGCGATATGGTTACGTACGAAAGTCAATGAAACGGAGAGGGGGAAGAGCGTGGGCCGGGCGGTGCGCGCGCACTGTCATTGCATCGACGCAACGTTGTGGTTGCGATGTTGTCGGCCGTGGTTGCGATGTGGTTGCGATGTGGTCGGTATCACACAAGTGGTCGACAACGACTGCAAAATGTGGTACGTGTGAATGGTCCAGTTCATTTACAATACGAAATATACGCCCGACCACGTGGTGTGGTTGTGGTTGTCGTGTGGGTTGGCTCTTAAACACATTATAAATCTCGTATAATAAACTTCAAATCCAGACACGGAGGACGATAATACGCTTACTATTGTCCATGCAGTATCACGCTGTGATAGTGCACGCGCTACTTATGTGTCGGAATAATAATAGAGTTTGGTCTAGTAAATTCTACTGTAGCTTATTTAGTAGTACAATATATTAGTATAGTATCTACTATTATGACAGCGGAGACATCTCCTTTTATATTAGATATTATGCCTAAACCCTGCTCAAGGAATTTCATAACGCGTTTATTTATAATACGGTAACAAAAGGCAGCCTTATCGCTCCGCCTCTATACAAGTTGAACATCTACTAAATCCTCCAACAAAACAAGCCTCGCTCCGCGAAACACTAAGTCGAGTGCTAACAACGTTTTCTTACGTTTAATATTCGTGTAGTAAGTTCGCTAAGTTTGAGGCTTTCAAAGTGATTACAGGAATTACTCGTTTACCTTTTGCTAAGGTTAATTTAATTTTTTATAATATCTCGATCGTGGGAATCGCAGACACAATAGATTTTCAAAAATTGTTATGCGACAGCCTGGTGCCGCTTGGGGATTGATGGGTTAAGGCCGTCCCCCGAGCAAACGACCTTAAACACGACTTACATTTGCCGCGTTGTCGAGATCGCACCAAAACCCTTTTTTTTTACTAAGACTTATCTTAGTTCAAAATTGACCTAAAAAAATTAAAACGTGGAATACTTGTATGACTGTAGTTTATGATATTGTCAATCTATTGGCGTGTGTTTCAAATAAAAGTAATTTGTAAATACTAAGGAGATGCTGAATGTATGCTTGAATTTAAATAAATTGGTTATAGAAAATTTAAAACGTGGAAAGGAATGTTGATATACTGAAGATTATTGCTGTATTTTTATTATAACTTTGTAGTTTTCAAATTATGAGTTTATAAGGCACTAAATACGGTAAGTTACGGAATCTCCGTAGGGCCCTTAAATAGCGATTTTAAAATTGACCATGGGGGTACCCAGGATTTCAGCTAGGGGAGGGCAGCTATGAGCTGCCCCCCCCCCCCCCTTTGAATTCCCACTTTCCAGGTAGATTGGCGTTTATTTTACCTTCCAGCCCGGGCCCTCCTGGAAGGTACGCCCATGAAATTGACACTTATATGTATAATATTATACTAACGGATTTTTTTAATCGCAATACTGTAAAAGTAAAACGCAGATTTAGATTTCATTCTTGCTCACATCCCGCGGCAACAGTCGGATAGAAGTTCGATTTTTTAATCAAAACCTGTCGCTATGTGAATGCCCTAAGACCTAAGTCATAAGTAATAACGAATAAAACCTCTTTATCACTAATTGCTTTTTTTAATTTCTCGGGTCCGTAATGTTTAATTTGTCAACGCCGGATAATGAAGTATCCTTGTTTTATTAACGACCCTGACTCATCAAAACTTTTTAATTTCAAGATGTTTGCAGCCCTCCTCCAACATCCTTGTCTAACAATGATGGCTAATTTTCACCGATAAAAAAAATCAATAGATATTAGGTGAACAACTCGTGCTCGAACAAACACATTTTGTGAAAATATTGAGGAAAAGGCTAAATCCGAAAGATAACAATAATATAAAGTTATACCAAACATCTTTGCTTAGCTTATTTATAGATAAATTAATATTTTATATTATTATAGTAATATTAATTATTTTAATATAGTGGTGTCGCTGCAAACTCAATTTTAAGCTTTGGTGTCAAACCATAAAATTGAGACATTGTTTTATGCAAAAAGTAAAGAACTGATAGAGTAAAATGAAAGTTCTTTTATCTATCATTCACAGAAAAGTAGTAGGCATATGGAAGTACCAATACGTACCGTGTTAGCTTAAAAAATAAAAGAAAAGAAATTTAATTTCCAAAAAGAATCATCCACTCAAACCTATACACAGTGTGGCTATCCCTTTAATAATAATAGTCGGCAATCATCGCTTTTCATGCATTCATTTTAGTGTCCGACCGAAGGTCTATTTTTGGCCGAAGCCGAAGCCGAAGCCGATTAATCGGCAATCGCCACAACCTTCGGCCGAAGCCGAAGCCGAAGGTTTATAATCTTAATCGCTCGACTCTCAGTAATTAATTTTTAACCGACTTCAAAAAAGGAGGTTATCAATTCGACGCGTATGTATCGAATATTTCCAGAACTGCCCAATTTTCATTTATACAATATAAAAAATACAATATCGTCTGTAATCTGTATCAGCGCCTGAACAAATGTGCCAAATTACAAGTGTATGTATGTATGTATGTTTTTATGTTTGTGTTCGCATATCTCTGGAATTACCATTCCGATTTCAGTAATTCTTTTTTGTTGTACCTACTAGGTACTGTTCAACTTAGAGAATAGTGCAAGTTTCAACAAAATCGGTTCAGTAGTTTTGGAGATACGGAGTTTGATTTCTCAATTACGTATAATTTTGAAGTCGGTTTTATCTTTTTTAAATACAGTTATGTTCAATATTGTCTCCAAGCTACAATTAAAATTAAAATTAAGTATTTCAAAACTTCAATATTGAAGGTTTACCTCTATATTGACTGTCTCAGAGAGAAGTTGTTTTAGAGATGGTAATAAAAGTTTGTGATTTGGTTACTTATTTATTACTTAATAAGTGGACTACAAATAATTAATCAAGTTTAAGGAATGACTCAAATGTGTAGTTCGAAAATGGATGAGAATTCGGAAAAAGTGTATAGAATCAAAATTATAGAGAATTTAATAAGTATTTTTTCGTCGTAGAATGTTTTTTGCTACAACGCATCGTTTTTTAGTTAATAGCCAAAAACCAAAAATTGAGATTTTTGTCACCCTCCCCTCACTCCGGCTCACCTCCTAGACTTCAGGACTTTTAGTATGTTTTATCCCTAAGCACCCTGAATAAGTTCCAGCAGAAATATCTTAGGTTCCCGCTCACGCATTCTACAACTACTTTATTGACTGAACTATTGTAAAAAAAAAATCTTTATTATTTCACAAATAACTATAATTAGACCAATCAATCAGTCTTCGTTTTACTCGACTAGACCGAAACTAGACTAAAAATAAAATAAACAAACACTAACTTCTTAAATAAATAATTAAATGATTTATTAAGAAGTTAGTGTTTGTTTATTGTAATTAGACAGTGACTCCCAGCGGCCTCTGCACACACGACCGGTCCGTCGCTCTCTCACTACTCACTCAGTCTTTCGTAACAGTTTACAGTTCGTTCAATTTCGACGGTTGCTCGGACCTTCGGCAAAGCTTCGGCTTCGGCCGGGTTTTAGGCCGAAGCCGAAGGTTTCGCCGAAGGTGGTTTTTTTGGCCGAAGGCGGCCGAAGCCGAAGCTTCGGTCGGACACTAATTCATTTCGATGATAACCATCCGATGATTGTTGATTTTTGAGCATTATATTATTTGCAAAATGGTTATTTACCATACGCGACACCAGCAACTTACACGAAAACACAAAAAGTAAAAACCATATATACTAAGTACATAAAAAATATAGTATTTTATATGTACTTAGTCAATGGGAACATAAAAAATAATAATATGCGAAACGTTCTTCATAAAGTATTGGACACGCGAAGATTTTCAGAAACTTTACTACGCTGCATAAATAACTGTTTTAACTGAAACTAATATCTGTAATATCTCGGCTTTCGGCTCACCTTTCCAAAAATTAACTCCAGTCAGTCCAGTCACAGAATAATTATTGTGAACTTTAGCATATACTTAGCGACGGCTTCAAACTTTTTTTCGCACTACCGACATTTTACGCTCAGTTTTGTTATTGAAAAATTAGCAGGAAAATTAAAAAAATGGTTTACAAAACTCATAGATTGTTGTCATATTAAATATCTGAACTAATTAAGTAGGAACAAACACGTCGCAAAACGGATATAAAGTTACTGAGTAACTAATGTTCGTAAAGTTACGAAACTTATAAAACAAACTTCAAACTTTGCTAAACCTATTTTATGACTACTAAAATACGACTTACCTTAGTTTTTCAGCATGAAACAAATACCATCCATTATTGATAGCACAAACACACACACTATATCACGCAACACTGACACTGCCGCGACCGCGCCGTCACGGATCTCGCGCCAAACTGAACGCCGCGCCGCTCGCAGGATAATGAATTTTTGATTCCAAATTTGAAAATGCGTCGTTTTTTTTCTACGTAAATTGCCTAAGACCCGACTTTAAAATTTTGCAGGACTCTTGTTTTAATTAAAATTTATTTAAGGATACAAAAGGATAGGTGACCAGAAAAAATATACACAGATAAATTCGTCTTTAATTTTATCACAGAATGTATTACGTCGCACGTATAATATGTAATTTTTAATAAAAATACCTACGATGTTCAATAAAATACAGAAGAACTTTGTTTACCAGACTAACAATGCGTCCAAAAAGCGCATAGGTAATATACATTTCCCTTCCCGCGCGAATCGGAGGTCCACACTGCAAAATGAATTTTTCAGAATGTAAGTCAAGCATACTGACTGGCATTTGGTATGGTATTCCGAACATTCCGAATTAATTCTTCGATCGCGGGACGCGGATTCTTGGAAATCTATTGTTATTCTATTGTTGTCGCGATCACCGGTGCTCTTATGGGGCTTGAAGGATTAATCATTATTAATAAATATTATGAACCAGAGATGCACTCTGGATATTATCTATAATATTATGTGGCCGACCTAGATAACTTCGTGTCACTTCCCTCTACAAATCTCTCCACAAATCTTCCCTAGACTTCCACGCATATTTCAAGGCTAAAATTAGCCAAATCGGTTAAAGCCGTTCATGAGTTATAGCGAGACTAACAAAATTTTAAATCAATTTTATTAGGGTTCCGTACCAAAAACAAAGTTCCGGTGAAAACAAGACCCTATTACGAGAGACTTTGATGTCTGTCCGTCTGTCTGTCTGTCTGTCTCCAGGCTGTATCTCAAGAACCGCTATAGCTAGACTTCTGAAATTTTCACAGATTGTGTGTTTCTGGTGCCGCTATAACAACAAATACTAAAAACAAAATAAAGTTAATATATAATATAATAATAATAATGCTCCCATACAACAAATGTTATTTTTTGGCCTTTTTGGCTTGTAATCCATAATGGCAGAATGTAGATACTTGAAATTTTCAGAAAATCCTCAATTATATATGTGTACTTTAATATTTTATAATAAAATTAAAATAAAATAAATAATTAAGGGGGGTTACGATACAAAAAACACTGTTTTTGCCCTACTTCGCGCTATAACGGTACGGAACCCTTCGTGCGCGAGTCCGACTCGCACTTGGCCGATTTTTTATATCAGTAGATGAGTGGTAAGAGGGGATTCTACTATCAAATCGAGTACATACCATAATATCACCCACTGGCGTTTTCAGTTTGTTTTGGTGTAAAGCGTTTATGCCTTCACGGCTTCATTTTAAAAGCTTTGTATGTAAATGAGTGAAAACAATGGGCATGTTCCATACAACACTTACAGAGAAATTGTGTAAAAAGGGCGAGGCGTTCGGTTGCGTCCATTTGGATAATTGTATTGAGAACAATAAAAATTTCCTGTACCATACTTAACTAAAGGACTTTTATACGAAGGATAAAAACAGACCTAACTTTGCACGAAAATGGGCTGAAAAACAAAAAGTTTTGATAGAAACATACGAATTGCGAATCGTAATCATAATATTAACATTTATTTTCATATGAACATAAACATAGTACTACGCAGGAGCCCTAGAACATTTTTTTTTTATTACTGTCAAGCCTACTGTCAAGCTAATTTTTTGTAAGTAGCTTCATTTTGATAAGACAAACAACATTTTTATCTGCGAAAAATCTTGAAAGTGGTAGCTAACAGAGATAGAAAGGATTTCATACTTTGGTTTGATGGTCCTAAAATATGGATTGTTCTATTTGTAGGACAATGTTACTCTTAAATTATATTTCTTCGCTTCATTCTTCGATATATAATTAACCAAAAGTAGTACCTTTGCTTATCTGCTAGGCAATCGCGTTTTTTTTTTTAAAGACGTATGTGGGTATTTGAAAAGTTACCCGCTCACTCGACGTTCCGGCGTGCTTCATTCTTTGTTAACGCGAGGCAACGCGAGCACGTATACTTAGTAACCATGCCAAAGCGCAGCTGGTTATTATTATTAAGATGATTGAGTCAGTGTTGTAAGTAACTAAAGTCAGTGTAATTTTATCGTGTAACAAGAAAATACATGTAAGTACTATTAAATACTTAAATAAACGGCAGGCACTACCGAGGCCTAGACGAGCCAATTATATTCAATACTAGCCGGCTTGTACTGCGACCGCGAGTCAATAAACGTACAATGTGTTGGGACTGCGAGTCTTTATACACAATCTATAATATTATCTATGCTTTATCTGTTCTATAAATAGAATTGTAGAACTATATGTTTGCCGGATTGGGGGAAACAACTGCAGGTGATTACTGCAATTATTTAATCAACCGGCATGTACTGCGACTGTGAGTCAATAAGTACAGTGTGATTGGACCGCGAGTCCTTTTACACGATCTTTATTCTATATGCATCGGAATTGATTGCGGATCTCTGACGATGTTTTACCTGTTCTTTAAATAGAACTATATGTTTACCCGATTGGGGGAAATAACTGCAAGTTAATTACTACAACTGTTTAAATATATTAAGTTATTTTATAAACCGCCATAATGTGTGGATTGACCGCGGGTCTCTAAACACAATTTATATGCATCGGAATTGACTGCGAGTCTCTGACGATGTTTTATCTGTTCTATAAAATATAGAACTATAAGTTGGCCGGTTTGGGGGTTAACAGCGAGTTATATTACTAACCACCATAATGTGTGGATTGACTGCGAGTCTCTAAACACAATTCTTATGCATCGAAATTGACCGCGGGTCTCTGACGATGTTTTATCTAAAAATAGAAGTATAATATGTTTGCTGGTTTGAGAGGATTAACTGCGAGTTAATTAATATTTAAATTTAAAATATATTGATATTTTTTAAATCAACATAATGTATGGATTGACTAGGAGTCTCCGACAATGTTTTAAAAATAAAAATTAGTAACTACCGCGCGTTTTCCCGCGCTCTTTGTTCTATAAATAGAAATACACAATTATTATTATAATATCAATATCTTTGCCGTTTTATAGATAACAGCTATTTGGAGCTAATAACTAGATTGACTGCGAGTCTCATCAGTTAACAACCTATGCGCGTCCCGCGCGATCCTTTTGTTCTAAATATAGAACTACGATTATAATTTACTATGTCTGCCGGTATATAATTATTATTATTAAATAAAACTTGCACCAATATTGGGACTCGGGATACACCGCGAGTGTATAACGAAACATACTTAATATCTACGTAACGTGATAGTTACTACCCTCAATATTTTTTGTAACATATTTTATCGACAAATAAGTCGATTATAACGAGCTACCCCAATATTTATTTTTTTAGGTCACTAAGACCAGACAATTGGGGAAATATCACTAAAAGTGGTCAATATACGGGTCGATCCGGTTACGAATGAACCCGAAGCTTTCCCACTCCTAAACCAGGTGCCAACGGTCGATTCTGAGTACCGGTACCGATAGAACCGGACCAGATCCGGATAGATCCACGGCTCCTACTGACGTTAGGTGAACCTTTGTTGGATTCGCCAGATTATGGTTTTAAATGATCCCAAAAACGATTAAGATTTTTTTTAAGATTTAAATAGCGGTATCGAAATTTATATTACAAAGACATAAACTCCCGGGCGTGATCGGATGTTATTTTTTTTTATAAAAAAAAAAAGAAGAGGATATAATATTTAAGTTATTACGCCCTGTGATGGTTATTCAAGATTATATTAAATAGGATAATGCTACAGTACGGGTTATTATTGCTAACGCTTAACGCTCTGCACAGAACAGCCACCTCCCAGTCGGTCAGTTAGCCGCTGGATAAAGCAGGTGCTGTGTGAGAGCGGCGCGGCGTCGACACGAGCGTCGACACGGGGATTGATACTGGACACTATTAGTAAGACGACAGTCGACAGGCAGGAGTCAGGACTAGCGATTCCGATACTTTCGCTATTTTCCTTAACCATAATTTTATCGACGAACAAAGTTTCGCTGAATCAGTTAAATAATCACCATGATCCCAGTATAACAGCTGTTATCATTTGAATCACAAACCATAGAGGTCTCTTACGTTTCGTTTCTACTGACTATTATTAAATTTATGGGCATAATGTTAAATTTTTTCTTGAATATATTATAATGATTACTATTCGTAATGTAATCTATTGTATTTTGTAAAAAAAAATCTTTCTTTCGTTACTCTGAAAATCCACTTTTGGTTAATTATATATCGAAGAATGAAGCGAAGAAATATAATAAATGATCAAACGAACTTACCTTGAGTGAAGTTCGATCATTATTATATGAGTTAATTCAAAGATATAATCTCCCTCCCACCCAGTCTGCACGAAACTATGTTTGCTGCAGTACCCAAAGAAAGAAAGAAAGATTTTTTGCATTATTTCTCTCTAATCATAATGAAGCACGCCGGAACGTCGAATGAGCGGGTAACTTTTCAAATACCCACATACGTCTTTTAAAAAAAACGCGATTGCCTAGCAGATAAGCAAAGGTACTACTTTTGGCTAATTACATATCTTCGAATGAAGCGACTCATATAATAATGATCGAACTTCACTCAAGGTAAGTTCGTTTGATCATTTATTAAATAACTATTAACCTATCAATATACAAAAAATCAGCTTGTTAGGGTTTCGTTTTAGGGTTCAGTAGTCAACCAAGTTTTGTTGATTACAGAACCCTATATACAAAAAATTAGCTCAATAGTAATAAAAAAAATGTTCTAGGGCTCCCGTACTATAGTATGTGTACACACCGCATACAACAATAATAGCTGTAACCAATAATTATTGTTTCTATTGTCTCCCTAACGAAATTTCTATACAAATATACTTAGCGCCATAAAAGGTATTGTTATGAAAGAAAAGGCCTCCATAAAGGACAGTGTTTTCATGTACTATTGTTTGTATTGTTAATCAAAACATAGAAAATATTATTGAGCGTATGAATGAAAAGCACATTACGTAGATAAAATTGTACCTAGGTAGTAGATAAAACACAATTTACAGATCCGGTTAGAGTTTAGACTGATCGCAGATCGACCTGACCTATGTCTTTCCGTGTTGAGGTGAGCACGCTGCACGAGCTTGATCTAGTCGGCCTGTAAATAATGTGACCAGGTCGATCAGCCTCCTCACATATGGGAGTCTAAGGGTCAATAGAGACCGCAACGCGACGAGGCGAGGCGAGGCGCGGCGCGGCATATATTTGTATGGATTTGACAGATTTCAATTGCGTGAGACATCTTGCGAATCTGTCAAATCCATATAAATTTAGAAATGAATCAACCTTTATGCATGTTTTCACCAAGCGCATCCTAATTCCTAACGCTAAGTGTTCCCTAGCGGTCATGTATCTCTTTAAACGTACACACTACACGTTTATATTATTAAAAAAAAACTTATGGTTCACTAAAGGTCTTAAGCCCTAAGGACATAGCTGTGAGCCTGTGACTTAAATCTTGAAGGAAATGTACTCTTAACCCATCAAGCCCCATACGAGCACCGATGATCGCGACAACAATAGAATACGATAGCATTTCCAAGAATCCCCGATCGAAGGATTAATGGCCGCTACCTTGGCGTTAATAGGCAGATGGTGCAAACAGGCATTAACCTTTTGAAACACCTTTAACTGTCCGTTAAATGTCTCTATAGGTTGCGTAACCAACCCGACGTCACGTGTCCCACTAAACACTATAATTAGATCACTCGAGTTACGACTTACGAGTATCTTCTTTGCTTTTTATTGATCTAACATTAAACATTCACTTCTAAGCCACCTCAAAGGTTACTCCCCAGACAGAATGCGTACGGAATTAGTATTCAAAGCGCGCCTGCCAAAACGTATGTGAATACCAAAGCGGTTTTCTTTATACATTTTTGCTAAAGACAAACACGTAGATTCATGTAGCATTAGAAGAAATTATTTTGCTTCTCAGATAGGCGCTGTGGCATCAACTTATTTGTTAATGTCCCCAGGTGCAACTTTCAACCAACTCATAGAGCAAAATAATACACCGGGCTAAAATGTTAGCAACTTAATGTGTTTTTCAATTAGAATATTCGGCTACTGGCGATCTTTAAGCTATATCCTATCGGTTTAGCTATTCTATTATAAAAAATGTAAACGAAAAAACTTAAACATCGCCAAAACATACTTACAATTGGATTTTTATAGCGCGGTGATACCTATTTATTTTGTAGCATAGCCGCCAATAGCGAGAGATAATTAATTGTTTACATTTCTTTTTTGAGACCATTTATCTTATTTGATATTTCGAAAAAATAATAAACAACTACAAAACATCTCTGGGCAGGGGCGCCAAAATACCAACTGCTCCCTCTGGATCGTATCCAACGAAGGGCCGCTCGAATTGTTGACTGCCATAGTGTTTCAAACAGCTTGGACCCCTTGGAATTACGCCGAGATGTAGCTTCACTCTGCATCCTCTATCGGTTGTATCACGGGGAGTGCTCTGAGGAATTGTTCGGAATCATACCACCTGCAACTTTTCGCCATCGTCCCACGCGAAAAACATACCATCCTCATCACCTTGATGAGTGGCAGTCTTCCACAGTTCGTTTTTCGCGTAACTTTCTACCGCGCACTGTAAATCTCTGGAACGAACTGTCACCAGCAGTATTTCCGGACCTATACGACCTGCAAACCTTCAAGAAAAGAGCGTATTCCCTCTTAAAAGGCCGGCAACGCACCTACAGCTCTTCTGATGTTGCGAGTGTCCATGGGCGACGGTAGTTGCTTACCATCAGGTGATCCGTTTGCTCGTTTGCCCCCTTATTTAATTTAAAAAAAAAACCTTAAGGTAGGTAGGTAAATGAAACGTAACCGAGATGAAAAACTTCAATAAGTCGAAAAGAGAAGTTAATAATTAAGTAGTTCACAATTCACATTGTGGCGTTCCACCAGCGCAGGCTTAAAAAAAATAAAATCTTAATGTAACGACGATTTCAAAACAAAAAGATTTCATTTGAGAATAAAAGTTTTCCAGTCCCAAGTTTACTGTAGCCAGTAGAGAGGTATGGGTACTCTGCTTTGGTAACTTAGTTAAATGCCCTTTTTTCATTAGATTTCTTTTCTAAAAATATTTTAAGTAACTTCTCTTATTAAATAACAATTAAGCTCTTCAGCAAGTTAAGGTATTTAGCAATTACTTTGCTTTTTATTTTATTTTATTACAAAAGGAACAGTAAACAGCTACACTATGTACACAAAATTACAGCTTATACAAAATACAATAATAGTACACAGCACTGTCCACAGATTTCTTATATATTACATTTTACATAACAAAAGCTAAGATAAGATGGCTACTAATCATGCACCAGACATCGCTAACACTAACACTACATTAATAACTAGTTACAAAATAAAATATAACAGTAATAACAATAATTAACTAACATCTAATTAAGTTACAGTTACAGTTACCACTTATGTAAACGTTTTACAACTTGTAAATCGTTTACATAAGTGAGTGATATAAACACAATCGAAACTTAGATAGAGAACATGCAAAAATATCAATGTGCTCGAAATAAGTGTTATATGTATCAACCATACGTCTAATTGGAGAGCGTTCTCCGCTGTTAGTTCGACAGGTGCCTACAGCGAACACTATAAATAAGTGCTAACTTACTTTGCTGAGACTATAAATAAGTGCTAACTTAATGTTCTACTATGCGCAGTTTCGTTCTACTTCACACGTATTCTAACAGTTACTGCTGAAAAGTTGCACTATAAGAGCGTTCTTTATAGACGAAGCAAACGTCTTATTCTCAGATAAATCGTGTTCACATAACACCAGTCACTTCCCGTGTGCCATAAGATTGCGTTATGCATGCATGATTTCAATTTTACCTCGGCATCAAGCGTCTGCTAGCAATTTATTACAATACCGCAGTCTCATAAAACATCTCACTTTCGCTAAGGAACGCGGCATATGTATGCCGCGTTCCTTAGCTTAAAAACATCAAATATGTATTTGATGTTTTTTCTGCTGAAATATGTAGCCTTTTCCCACTGTGCAGACTTGTTTCGTGCTTCACCAGAGTGTAATAAGAGGGCATTTCTCAAGTAACTAAATCCCTTCAAAGCCACTAGAACAAGAATCACTTATAAAGATTTCTTAAGTTTTCGCGAGTATCACTCATGATATTTTAAGTTTAAACACTTAAACGGAAACGGAAACGAAAACGAAAACGAAAACGAAAACGGAAACGAAAACGGAAACGGAAACGGAAACGGAAACGGAAACGGAAACGGAAACGGAAACGGAAACGGAAACGGAAACGGAAACGGAAACGGAAACGGACACGGACACGGACACGGAAACGGAAACGGACACGGACACGGACACGGACACGGAAACGGAAACGGAAACGGAAACGGAAACGGAAACGGAAACGGAAACGGAAACGGAAACGGAAACGGAAACGGAAACGGAAACGGAAACGGAAACGGAAACGGAAACGGAAACGGAAACGGAAACGGAA
This sequence comes from Polyommatus iphigenia, assembly GCA_963422495.1. Taxonomy (NCBI): domain Eukaryota; kingdom Metazoa; phylum Arthropoda; class Insecta; order Lepidoptera; family Lycaenidae; genus Polyommatus; species Polyommatus iphigenia. Next base: position 8,384,207 of record OY730184.1, read on the forward strand.
ACGGAAACGGAAACGGAAACGGAAACGGAAACGGAAACGGAAACGGAAACGGAAACGGAAACGGAAACGGAAACGGAAACGGAAACGGAAACGGAAACGGAAACGGAAACGGAAACGGAAACGGAAACGGAAACGGAAACGGAAACGGAAACGGAAACGGAAACGGAAACGGAAACGGAAACGGAAACGGAAACGGAAACGGAAACGGAAACGGAAACGGAAACGGAAACGGAAACGGAAACGGAAACGGAAACGGAAACGGAAACGGAAACGGAAACGGAAACGGAAACGGAAACGGAAACGGAAACGGAAACGGAAACGGAAACGGAAACGGAAACGCAACGGAAACGCAAACGCAAACGGAAACGGAAACGCAAACGCAAACGCAAACGCAAACGCAAACGCAAACGCAAACGCAAACGCAAACGCAAACGCAAACGCAAACGCAAACGCAAACGCAAACGCAAACGCAAACGCAAACGCAAACGCAAACGCAAACGCAAACGCAAACGCAAACGCAAACGCAAACGCAAACGCAACCGCAACCGCAACCGCAACCGCAACCGCAACCGCAACCGCAACCGCAACCGCAACCGCAACCGCAACCGCAACCGCAACCGCAACCGCAACCGCAACCGCAACCGCAACCGCAACCGCAACCGCAACCGCAACCGCAACCGCAACCGCAACCGCAACCGCAACCGCAACCGAAACCGAAACCGCAACCGCAACCGCAACCGCAACCGCAACCGCAACCGCAACCGCAACCGAAACCGAAACCGAAACCGAAACCGAAACCGAAACCGAAACCGAAACCGAAACCGAAACCGAAACCGAAACCGAAACGAAAACGAAAACGGAAACGAAAACGAAAACGAAAACGAAAACGAAAACGAAAACGAAAAAACTGAAACTGAAACTGAAACTGAAACTGAAACTGAAACTGAAACTGAAACTGAAACTGAAACTGAAACTGAAACTGAAACTGAAACTGAAACTGAAACTGAAACTGAAACTGAAACTGAAACTGAAACTGAAACTGAAACTGAAACTGAAACTGAAACTGAAACTGAAACTGAAACTGAAACTGAAACTGAAACTGAAACTGAAACTGAAACTGAAACTGAAACTGAAACTGAAACTGAAACTGAAACTGAAACTGAAACTGAAACTGAAACTGAAACTGAAACTGAAACTGAAACTGAAACTGAAACCGAAACCGAAACCGAAACCGAAACGAAAACGAAAACGAAAACGAAAACGAAAACGAAACGAAAACGAAAACGAAAACGATAAAACTGAAACTGAAACTGAAACTGAAACTGAAACTGAAACTGAAACTGAAACTGAAACTGAAACTGAAACTGAAACTGAAACTGAAACTGAAACTGAAACTGAAACTGAAACTGAAACTGAAACTGAAACTGAAACTGAAACTGAAACTGAAACTGAAACTGAAACTGAAACTGAAACTGAAACTGAAACTGAAACTGAAACTGAAACTGAAACGGAAACGGAAACGGAAACGGAAACGGAAACGGAAACGAAAACGAAAACGAAAACGAAAACGAAAACGGCTGATTTAGCTACTTGTTATACACTATGTCGCCTATTTTAAATACTGGGTTTTCCTTATTTTGATTAAATTTGTTGATAATTGTTTCCTTTTCTGTAGACATTTCTACATTTACTAACTTTTGAACATTTTCCATTATTTGTTAATGCTTATTAACATATTCTTGGTAGAATTCTTGTGTGCAATGCATTTCTAGAGGATTTCTTAAACTTGTATGCCCTAATAATAATTCACGAAAACGAAAACGAAAACGAAAACGAAAACGGCTGATTTAGCTACTTGTTATACACTATGTCGCCTATTTTAAATACTGGGTTTTCCTTATTTTGATTAAATTTGTTGATAATTGTTTCCTTTTCTGTAGACATTTCTACATTTACTAACTTTTGAACATTTTCCATTATTTGTTAATGCTTATTAACATATTCTTGGTAGAATTCTTGTGTGCAATGCATTTCTAGAGGATTTCTTAAACTTGTATGCCCTAATAATAATTCAAATGGCGTAAAACTAGTACTTGAGTGTATTGTATTATTATAAGCTATAATTGCATATTTTATAAGATTGGAGGGTTCATTTTTATCTGTAATTCTCTGTATCCTAATCATTTCGCCTAACGTCGAATGTAAACGTTCTATTGGGGAGTTTGAATTTGGATTATATGGCGTTGTAAAATGAATTTTTATGTTATGCATAGAACATATCTCTGCTATAACTTCGTTATCAAATTTGGAATCAGAATCTGTAGTTATTTTAATTGGTGTTCCGAGAACTGAGAAAAGTTGCAATAAAGCTTCTGCTATATGGACGCTTGTTGCTGCCTGTAAGGGGATAGCTTGTAAAATTATCTATAATGGTTAGGAAGGTTACGCCTCCACTGCTATATAAATCCATATATAAGTGTTCCATAGGTTTGTATGGGGTGTTTGTTAATGCTAGTGGTAGTTTTAAGTTCGTATTTCGCTTTAAGACATGTATCGCATTTATTAATATATTTTTGAACTGATAAAAGCATGTTGGGCCAGTGATAATTTCTATGTATTTGTTTATATGTTTCTTGTAAACCTCTACGTATGGTTTTGCCTTCATGATATTTTTTAATTGATTCTAACTGTTCACTCAGATTCTCTACGCGTGTGACTCTACTTAAACATCTTACTAACTTAGGGCCTCTGTCGTTGAATATTGTCATATAAACTTTACTAAAAACGTCATATAATTCTTCTTGATAAAAGTAACAATGGAAAATTCTATCTGCAATTGTATGTTCCAATAAGAACTTAATAACTTGGTTATGGGTATCATTAATTGGTATAAAGACATCTTTAATTAGAATTCTACCTTTTGATCTATTTTCTACTTTATGTTCCTTTCCAGGTGATTTTCTAATGTAAAATTGTTTTAACTGTCTATCTATTGCATCTGATATTTGGGGAATTTTATTTTTATCTAAGTCAATATTGTCTATTTCAGAATCATTCGGGATGTTAATTAAACTGCTTATATCTAACGGTGTAGCGGGCGAGTCTACGCTCGTAGGCTGCGCTACGCATGTTGACGGCGCTACGGCGAGTGACGTAGAGCGTTGAACGTCTACGGATGTCGTAGAGGGTTGAAAGTCTACGGGCGGCGTAGAGGGTACTACGGGTGATGTAGAAGGTGCTACGGTTGACGTAGAGGGTGCTACGTTTTCAAAAATTCTATTTATTATTTGACTGTCATTTGAATCGTTTCCTAACGTGTTTTCTGTATCTTGATTATGTATAATTACGCGGGAAAGAGCATCTGCATTAGTGTTATATTTACCCTTTTTATATACGATTTTATAATCGTATTCCTATAATTTTAATCTCCACCTCGTAAGTTTGGAGTTCGGGTCTTTAAGAGACATAATCCAAGTTAATGGTCTGTGATCTGTGTATATGATAAACTTCCTACCATAAAGATATGGCCTAAAGTATTTGGTTGCCCAAATTATACTTAAAAGTTCCTTTTCTATTGTAGAATATTTTCTTTCTGTATCTGAAAGTGTTCGTGAAGCGAATGCTACGGGTTTATCTGAGCCTACGGTGCCTTGTGATAGGACGGCGCCTAGTGCAACATCTGATGCGTCTGTAGCTAATATAAATTTACATTTTTCAAATGACTCTAGGAATTGCTTATTATGTAAAACTTTAGCATTTTTCTTTAAACAAACTGTCAATGGTTTTGTTAATTTGGCCAAATCCTGTATAAATTTACGATAATATCCTACAAGTCCTAGGAAAGATTTAATTTCCTTTTGGGTTTTCGGCAAGGGAAATTTCTTAATTACTTTTATTTTCTCATCATTAGGCTTAATTCCTTCGTCGGTCAATATGTGTCCTAAGAATTTAACTGTCTTTGGTAAAAACTCTGACTTGTCTAATTGGATTTTTAAATTATGTTTCTTAAACCTTTTGAAAACCTCTTCGCAGGTTTTAATGTGTTCCTGAAGGGAAGTACTATATACGATAACATCGTCAATGTACGTCATAACATTAGGTATTCCTCTTAGAACGGAATCCATTAAGCGCTGAAAAGTACTTGGTGCATTCTTTAAACCAAATGGCATTCTTAAAAATTCGTAATGGCCTCTTTCTGTGGAGAAAGCTGTTTTTTCTATGTCATTTTCATGCATTTCCACTTGATGGTACCCTGAAACTAAGTCGATCGTTGTGAAATAATGAGCTCTGCCAAGTCTGTCTAAGATGTCGTTAATATTAGGTAAGGGGTATTTATCCTCTATAGTTTTTTCATTAAGACGGCGGTAGTCGATTACCAAACGCCATTTTACTTTGCCTGTTATATCGGGCTTTTTACTCACTATATGTACGGGACAAGACCAAGGGGAATTGCTTTCTCTAATTATGTTTTGTTTTAATAAATTTTGGACCTGATTATTTATTTCCTGCCTTTGTTGAGGAGCCTGTCTATAGTTTCTAACATATATGGGGTTTTCGTCTGTTAGTCTAAGTTTATGTTTTATGTCGTGTGTAAATGTTAAAGGAATTTTTTCACTGTGAAAAATATCTCTGTACTGAAAACATAACTTTTCTACTGCACGTTTTTCCTCGCTATTCATATGGTTAGTTCTAAGGCGCTGTAAATTTTCCTTTAAGATTTTATCCGTTGAACAATTTCTAAAATAATATAAATTATGTGTGTTATCAAAATATTGTATATCCTGATCTAGCGGAGTTAACTTTAAGATACAAAATTTTTTAATTAAAATATTTTTGTTACATTTGTTTTTAACTGAAGTGAAATATTTGCCATTATTTACCGAAACTATTGCTGGTAATATTTCTAAGGTTTGGCTACAGTATTCGTCAGTTATGTACTCACCATCTGTATAATTACATAAAAATTGAACAATGTGTTCGTATTGGGGCTGAATTTTAATTCTTTCTTTAATATTAATTCGTATTGGTATGTCATATTTAAGCTGTAAGTTTTTAATATCAATTTTGCATTCTAATTTTTTGAAAAAATCTATTCCTAATAATCCTTTAAAGTCTTTATCAAATTCAAATATTAAAAATTTATGTGGGGAGTTATAATTAAACAATTTCGCCAATTTTAAATTAATAACTTCGTTATGATCTGTAATACCATGTGCAGTTTTTATCCTATGTTGTTCTGTTAAGATGTCCTTTTTTAAATTTAATATTGTTATAATGTCTGGGCTAATGAGGGATTGTGAGGCACCTGTGTCTAATAGGAAATGACCACCTAACTCGTTAATGAAAATTTATGGCAGATTATTTTTATTTAAATTATTTATAAATACGAGTACTAAGTTTCCTCGTCTACCTCGAGATCTTCGTGAAAATTTTGAGTGTCACCTCCATTTTCAGAGGTGTCGTCGAGTGAAAAATTTTGGGCGGACTGAAAATTAAGTTTTTCCTGTTTTATTTTATTGAAATTATTTTTTGGGAAATGTTTTTTAGTCTCTTCTAATTTTATATTTGGTTTTTGATATGTAGGTTGTTTATTTATGGGCTTTATGAAATTTTGCGACCTCGCGTTTCTATACTTAGTGTACTTTAAGTCTTCGATTTTTACTAGAGCAATAACCTCTTCTAAGTTTTCCATTTTTTGAGTTCTAACCATAATTATTGAAATTATCGGATTTATTTGGTCTAATAAGACGCTGATTGCTAATTTTTCGTAATATTCTGTACTTTGTGATCCACTATTTATAAGGTTACATGTTAATTCTCTAATCTTATCGGTGAATGTTTCCATATTATCTCTGTCTTTATTTAATTTAATCAAATCTTGTGTTAATTCTACTTCTGACCTATATTCGCCAAATCTTTGTGTTAAAATCTGTTTAATGTCTTTCCATGTTTTAAAATTGTTTCTTTCAGACAATGCCTCAACGGCTCTACCTGTTAGTTTGTTCACTTTTAAACACGCTAGCGACTGATCGTCCTTGTTTTCAATCATGTCTATAACATTCTCCACACACTTGATATAAAAGTGCAGCGTTTGACATACAGACACTGGATTTGACATTTTGAATGAGAATTAATTTAAATTTAAGTATAATATTTTAAAAAGAGAGTAAGCTTTTTAGCTTTTTAATATAATATAAGGATAGGGCCACATGGGATGTCCAGGAAAGTAAACAAATTTTATGCTCACCCCAGGAACATCGTCTTCCACTATCTTGTGAGTTGAGCCGGTTCCTCTGCTGCTGCTGCTGTCGATGCTGCTACGGCCACTTGCACGATGATAGTGCGTAATCTGGTTGAGAGTCTTTTCACTGAATTTACTTGGAGTTTAGAGTCTTTGTGTCGCGAACACTGGACTAATTGAGCCCGGGTCGTTAATTTAGACACTTTATCCTACCGACTGCGCCGGTGAAGTTATTCAAACGAATGAATTACTTATAAATGTTTATGGAACTAAATATTAACTCTATTTTACAATATTAGATTACTTTTAAATGGCGCACAGAGTTACAGTGAGCGGGTAAGAGGAGGGCTGTCAACTGGCTGGTGTGGGCCTAACTATTGCTTATAAACTATGGAAGCGTATAGGGTGCGGGCGGCGGGACCGGCGTCTGCGACGGCTGGAGCGGCGGCGGGCGGCCGGACGCTGTGTTTACTTTAGGCGTCTCGGGTTTCAAGTCCTCGGGTTGCTCGAACAGCGGACGTCTAATGGTATCGGCGATAATAATTAAGCCACGGATGTTTATAGGTGGTGTTGGGTTCATTCTATGAAGAGAGCTATGTGGGCCTCTTTGTTACGGTAACATAACTTACGTGACGTGTAGTTTCCGAGATATTTCATTCAAAAATAAGTGCGCAATTCGGGCTCGGCGCTTGACGCGATGACGTCACAGCACAGCACATCGCAATATTCGCTCTGTCCACTCGCGCGCTCCGGTAACACTGCGTCGCCCGTACCTTTTACCTTCTAAGTATTAATAAATTTAAAATACTTATGACAAAAAAATAATACGAAATAATAATTTTATACAGATTTTTTTTTGTGAAATCACTGTAAAATCATGCATGTTCCTAATCCTAGTAATGTGTTTAATTCTTTTACTACGGTTCTGGATCCCGGAATCCGAAAAACCTGATTCCGGGAAATCCCGGATTTTTGTGGTCATATCCATATTATTCATATCAATCACACCCACGATTCCGATCACTGGTTATAACCAATATAGCCCTACTTCGCGCTCAATGTATCCTAGGGCGTCGCGTAGACGACATTTCCACCTGCAAACATTCAGCTGACGGCGATTTTCGTTTGAATTAACCATAAAATTGTCTCACATAGCAATTTTAAGTAATTAATTCGATAGTCAATATTTGTGAAGAATGATATAAATTTTACTTTAAAAGCGCCATCTGTTGTTATATACTAAAACTAAAACGACACCTACCGAACCTAAGCGTGTATAATCTAGATATGAACCTTTATTGGGTGCGAATTGGGATCTTTTTAATGTCAATTCAATACGATTTCCAACAACAACTTTGAGATACTCTCAATTTTTATTCCACCACTTCTGAAGCAGCTGACGATCAAAGCTGTTACGTATTAGTGGAATACTATTATTGTAACGATTTTCGCTCGGTATGAAATGACTTTATAAACTGAGCGCGACCTCCCCTACTAAATGTTTGCATACACATAATTCAAATGAATATTGCTACGAATAATAAAACCTAAGGAAACGTAACTCCCATACTAATACAGTTTTAAATTTGGTTCCATTCGAACTGTCATGTAACGTCAGCCTTTCTACCGCTCAAGGTCACCTAAATATTGCAAATGTATGAAAAGTGAACCTAAGGTACACTTTTTGACGTGATAACGTCTTATAATTCGATATGGGCTGCGCGCCCGAAAAACATGACAGTTCATGCGGCTAGGGTTGGCGATCTGAGATCGATTAATCGCAAAATCGATCTTTTGGAGCAAAAAAATCGATCTTTTTAATCGATCCAACGCATTGAATCGATCTCGTGAATCGATCTTAGACACCCTAAAATCGAGTTACGATTTTTCTGTTTGAAGGCCCGTATTACAAGAGTGAGCTGTATGTTTAGTATCCTTCGCCTCACTTCTCATCAATAAAAAATCAAAGGTGATTGACTGACATGGTGATCTATCAACGCACAGCCCAAACCACTGGACTGATCGGGCTGAAATTTGGCATGCAGGTAGATGATAATATGACGCAGGCATCCGCTAAGAAAGGATTTTGATCAATTCCACCCCCATGGGGTTAAAATAGGGGATGAAAGTTTGTATATAATAATACTTCTTAACGCGAGCGAAGCCGCGGGCACTAGCTTGTACGTTTATAATTTTTGACTTTTTAACCGACTTCCAAAAAGGAGGAGGTTATATGTTCGTCTGTATATCTTTTTTTTGTATCTGTATTTTGTATCTGTGCTGAGAAGTGCGATGCCGCGGGCCGCGATTCGTCTATCGTCACGAAGCTTCGTGCTATGAGACGATACCATTGGACGTTACACGCAGATCGTCCAATGACCAATGGTATCGTCTCAAGCACGAATCACTACGCATGTACGGCCGTAACATGATTGACATTGCAATTTGCAAATTGCAATTTTTTGAAGAAAATAAATAATCCTCGAGTCTTAAATCTGATTTTAAATTTCGTATTAAATTCCATAGTTTAAGGTCAGCTAAGCCAGTTAGGACCTTTAACCTCCTAACTGGCTTGGCTGACGCACAAAAATCGTGCATGCCAAAATAAAGAAAAAAAAGTCTTGTTTTCACATGACTAATACTTTGATATGGTAAATAAAATAATTGTTATTATCGATTTCCCTGATTTTACTGATTCAAAGATCGTTAATTATAACATTTGTCTTGTTTTTTATAAATTTGATATACACTTGACACTGTAAAAACTAATTTGAAAAAAGATCGATTTTTTGGAAATCAATCTTTTAGACCTCGATTTTTTTGTGGATCGATTCATCGGGTCTCGATTGGAATCGATTTAAAAATCGATCTTTTTCGGCAAGAATCCATGGGGATACATGCGGCGTTACCTCGCTGACAGCTCTGAGGCGTTCCATTTACACTTTCAAGTCTCTCAACAACCGTAAAGTCCACCTGGGCCGCGCTCTTTGTTTCGATTATATTACGTATTTCGATGACTTAGAGAATACTTTTGTATGAAGAAGTTTGATTAGTTATGACCTTTGATACATTGACCACACTCTGAATGAAAAATAAATAAACAATCTGTGAGCTATTAGTATTATTTCGGCTATTCAAAATTGTGCTCTATTTCCTACGTGTCAAGGTATGACTTACTATATGAAGAATAAAGTATTCGTTTATTTCTTCTGAACAAGTCACCAATTATAGTTTCGAAAGTTTATAATTGAGAAACTAATATCACATCGGACTAAATACTATATTATGATGGCTTGATAGATAGAAAATTTAACATATATTATAATGTAGTTCACACAAACATAAAATATGGATTATATGTAAAGATATTTCATATTACATTAATTTTCCAAAGAGGGTAGGCCGGGCGCCATTTTTTTTTGCACATTGACCTGCCAACTTTTTTGCATAGATTTTTCCCGGAACTGAGGGGTTAAGGCTATGACGTTGTCACGTTCAACTATCGTCAGTAAACCGACTTTACAGACAACCGATTTTTTTGACAAGTGTTTTGGAGCATGTTTTTTGACGGAGTTACTCTTCCTTAGTTTTTATTATTCGTAGGAATATTGTGAAAAAAGTATTTAGCACATGCATGCGTAGTCCAATAAAATTACGAAATAAATAAACATGAACGAACACAGTTTGGGGATTTTAAGGATCGATAGGGGGGTGTATTCTGAGCATAAATTCCAATTTGAGGGGTTCTACTGAGGTCAGCTCAAGGTAATTTCGATAGAAACGCGTTTAATTCGATATCTTGAGAATGATCAGTGTTAGGCAAAAAATTGTAGAGACCTTTTCTCTTCCAAAATAAATTTACTAACTTTTTTATCTGAAACTTTTTTTTAACATTAATATTTTTCAACTTATTACTCCCGCAAGATAATTTTTTTTTTCTATTTTTCGTCGTTTTCTCCCCAACCATTCAATTTTATTATATTTTACCGATCATCAAAGTGTAGATATTTTAATTATGAATAATTTTTTCCTTAAACTTTACCGAGCGAAATCCGCGCCACTGTCGCAATATAAAAAGGTCAATCGACTAAACTATTTAAAAATTGTACTTCATTCAAATATTAAATATTGCAATCATCCAAATATCATTCAAATATTGTACTTCTTTAATTTGGGTATTTTTTTCTATTCAATGGGATAATAATGTAAATGAGGATTACAAAAAAAAGTAACACGTTTCACACGTTTATTGATAAAAAAAAATAGGTTATAAAATTCTTCAAGTTAAGCACCCGAGGTCGATGGAAGTTATTCCTCAATATCAAAGGCCCTGACGGTATCGGGGCATACGTCGTCCTCGTTCATTGCGTCAAAAAAACATTGTTGACAGTATTGGCGATATTAAAACAATAGTTCTCTTGGCAATTAGTGCCTATCACTGAACAAAAGAGGCCGGCCTTTCTGCATCCGCACGCTTTGCCGCAGTTGTTTTTGCATTTGCAAGAAATCGATCTCAGTAAATTATCCGGAGCTGGTTTCAATGATATTGTTATCGGCTCCAATCCACGGGGGGTGTGACGCCAGCCCCACTCCTCGGGTTCCAGATAATTTTCCAGTCAGTATTGAACTTGGTAGAAACACCTCAACGAGTGAAAAAATGTCGCATCAGAGGTAGGAGGAAGGGATTCTAATTTAACCCTCCCGCTGCCGGCCATTTTTTTATATCCCTTATATCGGAGCTCGTTGAGATTCGTGCAATTCGTATCACCTGCCTTGCGATATAAATTCAAAATGAATTGTTCGCCGTTTGAAGCGAGCGTTGTTTTAACTGATTTGTCTTGTAGAAAAACTGCAGATAAAGAAACCAAATCCGGAGATTTTTTCAATGCAGTCATTGTTTTGATCTTGCCTAGGTTGAAAGGAGCCAAGTTGTGTCGCAACCACTAATCGCGTGCAAAAATAAAAGGTTTTTTGCGGCATTCGGCCCATATATCGGTTTGAGGCAGTATGGGCTATATGTAGCTTCCGTCGATTTGCCTCGTCCAGGTTTCCTCAAATAAATGTTGTTGCACGCGCCGGCTGTTGCACTTAGCAAAACCAGTAAATCCACGTCCTCAGCAATAACAACCGCAGCACTATACTCCTGCGAAATTCTCTTAGCCGTACTGATAATTAGACCATCCGCATCCTCTACGGCTTACTCCACCTCCATGTCTGATTTGATGAGAACAGTTTTCAGTAGTGAGATGAATCGGATTTCGCTCGGTAAAGTAATATATAATTCCGAAGGTATTGGCATTACAGAAAAAAGTTTAAGAAAAAAATTGTTCATAATTAAAATATCTAGACTTTGATGATCGGTAAAATTTAATAAAATTGAATGGTTGGGGAGAAAACAACGAAAAAAAGAAAAAAAGTAAAATATTTGCCTTGCGGGAGTAATAAGTTGAAAAATATTAACGTTAAAAAAAGTTTCACATAAAAAAGTTAGTAAATTTAATTTGGAAGAGAAAAGGTCTCTCCAATTTTTTGCCTAACACTGATCATTCTCGAGATATCGGATTAAACGCGTTTCCATCGAAATGACCTTGAGCTGACCTCAGTAGAACCCCTCAAATTGGAATTTATTCTCAGAATACACCCCCCTATCGATCCTTAAAATCCCCAAACTGTGTTCGTTCATGTTTATTTAACCCATTTTGAGCCGTAATTTTATTGGACTAGCGGTTTTATACATTTTTAAAAAGGATATGTTATGTTCTTAATAATGAGCTATTAACTTTTTTTAATATGCTTTTTATTTTTGAGTAAGTACTTAAAAATTGACATACCCTATTTTTCATTTCTTTTTTTTTCGTCGAAGGTTTTCACATTTACCTACGTCTCCCCACGCGCAACTTTATGTGTTATTTGATAGCCTAACTATTCATGAATGAAAAATTTAAAAAATCTGCTGCGGAAGTTTGCGGTCCTGGAAGTTATGGGAAAAAAAGTGATTGAGGTCGGAGTAGATAATTCAGTATCTTTTGCGGTTACTGCTGACATACTTTACAAAAACAATATTAACCACAATATTTTGATAGCAATAGCCTATCATCTATTTTGCACTCGTCCTGCGTGAGTAAATATGCATAGCAATAAGCATTAGTACGTATTTCATATCTAAAAACCAGTATATAAGGGGAAGCAAATATCTTCAAATTGCACACTTCAGCGTGTATTTCATATTAAGTGACGCTTATAGACCGATTTTTAGGTTTTTTGGTTTCAAAAATTCTAGTTTCAAATTTTTTGCGTATAGCTTTGGGACCACTAGGTAAACCTAAAAAATGATTTTGTGTCATTTTGGTCGACAGCTTCCAGAGATATTTAGGGATTTTGATTTTTAGTCGCTTTAGGCTGGAAAAAATATTAAAGTTTAAAATTTAGGTTTTGGGATATTGCTAGGGCAGTAACTGATGTGCAGGCACGTTTTGTGTCCGATTCATCTACGGGTTTCCCAGTAATTAGCAAATATTAGAAACGTCGCCTAATTGCATCGAAAAAATATTAGAGTTTCTAAAAACGGTCTAATATGGTTTAGTTTGTTGATGTCTGCTACTGTTAAAGTTTTGTGTCATTTTCATCCACGGGTTTTGAAGAAATCTATATTTTTGCTTTCAACATCCCGTAAAAGCTACAAAAAGTAATTAAATTTTTTAGAGTTTACATATTTACAATTAAAAGGTCTATGCAAACCACATTTCAAAATTTAGTTCCTTTTCAGCCCCGATTTTAAGAGAAATTGACGATCAAGTAAAGCGAAATTGATTTTTATACTAATTGTTAATAGGCCACAAACTATTTTATTTTTAAACATAGATAAAACATCATATCTTGAAGGGCCTGTGTAACAGAAAATACGATATTTTATAATGTATTCGACGGAAAAGAAATAAAAAAAATTGCATCTTATTTTAACAAATATTCAACTAAATTTCGAAACTTAAAGCTTAGTCAATATTTTAAATCTTACTAAAAATTCTACCATATTATGATTTATTAGCAGATTTTAAAAAGTTTATGTATTATTTTAAGTTGTTGAAGAAAAACTACTTACTACGTAATCCGCATAAAATCCTGTTTCGTGTTCACTGTTCGATGATTTGAATTTTATTCTATTTGTAAAATGAAACTGACAAATTGGTTTGAGTACCTTTGCAAGTAGGGTTGCCATCAGGCGTTTGGACAAAGGTAAGTAGTTTTTCTAATACGTCATAAATCATAAGCCGCAAATCGCAATTTACCTATTAAGTTTTACGGTCAAATGCTGCGCGTCTACTGGATCGGAGCGTACGCACCGGCATTTCGTAATGCCGATGGGGTGCGTTCACTGCATTCGGATTCATCATAGGCAATTTAGTTATTTTTAGTCCGACATAGCCTGTTAAGGCCGTCCCCCGAGCAAACGACCTTGGCCATACATTTGCCGCGTTGCCGAGATCGCACCAAAACCCTATTTTTTTTACTTATCTTAGTTCAAAATTGTCCTAAAAAAATTTAAAACGGGGAATATGTAGTTTATGACGGATGCTGGTATAGGTCTTCTTTATAGTATATTTGAAGCATGGGAGGATTCGCAGGATGCCCTAGGGGTTTTTTGCGACCTCTCCAAGACTTTTGACTGTGTTGAGCATGCTACATTAATCAGGAAATTGCACCACTATGGCATTAGGGACTCAGCACTCAGCACTCAACTCAAAATAGTAAAAGGTCCAATGGGATCAAAATAGAATTAGGCGTCCCACAGGGATCCATTTTAGGTCCATTCCTTTTTCTCATCTACATAAACGACTTACCTTATCTTGTTAAGGATAATGATGAGATAGTACTTTTTGCTGATGACACTTCACTTATTTTTAAAGTGAAGCGACAACAGTCAAATTACGACGGGGTAAATAGTGCTCTCTCAAAAATAGTACATTGGTTTAACGTTAATAACTTACTTCTAAATTCTAAGAAAACTAAATGTTTAAAATTTACTTTGCCCAATGAAAGCAGGCAAGTTAAAACCAATATACTATAAAATGATGAGAAGATGGATTTGGTGGACACCACTGTATTCTTAGGCATTACACTAGATAGTAAACTACAGTGGGGTCCTCATATTGCTAATCTTGCAGATAGGCTCAGTTCTGCAGCATACGCAGTCAGAAAAATACGGGAAATTGCTGACGAAGACACAGCAAGACTAGTTTATTTCAGTTATTTTCATAGTAGAATGTCGTATGGCATCCTGTTATGGGGAAACGCTGCCGACATTAATACGATTTTTGTGCTGCAGAAGCGAGCTATACGTTCAATTTATAAAATGTCAGCTTTTGAATCTCTGAGAGAAAAGTTTAAAGAAATTGGTATTCTAACTGTTGCTTCTCAATACATTTTGGATAATGTTTTATATGTTAGAAAGAATCTTAGTAAATTTACAACTAAAAGTGACAGTCACGGAAGAAACACTAGAAATAAGTACAAACTAGAAATACCGGTGATCAGACTTAGTAAAGTTAGTAAATCTTTTAAAGGTCAATGTGTACGCCTTTACAATAAAATCCCAGAAAAAGTTCAAAATCTTTCCATTAATAAATTTAAAAAAGTAGTCAAAGAACGTTTGTGTGCCAAAGCCTATTATAAGGTCAATGATTTCATAAACGACGGCACATCTTGGGAGTAGGATGGCTGCTTGCAAGGCTACTTCTACATTATTTTATGACTTACAATTATGTATGTATGTTGACATTGTATAATTTTAAGTTACAGCATTGTAAACTTTATTTTAAAAGATTAATTTTTTTCTCACTTTTTTTGATAAATAAAGTGGGCCCCCTGCGAGTTTCTTACGCCGGTTCTTCTCGCCGGGTTAGTTCCCGAACCGGTGGTAGGCATCATGTAGACTTTCAGAAAATATTTGCAAAAATTGATTCTGAATAAAAAATTTTGAGTTTGAGTTTGAGTTTATGATATTGTCGATCTATTGGCGTGTGTTTCAAATAAAAGTAATTTGTTCATCCTAAGGAGATGCTGAATGTATGCTTGAATTTTAATAAATTGGTTTTACTTTGGAAGCTGATATCATGAGTATAATAAACAAAAATAGAAAATTTAAAACGGGGAAAGGAATGTTGATATCCTGAAGATTATTGCTGTATTTTTATTATAACTTTGTAGCTTTCAAATTATGAGTTGATAAGGCTTGAAATACGGTAAATTACGGTATCTCCGTAAGGAACGCCCTTACTCGTAACGTGCATTTACATTATAGAGGATAGTGGCGAGGATATTGTTGTAAGCTGTATTTTATCAGAAGAGGAAAAGAGAAACAAGAGAAAACGAAATTCATTATTTCCCAATTTCATCCCAAATATTGTCTCTCCTCAGTTGGTTATGATGATGTTGAAGTGCTCCCTCTGGGTCATATCCAACGAAGGGCGGCTCGAATTGTTGACTGCCACAGTGTTTCAAACATCTTGGACTCCTTGGAATTACGCCGAGATGTAGCTTCACTCTGCATCCTCTATCGGTTGTATCACGGGGAGTACTCTGAGGAATTGTTCGGTGGTGAAGATCTGATTTTAGGCATCTGATGAAGAGCTGGATGATGTTGTCCAAGATTTTCACGATGACGTAATTTTATCTCAGAGTCCTCACTCTTTAGAAGTAGAGTCACCTCCTGATTCAGACGAAGAAATAGAAAAAGTATCTTTGCAGTTCTGTTCTAATGCGTAACCAGTCACTGTCCTCAGCGTTTCAGATATTTTACGTGGTAGAGGCAGAAAAAAACAGAAAAGCAGTCATACCTACAGTGTGTCGCGCAAAACTCGCCGCTGGAGCCTCTGTATGTTCTATGGAATACTAAATATTGTGGGGATCAATTCTATGATACTGTTACATTCTTCAGATGCTGCTAATAAACAATTTTTCAAGAATAGGCGCACTTACCTGAAGACTCTCGCTTTTGATTACATAAAACCGCACCTAGAAGACAGATTTCAATACCGAACTTTGCCAACGTAAGACGTATCTATAAATTTGTAAAAAGTACTGGAGAAAAAAAACGCCCAACGCCTTATAGCTTCTCTTAATTTCAAATCTGGAAGGTGTTTTGTCTTCTCGAGGTCCAAAGACTGCAAATCACGTACGCAATGTGAGACTTGCAAAACTTTCATTTGTACTGTTCACCAGAACAAAATATGCCAAAATTGTTTCATGGTACCTAATTAATTCGATTTAATTATGTTCAGAAAGACTGAGATTATTGTTAAAAAGTCTATGTAAGTTGATTTAATAATATAAACTTTAATATATTTTTTAAAATGTGTTATTATTGTTGGGGTGCGCTAGTACCCCAGGGTACCGTTAGATAAAGTTTAAGATGGGTACGGTTCTAGGGCTAGGGTCATATGAGTGTAATTGTCAATGAAATATTTGCGTTTCCTAGCTGTTAGGGTGTGTAATAAAATATATCAAATTAACATGTTTTATTCTAAATGGTAAAATAATGCAATCGTGAAAAAACATAGGTCATATACTTAATATTATTTGTAATAATATTATTTAATTTGTGGGTAACAACCCTAGGGACGAACTCTATCATACTCGTACCACCGACCACGTATAATTTTTTCAAGATAGTATTATATTCAAAATTCATATTGCTTTTGTACACAAAAACTGCCGATTACATTGAGATAATTTGATTCAGTACACTGTATAGTACATCTGAATAAAGTATTCCATTAACACATAGGCTATTTTTATTTCAAAATGTGAGGCGGTCTGAGGTATTCAACGAAATTTACGTGAGGAAAGCTGCTAGAAAGTAGCAAGAGTAGCTTATTTCAATAGCACATAGTTCAGGCATCTAACCTGCGAGATTTGTTTCAAACCAGTTCTGATTGTTTCAAAGCGCGTTCGTTTGCCACAATCAAAATTTTTACATATTATACGCATACGCAAGCAAAAATTAATATCACCAGACAGGTACAGATGTACCAACAATTTGACTCTAACTGCGCCTAATTATATCTATTTTTTTGCGGTATACTATGTTCAGGCGAGACGGGGATTACGAATTATTACAAAATTGAAACATTTTGACACTTTTGAATGCGTTGGGCGAGTGCGGGGGCCGGGGTGTGAAGTGCGCGGGTGAAAACTACTCGTATCAGTATCACTATCAGCGTAGCGCGCGGATAAAACATTATTATTTTGCTTTTGCGAAATAGATAATACACAATTTGAAAAAATCAGAAGTTTATCCATAGCGGGTCTGTATGTCTATCTAAAGGCTGTATCTCAGACAGCCTGAAGACAGACATACAGACAGGCAGACATCGAAGTCCCAGTAATATGGTCCCGTTTTACCCTCTGGGTACGGAACCCTAAAAACGATAGGACAGAACTACGCAGAGTTTTGTCTCACACTCGCACTCGTCCGGTTCTTTCATACTGTTTATATTTTTGTATCTAATTTTTAAAGCAATTGGTGAAAAGGAAGGAAATTTTAGGATGTTGAATATGTAAACGCCTTTAATTAAAAAAATCTTTTTCGTAATGTTTGGAGCTTGCAAAAATAAAAATGATTAAAATCTCGAAATATCGTGGATGAATCTGACACAAATTTATTCTATGGCTTTATTTAATAGACGTGAGCCCAATTATTGTGATTTCAGAAACTCTAATTTTTTTTAGATAGTGTTTTAAATAATTAGCAATATTTCGGGTTCCAATGGGCTAAAATGGTTCAAATAAGGTACGTTCAATCCGAAGACTAATCTCGATATGATGCTATTGTTATTTTTAAGTTAAGTTTTTGCTGGCTAGTTTTATACAAATTTTAAAAAATCGACCACTAAATTTTGATTTTCTCAAAAACCTATTATCAGAAATGACACAAAATTTAAAAATAACCTAATAAGACATCACTCCATCCATGTGCAAAAATTCAGAAACTTTAGAATTTATGAAACTTAACACCTCAAAACAAGCTAGTCCCGCAGGTCTATTATTTAAATTGGTTATTTCCATTAAAATGTCAACTTTCAACTGTACTACGGGCGATTTTATCATTCCCTATATCGAGCGTGGCAGAACCTTGGAATCGTTGTCCATAGTTCTACAGCAAACATTAAATGTTTCTGAAAACAACTTGTGTTTTATAATTGGTGACATTCAAAGACATATTCTGCCTTCTTTCCATTGCCATTTTAAATAATAAAATAATGTATTCCTACTGGATGAAAAAAATACCAAAGTCACATCTTCCAGGAACTTTAAACAGTTCTAACTATAATAATATACAAGCTATGCTTTTAAAAATTTGTTTATTTGATGCCTTTTACAAAAATCCAAAGCTTGTTAGATTTAATTTTCGGTTCTTACATCTAGATTTCCCATAATATTTATTTTTTCCTCTAACAAACGAAAAATGTATCCACGCTACCGAGTGAACATTTCACATCTCTGTCTCTCTGGCATGAAAATCGACAGTGGTGCAAGAGTGATGCGAGATCAAGGTCATTGGCAGTTGTCAGCGTCTTAAGGCCGTCCCCCGAGCAAACGACCTTGGCCATGCATTTGCCGCGTTGCCGAGATCGCACCAAAACCCTATTTTTTTTACTTATCTTAGTTCAAAATTGTCCTAAAAAATTTTAAACGGGGAATATGTAGTTTATGATATTGTCGATCTATTGGCGTGTGTTTCAAATAAAAGTAATTTGTGAATCGTAAGGAGATGCTGAATGTATATTTGGTTTTACTTTGGAAGCTGATATCATGAATAAAATAAACAAAAATAGAAAATTTAAGACGGGGAAAGTAATGTTGATATACTGAAGATTATTGCTGTATTTTTATTATAACTTTGTAGCTTTCAAATTATGAGTTTATAAGGCTTAAAATACGGTAAATTACGGTATCTCCGTAAGGAACGCCCTTAATGTGAAAGTACTATATAGCGCTGGTGTAACTTTGGAATTCCATGTTTCTATCAGAAATCTCCCAACGTCATGAATTTGCCCTGACTATAATTATTAAAAAAGTAACTCTTAGCGTTGCTACTCATACAACTTTATATAAAGGAAACTTCACACCCTAAAGCATTATTCCTAAATCCTATGTTTTGTAACACTCTGTAAGAAAGTTCGGACATAATTTGCCTCTTCTAGGCCTCTATGCTATTGATATAAGGATCACATTTCATGAACTCTCAAATAAATAACTGTAAACGGATTTGAGCATTTGAAAATCCATTTATATATATATATATATATATATATATATATATATATATATATATATATATATATATATACAGGGTGACCGGTAATAGGTCTGTTTCCTTTTAACATGTAAAAATACATCACTTTTGCAGCCTAAAAAGCTATATCATACCCTGTCCAAAAGCTAACGGTTACCGAGATATTCAAGATTTTGTATTTTTTTCAAAAACACCCGATTTCAAAGGAAAACTTTAAATAAAAAAAAATCTACCTATTCATTTCTTAATCTTTAACATAATTTTAGTTCTTAGGTAGATAAACTACAAATACAAAAGTTATTTATCCATCTAAACAGGAAACAAAAATTAGCAGAGTGTTTCAAAAGTCTTAACAAAAAAAAATGAAAATGATTTTCCCTCATTTCACCCCTTATTGTTTAAAAAATCAATAAGACATTAGTCGTACAAATTACTTAATTAAATTCCTTATTTATTAAGCTATCCAAAAAGGTATAATTTGTGTGCAAAAAATTCACAAACATAAACATCTGGTAAGGTAAGATAATAACTCTCAGCACAATTTTTTTGGCTTACAATTTGTTCAGGGTTAGGTTGCCAGGTAGTCAAATTCTTTTGTTATCGGAGGAAGAAGCGATCTATTATTGGTCGGTTTAAAAAAATCCGGTTTCTTCGTAACTGTTCGCGTCGGTTCGTAACAGTTCGGGTCTGTCTAAAGAGCAATATGTAGAGTTTTTGTTTAGTTAACGCTTCTCGTCCTGAGCGCGCTGACGTTTTATTTGCGATTCCTTTTGATCAAGTTTGTTTATCAAAAATGGCATCTTTTAGCAATGAAGAGTACGCTGACATACTGTATTGCTACGGTTTTTGTGATGGCAACGCAGCCGCTGCACGGGAAGAGTACCGGCGTCGTTTTCCCCGTCGAATTAATGTACCAAGTGCTGGAGTTTTTTCCGCGGCGTACCAACGCGTGCGGGAAAGTGGCTCTGTTCATCAAAGGCGACGTGATGCAGGAAGACCTCCTCGTTATGTTGCAGAAGACGAAGAGAGAATATTGGAACGTTTTGCAAGAGATCCGACCACCTCTACAAGAATTGTAGCGAAGCAACTGGGTTTAACGCAGTGGAAAGTGTGGTTCACCGTACATAGCGCTCGGTTATACCCTTTTCACTACACACCAGTACAAGCATTAGAAGAAGGAGACCCTGCAAGGAGGCTCGATTTCTGCCGCTTTATGCTGCACTCCGATGAAAACGATTATAACTTCTTAAGAAAGATTTTATGGACCGACGAGTCGAAGTTTGAGCGTGACGGCATAACAAACTACCACAACATGCACTTTTGGGCTCCCCAGGGTGGAAACCCCCACATGGCAAAAGAAGGTGCTCATCAAAGGAGGTTTTCCCTGAATGTTTGGATGGGAATTTTGCATAATCATTGCATTGGGCCGTTTTTTCTACCGGACAATTTAAACGGGGAGTCGTATGAAAATTTCCTGAGAAATAATCTTCACGAGCTCATGCAAGATATACCAGTTGAAACCCGAAGAGGTATGATATACCAACATGATGGATGCCCAGCACACTACAGAGTGACAGTTAGGCAATGGCTGGATCAAAATTTCCCGCAGCGTTGGATTGGCCGCGGCGGTCCAATACCTTGGCCCGCAAGGTCTCCAGATTTGACTCCTTGCGATTATTATTTATGGGGCCACATGAAGTCTTTAGTATACGCAACACCTATTAGTGATGTACATGAACTGAGGAGAAGAATAATTTATGCAGCAAACGAAATCCGAGAAACTTTAACAAGTAGAGTAACGCGATCTAATTTTCGCTTAAGATTACGCAAGTGCATCAGAAATCGAGGACGACAATTCGAACAGGATTTACCGTAATAATTATCAACTTATTATGTAAATAAAATATTAATTTTTATTCAAAGACTTTTATTTAACTTAACCTGACGTAGCAAATGTTTATTTAGACTTTTCCAATTTGCTAATTAGAATTTTACTACCTGCTAGTTCAGGTAGTTAGCAGGTTCTTCATTTGGACAAATCGGCGTAGGGTCCTTAATATTCCCTAAGTAAGATGTTATTTAGATTTTTGCATTACAAATTATACCTTTTTGGATAGCTTAATAAATAAGGAATTTAATTAAGTAATTTGTACGACTAATGTCTTATTGATTTTTTAAACAATAAGGGGTGAAATGAGGGAAAATCATTTTCATTTTTTTTTGTTAAGACTTTTGAAACACTGCTAATTTTTGTTTCCTGTTTAGATGGATAAATAACTTTTGTATTTGTAGTTTATCTACCTAAGAACTAAAATTATGTTAAAGATTAAGAAATTAATAGGTAGTTTTTTTTTTTATTTAAAGTTTTCCTTTGAAATCGGGTGTTTTTGAAAAAAATACAAAATCTTGAATATCTCGGTAACCGTTAGCTTTTGGACAGGGTATGATATAGCTTTTTAGGCTGCAAAAGTGATGTATTTTTACATGTTAAAAGGAAACAGACCTATTACCGGTCACCCTGTATATATATATATATATATATATATATATAGTGTTAGTAACGCTACAACTCGATAACGGCTGGACGGATTTGGCTAATTTTTGATTGTTAATTCATGAAGCCCCAAGCGGCCACATCCGGCCGCGATAACAATGAAAAAGCTATTGTGTCTCGTTTTGCCACGACGATGGGTTAATTTACTTAATAGTAAAAAAACAAAATGTATTAAATTCATATTGCCCAATGTAAGGCAAACGGAAACCAATGTGCTTTTAAATGGTGATGTTATGGAGCTAGTGGATACAGCTGTATTTTTAGGTATTACACTAGACTCCAAGCTTCAGTGGGGCCCTCACATTGCTGGGTTGGCCGACAGACTCAGTTCAGCAGCATATGCAGTAAGTAAGATTAGACAATTTTCAGATGAAACAACAGCACGTCTAGTCTATTTTAGTTACTTTCATAGTATTATGTCCTACGGCATTTTGCTGTGGATCAATGCTGCAGATATAAATACAATTTTTGTACTGCAGAAGCGAGCTGTTCGGGCAATCTACAAGTTGGCTCGCAATACTACACTTAGAGAAAAATTTAAGGAAACTGGAATCTTTACTGTTGCTTCTCAATAATATGTCCTATCAAATGTATTATATTATGTTAAAAAGAATATATATCAGTTCAAGAAAAAATGTGATACCCATGGGAGAAATACTCGTAATAAACATAAGCTTGAAATAGGCTACTTGACCTACTTTTTTTCTTCATGCTAATCGCTTCTTAATCATTTATTTTCACATAAAAAACTAATATTTTAATATTTTACACAGTAGAAACCCAAAAAAATGTTTATTGAAAAATATGCCTCATAAATGGCGCCGAAAACACTGTCCGCCATAGTGTGACGTCATACGCTTTGTATTTTAAACTCTCTTTATTGAACATTTTTTATGTGCTAAATGTACGAGTCTAAAAGTGCCCAAAAATTATAAAAGAATTAAATAAGACATTACAAATCATTTGTAATGTTGAAAACTTTTGGAGAAAAGTTTTGGCCATTTCATTTTCCGTCTACAATAAATGGAGATAATATATAAAACTTATGTTTTAAGTGAATTATTCAAGAAAATATATTTTATAAATCTTTTTAGGCTTATTCTTATTATTTATGTACAAATAAACTTGCATATAACGAGCGCGATAAATAAAAGATATTAAATTACTATGAGGATGACGTCACAACCAAATCGGAAGTACCGCAAAAGCGTTTTCGTCAGTACAAATCCTATTTTCATAAAATCATATTTTCAAATCGACTTTATTTATCAATCATAAGCTTTTATTTGATGATAAGGGTGAAATACGGTTTCCTAGGCCAAGTTCTACTAGAAATATGCATTTGTTCAATGAAATTGAATATAGGTCAAGTAGCCTATTCCGGTGACTAGGCTTACTAAAGTCAAAAATTCTTTTAAAGGTCAATGTATACGCCTTTATAATAATATCCCAGAAAACGTTCAAAATCTCTCAATTAATTCATGAAGCCCCAAGCGGCCACATCAGGCCGCGATAACAATGAAAAAGCTATTGTGTCTCGTTTTGCCACGACTGATGGGTTAATAAATTTAAAAAAGTTGTTAAAGAACGTTTGTGTACCAAAGCGTACTATAAAGTTACCGATTTCATGAATGATAGTGCACCATGGGAATATGGTCGCCCCCTGCAGAGCTGTTTCTGTGTAATATGTATAATTATTGTACACTTGTTGTATTTTATTATTTAGTCATAGTGACACTGTAATTTTATATATTTTTTGTAATTTTCCATCTTTTTAGTAAAAGGTGGCCCCGTGCGAGTTTCTTACGCCGGTTCTTCTCGCCGGGGTAGTTCCCGAACCGGTAGTAGGCACCAGTGTAATTATCTTCGTTCGACGTTCAGAGAATGTTTGAAAAAAATTTATTCTGAATAAAAAATTTTGAGTTCGAGTTTGAGTTTGAGTTTGAATGATGGTACTTTGACAGTACAGGGCTATAGCACAGACATCCTAGAACTGCATGTTGTGCCTTGTACACAGTTTTAGGCAATAACTTCAATTTTATGCGCGTCCATAGAGTAAAAAAACGTGCATTATTACCTAAATAATGCACGTTTTGTGTTTGGCGTAGCCCAGGTGGAGAGGTCAGCACGGTCTACGGATGTGGATCCGATTGAGGACGTGTGGCACATCAATGGGTGAACGGTACGAGTTAAAACTATATATATAAAAAACGGCGAATAATTTTCAAAAAAAAAAATGTTATGTTCGGACTCTAATTTTGCCGGTGTGCTTATTTCATTGATTGGCAAAACGTAGTGATTATATTCTCTTTGATTGGCACAAAAAAAATATATGTGATTTTTGATTATATTTGAAAAAGCTTCTTTATTTTAAATAATAAAATAATGTATTCCTACTGGATGAAAAAAATACCAAAGTCACATCTTCCAGGAACTTTAAACAGTTCCAACTATAATAATATACAAGCTATGCTTTTAAAAATTTGTTTATTTGATGCCTTTTACAAAAATCCAAAGCTTGTAAGATTTAATTTTCGGTTCTGACATCTAGATTTCCCATAATATTTATTTTTTCCTCTAACAAACGAAAAATGTATCCACGCTACCGAGTGAACATTTCACATCTCTGTCTCTCTGGCATGAAAATCGACAGTGGTGCAAGAGTGATGCGAGATCAAGGTCATTGGCAGTTGTCAGCGTCTTAAGACCGTCCCCCGAGCAAACGACCTTGGCCATGCATTTGCCGCGTTGCCGAGATCGCACCATAGAAAAAAATTTCTATTTTTGTTTATTTTATTCATGATATCAGCTTCCAAAGTAAAACCAATTTATTAAAATTCAAGCATACATTCAGCATCTCCTTACGATTCACAAATTACTTTTATTTGAAACACACGCCAATAGATCGACAATATCATAAACTACATATTCCCCGTTTAAAATTTTTTAGGACAATTTCGAACTAAGATAAGTAAAAAAAAATAGGGTTTTGGTGCGATCTCGGCAACGCGGCAAATGCATGGCCAAGGTCGTTTGCTCGGGGGACGGCCTTAAGACGCTGACAACTGCCAATGACCTTGATCTCGCATCACTCTTGCACCACTGTCGATTTTCATGCCAGAGAGACAGAGATGTGAAATGTTCACTCGGTAGCGTGGATACATTTTTCGTTTGTTAGAGGAAAAAATAAATATTATGGGAAATCTAGATGTCAGAACCGAAAATTAAATCTTACAAGCTTTGGATTTTTGTAAAAGGCATCAAATAAACAAATTTTTAAAAGCATAGCTTGTATATTATTATAGTTGGAACTGTTTAAAGTTCCTGGAAGATGTGACTTTGGTATTTTTTTCATCCAGTAGGAATACATTATTTTATTATTTAAAATAAAGAAGCTTTTTCAAATATAATCAAAAATCACATATATTTTTTTTGTGCCAATCAAAGAGAATATAATCACTACGTTTTGCCAATCAATGAAATAAGCACACCGGCAAAATTAGAGTCCGAACATAACATTTTTTTTTTTTGAAAATTATTCGCCGTTTTTTATATATATAGTTTTAACTCGTACCGTTCACCCATTGATGTGCCACACGTCCTCAATCGGATCCACATCCGTAGACCGTGCTGACCTCTCCACCTGGGCTACGCCAAACACAAAACGTGCATTATTTAGGTAATAATGCACGTTTTTTTACTCTATGGACGCGCATAAAATTGAAGTTATTGCCTAAAACTGTGTACAAGGCACAACATGCAGTTCTAGGATGTCTGTGCTATAGCCCTGTACTGTCAAAGTACCATCATTCAAACTCAAACTCGAACTCAAAAATTTTTTTAAAAGAATAAATTTTTTTCAAACATTCTCTGAACGTCGAACGAAGATAATTACACTGGTGCCTACTACCGGTTCGGGAACTACCCCGGCGAGAAGAACCGGCGTAAGAAACTCGCACGGGGCCACCTTTTACTAAAAAGATGGAAAATTACAAAAAATATATAAAATTACAGTGTCACTATGACTAAATAATAAAATACAACAAGTGTACAATAATTATACATATTACACAGAAACAGCTCTGCAGGGGGCGACCTTATTCCCATGGTGCACTATCATTCATGAAATCGGTAACTTTATAGTACGCTTTGGTACACAAACGTTCTTTAACAACTTTTTTAAATTTATTAACCCATCAGTCGTGGCAAAACGAGACACAATAGCTTTTTCATTGTTATCGCGGCCGGATGTGGCCGCTTGGGGCTTCATGAATTAATTGAGAGATTTTGAACGTTTTCTGGGATAATATTATAAAGGCGTATACATTGACCTTTAAAAGAATTTTTGACTTTAGTAAGCCTAGTCACCGGAATAGGCTACTTGACCTATATTCAATTTCATTGAACAAATGCATATTTCTAGTAGAACTTGGCCTAGGAAACCGTATTTCACCCTTATCATCAAATAAAAGCTTATGATTGATAAATAAAGTCGATTTGAAAATATGATTTTATGAAAATAGGATTTGTACTGACGAAAACGCTTTTGCGGTACTTCCGATTTGGTTGTGACGTCATCCTCATAGTAATTTAATATCTTTTATTTATCGCGCTCGTTATATGCAAGTTTATTTGTACATAAATAATAAGAATAAGCCTAAAAAGATTTGTAAAATATATTTTCTTGAATAATTCACTTAAAACATCAGTTTTATATATTATCTCCATTTATTGTAGACGGGAAATGAAATGGCCAAAACTTTTCTCTAAAAGTTTTCAACATTACAAATGATTTGTAATGTCTTATTTAATTCTTTTATAATTTTTAGGCACTTTTAGACTCGTACATTTAGCACATAAAAAATGTTCAATAAAGAGAGTTTAAAATACAAAGCGTATGACGTCACACTATGGCGGACAGTGTTTTCGGCGCCATTTATGAGGCATATTTTTCAATAAACATTTTTATGGGTTTCTACTGTGTAAAATATTAAAATATTAGTTTTTTATGTGAAAATAAATGATTAAGAAGCGATTAGCATGAAGAAAAAAAGTAGGTCAAGTAGCCTATTTCAAGCTTATGTTTATTACGAGTATTTCTCCCATGGGTATCACATTTTTTCTTGAACTGATATATATTCTTTTTAACATAATATAATACATTTGATAGGACATATTATTGAGAAGCAACAGTAAAGATTCCAGTTTCCTTAAATTTTTCTCTAAGTGTAGTATTGCGAGCCAACTTGTAGATTGCCCGAACAGCTCGCTTCTGCAGTACAAAAATTGTATTTATATCTGCAGCATTGATCCACAGCAAAATGCCGTAGGACATAATACTATGAAAGTAACTAAAATAGACTAGACGTGCTGTTGTTTCATCTGAAAATTGTCTAATCTTACTTACTGCATATGCTGCTGAACTGAGTCTGTCGGCCAACCCAGCAATGTGAGGGCCCCACTGAAGCTTGGAGTCTAGTGTAATACCTAAAAATACAGCTGTATCCACTAGCTCCATAACATCACCATTTAAAAGCACATTGGTTTCCGTTTGCCTTACATTGGGCAATATGAATTTAATACATTTTGTTTTTTTACTATTAAGTAAATTAACCCATCGTCGTGGCAAAACGAGACACAATAGCTTTTTCATTGTTATCGCGGCCGGATGTGGCCGCTTGGGGCTTCATGAATTAACAATCATCAGCTCTGTGCGGGCTCCAAATCATATGCCACCCCAAACCATTACGAAGCCTGCATGATAGGCCACTGTTTCCGTTAAGTTTGATGGTCTATAGCGTTCCTTACGATTTATCCACATTCTTTATCGCCTGTCAACAAAATTTACACAGAATTTGCTCCCATCACTATACAGCACACGACTTCACTCACTTGTCAAATTTTGATGTTCACGCGCAAATCTTAGCCTGGCTCTTTGCTGTCCTGTCTCAAGTTTTGGTGCCCTTGCTGGCACCTTTGAGTTTAATTTAACTTCTTTGAGTGTTTTCCTTACTGTACAATCACTTACACGTACATCTCGGACCTGTTCCGACAGATTTCGTCTCTGCAAAGCAGTTTGAGGTCGATTTCTTAAAGCTTGTACCCTTACAAAACGGTCATCCTGAACCATTGCCACCCGATATCTGCCTTGTTCTCGTCTCCGAACGTAAGATCCAGTCTCTCTGTAGCGTTGAAAGTTACGATGGACCACGAAAGCACACCTTAAGGCCTGACTGACCGAACGGTAGGTGTGACCTTTCTCTATCGTGGTTACAGCTCTAGCTGTCGTAGATGCTGGAAAATCACTAATTTTGTATCTAAGCAATGTGTTCTTCCAAAAACCAAACAATCAAATGAGCTGGCATACCTTGCACCCCGCTAAAAACGCCATTCTTATCAGAAACACTTACAACGTCAATCATCGAAAAACACACGGCCGTTCCCAATATTCAATCTATCTCTGGTTTGACATACAACCGATCGCAGCTAACATTGAATCGACATTTAATGGTTTGAACAAACCTACGCGACCACGCGACTGCGAAGCGGGAGCGTCAATACAAAACACACATTTTACAAGTTGTCAAATGTGTGGTTTTGTATTGACGCTCCCGCTTCGCAGTCGCGTGGTCGCGTAGGTCTGGCCTAAGCCTAAAAATATATGTCTCTAATGTCTAATGAGAGCTATTCCTATCTCTAGTAGGGCAAAACCAGAGATAGATCAAATATTGGGAACGGCCGTTAGTAGGGCATAATTGCAATAAAAATCTGTCAACTTGCCAGTTTTGTTCAATATTTTATTTCTTAAATGAGCTTAGAAACTATAAAAAAGGATTTCACACAGCCCGACCCACTTGAATTCAAGTTGTGGCCCTTTTTACCTATGTTCCGCTAATTTTGCCAGTGTGTGTATATGTCGCAGGGAAAAGAGGATATCAGGGATTTCACGATATCCCTAGGGATATCACGAACTCCCGGTAGATGTCGAATATTCTTTTTTGTTACGTCTTCTTACTAAAAATATCTAGTGATATGTCATTTCACTAAACTAAATCTAGTGAAACGTCAGAAAAGCGGACACCGCCGAATAAAAATCAAGCATTTCTCTCGCTTGCTCTAGTATACACACGGGTACTTTGATAGGAACATCTAACATCTGAATCTGACAAGTAAGATGTTAGATGATCCATGCGTCGGATGGGCATGTGAAAAGTCGGTCCTGCGCCTGATCTCTCGCCGGTCGTGTCAGTCTTCCGTCCCACCGGGTTATGCGAGTAAAGGAATATAGAGATTGCTCTTGTGTACTGCGCACACACTTGGGCACTATAAAATTACTCTTGGCCTGGTTTCAATGAAACCGGCCACAGTCACCAAAACCAGAGTGGGAGTTATTATTATTATTATCACACGTGTAATGCAACTATAGCAGATCTGAGGGGACATCACCATATCTCTGAATCATACAGTTGAAACCAGCTGAGGGTTCTTCATCAGATACTTCAGACCTTTGATTTTTGACGTCAAATGAAGCGGCCGACCAAGATGAATATTTTTTGTAAAGGTGGCATATCGATCTCTAGTTTGGTTAGGCTCTTGTACAGGCACAGGGACTACAGGTACTCCAGCTCTTCGATTATCCTAGTTTTTACGGTTCCGTGCCCAAAGGGTTAGTCTGTCTGTCTGTCTCCAGGCTAGACAGGCCGCGCCAGCTCGAACGACGCATTTGTTTCACTCCCACTAGTGCCCGTGTCAAGTGTGGGAACTAGAGCGAGCGAGAGAAATGAGTGACTCGATTTTTATTCGGCGGTATCCGCGTTTCTGACATTTCACTAGATTTAGTTTAGTGAAATGACATATCACTAGATATTTTTAGTAAGAAGACGTAACAAACAAGAATATTCGGCATCTACCGGGAGTTCGTGATATCCCTAGGGATATCGTGATATCCCTATATCAGGGATATGTCGCAGGGAAAAGAGGATATCCTCTTTTCCCTGCGACATATATACGCCTAGAAAACTGCACAAAGATGTCGAATTGGCAGCTGTCTTCGCCTAAGGCCGGCCTCACACAACCGGAATTTCATAATCGGAAATTCATATTATTAATTCAGAAAGACCGGAATACCATACAATATCAGTACGCTCCGCAGCTACTCTATATAAGGGAAACATACAGACCCTAAGGTACATATTATTACTTACGGCTATACTCAGAGACATTCAATGATCACTTCATTTTTATTTAACGAAGAGTTTGAAAAAAAAATGTAAGTATAAGTAGTTTATGTTCAAATCTTCATTTCATTAAAATTAATGTATCATTAAATCTCTGAGTACGGCCGTTACGTATATCTATAACCTAGAGAGTACGCAGGGCTTTTGTTAAGGGAATTAGGCGCTGGCCTCAGTCCTCAAGCGCCCTGGAGGGTCGTTATCGGCCTCAAGCGCTTTTCCATTTAGGTTCGTTTTCGCTTTTGTACGAGATTCGAGAATTAAATTCCGCCCGATAATCTCTTGTGCTGGAATTAATATTTGTGTTGTTTAGATTAAAGCCTAAACGTAAACAAAACATTTTCGATCGAGTCATGTTGAGCTCTGCAGGCGTAACATGGTCACTATAGAAACGTTTTCTATATCTACGGAAGAATAGACAAAGTGACAGTTAGACAAGACGAAGTGACATTTAGACAATGGAAATCCGCCATTTTGTCGATAAAATCTGTCAGTATGTCGATTCTTTCCTATGTCTACTGTTGTTATGCTAGCGCTACTGGCCACCCAAAGCTTAGGATTATAAATCATAACATAGGTAAGCACTTTAAGGATCCCAGAGGTATCCATTCCATCCATTACCTGGGATCGTTAGAATAAGTTGGTATGTTTTCAGGGCATTCGTTCAAAACGTCCAAGTTTTATTATTATTAAAAAAAAGTATTTTCTGCTCCCCAAAGTTTGACTAGATCGAGTAAAGCTTAGAACAAACCTACGCGTCAGTGACGCGGGAGTCGGGACGCGGGACGCGATACGGGAGCGTCTGCAACGCGAAACTGGGCGTGCACACCTGCGCGACTACTAATATTATCATTTATCATGATTCATGACACAATCTATCAAAACGTAAACAAATAAAAAAATCACACACTAAAGAGTAGTACAAGATAATATACCTAAAAAAGGTTTCAAATAATCGGCCAAGTGCGAGTCGGACTCGCGCACGAAGGGTTCCGTACTGTTATAGAGCAAAAATTGGCCAAAAATTGTGTTTTTTGTATGGCAGCCCCCCTTAAATTTTTATTTTATTTAAATATTGTTATGAATTATTAAATAATACATATATTTAAGGCCTTTGTGAAAATTTCAAGTGCCTACCTGTTGACATTATTGATATCGAGCAAAAAAGGCTAAAAAAATCATGTTTGTTGTTTGGGAGCCCCCCTTAAATATTAATATTATTTTGTTTTTAGTACTTGTTGTTATAGCGGCAACAGATATACACAATCTGTGAAATGTGAAATTTCAGAAGTCTAGCTATAGCGGTTCTTGAGATACAGCCTGGCGACAGACAGACAGACAGACGGACAGACGGACAGACAACGAAGTCTTAGTAATAGGGTTCCGTTTTCACCCTTTGGGTACGGAACCCTAAAAAGAAGTCTAATTATGTCAAAATTATGCAAACTTCAAAACACACGTTTGACAACTTGACACGCACGTACCGCTTTGACGACGCGAACATCCCGCGTCGCGGTCGCGCAGGTGTGCACACAGCACAGCGCCATAAGATTACATGGGTAGCGTGCGCCGCGCGGTAGACGATCCCGCTTCGCAGTCGCGTTGGTCGCGTAGGTTTGAACAAAGCATTAACTTGTTACTGTTTTTAAGTGCACGGCTAATCTTAATATTATTAAATTCTCGTTTCATTAGTCGGCAAACTGCAACTCCTAAACGGCTGGACCGATTTTGTTGATATTTTGAGTTTTTATCCTGTCTGAAATTGGAAAACATCTATTTTCGTATCCGAATCAACGTATACGGTAAAACAAAATTTACCGAGTCAGTACAGCTTACAAAGCTGGCGAAATATAAAAAAGATTAACTTCGCATAACGTTTTATTCTTATATTTGTTACACATTTACACTATATATATTA
The DNA here is from genome assembly GCA_963422495.1 of Polyommatus iphigenia. Lineage (NCBI taxonomy): Eukaryota > Metazoa > Arthropoda > Insecta > Lepidoptera > Lycaenidae > Polyommatus > Polyommatus iphigenia. Next base: position 8,416,448 of record OY730184.1, read on the forward strand.
TATACTAGCTGTCCCGGCAAACGTTGTTTTGCCATCTAAAGTATTTCTACTTCATCAGTTGATACAAAATCTTACCCCCTCTTTTGTCCCCTAAGAGGGGTGGGGGGAAAATTTTTATACGCCAAATGTTAAGTTGGAAAAAACAGTTAATAATATGAAGTAAGTCCATTAAAGAAAAAAGTTTGTTACAAAATCTGACCCCCTCTTTGCTCCCCTTAGAGGGGTGGGGGAGGTCATTTTTATACACCAGATTTTGAGTTGGAAGAAGACAAATATATCTGCGAAAACCGTATGCAAAACGGATCAGTAGTTTTGGTGTTAAAGCAAAAGTCTTATACAAAATCTGACCCCCTGTTTCGTCCCTTTAGAGGGATGGGGGAATTTTTTTATAGACCAGATGTTAAGTTGGAAGAAAACAAATATATCTGCGAAAACCGCATTCAAATCGGATCAGTAGTTTTCGTGTGATAGTAGAACAAACATACAGACAGACAGACAGACAGACAAAAAAACTGACCACATTTTTGGCTTGTATAGCGATGTAGTGACACCCTCCGCTTATTATTTTTTGAATATCTTTAATGTACAGAATCGTCATTTCTACAGTTTTATTATATGTATAGATACAAATTGTATCACATAATATTGAGTAACATTAATTAAGGATAACAAAAATAAATTCATCGCTACAACAATGAGCCCCTGTTTTATATTAAGTATTTACCTTTAAATAAAATTGTATCAACGTCAGTAATAATGTTAATAGCTATACCAGTCGTCCTCAACCTTTTTTTTACACGGGCCACAAACACATTTAGGCCTGCGCGTCGCGGGCCGCAACCAAATTTTTTTAATGGAAAAATTAGAACGTTCTTTTAAAATTAGCAATTCAAAAGTTATCACGCAAAATTAAATCAAAGCAATAAATATCACGACTTTCACGACCGTGAAATTCAAAATGGTTTAACTACTGCGGGCCACTGAAAAAGGCACGGCGGACTGCAGGTTGGGGATAGCAGCTGCTGCTCTACACTATTCACATTCGAAATTCGTGGAGCAGTAAATTATATCTCCTAAGAGTCAGTTTACATTGTAACGTGACGAGGCGATGCGATGCATTTTTAACCGACTTCCAAAAAGGAGGATGTTATAATATGTTCATCTGTGGGCATCTTTTTAAATGAGCTGGTCCAGTTTTGAACAACATCGCGAGAAGAAGTCTGTCAATTCAATGTGTATCTTCTAATGTAGAAAAAAAGCTTTGATATTATGTTTTTTTTTATTGAATCAACGCATCACGTTCCAATGTGAACTAACCCTAAGCCCTCCCTATTTAATATGTTGACTATTTCTTACTAACAAGAAAGTCCACACTGTGTATACATCTATACTTATTATAAAACAAAGTCGCTTTTTTTTTCCCTGATGTCCCTTTGTTCCCTTTAATCTTAAAACTACGCAACGGATTTTGATGATTCTTTCAGTGTTAGATAGCCCATTTATCGAGGAAGGTTATAGGCTATATTTTATCACGCTAAGACTAATAGGAGCGAAGAAATAGAGGAAAATGTGGAAAAAACGGGGAAAATTATTTGAGAGGGCTAACTTGAACGCGCTAATCTCAGGAACTACTGGTCCGATTTAAAAAATTCTTTCAGTGTTAGATAGCCCATTTATTGAGGAAGACTATAGGCATAATTTTTTTCAGTGGCTAGATATTTTATACCCGTGCGACGCCGGGGCGGGTCGCTAGTAATATTATAAAACAAAGTCGCTTTTTTCCCTCGTGTCCCTTTGTTCCCTTTAATCTTTAAAACTACGTAACGGATTTTGATGATTCTTGTGTTAGATAGCCCATTTATCGAGGAAGGCTATAGGCTATATTTTATCACGCTAAGACTAATAGGAGCGAAGAAATAGAGGAAAATGTGGAAAAAACGGGGAAAATTATTTGAGAGGGCTAACTTGAACGCGCTAATCTCAGGAACTACTGGCCCGATTTGAAAAATTATTTCAGTGTTAGATAGCCCAATAGCTCATTTATTGAGGAAGGCTATAGGCTATATTTTATCACGCTAAGACTATAATAGGAGAATGTGGAAAAAACGGGGGAAAATATTTGAAAGGGCTTATCTCGCGAACTACTGGAGCAATTTTGATGTTATTTGGTACAGATAAGAAGTATACCACGTGAAGGATCATAGGCTATCGATTTTAATCATTTTTTCAGTGGCTATATATTTTATACCGGTGCGACGCCGGGGCGGGTCGCTAGTGTTACTATATTATCATCCTTATATACAGAGTGGAATATTTTATTAATAAGGGGTGGGAAACTTTATGACTAAGTATATAGGGTGTAACAAAACTAAGTGATAATACTATGTATGTGCTCCTTGTACCTAGAGATCACTGTGAACTTTTTCACTTTTGTATGTGCAAGCGCCCCAGCGTCACGAGTTTTCCCATACAAAAGTGAAAAAATGGTCTTTCAGCGCTGCTGCTTTCACAGTGAACTCTCTACGAGGAAAACGTACGCACCCTAAAGTATTATTACTTAGTTTTGTTACATCCTGTATACACGTAACCTTATATTAAATTTCATTTTTGGTCTGTTCGTCCTGCATCTTCTGCAGCGTCGCTCTCAACATGGCCGCCTCGGCCTTCATGTCGGCCAGCTCTCGCGGGGGCTTCGCCGGGTGTCGCGCACCAAACCTGGGGACATCACAACTTATGTATTATAAGAGAAGTTGATTCCTATGCAGATCGGGGACCTACGTAGTTTGGTTGCGTTACGCCAAACCCACCCAAAAAACGACAGATCACAATTAACATTGAATTGACATATTCGACCAAATAACGTTGGTCTATCAACTGCATAGGAATCAATTTCCTCGATGGTATTTTCCAATAATAACAGTTGATGTTGCTCCTTAGCCATGATGCCTTCTTTATTTTACTGTTGAAAGTAGATGAACAAAGTGTCGGAAGAGATACAGTAAATAAATGTAATGAAATATATAGAATTTAGATAACACCCGCAACTCTGTTGCGCCAAAATTCGTTTATCGCGCGGGAACCTTACATTTTTCCGGGGTAGAAAGTATCCTATGTTCATTCCCGAGACTCAAAGTATCTCCAAACCAAATTTCAGCAAAATTGGTTCAGCGGTTTGGGCGTGAAGAGGTAACAGACAAACAGACACACTGTCGCATTTATAATTTTAGTATAGATCGATGTTGTCCCTTACTCCTTAGCCAAGACGCCTTTGTAAAATGTTATAGGATTTTACATGAGGCAACGCAAATATGATATTAGTGAATAGTGATGTCATTTGCCTTTTTACTATTTTTAAACCGAACACATCTTACAGAATACGATATAGATGCCAAAATAAGTATCTGGTTACATCTTAAATATTTAATTACTCACTGATCGTGCTTGGCCAACTCCAGGTATATGAGGTCGTTCTGTATGAAGTCTCCCTTCTTCCTCGGCATTATGTGGCAGTGGAGATGCTACAACAAATATTTTCGTTACTTCAAAATGCACATAATATTTTATGACGTTCATTCATCACGTGATCAATCATGTACCATTCGCGTCTAGTTTCTATTGATGGATCATGGATTGGATTTTAGAGTGCCTGCTGCCTATGTTTGAATTTTAGCTATAAAAAACAGGATGTAACAAAACTAGTGATAATATTTAGGGTGTGTATTTGTGTAGAGTTCACTGTGAAAGTAGCAGCGCTGAAAGAGCAAATTTTATGTGATTTGTACGGTCAACCGCCGGAGTGTCATGGATTATCCCATACAAGAGTTAGAAAAAAAGTTACTTTTTCAGCGCTGCAACTTTCACAGTGAATTCTATGTATTGGATGAATGGACACATCCTAAAGTATTATGACTTAGTTTTGATACATCCTCTATATTCATTTGACGGATTAGGCGCAGCGCAGACGACAGACTATCCGTGACGCACTTTTTAGTCTGTGGGAAATAGAACCTGTGCAATTATATGCAGTAAGTAGTAACGCACACGACGCGCAAAAACTCCGCATATAATTGCATAGGTTCTATATCCACAGACAAAAAGTGCGTCACGGATAGTATGTCGTCTGCTGCGCTCTGCCTTAAAGTGTCCATGATTGAAGTGAAAGTCATACCAACCTGCACGGTCTGTCCGGCGTCGGGGCCGTCCTGTATGGTCACCGTGCACGACTCCGCGCCGTGCACGCGCTCCATCAGCTGCAACACACAGATAGCTAAAGCCTTACTTGATTTATCGACCAACTTCTTACATTTTTTACTAAACAATACCAGCGTCGCAAGAACGTAATGTTTTGCATCTCAGATTGTTCAGTGCATACAACTTGTGCACGAAAATGTGCTCTTGAACATATGCTATAATGTTATAATTATTATAATATTATATTCGTGAGGAATATAGAAAACGAACTATTTAAAGAATACGAATTTCTGGGTGCACTGTGACCGGTCTATACTCCATTTTGTTCTTTTAAATGACAACTCTATAGATAACTGAATTCATATTACCTATATAATTCAAAATGAATTCAAAATTTTGTTATTCTCGCTAAAACTCGAGAGCGACTAAACCGATTTGGCTGATTTTACTCTTAAAATATTCGTGGAAGTCCAAAGAAGGTTTATATTACGATCGGAGTGATACGAAGTTCATCTGATCATTTAGTATTATATAAAAAAGAAAACTAACGTTCTGCACGATCCGCACGGCGCGGTAGAAGTCCTCGGCCTCGTCGTCGGTGAGGTCACGGTTGCGGCGCGCCACACGACGCGGTGCCACCAGCACGTGACCCGGCGTCACACACCTGGATATAAGCATTATAGTTTTATCCTCAAGAAATTTTTAGGGGGAAGCTACGGCCGGTATAAATAGTCAGTACTTTAGATGCGACCCGGTCTCAAGACGCGGTTCGGCTCTGTGATTGGTCCAAATTTTGACAGCCAACCAATCACAGAGCCTGAACCGTGTCTTGAGACCGAGATGCATCTTGAGTACTGACTATTTATACCAGCCTACGAATAATAAAAACCAAGGAAACGTAACTCGCATGTACTTTAACCGTTTTGAATTCGGTTCCTTTTCGCACACTAAAATATGGCAATAGCAACGAAACATTGACTCTTTACGAAATAAAGCCGTTGACATTGTCACTTCCATATTTACACAAAATTGTGTACCGAATACATGCATAAAGTATCCATGTATTCGGGTCACATTTTGTAGACTCGTGGACAAATTTTTTTAAACAGTTACTCTTCCTTAGTTTTTATTATTCGTAGGGGGAAAGGACAAAAGTGGCTTGAATTGTTTCAATGGGTGGTGCGACCATGCAGCTCGTTTTTGCTCGACTTGACGTGGATGTAGATGCTCCCTGATCATCCTCCTGGACATTATTTCACATAACAAAATAATCGGCCAAGTGCGAGTCGAACTCGCGCACGAAGGGTTCCGCACCGTTATAGAGCAAAATAGGCCAAAAATTGTGTTTTTTTGTATGGGATTCTTAATTTTTCATTTTATTTAAATATTATTATTCATTATTAAATTATACATATAATTAAGGCCTTTGTGAAAATTTCAAGTGCCTACCTGTTGCCATTATTGATATCCAGCAAAAAAGGCCAAAAAAATCACGTTTGTTGTATATTTAAGCCATGAGCCCCCCTTAAATATTATTATTATTTTGTTTTTAGTATTTGCTGTTATAGCGGCAACAGATATACACAATCTGTGAAAATTTCAGTGGTCTAGCTAAAGCGGTTCTTGAGATACAGCCTGGAGACAGACAGACGGACGGACGGACGGACGGACAGACAACGAAGTCTCAGTAATAGGGTCCCGTTTTTACCCTTTGGGTACGGAACCCTAAAAACGTCACTACTATGGATAGAGGCGGCCCTAGGGGGTGGCGAACAGGGCAATTGCCCGGGGCCTCGCAATGGGTAAGGCCGCCACTGACTATGGAACAGCGACACTAAACTTTAGATTCGTGTCGCTCCGCAACAGCTTAGTGTCGCTTAGTGCGTTTTCACCTCCACATTACATATAATAATATAATGTTGTAGAGATAAACTACGATAACATGGCGCGCCCCTCCAAAATTCAAAACGTTTGTGAAAATATGTACCATCGAGGAAATTGATTCCTATGCAATTGATAGACCAACGTTATTTGGTGGAATATGTCAATTTTTTTTTTTATTAAATAAGGGGGCAAACGAGCAAACGGGTCACCTGATGGTAAGCAACTACCGTCGCCCATGGACACTCGCAACATCAGAAGAGCTGCAGGTGCGTTGCCGGCCTTTTAAGAGGGAATACGCTCTTTTCTTGAAGGTTTGCATTTGAATGTTAATTGTGATCTGTCGGCTGGGTTTGACGTAACGCAACCAAACTACGTAGGTCCCCGATCTGCATAGGAATCAACTTCTCTGATAGTACATAGCGCCACCATTAAGTGAAATATTACGAGTACTGGTTGATTGGTTGAATACTTACAACTACATACAAACTCTTTCATAAGGATGTGACTACATACATTGAAACAGTAATTTGGAGGGGCGCGCCATGTTATCGTAGTTTATGTCTGCCGAATATCCATTAGACAAAAAAACTTCAAGCTCTGCATACTCAACAGAAATAACATTACCCACCTGAGATTAACAAACGCGTACGTCAGCTTTGACTTGTAGAAGACGCAGGAGTCCGGTATGGTGACGTGTCCGAACACGTGCGTCGGTCCGGCGTCCGACACCACCTCGGCCGGACAGTCCGGCGCCGGACGCTCGCAGTGCTCCGACAGCGGCTTGTTGCGGACGCTCAGAGTATATAGTGAGTATATACTCGGTCTGGATAAAAAATAAAAGCTCCGTGTCAGCTCCGACGCACGACTGGAGTTTACTCCTTAAGTAAAAAGAGTTTATTCAACTGAAAAAAGATTAATATCATATGAAATCAGATGTTCCGGCAATATTATCTACACCCCTTTCTGCCATAGTTATTTCAAAATACTTTTAGTTCACTTTAGCCAGTATAATGATAAAAATTATAACTTCACAATAACAATATTAATTATTGATATTTATAACAAAAATAGCAATATAAATACATCGACACTGATAGAAACAAACAAGCCCAATAACATATAGTATATAGGTATAGTCGCCTATACAGCATACCATATGTACGTCTTAATCATAAAGTTAATATACCTATCGGAATATAATATTATATAATAATATTTAAAAAAAAAAAAAAAAAAACCAAAACAAAAATTATATAATAATATAATTATATAATAATATAATATTCCGATAGGTATGTCGCAGTCATCTGGTTTAATCTGCGATTCGATTGAATGACTAGCGTGTTCATTGAATGACTCCATTCAATTGAATGACTCGGCCGAACGTCGATTGAACAATCGTCATCCAACGTCCAACTAGTTCGCGGATTGTAACATAGCTCTTTGAAAAGAGCGAACATAAAATCAGTCAGGCTATTAAATAATTTAGTTCATTTTTTCCACTGCGGCGCTAGTAGTCGCCAATACCAATATGGCCTCAAACAACTTGCACAAAGAACACTGTGTTGATATTTTTTCCGATTGAGTTTTCTTAAAGTGCTTTATTGATTATAAAATAGTGTGAAAAATGGATTTCACGATTATTACTCCGCCGCTGGCTACTCTTAAAGAAAAATTTGAGGCGAAACTGGCGAACGAACTGAACGAACAACAAAATCAAGGTTAGTAAGTAGGTATATTGTTATTGTTAATTATATTTTGTGATATTTAGGGGTTTGTGTTTTAGTGTTCTTGATTGCGTGAACACAATGATAATAAGTTATCATGGTGTTACTGTTTCAGGATCTCAAAGATATACAAATAACAATACCACGTTCTCACAGAAAACCGGCGTGAAACAGCGCTTGCGCTGTGTTTCGCCGAGTGAGTGATTTTACCGGAGGCCTAATCCCCTACCCTATTCCCTTCCCTACCCTCCCTTATTCCCTTCCCTTCCCATCCCTATTACCCTATTCACTCTTAAAAGGCCAGCAACGCACCTGCAGCCCTTCTGATGCTGCGAGTATCCATGGGCGACGGAAGTTGTTTTCCATTAGGTGACCCGTTTGCTCGTTTGCCCATTTTATTTCATAAAAAAAAGAATCCTCAGGATGAGGCCAAACGAGCGTAATTTATTATTTGATTCTTTGAAATCCTTGAATTAGTTCATACAAATAGGCAGTATTGCAATTTGCACATCTTAAAACTTAAAATACAATAGGTAGGTACCTATAGAATCATAATAATATACTTATTATGGCCGTGTCCTCAATCGTTATTTATTATCACTAATTATTGTTATTCAAAATAAGGTTCTAAACTCTTGGTCACCCTAAACAAGCATTACAAAGTCGGCTATATCGCCTATATACCTACCATTCAACGTCTTCACTATAATAACGTTTAGTCAAGACGTTAAACGTTTCAGTCAACGTCTTGACTAGTTGTCCTTCAGTCATTCAATTGAATGGAGTCATTCAATGAATACGCTAGTCATTCAATCGAATCGCAGATTAAACCTGATGACTGCGACAGGTATATTACCTTTATGGTCTTAATACACTCACAGCCGAATTAGAAGCACCAAAAACGTGACACGATTTTTCGTTACTTGTTAGTAAGTTTTACCCCTCGGATTTTTCTCATACCGGGCGCCTTATATATGAAAATCGATTTTTAAGGAGTAAACTCCAAAATTGTTATGCGACAGCCGGTTGCCGCTTGAGGTTTGATGGGTTTAAGAGCGTTTTCACACGGACGTTGCGTCAGCGTTGCGTTATCGAAGAAGTCTAACGTCAACACCCTCTCCCGCTTCGTCTCGGGGGCTGCTGTCCGTCATTAGTGCGTTGCGCGCTGCTGTCACGACGTAGCGCGCTGTGTTGACACCTCGGTTAACGACAGCGCGGCGTCGACGCAACGCTGACGCAACGCGCCGCGTGTACTGGCTCTTAGAGTTTTCGTAGGGCACTGTGTTCCAATGAACAGATTTATATGGAACTAGATGACGCCCGCAACTCCGTTGCGCCAAAATTCGTTTATCGCGCAAGAACCGTACATTTTTCCGGTATAAAAAATATCCTATGTCCTTTCCCGGGACTCAAAGTATTTCCATACCAAATTTCAGCAAAATCGGTTCAGCGGTTTAGGCGTGAAGAGGTAACAGACGGACAGACAGACAGACACACTTTCGAATTTATAATATTATTAGTATATTAGTATGGAAGTATGGATGGCCTCGAAGGTACAAAAATCTGTTTATGACAACCAGAATGTTTTTAACATCGTTAGAAAATATTTATAATACCTTCGATGCTGCATAACCGGCATGTTTCTCCTCACTTCCGTCAGCCTGTCCGTTATCTCGGCGACCTTGTAGCAGGGGGCGGATTCCCCGCAGTCGGCTAGGACTTCGCCCCACGGGTCCACGCACAGTGCGTGGCCGTAAGAGCGCCGCTTGGGATTGTGGTTGCCAACCTGCGCAGCCGCGACCACGTAACATTGATTCTCTATCGCTCTTGCTCTGGAAAATATGCACATCCATACTTATAAATGCGGAACTGTGTATGTCTGTCTATCTGTCTGTCTGTAACCTCTTCACGCTCAAACAACTTAACCGATTTTGCTGAAATTTGGTATGGAGATACTTTGAGTCCCGGGAAAGGACTTAGGATACTTTTTATCCCGGAAAAATGTACGGTTCCCGCGCGATAAACGAACTTTGGCACAACGAAGTTGCGGGCGTCATCTAGTTGTTTTTATAGATCGTATGCTTCTATCCCATTTCGTTATTAAGAATTTATAATTATTTTATAATTTACTAGCGACCCGCCCCGGCGTCGCACGGGTATAAAATATCTAGCCACTGAAAAAAATATGCCTATAGCCTTCCTTAATAAATGGGCTATCTAATACTGAAAGAATTTTTCAAATCGGGCCAGTAGTTCCTGAGATTAGCGCAGTCAAGTTAGCCCTTTCAAATAATTTTCCCCGTTTTTTCCACATTTTCCTCTATTTCTTCACTCCTATTAGTCTTAGCGTGATAAAATATAGCCTATAACCTTCCTCCATAAATGGGCTGTCTAGCACTGAAAGAATCATCAAAATCCGTTGCGTAGTTTTAAAGATTAAAGGGAACAAAGGGACATGAGGGAAAAAAGCGACTTTGTTTTATAATAAGGGATCATTCAACAATTACGTGATCACCGGAAGGGGGGGCGTATTGTGCTTGTATATACAACAGGATTATTTGGGGAGGAGGGGGGGGGAGAGAACCCATGATTACGTCATCATCATTTTATAACTTTAATTAACTAAATATTTACGTCCAATTTTGAAGTCTATTACTGGTAACACTATTTCCCCTGCTATAGACAAACTGTGAAACAGTGTGACCAGATTCAGTATTTTTATACTTTTTCGGCATATTTGATCGACTTTTTCAAGTATCAGTATTTTTATACTGGTATATTGGAAGAAGAAAGAAAGAAGAAGAAGATTACGTAATCAAGGCGAGGGGGGGTGGGGTGAAAACAAAAGATTACGCTGTGATCACATAGGGGGGGTGGGGTTAAAAAAACGGCCAAAAATGATCACGTAATTGTTGAACGATCCCTAAGTATAGATATAGAAGTAAGGAGAAAAGTATCATAATGCTTCAAGCCCCAAGCGGTCACCGGCGACCGCGACAACAATAGAAAGGCTATTTATCTCGTTTTTCCACGATCGAAGGATTAATCCAAAGATGAATAAATGGATTGGAAAGTTACAGTAGATAGCTTTTATCAGTAAGGCTTCTGCAATATAAACAAACGGTTTCTGAGTAAACAAAGTTGGGTGCAACATCTAGTAAAACTTTAGACTGGTCTTACCTTAGAAGTATGTGCCAATGAGCAAGCCCAGTGGCGTAAGTGAAGGCAGACGGGAACGTCAGGACCTCAGCTCTCATGATAGTCAGAGCTGTGCTCAGCTCCGGAAAACGCATGTCGTAGCATATGGCAAGACCTACGAATTTAAGTTTATCATTTAACAACCATTACCACTAGGTTTCACAAACAGCTGATAAAAAACAGAGTGAAAATACTTTAATAGGGTATGTATGTATCCTTTATATGTATGAAATTTACTTTAAAGTAGCAACGCTAAAAGAGCTAATTTTTTTTTCGTGATTTGTATGAGCAAGCGCCCTATCCATACAAAAGTTAAAAGAAGAGTAAATCTTTCAGTGCTGCTACTTTCGTAGTACAGGGGACTCATACACTCCTTAACGACACAAATCACTTTATTTTATTGTTACAACTTGTAAATAAAAAGATAATATGTTTATTTTTGTTTGATTATTTAACAAAGGAAAATTAGTAAATTATGGTTTTCATCAGAAATGGGGTAACAATTTAATCTTATTTCTAGATTACAGTTTCAGAATTCAATTTCCCATTCTAAAAAATCACCCAGTCAATCCCCTACTCACTGTACTTGTACCAAGAAACTTTTTAACTAAACATCATAAAGATGTTTTATTAAGAATGTTACACCAACCAACATTTCCCACGGGAGTCTCCACTGGCGCCACTATATGACTACCGGCCGTACAGAAATCACTCTCCTTCAGTCTCACATTCTTTTCTGGTATTTCAACATCAAATAAATGCAATTTTCTATAAGTTTCAACGATTTCCCCTTTGTTGTTTATTATCACATGGGTGTTGAAGATTTTGTCTGGATTTTTGTCATCCTGCAATATAAAGATGCATAAACAACATGATATAAAAATAGAAGGCACACATTTTTACCAATATTTACATAATAATATCAAAAGGTGTTAGTTTACTTAATTAATTATTATTCAGTAGCATCTCCATTGTGGTTATAACAGACACAATAGATTTTCAATTGTTATGCGGCAGTAGGATCCTCTTGGGAATTGACGGGTTAATCTAAAAGTAAAAAAAATTCACAACTTACTTTTTCATGGAGTCCACCCATTGACATCCATACATTGTTTTGTACGGCTAGCTCTTTGTACGCTTTGACTGTATTGCCAGTTAGTATAGGTTCAGCTGATCGAACTGTGTCCTTTCTATTGTCACATATAAAATCACATGCTTCCGGAAAAAATATCATCTTAAAAATATTATACACACCCTTAATCCTTATTTAAATCGAAACAAACATAAAATATACCAAAAGACTTTGACAATTGCATAATAACAATTGATATTTGATGAATGAATGTCTTATTTCTTTTTTACCTGTGCATTTTCCTTTGCTGCATCCCTTATAAGATTTGTTACTACTTCTAGATTTTTAGTTTTATCAGCAACAGAAGTCATTTGACAAACGGCTATTCTGCGACTCATTGTTCTAATATGTATTTTAGAATGTAGGTTTATCTTACTGTATATGTACTGTAGCAGGTGCTGAAAAAAATATATGTAAGTAATGCTAAGTACTCACATACGGTTTTGCTCGATAGTTTTACTTGAAATCGAGCAAAAACCACCGTGTGGACCGCAAAACTCACAGCTCGAAAGCTCGCATCGAGTCAGTTTGAAGACTCGAATCGAGCCGGCTTGACAAATTTTTTGACACTAGTTTTTATTATTCGTAGCTAATTTCCTTCGCACTGGAGTAAAACTATCGAGTAATGCTAAATGTGTGAACAAAAGCCCGAGCCGTGGTTTTTACTCTACAAGATTGCTCGATCGAGCAAAACCGTATGTGAGTACTTACACTAAGTAAGTTTTATAGTGTAAAATAAGTCTATGAGTGTATTCTGACAGACTTGATCTTGTAAAATATATTTCAATGCTTTCTAACTAATATTTATTTATGCATTATCGAATAAAACTGCATAAAGCGAGTAAACAATAATACCAAGATAAGAAATAGTACATTAAGCACCTAGGGCAGGAAAATAAGAAATGTCTCAGATCACATGTAATCTGAGGCTTTCTTATTTACTGCCCATGGTGCGTATACTATTTTTCTCATCGACGGAGGCGGAAAACGGCAACATCTGTAAGCGCAGCGGGAAGAAAGTTGACGTTTTCCGCCCACAGGTGAGAAAAATATTTATTAACCATAAAGTTAATATTATTAACTTCATGTTATTATCACTCCTAAGTCCTGAATAGTTTATAAAATATATTAAAATATTTTCTGATTATAGTACATGCTCGATACTACTTACTCGCATTCTATTTTCTTATAGATATCAGCTAAGATTTGTTTTGCTCATTTGCAGTATTTCTGTTTTGTTGTTTTGCTTTGTTATTGCCTTTTATTTCTGTTCAGACCTTTTTGAGGTTAGAAAAATCTGTCAAGTGTCAACTAAAGGTCATGTCAATAGTAATCAGCTGTTAATAGTTTTTTCTTGACAATAAACCAAACCAAGAACATAAAAAGGATCTAAGTATCTAAATAAAGTCGCTAATAATGTTTGCTTTATAGATTAACCGTAAACGGTAAAATCTAGGTAACGTATATGTAATTTGTTTACGCTTTTCATGCCTTGGTTATTATTAGTCATATAGACTTGAAACTTGAAAGTTGAAAGTTAAAGTTTGGGGAAAACCGTTAAAAAAATCTTAGATCTTTCTGGAAATTCAAAGCTGGCAATATCGAAAGAACTGTCACAACCAGCGTTGCCGATTTGTGGGGAATTCCCCAAATTGCGGGGAATTTCAAGTTGATTGGGGATTCATTGGGGATTGGCATTATGTGGGGAAAATGCGGGGATTTTAACATTTTGACATATTTTTCAATAGTTAGCAAATATTTCATCATTCTACATTGACACAATTAAAATCGATTGATCGCAGTAGGTTGACAATATTGCTTGATCAGGTGATTTGCTTTTTCCTGTTCTTAAACGTTTGATGTAGATGATGCCCTCATATTATAATGCGCTGGCTTTGTACAATTTCTGGCTGCAAGAGAAAGAATTAAAAACTGGGGGGCAGTGTCAGGTTAAACCCTTGATGGGTAAATGCTTTCCACAAAATAATAATAATATCTATGGACGCTTCACACCACGTCAGTCTGGCCCCGTGCTAAGTACCTAACGGACTTGTGTTACAGGTACCAGACAACGGAAATATATTTAATACTTTTATACTATACATATATTTAAGATTTTTATTATATGATACACATATTTAATACACAATAGCAAAGAATATTATTTTAAATAATATTATAGAGGTATTATTTCAACAGTCTGTTTATATAAATGTATCGCTATTTTCATTGATCACAGTTTAGAGGACCGGTTGGTCTCTCTAAGAGTTCACTAGAGGTCGGAGGAGTAAAGAGTAAAACTTGATTTACTGTGGTGAACTGGAGTGGTTTATTGAGAGATTTGTGCTGCTTATATACAAAAAATTATCATAATTATTATTACTAGAAAATGTACAGAAAGTTAAAAGATTAATTCTTATTGGCTAACAACATTAGAAAGAGAAATCTAGAAAGGGATAAAAATATTTACAAAACAAGAAAGAGAAAAAAATCGAATAGGAAATATTTACAAGATTGGAAAATTATCCGTGCGCGAAACTGGCCGTCCCGCGATACGTGGCGCTGGTATCGCGTGAGTATAAATATGGGCTCCCGCGGTCCGCGAGTTCAGTGAGTCCGCGCTCGTCATACCGACGTCGTCTCCCGGTCGCTCGCTGCCGCGCCGTCACGAGTAGCTGTGCCACCATTTTGTGAAGCTCTGCGAACGCCATGAAGATCGTAGCTATGCAGCGAATATCCCTCGCTCGACGTAGCCTCGATGCGTAGTGTTGTGTTGTGAAGAACTCTTATTAGAAAAAGTCCTTTTCAGGGCTGTTTCGTGTCCGGTGCAAATGCACTTAATATACACGGACGGTTTCTCTCGTCATTTCGAACGTACGTTCTTTGCAGAACGATTTTCTTCTGTGTTTCAATCTTCCATGACGAACGTATACAAAGACGGCGGGCGCTCCTTTCGGAGCGTGTTGTTTTCTTTGTTTCAATCGACGAACGAACGTGTAGGTACTTTATAGGTACTGCTATAACAGCATAAGGTCACACCGTACACGTGTGAACGGTTTGACAAATTTTGCTGAGTAGGTACTATTCTTTGTTTGTAATTCGTATTAATGTTTTTTTCAGTTAAAGGTTCTTGTATGAAAAGATTAAGAAAGTAGCGTAAAACAAAATATAAAATAAAACTTATTGATCCTTGATAACTGTTTGAGTTATTATTAATTATAATATCTATACATATAATAAATCTGTAGAAATGTCAATTCTGTACATTAAAGATATTCAAAAAATAATAAGCGGAGGGTGTCACAATATCACTATAGAAGCCGAAAAGATAATTAGTTTTTTTGTCTGTCTGTCTGTCTGTCTATCTGTCTGTCTGTCTGTCTGTCTGTATGTTTGTTCCGGCATCACACGAAAACTACTGATCCGATTTGAATGCGGTTTTCGCAGATATATTTGTCTTCTTCCAACTTAACATCTGGTGTATAAAAAAATTTCTCCCCACCCCTCTAAAGGGACGAAAGAGGGGGTCAGATTTTGTGTAAGACTTTTGCTTTAACACGAAAACTACTGATCCGATTTGGATGCGGTTTTCACAGATATATTTGTCTTCTTTCAAGTTAATATCTGGTGTATAAAATTTTTCCCCCCACCCCTCTAAAGGGACGAAAGAGGGGGTCAGGTTTTGTATAAGACTTTTGCTTTAACATGAAAACTACTGATCCGTTTTGCATACGGTTTTCGCAGATATATTTGCCTCCTTCCAACTCAACATCTGGTGTATAAAAATTACCCCCCCACACCCCACTAAGGGGACCAAAGAGGGGTTTTGTATCAAACTTTTTTCTTTAATGGACTTACTTCATATTATTAACTGTTTTTCCAACTTAACATCTGGTGTATAAAAATTTTCCCCCCACCCCTCTTAGGGGACAAAAGAGGGGGTAAGATTTTGTGTCAACTGATGAAGTAGAAATACTTTAAATGGCAAAACAATGTTTGCCGGGACAGCTAGTATATATCTAAATCTTAGCCCCATAAAGCCCCATAAGGCTTGATGGGTTAATAGGAGAATTTTAACAAAAGAGATATAGGTATACTAGATAATGTTGGGGCTTTGGGGGGCATCATGAAAAAGTTTGAAAAGCACTGCTCAAGAATAACTGAAGAATGTGGTAGGTAACATTAATTGCCGCAAAGTATTGGGAATTGGGATAAATCAACATTTCAACAAAACTCAACGCACAACGCAGTCAGCAGCAGTAACAGCAGCCCTTGGGTGCACGATGGTTGCGTAACACACTATCTTCTGTCGATTCTTGGTGCGAATGACCAGCGCCAACCATGGGCCATAACCTTCCTCTGCTATATCTGAAAACAATACATACTGTTAGATATGTGAAAGTCTGTATGTGTATATCTTAACCGTTGTTAAGATTTTGAAAATTTGAGATTTTTTGTAATACGATAGATAGATACTTTGGGTCCCGGAAAAGTACGATAAAATCTTAGAATAAATTCATCGAAGAAAATGCACAGTTTCCACGCAACATGCAGCGTAATGAACACGTGGTAATAAAAAGAAATGGGAATTGCAACAGTTCGGCTAACGGTTCAAAAAATATTTTCTCTGACTTACCTTCATTACTTCCAGTAAATGTCATAATGCTTTTCCTACAATTTCTATACACTTGCTGCTCCTCACTCGAGTCTTCATAATCCACGTTCATCTGGCACGGCTGATTAGATTCTGCATAACTTTCAGTAATAGTAAAAGGAAGTGTAGTCCTCACGAATCTGTTCTTTTTCTTCGCCAAATTGAGCAGTTTAAATCCCTCTAAAACGTGGAAATCTGGGTTCGATTTGAACGTTATTGGTCGGCTTGGCTCCATAACTTCATCGGGTATCTTTATTTTCATCGGTCTTCTAGAATTTGGAGCTACTGTTGAACCTCGTTTACCTAAAATTAAACTTAATAAATAACCGAAATCCATACTAACATTATAAATGCAAAACTGATTTGTCTATTGGTCCGTTACGGTTTAAACGCTGAACTGACTTTGAACGAAATGAAGATAATTGGAATTCCGGGAAAGGAGATAATAAATCATCAATAAATAACCGAATACAAGTCGATACTAACATTATAAATGCGAAAGTGTACTTATTTGTTTATTGGTCTGTTACGTACAATTTTAACGTTGAACTGACTTTGAATTTTGAAATGAAGATAATTTGAATTCCGGGAAAGGATATTATAATAAATCATTTATGATTGTCATAGTTTTTAACCTACGTAAATCTACTTAATAATTTAAAACGGATTTTGGCAAAACGCAATAACATATCTAGTTACTAATAAAAACTCAAACAACTAATGCGAATTATACTCAGGTAGTTTCATATTGATTTTGTGGGGAATCAGCAAATTTTTGTCCCCAATTTGGGAAATTTGACCATGATTTTTGGGGAAATCTGATAATTAGCATTGGCAACCCTGGTCACAACAAAAACACCCAAAAAATTCATTCGAATTCTATTTTGGTCCAGGTGGACGAAAGTTCCGAACAAAAAAAATTGGGTTCCAAATTTAAACGTAGCTACTAGATATAATCGCATAATCTGTACAATTTTTAAGCATGGTTGACTGTGATTGGCTGATAAAAAAGACCATAGAGAATATAAACTACATGAGAAAAAAAAGGAAGAAGAAGTTTAAAACTCAAAGTTCGAATTTCATTTTGTGAAATTATTTATTACAAAAATACAAAAATTGTAAAATATGTGGATTAATTATTGAAAAACGAAAGGTAAGCCATTGTAAAATGTAAATGTAACCGTAAATTGATAAATTGAAGCAAAACATAACGATATCATACCATGTTCTAATACAAAGTATGTCGTAGTATTATTTGCTTAATTGTACAATAATTTACAACTTAAACTATATTAATATGAAAAAGATAGATTATTATTTCATAGAAATTATTATAATGTATATCAGTATGCAGTTAATTTGGAAAATAATGAAATGTGTATCATGTGTATATTGTTTTATTGTAACAATACATTAGGTTATTAACTATACTTAATAATTTATGTAAACTGTGTGGAAATGTAGTAAATGAAAAATGTTTCATTAATTTCAGATTTTTAGGTCCCTTTACAGCTAGTTTGCAACATTTTAGTCTGCAAGCAATAGCTGTTACCTCGATCGCGGATTGTAGGAAATCTTTTGTTCTCGCGGTTGCATGCGACCGCTTGGGAACAAAAGCAGCAAAGAGATTCAAAGCAAGGAGATTTTAGGAGAAGGAAGGTATGGGATTATGAGTGGTACGGCCACCAAGGAAAAATCCTCTGATCAAGTGAGGTGGTATGCAGCTGGCCTGAGCCCACGCGATAGATTTCAGCTGTCGTATACAGGGTGTAAGAAAACAAAGTGTGTATGTATAAAGGTGCGGTCCACTGGATCAGAATCGGAGCGTAGGTACGCAGTGGACGGATTTGTTGCTTTGTATGTATGGTACTGACTACTATGAACTGCACTAGAAGTACTGGAACGTCATTCTGCGCCTGACAAGTATATGACGACACGACGTGCCGTCCGCACCGTACGTCCCGATTCCGACCTGGTGGACGCGCAGCTTTAATCCCCTCCCTATATAGAGTTTACTGTATAAGCCAATCAAGTAGTTAGTAGAGTAGCATAGACAGCTATTCTATTATATTTCTTTCTTTTTCTTCTTTTTTGGCAACTTGACACAAAGGATGTGTATGTTGTGCCACAGACAAGGTAAAGAGGTAAGGAATATGGCGGGAAAACCATATTCCTCCTATTATAATTTTCATCATCGTTTTCATGTATCGTCAGGTCTAAAGTCTAGTCAAAGTCTAAGTAAAAGTCAATACAGTCAAGGAGTCAAGTCAGTCGATTCAGTAAAGTGGTAGACGCTTTACTGAAACTTTCGATGGAGTTTCTGGATATTACATCACTTTCCTACACTTGTGCATGAACACGAATATCTAATGGTTAATATTCTACCAATATTACACACTAAAAACCCAGTTAACACAATTTTAGGAAAATAATATAAAAACACAACAGCACCCTTTTACATTCCCGGCAAAACTCCTTCTATTATATTTATAAATAAAATACATAAAACTGTACTGTAATATTATAATATTTAATAATAGAAATTAACAAAAGCTTGTGGATTAAATCTGTTTCATTGGTTAATTTACCTTATTACCCTATTTATTAAGTTATGCACAATATTTTTTATTGAAATAAAACATTTATTTGAGCTCATTTCTTTTTTATTTTTATTTTTTAAAT
Source organism: Polyommatus iphigenia (assembly GCA_963422495.1). Taxonomy (NCBI): domain Eukaryota; kingdom Metazoa; phylum Arthropoda; class Insecta; order Lepidoptera; family Lycaenidae; genus Polyommatus; species Polyommatus iphigenia. The sequence continues at coordinate 8,435,916 of OY730184.1, forward strand.
TTTTTGGTATGTTTAGAGTGAAAGGTTTTGCACTTAAAAATTTTAACTTCAGTTTCAAATTAAAAAAAATAATGGATGTTTATTTTTTTTATTCTAAGTCCGACCTCTTGTTACGTAGTATACAGCTTACATCCTCTTTGTTTTGGTCATAAAATTGTGCACACAGAACACTTTTACTCCTATCGGATTGATTGATTGCGCATTTCATTGTATTCAAGAAAGAAATAAGCTAATAATCCTACAAAATACTTCAGCAGGATGAGTGAAAGTAATAATGCGGCCGCTAAGGAGGTATAAATTATATTAAATTGATGTAAACTCTGTTGAAATAAGTAAAATGATAGTGTAATTTCTTTTGTATAAATGTTCAATATTCGGCTATTTTCAGGATATAAAACCCAAAATTAAACACGATTGGTATCAAACAGACGCGCTTGTGGTAGTAACGATATTACTGAAAAATGCACCAAGTGATCAAGTGAAAATACAGTATGGTGAAAGGAGTGTATGTATTAAACTTTCCATTATTATTATATCAGTCAAATCTTACACAATGTTGAAACTATTCTGCATTATGTGCAATTAAATATCGTTTTAAGTATTATACAAATAAAGTTTCCTCTATAATGCTAAGTACTGACATACGGTTTTGCTCGATAGTTTTACTCCAAATCGAGCAATAACCACCGTGTGGACCGCCAAAACTGACAGCTCGAAGGCTCGCTTCGAGCCGGCTCGATGGAATTAATATGTCAAATATGTCATTTCCTTCGATTTGGAGTAAAACTATCGAGCAAAACCGTATGTGAGTAGGTACTTAGCTTAATAGTAATAAATGAAATAACCTAACAATTTCAGTTGTCAGTATCCAGTCCAATTCCAAATTCTGACTCTGAATACAGCTTAGAACTAGAACTGGCCCATGAGATTATTCCGTCAATGTCCACATATGTAGTTAGTCCATCCAAAATTGAAGTTAAACTTCGCAAGAAAGAAGGTCTTAGGTGGAATCTATTGGAAGGAGAGGGCAAAGATGAAAAAATTAAAGCAATCCCACAGGGTATGTATGTTATATTGCAGTAAATGTGTGAACTTGAATTTGTGTAATCTAGTTGCATAACAACATAAATTCAACTGTTGGCCTTTGGCTGCTTGCAGAAATATTGATAACTCATACTTATTATAATTGATAGCATACAGACAAATTATTATGTACAACTTGCAGTAACTAGACTAGCATTATAACTGCTCATACCACTTCAATAAGTGTACCTACTTTCTTTTTAATTTTCAGCGGTAATTGATGCATCTGGTCCTCAACAGCCACCCAAAATATTTAGAAAGGATTGGGATAAAATTGAGAAAGATATTACAAAAATGGTAAGTGTTGGGACATTCGGTGTAAAGCTGATCGCACATTTGTCCGCACCATTTGCGTCAAATGCATTGCATTAGTACACGAAATGTGGAGCGTACAGTGCAGACAAATGTGTGAGGTTTCACATAATTTCATACAACAAAATGTAAAATGTGACGCATTCAGCACATGCTGATAAATGTGCGATCACCTTAAATCATATTGACAGATGAGTAGAAGTCAAAATAATCATACATGACTCAAAAAAATGTGTCCTCGGCTGTTTTTAGCTTATTTAGAAATTTTGTCGAGTTACAACAAGTGATTAACCTATTAAGTTTAAAGAACAATTCATTTTCAGTACACCAAGATATTTTTGTAATGCTAAGAACATAACTACAGCAGGGCTTCGTTAATCGGGAGAGGCAAACGCGACCCTTTTCGAATTATCGAGGCGTCCGGATTATAGTATGCAATATTTAATGTCAATAAAACACATGTTTAACCTTAGTTTCTTTAATCCTTCAATCGGGGATTCTTAGAAATGCTATTGTATTCTATTATTGTCACGATCACCGGTGCTCGTATGGGGCTTGAAGGATTAATCAATTTTTAAAATTTTATGTCATAAAGACAAATTAATGTACATGTTCATAATAATTACAACCATGTAAGAAATCAGTAAGTTAAAATGAAACATTAGTTAATTCCTTTTGAAAAAGTCTGTAATACTCTTCTGTTTATGATTTTCGTACTTCATTTCGAAAGCTCGGTCTCTACTCTCTAAGGGGCCGTTCATAAAGTATGTTCGCATACAAGGGGGAGGGAGGGGTTTTCCCGAGTGTAACAGTATGTGACAAGGGGGGACTGGGGGTCTACGTCTGGTCTGTGACGTTCGCCGTTCATTAAATTTTTATACTGCGTATTCATTCTCTCGACGCAGACGCTATTATAACTCTCTTCTCAATTTAATGATTTTCATTAAAGTGAATTTTCTAATATCAAAATTTGTGTATTATCAATCAAAATTTATCATGTTTAGGGGGGACTTACTTTTTATGACAAAATATTTACAGGGGGGTCACAGAAAGTGTGACACAGCGTGACAACCGGGGGGGAGGGGGTCAAAAAAGTTAATTTTAGTGTGACGTATTTTATGAACGGCCCCTAAGTTGACGGAGAAACATAACTTCGTGGCTATCAAATTCATTATCTTCAGCCCATTTTAAAGCAATGTTTAAAGCTCCGGCCGGCCGGATTACAGCGATCACCGAACAAGTGGGAGTCCGGATTACCGAGGCCCTACTGTATATCGAAAAAAATATCATCAAACTAAAGTCAGTAATTTCAGTTCCATACAAAATGAAAGTGTCCTCTTGCGTAATGAAATTTTAAACATTATAAAATATAAAACTACGTACTATTTTGCAATATTATAGACTATCAATTAAAAAACGGTGTCTACACCTTTGTTTTCATTTATTATAACCATAATTTATCATGCCTATTATTATAAAATTACGTTTCATAATAAAATCCCAAATATCGTTCCTGTGAGTAACTCCGGTAGATAACGGTGTTTTAGGCGCTCCCGAAATGGAATTCTGCCATGTCGCAAAATATATTTTATTCCAACAAAACTGTTGGATCACATCACGTAACTTTTAGAAAGCCATCATATCACTTCGTTTAGTTTTGGTGGAAAAAGTACACGCACAAAAAAAATTCCTAAAATATTCCTGTGAATAACGGTAAGTCTAGATAAATTCTAAAGTAAATTACGCGAGTCTGGATACGCAGTCTGAAACAGTATGTTTTGGTGATCATAAACACAGAGAAATTGTTTTCAAGGTAAGATTTTTGTCAATATGACGATACATTTTAGATGTTAAAATTCATATTTTTCCTTCCTGTAGATAACGTAATACGACTTAGGGCTAGTTCATATTGATAAAATTATTGTTATTGTGTAAATTGAATAAGTTGGTATAGTAAATGTACCTGCAATTAATAAATTGTTTTTTTAAATAAAATAATGGGGCAAACGAGCAAACGGGTCAGCTGATGGAAAGCAACTACCGTCGCCCATGGATACTCGCAACAGAATTACGCTCTTTCTTCAAGGTTTGCAGATCGTATTGATGACGATCTCGCAATAAACTTTCATCTTTTTAAGTTTTTTTATTCATGATTGTCTCGAAAACTTACGAGTTAAAAATTTTGTTTGTTTTTGAGGAAATTATGTAGAAATTTCACTTCTTAGTTAGATAGATAGTCATGTGTGTGTTTTTGTCTGTATATATGTCGCAGGGAAAAGAGGATATCAGGGATTTCACGATATCCCTAGGGATATCACGAACTCCCGGTAGATGCGGAATATTCTTGTTTGTTACGTCTTCTTAGTTCTTACTAAAAATATCTAGTGACATGTCATTTCACTAAACTAAATCTAGTGAAACGTCAGAAAAGTGGACACCGCCGAATAAAAATCAAGCCACGCATTTTTCTCGCTTGCTCTAGTATATACACGGGTACTTTGATAGGATCATCTAACATCTGAATCTGACAAGTAAGATGTTAGATGATCCATGCGTCGGATGGGCATGTAAAAAGTCGGTCCTGCGTCTGATCTCTCGCCGGTCGTGTCAGTCTTCCGTCCCACCGGGTTATGCGAGTAAAGGAATATAGAGATTGAGTACTGCGCACACACTTGGGCACTATAAAATTACTCTTGGCATGGTTTCAATGAAACCGGCCACCGTCACCAAAACCAGAGTGGGAGTTATTATTATTATTATCACACGTGTAATAACTATAGCAGATCTGAGGAGGCATCACCATATCTCTGAATCATTCAGTTGAAACCAGCTAAGGGTTCTTCATCAGATACTTCAGACCTTTGATTTTTGACGTCAAATGAAGCGGCCGACCAAGTTATATTTTTTGTAAAGGTGGCATGTCGATCTCTAGTTTGGTTAGGCTCTTGTACAGGCACAGGTACTACAGGTACTCCAGCTCTTCGATTATCCTAGTTTTTACGGTTTCGTACCCAAAGGGTTAGTCTGTCTGTCTGTCTCCAGGCTAGACGAGCCGCGCTAGCTCGAGCGACGTATTTGTTTCACTCCCACTAGTGCCCGTGTCACGTGTGGAAACTAGAGCAAGCGAGAGAAATGAGTGGCTCGATTTTTATTCGGCGGTATCCGCGTTTCTGACATCTCACTAGATTTAGTTTAGTGAAATGACATATCACTAGATATTTTTAGTAAGAAGACGTAACAAACAAGAATATTCGGCATCTACCGGGAGTTCGTGATATCCCTAGGGATATCGTGAAATCCCTGATATCCTCTTTTCCCTGCGACATATATAAATTCATGGAAATTTTGTATTCTTTTTGGATTTGGGATATTTGCGCATAAATTAAAGCTTCAAATGTTTTCATTTAGATGGCGCCAAACACTAATGCTAAGCGATAAATCAAAAACCGAGAAAAAGTTTTTAAACCGTGTGTTTGTACTTTGTGGTTATTAATAAGACTAGTTAAAACATAATATTTTATCGATTTTACTAGTTATGTTAGTCTAACAATAAATAAAAATTATGTACGTATTTTTTGTTTCAATGTGGAAGCATCCTAATTACCCTGTGAGTAACAATTTCTGTCAGGTGAGTAACGTTACTAACCGGATTTCATGTGAGTTACGGTCGATTATTTTGACTTCTACCCAGATAATACTGAGGGCTACTATTTTAATATTTTGCCTTTGTCTATTATAGGAAGAAGAGGAAAAACCAGAGGGAGATGCTGCAATTAATGCTCTCTTCCAGAAGATATATGGAGAGGGCTCAGACGAGGTCCGACGAGCTATGAATAAAAGCTTTGTATGTATATTTATTACTTTATTATATTTGTTTTGATATTTTACTTAACAGACTGGCAGAAGGGGGTAAAAAAGATAATAGTTGTTTTTATAAAAAAAATACAAAATATGACGCTTAGGGTGAAACCTATAGAGCGATCTTAGACTTAACTCAGACTTTCCTTAATTTTACTTTACGTAATATATGCCTAAGGGTGAAATCTATAAACCGTGCTTAGACTTAACTCGCGAGCTAAGACAAATTTCGTATTTATAGTCGTTACTTAAACTCTGGCTGAGCTCAAGCTGAGCATATATTACATATGATTTTGTAAAGTCTGAGTTAAGTCTAAGATCGCTCTATAGATTTCACCCTTAGGGACTGCCACGGTAAAGCTATTGCATAGCATTTTTTAAATGTAATTATAATTTGCCGCACTCACACAAACACCTTGAAGCCTTGCAACGCCACACTGACGTCGACGAGTGGGGGGTGTTAGGTTTTTCGTTATGGAATTTTTCGATCCGTTTTCTGCACTCAAAGCCTGTGATAAAAGCTATGCAGCTTAATATATTTATGGGGATGTAATCCACACCAAAAACTTCATAATATTTTTGTTGCAGCTCTGCCTAGTGCTTTTTACTGCTAGAAATAGGCATTAGGCACCCTATAATCATTTTATGACTGTTTGCTTACCTGGTTACAATGTGTATCATGAGATCTCAGACATCATATTTTGATGAAAATTTTACCGTTTCTGACATAATTTTGGAACGAAGTTCCTTGTTGCACGTAACGCGTTGCGAAAGGAGGCTAGACGGAACGATATTAATTGACCTCGACACTTTTTTTAGTACCTGCGAAGTAGGGTCAGATGGCGTTGATAAGTATATTGAGTGGTACTTTGTTTTCTTGTTCGTCAACTAGATGGCGTTTTTGAGAATAAACAGCGACATCTACCAGACGTTTAAATAAATTTTATTACAATTCCTCAAAAATGTCGTTGTTAGTATTCCTGGGCGTCAATAGATGGCGTTTTTTATAACTTCGTTCCATCCAGGTGTCCCTTGACACCTCTCAAGTTTTTTTCTATGATTTTATAGGCATAGGAACTTAGGAAGACTATAATTATTGTACATACTATTAACAATGTTTTTATTCCCAGGTGGAGTCCGGTGGTACCGTCCTCAGCACAAACTGGAACCAGGTGTCCCAGGAGAAAGTGGAAATCAAGCCGCCAGATGGTCTCGAGTTCAAGAAATGGGAGGCTTAAAGCACAACATTTTTATTTCGTTTTCTACCACTTTCAAATATACAGCAAACTTTAGTAAGGAATAACTAATATTAATTTGCAATAATATGTATTATGTTTTATTATGCCAATAACATTTTTTTTATTTCTCTAAGAGTAGATGAGAGTAGTAATTCTTTTTTCAAATAATGATGAGTTGCAAGTCACTATAGCTTATCCCTAAGAAAAAAATAAAGAGATTCAAGACTATACCTAATATAGATATTTACAACCAATAATTTTGTTTTTTTATTACATATATTATACAGGGTGCTATTTAACCTTCCTGCCAAATTTGGATATATTGATCCTTGTGAAAAATAAAAGTACACGTATTTTTTCTTTTATAATCACTCAGTACTAAAATGTTGAGAAATAGCTTCCGTAACTTATCCTACCAAACACCACAACATATGGACACATGCGCGGCCCGGCCGCGCCCTTCCGCTTAAACGTATTTCATTGACATTCTAAATTCTTGTTATTATTATAAGTTGCGAATTTTCCCTTCATACTTTGACGGGCTTAGGACCGTCAAAATGTAAAAGACGTAGGTATGTTTAGAATAAAATGAATTGATACACATCAAAAGAATGGAAAATTACAACTTTTTAATTACGAACAATAAGCACTTAAGCTAAACCACATCCTTTGCATTTAGGCGTATTTAAAAAATTAAATCAACTTATGTACACAGTACAACTAATTTAAAATCAAAACCACTCACCTCTAAATCTTATTTAAGTACTTTTATCTTGTTTACACTTAACAGTACTTTTGTTCAAATTACAATCCGTTTCGCTCTAAGCAGAGTCTAGCGCGTTTTTGCACATTGTCTTTTAGTTTGTTAAGCACACTTCTGTCACTTTTAACCTCGTCAGACGCATGTTCGATACGCGATTTTAGGTCTTCGAGGCTGGCCAGGTGTGTGCAGGTATTGCAAACTGTCCGAGTCTTTGATTAATGGACAAAATTGTTTCGCAATTCAGATTCAGGTACACCGTACAGCTGCATTCGTGAATCAGCTGTTACGAAGACGAGGAAGGCTTTCTTGCTCGTACAGTCTCTGGGCTCCGCGTAAACTTTCGCCACTTAAAATGCAACACTCGCAGTTCGCGGTTAGAGTACATTTTGTCACAGATACTTAAATTACGAGCGCGGCAAGGGGCGCGGCGGTGACAAATTAATTACATCACTGCAATACAACCGTGGGCGCGCGACTGCGGCGCGTGCGACGGACCCCTGCCGCCCGCGCGCCACCCCCGCTTTACCCCTGTAGCCGGTTTTTTGCCGACCCGCACGACAGACTGGCGCCGCGCCGTTGCCAGTAATTACAGAGTAGTGACCAAGCTGTACTGAATTTGGTTGGGATAAAATAAACCCACCGGCAAAATTAGAGGAACATAACAAAATTTTATTTTTTTTTGAAAATTATTCACTGTTTTTAGGGTGCCGTACCCAAAGGGTAAAAACGGAACCCTATTACTAAGACTTCGTTGTCTGTCCGTCTGTCTGTCTGTCTGTCGTCAGGCTGTATCTCAAGAACCGCTATAGCTAGACTTCTGAAATTTTCACAGATTGTGTATATCTGTTGCCGCTATAACAGCAAATACTAAAAACAAAATAATATTAATATTTAAGGGGGGCTCCCATACAACAAACATGTTTTTTTAGCCTTTTTTGCTCGATATCAATAATGGCAACAGGTAGGCACTTGAAATTTTCACAAAGGCCTTACATAAATGTGTTATTTAATAATTCATAAAAATATTTAAATAAAATAAAAATTTAAGGGGGGCTCCCATACAAAAAACACAATTTTTGGCCAAATTTTGCTCTATAACGGTACGGAATCCTTCGTGCGCGAGTCCGACTCGCACTTGGCCGATTATTTATCTATACTAATATTATAAAGCGGAAGAGTTTGTTTGTTTGAACGCGCTAATCTCAGGAACTACTGATCCGATTTGAAAAATTATTTCAGTGTTAGATAGCCCATTTATTGAGGAAGGCTACAGGCTATATTTTATCACGCTAAGACAAATAGGAGCGAAGAAATACAGGAAAATGTGGAAAAAACGGGGGAAATTATTTGAAAGGGAATCTCAGGAACTACTGGTCCGATTTGAAAAATTATTTTAGTGTTAGCCTATTTATCGAGAAAGGCTATAAGCTATATTTTACCACGCTAAGACTAATAGGAGCGAAGAAATAGAGGAAAATGTGGAAAAACGGGGGAAATTATTTGAAAGGGCTTATCTCACGAACTACTGGAGCAATTTTTCTGTTATTTGGCACAGATAAGAAGTAGAGCACGTGAAGGATCAAAGGCTATTTTTTGTAGACTAATTTGTCTGTGAAATGTCTAATTTACGCGGGCGAAGCCGCGCGGAACGTCTAGTATATAATATTTATTTATTAACTTAATAATTGATGATTAAAAAATAAAACTTTAAATATAAATTTAGGGCATAAAAACACAAAAACGTGTAAAATAGAAAAAAATAGCAAAAATCTAAAATTAAGAAAATCTTTGAATTGTGTAAAAGGCACAACATGCAGTTCCAGGATGTCTGTGCTATAGCCCTGTACTGTCAAAGTACCATCATCAGCAATCATCAGCTATGTGCGGGCTCAAAATCATATGCCACCCCAAACCATTACGAAGCCTGCATCATAGGCCACTGTTTCCGTTAAGGTTGATGGCCTATAGCGTTCCTTACGATCTATCCACATTCTTTGCTCCCATCACTGTACAGCACACGATTTCACTCACTTGTCAAATTTTGATGTTCACGCGCAAATCTTAGCCTGGCTCTTTGGTGTCGTCTGAAGTTTTGGTGCCCTTGCTGGCACCTTTGAGTTTAATTTAACTTCTTTGAATCTTCTTCTTACTGTACAATCACTTCACGTACATCTCGGACCTGTTCCGACAGGTTTCGTGTCTGCAAAGAAGTTTGAGTAAATTGAGGTCGATTTCTTAAGGCTTGTACCCTTACAAAACGGTCATCCTGAACCATTGTCACCCGATATCTGCCATGTTCTCGTCTCCGAACGTAAGATCCAGTCTCTCTGTAGCGTTGAAAGTTACGATGGACCACGGAAGCCGACACACCTAAGGCCTGACTGACCGAACGGTAGGTGTGGTCACACCTACACCTTTCTCTATCGTGGTTACAGCTCTAGCTGTCGCAGATGCTGGGAAATCACTAATTTTGTATCTAAGCAATGTGTTCTTCCAAAAACCAAACAATCAAATGAGCTGGCATACCTTGCACCCCGCTAAAAACGCCATTCTTATCAGAAACACAACGTCAATCATCGAAAAACACTTATTAGGGCATAATTGCAATAAAAATCTGTCAACTTGCCAGTTTTGTTCAATATTTTATTTCTTAAATGAGCTTAGAAACTATAAAAAAAGAAGTTGTGGCCTTTTTTACCTATGTTCCTCTAATTTTGCCGGCATGTGTAATGTGTATGTTATTGTAAAAAAATTAACACTATTTTTTTGTGGTTTGATGGACTCTCCTAATGATACCTAAGCCGTAAAAAAAATTTGGCAGGTAGGTTTAAGTGCACCCTGTATAATCAATATAAAATCATACTACAACCTTTACTTAAAATAATTTATTGAATAAAACAATAGTTTTATTGCGACTTAAGTATTTTTTATAAAAACAGTGAGTGACTAGAAACATTTTCTTACATCTACCGCGAAATATGAAATTAATATCAAAGTGTGCTTATTGATTATTATTTTATTAAATGACAAAAAATTGGGACATTGGACATAAAATATGTATATCAACATTTTCAAATAAATTCCAAACTCAGTTTGCGTAGAAAGAATCCTGTCTATCCAATAGAACTGTACATATTTTCTTACTTCGAGTAAAGTGAAAATGGCTTTACCCAATTATTAAGAGAATATCAATCTTTTCAATCAACAGATTGAAGACTTGAAAAACTCGGCCAGCGTATCACGTATCTTGCGAGAGCAATGCGATAGCAATTATTGCGCGATAATTGCTCCAAAATCGCAATTTCGTATCACGTCAGCCAAAACAATACGATTGTAATCGATCGCTTACATGACACCATTGTTTTTGACAACCAGCAATCGATCGCGCTATTATTGCTAGTGGATTGTTGGAAAGCCCTGCCGGACTTTTAAAGTATCTGCATCCCAAATAAGTAGTTTAGTTTAAGGGCCATACGGCATACCTCACCGGGACGCCATCGCGATGTGGCCAGTGACCTAATCAATAGCCGCGTACTGACCAAGCGAGCAGCCTCGCTGCCTCGCCCGAGCGTGCCGCGGCCGAGCCAAAAGTTGTCGGTTTTTGTCGATGCTCAAAGGCGCCTCGGTACGTTTGCCGCGCACTAACACGTACTGACCGACCGAGCAACTGCGCGCGAGGCTGCCGCGGCGAGGCGGCTCGCTTGGTCAGTACGCGGCTAATGACCATGGCAACGTCTAGCGTCTGTACGACGCCGCAAAGCGCTGTTATTAAACTTAACTTTAAGAAAAACACTGCTTTGCGGCGACGTAGAGACGCCAGACGTTGCCATGGTAACGTCACTGGCCACGTCGCGATGGCGTCCCGGTGAGGTATGGCTATAACGGTTTGAGCGTGAAGAGGTAATAGGGTGAAGACAGACCACTTTCAAATTTATAATATAAAGTATGGATGGATTATTGACCTTACTTGCGCCAATCTAGGTTGAACGTTGAAATAATATCATGCATCTCTCTTACTCTTCGTATTTATGAAAGAAGAAGCGATAACGCACACTGGCGCTTATAGAAGGTCTTTATAGTGAGCGAAATGACAAAGTGTGGTCCAGATGCCGTATTTTTCCAAAAATTATGGTAATGCATACGGTGTCTCATTTTAAATGTGCTATCTCGTTTTAAATGGGAAAGAACTAAAAATTATTTTGAAGACTGTCCGAGGCCTTGTAAGTTGTAACGAAAAATGCAAATGGAACACAGAAGTATAAAAACATTATTAACGTGTAGGTACAGTGAATATATCGACTGGGGATTTGTACGTTTTCTCGTGGCCTTCGTGTATGGTGCCCATGTCTGCTGAGGTAACAGACGGTCGCCGAGTGAGTGAAGGCCTTTTCGTAATCGACGTCTCAGAGGTGTCTGAAAAAAAATATTAATCACTATGTGTAATGTATATAAATAAAACAGCCGTAGGATTATGCTACAAGGTAAATTGGACATATAGCCGGCAGAGTGTATCAATGCATAAGTTTTTTTTTTTTTTGATAAAAAATAATATTTTATACTTAATGTATTTAATATAACGTTTTAGTTAAAAGGCATGCGCAAACGCGACTCAGAATTATATTCCAATGGATTACTATTGTATCTTTCAATAGCCGCGTACTGACCAAGCGAGCCGCCTCGCCGCGGCAGCCTCGCACGCAGTTGCTCGGTCGGTCAGTACGTGTTAGTGCGCGGCAAACGTACCGAGGCGCCTTTGAGCATCGACAAAAACCGACAACTTTTGGCTCGGCCGCGGCACGCTCGGGCGAGGCAGCGAGGCTGCTCGCTTGGTCAGTACGCGGCTATTAGCGCACGATTCTATAAAATTGTAACTGCTCTAACTGTGGAAAAGAGATAGCATTAAAATTTTCGTGTGCGAGTAAAAGAGACAAGACCTTTACCGGCTTCTTCGCTAGTTTTCTTCTGCATGGCGACGACACACGGGCTCTTCGCCAGCGACCACGAGGGCACACTTATCGGCTCCAAAATGTTTCGTCTCGATCTCATCACGTTCGGCAAGTCGTTGACGTTCTCAAAGCCGTTGGACATTTTTTCATCTGGCAACATCAGTCCATTTTTGACAGTCCCATTTTCGATATTCCTAATTTGATTCTCCACAGTAAATATTTCCTTCTTCTCTGTAATGCTAGGATTGATATCCTCTGACGTGTTCGTGTCTGAGCTGTCTTGTTTGATGACTCCGTTCCCGGTTATGGAGTCGATTCTTTTGGGCACGCCGTTCAGTTTCGGCGTTCCGTGGCCTATTGATAGGGGCGGAGCCGTCGCCATATACTGGCTGTAAATGTTGCCGATCAGCTCCTCTGTACGTCTGAAACAAGTCGTGTTATTAAAAAGCAGAGAGCTAGGCAGGAATACAACATCCGCTGTCTTGAATTTACACAAAATATTTTTACACATTCGTTTAGGGTCTACACAGACGGACCACATTTCAACTGCAATCCAACCGCAAATTGCAGTTCAAGTGCAGTTTTAATGCAGTTGACACGACTGCAATAGAACTGCAAACCAAACGCGCAGTCGGATTGCAGTTCAGTTGCAGTTGGCGTGCAGTCGTGTGAACTGTTTGGTTTGCAGTTCTATTGCAGTCGTATCAACTGCATTCAACCTGCACTTGAACTGCAATTTGCGGTTGGATTGCAGTTGAAATGCGGTCCGTCTGTGTAGACCCTTAAATGCGGCCGTTTATAAATCACGTGATCTTTTTTAAGCACTCCCCTCCCCCATCTCACCCTTGGTGATACGTAACGAGGTTTGAGACTAATGTACACCAAGATATATAATTATAGGCCTTTAATATATTGACTATTAGTTATAAGTACCGTGTAAGGGGTATGATAACAGTTTGCGCAGCGCCGCCGCCCGGGTGGTACGCGTTGGGGCCAAACGTGTCGATGTTAGAACCGCCTATAACCTGAAAAGTATATTGTTAGTTACCTGTCGTGCTTCATAATATAAAGACTAAGTTTGTGACCCCACTAGGCGTAAATCAACGATGTCAATACTTGGATATGGCATACGCCATCAAAACTATAGCAATGTTTTTGCATGCAAAATATGTATTAAGAAAATATTGTCGTCCTTTTTTGTTTTACAGTAATAGCATATATACTACTTTCTCGTTCGCTCATTTTACGCTTTAATCGAATCGAGAAAAATTGTCGTCCTTTTTTAACCGACTTCCAAAAAACGAGGAGGTTATATGTTCGGCTGTGGATTTTTTTTTTTTGTATGTTCAACGATTACTCCGCCGTTTGTGAACCGATTTTCGAAATTTTTGTTTCGTTGTATTAGGTTTCACTCCAATTTGGTACCATGATCACAAAAGTGGTGACCTGATGATGGGATCCAGGAATAATCGAGGGAACTCCTCGAAATTTATATGGAAACATATGGTGATTTTGGTTTTATGTGAAGTGTACTAAGAATATGCTACCAAAAAGTCAAATATTGGGTCAAGGTATACCATGGTTTCGAAGATGCTGAGAGAACTCCTGACTCCTTATAGATACACATTTGGGAGTTTCGGCGTTGTTTTAAGAACAGAAAGCTTAATGCTACCATGCAACTCAAATTCATCATCATCATTACCACGTCGTGTTAAGGTCACCAATGTCTCATGGCACAAAATAGATAATAAGTACAAGGCATAGGTATGGATACAATAATAATAATTATGTACATAACAACACCAATTATTATTATAGGCTGTTTATACACGGCGGTCGGCGCCGCAGAGGCAACGGCGTCGCCGCGCGGCGCGCGGCGCGTGCGTAAACATCAACAAGTTCTAACCCGAATGTCAGGGCACGCCGCGCTGCGAGCATTTTGAGTGTCATATGATTTTATAAACTTTATCTTCAATAATGTAATACAATATAATATCGCTTGAGAAAGGCGCAGGCGGCGCGAGACTTTCCAAGTTTCTTAAGCGAATAGCGATAGTACTACTATGTATTACAATAATGAAGATAAAGAATAATATCATAATATTATTATGACACCGAAAATATGCTCGCCGCGCCGCTGGGTGTGATTGGGCTCATCCTTCGATCGCGGATTCTTGGAAACCCATTGTTCTGGCGGCCACATATGTGGCCGCTTGGGAGTTGAAGCGTAAATTGTTAAATTACCTAGCACGCATAGGGTTGTGTTCACTTCGATTTTTTTAAATGTATTGTTTGAATTTATCTACCTGATATTTGGGCCTTGGGATATGACTCTTAAGTCTTAACAAATTGTAATAAGATACGTAGAATAAACGCAGTAATTCGACGCGTAGGGTGGTATGGTCACTACCACCGACGACCACTTATAAACTCGCGGACTATGACGGAGGTCATCTTGGAGGGTTAATTAATATTTTTAATAACAATACGAGATCAATAATAACCACTCCAAATGTTGTCAATTCAAATTTTAATGCTCACTGCTCATACCAAGCTCACACATTAATAATTCACACAACAAAAATCTTTATCTATTGAATACATCGTGTGACTAAAACTATATGAAGTATAAAACATTCGGAGTTCGGACAAGCGATAGCGCGACACAGGAGCGCCTCAGTGACATCTAGTGAAGACAATATGAAACTATTTTTTTATACAATTTAAATTGGCACTAATTACAGTTTACCTACTAGGTAACTAAAAAGAGTGAAATTATTATTTTTAACAAAAAATTAAAACCGACTTCCAAGGTAAAAACAATAATAACATCCTTATAATATGAACTAAAAAGTATTAAATAATTTTTCCTCTCTAAATGTGCCTTTTTCCGAATTCGGCTACACCTCAACTATTTCTGTACTCAATCTTCATAATTTTGAAGTCGGTGCCAGTTCCAAAAGTTTCAAATTTTCTGTCAAATAAAGATTCAGCTATAACTGGTACCGACTTCAAAATTATGAAGATTGAGTACAGAAATAGTTGAGGTGTAGCCGAATTCGGAAAAAGGCACATTTAGAGAGGAAAAATTATTTAATACTTTTTAGTTCATATTATAAGGATGTTATTATTGTTTTTACCTTGGAAGTCGGTTTTAATTTTTTGTTATTGTCTTACAGTAATAGCATATATGTACTACTTTCTCTTTCACTCATTTTACGCTTCGCTTTGATTTTTCTCTACAATTATTTAAATAATTAATTAAATCTTAGTAATTACGTGTGAAATGTTATACCTTGGGCTTTATTTGTATTACTTGTATTTGTAATGTAGCGAAAAACAACGCGGTTATCAATGAATTAAACACGTCCGACTGTCACCGCTTCCTAAGGCACACTGCTCTCAGATGATTGAGCTCACTCATTTCGAGGGTGACACATTTTCGCGCTGACGATTGTATGGAATGCCTCTTCTAAAGGTTATAATTCTATGGCGTAAATAACACTGCAGCGCAGCTACGCGACACTTCACTTCAGTACTATGGGATGTGCAGTGTCGTGCCGCTTCACTGCAGTGTAGTTTCACCTAGTGCTGTTCTTTTAGCGTTAAATTTGAAATAAGTTTTATGTTATCAGAACAGCTTACATTAGTTTAAAATGGCTTATGACTCCTATGAGTTATGACTTATGAGGTCAACGTAGGCCAATTTTTTTTTTACATTTGCACTCGAACTGTAACTTAACACAAATGGACTCTCTATCAAGAGACTTACCTCCATTACTCCAATCTGAGTTGTTCTCACGTGATAAGGGAAGTTCTTGTTGGCAAACACGGGCAGAGTAAGCAGCTGAAAATAAAGACAGCATCTTATAATTTATGTATGCCTTATTAAATTAAACAAATATAAAATTCAAAGGTGACTGACTGACATGGTGATCTATCAACGTACAGCCCAAACAACTGCAAATTTTGCATGCAGGTAGATGTTATGACGTAGGCATCCGCTAAGAAAGGATTTTGATAAATTCCAACCCCAAGGGGTTAAAATAGCAATAGGGGATGAAAGTTTGTCTATAATAATACTTCTTAACGCGAGCGAAACCGCGGGCAAAAGCTTAGTTAGTTAAATAATATGTATCCAAATTGGGACAGTAGTCTCCATGCCTTCTAAGATCGTTCATAATTAAAGTATGATCTTAGCAGGCATCGAAACTAAGTCGAGATCAAGTTTCTAAACAAGGGCGGATTCCCCAACGACAGTAATAAAATATTTACCAAGAACATGATGTGACCACAAAACGTTATAAGCAGTAGGACGGCGGTCACCACGCTCTCTCTCACCCACTTGTCTGAAATAGAAATTAAAAATATAAGATTTAGGCCCAATTCCACCATCGTCTGTTAATGTTAACAGCTTGATAAAATGTCATGTCTTCTATTTCATTCATATGGAAAATGAAAGAGGAAACATGATACTAATTCGAGCATTAACTTTAACGATTATTGTTGATGAAATTGGACCTTAATCACAACTAACTGGTAAGCCAGTAGTGAGCATTTTGAATGTATTTTAGCTACTAAATAAAATAAATCTTATATGCTACATAAGTACTAATACTTTTTTTAAGTCGTGTAAGGTGCAAAAATTCTACTTTATAACAAACTAGCGACCCGCCCCGGCGTCGCACGGGTATAAAATATATAGCCACTGAAAAAATGATTAAAATCGATAGCCTATCACGATCCTTCATGTGGTCTACTTCTTATCTCTACCAAATAACATAAAAATTGCTCCAGTAGTTCGCGAGATAAACCCTTTCAAATAATTTCCCCCGTTTTTTCCAAATTCTCCTATTAGTATTAGCGTAATAAAATATAGCCTATAGCCTTCCTCAATAAATGGGCTATCTAACACTGAAAGAATTTTTCAAATCGGACCAGTAGTTCCTGAGATTAGCGCGTTCAAGTTAGCCCTTTCAAATAATTTTCCCCGTTTTTTCCACATTTTCCTCTATTTCTTCGCTTCTATTAATCTTAGCGTGATAAAATATAGCCTATAACCTTCCTCGATAAATGGGCTATCTAACACTGAAAGAATCATCAAAATCCGTTGCGTAGTTTTAAAGATTAAAGGGAACAAAGGGACATGAGGGAAAAAAAGCGACTTTGTTTTATATTAAGTATAGATATACATACCAACGTAAGAGTTGGCGATAAGAATGAAAAGCGGACCAGCGTAGAACCACATCGTCCCGCAGATGAAAAATGGGCAGAAAAACGTGTTCTGAAATAAACAAGAAAACATTATTATTAGTATCGAAGCACGCTTGTATTATTTAATTATTGTTAAACTCCAAATACTTGTCTTTTAAGAGATAAATAATCGTCAATTTTTTTTGTTTTATCAAGATTGGGCGGTAACCAAATCCGCACAGAATGAAAATTCGTATAGTATGTTAAGTAAAATTCATGCGCAATTACGTCGTTCTTATTCCCGACGCAATGTAGACACTAGAATCGAATCACTAGCTAGCTAGCTAGTAGGTCTACTACGAAACCGTTTTGAGACTCAAACAATCGAATGAGAATGCCGCGTCCTGCTCTAACAAACGAGAAATGACATTGTTAGAGCAGGAGGCGGCATTCTCGTACGATTGTTTGAGTCTCAAAACGGTTTCGTGGTACGGCCCCTTCACTCGAAGGCCGAAGCGACATTCAAGTCATTAGAATTACCCGCATCATTCGGATTAAGATTTTCACACACGCGGGTGTCTGCCATACTTCTACACTAGCCCCTGTTTAAGTAGTTTATAAAAGGTGTCTCAGCGCCGATTTTCAACTTTGAAAATTTGTATAAAAAAAACTAATTGTATTCATAATATTTTTCTTGTAGTAAATTTAAGTGTATTAGTGCGGATTTTATGTACGGAATACTCGTAATGCACAGTCAAGATGTCTTCCATCACGGCGAATGCACTCTTCAAATCGGACACGCGAATTTGCCGAGACGCGCCGAAGGATGTCCGCTGATATGGCTCTCACTTCTGTCGTTATTTTAGTGACTTTGGGGCTGTGCAATGCTTTTTGATGTTTTTGTTTTGGATTGCTGGATGACCAGTAACGGCAATTTTGACTATTGACGTACCCTTCGAAGTGAAAATGTGACTCATCACTAAATCAAACGTTGCCCATCCCGTTTTCCTCCGAAAAAATCTCTAACATCTTCTGACAGAACATTTTTCGCTTGTTGTAGTCTTCTTCTTTATTTTTTTGCACAATTTTGATTTTATACGGATGAAATTTTTAATCTAAAGCCAAAATTCTTTGAATGCTTGACCTATGGAGGCTTAAAGAGGCAGCATGTTTTCTAAGTGAGCGTCTTGAAAGCTCCGCGACCGCAGCGGCGACGCGGTCGATGTTTTCAATCGATCGCACAGGTCTATTTCGTGGTCCAATTGAATGATTTAGTAAACATCCTGTCTCTCTAAACTTCTCTACCCACGACTTAATTAATTGAGTACTCGGGGCATCACTCAAACGGTGGATTTCATAGCGACTACAAAATTTACGCCGTGCTTCACTCAACGAAAACCCATTGCATAAGTACGCTTCTACTGCGTACGCGCGGTGCGCACCAGACCACTGCGCCATGGCGACAAAGAAATCCGCACTCGTCACCTATCGAACGCTACCACTCCTCTCCAGCTAACCCCGAAGGTTGCCGAGAAATTCGTGTTTAAAGTTGAAAATCGGCGCTGAGACACCCTTTATTACCTTCTGCGGGAATTTCTTGACAGTGAAGAAGGTGGCGTAGGCGAAGGCGCACCAGGCCCCGACTCGCAGCACGATGAGGCCGAAGCCCGCCGGGCTCTCGTACAGGTATAACACCTCGCCGGGGTCGAACCCCTGTATTTACCAGGGGTTATTACGGTCTGAACACATTGCAACGTGACGAGAAGATGAGTTTAAATGAGCCTTTCAAAATTGAAAGAGGCTGCCTAAAACCGTAAGGGCGTTTGTGCACTACACAGAATTATACCATCCGCGGCGCGGCATCCTGGTTTCTTACGTTTTGATATGGCAAACATGAAATTTATGAACGCCGGACGGTAAAATTTCGTGTAGTGCACAAACGCCCTAAGCGGCATTCGGCAAGTCTGTCAATCCAATGTTTAGGCTGCGTTTCCACTGAAGCGGATCGGAGCTTAGCGGTGCCGAATTGACCAATCACCATGCTCGGAATTTTCGCTCCGCTTCGCTGTCATTCTTCTGGAATAGCACGATTGATCAATTCGGTCACCGCTCCGCTCCGCTTCAGTGGAACGCAGCCTTAATAATTACTAAGATTGTTTTGAAAGGCTCATCTAAACGTGTGTTACGTACTTTATCGCGTCGACGCGTCATTTCATCAGGCGTCAGTAGACGCCATATATTATGTTCCTCTATGGTAGACGCCAATATGGCAGTGTAAATAGAACGGCAATAACTAAATCATGTAAAACTCAGAAAGTTCACTTCTCGGCAGCTTTTTGTTCACTATTATAACGCAATTTTCGCTTCGCGTTGTTTTCTTAAATATTATTGATAAAAAACAAAGCATAGTGGCAAAAATACCTTAGCCTGATATATGAAAAGGACGACGTATGTGAGGATGTAGCAACACATGAAGATGGTTAGCTTCACAGTAAAAGACACCTTCAGCCGGCCGCGCGTGATAGTGTAACCTTTGGCCATGAGTAGCAGTAGCAGGAGGAATATCGTCTCCGATATGCCACAGAAGAATTGACCTGAAACAGAACGCACATGACAGAATGTCCTGCACATACGGGCGCTTAGGGTGCAAATATAATGCGTTCAATGCCCATCGCTACTTGTTTCTTTCACTCGAGTATCAAGATATTGCAATCGCTTATAAATCTTATATATAAAATTCTCGTGTCACAATGTTCGTTCCCGTACTCCTCCGAAACGGCTTGACCGATTCTCATGAAATTTTGTGAGCATATTGAGTAGGTCTGAGAATCGGCCAACATCTATTTTTCATACCAAAAATTATTTATATGGCAAAACAACGTTTGCCGGGACAGCTAGTAATAAGATAAATGTTTTCGTGCGAAAAACTACAATACTTTGGGAAATGAATTATTACGTTTGCTTATCGCGTGTGTGTATGAACCTCTTACAAATAAATCTACAGGAGTTATATACAATGCAATATTTTGTGCTTGTCATAATCTTTATAACATTATATATTATGATATTATGAAAAAAACATTATGTAACAACCCTTGGCGTTTTCACATAGCATTTGTATTACTCGCGCACGCATACACGTACGCACGTACCCATATACGCACGCAATCTCGTCTACGTCTACGTACCATTTAAATAAAAGCTGTACAGCAGATATACCTGTGACTTTAGCAGGAATATGCTCGATGCCATAAGTCGCATATCGTATCCAAGCCAGACTCTGTAACATGACACCGCAGTGTTGTGTCACTATCGATATCAGGAACAGTTTGTACGTGGAGTGTAGTAGATGGCGAGACTTGAGCTCCACGCTGCACATCACTACCGCTACCATCACTATCACGTACGCGAACGTGTACGCTATCAGAATGGGTAGTACGTCTGAAAAATACAATAATAATTTTGTTTGGGGCGCATTTGTATTTAACATTTAGTTTTTGAGAAGTACAAAATAGAAACTTAGATGTCGAAACAATCGATCGGATAAAAAAATATTTGAAAGATTTTAATAAAAATGTAGTATTTTTTAATGACAACGTAAGGTTATTGGAACTCAAAGTACTTACAGAACTCATCAGCAGAAAAGTGTTCATGCCAAAAGTCACCTCTGGGGCCGTTGGTCATTAGAAATTTATACTTAATTTCAAGACCCTGAAAATATTAATCAAATTAATTCAATGGAAATATTAAAATGTTGTGTGCAAAATATAAGTCGCAAAATAGTACTAGGCTGTAGTAAAAGTATGTGTACTATCAGAGAAGTTGATTCCTAGGCAGATGGGGGACCTATGGGCCGGGACACAAAAACACGACACGGCGCCGTACGACGTCGTACTACGCCGTGCCGTGTTTTTGTGTCCCGGCCCTATCACCTACGTAGTTTGGTCGCGTTACGTCAAACCCAGCCGACAGACCACAAACTTCATTAACTTGACAAGATCCGACCAAATGGCGTTGGTCTGTCAACTGCCTAGGAATCAATTTCCTCGATGTTCCTCTATTGTGGATGTAATTTGAATGTGACGTCATCACTTAACTAAACAACAACGACCATCATCGCCCGCTCGCACGCGCCAGCCCTGCATTAGGGTTGGACCTCATCTGGCAGCACGGAATCGCCTTTTTCCGTCGCCCTTTCTCTTTCTGTCGCTTAGAACTGCCATTTGCTAAACCGAGACAGAAAGCATACAACCCGGTCGCATTATCTCGAGACCTCGCAGGAATGCGAACCCCCCGCCCCGTTCTCCTTTCACCTCCCCGCGCTCGCCACGGCGCGTCAGTACGGTTAGCACTTTCATTGCCGATACGCGTTTACTTGTTGTCGTGGTATATTTTTAAACATTTCGTTGTTACGTTTAGACTTTTATTGTTATTTTGTTATTGCTGTTACGTTAAAATATTGTTTTTGTTGCAACGTAGGACATTTGAAGTGGGACAGTGAAAGTTTTTTCAAATATGGGAAAAACTATTCACAGTGAAGCAAGAAATTTAATACTGAAAGTTCTCGCTTTCTTTGAATCAGAGAAAGCTAACAAGCAATTCGTAATACCTGTAGATCAAGTTGTTAAACGAACCTGTGCTGCAACAGGAATATCAAAATGTACTTTGATGAGAATAAAAAAGGAGGCCAAAGAATTGCGGCATGCGTCACTGCAACATGCTACACCGAGTACGAGTACTAGTCAAGGTTCTAGCAACGATACACGTGAAGAAAAATTGTCAACACCAGGTAAAAAGCGCAAGAAGTAGGTACAAAAAAAAATCGAAATTGATGAATTTGACATCTGTGCCATACGTAATATTATTAACAGTTTTTATACTGTAAGGAAAGAAATTCCAACATTAAAGAAAATCTTGGCAGTCGCTAAAAGGGATATAAATTTTAAAGGTGAAAGAAGTTACCTTAGAAAAATTTTAATTGACCATTTGGGATATAAATTCAAAAAATGTAAAAATGCCCGTACAATCTTAATACAAAAGCCAAATATTGCCGCGTGGAGGGCTCGCTACCTGCGCCGGATGAAAGAAAACAATGACCTTGGCGCAGGTAAAAAACCAGTTACGTTCCTAGACGAAACATGGATTCACTCACATTACACTGTTAATAAATGTTGGCAAAATAGTACCGACAGTAGCGTAAAAAAATTTTTTAACCCCGGCCAGAGATGGATTCTTGTGCATGCTGGGGGAGAAAACGGTTTCATACCAGGCGCAGAATTACTATATAAATGCAAACAGACAACAGGTGACTATCATCATGAGATGGACACGAATAATTTCTTGAAATGGCTCAAAGAAAAGTTGCTACCTAACTTACCACCGAATGGTATAGTCGTCATTGATAATGCACCTTATCATTCGACTCAATCAATAAAGGCACCCACGAGTGGATCTCTCAAAGGTGAGATGCAAAACTGGTTGCGTAATAATAACATTCCGTTTGACGAGCATATGACGAAAAAGGAATTGTACCCGATAATTTTAAGGACAAAGCCTCCAAAAAAATACGTCGTCGACGATTTAATGAACGAGCATGGTCAGGAAATAGTACTTCTGCCACCCTATCACTGTGACTTAAATCCGATTGAATATATCTGGAATCTAGTGAAGCAAAGGGTGGCAGACAAAAATGTTAGCCAGTCAGAAAAAGATATCGAAAAATTAACAAGAGATGCGATTAATTCCATCACACCTTCCGACTGGAAAAAAGAAGTGAATCACATTGAAAGATTACAACAGGAGTATTGGGAGAAAGACCAGCTTGAAGAAGAAAATGTTCGGGAAATGATTATATCCCTAGGCGAGGAGAGTTCGGACAGTGACATCAGCGATAGCGATGATGAGACAATGACTGGCATCGAGCCAATCACATATTCCGAAGAAGATTTTTAGTGCTTATATTATGTAGTTTTTTTGTAATAAACACTTCTTGTTCTTAACCAAGATTGTTTCATTTATTTTTTATCATTTTAATCATATCATTATAATAATATTACCTACATTAAATTAATTAACACAATATTTGTTTTGTTAGAAATCTTATTGTATAAAATAATATCCTACTAGCGGATGCTTGTTTTGCGCACCATATCAGAGCGCCGACGCGACGTGACGTCATCAACGCCAGGTCTCGAGATAATGTGACCGGGTTGTAATGCAATAGCACGCGGCGGAATCCTCGAGGCTATCGCATTATGCTTTCTGTCTCGCTCTAGCAAATGGCAGTTCTAAGCGACAGAAAGGGAAAGGGCGACGGATTACCAAATGCATACCTTGGGGCTATCACAGTTGCTGACGGCTATGAACCACCAGCGCTCCCTGGCGGATCGGAAGCGGCGTGAGTTGCGGCACGTCACCACGTACCGCTCCGTGCGCTCGCTCGCGCCGGCCCCGCTCCCGTCCGCGTTCAGCCGCCGCCGACGAAACCGCTCGTACAACTCCGATGTAGAGCGCTTGATCTTACGCTGAAAGTAAGATGGATTCAAATATTAAATAAGTATTAAAAAAACATTACTTTTAATTAAATTAATTAATACCTCGATAGTGGGAAGTGCAGACACAATAGATTTTCAATTGTTATGCGGCAGCCGGCTGTCGCTTGGGGATTGATGTTAAGTTATAGTAGTTTAAGTAATAGTCGTTATAGTAGTAAAAATCGCTATCGGAGCGCACCCCGCACGCATTAGGTTTCAGCCTAAACAACCGTGACGTAAAGACCAAATTTAAAAACATTTTGCACATGTTTCACTCGGCATTAGGCTGATTATATTATAATTATTATTATTCAGAAAAAATAATTTTATAATTTAACCAAGTCTAGTCCTGTTTTCCGTGTAAAAGTCTCAGGCATTCTTTTGATTGAAATCGTGTAGTTTTCAAAAGAAGAAAAAATACAATGAACATTACCTTACTGTTATTGGCGCTATCGAACAGTAGTTCAACATCTTTAATATTTTCCAACTTGCTTCCGTTGTTTGGGGCGATGTTCTCCCAGAATTCGTCTTCTGGCTCGTCGGTCACATTCAAGCTATCGGTTGGTAACAGTTCGAACCAAACGGTGGAGTTTGTGTTAGGCGTAGTTTTGGGTCTCGGAGTCGTAGTTTTGAGGAATTGGTCGTAGTACGACGGGTCGGATGGTAAATCGGACTTTGTCGTGTTTTTGGCTTTGGACGGTTTAGTTGTTGCAGTCGGAGCGGAAGTGCTGGAAAAATAAAAGATTTTATTAGAACTTTGTAGTCTGCCTGTGGTACGGAAAGTCAGCCAGTGCGACAGCCGCACCACATGGTTCTGCACCAGCTGTTTTTTTTTACTGGCAATACCTTTTTGACGCTGGCAACTCCTTGTTGGCCCTGGTGAGGACGCAGCCGGAGTACTCGGTGTCGGGGTACCAATGCGACAGCCGCACCACCTGGTTCTGACCAGCCCGGTTCAGTACCGCCTCACGCTCGCGACAAGTCTGTAAATTGAGTTTTAAATAAGGAAGTCCCCCAATCAGTCCCCTCGTGACAACGGCCGTTGCAACACGGCCGAAACGTCGAGAAAAAAGTATGCATGTAGTATGTATGCAAGTAGTTTTACTACTAGAATATAAGTAGCGTTGAGTCCCGAATAATAAGTATCAAATATAATGCAACGCGAAAGTTTTAAAGTTCATATAAATGAGGAATGTTGTAACTTTAAATCTTAGTGTCTAAACGTTACGTTACTAAAACGAAGTTACGCGGCGTAAATTACGTGCGCAATGTCAATCGCATACCAAATACCTACGGACGGAACGCGACGGAATAGTGCGTCGTCGGCAAATTAAAATACATTGCGGGCGTAATCATGCAGAATTTACGCCGCGTAACTTCGGCCTAGTGTGTTTAGACACATACTGTCGCATTATGAGATATCTGGTAGCGTTAATGTAGTAAGGCTAGCAGGCGATTCTATGATCAAAATAGCTTAATTATTGGTACCTGAGTGTTATTGGTCACATTTGTCATAAGAAGACAAAAAGCATTCTATAGGCGAATTTATGTTACATACAGCGAAACATAACGCAACATATTTTTAGGGCAACTGTACAGCCGGGAAAAACAATTAATTAATTAGAGATAAACTACGATAACATGGCGCGCCCCTCCAAAATTCAAAATGTTTGAAGTGCGTTGTCAAATCGTTTGAAGTGCGTTGTCAAAACGTTTGAAGTGCGTTGTCTTGCGCGGTCGGCTAGTTATGATTAGTTGACCAACAAATCTTACGAGTACTGGTTGATTGGTTGAACACTTACTACATACAAACTCTTTCATAAGGATATGACTACACACATTGAAAAAGTAATTTGGAGGGGCGCGCCATGTTATCGTAGTTTATCTCTAGCACTAATATCGACATTCAGAGCTTACTTTTAGTACGACCATCGTGAGTCATGACCTCTCCACAACTTCCCCTTTGGTGGCAACTGACAAGATTATGTATAGGAAAAGTCTTCACGAAAGCATTAGCAACGTACCATCGAAGAAATTGATTCATAGGCAGCTGACGGACCAAATGACGGGTCGAGTTACGTCAGTATGTAACCGGCTGCCTAGACGAGCAATTTTATTGTCAATATCACGTATTGCGTAACAATATTGACCGTCTAGGGTTGATATTGAACATCGCGCGCCTTCAATCTAACTGTCAAATAAACTGTTCAATAAAATGAAAGCGTGATATCCATACTAATATTATAAATTTGAAAGTGTGTCTGTCTGTTACTTCTTCACGCCTAAACCTCTGAACTGATTTTGCAGTTTGGTATGGGGATACTTTGAGTCCCGGGAAAGCACATAGCATACTTTTTATCCCGGAAATAGGTACTGTTCCCGCGCGATAAACGAATTTTGGCGCAACGGAGTTGCGGGCATTATCTAGTTGACAATAAAATTGCTCGTCTAGGCGGCCGGCTAGTTGTGATCTGTCGGCTGGGCAATTGTCACAACGCGATCAAATCACGTATAGGTAGATATAAACTACGATAACATGGCGCGCCCCTCCAAATGACTGTTTCAATGTGTGTAGTCACATCCTTATGAAAGAGTTTATATGTAGTAAGTATTCAACCAATCAACCAGTACTCGTAATATTTCACTTAATGTCACTTATTACCAAGATTTGTTGGTCAACTAATCATAACTAGCCGACCGCGCAAGACAACGCATGTCAAACGTTTTGACAACGCACTTCAAACGTTTTGAATTTTGGAGGTGCGCGCCATGTTATCGTAGTTTATCTCTACGCTAGTCGCTATCTGCCTATGAAACAACTTCTCTGAGTTTCATACGCAGATGGCGGACTTACGTAATTTGGTCAGGTTGTGTCAAATTAGAATAAGTCATGAACATGATACTCGTTTATAAGCTGGGCTTGACATAATTCGAAAGAGAGGTAAACTACTATAGTTTACCTTGCTACTGTGATACACGGCGGGCCACTGGCTGTCGTCATCATAGTACAGCAGCAAGTTCGGCGTACCAGCGTCGCGCTCGAACTCGATCAGGTACTCGAACTGACCGTCTAGCGACAGGAAACAGAAGCGCGCCAGGAACGCCCAGTTCTGAAATTGATCGGGATAAAATATATTTTACTTACACGAAACTCTTTTTTAATTTAACCAAATGAATCCTGCCAATATGACGCAATTATATTTGCGTCATATCTTTGATTTAGCAGTCACTATGCAAAATTTGGTAGCAGTGTCTGTACAGGAGTGTGACTGAGCTTTCTTTTCAATTAAACCAAATCGAATTGAAATTGAGTATTGATTGAGTAATCTTGTATTCTTGCAATACTTATTATTGAAAGGACGGATAATATAGCGTCGTTATGATGTAGATTGTAGACAGTAGAGTGTAGCCTGTAAGCTAAGCTTCGTCCTTTGAATAACAGTCTTGGTGCTTTTCCAGAGGTATAAAACACAGGCCTTTGCATTCGTTGTGGATGGTTTATACAGTATATTCGAGCGAGTAATTTTCTTGTGAATAAATAATAATAAATCCACCAATTCCCCACATATTTTTAATAAGTCACCATTAAAAGTTTTTAATACCTCCTTCGTGTTGATTTGTCCCTCGACCCACTTCCCGTTGGCAGCTCCTAGCAACACTCCAACAAGATACAGGATCAAACACCATGTTGCCAGGACCATATTGATTGGATTATTATCTGAAAATTACACACAATTTAGTTCTTTGTTCTATCAGAGCATATTATGTTATATACTATATCTGTATAAGTATTATATACTGAAAGAATGTTTCACTCAATTTTTACGACAATCAACATTTCAGATTTTAAATGCCAATTTAGGTAGGTACTTAAAGACATTAAAATAAACAATGCTAAAAATAATAACTTGGATCCAAAAATACAAAGAAATTGTGTCTTTCACATTGAATATTTTTGGATAAAATAAGTTTTGTGAAGGTGTTTTTTGAATTATGATAACAATTTTTACTGAAAAACAAAAAAATTATTCTTACCGATTGGAAATCACCCGTTGTTCGCCGTCCACTGTTTATCTTCCGATAGTTTACTAAGTTTGTTGTGGCCGCGTTACCACGGTAACGTAATTAGAAATTTAGGGTCCAGTTGTACGACTCTTGGTTATCGCTTGTCGTTACATCATGTTTTCTCTTTCATAAATTGGGATAACGAAAGGGAAAACATGATTTAATCAAAGATTTACTTTACCCGAGACTAGCGCAAGTGGGCCATAATATAGTCGAGGAATCTGTCTGGACTCCGGATTCCTCTATTGCTTAATTAAAGTACCAACGTCATGCAATAAGCGCGTTTTACTTTAACGATACGATATCGGCCATTGTAGATATCGCATATCATTTATCAAACACATAATATTATAAGAAATCGATATAGACAAATACAGCTTTATTTTTGTACACGTACAAAGAAATACATAGGAGAGGCGAAACAACGAATATTTTATGTCTCTTCAATACCTTTTTGCTATTAGTAGTCAAGTCAAACTATCGAATCGGATAATGTAAAAACGCACTAGCCGCCACATTTATAAGTCCCGTAAAGATTACACTATAGAGTATCTAAGATGGTTTGGTCTAATTTTAGATTTAGAGGATTGATAAAATAGATTCGTAGTTGGCTTATCGCTCACCATGAAAGAAAATCATCAGTATAACGTAAAGACTAATTGGATAGGTACTAATTATGTTTTTTTTAATGAAACCAGAAGATAAATATAATGATTATATTTTATAATTTCATAACATATAAAATTTATACATTTTTTAATTCTCTTATTGGTTGCTTAGCCAAAACAAGTGAAACTTAGCACAAGTAGTAAATATATGAGCAATATTAACTTTAACGCAACAACACTGAAACACATAAACTAATAGGAATATAAACATACAAGTAGAATTAATATTAAGACAACCGCATTTTATAATTGAAGAACATACATACAATGCACATAGAAAAGAACACGGCCAAGATTTTTTGTTCGCTTTACACCATTAATGGGGCAAATGCAAATAAAATATTTTCGATATTTTATTTGCAGCCGCAGAGGCCAGGAGCCAACTACCTGTTTACTTCCTATGTAGGTGTCATGGAGGATGATATGACCTATTTAGGACCGCCCAGTTAAAAAAACAACTTAATAAGATAATTCTTCCTTTACTATTAAAATAATATGCTGGTTACACTAGCTAGCTATCTTAAAATTATTTTACCACTTCAAATAAACAACTCAATATCTTTATGCTGCAGCGAAACATACGAACAAAATAATACTCCACAAATATGACCCAAATAAATTAACAAGTACATTTTTAATCTACATGAATTATTGTTATTTTTTATGTTAATTTTATTCATGAATGATCAGTCTATTCATTTATATAAAAAGAATATTCTTATTTTGATTTCAACTTAAATCTCATTTTACAATGTTAATTCTTAGATCTTTGGACAATTTATTTATCTCATATAAACTGCGTATATAACAGCACTTGTAGGCAGTTTCTTTTGTTATCATTAAGGAATGTTATTACTTTACTTCTTATCTAATTTACATATTTATATAAATTACTAGCTACTGTGTTTACTATACCTAATTTTATTAAATAATAATAATGAATTTCAATTATAAATCTGTAAGTCGTTTACGACGATACTTTGACACACTCACGATACAAATAATTTTGATTATCTATTTATAACTAGAATAAAATCATATATTTAAGAGCACTTGCAACCAGGTAAATAATGTTGTAAGATATTTTGTTATTTTTAGTTCTTCAAATTTTTTTTAAATTTAAATCCATAAATTTTTTACCTGTTTGGCTGCAAGTACTAACATAGAACGCATTTAATTACATAAAATTATGGTATTCATAAACTTCGGCTAAAGACTGTGCCACACATATTTTTTTCTTAAATGGGAATGTAATAAATTATGAATTAAAAAATATTACCTTCTAGAGTCTAGACAAAAAGAATGGGCGTTTTTCATATCCTATATCTGCAAATAACTATATGTAACGTTTTTGATTGTTGTAGTTATAAATATGCATCACGACTAGAATATTATTAAATTATTTTATTTTATGGTACACTCCACCGGATAGACACAGTCAATAATCGCAAGTCAATAAATACTAAATAGTAAATACCAATGGCCGCGCACTCCGTGCGCTTTGATATTCATATAATATGAAACTGAAATACTTTTAAAATTTATTTTACCTAAGCCTGTTCCGACAAATAAGGAGATATAAAGTGAAAAAAATATATATATAACTGACGATAAGAAACGTACTATAAAGTGACGCACATATTAAGATTTATTACTATGATTCCTTTCGCTCTAAATGTAAGCGTCCACTTATCGGTATCGGACGCACGCACTAAGGAGTATGCCTCAAACTAAAACCCGTTGCGTGCGGTGCGGTTTAGTGAACGCTGTTGTATGAGATCGTATACAAGGCATAGCAAAATCTAAAATTCGTTGCCTGCGATGCCAATAAGTGGACGCTTACCTTTGGTCATAATAAGTTATAGGCGATGCGGCTCACCCCGCTGCGGCCTGCGACCCAGTATAATGTGCGCGTACATAAACAAATGTGACATTTACTGACACTCCCGCAGCGCCTGTAGAGACTTCTTGAATAGGTCCTGCTGCGACCGCGCGTGCTTGATCTCCAGGTCCGCCAGGTCTATTAGACTGAAAACAAAAATAAGTATCGGGTAAATAAAGTTCTTGTCCTGTCACCAGAAGAAAAATAAAATTAAATTAAGAAATTAAAAAAACCCCCGTCAAAAAACTATAAAAAGTAATGAAATAATATTTACTGACTTTAAGTTTAAATAATTCCTAAGTGTAAAGTAATATTTTAGTCCATAATTGTTGTCACGGTGTGTCGGAGGACCGCTAAGTAAACTACGACAACAGCGACTTTTGCTTTTGTATCGCCAAGTCGCTGATTGTCTCGATTCGTGAACGTGTGAACTGACCCTTAAACTATAATGTTATGTGAAATCAAACATGTGTACATTAGCGATCCCCCGACACACCTTGACAACAATTATGGACTAAAATATTACTTTACACTTAGGAATTATTTAAACTTAAAGTCAGTATATATTATTTCATTACTTTTTAAAGTTTTTTGACGGGGGTTTTTTTTAATTTCTTAATTTAATTTTATTTCATGCTTTTTAAACTTTATTGGTTATAGTGCAGAATAATATGCAAAGAATACCCTCTATGATTGTTCTCTTGGATGAGGCCGTCAATATGAGCCTAAACATGAAACCTCCACTTTGGGTTCATACGGAGCTCGGCTCCTATAGAATCCAGGTGATGCTGCAGCAGTAGCATGCAAATATTTACTGTTTATCTACGTCTTACTGACTGTCGCAATTAAAATGAGCCCAAACACGAAACATCTGCTCTAAATTGGTGAGGAGTTGGGTATCCTATTGTTTACCAGGTGAGGCTGCAGCACCAGGTCAACTTTCCATTAATGTAGATGTTATGCATAATTATCACGAACCAGAATGCAAAATATAAAACTCATCAAACGACTGCAAGTTGCTAATGGCCTTTCACGAACCAGTTACCAGATAAACCGCGATTTCCCAGCACTGAGCAGGCTGACGATGATGAACTATAGCTAAGAACACTCTCGATCATGTCAGCTTTCAAACAAAAAAAAAACTAGATCAAAATCGGTCCACCCGTTTGGATGCTACGATGCCACGGACAGATACACACACAGACAAACAGACAGACAGACACGCCAAACTTATAACACCCCTCTTTTTTGTCGGGGGTTAAAAACAAATATTCAGAAGTTCGAAAAAGTTGCATAAACTAACCCATCTACTTCGAATTTGTAAAATTGACACAAAAATAGCGACGTACCGTTTATGGACAGTTCATGTGCTAAAAGCTAGATCATCCAACATAAAAACATACAAGTTGATTCAATTCAGACTTACATACATTTTGATTAACTCTTAATTCTTGCCTGTTAAACAATTTAATTACATTTTTTTTTTCTTTATCTAAATTATCTAAATTGAAATACACAAAGTATTTAACTTTACACAAAGTATACCTTTTCCGGAAAGCAGCGACCCTGCGGGCGCGGAAGTCCAGCAGCTCCTCTCGCGCGCGCGCCGACAGCTGCTCGAACCGCGCGCACGCGTCCGCCTGCGCCTGTTCCGCCTGGCCGCAAGTAGTTTACATTGAGATACTGCATCGCTCGCAATTACTGACTACTGTCAGCTCGTAAAGTAAAAGCACATGAAAATTCTTACCTATGGCGGCTATGGCTACTATAGGTCTACCAGAATCTAATGGCAAAAAGTGGGAAAATAAATTGACTCTAGCAATACCGGGGTGATTGGAATAAAACATTTTGATCCTTTTTTTTTCTTTTAGCGCCTGATTCTGTGTGTTAAACATGCAAATATAAAAATTTATCCAATGATCAAGGATATTTTTTGAAAATCTGCTGTCAAAAATTGCCATCAGATTCTGGTAGTCCTATAATTGTCTCATTCGCCAGCGCACAAATTCAGGATGTAATAAAACTAAGTGATAATACTTTAAGTTTAGAGTGTGAATGGGTTCCCTACACATATTATAGTCCGTGCAATCCACGAAGACGCGCCCCACCAATTTTTGGGTGAGGTTTTCTTAATTGGTCTACTTATTGTATTGTGCGCGTGTATTCATAGGTAACTAGTGTGTACCGATAACACTCAAACATTGGCGATAGCTTGCACACATATACTATAAACGATTAGGAGGAATTGTGGGGCGCGTCTTCGTGGATTATGTGCAATGCAGCGCTGAAAGAGTAACTTTTTTTTACTTTTGTAAAAAAGGAAATAGCGTGAAAACTATTTATGAGGAACTCATACACACCCTAACTAAAGTATTACCAGTTACCACTTAGTTTTCTTATCTTATATCTTTATCTCGTCACCACAGGTAAATTTTGATGTTCGCAAATAAAAGGGACAACAAAGTCAAACTCCTACAGCTTATCCTACATGCTTGAGTTAAGTGTAAGAGCAAAGCCACACGTTGTAGATTTGCCGCATATATGTTGCAGCCGCGCGCGACATCGCAATACAACACGACGTCGTTCTATCAAAACGCTGCGGTCTCCCAACGCATGAATGTGGCATATTAACAAAAAATATATGCATCGAAAGCGTCGGATCCAATGGTTCCGACGTTTCGCCTCGCTCTACAGTGCTATTACATAGTACTGCTATTACATATTACTAGCTACTGAGCAAAAAAGCTAATTGACAAAGCGTGCATACCTCCTGTACATCCATGGGCTGTGTGAGCGAGAAAAAAGTGACAACTTGTTAAAGTTACATTACATCGACAGTTCCAGACGCTTATTGTTTACTTAGTAAATACTCTATTTCCGTTAAGAATGTAGTAAATTACGAGTTCATATTACGTCAAAAAGATTATACCGTGTTTTATTACAGCATGTCATTCATATGCGCCTTAATCGCATATAACTCACTGTCTTCCTAACGCGAATAGAATATAAAAATGTTGTAACTTATAAAAATATACACCATTTATTGAACATGCTTAATATCTATAAAACCTATGTAATTGTATTGGTGTCCATAATGTGCAGAGACGAAAATGTGTTAAAATATATTGTGTTAACTTTAGTTGCTTATTTTAAGTACTTAAAATTGTGTTTAAATTTTTTGTGTTATGTATATAGAGTTTTAAACGAGACATTTCTACGGCTTCTGTTGATATTTGTGTGCAACAAAGATGTAGTGAAATAGTTTTGTAAAATACATATCCGTAAATAACTTACAGCATGCACATCCTTGTTCTTAGCCCGTGCCCGCTCGAGATTCCTGTTAGCAGCTTCATATGCAGCTAAACATCTGTAATCAAAGCATCGATGAATAAAAATAATAGTTAAAAAAAGACGGGTTGCGGGCAGAGTGAAAACTGCATCCGGGAGTGCCGGCAGAAGTGAAAACTTGATTATTAACGTTGTGCATTTTTTTAACCCATTTTTATGAAAATTGATTATTAAAAAATCGATTTTTTTAATTAATCGAAACCCTTACAATCGATTAAATTTTTAACCCATTTTTTATGAAAATCGATTTTTAAAAAATCGTTTTTTTTTAATTTAATTAATCGAAACCCTTACAATTCGAGTTCGAGTTCGAGTTTTCAAGTTCAAGTTTTCGAGTTCGAGTTCGAGTTGGACACAAAACACTACTCTCCAACCGTCTTACGGTTTTCGAGTTTTCGAGTTCGAGTTTTCGAGTTCGAGTTCGAGTTCGACACAAAACACTACTCTCCAACCGTCTTACGGTTTTCGAGTTTTCGAGCTCGAGTTTTCGAGTTTTCGAGATTTCGAGTTTTCGAGTTTTCGAGTTTTCGAGTTTTCGAGTTTTCGAGTTTTCGAGTGCGAGTTCGAGTTCGACACAAAACACTACTCTCCAACCGTCTTACGGTTTTTCTATGGTTTTTCGATCAACACGAAAATCTGACGCGAGTTTCAGTTTTTACCCATCCCAGTGCTCAACGCCGCTAAAGAAGTTTTCACTTCAAAAAAAGTAATAAAAGACGGTTTTTAATTTTATTTATTTTTTTCAAAAATTTTAACAAATCATTGCATTGTCATTAGCTCTCAGAGGCGGCGCAAGGCGTGGGCGGTGTGGGCGACCGCCCACGGCCTCGCGGTCTAAGGGGCCTCGCGCGCCTTGGACCACGAGGTTTTTTTAAAGGATTTACAAGTTTTGATACTCAAATATTCATAAAAGAAGTTTCATAAGTAAAAGTTTGTGTATCAAAAAATTCTTTCTCCCCAAAAATCCGTCTTCTTGCGTCATCTATCAGGGGGCTTCGCAAAATATATTTCAGGGGGCCTCGCAAGATATATCTCGCCCACATCAAATTTTGGTCTTGCCCCGCCACTGTTAGCTCCAAAGTTTCGAATTAATTAGATTAAAGGAGATATGGTAAAAATCGTGCTCAATGATCCAGTTACATATATACAGCCTAAACTAATATTATTATAAGCGCGTTAAAAACTAAAAAGTATGCGCAAAATACGAAATATACTATGCATGTATATAAGTAGTTTTGCTCAATAACAGCAGAAACACAATACAACATAAACTTTTACTGACTGTAAAAATAAACATATTAGGTTTTATTAATTTCATAAAATATTTTTGTTTTATTTGGACATCTTTTATCTACCATAGTTCAAATAAATCATAACAACTTTCACAATATTGTAACAACATCGCGACAAGCTATATCTTCAGCTGCTCCTTAATAACAAGTATTAGATACAGACATGGTGGTTCAGACCATTTGCTGTACGACACGATCTGCATGATTTGATACTAAATGACGCCCGCAACTCCGTCGTCAAAGTTCTTTTTTCACGCGGAAATCGTACATTTTTGCGGGATAAAACGTATCCTATTCCGGGACTCAAAGTGTCTCTCTCTATAGACTATACCAAAGTTCAGCGGTTTGGACGTAGAGGTAACAGACAGATAGACACACTTTTACAATTATAATATTAGTATGGATTTCACGTCGGTTTTGTCGGAGCCCGTGGTGTAGTGGTCAGCAGTACCAAAATCAAATCGAGTAAAAAATATCGTGTGGACCGTAAAACTCACAACTCAAAGGCTCGCATTGAGCCGGCTCGATGGAATTAAATAAATCTGGGGGCACGGCAGTGCCCCAGCCAAGCTTTTTAGCAAAGGCACGGCCGTACCATACTTTTCTCGAAGCGGTTCGCGGCTATTTCACACCCCCTTTATCTTCGATGTTAACAAAGCTAGGGATTTAGAATTTCGGTCGCTAGGAGCAAGTATTAATACTAGCTTAACCTCCAAATTACGTGAAATTTCGATAAATAGTTTAATAGTTACGGATGGTCAGAGTTACTACATTTTGTCACTCACTGACTGACAGATCATCAAAAATCTAAGGTACTTCTAGCAGACTTAGAACCTTGAAATTTGGTATCCGGATAGGTCTTTATTCACAATAAAAGGGAAAATTATGAAACCGGCCAAGTGCGAGTCGTACTGGCGTACACAGGGTTCCGTACCGTAAATTTGTATGGGGGCCCCCCTCAAATAATAAGTTTATTTAATTTTTATTATTAATTATTAAAGTTGAAATACAATTGAGTATTTTCTGAAATTTTCAAAAACCTTAGTGTTAGCATTATGGATATAGAGCAATAAAATAAATTAATTAAAAATCAAAAAACCCGACTGCAAAAAATGTTAACTAAAAAGAACGAAACAAGACCTAATTCTGCCGGAGGCATCGAATCCATGTTATAATTGATACGACTCTTGCTGACGAATTTCATGCCAGGATAAATAGAAGGTTACATAGAAAAATGTTGAAGAAGAAAGTGGATAATAAAATGCAGTCGGAGGCATGTCGCACCAAGTTTAACATAAATTCATAAATCATAAAATATTATGCCTCCGACTGCATT
Source organism: Polyommatus iphigenia (assembly GCA_963422495.1). Lineage (NCBI taxonomy): Eukaryota > Metazoa > Arthropoda > Insecta > Lepidoptera > Lycaenidae > Polyommatus > Polyommatus iphigenia. The sequence goes on from OY730184.1 coordinate 8,472,433, forward strand.
TTATTATCCACTTTCTTCTTCTACATTTTTCTATGTAACCTTCTATTTATCCTGGCATGAAATTCGTAAGCAAGAGTCGTATCAATTAAAACATGGATTCGATGCCTCCGGCAGAATTAGGTCTTGTTTCGTTCTTTTTAGTTAACATTTTTTGCAGTCGGGTTTTTTGATTTTTAATTAATTTATTTTATTTGCGACTTTTTAGTTGTAGTCATCTAACCATTTCGACAATCAATCTAATAAAAAATTGAAAAACTACCGTGCTGATATAACCATATATCGTAGGTACACTTAGAAAAGTGTACCTACAATACGTTATAATAGGTACATAGGCTTGGTACTGTTTCAATGTATGTTTCTAGTTTTAAGTACCAAATCATTGTTTTTTTTTATACTTTGTCATTGAATTTTCATCTTGTTTCAGTAATGTCAGTTAATTTTTAATTAATACGGTATTGGGTATATCCATGCAGGCGGATTTTGGTTTTTTCTTATTTTATTACTAGCGGTCGGCCGCGGCTTCGCCCGCGTGGATGCCGGTGAGCTCTGCAAAAAGCATATCCAGAAAAGACTCGGTCAGCAAAATGATTCCCAGGTCAATTCACAGACTCCGACACTAACATCGACGACGCAGTCATTATACGCAGGCTGCACCCTGCACAGATTGTCTTCCTCCCGCACGCGCAAGTCCGCCTTGGTGACGCCAACTATCGTAATATTTTAATTTCGCCATAATTTCAAAACCAAATGTCCAATTTTATTCATTCAAAGACCAAATATTATCTACATAAACTGTACTTAGTAATGGAATAATTTATTTTGATAAGGATTAAAAGAACGAGTAAAATAAACGCGTTTAAATGTAGTCAAAAAAAATTCAAGATTTTTAAATAAAAAAATGGTTATTGTGCCTCACTCGACATAGATAGGTATAGTGTGTCGCGGACTTTTTTGTAGATATTTGTAAGTTCTACAATTACTTTGAATTTTATGGTTCTATCTTTTATAGTTTAGGCAGCGTACGTAAAATAAGTAACTTTTCTGGTTGATTTTTTACACCTTGCGTCCGAAGAACCCAAATATCTTACGGTACCCTATTTTTTCCAAAATAAAATTCAGCCTATGTTCAGCAAAAATAATGTAGAATTCTAATGGTAAAAGAATTTTTCAAATCGGTCCAGTAGTTTCGGAGCCAAACAAACAAAAATCAAAACTTTCCTCTTTATTAATATTAGTGTAGATTTATTGTTCTATTTAATATTAAAACTGCAAGTTATATACATATTTAGAATCAGTGTTTAAAATCCTTTATTTTGATACCCCACTCGATATGCTTGGTAGAATTTTTTTTTTTTTACCTCACAATATGGCGTCAAACATCTGCCATTTTGTTTTTTTTTTAATGTCACCTATCTAAGAACACTTGGGTCATTAAGGGCCGGTTGTTTGATCGCTAGTTAAGGTTACTAATAGTTAAAATCGGTTAGTTAAACTAACTATTGGTTAAAAATTACAAATGTTGTCTTTCAATCGATAGTTAAGCTAACTTTAGTTAAAGTTTCTGACAAATTGTTAAATAATTTGACTACGCTCGGACTGCGTAGTTAACATTGACCATTAGTTTGATTTGTTTGTTGCGGATGATATCTAGTCGAGTTGAAAATATATTTTACTGCCCAAAAAGAGTGCTTTTATAAAAAAAAATGGATTTAAATGTACATTTCAATGACTCGGAAAGTTCTTTTGATGAAGAAATAGTTCTAGAATCATTATTAAATATATACTTATATTAACTTTTGTTCTATAGACAGTACTACTGGCACTACTACTGTTGAACTCATCAGTCCATTGACCATGCCTCGTCTTTTCGTTTACTTTGGTTAGTGCTTCTTTCTCTGTAAATAAAACGTCATTATAATGTAAAATAAGTCATTCTTATGGCTGTAATCATAGCATTGACGAAAACACCACGTACTTGCTTGTTTTATTTACCATGTTACTGCAATAATATTATGTAAGTACTTATTTATTATAATATAAGTTCCACACAACAAACCACAGAACACATTAAAAGAGGTCCTCATCTTTTAGGGCCGGTTGTTTGATCGCTAGTTAAGATTACTAATAGTTAAAAACTGTTAGTTAAACTAACTATTGGTTAAAAATTACAAAATGTTGTTTTTCAATCGATAGTTAAGCTAACTGTAGTTAAAGTTTTTAACAAATTGTTAAATAAAATGACTACACTTGGACTGCGTAGTTAACGTTAACCATTAGTTTGATTTGTTTGTTGTAGCGGATAATATCTAGTCGAGTTAAGATATTTTATTGTCCAAAAAGAGTGCTTTTATTAAAAATAATGGATGAATGTACTTAAACATTTCGATAACTTGGAAAGTTCTTGTGATGAAGAAATCATTCTAAAATCATTATAGAATACGTTTTAAACCCTCAGCCCGAAAACATTTCGCTCCAGAATTGTGCGGCTAGCTGCTACTAGACTATTGGGATGAAGTTGAATTTTTCGAAAGGTTTAGAATGTCCAAACAAACAGTACTTTGGATAGTTGCTGAAGTGAAGTCTACATTGGAGAGGCCAACTACTACGATTTAGGAATATTGTAACACTTTGTACCTACTATTTACTAAATAGGTAATTAGTATAGTAGTTAGTAAAGTACCTACTATTTACTAAATAGGTAATTAGGTAAGTACCTAAAACAACAGTGCTGTATTACATAAATATTGAAAACTTTAAGGTTTTAAGCGACTGGAAATATTCAGCAGTGTTGTAGAGATCTGTTTTTGGTTTGCATAATTCTTTCTTTGCGAAGTTTCTTCCTTTCGTTGTTTAAAATATTAAATAGCCTTATAAATGAAAGGTAATTAATAAATAGCCTACCATAAAAACACAAAAAAGGGTTTTTTATGCAAAAAGTTTGAATAAGTCGTAAAGTTTCTAAAAAATAGAGAAAACATGTGATTGCACGTGTAAACTTTTGTATTGTTTTAAAGAAAGAGCCCCCATAACCCATCTTTATTGATTATTGTTATATCCAAAGAAATACAACATTTTAATTACGTCAGTATGTCAAATACTTTAAGAGCTATTGTTCTTTGAATATTGGTTGTGCCTTGTGCGTGAGCGCAAAAGGTTGACAGCCAAATTTGACGTTTCATAAACAATATTACCAGTAGTAAAAAAATTCTCCCGGCAGAATTTTGGGTTCCCCATGTTCCTTCAAATGGCAACACAATTGACGATTGTTACTTTTAACTAAAGTCGAAAATCTGTTGAAACAACGTATTTCTATTTTAACAACTGGTCAAGGTTTAACTACAGTCAACTAACTAATGGTTACGGATACTATTAGTTATTTTTTACTAATGATCAAACAACCGGCCCTTAATGTGTTCTGTGCAATAAACCATTAAATAACACGAGCTTCGATCAAATATTCGAAAACACCGACCATGTGGTCGGTGCCCGAAAACAATAAAAACCATAAAGTTATACCTAGCGGAATAGAGAAAAAAAGGCCTGAGCAAGCGAGATGTCACTATCAGTAACACTGCGTGGTAAAAAGAGACGTGTGGTTTCCCCACGTTCCTTCAAATAGCAAGTAACAACACATATTTTGACGATTGTTACTTTTAACTAAAGTCAAAAATCTGTTGAAACAACGTATTTCTACTTTAACAACTGGTCAAGGTTTTAACTACAGTCAACTAACTAATGGTTACGGAGACTATTAGTAATTTTTTACTAGCGATCAAACAACCGGCCCTAAGACAAATCTAACGATACCTCAAATGTGAAAATCCAATTAGCCGTTCTGGAGATACGAGGTAATAAAGAATATTACATACATAGAAGATACGCGCTAAACACATAACCCTCCTGGCAGTCGGGTATAAAAGGGAAAAAAATCGTGTTTGTTGTATGAGGCTCCCCATTAATAATTTATTTTATTTTGATTGGACTATTAGCTTTTATAACGACACCAGAAATACATAATTTGTGAAAATTGCTACTATCTAGCTATTGCGGTACTCGAGATCCAGCCTGGTGGCTGGTGACATACGGATGGACGACGGACAGACAGCGAATACTTATTAATAATAGGGTCCCGTTTTCATCCTTTGGGCAGGGAAGCCTAAAAACTGAAACTGAAAAATAATAATATAATACTTTGTTAAATAAAAGAAAATATTTTTATGTTTGTGACTTTGCAAGAACAGTATGAGTTTCGACTGCATATTTGTTTTACGTACAAATATGCAGTCGAGGCTTTAATGTTAGTTATACAGTACTTAATGAAATGGTAATTAATTAAGGCCCTATAGACCCAATTTTACATGACTTTGAATCAATAATAAACAAACAAATAGTGACTTTTAAAAGCCAAAAAAATACACATTGTTGTTTACTTAATGTACTTTGACAATTTGTGGTTCGAAACATAATATTGAAAACTTCACTCGATCAAAAATAACTCCGAAGAGGAGGCTAAATTCGAATATTTTGTGATATTTTTCTTATTTTTCATGAAGCTTATGATAGTTTTACTTTCAAAAATCATATCTACGAAAAGCTCATAACTTAAAGAAAAATAATTTGTGGTTACATTTTGCATTTTGGTTTAATTGTCAAAGAAAAAAGGTTTTTTTCTCCTATTTCGCCCTATCAAGTACGCGGCGAGCGTCGTAACCGCCACTGTACAAGGTGCGCTGATATGAATGTTATTTTAATGTCCTTTACGTCGATATTCGTACTGACAGACATCGACCTGTTAATTTTCGGGTCTATAGGGCCTTAAATAAAAAATAGTATTAAGAAGGCGACCTATGACAGAAAAAAATCGGTTTTCACCCGCGCACTTCATACCCCCCGCACTCGCCCAACGCATTCAAAATGTCACCGCGGCTATAAATTTGTGTAATTACTCTCGTAACCACTTTTTGTACGAACGTAGTATAACCAAATATATCAGATAAAATTTTGAGAAGTTTGAGTCATATTTTCCATCTGCACTTTGAGAATCAAATTAATACTTTTTGCCTTATACACTAGTAATACTTTATGATATGTTTATTTATCGAAATCGAATAGGATTTGACACTAATGGATCGATTCTGGTTAGAATTCCTAAGCTATAGTTGTTACAAAAATATTATAACTTTATTTAATAATATAATCTACTAGGCACGTCTTAGTCCACGTCCGAATTTGGTTAGTTATTGTGTGTATTTGTAAAATATATTAACATTTGTCAGATTAAAATATACAAAATTCTCAAATTTTGCATACATACATTCGTTTGGCTTGAGAATATTTTTTTTATCTGCTTTTTGATATAATATATTGATGCTAGAAATAATTTATATGGCAAACTGACGTTTGCCGGGTTATATAGTCAAATTTATATATGTCGCAGGCAAATGAGGATATCAGGGATTTCACGAAATCCCTAGAGATATCACGAAATCACGGCAGATGCCGAATATTCTTGTTTATTACGTCTTCTTACTATAAATATCTAGTGATATATCATTTCACTAAACAAAATCTAGTGAAATGTCAGAAAAGTGGATACCGCCCAATAAAAATCGAGCCACGCATTTCTCCCGCTCGCTCTAGTACCCACACGGGTACTTTGATAGAATCATCTAACATCTTACTCTGACAAGTAAGATATTAGATGATCCATGCGTCGGATGGGCATGTAAAAGTCGGTCCTGCGACTGATCTCTCGCCAGTCGTGTCGGTCTTCCGTCCCACTGCACTGGGTTATGCGAGTAAAGGAACAAAGAGATTGCTCTTGTGTACTGCGCACACACTTGGGCACTATGAAAATTACTCCTGCGTAACTGGCCTGGTTTCAATGAAACCGGCCACCTTCACCGAAACCGGTGTAGAAGTTATTATTATTATTATTATTATTATCACACGTGTAATGCAACTATAGCAGATCTGAGGGGGCATCACCATATTATCTCTGAATCATACAGTTGAAACCAGGTGTGGGTTCTTCATCACTCATCAGATACTTCAGACCTTTGATTTTGACATCAAATGAAGCGGTCCACCAAGTTGAATATTTTTTGTAAAGGTGGCATGTCGATCTCTAATAGTTTGGCTAGGCTCTTGTGTTTTCTAATCAGGGTGACCCTGATTAGAAAACACAGGTACTCCAGGTACTCCAGATCTTCGATTATCCTAGTTTTTACGGTTCCTTACCCAAAGAGTAAAACTGTCTCTCCGTCTGTCTGTCTGTCTCCAGGCTGTATCTCAAGAACCGCTTGCCCGTGTGGGTACTAGAACGAGCGAGAGAAATGCGTGGCTCGATTTTTATACGGCAGTATCCACTTTTCTGACATTTTACTAGATTTTGTTTAGTGAAATGACATATCACTAGATATTTTTAGTAAGAAGACGTAATAAACAAGAATATCCGGCATCTACCGGGTTTTCGTGATATCCCTAGGGATTTCGCGAAATCCCTGATATCCTCTTTTCCCTGCGACATATATAAAATTCTCGGGTCACAGTGTTTGTGCGCGAACTCGTCCAAAACGGTTCAACAATTTTTATTGCTATGTACATTCGTTAGGCCTGACAACAGGTTTTTATATACTTTTATATTGATAATTTTTTATATTAAACAATATTTTCCGGGTCAGCTAGTTTTCTCCTTTTAGCTCCCCTCGATTTTTCATGAATTGCACCATCAGATCACCACTTTTGTTAACATGTTACGAAATTCGGACTACATCTTATACAATAACATAAGAATTTTGGAAATCCGTCAACAAACGATGGTCCATGGCGGAGTTATCCGCCATGGACCATGGTATCACTAAAATGGTCTCTGATGCTGGTGCTGATAAAAACCCCAGCTCAAATTTCATTTCGATATACTAAAATCACGTGTTCGATAAATTCTGCATTGATTAACCATCCTGGACTGGCTCTGGAGAGCCATTATTCGTCCCATTAGGTGTTACCATTATCAATTTACTATCAATCTTCCAAACTCGTGAAAAAACAACCCTTCATATTTTCCAGATTGCAGTACTGGTTTAAATTTCAAAGATTATCTAGTATTTAAGTTAGAACAAAAGATTACTTGAAATTCCAATATAATTAATATTTATTATTATATATAAAAACAAAAGATATAAGGGAACAAATAGGAAAAGTAAGCAAAGAAATTAAAAGCCAAATGAGAAAAGACAGAGAACAGCACAGACTCAGAACCTTCGAAAACTATACAAATAAGACGGGAGGAATAAAAAAGGCACTCAAGTTTTTATCGGACAAAACAACCTGGATACCTAAAGTTAAAGACCGAAACAAGACAAAGACTAAAAGATCTGACATACTATCCACAGCTACGGAATTCTACGAGAACCTCTATACCAGCAAGAACCAAATTGACACTACGATTTTAGACAATAACGATAAAGTACCTCCTATCCTAATAGACGAAATAATAAAAGCAATCGAAACTCAGAAAAAGGATAAGGCTCCCGGTCCTAATGGGATTAACAATGAACTGCTATCGGACTGCAAAAGTGTCATTGCATTGGTATTAAAATACATTTTCGACGACGTACTGGACACGGAAAAAATTCCAACACAGTGGACCACATCAACAATAATCCTTCTCCACAAAAAAGGGAACAAGGACGACATTAACAACTACAGGCCGATTAGCCTTATGTCTAATGTTTACAAAGTCTTTGCAAAAGTGATTCTGGGGCGCATAACTAGAACCCTAGACGATAATCAGCCAAAAGAACAGGCGGGCTTCAGGGCAGGATACTCGACTATCGACCACATACACACTGTAAGACAAATTTTCGAAAAGAGTAAAGAGTTCAATATGCCATTTTACTGCTGCTTCATCGACTTTAACAAAGCATTTGAGTCAATAGAGCACGAAAACATCTGGAAATGCCTGAAGGCACAGGGAGTCGAACACAAATACATTAGGATCTTGAAAAACATACACACGAATAGTACAGCCAAAATCAGACTAGAGAAGGAGGGAGAAGAAATAAAAATAAAAAGAGGAGTAAGACAGGGAGACCCGCTTTCACCTAAACTATTCACTGCTGTTTTAGAAGGAATCTTACGAGAACTAAATTGGGACCAGTACGAACTAAACATAAACGGTGAGCTATTATCAAACCTAAGATACGCTGACGACATCATATTATTTGCCAAGACAAAGGACCACCCACAAAGCATGCTCATAGACCTAGAAAGGGAAAGTAACAAGGTAGGCCTCACGATGAACGCCAACAAAACAAAGGCCTTGACAAACGCAACGGAAGAGAACATCATCATAAGCGGAAGAACGATTGATTTTGTGAAGGAATACACCTACCTTGGCCAGCAAATGTCGGTAACTAATATGATGTCAACAGAAATAGACACAAGAATTGCGCAGGCTTGGAAATGCTACTGGGGGTTCAAGGATATAACGAAGAACAACGAAACAAAAATGAACGTAAAAACTAAACTATACAATACATGCATACTCCCAGTCCTAACTTATGGATGCCAGACTTGGGCACTCACCAAAGAACAAAATAACAAACTGAGAACCTGTCAGACAGCAATGGAACGAAGCATGCTAAACATAAGGAAGACCGACAGAATAAGAAACAAAACAATTAGAAAACGTACTAAAATCGAGGATGTAATAACAAGAATTAGGAAACTAAAATGGAAATGGACCGGCCACATAATAAGAGGCACTGAAAAGTGGACCAAAACATAGTGTTCTAGCACCCGAGAAATGGTAAAAGAAATAGAGGAAGGCAGTTCCGGAGGTAGGAAGATGAATTAAAAATGACAGCAGGAAAAACTTGGACAAGGACAGCGCTAAACAGAATAGAATGGAAAGAAATGGGGGAGGCCTTTGCCAAAGGGCAAACAGACCGAGTCTATGGAACTACTGACCCGCTAGAGTCAGCAGGTTAAACTATTAGAAAAATCGAACAGTCTGAAAAATAAAGGCTATAAATAAATATAAATAAATTATATATAAGAGCGTCCGTGGCCTAATAGGTAGAGCTTTGGCTCGCACTCTTAGAGGGTGCAGGTTCGATCCCGGGTGGAGGCGTGTACCAATGAGACATTTTCTGATCTCAAGTACATAATACGGACGCTCGTACGGTGAAGGAAAACATCGTAAGGAAACCCGCACATAGTTGGTCCCAGACGTATTGAACTATTGACTCGTTCTTTCCTCTGGACTAGGCCGACTATGTTGCGACTTGCGAGAATGCCGTATGTGCTTGGGCAATTAAAAAAGACACGGACATTTAAAAAAATCTTGTCCCAACTACTACAGTATTTGAGTAACTTCGCTCTGAAAATACTGTATATATCATCCACAACGGATGCAAAGGCCTAGTTTTATTATTATATCGGAAATAAAAATATCCGGAAGACTTTTTTTGTTATTAATAACTTTAAAAATAAGCTAAAATTCTTTCATTTACGCTCTTTCAAATAGATTCTTAGATATTTTCAGATATTTCATAAAACACAAATATCCTAGGACCTTCTTGACATGTGTATTTGAAAAAATCGGCCACAATCTCATAGCAAGGCAATGATTGGAGTTAGATACAAAGTTTGAAAGACAAAATCGTAGTAAATTTTAGTAGCTTTCATAAAGTTCTTTACGACTCACTGTTTTCAGTTTTAAAGAGCTAAAAACTTAAAATCAGGAACTTTTGGCCTTAATTAGAAACTCGTAACTAGCTAGATTTTTTTTTCTATATAAAGTTTTTATTCATAATTCGTTCGTTCGTTTACTCATAATTCGTCTACAATTCATGTATTTTTCTACTCAATCTTCACACTTTATAGGCGGTACCAGCCAACTTAACAAACCTGCGACGAAAAATGGTATTCGGTTGACACTTGAAAATGCTCAGCAAGTTGGTAAGATCCTGGTTCGACACCAAAGCAATGTGCAAAACGAAAAATCACCCCAAGACATGTGATGGTGACACTTTGGAGTTTGGTGGTCTAATTGCCGGTGTGATAAGTAACAGCTTTTTACAAAACGGCGAGAGCATTACTGCAGATGTGTACATTGAAAACTGCCCACAATGATGGCGATGCTCGTACGTCTGCAACTAGTTTTTGTCAGTCGATCGTCTCCGCTGCTCCTTGATGACAACGCGCGACCCCATTTTGTTTGGAAGCTCTCCCTCATCTGCCATACCGACTATAACCTTTTCCAAAATTGGTAAAACTTTTACCGGGAAGAAAATTCAAATCGCGAGAGGCTGTACAAAATGCCTTAGAAGTGTAGTCTGCCGTCCAGCTGATATTTTCAATAAGAGCATCTATACACTGCCACTGCGTTGGCGAAGGTGCATTGATTGCAGGGGTGATTACTTTGATAAACAGAAATAAGTAAGTTCGAAATAATCAGCCAAGAGTGAGTCCGACTCGCGCACGAAGGGTTCAGTACCGCAGAGCTAAAAATAGCCCAAAATTGTAATTTTTGTGTGGGAGCCCCTCTGAATATTTATTTTATTTTAATTTTATTAACCATAATTAAAGTACAAATATAATTAAGGACTTTGTAAAAATTTCAAGTGCCTAGCTATATCCATTATTGATATCGAGCAACAAATAGCAAAAAAATCAGTTTTTTTTTGTATGGGAGCCCCCGTTAAATATTAATTTTATTTTATTTTTTGTTTTTGTTGCTATAGCGGCAACAGATATACACATTCTGTGAAAATTTTAGAAGTCGAGCTATAGCCGTTATTGAAATAAAGCCTGGAGACAGACCGACGGATAGACAGACATTGAAGTCTTAGTAATAGGGTCCCGTTTTTACCCTTTGGGTACGGAACCCTAAAAAGAACATTTTTCAAACAAAACGGCAATATCATAGGTATAAAAGAACTTATAATATTATATTATGTAGTATATTATTATGTAGTATGTATTCTTCTAAATCCTTTCATAAATGTGCCGTCATCTTTGTTATTAACCCATCAAGCCCCATACGAGCACGGGGATCGCGACACTAGAATACAATAGCATTTCCAAGAATCCGCGATCGAAGGATTAATATTTATTATCAAGCGAATGGTCGAAGTAGTGAATTTTGCATATAATATTATAATGTTATCACTTATCACTGTTTGGCAATTTAATCTTTTCATTTCAAGACCGTAGCGTTGTACCAAAGAAATTTATTCGATATTTCCATAGTATCGAGTACGACATTCATTGAAACCAAATCGATTTTCAAATCGCTGTCATACACTAGTTTTTGTCAAAACTATATCGATTTAAAGCCGATTTATTTTTTTAATCTCTATTGCCGCGGCCGCTGATTATGCTGATTATTATGATACACGCAGATCGTCCAATCAAGCACGAAGCACTACGCATGTGCGGTTGCAACATATGGGTTTGACAAATTATTTGTCATGATAATATTATCATATTTGTAAACAAATAATACATATTTTACATTAAATTAAAAAGCCTTCTACGGCTCCCGTTTTCTCCTGTAAATGTTGCTTTTACTGTGTTTATTTAATTTTTGTTTGTTTCCCATGGTTTCGATTAAATATTTTCTCAATCCGGAGTAAAGGCAAAAGAAGTATCCTCAGGCGCGCGCGAACGTGACTGTTGGCGACTGAGAGGTGAGACAAATCTGGCGGTGAAGCGCCAATGTGGTTTTTCTTAAATATCTTAAAAAATATAGAGAATATTAAAAATCCGCTAGAACGAACACTCGGTGATAGAATTTTATATGATGTGTAAAAATATTAACTCAGTTTACTCCATGGTTTTGGGAATATAGGAAAAAAATCGTCAAAGTTAGATGCATCTTTGTGATTTTTTTCTATCGAGAAAATTTCACGATATCGTGTTTTCGCTCAGATCGAATTCTTGGAAATATAATGTAGTATCTATGTTTAGAAAATTAAACGATTCGGGGCTTATTATCAAGTACAAAAATGATTTATAAAATCGTCAATTTTGGGTTAGTCGCCTTCTTAACAACGTTAACAATGACTAAATTCGATTTAAATATAAATGTAATCAATACTGCGATATAATACACTCCTTGCTCGATATAATATGGGAGTTTTAAGTTATCACATGGAGCATATCTTATGCTCCTTTCCTGCGAGGAACGTCGAGACGCTTACATAGTACTGCTATGTATTTGATGGTAATACAAAAAATTACCACGTTCAAGTATTAGCTTCAGAGTCAATTATATATGAATACTAGCTGTCCCGGCAAACGTTTCTTTGCCATAATATAAAGTATTTTATTGAAGTGAGTGAAGAAGTCGCCCATATTATTTTATTGAAGTGACTAAATAAGTATGTCGCTATGGCAACATCGATCGCTATCTCGAAGCACAAACAATGGTCGCCGTCAGTCTCAGGTTGTAATAATTTACTATTATTTATTCAACAAATGCACTTATCAATATATAAAGTACCCAATAGCCGATTCTCAGACCTACTGAATATGCATATAAAATTTGGTAAAAATCAGTAAAGCCGTTTCGGAGGAGTTCGTGGACTTACATTGTGACACGAGAATTTTATATATAAGATAGTAACTCAGAAGTATTTACGTTACGGTGTCCACCTATAGAACTAACGAAGCCTCAAAGAAGAAATATAAAGGAGATAGAGAATAGGTGCTGAGCTAAGTACAGAAAAGTTATAACGTGACCAAAAAAGAAAAGAAAAAAAACCTTCAAAAAAGAGATGAAATCCCACCAAAACATGAAATGTAAAAGGAGCCAAGCAAAATATTGCATAGCTATTCAATACTTCTGTCGTAAAAAGTTTTCAGATCACATTCAAGCCAAGCCTTCAACTTATTTTGTAATTTAAATCAACATTCAGTAAATGTATCAATAGATTTTTTTATTTTATAATTATTATTATAGTGGCTTGGCAATGAGCACTAGAGAAATAATCAGCGACTAATTGGACTGTGGTGACTGGTGAGAAATAAATAAATTATTAATTATTATTATTATTGAGTACCATCGGCCACATGGTAGCCAACTACCAAAAGGTACAAACAACCAAAAGGTATACTCGTTATTATTATTATTATTTTTACCAATTCCCAGAATATTTTTGTTAATTTAAATTTAATTTTCTCTTATTTTTTTGCTGTAATTCGTTAAGAATTCCCCCATAGCACAGGCTGCGCCTAGTTTGAGGGACTGCCACTTTTTAAAACATTTTGTGAATTAAGTTATGACAATAAAGATTTTGATATTAAATGAGAAATTGTATTTGTATTTGTACATATTAAAACACTTTAAGCTTGCCGTCTGTGTAAGTATGAACTTCTCCAAATATGCAGTTTTATATTTGTTTCTATTGCGCTCATTGCCAAGCCACTATAATAATAATTATAAAATAAAGAAATCTATTGATACATTTACTGAATGTTGATTTAAATTACAAAATAAGTTGAAGGCTTGGCTTGAATGTGATCTGAAAACTTTTTACGACAGAAGTATTGAATAGCTATGCAATATTTTGCTTGGCTTCTTTTACATTTCATGTTTTGGTGGCCGTTACAACGTTAGCCGTCGAGCTTTACTCTAGCGTGTGTACGAATTGCGAGACTTGCTAAATGTAGCTCGAACGATACGGTGAATCCGGTGTAGCTGAACGGCGTGCATCATTCAAGCCCAATCCGTGGGTTTTACTCTACGTAATTGCTCGATCGAGTAAAACCGTATGTGAGTACTTTGCATAACTCACCTGAGACGTCGAACGAGTACGCCCTTGGCGGCGTGAGCGTCGCGCATGTAGTAGCGGAGCGTGTCGGCCAGCTTCAGGTCTTGATCCGATGCCATGCGACCTTCGATCTTCTGCAAAGTAGAGTTGTAATTCATTAGATTAATCTCCTATGTCGTAGGTTACACGGTCAAATTTTTATCAATCTGATCCATCAATCCGGTAAAGATTGACGATTTGATCGTGTAACGCCTTCACGATCATGCAATACCTTATGTCCTTTTTGGCACATAAGGCATTGCACTACCTACCATTCCCATGTAATACAACTGTCATACATGTACTTACTGCTTTATTTTAAGTTCTATTTATTGTTGTTTCTCATTGTATGTGTCCGGTTTTATTCGTGTTGTATTGTTATGTTTTAATGTTTGTAAAAATTCTAATTGTTGATGTTGTAGTGTAATGTCCTATTTAGTCAAATAAACTATACTTTTATTTATTTATTTATTTAACCCACGGATTGATGAATTAATCGTATTTTTAATATGAACTTTTTATAACCATCAATATTCCGTCAATCAGATTGATGAAAATTTGACCGTCTAACCGGCGACTAAGACCTAAGTCTTAAGTAATATAAATAAATTATTATTTAACTAGCGACCGAAAAATGATTAAAATCGATAGCCTATGATCCTTCACGTGGTCTACTTCTTATCTGTGCCAAATAACATAAAAATTGCTCCAGTAGTTCGCGAGATAAGCCCTTTCAAATAATTTCCCCCGTTTTTTCCACATTCTCCTATTAGTCTGAGCATAATAAAATATAGCCTATAGCCTTCCTCAATAACTGGGCTATCTAACACTGAAAGAATTTTTCAAATCGAAATGAGATTATCGCGTTCAAGTTAGCCCTTTCAAATAATTTTCCCCGTTTTTTCCACATTTTCCTCTATTTCTTCGCTCCTATTAGTCTTAGCGTGATAAAATATAGCCTATAGCCTTCCTCGATAAATGGGCTATCTAACACTGAAAGAATCATCAAAATCCGTTGCTTAGTTTTAAAGATTAAAGGGAACAAAAGGACATGAGGGAAAAAAGCGACTTTGTTTTATAATATGTATAGATGAGTTGGATAAGACCTGCCTGCATGTTTCATTTGCCTTGTTATTTTACAAAGTGGTGCATAGGCTAGGAGATGAAATGGGGGGGGGGGGGGGTAAAAGACGCGTGGCGCTGTCACCGTCCCGTATTGTGCTGCAACGTCAACTTACCAACACAATTGGTAACTTCACATTGCAATGTTTAAAGCGTTCTTTCACTATTGCAAATGTTGAATGGCATACTTCGATCGTGGATTCTTGGAATTCTATTGTTATTCTATTGTGTCTTGCTCACCGGTGAGCTTATGGGGCTTGATGGGTTAATTTAACTGGCCGACTGCGTTGTGGCGACGCGACGCGTTGCGTCGTCCGAACGAAGTAAGGATTAGGGGCCCGATCCTCAAGCATCGAATATCGTTCCGATTGTAGATTATCTCACACATGCTGTGTCACGTGCAGTGGCGGGGCAAGACCCAAATTTTATGTGGGCAAGATATATTTTATGAGACCCACTGATGGATGACACAAGACGAACTTTGTTCAGAGAAATATGGTACTTTCAAAATCCGTAAATTCAAAAATAATCCTCCATGTAAATTCAAAAATGTTCCAAGGGGCACGTCGCCCACGCCTTACGCCGCCTCTGCGTACGGGTGTGACTCACTTACCCTGCACTTGTCGAAGGTCTCGGCAGCCCTGGTGAGGAACCTCTCCATGGGCGGCTGCTCCCGAGTAGTAAGCTGAGTCAGACACGACGATAGCTTGATGTGCGCGTCCGCCACCTCTGAAATTGTTATTTAAGTTACTAATCATAATTGAACGCAAAGCTTTAACCTAGAAGAGGTTGTACAAAAATAATCACTTTAAAGCATCGAACAACCTTTATTTATTAGTATTTGTCAATCTATTGCCATCATGAATAGATTCCAGTTCAGTGTCAGATGCACTGTAAGACAAACATATACACTAAACTACCTACAAAGACTGTTAAATTACCACAATATAAATTTTACAGTAGACCATGTTCACACAACAGCACGATTTCAGACACATTACAACTTAAAGCAGCAAAACAATGCTAGCATCGCAAAGTTAAAAGTCGAGTTTGATTAAAAGGACAGATCTGACAGACTCCATTGTATATTTTCGTATTTATAATATTATTTTTCACTATCCTTCCATTTGGTTATTATTATTATTTATATGCAAAAAAAATCTTAAAGTAGAAAGAAGTTATCTTTGTTATTAACCTTTGTGCTTGGACGTCATGCGGTCTACTTTAGCGACGGCCTCCTTGAGATGAGAGTAGTATTCCTGGAGGAAAGAGGTCTCCTGCTCAAAGAAGTCGTTCACATCTCTCACAGTCGCACCAAGGTAAATCTCATCCGTTGTTGTTGTCATAGAACGGACCTGTAATAAATAGAGGATGGTAATAAAACATGATAAATGATATTATAAGGATTTCCTTAAAATAACAAAAAACCTACTTTCCTGTTTCTAACTCGACTTTAATACTAGACACTTGTCAAGTGTTAAAGTCGAGTTAGAAACAGGAAACTAGATTATTTGTTGTTATTTTATAATGTTATTTTGCCTTGGCGTATAGAATAGTATTTTCATTTAAAACACATGCCCGTCTTTTGTGTATGTTTAAGCAGCTTTAAAAAGAAGTTGTTGTCCATGACACACACACACTATCATCAATCATAATGCAAACTCTGAATAGGCCATAGTTGCTCAGGAGCAGCCCTAGGGGGTGGCAAACAGGGCCATCGCCCGGGGCAAAGGGCCTCGCAAAGACCTGCCGCCCAGGGTTTCGCAAAAACCTTCCGCCCGGGGCCTCGCAATGGGTAAGGCCGCCACTGGGTGCTCCATCATGTTTTGTGTCGAACAAGCACTGACCAGTCCACCAATCATCTCCATCTTCCCGCGGGGCTTCGCGCACAAGTCCTGCTCGTACTCGAGGAACACTCTCAAGTGTGCGTCCCTGCGGAACACCGGGTGACCGGCCAAACGCTGCAGGAACACCTCGTGCATGGCAACTGTCTTCTTGAACGTCGCCAAGTATTCGCTGTAGAACAATTTTAGGTTATTATTGGAGTGAAAAATAATGTATTTTCTCTCCTGTTTAATCCGTCGATCACCTGGAATCCTGGAAATCCTGGAAATCTTTTCGCCCATGACTACGGATGTGCCGTTGCCGGCAATATTGCCGAAGGTGGGAATATTGCCGGCAACGCTGCCGGCAAGATTGCCCGAAGTGGAAATTTTGGGGAACATTGGCTAAATATTAGCAATATTGGACAGATAGGTCTAGAAAACTCATAAAATAAATGTACTTTAGCGTTGTATATAAGAAATATTTAAAAAATACATATCCTTGATACAAACTGCCAATGTTGCCGGAAAATTGCCAGAAATTTGCCGGGAATATTGCTGACAAAATTGCCTGTAGTAATAGATATTTTCCAAATATATGTTACTTATATTACTTGCGCCAGGGAAAAAAATCGGCCAAGTGCGAGTCGGACTCGCGCACGAAGGGTTCCGTACCGATACATATCAAAAATAGGCTTAAATTGTGTTTTTTGTTTGGGAGACCCCTTAAATTTTTATTTAATTTTAAAATTATTATTAAATATTAAAGTACACAAACAACAAAAAAACGTGTGAAACATTCAAGTCCCTACCTCTTGCCATTATTGATATAGAGCGAAAAAGGCCGAAAAAATCACGTTTGTTGTATAAGGGGGACCCCTTAAATATTAATTTCATTTTGTTTTCAGTATTTGTTGTTATAGCGGCAACAGATATACACAATCTGTGAAAATTTCAGAAGTCTAGCTATAGCGGTTCTTGAGATACATATAATTATTAACAAACTAACGAGACTTTTATTATATTAAATTAAAAAAAACTTTTATTATATTAAATTTTTATTATATTAAAATTTTATTATATTATATTTTATTTTATTATATTAAACTTTTATTATATTATATTAAATTAAAAAACAGCAACTTTACAGGAGAGCGATTTGAAGTCTAAATTGTGAATAACTTTTTACTTATTTCAAGTAGAATCATGAAATTTCAGGGTTGTGCTCTATAAGTTATTCACGTTTAGTATATTATTAGGAGTATCCCGTATTTTATGAATAAATATGAGAAAAGTCACTTCTGACCTTTTTAACGGAGTACAAGTAATGCTGATTTGTCGGAAGTGCCAGAACCGACATTGTTGCTTGTACAAAATCAATTATTGCTTGTCGGAAGTGGCACTTACGCCATTGTTAAGTGATAACTTTTAATTTAAAATATGTCGCATGTAGAAATTACTAACAAAAATGACAACAATTTCAAGAAAATATATATTTTTCATGGACTTTTGTTAAATAAAACGTAAAAACAATGTATGTATGAAAATACAAAATATTTCTTATGACGTAAATAATTCGGAAAATCAAATTTTCATCCGAAATGTAAATTAACCAAAAACATTGAAATTAAAAATTATTGCCATCACTATTTTGTAAACTATTTGATACCATAACTTAAATTAACTTAACAAAATTATTAATTTTTTTTGTATCAATCGTAAAGAGGAAAAGTTTGTTTCGTGTTTGGAAAAGTCTTTATATCTTTGTTTGTATTGAATAGGTTCAATAACTACTGAACTAATTTTAAAAATTATTTTACCCTTGGTAAGCTACATTGTTTGCAAAGAACATAGGTAGTGTATTTTTCAGAAAAATACTAGGGATCATACCGAAAATCGCAAAAATATAACCCAAAGTGGTAAAAATTTGCAATAAATTACATTATTTCGCTTGCGATGCGAAAAATACATCTAATTCATAGAAATAATATTACAAATATTATAATATTCATCATTATCTTCAAAAAAGTTCAGGACAGCATATATGTATCTTTTATGGTTAACGAATAATAACCATTTCCTTTATTAAAAATTTTACTTCAAATCATCTCCTAGTAGCGTGGCTTTTTTTGCATATTAACAATTGATCCTTACCTAAATAAATATCAAAATATTAATTGTGATTATGTAAAGAATAGAATTGTCTTTTAAATTATTACCATGGGGTAAATATTTTAGAAGTTAGGGCAGTTTGATTAAAGCTCAAAACAAGGCGCCGACGCGGCAACGACGGTGGCTACCATGAATTTGTAATGCAAAATATTATATTTTCCAAGTCAAACAACTTGCTATGGATCTTATCGACATCTGCCAAATTCGCTGGAGAGATGAATTTGCCCAAATATGTGGGAAAATATTGAAAATATTGATAAAATACTGACGAAGGACTGACTGTTTTGCAGGTTCATTAATTTGCCAGCGAAACGAAGTTTGCGGAATCAGGTAGTTCTTAAAAATCTCTACATTTTAGGGCACTTACGTACTACCACAGCCTTCATTTTCAAGAAAAACTTAGATGAATATTTATTAGATTAATTAATCAAAAGCAGTCTTCTTCATCCGAGATTCTCTATTTATTCTATAGTATTTGTTGAGAATAATTTCACTTTTACATAATCTGAGTAAATCTATATGTTTGTTAAGAAATATTGCAAGCTCTGCCTCAATGTCTGCAAGATCAGCTAGGCTAATTGACTAAAAAAAACTCAACGATTTCGAGAAAATTATAATAATAGTATAGGAAAAAAATGCTCATGGAAATCTTGTGACTGAAGTTAAACCTAGTGTGAAAAAGGGTCCTTTTAATACATTTTTTTACGATTTTTAACAGTATAGCTTATGTTTTATTACTATTATATTGTATTAGAAAAATGCCGAGAATATCAGCTTTTAGACACGATCGCCAAAACACGATTATTGAATTAAAAAATTATATTCATTCATTGTGTATGTGCGCTAACAAAAACTTAATTTTCGTACAAAAATTGCCTATTTTGAAGCCTTCTGAAAATTGTTTAAAGTCGGTAAGCAACGACAGATATTGTACAAACTACAAGCGCCATTTAATCAATAAGAAAAATAAATGAAATGATTATGATGTAGTACTACCGACATTTTACCAATTTATAAATCCGTATAACAATGTCGGAAGTGGTACTACCGACAATTTAACCATTTATAAAACCGATTAAAAATGTCGTATGTGGTACAACCGTCAGTTTTACACATTTGAAAAACCGGTTAAGAACGGCACATCCGACAATTTTAAATGACCTACGATAAAATGTTAATGAAGGTAAGTGTTTATTTTATAATCAAATCTAAAGCAATAAAACATAAGCTATACTGTTCAAAATGCTTAAGAAATATTATAAAGAATAGTAAATACCATTTTCCGCACTAGCATTAGCTTCGATCATAATATTTCCATCAGCATTTTTTCCGCTATTACTATATTTTTCTTAATTTCGTTGAGTACCTAGTTTGATTAGCCGTACTGATCTTGTAGATATTTTAAATGGCGTCAAAATTAAAAATATATATATAACTAAGGTTACAAAAGAACAAGTGAGAGCGCGAGGTCCATTCCCTCCGTTAACATAGTCGGAAGTGGCACATCGAGCGCTCTCACTCGCCCCCGCGTTCCGTTAACAACGTAGGTAGTGACTATCCGACATTGTTAGCGAACTATCTTAGTAATATACGACATTTTTAATGTAGCTATTTCAAAAACTATGCATAATATAATTTTTTTCTTTTCAGCTAATGATAGCCTTGGTTATAAGGATATGTTTTATGAAAAAAAAAAATTGTCAATTTTGCACATCCCACATTGTTAATAGTCATGGGCGTTTTGTTATCGCGGCCCATATGGGCCTTACGGGGCTTGATGGGTTAATATACGTAATTGCTTTATAATAGCTATTATCAGGCCAGAAAATAAAAGGAGGGATGACAAAATCTATGATTTCTGTTAAAAAATTATCATTAATGGTTTCGATTTCTTTCTAGCAGAACAAAATTTAATGGACTTTGTTTGCAGAGTATTCAAAAAGTTATTTAACTAGAAGATATATCTAAAAAGATTCATTTAAGTAATTAAAATAAATAAAATTTAAACGAATGATTTAATTTAACTAAAATACTTAGAAATAATATGTATGACTTACTCCTCTAACTCCTCTTTCATTTTCAAGAATTCTTCTCGTGTCAATGCTCCTTCACCTTCACCGAGCCTCTGCAGTTTTTCTCTTGACGCATCAAAATCTGGTCTGGGTGGTGCTGGAGGTATCTGTTATAAAACATTTAATAATGGGAACTAATTTTTTGATCAGTTATTTAAATATTTGAGATGTTATTATGATCAGTTGAAAAAAATATTGAGCAGTTATTTACTTTTCTGGCGGTTGATTAATCATTGTGACTGTAAAACATAGACAGTAATAAAAAAAACTATTGAGCGGTAAAAATGATGGAATGAGCAGTTCGATAAATGAATGAGCGGTAAAAATGATGGAACGAGCGGTTCGATAACGACTTAACAGAAGGCCTACTTAACCACGGATACCGAAGCGGGGGAACGGGGGGGCGCAGCCCCCCAGAAAGGGGGGCTCGGGGGCGCAGCCCCCCGCCAAAACAAAAACAATCCATAAAGTCCAAGAGTAGGTTAGGTTAGGTTGGAACTTAGACCACAACGGCAGAGGGAGCCGAGCGAGCGCAGCGAGCGTGCTGCGGCAGCAGCCGGCGACCGTCTTATACTTTCGCTTTATAACGGCACGGAACCCTTCATGGGTGAGTTCGACTCGCACTTGGCCAATTTTATTATATTTTACCGCCTCATTGTTTAAAGAACTTCTTAGAATGAGATTTCTTACTGACAAATTCCGATTTGTTACTGCCCACACGTAACCGCTCATTCATTAATTTTTACTGGCCATTTAATTATTTTACTGTTCAATAATGTTTTCAATTATCCATTTCATTATTTTTTACTACTCATTTTTGTTTACTTTACTGCTTAGTTTTAACTGCTAAATTAGTTATTAAATGTGCCATTTATAATTTTTAACTTACCAAAACTGCAATTTACAACTGCTCCTTTAAATCAGTGCCTTTAATAATAATAATGTCAAGAAATTTAAGAAATTAAAATTTAAATTTCGTGGAATCAGTTGAAAATTAATAATTTTAACTAATATAGAACTTATTACTTTAAAACAGGGATATTTTAATTATCATCTAATAAATTAGATAATAAATTAGTAGGATAAATCCTACAATGATAAACTCTATTTTGTTTTAAAATCTTACACAAGTCTAAACAATATTTTTATATGTAACTAGATGACGCCCGCAAATCCGTTGCGCCAAAATTCGTTTATCGCACGGGAACCGTACATTTTCCTGGGACAACAAGTATCCTATGTCCTTTCTTGGGACTCAAAGTATCTCTCACTCTTCACTCAAAGTGAAGAGGTAACAGACAGACAGACAGACAGACAGACGGACAGACAGACACACTTTCGCATTTATAATATTAGTATGGATATCCACTATTTAACCTAACAGTAAAAAAATAATTACAATGTAGCCAGCATATTCTTCATTTTCTTCATATCTGTCATGTAACCACACAAACTCTTCATGCTGTCGTACAACAAGGAATTCAGACTTTTGGAACTCTGGCAGGGTTGTTTTTGTATGGACGGTAAATTTAACTTTCTCCTTTTCACTCAGAGCATCTGATATATCCACCTAAAAAGATTTTTCATTATATAAAAAATAGTGGAATGTTAAGCAAAAATAATGTGCTGCCAAAAATCAGATACAAAAGGTAATGCAGATTCATAAATCATAATACACATTTTGTGAACCTACATGGGAATGAGTTCATTACAAAAAAAATCCTTACATTATAATATTATAGAGATACTAACCAACAAACTGTTGTCAGCTAAAGACACATTTTCACTGGGCTTCTTTTTCTCTGTTTTTGGATCAACAGCCGACGGAGAGGACACCGGCGGAACGGATAAAGGGTCATTGCTATTGTCTTCAACACAGTCCTAAAATAGTTTGACAAGTCAATAACTGCATAAACAACAATCCATATCGCACCTAAAATGTTACTAAGCTATTTCAGCGTCTTCTAACAGTTTTAATTAGCTTAATTAATTTACAATAGATAAATAACTGAGGCTGTTACTTAGTCCACGTCATAAATTGAGAGAATCCTTAATAAATTATTGATATATGTAAATATTGCATGTTTCGAAAATAGCTAATAGCTAGCTTAATAATTTAGCAAAATAATTAGAGAAACTAACAAAACAGTGTAACAATAAGAACGAAAGCTAGAAAACGCCCCCAAAAAGAATAAAGAAATCGAAAAGTATTCTTACCATCATATTGAAGATAAACAAACTTTAACAACCTGCTTATTAGTATTCTTAACGCTGGTATAGAATTTGCTTAAGTTATTGTACTTGAAAATTAAAGGTGTTTCGTGGATGTTTCGGTGTTTTTAGAAGAATTTTGTCCAAAATACACCAAACACGAAGCAATCACAATCTTCAAATGTCAAAATCTACTTGTCAGTTGTCATTTCTGTCAACGTCAACGTCAGCACTCAGCAGTAATGTGGCCACATGTGGCAGTAATGTTTTGAAGTGAAAACTTCTTTAGCGGCGTTGAGCACTTTTGTGGGATGGGTAATAACTGTGAAACTCACGTCAGATTCTCGTGCTGATCAAAAAACCTTGGAAAAACCGTAAGACGGTTGGAGAGTAGTGTTTTGTGTCGAACTCGAACTCGAATTGATTGTAAAGGTTTCGATTAATTAACGAAATCGATATTTTAAAAATCGATTTTCAAAAAAAATGGGTTAAAAAAAATGCACAACGTTAATAATCAAGTTTTCACTTCTGCCGGCACTCCCGGAGTGCAACCCGTTTTTTTTTTAATACGACTACTTCTCATTGACATAAAATTGCTACATCTAGATACAAATTGAGCGGGAAAATATAAAACAAAGATTTCAAAAATGTAATAAAATACAAATGTGATGTAATTAATGCTTAATTAATGTAAATAATAGCATGTTTTAATTTACCCTTATGAAATTACCTTGTTAAAATAAACTTAACAAATATGCTTGTATCATGTGACATGTCATCCCAATTCCCATAGAGCAGCGCTACGTTGAGGCGGGTCAGCCGTCGCACGCACGGCGCGGGCGCCCGCGCTGGGCAGCCGCGCCAGGCACACGCACAACGCAGCGAACGCCCTAAGGCCAACCCACCACAACCGTACCACAACCACACGACGTGGTCGGGCGTATATTTCGTATTGTAAATAAATAAGACTGTTCACACTTATCACTTAATATATTTCAGTCGTTGTCGACCGCGTGTGTGATACCGACCACATCGCAAACACATCGTTGCGTCGATGCAACGACAGTGTGCGCACGCCGTCCGCGCTCTCGCAAGGATAGCAATAAGTAATAAAGTTCCTCTTCGAATTTCATGAGTTTAGTCAACACGTGCTTCCGCTACAAAACCCGGAGCCCGGAGTCGTACTATGTCTCCACATGAGGTAATCACATCGCAACTACTGGCGACAACGCAACTACGTCGACATTTTGTCGGTACCACAACGGAACTACAAAAAGCTGCAGCGACACTATTCACACGCAACCACTGCTTGAAGGCATTGCGATGTGGTGTGGTTGTGGTACGTGTGGATTGGCCCTGAGAGAGACGAATTTTGGGCAAGAATCGAGATGTATACTACTTGTCTCTTTAGAGATAAACTACGATAACATGGCGCGCCCCTCCAAATTACTGTTTCAATGTGTGTAGTATATCCTTATGAAAGAATTTGTATGTAGTAAGTCTTGTATTCAACCAATCAACCAGTACTCGTAATATTTCACTTAATGTCACTTATTAGTTATTACCAAGATTTGTTGGTCAACTAATCATAACTAGCCGACCGCGCAAGACAAGGCACTTCAAACGTTTTGACAACGCACTTCAAAAGTTTTGAATTTTGGTTGGTTTTAGTTTATCTCTACGTCTCCCCGTCCTATATCCACTGTCCTCTGTACCTGTTCTTGTCCGCTGTCACCTGTGCCCTGTGTGGGTCCGTATCCTTACCGGCCTTAAGTGACTACAATAAAACCATTTAACTCGAATCATTACCATTTTATTACATACGCTTATACCTAACATAAACATAAATATTATACTTTCCATCACATTTATATACAAATTCTCAATGAAACAAACCATTAAACATAATTATCTTTCGATTCCTTGCAGATATACACATTTTGGTTTAATTATGTGCTGTTATTTGAAAGAAAACGTTATTCAATAAAATGACACGAGTAATCATGGACAAAAAGATTCAATACAACATTGTTCTAGGCATCAGGATAGTTATTTTTATTCGGTTTTTGGTCTTAGCTAGTTGAGACTCACAATAAAATATTATTATTTAAAATAAATCGTAGTACATAAAACATTTTGCACAAAAACAAGCATTTGACGCACTTGTTATTTTACTAAGTATTTCACTTTTCAGTCTTTATTTTTATTATTTATGCTAAAACATCAAGATGGTCATTTAACTAATAGTTGTTTGAATACCTGCAAAAGAAAATAATACTTTATTAAAATACACAAATAAACAAATTATAATAGGTCGAGTGACTCGTAAAAATGAGCAAAAAGCAAGCGATCATTATTGCGTATACAGGGTGCAATAAAACTAATTAGTGATTATATTTTAAGGTGTGTTAAGTGTATGTGGTATGTTATACAGATCGCTATGAAAGTAGCAGCGCTGAAAGGATTACTTTTTTCGACTTTGTATGGAAAAATTCATGACGCACGGGCGCTTGCCCACACAAATCACAAAAAAAAATTCGCTCTTTCAGTGCTCAGTGAACTCTTTATAAGGGACACATACACGCCCTAAAGTATTATCACTTAGTTTTGTTACACCTTATATATTATGGCTTGTGATAAAGACCTGCGAAAAAAAAGTAAAGTCATCTCACCTTATAGCAGGCGGCCCTTGCAGTTGGGCGCGCCGCACAGGCAGTAGAGGACCTTGCCCGGCACGGAGCCGACGTCGTAGTTGTAGTTCCACGTGAGCTCGGTGCCGGCGCGCACGTGCGACAGCGCGAAGAACGCCACCCACGGGAACCGCGGGTCGTGCGTGTCCACGAACACGTTCTGCACGAACACGTTGGGCGTGCACGAGTGCTGCAAACAAAACGATCTTTACTAACATTATAAATGCATCTGTATGTATGTAACCTTTTGACGCTTAGGGTGATCGCACATCTATCAGCACGCATGTGCGAAACGCGTTAAAATTCGTTGTATGAAATGATGCGAAACCTCGCACATTCGCCCGCACCGTACGCGCCGCATTTCGTGTATTATGCGGTGCGTAGGACGCGTTAACGTCGCGTACGGTGCGGACAAATGTGCGATCAGCTTAAGCCTATGTTGATGAAACTTGGTTGATGAAACTTGCTTGATGAAACTTGGTATGGAGATACTTTCAATACCGAGAAAAGACATAAATGACTATTTATATCCCGGAAAAATATATATACGATCCTCGCGCGTTAAACGAATTAATGCGCAACGGAATTACCGCTATCAACTTAGTATAATGTTTAAGATGAGTTAAATTCAACTGAATTTTTTGAGTATACATATACTATAATATTATGATCTAGTTAGCCTACAGTATGTGGTTCCAAAATAGCTCAGTGATTCCTAAAATCCCTGCTTTGATAACCTACTGTTGACTAAAACTGCGTGGTATTTAATTTGGATGGTATACCTTCGTTATATTTTGTCTTTACTTGTTTTACATAGCGTACTCACGTTAAGATATCTGCCGATGTTGCCCTGAACCTTAGCGTCCATGATGTAGCACGCCTCATCTTCACCGTATAACGTACGAACAGACCTAAACATTATAAAACCATCATAAATGTCATTCTATGAAAAATACCTCAGCGACTAAATACTATAAAATATACATTGATAATGGCTATGGATAATATTATAATATTATTTAAGTATGTCTTGCTACTTGCTATTAAGGGCCCTCTCTCCCTAAATTAGCAGGTCGATTGTCTGTCAGTGCGAATATCGACGTAAATGACATTAAAATAACATTCATAACAGCGCGCCTTGTACGGTGGCGGTTACGATGCTCGCCGCGTCCATGATAGGGCGAAATGGGAGAAAAAACCTTTTTAAGGCTTAATATAATACATATTTCAAAAAAGTAAAAAAAACAAATTATTAACTTATGTATTGCAAAGCAGTAGATATTTTTTATATATTCTTTTGATAAATAATGAAGGAGTAAAGTGGTTTCATTCAACGATTTGGAGGTGATTTGGTTTTTTATTTCTTTATTATGTGATACCGATAGAAAAAAATATGGCAAAACCAAATTACGTATCATATCATGTAGATTACTAATTATTTTTTTCAGATAAAATTTCTCTGTTAATGCCGATGAAAAGTTGTTTCATTTGCACGCTTTTTTCGAAAGAGCAGCCTTAAATAAGATACGCACCAAGGGAGGAAAGTAGGACATTTCAACCCGTGCGATTTCAACACGTGACAAAAGCCTCGGTTGAGATGTCCGGCTATCCTCCCGTGGCGCGTATAGAAATTTTCATCTTACCAGGACCGAAAGTTTAGTGAGTAAGAAAAATTAATGTGGTTCAAATTATTCCTTGACGGGGTCCGGGTCGAAGCGGAAAGCCCCAGACGAAAAAAAAAACAAATTAATAGATTTAATTAAACAATGTTGTGTCGTTAAAATACCATTTTGTAATGTAGTGTTTTTTTCTTCTAAATATATATGTATAATATTCCTTCAACTTACTTATATTTGGAGACAAACTCGTTGGCGCGCATCCCCGCCGCAGCAGTGAAACAAGATGGCTCGCGACCTACAAAATATAAGTTTATTTCACAATCTTGTAATTAATGATTGAGTTGTAAACCTCACTGCTAAGTGGTGACTTAGAACTACAGCGGGCCCAGATATACAGGATGTAAGAAAACTAAGTCATAATATTTTAGGGTGTGTTCACTTTCACAGTGAACTCTAAAGGAACACATACACACCCGAAAGTATTATCACTTTGTTTTGTTACACCCTGTATAGTCCAACAGACCACAGATGACTGATCTGATTATTCTTTTTTATTTAAAAGTTTAGTATATCATTTCAACGAATACCTGCGTTGGTTGAGACTATAAGTGTCTAAACTAAACACACTAGGCCGAAAATACGCGGCCGAAGTTCGGCATGATTACGCTTGCAATGCTCTACGCATACAATATAACACGACGTATTTTGGCATGGTGTGTCATCACTCATCAGTAATTTAAAATACATTGCAGGCGTAATTATGCCTAACTTCGGCCACCTTTTTTCGGCCTAGTGTGTTTAGACACATTTGGAAGAAATGGTCTGTGCTATTCCCCAATATATTAGGGGAATAGCACATAATATATTATTGTTCTTACTTTCGTCGTCACTGATCGTGATGCAGTCGTCGTTTTTCTCGGACCTGTCTTTGCTCTTCTGGTTCTTGTCGTCTTCTTTATTTTCTTGTTTAGCGTCTTTGTCCCGAGCCATTTTGTCCCGTGCGTTTTTCTTATCACGTTTTCGTAATCTTTTACTGAAAAATAATTATGCATGCTGTTGCATGTCAACTGTCGTCAATTCCCTTACATTTTTCATGACTATAAATGGGCCATTCCAGCCATTTCATTTTCCAGCCATTCAAAATGGCTATTGGGATAAAGGTTCAGGCTGCAAGAACAATTACGCATTTGTATCGTTAATGAATGTTCTTTGCCCTAGCACTGTCGAAATATTCATTAATAAATAATATATTTTTCTAATATTGTTCCTAACTACAATCACTTAAGCTGATCGCACATATTGTTAGCACCGTAAGCGCCGTACGCGTCGAACGCACCGACGCACGACCACGGACCACGCAGTACACGAAATGCGGTGCGAACGAGTGTGCGAGGTTTCACATCATTTCATACACCGAATTATTCTAAAATGCGGCGCGTTCGACGCATGTGTGCTGATAAATGTGCGATCACCTTTAATGACGGTTTTTGATATATCATTTGCCACCAGAGGAACCTTTCGTGTCAAATTTCGTATCAGAGTTCAGACAGACATAATATGACAGTCACATGTGGAAGCTATTTCGTGACATGTGACAGCTGTCTGACACGATAGACCTTACGGGCTACATAGCGCCATAAACCCTTATTGACTTAACGTAACGAATACGTAGCTGTTTCTGGCACACTCACGTGAAGTCCGTGAGTCCGGGTCCGATGTATCCGGGACTGAAGTCCACATCATCGTCATCATCCTCCCCCTTCGACTTCTTCTCCTCCTCCGATGATTCTTCTTCAGAACTACTCTCACATAGTTCCTCCTGTTAAAGTCAAGAAAACTCATGCTTAGAGGGCAAACGAGCAGACGAACCACCTGATGAAAGCAATTAATGACCTCATAAAACGATTGTGTTGTTAATATACAAAAATCTAATATATTTTTTATCTAAATATCTCTTGATCCACTCACTGCCAACACAATAGTCGACCGAAAATAATGCATCATATGGAACAGCCAGATATCAAATAAAGTAGAAGAAAAGACTGTAAAAATTTTTTTCGTCATTAGAGATTAATGTAACCTAACAATGCTACTTACTACAAGAAGTTAATTGTATGTGGGACAATTTTTTATCTGCAAAAAGAGAGATATAGATGTTATTATAAAACAATTACCTTTTGATCCTTAGCATCTTCGGGTATATCTTCTTCGAACCCCTCCTTCATCTGTTCCACGACCTCTATGTAGTCCAACTCCGCGAGGAATTCGTCGCCCTCGTTCAAACCGTCCTAGGGGAAACAGGAAAATGCATAGGATTAAAATCATTATACAAATGAAATCATAAATTATATCAATAGGTAATGGATATTGGTGAAGTTACACTGTAATAAAATATCGATTTGCTATTAAATATGTTAGATTACTGATCAAATAAATTGTTTGCAAATTGACGTCGAGTATCGCAAAGAGTTGCAAACGCACATTTGACATGACAATTGACACGAAATCCTTCCCCTATACCATCCATCTGGTGGCAAATGAAATATCGAAAAACCGCCTTGACAAGACGATGTTTTAAAATTGCAAAAAGAAAGAGAAAAAAGATCTTACCAGTGTGGCGGTAGCATCAGTGAGCAAGTTTCCGGCGTACACGCATAGGAACGACCCCTCGGGCACGTCGTTTAATGCGCGGATACCCCAACCTTTGTTCAGAGTCTTGAATACCTGCGACACACAACGAATACCTATTACAGTCGCCGTTCAAAGTTTCAGGTCAAAGAAACTAATTAAGAGATAAATATTTTGGACAGTATTTTAGCTAGACACGGCCAAACGCTTCACGCTTTCTTACTGAAACATAAAATGTCCGAAATCGTTCGAAGGATGTGTACTCACTTGTAGTTTAAGCTGGAGCGGATGCTGCGCGACTCGGTTGAGACATGTGTGTTTGCATTTGCATCTGGAATTTTTGATCATAAAATAATACACGCATTTTTCCCATAGTTGGATTACCAATTAAAACATGAACTCGTAAATAAAGTTCGCAATAATATGTAACTTCAAATTAATAAGAACTTGTTTTAATGACAGATATAATTTCTTTGAAACGCCTTAAAATTGTACAATTCAAAGATTGTTGAGAGAAAAAAGATTGATTGGTGTATACTGTATTGTATTTCCGCTGCGTTTCATGATCGTTACTCAGACCAAATATGGCGTGTATTACCTTACGTAATACGTCCAAACGGGCTCTCAAGATACGCGCCAAGCCTACGCAGCTGACAGCTGTAATTCAATATGCTAAAATTCTACAAATGTAGACCCAACCTAAGATAGTATACCTGGAGTTACACTCGTATATGCCGGTAGGGAGGGGCTTGGGCAGGCGTTTGTAGACATAGCCGACGTCGCCCTCCATTTGGATAGTACGTGCGCCCTCTAGCGTTAGCTGCCAGCACGCGCACTTCGACTTGTCCTGTACAAACAAACAATCCATGCTAATATTATAAATGTGAAATTAGTGTGTCTGTCTATCTGTCTGTTACCTCTTCACGCCCAAGCCGTTGAACCGATTTTGCTTAAATTTGGCATGGAGATACTATGAGTGCCGGGAAAGGACATAGGATACTTTATCTCCAGGAAAAATGTACTGTCCCCGCGCGATAACATAATTCTAGCGCAACGGAGTTGCGGGCGTCATCTAGTGCAGTGTTAAGGCGAGACCGCACCAGGAGGCCTATAACGAAACCGTTTTGAGACTGAAACGATCGATCGAATCGGAATGCCGCGTCCTACTCTAACATCGTCATATTATCACGTTTGTTGGAGAAGAACGCGGCATTCCGATTCGTTCGTTTGAGTCTCAAAACGGTTTCGTTGTACGGCCCCAGGCTACACTACGCTGCAGCCACGCGTACTTGTATAATGGAGGTCAGTGGCTGCAGCAGAGCGACGCGACACATAACGTTCCATAGAAATTACGTTTTGTATCGCAAAGTTCCGAGAGTCATCTGTTTCGCACAGACGTCCATTATTTGTGTGACCGACTTTACACTCCTAGTGCCAAGAGAGATTTGAAATATTTTAGACCTAGATTCTTCTCTCTCCCTTTTTCAAATAACGGCTAACTCACATTTAAAAACTTCAAATGAATGCAGTGAAGCAGAGCTAGTATCTAAAATTGATAGTTACTTAGTATGTTAAAGACGATACAGAAGACTTCAATTTTTTTGTTTGCTAAAATGGTTGAAAATACCTAATTGCTAACTGTTCTGAATAGTATAATCATATTATCAAAGGATGACGCGAACATACCTGACAGTCGTCCTCGCAGTCACAGCCGCACAGGAAGTCGGGGTCGAGGTTGAGCGGCACGCCGGCGGTGGGCGTGCGCTCCGTGTTGTACGAGTAGAACTCCGGCAGGCTGTGGTCGTAGTAGTTCACGCACGGCACCGGCACGTTCTCCTTGCCGTTTGACAGGTCCTACACATATTTTCATTATTATTAATTATTAATTTAATACAACTGTACTCTGACTGGCTGATACTCTTACGTCAGCGGCGGCGCGACAGTCATCGGTGCGCTGTTTTAATAAGCCTGCACCTGCCCACGTACATTGGTTGTTATTAGATGAACTTCGTATCACTTCCCTCCTGACATTTCCCGTACAAAACTTCCCTGGACTTTCCTTAATATTTTAAGATTATAAGCCAAATCGGTTCTCCCGTTCTCGGGCTTTAGCGAGACTAAGAAAACGGAAAATTCATTTTTATTGGAACGAAGTTCCTTATCGCGCGTCGCGAAAGGGGGCTAGACGGAAAAAATTAAGACCAAAAGTTGTAACGACACTTGTTGCTATATGTATAAGCCGTGGGGCGTGCGCGTTTCTCTGTCTCTCTCTCTCTCTTTTATAGAAAGCAACTTCGTTCCATCCGAATGTCCCTTGATACCTCTTAAGTTTTTAACATAGATGATAGATTTACCTTCTTTGACACGATGCACCGGTTAAGCACGAATTCTGCGAGACAATGCGTATTGGGCGAGAAGTCGAACAGGTCGACGGACATGTCGGAGCACGTGGCGCGCAGGTAGCGGTGCAGCTCCGCCATGTTGCGCAGCCGCCGACCGCACCCGCCCACGTACATAACCTGCTTGTGACCACGCCAGCGTACGGTTTGCCTGTAAACAGCGGGTATATATTTTCTTACTTGTATACAAAAACTTACAAGTAAACAAACCTAACTAATGAGTAATGACACAGTAAACAAATAGCCATTCACAATTTCTTACAGTTGTGTGTGATATAGTGAGCAGTGCTCACTATATTATCACACACAACTGTAATAATGAAATAGGACTTTTAGCAGGGCGTGTAGCGATCTCAAAGTTTCGCACAGCCAATATCCGTGACGCATATAAATAATCCATGCTAATATTATAAATGCGAAAGTGTCCCTGTCTGTTACCTCTTCACGTTCAAACCGCTCGGGGTTAACAGATTTTTCTGAAATTAAGTATGAAGATACTTTGAATCCCGGGAAAGGACATATAATACTTTTCACCCCAAAAAATGTACGGTTCCCCGCGATAAACTAATTTTAGCGCAACGGAGTTCGCAACCTAGTAATGAATATTTTTCTACTTACCTCTCCCATCCGCTGAGCAGAGGTTTAGCGAGCGGGTTGTACGTGCGTAAGTCTTTGAGCTGCAGCACGTCAGTTCTCTTGCACTGCGGTCCACATTTGTGGGGCACCATCTTGTGCGGTTTAACAGCGTTCTTCGGCGTATAGAACTAGAGAGGAGGACACATTAAATATGTTACTCTAATATCTGTTTTTTTGTGAATGATATAATATTGCATTACATTTTACACTACATTAATTAGGGAATAGAATAATGGCGTATCAGTAAAATAAAAAGATGGATATTTCTGTTGCAGCTTTGCCGGAAGAGTAAAGACATTCCGAATGATTTTGACATAGATTGAAAACGAGAAAAAAGGTGATGAACAGCAAAACTACTTACCACCACACGGCTGGTGACGTCATCAAGGTTGGTAGCGGGCGCGATCGGGGTCGGCTGACTTGTCGTTGTCGACTTCTTAGCTACGGACCGCTGACGACGTATTTCCTATACACATTAACGAATTTTTGATTGTATAACGTAGTCTGATTTAAAATAACTTAGTAAAATAAAAGTATAACTCTGTATACTAATCAATAGAATTAAGAACAAGATAAAGAAATGAAAAATTACCTCTGCGTTCTGCGCAGACTTCGCCTGTTCGTTGGACCTCGTGTACTCGACGTACGGCATGTTGCCCTAAAACAAAAACAGAATTTAATATGCGACACACTTTTTTTTCTCAATGTATTTATGTATCAACCTATCGCTATTAGTTTATTTTTAGTATACTAAAGGACCCTGCACATTAACAGTTCGCCGGCAGGCCGCCGCCTGGCAGTTAATCGAAAAAGAGCACAGACTCACAGACCCCTGATGACTTTTGTAGATTTTGCATTGACGGTCAATGATGATGAATGATGGTACGATTTTCTGCGTTTTCTACGACCGTACCTGGTTAGCGAGGGGGCGTGGCATTGCGCGCGGGGCCGCACGGGGCCGCGAGCGCTCGGCCGCCTGCAGCTCGAGGAACAGCGGGGCGAGGCGCGTTGACCCGCGGTAGATCCACTCGCGCCGCCCGTCCATGAACGCCACTCGCACCAGCGACGCGTCCACCGCCTCCACGACACAGTTCAGCCATTTCCCTGGACGACACACGATTTTATTGTTTCTAATAAACTTAGGTGAAACCGCACTAGGCGTAACTACACTGCAGCGGAGCGACGCGACACGTTACGGCCAAATATTTAGTATGATATCGTTTGGGGTAAGCCGCACTACGCGGGAGCGACGCCACGCGACGCAAAACGTTAGTTACCGTATATGAAAATTAAAATGTAGCGTCGCTCCGCTGCAGTCTAGTTTCGCTTAGTGCCGTTTCGCTTGGTCCACGCACACGTAGTTTTTGTCCACGATTGACGGATTTGCATGCATAAGTTTGAACTGTCCGATCACGGAAAGGTAGGTAGGTAGCTCTTCAGTTTTATAATATTAGTGCCTAAAATACCTTTAAATTCAGTCTTAAGGTTCTGTCCCGCGTGGAGGCACATCATGGGCCGCTCGGGGTAGCTGGTGATATTATAGTCCTTGACGAACTGGCGCGAGTCCACGTGCACCTCCTCCCACACTAGCGGCGAGCTCTGACAGACAACGCGCGTCTCTGTCTGAGACTAACGCCAGATTGATGACAAACTGAACGTGTAACCTACGTCATAAATACCTTTGAACTCAGTCTTGAGGTTCTGTCCCGCGTGGAGGCGCACCATGGGCCGCTCGAGGTAGCTGGTGATATAGTCCTTGACGAACTGGCGCGAGTCCACGTGCACCTTCTCCCACACTAGCGGCGAGCTCTGACAGACGACGCGCGTCTCTGTCTGAGACTAACGCCAGATTGATGACAAACTGAACGTGTAACCTACGTCATAAATACCTTTGAACTCAGTCTTGAGGTTCTGTCCCGCGTGGAGGCGCACCATGGGCCGCTCGGGGTAGCTGGTGATATAGTCCTTGACGAACTGGCGCGAGTCCACGTGCACCTCCTCCCACACTAGCGGCGAGCTCTGACAGACGACGCGCGTCTCGCGGTGCGCCACGTACTGAGCGTAGCCGTCGTCGAAAAATATCAGGTACCTGAGGGATATTAAGTTTCTGTTTTCTCTTTATGACGTAGGTTACACGATCAGTTCTGATCCATCAATCTGATTTACGGAATACTGATGGTTATAAAAAGTATTGTATACATTTAAAAGATGATCAGTCCATCAATCCGTGGGTTAGACGATCAGTTTTCGGTCAATCTTTACTAGACTGATGGATCAGATTGATGAAAAACTGATCATGTAACCTACGTCCAAGGATAAGTATGGGCAGTGTAGGTGGCAGCACATGTCCAATAAACAATTTAGTATTTGTTTTCGTGTGAGGCAGAACAAATCAAATAAATACTTAAGCTTCGTTTTGGCTGTGGCCAAAATTCAATTCGCAGCAATTTCGTAATCGACCAATCAGACCGCAGCTTAAACATAATACCTCTTACTCGAAAAAAAACTATACACGATGAATATGCTTTATTATAAGTAATGTGTATATTTTTTTGGATTTTGTAATGATTCTTCATAAATAAGGACAAAACATTATATTCTCTCTAGCGTAGCCAGTTAGGGGGTTACAGTATTAATATAAATTACCTATAATTGTTCACAGGATTGGGAACCTCAGCAACGATACCCGCCGAGTAGTATTCTTTAATTCCTGTATCCTTGAATAAGGCAATAACGCGGGTACCTGAATAAAAAAAGTCAAATGTTATTGAAATAAAATGACTAATGATTATTAAACGTACAGATCAATAACGATCTTGAGTAGATATGAGCGCCGATGGGTTAACGGCCGGCGGCGGCGCGCCGACTTTTTGTGATCGGCGGCGGCGTGCCTCAAATGCGACTTTCATCTGTTCTTAGGGTTCCGTACCCAAAGGGTATAAACGGGACCCTATTACTTAGACTTCGTTAACTAAATTAAACAATTAAGCGTGGCTCCTATACAAAAACCCAATTTTCAGCATATTTTTGCTCTCTATTGGTACGGGATCCTTCGTGCGTGACACAGCGAACATTTTGTTCTTCTAATGACGACGACAAAGACGCCATTTTGATGCAAGCGTATATTGCTCCTCTACACAATGGACCATCGCTGGCCCATCAAAATATGGCGCATGCGATGGCTATACAATGGTTGTAATGCATCTACACGATGGCCGCGTTCAGTTGTGAGCTAAACGTCTTTCAAGATGGACATGTAAGCATTAGCCATTGCAGCAATGCAAAACGCACATTTTTAAATTTTTTATAACTTCACCAGATAACCTAGTAAACTTCGTATCACTTTCCCTCCTAATATGAACCTTCCCTGAACTTCTACGAATAATTATTTCGAGACTAAAATTAGAATAATGATTTATGGTTAATGATGATAATTGTGAATGTAATAATAGCATCATATGCTTTCCGTTCTTAAAACAACGCCGAAACTCCCAAACTTGTATCTTTAAAGAGTCAGAAGTTCTCTCAATACCTTCCGAACATTGGTATACCAGATAGGTACACCTCAGTGCAAAATCTTACTTGTTGTTAGCAATTATTATTATGCTTAGAATACTTCTCACGAAATTGACGTCACCACATGTTTCCATATAAATTTTGAGGAGTCCCCTCGATTACTTATGGATTCCTTCATGAGGTCACGATTTTTGTGAACATGGTACCAAATTAGGATGATACCCTATAACCAAAAAAAAAATTTTGAAAATTGGTTCACAAACGGCGGCATTGAACACAAAACAGACGGACAGATATCGAAGGTCCCGTTTTTACCCTTTGGGTACGGAGCCCTAAAAACGAACATAACAGTCAGAACACCTCCTTCATTTTGAAAGTCGGGTAAAATTTTAGCCTATGTGTATTCTGATGTGTAAGCTATATCATTGTAAAGTTTTATTAAAATCCGTTCAGTAGTTTTTGAGTAAAAGAGTAACAAATATCCACACATCCATATTCCATACAAACTTTTGCCGTTATAATATTAAAATATTTAAACTTCATTCATTATGAGAGTTGAGACCACGTACTCGTCATTTTGAATGAAATTCGAAAAATTCTGCGACGTCCTCACTCGACCGCGTTCGGGCACTGCAGACTGTGGTATGATTGGCCATGTGTAGATGCGTACCGCCATCGCTAGGCCATAATTCCCTTTGATGTGCGGCGAGCATCGCTCGCGCCATCGGCCTCCGAAACAACTACGTCCTCCACACGCTGGACCTTCGTGATGGTCCACTACGACGGGCCATCGTGTAGAGGCGTTATTACCATAACGAGTTCGTTCGTACTGAATACTGATTCATTGAATCTTATTCCAGATATGAAAATTGTATTCCAGAGTGGAAGACGCTGGGAGCTGTCACAGACTTAGCTTGACTTAATATTGAATGATTTACTTATGTATTTCGTATTGAAATTATCTTAAATATGCCTTATTTATAAGCTTTTGAATGTATATGATTTGAAAAAAAAATCTTTCCTCTCGCTCGGCGCGCCGCTACTTTTTCGTGGCGGTGGCGGCGCGGAGGAATTGGCAGCGGCGGCGGCGCGCCGGCGCGGCGCTCATATCTAATCTTGAGGCACTAAAGGTACGTACAGTCAATTCTCGTCAACTTTGACGTCACGACTACATCAAGCAATTTTCGGCAACAAGCAGCAATATTGCGCAATACATCGCAATACAATTGAGCGATATGGCGCAACTTCATCAACTAGTTACTAGGCAATACTGTCATACACGAGCCCATCGGATATTCGTCAATTCGTATCGGCGACATTGAGCGATATGAAATATCTGGAGCAATATCGCCGAAATAATTGCCGCAATTTATTGAGATTGCTCCATATTGCTCCACTAATTGTTCCAGATCGGTCCATTCGTGTCGCCGGGCAATTATTGCCGCAATTGTTGCCCGTGTAAGCGCTTCTTTAGATAGAGACGTAAGTCGTAATGTTATTCGCAACAGATATCTCTTTACGAGACCGCATTATTTTCGATATTGGGCGGCCACGAGTCATAGATCAATGTGGGGCCACACTCACAACGAATTAGACATGATTGGATAACAAAGAATACATTTATCCAATAACATATTATGTTACATAACCCGACCAAGTTATGTTACATGTCCTTCTACTACCTATACAAGGTGTAACAAAACTAAGTGATAATACTTTAGGGTGTGTACGTATTACTTATATACATTTTTTTTGTGATTTGTATGGGCGCTTGCCCGCGCGTCATAATTTTTTCCACACAAAGATGAAAAAAAAAGTTACTTACTCTTTCAGCGCTGCTACTTTCACAGCGAACTCTATATAGTATATAGGGTTAAAGAGTTCGAGTAGAGTTCCCATAAACACCCTAAACTCCCTAAAGTATTATCACTTAGTTTTTTTTACACTCTGTATATCAATGTGTCCGCTACATACCGATGATCATCCTGGTGTCAGCGGGCGTGCTGTACGCCAGGTGTCGGCCGCTGATGGTGGAGTGCGGGCTCGCCGCGCTCTTGTGCTCGAACTTCACGCGGCACATCGTGAACTGATCCGACGACTATATCAATGTGTCCGCTACATACCGATGATCATCCTGGTGTCAGCGGGCGTGCTGTACGCCAGGTGTCGGCCGCTGATGGTGGAGTGCGGGCTCACCGCGCTCTTGTGCTCGAACTTCACGCGGCACATCGTGAACTGATCCGACGACTATATCAATGTGTCCGCTACATACCGATGATCATCCTGGTGTCAGCGGGCGTGCTGTACGCCAGGTGTCGGCCGCTGATGGTGGAGTGCGGGCTCGCCGCGCTCTTGTGCTCGAACTTCACGCGGCACATCGTGAACTGATCCGACGACTATATCAATGTGTCCGCTACATACCAATGATCATCCTGGTGTCAGCGGGCGTGCTGTACGCCAGGTGTCGGCCGTTGATGGTGGAGTGCGGGCTCACCGCGCTCTTGTGCTCGAACTTCACGCGGCACATCGTGAACTGATCCGACGACTATATCAATGTGTCCGCTACATACCGATGATCATCCTGGTGTCAGCGGGCGTGCTGTACGCCAGGTGTCGGCCGCTGATGGTGGAGTGCGGGCTCGCCGCGCTCTTGTGCTCGAACTTCACGCGGCACATCGTGAACTGATCCGACGACTATATCAATGTGTCCGCTACATACCAATGATCATCCTGGTGTCAGCGGGCGTGCTGTACGCCAGGTGTCGGCCGTTGATGGTGGAGTGCGGGCTCACCGCGCTCTTGTGCTCGAACTTCACGCGGCACATCGTGAACTGATCCGACGACTATATCAATGTGTCCGCTACATACCGATGATCATCCTGGTGTCAGCGGGCGTGCTGTACGCCAGGTGTCGGCCGCTGATGGTGGAGTGCGGGCTCGCCGCGCTCTTGTGCTCGAACTTCACGCGGCACATCGTGAACTGATCCGACGACTATATCAATGTGTCCGCTACATACCGATGATCATCCTGGTGTCAGCGGGCGTGCTGTACGCCAGGTGTCGGCCGCTGATGGTGGAGTGCGGGCTCACCGCGCTCTTGTGCTCGAACTTCACGCGGCACATCGTGAACTGATCCGACTGTTGAAAAATACAGGTGAAATTATAACGACATTGATCTAAGAAGTAAGAGTTTAAAGACAAGCAGAAAATTTTTTGCTCATTATAACTATCTATAACATGACGTTATAAAAAGTGTAGTAGATGGTTATCTACATACAGATATAAAAAGGTTTCCTTCCTATGACCGCTTTCCAGTTTTATCAACAGGACAAATCCACGTCACCATAATATTGTATAGTAGCAAAATTTCAGTACCATCGGAAACGTAACGGAATGTGGATCAAGTTTAACTTGCAAGTGCGATAAGACAAGGGCACAAATAATTTTCAAAATATTTAGCACTTATGCTTTTGTCTTACCGAAGGTACCAACGTGGAAATTGATTCCTATGCAGTTGACAGACCAACGTTTTTTTTTAGTCGGATCATGTCAATTCAATGTTAATTGTGATATATCGGCTAGGTCCCCCATCTGCCTAGGAATCAACTTCTCTTATAGTACACACCATGTATAGTAAAAATCAATACACTGACATTTTTAGTGGGCAATATCTCCGAGATAACGGCCCGGAGCCACGAGGCCGTCTTCTTGGCGTAGACCGCCATGCCGGGGCGGAGCGGCGCGCGTGTCAGCGGCCCGCTGGGCGGCAGGTCCGCCGGCGCGGACTCCAGCGACAACTTCACTACAGAGATGTCGGTGTTCTGGAATTAAGTTACAAAAAATTAAATGTTATACTACATAAAGAGCAGGAGTTAGGTCTGCTCTAAGTAGGCTTCCCTGGCAGTGTGTGGCGCGCGCGCCAGTCTTATCTCGCTAGGATCTAGGTCACCGACCGACAGCCCGGCGCCAGCTGTTTTGAGCGATTATTACGATTTGTGACGTCATGTAGCAGTTGTGGCGTGAAACTCAGGTGTAGGGGTAATATAATATTAATTAATCATTAGTATAACATAGTATTTTGATTTTTATTGCTTAGATACTGTTGTAATTTGCCAGTATAATAATTATTATGTATTTAATATTTATTTTATTTACTTCCGAGTTCCGACCATATAATGAATAATCATGTGTATAATATATTTATAATATGTTTAATATAATTTGTGTTCTTCCTGATTAGTTTGTACTGACGCCAGTGTACATCTGTCGAGCGATTGACAACAAGCAAGGCCTCACAGAATACCAGGGATCGCGGTGTCGGTAAACTATGCCGCGATCATCACCTGAGTGAGGTCCTTTTCGGCGGCATTCGCATTGCACCGCATTGTAAATGTGCTATTTTCAGTAGTTGTAAACTTCATTACTTTGTTTTTTTATTTTTTTTGTACTTAAGCATGTTTTTTTTTTAATGTTTCTAATTTTATGATACTGCAATTTTGTTTTTTTTTGTACTTTTTTTTTTATTATCTCTTTTTTTTCATACCTACTTACTTGTGTCATGTGAATCAAATGTCCGTTATATAATGTGGTGTAATGTGTACGTGTTGAATAAATGTTTATTATTATTATTATTATTATAAACATATTTATATGAAAATGCTACATAATATTATGTTGTATAACATATTTTATAAGGATACTAGCTGATCCGACAGACGTTGTCCCGTCTTATCGATGATGATTTAATTCGAATTGGCATAATTAATAAAAAAAGTGTTAATTTTTGAGTGCACTCATCCCAAACTATTAGTTTGCTCTACTGCACCACTTTGG
The DNA here is from genome assembly GCA_963422495.1 of Polyommatus iphigenia. NCBI lineage: Eukaryota > Metazoa > Arthropoda > Insecta > Lepidoptera > Lycaenidae > Polyommatus > Polyommatus iphigenia. The sequence continues at coordinate 8,513,977 of OY730184.1, forward strand.
CCATCGCACAATTTCTGGAAAGGTTGCAAGTTGGTGTTTTATTTATAATTGTGGTATCATTTTTATACTTATATTGATATATATATATATATATATAAATATATTTCATTTATAATTGTGGTATCATTTTTATATTTATATTGGTATCAATCCAAATTTCATCAAAATAGATTGAATAGTTTAGGCGAAAATCATAAAAGTTTGTTGTACGGGAACCGTACATTTTCCGGGATAAAAAAGTATCCCTTATCCTTTCCCGAGACTCAAAGTATCTCCACACCAAATTTCATCAAAATAGATTGAATAGTTTAGGCGAAAACATAAAAGTTTATTGTGCGGGAACCGTACATTTCCGGGACAAAAAGTATCCCTTGTCCTTTCCCGAGACTCAGAGTGTCTCCATACCAAATTTCATCAAAATAGATTGAATAGTTTAGGCGAAAATCATAAAAGTTTATTGTGCGGGAATCGTACATTTTCCGAGACAAAAAGTATCCCTTGTCCTTTCCCGAGACTCAAAGTATCTCCATACCAAATTTCATCTAAATATATTGAATAGTTTAGGCGAAAATCATAAAAGTTTATTGTGCGGGGACCGTACATTTTCCGGGACAAAAAGTATCCCTTGTCCTTTCCCGAGACTCAAAGTATCTCCATACCAAATTTTATCAAAATAGATTGAATAGTTTAGGCGAAAATCATAAAAGTTTATTGTGCGGGAACCGTACATTTTCCGGGACAAAAAGTATCCCTTGTCCTTTCCCGAGACTCAAAGTATCTCCATACCAAATTTCATCAAAATAGATTGAATAGTTTAGGCGAAAATCATAAAAGTTTATTGTGCGGGAACCGTACATTTTACTGGATAAAAAGTATCCCTTGTCCTTTCCCGAGACTAAAAGTATCTCCATACCAAAATTCATCAAAATCGATCAAGTAGTTTACGCGCAAATCATAAAAGTATATTGTGCGGTAACCGTACATTTTTCCGGGACAAAATGTATTCTATGTCCTTTTCCGGGACTCAAAGTATCTCTCCACCAATTTTCAGCCAAATCGGTTCATCCGTTCTTGAGTTATAAGTAGTGTAACTAACACAACTTTCTTTTATACATATATATATATATATAGATTTTGTGGGCTAGAAGAAGAGTAGGCATTTGACAAAGGGCAGCTGTAGCCCAGTGGAGCAAATAAGAGTCACAAGTACTGCCAAATGGTACACACGGGCGCTGTGCGCTAGTTCATGCTCCACGCTCCCGCGTGTCTAGATTTAAAATTTATCCACAACTTAATTTGACAGATAGAGTATGGAGCATCTGTCAAATAAGTTGTGGATAGCCTATCGGCTATCCGGCACCTTATCATCAGGAAGTGGTGAAACAGGCCCTAAAAGTCATAATAATATTATTATTTTTATGTATACTTACATCGTCATCCACTTTTCCAGCCTGCACATGCAAAAGATAATTTTTCTTATTAAAGACTTTCTTTTTTAACTAAATTCTTATTAATTTTTCTCATCTATTTTATTTTACAAAAAAAAATATAATAGTCATCTCAAAACTTAAATATATAAATAATTATTTACTATTAAATATGTCTGTATTGACCAAACCATAGTTATATTAAATCATTTCATATCCATTTTCTTTAGTGAAAAGGTATACCTCTGCATCACTATTGGAAAGAGGCGTGTATCCCATAGGTATTGCCTTTTTCTTCGACGGCGGCTCCCACCACCCCTGCACTGTCGAGCGACGCGGACGCTTAGACGGCATCTTTAAATAAATCATCTTCTTATAAGCCCGGCCGCACATTAACCGAATTTCTGATCAGAAAAATTCGGACGCCCCGCCCCGCGTTAAAATTCTGATAGTATGCGGGGTTCACAACAAAATGTATGAACAGAGTGCGTTCCGGCGGGGTGTCCGAATCTTTCGATCAGAAATTATTATTATTTTTGGAGTTTACTCCTTAAGAATCGATTTTCATATATAAGGCACCCGGTATGAGAAAAATCCGAGGGGTAAAACCTACTAACAAGTAACGAAAATGTGTCACGTTTTTGGTGCGCACCTTTAGTGCGCAACTTTCTAATTTGGCTGTGAGTGTATTAAGACCATAAAAGTAATATACCTATCGGAATATTATATTATTATATAATTATATTATTATATAATATTATATTCCGATAGGTATATTAACTTTATGATTAAGACGTACATATGGTATGCTGTACGAGTATAGGCGACTATACCTATATACTATATGTTATTGGGCTTGTTTGTTTCTATCAGTGTCGATGTATTTATATTGCTACTTTTGTTATAAATATCAATAATTAATATTGTTATTGTGAAGTTATAATTTTTATCATTATACGAGGGCTGCTATTTATGTATCCGGAATTAAAAAAAGAAACAAACATATATCATTTAATATGGTTTTATTGCTTTTCAAAATATTCGCCGCGATGATCGACACACTTTTGCATACGCTGGAACCAATTTTCATAGCACTTTTTCCATTCTGATTGAGGTATCTCCAAAACGTGCATTTTGAACGCATCAACAGCCTCTTCGCGGCTTGAAAAACGTTGACCACGTAATTTGTTCTTCGCGTATGGAAATAAAAAGAAATCGTTAGGTGCCAAATCAGGGCTGTACGGCGGATGACCAGTCAATTCGATCTTTTGACCCTCCAAAAACTGAGTTGTTTCAGCTGAGGTGTGACAGCTAGCATTGTCGTGATGTAATATGATTCTGCGTTGTCGGTTGTCCTTTCTTATTTCTTCAAAGACTTCTGGTAAACAAATGGTCGTATACCATTCAGAATTAACCGTTTTACGATTCTCTAATGGCACTGTAGCCACATGTCCATTAATTCCAAAAAAACAGGCGACCATTTGCTTCAAAGTACTTTTTGCACGAGTAACTTTTGTTGGTTTCGGCTCATCTTGGAACACCCACACCGTTGACTGTTGTTTAGTTTCGGGGTCATATGCATAGATCCAAGATTCATCACCTGTGTAGATATTATAAACGGCTTTTGACGTACCACGGTTGTATTTTTTTATCATTTTTTTGCACCAATCGACACGAGCCCGTTTTTGATCGATTGTCAAGTTGTGCGGAATCCAACGCGAACATATTTTTTTTACAGCCAAATGTTCGTGTAATATCTTATGTATGCTCGTCATACTTATGCCTAAGGACGCCTCTATCTCGCGATATGTAACATGACGATCACGCATTATTAGTTCCCGCACAGCATCTATATTTTGTGGGACAACAGCTGTTTTTGGGCGACCTTCTTTATTTTCATCCGTGAGCATAGACCGCCCACGATTAAACTCACTGTACCAGTGATAAACAGTGGTTTTTGATGGTGCTTCATCTCCAAAAGTTGCGGTGAGTTGAATAAAGCACTGTTGTTGATTTAGCCCACGCCGAAAATCGTAGTAAATCATTGCACGAAAATGTTCACGCGTTAAATCCATGGCAAATGAAGACACGCAATTTTCAAAATGACGCCACAATGGAAAAATAATTGACAGTCACATGAAACAAAATGTATTCTTCAACCAAAGAGTTCTATTTTCAAATGTTGTAATTACTTTTTAAATATTGTTCTTGTAAGTGGCCAGTTCCGGATACATAAATAGCAGCCCTCGTACTGGCTAAAGTGAACTAAAAGTATTTTGAAATAAAAGTATTTTGAAATAACTATGGCAGAAAGGGGTGTAGATAATATTGCCGGAACATTTGATTTCATATGATATTAATCTTTTTTCAGTTGAATAAACTCTTTTTGCGTATGGTTAGATACTCGTACTTAAGGAGTAAACTCCAGTCGTGCGTCGGAGCTGACCCACTTTTTTTCCAAGTCTTTTTGGCATACACACAATTATTAGTTGGAGAAGTAGCTTGACGACAAGGACTCTAGAGAAGAATGTTCCTGATATGTACAGAATTGAGATTTTTTATCATAATATAGTGACAAAATATATTTTTATACAAATTATATCAGAAATGTTATATCTCACCTCTTGAGCAGGTGCCGGTTTGACATCTTTTTCTGCGGTTATTACCTGAAAGGGAAAAAGGTCAAAATAATATTTCTATTAATACAGGGTATCGTCGTGTTATTAATTAAATCATGTCGTGAGAAAACGCCCTCAGAGCCAGTCCACACGGCTCGTCGCGTCAGCGTTGCGTCGACGCAGCGCTGACGTTTGACATATAGCCGGCCACACGGGCGCTGCGTCATCGCTGCGTTATTACGAAGCAGTCTTAACGTCAACACGCCCGCTTCGTGTCGGGGGCTGCTGTCCGTCATGTGTGCGTTGTGACGACGTAGCGCGCCGTGTGAACACCTTAGTTATTTGTATGTAAAACAACGCAACGGTAGCGCTGCGTCGACTCAACGCTGGCGCAACGCCGTGTGGACTGGCTCTAACTCGAATTTAGTCACAAGTCACAACTCGAGTGACACATCTACTCACAGTCTTATCGCCGACGTCGTCGATGTGGATGGGTGGCAGCTCGTGTATGTCGGTCTCGAACGACGCGTACAGCTCCGTCCGCAGCTTGTCGTTAGCGATCTGACACTGCTTGAACAGCTCGTCGATCTCCAGGCTTTCCTCTGGAAAAATAAGTAACTCTTAGGGCTTTTTTCACCACATCCTGATATGTGCCGGATAGGCTATCCACCACTTAATTTGACAGATGAAGTATGGAGAATCTGTCAAAAAAGGTGTGAATAGCCTATTCGGCACTTATCAGGAAGTGGTCAAATAGGCCCTTAGACTTTGGTTACTTTTTTAAGGAGTGACGGATTAACCACGTATAGGGCATCGCGTCTGAGGTAGGTCATCACCAGAAGAGTAAGGGCCTTATCACACTGGCGATTAGCGAGCGATTTGAATGCGACGCGACTGCGCTGCGCGCACGCCGCGGTTGCGCGACGTGCACGCCGCGACAGCGCAGCGTCGTCGCGGCTTGGCGTTTACGCCATTTTGTACACTCGTATTTTGTATACTCCCTAGACGAGTGTACAAAATGGCGTCCACGCGACGCCGCGACGACGCTGCGCTGTCGCGGCGTGCGCGCTGCGCAGTCGCGTCGCTTTCAAATCGCTCGCTAATCGCCAGTGTGATACATAGGCTGCTATTTATGTATCCGGAACTGGCCACTTACAAGAACAATATTTAAAAAGTAATTACAACATTTGAAAATAGAACTCTTTGGTTGAAGAATACATTTTGTTTCATGTGACTGTCAATTATTTTTCCATTGTGGCGTCATTTTGAAAATGGCGTGTCTTCATTTGCCATGGATTTAACGCGTGAACATTTTCGTGCAATGATTTACTACGATTTTCGGGCTGGGCTAAATCAACAACAGTCCTTTATTCAACTCACCGCAACTTTTGGAGATGAAGCACCATCAAAAACCACTGTTTATCACTGGTACAGTGAGTTTAATCGTGGGCGGTCTATGCTCACGGATGAAAATAAAGAAGGTCGCCCAAAAACAGCTGTTGTCCCACAAAATATAGATGCTGTGCGGGAACTAATAATGCGTGATCGTCATGTTACATATCGCGAGATAGAGGCGTCCTTAGGCATAAGTATGACGAGCATACATAAGATATTACACGAACATTTGGCTGTAAAAAAAATATGTTCGCGTTGGATTCCGCACAACTTGACAATCGATCAAAAACGGGCTCGTGTCGATTGGTGCAAAAAAATGATAAAAAAATACAACCGTGGTACGTCAAAAGCCGTTTATAATATCTACACAGGTGATGAATCTTGGATCTATGCATATGACCCCGAAACTAAACAACAGTCAACGGTGTGGGTGTTCCAAGATGAGCCGAAACCAACAAAAGTTACTCGTGCAAAAAGTACTTTGAAGCAAATGGTCGCCTGTTTTTTTGGAATTAATGGACATGTGGCTACAGTGCCATTAGAGAATCGTAAAACGGTTAATTCTGAATGGTATACGACCATTTGTTTACCAGAAGTCTTTGAAGAAATAAGAAAGGACAACCGACAACGCAGAATCATATTACATCACGACAATGCTAGCTGTCACACCTCAGCTGAAACAACTCAGTTTTTGGAGGGTCAAAAGATCGAATTGACTGGTCATCCGCCGTACAGCCCTGATTTGGCACCTAACGATTTCTTTTTATTTCCATACGCGAAGAACAAATTACGTGGTCAACGTTTTTCGAGCCGCGAAGAGGCTGTTGATGCGTTCAAAATGCACGTTTTGGAGATACCTCAATCAGAATGGAAAAAGTGCTATGAAAATTGGTTCCAGCGTATGCAAAAGTGTGTCGATCATCGCGGCGAATATTTTGAAAAGCAATAAAACCATATTAAATGATATATGTTTGTTTCTTTTTTTAATTCCGGATACATAAATAGCAGCCCTCGTAAGGCCCTTAAGGTTCAAAGACCGATTCTAGTTGACATACGGATAGGGCACAGGCATGGATTGCTTAGGGGGCGTCCACAAATTACGTGAGGTGTTTAGGGGGGGAGGGGGTCGAGTCAAATATTATCTAATCTCACGTTGGGGAGAGGAGGGGGTCTCGGCAAATCTCACGTAAACAAATCAAGAAATAAATAAAAAACACCTCATGTAATTTCTGGACGGCCCGCTTAGGGCATCAAATAGTCTTAATCCGTCACTGCTTTTAAGGCAATCACTAATTATTGTTTTCACATAGTGTATCCTAAGTATCTCCTAGAGCAGTGGTTCCCAACCTGGGGGTAATTACCCCCGCGGGGGTAAAATAGCTATTCTAAAGGGGTAACACAGGTGGTACCTAAAATAAATGAATTGGCAGAAAAAAATTATAAACTCTGTACATTCTGGAGAATACCCTATCATTGCAGACAGAGATCTGAAAATGTTGGTACCGTTAGTTACCACTTTTAAATGCGAGAGTGGCCTCTCAACTCTGGTAACATTTTAAAAAAGGCAAGAAACCGTCTGAACGTGGAGCATTGTATTATGAGATGCGCGTTAAGTGTAACTGAAGTCTGGACCTAATTATATTAAAAAACAAAAAACTTGCGAATGTACCAATACAAATTTATAGTTTTTTTTTTATTTGAGGGGGGGGGGGGTAAAATCAGTTTCTCTAACAGGCCATAGGGATAACAGCTCTAAAAAGGTTGGGAACCACTGTCCTAGAGACTACTAAGAGTACTTTTATAAGATTTTATAAACAATTGTGGCACCTACTCATTAGGACACGTAGGCGACACATAAGCGTTGGTGAAAATGTTTTAGATTTTGGTGTCATGAGACCATGAGAATAGGCTATTTGACAGTAAGATTTTTTTGCGATTATTTGCTTTAAATGCATAAAATGATGGTTCTTTATGTGATTTACATAAGTTTTAATAAAAATAACAACAGTAAATATATCCAAAGAACACAAAAATATGTTTGGCTTTTTGTTTCTCGCGCCACTTATTCGAAAACGATCCGGATTGGCTTTAGGGCGCATTTTCATTAGTCGTTAACTCGTACGGTATACAGCATGCGGGGAGTCTATGACAACTAATTGACAAATAATGGCGCATTGTCATTGGTCGTGGCATGCATTTCAGAAATCAACCGCACCCCGCATCGACCAATGAAAATGCGCCATAATAATGTCATGATGATGTCAGAGGCGCGTAATGTCGTTTACACAACATATTAAAATAATATATAATTAATAAGGCACGGTCCTTATTAATTATATTATATAATTAATAAGGACCGCTATTACACAGCGATGACACTGCCACTAGTGACGAGAAGCCGAAACTTATGCGAAAATTTTATTGTCAAGCTCAAGTCAAGCTACGGAAAATTATAAGATTTCTTGAGAAATTTAAGTATTTTCAAGAATTGAAATACATTGTTGTATTCCCGGATGTTCTAATACATACAAGAATGAAAAACAATAATAATTATTATATAATGAACAAAAAAGTATGAAATAATTCTTACTCTTAATAGTGCCTTATGTAGAATACTCCTAAACCTCTACTATTTCTGTACACAATCTTCATTATTTTGAAGTCGATACCCGCTAAGAATGGTGAGTTCTTAGACAAAATATTTTTAATTTTAGAGACTGGTACCGACTTCAAAATAATGAAGATTGTGTACAGAAATAGTAGAGGTTTAGGAGTATTCTACATAAGGCACTATTAAGAGTAAGAATTATTTCATACTTTTTTGTTCATTATATAATAATTATTATTGTTTTTTACTCTGGAAGTCGGTTTTAATCTTTCGTTAAAAATAATAATTTCACTCTTTTTAGTAATTTAAGTAATTTATAAGGTTTTCTGTAAATACTAATGTGTTCTACTAAGTGACTTTGGAACCAGGATACACATTTAAGAACCATAAAGTTAATATACCTAGCGCCCTCTCGGAATAGAGAATTGCATATTAGCAACTCCAAGAATATTCTACAGTGATACGAGTATATCTCGTATCACTGTATAATTAATAATATAAGCTTGGCGTTAATCAAGCAATTATAAAATTAATGTTCATGCGCCTATCTCTAAAGGCTCTAAAGTTCTGTTCATTGACTTTCTTTCTATCACAACACTCCTGGAAAGTCATTAGCTCACTATAATGTTCATATAATATTATGCTTAAACAGGTTAAACTACTTAGAACTACGTTAATATAACTATTTATTTTGTCCCAATAATAAGGATTTTCCTACTATTATAGCAAAACAGATTCATTATAGATAATAATTGGCATACATACGACCACGGCTATCCTTTAAACATTTCCATATCCCTATAAACTGTTTTCTTGTTTCGTACTTTTTAGAGCGCGTTTTAGTAGTCGGGTTTTAGTTTTTTAAACTTTATTTTTATATGTGATCGAGTCTGCGGCGCACAAAAGGCGCACAAATGTCGTTCGCGGATTTTTCACAGACTTAACGCACACGACGCACATCTTCGATCATTCTGTCCGCTGAACTGTAGGGACGTAGACGCTATGGAAATCGTGCAAAGATCGCGAAGTATTATTTTGTACTTGAAGTACAGAAAAAGAAGAAAAAATAGAAAATTTTGGGTACGTCCTATAATTTCGGACAGATTATTGAAGGGACAGTTCCATATTAAACATTCAATTCTGAAACAATATCACCTGGGTGCCGCATAATAATTCCATCCGTCTGTCTGTCTGGTCAATGTCTGTCTGTCTGTCTGTCTGCCTGTCTGTCAGTCTGTCTGCCTGCCTGCCTGCCTGTCTGTCTGTCTGTCTGTCTGGTTGTATCTCCAGGCTGTAACTCAAGAACGGACAACGGTAAAAGCTAGAGATATGATATTTTCACAGATTATATCTCTTGCCGCTATAACAATAAATACCTACTAAAAACAAAATAAAATTAATACCGTATTTAAGGAGGGCTCCCATACAATAAATATGATTGGCCTTTTTTGCTCTATATCAATAATGGCAACAGGTAGGTACTTGAATTTTTCACAAAATATTTCATTATATGTGTACTTTAATATTTAATAATAATATTGAAATAAAACAAAAAAATCCTGTACAAAAAACACAATTTATGGCTTAATTTTGCTCTATAATGGAACGGAGCTCTTTATGAGAAGTCGGACTCGGACAGACAGACAGGCAGACTGAGACAGACAGACAACGAAGTATCAGTAATAGGGTCCGGTTTTTACCCTTTGGCCTTTGGGTACGGAACCCTAAAAATCATCAAATTCGCTTCTAAAATCTCTAAAAGATCCATGTTTATTCAAAATATCATTATTAACTTGAAGAAAGTTCACACAACACTGAACTGCATCATTACGAAAAACTGGCAAAAATATAACAGGCGGAAATTTTGGCGATATAACAAAAAAAAAGTTTCGTTATCTGACAAATAAACCTATAACAGCCACATGATCGGGCTGATAAGATATCGGGGATTTTATCTGCTTGATTGGCTTGTCAGACACTTGTGGGACAGAATTTTTTGCACTATCTGTCAAATAAGTTGTTAATAGCCTATTTGACACTTTATCAGGAAGCGGTGAAACAGGCCCTAAGTGTATGTACATTGTACACATATTTTTACACACAATTAATGTACTTAAACCAATTTCGGTTTCGTTGACAGCTCGAGATTGTTGCTCTATTCCGCTAGGTATAATAACTTGATAAAAACTAAACTTACCGTATTTTGTTTTTTCTTTAGACGTCACTGATGTCCAAACTGGAGCTGAATATACATTACAGCACACTTCTTCCCACAATTTTCTTTTCAAATGTCTATTATGATATTCTGCCTTAGAAGTATCATAAATTACTGGTCTGTTTTGTATTTCATGAATTAACATCGTTATACATCGATATTAATGTGGCGCCGTGTTAATTAAATAGATCGCGTACGTTACGTCACTACAAATGCAGATTGTAGACTAAAAGTATGCACCGTCTGCGTTAGCGCGTGTTGAAGCAAACGTTCTATTTTTTTCGCACACTTCTTGTGCGGCGCGGCTCGAAGCGGCGCGATGCGGTCTGTCAGAATTATACGAATTTTTTGTGCGTTGGACTTATTGCGCGTTTAATATATGTAGCAAGGTGCGTTACTGCATATAATTGCATAGGTTCTATTTCCACAGAATAAAAAGTGAGTCACGGATAGTCTGCCGTCTGCGATCTCCCTATGACTCAACTAGAATGCAACAAGTTGCATCAAAAGTAAGGATAATTTGGAGAAGTCCTGCCAGGAATTCAACAAAATAGTCCAGACTGAAATTAGTTAAAAATCGTGACTGACAAAAGTTGTGAAGATGGAATCGATCAAATCGCAGAAGGTTGATGAAATAAAAGCATTTATTTTAGTGAACTTGTTTTATTTTATTATGCCACAAGCATTTTCAGTAATTATAAACGTATTTTTTGCATCTTTATTATTTTAATGCAATATTTATCAAGTTTTTATCTTCTATGCCAATGGCTGCTACTAATTACTTTTTCAGATATTTTCTTAGTTGACTAGATAAGCTTTATACATTTTTATTCACGCTTTCGATCTTTGTTTACGGGTAGAAACCCATCATTCATAATTTACATCATTTTATAGTCTAAAACATAAAAAAAAACGTTTATAAACTAGCTGGGGTCAGAGTGAATACGAAGCCAAAGTCACTCACAAGTTACATCTTTTACTCGCACCGTGTCGCTGCTGTCGAATTACGACGCCCTCTATAGTTTCTGCACGGTCCCTATATTGGTTTACACGCTAGTAACGTCACTTACAAAGCGCGACGCCATATTATTGCTGAATAAAGCGTTTCGGCGGCTTATTTGAATTTTGAATCTTTATTTAAATGTTTCTTACGAAATACGTAATTTAAAATAAAAAAATACTTAAATCGATGAACTTCTTAATCGCAACCAAGTAATTCGAGATATAAATTAAAAATCTGTCAAATACCCTTTCATATTTTTTTCCATGATTTTTTTTATCAAATTTACAGTACTCAGTACTCACTCTGTAGCCGCTTCAATTCTTCCTGCATCTCTGCCGCGGTATCGTCCAGACGCTCGTCCATCCTGTACTTCGACCAAACCTCATTGAAGAGGTCTGTCAAATTATCTTCCAAAAACCTTAAATTACAAAATATAAATGAGACTACTTTTTGACTTTACTCAAACTTCATTCGTAAATGATACCTCCATCAACATTCTACAACGTCTATCCTAGATTATGACTTAACATAAGAAGAAGAGAAAAAGATCCTCTTTTTATGCAGTAAGAATAGTAGCAAGACAAAGAGGGGGATGTAACTAAAAGTTTTTAATAAAAATAAGGATAGCATAGCGAAAGATTTCTGATAATGATTATGTCTTACTTGGCAGTTTTGCCACCTATCAAGTCTCCCCCATCTTTAATAGGTTCTGTTTCCTCTTCAGACTCGGAGTCAGAGATTTCCACCAGCTCCTCATGGTAGTTACCAAAGTCAAACTCCATAAGGGGCTTGAACTCCTGAATACCGGTGATGAGCTCCTAAAATTTTGATAAAAAAGAATTAAAGTGTATAATTACTTTTTTTTATACGCGACTAGTATGGGCTGTGGACAATTGTTAGATCACTCGGCGAAATTGGAGGGGATAAATGGCGCATTATACCAATAACGTACAATATAAGCTACCAAGTATGCCGCTAACGCGCTCACCCGCCCAGCTCACTCCTCCCCCCACTAAAAAACCCAAAAGTCAAAGTGCGCCGCCAAACCTTTATATCTACCATCTTTTAAAAAGTAATTACCCGATTTTTCTGGTATATAATATCGTAGCAGTCCTCGCAAACGTAAGAGCGTTTCTTTTTGTCGCCTTCAAAGAATGCTATGACTCGGGAATCGGCTATTGAATACTGCGCTGAGGGGTAATGTGGACACTTCCTGTTCACACATCTTATTCCACCAACGGTCTTTTCTTCCTCCAAAGGATCTGTAATAAATTATTGTAAATGAAGAATTATCTTACATTGATCTTGCTACTACCTATTAATACAATAGTCACTCAAAATTCAAATACAAATGCACTATAGAATGTTTTGTCCTTGTCAATCAAATACATTTTTCAACTTATTGAACACTAGCTGACGACGCCCGCAACTCCGTTGCGCCAAAACTCGTTTAACGCGCGGGAACCGTACATTTTTCCGGGACAAAAAGTATCCTATGTCCTTTCCCGGACCTCAAAGTATCTCCATACCAAATTTCAACAAAATCGGTTCAGCGGTTTGGGCGTGAAGAGGTAACAGACAGACAGACAGACAGATAGACAGACAGACACACTTTCGCATTTATAATATTAGTATGGATGCACAAAACATTGTATAGCTTATTCATTATTTTTTTTATTAGCAGGGGAGTTAATAAATAAAATTATTATTTTTAACAAAAAATTAAAACCGACTTCCAAGGTAAAAACAATAATAACATCCTTATAATATTAACTAAAAAGTATTAAATAATTTTTCCTATCTAATAGTGCCTTTTTCCGAATTCGGCTAAATCTCAACAGCTATTTCTGTACTCAATCTTCATCATTTTGAAGTCGGTACCAGATACAGCTGAATCTTCCTCTTACAGAATATTTGAAACTTTTGGAACTGGTACCGACTTCAAAATGATGAAGATTGAGTACAGAAATAGCTGTTGAGATTTAGCCGAATTCGGAAAAAGGCACTATTAGATAGAAAAAATTATTTAATACTTTTTAGTTAATATTATAAGGATGTTATTATTGTTTTTACCTTGGAAGTCGGTTTTAATTTTTTGTTAAAAATAATAATTTCACTCTTTTTAGTTACCTAGTAAACCATAGCATTCTACTTATTACAATTTGTTAAGAGTCACACTCACAAAATATCAAGTAAATAATTTTAAACTAAACATTTAAAAAAATCGAAGTGAACACGTGCTAGGTAATTTAAGGGAGAAGATGAATGTAATTTGCATAGTAGCATATGCTGTCAGTTCTTAAAACAGCGCCTAAACCCCCAAACTTGTATCTATAAGGAATCCGGAGTTCTCTTAGTATCTTCGGAACCATGGTATACCTTGGTGCAAAATCTTGCGTTTTGGTAGCATATGCTTAGGATACTTCTCATAAAACTAAAATCACCATATGTTTAGGTCACCATGTTTGGGAACATGGTACCAAATTCAGACTATATCCTATACAACAAAAAAAGAATTTTGAAAATCGGTTCACAAACGGCGGAGTTATCCACGAACAAACATAAAAAAAAAGAACATATATACGGTCGAATTGAGAAACCTTCTCCTTTTTGGAAGTCGGTTAAAAAATAGTCATTTACAATAAATGGAACACAGTGATTAGTCAACATAATATAGTTTTTTTTTTTTGTCTCAAAACCCAATTATAGTATAGCTTTGCAAAGAAGTACCTGTCACAGTTGGTTTCTCCTTTTCTTCATCATCAGAGTCCAAGTTAACTACTTGACCGGAAGACTCCTGAAAATGGTCATAATTTACACTTTTCAACATACAATGTAATGTTTAGTCTTTCTGTCTTTATTATGTTAAAATGGTATAACATTATTATGATCATGAATTATCACTAATCGCAAACATGTTTACTTGGCCCAAAATGTATAAGAGGATCTCATACCTACGGCTAGTGGATATGATGATGCATAATACAATTAAATTCATACCTGCAGTTTCCGTGGCGTTATAGTTTCCTTTTTGCTGTGAGTTGTTTTTATTGACACCTCAGAAGTGTTTATTCTTGCCTAAAACAAATAAAATGAAAATCAACATACAAAGCATAATAAACATTAATTTACAACAAGAACAAAATGGTTTGATGGTTACTTGTATCTATTGCTTATTTTATCCACAGCTAACTTTTTAAACTGAAAACTTTTTTGAAATTGAAAATGAAAGAAGAAATCAAACTGTTATATCCACTTTGTCATTCTTGTGTCGTGAACTGCTGAGGTGACTTTCAACTATTATTAATCAACATCAACTATTGATCCCAGAAACAGACATAAATTATCTTATTTATTTATTTATTTATTTATTTATTTATACTTTTGCACAATGTTGGTACATAGGCGGACTTAATGCCAAATGACATTATCTACCAGTCAACCTTTAGGTGTTCAGAAACAAAATTGTGTAGGTGCCAATAGTGCGAAAAGATGGAAAGAAAATAAATAAAATAAAATGCAATTTCTCACTTAGTAATACGAAACTACTCTAATGATACTATAAGAATATGCCTAATTTAATACAAATTACTTACTATATATACATAAAAATATCATGCTATATATTATAGTATAATATTAAAAATACTAGCACATATAAATATTATAAATAATGTCAATGTGTCGAAGTCCGTCTGGGAGGTAAGTCCGTCTATTGGCAATAACTTCCATATTTGAACGATTAGTTTCATATGACTCAGTGGGTAAAACAATATTGCAGAGTTAGTTTGACCTAAGAAAAAGACATGTCGCTACTACCTGTTACGAAAAAAACGATCTTATATTAGTTTTCATAATACTTACATATATAAAAAAAATACTGTTACCACATGAAATGAATATCATACATCAAAAAAATCTAGTAAATTAAAAATTACCGGTTTCAATGGCGGAGGTTTAGGTAGTCCACTGATAACCGTTTCAGTCTCTTTCATCACTATTTCGCTGGTAGCACCACCCGACGACGAGATCACATCAATATCAGCAGGCATCTTCACCGTCGTCGATTCTGATTCCTGGTCCACCTCACATACTTCTGCAAAAAAGTTATAGATACATAATTTTAGTAGATAGAGGAAAGTCAGTGAGTATATGACAAAAATACTTGTAAGTACTGTCTACTAATGTGTTCAAGAATATTGAAATCATGCAAAAATATTCAAGAACTGTACTTATAATATAATATTGTAAAATTATTATATAGTATGATGAAGGCTGTTCATACATACCTTCATCAGAAGAAGTTGCTTCTAAATAAACACAATCTAGAACATTTTTATTAATTTCTGTTCTCACTATTCTATCCACCATATTTTCATTTGTAACAACTACTTCATCTAAAAATAAAGATTTGTTACAGATTAAAATATTATTATTATTATTTCTTTCTTTATTGATAGTAAGATACTGTAATACTGTATACTACTTCATCTAAAAATAAAGATTTGTTACAGATTAAAATATTATTATTAATATTTCTTTCTTTATTGATAGTAAGATACTGTAATTTGTATGGTGTAGGGATTCATTTTACGCATACGCATTTGTGGGAAACAACAACCAAATACTTAATATAGGGACATGGACACATTGATTTCTTTATAAACTATCTTAAATCTTAAGTATTATTATTTATTAATATTAAACATATTATTATCAATTATGACATTAACAAAATAATAATTAACTTACTATCATCAGCAACTGTGTCATTTGTATCTATTTCTACAACACTTGTGTCGTCCTTATCATTATCCATTTCTGTGTCCGATGTATCTGATAGTTTTACTGTCTCAATGTCCATTGGAACATCTACACTTTCTTCTATTGCCTAAAAAAAGAGTTAATTTGTACAAAAGGTACATGTATTGTAGCTGACAAGTAAGTAAATAGGAGTCAGTGTCACTTTCGCAACCAAGACATGAATCTAGCGATAGCTCTTAAGCATCCAACAAGCTGAAATATACATACAATACAAATACAGCCTAAAACATTACCTCCTTTCTTGTGCAGCACTACAGTATACATCCCATTTTAACTAAGTAAATAATATTTAATATGAGTAACATATTGAGATGTTGCACTTTATTCAATTCAAATGAAACTTACTTTTGTTGCTTCTGTTACAGTATCTTGTTCATTATTGTCTGTATCTTCTTCGGCGTTTTGCACTTCATCTACTGTGGTTATGTCAGTTTCCTCCACTTGTATATCTCCTATATTAGTCTGAAAATCATAAAACTTAAAAAATACATCAAATAATTAAAGTGTCTTTAAGACTTTGAATCCAAACAGAGTCAATAATATGAGACTCTTACATTTTTTTTCTGTAACACTCTTAAAGTTATTTACAGAATATTACCTCTTCAACAACAATTTCATCAACATTAATATCAACTGCATCTGGTTCAGCATTAGGAAAATTCATGCCATCCTCTGAAGCTTCCTTATCACTTGTAGTAGGTGTATCGTCTTTTGATTCTTTAGAGTCAACTTCTGCATTTTGAGCATTTGAATCTTCAGAATTTTCTGCAGTCATCTGATTGCTATTGTCTATAAAATTTTGATGAGATGTATAATTATTGTATTAAATAGAAATAAGCAGCAGAGAAAGATCTTCTTGGAATATTATTAGTAAGGAAAATGCATACATTATACGTGGAAGAGCCATGCTTCGGCACGAATGGGCCGGCTCGACCGGAGAAATACCACGTTCTCACAGAAAACTGGCGTGAAACAGCGCTTGCGCTGTGTTTCGCCGAGTGAGTGAGTTTACCGGAGGCCCAATCCCCTACCCTATTCCCTTCCCTTCCCATCCCTACCCTCCCCTATTACCATATTCCCTCTTAAAAGGCCGGCAACGCACCTGCAGCTCTTCTGATGCTGTGAGTGTCCATAGGCGACGGAAGTTGCTTTCCATCAGGTGACCCGTTTGCTCGTTTATTGCATAAAAAAAAGATTAGCATTTAATTTAGGAATTCATTAATTTAAATGTCTTACCATCATCAACATCAGAATCATCGTCTTCATCACCATCTCCATCATCATCTTGTTCTTCTTCTTGTTCATCATCATCCATTACTCTTGATGATTCAGCTAGCAAACCTAGGCTATCAGACATTTCTTCTACGTCTGGATTTTGGTGCATGTTATCTAAAGTGTTGCCTTCACTCGAGTTTGATACTGATTGCTGTGGTTCTTTTTCTGCTATATCATCACACCTACTTTCTGATAGGTCTTGGTTACCATCCGTTTCTTCTTGAATTCCAGATTGTTTTTCTTCCGTATCTTTTAGAATAACAGAAGAACCATTTTCGTATTTGTTGTTCTTTTCAGTTTGAACATCACAGAATGGTGATGAATTTTCTCCAGGAATAGGTTCATCATTTACTTCAACATTGGAGGTATTTAGTTGGTTCTGTTGTTCTAGTTGATTATTTGATGATATTTCAGATGGTTCATTAGTACCTTCTGAAGTGGAACAAACATTTTGGGAATCATCATTCTTGTCTATTTCCATAGATATAGATTTATCAGATTCCTTCTCAGCAGACTGTCTGCTGCTTTTGTCTTTTTCTTCTAGTGTACCTGTTTCCACATCTGGAGACATTACAAGACTTGCTATTTGTTCTTGACCGAAATCGTCACTTTCATCACTGAATTCATCAAAGTCTTGAGTTGGGATTTCTAACATAACATCTGGTTTGTTTAATCCATGTGCTTTTGTGGGCAAAAATGAAGAGCTTGATGTATCAAGAGGACTTTTAACAATTTTTTTTTGTGCATTAGTGTTATCAAGTTCTGACACTTCCATTGAATCAATTTTTTGTAATATTTTTTCACTAATATTTTGACTAGGATCCTCATCATCATCGTCTTCCCATACAAGCTTAAATGTATCATCCCCATTATTATCATATCGTAAACTACTTTCCAGATCTACGCCAGGTGTTTTAGTACTGCTAGTTTCTGGTTTTGAATCAACTAAAATATCTTCTTTATCTTTTTCTGTATCACTTGATGGTTTTGTCCTAATATTATCACTATCATCATAATCATCCATTTTCAATTCTGTACCTGACTCAGGCTTATCGGCACCATCAGTAACTTGAACAGAATCATCATTGGCTTTACATACAATAATTTGTTCTTGTTTAGTGTTTGGTAATACATCCACATCCATTTCATTGCATACATCACCCTGCTCTTGTCGTGATGTTTTGTCATCTAAATCTGTTTTTTCTGTTGCAGTTTCATCTTTACCTTCTGTAACTTCTATTGTAATTGAAATTTGATTGTTGATGAAATCAGAAGATGGTTCTATTAATGTGTCAAGTATAATGTCTGATTTACTGCCTGGTCTCTGATCGGACTCTGTTTTATCAGTTGTGTTGGTATCATGACTTTCAACACCATCCTTTGTTGCATTATCACACTCTTTATTCTGAATTGATATAATATTATTAACAGAGTGTTCTTCTATCGACTGCATTGCAATATCGTCCTGCTCTTGTTGTGATGTTTTGTCATCTAAAACTTGTTTTTCTATTGCAGTTTCATCTTTACCTTCTGCAACTTCTATTGTATTTGAAATTTTATTGTTGATGGAATCAAAAGATGGTTCTATTAATGTGTCAAGTATGATGTCTGATTTACTGCCTGGTCTCTGATCGGACTCTGTTTTTTCAGTTGTGTTAGTATCATGACTTTCAACACCACCTTTTGTTGTATTATCACATTCTTTATTCTGAATTGATATAATATTATTATCAGAGTGTTCTTCTATCGACTGCATTGCAATATCGTCCTGCTCTTGTTGTGATGTTTTGTCATCTAAAACTGGTTTTTCTATTGCAATATCATCTTTACCTTCTGTAACTTCTATTGTATTTGAAATTTTATTGTTGATGGAATGAGAAGATGGTTCTATTAATGTGTCAAGTATGATGTCTGATTTACTGCCTGGTCTCTGATCGGACTCTGTTTTTTCAGTTGTGTTGGTATCATGACTTTCAACACCACCCTTTGTTGCATTATCGCACTCTTTATTCTGAATTGATATAATATTATTAACAGAGTGTTCTTCTATCGACTGCATTGCAATATCGTCCTGCTCTTGTTGTGATGTTTTGTCATCTAAAACTTGTTTTTCTATTGCAGTTTCATCTTTACCTTCTGCAACTTCTATTGTATTTGAAATTTTATTGTTGATGGAATCAAAAGATGGTTCTATTAATGTGTCAAGTATGATGTCTGATTTACTGCCTGGTCTCTGATCGGACTCTGTTTTTTCAGTTGTGTTAGTATCATGACTTTCAACACCACCTTTTGTTGTATTATCACATTCTTTAGTCTGAATTGATATAATATTATTATCAGAGTGTTCTTCTATCGACTGCATTGCAATATCGTCCTGCTCTTGTTGTGATGTTTTGTCATCTAAAACTGGTTTTTCTTTTGCAATATCATCTTTACCTTCTGTAACTTCTATTGTATTTGAAATTTTATTGTTGATGGAATGAGAAGATGGTTCTATTAATGTGTCAAGTATGATGTCTGATTTACTGCCTGGTCTCTGATCGGACTCTGTTTTTTCAGTTGTGTTGGTATCATGACTTTCAACACCACTCTTTGTTGCATTATCGCACTCTTTATTCTGAATTGATATAATATTATTATCAGAGTGTTCTTCTATCGACTGCATTGCAATATCGTCACTTATAGATTTAGGATCAGAATTTGAAGACAAATGTGTGGTTGATGTTGGTTGGTCTTCAAGGTGTGTTGCAACTGCATTCTCAACATTTAGAGCCTCATCACACAATTCTTCAGTCGTGTTTTCGTCGCTTTTAGAACTCATTATTCAATATTATTAAAATTGTTTAGTCAACGTTGCTCAACGTGCCTAAACTTTTGTTTCTAATATGATATAATAAGTAATAACTTAAAGATGCAAACTATACACACGGCACTAGTTACAACTTTATTTTCCGATTATAATTGAAAGAACCTGGGCAAAACAAATTCTTGTTTTTACTTTTGTCTTTTTGAACCAAAAATGGCGTTTTCTGCGGCTTTGTCCTTCGGGCTGTCATTTTCAGGGCTGCCAATGCTAATTATCAGATTTCCCCAAAAATCATGGTCAAATTCCCCAAATTGGGGACAAAAATTTGCTGATTCCCCACAAATTCCCCACACATGTTATTTTTTTACAAACGAATCATAATTCTACTACTGAGTATAATTCGCATTAGTTGTTTGAGTTTTTTTAGTAATATTATTATTAAAATTAATAGAAACTCAAACAGTTATCAATGATCAATAAGTTTTATTTTATTTGTTTCACGCTACTTTCTTTATTTTTTCATACAAGAACCTTTAACTGAAAAAAACATTACAAACAAAGAATAGTACCTACTAAGCAAAATTTGTCAAACCGTTCACACGTGTGACCTTATGCTGTGATCAATGGAAATAGCGATTCATTTATATAAACAGATTGTTGAAATAATACCTCTATAATATTATTTAAAATATTCTTTGCTATATTTTGTGGAAAGCATTTACCCTTCAAGGGTTTAATCTGACACTGCCCCCCAGTTTTTAATTCTTTCTCTTGCAGCCAGAAATTGTACAAAGCCAGCGCATTATAATATGAGGGCACCAGACATCAAACGTTTAAGAACAGGAAAAAGCAAATCACCTGAACAAGCAATATTGTCAACCTACTGCGATCAATCGATTTTAATTGTGTCAATGTAGAATGATGAAATATTTGCTAATTATTGAAAAAGATGTCAAAATGTTAAAATCCCCGCAATTTCCCCACATAATGCCAATCCCCAATGAATCCCCAATCAACTTGAAATTCCCCGCAATTTGGGGAATTCCCCACAAATCGGCAACGCTGGTCATTTTGTCATAGACACAGAATATTTTTTTAATTATGAGTAAGAGCATTAGCCTTTGGGCTTCAACCAAGAAACAAGGTTTCAACTTTCAACCTTTGAGTATCAGTAACAGTAGTAAGTACTGTTATTGATACTCAAAGGTTTCAAGTTTCAACACTTTCAAGTTTCAACTTTCAAACAATTACCTAGCTAGGTTCCAAGTTTCCCTGCCCTGCTGATTTCCAAAACTGCGAGAAAATGGCTGCAGTGCGTAACTAACAAAGACCTTTAAATAAATGGTGATTGGTGACTACTGACTAGAGCAGCTACAGCTCGACAAGGCTTTAATGCCCGCTCCACACTCTCGCGAGATATTCGTGAATCGTGATTCGTGAGAACAAGTGAGAATCTCGTAAGATTCTCATATTCTTCCGTAATTATCCCGAGAGTGTAGAGAGGGCATCTTGAAGGTTCTCTGAAGATTCTCACGAATACCTCGTGACTAGTGACTAACTAACTACTCTCGATCTCTGCAAAGTGCAAATTATATTCGTACTATCCCCAAAGTCAAAAACATTGTGGCCAAGTCAATGCAATGTTCGTTAAATTACTAAAAAAACTACTGTCAAGAATTGAGTGAAAACTGAAATGACAGTAGAAAACATAGAAATGGCTGTATGGGCAACGCTCCCTTTGCCTGTCCGACTGGGACGAATTAAAAAAAATAAATGAAATGACAGTTCACGTCATAGATTGATTGATCATCATTGATCATATGATACGTAGGTAGTATCCCCTTAGTAGTCTGAGATCATATGTCATTTATCAAAGTCATTTAACAGCATCGTCTTTTCTTGATCTTTGTAAATTTTCTCAAAATCAAAATTAAATAATACCTATCTTTTATCGAAAGGGACGGAAGTTAGCGTGCATTTAAGCGAGAGTTCCAAAACGTTTTTAAACTGAACTGATGAAAATATCGATCGTGTTTATAAAATTATTCCAAAATCTCGAGTAGGTATCTACCTACCTAGCATTTCCCTGATTCTAGGAATCATTTGACGACTTTATTTATAATACATTAATTATATTATTACTTGTTGACCTTTGTGCTATAAGAAATTAAAGTGTGTTGGTCACTATCAGCCAATGACATAAGAAACAGCTTTGCTATCAGCTAATAGGCAGTGTATATACTAATAGCTTTAAGATGAACCAAAGCTACTTTTCCCCTCGCTTGTTGGCCGGTGCAGCTATTGTTGGTCTAGTTGGTGCCGCCGGAGTGTTTATTTATGAACAGGTTTATGCTGAAAAAAGAAGAGCCATGCTAGGTATAATATAATATTATGTTTTCCTATATCTTCAACATAATAGCAAATAAGGTACCTAATGTATGTAAAATCTAAAACTTCTTGTGATAACTCATACATGTATTTACACTTCCTGGTATGATCTTATATTCATTATTCAAGTAAAACATTTTACTGCGCAAAGTTGTAATAATTTTATTGCTATTACAGTTAGTGAAGTCGCTAGGCTGGATAGACAATTGGCTTCCTTGCAAACTGAATTGGTAGCTCTAAGGGATCTGCAGAGAGAGACGTAAGTACCATGTTCGTTTTTTAATCTCTTTACACATTGAAATCAATAAATCTAAGCATTTCTGCTTTTTTAACACTTATGTAAAGCCTTTAACTTACATAATCATAATCTTCACACAGCACACTCTAATAGCCAGTGTCAACTATGTTGTCATCCTATGTAAATATAACAACTTGTATTAGAACAGTGTTTCTAAACTTATATTGATCATGACCTTAAACATTGTCTCTTGCTTCAACATAACAAAACAGAAAAGGAATATAAAGATAGTAATTTGATCTCTTTGGCTAGTTTTCTAATATCATTTTATCCATCAAGCCCCGTAAGGCCCATATGGGCCGTGATAACAAAAGATTCCCAGGAATTTGTGATCGACAGATTAAAAATATATTTTCAGTAAAATGACCAATCGTGCTAACACTTCTGCTGTATCAAAAAATCGTGATTTGGGTGAACATGGGTATGATTTGTATGAATTTGAAAATGCATACTATATTGCATGTATAAACTAATATTAATTGTGCTTGAGTGTGGGTTTTGCAACAAATGCATAAAGTTTTGTTAAACTAACAATTTAAATAGTTTTGCCCTATATGTTTTCTAACATGAATTTCTTCCGTCTAAAAGACTCATAATTCATACTAAATAGCTTCCGTTCAGTTCTTAATAATATTTGTTTGTGATGTCAATTTTTACTTTATGATTAAAGTTATTTTAAAACCAAATAATATTTAAATACTAAAACATTTAATAAAAGGCTGATCTTTTAAATAACAATTTTATTAAAGTCCTCTGGGAAGCCCTGTGAAAAAGGGTATCTGTTCTTTGAAATATATGGATAAATAAGTAAAAAATCACACTTGAATGTCAAAAACCATTATTGTTATTCAGAGATCGTTTTCCAAAATTATTGCTCAGGTTTTCTGCGGTCATAGACGCATTCATATTTCACTAACAGCTTCTAAACTTGTCTAAGTTATAATAACTATTTCTGTACTAACTACATGTACTATAACTAACAGTACGCATAACAATAATAGAGACTTGTGAGTTGAAATTTGATGACAGAGACAAGACAAGACAACTTAATGATGCCTGCAGCCTGAATAAACTAACTAGCTATCAAAAACTTTTAAAGGCTTGTCTAGCAATGATCTTATTGCAAATAATTTTGAAAAAAATTTACAGGATAGCTCGAAGGCCACTGCGGAAGGCACGCGTACGTCGCGAGGTGGCGCCCGCGGGCGACGCCACAGACTCAGAATACTTCACAGACTGCCAGTCTTTGTTGGGCAAGTTAACATTACTATTTATACATAGTTTACCAGCTCCGACTAGGGTTGCCAGATTGCTAGATCGAAAAGCCGGACAAAGCAGTCAGCTTAGCCGGACATTGGTACAAAAAAGCCCGAACCTTGCTATTGAGTACCTAGAATCTAAACCTTAGTATAGCAATACGTTCGGTAGCGCGTACAGATTTTCTGTTTTATTAAAACAATATAACATCTAAAAACAATAATTTAACTCTACAATTTTATATCTCATATTTTAGGTGTCCGTCAACGGTCTAAAATTTGTAGGACTTTATATTAAAAAGTTATAGATCCTTGGCCCTACAAAAGCCGGACTCCCTTTGATTTTGGCCGGATACGCAAGCGAAAAGCCTGACTGTCCGGCTTTATCCGGACGCCTGGCAACACTAGCTCCGACGAATATAGTCGAGGCGGCCCGTATGTTAACCTCTGATTCAGTTTTCACATACTGAAAGCATTTATATTCTGTTTAAAGCAGGGGTTCCCAAATTTATTTTGTCTACTGCCCACTTTGAGAACAAATTATGTTTTAGCGCCCCTATTGTTTCAATTTAAAATGCATTCAGATGAAATAAATCACCTCCCAAGCCTCTACACAACGCCTCAATTTTTTTTCTGGGTCCTACTCCCACCCCACATCATCGCTCTTTAGACCTTCAGTGCCCACAAGGGGGTGTTATCACCCACTTTGGGAAAGGCTGGTTTAAAGTAACACACACAAAAAGGGTTCCTGACTGCTTTCTACTTGAATAATTTTGCTTAAGTATTCCATAATATAATTTCATACACTTTAACGATTTAAAAAAATGTTTTATATTTAAGAGATTAAATATCCATTTGCTATTGCTTCAGGCACAGATATTGAAATGGACAGTGAAGAATTCTACGACGTGCCTTCCGACGAAGATGACTCTACACTGCGGGAGTCTGTGAGCAATGGAATAACTGCTGTCGACGACCTTGACGTGAGTAACTATTCTTATAAAAAACTTTAGTAGTCGAGACTTCAGAACGGTACTGCAAAGCAGAAAAAGTTTTATAATATAAGTAATAAAACTACCTGCAGCATATCAAACTAACAACTAAATTAAAGAGACTATAATCATTAATAATACATTGTTGTTTGTAGCATGTCTGTAAAATTATTATTAAAGAGATGGCTTTTTTACCCATGGTCTACTAAAACTTAATTTTTTAATTATTCTGATAACCAGCCCTTGCAAATAGGAGTATAAATTTAATTATAACAATAATATTATTATTTATAATAATAAACTTCTAACTTAGCTAATTATCTTTTCAAAAGGAAGACAGCCTAGGTCTTAAACACTTTCTAAACAAGTCTTTGTATCTTTTTCAGGAATCAACAGAAAAAAAGATTGAAGACACAAAAGCGAAAGTCAACAGCACATAGCTGTATGCAGACCAATATACCAGGGCACTTGTCAAGTCTGATATATAGAATTGGGATTATGGTAAGGAACGGACATAATATTAGATGTATGAAAATGTATTCATGAGTTATTGACATATTTTTTATATATGACGCTAGAAGTATCTAATATTCACTCTGATGCTAATGGTCGATTTACACGGGTGACTAAAGCCGCACGATTTACGCCGCACGGCGAAAATCGACCCGTCTAAACGGCCAATGGCCGCATGTGGCTGGTGACTAAAGTCGACCGTGCAAACGCTCAGTCGCAAGCGATCGCTTGCTGCAAATTGATAGTTTGTCGGCACTAGTCACAGGCGATTTTTGTAGAATGTGTAAATGGGGTGGCGATTCGACTTGGACAGGCGATTCGACTGGTGACTTGCCGGGCGACTAAAATCGACCCGTTAGTCACCCGTGTAAATCGACCATAAGTCATTACCAAAGAGTGGTTCATAATAAGACCCGATATTTTAAAACAGTAAAAGTGTAGGTAGCGCCCAATTTTTAGAAAGATCATGAGTATTTCCATTTAATCTCTTTGGTGGGGCGAAGTGGGTAGAACACGGTATTGGTAGAAAGGTACATTTGTGAAATTTTAAATTGCCCCTTTCAGTTTCGCCGATCGATCCTAAATAGTAAATTTGTGCGCAGCCTACACACCATTTTGTACTCACTCAGCAATGACGAATAAGAATTTTTGACGTGAACAACAATGCAATGAATTAGTTATAATTATAATCTAAAACATACTATTATAACTGAGCTAGTATAAGCGCGAGTTATCTAATACGTTAATGTTATAATCAATATTATAGTATATTATTATGGCTAAGTGAAAAAAAAACTATTTTAGGTTGGTCATACTCGAGCCGTCCATTAATTAATTTAAATGGCGAGTTCCGCAGTCCAATATCGATTCGTGAATAGTTGAAACGGCGTCCATTTAATATGGAAACCTCTTTCATTAGGAATGCGTAGCATGCAGCCATTCTTAAGACCGGGCTGCCAAAATTATCAAAACACGCTAGCCCCGCCTACATACACCGCTATCCTCCAATCGTGATATAATGATTCCATGAATTGGCCCGCATGAATTGTACTTTGAGCCGCAGCTAGTCGTGAACAATATCGCGTAACAAGTGTTGCCGCATTATAGCACGAAAGTAAAGATCGTAAGTCCCAAAACAGTTTTTTGATGATTACTTAAAAACTAAATACAATACTAATATTTCCTTTAGCTATGATTTTACAAAGTGTATGATTGTAGCAGTGCAAGTTATTTAATGATAGAACTGAAAAGCCCAGAAATATTCATAATTTCGAAAAATAAAACTATCGAGTCAAAATAAGTGAATCGTGTTTTCCGTTAGGCTAGTATCAGATAAATATGCAATGATTAAATAAATCTCAATTTCATTTAAGTCAATCGTCTTCCGGGATCGTAATACTTATTAGAAAACAGCAAAATTTGACAGCTCGCTCTTAATAGACGGCTCTAGTAAGGCAATAGGTACATCAAAGAAAAATAAAAACTAAAGCAGGTGGAACTATTCCAGAAAGAAATGCGTTCTGAGATACTAACGCCCCCATAATGTTATGTAGACGAACGAATCCCGTGATTGTATAAATTATACATTTTAATGTTTTTTCCAAACGCTTGGAATAAATAATTTTACTAAACATCCGTTCGGAAAATGACAGCATTACTAATGATTATTGATCAAGTAATAATTAAATCCAATTAATGGAAAAAGTAGTAAGAATGTCCATTATTTATAATAATAATTAATTATTCTCGAAATATTCTATTAATTTTATATTTATTCTATTGTTATAGTAGTAGGATACATTTATTATGTAATTACAAGTAATTTAATAACAGTAATTTCCAGAAGTTAATCTTTATTGATAACATAACAGTGACATTCCAGTCCATGGTTAACAAATTATGATATAACCTGAAGAATAATAATAAAAAAGTAATATTATTAACAATGTCTGTAAGTCTAGTCCTAGTTATTTATTGAGTGTAAAAATATGAATTCTCAACTCAATTGGTTCTTCCAACGATATTAACGAATTTAAACTGCTCAAAAAGTTCTTAGAAATTGTTTCATTAGTTTCCTGTTGTATTTTGTTAACAACATGGCCGTTCTGTACATAACTTAAATGAAGTTCGCATGAGTCGTATTATGAAGTTTGAAGGTCATTTATTTAACAATAATAATATTATCCCTTTTTACTGATCTAAAGAATCGCATATAAATTTCACCATAGAAATACTTTTGTATTTTATGTAATGCATTTAGCAATGGCGTCATAAAGCCGCTAGATTTCGACACTGCATTCAATATCATGGTACAGTGCTTAAAGGGATTATGGCCGAATTTAAGAGGTTTCTTGCCTGGAGTTGATCCATTCTCCAGCGCTTTGGATCGGGTATAAACATTAATAAATAATAACCAATCAATAATGCAGTGGAATAGATAATAATATTATGTAGGTATATATAAAAAGATACTGCTGTCAAAAAGCAAAGAAGATATATAAACTACATAACATCAAAAAGCTTCAAGCCCGTCACAGACTTAGCTATAATATATATTAATATTTTTATAGCTAGGCATATTACTATATTATTTTCTATACTAAATCCACATGTCACAGAAATATATATTATAGCTGAGTGTGCGGTCACGCGAAAATTTGTATAGAAAATATATAGTAATATGCCTAGCTATAAAAATATTAATATATATTATAGCTAAGTCTGTGACGGGCTTCAGGAACCGTACATTGGCTTAAAATATATTTTAAGGATTTTTACCAGCTCTAGTTGCTACTTGCTAGTATATAAAGATAGTCTCTAAGATGTCTATCTTAAATACAAAGGAACTCCTGTTACAAATTTTATATCAATGAGTAAGGTCCTTTCCACACGACGTATTTTTTGCGCACTGACGATGCGCTCGTCTTCTGCGCGTTTCATCGCGTTTTGGCAGATATAAAGTTTAAATTTTAGGCTTCCTTCCGTTTACTGAGCGTTCAACTTGCGTTTGTATCGATACAAACGAGCGTAAAAAAACGTCGTGTAGAAGGGCCCTAAAAAGTTAGATAACATAAGAGTTAAGACATATTTTAGGCCCTTCAGCTACTAGCTTTCGGAAAATAAACAGATAAGCGGATAAGCGGCCTTATCATAAGTTCTAATTTTTTTGCTCATACTGCTATCTATTCGTGTGCTCTATATTTTTTATTTATACTGAGATTAAGTATCAAAGAATTTGACCTCAAACTATGTTCCAATATTTACTCTGTCGGCAATGGTGCCTACTAAAATATTACATTACATTTTTTTGTTTGAATTACACTGTAGGTACCTCTTGGTATTTTTTTTGTCAGTAACGTTATATTAGTTCTACAACACGTAGAACTAATATAACATACAAAAATGAGGTGCCTGGTTAACTTCTGCGTGTTATAATGAAGGGTTTCTTGGGTGCTAGCGAGTCAACGAGCCGCTTAAAATTCTTTTAGCAGTAAGCCAGATTTTTGGTTATTCGGTTTGAATTTTTTGCACTAATAATTACTAGTCTCAAGACACTCAAAGTTTTGCAAAAAAATTAAGTAAAATATTACTAGATTATGAATAGGAATCGTTTGAATGGGAATGGGATATGTTTTGTAGGGACGAAAATATACTTGTTTTGACATATTCCTCCATTTTTGTGTCGATCTATTGAGTAGCGAATTTTTATACGTGTAGAGAATGTTATCACTGGGATGGTTTTTGTTGAATAAAATATTGAATATTCGTGTTGGTTTTTTTATTCGACTTATTCATTGTTATCTATTTTAGGTAGATATAACGATTCAAATTTGAATGGTTCCTAAATATATTATCGTGATCTGAAAAAGTGTTATCTCACGAGAAAAATTTACGACTTAGTTTAGTTTTAAGATCTTCCATGAGCACATGTTATCACTCGACCATGTCTCTACCATACATAAATTTTACTTTGTGGCTCAAAGGACCATAAAAGTCCTGCTATATCTAACTGGGCAAATAATGCATTGAATCCTCTTTAATCATTTACTTCCAAAGCATAAAAAACAATTTCGTTCGCGTTCTATATTATATTAGAATGATTTTTTAAGCCTTTAGTGTTAAAAGTCTAAAGTTTTTATGCTGTTTACAGCTTTCGATAAGCCAGAAAGGTAGAAGGGGTATCTATTATTATTATTAGTGGTTTTGATAACTGGAATATTCCAGTACAATAACGATAGCGAACAATGTCAATGAAATTCCTAACAGCTGATTGTATGATAACCTTAGTTATGACGCTCGAGTCGCCTGAGTTTCAGGAAGTTCGAGGGATCATCGCTGCGTAGATCATAAACACTATCGAACATAATATAATGGACTATTACCGGCTGTATTAGCAGTTAACTTATGACCCTTTTCTATAATGATTTGTTATCTTTCATAATTAATTTATCTACTGTTATGTAAATATTTTTAACCCTTTACTAGAAAATACATTAAAAATATTTGACTGTAAAAAATATAGTAATATTACTAGTGATAACGAAGATAGTACGTATATTGTTATTTATTTTCGTTTACTTTGGTTTTATTAAAGCAGATAAGAAATTAGCTGTTAATTACGGTTATCTTTAAAATAAGAGCCTAGGTCAACAACTTAACAAAATTATACTTTCAATGCAGTATCTCAAATTTTTGCATGAAGAAGTAATAAACATACATCACTGTGGCAAGTTAGGTATACTCGCATGTAACAGTCGCTAAACTTTCGACCATAAATTATAGTGCGATGTGATCGACCTACGTAAAAATGCTTATTAGATCGTTCAGAAACTACAGGATGAAAAGGATTACATAAGTATTAAATCTAATGAGGGCTTGCCATGGGTAAATACGCAACCTAGCGCTCAACTTTAAGATAGTAAACGTACATTTTGTACCTAACTGCTGCTATCATTTATATTCTATCGCTTGTGTGGAGATGTCTTGTGTTACTACTTATTTTAAACACAATATGTAGTTAGCTGGGAATTTAAAGTAGAGACTCAAGTTATCCTAGCTTTACATTAACACATTCTTTATCATATTTATAAGCCATGACGTGGAAGTGTGTGTGTATTTCACTGTTAGGTTTGTGTGCGGTGGAGTCAAGATTTTTCGCGAATGACACAGAGTTGGGAACGATACAGGGTATGGAGGCTGATGATGGAGACTATGTGATGTTCCTCGGCATACCTTATGCAAAGGTTAATGCCAGCAACCCGTTTGGTGTAAGTATGTTTTTTGTTATACAAAGGTAAATTATCTCTTTCTTATTCATACTAATATTATAAATGCGAAATGTGTGTCTGTCTGTCCGTCTGTCTGTCTGTTTGTTACCTCATCACAGTTCACGCCCAAACCGCTGAACCGGTTTACAGAAAACCATATTATTATAAGTTATGAGCAAGTTTTTTTGTTAGGGCATAATGGGGGGAATATGTCAGTAAAGTACTTTAATATATTTCCACTATCCGACCTTAAGTAGGTTGGAGGTAAAATTCTCAAACTCTGGTGGTGGATGGCTAATGGCTAGGTTGGAAGATAGGAATAAGTCAATTTTGCCGTCCTGAAATAATTTCGCCGCTCTGGGCAAATGCCCGGCTCGCCGCTCGCCCGGCCCCCCTTAGATCGGGCCCCGGATCCAAAAAATTGGTGCAAGCTATTGATATTAAATCAAGGAGTTGTTCATCAGTAAGACGAGACCGAAATTTATTTTTAACGAAGTTCATCTTCGACAAAGCTTTGTCCGCGACCGCATATATATCTAATGGGTCGGCGCGGGCGGTCCGGATGCGAACCGCGGTCCGCCATTTGACCTAAGTCTTGTATGCCCATAGTGCTTACCTTACTAACTTAATAAGATGCAAAGTTATAGAGAATGGTTTTATAGTTGATTTTAATTGTTCTGTTACAGGCTTCGATACCCTATCCAAAATACGGCAATGTCTTCAAAGCTTTCGATGGAACCATAGTCTGTCCACAGATTGATGAATTCAGTAACATGTACGCCGGGACACTAGACTGTCTCCGTCTCAACGTTTACGTACCCAACACAGGGAGTCTGAACAAGGCTGTCGTAATTTACATTCACGGGGGCGCCTTTCGACAAGGAAACGGAGGGAAATATGTACTCGGCCCAGAGTATATAGCACGGCACGATGTGATCGTGGTGACGTTTAATTACAGACTCGGCCCTTACGGTTTTCTGTGCACGAACTCGCCTGAATTACCGGGAAATCAGGGCATAAAGGATCAGTACATGGCAATGAAATGGGTGAAGAATAATATCCACGCATTCGGTGGAAGTCCCCAGCGTATTACACTGATGGGTCACAGTGCCGGTAGCATGTGCGTAGACATGCATCTGCTGGCAAAGCAGCCGCGACTGTATCAGCAAGCTATCCTTCAAAGTGGAGCTGCTACGACCCCCGGTCAGCTGATGTACCCCGATGACGCGCCGACGCTGGGGGTAGCTCGATCTCTCGGACTTAACGCTACCGACGTGTCTAAGGCCGTAGCTTCATTAGCAAGCACCGACCCTAAATCAGTCATCTCCGCCTCGATGTCCAACGAGTACACATTTTGTGTTGAAAAAGAGCACAAAAATGTTTTCCGCTACATCACCGAACATCCCGAAAAATCTAAAGCTTCTAATGTCGATGGCTTGAATATTTTAAGCGGTGTCACCGATAACGAATTTTTGTTTGCGTTATACGGAAGCGCAGGAATAGGAAAATTTAATAATT
This sequence comes from Polyommatus iphigenia, assembly GCA_963422495.1. NCBI lineage: Eukaryota > Metazoa > Arthropoda > Insecta > Lepidoptera > Lycaenidae > Polyommatus > Polyommatus iphigenia. The sequence goes on from OY730184.1 coordinate 8,546,380, forward strand.
CGAACGTATTTCGCCAGAATTTGGAACATGTGTTCGATTTAGAAAACATTGAAGAAGTGGCAACGATAGTTCAACATTTTTATCTTGGAGACGGTCAAAACGATTTTACAAACAGATACAAAGTAGTCGACTATCTCTCGGATTGTTTGTTTTTATATCCCATGCAGAGAGCATTAAATAAGTACAGCCAACATAAAAATGCTACCGTTTACTTTTATGTGTTTTCATACGATGGGAACAGAAACTTCTTTAAGAGCATGTACAATGTAACCGAGAACGGTGTCGCCCATGCTGACGAACTCGGCTATCTGTTCCATGGCGAAATTATGAAAACAGTACCAACGGCTCAAGACGTAACCATGGTCGACAAAATATCAATGCTATGGACGAACTTCATTAAATACGGGTAAGACCTTACTACTCAAAAGAGTAAGTATTTTTTTTAAGAGCCTATGCTGTCCCACTGCTGGGCAAAGGTCTCCCCCAAAGTCTTCCAATCCTCTCGATCCAACGCAGCCGTAGGCCAACCTGGCTCGTATTTGTCTAGGTCATCGCGCCATCTTTTTCGAGGCCGGCCACGGCGGCGTTGTCCATCGTCTGGTACCCATTCTTTGGTGATCTTTGCTCAGCGGTCCGGATGCATGCGGCTTGTATGGCCCGCCCAGTCCCATTTTAGCTTGGCAGCTTTTATGCCGACGTCGGCAATAGGTACCAGTTTTGGAGCGCAGTGTGCTATTTCTTATTCGGTCTGCTAGTTTGACCCCTAAAAGGCTGCGCTCCATCGCTCTTTGGCAAACCCCGAGCTGGGACCGTTGCGACTCGGTCAATGACCAGGTCTGAGCGCCGTAAGTTAGGATGGGCAAAATACACTACAATGGCATAATACAATGGCAGTTATAGTACCTATATTTTCAGCAAGTAGTAACTATTAATAAATCTGACAATAAAACGACTGTAAAATATTTTTATATTGTCCGTTTGTTTTAATTTTAGAAACCCGACGCCTGAAACAAATGGCCTAATACCTGTGATGTGGCCGCCAATGGTCGGGACAAATGGTAGTTTGCGGGGACTACAAATCGACAAGCATTTAAAGGTCATATCGCGACCTTTTCATTCTCGAATGGCATTTTGGGAATTGTTATACAACACCTACGAGGGCAGACTTAAAACCGCATTATCTACGAACTCATCAACAAGCATTATAACTTATAATAGCTTTTTGTACATTGTTCTAAATGTTATATATATAACGTGTATTTCATAATCTACGAGCTAAAGTATTTTATTTTATAATTTAGATATAAATTGCCAGATATACGAATGTAATTATTAGGGATCATTCAACAGTTACGTGAATAAGTATTACGTGAAAATAAGAAATATTTAAAATATTTTTTTACTTTTATTTTTTTATCCCGATACGTAATGCAAAAGACGCGAGTCATTGATATCAAATGTAGCGCGCTTAATAACATAAGGTCGTACGACCATACTGTACGGTCGCGGCAGTTTTTAACCTTATGCTCTTTCCAACCTATCAAGAACCATGACATTCAACTCTCTCAAGTAACTCAGAACTTTGACCTATGATTTCTTACCTAGGCTAATTTAATCCTTCGATCGCGGATTCTTGGAAATGCTATTGTATTCTAGAGTTGTCTCGATCATCGGTACTCGTATGGGCCTTAATGGGTTACAACTTTAATCCTAACTCATGTACAAAACTGTAAGTAACTTTCTGAGCATGAGTAACAACTTATTTATCGATTAGTTAAAAAGTTATTCGTAAGGAACTTTAGAGGACCGGTTGGTCTCTCTAAGAGTTCACTAGAGGTCGGAGGAGTAAAGAGTAAAACTCGATTTACTGTGGTGAACTGGAGTGATTTATTTACAAAAATGCGCTGCTTATATACAAAAAAATGAGTTAATTATTATTATTACAAATCTGTACAAAGGTAAAAAGGTTGTTTGTGATTGGTTAACTAGATTAGACAGAGATGTAAAGAAAGAGATAAAAATATTTACAAAACAAGAAAGAGAAAAAAATCGAATAAGAAATATTTACAAGATTGGAAAATTATCCGTGCGGAAGATTCGGCTGTACCGCGGTTCGTGGCGCTGGTATCGCACGCGTATAAATATAGGCTCGCATGCCGCGGCCCATTCAGTCCGCGCGCGAATTTCATACCGACGTCGTCTCTCTGCCGCTCGCCGCCGCGAGTAGTTGTGCCGCCATTTTGTGAAGATGTTATGCAGCTCTGCAAACGCCATGAAGACTGTAGCTATGCTGCGAATATCCCTCGCTCGACGTAGCCTCGATGCGTAGTGTTGTGTTGTGAAGAACTCTTATTAGAAAAAGTCCTTTTCAGGGCTGTTTCGTGTCCGGTGCAAATGCACTTAATATACACGGACGGTTTCTCTCGTCATTTCGAACGTACGTTCTTGGCAGAACGATTTTCTTCTATGTTTCAATCTTCCACGACGAACGTGTAGGTACTTTGTAGGTACTGCTACAGTGCTCCCCCTCAAGCGAAGCGCACCGGCAGTCTGACGGCACGGCCCGTTCTTGTTGTCTTTTGTGCTGGACTTGCTGGTGTCTTCTGCTTGATCGGTGATGCACTTGGTAATGGTTGTGAGGTAATAGGTAAAGGTAATGAGGTAACTGGTAAAGGCAATGAGGTATTTTGAGGTAAATTATTGGTATGTGAAGGTAAGGTAACAGATACCTTGGTATTAGGTAAGTTGGTAATTACCGGTGACTGTTGTACATTGCTCGTTGACTCGCCGAGGAAATCTTCACTTAGTATGTAGGCGGGTTTTAAACGATCAATGGATACTGTTGCTGTGCGATCGGGTAGTTGTATCTCGTAGTATTTTTCTTCTCGTCGAAGAACTTTGTACGGCCCATCATACGGACTTTGAAGTGGTTTTCGAACGGCGTCTATTCGTAGAAATACGTATTTGCACGTAAGTAGATCACGATGTATGAAGATGTTGCGTTGATTACCGTGGCGATGTACATTGTTTTTCGGCTTGAGAGAATCGATGTTTTTTCTGAGTTGCTCGATGTAGGTATGATCTAGGCTCGATGATGATGTTGTTTCGAAGAAGTCGGCCGGTAAGCGTAGGTTACGGCCGTAGGTTAATTCGGCGGCGCTGAGTCCGGTGTCCTCTCGTATTGCGGCGCGTAGTCCGAGTAAAACTGTAGGTAGCTCGTCGATCCACGATGTATTACTATTGATGAGTCTTGTTTTCAGTGAATTCTTGAGACTTCGATGCCAGCGTTCAATCATCCCGTTTGATTGCGGGTGATACGGCGTTGTACGTGTTTTATCGATTCCCATACAACGTGTTAAGTTGACGAACAGCTGACTCTCGAACTGGCGTCCTTGATCGGTTGTTATTGTAGTAGGACACCCGAATCTTGCTATCCATTGTTCGTAGAATGTTCTTGCGACGGTTTCAGCGGTGATCTCGGTGAGCGGTACAGCTTCGGGCCATTTTGTCGAGCGATCGATCATAGTAAGTAGGTATCTATGACCACTCGCTGTTGTACTTAGCGGTCCGATTATGTCGATGTGCGTATGTTGAAATCTATCGACTTGTGGAAATGTCGACACGGCGCTCGATGTATGTCGTTGTATTTTGCTTCGCTGACATTGTATGCAGGTTTTCGTCCATTCACTAATGTCGGAGTTCATTGACGGCCAGAAGAATTTTTGCGCGATGAGTTTTCTTGATGCTTTTGTTCCAGGATGACTTATGTTGTGAATAGAGTCGAAAATGGCGCGTCGAAAGTCTTGCGGAATGTACGGGCGAACGTATTTTGTTGATGTTTCGCATACAATCTTGATATCGGAGTTAGGTAGCGTTGTTGTTTTGAAACTTAAGTTATCTCGCTCTTGCGCGCGAGCTAACTCTTCGTAGTTTACAGCTGACGGCGTGTTGATTGTTTTTATGCGGCTGAATGTGTCTGCGACGATATTATCTTTTCCGCTGATATGACGAATGTCGTGCGTGAACTCGGAGATGAAAAGTAGTTGTCGAGTTCTTCTCGGAGTTTCCGATGTCGATGTTTTTTTCTGTAGGGCGAATGTCAATGGCTTGTGGTCGGTGAATATAATGAGTTCTCGGCCTTCGAATATTTTTCTGAAGTATTTTACTGACATGTAGATAGCTTGAAGTTCGCGATCGTAGGTGCTGTACTTCGTTTGCGCTGTAGTAAATTTCTTCGAGAAGTAGCCGAGTGGTTGCCACTTGTTGTTGTAATATTGTTGTATTACAGCTCCCGCTGCGGTGTCCGAGGTGTCGGAGAAAATAGCGATCGGTGCTTTGTGATTCGGGTGGGCAAGCAAAACAGCGTTTTTAATGCTATTTTTGCAAGCCGTGAATGCTTCTTTTGATGTCTCGTTCCACTCGATCGGTGTCTTGTCTCGCTTTTTCGAATTATGTAGGTATGCGTGTAGCGGGGCTTGAATTGTAGCGGCGTTCGGAATTCTGTCTCGGTAGAAATTTAGCATGCCGAGGAAACGACGTAGTTCTTCTATGTTCTTCGGTAATGGGAATTCTTCTATGGCTTGTAATTTATCTTGTGGTGGCTTGATTCCGTCGCTGTTTACGCTGAAGCCGAGGAATTTAACTTCTTGCTTGCCGAGTACACATTTAGCTGGGTTTATCGTGATTCCGTTTTCTTCTAGACGTTGAAGAACACACCGGAGATGTTGGCGATGTTCTTCTTCGCTGCTGGATGCTATTAACAAGTCGTCGATGAAGGAAAACACGAAATCGTATCCTTGCAGTATTTCGTGTATAAAACGTTGAAATGTCTGGCCTGCGTTTCTAAGGCCGGGACACATTCTCGGGAACTCGAATAATCCGAATGGTGTGATGATTGCTGTCTTCTCTATATCTTCTTTATGGACTGGTAATTGTTGGTAGGCTCGGTTCAAGTCGATCGTCGAGAAGATAGTTTTTCCGGCGAGTTGAAAAGTGAAATCACGAAGTCGTGGTATAGGGTAGCGGTCGGGCTTCGTTACTGCGTTGAGTCGTCGGTAGTCGCCGCACACCCTTATGTCGCCGTTCTTCTTTGGTACGACGTGAAGTGGAGATGACCAGGCGCTCTTGCTGGGACGACAGAGACCTTGTTGCAGCATATTCTCGAATTCTTTTTTTACTTGATTGTAGCGATGTGGTTGTAGCGGTCGGGCGCGACAGTGTAGCGGTAGCCCAGACGTCTCGATGAAGTGTTCGACACTGTGCTCCGGTGTAATATTCATTGCTGTCAATCTCGTGATGCCGGGGAAGTCAGCCAGGATGTCGTGATATGACTGCGTGCTGTCGACACTACGGACTGTAGGTACGTCCGTGTAGCGTCCAGGTGCGTTGATGTGCAGACTTGTTCTTCCGTCGACGAGTCTTCGATTTTTCAAGTCGACAATGAGTTCGTGGTGTTGCAGGAAGTCGGCACCGAGGATTGGTTTTGATACTGCTGCGACGATGAACTTCCATTTGTACGGTCGGCGAAGTCCGAGGTTAAGTTCTAAAGTCTTCTCGCCGTATGTAGGTATGACGGTGTTGTTGGCGGCGTAGAGTTGAAAAGGTAGCGGCTAAACAATAAGGCCTTTCTTTTTCGGTATGACGGATATATTGGCACCCGTGTCTACCAAAAAAGTAAGATTCGTAGTCTTGTCCGTGACGAATAGGCGGTATTGTTTGTTGTGAACGCCGGATTCCGCTGCTGCCAACGTTCTGTCTAGTTTTCCGGGTTGTTGAATGTACACGGTTGCGTACATTTTCGCGCTTCTTTGCCGAATCTGTTGTGGTAGTAACAGAATGGCGATGGTGATGAAGATCGTTGCCGTGATGTTGAACGTTGCCGGAATCTTGATGACGATCTGTATCTTGAGCGTTGATAATGTCCTCTTCTATAATTATTGTTGTTGAACTGTTGTTTTTTCAGTTCGGCGACCTCTAGGGAGAGTTTTCTAATTTCTTCTATAAGTAGGCAATCGATGTTCGATGATGGTGATGCGGAGCTATTTACACGATGACTGGACGCGATGCTATGTACATTATTTACAGTTGACTGCTCGATGATCTTGTCGGCTAGCGCTGCTTGTTCGTCGAGTGTGGTCTTCGACTGGAATGTTTCGCTGACGGCCAGGACGGAGCGAATGTTTGCCGGGAGGAGATTGGCCCACATGAGCTGTAGGGTGGAATCGGGGACCTTGTTGCGAGCCAGGTTTCGCATACGTCGGAGTAGTTGCGACGGTTTTTGGTCTCCCAATTCCATGTCCGACAGCAGCTGTTGAAACTGCCGGCTGTCGGATTCCTCGTATGCGGAGATGAGCCGGTCCTTCAGGGCTTGATATTCATTCGTCTCTGGTGGGTTGTACAGCAGGTTGGCGATTTGCTCGATGTCTTCCTTTTCTAGACGAGCGATGACCATTTGCGAGAGCTGACTTTGGTTCTTCTGTAGACTGCTGGTGGCTGCCTCGAACGTGACAAACCACAGCCTGGGTTTGTCCCTCCAGAAAGGCGGTATTCGCATCGAAAGTGCGATGCCGGCGATCTCCTGTGATGATGCTGATGATGGTGCCGGGTTGCTGGTGAGTGCCGAGGTTTCGGGCAGGGATTCGCCTCTGTGTTCCATGGTGTGGAGAGCTGGTGGTGCAGCGATTCGAGGTGCAGCGTCGTTGAGCAGCGTTTCGTGGTGCAGCGTTTCGTCCGAGCAGAATTTTCTTGGGCAGATTTTCCTCTTGAAGGTGCTTGCTGGTCTTCGGGCAGAGTTTTCTTCTTGCAGGTGCTTGTTGTTCTTCGGGGTCACCAGTTTAGAGGACCGGTTGGTCTCTCTAAGAGTTCACTAGAGGTCGGAGGAGTAAAGAGTAAAACTCGATTTACTGTGGTGAACTGGAGTGATTTATTTACAAAAACGCGCTGCTTATATACAAAAAAATGAGTTAATTATTATTATTACAAATCTGTACAAAGGTAAAAAGGTTGTTTGTGATTGGTTAACTAGATTAGACAGAGATGTAAAGAAAGAGATGAAAATATTTACAAAACAAGAAAGAGAAAAAAATCGAATAAGAAATATTTACAAGATTGGAAAATTATCCGTGCGGAAGATTCGGCTGTACCGCGGTTCGTGGCGCTGGTATCGCACGCGTATAAATATAGGCTCGCATCCCGCGGCCCATTCAGTCCGCTCGCGAATTTCATACCGACGTCGTCTCTCTGCCGCTCGACGCCGCGCCGCCGCGAGTAGTTGTGCCGCCATTTTGTGAAGATGTTATGCAGCTCTGCAAACGCCATGAAGACTGTAGCTATGCTGCGAATATCCCTCGCTCGACGTAGCCTCGATGCGTAGTGTTGTGTTGTGAAGAACTCTTATTAGAAAAAGTCCTTTTCAGGGCTGTTTCGTGTCCGGTGCAAATGCACTTAATATACACGGACAGTTTCTCTCGTCATTTCGAACGTACGTTCTTGGCAGAACGATTTTCTTCTATGTTTCAATCTTCCACGACGAACGTGTAGGTACTTTGTAGGTACTGCTACAGAACAAAACCGATTTTGTGTGATATGCTTCAGGCTTTCTATCGAAATTACAGACGATGCATGAAAACTTCCGTACGTAAAACTATGGTAATAAACTTACGTGTAAAATGTTAAGTTCTTAAAGTGTTCTTATTTCTCTAGACTATGCATTTTGTAAGTATTCTTTAGCACTAAGCAATAATACCACCAACAACAACACGTTTCGTACACGAAATCTAACACAACACAAAGTTTAAACAAAAAAATAATAACACATTTTCCGTGTTATGCAGAATGATGATTGTGGATGGACAGTACCTAGATCTGCAATTATCGCTTTTTATCTACTACAGACGATACAGTATGAAAAAACTAGCAATTAATTACTTACGTGAAAAATGTTGAATTCTGATTTTTGAATGTGCTCTCTATGCATTTTGAAAATAGTCCATATCACCAATCAATAACACCACCAATAACAACACATCTCTTTTTACACGATATCTTACACGACACGTCTTATTTTTTTAACGCAAACAAATAAGAAATAATAGTTAATTAATTTACATTTTACACATTTAGTTATCACAATAATACGTTTTAAAAAGATCGTAATACGCTTATTAATTAAACATAACTCAACGGACAACCTTCAACCTCAAGATGCAAATTGGAACTAAAGTCTAATTATGCGAAAATCGTCTTTAAAAACATGTATCGACTTTCGGTAAATTCAAAGATACCGACGGGACGGCCAGACCGCTTGGCGGCAACGTCAAAGCGCCGCCGCACGCGCCGCCGGCCGCTCTGTAGGTGTACGACGCACGTGTCGCTAATCCATTTCAAGGACAATCTAAGTGTTGTACCCTATAAATTCAAAACGATGTAGTCGATATTTAAATTACCATTAAATAATAAAAATTATAACTATTATTTAGTAGGTCTACTATTCTCATTTTTAAAATTAACTCTATTAAGAGGTTATAAATTCAGAAAGTTTTTATCGGGATACATAGTCAAGTTGCATTCGATAATTTCGATACCGACATTACCGTGATAAAGTGATTGATAAGCCATGGCACGCGTTATGCGCGTCTACGTACGCAATGAAAATACTTTAATAATACCTAATTAATTAAATAACTTTTAATTATTGTCGCTATTCTTAACATTGAGTAGGTATTTGCTTATTTTTAGTTTGACTACAAATCAAAACGTACTCGTATGTAAAACAATACGATTTATCGATAAAAATTAGCGATAACTCAAAATATGCACAGGGATACATCCCTATTATTTTACAAAGTTTTTTATTCAATTTTGTTCAGTCGGCTGTAAACACGCTCCGCGCTGTGTACTGTGACGTTTTTTTTTAAGTTTTGTAATTTTATGGATGTTTGTAATTAATATTTTTTCTATGTTTGTAATTAATAACGGGCCGTGACATGATACGTGTCCGATGAATGTGCGATGAAATGTGAATGAACTTTTAATACTCGTAAACCTTTATGGAACGGGGGTGAACATCGCGTCGTCGTCGATAGACGATAGTGCGGTTTAAACAGTGCAGTAAAAAGTGTTTAAAGAATTGGAATGTCTCCTGTTTACTTTTGTTTCGTGTTGAAAAACTCTGCAATCTACATTGAGTTAGATGGAGCACAGCTCGAACTGCATTTCATAAAAGCAGACAGCTGATCACAGGTCAGTGAACATGTTATCAAGTATTTTTTCCATAGATAGGTGTAAGTAACTGTGTATTGTATTTTTACAACCTGATTCGGATGTGAATTATGATTTCTTTTCCTTTTTGGCCCGAAGTAAAAACTGAGTATTTTTGAGTAATAAACTAATAACCTAAGAAACGGTAATTAATAAATTCTAACATTATGTTACCTAATAATTATTACAATATTGGTGGTTTATTCACTACCTACGGGCTAGGGCACACCACGATCAGCTGTTTTGTCTAGCGCAGGGCCGCGCGCGCGGGACTCGGCGCGGGCCGGGCGGCGCGTGGGGGCTGACTCGGCCCGGGACTCCACTGGCGTGCGATACTATCGCGCATTTACATCAGCGTTATACATTGCGTGTTGAAAATTTTGACTATTTTAAAAACTGGCGATTTAAAGAAATTTACTTGCACCAATGGATATATCTCATGCCCTATAATAACCCCACGAAGTAATCGGAAGCGGTTTTTTGACACCCTGTATACATCTGGATTATTTGGGGGGGAGGGGGGAGAGAATCCATGATTACGTCATCATCATTTTATAACTTTAATTAACTAAAATATATTTACGTCCAATTTTGAAGTCTATTACTGGTAGCACTAACTATTAGATAGATGGAACGGGATTTCCCCTGCTATAACTGTGGAACAGTGTGACCAGATTCAGTATTTTTATACTTTTTCGGCATATTTTATCGACTTTTCCAAGCATCTATATTTTTATAGGTATATTGGAGCAATATAAACATGACATACGTGTCAGTGCTAATTAACACCAAACATTTTAAGCACGGACGTAGATTACGTAATCAAGGCGAGGGGGGGGGGGGGGGGGTAAAAACAAAATATTACGCTGTGATCACATAGGGAGGGAGGGAACGGATCACATAGGAAATTAAAAAAACGACCAAAAATGATCACGTAATTGTTGAACGATCCCTTAACAAGGAAAAATATTAAATAACTTCGTGTTTAATTATTGTCGCTTTATTTTAAACACTTTTACTATATTTTAGCATTGAGTTATAAGTACTAGTTAGGTACTACGTATTTTAGAGTAAGTTTGGAGTAAGTATAATTTTATTAATGTTAACCTCAACTCAAGTCAACCTTTAATTTTTTTTTTCTTCTTTTTTAGCAACTTGACACAAAGGATGTGTATGTTGTGCCACAGACAAGGTAAAAAGGTAAGGAATATGGCGGGAAAACCATATTCCTCCTATTATAATTTTTATCATCGTTTTCATGTATCGTCAGGTCTAAAGTCTAGTCAAAGTCTAAGTAAAAGTCAATACAGTCACAGGAGTCAAGTCGGTCGATTTAGTAAAATGGTAGACGCTTTACTGAAACTTTCGATGGACTTTTGGAGGGAACACAAAATAATAATAATAATAATAATTTATTTATTCTCTCACCACAATAATAATATTACATTTATGTATATCATAACAATAAAATAGTTCAGTATTTGTGGGGAGACTGGAGTCTCAAACTAAGCAGTGTCCTGCTTGTATTTTGAGACACCAGGCCTCCATCCCTAGTGTATGAATACATACTATTAATATTCAATATAAAATTTAACATTTATTAACATCCTAAATAATTCTTTTTCTTAAATTATAGTTGATTTTTATTACATTTATTTGATTTTAAATTAGAAATCTTAGTAGGTAGTAATTTATACTTAACAATTAAATTTTATTACTAATAAGCATGCGTCTATTTGAATGTGTGTGTGTGCGTGCGTGTGTGTGTGTGTGTGTGTGTGTGTGTGTGTGTGTGTGTGTGTGTGTGTGTGTGTGTGTGTGTGTGTGATTGTGAGTTGTTCAAATTTTCATGAAATTACATTATTTATTACTTGTATTGATAAGATTTTCAGTTTCATTATAATCAAGGTTCAAGAGCCATTGTGTTACAGCTTCTTTGCAATTTCTTTTTGTTTTAGGATAGATATTTAAAATTTTATTTGCTTGATTATACAGCGTTTTACCCAAATAATAGAAGAATCTGTGAGCAAAGGATGTCCGGGTCAATCGGGGTTAAAAATTTTATATTGTCTTCTAGTAGCCGGTACTGGAGTGTAACATGCAAGGGAGTGTTGTTTTGCAATCGCAGACAGGACAAACAATTGTCTAACAGTGAGGACTTTGGCATTCCGATACAAGTCAGTAGTTGGATAGAGTCTCGGCTTAAAAAGGCATATTTTAAGGAGTAGTCTCTGTGTTCTTTCCAGCTCCAGCAGTTTGGTTTTTGCCGCTCCTCCCCAAGACGTTATACAGTAAGATATGACTGTTTGTGCTAGTGCAACATATACTTTCTTTACTGTATTTTCTGTAGTAATTTGCCTCAATTGTTTAAATACGAAAATTAATTTCCTAAGCCTTTGAGATATATTATGAATGTGTTCAGTAAATGATAGGTTAGAGTCAATAGTCACTCCGAGATATTTAATATTTGATGTTTTACTTATTTCTGGGCATTGACAAGATGGTGACTTCGAGTACGAACATTCATGAACATGTAATTTTAGATGTGAAGGCAAATTTAATCTACGCATTGAGAAACACACATATTTTGTTTTTTCTACGTTTAGTGTTAAACTATTTAGGGCCAGCCATTGAGATACAGTGTTGAAACCCCTTTGCGCGACCTGAAAGACCTCTTTCCATGTATCACCCGTGAAGGTAAGAGCAGTATCGTCCGCATATGATGTAATCGCACAGTTTTCTAGATTGAGTTTACATAAATCATTAATGTAACACAAAAATAGAGTAGGGCCTGTTATACTACCTTGTGGAATACCATAGTCAAGTTTTTGTTGTGAGCTGATATATTTTCCGATTCTAACATATTGCGAACGATTCGTTAAGTAGTCTTTAAATAAATCTAGTTGTTTTCCACGAATTCCGAGTTTTTGTAATTTGTCTATCAAGATTTGTAGAGACACTGTATCAAAGGCTTTTTTGAGATCCAGAAATATCGTTAATACCTTTTTGTTGCCATCTAATTTTTTTTGCCACATTCTGTATAAAGTTATGTACAACTTCGTCAGTTGACCTACTCTTCCTAAACCCAAATTGGGTCTCTGCTAACAAATGTTCCGATTCGAGATATCCAACGAGTCGTTTATTAATCACACGCTCAAAAATTTTAGAAAAAGAAGTTTGTATGGCTATTGGGCGATAATTTGATACATTATCCTTTCTACCCGTCTTATAGATCGGTATAACGGCAGATTTTTTAAATGCCTCCGGAAAGATGCCCTCTTCCATACAAGAGTTAAAAATATGGGTAAGTAAAGGTGCAATTAATTCAATATTTTCCTTTAGAACTTTTACAGGTATGTTGTCACAACCCGGTGTACAGTCTGATTTGAGTTCTTTTATGATTTTTGAAATTTCCTCTACGGAAGTATTTGATAGGACTAAGGAATTGAGTGGCGAAATAGAATTTATATCAAACGTTGGGTTTCTTGTTTTTGAATTTGTTGGGATAGATTCAGCAAGGCTTCGTCCCACGTTAGCAAAAAAGGAGTTAACTGCGTCTATTGATTCCTGTTTAGTGCTATTAATCGTGAGCAGTTCCTTACAGGTCGGAGTTTCATGGTATAGGTTTGTAATTTTTTTTATACTTTTCCATAATTTTTTATTATCATTTTTAGCTTTTAACAATTCTTCCCTTTCAATTTTCATACTGTCTTTTTATTTTTCTAATTAAATTATTACAATAATTTCTATATCGTATGTATGTTAATTTTAGAATTTGGTTATCAGGATCTTTTTTAAGTTTATTGTGCATTTTATCTCTAGTTCTTAAACATCGAACTAATCCATCAGTAATCCATGGTTTTATCTTAAGTTTATTTTTAGATATTTTAATTTCTGACCTATTATCGGATATAATTTTAGCGAGTCTGTTGGTTAGTTTATTGATAGCAGTGTTGGGATTATTTTCAGTATATAAGTCATCTAAATTAAGATTGTTACAATCACTTTTAATTCCCTCAAAATTATATCGGTACAATAATTCCTGGGAATTCAAAGGTTTTGTGTTTTTATGTTTAAGGCAAAATAATACCGATTCGTGATCAGTTAATGAAGTTTCTAAATGGAAAGTAAAACCCGGTAATTTAGTTTTTACAATCACATGGTCTAAGCAACTCTTTTCACGTGTTGGCCTACATGTTGCAGGTAAGAGTCCAAAGTAAGATGTCACATCGAGGTATTTTGAGCTGTCTGTGTTTAAATTTAATATGTTTATATTGATATCACCAACCAAAATTATATTTTTGAAACGTGTTAAACTCTCAAGGAGGTCGTGTAATGAGTTTAAGAAAGGTTCTAGGTTTTTGAAACATGGCGGTCTATAAATAGAAATTAAAACAGTATCGTGGCTAAGTTTCAAAACTATGCAGTTTGCTTCAGATAGCATTGGTTCTTCTTTTTTAGCTATAGAGTCTAAAGACTTTTTAACATATATCACTAAGCCATCGTTTTTATTGTAATTGTAAGAAGAGTGATAGCAACTGTATCCAATTAGACTGGGAATGTTATTGTTGTTAACAGATAACCATGCCTCGGACAGAACAATTACATCACAGTCAAAACTGATTCGGGCCAATAGAGCTTGTAGTTCGTGAAAATTTTTATTGATACTCCTGATATTCTGTTGCAGGATTTTTAGATATGAATCAGGTTTTGTCAGAAATGTCTTACAATTCTCTGGCTCGCAGGCTATTTGGGAGGATATATTGAAGTTATCTAAGCTATTAATGTAGTCATTTGTTGCAGCCATTTATGATTTTTTATGTAATAATATTGTGTAACCAAATGTCTTTTTGTGTAGATTATGTAAGCTAACGATGTATTTAAGTTGAAACTGAAACCGAAACAGAGAGTCATAATATTGTTTAGTGTATAAGATAATTTAAAATTTTTAATTTTTAAATGTACGTGAGTCTTATGTTTTTTATAGTTTTTGTATATGATGTGTGTGTATGTAGATTTGTTTTTAAAACAGAAAAGAAAAATTACAGAAAAAAATATCTTATCATGTATGTTAGTTTTAGACTTAATTCTATAGTATTTATTTGTTAAGACTAAGTAATAATATAATGAAAAAATTATCATACAGATCAGTCATGCTGACATAAGTTTGGAGAGATCATCTTCTGATTTAATATGTATCAAAGTAGCGCCTTCCGTTTTCCGTAAGTAAATTTTACCATGTGAGGTCCAACAAAAGCGAAAGTCATTGTTTTTTGCGAATTTTCTTGTTTCAGCAAAAACTTTGTAGTCTCTGTATGTTAATTTTTGTGAGATATATACCGGCAAAGGAGCTCCTGGAATCTGCAGGTGGGTAGTGTTCAGCTTTTCTTTATTTTTTTGATTAAATATATGAACAGCCTTCAAAAAACTATCTTTCTTGATTATGCTTGTAAATTGAATATTAATTGTAGAATTTTTGTTAAATCTGTAGATATCCCGTATATCAGATTGCTCTATATTAATATTTACTGTGTCCCCTATTTTTTTTGTTAGTGATAGCAAGTCTTCCTTTGTTTCGGGTTTTTTAAAGGGCACATTTCGCAACTCAATGCAGCTAGCCACCTTTCTCCTCTCCATAATGTCTAATTTATTTTCTAATGATTGAATCTGCTTTTGATATTTGCTTTTTTCATTTTCTAGGGTATTGATTCTTGCGATTAAATTATCATATTTGCTGGAGAGAAATTCTATGGCTTGAGTAATTTCTTTATTTTGGTCCTTGATGGCATTAACTGTGTCCAATATCATTGCAAAACTCTTTTCTTGTTCTTCCTTCATTTTTGTAAACATAAGCATAATTTCTTCCTTAAATTCCTCTAAGTCTGCTTCCGGGCGCTTACGTTTTTTGGTCGCATTATTCTCGGTAGGATCTGTCGTACTGCTGTGTTGCATTATACTGGATCCGCATAGATCTTCTTCGGCCGCGACAGACGCTGGTTTCGATAGTGCTTGACTCAGAGGCATCGTTTATGCTGATACAGGTTGAATAAAATAGCACGTTTCTGGATATTACATCACTTTCCTACACTTGTGCATAAACACGAATATCTAATGGTTAATATTCTACCAATATTACACATTAAAAACCCAGCTAACACAATTTTAGGAAAATAATACAAAAACACAACAGCACTCTTTCACATGCCCGCCAAAACTCCAACCTTTAATTTTAAATTAGCGCGCCAATTGTTTTGAAGTTTTTTTTTAGGTTAAAGTTGGTTAAAGCTTTGAGCTTTCGAGTGCAGTGTGCAGTAAGCAAAGCATAGCAAAGAAAATACCTATAAATATAGAGAATACAATCATAGGTCTTTGAGAGAATATAATCACCAGGTGTGCAAAGCTCATTGACATAAGAAACAAGAGCTTTAAAGTTTAAACCTAATTTACATACCGTTATCTTCTAGATGCCCTTGAAGCAGTAACGTTACAAAAAAACGATATTTGAAAAATGAAGACATTAGAATATATCTGAAGACACAAGTCAGCTACAAATTAAATTTCGTAATGAATATTACTCTCATCTTTAGATTAAATCATCAACCATGTGACATGTCAATCAGTATTGTTTCATCTAATAACTTGTCCAATGACTGTTTTTCAGCACTTTTACTTACCAGTTATTGGACAGGCCAGAAAAACCTTTAAATAATATAATAATACTTAATTATAATAATAAAAATACTAAATAATAAATAAATGCACAAAGCATACATAATAAATTGTTATTTTTACAATTACACGTTTAAATAATTAACATACACATGCGCAAAGTTATAAATTGATGTCAGTGTGAGTGTCATGTTCAAGTCATGTTCTAAAATACCTGTCAGATTTTCTAAAATCTGACAGATATTGATCGGTATTTTAGAATATGACATTCCCACTGACAAGTGACACACAAAAAAGCCGCGCATGCGCAGTTGAAAAACCAAACGAACACGACTATTAGGTACCATTGAGTTAATATATTACATTCCCACCAATGACGTAAGAAAAAGAGAGGACACGAAATAACCACGAAAAGAACGCGCCCGCCTTCAAAAGTTGGGGGCTAGTAATGGCGGATTTTACTAGAGACGATGAAAAAATATCGATATCGGTACTTTTCCAAATAAGAGTAAACTAGGCAAACACCTAATTAGGTCTTTTAAATTCAAAATTTGTGAACTAAAAAGTAAAACGGCGGATTTTACTAGAGACGTCACTGAATGAAAAAACACTATATCGATATCGATACTTTTCTAAACTAGCTAAAAGACGAGCTTTGTGAGGGCTCGCGTCGTCACACCTTGACTGACTTGACATATTTTTAAAACCTTGATTGACTAATTAGAGTGCGTTTCATCAAATAGTTCCTTTGCCGTCATGTTGGCACTAATGCAAATTAATGTTGCCACATTACCCTTACTGTGCTACCTTAAATTAGGGGAGATAATATGTTATCACAAAATGCACTTAAAGAAAATTGTACATAATTCTAACAGCTTTCGCCCGCGGCTCTGTCTGCGTTAACGTCTATACTCTATCCTTCGGGGCCAGTTCTTTTTCCCGGGATAAAAGGTACTCTATATCCTTCTTCATACCCCGGACAACGTGTACCTATGAAAGTTTCATTATGATCCGCTTAGTACTTTATGTGTGAAGGCGTAACAACCAAATTCACTTTCGCATTTACTAGCTAAAAGCCGAGCTTTGTGAGGGCTCGCGTCATCACACCTTCACTGACTGATAATAACACATTTACATGTAAATACTATGTTAAAGCATTAAGCACAAATCAATAGGCGTCATAGTTTGTCCGTAAAGTGTACCACAAAATGTACAGGTTGTGAGATGTACTAGGGCCCGCTTCGCTCGCCCTGATAATATTATTGTACTAGCTTTTACCCGCGCCTTCGTTCGCGTGTATGTAGTTTTCATTACTAGAAGTGCGTTTCATCAAATAGTTCCTTTGCCATCATGTTGGCATTCTTTGTTAATAACGTAAGCATGGTAGACACGCTCTGCAAGTATTCATAAGTTTTACTGTGTTTAAGGGTGATTAAACTGACGCTGGTAACCCTATTTCACTAAGCCGTAATGGCGGCAACCCGAGTTTAATGGAATTTTGGGGCCTAGTTACGTTTTTCACGTTCACAAAACTCTTTCACTCTTAGCACCATCATTGTTTCACCACTCTTTAATCTTTTCGGCATGATTTTCTCACGAAATCACAGTAAAACTTATGAAAACTCGCAGAACATGTCTACCTTGTTTACATTATTGACCACAGAGTACCTTTTTATATAGATGATTATTGACTGACAGGAATGCCAACATGACGGCAAAGGAACTATTCGATGAAACGCACTACAATGATGATTTGCTGAATCAACAATATTTGACTTGTCTTAATATCACTTACAAATATTTATTAGTGTTAAAATATTGGTTAGAATCATTTTATAATTAATAACTTTGTGTTAAAATAGATGTGTGAACTATACCTACTTTGTCATATTAAAATTATAATAAAAGTTGTCATTTATATATAATATGTTATACCTATAGTTTGGGGTTTAAATAAATAAAAAACTCACTTTGCACTTCATTTCTTTATTATGTTTATGTATATTGACATTTTATAATAATAAATAGTAAATACGTCTTATACTTAACTGATATATTACCTATACTGATATTTATTAATAACTACTAACAAAACATATTTTAGTGAGAATACAATAAAAACCCTAATTAATAATTTGTGTGTCATTTTGTTTTTGGTTCTGAAACCCACATTTATATTTATGTAATATAATAGGAATACAAAACAGAATACAGCTATTAATTGTTAATTATTAACAAAGTAACAACTTTATAGACTATTTACTTGGATACATTCCTAATCCTAACACAAAATTAAACTTCAATTTACTAATATTAAATTGATATATATAGTACCTAACTAAGTACCTAAGTAAGTAAATATTATGCATATTATGTTAAATGCATGTTCTGTTTGTTGTTACATAATAAATTATATTGGAGACACATTAAAATCAAAGAATAATTCAAAGAAACATTAGTCTTAACTACATACTTCCATGATCCATCTATACTTATAAAATTACATGTCCTGACTGACTGACTCACTGATTCATCATCGCTGAGCAAAAACTGTTAAAGTTAAAGCCACGAAATTTGGTGAGTAGGGTTGTTTTATTAAGTAGACACCCACTAAGGAAGGAATTTAGAAAATTGTACCCCGAAGGGGGTGATATAGGGGTTGAAAGTTTGAATGAAAGTCCGTCATTTTTTGAGTTAGAAACATGAAACTTTATTTTTGGGTTACTGATAAAAAATGAATGGATACATATTTAAGCGTTTTTGGAAATTCTACCCCCAAGGGGGTGAAATTGGGGTTGAAAGTTTGAATGAAAGTCCGTTATTTCTTAAGTTAAAATCTTGAAATTTTATGTTTGGGCTACTGATTAAAAATGATTGGATACGTATTTAAGCGTTTTTGGAAATTCTACCCCCAAGGGGATGAAATAGGGGTTGAAAATTTAAATGAAACTCCGTCATTTCCCAAGTAAACATGGAAGTTTATATTTGGGACTGCTGATTAAAAATGAATGGATAGGTATTTAAGCGTTTTTAGAAATTCTACCCCCAATGGGGCTGAAATTGGGGTTGAAAGTTTGAATGAAAGTCCGTCATTTCTTGAGTTAGAAACATGAAACTTTATTTTTGTGCTACTGATTAAAAATGAATGGATACGTATTTAAACGTTTCTGGTAATTCTACCCCCAAGGGGGTGAAATTGGGGTAGAAAGTTTCAATGAAAGTCCGTAATTTCTTGAGTTAGAAACATGAAAGTTTATTGACGTTTGTGTTTGACGTTCACTTAAATAGGGTCCCGTTTTTACCCTTTGTATAAGGAACCACAAAAAGGGGAAAACTATCCATCTTTGTTATTATACTATGTCAACGCGGACAAAGTCGCGGGCAACAGCTAGTCTAATATAAAACTTTACTTTGTAAACTTATTACATTTTGTAAAGGTAATAAGTCACGGTCGAGACGGTCAAACGGTTTGATTCAAACCTTACGTGTTTGATGCAACCGTTTGATGTCGGTTTGAACGGTTTGTCAAACGACACTGCGTAGTTTAATTCAATACGCGCTGTCAAGTACACGTCTTGTGATGCAGACATAAGATGCTCTAGACTTTAGAGTCTAGATTCTAGAACGAGGATCATGATTTTCTTATGTTTATAACGTTAATGTCCTCTGTCAAAAGAGAAAAAAAAAAGAAAAAGACTTTAGTCTAAAGAAAAGTATGAACTAAGATATCGTTTTATCGACGAAAATTTACAGAAAGTGCTAGAATTTAGAGTTCATTGGCTAGAAACCACAGCTTCTTTCTTTTTTTCGTTTTTCTCCTTCAAAATCCAGCACTAAACTAAGCTGAGTTTGATCAAACGCTTCGAAACACGATCAAACGGCGCGTCAAACACAACAAAAATATGAAGTTTCATCAAACAAGCTTCAAACACGTAAATGTTTGACAAACCGTTCAAACTAGCTTTGTAAACGATCAAAATGGTTTGAGTCAAACCAAAATTTACGTGTTTGAGTCAAACCTCGTCTAAGTCTCGGGGGCCCTTAACACAACATTAGGCACTAGGCAGCAAAATTAAAGTCCAATAGGTAGGTAATATTGATGAAATGATTAAATGGCTGCAACTTACGCCAGTATAATAGTACTCAGTGGTTGAAACTAAAAAATATTATTCACAAATGATAATATAGTCCGCGCGGAACTAGTTGGCCGCTCTGCATGCCGGTACATGAGTGTATGGGCAGAGCCAGGCGGACGAAAGTTCCGAACAAAAAAAAATGGGTTCCAAATTTAAACGTAGCTACTAGATATAATCGCATAATCTGTACAATTTTTAAGCACGGTCGACTGTGATTGGCTGATAAAAAAGACCATAAAGAATATAAACTACATGAGAAAAAAGAGGAAGAAGAAGTTTAAAACTCAAAGTTCGAATTTCATTTTGTGAAAATTATTTATTACAAAAATACAAAAATTGTAAATTAAGTGGATTAATTATTGAAAAACGAAAGGAAAGCCATTGTAAAATGTAAAAGTAACCGTAAATTGATAAATTGAAGCAAAAAATAACGATATCGTACCATGTTCTAATACAAAGTATGTCGTAGTATTATTTGCTTAATTGTACAATAATTTACAACTTAAACTAAAAAGATAGATTATTATTTCATGGAAATTATTATAATGTATATCAGTATGCAGTTAATTTGGATAATGATGAAATGTGTATCATGTGTATATTGTAACAATACATTAGGTTATTAACTATACTTAATAATTTATGTAAAATGTATGGAAATGTAGTAAATGAAAAATGTTTCATTAATTTCAGATTTTTAGGTCCCTATACAGCTAGTTTGCAACATTTTAGTCTGCAAGCAATAGCTGTTACCTCGATCGCGGATTGTAGGAAATCTTTTGTTCTCGCGGTCGCATGCGACCGCTTGGGAACAAAAGCAGCAAAGAGATTCAAAGCAAGGAGATTTTAGGAGAAGGAAGGTATGGGATTATGAGTGGTACGGCCACCAAGGAAAAATCCTCTGATCAAGTGAGGTGGTATGCAGCTGGCCTGAGCCCACGCGATAGATTTCAGCTATCGTATACAGGGTGTAAGAAAACAAAGTGTGTATGTATAAAGAGGTGCGGTCCACTGGATCGGAATCGGAGCGTAGGTACGCAGTGGACGGATTTGTTGCTTTGTATGTATGGTACTGACTACTATGAACTGCACTAGAAGTACTGGAACGTCATTCTGTGCCTGATTAGTATATGACGACACGACGTGCCGTCCGCACCTTACGTCCCGATTCCGACCTGGTGGACGCGCAGCTTTAATCCCCTCCCTATATAGAGTTTACTGTATAAGCCAATCAAGTAGTTAGTAGAGTAGCATAGACAGCTATTCTATTATATTTATAAATAAAATACATAAAACTGTACTGTAATATTATAATATTTAATAATAAAAATTAACAAAAGCTTGTGGATTAAATCTGTTTTATTGGTTAATTTACCTTATTACCCTATTTATTAAGTTATGTACAATATTTTTTATTGAAATAAAACATTTATTTGAGCTCATTTCTTTTTTATTTTTTAAAATTTTTGGTATGTTTAGAGTGAAAGGTTTTGCACTTAAAAATTTTAACTTCAGTTTGAAATTAAAAAAGTAACGGATGTTTATTTTTTTTTCTTCTAAGTCCGACCTCTTGTTACGTAGTATACAGTTTACATCCTCTTTGGGCAGAGCGGCCAACTAGTTCCGCGCGGACTATAACAGAATTCCTCAATGTATAAAATATTTTGTAATTATTATAAGTATGGACTTTTGAATTATTTATATATTTTTGAAATGTAATTATAAGCTAGTAAAATGATGACATGAATATTGTATTAAATTATTTACTTTATGCTATAGTTATGTACCTATATTTAAGTATGTAATGGTTGACTGAACATTTTATCTTGTAGACCAATAATGAAATAAGAATGTATCTCTATCAAGACTAAATTGTTAACACCAATGAATTTGTATGCTTTTAAAATATTACCTAGTTAAAGGTGTTGATCATTAGAAAGATAATAAGTGTGACATCAAAATATAGCACCACTTAAAAAGCAAATAAAGAATATGAATTTGAAAGAAATAACATTATTAATTATTGAGATCATTACTTTGAAATAATATGTAATTACTAATTACTAATTAATATAAAAAGTAACAAAAACACTTAACTCTTCATTGATAACCATAATTGGTTATTCTGGACTGGAAATAATTAAATAAATAAAGGCAATAGAAGTAATATTTATTATCTATTAGTATTTTATGTATAGCTATGCAACAGCAGATTTTATAACATTCATTTTGGACTGATAAATTTTCAATAAAAGAAGGTTATCAATAATAATTATTTTAATCTTGCCACAATATTATTATGAAACATAAGTGGTATTGCGGCAAATTTGCAGCAACACTTCCACAACACACATTCCCAAAATATTAAATATTTCATTAATCAAGTTCTCCTTTATGCCCGCAAACTGTCTGCTACAATGCACTTCTTTTGCTGCATATCTTCTTCCAGGTGGATTAATAATTATACTTCTGAATAAGTATGTAAGAGAATTTTCTGTAAAAATCCTCATTCTCCTTTCCTTACTGGAATGTGTACCTGAAAACAAAAAGAAAAAACATTTTATTTACATTACATTATATCCTTTTTTTGTTCATGTTAATATTTTCTGCACCTATAATATATTTTATCCAATTTTTTTCTTTTTGCTTCATCATTAGGTAATCTAAAAGTAGAAATACACACATATATACATTCTAAACGTGATGAAATTAGGTAAAAAAAAACTTTAAATAAAATTTATCGATAAAGCCAA
Source organism: Polyommatus iphigenia (assembly GCA_963422495.1). Taxonomy (NCBI): domain Eukaryota; kingdom Metazoa; phylum Arthropoda; class Insecta; order Lepidoptera; family Lycaenidae; genus Polyommatus; species Polyommatus iphigenia. The sequence goes on from OY730184.1 coordinate 8,569,196, forward strand.
TCACTATTGTTCATACAATATTGCTACATGATTGCTACATGATTGCTACCACGTATTTTATACGGAAAACATCAAAAATATAGGGAACCAAGCAGTGAAATTAATAGAACCTTCTTTAATGGATCATTTTAAGAAAACACGGTCGTCTGGATTTAAAAATCTGGTGTGTTTGGAAGTAAAATACTAAACTTACTGATGTAAAGACAAATCTGGTTGTTTTCTTCGGATTCGAGTACGGCATCCAATAACACTGCACGTGGTCATGTTTCGGCACTCCAAATTTCACTTCCTAAAACAATTTTTACCAAAAATAACTAGAATAATATCGAAATTCTGAAAATAAATGCTGTTTGTTTGTTTACGTATTTTGACATTTTATCTACCACAAATGTTGGAGGCTAGTAATGGCGGCTTGGTCGCAAAGAGGCATTTTGGCAAATATTTGTTTCAAAATTGTAAACACTCAAATATACAGTTGTCTTTTTTCACTTACGTAAAAAAGCGTAGGCAAAAAGGAGATAGTTATATTATGATTATACATTTCTCGACGAACTGACGTAATCAACTCTATACACAGACAATTGCTTCGGATCCTGTATTTCTTAAAGGCCGTATACACGATCAGTTCCAACCACCAACAGAGGTCACCTTGGTTGGGTCAACAAAGTTGAATCTCTATCTACACGTACATCAACTCGTCAGTCTTGGGCCTTGGCTAGGCTGTGGAAAAGTGAACAATGGGACCACTATCTAAACCAAATCTAAATCTCATGTCATGTGTTCAATTTTCTTTTTTGCCATCGACATAATATCAGCCTCAGGGTCATATTCCTTTAATTTTTCGACAAGCAACTGCCACGCTTGACTCTTTTTGTCCCGATCTTTATTATGATCGGAACCCATAGCGTAGGCAAATTCCTATACATTTCTAAAAATTCTGTCAATATTTCGCGTTCATTGCGCGCCGGCGCCGCCATTTTCAGTTGCTAGCCTAGCGCTACACACCACATGCAACGCAGCCGACGATCAATGTGCGACTGAGCTCCAACAAGCGTCTACACGGTCGCGTTTCAACTCAATGTTCTCTATTTGACATTGGTAGTGAGGGATGCGCTCACTACCAAGGTAATTGAAGGTTATTTGGTTGGTCAACCAAAAACAAACGTCTACACGGTTGATTTTTGTTCCAACCCTACCAAGGTGACCTCTGTTGGTGGTTGGAACCGATCGTGTATACGGCCTTTTATCATTGCAAGTGACACACAAAAAAGCCGCGCATGCGCAGTTGAAAAACCAAACGAACACGACTTGTTTCTTGTTTCCTAATGAGGCATGAATGAGGCATTTTCTTAACTTTTTAATTTGATTGTCAAACAGTTTCCATTTTAGTAACTAGATGGCGTATGGGTAGACAACTATCGGTAATACCAGGGAATACCATCAATAATTGCTACAAAACTGGGCAAAAGAATGTAAAACTTGATACATTTCAATTTGAAAAAGGCGCAATAATATGAGTAGAGTAGGCTAATAGAGTTATTATAACGATGTTTTAGTTAAAACTCACGGAAGAAATAGCCCTGTTTACCGATATTCACACCAAATGTCACAGGAAATATACATTTTGGTTTGGTTGACAACATCTTACCTGCACTTGTGCAAGATAACGGATATTTAATGGCTAATATTTTACCAATAATGAACATCAAAAACCCAAATAACACAATTTGTGAAAAAATAATAAAAACCACACCAACAATAAAAAGTAGAAGAACTTTTGAAAGTGACATGCCCGCCAAAACTCTCTTTCAGTTGTCAGTTTTCAGTTTGACAATTTGCGTGTTCCTAAACTGTTACCAGTATACTGGCCTAATCGCTTAGGCCAATGATCGCTTAGGCGTATGCTCTTCGTGACTTGACAGTACACTGATATTTTTTGGAAACACAGACCATATGTAGTCAGTGATGCCAACCTGCAAATAATTTCAGATCGGTGGGGAACCTAGAAAATCTAGAAGTGTCTATCGTCGCGCCTCTAGTGGAGATTAAAAAGAAAACTTCCCATTTTTTCTTTTCATTTGCAAAACCAAGGCGCATGCGATGACCATGACGACAAAAAGAATATGGTCATGTGGGTCAAGTGTGCGCATTGTAAATATCTCGAAAAATATATGACGCTAAGGAACGGCAACCCCCCTCTTCAATAACCCACAGGACCCCCTGGGAAGCGCTCGTGTCCCAGTGGCTGTGCGCGCGCCATTTTGGAATGACAGATAAATGAAGATTTTTGCTCAAATATTTACGATATTTTGCAAATTTTGATGCGTAATTTTTTGAAGTTATGTATTTTTTTTCTAAATAAGCTTTTTGCTATCGAGTGCAACATAATATCAAGTTTGTTATTTGCCAGTGTTTAGGATATTCTGATGATGCAGGAATTAACGATATTCGTATAACCCTGTTCCTACGCTTTGGGTTAAGTGTGCGCAGAAGCCTTTTCCCTTATGTGTCGAACAGTATTCTGAACCACCGACTGAAGATTGGATTGAATGAAGCCTTTGTGGAGACTGGAGTCTGGTGGCAAAAACAGTGCACCAGCTCCGCACACGGCACTTATTTATGTATTACAATTTACATGTAGGTGCAACTTAAACACACGAAGTAACTAAATATTTCTAAGTGAAAATTATTGTTCTCATATTATGATTTAAGACGATTTTGTTGATTACTTTAAGTAACTATAAGTAGTTACAAATTAAAATTATAAAAGAATATTCTTTATGTTCTAAAATATATATATTTTGTTGTTGCGTACACTTACCCAAAGTGCTGCGTACACATACCCCGATACTGGGGTAAAAGTGCGCAAATGGAAGGGTTATTGTTTTCTAAAGTTTCTTAAAATATAAGCTATTAAAAATATTATTGTTGTAAGTGTGCGCAGAAGCCTTTTCCCTTATGTGGCGAACAGTATTCTGAACCACCGACTGAAGATTGGATTGAATGAAGCCTTTGTGGAGACTGGAGTCTGGTGGCAAAAACAGTGCCCCAGCTCCGCACACGACACTTTTTTATGTATTACAATTTACATGTAGGTGCAACTTAAACACGAAGTAACTAAATATTTCTAAGTGAAAATTATTGTTCTCATATTTTGATTTAAGACGATTTTGTTGATTACTTTAAGTAACTATAAGTAGTTACAAATTAAAATTATAAAAGGGTTATTGTTTTCTAAAGTTTCTTAAAATATAAGCTATTGAAAAATATTATTGTTGTGTTTAAATTGGTGACAAATAAACAGTCTTACAAATGAACACAGTTTTGTTTCATTGTACTAATAATATTTGAGTTTTTTAAAGTATCAAAATTTATATGCGCACACTTGACCCGCATGACTCTGTCTGTGTGTGTGTGTGTGTGTGTGTGTGTGTGTGTGTGTGTGTGTGTGTGTGTGTGTGTATGTTTTATTATGGTTACACGGTACACCGCAACCTCATAAAAATACTCAATTTTTATTGTAACGTGAATGCCCCTCAATACTAATTCCATTATTATTTACATCGTATTAAATCAGAAACTTTTATTTTTACGATCAAAATATAAATTAATGTCCCACCACTAAAAAAATCTAATGACTGGTATTTTAATTTTTACCCTATTCAACTTTGACATTTAATAATGATTCTTCTTTTCCCAAGCTTGCTACATATAGTCCGTCAAAAAAGTCACGACATTAATAGAGTCGCCACTTGTTTCCGGTGTGGCCTCTTATGGCCACACTGTATCCAGTCACTATAAAAGATTTTGATACTTTATATTAAATACAGTTTAAAAAACATGTTGTAAATATTATGATTTATATATATTATTATGTAGTTAAGAAAATTTGAAATAATTATGACGTAGTTATAGTGTGTGTTTAATTTACGATATTACAAGAAACAATCTAATGTATGTAAAGTATTATAATCTTTGTATAACTCACCTCATCACTAACTTACACGTACTGTAGCTGGTTTCGGTGGCTCTGGTAATGATCTTGTAATGCTATTAGGTGTATTTTGTATCATATTATAAAAGCATCACCTACTTTAAAAATATATATATATATATATATATATATATATATATATATATATATATATATATATATATATATATATATATATATATATATATATATATATATATATATATATATATATATATATATATATATATATATATATATATATATATATATATATATATATATATATATATATATATATATATATATATATATATATATATATATATATATATATATATATATATATATATATATATATATATATATATATATATATATATATATATATATATATATATATATATATATATTGCCTGTTTACTTACAAATACATTATTAGTTCTGTTAAAAAGACTTTATCACAAATTATTACGTTATCACAAATATGTCATTAGCTGGTTAAAATTAATAGTATGTAGATACATACAATTAATTTTAACTAAATTGAGCACTCTCTTCCATCATGCACATAGATATGTGCATGATGGAAGAGACTGCTCTCCACGACACAGGGAATCCTAGTATGGGGAGCAGTGTTTTGTTTAAGATACTTAACATGTAAAATTATTTTTTGAGGGAAATAAAGATTTGTTTGTTTGTTTGTATATGTCATAGTCTGTCAAGAAAGTGAAGAAATTAAAAAGTGGCAACATCGTAGTGTCATCCCTTTCAAATCAATCTAAGAAAAGAGGGATGACACTACGATGTTGCTACTTTTTAATTTTCTTGACGGACTATATAAAAATGCAATAACTCGATTAAACGGTTGAACCGATGTGGCTAATTTATGTCTTAAAATATTCCTGGAAGTCCAGGGAAGGTTTCATAAGTGACACGAAGTTCACCGGCCACCGGGACATCAGCTAGTCACTAGTATTACATATTCTTATGAATTTATAACACCTGTTATTTAAGTACCCTCTCCCTGAGAGGTGCAGAGCTACTTTGATGACCAGTCAGAGCTGAGAGAAGCTCACTCCTGTTTTATTAAGGAACTACTTATTTAAAAAATACAAAAAATAAAAAACAGGGTTTTGTAATTTGTTATTTTAATAAAATATGATCATCCAATTAATAATATTCTACAATGCAGCCGGAAACAGAATCATCGCCACTTTCTAGGTCCATGTAGGTAGTTACAGCAGTGGTGTCACAGTGAAGTTTCATCTTCAATAATCAGCTCTTCAATATCCTAATAAAGGGTTAATTCCCACTCCTTGTATTTATTTTCAGTGTTTTTTTTTCAAAATGATAGCATAAATTCTCCCAGTCATTTCGGTTATTTCATTAAACGCTTTTTCTGCTACCTGTAAACATAAAACGTAATACTTAATTATAATATTATATAACGCTGCATCAAAGTGTTAAAGGAGTTAAGCACATACACTGTGACACGAGAATTTTATATACATCTAAGATACATAAATATTAATTACGCAAAGCACCTAAGTCAAAGTATCAATCATTGTTAGGCGCGTTATATCATAGATTTCTTTGACAGTTCATTGTTTACGAAAACATAAGTTTTATGTAAAATTGTTGTTTTAATATACCACATAATACCTACTCAGGCTACTTAAAATTGCATTAGACAATAAAATTAACAAACAGAATTTATAAAACAAACGCTTAATTACCTGCTTGTTCGCGCCCTTAGCGCGAAACAACAGCGCGACTGTGCTCGCGGCCTTAGCGGGCCCTGGCGGGGCGCGCGGGGCGCGGCTCGCGGACCCCTACCACCTCGCACTATATATACGCTGCGCGGGCGCTGCGACGGCTACTCTTCATCCGTCACCGAACCAAGTGGACAGCTAACATATTGTCATAATATACGCCTATAGAATTACAGTCCGCTTTTTACTAAGAAGATTCCCAACGCAATCATTGGTCCTTCGAGCCGGATCGTATTGATACAACCAGGGCTTCATAACGTTATCGAATAACAGAAAAAATATCGTTACGTGCCGTTATTTTCATAATGGTAGCCAGATAACGTTATTTTTTATAACGATATCTAGTAAAATAACGTTATATTTACCGTTATTATTATAACGATATTTTTTCGTTATGTATAAACGAACAAATATCGTTATAATAATAACGGTAAATATAACGTTATTTTCTGGTATCAGGTATGCGATCGTGCACGCTGCACTAAATCTCACTCGCAGCCCACTTTTTTTGCGAGATTTGTGCTTACCTACTTTTAGGAGTTTAATACATAGAGAAATAATAAAAATAATAGTTATTGTTTTGTCATGACTTTCTTGACGGACTATAACGTTATCAAAGAACATATATTTACCGTTATAAATCCTATATAACGTTATAACATTAACCGTTATTAATATTAATTTTTAACGTTATTTTTAATATCGGGTAAATTTTCATAACGTTATCTATGCCCTTGAAGCAGTAACGTTATGAAAAAATAACGTTATTTGAAGCCCTGGATACAACAAAGGGTTAAATGTCAAAAGAGTGTTGCTATTGCTAAAAAATAAAGTTTCGCCTCCTAGACATTCTTGACCCACTATAATAATCTGTGCTTTTCCCTAAACACAAGACGAAGAAGGAATATTAAAAAAAAAAAAAAATCGAAACAGTCTAAAAATGGAGTTGTTTTTAATTTTGGTCAATGTTTAAATTTATTTAGTTTAAAAGAAACGTATTTACTTTTGTATATTTTACTCACAATGGGTACACAAAAACCAGGGGAATGGGCCAACTCGCTGATTGCCCGGTTCGAAGAGCAAGTAAGTACCTATCTATAAACAAAAATATTATAATAAAGTTCACCCTTATTGGAACCGAATTTATTAACACAATTATTAGATAAATATTGCGCTCACCCATTAATCCAAATAATAAGTATGACACAAAACTTATATTCAATGGGACTTTACCTTCATTAATTCTATCGACCGTACTCCAACGTAAATTGTTTTCTCGTGCAAGTGCCGGCATTTTCACTATCTGAATTTTTTTTCATTCAGGCTCTTATTTTAAGGAATATAAAGGTGCACGTTAAAAAATATCTGACCGACCAATGCGAACATTGAATAGTATGCAGTATCTTACAGATAATGATCAGCTGACTTCAATAACAAGAAATTGCTTGCTCAAAAACAAAACTGCTAAATGAATAAGTTAGGATGTTCATAGATATACAGTGTTTATCAACTACTCAAATATTGCAGCTTCCTTACAAAACTGGTACACAGAATTTGCACTCCAGAATAAATGATGAGCAGTTCAAAGGCTGTCTGGTACAAATTAGTCGGCATCGCTTTTCTCTTGTCATATCGGGCTTAACGAAAATTCTTCAAAGAGTCAACGAATTGGTGAGTTTGTTCTTGCTTAAAGAATTATAATGTCTACTTTTTTATACGTCCATGGTCTGTCTATCCATCTTTTTATGTCAGCGTGTCTCTCTTTTATTTATTCATTAATAGTGACCCGCCCTGGCGTCGCATGGGTATAAAATATATAGCCACTGAAAAAATGATTAAAATCGATAGCCTATGATCCTTCACGTGGTCTACTTCTTATCTGTGCCAAATAACATAAAAATTGCTCCAGTAGTTCGCGAGATAAGCCCTTTCAAATAATTTCCCCCGTTTTTTCCACATTCTCCTATTAGTCTTAGCGTGATAAAATATAGCCTATAGCCTTCCTCAATAAATGGGCTATCTAATACTGAAAGAATTTCTCAAATCGGACCAATAGTTCCTGAGATTAGCGCGTTCAAGTTAGCCCTTTCAAATAATTTTCCCCGTTTTTTCTACATTTTCCTCTATTTCTTCGCTCCTATTAGTCTTGGCGTGATAAAATATAGCCTATAGCCTTCCTCGATAAATGGGCTATCTAACACTGAAAGAATCATCAAAATGCGTTGCGTAGTTTTAAAGATTAAAGGGAACAAAGGGACATGAGGGAAAAAAAAGCAACTGTTAATGGGCAACACCTAGTCTTAAATAAATGTTACTTTTTGAGAACAGAAAAATTTTTATACTTTAAAATACATTATTTTTTAAATGACATTTTAGTATCAACCAACCATAACGGCTTGTGTCAATCGATCCCAGACTGAGCAAGAAAAGGGCTACCATGACAGTCTAGTGATAGTTCTTGATACACTAGAGATATGCCTCAACTCCCAACCAAAGGATACGGCTAAACACGAGGAGGCTATGAATGTTAAAATATTGTTGAGAGAAGTTTGTCAGTTTATAGGTAAGTCACTGATATCTTAATATCGGAGAACTATTTTTTTCGTTTCCACTATGATCATGTGACATGTCATAGTGGAAATGAAAAAAATATGTAGGAGATATGATGGCGCATAATATAATCTATTGATAAATTATTATTCCATTATCCTGTTTATTTTCTTTCAAGTTGCTTGTTTGATATAATTTATTACTCTATGATATAATAGAGACACACAGGAACACTGAGGCTTGGGCGCATATAAATTGAGCCTAAATAGTTGTGATATTTATGTATTTTTTTTTATTTCAGATTTAAGAAATGAAAGCAATGTTAATAATATAGAACTCCGTCAGCTGGCCAGCAAAGTACTATTTGCGCTTAGTTTAAATTTTTTTAATGCAGTATTCAATAGGATTAGTGCAAGATTGCAGGTATGTAGATTATAACCATTTCTTTAGAAATCTAAAATATTAATCCTTGATTAAACTCAATCTCAAACTCAAATTTTTTTATTCAGAATAAATTTTTGCAAATATTTTCTGAAAGTCTACATGATGCCTACCACCGATTCGGGAACCGGAGAAGAACCGGCGTAAGAAACTCGCACGGGGCGCTTTATTTACCAAAAAAAGTGAGAAAAAAATTAATCTCTTAAAATAAAGTTTACAATGCTGTAACATAAAATAATTATACAATGTCAACATAACATATAACATAACAATGACAACTTGCAAGCAGCCATCCTACTCCCAAGAGGTGCCGTCGTTTATGAAATCATTGACCTTATAGGCTTTGGCACATAAACGTTCTTTGACTACTTTTTAAATTTATTAATGGAAAGATTTTGAACGTTTTCTGGGATTTTATTGTAAAGGCGTACACATTGACCTTTAAAAGATTTACTAACTTTACTATGTCTGATCACCGGTATCTCTAGTTTGTACTTATTTCTAGTGTTTCTTCCGTGACTGTCACTTTTGGTTGTAAATTTACTAAGATTCTTTCTAACATATAATACATTATCCAAAATGTATTGAGAAGCAACAGTTAGAATACCAATTTCTTTAAACTTTTCTCTCAGAGATTCAAAAGCTGACATTTTATAAATTGAACGTAAAGCTTGCTTCTGCAGCACAAAAATCGTATTAATGTCGGCAGCGTTTCCCCATATTTATTATATTAGAATTTAAAGGTAGCTTTAATAATACACCTATAATTTAATTATTGTAATTTTATTTTAGGAATTAGCCTCCTGTAATGAAGAAAACCCCGATTATACAGACATAGAGTTAATACAGCATATAAACGTGGATATTGTCAGGCTTATACGGCTTTTTACAGGTAAAAAGTTTGATTGTAGTATGTAAAACTATGACCCATCTCCCGTCCCCATTGCACCCCATCACAATGTGCGCGTAGCCTTATGCTAAGATTTTTTTACATTTCAGAATCCTTGCAGAAATTTAGATTGCTAAGAAAAACTTCACATATAGTCCTAGTAGTGTCCCTGGAAAAAGCAGTTTGGAATTGGATGGATACTTATCCTCAGGTTGGTTTGAATTTCATCTTATTTACAATCACAATTTTCTTTTCTGTTTTCCACAGATCATTAGAAAAGCAACAAGATTACTGCCTGATATTTTAATTTTTTTTGACAAAAGTTTATTTTTAACCGACTTAAAAAAAACGAGGAGGTTATACGTTCGGCTGTGGATATTTTTTTTTTATGTATGTTCAACGATTAGGCCTCCGTTTGTGAACCGATTTTCAAAATTTTTGTTTTGTTGTATTAGGTTTCACTCCAATTTGGTTCCATGTTCACAAAAGTGGTGACCTGATGATGGGATCCATGAGTAATCGAGGGGACTCCTCAAAATTCAAATGGAAACATATGGTTTTTTTGGTTTCATATGAAGTATTCCAGGCATATGTTACCAAAAAGTAAGATTTTGCACCAGGATATACCATGGTTCGAAGGTGGTGAACAGAATTCCTTACTCCTTATAGATACATGTTTGGGGGTTTCGGCGTTGTTTTAAGAACTGAAAGCATATACTACTAAGCTTATTACATTAATCATCATCATCATCATCACCACCATTCCACCATACACCTTCACATTATGACCCTATTATAATTGGTAGGTATTTTTCATAGTATTTTAGATCAAAACGGATCACGGATGTCTTTAAACATTGTTCTGTAAAAAGTTAAGCTATTTTAAAAATTATTTTATTATTTCGACCTGATGATAAGATCCATGAGTGATCGAGGGAACTCCTCAAAATTTATATGGAAACATATGGTGATTTCGATTTTATGAGAAGTATCCTAAGCATATGCTACCAAAAAGCAAAATTTTGCACTAAGATGTACCTTGGTTCCGAAGGTGCTAAGAGAACTCCGGATTCCTTATAGATGCAAGTTTGAGGGTTTCGGCTTTGGTTTAAGAACTCAAAGCATATGCTACTATGCAAGTTACATTCATCATCATCATCACCACCACCACCAGTCACCACACCATGAATCATTAAATCATAACTCTTAATTTGTAGAATGATTTCAAAAATTATATTGTTATATCAAAGTAAATGATTCAAACTTGGTGATCAGGTTACCAAGTTAGCAATTTGATCATGAGATCTATGAATTATGAGGTATGTCCGTATGTAGGAAACTCCTTATTATTGGGACAAAATAAATAGTTATATTAACGTAGTTCTAAGTAGTTTAACCTGTTTAAGCATAATATTATATAAACATTATAGTGAGCTAATGACTTTCCAGGAGTGTTGTGATAGAAAGAAAGTCACTGAACAGAACTTTAGAGCCTTTAGAGATAGGCGCATGAACATTAATTTTATGATTGCTTGATTAACGCCAAGCTTATATTATTAATTATACAGTGATACGAGTATATTCTTGGAGTTGCTTATGCATTTCTCTATTCCGAGAGGGCGCTAGGTATATTAACTTTATGGTTCTCATATCATAAATGTGTATCCTGGCTCCAAAGTCACTTAGTAGAACACATAAGTATTTACAGAAAACCTTATAAATTACTTAAATTACTAAAAAGAGTGAAATTATTATTTTTAACAAAAAATTGAAACCGACTTCCAGAGTAAAAAACAATAATAATTATTATATAATGAACAAAAAAGTATGAAATAATTCTTACTCTTAATAGTGCCTTATGCAGAATACTCCTAAACCTCTACTATTTCTGTACACAATCTTCATAATTTTGAAGTCGGTACCAGTTGCAATCTTTATTAAAATTAAAAATATTTCGTCTAAGAACTCACAATTCTTAGCTGGTATCGACTTCAAAATAATGAAGATTGTGTACATAAATAGTAGAGGTTTAGGAGTATTCTGCATAAGGCACTATTAAGAGTAAGAATTATTTCATACTTTTGTTCATTATATAATAATTATTATTGTTTTTTACTCTGGAAGTCGGTTTCAATTTTTTGTTAAAAATAATAATCACTGGCATTATTATTTGGTTAACTTTTAGACGTAAGCCAGTCAAAAACGATAATGAATAGATAAAATGCTGTCTAAAAACTTAGAAACTGGTCATAATATATTATATAAATTAGAAAAAATCAATGAATTACTGAGCCGTATATAATATGTAGTTATATTAGTAGGTCATTCTAAAGAGCCCCCACAGACTGCAGACTTTCTATCTTCCGATAGTTAGACCAAATTGGGGTTTCAGTACATTATTATCGGCCGATACAAATCGTTTAGTGTGCGCACCTTCATACATCTTCGTACTGATTTATAAGCTTTCGATCAAACTATCGGCCGACTAAAAGTCTGCAGTCTGCGGGGGCTCTAACTCTTCAGTAAGCTAGGGCAGGGGAGGGGTCTACCTTCAGTAACGAGTTGAATATTTTTTTTTTATTTTTCTTTATTAGGAACAATAAACAGTTACATGTTAAAACTTAGTTATTACAATTACTTAAAATTATAGAAGTGGTAAACACATAACCCACACCATTGTTCACAGATTAAATGAAATTTTTATAATTTATTTAATGAAATTTGTGAGTAAAGTGGAACACGAAACTGAATTCAAATGTATACTATGCCAAATTCTGTTCATTTTGAACTTTGCTGACGAAATTACAGCTACAGGCAATAGAGCCCTTCACATCCTTATTCTCGCGTAAATTAAAGGCCAATTTGCGCATTCACGTTCATTTGCTAACTTCAAGAGTTAAATACAAAATACTATGTAAATATCTGTCTGCTGGCAGAGATCTCTTCTAGAGATAAGCACACCGATGTACTCTATTAATGTATGGTATATTTTAAGCTAGTTTTAGAAAATTGTACATAAAGAATAAATAAATAAATAAATAAATAAATAAAATAAATTCGCAGGAGTTCGCGGAGGTGCAGTGCCGGCCTAACGAGGAGCTGAGCAAGTGCTGCGACACGTTGTTCGACATGCTGCACGACAGCTTCGCCGACAACAAGAAGTCGCGCGTCGCCATGTGGCCGCTCCAGATCATGCTGCTCATACTAAACCCCGTTTGTGTTGTGATTATACTACTACAAAATAAATACAAAAGTGCTTGTAACATAAAAAAAAAATTGAGAGTGCAAAAATGCAGTGTCTTGTTAGTTGTCGCGCGCTTTACATTATAGTGAGGGAGCCCTAGAACAAATTTTTTTGTGATTACTAACAAGCAAATTTTTTGTGAGTAGCTACATTTTGTTAAGACGAACAACATTTTTATTTTCGAAAAATCTCGAAAGTGGTAGCTAACAGAGATAGAAAGGATTCGATACTTTGACTTGATGGTCCTAGAATATGGATTGTTTTATTTGTAGGACAAAGTAACTCTTAAATTATATAACTATTAACCTACCAATATACAAAAAATCTGCTGGTTAGGGTTCCGTTTTAGGGTACAGTAGTCAACCAAGTTTTGTTGATTACAGAACCCTAAAACGGAATCCTAACCAGCTGATATTTTGTATATTGGTAGGTTAATAGTTATATAATTTAAGAGTAACCTTGTCCTACAAATAAAACAATCCATATTTTAGGACCATCAAGTCAAAGTATGAAATCCTTTCTATCTCTGTTAGCTACCACTTTCGAGATTTTTCGAAAATAAAAATGTTGTTCGTCTTAACAAAATGTAGCTACTCACAAAAAATTTGCTTGTTAGTAATCACAAAAAAATTAGTTCTAGGGCTCCCGCACTGTTATGTCTGTGTGTTATATATTTGAAAGAAAAGGGAAGAAAGGGTTACATGGCAGTAAATATTATGTATTATATTTTTATTGTGCTAATTTAGTTCAATAAAACAAATCATGAGTCACTTTAGTTCAATCATCAACTGAGCCAAGACTGAACGTCATGGAGACATAATATTATGTTTTAAATATTTTATTTGCAGAAAGTTTTAGAAGAAATAGTCAATGCAGACAGTGGTGCACCGTGCAGTCCACGGCATTCAAAGAAGAAACAGTTTATTGATGCTGTAAAGAGGGGACTTAGTAAGTTTAAAATTTTGAAAAACAGTACTTTAGCAGATGAAGTTAAAATCGGTCGGTTTTTGAATATCGGTAAAAAATCTCAAAAGATTTTGATATAATATGCGATTAGCTTAATTATTTAAAATTGTAATTACATGAACGTTTTATTTTAGGTCCACAAAACAATTCAAAGCAAGTGACGGAGGCGGCAGTAGTGACTTGTGTGAAACTCTGCAAAGCGTCCACCTACCTCAACATAGCAGACTCTGGGAATGTCACCTTCGTGCTAGTCAAATCTGTAATCAATGATCTCAAGGTAGGTAAAATGCAAGACAAAGTAATGCACGAAGAGGTCTGTTAAAAATGTAAAAACGCACGTTGCTTTTTTATAGCAAATGCGGTAGGAAAATTAGCACACATGTGCGTGCTAGTGAACGCGTCTACGTGTGAACGCATTTCTTTGCGTACACTTTTTTTTTAATATTTCTATTCTCTTCTGTCAGCTGCTACTGATCAACTCTGTTCGTATAACTCTGGCTCGTATACGTACCAACGCACTACTTTGCGTTCGCGTGCGATCGAGTTGTTTATTGCTATTCGAATCGGGGAAGTCGTGAGTGCGGTACATTACGCCAACGTGCAAACACATTACTTTAGTTACATCTTGACGTGCGAACACGAATACTTTACAAATTTTCGCCTTGTCTCTTCACAGCTACTTTTGTTCAACCCTGTAGAGCTGTAGGCGCTTAAATGTGCGAACGCACTTTGCTTACACCTTTGCGTGCGAGCATTCATGTTGAACATATTTAGGCCTAATTTCATCAATGCCTGTTAGTGTTAACAGCTTTTTAAAATGTCATATTGTCTTCTCTTTCATGTGAAAAACGAAAGAGGTAACGTGATACCAATTCTAGAATTAACTTTAACAGTTGTTGGTGAAATTGGGCCTTAATTTTTCTTTCCTCTCAGATGCTGCTGTTCAACCCGGTGAAACCGTGGGCGCGGTACGGTGCAGCTCCTGGATGTGCAGAGCTCGAGCTAGTGACGGAGTGCCTAGTGTCGCTATTCCGAATAATGCCGCATTCCAACGACGCTCTCAAAGTGTGCCTCAACCTTTCCGCGCATATATCCTACCATTACGTCATCGTACACGCGCTTCTTAGGTGGGTGTTTAGTTACTTGTCCCTTCCACTCTCGCATAAATGTAACGCCTCTCTTTTTGGAAGTGAGCATATCCTGTCTCTTTCACTCCCGCATAAATGTAATGCATCTCTTTTTGGAAGTGAGCATACCCTGTCTCTTTCACTCTCGCATAAATGTAACGCCTCTCTTTTTGAAAGTGAGCATATCTTGTCTCTTTCACTATCGCATAAATGTAACGCCCTTCTTTTTTGAGTGAGCATGTCTTGTCTCTTTCGCTTTCCGCATAAATGTAACCCACTGACCTCCATTAAACAAGTTCGCTGGACTTATGATACCCAACTGTTTTTTGTGCCTATTTGAAGCGGAATCAGCCCCTAATGCGGGGGAAGAGAACTAAATTGACGTAACTTGCAAATGGCCGCTTAATCGCTATTGGTTGTAGAAACTAGTATTAGTTCCAAGTACTCCCACTACTGCTATCAGCGCCAATATGGCGACTTTTAAACGTCATTTTTACGTCAGATTTAGTTCTCTTCTTCCGCATTGGGGGCGCTGATTCCGCTTCAAATAGGCACAAAAAATAGCTGTCATTTCAAAGGATATCATAAGTCCAGCGTACTTGTATAATGGAGGTCAGTTATGTTACCCCTCTCTTAGTGGAAGTGAGCATATCTTGTCCCTTTCACTCTCGCATAAATGTAATGCCTTTTTTTTTTGAATTTTAGAAGAACATATCCTGTGTGTGCGGGATTATTTTTGCATAGGTGAAAGTTTAAAAAAAATAAATATATTTAAAATAACGGTTGTTGACAGGATAATAAAGCAGCCACGGCTGGCGTGGTGGCCGCAGATAGAGCTGCTTTACCCCAAGGCCGCGGAGCTGAGAGTCATGTTCACAGACACTCTTAATAAGGCTACACAGGTAATTATGAATAGGCATGATGACTAATTTTTTTTCTTATTGGTAATTGAAAGACCCTTAAAAATAGAAACATCGCTGAAATAATAACTCTGATAGCTTAAAAATTCACCAAGATATGACAATTAAAACATCTCATAAAATAGACCTGCCCGAAACGCTCCATACAAAGTGCTACGAAAGAATGACGTCATTAAATATTGCGTTTATGAAAGTGGTTTCATAACAAAAGTTGCCTTTAATTGCATAAGTTATCGAATGGTATACAAATATTAAGAAATTTAATTGAAAAAAATTTCGACTTGACTATCCAACTTTGAAGGCGCATAGCAAAAAAAAAAATACAAATGCTATCGAGCTGAAATTTTGGGAACACTTATTTTTTACCGTGATTTCTTTATTTTATTAACAAAATTCGCTAATCTTTGACCTTGTCAACATCCTTATTATGATAGTCTTATTAGTTGAGTAGCTCAGTTTACTAAAATAATATGTAAAGTATTAAAAAAAACACGAAAAACTGGCAACTAAAAAGAAAGTGATGAGACATTAACGCATCCGACTACGGCGAAGTCAAAAACAAGGTTTGTTATATATGTGTCTGTCTTAATAATAATATATTCTTTATTTGCACATATAAAAAGACAAGACAAAAACACATAAGAGACAAAAACAAATGAAATAACTACAAAAAAGTATAAAAATTATTTTAAAAAATTTGCAAAATGGCGGTCTTACCGCTTTAAGCGGTAATGTGTCTGTCCTACCATGGATTCGTCGAATTATAGGCTAGTTAAACTTTTGTTTATTACGAGATGTTTTATTCATAGGGCTACATAGTGCACACGCCACTTCGCATGATTTCGTTGACCCTCAAGTCGAAGGAGGTGCAGTCTAAACTGAACAAGTCTGAGGAGCAGCCCGCATACCGCAACCTGCTGCTTCTTCTCGTTAAGCTAATACACGCAGACCCCATGCTGATGTTGAGTGTGAGTATTTGTTTATATAGTAACTACTTAGTCCTGACCTGAGTGAGCAATCTAAAAATATATAATGAACGAAGTGTGATGACGTTATTTTTAATTTTCAAGCACGCGTCCATAGATTTCCTTTGAGTAAACAACTTTATCATTCATTTCATCCATTAGGCGTGTCCACACTAACCGAGCTGCTTCGCGCGGCGAATGCCTCGCGAGGCTGCTCGCTCTGTGTGAATTCTGGACGGATTTACAACAGTATTATTTGCCCCATATTTTAAATATTTCTTTAATAATATTTTATTACAAATAACTGCTGGGAATTTTAGTGTAAACAAGTATTATCTTCAAATATTATCTTACAAATCTTACAACTTTTTAAAAAACAACAGAACCCCGGCCGCTCTGCGATCGAGATCCAATCGTCCACAACGGAGCTGATCAACGGTCTGGTCTCGCTGGTCCACCACACTGGAATGGGCGACATCTCGCAGGAAGCGATGGCAGCATTACTGGCTTTACACCGGCCAGACAGAGTCCACATGTGGAACCCTGAGGCGCCTCTCAATACTTTCTGGGATATAAGGTAATATTGAATCTGGACAATAGCTTATTTTATTTTCATAAAAAATAAGGGGACAAACGAGCAAACCGGTCACCTGATGGAAAGCAACTACCGTCGCCCATGGACATTCGCAACATGAGAGGTACGTTGCCGGACTTTTAAGAGGGAATACGCTCCCTTGAAGGTTTGCAGGTCGTATTGATCCGTAAATACTGCTCGTGACATTTTGTTCCCGAGTTTTATAGGTGCGCGGCAGAAAGTTACTCGAAAAACGTACGGTGGGAGGTTGCCTCGTTGATCTCGCTAACGTTTTATAGCTACTGATATCATAAATTGTATCAGCAAATTGTTAAGAGTCGGAATCTACAACATCCACATAATATGTCACGTTGTACTTTGTCATCAATCAGAATTTGTGTCACGTGTATCTGTTAAGTCCCATCCATTTACCGATAATGTTCGTTCTGGTATGCGGGTGTGAGTGCGTGCGGGTGCACACGCACGCACCTTGCTTGTTTATCTATATTCCTATCGTGTATCTGTATTCCATTTCCACTCTAACATTTCTATATAGCTAATACTCCTCACGAATTCAGTTCGCAGGTGCTATACAACATCAGTCAGAAGCTGATACAGCGTCAGGTGGCGAACTACCGCGAAGTGCTGCGGTGGCTGCGCGACGTGCTCACCTGCCGCAACCAATTCCTCGCCGCGCAGAAGGAGTATGCCAACGTCGGAGCGCATATACCGATATGCAAGCAGGCGCATATTAAGTTGGAGGTGCGATGATTTTTGTTGGTACTAGTTTACGACTAAGGCCGTAAACTAGTACCAACAAAAATCACTAACCGACTAAGGCTTCAAACCAAACTGACTGTCAGCCGCCGAATGTAAGCGAACGTTACGCAGTTTATTGTATTTCCATACATTTTCACTTTTTCGTTGAACACCTAACCTACGGGACCTATCAGACAAGCGATCACGCCTTCAAGCGGTCAGTATAGTGTTCTTTGTGTTGTGTTACGTTATATAGATATACTCACACGGGGGCGTTTTGACCGCGTCAGAATTCCTCCTGTATGGCTGACCGCTCGAACGCAGAATGCGAACGCAGAACGCTCTCTGTCTGATAGGTTCCTTAAGGTAAGCTAACTGAGTTTTAACTACCATACGACGAATTTACGTCAGCAATAGTATGTTGTTCCGACTAAGGGATAATTACTTGCTTACCTAAGCTAGAAACGAATTCACCAATAATATTATTAATTTGTTTTAAATCGGTTATTAGAAGTTAGCGGGCCCCTAGATCTACAATAATATTGAACAATATCACGTATTGCGTAATATTATTGACCGTCTAGGGTTGATATTGAACATCGAGCGCCTTCAATGTAATTGTCAAATAAACTGTTCAATAAAATTGAAGCGTGATATTGACAATACAATTAATCGTTTAGGGGCTGGCTTATGTTTCGTGATTGGCGCGAGTTTTGGTCATCAATGTGGGATGGATGTTCCTCAGGTGGTGTTCTTCATGTGTCTGTGGTCTATCGACACGGAGGCGGTGCTGGTGGCGATGTCGTGCTTCGCGCTGCTGTGCCAGGAGGCGGACATCCGCAGCGGCACGGACGAGTGCGCCACCTCGCTGCTGCCCAACTACGCCGTGTTCCAGGAGATAGCCCACACATCTGTCGTGCTTACTACTGGTATGACAAATGTGACGTCATACTTATAGGACCTGCAGGGCGATTCACGATTCCCGTTCGAGTTTCGACACGAATTCAGAAACTTACCGTCCGGTCATTGGTCAAAGCCTAGCGCGGCGAGCGTTTATTGGATGTCGCGCGATGAAGTTTCCGAATCGGAGTCGAATTACGCATTGTGAATCAGGGGCCCTGATGATGCTTCATGCTGTTGTTTATTTCACTATTGAAGTAAAAAGCCTAAGTATTTGACGATTGCCATCTATACTAATATTATAAATGCGAAAGTATCTCTGTCTGTCTGTCTGTCTGTCTCGCTTTCACGCCAAAACTACTGAACCGATTGTAATGAAATTTTGTACACAGATAGTCTAAAGCCTGAGAAAGGACATAGGCTACTTTTTAACTGGAAAAAGGGGTTGTAAGGGGGTGTTTATGCGTAAATTTGTTCAAATTAACTTAGTTCCAAAAATTCATAACAGATGGCACCAAGAGTCGCCTACATCGCGCTATCGCTTGCTCATACGTCTTTCTATAAAAGGTGGTACCATGTTAAGTTACGTTTTTCGATTCTTTCGATTGTTATGCACGTTATTAATTAACTCACTACTCAGTACTTTATCTAGATGCAGTGACGTAACCTTAAACCTACCAATGATAAATCGTTTATGGGTAGGTAAAGCTAAAGTTGTGTAATGGGGGGGCTAAATAAGCTTTAAAATTTGGTATTTAAGTAAAGCTTTTAATCTTTCAGGCCCCGCGCGAGCACCGGTGATCGCGAGAACAAAAGAATACAATGGGAATTCCTAGAACCTCCGATCGAAGGATTAAAGACACCAATTTTGTTGACACCGCGCGCTATAAACTGAAGTCCACGCGGACGAAGTCGCGGGCAACAGCTAGTAGTTTATGATTTCGATGGTGCAATGCCTTATGTCAAATCCTACGCTTTTTAGACTGGTTTAGTGAAACAAGTGTGAAGTACTACAGTTTACAAACCCTTTGTTAAAATTTGTTTTTCTATACTGCAATATTAATTAGAATTTTAATTTTAGCAGCCAGCCAGGATATCGGAAGAGGCTGCTATTACAAAAATATACACAGTGAGTATCTCTGACTTGAGGAATTTTATGATAAAACAATAATTAATGATAATGAATCATATTTTCAAATTTCAAATTGAAATATATTGACATCTTGTTTCTTTTAAAAATAGGTTCAGCGGCGTTACAAAAACGGATAATGGCTTTACTGAGGAAAATAGAGTATTGTGTCAATGGCGTCCAACCTGTATGGGAAGAAACCTTCCGATGTTGGTAAGTATTCGCTACTGCAAATGATAAGAAATAACTAAATATGAAAAACATTAAAAGAAAGTCAAAATTAAAAGTGAAGGACTCCCACATTTTGTGTTTTGTTTCTTTTATGATTTCTTTGTAAAGTATTCTAATTCTGAACTACGTCTACAGGGATTCAGCGTGCAAAGTTCTACAGAAATGGCCTAAAAGTTCCACCGTAGATGAGGAACCTATATCCCGAACACACAAGCGCAGAGTGCCACATCATACCAGCACGGAACATGATGTAGAGGTAAATAGAATTGTCTTTTAGTACAGTCGAACTATAGACTAGTTGTCTATTTAACTCGCGTAAGAACATACTGTTATCCTGCTCGTAGAGATAAACTACGATAACATGGCGCGCCCCTCCAAATTACTGCTTCAATGTGTGTAGTCATATCCTTATGAAAGAGTTTGTATGTAGTAAGTATTCAACCAATCATAATATTTCACTTAATGTCACTTATTACCAAGATTTGTTGGTCAACTAATCATAACTAGCCGACCGCACAAGACAACGCACTTCAAACGTTTTGAAAACGCACTTCAAACATTTTGAATTTTGGAGGGGCGCGCCATGTTATCGTAGTTTATCTCTACGCCGTACCTGTGAATGTAATATCTAATACGATATTATGTTTCTGCGAAAGTGAGACAAGTACCGATGGGTCAATGTATCAAGTTTTACTTGCTGATTTTAGATAAATGATTTTTGGCTGTAGTCTATTTTATTATTTCTTTACGCGACAGGAACTAAAGCTTATAATTTGCTACAGATGCAAATTCAAGAGTGGGCGAACATAACATCGTTCTTATGTGCACTGGGTGGTGTTTGTCTGCAGAAGAAGCCGGCTCCTGCTTGGCAAGGTGAGGATTACAATCCATTAAAAACTATACGGCAGAGAAGCGACGCGACTCATCGCGGTAAAATATATTTTGTTTGAGTCATAGTATTTGTTTCAGATGCAAGAAAATACAACGTCCTGGCAAACAGTTCACAGGACGTCCAGTATTGTCCCGTTACTCAGTAAGTTGTAGTTTATTTTAGTCTAAGGCCGTGCGCCGATTGCAACTTTTTGTAGCGATGCAGTCGCGATA
This sequence comes from Polyommatus iphigenia, assembly GCA_963422495.1. Classification (NCBI taxonomy): domain Eukaryota; kingdom Metazoa; phylum Arthropoda; class Insecta; order Lepidoptera; family Lycaenidae; genus Polyommatus; species Polyommatus iphigenia. Next base: position 8,590,743 of record OY730184.1, read on the forward strand.
TTGTCGCATATTTGCATCGATACAGTCGCGATGCAGTCGCTAGCTGTGTGTCCTGTATGGCGTTGCAAATGCGACTAACGCGCGTTAGTAGTGATGCAGTCGTGCGCTTCATCAACGCGCGACTGCATCGCTACTAAAAGTCGCAGTGGGCGAAGGCCCTAATTGCGGTATTACAAGACAGTATGATCATCATTTTTTTTTTAGCCTATAGTGTCCCACTGCTGGGCAAAGGCCTCCCCAGGACCTCTTCCACTGTTCTCGCTTCTGCGCCACCGATTGCCAGCCTGGCTTGTATGCCTCCAGCTCGTCAGGCCACCTTTTTCTAGGCCGGCCTCGGCGCGGGCGGCGGCGTCCATCTTCGGGTGCCCACTCTGTTGAGACCCTTGCCCAGTGGTCGGGATGCATGCGGCTAACGTGACCCGCCCACTCCCACTTCAGCTTGGCCGCCTTGACACCTACGTCCTTGATGCCCGTTTGGGAGCTGTATGGTGTTTCTTATTTTATCGAGAAGCTTTACTCCTAACATACTGCGCTCCATTGCTCTTTGGCATACCCCGTGTTGAGATCATCATAATTATACAATATTTTAAAATTTACCAATGAATTAAAGCATTAAATTAACTATAGTTTGTGCGTTCTAATATGATATGGGTGACAGTTCTCATATTCCTTGCTACGGAAATTTTTTACAAGAAAACAAAAAAAAATCAAAATGTAATAAATTATATTCCATCTACAAAAATAAATGCTTCCCATAATTGTAAATGAATAAAAATAAAAAGTTGCTAAATACTAACTTATTAATATAAAATTATAAAAATTAACTGTGAAATAGGAGTATAAAAATATTGTTGCGAAAACATTTGAAAAATGTCAGATGCATAAAACGGAATTTATGTCAATAGAGATTGCCAATGTTGAATCGAAATCAAATCGATAAAAAGGGCGGCCATCTTAAATCGCCGGCGCCACTCTGAAACGTCAGTACGAAATCGATAATTTCGATTGCGATTCCTTTACGAAGTGATTCGATATTTTTAAATTATCGATTAAATTTTTTAGGTAACTTCCCTACTATTGTCAATTATAATCTGTCACGCATATCATCTTAAAATGCACAAGGTATAATTAAGTCATCTGAATTTAGCTGGATTTATGGGTTTTATTCGACTTCCGATATCCTATAGATATTAAAGTATATCAAGCTAATAAAACCGACTATCAACAGGTTCATAGGGCAGCTACTGCGGCTATTGCTATGCACGAACGAGCGTTTCGGAGTCCAGATACAGACGCACGTGAAGCAGCTAGTCGGTAATGAGATGTCGCCCGCGCTCTACCCCATACTGTTCGACCAGATCAAGGCCATCGTTGATAAGTTCTTCGACCAACAACAGCAGGTAAGGAAGCGTACAGGTATAGAAAACGTAAGGCACTTTTAATTAACTATTGTTAATATACTCTATGCAAAGTCCGCTATGTCTGAATGGCACACTGGAAACACACAAGGCAGAAAAAACTGTGATTTTGAATTGTTATACCCTGCTTAAGTATCTTTATTAGTAAAAAGAGTAGAGTTCCAACCTAACATGACACACCTCTCTCGTTTTTACGTATAACATTTTTCATTTATATAAACTAGCGAAGTGGTGGGGCGCGTCATTTAGATAAGCTCTAAATATTTTATAAAAATACGAGAATATTAAAGGTATTATTTAGAAATAATATCATATTTTCATAAACACATTGTTACAGGTTATGCTCACAGATATGAACACCCAGTTTGTGGAGCACACGATATTCATTATGAAGAGCATATTGGAGAACAAGAAGAACGGTCAGCCCTGCGAGCCGCTCAGTACCACCTCCATAGAGGGACTCATGCTCGCTATTGTTAGGTCAGTAGCTTAGATAAAAGTGCTATATTTATGGCGAAATAGACAAAGGGTGCACGCTCACTTGAGACATAAATATTGTAAATAAAGTCATTAGTCGGTTTAAATACTGTTAATAATATATTGACGACTATTCGTTATTATATTGAGCGCGGAACACGGTAAGTGCCATAACTCACCGGGACGCTATCGCGACGTCGCCATGGCAACGTCCAAGCAACGTCTGGCGACTCTACGTCGCCGCAAAGCGCTGTTTTTTAAAAGTTAAGTTTAAAAACACCGCTTTGTGGCGATGTAGAGGTGACAAGGTAACGTCACTGGCGACGTCGCGATGGCGTCCAGGTGAGTTATGGCTCTTAATTTCATACACCTGAAGTGAAGGCGCGCAGTTAATATTTTCGCGCATGAAAGAGACAAATGGCGTGGGTTCAATCGACAATTCGTCCACTGTACTTTACGCGTGCCGCAATTATATTTAGTCGAGTCTCGAGATATCTTAATCGTTGTAATGTTTATACTTCTGACAATAATTAGTATAAAGACAAGCAGACCTGTTGTAGTTATTCTGTATTTCAGTATTACTACTAAGAGAGTATTTTGCTTTTAGATACGTGCGTCACCTGGACATGACCGTGCTGTCGGTGCACATCAAGACCAAGCTGTGTCAGGTCGTCGACGCCATGATGCGCCGCCGCGACGACCTCGCCTTCAGACAGGTAAAGAAAGACATCGGTTTTGACATTCCGTGTCATGTGATTTGATTTTATTCTGGAAACATGCTTCATCATATTATTATATACTTCTACTTTATTTGTGTCAGGCACAAATAAAGTAGAAGTTTCAAATAAAGAAATAAAATAAAGTAGAACCACATTTCAAATATCTTGTATATCTAGAAAGGATCCTCATTAAAGGATACACTGTGCCATCATGAAAACTGTCCATAACATAATTGACGTCGACTCTGGGCAATCATAGGCGAATATGCCGTAATGGATTGTTCACGTCCATCGTGGGCCAACGGGGAGAGACCGAAACAAATTTAGAAATGCATCTACGCATCGTGTTGCGGTCTGAATTGACCCTAAGACGACATTAGTTCTAATAGAAATCGCACTATGGGCTCCCGCATATAAACACGATACGACGTCGCGTAGTAGAAATCTACGACAGGACGTCGTAACGTGTCACGATGCAATCCTGCGCAGCAATCAAAAAAACTTGTTGTGGTCTATTTTTAAGGCATTGTACTTCTTTATAAAGTGACTTCCATTATTCATGTTTGAAAGAAATGGGTGGCTCCAGCATCTGTCTTTTCTTTCTTCGTTTTTTTATTAACAGCAGAAGAGACGCGACGTCGTATCGCGTTTATGTGCGGGAGCCCTAATAAGCCTTAATAAACTGTGTGCAGGAGATGAAGTTCCGCAACAAGATGGTGGAGTACGTGACGGACTGGGTGCTGGGCACCAGCCACCAGATCGCGCCGCCGCTGCGCGCTGACGCCTCCACCATTACCAGGTAAGTCATTATTCATCAAATAAAAAATGTCGTCACAATGACTGATAATCGAATATTAGATTGAAATTATTTTTATAGGGCAGGATATACAGCAAAAAGTATAACGATCCTCGCGCTCCTACGCTCGAAGAAACTGTACAGATCGATTTTAATTGTGGTGAAGAGTGAACGGGACAGGGGCCGTACCACGAAACCGTTTTGAGACTCAAATAATCGTTCGAGAGTGCCGCGTCCTACTCTAATAAACGTGAAATGACGTTGTTAGAGCAGGACGCGGCATTCTCATCCGATTGTTTGTCTCAAAACGGTTTTGTAGTAGGCCTACAGGTGCGCGCGAGCTTTAGACCACTTTAAAGGCGATTAAAGACGGTGACAGATTATTGTATATGTCATAAACTCATAACTCATCCATACTAATAATATTAGAAATGCGAAAGTGTTTCTGTCTGTCTGTGACGTCGACAACCGGGAAAGGACGGTATTCCGGAAAAATGTACGGTTTCGGCACGATAAACGAATTTTAGCGCAACGGAGTTGCGGGCGTCATCTAGGTGATTAATATTATACATAATATTATGTTCCGATTACTTCGTTCACTTGCAAGCAATCTTAGTGTCTAAACACACTAGGCTGAATTACGCCGGCGTAAATTCCGCCGCGTTTACGCCGCGTTTCAAACTCATACAAAATACGGGCGGAACGCGAGAGACGACACACTATTCCGTCGCGTATTTGTATGCGTTTGACATTTGCGGCGGAATTTACGCCGGCGTAATTCAGCCTAGTGTGTTTAGACACTTACAGTTTTGCGCTGACTATACCAGCAGGTCGTTTAAAATGTAATGTTATTTTAGAGAGTTGGATCAGGCGTGTATGGAGGCGGTTGCGGCGCTGCTGAAAGGGCTACCGCTGCAACCGGAGGAATCTGATCGTGGAGATCTCATGGAGGCCAAAAGCCAGTTGTTCCTGAAGTAAGCAAATTTATACTTCTTTTCAAATCTTATAATAATCTTACATCAGAATTTAAACAATTATTATTGTGGCAAATAGAGCGTATGCAACTCGTCGTTATTAAGAAGGTGTTTTAAATTGTATAATAACTCAGAGAATCATTGTTGTATAAAAAAAACCTTTCGAATCGAAATATACGTGTAAAGTATATTACACTTTGTGTAATGAGGTGTCTACACATAAAGCTTTAATATAACACTAATTGCAGGTATTTCACGTTGTTCATGAACCTGCTGAACGACTGTAACGAGGTGGAGCTGTCAGAGGGTCCGGGGCGACTGGAGACGCTACGTAACGCGACCATACAGGCCATGTCCAACCTGCTCTCCGCGAATATCGACTCTGGTCTCATGCATAGTATTGGTGAGTTTTTTTTTATAAAAACTTGAGAGGTGTCAAGGGACACCCGAATGGAACGAAGTTATTCGTTTATGTTCAAAAAACCTGTATACATACAGGGTGTAATAAGACCACTTCCGATAACTTTGGGGTATGATTATACTACATTTTCTGATTACGAAAATGTATTTTTTTTTATTTTATTTTTTTTTATTTTTTTAAATTTTAATTTTAATTTTTTTTATAATTAATACCTTTTAAACATGATAATAAATCACATAGAAAAATAATTTAAAATATTTTTTTAAATTTTATTATTTTTACTCCATTATGCAATAGGCAGCGCGCGGTCAACGTTCTCGTGTGTACGAAGTACCTACGAACTCGAGAACGTTGACCGCGCAATCAGCTGTTAGCACTTAGCTCCGGGCTCCGGCCTACGCACGCGTCGAAAGGTCGTATGCGACGAATGAAGATACACTACGACAGAACACACAGAAACCCTAATGTATGTGGTGTCTTTTCAATTTTAAACCCATGAAGGTCGCCATGACGTGGAACTTAGAACTCTCACCTCTGACCTCTTATCTAAGTTACTTGCAGTGTTAAAAGTTTAATGGTAACTCGTAGAAAACTGTAAGCAACTGTCTGTGCACAACTTGCTACAGTATGGCAAACTTAGAAGTTTGCTATACTGTTGTACTTGTAACTAGTCTAAGATTATTAGACTACATAGTTACAAAAATTTAATCGTAACTAAATAACGAAACCAATGCGGATGAACTGTCTATCCGCAATCGTCACTTATCAATCGAAATTGCAGATGATACACGAAAAAACCTCATACATAAAACTGGCAATTAACTTACGTGAAAAATGTTGAGTGTGTTCTTACTTCTTTATGCATTTTGAAAATAGTCCTTAATACCAAGCAATAAGACCAGTGACCACCAACAACGTCAAAAACACTTCTCGTTTTAAACGAAATCTATTACACGGCACACCACAAAGTATTTTAACACAACTGAAATAATAATCAATTAACACTTAACACAATAACTACTACCACGTTTTGATACTTGAAGTAATTGTTAAATAATCAAACTTATTTCTAACAACAACCTATTACCTCAATGCCCAAATGGCTACTAAATTAGAAAAATCTATTTTAATTTTTAAAATAATGTTTATCGGCTTTCGGTGAAGACGTCAAAGGACACCGACACCTGCCGACACGGGCGGCGGCTTGCTTTGTCCTTTGATGCGGACCCGACAAAGCGCCGCCGCTCTGCCTAGCACAACGCACGTGTCGCTAATCCATTTCAAGGACAATCTAAGTGTTGTACCCTATTTAAAATTCAAAACTATTTATTTCAGTCGATATTTAAATTACCATTAAATAATAAAAATTATAACTATTATTTAGTAGATGTAATCTCATTTTTAAAATGAACTCTATTAAGAGGTTATAAATTCAGAAAATTTTATCGGGATACATAGTCAAGTTGCATTCGATAATTTCGATACCTACATTACCGTGATAAAGTGATTGTTATACTATGGTACGCGTTATGCGTTATACGAATGCGCGTATACGCGTTTACGCATGCAATGAAAATACTTTAATAATACCTATTTAATTTTAAATAACTTTTAATTATTATTGTCGCTATTCTTAAAATTGAGTAGGTATTTGTTTTTTTTAGTTTGACTGTAATCAATACTTACTCGTATGTAAAACAATTAATAACGATTTATCGATAAAAATTATCGATAACTCAAAATATGCAGAAGGATACATCCCTATTATTTAACAAAGTTTTTTCTTTAATTTTATTTAGTCTGCTGTAAACACGCGCCGCGCTGGTGTACTGTGAAGTTTTTGTTTAAGTTTTGTAATTTTACGGATGTTCTGGTCTTATTGCTTGTTTTGTGACATTCTTAACTATTTTTTCACGTGATACGTCCGAAGAATGTGCGATGAAATGTGAATGAACTTTTAATACTCGTAAACCTTTATGGAACGAGGGTGAACATCGTCGTCGATAGACGATAGTGCGGTTTAAACAGTGCAGTAAAAAGTGTTTTTAAAAGAATTGGAATGTCTCCTGTTTACTTTTGTTTCGTGTTGAAAAACTCTGCAATCTACATTGAGTTAGATGGAGCACAGCTCGAACTGCATTTCATAAAAGCAGACAGCTGATCACAGGTCAGGGAACATGTTATCAAGTATTTTTTTCCATAGTAACTGTGTATTGTATTTTTACAACCTGATTCGGATGTGAATTATGATTTCTTTCCCTTTTTGGCCGGAAGTAAAAACTGAGTATTTTTGAGTAATAAACCTAAGAAACGGTAATTAATAAATTCTAACATTTTATTAAATCGTGAAAACAATTGTAACTTAATAATCATTACAATATTGGTGGTTTATTCACTACCTACGGGCTAGGGCCTAGGGCACACCACGATCAGCTGTTTTGTCTAGCGCAGGGCCGCGCGCGCGGGACTTGGCGCGGGCGGCGCGGGGGGGCTGGCGCAACCCGGGGCCGGCGGGGCTCCACTGGCGCGCGATATTATCGCGCATTTACATCAGCATTATACATTGCGTGTTGAAAATTTTGACTATTTTAAAAACTGGCGATTTAAAGAAAATTACTTGCACCAATGGGATATATCTCATGCCCTATAATAACCCCACGAAGTTATCGGAAGCGGTCTTTTGACACCCTGTATACATTTAAAAAAATATGTCGCATCCGGTCAAAAACGGAAACGGAACTTAAGTGCGCCATCTTTATGAAACTAGTGGCGCGCTTTGACAGAGTCGGGGCGTGTCGGAGTGGGAGAGTTGGAGAGGGAAATTTCCCCTTCTGTGCCAGTCGCCAGAAGATGCGATCAGTCTCGTCTGGGCTTCCAACTAGCCAACACGTTCCGGAACTGTCCCTAGTTTCGTTTACTTGTGCTGAGTGAAGTGATTAAAGTGTGGTTAGGAAGTGATAATTATTGTGAAGCGTTTAGTAAAGTGTAAAAGTGTTCCTGAGAAGTTTAATTGTGAAAGTGTTTGGTGAGTGAGTGTGATTCTGTGAATTGTAATGAAAACTATTTCTGATAATTGTTATTTAGTTCTTGTTCATTGCGCGATACCCACACAAGGCCCACAAAATGTCTGATCGTAGTCCTATTTTACCGAGAGACTCGTTATCAGAAGTGGGATCTAATCGCGCAAATGAACAAAATAACGGCAACAACGGTGGAGATCAATGGCGTATTTTGCTAGAAATGCAAAATCAACAAAATTTGTTGATTTATTATATTGTTTGTATTTAATACAAGCGTTGATTCAAACTTTGAAGACTCCAGTGACCAATAACGCTGTGGTGTTGCCAGATTTTAATCCAGATGTGCAGGAATCGGATGCTGCCTCTTGGTGTACTACTGCAGACCTATGTTTTGGTGAACACGTGATGGAAGGTAGTCAATTAGTTATGACACTTAGCAAATCCCTTAAAGGTTCTGCTTCCACGTGGTTGTCTCAGATAGCCTATCCTGGGATGACATGGTCACAATTCAAAGAGTTGTTTAAAGCCAGATTTTTGAGTACTGAAACGCCTGCGGCAACTCTCATCAAAATAAATTCCGAAAGACCAAAGGAAGACGAAAACTATGCTGCGTATTCAAGTCGGCTGGTTACTTCGTTATTAAATCAGTGGAAAGATTTAAATTTTGAAGAAATCGCAGTGTCTACAGTGCTTGCTCATTTAGCTCAAATGGATACTCGTCTGCAACGCTTGGCATTTACAGCCCCAATTAAAACGCGCCATCATCTACAGCAAGAACTCCAAGCGTTTTCTTATCTGAAACGAAAGATACCTGTGGATGATTCAAATGCTATTGGGGATGGCAAACGACAAAAGTTCTCGGCATCAACAAACATAAGGTGCCATTCTTGTGGAAAATTGGGACACAAGCAATCGGACTGTCGCTCTAAGAAGTCTGAAGCCAGAAAGCCGTCTGCGATGTCAGCTTTTACGCCCAATCCACGTCGCCAAATCAGCCCAGTCGTTTGCTACAAGTGTGGCACTGCTGGTCACGTCGCAAGCCGCTGTATTGCCACTGCTACGCCTGGACCATCAACCCCTGTGGAGAAACGGATAGACGTGTGTACCGTCCAGCCTCCATCCGGTACGTTAGAACATTTTGGTGAGCGTTTTAACTTTCAATTTGATTCTGGTGCCGAGTGTACATTAATTAAAGAAAATATTGCAAGTAAATTTTGAGGTAAACGATTAAATAATGGGATTTCTTTGGTTGGTATTGGCAATAGTAACATTTATAGTACGATTCAATTATTGTGCCCAGTTGAAATCAACGATTTCACCATGGAAATATTATTCCACGCTGTGCCTGAAAAATTTATACGCAGTGATATTTTGTTAGGACGAGAATTAATATTAAACAATGGTTTTCGAGTAAACATGACTGAAACTGACTTTGTTTTGACGCGTGACAAAATTGTTAACACATATTCCTTGATTGACCTATTGAGTGTGAATGATTTAATTCATCAAGCCACAAGCGGCCACATCCGGCCGCGATAACAATGAAAAAGCTATTGTGTCTCGTTTTGCCACGATCGATGGGATTGTATTGATATAGACATTCCTTCTAATAGAAAAATCGATCTTTTAGATGTTTTGCAAAATTATTCCTGCTATTTTATTACCGGTTTTCCAACTACTCGAGTTAACACTGGTGAATTAGAAATTCGATTGATAGGCCCAAACCGTACCGTCTAAAGACGCCCTTATCGATTGTCTCCAAGCGAACGTCAAGTTATGCGAGATAGGGTTAGTAAATTACTTCAGGCAAACATAATAAGACCTAGTAAATCCCAATTTGCTAGTCCTGCGATCTTGGTAAATAAACAAGATGGTTCACAGCGCATGTGTTATATTATAGGGAGTTGAATTCTAATACAGTTCCGGATCGTTTTCCCTTGCCGTTAATTACTGACCAAATTTCAAGGTTATACGGTGCCAATAATTTTACGAAATTGGACTGCGCCAGTGGATTCCATTTAATACCTGTACAGGCAGACTCAATTGAGCGTATCGCATTTATTACACCAGAGGGACAGTATGAATTTTTAACAATGCCGTTTGGTCTCAAAAATGCTATTTCAGTATTCCAAAGAGCCATAGTTAAAAACAGTATAGGATTCACATTCACATAAGTGTGTGTGTGGAGACTGTACCAGGATGCTGTAGCCGTAGTCCGGTAGAAATCGGCATCTGCCCTATGGGTAGTCCGTGGATAGGCGGTAGGCAGTAGTCCTGGGTGGTACAGTCGGATCAGGCCGTGTAGCATTGATCATAGAGTCGTAGTGTGACTCGGGCTCTAGAGTAGCTATGTGTTTACGCAGGTTTGCAAACCTATGAATTGAGAATGTGGATCCTAAGACTGTCATTGATTTGTCATTGATTTTATTTTGATAAAAACCGATTTGATCGATCAAAGGCCAACGTTAATAAGTTTTCCGTGGGTGATTTCGTTTTGATAGAAAATGAATAACGTAACCAAACCAAATTGGATGCCAAATTTAGAGGTCCGTATCAAATTGTAGAACTTCTAGATGGTGACCGTTATCTTTTAAAGTCGTTAACAAATAAACGCACTCACAAATAGGCTCATGATCGTCTTAGAAAAATGCCTGAGGGCCAAGTACCTATTGATGTTTTTGAAGATGTTTAGTGCATTTTTTAGTTGTGTTGTTTGGATACTCGGTTCGCTGGGTCGGAGACCATACCAGTGTACTGTAGCCGTAGCCTAGTAGAAATCGGTATCGACCCCTGTGGTCGTCCGTGGGTTCGCGGTCAGCATTAGCTCTGGATGCTGTGGTCGGGTCTAGCCTCGAAGCCAAGACCATAGAGTCAGTATGTGACTCGCTTTCTGTGTTTTGTGTTTTTCTGAGTGTATTTTGACCACGAATGAGTAACCGAAATTAAAAATGTGATTTTTGAGAATACATCTCATCAATGGTACTTGACCCGTTTGCAATTATGAGGTTTAACCTTAAGTTTTAGTATTAGAAACTTAACTAGTTAAGAATCAAATGATGTCTTAGATTAATGCTGTCAATTTTTGTTTAAGATTTAAATATTTTGCTAATAGACTATAAAGTCGGTTATAATAATCCAGTTTGATGGATAAACAATGAATTTCTTTCAACATACATTGACAGCATTATGAAATGTCAGGAATGGTCGAGCGCATACTGTGCTTGTTTTAATATTGTTTAAGATTAACGTGCGAGGACGCACGTCGTCGCAGGATGGCCGTGTCGCATCCGGTCAAAAACGGAAACGGAACTTAAGTGCGCCATCTTTATGAAACTAGTGGCGCGCTTTGACAGAGTCGGGGCGTGTCGGAGTGGGAGAGTTGGAGAGGGAAATTTCCCCTCCTGTGCCAGTCGCCAGAAGATGCGATCAGTCTCGTCTGGGCTTCCAACTAGCCAACACGTTCCGGAACTGTCCCTAGTTTCGTTTACTTGTGCTGAGTGAAGTGATTAAAGTGTGGTTAGGAAGTGATAATTATTGTGAAGCGTTTAGTAAAGTGTAAAAGTGTTCCTGAGAAGTTTAATTGTGAAAGTGTTTGGTGAATGAGTGTGATTCTGTGAATTGTAATAAAAACTATTTCTGATAATTGTTATTTAGTTCTTGTTCATTGCGCGATACCCACACAAGGCCCACAAAATGTCTGATCGTAGTCCTATTTTACCCAGAGACTCGTTAAATATTAAAAAAACGCCATCTATTGACGCCCAGGAATACTAACAACGCGTCGCTGTTTATTTAAAAAAAAACGCCATCTAGTTGACGCACAGGAATACTTAATATCAACGCCATCTGCCCCTAACATGCAGGTACTAATAAAAAAGTGTCGAGGTCAAATCAAGGTCAAACATCGATCTGTCTAGCCTTCAGATTAACGCCGAACGCGGGATAAGGAACTTCGTTCCAATAAGGGGGCAAACGAGCAAACGGCTGATGAATGGAAAGCAACTACCGTCGCCCATGGACACTCGCAACATCAGAAGCTGCAGGTGCGTTGCCGGCCTTTCAAGAGGGAATAAGCTCTATTCTTGAAGGTTAGCAGGTCGTATTATCGAGATGATTTATTATGAAATAAGCACAAGTGACAAGGCCCTTATAAATATTATCACACTCTTGTGCCAGCTTCCGTTAAAGTTACTCTATCTCTCTCGTTTTTAGTGTTTATGAAAGAGAAGGAATAATATTGTTAATGGTAAATTTATACTTCTATAGTAGTTGATAATCTAGTCTGACAACATAAATTGCAAATGACTATGATAAGTCATTTTTAATTTTTAACAGATGCATGCAAAATATGCTAGGTAGTAGTCAAGCTTTCTGGGGTCCCTACTAATATTATGAATTAATATGCGAAAATATGTCTGCCTGTCTGTTTTTTACCCTTCATGCTAAACCGGCTGAACGGTGTATAGCTTATGAAATTTAGTATAAAGGATACTTTGAGAGACGAACAAAATATATAAGATAGTTTTTTGCAGAATAATGTACGGTTTCCGCGCGATAAACGAGTTTCGGCTCAACTGAGTTGCGGGCATCATCTAGCAATCTATTATACTGATATTATAAAGCGGAAGAGTTTGTTTGTTTGTACGCGCTAATCTCAGAAACTACTGGTCCTATTTGAAAAATTCTTTCAGTGTTAGATAGCCCATTTATGGAGGAAGGCTATAGGCTATATTTTATCACGCTAAGACTAATAGGAGCGAAAAAAAACAGGGGAAATTATTTGAAAGTGCTTATCTCACGAACTACAGTTCGACAAGGCTGTTTATGAACGTGGCGAGAAAGAGAACTAACGCTTCTATCATACAAAAACGTCATTTTTGACAGTTCTCCTTTACCAGCAGCGCCCATTGACATCAATGACATATTTAAAGCCTTGTCGAACTGTACTGGAGCAATTATTATTTTATTTGGCACAGATAATAAGTAGACCACGTGAAGGATCATAGGCTATTTTTTGTGGACTAATTTGTCTGTGGAACATCTTATTTACGCGGACGAAGCCGCGCGGAACGTCTAGTATAATATAATTTTTCACGATAGATTAAAATGTTTATTTCTCTTCTTCAGACTTGGGATACCACAGAGATCTCCAAACTCGCGCCGCGTTTATGGAGGTGCTCACGAAGATCCTACAACAGGGCACGGAGTTTGATACGCTAGCTGAGACCGTGCTCGCTGATAGATTCGAGCAGCTAGTGCAGCTGGTCACTATGATATCTGATAAAGTGAGTATAGTAGTTTATAGGTTTAATAATAATTGATGGAACTAATAGTAAATATTGAGCAAGAGAAAGAGATGTATTAGTATCTATCGTCTTCTTCGTGTTAGATACTGTCTATATTATACACAAAGAAGACTGCATATTTTACGACCATGTCTCGCGATGATTTTTGTTTTATTCCTTAACGTTAGGGAGTTAACACGTCCGTAATACAGAGGCAAAAGGGTTTAAAATCATTAAAATTGATGATTGATGATGATTTTAAACCCTTTCGCCGAATGTTACGGTGCGTAATAACGCATAGTAACATTTTCATCATTTAACCATTCCCATCACTATCCTTCTTCCTTGAGAGTCGCACCACACACGTCATTTTATATCAGCGTTGCCAGATCTTTTTTGTGCCAAGTCGGGACTTTGGAACTTTTTGAGTGAAAAAGCGGGATTCTTCAGTCAAAAGCGGGACCAATTAAAAAAAGGTATAAAATCAAAAGTTTTTTGGATTTTTGACCGACTTCCAAAAAGGAGGAGGTAATACGTTCGGCTGTTTGTATTTTTTTATTTTTTTTTATGTATGTTCAACAATTACTCAGCCGTTTGTGGTCCGATTTTCAAAATTCTTTTTGTGTTGTATAGGGTTTGATTCGAATTTGGTACCATGTTCATAAAAGTGGTGATCTGATGATGGGATCCATTAGTAATCGAGAGGACTCCTGAGGAGAGGAGGTGATTTCGATTTTTTCTGAAGCATTCGAGGTAAATGCTACCAAAAAGTAATACTTTGCACCAGGTTATACCCTGGATCCGAAGGTACCGAACAGAACTTTTGAATGCTTATATGTACAGGTTCGGGGATTTCGGCGTTGTTTAAACAACTGAAAGCATAAGCCAACACATCAATTTGATTGATTATCATCATCACAATCATAATTATACTATGGGTCATCACACTATGACCCAATTATTGGTACTTTTCGCGATATTTTGCATCGAAGCAGTTGTTTTTGATGATGATTTCGCTATTTGTGGACCGATTTTCAAAATTCTCGTGTTGTTGTATATGATATAATCTTAATTTTGTATAACAATTACGAAAGTGGTGAGCTGATGATGGGATCTATGAGCAATCGAGGGAAATCCTTGAAATTTATCAAAACACTCATAGTGGTTAAAATGTTGTTTCTAGTAAGTTAAACATATGTTACGAATAAGAGAAATTTCATACGAAGGTGTCTCTTGGTCCAAAGTCACTGAATAGAACTCCTGAACCTTTAAATATAAAAGTTTGGAAATTGCAGCACCGTTTAGATAACTGCAATCATTTACCACAATTTCGCTTACAGTAAGTAACGTAATGTGAATAGTTAACATTCGTATTGGTTATTTACGCATAAAACCTTATTTTGTAGATAACTAAAAAGAGTGAAATTATTATTTTTAACAAAAATTGAAACCGACTTCCAAGGTAAAAACAATATGAACTGAAAAGTATTAAATAACTCTTACTCTTTAACAGTGCCTTTTTCAGAATTCGTCTAAATCTCAACTATTTCTGTACATACTACAGTCTTCATTACTTTGAAGTCGGTACCAGTCCCAAAAGTTTCAGATATTCTAAGTTCTGACATTACTGAACTCACGAATAAATTAGCTGGTACCGACTTCAAAATAATGAAGACTGTAGTATGTACAGAAATAGTTGAGATTTAGACGAATTCTGAAAAAGGCACTGTTAAAGAGTAAGAGTTATTTAATACTTTTTAGTTCGTATTACTATTGTTTTTACCTTGGAAGTCGGTTTTAATTTTTTGTTAAAAATAATTATCTTTTTATTTGTGTTAAAATAACGTTTACGTGACAATAGATAGCAAAAGTTGCCAAAGAAAATCCACCCCTCCACCTCCCACATTCTTATCTTCATTACGCACATTTCTTCTCAGCACGCTGCACGTACGTTCGGGTTTTCCCCGAAAAGCGGGACTGAGACTGTCCCGCGCGGGACATTTAATTTTGATGAAAAAATCGGGACGTCTGGCAACGCTGTTTTATATAGACACCTTTAACTGTATTACGTAACACTTGAACGTCTATACTTATTATAAAACAGTCACTTTTTTCCCTCATGTCCCTTTGTTCCCTTTAATCTTCAAAACTACGCAACGGATTTTGATGATTCTTTCAGTGTTAGATAGCCCATTTATCGAGGAAGGTTATAGGCTATATTTTATCACGCTAAGATTGATAGAAGCGAAGAAATAGAGGAAAATGTGGAAAAAACGGGGAAAATTATTTGAAAGGGCTAACTTGAACGCGCTAATCTCAGGAACTACTGGTCCGATTTGAAAAATTCTTTCAGTCTTAGATAGCCCATTTATTGAGGAAGGCTATAGGCTATATTTTATCACGCTAAGACTAATAGGAGAATGTGAAAAAACGGGGGAAATTATTTGAAAGGGTTTATTTCGCGAACTACTGGAGCAATTTTTATGTTATTTGGCACAGATAAGAAGTAGACCACATGAAGGATCGTGATAGGCTATCGATTTTAATCATTTTTTCAGTGGCTATATATTTTATACCCGTGCGACGCCGGGGCGGGTCGCTAGTTTTATATAATTAAATGTTTAGGGAGAGCTGCCGATCGCGATGGCACTGGCGAACGTGGTGAGCACGGGTCAGATGGATGAGCTGGCGCGCGTCTTCGTAACGCTGTTCGACGCCAAACACCTGCTCGCACCGCTGCTGTGGAACATATTCTTCCGGGAGGTTGAGGTGAGATCTTTTCATTTGAAATGATTGTATACAGTTCAAGACGAAATTAATAATCAATTATCGAGCTGCAAAACGGTCTTATGAAATGTCAAACCTACGTATATACCGTTTGTTTGACGTAAGATTACTGTTGCATTGAAAAAAAAAAAAGAATCGGGGTTCAAGGGTTTGGTGTTGTATAATAATTTTGTGTATAATATCTTATACTTCCTGCATAGTTTTCGTCTAAAAGTTACTG
The DNA here is from genome assembly GCA_963422495.1 of Polyommatus iphigenia. Classification (NCBI taxonomy): domain Eukaryota; kingdom Metazoa; phylum Arthropoda; class Insecta; order Lepidoptera; family Lycaenidae; genus Polyommatus; species Polyommatus iphigenia. The sequence goes on from OY730184.1 coordinate 8,606,860, forward strand.
AAACTAATGTCAGCTAAAAGAACAAAGATTCATTGTGCTGCACGAGGACTCTACCGTATCGCGCACGGCGAAGAAAGGACGTTAATGGAAACAGGCGTTACTTTGCGGAAATCCATAGCTTAAAATTTAGTTTGTTATTATTTTTAGCAATATTCCGCGAATTATTTTTCCGCGAAAAATTTCGCAGAATATTGCTAAAAATAATAACAAACTAAATTTGAAGAAAGGACGTCAAAATCTGTATATACCCGTAACTTTGCCGACAGTAATTAGAATTTGTAAAACCTTACTCAAATTTTTCTCTTGACTTTTTTCATATAGAAAACATTGAATACAATCTTATGACGTCACACAGGTGTCGGACTGCATGCAGACCCTGTTCCGGGGCAACTCGCTGGGCAGCAAGATAATGGCGTACTGCTTCAAGATATACGGCTTCAACTACCTGCAGTCGCTGCTCGAGCCGCTCATATCCTCGCTGCTCGACCAGGCGCAGGAGCAGCCGGAGTTGAGCTTCGAAGTAGACCCTGCTAGGTATCAATCATATTTAACCAACTTTTATAAAAGAGGAAGACATTTTCAACTTGGTTCGATCATATTTTAACCGACATTAAAAAATAAATAATCGGCCAAGTGCGAGTCGGACACGCGCACGAAGGGTTCCGTACCGCTATAGAGCAAAATTAGGCCAAAAATTGTGTTTTTTGTATGGGGGCCCCCCTTAATTTTTTATTTTAACATTATTATTAAATATTAAAGTACACATATAACTTAGGACTTTGAGAAAAAATTAAAGTAGCTACCTGTATTAATTATATAGAGCAAAAAAGGCCGAAAAAATCACGTTTGTTGTATGGGAGCCCCCCTTAAATATTAATTTTATTTTGTTTTTAGTATTTGTTGTTATAGCGGCAACAAATATACATTATCTGTGAAAATTTCAACACTCTAGCTATTACCGTTCTTGAGTTACAGCCTGGAGACAGACGGAGAGACATCGAAGTCTCAGTAATAGGGTCCCGTTTTTACCCTTTGGGTACGGAACCCTAAAAAAGAGGAAGTTATATTTTGAGCTTTGTTTGATTTTGATTTGAAGAGAATTGTTTGTAAATTGTGTTAAACGTTATATTTCTCCCTTAACTAATAAAAGTGTAATAAAATATATCTTAGCTAAATCTGTTGACCTTGAAACATTTTTGGCCATACCCATTATGGTACTATTTTTATTAATAGGAAGTCTAGATTTAGGTGCTTACTAGTTGTTGTTCGTATATCGCTTGTGAATACACTTATTTTTTTATAAAATAGTTATGGTATTATCCACGTTTTAGCAACACCTGTATTAAGAAAAAAAAACTTTGAATTTTTTGCCGGCAGATTGGATCCAAGTCAAGATATAGAAGTCAATCGTTCAAACCTCATTGATCTCACGAAGGAGGTGTTCGATAGGATCATAGGATCTGCTAAAAAGTTTCCACCGCAACTGCGGAGCATGTGTCATTGTCTCTATCAGGTAAGTTGTAGTGTAGCCATACGCCAGAAGACGGAGCGGGGCGGGCCGATCAATTTCGCCGTGAACGATAGCACAAAGGGAATCCTATAGGTATTACCAACGCACACGGCGAGCAAAAAGACCGCGCCGCAGGTGCCCTGTGGACACTGGCGGCGCGGCATGTCCGCGGACAAAAAGCCCGCCCCGCTCCGTCGTCTGCAAAGCGTCTTAATCTTACAGTTTTTGTATTATGACTCCAGAATATTATTAAACTGATTGGCTGGTTGGTAATTGAGTGTGTCATATCGCTTTGCTCAGTTGGATAGTTGAGCCATGTCATATTATTATATTTTGTTTTCAAACTTTCTCGTCGTATTTTAGGGATGGAAACCTAGGCTTTGACCCTTCTTTACATTCAGTACTGTAACAGTTTCTGTGATGTTTGTATTATAATATTATGTATATTATTAACAGGTTCTAAGTAAGAGGTTCTCCCAGTTTCCTCAAACGAGCGTCGGCGCGGTTGGCACTGTGCTTTTCCTGAGGTTTATAAATCCAGCCATAGGTAATTTATTCTTAAAAGCATTAAGTAAACAAAATATTTTAATAAACATCTTAATATAAAAAAAAAATACTATAAAAGTTAATGAGGACATAAGGCAAAGACAGCATACAATATACATATTACATAATATCATCTAGGAGTAAAACTATTTTGTAATCTTTTTGTATCCGGACTGTATTGAAGCCATTTTAATGTTGCATGAAAATATAAGAATCGGTGTATTTAAAATGACGGTTGCTACTGTATGTATATTATGTTTATATTGTTATTACAAATCTTGGTTGTTGTCGTTATATTTTAATTTTTAAAGTTTTCCGTTTATCCAGACTTTGTTTTTGTCCACACAGTGTCGCCGCAAGAGATGGGTATCGTGAACCGGCTCGTGCCGCCGGCCGTGAAACGCGGTTTGATGCTTATGTCCAAGATCCTGCAGAATATCGCCAACCACGTGGAGTTCTCAAAGGAGCAGCACATGTTGCCCTTCAACAGCTTCCTTAAGGCGCACTTTGAAGCTGGACACAAGTTAGTAGAGGCCTCGACGGCCATAAGAAGAGAGGGATACATCATACAAGTATCAGAATAAAACTTTACCAGATATCAGAGATGTACAACAGAGCTTTTTCTATTCTTATTCATTATCTATTTACTGTTATAATATTATGTCTCTACGAAAATTTAACTTTTAATTATTCTGCCACTTGTCTTTTTGAGTTGATAAAGAGAACTTGTTGCCAAAGTTTTGCTCAAAAAGACAGTAAAGGTTCGTTCGTATAAGGACAGACTTTCATGAATCATGATATCTCACGCAATTAAATTCTGTCAAATCCATACAAATTTAGCAATGCATCTACGCGTCGCGTGGCGGTCTGAATTGACCCTAAACGATTGTTGTATCTTTCGCACGTAGGTTCTTCATAGAGATAGCGTCGGACTGCGAGAGCGCGGAACAGGCGTCGCACAACTTGTCGTTCATCAGTGACGCTAATGTAATCGCGCTGCACCGCCTACTGTGGAGCCACCAGGAGCGCATCGGCGACTACCTCTCCTGCAGCCGCGACCATAAAGCCGTTGGCCGTCGACCCTTCGACAAGGTAAGTACTAGGAGCCCATCGACGACTACCTCTCCTGTGAATGCGATCACAAGGCCCTAGGCTGCCGATTCTCTTGTAATAGGTACCAGGAGCGCATCGGCGAATATCTGCTGCAATCGCGCTCACAAGGCCACTACTACCGCAAAAATTTATAAAACGAAATCAAATATTATATTAGATAATATATTTGTTTTAGTTTTTGTAAATAAACTTATATAATTTTGCAGATGGCGACATTATTGGCCTATTTGGGACCACCAGAGCACAAACCAGTGGAATCGTAAGTCAAAAAGCAACAAAAATACTTATTTCTATTTAAGTTTTAAGATTAAGGCCGATTTATTGGATAAGTTCTTAATCACCTTTTATTTCAGATCATCGAGTATACTATTTTCGTCGTACGCTAGATGGTCGTCTATCGATATGTCGTCAACAAACTTTGAGGAGTTCATAGTAAAGCACAACATGCACCAGAAGGAGGAGTTCAGAATCATCAAGAATCTGAATATATTCTACCAGGCTGGCACCAGTAAGATCGGTAATCCAGTGTTCTACTTCATCTCAAGGAGATACAAGTAAGTTATCACCAATTTGTTTTTTATTTTTGTGTGTACTCATGGGAATAATATGAATAGCAAATAGAAACTTAGGTAAAAAGTTGTAATTTATTACATTATGTGAAATGAGAGGTAAGATTAATCAGGACGAATGTCCCGTTCACCCATGACTGTGTTACTCGGAACGTTTGAAATAACAATAAATAATAATTATTATTATCCCTATTCTTACACAAGGTGTAACGACGGTAAACCTCCGACTTAGGGATTATATTATAGAGCTCAATATGAAAGTAGCTTCGCTTAAAGAGCAATTATTTTGTAATTTGTATGGGCAAGCATCTCAGCGCGGCGTCGAGAATTTTTCCATACACAAGTTGAAATAGTATATTACGCACCTAGGCACAGAATATATATTAGTTGTACCAACAGAATTCCCACTGGCGAAACCCGTTTATAGAATTAACGACTCATGCTACGATACTATAAAGTTCAAATTCCGACCGCGCAGTGCTAGGTGCCTACAATTATATTTGCCTACATCTCTGCTCTCTTTCTATCGCATAACATGTACCTTTTCTGAAGAAATCAGGGTTGTCTCTTTTTAAAAATAATATTATAATCTTTATATTATTTAATTAACTACATTTTATTGAACTCGAAATAATCTAAGATATTATTATGTCTTAGTACTATGTAGATTTAATTATCATAAATTCGCGTGTAACTAGTTACGCGTACTGAGATTCGATAGGTACCGTATCTTAATTATTGAAACCGGTCTTATATTACCTACTTAAAGTGTTTGTGTAACTTGGTTATTTTTGTAAACAAATGAGGTTTCGAATAGTAAAGGAAGTTAAATTTGGTTTACAATCCGTGTTAAGACAGTTAAACACTGCGCAATATTTCTATGCCCTTTTCTTTTTATTGTTCATTGTGAGATTAATATCAATTCTGTGATAGCGATCGAATAAGTTACGCAATACGCAGGTATGCAACGAACAACTCGTGCGGGTGCGTCACCGCTCGCTTGTGAGTCCCTACTGATTTGCCACCCGCGGGTGGTACTTACAGTTCGATGCCCATTCGCGCGAGTGGGACAGGCCTGACCTAGGGCAGGAAAATAAGAAATGTCTTTGTGTAATAATAACATGTGATCTGAGGCTTTCTTATTTACTGCCCATGGTGCGTATACTATTTTTCTCATCGATGGAGGCGGAAAACGGCAACATCGGTAAGCGCAGCGGGAAGAAAGTTGACGTTTTCCGCCCGGAGGTGAGAAAAAAAAAAAGTTTTTCTTACAGCGCTGCTACTATGGAGTGTAGATGAAAGGAGAACTATCTTATATGGGGAATATTTGAAAAAGTGTCCAGCTGTACGCAGTAAATAACAGTTGAAAAATCCTCCACAAGTGGCGCTAGCTGCAGCCAAAGGGTATGGAATGAATTATGGAGTGTAGGAATGAATGTAGCCGTTGGTGACAAAATATAAATTATTACTGGAATATAAATTATTACTAGAATAACTGGGTTAATACCAATATATTTCGAAAAATATAACCTAAAATAGCTGAAATTAAAGTTGCTAAATGATTTAAAATTTACCTTGTTGCTACTGTAGCGCCACCTTATTTTATATTAATTCACCATTAGTTTCACCCTAATTTAACGCATTTCCGCGGACACTTTTTACATACAGAGATATTCCTCCTCTATCTACACTCCATAGCTGCTACTTACTCAGTATGGAGGCCCCATAGACAGCCTGAAGTATTAACACATAAATAGTTTTGTTATACCCTGTATAACAGACATGGTACAATATACATATTGTATCAGAATTGAAAAATATACTTTTTTTTTTAAAGTCTGTATTACTTTGGACTTGACTATTTTGAAGGATTATTCAAAAAACTTTACGAGAATTTTGTTTTTCCGTTGTTTTTCCGCCTTTTACTTGACACTGGAAATTCAGGGAGGCATACGCCGAAAGAGAAAGATACTGGCAATAGTTATTTTATCTGTAGTGCCATTTTAAAAGAAAAAAATATGTTGTCAAACGTTTGTCAATGTCAAACTTGAAACTGCCTTGTTTTTCATCAAAGGCACAGACTAAGAAGAGATACTACGTATCCTAAGATGAAGGATCAATGGATTGGTCAAGCAAATAATAATACCGAGATTGACAAAGACGCAGCTATACATAAACTCATAAGAGTAATAGAGTCAGTAACATTTTTTTTGTCCTTGTCAGAGTTTCACTTTTTGTTGTTGGTCAAGAATCGTACTTTTGACCAACAAAAGATTTGCTCTTATTGTACTTTGCGATATTCGTTGATTCTGTGTTTTTTTAGCGAAAAACAATATTGACGGTGTTAAAGTGTGTGTTAAATTTATTGCAAAACATGGTGATTTGTTACATTTTAGGCTGTAAAAGCCGTAGTGAGCGGAAATATGAAAACATAACATTTCATTCGTAAGTACGATATTTTGCATTTAACATCTCTCAGTTTGCAGTAATATTGACTGTATGATTATCTAAGAATATTATTACACGAGGAATGATTTGTTAATTACATTATTACAGCGTAAAATAGTATTTAAAAAACATTGTTATTGTAGTAATACACAACCAAATTCTATAGGTCGTTATTTCAACAGCAAACCAAAGCTTATTATTACTCTTTGATTTTGTCGCGTTAAACGATTGCAAGGGTTGCCAGCGCTAGTGTTGGAGAATTGCCTAGAATTGTTATTTGTTACATGTTTAATAATTATTATTTTTACAAAAAATATTATAAGTTTTAATACTTAAAAAATCATTCAAGAATAATATATTGAATTGTCAATTGTCATCCAACATGAACTTAAACATATTTCTTCAGATAACATAATATTATTATCTTTCTATTGTAAGATCAAAACATACTTTTAACTTACATTGTATGTTTTACATTCTATGATTTATAAAAAAGATAATAAAATAAATAACTATTTATTTTAGATTTCCAAAGGACTCCACAACTAGAAATTTATGGATTCAGTCAACAGGACGAGGCAACAGCTGGATTCCATCCAAATATGCAAAAATATGCTCTATACACTTTGAAAAAAAAGTGTTTTAAAAAGAGAACTCAAAATAATATCTTGAAAAAATTCTCAGTGCCAACACTACACATTTGTACTGATCAGGTAAATTCTTTCATTCGAGTCATATTCGAGTATTATTATCCACCTCTGGCGAAAACTATGTCCAGCTGTAGACTTCCAACATCAAAGTATCACAACTATAATATTATGTGATTTAACTTAGACATAAAATATGGTCATGTGTCATGACATAAAAAATACTACACATAGATTTTATAAAACAAAGTGATAAAAAATAGGAGATAATTTATCGATCATTCTTTTCAGAGCCTACAGAGATGTGATGACAGTCTTAAATGCTCTGAATCTGAAAATCAAAGAACGTTTGTGTGCCAAAGTCTATTATAAGGTCAATGATTTCATAAGCGATGGCACATCTTGGGAGTAGGATGGCTGCTTGCAAGGCTACTTCTACGTTATTATATGACTTACAATTTATGTATGGATGTTGACATTGTATAATTTTAAGTTACAATTATTGTAAAGAATGATGCGTCAAGTTGGCCGGTATATCCAATAAAAACCACTTGCCTAGGAAATGAAACCTTATATCATAAGCTTCAATTTTTATTATGGACAGAACACGGTAAACTACCGGAGAAAAAGTTATCACACCTGACATCATAGGACTGCCTATGGACTTAAACCACTTCAGTACGAACGCTATTCTCAAAAAATGTCTTCGCTGACGTCATAGACCGTACTCATAGACCCGTAGACCGTCAACAACAAGGGAGGGATGCTTTAGTTCATCATTATTGTACGTGTTTGACAGGGCGGCGCACAATCGGTGCGTCTGCCCATATTATTTCAATAATAATATTATGGTGTTTAGACGTTGGTCGTCACGATATATATATATATATATATATATATATATATATATATATATATATATATATATATATATATATATATATATATATATATATATATATATATATATATATATATATATATATATATATATATATATATATATATATATATATATATATATATATATATATATATATATATATATATATATGTATATATATATATATATATATATATTTTATGAAATAAGGGGCAAACGAGCAAACGGATCACCTTATGGAAAGCAACTTCCGTCGCCCATGGACACTCGCATTTGTTCCAAATCTATTCGGAAATAAAAAATTTTTTTTTATTTATCTATAATCTGTATATATATATATATATATATATATATATATATATATATATATATATATATATATATATATATATATACCTTAAATTGATTCTTGTAAATACCCCACGCCCACAGATTAAGAATTAGTTACTATGGTCTCGCCAGACGTAGGTCTATCAACTGTCTAGGATCGGTATACATTAATTTGTGTGTTTTATTCTCAAATCGCGGAATTCTGTCTGCAGCGGACATGTTGTCATTTTCTACAGAGTGCTCCAAGGTTTCAATTGAATGTGTCACGACTCACGGGGCGCTGCTGGTAAAGGAGAACTGTCAAACACACGTCAAAAACGACGTTTTTGTATGATAGAGGCGTTAGTTCCTTTTCTCGCCACATTCATTTAAAGCCTTGTCGAACTGTACAAATTGTGGTTCACAATGAAGTGACAGATGTTTCTAGGTGATATCGTATTTCCCATACACGATGTAAACACAGTATGAATTATATCACTTCAAACTCATAAATAGTTGGAGATTATCATACGAAAATATAACCAAGACGTTTTATTATGATACAAGAATTGAATTTTATTCTTAAGTTAACAGAAGTCAGTGCGAGTATTTTTCACTTAGCTCCTAGACTAGTACTAGAAAGGTCAATGACCGCAAGTGCCACCTTAAATTATTCTGACTATAGTAAATAAATAATACGGTACTGATTAAATTCATATTATGTGTTTTTCTTAGTTCTTTTGTCTATTATTTATGTTTATGTGCCACCTTCAATTATCCTCCTGACTCCAAACATTTATACATCCTGACAAACTTTACCGTTTTTTTTTTTTTTTTATTACACTTTTTGCACACATAAAGGTACAGAGGCGGGCTTAATGCCTTTAGGCATTTTCTTCCAGCCAACCTTTGGGTGATGTTGAGACAAGATGAGGTAGATGTAAAGAACAATTTTATCATCAACAGTACTAAATAGTAAATACCTACATACTATAATAATTACTATTACATACTATACGGATACTATATTTTAAATGAACTATTAAATAACTAATATATATTTGTATAAATTATAATAAATATATAATTTATATACTTACTAATAATAATTAAAAGCAACACTATTTAGGTATTCTGTTCTAATCTGCCTGAGACTTAAACAGTAATATTTCATGAACTCTGCGCTTGAAAACTTTTTTTGATTTAGCCAATCTCACTTCCACTGGCAGTGCATTCCAGAGGCGGATAGCTTGGATATGAAAGGAGGAATGGACGAGTGATGTTTTATGGGGTGGACAAAGGAGCATGTTATTTGTGGACCGGAGATTTTTATCGTGATTACTACAACTCAATTTAAAATGGGCAGCCAGATAGTCAGGTTCAGAGGGAGAGTGGAGCGGGAAAAGATTTTAATATTATTAGTAAGATAGTTTAGCAAGTAGGTACAGTAGTAATTAGCAAACAGCAAGTATAGTAAGTAAAATTATAATTTAAGTACAAAGATTAAAATCCATAACAATTACCTACCCCTAACATGGAGAGAACATTCAAAGTTTAAACATTTTGAATTTTCTCTGAAGCTCAATAAATATACATACGGTATTTATATTAAAGGCTCCATTCCACCGCGGCGCACGCTGTGCACGGCCACGCGCACGCGTGGACGTGCACGGATTTATTTCTTTGACTTGAGTCAATTCGTGCGTAGCGTGTCCGTGGGTTGCAGTGGACACAGTCACATATATTTTCTTATAAAGCGAAGCTTGACGCACGTGCGTAGTCTCTCCGTGCGCCGCGGTGGAATGGAGCCCTCACGCGGATGAACTCACGGGAAGATTGCTAATAATAAAAATACAAAAAGTAATGGTAATATGTAATAGCATTTTTGCCATCTGAAAAGATGATAAAAAAATGATTTGGTGTGGGGAAAATAAATAAGATTTGTATAGTCTGGTAACACCAGATAAAGTTGGCACTTTATATCCATCCCTTACGGGTGTACGCCGATGTCAAGTCTATTGATGCTTGGTCTTAGTACGTATCAGACCGCCAACTGCCGAACATTTTTTGTAACCATAGGATTTCTGGAGTCAACTGACATTACTTTTTTTTTTAATGGACAGATATCCGGTAAAAAGGTCTACCGTCCTATGCCCTTTTTTTTACATGGGGAAATGCTTTACGCTGTACGCATCCCCGGCAAATTGGGAAGTCCTATAGTCGTGTTCGTTTGGTTTCTCAACATGCCCTAGTAACCAAAAATAAGAACCTTATTTTTTATTGGCAGGTATTACGTACGCATCAATATTATCATATTAATACCTGCCATTGAAGATTTGATTTAATTTAATAAAATAATATGTTATTTATTAAATGATTTATTTTTTAATTTCTTCAAAAACTTTTCATATGCCAATTTCTGAAAATATGGTAGGGTAGGTCCGACTTGTTTTTAATTCTATAATTTGCTGATGCCCTAATATTGTCATCATTGAGGCACTCGAACCACTTATTCAGGCGTTTTTCATCGGTTGGAAACTTGTGAAGCATAGCGTCCTTTCGCGTACTATTACAACCACGAACACAACACTTAAAGTACCTACATTTTGAACAGTGTCACACTTAACTTAAACTAATTACGCGTCCAATTTTGCGTATTTTTTCGTACCAGAACAATACAACTGCAGTTGCAGGATTACAGCTAAAGTGGAGAGGATAAGCTCAAAGACTTCACTCGATCAACATTCAACACAATAACAGACAACAGTAATGGCGGACCGCGGAAGCCGGTCGGCAAACGTCAACCAAAACGTCAACGCAAGAGGTCGGGAGCGGGGGCCGGGGGGTTCGGGAGGAACTGTCAGTTTCTCTCAGAAATTTCAAAATGGCGTCGCTCTATCCCAAGTTTTTTTTCTATGAAGATTGAGAGCCGTGATCAAAGGTAAAACAATCTCAATCAAGGTTCTTCGTTAAGAGCAAGGATGCTTTTACAGAAGATCATAAAAACGCAAAAAGGTAGGTATTTATTTTAATATTATTTATTTTAAAGGCGCACCGAGCATCTGTACATTCTGGTAAGGTAATTTGGAATAGTAAAAATAAGTGACATTCTTTTATTTTAGGTCTCCTCAAGAGTCTTATGGGGATGATGCTGTGGGGTTCGTTCAGCTGAGGAGAGAAAATGAATTGTGCACAGTGATGTGCCATGTTTGTGTCGAACAAGAAGTTGGTAGCAAACAGTACACAGTCATTGTGCTGGTGGATGAACAAAGTGAAGAAATTGAAAGTGCACAATGTCCAGATTGTGAGGCATCTGCAGGAATCTGCAAACATATCATATTGTTCGTAATGTGGCTTCACCGCAGAAGTGAAGAACCTTCAGGCTCCGATATTAAATGTTGCTGGAAAAAAAACCAGCCATGGCAACTTGGAATAAAACTTAAATATATAACAACTTCTGAGTTATCAAAAAAGCCTAAAGCCTCTTTCATAATGTCATCAGATGATAGAGTTCTTAAAGAATTTGTAAAAGAAGCCAGAAAGAGAAAAATTACAAATTGCAGGTTACTAAAATACTTGGATGCCACAGATACACTGTCAGAAGAGTGAAGGCATACCCTAGTATCAGCTAGTTCTGAAGTACAGAGCAAGCTGTGCTAATGATTTGATTGATAAAACAAGACTATTAACGCTTCAACTCCTAAGCGGCCACATGTGGCCGTGAGAACGATAGATTTCCAAGAATCCTCGATCGAACGATTAATGCTAAGAAGATTATTGTTAATTTTATTTTAAATTAATCATTAAAACAAACAGATGAATCTACTATACAAGCATTCAAAAACATAAGTGAATGTTTGCTTGCTTGATTATGACTTATGGAGTGTAAGGCAAAAGATGGTGCAATAGTATTTTATGTGTGGTCCAGACTCCAGACACCAACTACAAAAGGGGAGGACTTGTGAAACTAAACATTTTAGAAATAGTTACAAAAACATTGATAAATTGTTGCTTTGTCATTAATCAATGTTTTTTAATCAATCAATGGTTTAAAATTTAAACCCTTGATTGATGTATAATATAAAATTTCCATTTAGTTGGGAAGTAAGAATAATTACTTTAACATTTGATTGTATTGTGTAATGCTCAGAAGTAACTACAACACAGCAACAAAAATAACATTTCTCAATTTTACATACATACACTTACAGAATATAATATTCAGAAATGTTATTTTTGTATTGCATAGTAACATAGTTAAAATTATATCTAGTAATTAATGTTATTATACTGTGTAAAATTGCATGCTATGAATAAAAAAACTTATAAGGGATTAAAAGGAATTTTTATTTTCAATGTAAAACAGTTTCTTCTTTAATAAAGCAGGATTCTGCTGAATTTACTGAATCATTACTATCTGTTTCTTCTTTTATATCTCTTGGACACTCATCACTATCGGGTTCTTCTTTAATATATGGGCAGCTTGCTGTTTCAGAAACTTTAGAAAGAATTGAACTAATCGATGCAGATGAAGAAAACTGATCCATCGATTGTGTCTTTACTGAAATATCACTGACCAATTCTTCTTTTATGTAAATTGTTGGGCTGGTTGCTGTATTTGATTGGAAAAGGTGCATATTTACTTCTCCTAGCTGCAAAATCTTCAATGGGAATATTGATGTTGAAGTGGTAAAGAGTTTGAATGGCAAAGTTTCCTTTTCTTGAGAAGTTGTCTTTGTTTGGTTACTGTTGCTTCGGCATTTGTATGATTCTTTCTGCTGAGTTTGTGATGAACCTAAAACAAAGTAAAATAGTAATTACGAGTGATAAATACTTAAATCAACTATTAAAAGTTTACTTGCTAGTTGCTACACACCTGAATTAGGTCTGCCCAAAACTTCAATAAATATCTTATCACTTTTTTCAAGTTTCCCCAACTTTGGTATTTTTTTACCAAGTTCCTTTTCACATTGTTCAATTAAATTATCTAATTTTCGCTTATGTTCAGGTGTTAGTATACATAAATGTGAATTCCTGTTAGGTTGACAATCAAATTTTGTGGGTGTGCAGCCAGGTCTCATTCGTATTTTAGATACAGAACCCTTAGTATATGCAATATAGTTTTCCATATCACTTTGAAGCTAAAAAATATCCGAAACATGAACTTTAATCAAACTATAAACAAGATAATACTAAGATCCACAACTACATAATATGGAAATATATTTTGCTGAAATAATAGGCCCGCACTTACGTCAAAGTGGTCTTCACAGTAATAGCATTTGTTCGTTTCATGTAAAGATGCAGGATCTATCTTAGCTATCTTAAACCATTTTTCTCTTATTCTCTTATTTTTTGGTACATCTATAAATATTTTTTGTGGTGCGTTGATAGTTGTGTTGTTACACATAGGCACTACACAATGTTTATTTAACTCACTGTTATTCATTTTGTATGTTAATTTTATGTAAATATTAACTTAGAATATAAGAAATTTAATTCAGCTTTGTGTTTTGTATATAATCTTCAAATGGACATAATTGTTTTTTAAAATTGTTTTGTAATTTGTTGACACTTGACATTTAAAGTCCTTTGACAGGAGAGTTTGACAAATGACAACAGTATTTTTTTTACCTGACTACGGCAAAGCAAAAGGAGCGTTATGATTTTGACAGGCTAAGTATGTATAGGTCTACCAGAATCTGATGGCAAAAAGTGAGAAATTCAATTGACTCTAGCTATACCAACATTTTGATCCTTTTTTTCTAAATAATGTCTGTAAGCCTATTGCTTATAACCTAAAGTTACTGAAATGAAACAGTTTATGTTATGAATGGACCGGAAATGTACAGTCTGGAACATTGAAAGCTATATTTTTGGCTCCTACTTTTTTTGTAAAAATCAAATCTACAATGGAAAAAAGACATTCTATGCTATATTTTAATCAGCTTATCATTTGGGTAATTAACCTTAGAGTGATACTACCAAAATAAACACTTTTATTTTTTAATAATCATTTACTACAGTTACAACTTCCATGGTCTATACAAATTCATCGTCAAAAATTATGTCTTTTTTATGAAATAAGGGGGCAAACGAGCAAACGGGTCTCCTGATGGAAAACAACTTCCGTCGCCCATGGCACTCGCAGCATCAGAAGAGCTGCATGTGCGATGCCGGCCTTTTAAGAAGGAATAGGCTAATAGGGGAGGGTAGGGATGGGAAGGGAAGGGAATAGGGGAGGGTAGGGAAGGGAATAGGATAGGGGATTGGGCCTCCGGTAAACTCACTCACTCGGCGAAACACAGCGCAAGCGCTGTTTCACGCCGTTTTTCTGTAAGAACGTGATATTTCTCCGGTCGAGCCGGCCCATTCGTACCGAAGCATGGCTCTCCCACGTATAAAATTAGTGCCTTCCAATTAATATAGTGCCGGGGAAATAAATACATCGTGGCGACCAACGTCTAAACACCATATTATTATTGAAATAATATGGGCATACGCACCGATTGTGCGCCGCCCTGTCAAACACGTACAATAATGATGAACTAAAGCATCCCTCCCTTGTTGTTGACGGTCTACGGGTCTATGAGTACGGTCTATGACGTCAGCGAAAACATTTTTTTGAGAATAGCGTTCGTACTGAAATGGTTTAAGTCTATAGGCAGTCCTATGATGTCAGGTGTGATATCTTTTTTCTCCGGTAGTTTACCGTGTTCTGTCCATAATAAAAAATGAAGCTTTTGATTAAGGTTTCATTTCATAGGCAAGTGGTTTTTATTGGATATACCGGCCAACTTGACCCATCATTCTTTAGTTGTTGTTTATATTTTGGCACATGCAAAGAAAACTGTCAGAATTCAATTTCAAAATCTTATTTTTAAAAATAAATTATACCAGCCAGCGCGCCAGCCTTTAACTTATCCTGGCGAAACCCGACAGAAATGACAGATATTAATACTCGTCCGTCTCTTAGTAGTCGAAGTACTGGTAGTTATATCTATTGTGGTAGAGTCTACTGTGTCCATTTACTTGCAACTACATACTTGAACACGGGACGGGAGCGTCTGCAACGCGAAACTGGTATGCACACCTGCGCCACTACGATAGGCTTGTTGAAAACATATCGATATATCGAAATATCGATATTTTGTATTCGATATATCGATATTTTTAGCCGATATTTTTTGATCCGATATATCGATACATCGATACAAAAAAAAACAAATATCTAAATTCGTATCAAAATAGATATTTTTTTATTAATCATCTCATGACGATGTAACTAAATTCGCTAGAATATGTCCTCCAGGAGTAATAGAATGCCGGACGAGTTAAAACAATTCTTGGATGCTCCAAATCTGCCCTGAAAAGAAAACCCAATTAAATTTTGGGTAGACACTCCACATTTTACATCAGTTCTTTCGGGTATAAGTTATAACCCTGAAATATTTCCATATTTCCTTTGATTTAATTGAGAATAAAGTAATTATCCAATCATTAAGTACTTTATTCTCAAAAAACTGAAAAAAAAACTATTTTTATTACTGAGCTAGGCTGACCTAAATTAATTAAAAAAAAAGCAAATTTGTAGAAAAATTTGACCGATATATCGATATATCGATATTTTTTTCGCGATATATCGAGACCGATATTGATATTTTTTAAAATATCGATGTATCGATGTATCGATATATCGATATATCGATATATCGATATTTTCTTTCATTTTCGACATCCCTACACTACGATGCGAACCGTTGATTATCTCTCCCGCTTCGCAGTCGCTTTGGTCGCGTAGGTTTGGCCGGAGCTTAAAGAGCATTCCAAATCTGAGCATGTAAAACTGTGGTCAATGAACCATGTCTGTCGATTGAGTAAAGTGGTAGACGCTTTACAGAAAGTTCATAAAGGAGTTTGGCTGGAATACAAAATATCACACTTTAAGAGGCCGGGTACACTTGGAATTTCTCATACATACATAATTCCAAAATCATTTTCTCATACGAAAATATTTAACATGTTTGAGCTGTTTTTCAGTTTAAAATAGTAATTACCTAGGTTCCTACACAAAAATTTACTTCAAAATATTTAAACACAAAAATTTTTTTTTTGCTTTAAAAATTTTTTAGTAAATTTACTACTAAATATTTAAACACTAAAAATAGAGTAAAACACTAAAAAATATATAAGTAAATAGTTAATTTACTACAAAATATTTAAACTCTAAAAAATATTTTTTTGTATTTAAATATTTTGTAGTAAATTTACTATTTATTTATATATTTTTTAGTGTTTTACTCTATTTTTTAGTGTTTAAATATTAAGTACTAAATTTACTCAAAAAATTAAAAAAAAAAAAATTTTTGGTTAAATATTTTGAAGTAAATTTTTGTGCAGGAACCTAGATAATTACTATTTTAAACTGAAAAACAACTCAAACATGTTAAATATTTTCGTATGAGAAAATGATTTTGGAATTACGTATGTATGAGAATTTCGAGGGTACCCGGCCCCTTAAGAAATTGTTCTACCACTTGTGCATGATAACAAATGTCAACAACAGAAATAACACAAAATTGTGAAAACAATACAGAAATACGATGTCACTCTTTCACATGCCCGCCAATAACTCCCAGTTTGTATGATTTTCTGAACTGTTTCGTGACTCAAGTCGAGGGATGTGACTAGTGACATACAGTAAAAACACTAGAAAAATGTCCTTTTGTAAAGCTTGTAAGTATTTCTATTTCAGAATTGGCGAAGTAAACGCGGACCTTCTGATCTACCACGTGATATTGACTTTGAAGCCGTTCTGTCAGCAGCCTTTTGAACTGATCGTAGACTTCACACACACCAACTCCGATAACAGATTTAGGTAACATATTTTATTATGGTTTTTATGTTTCTAACCGACTTTCAAAAAATAGGTGTAAGTATGTAAAAATTATCTCCAAAAATTTCAGCAAATAATTGTATGTACTATCAGAGAAGTTGATTCCTAGGCAGATGGAGGACCTTCGTAGTTTGGTCACGTTACGTCAAACCCAGCCGACAGATCTCAATTAATATTGAATTGACATGATCCGACCAAATGACGTTGGTCTGTTAACTGCCTAGGAATCAATTTCCTCGATGGTACTTACAATAACAATTAATAGAATATATTATTGCAACGTTCTCACGCTAGGCGGCAGAACCACCACTGACAGTACACAAAAAGTTTTGTTCGACGTTTGACAACGTTTCCGTCAATATTCTGATATGACGTGAGTAACATATCGAATTTTGGTCGGATTATTTACTGTATATAGTGTATCTACTGGATGCTTAATGCTTCCTCTGCTCTGACCTTTTTATAATATTTCCTATTCATATTAATAACTATTTACCGTACACATATATACCGTACACTTACATATTAACATTTACGCTCACATCAATAAACTCTTACTGTAAGTCTTTATTTATACCATACAATCCCCGTATATTTTCTAGGACGGATTTCCTCCAGAAGTGGTTCAGCGTGTTGCCCGAGTGCGCGTACAGCAACGTGCTATGCTGCTACATATACAACTGCAACAGCTGGGTGCGCGAGTACACCAAGTTCCACGAGACCATACTAGCACCACTTAGGGTAATGTTCTACAACTTACCTACTGCACACCAGCTCTCGATTTATGTATAGGCAGTATAGGCTTATGTACTATCAGAGAAGTTGATTCCTAGGCAGATGGGGGACCTACGTAGTTTGGTCGCGTTACGTCAAACCCAGCGGACAGATCACAATAATTAACATTAAATAATTGACAAGATCCGACCAAATGACGTTGGTCTGTAAACTGCCTAGGAATCAATTTCCTCGATGGTACTATGGCCTATGTACTATACGTCATATGGCGTCCTAGGATGGCGGCAGAGTTCGTAAGTACATAGGGGCGGCAAAATTAAAGTGGCCTTTACTCATAAAAAATATAAATCCGGCGCTGTGGCACACTGAGAGCGTTGTCACACTACACGACCCCAAAAACCCGTAACACCCTTATGTTTTGGACATAAGAATTCTTTTCAATACCTAAATTTTGCAAGGAAAATAACTCTCATGTAGTCGTGTGTCGCGCCATGCGTAAACGCTCTAACGCTCAAAACTGCGAAAAAGCAACAAAAACTGCTAAAGCGAGATGCAACGTAATATTATACAATATTGTGAGTCCCTAGATAAATGAGTGATATTTATCCAATGCTATGTAAACCGTCTAAGTGTCATGCCTTCTCTTTCATTTGTACGCGTAACAAGACAGTTAATATTTCTTCAACGATTAACTACAAGTGATAGTTGTAAACAATAGTTTACAAATATCACGTTCTCTGATGTGTTTAACATTTTCGACTTAAATAAAAAAAAATACGCGTGACAGTCGGGAACTGCCACGATAAAGCTATTGCATAGCATCTAGTCTACTCGTACAAACACCGTGCCGAATTCTGGCGAACTGAAACGACGTTAGACGATGCGTTGTTAGGTTTATTTTCGTTACGGAATTTCTTGAATCGGTCGCCGCGCTCAGAGCCCGCGATAAAAGCTATGCAATAGCTTAAAAAAATTAAAGAAAGAATAGCTTTACTTTATGTAACCTCCAGGGCAACCGCAAGCTGGTATTCATCGACAATCACTGTAAACTGAGTGACTACGTGGAGCCCGAGCAACAGAAGCTGCCCGGCGCCACGCTCGGCCTGGAGGAGGACCTCAAAGTGTTCAACAACGCGCTCAAACTATCGCACAAGGACACTAAAGTTGCTATAAAGGTAAACTTGTGTTTAAGGGTATGTGCATATTAGGTTTGAATACAGTGGGGCGGGTAGAGTACTCCCCACGTTTTATATAAAGGCAATAGGCCAAAAAAAAAACGTAACTGGTCAAAATAATGTATATATCTTTATCCATACATCACTTTACATTAATTACACTTTACTTATTACTTTACACTTATTACATTTTTTAACAGTGTAACTCAGTGGGGCTGGCCAAAGGGCCATGCAAAATTGGTTTAAATTATAACAAGACAAATTAACAGCTAATATTTGTTATTCATCTATGCATTTGATGTAAGCTGCTTTTGCTGTATCGATAAGGTTTTCTAGCTTTATACTGTGCCGATTTTTAAAGTGTTTGTTTTATTTCACACAGGTTGGGCCAACTGCTTTACAAATAACGTCAATTGAGAAGACCAAAGTACTAGGACTACCAGTTCTTTTGAACGATGTGTACTACGCTTCAGAAATTGATGAGGTAAAACGATGAGATATAATATACGAGTGACATTTTTTTCATATCTGTACTCTAGGGATATCTACTCCTACCTTTCTTCTGATTAATTTCGTTGCTCCCAAGACAGATTTAGCTTGTCTCTCGGGCACCCCTGAGATATCAAACGGTTTTCGTGGTTGGAATGTGTGGTAGGCCATTTGACCCTAAAAAATATCTGTACTCTCTTATTAACAAAGATGATATCTAAGTCTACAGTTATTAAAAGTCCACTATTTTTGTCTGCCATAGTCTTAGACAAGTAGACCTTCTACTACCTTTTACGCCGATCGATCGAAACGATCTTTCGCAAATTTTAAAAATCGAACCTTACAAATACCCTCAGGTTAACGTCACATTACCCTTCAGGTGTGTCTGGTGGACGACAACCAGTTCTCGCTGCTCATCATCAACGAGGCGACGCCGCTGAGTTTCATACACAACGACTGCGACAACATCGTGCAGTCCATCATACACATCCGCAACAGATGGGAGCTCAGTCAACCGGTATTTATTGAGCACTATACGTTTTGCGCCTCAATTTTGTAATGTTTGTGCTTCTTTTAAAATATTCATAGACTTCCTAAGGGCCAGTAAGGCTTCTTTTAAGATTTCACCAATATTTGTCTTTACTACCTGAGGACTTCACCCCTATTTTATTATATTTTCTATGAGAACGTTTCATTGCAATGATCTTTAATTGTAAGCAAAATAATATGTTAATATAAGTATTAAACGCCATGGAATCGTGCAGCTCAACCTAAAATTGACGCACTTTCTTCTGCAAATTATAGTTTGAAAAAATAATTATTTGTTTTATTCTATTAGGATTCAGTTACGGTACATCAGAAGATCCGGCCTAAAGATGTGCCAGGGACGCTTCTCAACATGGCGCTACTGAACCTCGGCTCGTGCGACCCGCAGTTGAGAACCGCTGCCTACAACCAGCTGTGCGCTTTAACAGCTACATTCCATCTCAAAATCGAGGGACAACTTCTAGAAACGTCAGGTAAAGTATATCCCGCGGATAAGCTTAAGAGAGCTTAAATCGTGACATGCATTTTTACGTTACGTTGACGTAAATTTTTACGTCACGACAACGAACCGTGTCACGTCACCGCACCGTTCCACGTTGACGACGTCGTAACGTGGACATGTGGACAGGCCCTTACCGCACCGTTCCACGTTAACGACGCGACGTCGTAACGTCGACATGTGGACAAGCCCTGCCTCTCACTCCCAAATTTGAACATTTTGTTTGTCTGTATTGTAGCATACTAAAATATGAAGTTTATTTTCAGGCTTATGTATACCATCAAATAACACAATATTTATAAAATCAGTGAGCGAAAAGCTGGCGCACAACGAACCCCATTTGACACTTGAGTTTCTAGAGGAGTGTATACAGGTAACTTATTTCTAGCTTTTTTAAATTAGCCTATTCCTAATAAAAGGAAAGAATCTCGATCATTATCATTAAACTGTTTCTCTAGGGTTTTAGAGGATCTACTATCGAGTTGAAGCATTTGTGTCTCGAGTACATGACTCCATGGTTGGCCAATTTAGTCAGGTACGTAAAGCGACAAACTAGTACTGAAAAACTGTTACTTCTTCAAGTGTTACTGCTAAAGTATTTTTTTTAATTTGTCACGTGGCCCACGTCACGTGGGATACTTTGAGTCCGGAAAAAGACAATCGTTTTATCCCGAGCAAGGCATCTGCGTAATAAACGAACCCGTGAATGTTGCGGGCAACAATATTATCATAGTTTTCGTCACTATTTCATAAAAAAAATTAACCCGTAGATTCTGTAAACCTTCTGAAGAATCGCGGCGTCAGAAGCAAGTGGCTCAGATATTGGAGAAGCTGATAACACTGACCATAGAGGAGACGGAGATGTACCCGTCGGTGCAGGCCAAGATATGGGGCTCCATAGGCCAGGTGCCAGAACTCATCGACATGGTCCTCGATAGCTTCATACAGAGAAGCGTCAGCTCAGGTTTGTTTATGCTGTAGAGAGCGAGACGGAAATACTTGGTGTAACGAAGCTAAGTGATAATACTTTAGGGTGTGTATGGGTCCCCTATATAGAGTTCGCTGTGAAAGTAGCAGCGCTGAAAAACCATATATGGGCAAGCGCGGCGTCATGAATTTTCCCATACAAAAGTTTTAAAAAAGTTACTCTTTCAGCGCTGCCACTTTCACAGCGAACTCTATATAGGGGACCCATACACACCCTAAAGTATTAAGTATCGCTTAGTTTTGTTGCACCCTATATCTAAGGCCAGAACTCTGACATGGTCCTACAGCTTCATACAGAGGCGCTCCACTGTATGAAGCTAACCTACGAATAACAAAACTACAGGAAACGTAACTCCCATACTTCAACCGTTTTAAATTTGGCTCCTTTTCGAACACTAAAATATGACAATTCAGATTCTCGCCAAGGTCGTTTCCCAGGTAACGTATCATAATATTGCGCGCTGGACGACAGCCTGCGCGGTTATTGTCACTGTCACAGTTATGAAACAAAGCCGTGGACAATAATTGTCAAAAGATCGGATGGCATTATGCAGTATACACCAAACATATCTACTATCACGAAGAAAGGAGTACATAATTATTATTTTAAAATCAATAATTTTCCTCTGATCCTTAAGTCATCGATAATAATAATATATAATAATTTTGAACAAACCTTGTACGACTCGGACGAATTTAAAACTATCCAGAGCACCTAGACAAGACGTTTTCAGATTACAAAAATCTACTCGTATGTGCTAAATTATTACAGAATTATTACAGAATTGAAATAAAAAACTTACGGTGCAAATGCAGATTTTCGTAATCTCTTTAATTTTCGGTCATTACTCATACAAAATATATAATAACTATTAAAGTGTATGCTACATAAACGAGTAATCTGGCTCGGCATCCAATTCGGTTCGTTTCTTACTAAACGAAGTACGAACGGCATTATAAAAATAAGATACTCCATGCTGATGTCAGTCAGACCCTCGTTTATTAATTATGATTAAATTGCATCTTGCATAACACTGTCCATAGCGACTTTGTAAAAATTTTGTAATTATATTATTTTTTGATTATTGCATTTTTACAATAACATGTAAACTTAATAAGACAAACACAAAGAGACCAGCTTAATTTTACGCAAATACCCTGGCATCCAACTTAAATAAACCATCTTTTTGGGCATGTTTTGGGTCGGAAAAAATACAAGAACTTTACCAAAGCATAATTTTAAAAAATTCACTTACTGATCCCAAGTAACAAAATTCTCCTATAGTGCACAGTTTAAAGGCTTGCAGCACTAGTAACTCTCGCTTAGTGGTTCCAGGTGCTACTACCAAGCTTATAACAGGTTACACGGAGTTTGTTTGGGTTTGTAGTAAACATGTTCTTGTAAGTAAGACTTATAGTCGTGTATAGAACGAGATTATAGGCGCAGTAAAGGCTAAGATGGCCTATACGAGTGTTTCAAAGGTGTAAATATACTTGAGAAAACTTGCTCCAGAAAGTTATATTTGTAATATACTACAAGAAGTAATTATAAATCCGCTATAAGGTCACACGCCAGTAATAGTAATTTATAGTGCCAATTTAAATTGTATAAGAAAAATAGTTTCATGTTGTTTTCACTAGATGTCGCTGAGCTGCTTCTACATCGCGCTATCGCTTGCACGAATGCCATTTATATAGTTGTAACAGATTTTTGTTACTGTCAGAACAGAAATTTAGTGAGAGCTAATTAATTTCGTATTATTAATTAACCCTCCAAGTTGACCTCCGCGAGTGAGTAGATTAACTTATCTTTTATTATTAATTTAATTTTTTCGTCCACCTCACACAACAATTCACAAAAATAATGTTTGAAGTAGCTAGTAATAGAAGCGCGGAGTACGTAACAGGCAGTGTTGCCAACTCGGATTTTGAAAAAGGCGTAGGTCAGATTAGAAAATTACGTAGAAACGGTATTTTTTTCTTATAGAAAATACGTAGATCTACGTACTTTTTTCTGAGTGAAATGAAGAGAGTAGGGTAGGTGAAAGTAAATAAAACGACAATTCATATAACCCTAAAAGTAGTAGACAGCAAACAATAAATTAAAAAAAAAGACTGTTAGGAAACAAAAAATCTATTGAATTATAGTCTGTCAAGAAAGTCATGATAGGCGGGAAATTTTTTAAATGAAATAAAAAATATGAGAACATTATTAATTCGAGATAAAAATGTGCCAGGCGACAATATTTAAAATGTAATAAGAGTTCTCTGTGAAAATACAAAGAAAAAATACACCTTTTAAGCGTGATTACGTTTAGAAAATTTTCCCGCCTGTCATGACTTTCTTGACAAACTATACCACCTGCTACTTTCAGAGTCATCATCAATTTATTAAAATTATTTATTGTTTATTAAGTATCATTTTCAGTCAAATTAAATTTATACATATATTTATTAAAATGTTTAATGTGTTCCTGCGAAGGCTCGCGGTTTTTTTTAAGCCACTTTTCGTAAAAAGTAATCCTGTGAGCGTGTCAGTGTGAAGCCTGTTTCTTATGTTAGTTTTCATTAAATTTATCGCAGAAAACAGTCGCTCGACATTCGCACTGCTATGAGGCAATGTTAATAAATTTTGTGCAAATTGAGTCACCAAAGGAAACATTTGAGATAAATCGCCTTTTCTTATTTTTGAAATGTGACGCCAAAACTCATCTGCTTTGATTATCTGATCCTCTTGAAATGGAAGATTAGTGTTTCTTAGAGCTCTCCATTCCCGGTCTAATTCTGTTAAATTTGTTGGACATAATCCTGGAAATAAATATATTAATAAATTAATTTATAAATGAATAAATTAATTGAAATAAATCAATTAAAGTATTTTAATAAATTAATGAGTCTATTTTAATTGATTAATTAATTGAAAACTAAGTAAGATGCAGACTGAACTCATAAATGAAATATTTGAAGTTAATGATAAACATATTACCTGGAAACATTTGCCCTAAATGAGCTATAGACGGTACAGAACGTTTTAAATTTGAGTCCAGCAATGTGTCGGGGTTTAAAAACCTTAAATTTTTCAATCTTTGTCGGTGCTCATCTTCAAAGGGAAAGCGATTTTTTATTTGATTAAGACTTTCAATGTAAAATTCAAGACATTTTTGTCTTAACTGTCTTATTTGATCTGGATGAATACTGTTCTTGTTCATTGTAATTAAAGCAGCAACATTGCCTCCTAAGTAAATGTCTTCCAGGGGTAAATGGTATTCAGTTTTTTCAAAATCAATTTTCAATATTTTTAATTCCAATGCTGCAACTTTGTCATGGACTTGAATGCTTGTTTTTTCCTGTTCAGTTAATTCCAAATATTCTGGTTTCAAAAAACATTCCAATATAGTCTTGTAGGTTATAAAAATCTTTTCATATAGTAAGTAGAGTTTTGGACTTTCAGATTGCATTTCTTTGTTCAAATCATTGAAGTATGGCAACACAAAACTTAAAAACTCTAAATATAATTCTGTGGTTGGTTCCAGACATTTATCAAGGATTGATTGAGCTGCAAGTAATCTGTCAGTTAACACAGCACTTTGAAAGTATAGTTTCAATGCTGGTACAGATCTTGCAATCTACGAGCGCGCGGCGCCTTTAGTTGTGTGAGTGACCATATCTATACACGCGTACATGGCTCGCTCGCTACTGACTGCTCCGTCAGGTACGCACACTAACGAAAATGTCTATTCACATTTTCAACTACAAATAAAGGCTACGCGCGCTCGTAGATTGCAAGACCTATAGTTGTTCTAGAAGCCTTTTCACAACTTGTAACAAGGACAGCCACCTTGTTTGGGCAGGGTGTAATAGTTTATGTGGTTTAACATTTACAAAACATTGAAACTCTTTGTAGTCTCCAATACGTTTAGGACTATTCTGTATATAGTTGTAAACATCTCGAGCAAAGTCCTCCACACCTCGTGGTAATTTTTTGCAAGCATATGAGGCACAAAGGTGAAAAGAGTGACATATACATTTTATTAGAAACAGATTCGGAATATCTTTTGCAAATAATTTAGACAGAGAATGATGATGTCCAAACATGGAATTAGTTCCGTCAGCTGCAAATCCAACCATATTTTTCTTGTATGGAATATTCTTCTCTTCAAAATGTTTTGTACAAGCATTATGTAAGGCTGTAGCCGTACCATCAACAACTGGTATTAGACATAGAAAACTATCTTCAACATGAAAATCAACTGCAGTTCTTACAATAAGTGCCAAATGCTTAGTTGATGATCTGTCTGTGCTCTCATCAACTATCAGTGAAAACTTATTTTTTTGTAATATTTCAATTAATTGGTTTTCTGCTACTTTACCAGTAACATTTGTAACAATAGCATGTGCCTTTGTTCTTCCAAAAGTTAATTCTGATGCAAGATTTGAATCTTGGGCAACTGATTGTATAAGATCATTTAGATCATCTGCTAAACTAAATGGTAGATTGTGCTCTGCTAGGAAACAGGCCATCTTTATTTCTCCAGACTTAATTTTATCTGTGAATGACTTTGATGCAGACCCAGGCAACATTGAAGTAATAGTAGGTTGAAGTACTGCACCTGAATGAAAGTAAAAATAAAAGCATCAACAGGACTGCACATTTATTTATCATGCAGGCTGGCTGTAAAAAAAATAATCTGAAATCATACCTAACCCTTCACATCTGATAATTAAATAAACTTACATTCACTAATCACAATAATAAAGGAATATTTACATTACCTAATTCTTTCTTACACTTTATTAGAAAAGCAAGTAAATAATTTAAAACTAAAAAAACACCAGTAAAGTAGACCACACCAACCTTTAATATTATTCTTATGTTTAGTAGATTCTGCATGCTTCGTCAAAACCCTTTTACCTCCACCACATTTCAAGTCACACTTACATAAATTACAATAACAATAGTAATCTCCTTTGTTGCTTTTTTTAATCCAACCTGAATAATTTTTGTCTTTTTCCCATAAGTGTGAGTATCTTTGTTCATAATGCAGCTTTCTTTTTTTAGTAGGAGTAACATGCTGCTCTTCCTCACTGTCACTGCTTATTTCCATAATTATTGAATCTAATTAAATTGAGCAGGAAGTTGAAAAATATCGAAATAAAACACCTTCGAAATCTTAGTTCGAAATACTTTTTTAGGTTAAGAAAATTCACTTTGACGGTTTACTCAATGAATAAAGAAAACTACTAAACTAGTTTTCTTTATTCATTGCGGTTTACTACACACACCAACACACACAGTCACGTCACTTAATATTCGGTTTCAAAAAACAGAAACGCAGAAAAACCGGTCCTTTGCAGAAAAAAGAAGCCCCATATGACAAGTGACAACTGACATGAGTCATGTCACATGTGTCACAACGAGGTCACAAGTCACAACTCACAGACTACACGTTTATTAACTTTTTTTCGCGAAAGTAAAGGAAATTATGCCCATTCAGTCTATTTTGCAAATTTGAACGATAGAAAATAAGAAAATACGTAGATTCTGGGACTAAAGTTCGTAGGTTTGCAAGGAAGGCTTAAAATACGTAGATCTACGTAAAAAGACGTAGAGTTGGCAACCCTGGTAACAGGCCTGCCTGGGGTTCTATAAGATGCTCATAGTTGGCTTCGTGGGAGCAGATAGTTCTGCGTAGTCCAACAATAAGTGTATTATTTTTCTAAGTAGTGCTAGGCAAGTCTACTATGAGTGCTTTATTAGCAAAAGTACGCATATAAAATGGGCCCTTTTCCGTGGTTATAAACGTTTACTAGCCTGTTATAGTCCTGGCCCCGGAACCACTACAAGACCAGATTTTGTTACTTGGGATGAAACTTGAAAGGTTATTCCTGTATTAAAAGTCGTATCTGTATGACTTCTACACCATTTCACAGGGCATTTAGGCATTTTAACAACGAAAATTTTGTAAAAAGCTACGTAAAAAGTAAATAAACAAATTGCAAAATGAGTTTGACAATAATTATCATGTCAACCTGGTTGAACGTCACTCGTGTATATATACACGAAAAATGTGTACCGAACACATGCATAAAGTATACATGTATTCGGGTCACATTTTGTAGCCTTTTGGTGCACTTTTTTTGACGGAGTTACTCTTCCTGTAGTTTAAAGTTCACTGAAGCTAACTCTGGTAATTATTATTCAAAGATACAAAGATTTTATTTGCAAACTGAGTAATTAATATACAAACCTCTAGTTGGCTATAAAGAGCGCGACTATCAGTATCTCGTTAAATTAACTTCTGCTAATCTTTAAGATGCGCTCTATAAAGACGCTTATTTTGATTGTCTATGTATTCGTTTTCAACATGCAAGGCTAAATCTATAGTAATATTTTCCGATGAGAAAGATTTTCTGTCTGTTACCTCGTTATACTGAGCCGCGACTTACCATTTAGATGGATTTGAAGATACTTTTACTGCCGATAAGGGACATAAGATACTTCATATCCTGGAAAAATTTACGGTTCCCACGCGGTAAAAAATATTTCGGTGCAATATACTTGCAGACATTTGGTACTTTTACAGTGCAAGGCTGTAAAAGTACCAAATCAAATACTTAAAATGTATTTTAGGTCTGGGCTCGCCAATGATTGAAATAATGGCTGACACGGCCGTGGCTCTCGCTTCAGCCAACGTGCAACTGGTCTCCAAGAAGATTATAGGTCGCATCTGTCGGGTACGTATACACTGTTCAGTTCTCTTTCCCTTTCCGTTGTTTTTTTTTCTATTTTTGTTTTTTTTTTCGTACTTTATTTTTTACATTATTTTTGTTTTGTATTTTGTCTATAGGCCCTTACCAAACTTCCCAATAATGTGTTGGGTCCTGTTACTGCAGCTTCTGTGAGTTTTGTTTTACTTTTTATTTGTTTTTCTTTTGTATTATATAATTTTTCTCTAATTTTCAAGCGCTTACGTTTGTTGTGGTTTAATTTATAACTAATTCATATAACATTTTGTAGGTGGTCGACAAAACGTGTCATTCTCCCACGGCCATGTTGGAACAGCACATGATGTGGGACGACATTGCCATACTAGCGAGATACTTGGTAAGTAGTCAAATTATTGAATGTTATGGTTTCCTTGACTTATTAGTTTCTTGACTGAAGAATTCTGAAAACAAGAGTTTTAAGACTACTTTAATTCAAAATGCTATTAAATCCAAGAAAAAAATCCTTTCTTGGAGTTTACACGCAACGTTATAAAGTTCATAGAAATTAAATTACAAAAAAACTATTTTTGGCATGACTATTTTGTAATGTGAAAATTTTTCCTCTTACATAAAGGGCTCCCACACATAGCTGCGAACTCGTGCAAATTCACATCGCAATATCATGTTTAGCGTGAGTTTTGTCTCAGATACTTGCGAATTGCGATGCGATGCGAATTGGCAGTTTTGTATGGGAGCCCTAAGTCCATAAATCCTTGTACGACTGTATCGCCACGAGAAGACTTAAATAGCCCATTCACGGCAGTCCGCCGTGCAGGACTGCAAATGAACATAGCTCACTGATTGGTTAACACTCGGTGTTGCCGGCCGGAAACACCGAGTGTGGACCAATCAGTGAGCTATGTTCATTTGCAGTCCTGCACGGCGGACTGCCGTGAATGGGCCCTTTTACAAAGCTTCATGAAATTCCGATAGTCACCTCGTCGCTTAGACCATAGACTATAACTGTGACACCTATGTGACAGCTGATGCTATCGTTCAACAACTGCCTGGACGTGGCGCGGCACCTGCCCTACCTGTTCCACGTGGTGACGTTCCTGGTGTGCTCGGGCACGCTGAGCATGCGCGCCGCCACGCACGGCCTCGTCATCAACATCATACACTCGCTCGCCACCTGCAACTCGCCGACATTCTCCGGTATGTAATTAGTAATTCTTAAGTACTTACATCTTCAATCGTCTTTGATCTTTAATCTCCATACATTTAATAGCTGCACTGGACTTAACGTGTCCTAAAGACGCCTGAAGGTGGGTTCAGACGTGCGCGTTTTCTGAGCGTTTTCTGCGCGCGGATTCAGCTCGCGTTTTTCGTAAAGACTACAGCAGAAAACGCGCACGTCGAAACGCGAGGCAGCGGCGCATAAGCAACGCAGCACTCCATTGCCATTTTGCGTCATGACGTTTTCGTTGTGACTGCCGAGTGCCGTGTAGTGCAGTTTTACCTTAAAATCTGAAAATTTTGCACCACATTATATTTGGTATCAGCGAGTATTCTCTTCGCTTGGAGCCACGTTGCGATATTTGTTGTGGTCAAAAACTACTCGCTGTCTAATTGTTAACTTGAACTATCCGGACTTAGCCGGCATCCAAACGTACCCTGATTATCCCTTTATATAAATTTTCAGAGGAAACTCAGCGTGTGCTGATGCTGTCGTTGGACGAGTTTGCGCTGCCGAAGTTTTACCAGATGTTTGGCATATCAAAGGTGAAGTCCGCCGCCGTCACCGCCTTCAGGAGCCCCTACAACAGACATGCTGGAGACTGGTAAAATATGTATTTATTCGCTCTCTTCGAAAGAAGCTTCACTTAAAAATTATTTTTAAGTGAAGCTTCTTTAGGCACGTTGTGAGTGTTTCAAGGTCGCGTCATGAAAAAGAGGGCCGAGATAATGATAATGTCGAGTACGGTTTTGGACATAAGTTTCACTTCTGTCACGTGTACTCTGTATGGCACGCTCTTATTTATTATATAAATAGAATAATAGTACTGTATATTTGTGTGTGTAGGTACTGCGAGCCGTCGTACGGGTCTGAGGGGGGCGCGGGCGCGGACCGCGAGCGCCTGCCGCTGCAGTCGCTGGAGACGATCACGGACGTGCTGCTCGAGATCATGGAGGCCTGCATGCGCAACATACCCGGCTGCGACTGGCTGTCCACGTGGTAAAGACACTAATAGTAGTGAGCCTTGCGCCCATAAAATGATAATGTCACTTGTTCAACAGAACGTCGTATTTTTCTTTTAAGATTGAGGTTGCGTCGAGCGGAGGAAATCTCGGGGAAAACGACAACGGGATACGGGAGTTAAGAGTATAAAACTTTTTTTGGAATGTGAAGTTTTTTTCCTATGCTTTTTTAGGGACGTAGTAACCGCAGTCGCACGGGGTCCCATAGTTGATACGCCTGATACATAGGATATACAAGATAGAGTGAGGAGCAAAGCTGTCAAAGGCTATTGATAGTAAATAACTAATTAATTACAACGACCGTTTTTCGGTGTGCAGCTTGCACACCGAAAAACGAACGTTGTAATTTAGGCACGTAAGACCGTGTCAAATTGGTGGCAAATTTTTGCCATGTGGCTTAGTTATTATAAGTATAAATATGTTTAGTCGACGTTGCGTTCTAATCAAAACGTTGAAATTATTACAGATATTTTAATCTGAATAAGTTTTTTAACTCTTCGTTATATTTTATAGGACAACGCTCGTGAAAAGTTTTGCGTTCTGCTTCAACCCGGCGCTCCAACCGCGAGCTTTGATAGTCTTTGGCTGTATTAGTAAGTATTTAAAATACTAAGTAATCGTAGAAACTAAAACAGTGTCTGTAAAACTTTCGATTGATAAAAAAAAATATTTTCAGGTAAAAATGTAACGGATGACGACATGAAACAGCTGCTGAGGATACTGGTGAAGGCTCTAGAATCATTCAACGACCTGGCGCTGCTCGAGGCGATCATCATGTGCCTCACGAGACTACAACCACTGCTGTATCCGGTTAGTTTACAACCTTCATAATTTTATTATAGTTTTGCATAATATATCAAGATATTTCTAAATTTCGTAAATATTTAATCCTTCGATCGTGGAAAAACGAGACACAATAGCCTTTCAATTGTTATCGCGGCCCACTTGAGCCTTACGGGAGTTGAAGCGTTAATTGATGTGATTGTCCAATGACTGACTCGTCCTATTTTTGACGAGTCACTTTTCAAAGACGAGAACATCGAATTTAATTTCAGTTGCATCTGCGTGCGAATTTCTGAAATGATAATTCCGATTATCTCAAAATTAAGTTTTTTTAAATTCGTTTGAAAACCTTTCATTCGCTACATTATTATTAGTACGGCAATTCATGTATACTATATTATCGCATAGTTTCTTGGACTCTTTTAATTCAAGTAGAACTCGCTGCAACTTGTTTTCTTCCTCACGAGCTAGAGCCTTTCGGATCATCATGTCTCAGTTTTATATTAACTTTGAATAATAAATATAATAATAAATAAATAATAAAATAAAAAACAAAGTTAATTATTGATTATTGCGTGTACAGGAGTCGCCGATCCACGCGGCGCTGTTCTGGGTGGCGCTGTCGGTGCTGCAGCTGGACGAGCCCACGCTGTACGCCGCCGGCCTCGCGCTCATGGAGCAGAACCTGCACACGCTCGACTCCCAGGCCGCCTTCGAGCACAAGGTGGGACGTTAGAGCTTTCACACATTGCGTGGTGCGATGTCGCACCGATAAAGTAATAGTTTGTGTGCTAATAAATAATATAATTGCAATTTTATCACATTTCTAGATGCACTTCGCAACTCCTTTGCGCCGACTTTCGCGTTTAAATACGAAAACCGTACAGGTGTCTACGAAAACTGTGCAGGTGTCTACGAAAATCGTGTAGGTGTTTACGAGAACCGTACCGGTGTCTACGAAAACCATGTACTACGAAGTCTGTGCAAGTGTACCAAAACTGGGTAATTGGTGTTTATGAAAACCGTACACTGTACAGGTATCTACAAAATCCATGTGCCTACGAAAAACTGTGTAGATGCATACAAAAACATGTCTACGAAAACTGAACAGGTGCTTATGAAAACATAGCACCTCGTAGACAAATATGTAGAATTAAAGTGAGTTATAAGTATTGCTCATTTTATTAATAACAATTGTTATTGACTGTTTCAGAGCTTGGAACAAGTAATGATGGAGACTAGAGAACCGCTCGAGTGGCATTTCAAGCAGTTGGATCACGTCGTAGGATTAAGGTAATTTTGTTATATTATTCTAGATTCAAAATATTATTCTTTTGCTGCAAAACAGTCGTAAAAATACCTTCTATACAGTGTTACAAATTTCTTATGGCACACGCGCTTTTTTGTCAATGTCGTCCGAGTAACAGTTTGCTTGCGGCTGAAATCCGAACTAACGGTGGCATAATTTCGTGACAGCTGTTTCGCAGCGACTCCCCCTTTTTATTGCCATGTTGCAGATCTATATACTAATATTATAATTCTGAAGAGTTTGTTTGTTTGTTTGTTTGAACGCGCTAATCTCAAGAACTACTGGTCCGATTTGAAATTTTTTTTCAGTGTTAGGTAGTCCATTTATAGAGGAATAATACTATATTTTATCACGCTAAGACTAATAGGAGCGAAGAAATAGAGGAAAATGTGAAAAAAACGGGGGAAGTTATTTGAAAGGGCTTATCTCACGAACTACTGGAGCAATTTTTCTGTTATTTGGCACAGATAAGAAGAAGACCGCGTAAAGGATCTTAGGATATTTTTTGTGGACTAATTTGTCTGTGAAATATCTAATTTACGCGGGCGAAGCCGCGCGGAACGTCTAGTCCTTGTATAACTTTATTCTAATGCCAAAAGATCCTTCTATCACTATGTTTGTGGTGTTACTACAGTTTCCGGTCGAACTTCCACTTCGCATTAGTGGGTCACCTGCTGAAGGGGTTCCGTCACGCGGCGGCCGGCACCGTCGCACGCACGTGCCGCGTGCTCGCCGCGCTGCTCGCGCTCGCCGCCAGAGACACAGACGACAAGTTCCGCGCCACGCCGCAGACCATCGCGTACCTTACAGGTGATTTGAATGCTTATAAGGGTAACGATAAGGTCTAATATCTCAGTGGCCTGTGGCCATACCAAGAAAACGAAAGATAAAATATAGAAGACGACCGCAATTGCTTGTTCAATATACTCGCATACATTGCTCGCCGCGCTGCTCGCGCTAGCCGCCAGAGACACAGACGACAAGTTCCGCGTTACCGAAGCGGCGGTAGCTTGACAAAGTTAGCTGTAAACTGACATTAGTTACAATCGATTGAAAAGTTTGAACAGTCAGTAAAAGTTCACTTTCCTTTCATTCATGCTATTTAAAGAAAGTTATCTATAACAATATTATAAATTCGAAAGTGTGTCTGTCTGTCTGTCAGTTACCTCTTCACGCCCGAACCGCTGAATCGATTTTGCTAAAATTTGGTATTTGGTTACTTCGAGTTCCGAGACAGGACAAAGGATACTTTTCATCCTGGAAAAATGTACGGTTCCCGCGCGATAAACGAATTTTGGCACAACGGAGTGGCGTGCGTCATCTAGTAAACCTTATTTTTCCTTTTTGCAGCTCTCGTGTGTGTGAGCGAGGAAGTCCGATCGAGATGCCATGTCAAACATACTCTCCCCAGATGGCTGCCGGAAAACTACGAATACTTTTGTACCTCCGTTGACAATAACCAGGTATACGATAACTGCATTATTAATATAAAGAAGAATAAAATTTCTCAGTAAAGAATCAGCAAATACTTTGCCAAAAATTAAGCGAAAATTTGTAATCTTGGCCTGCCGAGAGAAAAGAGTCAACGTGACTTCCAACTTATTACATATTAGACATAGCCCATAGGCAGCATGTATCTGATATGTATTTTTATGATAATTGGGTATTAAGTTTTAGTGGTAATATTTAGTGTCCGACCGAAGCTTCGGCTTCGGTCGGACACTAAACACATCTTCGGCGAAACCTTCGGCTTCGGCCTAAAACCCGAAGCTGAAGCCGAAGGTTTCGCCGAAGGTCCGAACAACCGTCGAAATTGAACGAACTGTTACGAAAGACTGAGATAGGGCCGGGACACAAAAACACGATACGACGTCGTGTCGTACCACAACGCGGCGTCGTTTCACGATGCGACGTCGCGTCGTAAAAAACTACGTTACGACATCGTACGACGTCGCGTCGTAGAAACTCATCTTTGAATTTCTACGTGAGGGCCGGGACACAAAAACACGACACGACGTCGTTTCACGATGCGACGTCGTGTCGTGGGAATCTACGACGCGCGTCGTATCGTGTTTTTGTGTCCCGGCCCTGAGTCGTGAGAGAGCGACGGACCGGTTGTGTAATGCAGACTAGGCCGCTGGGAGTCACTGTCAAATACGATGAAATTTATTAGTCTAGTTTCGGTCTAGTCGAGTAGAACAAAGACTGATTGATTGGTCTAATTATTGTTATTTGTGAAATAATAAAGAAATAATTATTTTTACAATATAATTAGTAAATAAATCACAAAATCACAAACTTTTATTACCATCTCTAAATCAACTTCTATATGAGACAGTCAAACTAGAGGTCAACCTTCAACATTGAAGTTTTGAAATAATTTTAATATTAATAATAATTGTAGCTTGTAGTCAATATTGAACAAAATTAATTACCGAGAGTCAAGAGATTAACATTATAAACCTTCGGCTTCGGCCGAAGTTTGTGGCGATTGCCGATTAATCTGCTTCGGCTTCGGCTTCGGCCAAAAATAGACTTTCGGTCGGACACTAGTAATATTTAATAATATGCTGTTATTTTTAATTCTTAGAAAGGTATAATTTTCACCCACAGGCGCGTCGGCAGAAGTCATGGGACATCTTGGAACATTCGTCTGTATCGTCTATGCACGGAGGTATAATCTAAACTTACACGATAATATCTTCCTTTGGTCCTTAACATCCTACAGGACCAACGGGCCGAACACAACTCGAGCGTTATTTGAAACCTGGGGCCGTACCGCGAAACCGTTTTGAGAATCAAACAATCGTACGAGAATGCCGCGTCCTACTCTAACAAACGTGAAATGACGTTGTTAGAGCAGGATGCGGCATTCACGTTCGATTGAACACTAGGAATAAGCACAAGCTAGATATACCTATAACCAGGCTGAGCAAAGTAAGAAAATCTTTCAAAGGTCAATGTATACGCCTATTCAATAAAATCCCAGAAAACGTTCAAAATCTTTCAATCAATAAATTTAAAAAAGTTGTTAAAGAACGTTTGTGTGCTAAGGCTTATTATAAGGTTACTGATTTTCTCAATGATAGCACACCTTGGGAAAAATTAGCTGACAGACCATAGGTCACTTCTATATAAATGTACCACATTTTCACTTACTTTACTTACATACTTAGTGTAAATTAGCTTAAGCTACCTTTGTTATTTTCCACCTTTTTGGTAAAAGGTGGACCCGCGCGAGTTTCTTACGCCGGTTCTTCTCGCCGGGTTAGTTCCCGAACCGGTGGTAGGCCTCATGTAGACACGACGTTCTAAAAGTGTTAACTTTGTTAACCTATTTGGAAATAAAATATTTTGATTTGATTTGATTTGATTTGATTGTTTGAGTCTCAAAATGGTTTCGTAGTAGGCCTACTGCTCTTTGTGAGGTTGTAGTAATATTAGCTACAGCTGTTCGAGTTTTATCTTTCATACTTAAAAAATGAGTATATAAATAATAATGATAAATATGGTGTTTACAGGTAAATCCCCGACGCCGCAGCAGTCGAGCAGCGGCGGGCACAGTCCGCACCTGGCGCACGCGCCGCACCAGGTACACGCACGCACACACGCAAACACGTTGGTTTGATTGGTGTTTAGTTAGGCGGTGTTTGCAACAGGAGGAATATATTCTAGTTCGATTTTTGACCCGCGGCTAAGTCTAGGAATTGTTGATAGTCCGCAAGACTGAATATTATTTATTAGTAGGTGCCGCCTACAATAATAATGATTAATTATTTATTGTTTGAATTTTTTAAACTGTCATTTTGAAAATTATTACACAGTAAACACTCATATTATGTAGTATAATTTCATTTGTTTGGAAAATTACTGCTCAATTTGTCCATTATTTTTAACTAAGCCGTAATTTTGCTGTTGGTATATGACACTCTTAAGAGAATGACGTTCAACTTTTTAAGTTGAAATTATTAAAAGTCTATGCAAATCGGAAATTAGATTCAGAGATTGGCTTTGATATATTCCTTCTGTAACAAACAAGAGTACAGAACAGTTTGGCTTGTGTTGAAAATTGAAGCATATACTGACTAATATTTATCTACTCATTCACAACTCAACATTATCATAAACAGATCTAGAATTGTAGACGGACTTTGTATACAATGATTACAACATTTCTTTTCTAACATTTAAAAGTTTCTAAATATGTTATATCGGTTTAATTTTTCACATCATATCTACCTCTACTCGTTTCATCATAACAAAAACCTACTACTACTAACTTATACTCAAAATGTGTCTCATACAACCATTTCACACTATACCTAAAATATGATGTCCGTTTACTATTCTGTTACATTTCCAATGGAAGATTTTTAAAACTATATCTCCCTTATTACCAATAAATTCACCAATGTGTATACAAATTAAATGTATAACATTTTGTCCTTTTCTAACGTATCAAACAAGAACTAGCCACTGTGAAACTAAAATATTGTAACAAAATCCACAGTGTGGATCTCTTTATAAGGAAGGCTTTGATTAGTATTCAAGTAATTATACCAACATTTCGAATGTCAAGTAAAATAATAACTACACCTTCTGAAAACCTTTTAAAAAATCTTCTATTGGAGCTCTTCCACATTGTAACAGTTCTTCTCTTTCAGTATCGGTACTAATCATTCTATCACATGTTCTTTCATGCAACTTGTATGGACTTGTTGGATCGTCTGTATTCGTTTGATTTACTATGCCCGTATCATCCTATGTGCTTGACTCTCCTGTATGTTGGGTACTGCATGCGCTTGTAGACCGCTAGAATGCGTTTCAAAACACAAAGGTCTTTCTCTGTGCCTATATCTAAGGACACGATAGCGCCGCCCAGGGTAAATATAACTTGTATTTGTTGTCTTAAAACTCTTGCGCAAGTCTGTGTTAGTCGTTAAAACCATGTTATCTTTGTTGTTCTTATTAAGTAAGAAAGAGATGGTACGATATTTTGACATACGATTGACAGTAACACAGGCTAGCACAAGATAACCATAATATTATAGTGACACAGAACGTGGATTCCGACATATAAACCAGTATACGAGCCAGTGCTCGTATATCGACAGCATTCTGTCGATTCGTTCCGAATCATTATACTGGCTAGTACAAGTCGAATCATGACGTCGCGTCGTGAGCAATAGGGATGATGACAAGGTCAAAGATTAGCGAATTTTGTTAATAAAATAAAGAAATCACGGTAAAAAATAAGTGTTACCAAAATTTCAGCTCGATAGCATTTGTATTTTTTTTGCTATGCGCCTTCAAATTTGGATAATCGAGTCGATTTTTTTTTCAATTAAATTTCTTACTATTTGTATACCATTCGATAACTTATGCAATTAAAGCAACTTTTGGTATGAAACCACTTTCATAAACGCAATATTTAATATACCTATCGAACAAAGTTCTCTGCCGATACGTACAAACTACGAAAGAGTGACGTCAGTCTTTCGTAGCATTTTGTATGGAGCGTTTCGGGCAGGTCTATTTTATGAGATGTTTGAATTATTCATATCTTGGTGAATTTTTAAGCTATCAGAGTCATTCTTTCAGCGATGTTTCTATTTTTTAAGGGTCTTTCAATTACCAAAAAGAAAAAAAAAATAGTCATCAAGCCTATTGGCCAGTATACTGAGTTATATATCGGAACACACCCTCAGTATCGTGTATTATTATAACTTAAGCCTTAGGCTGGAGTGGAAGGCCGGTGTGTAATCAGCCTTATACATTTATTTAAATGTAACCATCTAACCTTATAACCTTGGGCGTGTAGTCTTTGTAGGCAAAAAGGCAGTGCTTGCCAATCACAGATAACAGATATTTTAATTTAACTTTCGTACTTTTTAAATGACTCATGACGTTAATTTTTTAATAATAATAGTGAAAAATATAGTAAAAAATAAATAATACACATTTAAAACGCCTCAATTTATAAAATAGCAACATGTAATCAGGTACACGCGCGAACGGGTTCACGAGAGGTCAAGATAGGCTCAGTGTTCAGGTGCCTGCCTTGCGCGTATGTGTGAGTGTGTCCGTGCACAGCCGAAAACGCACACAACCATGAATATCGAATGCGATTATTGTACTGCAAGCTCTGCGGCAGACCCCAGCAGTGTTGCCAACTATGGGGATATCCCACTTTTAGTAGGAAAAAATTAAATATATAGTGCGTATTTTAGGGAGTAAAAATATTATATTATATTCATGGGCGTGAAATTTTTTAAGCAAAAATGTATATTTATTTGGTTTTTATTACTGTTTTTATATAAATAATGACATCATGAGTGACGTTTTTGCCGCAAACAAAAATTGCGATCGGCTGAAGTAGTATTTTCAGCGTTTTGATCTCTCAGTGGAAAGTACCCCAAGTAATAAATAATATATTTAAATAATAGTTGGGGAGTTCTGGTTGAAATTCAATGGCATCACTGGCGCCGCGGCCGGCGCGGGCGCCCGCGCCATCCATGCCGACGGCGATCGGAACTACTCGTGAATAGTCGTGAGCAATCGGATATAATCCGAGTAAAATGAATAGAGCAAATCTAACTAATTACGTATAATATGTACATTATGCATTTTTGTTTTGTGAGGTTTATAATATTTGTTTACATTTTACATAGCTGAAATTTTTTGTGTTTTGGGAGGCCATTTGCTTTTTTCATGTGATCGAGCACTGTTAGTACTATATTATATTATTATTTTTGGTTTTATAGTTTTCTAAGAATATTTTAGATTTTAATATTTGAAAGTTTGTATAATATTTAACAGTTTAACATTAATAATTGCGTACATTCATAACTATCACTCACTTGGATAAGATAATTTGTGGTGGCCAAAATTTTGCATTTATTTACATCGGATTATGGATCGGATCTCAAGTAACCGGAACCTTGATTATGTGAAAAGACAAAAGTTAAGCTGATTAGGTGAGTACTTAAAATATACTAGATATAAAAATGAAAAAGTTGTAAAAGAAAAAGTTTTTGTTTTGTTTTGTTTCACGCCAAAACTAATGAACCGATTGTAATAAAATTTTGTACACAGTTAGTCTAGAGCCTGAGAGAGCCATAGGCTACATTTGATAAGGCAAAAATATATTATCTAATTTCCATGGAAATATCGATGAAAATAAATTCACATTGTATTTCTAATACGTAACAATAGATGGCGTTTTTATTTATTTTAGCTTAGCGCACAATATTATGTTGTATGGTAATTGGTATATTTCCATGGGTTTCGATGAAATAAACTCTCATTGTAGTTCCAACGCGTGACAACAGATGGCGTTTTTTTTATTTCTTCATAACAGAACGTAATTATACTAATAGTTTAGAAAACATAGTTTTTAATTTATATCCACACTATTATTATAATTTATGCGAAAATATCTCTTTTTGTCCGTTTGTCTGTCTGTTTTGCTTTCACACCAAAACTACTGAACCGATATCGCTGCATTACCAGTGTCAAAATCTTGTGCACGACGCTGCTTATAACGATCCGTGCCATAAATTATAACTAGTTCTCCTTTTCGATTTTAGATATAGCTAGGTCCTATGTATCCTATGAAATATCCTATGATAGTATATATCAAAAGTTATGGAATTGGTTTCTCTCTAGTTGGCATGTCAGTTCACTATAAATATATATATATATATATATATATATATATATATATATATATATATATATATATATATATATATATATATATATATATATATATATATATTTTTTTTTTATAATCATGAAATGATAATAGCAACTTATTATGAAATAATAATGTTTTGTCATAATAACCATTCCATAAAATTTGAGACTAATTATTATCCCTGTAAAACCTTTAAAGTAAAACATATTATTTTCAAATTATTTTAACGACTTTGATTTACAAAAACGAAAACGAACCTTATTGGTATACCTAACTTCCAAGTACACATAAAATTTTGTATTTTGGTGTACACCTATGAAACATACGCCAATCGTTAGAGAAGATGTTTATAAACAATAAATATTCTTTGGCAAAATGTCGTAAATGATATACTTTCTGAGTTATTGCAGTCTGAAAATGTAAAATATGTTTTTATATCAGATATCCAACCTAAAATGTTTCAAAAAGTATAATATCATTTGCAACATTTTGTCAAAGAGTATTTGTTGTTTGTAATTATTTTCTCCGTCGATTGACGTATGTTTCATAGGTGTACACGAAAATAACTTTAGGTGTGCCACACTCCATACAAAAAGGTTCGAACTCCTTTGATCGCTTGATAAGAAAGGAAATATTATAACAAGAGTTACCGAAAAGGTAAATAAGTGCTTGTTGTTTTTAATAATGATAATATACTACTTAGTATAAAATAAGGTTAAACTTTGTGCAATAAAAATTAAATTGTATTTTAATTAACATTTTAATATATCACCAGCCAGCAAAGTTTCAGTCACACTTAAATATATTTTTTTACGCATGTACGGTTGTACATTTTTGCACTTGTAACTAACATATTGCAAACGTTTCACAAACTGCAGCTTTCTCGACACTGCACCTTAATTTTAATATTATTTAAGAGGGGCATAGAATATTAAAATTATTTCAAAAGATAATAATTAAAAATTACCAGAATATCATATTAATTTCAACCGATTTACCAGAATATCATGAATTTGAAGCTAAGGTCTATGGTAATTTGTAACTCAAAAATTTTTATTTAATGTAAAAGTCGCCAATGATTATTTAATATTGTATCTTTAAAACAAAAATATAACAGTGTGATTTTCTAATTTTTTTGCCAACTTTAATACTATAATATTGTCATATAAATTAAATTATTGTTACCAAGAAGTAAGAAATCGACTCGATTATTGTTTTGTGATGACAGCTTTACCACTAGCTAGTTTGTCACAAAATACTTATCGTGGTTGAGTCCAATGGTAAATTCAGTGGTATAAATAACTCCAACACAATACCTCATCCTTGTATATAGTCGCATTTTTGTGACTGTTTGCCATTTCGATGTAGAGCTAATCAGGTTGCAATCGGAAACAGGGTGAATTCGGAAACAGGGTGAATTCGGATTATAATTATTCGTGTCAACATTAAACCAGTGTATTTCCTTGGTAATTTTTTTTTAAATTTCTTCTTAAGCCTGACACCACGTGCTCGGTAGCACAATAAAATGGCATATCGCAATCGCCTGAAGGCAAGAAAATACTTGACTAAGGCTGCGTTTCCACCAGAGATGTGTTGCGAGGAATGTGTTTTTGAGAACCAATAGAATCGCTTCATTGACGTGACCTCGGCCCTCGCTCTGTGCAGCGATTCTATTGGATCTTAAAAACACATTCCTCGCAAGTCGCAACACATCTCTGGTGGAAACGCAGCCTTACTCTATTTCTGGTCATACCCGGTATCCGGGCTAACCCTGTATCCGGACTTACCCTGCATCCGGACTTACCCTGCATCCGGACTTACCCTGCATCCGGACTTGCCCTACGTCGGGACTTTCCCTGATTACCTATAATTAACTTTTACACTCCTAAATGGCAAACAGTGACAGAGTCCATCCTTTAGTGTTTCATCTATGCTATACGGGGTGTATGATGTATCTGTACTGTGTGATGTGTAGGACGTTGAGGGTCGCGCGCACAGCGTGCAGCACGGCGGCACCGGCGATGCAGCCAGAGAGATGACAGATGGCGACAGCGGTTATGAGGTATGTATGATATAAAGGCGAGACCGTACTAAGCGACACTACAGCCGAACAACGTGACACTTCGGGAGATCGCACACGTCACACTTTTTGTGTGATCGAGTCTGCGGCTTCCATACATTCTGATGGCGCGCGCCATGCAGATTGTATGTAAGCCGCAGACTCGATCACACAAAAAGTGTGACGTGTGCGATCTCCCTTCACATTCCATAGAACTGACGTTTTACGCAGCTTCGCTAATACGATTTGATATGAATAATATTTGGCCGCGACGTGTCGCGTTGCTGCGTAGTGTCGCTTAGTGCGGTCTCACCTTCTTGAAAAGGCTAACAGAGGCGCAAAACATATAAAATGTCAAAATTTATAAAAGTCTGTGCCTCGTAATTTTGATTACAGCTGGGCTATTATGACCATTCACGGAAAGTGAATTGTTCCAGGCAAAAACCAGCCAACTTATTATTTTTCTGACTGGATTTACACGTAGTGATTATATTCTCTTTGTGGATTTATCCAGTTTGGTTGTCTATGAATGGATTATATTTTTTAAACGTCAGACGAGCATGTAGGTGACATTAGGAAACGTCAAAGTTTTTTTTTTAATTCGTCCCGGTCGGGACAGGTAAAGGGAGCGTTGCCCATACAGCCATTTCTATGTTTTCTCTATATTTTAATGCATGATAGTGAAGGCCGAAGCCAATTCTTTTATATTAGAAACCTCAAAGTTTAAACTTGACGTAACGAAATTTTTTTTAAGGAATGCACTTACTCGAATGAGGGATTTTCTTATTTTTTTAATTTGATTGTCAAACAGTTTCCATTTTAGTAACTAGATGGCGTATGGGTAGACAACTATCGGTAATACCAGGGAATACCATCAATGCACTCCGGGAGTGCCGGCAGAAGTGAAAACTTTTAACGTTGTGCATTTTTTTAACCCATTTTGTATGAAAATCGAATTAAAAAAAAACGATCGTTTTAATTAATTAATCGAAACCCTTACAATCGATTAAAAAATATCGACAATCGAAAAAAAAAAAGCTGCTGTCAGACAGACTGTCAGACACTTCTCGCGACAGTTGTCTTGCAGGTG
The DNA here is from genome assembly GCA_963422495.1 of Polyommatus iphigenia. Lineage (NCBI taxonomy): Eukaryota > Metazoa > Arthropoda > Insecta > Lepidoptera > Lycaenidae > Polyommatus > Polyommatus iphigenia. The sequence continues at coordinate 8,650,119 of OY730184.1, forward strand.
GAAACGCGGCCTTAATCAGCGCGTCTGCTAAAGAACTCATTTCCCCGACTGTACATTTCTGCTAGAACAACTCATTTCCCCGACTGTACATTTCTGCTAAACAACTCATTTCCCCGACTGTACATTTCTGCTAAACAACTCATTTCCCCGACTGTACATTTCTGCTTAGCACAATTTTCCCCGACAGTACATTTCTGCTAAACAACTCATTTCCCCGACTGTACATTTCTGCTTAGCACAATTTTCCCCGACTGTACATTTCTGCTAAACAACTCATTTCCCCGACTGTACATTTCTGCTAAACAACTCATTTCCCCGACTGTACATTTCTGCTAAACAACTCATTTCCCCGACTGTACATTTCTGCTAAACAACTCATTTCCCCGACTGTACATTTCTGCTAAACAACTCATTTCCCCGATGCTAAACAACTAATTTCCCCGACTGTACATTTCTGCTAAACAACTCATTTCCCCGACTGTATATTTCTGCTAAACAACTCATTTCCCTTACTGTACATTTCTGCTAAGCAACTCATTTCCCCGACTGTACATTTCTGCTAAACAACTCATTTCCCCGACTGTTCATTTCTGCTAAACAACTCATTTCCCCGACTGTACATTTCCGCTAAACAACTCATTTCCCCGACTGTACATTTCTGCTAAACAACTCATTTCCCCGACTGTACATTTCTGCTAAACAACTCATTTCCCCGACTGTATATTTCTGCTAAACAACTAATTTCCCCGACTGTACATTTCTGCTAAGCAACTCATTTCCCCGACTGTACATTTCTGCTAAACAACTCATTTCCCCGACTGTTCATTTCTGCTAAACAACTCATTTCCCCGACTGTACATTTCTGCTAAACAACTCATTTCCCCGACTGTACATTTCTGCTAAACAACTCATTTCCCCGACTGTATATTTCTGCTAAACAACTCATTTCCCCGACTGTACATTTCTGCTAAGCAACTCATTTCCCCCACTGTTCATTTCTGCTAAACAACTCATTTCCCCGACTGTACATTTCTGCTAAACAACTCATTTCCCCGACTGTACATTTCGTTCGAGTTCGACACAAAACACTACTCTCCAACCGTCTTACGCTTTTTCTATGGTTTTTCGATCAACATGAAAATCTGACGCAAGTTTCACAGTTTTTACCCATCCCACAAAAGTGCTCAACGCCGCTAAAGAAGTTTTCACTTAAAAAAATTACTAAACTGTAAACCATTCAGTAAAAGCTAATATTGTTATTTGGCGTTTATTGAATTGCTATTTTTGACGTAAGAGCAAGCCTGCTTATGTCAGATAATGTTGTTATTGCTCTGTGGTATTCATAATTGCTCATAATACGAAAAATACTACTCAGTTCACAATGGAGCAGTGTGTTTTGTCTATGGTTTTGTGCTCGTTTTGTGTCACGTGACCGCCGGCTGGCTGGAAAATGACTGGAAAATAGAGATCATAATACCAAAACCACAGCCAGCCACTTTAAGGGCGTAAACTGGCTGGAAATAAGAGGTCATAATAACCCACGTATAGTGAAGTAAACTGTAATGAAAATGTACTACTATGTAGATAATACGACTGCTGGGCTCAACAATATTCGGTTTGATTTTATTTGACAAAGCATCGTTATTTGTTAGGGTTAATTCAGACGCAACGCGTTACGCGACGCGCAGGTGTATTTTTAAATTTGTATGGATTTGACAGACTTCGAAAATTGCGTGATTTCAATATCTGTCAATTCAATACTTTATAAATGCATCCACGCGTCGCGCCACTTCGCGTTTCGATCTGAATTGACTCTTAAGTCTTAACATAGTCTTAACCCATCAAGCCCCGTACGAGCACTGGTGATCGCGACAACAATAGACTATAATATATAGTTGTAAAAATATTGGTAATGCAAATTTAACAAATACCTATGTTTCAATATGCATAGTTTTTCGTGTAACTTTCTGCCGCGCACTGTAAAACTCTGGAACGAACTGTCACCAGCAGTATTTCCGGACTTATACGACCTGCAAACCTTCAAGAAGAGAGCGTATTCCTTCTTAAAAGGCCTGCAACGCGCCTGCAGCTCTTCTGATGTTGCGAGTGTCCATGGGCGACGGTAGTTGCTTACCATCAGGTGACCCGTTTGCTCGTTTGCCCCCTTATTTAATAAAAAAAAAGTTTTACGATTTTTATCATCATTACGTGAAGTATGGTCGTTTGCAGGTCCAGGACACGGACGGCCGCGCGTCGCCGGGCAGCCTGGACGAGACGGACCGCCCCTCCTCCACCAAGTCCAACGACAGCGACTACCCAGACTCCTCTGCCAAGGTATTAACGTAGGCAGATGGGGGGCCTACGTAGTTGGGTCTGATTACGTCAAACCCAGCCGACAGATCACAATAAACATTAAATTGACATGATCCGACCAAATGACGTAGGCCCGTCAACTGCCTATGAATCAATTTCCTCGACGGTACAAAAGGCATTCACGATAAACAAGTTTTTGCGCCATCTGACATTGAATAATTTTGATCGAGAAATTCTAATTTGTTCACTTCCCAGAATCACAGAGCAATGTAGAACTTTACTATTTTTTTATTGACGATGATTTTGTCGGGTCGTGTCAGACATTTTTTAAAATAAAATTGCATGTGTGTGTGCAGCAACCGTCGACGGGGGCGGAGTCAGGCGCGGCAGAGGGGGGCGCGGCGGCGGAGGGCAACTCGCTGCTGGACCCGGCCGTGCTCACCGACCCCACCACGCAGGCGCTAGTGCTGACTGTCCTCGCCACGCTCGTCAAGTACACCACAGGTGACGTGTGTGTGTGCGTGCGTGCGTGCGTGCGTGTGTGTGGTGTGTGTGTGTGTGTGTGTGTGTGTGTGTGTGTGTGTGTGTGTGTGTGTGTGTGTGTGTGTGTGTGTGTGTGTGTGTGTGTATGTGCAGCAACCGTCGACGGGGGCGGAGGGGGAGCGGCGGCGGAGGGCAACTCGCTGCTGGACCCAGCCGTGCTCACCGACCCCACCACGTAGGCGCTTGTGCTCACCGTTCTCGCCACGCTCGTCAAGTACACCACAGGTGACGTGTGTGTGTGTGTGTGTGTGTGTGTGTGTGTGTGTGTGTGTGTGTGTGAGAGTGAGTGCAGCAACCGTCGACGGGGGCGGAGACAGGCGCGACGGTCAATTGACACTTCACATTTCACAAGATTGGCGCGTTAGACCAGTTATGGCCACTCACCGTCTTGTAAATGCGGTGATGACCTAAAATTTTGGTCCTAAATAATTATAAGAGCAGTACATCTAATATTCATATAAAATTCTCGTGTCACAATGTTAGATAGCGTACTCCTCCGAAACGGCTTTACTGATTTTAACCAAATTTTATATGCATATTCAGTGGGTCTGAGAATCGGCTACTGGCTACTTTTTATATTGATAAGTGCATTTGTTGAATAAATAATAGTACAACTCGAGACTGACGGCGACCAATTGTTTACATGCTACGGAATAGCGATGGACTTTGCCATGGCGACATATATTTAGTCACTTCAATAAAATAATATGGGCGAAAATCGAAATACTTTATAGGGCAATACAACGTAAAACGTAGTGATTATATTCTCTTTGATACAACGTTTGCCGGGACAGCTAGTATTTAATAATAATGTAAAATATGTATTTTCAGACGAGAATGAAATACGGATTTTGTATCAGTACTTAGCTGAGGGATCGGTTGTGTTCCCGAAAGTGTTTCCTGTGATGTAAGTATATTTTAAGTTGCAGTTATTTGTTTAACAAAGATAGAGAAACATATTAAATATTACCCTATAATTACCCAATGAAACTAGAGAGGCACTTAAGTGTATTGTAATTACGAGGGCTGCTATTTATGTATCCGGAATTAAAAAAAAAAAAACAAACATATATCATTTAATATGGTTTTATTGCTTTTCAAAATATTCGCCGCGATGATCGACACACTTTTGCATACGCTGGAACCAATTTTCATAGCACTTTTTCCATTCTGATTGAGGTATCTCCAAAACGTGCATTTTGAACGCATCAACAGCCTCTTCGCGGCTCGAAAAACGTTGACCACGTAATTTGTTCTTCGCGTATGGAAATAAAAAGAAATCGTTAGGTGCCAAATCAGGACTGTACGGCGGATGACCAGTCAATTCGATCTTTTGACCCTCCAAAAACTGAGTTGTTTCAGCTGAGGTGTGACAGCTAGCATTGTCGTGATGTAATATGATTCTGCGTTGTCGGTTGTCCTTTCTTATTTCTTCAAAGACTTCTGGTAAACAAATGGTCGTATACCATTCAGAATTAACCGTTTTACGATTCTCTAATGGCACTGTAGCCACATGTCCATTAATTCCAAAAAAACAGGCGACCATTTGCTTCAAAGTACTTTTTGCACGAGTAACTTTTGTTGGTTTCGGCTCATCTTGGAACACCCACACCGTTGACTGTTGTTTAGTTTCGGGGTCATATGCATAGATCCAAGATTCATCACCTGTGTAGATATTATAAACGGCTTTTGACGTACCACGGTTGTATTTTTTTATCATTTTTTTGCACCAATCGACACGAGCCCGTTTTTGATCGATTGTCAAGTTGTGCGGAATCCAACGCGAACATATTTTTTTTACAGCCAAATGTTCGTGTAATATCTTATGTATGCTCGTCATACTTATGCCTAAGGACGCCTCTATCTCGCGATATGTAACATGACGATCACGCATTATTAGTTCCCGCACAGCATCTATATTTTGTGGGACAACAGCTGTTTTTGGGCGACCTTCTTTATTTTCATCCGTGAGCATAGACCGCCCACGATTAAACTCACTGTACCAGTGATAAACAGTGGTTTTTGATGGTGATTCATCTCCAAAAGTTGCGGTGAGTTGAATAAAGCACTGTTGTTGATTTAGCCCACGCCGAAAATCGTAGTAAATCATTGCACGAAAATGTTCACGCGTTAAATCCATGGCAAATGAAGACACGCAATTTTCAAAATGACGCCACAATGGAAAAATAATTGACAGTCACATGAAACAAAATGTATTCTTCAACCAAAGAGTTCTATTTTCAAATGTTGTAATTACTTTTTAAATATTGTTCTTGTAAGTGGCCAGTTCCGGATACATAAATAGCAGCCCTCGTAATTAGTTACCAATCCCGCACAGGCTGCCTGCTCACTCTTCGTCCACTAAATCAAACTCGTAAATAAAATAATGCATATTTTTTGGCTCGAATCAATCCTAAATTGCGATTTACTGTTGTTACAGTCACAGCCTGCTGGACATGAAGATCAACCACGTGCTGATGCACTGTCACGACCAGGTCATACTCAGCGCCGTGCAGAGCATCATCAAGGTATAGTTGCTATTAAAATTAAACAGTCAACAGAGCTCAGTATGGGCGGTTATGCTACTAATTGACATGTAGGGTTAATCAGGGTAAGTTCGGACACAGGGTAAGTCCGGATAATTCAACTTATCACTAAATTAGTCAGTGTTTTTTTGCCTGGCGCTACGGGCATATAGGCCATACTGCACGGCAACTGAAAACTGTAGTACCGTACCGTAACTGTAGTTTAATCTAGCGTTAACTTAAATTATCCGGACTAACTCAGTGTCCGAACTTACCCTGATTAACTATACTTAACGCAAAAGAAAAAAAAGCACGCACAATGATCTTGAGTCTTCGTTATTTTTTGGCAGTCGAACAGAGCCTAGTTATAAAGGTAATTAGCTGAAATGACGTTCAGAAAAAGTTACGAGGGAACAAATGAACATACAGGTCAAACCCTACTTTTTACTTCGCCGTAGTCGGGTAAAAAAGTGTCCTGAGGATTTACTGAATAATATAAATAATTTTCAGAACATGATAGCGTCCGAGGACGCGAGTCAGCAGCAGTTGCACTACATGCAGAGCTGCGGCTTCGGCGGGCTTTGGCGGTTCGCGGGGCCATTCACTAAGGTCAACATAGTCATTACTATACCCTGTGCGTTTTAAGATGATATGTGTGACATATAATAATTGACAATAGTAGGGAAGTTACCTAAAAACTTAATCGATAATTTAAAAATACCGAATCACTTCCTAAAGGAATTATTGCAATCGAAATTATCGATTTCGTACTGACGTTTCATAGTGGCGCCGGCGATTTAAGATGACGTCCTTTTTTATCGATTTGATTTCGATTCAACAGAGTCAATCTCTATTGACATAAGTTCCGTTTCATGCATCTGACATTTTTCAAATGTTTTCTTAACAATTATTTTATACTCCTATTTCAGAGTTAATATTTATAATTTTATATTATAGTCCGCGCGGAACTAGTTGGCCGCGCCTTAGGTATGTGAGCGGTGGGACGGAGAGGCGGGGCCGCTTGATTTTGACAGTTCTGGCTAGTTAAGACAAAAAGCACACGAGATTGCAATAGCAAGATGAGTCCGCCGATAAAAAGATAATCTAAGGAAATAATATTTAAAGTGCATACGTTTTTAAAAAACGGAAAGCCGATGTCAATAGTTTAGAATATAAAACTGATCAATAGTCTTTTATTTATTCTTTTCAATAATTAAATAATATTATTGTTCACGATATCGCGAGATTGGTCGTCACTGTCTAATCTCATGTGCATTGCGAGCAGCAAGCAACCCTCACCTCACCCCCGTCCCTACCTAAGGCGCGGCCAACTAGTTCCGCGCGGACTATAATAAGTTAGTATTTAGCAACTTTTCATTTTTATTCATTTACAATTATTATAGGAAACATTTGTTTTTGTAGATGGAATATAATATATTGATTTTTTTTTGTTTTCTTGTAAAAAAATTCCGTAGCAAGGAATATGAAAACTGTCACCCATATCATCTTAAAACGCACAAACTATAATTTGTTTTAAGAAAAATCCAAGAACCTAATAAACACCGAAAACACTATGGTGGAACATTTAAATTACATGGAAGTTTAATTCTTTTTCTCTTATATTGAGGATATCAAAACATATTTTTGAGACACGTTGCAAAAGAGAGTATTATCGATGTGGTCAATGTATATGTACGAATTTCATGCGCTTCGCGACTAGAATTATTTTATCGCTCCTAGGTCGAATTTATTGAGTAAATTAAGGTAAGGCACACTGAACCTAACGACAATTATATTTATTTCAGAACCCGTGCACCCCAGAGAGCTGCGAGCTATTCGTCAACTGTCTAGAGGCGATGGTGGAGACGTGTCTGTCGGGCGAGGACACGCACGCGCCCGCCGCCGACGCCGACCGGCCTGACAGGCCCGACAGACCCGACAGGCCTGATCGGCCCGACACGCTGCTTGACCGCCCCGAGCGACCCGATCGACTCGACCGCGCGGAGACTTTCCCTGGTATGTATCAATAATTAACCAGAACTCTGAAGCCATACTGAAAATATTTCAAAATTCCCTTTTTGGTATGTTATCTTATATATTTATAGTCCGCGCGGAACTAGTTGACCGCGCCTTAGGTATGTGAGCGGTGGGACGGAGAGGCGGGGGCGCTTGATTTTGACAGTTCTGGCTAGTTCAGACAAAAAGCACACGAGATTGCAATAGCAAGATGAGTCCGCCGATAAAAAGATAATCTAAGGAAATAATATTTAAAGTGCATACGTTTTAAAAAAACGGAAAGCCGATGTCAATAGTTTAGAATATAAAACTGATCAATTGTCTTTTGTTTATTCTTTTCAATAATTAAATAATATTATTGTTCACGATATCTTGAGATTGGTCGTCACTGTCTAATCTCATGTGCATTGCGAGCAACAAGCAACCCCAACCTCACCCCCGTCCCTACCTAAGGCGCGGCCAACTAGTTCCGCGCGGACTATAAACGAGCAATTCTTGTATATACGAGTATATAATTGGAATCTCGGATTCGGCTCCAACGATTTTCATGAAATTTAGTATATAGAGGCGATAAATCGATCTAGCTAGGAATCATTTTTAGAAAATGTCATTTTATTCGTGTTTTATCGAATATCGAGCAAAGCTCGGTCAAATAGCTAGTACATACATGGTGTAAGAAAACAGAGTATAACTCTTTTAGCGCTGCTACTTTCATAGCAAACTCTAAATACCTGCCATAAAGTTTTATCACTGTTTTGTTACTTCCCGTATAAGACGAATTCAGCTGAATAAATATAAAAATATTTGCGGGTTACATTAAAAAAGTAAGCGTAAAGTTTTATAAGAATAGACAAAGTCGCCTCAAGTGTTCAGTATTTTTTTAAGTTAATTACTGACAAATAATTGTTTAGTTTCAGTAATGCCCCGACAGGGGACGCTTTTCGGCTCGGATCCGGAGACATAGACCAGGAGCATCCTCACCATTCTTGACACTATAGCCCGAGTGGTGGTCAAGATCTTTGTCACTTATCGAGAAGTTAGATAAATGCATGAAAAAGTTTATATGAAGAATGCCTAGAGTTATAGTTGGATTTATTATATGTAGTATTATAATTGAATAACCTATTTATAGGTTCCTTTGCACAAGTGACCAAATTTTATTAATCTTAAGTTCGAAGCAGTAGAAAGTATTTTCGCAAAAACTTGACAGTACCTAAAACAACTCTTCCTCGATAGAAAAGTTTACAAGACTACTCAGTAATATTTATTGATCTCGAATTGATCTCACCAAAGCTTTCTTTTTTACTAGATTAAAAAAAATACAATGTGACCGTACACAAATACTGATAATTAAAGATTGGATTTATATCACATTTTACTTTATTATTGATACTGCTACGTCGGATATTTTTACTTAGATTAGTTTTTTTTATTTCCATTAATTTTTAATTTTCTTTAATTTGCCAAGTTGCAAATGTGTTGTGTACCGTATACAAAAAACGTAATGGTAACATGATTGTAAAATATGTTGAATGCCTGTTATTTATATTATGCCTTCTGATTTAGTACAAATAATTTGTTAAGGTAATTATTTTGTCTTGCTTAGGGATTTTAACCCTCCTTACTTATAAAGAAGTTACACAGTGAATAAGATATAGAATGATTCGTCCTTATCCATGTAGCTCCTTTTTAAATGTATCAAACATAGACAAAACATACTATAGTTTATCTATTGTGTAAATATTTTTATAGTAGGAGGGTCATAGTATACTGAGTAAATAGTAGGCTTAATGTATATTGTTATAATAAGATTTATAAAAACATAACGCACATAAATGAATTAAAATAATTGTGACTTAGGTACTTACATAATAAGGTAATTTTAGTATACATACTCAACTAATACTGTCTACATATTATTTATAATATGTAGACAGTATTAGTTGAGTATGTATACTAAAATTACCTTACGTCTTGCTGTTTTAGTAGTAGCGTGTACCTGCATTATTGCTAAGCCTTATTTGTTATTTTTTTGTTGCTACTATCAGCGGAGTTACAGTGAAATAAATTTTTAATGTTAAATGCAATGTTTGTTTCTAAAGTATTACATTACTTCAGATGAATTGTGAGATATGGAGTTAAAACGGAAGAATTTATTTTACATATTTTTTGCTATTTGGCTTCAGCAGCCTTATTCCCGAAACTGATATCAATCTGATATCAGTTTCGGGAATAAGGCTGCTGTTTACGAAACTGATATCTGTGTCGTGTTTAAAGATAAATTTTATGCGTAGATTTTTCTCGGTGTTAAATGTAAGTTAACCGTTTACCTTTTTAAAATCTTGTAAGTAACTTTATTTAGTTTTGTTTTTGTTATAAATACATTAAACAGCTTTTGAAAAATACTAATGAATCTCTCATGTTTGAGTACCGATCGTTGATCGATGACGTTAATCTATCGCTATCTTTGACGAATGGTCAATATCACAATTTATTGCAGGCACTTCACATGGCTATTTGTATTTGCGTATTTGATGTATTCGCCAAACAATCACCATGTGTAGACGGTATGTTTGACAAAGTATTGGCCTTAGTTGTCTATTTGACAAATATAACCAATACCAAATACACGTATCCATACCTTTGTCGGTTTTTGACCCACATCAAAAGAGTCAAATAGGCAAGTAAACAAAATCAAGTTAAAGTTTGGTATTTGACGTCCATGTGTGGAAGGCCGTATTTGCCTTTTTTGCTTGTTTGTCTTACTTACGTCAATAATTTTGCCAAATGCAACAAATAGTCAATAGCAAATACAAATAGCCATGTGAAGTGCCTCCAAAAGAACGCAACAAATATGTATACTAATTACTAAAGAAAGTTAACCCTAAACAAGTGCAAAACATAACGCCAGTTATTATTAAATCGCACAATATATTATAAGAAGTTTCGTACGTATTAAGCCTAGATGTTTTAACATATTTTAACAAAATGTTTCCTAGGGCCTACGAGTGGTCTAATTTATATTGATGTTAGTGATAAGCGTAGATGTGATTTAAATGTTTTAAACATTATTATGTGCTCCATTCTGTTATGCTGATCAACATTTTATAATGTAATTGACATATATTCTTAATAATGTGAATCACTACTCAGATAGTACCTGATTAATTGACTAATTTATAATGTTTATGAAATCGGATAGGTATTTATCAAAATTAACCTTTGGTGTTAGCGCCACCCATTAAAAACTAAAATACTCAAACACGTCTGTAGTTTTGTGTGCCTCTAATAAAATATTGCATTTCATAACAAACATTGTCTGCTGCCTTTGTCGACTACATTGGAAAAGTCACATGACAGTCAGGGCCAGCAGACCTTGTATTTACCGAGTAAATATTGTTATTAGTAAGAAGGATGTTCAATAAGCCTGTAATAGACTACAGGCCCACGTCGAAAATGGATGGGTCAAATGAACCACCTGGGGACGTATATAGGACGATATTAGAGCATAAAATAATAAGATTTAGCACTATGCCGTCACTTGTAAGCTGTCCAACTGAGTGCTGGTGAGAATTCAAAAGTGCATGTAGGGTGAGCACATTTTGGTCATATGATCCTGTACGGCATTTTTACCATCGATAGACACATGAAAAATAATAAGAAAGCCCGCAGTGCCGTACAAAAATAATGCGCCAACAAGTCGGTATTTTTATTTTATTTTCAGCCAATTTCCATGGTAAATTTGGTCATTTGATTCAATACGGCATACGTTTCATACTGTTTTGATACAGCTTGGAATCAATTATTCCGCAACGCCGTACAAAAATAATGCGACAATAGAAAAAAATCGAGGGTTACAAACCCCTGTTTTTCAGGGGTCCGGAGGGTCATCTGAAACAGTACGGCTTCGGTTCCAAACATTATTTTAGCACTCAAAAGTACTATTAAAAAAATGCCGTCAAAATTTTTCTGTCCATTTTTATAATAATCTTAATTACATGGTATACTTGATTTTTTAAGCTGTAAAATTATTTGATTCTGTACGGCAACTTTATTTTTAATATGATATTGTAAAATACAATTGATATAGAGTATTGCCGTTCAAAAGAAACTGTTCTAAAAAAAATAAACAAATACAAAATCTGAAATTTTAAATATTCATAGATTAATAAAATAAAGCAATTTTCTACATTTTTCCTTCGTCTTAAATAGTATTAAGATAAATTAGGAAAAAATTATGCCGTACATTTTAATGCAGAGTAAGTAAAGTTCCGTACCATCATAGAACAAAATTGTGTTTTTTTGTATGGGAGCCCCCCTTAATTATTTCTTTTTTAAAAATGTTATTATTGATTTTTAAATTAAAAATAAAATTGAGTATTTTGTGAAAATTTCAGGTGTCTACCTGTTGCCATTATTGATATCGAGCAAAAAATTGAAAAAAAATCACGTTTGTTGTATGGGAGCCCCCCTTAAATAATTATTTTATTTTGTTTTTAGTATTTGTTGTTATAGCGGCAACAGAAATACATAATCTCTGAAAATTTCAAATCTCTAGCTATAACCGTTCTTAAGTTACAGCCTGAAGACAGACAGACATCGAAGTCTCAGGTAAAGGTATCCGTTTACACCCTTTGGGTACGGAACCCTAATAAAACAACTATTAAAAAAAAACCAACAAAAATGTACGGCGTACAAAAAAATATGATCTATGCATAGCATACTTTCAAAATGAATTAATTTTATGTTGGTTCAAATGACCCCCCGGACCCCTGAAAAACGGGGGTTTGTAACCCTCGATTTTTTTCTATCGTCGCATTATTTTTGTACGGCGTTGCGGAATAATAGGCTACTTGACCTATATTCAATTTCATTGAACAAATGCATATTTCTAGTAGAACTTGGCCTCGGAAACCATATTTCACCCTTATCATCAAATAAAAGCTTATGATTGATAAATAAAGTCGATTTGAAAATATGATTTTATGAAAATAGGATTTGTACTGACGAAAACGCTTTTGCGGTACTTCCGATTTGGATGTGACGTCATCCTCATAGTAATTTAATATCTTTTATTTATCGCGCTCGTTATATATAAGTTTATCTGTACATAAATAATAAGAATAAGCCTAGAAAGATTTGTAAAATATATTTTATTGACTAATTCGCTTAAAACATCAGTTTTATATATTATCTCCACTTATTGTAGACGGGAAATGAAATGGCCAAAACTTTTCTCCAAAAGTTTTCAACATTACAAATGATTTCTAATTTCTTATTTAATTCTTTTATAATTTTTGGGCACTTTTAGACTCGTACATTTAGCACATAAAAATGTTCAATAAAGAGAGTTTAAAATACAAAGCGTATGACGTCACACTATGGCGGACAGTCTTTTCGGCGCCATTTAAGAGGCGTATTTTTCAATAAACATTTTTATGGGTTTCTACTGTGTAAAATATTAAAATATTAGTTTTTTTTTGTGAAAATGAATGATTAAGAAGCGATTAGCATGAAGAAAAAAAGTAGGTCAAGTAGCCTATTGATTCCAAGCTGTATCCGAACAGTATGAAACGTATGTCGTAATGAATCAAATGACCAAATTTACCAAGGAAATTGGCTGAAAATAAAATAAAAATGCCGACTTGTTGGCGCATTATTTTTGTACGGCACTGCGGGCTTTCTTATTATTTTCCATGTGTCTATCGATGGTAAAAATGCCGTACAGGATCATATGACCAAAATGTACTCACCCTACATGCACTTTTGAATTCTCACCAGCACTCAGTTGGACAGCTTACAAGTGACGGCATAGTGCTAAATCTTATTATTTTATGCTCTAATATCGTCCTATATACGTCCCCAGGTGGTTCATTTGACCCATCCATTTTCGACGTGGGCCTGTAGTCTATAATGCCATGCAATTTTCAGTTACAACCGAAAGTTGTTATTTTTGTAATGAAGCGTTCAGTAATATAGGTTACAGAATACCCCACTACTGCAGAGTTTGAGGTTTAAGTTAGGCCATGTTTCCACAATTCCACCTGCAAGACAACTGTCGCGAGAAGTGTCTGACAGTCTGTCTGACAGCAGCTTGCAAGTGTAAACCCCGTAGCAAGTGCTGTCGCGACAATTTGTCAAGCGGTTCCTGCGAGTAGTTGCGACAGCATGTCTAAACATGTCTAAACATGTCTGCATGGACTCGCGGCAGGAGTAAATGTGTTCTGTGCTCGCGACAGAGGGGTTAGTGCGAGTTTTATTCGATCATACGCATCAAGCGCGTAAACGCGAATTTATATGGGATCAAAGCAGCGCCATCTGCTGGCTAACGTGGATACTGCTCTGATCCCATATAAATTCGCGTTTATGCGCTCGATGCGTATGATCGAATAAAACTCGCACTAACCCCTCAGATCTCGCTGCTTATCGGTCTAGTTTCGTATAGTCAGGCCTGTCCCACTCGCGCGTCTAGGCATCGAACTGTAAGTACCACCCGCGGGTGGCAAATCATAAGGAACTCACAAGCGCTCGGTGACGTACGCGCAAGATTTTTCGTCGCGTATCTACTGTATACTGATCATAGAGGAATTTAATACAATATGATACTGATTTAACCGCTGTGACAAAATCGTTATAAATCTTATAAAAATGAACAATTAAAAAAGCAATGAAATATGTACCTGTTATATTTGAATAAGGTATTTAAATACAAATAGTAGATAAAAACTATACAAACATAGCAAATAAACCAATTTCATACAAAGAAACACACAAACTACACAGAAATAAACACAAGTTACTATGTTTAAATTGCATGGGCGTGCGTACCATGAAGGCATAAAAGCACTGCTTACCTAATGATAAATACTTGCTATACACATATTTTAATTTAACTTTCGCACGTTTTAGATGACGTTAGTTATTATATAAAGTAAAAAATGAATACACTTAAAACGCCTAAATTTATAAAATAGCAAAAACTAATTTGCAAAACTTCATAAAAACATTATTATTTAATCGCAACGGCCCGCCGAGCGGAGATATATGCATTTGAGGCCTCGCAGACCTCGGGCATATGTGTGCGATGAGATTTTTATATCGGTGCACAGATTGCAAACGCACACAGACATGAATATCTCATTTGCCTAGTACGGGCAAGTAGCTTCAAGGACTGCGGCAGCCGGCAGGTCTTCCGATTTCCGAACTTATCCGAGCGCCTCCGACGCGGCGTTCGTTTCGGGTTCGTTGCACTTCACACTTCGTTGCCTATTATAATCCGAGTAAAAATAATGGACGGAAATCTAATTACGCGTATGCATGTATAATGCATTTTTGTTTAGTAAGGGTTATATTTGTTTACATTACATTAATGTTTAGTATTTTTGGAACGCCATTTTCTTTTTTCATGTGATGAGCACTGTTACGATAATTTTTGTTTGCGCAAGTTTATAGTTTTCTAAAACGACTTTTTTGTTTTAACATTTAAAAGTTTGCACATTTTAACAGTTTAATAGTTATTACTGTGTTTCTATATTAAGTGCGTTTTTGATTTCTTAAAAATGTTATTTGACTGTGAGGTCTGTGTTGAGAATGTGTGTTTATTAAAAATTAAAAATAACAAGTTTTCACAATTGTCATTCAGTGAAAAGATTCAAATTGTGTCGAAAGGTAGGTGTGTACCCGAGTTACAATTAAACCAGCAAAAAGGCAATGTAACTCGGAAGTTTCATGTTAAAAGTTATGAATCATATAACTGGCTGTGTGGTTGTGTGCACACGATTAAATTATATTGTTTTCCTTGCATATTGTTTAATAATTGTAGTTCAGTGTGGACTGATTCAGGATATTCAGATTTAAATAATTTCTATAACACGGCAAAGAAGCATGACCATACAGAAAAACATCTGGAGGCCTGCTTAAAATTAAATACTTTTGGTAAATCTCGTATTGAAATGAGTATCAACAGTCAGTTACGATTAGATATTGAGAGGCATAATGCTAAAGTCGAACGCAATAGAAACATTTTTAATAGGCTGATCGATGTTGTTTGCTTTCTGGGAAAACAAGAATTAGCTTTTCGCGGTCACGATGAGTCAGTATCGTCGTTAAATAGGGGTAATTATTTAGAAATAGTAAATTTATTAGCCAAGTATGACGTAGTTTTAGAAACCCATTTACAGAATGCGAGTACCTCTTTCACGGGCATGTCGAACCGTACGCAGAATGATTTGATCTCGAGCCTTGCATCTGTGATGATCGATCGCGTTAAAGCCGAAATTAAACAGTCTGATTTTGTCGCCGTCATGGTAGATGAGACTCCTGATGTTAGCGGCCGTGAACAATTCAGAATTAGTTGATCAGAATCAGAATTCAGATTCAGAAGTAGTTGATCGATTTATCAAATATGTTGATGTCAGCGCGGATCGGACCGCTGTAGCCTTGAGTTCTATAATTTTGGAAGTTTTAGAAGAGTTCGATTGTGTATCCAAATTAGTTGCACAAACTTACGACGGGGCAGCAGTTTTATCCTCACAAATTAATGGCGTGCAGGCTTTGGTGAGGCAAAAATGTCCACAAGCTATGTACGTTTGGTGTTCAGCACATGTATTAAATTTAGTTTTATCGAAATCTTTCGAACGAGTTGCTGAAACAAAACGCTTTTTTAGTATTATAAAATCAATCGCGGCTTTTTTTCACACTAGTACAAAGCGAATGGCCCATTACAACAACTTTGCCGATATGAAAAAGCTGCCTCGTGTCGCGGAAACAAGGTGGACGTATCACTCGCGCACGGTTAATGTAATTAATAATGAGTCCACCCACCTCCTAGAATTGTTTGAAAATATGAACGAAAATACACAAGACTGGGATGGTGAAACACTGACACAAGTCAGTTCATTTTTATTTAATATGACAGAATTTGAATTTAATTTTCTATTAAAATCTTTCGCAGATATTTTTTGCAGAAACGGATATTCTGTACGATATTTTGCAAAAAAAAAAAAAAAACTAGTGACATCGCGTATTGTGTAAGAAAGATAAAAGAGTTAGTCATTTTTAGAACGTTTCAGAGAGAAGTTCGAGATCTATTATGATGCCGCCGTTCACATAACCGGACCACCTAAAAGAAAGCGCAATGTCGATGATGTAAAAATACATTATCGGCGAATTTTTGTTGAAATAATTGATAATGTAGTGAGTGAATTAAGAAATCGTTATAAAAACATTAAAGATTTAAAGTTTGTTGAGCTACTTTCTTGTGAGAATTTTAGAAAATATAGTGAATGTTTCCCTGAAAATGAAATCAGAGAATTCACTAGTAAATATCAGGCAAATTTTAATTTTGATAAATTGAAAAATGAATTGCGCTGTATTTATAGATCACCTCAATTTGAAAATAGTTGTGTATTTAGTATTATTCAAAATTTGTATAATGACAATTTGAATAAAGTTTTTTCAGAAGTGTTACGATTAGCGAAATTCATTGTGACTATTCCAGCAAGCAGCGCATCGGCAGAGCGTTCATTTTCGAGTTTAAAACGTATCCACACATATTTGAGAAACACACAAAATCAACGACTCACAGATCTTTCCATGATTTCTATAGAAAAGGCATTAATGATAGAATTAAAATGCAATCCAACTTTCTATGACGATATCCTAAAATTATATTTAAAAAAGGATAGGCGCATAGATTTAATCTATAAATGAATGAGTAGTTTGTTTTTTACGAACCCATAGTTTTATTATTAAGTTTATTTATATATTTTGCGAATCACATGAAAGTCGGCCTTTTTAACGGCCACATCGGATATCTTGCGAGGGACGTGTTCTGTAACTATCACTCACTTGCATAAGATATTTGAGGTGGCCGAAATCTTGCATCTATAGTATTTACATCAGAATATAGTAAATCTCAAGTAACCGGAGTCCGGAAATGAGTATGTGAAAATTGAAGCCGATTAGGTGAGTACTTAAAATAGTTCTCGATGTTCTCGATAGATGGCGCTGGCAATATTGCTGTCGCTGGCTACATTGCGCTATTAAGATTTTTTCCGACCATATAATATAGGCCATCCAACTACTCCGCTGGGCCCCGCATACCCTGTGTCATATTGCTCTGCACGCCACAGTTAAATTGTAAAAGTTTCCTGCAATATTAAAATCCAATATAGAACTACTATAAAATATAGGTTGTTTTACAGAAATTTGATATTACTATAAAAAGGTTTGCTTTTCATACCAATAGTAATTTAAAAAAAATATTTTTTTTTCTAAAAGGCGAAAACCTTGATTTCTTAAGAAAAGGTACGCGTTATGCGATAGAAAGAGAGCGCACTTGTAGGTAAATTTATCCGTAGGCAATTTAGCATTGCGCGTCGGAATTTCAACTTTATAGTATCGTAGCTTGCGTCGTTATTTCTTTAAACGGGTTTCGGGAGTGAGGAATCTGTTGTTAAACTAATATGTATTCTGTGGTATAGTATTATCCGCGAGCTTCTCGCACGACATTTATTGCAGCAATAAATTGCAGGAATTAGTATGAAATGTAAACAATATTGCAAGGAACTCACGCTAGACTTCCGCGAGTTTGCTTGCAGGTGGAAACACGGCCTTAGATACACAATAGTGGCGGCTTCGGTGTTAGCAAGATACTAAATATAATATTTGCAAGTTATGTCCGAGTATAAATTGCGTGAAAATCGTATAAAATAAAATCTTTTGCAGTTTATATAGAAACATGTTTCGCTCCGTTTGCTGCTACTTTAAGTGTAATTTTTTTAAGAAAATAATTTGAGAGAAAATCACCACTCGAAAAGAGCAGTATTAAGCCAACGAATTTATTGGGCCGTGCCGTTTAGGCGTAGAGTACACGTAAGATCAAAACATTCTATATTTAGTTTAGGCACTGCATGCATTATGTAAGTTTTGAAAAATGATTATTATTTATTGACAATTACGCTTGGCATACCGATCTCAAGTCTAATATACAAAAAACAAGTTGCGCCAACTTAACACGTCAACACCCCCTCCCGCTTCGTCTCGGGGACTGCTGTCTGTCATATTGTGTGCGTTGCGACGACGCAGCGCGCCGTGTGAACCTAGGTTATTTGTATTGGCCTGCGCTTTGATGTAAAACAATGCAACGGGAGCGCTGCGTTGACGCAACGCGCCGTGTGGACTGGCTCGATTTTGAAGATTTGTTCGTATTATCCTACTTGTCGTAGAATATTTCTTGGGAAGCAAGAAACACGGACGCCTGAAATTCGAATTCTGTTTTGATAACTTTGTCACCTTTGATCAAGAACTATTTTAGAATGAAGTTAAGGTTTCCTCAGTTTGCTATGCTAACCCGACAGATCTCATTGTTCGAATATCACAATAATAATATTATGATCTTGTCTACTCTACGCCTTGTGTTAGAAATTTCGGCAGTGCTAAATATTGTGTTACATTTATCAAGAATCTATAGTTTATAAAATATTTAAATAACATTTCTATACATTTTATAATAAAAGATAAGACGGATACTTGATCTAGGGACTTACAAATTAAGTTATCGCGCGACCGAACTTTTATCACTATATTGTCAAATAACATTTAACACATACTCGAAAACGATTTAAATTCATGAGTAGAAATTAATGTTTGTCCCGTAACTGGGATCCAAGTATCCCTCTTTTCCTATTTATCAAATATTAATTACCATGAAATATTTATAAATTAATCAATAAATTTATTACAAATCAACTTCTTTGTTTTTTTCCTTACACGATAAAATCTTCGTTTTAATTATATAATAATAGTTGACAGTTAGGAAGATATAATAAAAATATGCTGTAGTATTCTCAGTACTTTATTGACACAAAACATTGTGTTTACATCTTGTCTTAACTGTTTGCTTATTTGCTGCTACCATTTACTGTCACATCATCAAAAGCTATTCTAACACTGAATATTAGTATTCTTACATATAAACTTTTTATGAGAAACATAATGCTTACAGTCCAGGCATAATGTAAGCGATGTTGTGTAGAGTTTCTTGCAGCAGGCGCGTCGGTGGGCCAATGTTGGGGATGGCCCGGGCCACGCCCAGCAGTGGGGCCAACGAGCACAGCAGTGTGTCCAACAACACGGACACAGAACCGGACACGGCTATTTGACCCTGAAAAACATTTTCATGTGAAGATTATATAGCCAGGGACTACTTGGCTATAAGCAGGGGTTACGATGATCTCTCTGAATACGACAAAGATGACAAGCAAAGATTTATGTCTGTTTGCATTGAATAAGAAGATACTAACAGAAAAACCTGGATGTATTAAAAAATATAAACAATGTTTTGTCCTCGTCTATGTAAAGGTGATATCAGACGGGTCATTTTTTGTTCATTTTCGTCTTTCATTTTGCATCTTTCACTCCAAGTGACACATCTAAACACAAAATGAAACATTAGTGCCGAATGAATTCATTAGGGAACCGATCCAACTGTTGGATATTGCCATCCCGCATCTTTCACTCCAACTCCGAATGAACGAGAAATGAACGGTCTGAACACTGAGAGAACGATCATTCGGGTTCAGTCATTTTGTCTCGAGTCCTGTAGTCGACGGACGTCACGTGTTGATGACTCTAAAGTCTGAACTTCCAAAACTATTACTTGTAGCAGGTATCTTAGTACAATTTGAAGTTTTATTCGGTTAGGTATGCTGTCTCTCATTAAAGTATTTTATTTCGTTAATAACGGAGCAACAAGAAGCAAAAGTTCTTCAAATTTATTTTCCTCCATTCGAAGGTAATAATATGAATCAGGATCTTCAACGGCTAGTTCTCTCAACAATGTATTTGAAGCTTCTATTAAATATCTTCTTTCAATCCATGGTCACGCCCACCACCGTCGACGTTTTCTTTGCTTTATTTTTTTGTCAACTCTTTGATTAAAATATGATCACAAATTAAAATAAATCCAAAACGCACGACTTCATTCAAGGACATATTAAAAGAAAAGAAAAGTAAATGTTCTTTTCTATATCATTTCCTATAAGCCGTGTGAACATAGAATGAAAGGAAAATGAAGCATTCACTCGAGTGAATAATCATCCGAGTGAACCGTCTGATATCTCCTTAATGGTGCTCCCAGGCAGAAGTTATATAATAACGTTATAAAACATTGTGTAACACGATAACATTTTATAACATCGTGTAACATACGCTACAATATGTCAAAAAATAAAAATGTTATCTAACGTTATATAACTTCTGTCTGGGAGAACCTTTATCAACCCATCAAGCCCCGCACGAGCACCGGTGAACGCGACAACAATAGAATACAATAGCATTTCCGAGAATCCCTGATCGAAGGATTAAATAAGTGACTTGACAGACAATACCGCTATCCCCCACCCGCGGCCCGCGGGCCGCACGCGGCCCGCCGGGACTTTATTTGTGGCCCGCGTGATGTTAGACAATTTTGAAATTCACGCCCACCGGCAAAATAACGTAAAGTCTACGTGATAGTCGTTAAATTTTTTCCACTTTTAAATCGTTAATTTTGAAGAATGTTATTTTTTAACCCTAAAAAATTTTTGTTGCGGCCCGTGACATCAAGACCATAACATGCTTGTGGCCCGCATGAAAAAAAGGTTGGGGACCACTGGATTATAACGTCCATATACACATTGTATAGTTTGTATAACTATAACATTATTATTTGGTAAAAGTTAACAATTTGTAAGAGGCACATAATTAGTTACCTCGTGCTCCTTAAGCCGCTCCCCGATGATCGCGAGGCTTTCCCCGAGCAGGCGCAGATGTGCGGCCAGCTCGACCGCGCCGCAGCCGCCCGCGCGGTACCCGCCCGCGCCCGCGCCCGCGCCCGCGCCCGCGCCCGCGCCCGCGCCCGCGCCCGTCGCGCTCGCAGCCGCCGCAGCCGCCGCCGCCGCGTTCGCCTGCTGTGTCGACCAAAATAAATGTAAATATTTATATCATACATAATATGCGTTCAGCGTTAGCTTCAAATTGTGAAATCCCGACTGAAGGTTTCCAAAAAGACTGTCTATAATTAAAAAAAAAAGAGGGAGACAGAGAGACAACATTTTTGCTCTAGTTGTAATATACCGACAACGTCGTTACAACTTTTTCCGTCTAGCCCTCTTTCGCAACGCGCGATAAGGAACTTCATTCCAATAACCAACTCGCATGGACTATTAATTTTAGACCTGTACAAATGGGTGTTGGTTTGAAGGTCTCGTTTGAAATAACAAATCACATTGTTCTATGTCATCTGAAGATATATATAATGTATTATAAAAAAACTTGAGAGGTGTCAAGGGACACCCGAATGGAAATGGAATGGAATTTTTTCGGCCTAGCCCTCTTTCGCAACGCGCGAAAAGGAACTCCGTTCCAATAATAACAGCAGTATTTGCACATCACAATATAGAAAACATGTTGTATCAAAACTAGTTGTACTCACAACAGCTGGCTGTGGTGGGGTAACAGGAGGAGGTTTGTTCTTTGGTGGTCTACCTGGACCAGCATGTACAGACTGCCTGACAGGAGCTAAAATAAACAGTATTTTATAATATTTCTTACTACTGAACTTATGCAAAGAGTTAAGGCGGGATTATAGGCAACTGACATTTTAGAATTTGCGGAAAACAAGCTCAATAGATGGCGCTCGATAGGTACATATTTAGTTTTCAAGCCATCGTTGATTTCAATAATTTTCAGCAATAATGTGATCACGTGGTAAACTCGACATACAGACTAATGATTAACAGAGAGGCCATGTTCACAACTTAATAAACGAAATCTTTAATGAATTTTGTATTATAATAAAATTATGCATTATTCTAATATGTTTAAACGTTCTCTACTCACGAACATGAAAAAAAGTATTTCCTCAATAATACATGATATAATTGATTATACAATGTATAACAAAATAAAGTATTACTCATATGCATTGCATATACTTAAGCATGGAAAAATATAGCTATCTTAGGTACAATAATTCATCATCGTCAGCTCGCTCACTGCTGAGGTTATTTTATGACTTTATAATATGGTTCAAATATTTTTTGTGCTTGGGTTTATTGCAATACCTTTAATAAATAGGATGTAGACCCATGACGATTACTTGTACCTGACGCTGCAGCATCCTCTGGAATCTATATTATAACACCCTCCACAAGTTCAATTATTATTTTTAACAAAAAATTAAAACCGATTTCCAAGGTGATAACAATAGTAATATGAACTAAAAAGTATTAACTCTTAATCTTTCAGAATTCGTCTAAATCTCAACTATTTCTGTACATACCTACTACAGTCTTCATTATTTTGAAGTCGGTTTTCATTTGATGCTTAAACTAGTGAACCATTTTTTATAAAATTTGGTGAAGAAAGGACAAAGGATACTTTTTATCCTGAAAAAATTAACGGTTCCCACGCCATGAACGATTTTTTGAAGAATTTGCATCGAGATAGTGGCTATCAATTTGTTCTAGTAGCTGTTTGACACGAAAGTCTCTGCGACTACATAGCGTCAAACATTTAATAAAGAATTTGAAAGATAAAATATATGGGGTTTATGTCAAAATCTTCATTTATGATACATTGAAGTTATAAATATTCATCTCTGTGTACGGCAGTTACAATATTATTTTTTTCATGTTTATTTTTGCTATGGGTCCCAACAAAATTAGAATGAAAAATAGTAGTGAACAAGACTTATATTATGCCAACTTTCCAATAAACCAGTACATTACACCAGATTGTCGTGAGTAAAAAATTAATAATTGCATAAAATGTAAAATTTCTTTGCTCTCTACTTTTAAGTGTCGTCGTGATTTTTATTCACAAAATATCATGTTTTTGATAAAATCAAATAAGGTTTAAAGGTTTTTCATTTCGATTAATATTATTTTTTGTGTAAAGAATGGAATCACATGTTCGATAAAATTGTAGTTTAACATAATATCGTATCAAAATCATGGTGTATCTATGAATTTGGATCTATCCGCTTGATAATATTATTTTTACGATTTTACTCCAGTGCTAATAGTCAGGGAGCCCTAGAATATATTTTTTTTACTACTAACAAGCTAATTCTTGTGAGTAGCTTCATTTTGATAAGACAAACAACTTTTTTATCTGCGAAAAATCTTCCGTTTTAGGGTACCGTAGTCAACCAAGTTTTGTTGATTTCAGAACCCTAAAACGGAACCCTAACCACCTAATTTTTTCTATATTGGTAGGTTAATAGTTATATAATTGAGTAAGATTGTTCTATAAATTGAACAATCCATAACTTAGGACCATCAAATCAAATTATGAAATCCTTTCTATCTCTGTTAGCTACCACTTTCAAGATTTTTTCGCAGATAAAAAAGTTGTTTGTCTTATCAAAATAAAGCTACTCACAAAAAATCGGTTGTCTGTAAATTCGGTTTACTGACGATAGTTGAACGTGACAACGTCATAGCCTTAACCCCTCAGTTCCGGGAAAAATCTATGCAAAAAAGTTGGCAGGTCAATGTGCAAAAAAAATGGCGCCCGGCCTACCCTCTTTGTAAAATTAATGTAATATTACAAAGAGGGTAGGCCGGGCCTTTGTAAAATTAATATAATACATTCCATATTTTATGTTTGTGTGAACTACATTATAATATATGTTAAATTTTCTATCTATCAAGCCATCATAATATAGTATTTAGTCCGATGTGATATTAGTTTTTCAATTATAAACTTTCGAAACTATAATTATTGACTTGTTCAGAAGAAATAAACGAATACTTTATTCTTCATATATTAAGTCATACCACGTAAGAAATAGAGCACAATTTTGAATAGCCGAAATAATACTAATATCTCACAGATTGTTTATTTATTTTTCATTCAGAGTGTGGTCAATGTATCAAAGGTCATAACTAACCAAACTTCTTCATACAAAAGTATTCTCTAAGTCATCGAAATACGTAATATAATCGAAACAAAGAGCGCGGGTACACGTGGGCCTTACGGTTGTTGAGAGACTTGAAAGTGTTAATAGAACGCCTCAGAGCTGTCAGCGAGGTAACGCCGCATGAACTGTCATGTTTTTCGAGCGCGCAGCCCATATCGAATTATAAGACGTTATCACGTCAAAAATTAGCTCGTTAGTAATAAAAAAAAAAATGTTCTAGGGCTCCTTGACCATAAGATGTTATATCTTTCTATTGCTATGGATTGGACATGTTCGATAAAATTGTTGTTTAACATAATAATATCATTATCATTTTACAATGTTTTAACACATCCCTCAAAGTGTCTCTCTGTGTTGAGGCACTCTGTTCATGCTCTGTTCATTATTATCCGACTTAGCTGTGATATTTGCACTTATGACTTTCAAACCTACCAAAAACGTATAAATGATCTATTGGCGAATGTAAATTATCAAATATATATCAATAAGATACCTAATAAGGTAGTCTCTCACCAAATATTAGGTTACAAAACAATATTGTAATATTTGTTAACCAAACATATTGCCTATGTTCTGAAATAAAACCCAGTTTACTTACCAGTGATCAAGACGTCATCTTACGACGCCGCACTGTATTGTACTGGTATTCCACTAGTAAGACAAGTGTAACGTATTATAATCACATCACAATAAACACGTTTAAGTACGACAATGCACTGGCAAATATTTCGAAACGAATCAATAGTATGGGATCACGGCGATTCTAGGCCTAAGGAGCTCTGGCCAGTATACTGGGATATATTTGTGAACATACTCTAGTTTTTCTGTAATAGACAATCAGTCACTGAAAGACAGATTTCACTGATGTCATTCAATTATTATCCATCAAAACGCCTGTGGAATTGTTGTGGCAAATATTGAAAGCAGGCGTTGCATTCGAAAATCAATAAATCGTTCGAATTTGTGATCAAAACGATTTATCTTTATTATTGTTATTATATATCAAAATCGAAGCTAACCCTAACCTTCGAAATCATGATTTAAACATTTTTGTATAAAAATATTTTTTCCTGCGTTTATTTTCGCTGAATTCTAGTCGAAATAAAATTTTGAAAGGAGCATTCTTTATTACTCTTTTTTTAGTGGTAAATGGATTTAAATCAAAATTCTAAGCTTACTGGGGCCTTGGTAAGGAATGTAACAAACCTACAAAAAATGTTTAAATGCTTATAATTACTTCTGGTCAAAGTTCTAGTGAAAATAAAAACATGAAATTTCACTAGTCCTCGTTATATGCGGCTTTAAATATATAATCTTAGGAAAAAACTAGTAAGTCCATTTTTGCTGTATTGCAGTCACACTTTACAAAGATATTTCAGTAACTCACTTTGGTTAGATATGATTTTGCTGACAGTGGATTGGTTGCTCTGCTCCTTCTGCATGGCAAATCGCTTGGCCTTACGCTTCCAAAGATATCTTTCATTGTAATTTACCTAAAAAAATATTATAAGAAATAAACTCAGACTTTTAAAAATAACTATTTGTATTCAGTACAGGTAGTGGCTACTGTTCATAATCTGAATAGAAGATAACTTTTGATAAGAGTAAGCTTCTATACTTCTTTCTATCACAATTTATGATGCAAAGATATAGATAGATATAAGATATTATAATATTATGGCAGTTTAACTTTTAATGCTATTTAAACTTCACCCATTGATCGTGGCAAAACGAGACCAATAGCTTTTTTATTGTTATCGCGGCCGGATGTGGCCGCTTGGGGCTTGATGAATTAATACATTGACTGTATAGATTCAATTTTATCTAGGCTTAGTAAGATGTGTTGCTAAAATTGTAACTTACATTGGCCCACATTTCACCAAGTCTCTTGGATATAGCTGAGAAATCCATATCAGGATGTTTCCTCAGCAACTCATTGCGGGCTTCCTTTGCCCACATCATGTATGCAGTGATACGAGTTTTACCTACAACAAAATGTCTCATAGTTGTATGAAAAAATAAATTTTCTACATTACATCTTAATGAATATAGATTACAGTAGTAAAATAAAAAGCATCGAGTTAAAAACATATAATATGTATTATGCAGATAATAATTAAAAAACATATTAGGTCCATTCTTACCTTTGTCCTTTCTTTGAGCTTTAGCTCGACCCACAACTCTGCCATCCTTGATAATAAGCTTCTTTTTACTTTTCTCCATCATGTAGAGTGAGTTGGCAGGTGTACGAGCTGAGTTCTCATCAGACAATGAACTGTCTGATTCCATACTAAAACAATTCAAATGACAATACATTTTAGAGAATTCTTAGACACTGTTAAGCATTTGTGTATCATCCCACAAAAAATTATGTATGGAATTATGAATGCAGTTATGTTCTTCAGATACAGTAAAACCCGTTTAAGACGATTTCACAGGGACTCAACCAAAAACGCGTCTTATGCGGGAAAGCGTATTATGCGGGATATAGGGAAATAAAAAACGGACCTACTACATAGGTACGTTACAGTCATATAATATTAATATTTATTATGTTTTTTTCTGATGTAGTATGTAGTATGTGATAGTGAAATGTACCTACTTATGTACTTATTTAAAAATTATGTACGTTATATAAAATGTCGTGTATTACTATCACGTTATTTAAAATAATCCTTATTTTAATTTGACAGAAAGATTTTGAAGCTAGCAATTACAATATTTTTAACGTAATTTAACTTTTGTAGTGCGTCTTCGCTTTGATTCAAAGTTACATAGCGTCTTAAATCATTAGGTAACTGCTGATAATGCCTAGGCGTGTGTCAAAATCGGAGTTGACTCATCTTCTTCTTGATTGGAGCCTCTTCTTGTGTGGTATAATTCACACTCTCAATAAGATCTTCAATTGTTTTGAATTTCGTATGGTGATACATTATTATCAATGGAAGAATATCCAGGAAAACAGGGGGTAAGAGGTAACATGTGTTGGCCGTTAGGGCGTATTAAACGGGATGACGATCGTATAAAGCGGGTAAGAATGTATAAAAACTTGTCTCAAGTTGCAGGGACTGATGCAAAATGGCGTATTATGCGAGAAATCGTATTAAGCGTGATCGTCTTAAACAGGTTCTATTGTAATTTAGAACAGAGATTCCCAAACTTATTTTGTCTACCTTTAAGAACAAATTATATTTTAGCACCCCCATTGTTTTAATTTAAAATGCATCCAGATGAAATAAATCACCCCAGCTACACCAGAGGTTCCCAAACTTTTTTTTCTCATAGACCACTTTAAACATTTTGCTGGATCCGGTGGACCCCACACACCTACCCCCCCCAAGTTCAAGGCCAGTCTTAAAAGCGACGTATTCATCCAACAGTTGGACGTTTACTTTGGAGTGGTAAAAAGTAAACGCAACTATTTTCAAATTTCTTGTTTTGTAGCTATTTAACACAAAAATTACCACACTTGTACTTAACTTTCTAAATCTTCTCGCTCTGTAATAAGTATTTAATATGCTAATATAATATTGATTATTGCAGCGACCACATTTGTCTGCCTATATTCATAGGAGAAGTCAAGTCGGGTCACCTAATTTTTATAGACCCCCGTTAACGACTCGTGGACCCTCATTTTTCTTCCACGCAAGCGTAGACCCCTGTCGGGATCCCGTGGACCCCTGGGGGTCCACCTGGACCACTTTGGGAATCATTGCTCTACACAATGCCCCCATTTTTTTTCTGGGCCCTACACCTTCCTTCAGACCATCAGCGCCCACAAGGGAGCGTTATCGCCCACTTTGGGAAAGGCTGATTTAGAACAAGATTGCATTCATAACTTAACAAAAAAAAAAAATTGTGAGTTAGTAACAGAAATGCTTAACAGCGACCATATTATATTATATTATCATATCAATTGCAAAGCAATGTTTTATGTAAATATGGTGGTAGGCATAGGTGGTAGGTCATCACATAGACATCAGTTCCGGGATTATGGTACTTAGTTAAAACTTTTTGTATGATAAAATAACAGTGATTTTAATAAGATATTCATAGTACTCACATATGGTTTTGCTTGATCAAGCAATCATGTAGAGTAAAAACTACGGCTCAGGCTTTCGTCCACACATTCAGCATGGCTCGAAAGTTTTACTCCAGTTCGAAGGAAATTAGATATATTTAATTCCATAGAGCCGGCCCGATTCAAGCCTTCGAGTTGTGAGTTTTGCGGTCCACACGGTGGTGTTTGCTTAATTTGGAGTAAAACTATCAAGTAAAACCGTATACAGTGAGTACTTAGCATTAAGTTGAACATCAAGATACCTTTCTCCATTATCAGCATTGTTCTCATAATAGTCGGATTCACTGCCTGAGGCCGTGCCTGCGTCATCCGGCGGTCTCTGAGGCTGCGGTGGCTCCTGAATCTGATAATCCATCACAGGCTGCTCCTCATGTCGAGCCCCCGAATACGTTTTCATCGAACTCTTACGGAATCTAGTCTCAATGTCATCCGGAGATTCGAAATCCATCAACTTCGAACTCTTTTTTCTCACCCTTCCGCTTCGGGAGACGCCAGTTACTTCTAAATCTATAAAAATGTACATGATAATGTTTCGTTTTGTGTATTGTTGAAAAGTATATGAAATTGCTAACTTCACAAGTACCTTCTTGCATTGTAATTCGGAAGTTCAACTTATTTGTTTTTAAGCCTTATTGATTACGAAAATAATTTACAAACACGCAAACCGACGCCAAATTAATTTACAAAATTTAAAATTTTTGACAGATGAATGATGATAGCAAATTACTCTGTGGATGATAGCGAAATGTCGGTGGCTCGCAAGTGGCTCGGTGGTCGGTACTGACAGTTGACATTTGTTTTTTTTTAATAGTAAACATGACCTTATTGACCATGGATAAGAGATCTAGAATCCAAAAAGGTATAAATATCAATTTTTGTCATTGTAAATTACCCCGGTATTGCTAGAGTCAATTTATTTTCTCATTTTTTGCCATCAGATTCTGGTAGACCTATAAGCACCGCTACCACTAGGTTAAAAGTATAGCTAACAGTTCGATCGGTTGCACGGATCTTATATTAAGGCCATTTTACTGGCCACTCTCTTACAAAAGTAATATACGTTACTGACTGGCTGTGGTAGGGCATTTTTTGCATGGGCAAATACTTTGCTCATCCCCGGACCCCGGCGGATTGGAGACATCGACTGGGGAATGTGGTGCTGCCCCATGATGTCTAGGTGAAGTTCCGGGCAAGATCAACTCACCTCAACTTTACCTGCGGTTATCCACATCTCGCAGAATCGTCACAGTGTGCAGGCTTTCCTAGGCTGTGCTAGACCCTAGGCCCTAGAGATTATTATATTTTTGGCCGCAAAGTACTACCATATACCATATAATTGTACACTGAAAAGGATAATCAGTTTTTTTCCTATACAATAAAACACATTCTAAACTTCACGATAGGTATATAATAAAGTATTTTATAAACTTTGAGAGACAATTATAAATTATTTCTGACCAGCAGTACATGTAGTTTTGTTTAAAAAAGCCTGTTTCATAATTTAATTTTTTTAACTACGCCTCTAGTCCACCGACGCCGCGAATTGCGAAGACTCTGCGAAACGTGTGCGAAAACAATGCGAAACAGCAATAGAGCGAGATGCAATATAACGCACTGTCGTGTGGTGGATGAGACAGTAAATCGGTTCGCCGCTGTAAGCTGTTTCGCAGTTCGCAGCGCGCGTCGGTGGACTAGAGGCGTAAAATCGCGTAAAAATATAGACATTATTAGTTATTACTTATTACACAACCTTACTAATAAAAAAAGTTAAATATTGTTTATTGCACTAAGGATAAAATTATTTAATTAGTTTATATTTTTAATAACCCCTGGTTAAGTAAACAAAGATAATTCGATAAAATTATAAGTGAAGCATAAAGTAGACACTCAATTGATTACTGGGTACAATAATTACATATTCTTCTTCTTTGAACTTATTAAGAGCGGGCTGCCAAGTTTTGCTGTGTGTTCTAATAATTAGTATTAACGATCCCGAAAGACGATTGGCTTAAATGAAATTGAGATTTATACGGAAAACACGATTCACTTTTTTTGACTCGATAGTTATATTTTTCGATATTATTATGAATATTTCTGGGCTTTTCAACAAATATCTATTACACTTATTGAGTTACTATTATTAAATAGCTTGCATACACACACTTTATAAAATATTGGCTAAAGGAAATATTACTATTGTATTTAATTTTTAATTCATGAAGCCCCAAGCGGCCACATCCGGCCGCGATAACAATGAAAAAGCTATTGTGTCTCGTTTTGCCACGACTGATGGGTAATCATCAAAAACATTTTTGGAACCGTTGTTACGCGATATTGTTCACTATTAGCTGCAGCGCAAAGTACAATTCATGCGGGTACGATTCATGGAATCATTATAAAATCACGCCTCCGTGGTCTAGTGGTATAGAGCGCGGCTGTTGACTCGGAGGTCGTGGGTTCGATTCCCGCGTTGGAAACACAATACTTATTATTTCCAAGTTTGGTTAGGACAATGCAGCAGGGCAATCGCGTTATTTTTAAACGTTTCAATTCAGGTTCACATCTGCTTTGGTTGTGGTTCAGTTACGGTTTGGTTCCGCTGCGTCTGAACAAATTTCAGTATCGTGCTATCGTTTCAACCGTAACTCAACCTTAGATGGAACTCGAACGAAGCGCAACGTTTGACCTTTAGACAGACATTGCAGCGGACCAATCAGCGCCCTTCTGATTTAGTTTTGATTGGCTTAAATATGAACAAATTTTTTCCGATGTGTTAATTGGTCAATTGACAAATTGTTTATTTACATATGGATGAATATGACACGGGTGAAGTTGTGTTGGTAGAACTTAATATGAATGTGAGTGATTAGTACTTGGAGTTTTTAATTTACGTAGTTGAATTCATAATATTGTTTTACTATAATATGTATTTTACAAACGCCATATAAGTGTTGAATAGTGACTTGTGAGTTATGACTTGTGACAAAAGTAGAAAATATTTACGTAAAGAATTAATTAGTAATGTCAAAATTCAATTCACTTTTTAACAAACTAAAATAGTCCGTAGTGTTATTTTACAGCTTTGAAGTAAAACATAAGCTTATATTATAATTTGATTATAGCTTATGTTATATTTTTCCATCGATTTTCGTCAATTTAACACACCAAAATAAGAAACGTTTCAGAAACGTGCGAGTAAAAGTTGCATTGTATCAACTTTTTGTTTTGACAGCGTTTTTTAATTAAATTTCATAAATTTCAAAATTTAGCGCGATTGCCCTGCAGCCTGCAGGGCAATCGCGCTAAATTTTTTCAACTGAAACGCAAATGAAACTCGGACGTTGATCGACTTTTGGAACGATTCGGTATCGCGCTAACGTTTTGACAGCTAGTTGAGACGTTACTGAACCTCAGCCCAAGCGCAAACGCTGTCAAAACAAAAAGTTGATACAATGCAACTTCTACTCGCACGTTTCTGAAACGTTTCTTATTTTGGTGTGTTAAATTAACGAAAATCGATGGAAAAATAAAACAATAAGCTATAATCAAATTATAATACAAGCTTATGTTTTACTTCAAAGCTGTAAAATAACACTACGGACTATTTGAGTTTGTTAAAAAGTGAATTGAATTTTGACATAACTTCTTTACGTAAATATGTTTTCTGCGCCACATAAAACTTTTGTCACAAGTCACTATTCACAACTCAACACTTATGGCGTTTGTAAATTATAGTAAAACAATATGAATAAAAACTCCAAGTAAAATAAAAACTCCAAGTAATAATCATTCGCATTCATAACTATGAAAACAACTTCACTCGTGTCATATTCATCCATATGTAAATAAACAATTTGTCAATTGACCAATTAACGCATCGGAAAAAAATTGTTCATAAATATGAATCTTCTGATTTAATTTTGATTGGCTTAAATAAGCCAATCAAAATTAAATCAGAAGGGCGCTGATTGGTCCGCTGCAATGTCTGTCTAAAGGTCAAACGTTGCGCTTCGTTCGAGTTCCATCTAAGGTTGAGTTACGGTTGAAACGATAGCACGATACTAAAATTTGTTCAGACGCAGCGGAACCAAACCGTAACTGAAACACAACCAAAGTAGATGTGAACCTGAATTGAAACGTTTAGAAATAACGCGATTGCCCTGCTGATCACCTGATTATCTGACAAGTAAGATGATCCATGCGTCGGATGGGCATGTAAAAAATCGGTCCTGCGCCTTATCTCTCACCAGTCGTGTCGGTCGTCCGTCCCACTGGGTTATGAGAGTAAAGGAATAGAGTGCTCTTGTGTATTGCGCACACACTTGGGCACTATAAAATTACTCCCGCGTAGCTGGCCTGGTTTCAATAAAACCGGCCACCGTCACCGAAACCAGTGTGAGAGCTATTATAATATCACGATTGGAGGATAGTGGGGTGTGTAGGTGGGGCTAGCGTACTTTGATATTTTTGGCAGCCCGGTCTTAAAAGTTAATTTTATAAATTAAATTATACTCTCTAGTAAAAGCTCAGTTTTCTGAAATTGTATTGTAAAAATTGTAAAATTGAAATGTTTTTAAAAAGTACCGGTCATAATAATAATATCTTACTACATAATATTATAAAATATATCCCTGTCCCCCTCACACTAAAGTGCAGTTGGAAACGGATCGCATGTAGATTGTTGAGCAGGGCTAAAATTTATTATTCGCTATGCTATCTGTTTTTACTAGAGATAGTATTCATTGAAGGGCAAAAGGTTAATGTTTTTAGAATTAAATTATAACAATGTATTGATAGTATCACATTTCAATATTTAAAGCATAATCAGTATGTGAAATTTTGGATTTAAGCCAACTGTTTGTTTAAAAAAAAAATTTTTAATTTTATTCTCTTGCATATAACTATAGTTTGCTAACTTTACAGATAATTTTGAAGAAAACAAAAGACTGAGTAGAAAGAGAGTAAAAAAAAACTTTAATTATTGCAATAGAAAATAAAGAATTCTATTTCTGAACCAAGGCAAGATTGTAGAATTATAGAATAACTAAGTACACTGTAAACCAAGATTAAACCTAAAACATTTTGTGTTGAGAAAAATGCAAGCATAATGAATACTCTTAATCTTAAAAAAGAATACCTTTGGATTGACCCTTTGTAATAAATAATATAGTAAATCAACTCATCCGGCCAAGAATGTTGGTGAAAATCACCACAGCACACATGAAAATTCCTAGTGTCGTCAGAATTTGGTTAGTTTGTGCAGCTGGAGGTTCAACCTTCTTGTCATCATCCAAATCTTGATGGACCACTGACAGAGCTTTGGTTATTTCTGCATCGGACTTGGCGCTATTTTGTGAGGCAGACACAATCAATCTCTTCAGCTCTCGGATTTGCGTTTCAGTGACATGCTGCTGATGATTTATGTGTTCTGTAAAATATGCCGTTCAATTACAAAGTTGCAAAAAAATATTATTATAAGGCCGTGTTTCCACCTGCAAGACAACTGTCGCAAGAAGTATCAGCAGTCTGTCTGACAGCAGCTTGCAAGTGTAAACCCAGTAGCAAGTGCTGTCGCGACAATTTGTCAAGCGCTTCCTGCGAGTAGTTGCGACAGCATGTCTAAACATGTCTGCGAGGACTCGCGAGTCGCGACAGATCTCGCTGTGGGTCACCGCAAATATACGGTCTAGTTTCGCACGACATTTATTGCAGCAATAAATTGCAGGAATTAGTATGAAAAGTAAACAATATTGCAAGAAACCCACGGCTTCCGCGAGTTTGCTTGCAGGTGGAAACACGGCCTAATATTGATGGCAAGACGGGGACCTAAGGAACCATTATGTCTCTTGTTAACCAGACCTCAAAGTTATTATGCTTTAAGCCCATCTTAGACTATCGTTGTTGCGCTTGCCAAATCCTCTATGTGTATTCGTCATTGTCTCGTCAAGTATTCAGAGGTAAACAATAAACTATTTTATTCAATGATTAGTGGACTTATCAATATATTAAAAATGCAGTATGGTGGCAAATCTTATTATGTATAAATTGAGACTTTTTAAGTCCATCAATCATTCAATAAAATAGTTTATTGACTACCCCTGAAAACTTCACTTAATACACACAGAGGTTTTAGCAAGGGCAACAACACTATGGTCCACTGTTGTTATGTATTAATAAATTATGGATCTTCTTACATAGTAAATACTTAATTGATAATTAATTATTACTTGAATTACTTACCAATTAATGAAGCAGTTTTGCTGACTAGTGTCTCAACGTTATCTTTCATTTCACTCAAGTTTTGTGCAAGTTGTTCCTAAAAATAAAAATAATATTTGAATATTATGTCAAAATAAAACAGTTAAATATTATGTACACAAAATATAAAATAAGATAAAAAGCAGTGGAATGATAAGTAGATCTTTTTATCTTACAATCAAAAACATACAATAACCTGATAAGCGAATTCTGTTTTCATGGCCTCTGTAATATCAGTTCGGCTGGCCGTTCCTCCCCCAGCTATAGTGTACAGCACACTGGCACTGCGGGCCATTTGCTGCTCCATCAGGTCACGAAACTCGGCCATTTTGAGACGATTGTTTATTGTTGAACCAGCTATGCCGAGAACTGTGCCTGTAATAATAATTCAGTATGAGCTTCAACATTAATACTAGATCCTTTCCATTACAAATTTTTTTGCTTATTATAAATAGAAAATATTGTTTGTTCAAAAAATCAAAAATTAAAATTTTTACCTAGTATAGAGGCAACAATGTACCAGTACTTGTTCCTCTCAGCATGGGCCCGTTCTCGTTCATGACCGAGCTTCACCGCAGCTGACATGGTGGCAAATAGTTCCCTCTCCTCACGCTCAGCGTCCGAAAATAATGTACGCAGTGCTCGCTCTTGGATTATCAACTAAAAATGTTGTGCAATAAATTTATATTGTAAGACTAAATAAGACACAATATAATATACTCTATTAAGCCCATTTACATATTTTAAACACTACCTTGTGTTCCTCTGTACATAGCTGTAGATATTTTTCGTCCCCTTTCATAATGTTCTGCATCTCCGCATGTAACTCCTTCAGCCTGGCTTCAATTGATGCAAGTTCTTTACCAAGATCACGTCTTTTGTCTTGGGCAGTAATAAATCGCTCCTGTAATCATTAGGGAAAAATAAACTACACATTTGCAATGAATAGGTGATTGCGAATAGTAAAATTATGTACAATACTCAAATACCTGGGCTTCAACTACTGTGTTTTGTATGGCCATAATTTCTTCGATGCCAGTAAATTTTTCATATCTGGATACCAACTCTTTCACTTTGTTTGTGATACCCTCATGCCTGAACTTCTCGGCGATCTCATTGACTCTAGTGGCTGGAACAAACTTGGTGATCAGCTGGTCGACTTTTTCCCGGCTGTTTGTTCTGAGTGCGGGGTACTGTATTTTGTCTTTTACTCTTTGGAAAAACTGCCGCAAGCGTTCACCCATTTTTCATACCTTAATTAGTTTAATTACTGGTACAAACACATCTTCATTTTATTTTAAAAAGATATATCATTTTCCCAACCGAGAGTCCACTTAGGTCATTCTTGTTTTGACTTTTGACTGGAAATTCATGAGCTGTCAATTTGACAATGACTTTTAAATGGACTTTTATTTTATTTTCGCCAATGAATAAGAAATCCAAAGCATTTGCCAACCGACGGGGTTGGCAAAAGACGGGGATTAAATATTTGGGGGCAAATCGGCGGAGGTGTAGGTTGACCGGAGTCGCCCCACGTGTATTATTTTCCTCTATGAGTCGCCCCAAATAAAACTTGTCGGTTACCTGAAACCTCCATAATCCTTTGACCTCCTCTACACATCAAGCGGGGGTGATTTTTTTTGCGTCCACCCCACCGTGTGGAGTACTGTCATGGTCAGTGGATAGGTTTTTCAAAAATATTATGAGTAGTAGTCCATTGAAATGTTACAATTTCAGGACCGAATATTGCATTTATTAGAGGACGTAATTTTATTTTTGGAATATGTTGTGGGGTCAATAGAAGCTTAACGTCAAGTTTGTGGGGTCGCCACTCTTGTCCCCCGGCCGCCATCTTGAAAAAAGGGGTGACAACACTATTTTCGTGATATCTCGGAAACTAACATATGTCTTACAGAAAAATTTTAAGTACATAATTTGTTGCAAATTATTTTGCCTACAAATATGTTTATATAACTTTATACCCTAAATTAAAAAATTAAAAAGTTATAAGCAAAAAAGTGACATTTTTTAAAAGGTTTATTATCGCTCTTTAACTTTGTTTATTACATTTTACAAAAAAATACCTTAGAATAACATTGTTAATGATCTTTTGAGAAAAAGATACCCCAATCCCCCCCGATCTCATGACATTAGTTTTCTGCAGATGCAAAGGAAACTGTGAAAGCATGTGTGGCTGCAGAAAAGCAGACCTAAACTGCTCTACAGTATGCCTACTATTCTGTAAAGCTTTTCAGGCCTGCTTTTCTGCAGCCACAATCTACAGTATGCCTACTACACTACATAAATATATGCAAACTATATTATAGTATGCCTACTATACTAGTCTGCACATGCCTACTATACTATAAAGCATTTCAGGCCTGCTTTTCTGCAGCCACACGTGGTTCCACAGTTTCCTTTGTATCTGCAGAAAATTAGTTTCATGGGATCGGGGGATCTTTTTCTCAAAAGATCATCTACAAGGTTGGTCTAAGGTATTTTTTTTGTACAATGTATTAAACAAAGTTAAAAAGTGATAATAAACCTGTTCAAAAATTTTCTCACTTTTTTGCTTATAACTTTTTAAATTTTTAATTTAGGGTAAAAAGTTATATAAGCGTATAGTTTCCGAGATATCAGGAAAATAGTGTTGTCACCCCTTTTTTCAAGATGGCGGCCGGGGGACAAGAGTGGCAACCCCACAAACTTGAGGTTAAGCTTCTATTGAGCCCCCCAACATATTCCAAAAATAAAATTGCGTCCTCTAATAAATGCAAAGCAAATGTAACATTTCAATGGACTATAGGTAAAATCAAAGACTATTTTCCGATTGGGATCCATTTGTGAAATATGAAGTTTTAAGGTGGAGAAAATCGTTAGAGTCCAGTGCCCCAATTCGTGATTTTTTTTTGTTATTTCTAGAAATGAGAAAAAAATCACGAGAATAAGAAATATGCTGAATTTAAAAGGAAAACTATCACGGTTAAGAAGACTTTATAAGTTATGGAGTAAAGTCACTTTAAGTTCTAACTTCTAGCTTTTATAAGATGATATCTACAACTCTTGATAGACTCTTTTATACTATGACGTACTTTTTTACTCATAAATAAAATATAGATCGTACTTATAAACATCATTACAATTAGGTACATATTTCAAGTAATCTCCATAATATTATACGTTTTATTATACGAGTACCTCCGTTTATACACATATTTTCCCATTAATTAACTATAACGAGCTTGCAATATGCTGATTGCCAGCAGCGCTTACTCACTTTACCTCAACCACAATAG
This sequence comes from Polyommatus iphigenia, assembly GCA_963422495.1. Lineage (NCBI taxonomy): Eukaryota > Metazoa > Arthropoda > Insecta > Lepidoptera > Lycaenidae > Polyommatus > Polyommatus iphigenia. The sequence continues at coordinate 8,688,120 of OY730184.1, forward strand.
TACCTACTAGGGTAGTCGGCCCTGTCCTTATCCCAATGATATAATTTTATAATTGACAGGTGTTAGCCTCGCCGTATACCTAGGTAATATGTATTGAGTGATTTATCCTTTTCACGAAGATTTTCTATACCGCAATTAACTGTTATGTAATTATTACGCATACAATTACAATAGATAATTATTGTGTAATATCGATAGGAAATAGTTGGCGACCGTGTGGTGCTGGAAGTTAGAAGGTGGAGCTCAAGGGAGGCTTAACCTCGGTACTTTGAACTTTGAGTCCTGCTGACATTGATAATAAATTGTTGAGTATTAATAATCCTGGTGCGTGGTTATTAATTCAAATTGTGATTATTTTAGCAAAAACACAGACTATATTCAAGGTTCTACGTCTACTCTGTTATATATGACTTTTCCAAAGTGACAGACGAAGACAAGGACACGTTGTAAAAATGTATCCGATGTGTAAATATTTTGATTAAAAAAACAATATACTAAGGGCCTGTTTCACCACTTCCCGATAAAGTGCCGGATAGGCTATCCGCAACTTTTATGAGAGATTCTCCATATTCTGTCAAGTTAAGTGGTGGATAGCTGAATCAGCACTTATCAGGAAGTGGTGAAACAGGCCCTTAGTATATTATTTATAAATTATATATGGTCGAATTAAGAAACCTCCTCCTTTTTGGAAGTCGGTTAAAGAGTAAGTGGGCTAAAAGATAATATTATAGACCCTAGACTTTTTTGAATCATTACCTCTACACGGCAATGATTCAAAAAACACTAGTGGACGGCGATACGTTTAGTAAAATGGGCAATGTGAATTATGATATATTATTTTATTGTCCCGAAGAATTACCTGTGATAAGCGATAATGTGACGCATTACCTACTAGTAAATGCCCACAAATACGTACCTAAGTATACTTACGCCAAAATTCGTACCACACATTTTCCAGGATAAAAAGTTTCCTATGGCCTTTCCTGGGACTCAAAGTATCTCCGTACTAAACAGCAAAATCGGTTCAGTGGTTTGGGCGTGAAGAGGTGACAGACATACACACTTTCGTATTATTAATATTAGTATGGACGTCTATAATAATATTATGCAGTTATGTATTTAATCAGTTCATTCACGTTACCTTCACCTTGCTTTCACGTTTCGGGCAATTCCTTTGGACTACACTTCCGAGATTTTTAACAGGAATTTAACTGCTTCACTTTAATTTGTTTACTACCTGCGTGTATTTATTAAGAAGATTGTTTCCAATAAAAATTTATACAGGATCCTAGATGATACCATCTAGGTCACATAAAAATGATACATATTAGATACAGTAAAAAATATAGGTACAGTGAGAATATTATTATTATTATTGCGGAATATGTCTATCTGTCTGTCTATCTCTTACCTCTTCATGCCGCTAAACAGATTTTGCTGAAATTGAGTATGGTCGAGATACTTCTGAGTCCCGGGACATAGGTGACGTTAGGTTCATAGGATGAGTCATGTGTTTCCGCACGGGAAACTGTCGGGAAACGAATTTTGGCGTAACAGAGTTGCGGACGTACATATGTTCGCCGAGTACCGAAACGGAATAATTATTATATTTGCATAATCATATCGCATAAAAAACCGAGTATTAGAAACTTTAATATGGATTTATAACTTTTCTTTTTCATTCATACTAGATATAAAAGTCCTTAGCATTTTTGTACCTAGGTATGTGATATAATTTAGTACGTAGGTATAAAAAAATTAATAGCTTAATCCCAAGTAGCACATTTCAGACACCTTAAATCTATTTATGCTTTAGGAGTACTAATCATGGCTTATTTATAGACATAATAGACATTGGCATTCTATACATGGTTTTGAATAAGAACTAAGTTTCTAATAGAAAAAAATATCTAGTGTTCCTTGCTTTAAAACCTTTACTAGTTCATTACACTGAGATAAGAGCAAATTGATTTGTTATGGACTATATCTGCTCTGTTAAAAGCGCTGCTCTAGTTCAATTATTCTATAGACTTATTATCACAAATACTTTTTAAGAACTGAAATTATTTGTAGAACATTTACTCTTAAAGTAATCAAAAAGGTTTTTAGATGGATTTGTTAGGCACTATTTTAAGTCTATACTTAATAGAATCAATGACAAGATACTCAATAGTGAAACTCTAGTGAAAGTCCAGTTTCCTCCTTCATTAGGAAACTTAGTCTTTAAGTATTTTATTTTAAGAGTATTAAGTATATAAAGGACAGCGTTCTGCAAGCATGAAGAAAGCATTTGGAGAAAAGTGGAAAAGTATAAAAAAAGGTGCCTTTAGACAGTCACATCAACTTTCTTTGCCCTCAAAGTCATCAGTAATCTGACTAATCACTTCAGCTCGAATCGACATATTATTTTCATCAAGCTGCGAAGAAGAAGAATTGACACCGTCTCGAAAATCGATTCTTGATGAAAACCATGATGAACTACAGACTGACAATGAAAGTGAAAGTGACGATTCTGGCGATAAAGAGTTGCATTTGCTTGCTTTAAAAATACGTAGCATAAGCTACCTAATAATTTTATACATATAGTAAAATATTGCGAATATTTTTGACAATAATTATATTTCTTCGCTTCATTCTTCGATATATAATTAACCAAAAGTAGTACCTTTGCTTATCTGCTAGGCAATCGGGTTTTTTTAAAGACGTATGTGGGTACGTCAAAAGTTACCCGCTCGTGACGGTCACTCGACGTTCCGGCGTGCTTCATTCTTTGTTAACGCGAGGCAACGCGAGCACGTATACTTAGTAACCATGCCAAAGCGCAGCTGGTTATAATTATTAAGATGATTGAGTCAGTGTTGTAAGTAACTAAAGACAGTGTTATTTTATTGTGTAACAAGAAAATACATGTAAGTACCATTAAATACTTAAATAAACGGCAGGCACTACCGAGGCCAAGACGAGCCAATTATATTTAATACTAACCGGCATGTACAGCGACCGCGAGTCAATAAACGTACAATGTGTTTGGACCACGAGTCTTTATACACAAATAATACAAAATTTATAATTTTATCTATGCTTTATCTGTTCTATAAATAGAATTATAGAACTATATGTTTGCCGGATCAACCCATCAAGCCCCGCACGAGCACCGGTGATCGCGACAGCAATAGAATACAACAGCATTTCCAAGAATCCCCGATCGAAGGATTAAGGGAAACAACTACAGGTGATTACTGTAATTATTTAATTAACCGGCATGTACTGCGACTGTGAGTCAATAAGAACAGTGTGTTTGGACCGCGAGTCCTTTTACACAATCTATATTCTATATGCATCGGAATTGATTGCGGATCTCTGACGATGTTTTACCTATTCTATAAATAGAACTATATGTTTGCCCGATTGGGGGAAACAACTGCAAGTTAATTACTGCAAGTGCTTTATTATATTAAGTTATTTTATAAACATGGCGGTTTATGTGTGGATTGACTGCGGGTCTCTAAACACAATTTATATGCATCGGAATTGACTGCGAGTCTCTGACGATGTTTTATCTGTCCTATAAATAGAATTATACGTTGGCCGGTTTGGGGGTTTAAACAGCGAGTTGTTTTATAAGCCGCCATAATGTGTGGATTGACTGCGAGTCTCTAAACACAATCCTTATGCATCGGAATTGACTGCGGGTCTCTGACGATGTTTTATCTAAAAAAAATATAATAATAAAAAATAAAAAAAAGTAGTAAAATATGTTGGCTGGTTTGAGTCGATTAACTGCGAGTTAATTACTATTTAAATTTAAAATATATTGATATTTTTTAAATCAACATAATGTATGGATTGACTTTGAGTCTCCGACAATGTTTAAAAATAAAAATTAGCAACTACCGCGCGTTTTCCCGCGCTCTTTGTTCTAAAAACTAGAACTACATAATTAATAATAATAATAATAATTTATTGAAACAACAATACATACATCTGTTACAAAAAAATTTACAGGTACATTATATTATTTTAAGATTACAGACGTTTTACTGCCGAGTTTCTTTGATGTCTGCACTAGGCTGAGCCTGTCCTGCAGATCACCAAAATAGTATCTTAATTAAAAATAAAAAACAAAGTTATAAGTGAATGATTAAAGTTACTAAAATTTATAAAATTTTAAATATCATTACCGCGCTGCGTTCTGTTTGTGTGTGTGTGTGTGTGTGTGTGATTATGTATGTGATTATTTCTATCTATATATCTCTCTTAATAATTGTTCTTTCTCGTCATAATCTAGAGCTTTTAGCCATCTTGTTACTTTTTCTTTTACTTCTTTTAATGAGCTGTCTTTTATAATGCATTCCCTGTTTATTTTATTATATATGAATGGGTGTAAATATGGATCAAATCTTCTAGCGAAACTAGAAGATATCCGCGGTAACGGTAGCTTTAATATTCTTTTTTTGCGCAATGTTTCGTAATCTGGAGATTTAAGAACAGCACGATGTTCCTTGACAATAATGCGGAGTATAAAAAGAGCACGGACAGTAGGAACATCTATATCTTCGTACACATTTGCTGTAGGATACCAGATAGGTTTCTTCAATATGACTTTCAATATTGACCGCTGTGCTCTTTCCAGAATTATAATTTTAGTGGTAGCTGCCCCTCCCCAAATTGGTATGCAGTAAGATACTACCGACTGGCAAATTGATGTGTAAACCGTTTTCAGTAAGTTCAAAGTAGCAGAGGTACGTAAGTTTTTAAAAATGTAAATAAGTTTCCGGATTCTTTTGGCAGTATTAACAATATGTTCCTTAGTGGAGTTTCTAGAGCGTAAAAATCGTGCAAACCTCCGATTTCCGTAATAGTGGATGAAAATTGAAAAGATAAAAAGGAATGTGTAGCTGATAACATAAATAAAAAAGTTTACCTATTGAAAAGTTGTGCTTTAAACTTTTAAATTATTCTATACCACTTCTATTACAATCATAAATTTTAAAATTTTGAAGAAAATGTGCATTTCTTTCAGTTCAGTTATGTAGCAAAATAATAAAATATATTATCATTCTTTTTATTCAAATCGTTACTTATATTCCGAAAAAAGAAAATAAGTGGTAAAAATATATAATTTAGATTTAAAAATTAATATTTTTGTATCTAGATGAAAGGGTAAATGTATCTAAATGGCGTTCCAATTTTTTTTTTGGTTTTAAATAGGAAGCTTAAAATTATTTCTTAGGCTTTACAAAGACTTCTGTTTGTTAATGCGTAAATTTTTTTAGCTCTTTCTTTATTAACTTTTCCGAAAATGTAGCACAAACTTTTGGCGTATATTTCGAAGAAAATCTGTATTTTATTTCTTTCGGTAAGGTTTTACCACAATAAAATTTCTTTTTTATTAATTTTTTTTTCTTGATTACATTCGCTAAAACATACTTAAAGGAAAAAAATATAAATTAGGTTAAGAACTGATATTTTTTGTATTCAGGTAAGCATTTTCCAAACATAGGTCGTAGCATGCGTCTTTAGTATGTACGTGAGATTTGTAGCACCAAATTTTTTTTCTGGCTTTAATTAGGAAGTTCAAATATTTTCAAAGGCTAGAAAAAGCCTTTCGTTTGTCGATGCATTTAACGTTTTAGCTCTTACTTAAATAAATTCTCAACAAATGTAGAAAAACAATTTTGGTCTATTTTACACATTTTTGGAGACATTAAAACGTTTTAAAGTACTTCAAATTCATCATTTCTCTAAAAATTTAATACACACAATAAGTACGTGTTACACACTTTGCGTTACAATCCTTAAATCCTCCCAAACCCTTTTATCTTGGTTACGACGAGCGTTAATCTCTAAAAACTTTGCAAAAATCTTATAGTTTTATTTAGCTTAGCAAAGCAAACTTTCTTTTTTAAAAATTGTGTTTTTGGTTAATTCTCAAGGTAAACAATCGGATAAGAATCATTAAATAACAGGATCAAGAAAAAAATTTTTTTTTCTTGACTGGTTTTATACTCGTATGGTGAAATATTAATTTTTAATTAAGTTACTAAAAAATTAAAAGCACAAAGATTTTTTTGGTAAACTTTGCAAGTTATAGTGTAAGCAAGAAAATGACACCACAAAAACAAAAATCCATTCACTATTACAGTTTTCGGAGGTTAAAACCTCTGGCGACTGCACTACCTGAAAATCTAGTTTTACATCAACCGTGACACCTAGGTATTTTATGGAAGTAGCTCTACTTAGTTGCCTACAGTTACATTCCACTATCTGCTCACTCTCTATAGGACATGTATGTATTTTAACGTTGAGATTTGCAGGAGGTGCTGATGCTCTAGTTTTATGAAAAAATAATAGTTTTGACTTTGGGACACTCAATGTAAGTAGGTTGTCTTGGAGCCACCTAGCGACTATTTTAAGTGCGTTTTCAGCGGTTTTAACTACCTCAGTCCAATTGCTTCCATTAAAAATTATTGCTGTGTCATCAGCGTAACAGATTATTTCGGTTCTATGGAGGCTTGTATTAAATATGTCGTTCATATATAAAATAAAAAGTGTTGGGCCCAAGACACTACCTTGGGGTATGCCAAAGTTGATATTCTGTAAATTACTTTTCTGTTGGTTGATTTTCACACATTGTGATCGATTTATTAAATAGCTATGGAACCATGCTAAGGCGTTTCCTCTTATACCTAATAACTCTAACTTGCGTATTAGAATTTTAATAGAGATTGTGTCGAACGCCTTAGCAAGGTCTAAAAATGCGCCAATACATGTCCGTTTCTCGTCAAGATGTCCTGAAATAGTATCTGTCAATAACCTTATTGCGTCTTCTGTACATTTATTAGCGCGGAAACCGAATTGTTTGTCGGATAGTAAATTATTTTGGTCTATGAAGCTAATAAGACGTTTGTGGACAATTTTTTCTAAAATTTTTGAGAATGAGCACAGCAGAGAAATCGGTCTATAGTTACTAGGATCTGATCTACTACCATTTTTGTAAACAGGCGTAACAGCTGCTGTTTTCCACATTGAAGGAAAAAATCCCTCTGTCAAACTGAGGTTGCAAATGAAAGTGAGTGGGATAATGATATGACTTTTAATAGCTTTTAGTATTTTGTTAGTAATACCGTCTAAGCCTGGGGCACTGTCTATTTTTAGGTTCTGAATAATTGAATCCACTTCACTTTCATCTGTTGGTTGGAAGAAGAGGGACTGTGTTGGTGAGTTGGTTATTTTAACTTTGGATGCCAGCGACTCTTCATTTCCCTTATTAACGGTTAGTATTTTATTTGCCAGTTTTTGTCCAACATTAGAAAAAAAGGTGTTGCAGTGATCAAGAGATTCCATTAAGTTAGGTTTAGTTAAGGTAAGTTCTACTGGATGTCTATTGACTGTATTTGTGTAAGTAATGTTTTTAATTGTATCCCAAAGCTTTCTCAGATTTTTTTTATTTTTGTCTAACTCTAGCTCCACGTGTTTTTGTTTAACTTTCCGTATTAAATTGTAATAAAAGTTCCTGTATCGTGTGTAACTTAATTTACTCGTAATGTCATTTGGATTAGCACGCACTTTGGCATGCAAAGAATCTCTGTGCTTTGAGCATCTGATAAGGCCCGGTGTCATCCAAGGCTTAAACGTGAATTTAGAGCGGCTGATTGGTACGGTAGATGAATGTTTATCAACTATACTTGAAAGTTTGTCACTAAATACTTTACTGCGTCATCTACTTTAGTTAATGTAATAACATCTCTCCAGTCCACCTTTTCAAGGTCCGCTGTAATAGACGGGTAGTCAATTTTTATGCGCAGCCGCCTTTTTTCGGTAGCGCAAGGAATTTTATGGGTAATTTTAGCAATAACGAATTCATGGTCTGTGATATCTGTTTTGCAAATAACAGATTTAGTCCTACTGTAATGATTACTACTTAAATTACTTTAATACTAACTTTAAACTTAGAGGTTACGTTTATGTGATCTAGGCAAGAGTTGCCGCGTGTTGGTTTCATTACAGTAGGTACTAAATTTAATTGTGCTAGTAGACAGAGATATCGATTACTTCCATCTTCCAACTGAGCGCTTTCATTAAGGCATATATCTATATTTATATCTCCTACTACCACTACGCACGGGGTATTTACAATGGACAGAACTGAAGTTGCAAAAGAGCTTAAAAAGGGATCCAAATTGGTAAAGGATGGCGACCTGTAAATACCTAGAACAGAAAATTTGTTTTTAACAGAAATACAAAGACAGTCAGCTCCATCAATTTGTGGCTCTGTAACTTCAGGTGACCATTTGTTACTTATACGAGTATAGGTAACGACGCCGCCGGCTCTATTATTACATTGATTAGACCTATAGGAGAAATATCCTTCTATTTGTGGTATAATAGATCCAGCATGCAGCCAACACTCAGTTAAGACCATTATATCAAATTGCATGCCAAAACGTGCAAAAGCCACCAGAAAGCTGTCGAAATTTTGTTGTAGACTCCCTAATATTGAACGTCAAAATTTGCAAGTTATGTTTGTTAGTAACGACTTTACCATAATGCTCCGGATATTCAATAATGTGGCAGGGTAACCATTGTATCAATATCATTCAAAATATCCAAACTAGCCATTCATACAGATAACCATAAGTATAATAATAAATATTGATAATTGATACATAATTTTGTACCTGCCTCTAGGCGTCTGTATTTCGTGAATTAGTCGATATTTAGGAGAGAGATAAAGATGCAGTGTAATTCCTAATATGTGTGTAGTGTTTGTGTAAATGAAGTAAGTTCCGTAAAAAGCGCGTTTAAAATAACAATTAATACAATAATAAAGGCAATAAAAATTAAAATTAAATAAACTTAAATAAAGAATTCGCAGCATTAACAATATAAACATAATATATGTGTTAATGAGTTGAGAGGCGGTGCAGATCCTCCAAGGACCGTATATGTATTGGGGGGCTGCCTTCACGTCCTTCTCGTTTTCTAATATAAACAGATCCATCGCGAACCCAACAATACCGGTAGCCGTTTTCCTTGCACCATTTCCGAGCCTCATGAAAAAGATGGCGGGTCACAGGTAGGAGACGTTCGTTAATGTAAACTTTTCCAGAAGGGCCTGAACCTATTATATCTTTGCTATCCAGCAATCGTCTAGCTTTGCTTTCTTTGAGAAATTCGTCTCGTTTCGTTCTTCTTGTAAATTATACTACAAGAGGCCGGGGCAAGTTTTTGGGATTTTTAGTTTCATCCGTTTGCTGTGGTCCAGTGCGGGTGGCAAAATTTAAATCCCGTTCGTCGACTTCAATTCCTATTTTATTGGCAGTGGTCAGGGCTAGATGGTATGGGTTCTCTCCTGGAACTTCTGCGAGGCCAAGAATTTCTACTTCGGAACGCAACGAGTATTGTGACTGTTTATGTAGCTGGTTTTGAAGAATAACTATTTCAGCTTTAGTATTACATATCTAGGTGTTAAAATTGACACCAGCTTCTCATGGGCATCCCATATAGATTATATAATATGTAGTAGGTAAGTTAAGAATATAACTGAGTAAATTTTATCATTTAAGTTTGAAAGTACCTACCAAAATATTAAAATGTTTGTACTTTGCTTTAGTAGATTCTATAATCAGTTTCGCACTCGATTGCTATGGACTCACTTTTAAAACATATATAGAAAAAATAGAAGCACCACAAGTAAGATTCCTAAAACTAGTGGTAAACGATAAAACAAAAAATAACTGGGAGATTACACAAAACTATTTAAAAAGTTTAAAACATAAATATTACAAGATAAGTATTTAGATATTTAAACATTTAAAGAGACTAACTTGCAGTCAAACTGCGTAAGCAGTTTTGCAGGAAGTGTATAACTCATAACTGTTATATTGTATATTATAAGATTAAATGAAATAAATAAATAAAAAATTAAAAACTTCAAAATATGCAAAGTAACGTGTAAATCGATCTTGCCTTTGCTTTATTACCATCGTTAACTACATAGCGCCTCAACGGCGAATAGAAGTGCCAAATTGATCAGAGTGATAGAGATTAGAGAGGAATATATAAATGATTTAAAAAATAACTTATAAATAATTTGGGTTAGTAGTTTACTGTTTAGTTTCTAGATAAGTGGATAGATAATAAAGAGTTGCGCAGCATTCAGCCTAGTACCGCGTAGAATATCCCAAGTTTTTAAACTGAAATGTTTGCATTTGTTTATCGAAACCATCACTCGTATAATGATTATTTGTTATATTATAGGAACGAAAGAGATTTTCATTATGTTCTGGATGAGATAACCGTCTGGACAAGTAGCATAGATAAAATAATTAATAGAGAACTATGCTATTATTATTGTCTAGACTCTAGATAATATTATTATATGATTTTGCACACTGACATTTGCCCAATCTGATTTGAAATATTATGAGGATTGTAGATACTAGACAGATAGTATAAACAATAAATATATTTGGTAATTTCGTCTAACATTCATAGTTCATACGTAATTTTATTACGATACGATAAGACCATAATTTATTCTGTGTCCTATCCTTTCCCAGGCGCTGTCGCTGCAATATGTGTGCGAAAACCCAAAAAAGATAACTCATTAATGACAATAACAATATGATCAAATCAAGGCTGATGTGGTTCGACCAGTAGCAGCCGTTAAACTATATAAAGATATTGATAACACAGCGTTAAGTTTTCGCGCGTGCGCCCGCGCCGCTCTACGCATTATCAATTTCTTCATATATTATTAATTTTATTAAAATAATATATTATGTGTTTTTAGTTATTTTTGTAACGCTATTTAGTGGTGAGTTTTGTAATTATTATTATAGCTGCTTTTACAATTGGAAAAAGTAAGGTAGGTACTTTGAATGATAATGAAATATGAGATTTGCACTTGCCGATATATTTTACTTCTATAAAATTATTGAAGTTGTTGTAATTTATATTGTATTCCTGTTCATAGAGACACCTATTCAATTGTGGGCAATACTGAGTTCAATCACTGTTCTGTTTTTTGAAAACTTCGTGTAGAGTCGGAAAACGCTCGACGTAGAGTTAAGTAACTTTTAAGTTATAACTTATAAGGTATTTAAACTAACAAAGTACATTTAGCGTGTTTGTTCAAACCGTACAAGTTATGAAAATTAAAAAATGTTTATGCTACATGATACGTGGCGTAAAATAATTTAAACTCTAAACTTGAAAAACAAGGATGTTATAAGTTATAAGAATAAGTATCGTCGCGCTAAGGGTTCTGTAAAAACAGCCAAAAAACCTATCACTCTTTTTTATAGGATTCTCATAGCCTAATGATAGCTAAAAACGGACTAAATAATAATTATTACTAACAGACTTATTATAATAAAATATTAGTAATAAGGTAACTGGTAAGGTGTTTTTCTATTAGGTATTTATTCCTAAAAACCGTTCAAAAAGTTATTATTAGCTTGTAAATCATGTCAACAACCTTAATTTTCTGTTTTGCAGCCTAAAGAATTATCATTTTGTTCATATTTTCTACAAACCTTTATTTAGAAGGCGACGATTTGTCACCTGCATGTTCTCTTTTTAGATTTGTTTGCGAAATTTTTAATTACTTGCATAATTCCATTATTTGTGGCAAAAATATTTCAAGCAAAGGCCTACGGAGGCTGTACAACATACATACATACATGTACAACAAGATCACGTATGATAAACAATGCAAATTAGGCAATAACATGTAGCATCACGTGTACCCACTACCCAGACGAGTCGGTCCATATGTAACTAGATAAGGATTAATGACCCAAATATGCCTGCTATAGTAGTAGTTTATCAACTACGTCTACTACAGTAGGCATATTTGGGTTTATTTGTTTTTTTGGGTTTTTTGGGTGGGGATTAAGCAAAGTTTGGAAAGTCCACCAATCCATGCTAATATACCTACACTAATTAATATACAAGATTGTTTTCTGAGGAGTATAAGATAAATAAGTTTTATGTTTGTATTGGATTGCGTAATAGGCGGTTTCCATACATGCAAGCATGAAGCAGTACGCAACCACGATAACGCGGCCAGTGTCAGGAGATAAGTCGCCGATACTTTCTGGATGAATTAAACATTCATAATAATGTAATTATAGAGATAATATTATGATCCACAATGTATATGGCCCCTCTTCACATTGATGCCTTGATTGCACATACCTACTGACTACTGAGTAGAGTGGCGAAGTGACGAGACAGTAACTAAGACCTAAGACCTAGTGGCGAGACAGTGCAAACAGTCAATTTGATTAGCTGAGATAACTGCCTCGCCAGTCACAACTCACTCGCCAGTCGCCACTCTACTCGATTAAGATGTAATAAAGCTATTAGGAGTGATTGATATACAAAAGATGCCACCACGATTTCTCAGTTGTCGACAGTATGACAGACCAATACGCCCAATATGTTCGACATGATCGCCTGTATTTATTTATCATAGGCCTATGTAGAGAGTCCGCAATAGCTTAACCAATAACCACTAATGATTGAGAAGGATAGGATAGTTTGAATAATAGCTGCCTTATAAATCTTTAGGTAAGTTTTACTTAAAAATGAATAATGCATAAATTGACATTTGACAAGGAGTGGTAAAGGTTTCATTTCTATAGGCTATCACAGACAGAGCAGGTAATGTAAAGATGTATATTATAGCACGATACATCTCGATACATCTTTCCATAGAAATTGTCAGGAGACCACACACAACAGCTATAATGTATATTTTTACATTATAGCTGTTTCTATAGAAAGATGTATCGTGCTATAATATACATTTTTACATTACCTGCTCTGTCTGTGACAGCCTTTAAAGCTCTACCAGCGCATAGCTTGGATGTGGATGGACGGTGTTCTCGGACTGGTTCTAAATGGTATGGTTGTATTTACTCTTTTTGGTAATAACTAATAAGTATTAAGCCGAGTGCTCAAGTCCTTTACCTCACATTATAGACAGCCTAACAATCGAATAAAGATCTCTCCTTGGGAATTAGGCCTCAGAGATGAGCAAATGTCACGTTAAAACTTGAAGAGTGATAAAAACGCGTCTCAAGTGTCTCAAAGTGCGCGTTCTGATTTGAAGTATGCAAATTATCACTCAACACTCAAAATATTGTTGTTAAATTACATCAGTTACATCAACAACAAAAAAAAAGTTAAAAGTTTTTTTTTGCAAAAAACAAAATATGTCTCTTGTCGAACATGATTTTTCTTAAAAAATAGGGCTACGCGTAAACACAAAAAGAATGTAGGTAATATGTCATATGTGAATAAACAGATTACTGTCTGTTGGTTACAAAAATTTAAAAAATATTGTTTATAAAAATAATTTTACAACAAATAAAATAATGTATGACTATTACATTTCTATTATAGTATTTTAAAATATACGAGCTTACCGAGTTCTTAGCAATAGACGCATTACTCGAGTTAATTATAATGTCACAAAGGACAGAGGTGTTAATTACTATTAGTAATAATTACATCAGATACTTACTTTGTCAAGCAACTTTGTCTACGTTAGATCAAAAAAGGTAATAGGCAGTAACCGGCTACGTAGGCTACATCCGAGACCTGAGGCTAACGGGTCTAAAACTATGTAGCTTTAATTTGAGGTCTAGGTTGCTATTCTGTAGGCATTAGAATATTTTACTATGCAGAAAGCTATTAGCTACTACGCTTACGCAGAAGTTTATATAAGCGTCATCGTTAGTCAGAGCGAAGTCACAATGCTACGTTGCGTTGCGTCGTAGCACAAGTCGTAGTGTCAATGCTTCAACATCTAACATCCATACTAATATTATAAATACGAAAGTATGTCAGCCTGTCTGTCTGTTATCTCTTCACGCTGAACTGCTGAATCGATTTTGATTTTTGGTATACGGACTTATTGCCCCGGGAAAGGACATTGGATATTTTTAATGCGGTCAAACGCAACGCGACGGAGCTGCGGGCGTCATCTCGTAATATTATGAACACGAAAGTGTGTCTTCACCCTTAAACCGCTGAACCGATTATCACGAAATTTTGCAGGAAGAGTCTTCAAGACCCAAGAAAGATACTTTATCCCGCAATGTAAGGTTTTCGCGCGATAAACAAATTATGGCTCAACGAAGTTGCGAGCAACGTCTAGCATTGTTAAATAATTTATGATATACTACCTTAAGGGCGTTCCTTACGGAGATACCGTAATTTACCGTATTTCAAGCCTTATAAATTCATAATTTGAAAGCTACAAAGTTATAATAAAAATACAGCAATAATCTTCAGTATATCAACATTCCTTTCCCCGTTTAAAATTTTCTATTTTTGTTTATTATATTCATGATATATCAGCTTCCAATGTAAAACCAATTGATTAAAATTCAAGCATACATTCAGCATCTCCTTAGGATTTACAAATTACTTTTATTTGAAACCCACGCCAATAGATCGACAATATCATAAACTACATATTTAAACGGGTACGTTTTTTTAGGACAATTTTGAACTAAGATAAGTAAAAAAATAGGGTTTTGGTGTGATCTCGGCAACGCGGCAAATGTATGGCCAAGGTCGTTTGCTCGGGGGACGGCCTTAATGGGTTGCGTCGTTTGACGAACTTTTATGATGAAAAGTTATAAATTATAGTTAGTACTTATTTATTTTAACAAGGCGTTAATAATTTTTATGACTTGTCAGTGAGTAGCATAGGCGTGTATGTTACATAAGGGCCGACTTGTGAGATAGCAAAAAGTAAGAGCGTCATTTGCGGAAACTTGCGGTTCAAAATACAGAGGTTAAAGCAAGATTAACCTATTTACAAGGAAAGAAACAAAAAAACGCTGTCGTATACTTTCGAAGTGCGTATTGTATATTACGCATTTAGGGGGTCGGGTGACTGTTGCGATAGGTTCTATCGTACCTCTGCCTTAAACGGCGAGTGGAGCACCATGGGGTTTTAATGAGTAGACCCTACTGGGGAGTCCCATTGTACCGCAGCCGAGGGATGCGTTAAGCATTACTCCGTGTAAAAAAGGGGGTTGGATGACTGGGACTGTAGGGTAGGACGACTATGTAGGCGGCTTCGGCCACTATGTATGGATGGTATCAGACAGAAACCGCCATAAGTTCTACACCACACGATTGCGACGGATCGAAACGATTCATCGGAAATGGGTCCACCGTCCCTGCTGTTGTCTATTCATGTGGCTGTCTTTGTCTTTCAAATGGGGCTTCCAACGCATACAAAGCTGATAAATATACATTTTTAGCCTGATTAAGACTCTTTGAGTCGAGACTAGTTTAAACTAGTTTTCCTTAATTTACCGAGATTCCGTAATTTTCCGTATTTAAAGCCTTATAAACTCATAATTTGAAAGCTACAAAGTTATAATAAAAATGCAGCAATAATCTTCAGTATATCAACATTCCTTTCCCCGTTTTAAATTTTCTATTTTTGTTTATTATTTATACTCATGATATCAGCTTCCAAAGTAAAACCAATAATTTATTAAAATTCAAGCATACATCAGCATCTCCTTAGTATTTACAAATTACTATTATTTGAAACATACGCCAATAGATCGACAATATCATAAAATAGATATTCCCCGTTTTTTTTAGGACAATTTTGAACTAAGATAAGTAAAAAAATAGGGTTTTGGTGCGATCTCGGAAACGCGGCAAATGTATGGTCAAGGTCATTTGCTCGGGAGACGGCCTTAAGGTTTTGACAGTAGTTAATGTTTTTACTATTTAGAATAACCTCACAGCTGGTCACCATTCACCAAAGTATTTATGTCATATCCCGATGAGGTTACTAGGTAGGCACTTCTCTACAATATATTTTTTATCCTTCGTATAAGAAAAACAAAACACATAGCACGTCGTTTCACAGGACCATGACACGTTATTCTGCCTTAATTTTAATGATGTGTTATCATTTTCCTGTCAGTTATATTTTGCTTTTAAAATGTAGAAGGCAACAGTATAAGTTAAACTAGATGACGCCCGAAACTATGTTGCGCCAAAAATTTGGTTCATCACGCGGGAACCGTACATTTTTCCGAGATAGAAAGTATCCTATGTTCTTTCCCGGG
This sequence comes from Polyommatus iphigenia, assembly GCA_963422495.1. Taxonomy (NCBI): domain Eukaryota; kingdom Metazoa; phylum Arthropoda; class Insecta; order Lepidoptera; family Lycaenidae; genus Polyommatus; species Polyommatus iphigenia. Next base: position 8,704,244 of record OY730184.1, read on the forward strand.
ACTCAAAGTATCTCCATACCAAATTTCAGCGTAATCGGTTCAGTGTCTTAGGCGTAAACAGGTAACAGACAAACAGACAGACACACTTTGGCATTTTTAATATTAATATAGATATATAAAATACATTTCAGATGTTTAAACATACTTAGTGTTATGATTGTGTTCCAATTTCCGAAGATAATCGAATTAGAATTATTTGGAATCGTTACATAATATTTGGGCTAGTCTTGACACACTGATCTATGACAAAAGGTGGAGTTATCAACATTATATCAGCAATATTGGAAATCTTATCTTAATATGTCAATAACGAATATAATACAGACCTAATTATTATTGATTATATTTTTAATTAGCTTGTTTACATTTTAGACTTAGAGTTTAGAGTATTCAGACCAGGCTAGTTAGCCCCCTAGGCCCTAAGTAGGTAAGCATCATGATATTTTGATAATAATATAAATAATGCCTACAATAGTATATAGATACTTTGCATAAACGTGCTCACCGTAAACAATGTGTATCTTTGCACCATGGCTAGCTATCTAATAAATATTAGATAATAATAGAAAGATAATAATTTAGATTAAAATATTATTTTTTTATAGGTTACTGGTAAGTGCAGATGTCTAAAATGGAGTCGGAGGAAATGATTCCAACTGTTAAAATTGGTGCTCGGGAAGAAAATGGCCTAAAAGTAAATGGTAAAGAAAAAAACAGCCTCGATGGAGCTACATTATTAACCTATGACGACCGCGCAGATTACAATCACTGGTCTACAAGAAATCATTCCATATTCAAAGAAAAAAAGGATTTAGAAAAAAATAAAAAGAAGAAAAAATGTAACCGTAAGTACAAAAAAAAAAGACGGGTTGCACTCCGGGAGTGCCGGCAGAAGTGAAAACTTGATTATTAACGTTGTGCATTATTTTTTTAATCCATTTTTTATGAAAATCGATTAAAATAAATAAATAAAAAAAAAAAAAATAATAAAAAATTAAAAATGAAAAATAAAAATAAAAAAATAAAAATAAATAAACGATCGTTTTAATTAATTAATCGACACCCTTACAATCGATTAAAAAATATCGACAATCGAAAAAAAACAATCGATTGTTCGATTAATCGATTTCGATGTTACAACACTACTCTTCAACCGTCCTACGTTTTTTCCTTGGTTTTTCGATCAGCATGAGAATCTGACGCGAGTTTCACAGTTTTTACCCATCCCACAAAAGTGCTCAACGCCGCTAAAAGGTGAACGCAGATTTGGCCGCACCGCACGCACCGCAGTCGCCGCATTCGCAATTCTTCATATTATTATGAAGTTGCGAAGACTGCGGCGCGCGCGCGGGTAGGTAGGTATGCGAGCTTGCCTATAACTTCATATAAAGAATTGCGAATGCGGCGACTGCGGTGCGTGCGGTGCGGCCAAATCTGCGTTCACCTAAAGAAGTTTTCACTTCAAAAATTCATTCGATTACCTATACTGTATCTCGGCGAAACATGGCGGTAGCGGTCATTGACTCCCTATCAAAAACTTGTCATTTTTTATACATAGCCACGTTTGACAACAACTGACACTTCATTGTCAATCGCGGTTTATAACATATTATTTTACTCTAGAAATAAAGTGGTGGATTTATAAATTCTTAACGTTGTTCAAATATCGATGTCACGTTTCAAATATTATGATATAGGAAAACGATTTCACGTTTCAAATATTATGATATAGGAAATATATTTGCTATAAATATGAAAATCGACTTGAAACATGTTGAGCAGGAACAAATTTTGCCTATATATCTATGTAAACAAGATGATTCAATCAGAGCGACTCATAAATAAAATTAACATTTTTAAATTAGCATTCTTGAAGCTCCTTAAAATAAGATTTATTTATTTAAAAAAATAACATTTTGTTTTAAAATATACCGGGTGCTTTAAATCTTAATAATTAATAGACACACATTTTTTTACTCTATTAAATTATAAGGCATTTTTCCTTCTGAGTAAAAGACATCAACGAGTGCTATAAGCGCCTCCTTCTTTAATGAAAAATACTTTTTTATTTTTTTACTTGTTGTTGTTGTAATATCAACAATAAACTTAAACATAGTTCGTTTAAACGCTAACGATCTCTTTTCTATTTTCAGACATCTGTAAAATAGTATGGGGAGTGATACTAATAATTTTAGCAATACTAGGATTTATTTACCCCATCAGAGATTTCATGATTTGGGACAAACTAAACATGAGGCCGGGTAAGTATACTCACTTATTTCTGTCAACATTTTTGGTCTGTAGACTGTTTAATAAAAGATGCAGTATTCTCGACTCCCCTCGGCTTAAGCTTGATTGGGATTTAACTTCAGATTGTTTAGGCCGTGTTTCCACCTGCAAACAAACTCGCGGAAGTCTTGCGTGAGTTTCTTGCAATATTGTTTACATTTCATACTAATTTCTGCAATTTATTGCTGCAATAAATGTGCGAGAAGCTCGCGGATAAATGTCATACGAAACTAGACCTAGACCAGCACGAGTCGGCGCATGAGTACCGAAAACTATTCCACCTCAATTTTTTTATGCGATCCTCTTCAAATTGCCCTCCTGATGATATAAATGCATGTTGCCATGGTGCAACCCGGTGCCATATTGTTTAAACAAACATTGTTTAAACAATTGCAAGGAATTGTTATTTTTCAACCGGACAATTTTTTTTATATTCTTTATTAAAATACCAATAAAAAAGGTCCTATGACTTTTTACGATAAAGTTAATATTTTTAAAGATATGAATTTTTAAAGGTTCGAAAAATCTCAAATTTGGGTACATTCGACCCATGAAAAATATATTTAAAAAAATAATAATGTCTAAGCAATATATATTTTTAAATTCTCTATACAATAGTTAATAATATCGTTAGTAGACATTTTAAAAAATTCCATTGTTTATATCTTTTTTATCTTAGCAATAGTAGACAAAAAATTGTGTTTTTTGTATGGGAGCCCCCCTTACATATTTACTTTATTTTAATTTTATTATTAATTATTAAAGTACAAATATTATTAAGGATTTTATGAAATTTTCAAGTGTCTAGCTGTTACTATTATTGATTACGAGCAAAAAAGGCCAAAAAAAATCACGTTTCTTGTATGGGAGCCCCCCTTAAATATAATACTTTATTTTATTTTTAGTATTTGTTGTTATAGCGGCAACAGATACTCGTATACACAATCTGTGAAAATTTCAGAAGTCTAGCTATAGCGGTTTTGGAGATACTGTCTGTCCGTTTGTCTGTATGTCTCCAGGTTGTATCTCAAAAACCGCTATAGCTAGCTACTTCTGAAATTTTCACAGATTGTGTATATCTGTTGCCGCTATAAGAACAAATACTATAAATAAAATAAAGTTAATATTTAAGGGGGGCCCATACAAGAAACGTGATTTTTTGGCATTTTTTGCTCGTAATCAATAATGGTAACAGCTAGGCACTTGAAAATTTCACAAAATTCTGAATTATATTTGTACTTTGATAATTAATAATAAAATTAAAATAAAGTAAATGTTTAAGGGGGCTCCCATACAAAAAAACACAATTTTTTGTCTACTGTTGCAAAGATAAAAAAATGTATAAACAGTGATTTTTTTTAAATCTCTATGTTAACGATACTATTAACTATTGTATAGAGAATTTAAAGAAATATATAACTTAGATATTATTCCTTTTTTTAATATATTTTTCATGGGTCAAAAGTACCCAAATTTGAGATTTTTCGAACCTTTAAAAATTCATATCTTTAAAAATATTAAGTTTATCGTGAAAAGTCATAGGATCTTTTTATTGGTATTTTAATAAAGAAAATCAAAAAAATTGTCCGGTTAAAAAATAACACAACTTGCAGCCAATATGGAGGATCTGGCCAAACTGTTTGAGTCTCGCATGGACTCTTATGAGAAGCGACTTCTGGGTGCCAGTTCTGCAAGTCCAACACCGGACATCACCACATTAAATAGTGAGTTCACTGAATTCAAGAATTTTGTGTGGCAAACTCTGTCAAAATTAAAGGTTCAGTTAGATCTTTTAACTTTAGGCCTGGACAGGCATGAGACATTCCTTCGTAAGAAGATATTGCTGTTCCATGGCATATCTGAAACGAAAAATGAAAATTTATTTGATGTCGTCTCAAATACGATCACGGACAAAATGAAAATGGAATTCACCTGTAGTGACATACAGTCCTGTCATCGTCTTGGCTCTCCCAATACAAAGGCCCGTGCTATCCTGGTCAGATTTCGAGATCTGGAACAGCGGCGCTTGGTCTGGGATGCCAAGTCGGCTCTTAAGAATACCGGCATTGTCATATCGGAGTTTCTGACCAAGACTAGACATCAGGTGTTTATGACTGCACGCCAACACTTTGGAGTACGTAGCTGTTGGTCTACTGAGGGAAAGATTGCGGTCGTATTGCCAGACAAGTCACGTCGAAAAATAGAAAGCATGCAGGAACTGAAAGACTTGATGACTTCGTTCCCCATTGTCAAGGACACAAAGGCGGCTTCTACATCGACGGATACCAGGAGTGGCCCTGGAGTAGTGTCACAGACCAGTAAGGCGGAGAATAAGCCCTCTAGAGCTGCATCTTCCTCTCGCCGTGGTAAAAAGTTTTAGTTTTAGGTGTCGTGATTAGCTGATATATTGTCATTAAGTGTTTGTAAATTGTCTCCTTGTTTAGTGATTGTTACAACCGATTTTATGTTTATTTAGATTTTAGCTGCAAATTCCGAGGTAGTTTGTCCAATTTTATACTTTGTATTATCACTAATTTTAAAATACGGTACTCTGCGTAACAAAATATTTGTTGACAGTTATCTGGCAATGGCAATTCATGTGACATGTCAAATGTCAATGTCAGCTGTAATTTTTTTTTTTCTGTTTTTATTATGGGTATAGTAACAGCTGTATTTATTTATTCCAAATTCAAATTAATAGGCTTGCCAGTTGTCATAGTAGATATTATATTATTATACATTATTAATTTTGGATTTGTGCCCAGTACATAATAATTATGCTTTACTTTGTGCTATATAATTTAGATTGTGAGTGTTAAGTGTATTGTTTTCTACAGCCGTAATCTATGGTGAGCTAAGATGGGTCATGCACAATTATATTTAGTAGGATATCATTTATTTAATTATAAGTTATACTTATAGTATTATATATTTAAGTATATTATTATTATATATTTTTATTCAATATAATATATTGATAGTTATAATACTATGGATTGTGCCAATTATGATGCTATTGCTGACGACTTTTTTTCATGCTCTTCGTCATCCGACAGTTTTATTAGTGTGGACAGCACTAGTGCTGAAAGCGTAGCTTCTCCTTCTGCTCATGAACAATTAAATGACGCCTTTTCCTCTTTCCCTAACAACTTTAATATGGTTCACGTGAATGCCCAGAGTATACCACGCCATTATTCGGATCTACTTACGATGATTGGTAGTAATTCTCATATTGACGCCATTTTAGTGTCCGAGTCTTGGCTTAAGCCTTCTCTTCCGTCCACAGCTTATGCTCTCCCAGGATTCAAACTAATTCGTAATGATCGCGTAGGGAAAAGCGGTGGTGGAGTTGCTGTCTACCTTCGCGGTGATATAGACTTTAAAATAATCACAGCATCACCAAGCCGCTACTCCGGCGTGGCCGAATATTTATGCATTGAGGTCACCCTGCATCATAAAAGAGTTCTGCTCTGTGTGCTCTATAGTCCGTCTCTACGTGTTGATTACTTCAACACTTTAGACTCTCTGTTAGCCACGCATAGCCCCAACTATGACCACACCTTACTCGCAGGGGACTTCAATACATGTCTTTTAAGATCGGATTCGCGATCTTGTAAACTCCGGGCATTATTCACATCCTTTAACCTCAGCATACTCCCACTTTCAGCAACCCATCACGCTCCAAATTGTACCCCCTCCTTATTAGATCTCCTTGTCACCTCCTCTCCCGACCTCATAAAAGTCCATGGCCAAATTCCTTGCAACCTTTCTCATCATGACCTTATTTTCCTCTCCCTTAAAATCAAACCACCTCGCCGCAAACCCAAGTTCCTTTTCTTGCGAAGCTATAAGGGAATAGACCTAGAGGCTTTTAAACAGGAGTTGTCTAAATATGATTGGTCTCCTATCTATTCCGCTCCTAATTTGGATTTAAAGGTAACACTTTTAACTGATTTTCTAACTAGGATCTTTGATAAGTATGCTCCCCTAAAGAAGGTTAAGGTTAAACATGCACCTGCACCCTGGTTATCGCATGAAATTGTCACCTTAATGGCCAAACGCGATCGTGCCATGCGCAGATACAGGAAAAGGCCTACTTGTGACAATTTTGACAAATATAAGTATCTGCGAAATCATTGTAATCGTCTGTGTAGAAATGCTAAGAGACGCCACATACATTCCTCTATTGAAAAAAGCAACCCTTCACAACTATGGAAGTTTCTCTCTACGCTAGGAATCGGCAAGTCATCTGCCTGCATCAATAACTCAGTTAACTTAAATGAGCTCAACACTCATTTCTCAGTCCCACCAGTAATTGTCGACCGGTATACTAAAACACATACAATATCCCATCTCCGCTCTCTTTCCCTCCCCTCCTGTGCTCCATTCTCATTTAAGCTTGTCTCTGATGAAGAAGTTTATAGACATATCATGGCTATAACTTCTAATGCAGCAGGCGATGACAACCTAAGCCCTCGTATGATATCCCTTACCCTTCCTGAACTCTTGCCAATTCTCACTCACATTTTTAACTATTCCTTGACAACGAGTTCTTTCCCTTCTGCATGGAAACGTGCTAACATCATTCCACTTCCCAAAACCCCTAACCCCTCATCCGTGTCTGAATTTAGGCCAATTTCCATATTACCTTACCTCTCCAAAGTCCTGGAACACATTGTCCACGAGCAGCTTTCCCAATATCTATCCTCCAACAGTTTGCTCTCTCCCTTCCAGTCCGGCTTCCGTTCTGGTCACAGTACTGTCACAGCACTGCTGAAAGTCACAGACGATCTCCGACTAGCCTTGGAGAATAAATGTGTATCGATCCTGGTCTTGCTTGATTTTAGCAGTGCTTTCAACTCTGTAGACTTTGACATTATCCTCTCCATCCTCCGCTCCCTAAACATATCTCCCTCAGTGGTAGCCTGGTTTGACACATATTTTCGGGGACGCTCGCAGCGTGTCCGCTCTGATGAGGCCACCTCAGAGTGGTGTGATATCGAAGCGGGTGTACCCCAAGGTGGCGTACTCTCTCCTCTCCTATTTTCTATTTTTATTAATATGATAGTCTCACTTATATTTTCTAATTTCCATCTCTATGCAGACGATCTTCAAATTTATCGTCATTGTAATCTAGACGACATTGATTCCGCAGTTGCTTCAATCAACTCGGATTTACAGCGCATAGCCGACTGGGCTAGATCTTATGGTCTAGTGGTCAACCCAAAAAAGTCACAGGCCATTATAATAGGAAGCCGATATATGACCCAGCGATTACGCCATGTGCCGAATATCATATATGACGGTATCGTTATTGAGTATACAGAAACGGCAAAAAATTTAGGTTTAATTTTGGACAGCAACCTCTGTTGGAAGCCTCAGGTCAACGAAGTTAGCAGAAAAGTACACCACTCGCTGCACATGATGAGGAACCTCCAAAGCTTTTTACCTACCCAAACCAAAATTTTCCTTGTCCAAACTCTCATTTTTCCCATCCTTGATTATGCCGATTCCTGCTACTTAGACCTGACCGAAGAGCTTTTAACAAAATTAGAGCGTTTGCAAAACCTTTGCATACGCTTTATTTTTGGCTTAAAAAAGTTTGACCACATATCAGCTCATAGGTCAAAACTTAAGTGGCTTCCTATCCGTCTCCGTCGCAATTCCCATATCCTTTGCCTTTTGTATAATATCCTGTATAACCCCCTTTCCCCCTCCTACCTAGTTGAACGTTTCAATTTTTCCCGACCACTCCATAATCCATGCAGGTCCAATAGAAGAATGAATCTTTCACTCCCATCCCATCGCTCCAATTTTTACTCCTACTCCTTTACCGTTCATGCAGTCAGATTGTGGAACTCGCTTCCCCACACTGTTCGTGATAGCTCTACCATCAGTGTGTTCAAGAAACGCTTGAAAGAGCATTATCTTCAAGAATCTCAATCCATTTAAATAACGTTATTAAATATACATATAGTATTTATGTATTATAGACATATTGTATAGTATTTATAATTTATAATTAATATTACACTATTATTTATTTTGGTTAACATAATACATGTATGTTTCATTATTATTATTAGTTTTGTGTATAATGTAGATTTAAAGTTTATTTTGTTATTGTGCACGCTCTACCTGATATTTTATATCACATCTCTCTCCGTAGGGCTGCTGTAAGAAATTTCTTTAGAAATAAGCAGTCCTTTGTGTCGTCTTTCTATGTCAATTTTTATGTAAACAGTGTCTTGTGTGCAATAAATGTTTAAATAAATAAAATAAAAACAATTCCTTGCAATTGTTTAAACAATGTTTGTTTAAACAATATGGCATCAGGAGGGCAATTTGAAGAGGATCGCATAAAAAAATTGAGGTGGAATAGTTTCCGGTACCGTACTCATGCGCCGACTCGTGCTGCACTAACCGTATATATCTATTGTCTGCGGTGACCCGCAGCGAGATCTGTCGCGAGTCCTCGCAGACATGTTTCAAAGACATGCTGTGAGCTGTCGCAACTACTCGCAGGGAGCGCTTGACAAATTGTCGCGACAGCACTTGCTACGGGGCTTACACTTGCAAGCTGCTGTCAGACAGACTGTCAGACACTTCTCGCGACAGTTGTCTTGCAGGTGGAAACACGGCCTAACCCTTTTTCGCTTAGGCTGAATTAATTACATGCGGTAGCACGAATACGCAGTTTGGCCGCTATACCGCTAGATCACAAGCAAATGTATGTAACGATTTATTTACATACCAACGCGGTCGCGCTGTCATTTGCATACAATAATAGCTTCTGAATTGTGAACGCCAAATCGCGCGTTCGGGCGGCAACTACTCACTAGTATGTAGGTGTCTGCTGCTCTCGAGAGATGATTAGTAAGGGTGAAGCCAAACGAACAAAGTTGTGAGTCGCGTAAATATTTTTTCATACAAATCATGACTCACAAAATTACACTCGTGTGAATCAAACAGGATTTTTGTATGAAACTGAATGCAGCAGGATTTCTGTTCTCCGAAATTCTGCGACTCACGAGTCACGACTCACAAAATTACGCTCGTTTGGCCTCACCCTAAATACTGTGCGGTACTCCACAGTCCACACAACGCCCTGAGCGAGCCGCGGGCAAGAGAATTTACAGCTTTTTCATATTCAAAGTATATTAGTCGGGGATTACCATTCTTGCATCCTGTTATAAGTACATTCACTGTTTAAAAACTGCAACATTTCAATTCTGACCTCCACAAAATTAACATTCCCGTACAATAAGTACCGACCAGTATGTAATTTTACCATCGAGATTGCTCAATTGGCAATGAAAGAGTTACAATTACCTTTGAGCTCCAAAAATATTTATCCTCATACAAAAATACATACATACAAATACTGTCCAAGTGCAGTTGTTTTTGATAAGCGATTTTCGTCGTTATTTTTTATGAGACTCGTATAATATGTATGTACTTTACTCGTACGTACTACATACCTCTATGTAATACATAAATATAAGTATCGTCGAAAAATGCGTTTAGTAAAGTTGCTTAGCTGATGTCAATATATTGGCATCACTGATTACACAACATAACAATATTATATATCATGTACCGTAATGATATAATTTTTAATTTTCTTTTATATGGGATTTTTGTTTAAATAAGGCGGGCGGGCCCTAGACGAAAAACGACTAAAATTGATCGACTAGGGGCCCGCTTAGACACGACTTGATAGAATTATGTGACGCAGCTTGACAGTTGTATTTCACATTCCAGGTTTCCCCAACTTCGACTGGTGGGCGGAACCACCGCTCACCACCAAAGTGAAGACGTACCTGTTTAACGTCACCAACCACGAGCGGTTCCTGCTTGGCCTGGACGACAAGATCAACGTGCAGGAGATTGGACCCATCGTCTACATGTGAGTATAACAGCGCTTTTCCTATAACATAGATCCGTCTGATCAGGAAAATTCGGACGCCCGCCGGAACGCACTCTGTTCATACATTATCCTTAAGCCCTCTTTTTGTCATCTTATAATATCCATTTAGTTATGTACACTGAATTTAGTCAACCCCTACAGCACAAGATTCTTAGTGTAGGGGTTGCGCACCTGAATTAGTAATATCCTGTGTCTATCTTTTGTTTTGTTTCATTTTATTATTATGTATTTACTGAGAGAGACGATAAACTATTTTTAATTTTTTTTCATTTTTCATTTTGTTGTAGACCCCGCATACTATCAGAATTCTGACGTGTCAAAATGTATGTGCGGGGCGGGGCGTCCGAATTTTTCTGATCAGAAATTCGGATGATTTGCGGCCGGGCTAAGACAAGTTATCAACTTCAAAATTAAACGGGATTGACACACGTGTAACTACTAACAAGTCACTGGGCCATGTGACACCCAATACAACAATAATTTTAATGTTGCTGCCAAGATTTCAAAAACGGTTCAGGCGCGGTAGCAACATGAAAAAGGTGGGGGGAGGAATGAATTAATATTTGTAATTTGCAAAATTAGTTGTATTTGGGAGGAAAGCCTGGTCTAGCCATGTTTCCGGTTAAGTGCAGGATGTTTTGGCTAACATGCATAGGTAAACCTGTACGCTGTACAGGTTACCTTTCCAGCAGACCAGAACGTGTTTAACTTGCTCAAGCAGTAAGCACATCTTTCCACACAAGTGTTCCTAAAGTAACGAATGAAACACCCTCAGGTCTCAGCACAGACACCCTCAGTTCTCACATTTTCCGGGTCTGTCTATAATATTTAAACAGCCTTGCTACAAGTGTGTGGACAAAAAATGACCCTCAGGTCAAGTTCAATGTAACTGAGGTCGCTGACCGCCGCCTGTAGCCGAATTTATAAACAAGGAAAAAGTAAAAGTATTTTACGTCATAATATTTGATACGACTTGCGAGTTGTGACTTTATATTTACCTTTTCCGGTACTGTATCAGATTAAGAGGGTTGCTCAAAATCTAAGTAGTCTTTTTATTAAGTAACTGTTACATTTTTATATTTAGGGCTAACAGATCCATGAACAAACCAGGGCTGACCTGAATATAGTCCATTAAGGCTCTCTTGAATCATTTCTTAAAGACTTAAGCTCTCATAATTCTAGTATAAAACATCCCAAATATAATAAGGCTGCCTTCACATTACGTCGCCAGTGGTGCGGCAGCCGCGCGGCAGCCGCGCCACTCTCTTTTGTATGAAGTCGCGCGGCTGCAGCGCTGCTGCCGCACTGCTTGCGACGTAATGTGAAGGCGCTCTAAGCCAGCACAATTGCATCAGACCTCAAATTAACTAAATATTACTATGTATTTTCAGGGAACACGTTGTTTTCACCAACATTAGTTTCACACCAAACGACACTCTGACGTATCGGCCGCGCAGGGAACTCATATTCTATCCCGAACTCAGCGAGTATGGCTTGAATGACACTGTGATATTACCTAACTCCGCTTTATTGGTGAGTAATCGCTTTAAAACAATTATTTCATATTTATCTTATATCTTTAAACGAGCAATTCTTGTATATATATATATATATATAATTGGAATCTCGGAATCGGCTCCAACGATTTTCATGAAATTAAGTATATAGGGGGTTTCGGGGGCGATAAATCGATCTAGCTAGGAATCATTTTCATAAAATGTCATTTTATGTGTGTTTTTGAATTCTTTGAATACCGAGCGAAGCTCGGTCATATAGCTAGTTATTATTATATTAACTATTATTACTTAATCGATTTAAAAAAAATGAGGTTATCAATTATTCGACCCGTAATTGTATGTAATATTTCCGGAATCGCCAAGTTTTCTTAATTTGTTAGTCTTTATCAGCGTCTAAACAAATATGCTAAATTTCAAAAGTGTATGTATGTATGTTTTTATGTTTGTGTTCGCATATCTCCGAAACCACAAGTCCGATTTAAGTGATTCTTTTTTTTTTGTACCAGGTACTGTTCAATTTAGGGAATACTGCAAGTTTCATAAAATCGGTTTTCTCATGTGGGCAATGGACACGGACCATGATAGTAGTCTGATATAAAAATATTATTATGTGTATTTGTAAAGTGCGAGCTTTTTATTCTGTCGCGCGCACTTACGAGCAGCATCTAAGTGAAGGTGTGTCCGATGTGACATGCAAACAGCTGATTCAAATCGCACGAATACCTTCTAGAGTAGCTAATTTATGAATGAAAATGTAGAAAAAGTTTATACAGGGTGTAACAAAAATAAGTGATAATACTTTAGGGTGTGTACATGTTCCTTGTAGAGAGTTCACTGTGAAGGTAGCAGCACTGAAAGGCGAATTTTTGAAGTGAAAACTTCTTTAGCGGCGTTGAGCACATTTGTGGGATGGGTAAAAACTGTGAAACTCGCGTCAGATTCTCGTGCTGATCGAAAAACCTTCTAAATGAAATGTCATCTATAGATGAGGGCGCGTTCAGACGTGTACGCGGTGTTCGTGAAAATGTATAAAAATAAACTTTATGTAATTAGCATAGAACTGCAAACTACTAACACCTATAGCGTTTGGGACAACACGCGCTCTAAATTAGATACAAGTTCGGCACTGTTAATTATTGTTATTTTTTTTATTTAGAAAGAAATTGTAACTGAAAAAAAGGCAAAAAATATACCATAAATTAATATTATCGGCACCTGCACGGGGTCATCGGATAGTCATAAGCAGATGAATCAATAGTAATCAGTCAAGGATAATATTATGATTCATGAAGTTGTACTGAATGTTACTGTACTTAACATTACTACAAGGCCACTAGTTTGCACCTTCAATATGTTATGTGATTGTAATAAGTATATTAATGTGTAATTTATTTACATGTGTGGTATATTAAGTATCTCATTTTTCATAGAGAAGATTGGCTCTATACGTCGATAACTTTTACTCTCGTGCTAATATTATAAACGCGAAAGTGTGTCTGTATGCCTGTCTGTCTGTCGGTCTGTATGTCTCCACAAGGATATAGGATACTTTTAATCCCGAAAAAAAGTACAGTTCCCGCGCTATAAACGAATTTTGGCATCTTCTGGTAGAAAAAAAAATACTGAATTAATTTAGACACATTTAATGACTAATTAACTTTGATCAAATGAAGATTTGTTGCATTAGATTTTATGTGATTTAAAAATTATGTTCGGCGTATACTCTTTTTTGACCAGCTATAGCAAGATTCTATTCTCACTCTTCAGGGCCTCACATCAATGCTGTCCGGAAGTGAGAACTACTTCCGGCGAATGGGTTTCAAGATGCTACTGAAGTTGTACCCCAACAACTTCTTCGTGAAGCGGACGATCTACCAGGTGCTGTGGGACTACCGCGAGACCCTGATGGAGGCCACCAAGAACTTCGCGCCCGGCAGCGTCAATTCTACCAATATGGGTTTTTTGAATAAGGTAATTTAAAATATAAATAAATAAAAAGAACACAATAACTAACAGTAAAAAATTGCCGTTTTTTGCATAAATGGAGGCATTAGGGCCAGAAATTTAATTATTGGAAATAAAAAAAACTGTGCGTTTTATGTGTAGCCAGATATATATGAAGTAGATAAGTTAGAAGGTTTGTTCAAATTATAAGAAAAAAATGAGTAAATGTCCGTATGTTACAAAATGTTAGTTTTTGTGTTCATCAACTCACGTCTCCAATTGTTGAAATAATAATGTATTAGGTAATGTTATGTATTAAGCAGAGTAAATAAAGCTCGGTGATGAATTAAAAATTAAAAAAAACCCCGATGAAAAACTCCAACTAGATCTAAACCTAAGTTCTGCCGCAGTGTTAGGCTGCTGATGAACTATTATTATTATTATTATTATCAGCCTACAGGGTCCCACTGCTGGGCAAAGGCCTCCCCTCTTTCCTTCCAAAGTTCACGATCCTGTGATGTTGCTGGCCACTCTATGAACTATAGCTCGGTCAAAAAGCTTGGAAAAGTTAACAAGCAACTCCAATATAAGTGATATAACTTATTTCAATTATTTTTTATCTTTTAGACATGTTAAACGGCCCATTCACTATCCTGCATTGCAGTCCTGTTGCAGTCCGCCGTGCAGGTCTGCAACACCATTCACTATCCTGCGTGCAGTCCGCCGGCTTATGCAGGATAGTGAATGGTGTTGCAGGCCAGCACGGTGGACTGCAACAGGACTGCAATGCAGGATAGTGAATGGACCGTTTAACATGTCTAAAAGATGAATGGGCCCTTTTAAAAAAATACAAAATTGTTATTTTCAGACGTACGAGCTGATGCAGAACCAAGTGTCCGTGAAGATAGGGCCGCGGTGGGGCCACGAGAACTTCTTCAAGATACACGACTACGAGGACCTGCCGCTGCTCTCCGGGTACGACATGGACGTGAGTATACGATATCGTATCCTATAAAAAGGACTAAAACCAAAAATATTTACAAGCCTCAAGTTGTCATGAGTGAAAAGCTGATAATAAAATATACAGGATGTATCAAAAGTAAGCGAACTTTAGATTGTGTGTGGGGGCCCTATGTAAAGTTCGCTGTGAAAGTAACAGCGCTGAAAGAGCAATTTTTTGTGGGAAATGGGGAATGGGAAAATCCATGACGCAATGTCATGGATTTTCCCATACAAATCACAAACACCCTAAAGTATTATTATTTAGTTTTGTTACACTCTGTAGATAAGCCCGTATCACACTACACTTTTTCAGGGGAACGTCTTGCCCTTTGCAAGGACGTCGATACGTTCCTTATTATGGCCGATTTACACGGGTGACTAAAGCTGCACGATTTACGCCGCACGGCGAAAATCGACCGTGTAAATGGCAATTCGACTACGCCGCATGCGGCTAAAGTCGCAAGCCCCAAAGTCGTGCGGCCAATGGCCGCATGCGGCTGGTGACTAAAATCGATCGTGTAAACCCTCAGTCGCAACTCGCAAGCGATCGCTTGCTGCGAATACTACTGTAGCGAGCGCAGACGCGACATTTTCACGCAGAATGAACTATTCACAGGCGATTTTTGTAAATGGGGTGGCGATTCGACTTGGACAGGCGATTTGACTGGTGACTTGCCGGGTGACTAAAATCGACCCGTTAGTCACCCGTGTAAATGGGGTGGCGATTCGACTTGGACAGGCGATTCGACTGGTGACTTGCCGGGTGACTAAAATCGACCCGTTAGTCACCCGTGTAAATGGGGTGGCGATTCGACTTGGACAGGCGATTCGACTGGTGACTTGCCGGGTGACTAAAATCGACCCGTTAGTCACCCGTATAAATGGGGTGGCGATTCGACTTGGACAGGCGATTCGACTGGTGACTTGCCGGGTGACTAAAATCGATCCGTTAGTCACCCGTGTAAATGGGGTGGCGATTCGACTTGGACAGGGAATTCGACTGGTGACTTGCCGGGTGACTAAAATCGACCCGTTAGTCACCTAAATCTTATAACAGTGCCCTTAAAAAATTTAGTGTAATACAGGCTATAGCTATTAACACTCTCGATCACGTTAGGTTGAAAACCTATTAAATTAATATAATATTATAGCTGTCCCGGCAAACGTTGCTTTGCCATAATAAAAAGTATTTCGCCGATATTATTTTGTTGAAGTGACTAAATAAGTATGTCGCCATGGCAACGTCGATCGCTATCCCGTCGCACAAACAATGGTCACCGTCAGTCTCAGGTTGTAATAATTTACTATTATTTATTCAACAAATGCACTTATCAATATATAAAGTACCTAGTAGCCGATTCTCAGACCTACTGAATATGCATATAAAATTTAGTAAAAATCAGTGAAGCCGTTTCGGAGGAGTTCGCGGACTAACACTGTGACACGAGAATTTTATATATAAGACTAGCTGTCCCGGTGAACTTCGTGTCACTTTAAAACCTTCCCTGGACTTCTACGAATATTTTAAGACTAAAATCAGCCCAATCTGATCAGCCGTTTTCGAGTTTTAGCGCGACTAGCACATTTGAAAATCCATTTTTAGGGTTCCGTAGCCAAAATGGCAAAAAACGGAACCCTTATAGATTCGTCATGTCTGTCTGTCTGTCTGTCTGTCCGTCTGTCTGTCTGTCTGTCCGTCCGTATGTCACAGCCACTTTTCTCCGAAACTATAAGAGCTATACTATTGAAACTTGGTAAGTAGATGCAGTCTGTGAACCGCATTAAGATTTTGATAAAAAAATGGAAAAATTATTAAAAATTTTAGGGATACAATAGGTACAACTGAAACAATTTTTTTTTTCATCTGGCCTATGCGTGTGGGGTATCTATGGATAGGTCTTCAAAAATCATATTGAGGTTTCTAATATCATTTTTTTCTAACCTGAATAGTTTGCGAGAGAGACTCTTCCAAAGTGGCAAAATGTGTCCCCCCCCCCCCCCTCTAACTTCTAAAGTAGGGGCATGATAATTCTAAAAAAAATATATGATGTACATTACTATAAAAACTACCAACGAAAATTCGTTTGAACGAGATCTAGCCAGTAGTTTTTTTATACGTCATAAATTATAAACCTTAATTTAACTTTCATTATATCAAAAATGAAATATTAAAATAAATCAAAAACCTTATAATTTCATAGAAATAATTCTTATTGCTGCTGCGGAACCCTTCATGGGCGAGTCCAACTCGCACTTGGCCGGTTTTATTTTATATAAGAAGATATCAAGTTCCAAATCGTACCAAGTAAACATTTAAACAATTTACTCATTATTCATCTCGCTTCTGTTTTTTTCAGACTTGCTTGGACAACGCTATTAACGCTACGGAAGGAGTTCTGTTTCCTCAATACTTGAAGAAAACAGACGTGCCGCTATTCTTCAGCAAATCGATATGTAGACTGATGCCACTAGTTTTCGATGGTATGTAAATAATTTATAGCTAAAAATAAAAAAATAAAAATATAATATATCCACAGCCGAACATATAATATAACCTCCTCCTTTTTGGAAGTCGGTTAACTAGTAGTAGTCGGGTTGACTACACGGAGAACATTAGGATGGCGAACTAATGGCAAGGTGCCACCAGTAAGCACGCGACATAAAATTTTGATCACACCGTTAGTTCCAAAACTAGTAACGAAATAATTATTTCACCAACAATGAAGGTTATTAGATCGACAACTGCATAGTGACCACCAAATTTGGCAAATTTTGAAATACGCATACGCGAATCACAAAAAAATATTGAATGGCACGTTTATGAATTATGACTTTTTCAGAAAAGAGCACGTTGATAAGAAAAGGTTCGCCATCCCTGCCCTGGGCTATATATTATATAGATCTTATAGGTCCTAGTGGCTGGAATATCAAATTAGAAAGCTGATGATAGCACATTAACTAAAATGGTACAACGGCCGCATCAGAGACATATTTTAAAGATTACTTAACTTAACCCATCAAGCCCCATAAGCTCACCGGTGTGCGAGACACAATAGAATAACAATAGATTTCCAAGAATCCACGATCGAAAGATTAATTAACAGATTGACATAAAAAATATGAAGTACTCGTATATTTCAGAATCTTCATTTAATTTAAGTTAAATAATCATTAGCGCCTATATTCTTACGGCTGCGCCTAGAGGCATATTCCTTTAGGTGCGGCCGTAAGAGTTTAGGCGCTACGATAGAAGAAAACATACATAAAGTTCCATACGCATTATGTTTTATTTTGGTCGTGTCGTAGTTAGGTAAAAATACACGTTTTTAATTCTAATTTATTTATTCTTACTCATAATTTTTTAAGAGGAGCTAAAAGAGGGCAGCCTCACACTTTACCGGTTCAACTTTTCAAAGACTGCGTTCGACAATAAAGAAGACGTACCTGAGGATTGTCAAAACGACGAGCTGCTACTGCCTTCTGGAATCAAGGACGGGTCCAAGTGTTACACAGGTACTTCGCTTTACATATTGGAGCCTCTCAACTTTAGCGGTGGACAAAAGACTAGGAACGGTATGTGAACGGCTATTTTTTTTCCTATCCAGCGACCGGATTCTACTGTAATTTACATAGATATATTATATTTTGTTTGATAGTATAGGCCATGGCCTATGGGCGGCAGCGTCCTATGGCGTCCGAGGGGGCGGCAGCGTTCTAGGATGACGGCAGATTACGTACATAAAGGGGGTGGCGAAATTAAAGTGGCCTATACTCATGAAAAATATAAATCCGGCCCTGCCATGAGGCCTACAACGAAACCGTTTTGAGCTTCAAACGATCGAATCGGAATGCCGCGCCCTACTCTACGTTAAAAACGCGAACGTGAAACGACGTTGTTAAACTTTAGCCCTAAATTACTAACCTTCGCCGATTCGACAACGCGGTTTGAAAAATTCGTTCTATCTTTTGCGCGCGCGATCGCACTTCTTCCGTACTCTAGCTAATCTCTATCGACTCATTACCCTCGCGACGGACGGTCGTATTTTGTATGTTGGGGGGCTGTAAGCGCCATACCAGCAACCATGTCTCGTCGAAATGACGAGGGTTAGTAGTAACGCGACATTTTGTGTTATTAAGTTTGTACATTTTTCTGCTTTTGCGGATTTATTTTATTGATATTGTTTGTTATTATTATAACTACAATACCTTGGATGTTATTACAAGACAAAAGCGCTAATCAAAATTCATCAGGGAGTGAGAAAGAAGACCATATGGAAGAAGTGCGATCACGTGCGCAAAAGATAGAACGAATTTTTTTAAACCGCGTCGTCGAATCGACGAAGGTTAGTAATCTAGGGCTAAAGTCTAACAACGTCGTTTCACGTTCGCGTTTGTAACTTAGAGTAGGGCGCGGCATTCCGATTCGTTCGAGTCTCGAAACGGATCCTAATATTCCAGGGTTTCCCATGGTGCTCTCTATGCCGCACTTCAACGGCGCCAACATCACCGCCGACCGCTACGTGACGGGTCTCACGCCGGACCCCGAGAGACACTCGCTCGGCTACTACGATATTGAACCGGTTGGTATTGTCTACTTATCTCGATAAATTAATCTATAATCGATTTTTAGGAAAATCTATTAAAAAGTTTTCTATCTGATCCGATTTGCATACGGTTTTCGCAGATATATTTGTCTTCTTCCAACTCAAAATCTGGTGTATAAAAATCCCCCCCCCCCCCACCCTCTAAGGGGAGCAAAGAGGGGGTCAGATTTTGTATCAAACTTTTTTCTATAATGGACTTTCTTCATATTATTAACTGTTTTTTCCAACTTAACATCTGGTGTATAAAATTTTTCCCCCCACCCCTCTTAGGGGACAAAAGAAGGGGTAAGATTTTGTATCAACTGATGAAGTAGAAATACTTTTTAAATGGCAAAACAATGTTTGCCGGGACAGCTAGTATTATAATAACCACGTGGCCAGCGTCGCTTGCCGCAGAGACCCGCGGCATGCAAGTGCGCCGCGTAAATAAGTACATTTGAACAAAATGCAACATTATTAACTACGTAACTAGGTAGCATTTCAAACTATGTTGCGATCTACAATTTTGTGATATTGTGCGCAGACAGAAGCTTTGACCATTTTTCCACCATAACTACGAGTGTAAACAAAACAATAATTGTGAATTATTTTTCAATATTATGGCAGGGAATTTAGTATTAAGGCCCTATAGACCCGAAAATTAGCAGGTCGATGTCTGTCAGTACGAATATCGACGTAAAGGACATTAAAATAACATTCATATCAGCGCGCCTTGTACAGTGGCGGTTACGACGCTCGCCGCGTACTTGATAGGGCGAAATAGGAGAAAAAAACCTTTTTTCTTTGATAACTAAACCAAAATGCAAAATGTAACCACAAATTATTCTTCTTTAAGTTATGAGC
This sequence comes from Polyommatus iphigenia, assembly GCA_963422495.1. Lineage (NCBI taxonomy): Eukaryota > Metazoa > Arthropoda > Insecta > Lepidoptera > Lycaenidae > Polyommatus > Polyommatus iphigenia. Next base: position 8,724,373 of record OY730184.1, read on the forward strand.
TTTTCGTAGATATGATTTTTGAAAGTAAAACTATCATAAGCTTCATGAAAAATAAGAAAAATATCACAAAATATTCGAATTTAGCCTCCTCTTCGGAGTTATTTTTGGTCGAGTGAAGTTTTCAATATTATGTTTTGAACCACAAATTGTCAAAGTACATTAAGTAAACAACAATGTGTAGTTTTTTTGGCTTTTAAAAGTCACTATTTGTTTGTTTATTATTGATTCAAAGTAATGTAAAATTGGGTCTATAGGGCCTTAAGGGAAGAAATTATCCAAAAACTGTTGGCAGATGAAGAGGATGACGAAATTATTTTGTATTTTTTTAATATTTCCGGAAAAGAGGAGAAAGGTTGACCCTATTTTTACGTCGCGGGTCGAAGAGGGATGCTACAATATACTCATTGCACATCACTTAATGTGTAATGAGGAAAAATTTAGAATGTATTGCAGATTAAGCCACGAGCAATTTTATTTTGTTCTAAGTTTAATAGATAACGACATTAAACCAAAAAGAAAAGGCACATCAATCATTAGCAGTTCCGAAAAGCTTTTTATTTGTTTAAGGCGACGCCTTGATAATTTGGCTGTAGCGATGCCGATTTTTCTCAGCAATGACTAAAGCTAAGAAATTGAAGTTCATTGTCAGTATTCATCATGTCTTTGTCTTTGAATTGCCCATAGCATAACACGATTGGACAACTTTTATAGCACAGAATAATCAATCGAAAAGACCTCTGTAAAAAAAGGGATTCCTATTTTTCCAACAGAGGAGAGTGATTTAAGGTTCCAAAATTTGTACATAAATTGGTTCAAGCATGCACTTTAATTTGTGCATAGCTTATATGAAATGTATTTATGGTTTTTAAATTATGCGACAAAAACCATTTTGTCGCTTACGCCCTTTCCATTTTTTGCTGTTCCATTGCTTGTTTTCTATGAGAGGCCGGGCCGACCTCTGATAGAAAACAAGCAATCTAAAACATATCCAACACGGTTTCTTACTTTAACGCTGCGTCACCTTAAGGTATGTACTCGTACATAAAATTGTAACATTGAGAGTTTAAATTTGAACTATCCTGAATTGGACTCGAGTTTCTTAGGTAAGGGACTCCTAAGGATTGGGATTCTTGGGAATTGATCAAGCCCGACTGTTCTAAAAGTCTAGGGGAAGATAGGCTTTCACACACAAATTGTGCATTTCTGTTGCGCAGTGCGCTACAGCAACAACAAACGTCGGCCAATTTTATTGCCATTTGCGTAGGGAACCCCGAGTAAGGAAGCAAATTAACACAATATACACATATAAAATACTAGCTGTTGCCCGTGACTCCGTCCGCCGTGGACTTCAGTTTCGCATGGTGTTTCCCGTTTCCGTGGCAATGCCGGGAATCGGGATAAAATGAAGCCTACATTACTGCAAATTTTCCTCAGAATCCATCTAATAAACACAATTCCCAAAGCTTTGTATAACCTTTGACCTGTCCCCCGTTACCCCCCTTCCAACCCCCTTTTCCAGTTAAAAAGTAGATTATGTCCTTTCTCAGGCTCTAGACTATCTGTGTACAAAATTTCATTACAATCGGCTCAGTTGTTTTGGCGTGAAAGCGTGACAGACAGACAGATACTTTCGCATTTTATAATATTAGTATGGAAGTATAGATTACTATGAGAGAAGTAGATGTTATAATAATATTATAGTTCATACCTACATACTTTGATACCTCCATGGCTTATATTATACGAAAAATTTTATTTTCGGTTTCGATATGATTAATAACCTATCGGCAGGCCTGTCTCACTCGCGCGAATAGGCATCGAACTGTAAGTACCACCCGCGGGTGGCAAATCAGTAGGGACTCACAAGCGAGCGGTGACGCACGCGCACGAGTTGTTCGTTGCATACTTGCGTATTGCGTAACTTATCCACTCGACAGTGGCATGCAAAATGGCAGATTTGTCATGTCTGTGGCGCCCTGAGGGGGTTTCGCCACATACCGACGTTTCTACACGACCAGCATACACTAAAACTGCAATTTCTTGTTCCTTGGTCTTGCAGGAGCCCATAAAAGGATCTAAATCATTTTTAAATTAAATTTTCTACCCTGAAAATAGTACTTTTATAATATATTTGTCAGTAATAATGTTATACAGCTGGTATAATTACTGGGTACCAAAATGTTCAGTAGATTTTGGGTCATATTTTAATAATAAACCACTATTTAGCGAGCTAAGCGTATTTATTTATAACTTTATAGTACTATTTACAAAATAATATCACTCAAGTCATGACTCTCATACAAATATTTTATAAAATTAACGATTTAAGTACAGGACAAAAATGGAGGCTGCCTCTCAAACAGCTTCAAGTAGGCTGTGTATTACATGATATCTTAAAGTCATTTCATACTCTAGGCATTACAATATTATATAAACAATAAATGAAGGTTATTATCTGGGTGGTACAAGAGTATCAATATTGTAGGTTCAGTAAATGATATGTAGGACATTACACAAAAAGATATCTCTTTTGTTCATGAAAAATCCTACCTTGATACTAATGTAATTTACGAAATAAGTAGTAACTTTTATCCACAGAAGTTTGATTTTCTTATAATTATAATAAACAAAGTACAAAATAAAATCCTCCAAATTACATGAATTAAAGGAAAACTGAGTAGAAACATGAAAAGAAAACTTGCAAAAATGCGAAAATTTTCTTAAGTGAGTGTACGAGGGCTGCTATTTATGTATCCGGAATTAAAAAAAGAAACAAACATATATAATTTAATATGGTTTTATTGCTTTTCAAAATATTCGCCGCGATGATCGACACACTTTTGCATACGCTGGAACCAATTTTCATAGCACTTTTTCCATTCTGATTGAGGTATCTCCAAAACGTGCATTTTGAACGCATCAACAGCCTCTTCGCGGCTCGAAAAACGTTGACCACGTAATTTGTTCTTCGCGTATGGAAATAAAAAGAAATCGTTAGGTGCCAAATCAGGGCTGTACGGCGGATGACCAGTCAATTCGATCTTTTGACCCTCCAAAAACTGAGTTGTTTCAGCTGAGGTGTGACAGCTAGCATTGTCGTGATGTAATATGATTCTGCGTTGTCGGTTGTCGTTTCTTATTTCTTCAAAGACTTCTGGTAAACAAATGGTCGTATACCATTCAGAATTAACCGTTTTACGATTCTCTAATGGCACTGTAGCCACATGTCCATTAATTCCAAAAAAACAGGCGACCATTTGCTTCAAAGTACTTTTTGCACGAGTAACTTTTGTTGGTTTCGGCTCATCTTGGAACACCCACACCGTTGACTGTTGTTTAGTTTCGGGGTGATATGCATAGATCCAAGATTCATCACCTATGTAGATATTATAAACGGCTTTTGACGTACCACGGTTGTATTTTTTTATCATTTTTTTGCACCAATCGACACGAGCCCGTTTTTGATCGATTGTCAAGTTGTGCGGAATCCAACGCGAACATATTTTTTTCACAGCCAAATGTTCGTGTAATATCTTATGTATGCTCGTCATACTTATGCCTAAGGACGCCTCTATCTCGCGATATGTAACATGACGATCACGCATTATTAGTTCCCGCACAGCATCTATACTTTGTGGGACAACAGCTGTTTTTGGGCGACCTTCTTTATTTTCATCCGTGAGCATAGACCGCCCACGATTAAACTCACTGTACCAGTGATAAACAGTGGTTTTTGATGGTGCTTCATCTCCAAAAGTTGCGGTGAGTTGAATAAAGCACTGTTGTTGATTTAGCCCACGCCGAAAATCGTAGTAAATCATTGCACGAAAATGTTCACGCGTTAAATCCATGGCAAATGAAGACACGCAATTTTCAAAATGACGCCACAATGGAAAAATAATTGACAGTCACATGAAACAAAATGTATTCTTCAACCAAAGAGTTCTATTTTCAAATGTTGTAATTACTTTTTAAATACTGTTCTTGTAAGTGGCCAGTTCCGGATACATAAATAGCAGCCTATGTAAGATTAGTATGGATAAGACCTTTTTCATCTAGTACTTGGATGCATTGTGCAAGCGTTTGTAACCCAAAATGTAACCCAAAATCAATGCATCTTTTATTGCACAGCCAACTACTTCTATTTCAGTCACAAATATCACGTACACGGGAGAGCCATGCTTCGGCACGAATGGGCCGGCTCGACCGGAGAAATACCACGTTCTCACAGAAAACCGGCGTGAAACAGCGCTTGCGCTGTGTTTCGTCGAGTGAGTGAGTTTACGGAGGCCAAATCAAAAATAAAAAAAAATCCTGTAAATTTCATAAATAAATATTTATTAATTCTTCGTAATATTCCATATATATATATTTTTTAATCAAAAAGTAATAAAAGTTTATTTTTTAAGTCTTTTTGTCTCAATGCCTCCTTTCTTGTAATCCAACAACAAAATGATTCCGGCTATTCCATGTTATGCGAACATTCTAATATCGGCCATTAAAACTCACAGGAGGCGTCTGTGGGGCCGCCCGATACGGGTTGTCACCTGTCTGTGACGAAACCCTTTCGGGGCTCTAATCGGACGGTACTAGTTTTCGTCATTATTTATAAAATATAGAACGTTCTATTAGTGGTAGAGTTTAGTTAAACGAAACTACGTTAAATTATCATTACAGTAAAGTAATATGAACTGCATAAATATGTTATTTAATGTTCGAAAAGCCAAAATCATTGTGCGAGTAAGGGCCAGGCACGGGTTAGATTGCCGTTTTAACTCTTTTTGTTGTTCTACTAAAGCTCCGTTTAGACCAAACGAGCGAATGCTCATTCTAGTAAACCTCTTTTGATGTAAACTAACAACGAGCATTCTTTCGTTGTTCTAGTGTGTTCGCCACGTGTTCGGCGGTAAATAGGTAGAATGCTCTAAGAATCTCGCTCGTTTGGTCTAAACGACGCAAGAGCGCTCGAGCAATTGCCTAGAGCGTTCTTTCGTGTTCGGACGTGCTCGCTCTTCGAGGCGGTCTCTTCAAAGGGAATCTAGTGTTCTTGATATTTTTACTTTTTGGCGGCTGGTTTTAGGTAGTTTATCAAAGGCTATTTCGTAAATATGGATTGGAGTAATGAAAAATGTTTACAAATGATAGAATTATACCATAACAAAAGATGTTTATGGGATCCAACCTATGATGACTATCAAAATAAATTAACTACTTATCGTTGACGAATGAACAATGAGCATTCGCTCGTTTGGTCTAAACGGAGCTATATGATTCTCATCTATAGAGCAAAAATTCTTATTCTTGATGTTCTTGTTGATTCGATTGGTGTAAACGATCTAAAGTATGTTGTAACGAATTATAGTTTACACTAAACGAATACGAAAGAATGTTCTTGTGCTGTTCTTGCTCTATGTTCTTTTGGTGTAAGCCCACCTTTAGAACAACGAGTTGAACAACGAGTCCATCCCATTCTACCAGCTAAACGGTTGCTTTTGTAAATGTGAAAAAATTCACGGGAGTAGGAAATATGCTGAATTTAAAAGGATTTGCTTCTGTTAATGTGAAAAAATTTACGGGAGTAGGAAATATGCTGAATTTAAAAGGAAAACTATCACGGCTAAGAAGACTTAATAAGTTATTTTTTTAGTAATAGTCGGTCACCCAAACAAAATGTATTCGGAAAACTATATAAAGGAATTTTTCGATAAGATTCCTTTGAATGCTACTAATATGATGTTGTTACTTGTTAGTAGTGTAAAATACGTTTTATAAATGTAAATTCATTGACCGTACAAAAATGATCAAAAACTAGCGTTACAACGGAATATTGTGCATGGCCCGATACGCACTTGGCCAGTTTTCTGAAGGATTTCAAACATAATATTATATTACTAGCTGTTTCCCGCGACTTCGTCCGCGTTAACATAGTATAATAACAAAGATGGATAGTTTTCCCCTTTTTGTGGTTCCTTATACAAAGGGTAAAACGGGACCCTATTTAAGCAAACGTCAAACGCAAACGTCAAAAAACTTTCATGTTTCTAACTCCAGAAATGACGGACTTCCATTGAAAATTCGCTCGAACGGCGAATTCGCTCAAATTCGCCCGAACGGCGAATTCGCTCGAATTCGCACGAACGGCGAATTCGCTCGAACGGCGAATTCGAGTGAATTCGCTAGAACGGCGAATTCGCTCAAATTCGCTCGAACGGCGAATTCGCTCAAATTCGCTCAAGTGGCGAATTCGCTCAAGTGGCGAATTCGCTCGAACGGCGAATTCGCTCGAATTTGCTCGAACGGCGAATTCGCTCGAACGGCGAATTCGAGTGAATTCGCTAGAACGGCGAATTCGCTCGAACAGCGAGTTCGCTCAAATTCGCTCGAACGGCGAATTCGCTCGAACGGCGAATTCGCTCAAATTCGCTCGAACGGCGAATTCGCTCTAACGGCGAATTCGCTCGAATTCGCTCGAACGGCGAATTCGCTCAAATTCGCTCGAACGGCGAATTCGCTCAAATTCGCTCGAACGGCGAATTCGCTGGAACGGCGAATTCGCTCAAATGCGCTCGAACGGCGAATTCGCTGGAACGGCTAATTCGCTCGAATTCGCACGAACGGCGAATTTGCTCGAACGGCGAATTCGCTCGAACGACAAATCGAACTTTTCGTCAATTTCGTCGATTTTCTTCTTTGTTTACGTTTCGATGCAGTCACAGTGTAATGAAACAACAAAATAGCCATGGCGGGATATATATCTATACTTATAAAATTACATGTCCTGACTGACTGACTGACTGACTGACTGATTCATCATCGCTGAGCAAAAACTGTTAAAGTTACAGCCACGAAATTTGGTGAGTAGAGTTGTTTTATTAAGTAGACACCCACTAAGGAAGGAATTTTGAAAATTTTACCCCGAAGGGGGTGAAATAGGGGTTGAAAGTTTGAATGAAAGTTCGCCATTTCTTGAGTTAGAAACATGAAACTTTATTTTTGGGTTACTGATTAAAAATAAATGGATACGTATTTAAGCGTTTTTGGAAATTCTACCCCCAAAGGGGTGAAATTGGGGTTGAAAGTTTGAATGAAAGTCCGTTATTTCTTAAGTAAGAAACTTGAAATTTTATGTTTGGGCTACTGATTAAAAATGATTGGATACGTGTTTAAGCGTTTTTGGAAATTCTACCCCTAAGGCGGTGGAAATAGGGTTTGAAAGTTTAAATGAAAGTCCGTCATTTCTTAAGTTAGAAACATGAAAGTTTATTTTTGGACTGCTGATTAAAAATGAATGAATAAGTATTTAAGCGTTTTTGGAAATTCTACCCCCAAGGGGGTGAAATTGGGGTTGACAGTTTGAATGAAAGTCCGTCATTTCTTGAGTTAGAAACATGAAACTTTATTTTTAACCGACTTCCGAAAAGAAGGAGGTTATAATATGTTCGGCTGTGGATATTTTTTATTTTTTATTTTTTTATTTATGTATGTTCAACGATTACTCCGCCGTTTGTGAACCTATTTTCAAAATTTTTGTTTTGTTGTATTAGGTTTCACTCCAATTTGGTACCATGTTCACAAAAGTGGTGACCTGATGATGGGATCCATGAGTAATCGAGGGAACTCCTCAAAATTTATATGGAAACATATGGCGATTTTGGTTTCATCAGAAGTATCCTAAGCATATGTTACCAAAACACAATATTTTGCACCAAGATATCTTATGGTTCCGAAGATACTAAGAGAACTCCGGATTCCTTATAGATACAAGTTAGGGGGTTTAGACGCTGTTTTAAGAACTGAAAGCATTTGCTACTATGCAAATTATATTCATCATCATCATCATTACCACATCAGGGTCACCAATGTCACATGGTTGTTTATAAGTGTTATGGATACAACACCACAATTATATCATCACGTTATGTCCTTATTATATTGGTACTTTTCATAGCGATTTTAATAAAAATATAATGTTGTTGCAAAATAAATGATTCAAGTTAAAAACAACAAAAGTATTAAATATTACATTTCCGTTGTCTGGTACCTGTAGGCTGTAACACAAGTCGTTCAGACGGGCCAGACTGACGTGGTGTGAAGCGTCCATAGATATATATTAGATATTAGATAAATTAGTAAAAAATACTTCGTACTTTGTAGCGCCACCTATAATTCCGTTGCCGCAAACTACTGCCTCGGGAAGGCAAGTCCATCCGCCACCACGGTAACTACCTTTAGTTTTTCGCCAGATGGCGACGCGAGAGCTCCGAGAGAGTTCGGGGAGCGCGCGGGCAAAATTTAATAATAAAATAAAACCCGACAATCGACATTGATTGTCGATTGTCGGGTTGACTTGCGTGATGCGTCTCCCGTTTTAATTTAGGTACATATTTAGTTTTATTAATATAAATCACGTGAAACACGTAAATAAACTCGGTTTCTGAAGTATAAACGCGAATTTTTTCGAATTATAATAAGATACGTAGAATATACGCGATGTTTTTTTTTTATTTTTTATTATTAAATAAGGGGGCAAACGAGCAAACGGGTCATCTGATGGTAAGCAACTACCGTCGCCCATGGACACTCGTAACATCAGAAGAGCTGCAGGTGCGTTGCCGGCCTTTTAAGAGGGAATACGCTCTTTTCTTGAAGGTTTGCAGGTCGTATAGGTCCGGAAATACTGCTGGTGACAGTTCGTTCCAGAGTTTTACAGTGCGCGGCAGAAAGTTACGCGAAAAACGCACTGTGGATTACTGCCACTCATCAAGGTGATGAGGATAGGTTTATACCTACTAGGTAACTAAAAAGAGTGAAATTATTATTTTTAACAAAAAATTAAAACCGACTTCCAAAGTAAAAACAATAATAACATCCTTTTAATATGAACTAAAAAGTATTAAATAATTTTTCCTATCTAATAGTGCCCTTTTCCGAATTCGGCTAAACCTCAACTATTTCTGTACTCAATCTTCATAATTTTGAAGTCGGTGCCAGTTCCAAAAGTTTCAAATATTCTATCAGAGAAGTGAGAACTGAAGATTTAGCTATTTGGTACCGACTTCAAAATAATGAAGATTGAGTACAGAAATAGTTGAGGTTTAGCCGAATTCGGAAAAGGGCACTATTAGATAGGAAAAATTATTTAATACTTTTTAGTTCATATTAAAAGGATGTTATTATTGTTTTTACTTTGGAAGTCGGTTTCAATTTTTTGTTAAAAATAATTGTGCTACTGATTAAAAATGAATGGATACGTATTTAAGCGTTTCTGGTAATTCTACCCCCAAGGGGGTGAAATTGGGGTAGAAAGTTTCAATGAAAGTCCGTAATTTTTTGAGTTAGAAACATGAAAGTTTATTGACATTTGCGTTTGACGTTTGCTTAAATAGGGTCCCGTTTCTACCCTTTGTATAATAACCACAAAAAGGGGAAACTATCCATCTTTATTATTATACTTACTTACTATGTTAACGCGGACGAAGTCGCGGGCAACAGCTAGTATATATATAAAGGCAACTGTTTAACAAAATAAAGTATTACTCATATGCATTATCATATGGTAAAGTGCGTAATCAGGGTTACTATTAGTTTGAAATAAAAAGTCTATTTTCGTAAAATTGGTCGATTGGCCATTCAAGCACTAGGGCGGCGATAAGTTTATGTTAAGAGCGGGCTGCCAAATTTTGCTCTTTTCTAATAAGTAGTTACGATCCCGGAAGACGATTGACTCAAATGAAATTGAGATTTATTTAATCATTGTATATTTATCTGATATTTGGCTAACGGAAAATACGATTCACTTATTTTGACTCGATAGTTATATTTTTCGAAATTATGAATATTTCTGGGCTTTTCAATTAATACATGTTACACTTATTGAGTTACTATCATTAAATAACTTGCACTACTACAATCACTTTATAAAATAATAGCTAAAGGAAATATTAGTATTGTATTTAATTTTTAAGTACCTAATCATCAAAAGCATTTTTGGGACTTACGACCTTTACTTTCGTGCTATAATGCAGAAATCGTTGTCACGCGATATATATTATATTATGTATAAGCATTAGTTTTTCTGGGAATATCAGATGATTACTATTTGAAGTTCTATAGATAATATTGTGTTAGTTTTTCTGGAAATACCAGATGATCACAGATCTATATGTAGATACAAAATAAAATTAAAATCGGCTGAAGTGGAAGTTCCATATTTACTAGTAGCTTTAAAAGTAAAATGCAGACCAATTATTGTTACAACTTCATGAGGTCTGTAATGTTTATTGTTTATTATTTCTAATTTTTTATCACCAGCGACATTTGATAAAGTATCTAAGATTTACTTAACTTTATTGTGTATTATGTTAGAAAAGTTACTTTTTGTACCACTGCAATCGTTAAAGGTCTTGTGTGAGAAGTTATTATTTTAGGCTTATTTTTTCAGTTTCTTCAGTTCATGCGTACTATTCGAAACCTCATTTGTTTACAAAAATAACTAAGTTATACAAACACTTTAAGTAGGTACTCGTAATATAAGACCGGTTTCAATAATTAAGATACGGTACCTATCGAATCTAAGTACGCGTAACTAGTTACACGCGAATTTATGATAATTAAATCTACATAGTACTAAGACATAATATCTTAGATTATTTCGAGTTTAATAAAATGTAGTTAATTAAATATAAAGATTATAATATTATTTTTAAAAAGAGACAACCCTGATTTCTTCAGAAAAGGTACGAGTTATGCGATAGAAAGAGAGCGGAGATGTAGGCAAATATAATTGTAGGCACCTAGCACTGCGCGGTCGGAATTTGAACTTTATAGTATCGGCATGAGACGTTAATTCTTTAAACGGGTTTCGTTAGTGGGAATTCTGTTGGTACAACTAATATATATTCTGTGCTATCGGCGTGTTTCTAGATAGAATATCTACCACAGCTGCCCTGCGGCTGTCGCGGTACTGCTATCGACGCGACAGGGTCGCGCTCATCGAAATTTGCCGCGCCACGCCCACCGGTCTCGTGTCGCGCGTCGCGGTAATCGGAATGTCGTCTATATAAACACATACAAAGCAGTGGCTTGGCGACAGTCTGGGTCGCGGGTCGCGGACATCGGTATGCTATTTTACGCGGCGACCGGTCTCTCTGTCTCGCGACGCGGGTCGCCGTGATTGTTTAGTCCTCCATACAACTTCATAGTGAGCAGTGGCTGTTTGGGTCGCGGGTCGCGGCGACCCGCTGCATGCTGCCTTGATCCGAATCATACCAAGTGAGTGAGAGAACGGTAAACGCGTGACAGTTGACAGTGGCAAACTTAGCGCGAATGGATAGTACTCTGTATAGTGTATCCGAACTAAGGCCGTGTTCACACCAAACTGACTATACGCCGCTGAATGTGAGCGAGCGTTATGCAGTTTATTGTATTTCCATACATATTCAGTTTTTCGTTCACACCTAACGGACAATACGCCATTACGCTAGGCGTAGGCGCGGACATTCGATACCGTATATTTTCACGTTCACACTGGGGCTCACAGTGAGCCTGCTCACATTCAGCGGCGTATAGTCAGTTTGGTCTGAACACGGCCTTACCCTGATCAACTTTATACATATTTTTTTTACATTCTCCAGCTGACTGGTATCCCCCTGCACCTGAGAGTGCGGGTGCAGTGCAACCTGTGGGTGCACGACATCACCGACCTGTACTCGTGGAAGTTCAACAAGTTTGCCAACTTGGTGCTACCGCTAGTGTGGTTTGAGTTTGTAAGTTTTCAAATACTTTCCTAATAATATTTTCTAAACGAAATAGGGAAGTGTTACACTTGATATACACCTTTTATCACCACATGTAACTGTGGCGTACGTAGATGGTGGACATCGATATTTTGGTTGGGCTATGTAAAACTCAGCTAACAGACAACGTCTAAGGATCTGGGGGCACGGTAGTGCCCCCGCTAAGACGAGCCAAGCGAAGCGCAAGGGCATCGACTTGACATAGCCTATAATATTTGCCTATGAATTAATTTCTCTGATGATACATCAGTCACTAATCGCAATTCAAGTTACCATATTTTTTATTTACAAAACTTATACTTACTAATTAATGTAAAGTTTTGACTTGACTACATCTTAATGGAATTGGTAGAAATTCCAACTGTTACTAATTAATGCTTATTCTATTCATTTCAGAGTCAGGAGGAGCTGCCATCTTACATCACGAACTTCCTCTACTTTATGGTCATCGGTCTGCCGATCATATCCAACTTCATCGCGACCGCCCTTCTCCTCGGCGGCTGCTACCTCCTGCTCAAACAGACCGATAGGAAGAAAATTAGTATAGGCACCAAACAGGTTTTTAAGTCACTAAGAAAATAAATTATTTAACACGGAGCGTATTTTTTAGTCCTTAACCCGAAAATCGTTCGTTACACCTTGAGTGAGTTGTAAACGAATGTCAAGGAAAACCTTGCCGGTTGCTAATCTGGCGGATAATAGGCACGTGTTCGCAACTCTTGCGCAGGCCGGTGTGGACGCAATCATGATGGGGTCTACATAGACATTTTTTTTAAACACATAATATTCTCGACTTCAATCGTCCGACTCATTAAGTGCGGAACAAATTGCGGGTAGAAATTGAAGGTAGTTTGAAAAACCTTATGATTTAACAAATGAACGCTGTACGGTCACATTCTTCAGTTGTTTTTGGGCCGCGGCCCGGGTGAAATAGGTGATGTGTTAAAATAAAACGTTATTTTGAGAAAGTGTGTGGAATGTGAATATTTTTGACGTGATAACGTCTTATAATTCGATATGGGGTGCGCGCCCGAAAAACATGACAGTTCATGCGGCGTTACCTCGCTGACAGCTCTGAGGCGTTCCATTTACACTCTCAAATCTCTCAACAACCGTAAGGCCCACCTGGGCCGCGCTCTATGTTTCGATTATATTACGTATTTCGATGACTTAGTGAATACTTTTGTATGAAGAAGTTTGGTTAGTTATGACCTTTGATACATTGACCACACTCTGAATGAAAAATAAATAAACAATCTGTGAGCTATTAGTATTATTTCGGCTATTCAAAATTGTGCTCTATTTCCTACGTGTCAAGGTATGACTTAATATATGAAGAATAAAGTATTCGTTTATTTCTTCTGAACAAGTCACTAATTATAGTTTCGAAAGTTTATAATTGAGAAACTAATATCACATCGGACTAAATACTATATTATGATGGCTTGATAGATAGAAAATTTAACATATATTATAATGTAGTTCACACAAACATAAAATATGGATTGTTTGTAAGGATATTACATTAATCTTACAAAGAGGGTAGGCCGGGCGCCATTTTTTTGCACATTGACCTGCCAACTTTTTTGCATAGATTTTTTCCGGAACTGAGGGGTTAAGGCTATGACGTTGTCACGTTCAACTATCGTCAGTAAGCCGACTTTACAGACAACCGATTTTTTTTTTGTTAATATTTTTCTTTAGAAAATCATTTTCAAGTTTAAAAATTTTAGCATCTAGAAATTGTTTTTGGTTTAATAGTGTTTACTATATTCGAAGTATTACAAATCTAGTAGGTTAATGCATTCGTAAGATGTTGCAACTCGCAAGCCTCCACTGCGACTGCAGATGTCACGGCGACCTCGGTCAAGGCTCGCGCAAAATTTTACCAAAACAAACGCACCACCGAGGCAAACGCACTTCAACGTCAGGAGGCATACTCGTACCGTCACCTATCACCATTGTGCTAATTGGTGATTCTAATCAGAGTTTAGGGACGTATACGGCGAGATAGAAGTAGGAGGCCATGGATGACAGATGAATGGCTCGCTCGATCCAAGAAGGTTAAATTATATTATTTCGTAAGTGGCGGCCGGCGTGCGCATCGCGCGAGCGCCCAACTGACTTGTGCAGTGACGTTTGTGAATTGCTGACATTTCAATTGTGAATCAAGCCGGTGAGTATTGTTTACTAGGCACAATATTGACGATGACTGTGATACTTTGTCAGGTAAAAATTCAGGTTTGTACGATACAGCTCAAATTATATAACAAATAGGGAATATTAAATAAAAGTCAGGCTGTGTTAATTTAACAAACCATACAAAACATATTTGATATAAAAAAATATATTAATTTTTTTAATTGTTTGTTGATACGGTATCATAAATTGGTCCTTACGTGATTTCTTGGTTCAAGATCCAGAATTTAGAACTTCGTTATCTAAAGCTTTGTAAATAATACAGCTTTAAATCTCGTAAATATTTTTTTCATATGCAAGATATAAAAGTACCTGCTATGTTTACTTATTTTTAACGGAATAAATTGTTTACATAATTAAGCTAGTAATTAGGTCTAATAATAAAACTTACTATTTATGACGATATCAAATATTTTATATCATTTTTAATTTGCATTGTAGGCTCGTGCCCCAAAAATGCGCTGCGATTACAATAATTATTAATTATTATTCTCAAATAACTGTTTAATATTTTAGATAATTTCTTGATATAGATAATAAAGAACCCTTCAATTTCTTAATAAAATAATAATCACTAAATTTTAGTTTAGTAAGCATGAGACAAAATGTTGTCAAACCAAAATTACCTACCGTACGTAGGCCTACCTTTGCGAAAGTGTGTCTGTCTGTCTGTCTGTTACCTCTCCACGCACTGTTAAACCGATTTTGAAAGGAAAGGACAAAAGATAGTTTTTATCCCGCGGATTCGGATCATGTACCTACTTAATGCTGTCATCTACTGAACCCCCAGCCTCGTTACACATACTTTACCTAATGCAGGATGCAGTTTTTACAACCGACTGCAATTAAAGCTATAAAACTGACTTCTACTATTTTAAAGGTCCTAAATACTATAAAGTGAATGTTGCCAAGGTTTTTAGTTCAAAGACCAAGCATTAGTCGTTAGCAATCTTTGGTGCGACTAGAAATTATTTTAAAATTTAAATTATATGAATTAATTAACATAGTATTATGTGCCTATATTATTAGATACAACACGCGATGTCGCAAGTGTTGGAAATAGTGGAAAAACGTTGAAAATCGTGTCTTGTAAAACTAAAATATGTATTAATGTTATGTTTACGGTGAGATTTTTTGGGTAGAGGATTTAATTTGTAGTCTGGATAGTGCAGAAATTGGAGATAAAAAAACATTTATACCATTTAAATCCACTCTTAGAGCTTTTTAAAACTGTTTGATATGGTGATGAGATATTTTTTAGTTTTCTACGATTCGATACTACCTATACTACGATTTCTCATTTCAAGTAGTACCAAAATTTTTTTTCTCATATCTTTATAAAATTTCACAATTAATATTATTAATATATGTGTAAAAAAATTAGGTAGGTAGGAATAGCAAACAAAAGTGATTACGAAACCCTAGCTTAGAATTTAATTTAATTTGAAGTTCATTAACTATGTTTCGGTATTCGTTGCATAAAAATGTTCACAACCTCTGACTTGATCAATAATAATGCCAGTACTATATTATTACTTAGGTACCTACTATACATAGTACACACGTACTTATAATCTAGATAAAACAATTCGTGTAAAGGCTGAGTGCTGTTATAAAGTTATATATATATATATATATATATATATATATATATACTTTGTTTTGTTACACCCTGTATATACCTATGATTCGTTATTCATATTGTAAAAACACAAAACATTTTCTTGTTTCCTTTTTAAAGTATGTACTCGTAGCTCTAGTGTTGTTTTAGAAACATTTTTACCTTTGATAATGGTAAAGCCTTTCCCAGGTAGGGGCAGGAGGCTGCCCCCCCTGGCCCCTAGAAGATAAAATTTTCGCAGTATGTGCCCCCCCATATACGAGGACCAGACTCCCGCAGAAGCGGATTGTGTGGGATTCTCCAGTGAAACTGAAACCCACCCGGGGATTATTTTTCATATTGCGACTGGCCATGATTGATCTTTTGGGGCAGTTTCTGGCCCACGTCACTGCGTAGTCTCCCATTCGCCATGTTCACTCCGTCACTGGACGTTACTCGGCTAGGGTTGGGGACCCACAGGCCCATCCTTCACTCAAACACACACAGAGATGCACATGCAATTTACAAACACACAATATTGTATAGAAGAGCCAAGAGTTAAATAAAAGGAAATATAAATCAACACAAGAGTAAACTAAAAAAAGATATGGAGACAGGAAAGAGCGACGTTTAGCCATCCTAACTACCTCACCCCGTGTAAAGGGCGGGGTGGCGTACTCAGGAGCCCATGGGACACCAATGAGGAGGAGCCGGTATCACCCCCATAATGGTATAGCCCAGGGGTTCCCAAACTGTGCACCGCGGCGCCCTAGTGCGCCGTGGAAAGGCAAGTGAGTCGATCCTCCATCATTATCCATAACCACAAATATTATAAAATAAAATTATTATAATATTATGGATTATTAAACAAAGCAGGCAGACGATTAAATATTATTTTGTTCATTATTATTTACCAATTACCTGCTTAACCTAACTAGGTAGGTGTTTATTTATGTATCTTTTTGTGATAGACCGATAGGACTAGGTTTTTTGGTTTCAAAAATTCTAAAGTTTCTAATTTTTTTCGTATAGTTTTGGGACCACTAGGTAAACCTAAAAAATGATTTCTTTCCAGAGATATTTAGGGATTTTGATTTTTGGTCGCTATAAGCTGAAAAAATATTAAAGTTTAAAATTTAGGTTTTTTGGATATTGCTAGGGCAGTAACTGATGTGCAGATACGTTTTGTGTCAGATTCATCCACGGGTTAATACGTACGTACGTACGAGTAATTAGCAAATATTAGAAACGTCGCCTAATTGCGTCGAAAAAATATTAGAGTTTCTAAAAACTTTATAATATGGTTTAGTTTGTTGATGTCTGTTACTGTTAAAGTTTTGTGTCATTTTAGGTAGGTAGACGTGCCGTACACTACGAAATGTCATTTGAAAAGCAATCCTAAAACAATACACTCAAAACAATGTCAAAACATTACACACACACACACAAACTATAAGTTCTACGTAGTCAAGTGCGAGATGCCAATATTAGTTTGTAACAAGAGTGACAAGGATGCAGGCCTATGGCATTCGTCATACCGAACGCAAGCGTAACTCCCCGAAAGACTGGTAAACAAACGCCCGCAAGTACTGACTGCATAAAATTACAAATTAAGTTTTTTTTTTTGTTATTAAGTTAATTGTTTATTGAGTAACATCAACAACAACAACATTGAAGTTAATATTGAATATTTTATCCTTTGTTTCTTTTTTTTTTTACTATGGCGCTTCGGCTATACAAGCAGAGTAGACAGAATGATAATTTAAGCATGGCCAGTGTCAAATAAGTGGCGGGAAATCTATGTTCTTGTAACAATTTTTAGCATCGATTTTCTATTTGGTAAAGTCCAAAGTCTAGTCAAAGTCTAGGTAAAAGTCAATGCAGTCAAGGACTCAAGTCGGTCGATTCAGTAAAATGGTAGACGCTTTACTAAAACTTTCGATGGAGTTTAGGAGGGAACACAAAAGGCACGTTTCTGGAAGTTGTATCACTGGCCTACACTTGTGCATGATAACAAATATCTAATGGTTAATATTCTATCAATAAAACACATTAAAAACCCAGAACAATCTTAAGAAATTACATAATACAAAACACAACGCCACTCTTTCACATTCTCGGCTAAATTTTTCCTTCGTTTATGTCCTAAAAAAATTGACTTAAGCATGTTAACCTTATGGCTACCACACACGCTACGGTCTACCGGCGAGGTCACCTGCAGGTATGCCTGCGCAGGTGTCACTCGAAAGAATTGATTTTCGATTTTGCGCCGGTCGCCCGATATTCTGCAGATTATCTAGTAATGTAAGAATAGAATCAAATTTTTGCACTTTAACTGACTCACCCAGATAATCTGCAGAATACCGCGTAAATCTGCACTCTAACAGCTAACTGGTTTACGCAAATTAACGGTAACATATACATATTACATGCACACGCACACGCACACGCACACGCACACGCACACGCACACGCACACGCACAGGTGCAACTGACTGCAACGGTGTGAATTAGCTCTATTGGAACGGCGGAACATTTGGTGCGTATGGCCTGTCTACCTCAGTTTAAATAGAAGTCTTTGTTTCATCCACGGGTTTTGAAGAAATTTATATTTTTGCTTTCAACATCCCGTAAAAGCTACAAAAAGTAATTAAAGTTTTTAGAGTTTACATATTTACAATTAAAAGGTCTATGCAAACCACATTTAAAAAATTTAGTTCCTTTTCAGCCCCGATTTTAAGAGAAATTGACGATCAAGTAAAGCGAAATTGATTTTATACTTGTTAATAGGCCACAAACTATTTTATTTTTAATTATAGATACAAACAACATCATATCTTGAAGGGCCTGTGTAAGAGAAAATACGATATTTTATAATTTATTCGATGGAAAAGAAATAAAAAAATTGCATCTTATTTTAACAAATATTCAACTTAATTTCGAAACTTAAAGCTTAGTAAATATTTTAATACTTACTAAAAATTCTACCATATTATAATTTATTAGCAGATTTTAAAAAGTTTATGTATTACTAGCTGTTGCCCGCGACTTCGTCCGCGTGGACTTCAGTTTATAACGCGCGATGTCAACAAAATTGGTGTCAAAAGCTTTTATAAAAAAACCCTGGTACCCCATAAATCAAAACATTCAAAAATAACTGTGCAGTGTGCACATAACTTATTCAATTTTTTTAAATTAAACTTTATTTGTACCAAATTTTAAAGTATAGTCTGTCAAGAAAGCCATGACAGGCGGGAATTTTTTTAAATTAAATAAAAATATGATAATTTTATTAATTCGAGATAAAAATGTGCAAGGTGACAATATTTAAAATGTAATTAGCGTTCTCTGTGAAAATACAAGGAATAAAATACACCTTATAAGCGTGATTACGTTTAGAAAATTTTCCCGCCTGTCATGACTTTCTTGACAGACTATATATTTAGCCCCCCATTACACAACTCTACCCATAAACTATTTATCATTGCTAGGTTTAAGGTTACGTCACTACTACTACTACTACTCACTGCATAGATAAAGTACTCAGTTATTTAATAACGTAAAAATAATTAATAACAATCAAAAAAATCGAAAACTTGTTGTAAGATGATACCACCTCTTATAGAAAGACGTTTGGGTAAGCGTCATCGCGATGTAGGAGACGGCACGGCGCCATCTATCATGAATTTTTGGAACTAACTTAATTTGAACAAATTTACGTATTTTCACCCCCTTACAACCCTTTTTTCCAGTTAAAAAGTAGCCTATGTCCTTTCTCAGGCTTAAGACTATCTGTGTACAAAATTTTATTACAATCGGTTCGGTAGTTTTGGCGTGAAAGCGAGACAGACAGACAGACAGACAGAGGATACTTTCGCATTTATAGTATTAGTATAGATTTTAAGTTGTTGAAGAAAAACTACTTACTACGTAATCCGCATAAAATCCTGTTTCGTGTTCACTGTTCGATGATTTGAATTTTATTCTATTTGTAAAATGAAACTGACAAATTGATTTGAGTACCTTTGCAAGTAGGGTTGCCATCAGGCGTTTGGACAAAGATAAGTAGTTTTTTTAATACGTCATAAATCATAAGCCGCAAATCGCAATTTACCTATTAAGTTTTACGGTCAAATGCTGCGCGTCCACTGGATCGGAGCGTACGCACCGGCATTTCGTCATTTACGAAATGCCGATGGGGTGCGTTCACTGCATTCGGATTCATCATAGGCAATTTAGTTATTTTAAGTCCGTCATAGCCTGTTAACGTGCATTTGCATTATAGAGGATAGTGGCGAGGATATTGTTGTAACTAGCTGTATTTTATCAGAAGAGGAAAAGAGAAACAAGAGAAAACGAAATTCATTATTTCCCAATTTCATCTATACTAATATTATAAAGCGGAAGAGTTTGTTTGTTTGAACGCGCTAATCTCAGGAACTACTGGTCCGATTTGAAAAATTATTTCAGTGTTAGATATAAGTCCTTTTATCGAGGAAGGCTATATAGGCTATATAATATAGCCGCTATATTTTATCACGCTAAAACTAATAGGAGCGATGAAATAGAGGAAAATGTGGAAAAAACGGAGGAAATTATTTGAATAGGCTTATTTGAACGCACTAATCTCAGGAACTACTGGTCCGATTTAAATAACTATGTTAATGTTAGATAGCCCATTTATCGAGGAGGGCTATAGGCTATATTTTATTACGCTAAAAATAATAGGAGCGAAGAAATAGAGGAAAATGTGTAAAAAATGGGGGAAATTATATGAAAGGGCTTAATATCACGATCTACTGGAGCAATTTTTCTGTTATTTGGCACACATATGAAGTAGAGGCTATTTTTTGTGGACTAATTTGTCTGTGAAATATCTAACTTACGCGGGCGAAGCCGCGCGGAACGTCTAGTCCCAAATATTGTCTCTCCTCAGTTGCTTATGATGATGGTGAAGTGCTCCCTCTGGGTCATATCCAACGAAGGGCCGCTCGAATTGTTGACTGCCACAGTGTTTCAAACAGCTTGGACTCCTTGGAATTACGCCGAGATGTAGCTTCACTCTGCACCCTCTATCGGTTGTATCACGGGGAGTACTCTGAGGAATTGTTCGGTGGTGAAGATCTGTTTTTAGGCATCTGATGAAGAGCTGGATGATGTTATCCAAGATTTTCACGATGACGTAATTTTATCTCAGAGTCCTCACTCTTTAGAAGTAGAGTCATTTCCTGATTCAGACGAAGAAATAGAAAAAGTATCTTTGCAGTTCTGTTCTAATGCGTAACCAGTCACTGTCCTCAGCGTTTCAAATATTTTACGTGGTAGAGGCAGAAAAAAACAGAAAAGCAGTCATACCTACAGTGTGTCGCGCAAAACTCGCCGCTGGAGCCTCTGTATGTTCTATGGAATACAAAATATTGTGGGGATCAATTCTATGATACTGTTACATTCTTCAGATGCTGGGGTTTTTTCAAAAAGTTTGTCGTCGAGTAAATTGTACCGTCCGGGTGTTTTGTGTCATATAACAAAACAAGAGTTAATTTTTAACTAGTTGCCTGGGGATATTTTATAAGAAGTAATCTTAAATTATTTAGCGGTTGTAAAATAATTATGAATAACCCTGTATTTTTTTAAATAGACCCCACTAAAGCAGCGCCGGTGATGCAAATTGCCGGTGTCCACCATCATTTTGTCGACTTTAGAACTAAATTACTCACGTTTATTTTTTATGGAGATAATTAAAAGCTATGTTTTTAGAAAGATATAAATACATTAAATTTAGTTTAATACGCAAAGTATAGATAAAGGCATAAAAATAATAAATATTTTAATTTTAAGTTTGTCCGCAAAAATAACACGAACTGGAAATTCCTACATAGTCATCGCGATTTTAATATGAACCAAACCTAAAAATTATCAAAATTGAGATTATTTTTTATCGTAGCAACATTTTTATTCAATTGCCGTCGCCATTTTGCTCGTTGATTGAAGCGACCAATCGAATGCGGCGAAAATAGTTTGCATATGTGTCACGGTGTCGGTTGGTTGTGTTCCCAATAGTGTCTGCGTTTTATAAGGTAAAAACTATTCAATGTATTACTTTAATATATAAGATTTCATATTTAATTAATATATAATCAATCAGAAGTTATTGTGGTAAGTTATTTATTGTACAATAGCTACAAATAATATTTTGAAAAGTGTAGTAGAGGAATCGTCACATCCATTCGTCACGTGACATAGAAGCGGAACTTTTTCGTGACGAAAAGGAATTCTAAGGCAGGGTGTATACTTACTGTATATTATAATAAAATAACGGATGACTAAGTTACCACCACAACTTCTGCTAGTAAAATAAAATACAGGGTGTAAATTGACCAGTCCCGATAACTTCGTGGGCTTATAATAGTGCCTGAGGCATACCCATTCCTTATAGTAATTTGCTTTTAATCCAAAGTTTTAAAAAAAATTAAATTTTCAACACGCATATTAAACAACGACTACAAGTACACGAGACGCGTGGCCTTGACCTTACCGGCTGCGCCGCGTGAGGTCAATGGCCCGCACGCATACTCACATTGAGTATTAAATCAAAATTAGCAAATTTTAATAATTTAATGAAAAATGTTGTTTTAAATAGTTTATCATTGCAAAATATACTAATAAATAGTTAAAAAAAAAATATATATATATATATATATATATATATATATATATATATATATATATATATATATATATATATATATATATATATATATATATATATATATATATATATATATATATATATATATATATATATATATATATATATATATATATATATATATATATATATATATATATATATATATATATATATATATATAAATATAAAATATAAAAAAATATATATATATATATATATTTTTTTTTTGTAATTTTTTTTCAAAAAAAATTACATTTCTGGAACGAGAAAAGGTAGTATAATAAAATCCCAAAGTTATCGGGACTGGTCAATTTACACCCTGTATATTAAAACCATGTAATATAAGCTTGAACAGTAATCTGTAAGGTAATTTGTAATGCACAAAAACCAACTTATACTACGATTTTTAATTGTAGTCAGTAAAATGACAGGTGCAACTGTCACTGATACAAGAAAGCTTACGAAAGTTTCATATAACAGTGACAGTTGCACCTGTCATTTTACTGACTACAATTAAAAATCGTACTTTAGAAAAGTTTCTTTTTGCAGATACAGTATCGGAATTTATGACCACTATCCCGACGACGAATGTCCGTATTGTTAATGAATTAGAATTTAATAACTATATACAGTGTAAATTTTACTACCATGGCTCTAACGGCCGCAGAACGCGCAAAAAGATATAGAGAAAAGTTAAAAGAAAATCCAGAAAAATATGAAATACAAAGACAAAAGCAACTGAAAAGACTGAAAGGAAGGCAGAAAAAAGTAACAGAACTATCCGAAGAAGAAAAACTGAAACAGCGAAAAATATGGAGAGAGCAAAAACGTAAACAAAAAGAAAATAAGAAAAGTAAACCAAAGACTACACCCAAAAAAGTGCAAAAAAATGAACATACAAAAGAACGCTCATTAAAAATCAGATACACAAAGGTGTGTAAGAATTACAAGAAAGCTTTAAACAGTATTAAGACGTTGAAACTAAGACTGGATAGTTTAAGAAAAAGATTTCATCGAGCTCAGCAGAACCACGGTAAAGAAATTGAAATGTTAAAAAACGAATACGATAAAGTCAAAGTTCGCAACGAATGTATGGAAATTTCACTACGTAAAACATACGACAACTGCAACAAATACTCTGAAAAGAGATTACTGAAACAAGTTGTAATGAATCAACGCTCAGACGCTAATAAAAAAGTTTTAGGTCTAAAAGGTCCCATAAGAGTAGCTGTGAAGGAAAATCTAGAAAACAAGAAATCGAGAGAAGAAATAGAAAAGTTTTTTAATAGAGAAGATGTCACCAGATGCACCTCAGGAAAACGAGAATTCAGGACAAAAGAAAAAAAAAGATGCCAAATTAGATACACAGTAGACACCCTGTTTAATTTATACACAGTCTATAAAAATGAAGGAGGAAAATACAGTTTCACCACTTTTTTCAGGTATAAGCCATTTTATATTATATCGCCCTCAGCAAATAATAGGGATACATGCATGTGTATGAAGCATAGTAACATGAACTTTCTGTTTTTCGCTTTAAAATCCAAAAGTGTTATTTCACAAAAGAACTTAGATGAAGTTATAAGGTCAATTACTTGTGATATAAATTCAAATGAGTGTATGTTTAACAAATGTGATACGTGTAAATTTGCTGCTGTTGAATATGATCAAGATAAAATAGATTGCGAGATATCGTGGTTTAAATGGATCAGAGTTAACAGTGAGTATGAAAAATCTGGCACAAAATACATTACAAAGAAAACAACAAAACAAAAAAGTAGTGGAACTGTGCAGCAATTAATAATCGAATTTGACGACGCACTTAGGTTGTTTAAAACCCATGTTTTCGTATGGAAACATCAGCAACAACAATATCGTTCATGCATCAATACCATCAAACATGACGAAATCGTTATATTATGTGATTTTTCAGAAAATTACGGTTGTAAATTTGCACAGGAGGTCCAGGCTGTTCACTTTGGGGCTTCTAAAAATGCAATAACCCTACATACTGGAGTCATTTACTTTAAAGATAAAGCTCAATCATTTGTTACCATATGTGATAATAACTGTCATCAACCTCAAGCCATCTGGGCACATTTAATGCATGTCATACAATTTTGTAAAGAGCTAACAGATTTTCGTGTTATTCACTTCTTTTCCGATGGCCCTAGCAGTCAATACCGCCAGAAAAAGAATTTTTATTTGCTTAATCTGTTTACACAAAAATTAGATCTTTTTTACACAACTTGGTCATTTTCCGAAGCCGGGCACGGAAAAAGCGTTGCGGATGGCATAGGAGGCGCCGTAAAAAGGCAATTAGATAAAAAAGTTGCATTTGGGTTAGATGTTACTAACGGGTTAGATGCACATAATATTATTCAAAAAAGTATGAAGTCGGTGAAAAGTTTTTATGTAACTAATAATGATATAGAAAAAATGATCAAACTGATCCCGGATAAAGTTTTACCAGTTCCTGGAACACTACAAGTGCATCAAATTATATCTCAGCACCAAAACCAAATACGATATAGGGAAATAAGTTGTTTTTGCGGTGACTTTAAAGGTTTGTGCAGCTGTTATTCTATTAAAAATCACACGTTGTTCAATGATCAGAATAAAACAAAAGACGGGATAGATGAAGAAAGAGTAGACGAAGAAGCTACAAAAATATTATGCCACGACAGAGAAGTTAATATAGATAACGGAGAAAATGAAATGGAAATGGACGAATATGAAGAAGGTGGAGAAACAAACGTTAATAAAAGTTTTTGTGATGCACCAGATTCCTCTTTGATTGTATTTGAACAAGAACCAATAAGTAATTCAATTACAGAACAAATAATGGACTTAGACACTGATGATACTCCTTCTATGTTATTCCCTCTGGACGACTTTGTTTTACAGCCTTTCGAAAGTGACATAATTATTGAAAGTGATACTGTAAACTCTGATCTCCAATATATGTTACCGAGTACATCAAAAAATATTCGTTGTAATATTAGTAATTTAGGTCATGAAATACCATCAAAAACCATAATATTATCTCAATCTGAACAGAATAAAAACCGACTCGATAAACATACATTATTAGCAAAACCTTCTGCGATTGTAAAAAAAACAAAATATTCTACACGAAACAAAAATAAAGCTATCAGAACGGTTGTTAAACGACAGATAGATTGTAATATGTGCAAGAAGAAGTTTCCTGTACATGCTCCTATGGCCAAGTGCATGGCTTGTAAAGAGTTGAATTGTATGGCATGTAGTAATAATGAGGAACATTTTGATTATATTTGTTTAAAATGTTTCGGTGCCTAATTTAAATGTATTTCGACATTTTCTATTTTGATGACATTTAACATTGTGATACTTAGATTTAAATTCCTTACTTATTACGTTACTTATTACGAATATTTAAAAATATTTTTGATATAATTATTTATCTAAGAATATATTTGATAAGTTATTACATTTGATAAAATGTGTCAGTGCCTAAATTTGATTTAATTTAACATTGTGATACTTAGATTTAAATTACTAAGGTACTTTTTACTTGCGTACGTAAAGTGTGCGATAAGGAAAAATGGGTTTGAGTAAGTTGTCTAGTTATTATAAAGTATATTGTTTTATATTTTGAACCAAATACAGCTTAACTTCATTTAAAATGTTTTGTGTTCGTGTATTGAAGGGTACATTTTTCATTTTGATAAAAAATAATTGTTCAGCTTTGAAATATTATACACTCAGCCTTATTGTTTCCTAATAGTCACGCTATGTTCCACCATCGTTACCGTCCAGTCATGTTTGTCTGATTAATTTAGATTTAATGAAAACATATTAATGTTAGAAGAATTTTATAATACTTTATAGTTATATGTGATACTATCCTAAGAGTAAATGTTGTTAATTTCGTTTTATTTTGGATACAAAAACAATTGTTAATAATGTATGATGGTCAAATAGTGACGATAAGGATCATTCATGATGAATAACTTTTGAACTATAGTAAATATTTTTTGTTAAGTTTTGTCTTTCCATTGTTTATTTTCATAAATCTTCAAAAAAAACTTTTGTTTTGAATAATACCTTTTTTATTTGTTAATTTGCATTACGTATAAAAGTGACGAATTGGAGCAATCCAAGTTGCTAGCATTACTTAAAAACTTAAGTTTGTCAGGATTTTTGAATATATAGACATCAAATATATGTTTTTAACATAATAGTATATATTTCCTATGATATTAACTAAAATTGGGTAAAATAAAAAGTATACAATAAAATGGAACTCCTACTTCGTCACGGACAAACTTTTTGAAAAAAGCCCTGCTGCTAATAAGCAATTTTTCAAGAATAGGCGCACTTACCTGAAGACTCTCGCTTTTGATTACATAAAACCGCACCTAAAAAGTACTGGAGAAAAAAAAAACGCCCAACGCCTTATAGCTTCTCTTAATTTCAAATCTGAAAGGTGTTTTGTCTACTCGAGGTCCAAAGATCGCAAATTACGTACGCAATGTGAGACGTGCAAAACTTTCATTTGTACTGTTCACCAGAACAAAATATGCCAAAATTGTTTCATAGTACCTAATTAATTCGATTTAATTATGTTCAGAAAGACTGAGATTATTGTTAAAAAGTCTATGGAAGTTGATTTAATAATATAAACTTTAATATATTTAAAAAAATGTGTTATTATTGTTGGGGTGCGCTAGTACCCCAGGGTACCGTTAGATAAAGTTTAAGATGGGTACGGTTCTAGGGCTAGGGTCACATGAGTATAATTGTCAATGAAATATTTGCGTTTCCTAGCTGTTAGGGTGTGTAATAAATATCAAATTAACATGTTTTATTCTAAATGGTAAAATAATGCAATCGTGAAAAAACATAGGTCTTATACTTAATATTATTTGTAATAATATTATTTAATTTGTAGGTAACAACCCTAGGGACGAACTCTATCATACGAGTACTCGTACCTATTGTGCTCGTACCACCGACCATGTATAATTTTTTCAAGATAGTATTATATTCAAAATTCATATTGCTTTTGTACACAAAAATATTAATATTAAATTGAGATAATTTGATTTCTATAGTACATCTAATTAAAGTATTCCATTAACACATAGGCTATTTTTAACCGACTTCCAAAAAGGAGGAGGTTATATGTTCGGCTGTGGATATTTTTTTTATTTGTGTATGTTCAACGATTACTCCGCCGTTTGTGAACCGATTTTCAAAATTTTTCCTTTGTTGTATAGGGTTTAACCCCAATTTGGTACCATGTTCACAAAAATGGTGACCTGATGATGGGATCCATGAGTAATCGAGGGAACTTCTCAAAATTTATATGGCAACATATAGTGATTTTGGTTTCATGTGAAGGATCCTGGGCATATGCTACCAAAAAGTAAGATTTTGCACCAAGGCATGCTATGGTTCCGAAGATACAAAGAGAACTCCGGATTCCTTATAGATACAAGTTTGGGACTTTTGGCGATGTTTTAAGAACTGAAAGCATATGCTACTATGCAAATTACATTCATCATCATCATATATATATATATATATATATATATATATATATATATATATATATATATATATATATATATATATATATATATATATATATATATATATAGTCAATAAGTAATCAATAACGACGTATTATAGTAGCAATTTCATGACAGTTGAGTGCGTATTAGATCAACGGGTCTGTAATGCATAGTGGATTTTGAGACATAGCATAAAACTGCCTGAATATAGTAGTTGTGATAGTTTCTTACCTAAATCCTATATATGTATCTACAACTGACAGCTTATATGTTTACCGGTAAATAACTAAAAAAAGTGAAATTATTATTTTTAACAAAAAATTAAAACCGACCACTCGGTTTTAATTTTTAATTCCAAGGTAAAAACAATAATAATAATATGAACTAAAAAGTATTACATAATTCTTAGTGTTTAATAGTGCCTCTTTCAGAATTCATCTAAATCTCAACTATTTCTGTAGTATAACTATAGTCTCCATTACTTTGAAGTCGGTACCAGTCCCAAAAGTTTCATACATTCTGATATTGACTGATTAACTCACGATTAAATTAGCTGGTACCGACTTCACAATAATGAAGGCTATAGTTAATATTCTACAAAATTCTGAAAGAGGCACTATTAAACAGTAAGAATTATTTAATACTTTTTAGTTCATATTATTATTATTGTTTTTACCTTGGAATTAAAAATTAAAACCGACTTAAGTCGGTTTTGATTTTTTGTTAAAAATAATAATTATTACAAAATGTGAGGCGGTCTGAGGTATTCAACGAAATTTACGTGAGGAAAGCTGCTAGAAAGTAGCAAGAGTAGCTTATTTCAATAGCACATAGTTCAGCCACCTAACCTGCGAGATTCGTTTCAAACCAATTCTGATTGTTTCAAAGCGCATTCGTTTGCCACAATCAAAATTTTTACATATACGCATACGCAAGCAAAAATTAATATCAGCAAACAGGTACAGATGTACCAACAATTTGACTCTAACTGCGCCTAATTTTATCAATTTTTTTGCGGTATACTATGTTCGGGCGAGACGGGGATTACGAATTATTACAAAATTGAAACATTTTGACATTTTTGAATGCGTTTGGCGAGTGCGGGGGCCGGGGTGTGAAGTGCGCGGGTGAAAACTATCAGTATCACTATCAGCGTAGCGCGCGGATAAAACATTATTATTTTGCTTTTGAGAAATAGATAATACACAATTTGAAAAAATCAGAAGTTTATCCAGGTCTGTACCTATGTCTATCTAAAGGCTGTATCTCAGACAGCCTGAAGACAGACATACAGACAGACAGACATCGAAGTCCCAGTAATAGGGTCCCGTTTTACCCTCTGGGTACGGAACCCTAAAAACGGTAGGACAGAACTACGCAGAGTTCTGTCTCACACTCGCACTCGTCCGGTTCTTTCATACTGTTTATATTTTTGTATCTAATTTTTAAAGCAATTGGTTAAAAGGACTCAAAATGAAAATATACATTTCTTACTTCTTTATGATGTTGAATATATAAACGCCTTTAATTAAAAATATCTTTTTCGTAGCGTTTGGAGCTTGCAAAAATAAAAATTATTAAAATCTCGAAATATCGTGGATGAATCTGACACAAATTTATTCCATGGCTTTATTTAATAGACCTGAGCCCAATTATTGTGATTTCAGAAACTCTAATTTTTTTTTAGATAGTGTTTTAAATAATTGGCAATATTTCGGGTTCCAATGGGCTAAAATGGTTCAAATTAGGTATCTACAATCCGAAGACTAATCTCGATATGATGCTATTGTTATTTTTAAGTTAAGTTTTTGCTGGCTAGTTTTATACAAATTTTAAAAAATCGACCACTAAATTTTGATTTTTTCAAAAACCTATCATCAGAAATGACACAAAATTTAAAAATAACCTAATAAGACATCACTCCATCCATGTGCAAAAATTCAGAAACTTTAGAATTTTTGAAACTTAACACCTCAAAACAAGCTAGTCCCGCAGGTCTATAATAGGTAGATAAAGTAGGGTGCCGTGACAAAATATTGACTTGTAAGTGCGCCGCAGGCTGAAAAAGCTTGGGAACCCCTGGTATAGCCTAAGTAAAGGAAATAATGTAGCATTCCAACGGTGACAAATATCAAATAGTACGGGAGCCCTAGAACAATTTTTTTTATTACTATCAAGTTAATTTTTGCGAGTAGCTTCATTTTGATAAGACAAACAACATTTTTATTTGCGAAAAATCTTGAAAGTGGTAGCTAACAGAGATAGAAAGGATTTCATACTTTAATTTGATGGTCCTAAAATATGAATTGTTCTGTTTATAGGACAATGTGACACTTAAATTATATAATTATTAAACTAAAATTATATAACTATGAACCTATACAAAAAATCAGCTGGTTAGGGTTCCGTTTTAGGGTTCTGTAATCAACGAAACTTGGTTGACTTGTTATTTTCTATATTTATTTTCCGCGTTCTAATCTATGAACTTCGACAAAACGTGCACACTATGTACTGTATACTTCACTCACATGTTAGCCTCTGCTCTAGTGCTCTCCCTTTGTAAACAATCAGCTGGCATTTCATAAAGAGGTCACAAGACACACGTGACTAATAATAATTATTAAACATTATTATTATTTACACATGAAACAAACGCATATTAACCGTTACTTTATGTTACAAAATACGCAAACGAAAATATTATCAAGTAAAATCATCTTAAGTTGAGCCAAGCTGCTTACTACATCGCACACTCTCTAACTCAGTGGGCGATAACGCCCCCTTGTGGGCACTAAAGATCTAAAGGGGGTGTGAGACCTAGAAAAAAATGGGGGCGTTGTGTAGAGGCATGGGGGTGATTTATTTCATCTGGATGCATTTAAAATTAAATAATAATAATAAGCTTTAGCGCCCCCATTATCCCCGCTTGATGTGTAGGGGAGGTACCAAAAAAAGTGAAGGTTCTTATTCACTTTTTACCGATTTACTTTTGTATTTTGTCTAGTGATTTTGGTGATAATAGAACCCGGTAGCATAGCTTAGAGATTGTAAAACGTATTTCTATTATAGCTTATCGAATAATTGAGGATACAACTTGCAAGAAATTGAGATGTGTAAAGTTGTAAACTATCTTTGATATAATTAGTAAAGTAATGTTCATCATCATATCAGCCTGTATTCGTCCACTGCTGGACATAGGCCTCTCTCTGTTGGATGCGAGTAGCAGGAGATCGGTCATCTTGGCGTTCATTGAGAGAAAGTAATGTTAATATAATATAATTAGTAAAGTAATGTTAATATTTTTGCTGACTTGTATTATCTTTTTACATACATGTGGAGGCTTGTAATTAGCTATTTGCTTATCTAAATTATTGTATTACCTATTTAAGTTATTAGTCTGTAAGCCTTCTGAATATAAAATAAATAAATAAATAAATAAATAAATAAATATAATATAATTAGTAAAGTAATGGTTAATACGTCAATTTTAGCGCAT
This sequence comes from Polyommatus iphigenia, assembly GCA_963422495.1. NCBI lineage: Eukaryota > Metazoa > Arthropoda > Insecta > Lepidoptera > Lycaenidae > Polyommatus > Polyommatus iphigenia. The sequence continues at coordinate 8,755,715 of OY730184.1, forward strand.
TGTTGTTATTAATACAACTATAGGTCTACCACTTACCAGTATCTGATGGCAAATTTGGATGGCAAATTTTCAAAAAATATCCAGTGATCATTGGACAAATTTTTATATTTGCATGTTTCACACACAGAATCAGCCGCTTTAAGGAAAAAACCGGCCAAGTGCGTGTCGGGCCACGCGCAATATAGGGTTCCGTAGTGCCGTTGGTATTTGATAAAATTTTTTTGTATGTTCTAACATCATCTCAGTTACGTTCAAAAGATTTTGAACGAAAAGTTCCTTTGTACTTTTACGAATACATTTTTTTTAGTTGATCGACTATTACTCAATATTAAGTCTTCTTAGCCGTGGTAGTTTTCCTTTAGTTGAATTCAGCGTATTTTATATGGTGCTCCCAGACAGAAGTTATACATATAACGTTATAAAACATTGTGTAACACGATAACATTTTAACCCATCGGTCGTGGCAAAACGAGACACAATAGCTTTTTCATTGTTATCGCGGCCGGATGTGGCCGCTTGGGGCTTCATGAATTATAACATCGTGTAACATACGCTACAACATGTCAAAAAGTAAACGTGTATTTTGTTATAAATTGTTACAAAATGTTATATAACGTTATATAACGTCTATCTGGGAGCACCCTTACACTCGTGAATTTTTTCACACTTCCAGAAGCAACCGTTTAGCTGGTAGAAGAGGGGGGGGGGGCTCTAAACGATTTTTTAAGACACTTTAAAACTTCATATTTCACAAAATATGGATTCCTGAATCGGAAGATGATGTTTGATTACTCATTTAATTTTTTTAAGGATTTTACCATTTTGTCGGTATCATTAAGATGTGCATTCATGCCGAATTACAGCTTTGTAGGTCTTATAGTCTCAAAGCAAAACCGCGAACAGACAGACGGTCGGACAGACTGAAAGTATAAGGGTTCCTTGTTAACTACGGAACCCTAAAAACATATAATATTATACCTACGCAGTACGCCCTTTTTAACCGCCTTCCAAGAAAGGAGGTTATAATCTATACTAATATTATAAATGCGAAAGTATCTCTGTCTTTCTGTCTGTCTCGCTTTCACGCCAAAACTACTGAACCGATTGAAATGAAATTTTGTACACAGATTGTCTAAAGCCTGAGAAAAGACATAGGCTACTTCTTAACTGGAAAAGGGGGTTGTAAGGGGGTGTTTATACGTAAATTTGTTTTAAGCTAGTTCCAAAAATTAATAACAGATGGCGCTAGGAGTCGCTTAGATCGCGCTAGCGCTTACTTAAACGTCTTTCTATAAGAGGTGGTACAATCTTAAGTCAGGTTTTTCGATTCTTTCGATTCACTCACTACTCAGTACCGTACTTTATCTATGCAGCGCCGTAACCCTAAACGGTAAACCTATATCAATGATGAATAGTTTATGGGTAAAGTTGTGTAATGGGGGGGGCTAAATAAGCTTTAAAATTTGGCATAAATAATGTTCAATTTAAAAAAAAATTAAGTGCACACTGTAGCTTTTAAATTTGACACCAATTTTGTGGACACCGCGCGCTATAAACTGAAGTCCACGCGGACGAAGTTACGGGCAACAGCTAGTATTATTAATATGTTACACGTGTTTTTTATTTAAAATTAATGCTTCTAATGGCACAAGGTAAATGAATGTTGTGAAATTACACATTATTCTACATAATAGGCCATAAGTACTTTACCGATTAAAGTGATTAAAAATACTTTCTATTTATCACTAAACTATGTTTATTTTTTGCGTTTACAAGTGATGATAAAATATTATAAATAACATCAATGTCGTCATTTGTAGTTCATTTACTTATTTATATTATCTCAGTTGCAGTCACCAACTACATTATACTTAGCTGGGGCACTGCTGCGCGGCCGTGCCCCAGTTATGACAAAATTTTAGATTTTGTAAACCGTATTAATTAAAAAGTTGCTGTTGTAATTTAACAAACGATTTCTAATAACATGCGTTAGTGATATTGTCCCTTATCTAACTACTGCAAAGTCAAAGTCTGGTTTAAGAGCAAGGCCTAACAAGCCAAGTCAGTTTAAGTACTTATATCTTTCCTATGACGCTTAAATATCTGTTTATTAATTTTCCTTTGGTATATTATATATTTGCGAGTATACTTACAGTTTATTTATGTAATAATTTTAATTACATATGTTATAAATTATAATAGACACGAATTGAATAGTTCTGGTTTGAGTCTAGAGGTGCATAATTATTTTTGTGAATAGTTAACATATCCATTAAAAAATACTTTATTCAATATGCATAATAAACTAATCTGACACATCGTTTATGAATAAATATTAGTTACAATTAATTAAGTACTAAATAGCACATAAATTAAGGCAAACAAGAGAACCTGCTGCGCGTGTTGCAACGGTAACGAGCAGTCTTAGAGTTCGTTAGATCTAAATATAGTTGTTAGGGTTCCGTACCCAAAGGGTAAAAAAACCTATTACTAAGACTTCGTTCTCTGTCCGTCTGTCTGTCTGTCTCCGGTATGTACTTAAATACATAAAGATGACCCAAGCATACGTATTTTGCATGTTTTTAGGGTTCGGTACCCAAAGGGTAAAAACGGGAATCTAGATTACTAAGACATCGTTGTCTGTCCGTCTGTCTGTGCGTCTGTCTGTCCGGCTTCTGTCTGGGAGAGGGGGGCTAGATTTAACAGGGTTAAGTATTAACAAGCCTATAACTACCAAATTAAATGACGATACGGTAAGACGTTCAATGTCATAAGTTCGGGCGACGTCGGCGAACGATTTGGTACAAGTGTGTTGCCCATCGGCCATCGCGTTGTGAAGTTATTGTACGTCGGTGCAAAAATACAGGTAAGCGGACATTTTTACGTCTCGAATTTTTTGATTCATGCTTTAATTATTTGGTTTTGCGATTGCAGATATTTATATAATTAACGGTTGTTTAGTTGTTAATTACATTTCCGTGTTGTTTTATTAAATATACCTTTAGTTTTTTTTTTAATAATTAGTTATATCCAAAAAAGGTCCTCGGGGGCTAGTTTTAACAAAATGAACGGGGTAAGTATTAACCGGTATTACAAGCAAGTTGGAGCTGCCACATCTGCCGAAAGAGGTACGTCGATCACTCTAGCGACACTCCGGCAACACCATATCCACCGATGTTCATAATATATCCGAGGATCAGATTCAATTTTTGTTGCAAGTGGAATCCATAGGGGCTGGAAACAGCTCAGGTTGGATGACATAAAAGGAAATTCATGTTATTTGTAATTTGACAGAAGTTAATATTGTTTTTTAACATTTGTATGTGAAAAAATAAATAAATTACCATTTTAATATTGTTTTGTTTTTTACTTCCATGGTTTAATGAAAGTCTAACAAGTTTACTTAGCGTTAATACTTACCCCGTCACTGATAATATTTGCCCCCGAAACGGTGCAAGTTTTAACCGCTGACTTTGTTTAAAAAGATGCGTTTCCCTCCGAATCCAAGTAATTTAGATGAATTTTTAGCTTAGTATATGCAAGTCATATAAATTTCCGTTACTCGGGTATAAAAAAATAACATAAAGTTTTCAAATTAAGAAGATAAATGACAATATTCAAAATCTGTTAGAACATAGGTTCTCAACGTGGTCGATAACGCCCCCTTGTGGGCGTTTGAGACTTTCGGGGGGGCAGTAGAAGACCCAGAGAAAATTAGGGGGCATTGAGATGGCGCAGATGGGGCGTGGGTAGATTAAAAAATATAGTCTAAAAATGCAAAAAAAATACACGCTAATCACGTACTAAAGTAAAATAAAAATTAATATCGTTTAATTTTTGTTATTGTAGGTATTGTAATCATTTTTATCACGTGTGCACGTATTATATATGCAAAATATTGCTCAATATAACTAAGCATGCGTTTTAATTACTCCCATTGAAACATTCTTCTTTCATTCTTCATTTTAAACTCAGAAATAGGATAGGGGTCATATATCATATAGTCTTACGACTATAATAGAATATCTTACGTTTAAATATAATCGTGGCAATAGCTGTTTTAAATTCGCGACAGATGGTAAGTAAAATTAAGATGGGGGGCTCTAGAAAAAAACATATTCTCAAAGTGGGCGGTGAGCAAAATAAGGTTGAGAAACTATGTGTTAGAACTACATCAACCTCTCCCCTACATCAAACCGGATTGTTAAGTCTATTTTGCTCGAGATCAATAATAGCAACAGGTAGGCACGTGAAATTTGCACGAAACCTCAATCATTTATTTATTTATTTATTGTCTGTCCGTCCGTCTGACTGTCCGTCTATTGCTCAGAGACTTTACCTAGAGCCTACAAAACCGTAATTTGGCAAATGAATGCACATATTAATGATGCCGACAAAATGGTATATATTATATTGAATATAAAATCATAAAAAATGGTAAGTACCTAATTATACCTATCCTCTATACATCAAGCGGGAATGTTTTTTGTTTTTTCGCGTCCACCCCACCATGTGGGGTGTCGTAGAATAGGTTTTTGAAGTGAAAACTTCTTTAGCGGCGTTGAGCACTTTTGTGGGATGGGTAAAAACTATGAAACTCGCGTCAGATTTTCGTGTATATCCAAAAACCATAGAAAAAGCGTAAGACGGTTGGAGAGTAGTGTTTTGTGTCGAATTCGAACTCGAACTCGAACTCGAACTCGACTCGAACTCGAACTCGAACGAAATGTACAGTCGGGGAAATGAGTTGTTTAGCAGAAATGTACAGTCGGGGAAAATTGTGCTAAGCAGAAATGTACAGTCGGGGAAATGAGTCTCGAAGATCGCTCAGATAAAACTGAATTGCCGGCTGCAGTCTGCGACTATTTATACGGGCCGGATCGAATCTCAGAAAATTCCGGAACATCCCAGAGTAAACCCGATATGCGTAAACAAGTATGAGATATCTCTAGAAATTACTCGTAGGTACTTACTCCTAGCGCCATCTAGTATCGAGTAGGGGATTTATGTTGCCTGTGTTCCCTTGGTGAGTTCGCTGGTCCGACGCTAGATGGCACCACGTGTCCGTATCCGTAACAATATTAATAAACTGAAGTTAAATGTTAATATGTATATTAGTTAGAAAATACAACAATAATCAATAGGTACAATTTTACAGCTTTACTATTTTACATTTAAAAACAGACACAATATGTGCCTCTATCTCGATAAAATATAGATTATGGTCTTTATCTTTTTAATAATAACTACTTGTGAAGGTTACGAGTAATTTAAAACAATGTGATAATCGAAGTGACCCGGATCCAAAATATATCAACCTAGCAATTATTGATGTCGTGATCTCCATTATTATAAATATATTTTTTTATTTGATAACTTTTATCCACCTCCGCACGCGTAAACAAGTTATACCGACTCACAAGCTTCAACCTTAACCCTTAATTAGGCGCATTAAAAAAGTCACACAAGTAGTCGCATGGGGTAACCACTGACCCCAAATAAAAAATGAAAATTAAGTTGAAGAAATGAATAAAACGAAGTATAAATCATGCGAATTGTTAGAATGCTTTATTATAATTAATCTTAATAAGCAAAAACCTTCATTTGCCTCCATACAACTAAAAAAATCAATCAACTACTGTTCTGTCTCGAAATTTCATAAATATCACTATGATTGAGATCGAGATTTAAAAAATCTATTATTCACTTTGATAACCAGATTTTTTTGCAGCACTGAAGGAAGTAGGTCCTGAGTTAATACTAACAAACATATTTTCCTCATTTGTATGATTTGTTACGCACTTCTGTTCATCACCACCTCATCATCATCATCATCACCATGCGGTGGTCAGGGATTATTTTAGGCATCTCTGCGCTCTTAAATCTTGTCTACCGATTCATGCCCGTCACAAATCGGTGCATAGATTTAAGTTCGGAGGCTAGACTCGAAAAATATCTCTTTTATCTTCAGAAGCCTTCCAGCTGCCAGCATATATTACTATCTTGATCAATACTGACATTTTTAAAGAGCAATTATATAAAAAAAATGTTGTCAATGGAAAGATATACTCATATTTATATGCCATCCTAAATTATATCAAAAATAATTTAACAATTAAACATAATATTACAAAAATGGAAACTTGTCTTGTGACAAAAAAGTCACGTAAGTAGTCACATGGGGTCAGCGCTCAAGAGAGTAGCGACACATGCATCATCGTTAACTGACCGGCTACCACTTATTAGGATACCTCGATAGGAGTTAGGAGACTACCAAAAGCGACGTTGCATTCTTGGAATTCTAGCACTTTTTTTTTCCGGTTTGAAAGTGATTTGACCCCATGCGACCAATTAAGGGTTAAGCTTAGGGGTCTTGAAAGTCCTTTCTCAATGTATGCAAGAAAAAATAAATAAATACGTAAGCCTTTTTAGGGTTCCGTACCCAAAGGGTAAAAACGGGACCCTATTACTAAGACTTCGAAGTCTGTCTGTTTGTTTGTCTGTCTGTCTCCAGACTGTAACTCAAGAACGGTAATAGCTAGAGAGTTGGATTTTTTGTAGATTATGTATTTCTAATGCCGCTATTTAACAGCAAATACTAAAAACAAAATAAATTAAATATTTGAGGCATGGACGTATAAAAAAAGGCGGACGGAGTCCCACCATACACAAAACTGTGTCGTTCAAAGTCGGCCAGCTGGCTGTATGTACTCGGTCCGCACGCACACATTCTTGCGCTAGTCCATACCATTTGACAGGCGTCAGAATGTGTGCGTGGCCGACTCTGAAGAAAAGTGAAGACACAGTTTTGTATATGACAAGACTCCGTCCGCCTTTTTTTCTACGTTCATGATTTGAGGGGAGCTCCCATCAATGATGACAACAGATTGGCACCTGTAGCCGTAGCACGGCGACCAGCGGAAATGCGAAAGTATAGACAAACCGTGGAGATAAACTTAAGGTGCCATTCCGATCTTTACCATGGCTAATCGTGACCGATAAACATTTAATTAAAATGCCACTTTATGACAGACTATAGTAATATGTCATAAAGTAGGATATTATTTGAATTTTAGGACTATAATCTGTCATAAAGTGGCATTTTAATTGAGTTTTTCGGAACGAAAAAAGATCGGAACGGCACCTTAAGTTTATCTCCACGGTTTGTCTATACTTTCGCATTTCCGCTGGTCGCCGTGCTACGGCTACTGAAATGTCCAGAAAATACTCAGCTGTATTTATACTTTAATAATTAATAATAAAATTGAAATAAAATTAATAATTAAAGGGGGCTCCCATACAAAAATCACATTTATTTACTATTTTTGCTCTATAATGGTACGGAACCCTTCGTGCGCGAGTCCAACACGCACTTGGACGATTTTTTAAGTGTACGAAACTGTTTTGCATCTGTTCTTCTATCATTTCTATGATCCCTGCTGGGCCTAGCATTTACCCGCGCATCGGGTTGCTAACTGTTTTTACAAGAAATAAGGTACCTTTATCAGATCTGTGAAGTATTAAAACAGTATTTTATTTATTTATTATTTTAAATAAGTGCAGTTTTAGAGCTTCTCGCATAACAAACAAAAAATTAAAAAAAAAAGACGGGTTGCACTCCGGGAGTGCCGGCAGAAGTGAAAACTTGATTATTAACGTTGTGCATTATTTTTTTTAACCCATTTTTTATGAAAATCGATTAAAAAAAATAAAAAAATAATAATAAAAAATAAAAAATAATAATTTATAATAATAAAAAAAATAAAAAAAATAATAATAAAAAATTAATAAAAATAATAAAAAAAATAAAAAATAAAAACGATCGTTTTAATTACTTAATCGAAACCCTTACGATCGATTAAATTTTTACCCGACTGCCAGGAGGGTTATGTGTTTAGCGCATATCTTCTATGTATGTAATATTCTTTATTACCTCGTATCTTCAGAACGGCTAAACGGATTATCACATTTGAGGTATCGTTAGATTTGTCTTAATAGCCCGAGTGTTCTTAGATAGGTGACATTAAGAAAAAACCAAAATGGCGGATGTTTGACGCCATATCGTGAGGTAAACAAAAATAAAAATTTACCCAGCATATCGAGTGGGGTATCAAAATAAAGAATTTTAAACACTGATTCTAAATATGTATATAACTTGCAGTTTTAATATTAAATCGAACGATAAATCTACACTTATAGTACAAAGAGGAAAGATTTGATTTTTTGTTTGTTGGGCTCGGAAACTACTGGACCGATTTGAAAAATTCTTTTACCATTGGAATTCTACATTATTTTTGCTGAACATAGGCTGAATTTTATTTTGGAAAAAATAAGGTTCCGTAAGATATTCGGGTTCTTCGGACGCAAGGTGTAAAAAATCAACCAGAAAAGTTACTTATTTTACGTACGCTGCCTAAACTATAAAAGATAGAACCATAAAATTCTAAGTTATTGTAGAACTTACAAATATCTACAAAAAAATCCGCGACACACTATACCTATCTATGTTGAGTGAGGCACAATAACCATTTTTGGACTACATTTAAACGCGTTTATTTTACTCATTCTTTTAATCCTTATCAAAATAAATTATTCCATTACTAAGTACAGTTTATGTAGATAATATAAAGACCAATCTTTGAATGAATAAAATTGGACATTTGATTTTGAAATTATGGCAAAATTAAAATATTACGATAGTTGGCGTCACAAGGCGGGTGCGCGTGCGGGAGGAAGACAATCTGTGCAGGGTGCAGCCTGTATTTTCGATCAGCATGAGAATCTGACGCGAGTTTCACAGTTTTTACCCATCCCACAATAGTGCTCAACGCCGCTAAAGAAGTTTTCACTTCAAAAAAACTGAGCGCGTGTTTAATAAAGTGATCGCATTTTAATGCTGAAAGCTGTATTTTGTATGCTTTATTTTTCTTCAACAGTAAAAAGTATAATTTAGTGAAAACCCGTATAATACCGTAATAAAACAGTATTATAATTTATACTGTTTTTCTATAATTGACAAGTGACAACCCTACGCGCGGGAAGGGTACATATTCATTCAATAACTCCACAGTTGAGAAACGTTCGTAACAAGCGAGTTATCTTCGATCTTGATATTTTTATACGTACTCATTAAGCTTGCACAATTTTTCAAAGTTTTATAGCTTTTGCATGTAAATGTACTGTCACGAACAGATACTTCAAGGCCCGAGCGAGGCCAATTACGCGGTCAAGAAGTTTGATGTAACCGCAGCTTATACACAGCTTCAATGCAACGAACTTTAGCTTAAAAATATTAAGATGAACTTAATAATTATACTCAAAACTACTCTATAAAAAATAATATATAGCTAACCGACTTCAAAAAAGGAGGAGGTTTCTTAGTTAATTCTGTATTTATGCCTCTTTATGTTTATTCGCGGATAACTTTGTCGTTTATGAACCGAGTTTGATGATTATTTTTTTGTTGGAAAGAAGCCATTTTAAAGTTCCCTTGATGAAAGAATACTGTTTAAAGTCGGATTTTTTTGTTAAAAATATTACAAAACCTCTTTAAACATATATTTTTCGCTGAATTATGAGAAGGTGTGTGAGATGTTTATTTGTGTATTTATGCATAAGAGCGCCTCCGTGGTCTCTTGACTCGGAGGTCGTGGGTTCGATTCCCACGTTGGAAACATGTTATTTCCAAGTTTGGTTAGGACAATGCAGGCTGATCCCCTGATTGTCTGACAAGTAAGATGATCCATGCGTCGGATGAGCATGTAAAAAGTCGATCCTGCGCCTGATCTCTCACCAGTCGTGTCGGTCTTCCGTCCCCCAGTAACCCAGTGGTTATGAGAGTAAAAGGAATAGAGAGTGCTCTTGTGTACTGCGCACACCCTTGGGCTTAAATTACTACGCGTGCGTAACTGGCGGTTTCAATGAAACCGGCCACCGTCACCGAAACCGGTGTGGGAGTTATTATATATAGATAAAACATACTGCACGGATGCTGCCAAAAGGTGCTAAATGATATGGTCATGCTGCTAATGTAAAGAGTACCTACATACTGTCTACGCTTAACTTCGATATACAACAGAAAAATGAAGGATATGAAATTTAGCACTCAAAACATAATATACTGCCAATGACCCGGTGAACTCCTGTAAACCTTCCCTGGACTTCCACGAATATTTCAAGAGCAAATTAGCCAAATCGGTTCAGCCATTCTAGATTTAGTAGGGTGTAACGAAACTAAGTGATAATACTTGAAGGGTGTGTACTGTGTATGGGTCCCCTATATAAAGTTCGCTGTGAAAGTATCAGCGCTGAAAGAGTAACTTTTTTTTACTTTTGTATGTGAAAAGTCATGACGCTCGGGCTGTTTCCTATACAAATGGCAAAAAAATTGCTCTTTCAGCGCTGCTACTTTCACAGTGAACTCTATATAGGGGATAAGGGGACACATACACACCCTAAAGTATTATCACTTAGTTTTGTTACACCCTGTAGATTATAATTTTATACCCTATTTTTGAAGTGAAAAATTCTCGTGCTGATCGAAAAACCTTGGAAAAACCGTAAGACGGTTGGAGAGTAGTGTTTTGTGTCGAACTCGAACTCGAACTCGAACTCGAACTCGAACTCGAAATCGAACTCGAACTCGAACTCGAATTGATTGTAAGGGTTTCGATTCATTAAAAAAATCGATTTTTTAAAAATCGATTTTCATAAAAAATGGGTTAAAAATTTAATCGATTGTAAGGGTTTCGATTAATTAAAAAAATCGTTTTTTTTAATAACCGATTTTCATAAAAAATGGGTAAAAAAAATGCACAACGTTAATAATCAAGTTTTCACTTCTGCCGGCACTCCCGGAGTGCAACCCGTCTTTTTTTTTAAATAGACACTAGGCTATTAGTTGCGTGTGTACGGTGAATTATACGGTTATTAATGAACCAAAGATTTCCTTTGGTAGGATTGGTCCTTATGGTCCAAGGATGGATTTAAGATGTGGAGCCACCGCGATTTTTGATGTTAGTTTTTTTTTAATTTTAGCAGCTTCTGCTCTGGAGGAAAATAGAGTCTCAATCTGTATAGAGGCATTAATTATGGTACTATTCCAAGTCTGGTACCATATTCGGATGACTTAAGAATGCTAAGTTCATTTTAGGACTCATATTTGCACGATAAAGATGTTAAACAACGCAAAAAGAAGAAGAAGAAGAAGCATTATTTAAACGCGCTAATCTTAGTATGAGTCAGTAATTACTGGTCCGATTTGAAAAATTCTTTCAGTGTTAGATAGCCCATTTATTGAGGAAGGCTATAGGGTAAATTTTATTACGCTAAGACCAATATAAGTGAAGAAATAGAGGAAAATGTGAAAAAACGGAGGAAATTATTTGAAAGGGCTTATTTCACGATTTTTCTGTTATTTGGCACAGATAAAAAGTAGAAACGTGAAGAATTATAGGCTATTTATTGTGGACTAATTTGTTTGTGAAATATCTAATTTACGCGGGCGAAGCAGCACGGAACGTCTAGTAATATTATAAAGCTGTAGAGTTTGTTTTTTTGAACGCGCTAATCTCAGGAGCTACTCACCCGATTTAAAAGAATCTTTCAGTGTTTGATAGCCTATTTATCGAAAAAGGCTATAGCCAATATTTATCACGTTAAGACTAATAGGAGCAAAGATACAGAGGAATATGTGAAAATAAAGCTGAAGAGTTTGTTTGTTAGCTTGTTTGTTTGAACGCGCTAATCTCAAGAACTACTGGTCCGATTTGAAAAAATCTTTCAGTGTTTGATAGCCTATTTATCAAGGAAGGCTATAAGCTATATTTTATCACGCTAAGACCAATAAGAGCAAAGATACAGAGGAAAATGTAAAAAAACGGGGAAAATTATTTGAAAGGGCTAATATCTCACAGACTACTGGAGCAATTTTTATGTTATTTGACACGAATATATAGTAGACTACGTGAGATATGGATTATTAATTTGTGAAAAATATACGGTTTCCTTGAAATTTCAGATTCACGCGGACGAAGCCGCGCGGTACGTCTGGTAGACATTAATATGTTTATTGCTCCATTCATCACCATGTCTTTGGCATGCAGAATAATGCGGCTATCAGCCTCCTTATATTAATTAAGCCCAGTCAACAGCGTTTTCGTTGGTTGAAAATCATATATTCTAAATTTTTTATTTTATTTTTACTATATTTTTTCTAAATATTATTCAAAAACTGGCATTTAATCATTCGATTCAATCGAAAATGATACCAAACTCGCCTATATACCTAAATCCCACGCAGTTATTGACCTCATACCTTGTTAAAGCTAAACCCCCCCCCCCCCCTCCCCCACCTGCATGAAATATTCAGGTGGCTCCACATCGTAAACCCATCTTAGGGATATAAAGATCAATCCTACCAAAGGAAATCTTTGGTTCAGCAAAAGCCGTATTCCTCGTTTTTTTGTCTCGTACGCACACGACTATATCCTAACCCAAGCCCTAAAAAAAGATTTGGCCGGTGAGTTTAATTATTGCACCCTTTAAATTACGTAACGGAACAAAACCTCACGAGTACGAGTAAAAGCTCACTTTTGATAGCTTTTTGCAGCTATTTTTAACCGACTTCCAAAAAACGAGGAGGTTATATGTTCGGCTGTGGATATATTTTTATTTTTTATTTTTGTATGTTCAACGATTACTCCGCCGTTTGTGAACCGATTTTCGAAATTTTTGTTTTGTTGTAAGTATTAGGTTTCACTCCAATTTGGTACCATGTTCACAAAAGTGGTAACCTGATGATGGGATCCATGAGTAATCGAGGGAACTCCTCGAAATTTATATGGAAACATATGGTGATTTTGGTTTTATGAGAAGCATCCTAAGCATATGCTACCAAAACGCAAGATTTTGCACCGAGGTATACTATGGTTCCGAAGATACTAAGAGAACTCCGGATTCCTTATAGATACAAGTTTGGGAGTTTAGGCGCTGTTTTAAGAACTGAAAGTATATGCTACTATGCAAATTACATTCATCATGATCATCATCATCATTACCACGTCAGGGTCACCAATGTCACCAAATTCAACCTTATCTCCAGAGCATAAGGCACACATTTGACATTACTTCTGAGAAGTTAAAGTTGCTTCGATAATGTAACATTCTGTCTCACTTCGCCGAGATATTCTGGAAAACAACCTAATTGCAACCTTTTGCATTGCGTTTAGCGTTCATAGTACAATAACTGTCTGCGCTTCAATCTGCCAGGGCTGTCAAGCGAGCGGCGGCGCGGCGGCGCGGGCCGGGTACTATGTGCGCTGCGTGTGCGACAAGTCGAGCGAGTGCCAGCCTATTGAAACTAGTACGGTGACCGGCTACTTAGCACGTCACACCGCACACGTGTTCACTTCGATTTTTTTAAAATGTATTGTTTAAAATTATCTGCAGGCTGCAGCTGATATTATATTTTGTAAGTGTGACTGTAATAAGATACGTTACAGAATAATATACAGGTGTATTATTCTACGTATAGTAGGTACGCGATGGTTTACCTACTAGGTAACTAAAAAGAGTGAAATTATTATTTTTAACAAAAAATTGAAACCGACTTCCAAGGTAAAAACAATAATAACATCCTTAAAATATGAACTAAAAAGTATTAAATAATTATTCCTATCTAATGGTGCCTTTTTCCGAATTCGGCTAAAACTCAACTATTTCTGTACTCAATCTTCATAATTTTGAAGTCGGTGCCAGTTCCAAAAGCTTCAAATATTCTGTCAGAGAACTGAAGATTGAGCTGTATCTGGTACCAACTTCAAAATGATGAAGATTGAGTACAGAAATAGTTGAGTTTTAGCCGAATTCGGAAAAAGGCACCATTAGATAGGAATAATTATTTAATACTTTTTAGTTCATATTATAAGGATGTTATTATTGTTTTTACCTTGGAAGTCAGTTTCAATTTTTTTGTTAAAAATAATAATATTATTCCCTAGATTGTAAATACTTATATTTAAATGATCATAAAAGGGCTGATCTTAGGCTACATTCTGAACCGAATTCAAAGTCTAATCCGTGCTAGAAATAATTTAATATCAATTTAAAGTATATAGTCTTTTTTGACCGACTTCCAAAAAGAAGGAGGTAATTATACGTTCGGCTGTATGTTTTTTTTATGTATGTTCAACGATTACTCAGCCGTTTGTGGTCCGATTTTCAAAATTCTTTTTGTGTTGTATAGGGTTTGACTCGAATTTGGTACCATGTTCATAAAAGTGGTGACCTGATGATGGGATCCATGGACCATGAGTGTAATCGAGGGAACTCGTCGAAATTTATATGGAAACATATGGTGATTTTGGTTTTATTAGAAGTATACTAAGCATTTGCTACCAATAAGTAAGATTTTGCATCAAGGTATACCATGGCTCCTAAGGTGCTGAGAGAACTCCTAACTCCAGATACACGTTTGGAAGTTTTGGCGTTGTTTTAAGAACAGAAAGCATATTATGCTACCGTGCAATTTATATTCATCATCATCATCATCACTACCATTACACCATGGCATGCATCAGTACATTAAGGCTCTATTATAAGTACTTTAATACTTTTCATAATCTTTTAGATCGAGACGAGATCATATCTATCTGCAACTGACACTTATGTGTTTACCATATTAATATAAAGAATTAAAAAGAGTGAAATTATTATTTTTAACAAAAAATTTAAACCGACTTCCAAGGTTAAAACAATAAGATATTAACTAAAAAGTATTAAGTAAGTATTTCTCTTTAATAGTGCCTTTTCCAGAATTCGTTATAACCCCAACTATTTCTGTACATAAAGTCTTCATTACTTTGAAGTCGGTACCAGTCTCAAATATTTCAGACCCTGACGTTGATTGAAGTCATAATTTAATTAGCTGGTACCAACTTCAAAATAGTTAAGACTTTATGTACAGAAATAGTTGGGGTTTTGACGAATTCTGGAAATATATAGAGAAAGACTTATTTAATACTTTTTAGTTAATATCTTGTTGTTTTTACCTTGGAAGTCGGTTTAAATTTTTTGTTAAAAATAATAATGTCATTTGGATACGATAATATAAAATATGAATAATACTAAGAAAACATTATAACAAAAATAATAAAATTATCATAATACTTACAACACAGTTTACTTTGCCTACGTAGCTCAATACAAATATATTATGATAAAGGAATAATTTGGGACAACCAGGTCCCAAATAATATTATGTTAATCACGGTTAATTATAAACATACCCTGGTAGCGGTTTGTCACCATGTGTAATCATTTACCTGTAATTTTGGTATTTCACTATTACGTCTGGAAAAATACACTATTATTAAATTCCGTAAAAAAGACAAAGTAAATTGTTCATTGAACTTATGGCTTTATATGCATTATCTTTAATAGGTAGTAAAGTCTAGGATTGATTCTTTTTTTAAGGATTCCGTAGTTTTGTAATAGGTTATTGCCTATAGGTATCATTTTAGCTCTTCATCATTTAGATAATAATGTTATTGTTATATTTATTTAAACGTATGTTAATAATAATCATTCTAAATCATTATCTCTAATTGCATGCTCATTATGAACATAATATTTTTGTGACAGGCTGAATACAACGCTTTTATAAATATGTGTGTGCAATTAGTAGGCAAATAATTTTATTAATTGTTCTAGAATTTAATTGAAAGGGGTCTCGTTGCTTTAAAATATATTTTATTTTACAATTTTATTTTTAGCTTATAGGTATAATATAAACCATTTAACATTAGCGTCACATTCATTTTTCGACAGTTGATAGTTTCCCTGCTTGCCATCACAAGGTAAAATATTTTAAATAGTACCTATTTCTAATTTAAAACATCATAAAAATTAATATCGTTTAACAAAACTCGTTACTTCGTTTTTTGAGATTTCTTCCCTTTGCTTTTAATTAATGTGTTCTTAAAGTGTACCTTCATTGAAGTATAAATTTTAATATATTATACCTACAGTTTTGCTCATAAATTTGACCCATATCCGTCGATTGAAGCAAATACGTATTTATTGATTGCCAATTCATAGACAATGTAGGTCAGTGTGGACGGTGTGTACCTACTGGCTAATGCTGAATTTACAAAATAATCGTCTCTCCATTTCTAAATTTGAGCACGTTATTATTTTATAAAATTTATTTAAATAGAAAAGTGGAACAGCGTTTAATAAAAAAATGCAATATGCATGGTCCAGCTTTATGTCTTTAGACTTTAAGTATGATGGATATATATTATATTGTATGGATGTATGGATGTTTGTTACTCTTTCACGCAAAAACTACTGAACAGATTTTAACGAAACTTTACAATATCAGAATAACACTTACAATTTTAACCGACTTTCAAAATGGAGGAGGTGCTATGTTCGTTTTTTTTTTTATATTCAACGATTACTCCGCCGTTTGTGAACCGATTTCCAAAAATTTTTTTTGGTGTATAGGTTATTATCATAAAAATTTGGTACCATATTCATAAAAGTGGTGACCTGATGAAGAGATCCATAAGAAAACGTCAAATCGAGGGAACTCTTCAAAATTTTTATGGAAACATGTGATGACTTCGGTTTCGTGAGCAGTATTCTAATTTCTAAGCTACCAACAAGTAAGATTTTGCACCAAGATTTTATTTCTATTAACTGGAAAAAAAGGGTTGTAAGGGGGATTGTTTGATGTTTTCTTGGCTACGGCTACGGCTACGACTTTGAATTTGGCAAATGTTGTTTATTTAAAATAAGCTTTGGAATTTGACACCAATTTTGTTTATTAAATGGATTTTGGGAAAACTTTGCAGTAATATAGGCTACATTTTATCCCGGAATTCCTAAGGAAACGGAAACCACCGCGCGCTGTAAACTGAAGACCATCGCGGACGTAGTCGCGGGCAACAGCTAGTATTTTCTATTGTCATACTTTCCATCCGATTAATCAGGTGATTTCTTTTCTTTATCTACTTCTGAATATTTTTGAAGCGGTGAATGACGTTTTTGTTAGTAAATAATAACATAATATCAATTAACTTCTTATTTACATATATAATTAAAATAGTAACATGTTTAGTGGTTACTCACCCGTTCACAAGCCTAATTAGTGAGAGCGATAAGCGAAATTACTATTAATCTTTCAGGCCCCGCGCGAGCACCGGTGATCGCGAGAACAAAAGAATACAATGGGAATTCCTAGAACCTCCGATCGAAGGATTAAGTGTAAACTAATAATTGAGATCACTGCCCGGCTAGTAACATCTATTTTCTCCGCTACCCGGAAGAGTTATCTAGCACAAAATACATCTCATGTCGTCCCTAATTATTAAAAGCATCAGGCGCTATCGTGATACTTTCGCAATTAGAACTATCTGAGAAATTAAATATAGGCAGATAGCGGACGTACGTAGTCTGTTATGCTACGTCCGCACATTTGGCATTTGCTACAAACTCCATATCGCCACAAATGGCCACAAACGTTAACTTAAACAAACCAAGCCAAACACCCTATCCACACGTTTGTATTTGTGACCATTTGTTGAGATTTGGCAAACGTGCTGACGGACCATTAGGGTTTTATAAGTAAATTTTATGGTGATTTGATAATAATTATTAGGTTTGATATAGCCCGACCGAATTGCGTAGATCCGCCATTTGCCTATGATAAAATTTCTCTGATGGAACATTACAATAGGTCGGGTTACTTACTGCAACTTTATGTGTGTTTACTATGTATTTGTTTCGAAGGGTAAAGTCAAGAACATTTTAAAGATGATAATAGTTCATCTTTGTCTACTGTAGCAGGTCAGGATCAAAACTTAGGACGTGTCCACACGACACAAGATCGGAAAACCAGAGACTATAGTTATCTGAATAGGGATTAGGGAAGCAAATAATTCATAATATTAGTCCTTCGATTGGGGATTCTCAGAAATGCTATTGTATTCTATTGTTGTCGCGATCACCGGTGCTCGTATAAGGCTTGGTGGGTTAATTTGATTAACATACAAAAAACTATAGGTATAACTGGGCATTACAATACATTATACAACTGTATAATGTATTGTAATGCCCAGAATATTGGATTATTACTAATTTTTATGAAGGGATGTGCTTACACTCGGTTTTAACGATATTTTTATATCTTACATTCATGAAAGCTTATAAGTTATAACATATTAATTGTATTAAGCATTCTCTATTCTATTGTATATCCCGCGTTGATCTAAACATGCCCTTACTAAATATTTTATCACAATCGTCCTGTCCTTGTCTTGATAGTTCATTGAAACGTTATCTATGTTCTAAAGTCTCGTCAACAACATCCGATTTGAGTTTCCACAGAAGAAGTTTCTGTGTCCTTCTCAAAAAGACCAATAAAAAAGGTCCCTCTTTTTGAATTTTTATACTAAGTTAAAAATGGGTAAAACTCAGTGGAACCCTAAGTAGTGAGCTCGTGGTGACAATTACACCAATAACAACAATTATTTGTATATATCTAGAATGTAATATAAGCTATATAAGAAGTTCACCTTACTGAACTCCTGCACTGAGAATGACTGGTCATGTAAAAAAATTGCAATAATATTCACGCACTCATTTCTACGAGTAACTACAAGGTAGGTACATGTCTTGACTCAAACTTCTTATTGGGACCTTGGATTTAACTCATTTACTTGCGAGATTATTATAAAAATAAATATAACTTAATATGTGACAAAAACCTCTTTTGGTTGTCTGTTTGTTTTCACAAACTTATTATTATTAACCGATAATTTTTTGTCCAGTTAAAATCAAGTGCGCAGTGCAAATATCTTCTATATCTGAAGGTATGAGATGATAGAAGAAATAGTTAACTGGTTCTTACCCCGTGTGCGTATTACACTTAACGAAAAAATAGTGTAATGATGATAGGTATTTTAAACTACTACGATATAGACCATATTGTAGTAGTTTAAAATACCTGTAAAAAGATAATGTACCAAAGCAATGTCTTAATGAGTTACATAGATAGCAGACGAATAAAGAGGTAACATTTTGCAGAACCTAAAAAATATATCCAAATTTAATGTGCCAAACGTTGCCTTAAAAAGTATACATAGCACACTTATTTAAAAGAGGTAACGTGTTTTTTTTGCAGAATCGAAAAAAAAAACTAAAATGTACGTGAAGGAGCCGGAGAGCGGGGCGGGCTGCATCAAGTGCGACACGACGGACGGCGGCAAGGAGTCCCCGTACAGGCTAATAGACTCCGACAACTCGGGCACGTCCACCCCCGAGCGCGGGCACATGGCCAACCTGGTGCAGCGGAAGTCCACGTCATGCAGTAAGCCTTTTCTTTTTTTATCAAACTTTAAAAAGGTTAAAATGTCTACAGCATACATCGAACCTCCTTCTTTTTGGAATACTTCTTGTGTTGTATAATAATTAGTGATCGACCGAACTTTCGGTTTCGGTTTCGGCCAGTTTCGGCCAAAAAATCCAGTTTCGGCCTTAGTTTCGGTTTCGGCCAAAATATAGCCGAAACTTTCGGCCCTGCCGAAACTCTAGTGTTCGTGTGTCGTTCGGTAAACTCGTGCTTGCTCGCCGGCGAGACCCCAGCTCATCTCGCCACCGTCCATATTTTAATCGTGTTTTGAGGTTATGTCTTACTAAGTATTTATTTTGTTTTTCTTAGTACTTCGTTTTATTTTCATCAAATTGCCTAAACTTATTCTTATCGAACATGAGAGGGTTGAATTTTATTTCTAGACGACAAACGCACATTGGTGAATTACGTGCTGTGCGCATGTTCTTATTTTACAAAGTATTCTTCTCATTTTTTTCATTCATTCATCTACAAAGGATTAAGTAAATAAAATAAATTGATTAAATTGTGTGTGAACTTTGTTTACTAAATAATTTTGTTTTACTATGAGATAATAGGAGGATATAGCTTGCGAGATTTATCTAGTCAATCATCTCGCCTCATCCTTTTCTTTTTACCACGCGTTTTATTTATATTTAAAATAATTGACCTTTAACTATGGACGCGCAGTCTCACAGACCGTTCCTACTCTGCTAGAATCGTATCCCCACTTCCCTTGCGGCCCTCATTACACAAGCTGACAAAAATATTTTTTCTTGTGCCTGTTACTTAATTACTATTAATTAATAATCCATTATAATTTTTCATGTTTACGGGGATATCGTTTAGACTTCAGAGTTCTAAACAATCACGCATTTAATTGCGGAGTGCCGCGACAAAATGACCAAGATCTATTAGAACTCGAAAATATGATCGTAGTATTGTATAATACTAAGCTATCTGCTATTGGTGGATTCTTTCGCATATTCCTCACACTATTGGTCTAGAACTAATAAACATGAGGAAAATCTCCCCCCCCTATTTTTACAAAACTGCAGAACATCTTTAATTCATGAAGCCCCAAGCGGCCACATCCGGCCGCGATAACAATGAAAAAGCTATTGTGTCTCGTTTTGCCACGACTGATGGGTTAAAAACTTAAAGGTAGCTATTTACATTTACCGCTCCTTCTCAATGTCTGGTGGATCAGGCTAGGTGCCAACGCTAAAACGACAATGAGATAATTCTTCAACATTATTATAATAAATGCATACTATTCAGATATTTTGAGTCCCTGGAAAAGAAATTTTTGATAGGTAGATTAAAATTTATGTATATGTTACTGTAAAAGCTCGAACTTCGGTAAATCTTAAGATTTGAGTGTAACTCTTAGGATTTACCGACACGAGTTGGTAAATGTAAGTATTTGTAAAAATACGACGATTTTTTCGAACATTTACCATTACAATTCGGTATATGCTAGGTATTACTACTGTCAACTGGTAAATTTTGGTTTTAGGAATAAACAATGAGTAATTTTTAATTATTTACCTTAATGAATTATTAGACAAAACAGGTAGGTACATATTATAGTTATTATATACGATAGTAATAAGTAATACTAACCTATTTAAAATATTTTCATACAACATACAACATCTCTGAATGTCTCATTCGCCGGCCCATTCGTGCCGAAGCATGGCTCTCCCACGGTTAATACCACTTTATTATTATTATTATAAGCATTAAGCAGCCTGCAGTGTCCTACTGCTGGGCAATACCACTTTAATAATTTTTATCTTATATCTTTAAACGAGCAATTTTTTTCAGATTTCAGATTTCAATTATATATATATATATATATATATATATATATATATATATATATATATATATATATATATATATATATATATATATATATATATATATATATATATATATATATATATATATATATATATATATATATATATATATATATATATAATTGAAATCTCGGGATCGGCTCCAACGATTTTCATGAAATTTAGTATATAGGGGGTTTCGGGGGCGATAAATCGATCTAGCTAGTAGGAATCATTTTCATAAAATGTCATTTTATGTGTGTTTTTTGAATTTTTTGAATACCGAGCGAAGCTCGGTCATATAGCTAGTAATATTAAAATACAATACAGATTTAAGGGGGCTTTCAATATCAAAAACACAATTTCTGGCCTGTTTTTGCTCTATAGCAGTACGGAACCCTTCGTGCGCGTGTCCGACTCGCACTTAGCCGTTTTTTTTTCAACGTATACCGTGCCATTAACGTCAATCCTAAGATTTACCAACTTTATGGTGGTAAAAGTTCGTATCGCAAACCTTTTCGGACATTTACCATTAGGAATTGGTAGATCTTAGGTTTTACTAGAAAATCTTAGGATTTACTGTAGTTCGAGCTTTTACAGTAACACATATATTTATTATTTATTTATATGATATGTATGAACTGCCAACAAAAGTTACAATTATACATACATAATAATATTAACAATGATTAAATTTTGATTGTGGTTATTACACTTTTAATTAGAGACTATTATATCATGCTATTAAATATATTAAAACGAACTACTACATAAACGAACGTAATAGAATTGCTCCATAAACGTAGTTGTGGGCAACATCTAGTCCCTATTAACTTATCTATTTTGAGTTTGAGTTTATCAAGCCCCATAAAAGCACCAGTGATCGCGACAACAACAGAATAACAATACATTTCCAAGAATCCGCGAATGCTAACTAATAATTTCCTTTAAAACATTTAATTTAGATTTTAACATGTTAAAGCGTAACCTCATAACATCATCACTCAATCAACAAACAATTAAACACAACAAAGACGAGGTAATCGACGAGGATAACCGAATTTGATGGATATTCAATGCGGTTCATTACTAAGGTGACCATACGTCCCGCTTTGGGCGGGACAGTCCCGCTTTGAGGCAGTCTGTCCCGCTATCCCCCGCGAGGCCTAAATTGTCCCGCTTTTGCAAACAGACCAAACGACAATTTAAAACTGTTTTTATGTTTGAATTAATGCCTGTGTAATACCTGGAAATAACGCACTCCCATTCAACAAATGTGGTTAGTCTGCCATTAAATTTGCTAACACAGATAAATAAAATAAATAAATAAGCGTTTATTCAACGAAAATTTGAACGTTAAATAAAGTACCTACATTTAAAATAATAATTTGATAGGCACTAGACATTCACAAAATACTCAATCAATTGTATTTACCTCTATACTTTAATAATTAATAATAAAATGAAAATGAAATTATCTTTTTATTATAAAAGAAAAATGGGGGGGGGGGGGAGGGTGGATCCGTATGTGTCCCGCTCTGACAAAAAAAAATAATGGTCACGTTATTCATTACGCAACTGCTAACACCGCCATATCTTGTGACGTGACATGCATCAGCTGATGCGTCGCCTTTGCATACCAAATGACGATAGTATACCGTTATAATTTATAATTATATAGAAGGACAAGAAGATTAATCCCTATGGACGCATCCTTATAGAGACTCACAAAAGGAAGGCCAAAGGCGCCATAGCCCACAATCTCCTTTTGAAAACTGTAATTCAAATGAATCACATTTGAAAATTCTTGTCTTGGACTCTTGGTAGGTTATTATCAATCATATGTGACATATAATGCTTAGAGCCTACATTTTAGACACTTGTAAAACCTTCGTGTCGCGGTGTTTGTTGCTTAACCCCTCCGAAACGACAGGTCTGATTTTGGTGAAATTCTTTGTGTTCATCTGGTAGGGCTGTTATTCGGCCAACTTCAATTTTTTATCCCAAACATTAAGGCAAAGCTACATTTGCCTGGTATTCTAATATTAATATCTAGTATCCTGTGTATTTTATGTTTTCCTGAAATCCATAGTGCGAGCTCACTGCTCATCACTTGTGACTTGTAGCATATAGACTCCCGCGCCACGCTGTAGTCCGTACTAAATCTTTTATTTACTATTAATATTACTCTGGCATACGCTACTACATTACAAGTGTAATTATTAAGGGTCATAAAGATAAAATCTTAATAAATAGGATAGAGGTAATGATTTGATGAGCATCAAACCACTCGTTTAATTACCGTCTACCTATGTCTGGTCAAGAACACTTTACAAAGGATTTAAATTTAACTTCTTTTTTACAATACAGAGGGCAATAATGAACATTATTAAGTCGGAAGTAGAAGATAGTTTACGAATTATACGTATCCGGTAGTTCAAAGTCGGCGTAGTTATATCGTATGAAACCATGAAGCTATTACAAATTAATATACAAATTTTGACATTTAACTGACTCTACGTCTGGTAGTTTGGACCTTGGGATTCTCTTACAAAAACATAAAAATGCTGCAGAGATGCACTCCTATTACAACATTCAGCGATAGTCAAGATCGTGGCCCTGAGTTACTTATTCCTCTTGTTCTCAGACTTTGGAGCCTGAAGTAGGTATAAGCAGTGATTAATAAATGGTATAAGTACGTAAATAGTAGTAAGCTAGGAATATAATATTAAGATCGATATTAGGTTAGTAATATCTGCTTCTTCAATTACAAATTCTTGAAAATATCTTCTAGCCAACTCTCTCGTACCTACACTGCACTATCAGTTCTATACTTTAATTTTATTATTCGTTTCTTTAATAGAAATATGTAATACGGACTGAATTATGTACGTATTTCCACGTAAGGGAGGATATATGATTCACTATTCTTTCTTTGTAAATTTTATACCACTCAAATGCAATATGAATAGTACATACGCACATAATAAAAATGTGGTAGTAGGTCAACTAGATGCGTTACGCATTGGATAAATTTTTATCCAATAAATTATACAGTGCATTCATAAGGACCTATAAAACCGCTCTACACTGCAGCGGAACGACCCGACACGTCACTTTAGGCTCAAGATCAATACCTATTTGCCGGGTCGCGACCCGGTCCCAGGCCATCAAAATATAATTCCGGGTCGCAACATTTTGTCGATTCCATCCACTTCACACTTCGCACCTGAGATTTTGTGACTATAGGCCATACCAGAATATGTTCTATCAAAAAAAAGTATTCATAAGTAGATGGCCCTTTATTATTATGGAACTTAAGGCCGTCCCCCGAGCAAACGACCTTGGTCATACATTTGCCGCGTCGCGTTGCCGAGATCGCACCAAAACCCTATTTTTTTACTTATATTAGTTCAAAATTGTCCTAAAAAAAATTAAAACGGGGAATATGTAGTTTATGATATTGTCGATCTATTGGCGTGTGTTTCAAATAAAAGTAATTTGAAAATCCTAAGGAGATGCTGAATGTATGCTTGAATTTTAATAAATTGGTTTTACTTTGGAAGCTGATATCATGAGTATAATAAACAAAAATAGAACATATAACCTCCTCCTTTTTGGAAGTCGCTTAAAAATTTAAAACGGGGAAAGGAATGTTGATGTACTAAAGATTATTGCTGTATTTTATTATAACTTTGTAGCTTTCAAATTATGAGTTTATAAGGCTTGAAATACGGTAAATTACGGTATCTCCGTAAGGAACGCCCTTAATGGAACCAGCTTAGGTTTAAAAGTGTTCAGTGGATCACGAAGAGGCAGTGTGAAAATAACCGGGCCATGGCAAATTTTTTTTGGAAAATACTGCCCTAGAGACTAATTCTATAGGAATTGAAATGTCAGTGCAGTTTCGCCACCTTTATACCAGTGACGTAAGGATCATCGTTAAAGAAACTTAGAGCAAAAAAAAACTGAACAGATCTCAGTTCGGGGTCAAAACATTGACACTAAATTATCAGGCACATTCTTATCAGCGCGCATACTACTACGCATAAAGTAGTTTTGACGTGGACACATCAAAACTACTTTTATCTAAAAAATATTTAAAAAAATTATCATTTTTTCTTCACCAAATTAGTCAAGGTTCAATTAAAATAATTATACACAAGGAAAATATGATAACCATCATGCAACCGAAACTTTGATATCTTAATATATAAAAATAAGTGGCAATTTTCGTTGTCACTTTATAACTCAAGAATGGGCTCACCTATCCAAACCAAATTTTCAGGGTTTGTTTGGACTATTTAGTAGATGGTTTATGTGAAGTTTGCACAAAATCGGTCGAGTGGTTCTTCATTTATCACATTTTTTGTAACAAATGAATTCAATAAATGGCGGGTCATTTTTAACCGACTTCCAAAAAACGAGGAGGTTATAATATGTTCGGCTGTGGATATTTTTTTTTTGTATGTTCAACGATTACTTCGCCGTTTGTGAACCGATTTCCGAAATTTTTGTTTTGTTGTATTAGGTTTCACTCCAATTTGGTACCATGTTCACAAAAGTGGTGACCTGATGATGGGATCCATGAGTAATCGAGGGAACTCCTCGAAATTTATGTGAAAACATATGGTGATTTTGGTTTTATGAGAAGCATCCTAAGCATATGCTACCAAAACGCAAGATTTTGCACCGAGGTAAACTATAGTTCCGAAGATACTAAGAGAACTCCAGATTCCTTATAGATACAAGTTTGGGGGCTTAGGCGCTGTTTTAAGAACTGAAAGCATATGCTACTATGCAAATTACATTCATCATCATCATCATCATTACCACATCAGGGTCACCAATGTCACCAAAATTTAACATAACAAATTCAGCCTTAAGTCCAGAGCATAAGGCACACATTTGACATTACTTCTGAGAAGTAAGCTGCTTCGATAATACAAGTAACATGCCTGTAGCTGTCTCACAACAACACATGAAAACAACCTAATTTCAACCTTTTGCATTGCGTTTAGCGTTCATAGTACAATAACTGTCTGCGGTCTCGCTTGCTACAATCTGCTAGGGCTGTCAAGCGAGCGGCGCGGCGGCGCGGCGCGGGGCCGGGTACGTACCTACCAGACCGGGCGCGCACTAGCGGCCGAGCCGCAGCGGCGACGGCCATCGAGATAGATATATTATTATTATACCTTAGTATGCAACCGCCATATAGACAACGCGCACCTGGGGCCCAATTCTCAGAATGTGAGAAAAGTTCATCTTCGAATAAAATACCGAATTATGAGATTTTTACGAGCGTAACACAGTTTGTGTATTCTCAAAACTTCACATTCAAAATATTTCGTGCAAAGATCGCTCGAGTCGAACGAGTGGGACCGGTTATTAATAGATGTCCGAATTCGTATATTACACCACAATGCAAATGTGGCCGCTTGGGAGTTGAAGCGGTTTCCTGCACGATACTTAAAATTTGTTGCTAATACCTAGTTTGTATCCTTCGATCGTGGATTCTTGGAAATCTATTGTTATTCTATTGTGTCTCGCTCACCGGTGAGCTTGTAATAAGATACGTAGAATAATTATATTATACAGGTGTATTATTCTACGTACATAGTACGCGAAAAAACTAAAAAGAGTGAAATTATTATTATTTTTAACAAAAAATTAAAACCGACTTCCAAGGTAAAAACAATAATAAACATCCTTATAATATGAACTAAAAAGTATTAAATAATTTTTCCTATCTAATAGTGCCTTTTTCCGAATTCGGCTAAAACTCAACTATTTCTGTACTAATCTTCATAATTTTGAAGTCGGTGCCAGTTACAAAAGTTTCAAATATTTTGGCAGACTGAAGATTCAGCTATATCTGGTACCGACTTCAAAACGATGAAGATTGAGTACAGAAATAGTTGATTTTTAGCCGAATTCGGAAAAAGGCACTATTAGATAGGAAAAATTATTTAATACTTTTTAGTTCATGTTATAAGTATGTTATTATTGTTTTTACCTTGGAAGTCGGTTTTAATTTTTTGTTAAAAATAATAATGTCATTGGGTTTTTTAGTCGGGGAAATTTTTGTTTTATTGTATAGGGTATGATCGTGGATTGGTACCATGTTCATAAAAGTGGTGATCTGATGATGGAATCCAGGAGTAATCTCGATTACTCGGGAACTCCTCAAAATTTAAATTGAAACATATGCCGATTTTGCATTTGTATGAAGTATTCCAGGCTTATGTTACCAAAAGTAAGATTTTGCCATGGTTCGAAGGTGCTGAACAGTTTGGGGGTTGGGGCGCTGTTTTAAGAACTGAAAGCATATGTTACTATGCAAATTACATTCATCATCATCATTACTATCATCATCACTAACACATCAGGATCACTAATGTCACGTGACTGTGAGCGATACGCTCTGGAGAGTTTGTTAAGTTCAATATTAGTGAGTCGTTTCGATGCGCTTCGACTTAGTATAAATTGACCCTTAGTGTTGCGGTTACTAAGATAGCAATTTGATCACGGGATCTATGAGGTATGTAGGTATTATTGTATAGGAGATCTTTCAAAATTGGGACAAACATAGATCTGTTAATGTAGTTTTAAGTAGTTTATGCATATTTTTTATGATGAGTTTCCATGCGGAATTAGTGCTATAATAATAAAACGAAAGTCAGAGAACCTAGAACTCTAGAGCCTAATTAGAGATAGGTGTTCGAACATGTTATTTTCAGCATTGCTTGATAAACTCTAAGTTTATACAGTATTATAATATGCTTGGAGTTTTTTAAGAAATTCTAAAGTGGTAGTGAAGTCAGCTGATTATTAGTTTTCGTATCATGAAGGTGTATCCTGGATCCAAAGTCACTAAGCAGAACACATAAGTCTTTACAGAAAGCCTTATTATAACTATCTTAAAATAGTGAAATTATTATTTTTTCAACTGGATTGTCCCATGTTTATATCAATCTTAATCATAAAGTATTCGATAGTTTTATAAAAATTCTTATCCAACAACCTAAAATTGCATACATGTTACAGATTCAGGGCCAGATTTATCATCAAGTTG
The DNA here is from genome assembly GCA_963422495.1 of Polyommatus iphigenia. Lineage (NCBI taxonomy): Eukaryota > Metazoa > Arthropoda > Insecta > Lepidoptera > Lycaenidae > Polyommatus > Polyommatus iphigenia. The sequence goes on from OY730184.1 coordinate 8,784,033, forward strand.
GTTCGTTATTGCAGTACCCCGACGCTGATCATTTTATCAATCAAACTTTGCTAATTTATTTTATTGGTGATGAAAATCATGAATTATCCACTAAAACCACCTACGGTTCGCCTTCAGCCTATAAAGGAGAGCTGTCCCGGATCTAACAAACACAGGACTCCCTCCACCACCGGCCGGTCTACCTCAGAAGGGACCGGACTTCCACCAAAGTTAGGGAACGCTTCGGCAAACTGAAGTGTACCCCTCGGCGCCGGGGCTGGCTAAGCCGGGGAGGTTCCCATCCTCTCCCGGAGCCCCGTTAGACGAGAGTTAGGAGGTTCGCATAGCGTCGCCTCCGCACTCCCGTCCTACGCCGGCGGAGCAGCAGAGGTGGAATCGTCCTGTCTGTCCCGCTCCGCGGCATCTTTCTGCGACATTACAATTTCGCAGAAAGAGATCGCCGCCAGTCAGGCCTCATCGCTCTCGAGCATGCATGCTCGGAAGCGAGAGGGCCCCCCCTAGCACTGCCACGAGATCGTGGCGCTTCACGGCCCAACGATCGCACACCTCAAGAGTATGCTGCGCCGTGTCCTCCGCAGCGCCGCACTCATGCCAGGCTGGCGTTGTCCCTCTATGAAAATCGTGAATTGGATCAACGTTGTGCAATTATTTCTAATACAAGAGGAGAAATTATTCGTGAACTACAACAATGGTTTTTTCATCAGCATAACGCATTTTAGTTCAATTGTTTAAAATTGCTCTCGATCGTATGCCATCTGATAATCACAATTAACGTTTGTGGTGTGAATTTGGAAGAATCATGTTTTTCACATGGCCAACTTTATGTTGCCTGTTCCAGAGTTGGTACAGATTCACACTCAAAATGGAAAAACAAAAAAATATTGTTTATCCAAATGTTTTAGATTAAGTTTTAAATAGCTAGCAATTAAGTAATATATCTTTTTAAGGAATTAATCGATGTTCTAACTGATTTTTGTATTATTTCACTTTATACGTAGCGAAGCACGTACCGAGCCGCTAGTTGTTTATATTGGTACACATTTTTTGTTTATGATTCATGAAGTAATTTTCATAATCCTCATTTTAATTATCAAATAAAATGTCAAAAGTTTCGTTAATTGTTAAATATTTTTACAGGATCTATAACGAAGACGATATCGGTGACACTTCTCATCATAACGTCGGTGTTGGCGCTGATATTCCCGCCCCTGGACTTCCTGCTGTGGGAGAAACTGAACATGAGGCCAGGTAATATGCTTACAACTCACTTAAACTGGGAGTAACAAAACTAATTGATAATACTTAAGGGTGTGTTAATGTGTTCCTTATAGAGATCACTGTGAAAGTAACAGCGCTGAAAGAGTAAAATTCAGCACTGCTACTTTCATAGTGAACTCTATACAAAAGAATCACACACACCCTAAAGTATTACCACTTTATTTTGTTATACCCTTTATGCATTACTATTAGTTTTCTTATCGACCCTATGATCCCATCGAAATAGAAAATAATATCTTACAGTTAAAACAGAGCAGTTAATACCGTAAAACGCTATTCTTGATATTATTATTGTTAAGAATCAACAAGGGTAAAGGTATGTTGTTAATAAAATAATGTTATAATAGAAACAGAGTGGTCAAGTTATGCTAGATTGCTATACCACCTGATACTTTGCAATAGTCACTTACCGTGTAACAATTACTATTCTCATTAGTTGGTTAGACCAATGTTCCGCAAAAGGTGTGCGGCTGCCAGTAGTTGGTGTGCCTCAAAAAATGTCGTCGTGTATATTCTTAGTTTATAAGAATAAAAAAGGGAACATTTTTAGACGGTCGACGAAGGGATGGGACCTCAGTCCTCAGAGTACCACTGTACACGCTGATTTATTTGTGGAGTACTTCCAGAAATGTTCATTTTTCTAGACGTTAGACGTACCTTGAACACAAAAAGTTTGCGGAACACTGGGTTAGACCGTAAATAAGTGATAGAATTTTGGATAACTATTGTTGTAGGTCTTCCGCCGTTCGACTGGTGGGCGGATCCGCCGGACAAGGTGAAGATGCGCGTGCATGTGTTCAACGTCACCAACCACGAGCGGTTCCTGGCCGGCGTCGACACCAAGCTCGACGTCAACGAAGTAGGACCCATCGTCTATCTGTGAGTAGATAACAATATCTTGTATATGTACATCGTGTGTGACGTTTACAACGTCACCAACCACGAGCGGTTCCTGCCCGGCGTCGACACCAAGCTCGACGTCAACGAAGTACGACCCATCGTCTATCTGTGAGTATATAACAATATCTTGTATATGTACATCGTGTGTGACGTTTACAACGTCACCAACCACGAGCGGTTCCTGGCCGGCGTCGACACCAAGCTCGACGTCAACGAAGTAGGACCCATCGTCTATCTGTGAGTATATAACAATATCTTGTATATGTACATCGTGTGTGACGTTTACAACGTCACCAACCACGAGCGGTTCCTGGCCGGCGTCGACACCAAGCTCGACGTCAACGAAGTAGGACCCATCGTCTATCTGTGAGTATTTAAAAGCACATCTTGTACGTCGTACGTAAAAGTACGTCTTGTACAATCTTGTGTACACTCGAGGAAGTTGATTCCTATGCATGTCACGGGTCAACTTAAACTGGTCAGTGGTCAGTGTTGGTCGGGAAAAAGAACAGGACAGAATCGTATTTCTATCATAAAGTTAATATACCTATCGGAATAGAGAAACAAAGGCCTGAGTAAGCGAGATGTCACTATCAGTAACACTGCGTGGTAGAAAGAGAAGCGTGATTTGAGGTTGCTTAGCTTTTTTTTCATCTGTTTGACAGTCTGTCTGCCCCTGAGCCGATCGTTGTCAATTTGGGCTCTCAGAAAAATTGTGATTTTAAGTTAAATAATGAATAATTTTTAGAAATACTGGTCTAGAAACATGGTTAAATGTTTGTGGAATGATTGTGGATCCACACATCGAAAAAACCCGGACAAATATTCATTTTACAGGTAAATTATTCTACATCGACAGGACCTAGTTTTAAGTTTATTTTTGCCAATTCCCTTCGAGTTTTTGGTATTGATTTTCATAATCCACTTCTTTAAATATTTATTTATATGGAAAACATAACTTGACTAGCCATGGTGCACAATTTAAGGATATTTTGTGTAAATAATTTTCATATATTTTACACTAGGGCTGCATCAAGTTATCGATAAGTAGTATCGATATGAAAATATTTTTTAGTTAAGTATACTAATTATCTACGAATGTTGAAATGATAACATACTCATCCGTAGTTTATAATTAGTTTAAGTATATTAATATACTATCATACATAATTTATCGTTTTTAAGGGTCCGCACCCAAAGGGTAAAACGTCCTAGTAGTCGGGTCCCGCTCTACTACTAAGACTTCGTTGCCTGTCCGTCTGTCCATCCGTCCGTCTGTCTGTCTCCAGCTGTATAACAAGAACCGCTATAGTAATAGACTTCTGAAATTTCCACATATGTAATGTCATTCTACATCCAATATGGCTGCTCATCCAAGATAGGGGAATAGTTTTAAAAAGCACTTCTGCAAGATGGGCATCAAATAAAAGGGCTCATTGAGAGTGAATTGAAAATTAATAGGGTCTAGTGAAGTCGTGTCGTGTCGTGTACTGATGTGACGTGACGTGACGTAAACTGTCGTGTCGAATCGTGTCATGACATGTCGTGTCGTATCGTGCCGGGTTTTAGAAAATGCCCGGTTGAAACCGGTCACCCTTCATGCGCGAGTCCGACTCACACTTGGCCAATTTTTCAGATTTCCTGCTGACCTGGATACCAGAAATTCATGGCTTAAAATAATTAACCGTCCAAACTGGACTCCGAAGAAAAATTCATGCATATACTTAATTATGCAGCAAGCATTTTGAAGAAAAGTCATATTTTACTTTAAAATTACAATTTTTATTATACCTATCTATGCAGTTTTATTTTATCCCATTCTGTTTTTACAATCTTACAATTATTATTCCATGATCGATATTTTGTCGAATTACAAGATGTTTGTACATCACTGACACGCACACGTAAACATAATTGTATACACAGATGTAAATCAAATTTTGGTTAAGCTTGACAGCTCGGGATTGTTTCTCTATTCCGATAGGTATATTACCTTTATGATTTCTATATTTCCATCTTGGTCATTTTGTGTTTACCAAAAGGTATATTACCTTTATGATTTCTATATTTCCATCTTGGTCATTTTGTGTTTACCAAAATATCAACATTGCGATCTCCTTGGCAACGATAGGTTTATTGGTCGCTATCTGTCGACTATGCTCGTTCACGATAGAATCGTATTTTATTGGTTGCATTGCTTTTGACAAAATATAATCTACTTAGCGACCGCCTTAGCAACGAAAGTATTTACATTTTGAAGTTTTTGACACGGTCATCTTCAAAAATGTTTTGCAAATATTGGGAATTGATTTAAATAAGTAATATACTATTTTATTTCTCTCATCCGAACAATCTTTGAAAAATTATTAAGTACTATATATACTTAATATTATATAAAATGTGTTTATTGAAACATTATAACCCATCCAATATGTGCAACAAAACAATGGACTTATTAACAGCAAATCGTTGAGCAGATCAAACTGGCCAACCTAATTCTACTCCCAATATCTTCGTCAATAAATATTATCATTAGTTGGTTAGTTGGAAAAGGCTACCCCGAAGGATTAAGTAAAACTTAAGTTATGTTTTTGAATTATATTCTCATTTCTGATTATTATAACAACCCAGAGTTCATAATAATACCTCAAGAAGAATACCTAAGAGTTCATAATGATTTTATAAGTTTTACGTTTTTCGATATTGTTTTAACGCTCAAATAAAATATTATCACGATATTATACAAGTGTGTTCTGATTTTTATGGTTTCTTGTAGATTAGAAAGATGTTGATCTATAATTCTAGAGCGTTTTTATTAAATTACGCAAAACATAAAAATGAATAGTAAGTAGTAGGTTCAGATTCCCTAGGGCCTAGGATATTGATTGCTATCAAGAAAATTTTTCGTGAGTAGCATAGTGATTAGTGAGTAGCTTCTTTTTTTTGATTAGACGAACAACAATTTCCTGTGCAAAAATTCTCGAAAGTTAATAAGTATTTCGATTTGATGGTCCTAAAATATGATTGTTCTATTTGTAGGAAAATGTTATTGTTAAATTATATAACTATAGTAGCTAGTTTTTTGTATACCTCTCAGTATACAAAAAAATCTGCTGGTTAGATGTTTTAAGGTTCCATAGTCAACGAGGATGTCTTGTTAATTACAGAACCCTAAAAGGGGTGTAAAAGGGGTGACAGACGTGCGTAGAAGTATGCGGACTTATGGCTCGACGATCTTTTTTGCCTGTATGTCACCTAAGTATGCCTCGGAGTATCTGTGAAAATGATCTTTAAGATGTGGTCAATAAGGTCAACCTTTATTACCACGTATTAAAGTTAATTTCATGAGTAATCGAGGTAACTTCTCAAAAATTTATGAAAGCACAAGAGGGCGATTTTGGCTTTATGAGAAGTATCCCAAGCATATATTATATGCTACCAAAAAGTAAAATTTTGCACCAAGGTATGCTAGATGGTTTCGAAAATACTAAGAGAACTCCGGATTCAATTTTTTTTATGAAATAAAACGGGGGCAAACGAACAAACGGATCACCTGATGGAAAGCAACTAGCGTCGCCCATGGACACTCGCAACATCAAAAGAGCTGCAGGTGCGTTGCCGGCCTTTTAACAGGGAAATGGGAATACGCTCTTTTCATAAAGGTTTGTAGGTCGTGTAGGTCCGGAAATACTGCTGGTGACAGTTTGTACCTGAGTTTTACAGTGCGCGGCAGAAAGTTACGCGAGAAACGCACGGTGGAAGACTGCCACTCATCAAGGTGATGAGGATGGTATATTTTTCGCGTGGGACGATGGCGAAAAGTTGCAGGTGGTATGATTCCGAACAATTCATCAGAGCACTCCCCGTGATACAGCCGATAGAGGATGCAGAGTGAAGCTACATCTCGGCGTAATTCCAGGGGGTTCAAGCTGTTTGAAACACTATGGCAGTCAACAATTCGAGCGGCTCTTCGTTGGATACGATCCAGAGGGAGCAGTTGGTATTTTGACGCCCATGCCCAGAGATGAGAACAATATTCCATATGAGGCCGAACCTGCGCCTTGTAGAGTTGTAGGCGCTGGTACGGACTGAAGAACTGTCTCGCTCTGTTCAGAACACCAAGCTTCTTCGAGGCTAACTTGGCCTTACCCTCGAGGTGGTATCGAAACTGGACTTCGCTCGATATGTTAACGCCAAGTATTTCAATGCTAGGGGAGATGATTAAAGATATGCCCTCTAAACGAGGATATACGACCATTGGTGACTTTTTAGTGGTGAACGCGCAGACTTGTGTCTTGGGGGGTTGAATTGGACCAAGTTACGTCCACCCCATTCGTAGACCTTCTCCAGTGAATTCTCCACCTTAGACACAAGTTCGTTTATATAATTAAAGATACAAGTATGGGGGTTGGGGCGCTGTTTTAATAACTGAAATAATTTATACTAGGTACTTACATACTATGCAAATTACATCCATCATCATCATCACTACGCAGAACACAGTCTTTATACAGAAAGCCTTATAAAATATAAGGCTTTAAAAAGAGTGAAAGTCGGTACCAGTCCCAAAAATTAAATATATTTTGTCATAGAATTCACGATTCTGAGCTGGTACCGACCGACTTCAAAATAATGAAGTACTGTCTTATATCTCTCTATGTAATGAAGAGTGTATATTATAGAAATAGTTGAGACTAAAGAGTACGAATTATTAGTTAAGAGTATTAAAAGTACGAAATATTAGAGTACTAAAGTGTAAGAATTATTTAATATACTATTTATTTGAATAAGTAATGTTATTGTTTTCACTTGGAAGTCGGTTTTAATTAGAATTCGAAGTTTAGGATTTTCTTAATTTGCCCTCCTATAATTGTAAAATCCTGGCTACGCCCATTCGAATCTATAAATATGTTACATTACACGCAAACGCTCCCGGTGAGGGAGCACCTTTACACATTGAATCGAGACTATCCGTACTTGCAATAAATTATTATTGTTTCAAAAAATTCGCGAGTAGCGCGCTGTTGCCTCTCCGCACGGTACATGTGACGTTCCTCTGTAAATCTGGCAACCTCGCGTTGCAGAACAGGCTTATTGATACATTTTGATGCAGAGTAGACAGAATTATAATATTATGTCTATTTTGTCAACTTACATGGTATAGGTATTATTGAAGTAAGGAAAGGTCTTATCTACTTATTTTAAATATTTTGACGTGATTGCCCCGATGGAACGACTCTATCAGCAGTCTAATGCTGACTTCTCTCGGTACGTAATATCACGCGCCGCGCCGCGCCAGCTCTAGCCACTCGCCGTGTGTAGGGGGTGGCTCAAGGTGGCGCGGGCTGGCTCGAGCAGGCGCGTCCGATCCGATTTATGTCGATAACTTCAAAGACGTGGCTCGGCGCGGCTCGCGATATTACGCGCCGTGAGAACGGGTAGCGCGAACTCACCTATTGGCTCGTGCTCGCTCGTTCAAATTACGCGCCGTGAGAAGCCAGCATAAGGTTCACGAGATCTGAAAAATACGTTTATGGCACCTAATAAGCTACACTGCGCCCAGTAGTGACAAGACTTTCGGCCGATTCAGAAACTACGCATTTTTATAATTATTAAGTATCAGAATACTTCACTTAGAGCTCCGAAACTTTTAGTTAGCTTAGAATTTAGATGTTTTCCGGACACTAGAGAGGCCGTTTAAACTTAAGTGAAGCTCTTTAAGTAGTCGGCCTAAAATAATATTAGCTTTTAGAATAGACACTCGTTTGTAAATATTTCGAGGGACTCCGGCTTCGTCCTTACATTCGAAATCATTGTTTCTTGTTTGATATTTTTCATTTTAAAATTTGAAATAATTGTCACTAAATTAGTAATATCGTGTCCTTGACTCAGTTCGTTGTTCTACCAAATAATGATCCGTAACACGTGGTCATTAGGGTCATACCTTATTCACCTCGTCTTAAATATCATTTTCATAGAAACTCCAAGGCAAAAACACAAAACGAAGTGATGCGATTTGAACTGCTCCTGCCTTGCTTTAATGGCATTTTTGGACCATAACAATGGAAAAGACAATTTATACCTAATGTTACTTAAATTGTGACAATCCAAAATAGGACAAAATGAAATCGGTGTTTTAGGATAAAATTTAACTTAAATTGTCGCAATGTAAGTAATTTAGGTATTTCTATAAATAAGAGACTGTAAAATGTATTCCCTCAAAGCCTATCGGAATCCGTATAGTTATGATATGAAACTAAACCCACAGGCCAAAACTCCCACCCACAGGCCACAATGATTAATCTAAGAATGCTATTATTCCAACGCAACTTACTACCTACCCATTTTTATCTACTGCTTAACGTAAAAACGCTCTAAAGATCAGCATCTTTCTAATCTACAAGAACATATTTTAACAAAAATCACAACACAAGTAAAAAGTGACAATATTTTATTTCACAGTAAAACAGTACTTAATAATTTACAATTCTGGTCATTTAAAAAATCTTTGGGATCTTAAAACGATCAGCAACACGAAACGAATTTGAAGACAAAACGTTACGTTAGTGTTCCGACTCTTACCATGACCATCAACGAAGATTGTAGAATGAGGGTGTGCTGTTGACTATGATATAATATTATAAAAAAAGGTAGATATCGCACTAGCGCGTAGAATCTGGGGCAGGCAAATGAACCTAATTAGTGTCTTTACGAATTAGTTGCATGTTGGCAGCGAGCGAGTGACGACGTGTGACGTTTTTGATTAAAAATGCCAAATCGTGTATTTAGAAAATGCAAAAATTATAATACAAAGGTAAAAAAGGATGAAAAAGTTCCGTACCACACGGAATTACATGAAAACATCTAGTAATTTATATTAAAAGTGAATATTTTCCAAAATTTTTGAAAAAATATTTAATGCTTTACTTTATACTGAAAAAGGATAAAGAATACGGACGACAACTGTAGCGAGATAAGGACAGATAGTCGCGTGCCATAGAATAATCAATTGAAGTATTCAGAAGCGATTACGTAGGCATCAACACGTAGGCATAAACTAATAATTGTATAATATTGTAAACATGTTTTCGTTTTAATGTTTTTTAATTTCAAACATGCGAGCGCTTTTTTAACTTTCTAGCCTTAGCCAAATACTAATTTTATAAATTAAAAAAATTGATAAGCCGTGTAGTACGCCACGTGCCGCTTGGTTTTCGGGGCCTGTCCATAATATACATAAATCTATACAATAATAATATATAGCCACGCGCCGCGCCGCTCCCGCCCCGCGGACTGCTAGTTTCAAACTCCAGTCTTAAAACCACCTTAACGTAATTTTAATATTATTTGGATATGAGTGTTTGCTTCTTTTACTTTAACAGAAGTATGCCTTTATAAATAAGTAGCCATGTAAATATTACTAGCTAAAAGCTGAGCTTTGTGAGGACTCGCGTCGTTTTTCTGTGTGGTGTTAATCTATAAGGCAGTTTTTTTTAAATATTTAGTAACCAAACCTTGAATGACCGATGGTAACACATCTATAAGACATAACATCTGTTAAGAAATTCAACATTTTGGTACTGAGTGATTATAAAAGAAAAAATACGTGTATTTTTATTTTTAACAAGGATCATTATATCAAAATTTGGCAGGAAGGTTTAATTGCACCGTGTATATAAAATATGAAAATTACTATAATAATATTATGATAAAACACAAATCATTAGGCGTAATAGTTTTTTCGTAAAGTGTACCACAAAAGTGCTCAAGTTGTTGGATATACTAGGGGTCGCTTCGCTCGCACTGATGATTTGCAGGTTTCCGAGTGAAGAGCTCATCCATACTAATATTATAAATGTGAAAGTGTGTCTATCTGTCTGTCTGTCTGTTACCTCTCCATACGTGGGAGAGCCATGCTTCGGCACGAATGGGCCGGCTTGACCGGAGAAATACCACGTTCTCACAGAAAACCGGCGTGAAACAGCGCTTGTTTCGCCGAGTGAGTGAGTTTACCGGAGGCCCAATCCCCGTTTGCTCGTTTGGCCCCTTATTTCATTAAAAAAAATGCCCCAACCGCTGAACCGATTTTGCTGAAATTTGGTATGGTAATACTTTGAGTCCCGGGAAAGGACATAGGATACTTTTTATCCCGTAAAAATGTACGGTTCCCGCACGATAAACGAGTTTGGGCACAACGGAGTTGCGAGCGTCATCTAGTAAGCCATAAATAGGTCGACAAAGTACGGGCAGAAAGGGGTGAGCATAACTGGATGCCTACAAAAAGTAGGTGTCCAAAAAACTTTGCGAAAGTTTAAAATGTGAAACGTGTCGTTCATGTTTGTTCACCGACGAAAAATTGTGGTTTCACAAACTGGTCACTTTGAAAGATATGCCCAAGTTTATGTTTCGCTTCACCCAATGTTTATTTAGTTTCCTATTTAGTTTTATATTTTAAAAAAAGCCATGCAGTAGCAGTACGTTACGAGTCTAGCCCGGACATACATACAGACAAACAGACAAAAATTCGAAAAACTATAAGTATTTTTGGGTTCGAAATCGATTGTTGATCACGGTCCAGGTATTATTTAAAAAAATATTCAATGTCCACTTTTTACGATTTTATTATACTTAATGTATGCATAGATTAATAAAAAATAATCTAACAAACAATTAGTTTTATTCAATGTCTCTTCTGTTCAACAATAACAATTAATTCTCTTGATCTTTGTCGCGCATGCGTGCCGATGCGCCTGTCAAGCGCAACTCAAAACCATCTCAAAACATATAGCTATCCTTTTCTATATCATTCGTTACGTATTATCTGTCGCATTCATTGTTGTAACCTAGGTAACCTATATAAATATGACAGAGGTAAGTACGTATATGTCGTTTAGGAACAAAATCTGAGGACCAATTTGTATGAACATACGCCATCTTTATTAAAACATCATTGGCTGTTGATATAGACTGGGTTGATCTGGTTAATTATAACCTGTGTATGACTTCATTGTTCTTATAGCACATTTTGAACAGTTAGGTTAGTTGATGATTTGAAGCACATAAATGCTTAGATAAGCCACGTTTGAAGTGCATAATATTAAGTTCAGATAGGGGAAATAAATGTTCACACCAATAATTCAGAACATGTTGAGAACCTAAAAAATTCAGAACCATATTTGCAAAACTTAAATTAATAATCCTGTCTAAACCATGGACGTATAAAAAAAGGCGGACGGAGTCCCACCATACACAAAACTGTGTCGTTCAGAGTCGGCCAGCTGGCTGTATGTACACGGTCCGCACGCACACATTCTTGCGCTAGTCCATACCATTTGACAGGCGTCAGAACGTGTGCGTGGCCGACTCAGAAGAAAAATGAAGACACAGTTTTGTATATGACAAGACTCCGTCCGCCTTTTTTTCTACGTTCATGGTCTAAACCTTCAAAACGTAAAAACTTACGTTGCTAAGGCGGTTGCTAAGTAGCCGGCGTATGTTTATATTTCTAGGTATATGGTAAAAGTAAAGTGACCAATAAAATAAGATTATGTCGTGTCATACGAGTATAACCGATTAATCGACAGATAGCGACCAATAAACTTATCGTCGCTAAGGAAATCGCTGTGTTGATATTTTGGCAAATACAAAACGACTAGGACGGAAGTATAGAAATACGATTCTGTCCTTTTCTTTTTCCCGACCAACATAATCGCGAAATTGGGCTGACCCGCTACCTGCATAGGAATCAACTTCCTCGAGTGTACGTTAGACGTTTCAGCGTCTTTGGTTACACCTACTGGTTAACTTTCTACCTGTGCCTTATAGTCTGAACTAGAATATTTACTAGATGACCCACGCAACTCCGTTGCGCCAATATTTGTTTATCGCGCGGGAACCATACATTTTTCGGGATAAAAATTATCATAAATCCTTTCCTCTTTTCTTTTTTCTTTTAAAAAAGGATTGCACTTCAGCAACAAGGAATTTTCAGGAAAATCGGTTCAGTGGTTTGGTCTTGGAGAGGTAACAGACAGACAGACACACTTTCCTATTTATATTAGTATGGATATACCAGTATCGTGTGACTTGTAGGACGATTTCAACATCACCAACCACAAGCGGTTTCTGTTTCGGCTAAGTATCGGTTGTTCAGCATTTGGTTATACGTATACGTACCCTTCTTGTGCAGACATTCACGTTTTATTACAATATATTTCCTACTTTGTTTAGGCCTTAGGGTTCAATAAAATTTTCTCTCTGCTCTTAATTTCTTCTGATTAATTTTGTTGCAGATCCCAAAATAGATTTAGCTTGTCCCTCGGACACCCCTGAGATCATATCAAAAGGTTTTCGTACTTGCACGAACAATCACTGATGTAAAACTAATGATTCTGGCGATTTGCGAATCCCATGTGTGCGCTTAGAATATGAGGTGGGCAGACAGCCTAAAACACCCTACTTGTACAGTTATTTAGGGCCTGTTTCACCACTTACCTTATACTAATATGTATTCTGTGCACTTACTCATAATTGATACTTTAATTATCTGTCAGATAAGTTGTGGATAGCCTATCCAGCACCTATCAGTAAGTGGTGAAACAGGCCCTTAATGTACTATCAGAGAAGTTGATACATTGACAGATGGGGGGCCTACGTAATTTGGTCGCATTATGTCAAACCCAGCCGACAGATCACAATTATTAACATTGAATTGACATGATCATTGATCTGACAAATTACGTGGGTCTGTCAACTGCCTTTGTATCAATTTTTTCGATGGTACTTTGATAAATTCTATGCTCTAATAGGGTATTCCCCGATGATACTATGTTATATTCTGTGCTCTAATTAGTATTAATTGAATGTTCCAGAGAGAAGCTAACCCACTCGAACTTCCGTTTCAACGACAACGACACGCTGACGTACTTCGCGGACCGGCAGCTGGTGTTCCTGCCCGACGACAACCACGTCGACCTCAACGATACCATCATTGTGCCCAACATGGGCGTTCTGGTAAGATTTTAACACAGAAGATTTAACAGTGAAAATTACAATTTTAAGAACAAGCTTAAGGCTGCGTTTCCACCAGAGATGTGTTGCGAGGAATGTGTTTTTAAGGTCCAATAGAATCGCTGCGCTGAGCGAGGTCACGGCAAGATCACGACAATGAACCGATTCTATTGGTTCTCAGAAACACATTCCTCGCAACACAATATCTCTGGTGGAAACACAGCCTTATAGTATAAAAGATGATGCCCGCAGCTCCGTTGCGCCAAAATTCGATTATTGCGTGGGAACTTTTTCCGGGATAAAAAGTATCCTATGTCCTTTCCCGGATCTCAAAATATCTCTATTCCAAAATTTAATCAAAATCAGTTCAGCGGTTTAGGCATGAAGAGGTAACAGACAGTGACACTTTCGGATTTATAATATTAAAGATATAAATAGTAACTCAAAGTAACCCATTATTCCGAGTTATCCTTTTATTGGCAAATGGCACCTTTAATTTTTGTTTGATATAATTTTACAAATGTCAGTACTTGTAAATATGGCTAAGCGTAGGTACAACAACATAAAATCCTATTACTATTTACTAGCTTTCCAAGAATTTAATAATCTAAAAATTAACATAATATAAGCGTGTATTTTTATTGTATCTAGAAAGTAATAACGTAAAATGTGTGTTAAAAAGTTACAGCGTGCAACGCGTTGATGTCTTTTGCACTGACGCGGGCGCGCGGCGCTACGATTCGCGAAACTGGGAATTTTGCAAAAGAGATTTTTAGGGTTCCGTACCCAAAGGGTAATAAAATAAATTAATAAAAAATCAAAAAACCCGACTGCAAAAAATGTTAACTAAAAAGAACGAAACAAGACCTAATTCTGCCGGAGGCATCGAATCCATGTTTTAATTGATACGACTCTTGCTTACGAGTTTCATGCCAGATAAATAGAAGGTTACATAGAAAAATGTAGAAGAAGAAAGTGGATAATAAAATGCAGTCGGAGGCATGTCGCACCAAGTTTAACATTAATTCATAAATCATAAAATATTATGCCTCCGACTGCATTTTATTATCCACTTTCTTCTTCTACATTTTTCTATGTAACCTTCTATTTATCCTGGCATGAAACTCGTAAGCAAGAGTCGTATCAATTAAAACATGGATTCGATGCCTCCGGCAGAATTAGGTCTTGTTTCGTTCTTTTTAGTTAACATTTTTTGCAGTCGGGTTTTTTTGATTTTTAATTAATTTATTTTATTTGCGACTTTTTAGTTGTAATCTAATAAAAAATTGAAAAACTACCGTGCTGATATAACCATATATTGTTGGTACACTTAGAAAAGTGTACCCACAATAAACGTATTAATAGGTCTAATAGTATAATAGGTCTGTACATAGGTTTGGTACTGTTTCAATGTATGTTTCTAGTTTTAAGTTCTTGTTTCAGTAATGTCAGTTAATTTTTAATTAATACTAGCGACCCGCCCCGGCGTCGCACGGGTATAAAATATATAGCCACTGAAAAAATGATTAAAATCGATAGTCAATTATCCTTCACGTGGTCTACTTCTCATTTGTGCCAAATAACATAAAATTGCTCCAGTAGTTCGCGAGATAAGCCCTTTCAAATAATTTCCCCCGTTTTTTCCACATTCTCCTATTAGTCTTAGCGTGATAAAATATATAAATATATATAGCCTTCCTCAATAAATGGGCTATCTAACACTGAAAGAATTTTTCAAATCGGACCAATAGTTCCTGAGATTAGCGCGTTCAAGTTAGCCCTTTCAAATAATTCTGCCCCGTTTTTTCCACATTTTTCTCTATTTCTTCGCTCCTATTAGTCTTAGCGTGATAAAATATAACCTATAGCCTTCCTCGATAAATGGGCTATCTAACACTGAAAGAATCATCAAAATTCGTTGCGTAGTTTTAAAGATTAAAGGGAACAAAGGGACATGAGGGAAAAAAAGCGACTTTGTTTTATATAATAAGTATAGATTGGATTTATCCATGCAGGCGGATTTTGGTTTTTTCTTATTTTATTACTAGCGGTCGGCCGCGGCTCCGCCCACGTGGATGTCGTGAGCTCTGCAAAAAGCATACCCAGGAAAGACTCGGTCAGCAAGATGATTCCCAGGTCAATTCACAGACTCCGACACTAACATCGACGACGCAGTCATTATACGCAGGCTGCACCCTGCACAGATTGTCTTCCTCCCGCACGCGCACCCGCCTTGTGACGCCAACTATCGTAATATTTTAATTTCGCCATAATTTCAAAATCAAATGTCCAATTTTATTCTTTCAAAGACCAAATATTTTCTAGGTAGATATGTAAACTGTACTTAGTAATGGAATAATTTATTTTGATAAGGATTAAAATAATGAGTAAAATAAACGCGTTTAAATGTAGTCCAAAAAAAATAAATTTTTTTAAATAAAAAAATGGTTATTGTGCCTCACTCGACATAGATAGGTATAGTGTGTCGCGGACTTTTTTGTAGATATTTGTAAGTTCTACAATTACTTAGAATTTTATGGTTCTATTTTTTATAGTTTAGGCAGCGTACTTAAAATAAGTAACTTTTCTGGTTGATTTTTTACACCTTGCGTCCGAAGAACCCAAATATCTTACGGAACCTTATTTTTTCCAAAATAAAATTCAGCCTATGTTCAGCAAAAATAATGTGGAATTCCAATGGTAAAAGAATTTTTCAAATCGGTCCAGTAGTTTCCGAGCCCAACAAACAAAAAATCAAATCTTTCCTCTTTGTACTATTAGTGTAGATTTATCGTTCGATTTAATATTAAAACTGCAAGTTATATACATATTTATAATCAGTGTTTAAAATTCTTTATTTTGATACCCCACTCGATATGCTGGGTAAATTTTTATTTTTGTTTACCTCACGATATGGCGTCAAACATCCGCCATTTTGGTTTTTTCTTAATGTCACCTATCTAAGAACACTCGGGCTATTAAGACAAATCTAACGATACCTCAAATGTGATAATCCGTTTAGCCGTTCTGAAGATACGAGGTAATAAAGAATATTACATACATAGAAGATACGCGCTAAACACATAACCCTCCTGGCAGTCGGGTAAAAACGGGACCCTATTACTAAGACTTCGTTGTCTGTCCGTCTGTCCGTCTGTCTGTCTGTCCGTCTGTCTCCAGGCTGTAACTCAATAACGGTAATAGCTAGAGTTCTATCTAGTATCTGTTGCCGCTATAACAAAAAATACTAAAAACAAAAGAAAATCAATATTTAAGGGGGGCTCCCATACAAGAAACGTGATTTTTTTGGCTTTTTTTGCTCTATATTAATAATGGCAACAGGTAGGTACTTGATTTTTCTCGAGTCCTTAGTTGTATGTCTTCTTTAATATTTAATAATAATATTAAAATAAAATAAAAAATTAAGGGCGGCTCCCATACAAAAAACACAATTTTTGGCCTGATTTTGCTCTATAATGGTACGAAACCCTTCGCGCGCGAGTCCGACTCGCACTTGGCCGATTATTTCTCTTGTTTCAAATTGTTCAAAACTTAGTCTCGTAGATAAAAAGGTATTCTTATATGAAGGGAGATTTAAAGTATTATATTTATTATATTATAACGATATTTAATATTAAAATATTTAATATTAATTAAAAAGCCGGAAGGACTTGATGATAGACGCCACAATTGGAATAAAATATTACATTCTGACAATCGGTTATCATCATTTGAACCGTAAAAGGTCAACTTTAATCTCACACACGAAGGTCAAAGCTACGAGACACTTATGTAACTTGAGGCAGTGTGACAATGCTTACGTTATTTATACGTGCACGGAGGTCGCATTATTATAACGTGAATATAATCACGACCAAAAAATGAATATAATAAGCCGCCTTGACATTAATTATTTAACGTTATGTGTTAAATTGACCATAAAACTTACTTTACTTATTTTAACGTTATGAAATTTTTAACATGTACACGTGCAACTTTGATCAGTATAAAAATAAGCCTTGTAGATAGTAAACAGGACATTACAACATTACATTACATTTAAAAAAATGTTATTGGGATAGTAAGAATTAATTAGTGTTATTAAACGCGAAAAAACTAATACGCAACAACCTCGTTTTGGGGTCACAAGATAAAACATCTGTAACGTCTAACAGCTTCTACAAGAAGAAATAAAGTTGTAGGCTCTATGAACCATGCTTCGGCATAAATGAGCTGGCTGGATCAGTACCACGACGTCCCAGAAAACCGGCATGAAACAACGCCTAATTAGTATGTACTTTGCTATCTGAGCGTCTTAACTGGAGAGCAGAGGGGGTTGGAACTTGGAATGTCAAAGTTGTTCGATCAGGCGATCCATCTGCTCGTTTCTTGGTTTATATCGAAACAGAGAGAGAGATATTAAGATAAAGTTCGACAGTAGTATGGAACCATTGTTCAATACAATAGTTCTAACACTAGATATATTCAACAATAGCCATGCGAACTATGTTGTGGGAAGTTACACCGAAGAAATTAAGTTTATCTAATTATTATTACATACTGTAACACTATTTACTATATTCACTACGGTATTTAAATGATTGTTACGAAAATCTGAGTACTATAGACTTGATGTTATAAAAATTTATCCCATGTTGTTTTCCGGGACTCAAAATATTTTTATACCAAATCGTTTCAACGGTTTAAACGTGACAAACAGACAGACAGGCTTTCTCATTTATAATAATTATAGTATGGACTTGAAAATGTGTCTGGCTTGCCCTTCAAGAAGATAAAATCCTTTTATTTTTAACCGACTTCCAAAACGGAGGAGGTTATATGTTCGGCTGTGGATATTTTCTAAGCCTAAAACGATTGTGCTACATTCTTTTGTTTGAGGTTTACTACAATTAACTCGCGGCTGCAGCGGGGCTAAAATGGTCGCTTTGGAGAATCATATTATGAATCATAATAATCATAATATGATTCATTTTTTTTTTAATCGCAAAGTTGACACTCTATTTGCAATTCAGATATTATGAATCATAATATGATTCATTTTTTAAAAATCGCTAAATTGACTCTCTGTTTGGGGGCGTCCGCAAATTACGTGAGGTATTTTTCTTTATTTTTTTACCCCCCCCCCCCCCCTCCCCCCTCAAATCTCACGTGAGATTTCTGAAAATGTGGGTTTCTTACGTAAACGTTAAAAACGAACGAATTTGTGAATGATTGATGAATGATTAAATCTTAAGCATACGTACAATCTGGATGAAATGGACCAAAATAGTATTATTTTGTTGAGAAAAAAATTACGTGAGATTTTCCGAGGCCCCCCTCTCCCCAACGTGAGATTAGATGAGATTTGACGCGACCCCCTCCCCCCCCCCTAAACACCTCACGTAATTTGTGGACTTGCAATTCAGACTAAATTGTACTAATTTGACATTCGTGAGTTTGACAGTTTTGACAATTCATATTGTGAATTGATTGAGAGGAATTGCTAAATATGACCATTTTAGCCCCGCAGAACTTACCTTACAAAAGTTACGTTTCTTCATAGTGCACAATGATGTCATACGTTTGTTTTCCGCAATTGAAGACATGAGTGGATGAAGTGGGTACCTCAGAATTTGAAAAGGTCGTTTTTTGCATAAATGGAGGCTTCAGGACCGAGAACATGGTTTAAAAATAAAAAAATGTGGATTTTATGCATAGCCAGATATATTAGACATGAGCCAGATGATGAAGTAGGTAAGCTACAAGGTTTGTTCAAAGAATAAGAGGCAAAAATAAATGTCCATATGTTATAAAATGCTATTTATCCACTTCAATTGTAATATTGTAAACAATTATATTTTTTGTAATACAATTTATTTATTTTTGTAACCAGTTATAATCGATAAGTGCCCAAAATATGAAATCAATAATCAATAATGATTTCCGGGCTTGAGACTCGTGGCTACATTATTTAGCAATGAGTTATTATGGCACTAATACAATATACACGGCTTATGTGTTCAACTTTATCGTAGTTTCAGTTTTGTAAAACTTTTATTAGCATGCCTTATTTTCTTGAGACTCGCTTTGAAACATTTTTATGTACAGGTAGGTAACTACTCACAATATTATAGTCTTTCTCAGTGCCGTAAATAGCCTTTTTTGCGCCCTGTGCGAGCTTCTATAACTGCGCCCTTGTTTTTTAGGGTTCCGTAGTCAACAAGGAACCCTTATAATTTCGGTCTGTCCGTCCGTCTGTCCGTCTGTCTGTCCGCGATTTTGCTCAAAGACTATAGGACCTGCAAAGTTGTAATTTGGCATGAATTCACATATTAGTGATGCCGACAAAATTTTTGAATTTTGAATTTTTTTTTTCGCATCCACCCAATCGTGTGGGGTGTCGTTGGATAGGTTTTTTAAAAGTATTATTCATAGATCATTTTCCGATTTAGGGATCCGTTTGTGAAATATTAAGTTTTAAAGTGGAAATAATCGTTAGAGTCCAGTGTCGCCCCCTTCTACCAGGAGTCATATAAAAGCAAAAGCAGCCACATCCAGTTTATTTGAAATGTGAGTAACCTTTTTTTTGTTTAGGCCGCATTTTACGGCCATCACAAAAATAGGTAGGACAAGTCGAGTGTAGATCATAGAATGCTCTACAAAAAATATTCAGACACTTTTTTCATACAACTTACCACTCCTTATAAATGGCGGGCTTAAAGTTTGGGAAAATCATATCTATACTTATATAATAAAGTTAAAGAATTTGTGGAGCTACTGCTTTGAATTGAAGAATTCGTTTTTTGTTTTATAGTTTTAGATATTAGTAAGTCGTATGAAAAATGTACAGTTTGGAAAAAAAAACGGGAAAAACCTCATTTTCATACCTTTGACATTGAATAAAAATTTTTGCACAAGGAGGATCGCCGGGGACTTTTGATGTTTTATTTATAATGGTGTATTTAACGTCTCTACCAATTTTCAGCCCTATGCCAATTATTCCGAGGTCGAATGTTTAATTTTTCTGAAGTAAAATCAATTTCGGATGATGCTGTTCTTGCTACCGATAATTGGATATTGCTGCTTTTGCACCAATAATTGGTTAGGATGTTGCTATTTTTGCTGTAACTTATTTTTGACTGCCAATCGAATCACGCGTAATGCGAGCATCTGATTGGTCAAGAGGGAAGATGCTGTTTTTGCTACCAACCTTTAACTAAAGTGATGATTTTATAGGGTTTATTGCTGGTTTCACAAGGAACTATTAAATCGATTGTGTGCAGATGACATTAGACTGTGACTGCATTCAACGTTGCAATTCTAAAAAAAATTGATGTTGCTGCCTTTGCTTTTATATGTCTGCTAAACGGTTGCTTCTGGAAATGTGAAAAAAATTCACGGGAGTAGGAAATCTGCTGAATTTAAAAGGAAAACTATCACGGCTAAGAAGACTTCATAAGTTATTGAGTAATAATCATAGAGGAAAATAATAGTGGTAATAATCGATCAACTAAATAAATGTATTCAGCGAAGTTTAAAGGAACTTTTCGTTCAAATTCCTTTGAAAGTAACTGAGATGATGTTGGTAATAGTGTAAAACCCGTTATAAATACACATTCATTGACCATACAAAAAATTTAAAAAACTAGTGATACTACGGAACCCTATATTGCTCGCGGCCCGACACGCACTTGGCCGGTTTTTTTTTAGATATTATAGGTACCCAGAGCAATGCTTCCAGGACCACAGGCCTCTCTGGTCTGGCCATTCTTGCGCCCCCCCAGAGTCTGCGCCCTGTGCCTGGGCACCGGTGGTACCGCCCTATTTACGGCACTGGTCTTTCTAGGTAGGTCTAAACTAAATACTAAATCGCCTAGGGGTAAGCTGCGATTATCAGCTTATAGCCAAAGAGGGGCAAGGAATTATGAGGATCCAGGAATGCCCAACACAGGATCGGATACAATACAAGTGTAATTTATCTGGACTTCATGCCAATGTCCATCGGCAATTGCTTACCATAAACAAACCTTTTTTTCTCAGGGCCTCCTATCCTACCTGTACGCTGAGAACTATTTCGTGCGCACGGCCATCAAGCTGCTGATCCGGCAGCAGGGCAGCTCGCTGTTCGTCCGGAAAACCATCTACGAGTATTTATGGGACTTCCGGGAACCCGTCGTAGAGTTGTCCGGCCGCTTAGCCCCAGGAATGCTACCCGTCACTAATTTGGGCATCCTGAATGTGGTGAGTATTATCCAACTTTTTTTTTACTCTTGTGTGACGGTTGTCATTTTTTATGGCGGTGTTGAATTTTTATTTTAAATATATAATATAATTTTTATTTTAAATATATAATTAGAGTCTTCGAGTAAATAAAACCAATGCGTGGAAATATTTCCCAAACTCGTAAACACCAGTTTTCTGTGTGACATGGCCCAAATTCACCAACGTCTGTTAGTGTTAACAGCTTATTAAAGTGGCATGTCTTCTCTTTCATTTATATGAAAAACGAAAGGGGTAATGTGATTCTAATTGGAGCATTAACTTTAACAGTCGTTGGTGAAATTGGGCCTAAGGGTGTGCATTGACGGTAGGTACGTCCTTTCAACCAAATGGACGGTTAACACACCAAAAACATACTTTGAAGTGCACGTATGTAGTCTGAGAGCATTAAACCAGTACTAGTACGTCCGTTTTGATGAAAGCCTATTTGTGGTTTATTACGTTGGAGAGACTTCTAAACGGCCGTTACGTCTATCAGCTATCAAACGAGAAAATACCTACATATAACAAAAAACATGTTTATCATGGTCTCATTAGCTGTGCGACATGCGTAAAACTATAATTATTATTATTATTGTTTGCTGGTGATAAGTTGAACATACGATTGGCACGGGGTAGTGATAACCCTGACACCCTGAGTTGGAAGTCGTTAATTGCTGCCGCTTTTTATATGCGACTGAATTTGAACCGTATTATTACTAGAACTACCGTATTACTAAGTGAATAGAATCCAATTTGCAAAAGACTTCTTACTTCTTACGACGGTTTAAAAATAACTTTCTTTGTTTTGACTAGGGTGACAATTATTCTCGACACGAAATTTTCTGTCGTATAAACCTTGAATGATATGAAAATTGTTTATGATTTACAGATTTACTTTGATTTTGCTGATGAAGTGACCGTCAAAATTGGGCCGCGGTGGGGCCACAAGAACTTCTTCAGAATAGACAAAGTTAGGGGTGTTCCACAAATGGCGCTATACGATCCCGATGTAAGTAAGAAAAACATTAAAATCCTACTTTAAGCCATTACAGTTCAAAGAAATGTCAAAATTAAGCCACGTAATAGTTGGGGAGGGGAAGAGGAGATTTCGGGAATAGCTTGAGCGTGTCAGATTAAGCTTGTATATAGGCTTCCGTCATGTGTCTAGTTATCATGTTATAGAAATCAGATTTCTCACGTGGTGGGGTATTTATATATTTTTTTAATATTGAAATGTTATCGGATCTATCGGGATGTTTAGTATACCCCAAAGAAGCTTCCATATAAAGCACTGACGATTCAAAGGTTAGGTAAGCTTGTAGGGACATCCATACTAATATTATAAATGCGAAAGTGTGTCTGTCTGTCTGTCTGTTACCTCTTCACGCCTAAACCCTGAACCGATTTGGCTGAAATTTGGTATGGAGATACTTTGAGTCCCGAGAAAGGACATAGGATACTTTTTGTCCCGGAAAAATGTACAGTTTCCGCACAGTAAACTTTTATGATTTGCACGTAAACTATTTAACCGATTTCAATGAAATTTGGTACGGAGATACTTTAAGACATAAGAAAGGACAAGGTATACTTTTTGTCCCGGAAAAATGTACGGTTCCCGCAAAATAAACTTTTATGATTTGCGCCCAAACCGCTGAACCGATTTTGCTAAAATTTGGTATGGGGATACTTTGAATACCGAGAAAGGACATAGGATACTTTTCGTCCCGAAAAAATGTACGGTTTCTGCACAATAAACTTTTATGATTTGCGCCCAAACCGCTGAACCGATTTTGCTGAAACATACTAATATTATAAATGCGAAAGTGTGTCTGTCTGTCTGTCTGTCTGTCTGTCTGTCTGTCTGTCTGTCTATCTGTTACCTCTTCACGCCCAAACCGCTGAACCGATTTGGCTGAAATTTGGTATGGAGATACTTTGAGTCCCAAGAAAGGATATAGGATACTTTTTTCCCGGAAAAATGCACGGTTCCCGCGCGATAAACGAGTTTTGGCGCAACGGAGTTGCGGGCGGCATCTAGTAGTTTATAAATTATAGCGATAGTTCCCGTTTCCGCTTCCATATAAAGCACTGACGATTCAAAGGTTAGGTAAGCCTGTAGGGACATCCATACTAATATTATAAATGCGAAAGTGTGTCTGTCTGTCTGTCTGTCTGTCTGTCTGTCTGTCCCGAGAAAGGACATAGGATACTTTTTGTCCCGGAAAAATGTACAGTTTCCGCACAGTAAACTTTTATGATTTGCACGTAAACTATTTAACCGATTTCAATGAAATTTGGTACGGAGATACTTTAAGACATAAGAAAGGACAAGGTATACTTTTTGTCCCGGAAAAATGTACGGTTCCCGCAAAATAAACTTTTATGATTTGCGCCCAAACCGCTGAACCGATTTTGCTAAAGTTTGGTATGGGGATACTTTGAGTACCGAGAAAGGACATAGGATACTTTTTGTCCCGAAAAAATGTACGGTTTCTGCACAATAAACTTTTATGATTTGCGCCCAAACCGCTGAACCGATTTTGCTGAAATTTGGTATGGGGATACTTTGAGTACCGAAAAAGGACATAGGATACTTTTCATTCCGAAAAAATGTACGGTTTCTGCACAATAAACTTTTATGATTTGCGCCCAAATCGCTGAACCGATTTTGCTGAAATTTGGTATGGAGATACTTTGAGTACCGAGAAAGGACGTAGGATACTTTTTATCCCAAAAACATTTACGGTTACGGCACAATAAACTTTTATGACCAAAACTAAACATACACTTTTCGGCTGTCATTTGATTAATATGCGGGGGACTTTGATCTCGGTCCGTACTTGGAGGGGCTGCGCCCCCACCATCTGGGATTGTTGCTGACATCAGAATGGTGTCGCGTCGTTAGTGTTGACTTTTAATTTTCCCTTTTAAGAACAAAGTTATTAATACGAGTACAACCAAAACTAAACATACACTTTTCGGCTGTCATCTTACTAATATTATAAAGGCGAAAGTATGTGAGTTTGTGAGTTTGTATGTTTGTTACTTCTTCACGCTTAAACGGCTGGAGCGATTTCGACAAAATTTTACAAGGAGGTAGCTGACATCCTGGATTAACACATAGGCTACATTTTTAACCGACTTTCAAAATGGAGGAGGTGCTATGTTCTTTTTTTTTAAATTACTTATGTTCAACGATGACTCCGCCGTTTGTGAACCGATTTTCAAAATTTTGCCGTCTTCAACTTGGGGGGCGCAGCTCCCCCAAACCCCCCCCCCCCCCCCTTTCTTCTGACAGTGTTGCTTTTAACGAAACAGTGTCGCGTCGTTAGTGCTGAGTTTTAATTTTCCTTTTTAGGAACAAACTAAGTTATTAATTATAAAAGTGAATTTATTCTAATCTAAACTAAACATACAGATATTGAGTGTCATTTGATTCATAGGCTTTCGTCCCGTCTCCTACTTGGGGGGGCGCAACCCCCCTATCCCCCTCCTGGTAGTGCTTGCTTTTAACGAAACGGTGTAGCGTCATTAGTGCTGAGTTTTAATTGTCCTTTTTAGGAGCAAAATAAGTTATTAATAATTATAAAAGTGAGTTTATTCCAACATTAACATATCGATTTCGAGTGTCAATTGATTAATTTTCGTCCCATCTTCTACCAAACCCTAGGAGTGCTGCTTATCACAAAACAGTGTCTTCCATCAAACTTCCATCTCTCAGTCATCAAAATTGAAGTTTCCGATGATCAAACTCAATTTATTTTGTCTCTAATACTATTTACCTATTACAACACAATTTAGTTTATCTAATTACACCTAATAAATCGCGGGTAACACCGCGGGGCACAGCTAGTTTTAAAATATAAAAAAAATAAAGCTTAATATTTTCCTAACTAAGCTTCGCAGATTTTTTATTTTGCACTAAACTAAATGGTTTAGTCCTTGTTGTCTAAACTATATTTAGAATTTACCTAAATAATAAATTTTTTGAATATATGAATTTTCTTTTTCAAAACTTTAAAATGGCTGCAGTTTCTGAACCCACCGCTAAAATAAAAAAAACGCTCTTTTTATTTTTTTATCAGTTTTACCATACTTAAAAAACCTACTAGGTCTCCATGACGCTCGAGTGACTACACAAATAGTACCCTCCCCTCCCCTACTATAATAATTAGTAAGTTACACTTAAATATACTTGAGGTAAATAGCACTTTGTTATTTGGAATAGCTAGTGGGAATCAAAAATAGATTTAGCTAAAAATAATTGTGTCTATTATTAAGGAAAACCTTAATTATAAATGTTTTAGCACTCTGCATAGTGACGGTGCATCAAAGGATGACCTATGCTCATTACTCAATCTTATTCATTGAACTTCCGTGTATCTTCAATAACAAAATTTTGTTTATGATAATAATTTTATCATTATTATTATACCGCGACACAATTAAGAGACTTCGTGTTACGGAATTATGTTTTAAGTTGTTTATGTCTGTTAATTTTACGTACTAAATTCAATTGTTACAATAACTCATCAAACAACATACAGTCAAAACGTTGATGAAAACATTCAGTTTGTCAATAGGTTGACATTGATGTTGTTGTTTCGTTTTACAGTTCCGACTATACCTCTATTCTGTACTATTTCCTAGTTACTATACTTATATACTTACTATTTTCGCAGGCGTGTCCGGACCGGCTAACGGGCTCCACGGAGGGAGTCATGTACCCGCAGTACCTCACTAAGCAGGACGTCCTCCTCTACCTGAGAAAGAGCGTCTGCAAAATCATGCCGCTCTACTTCGTAGGTAAAGATACATTTATTATTAGTATTGTAGGTAAAGAGCTTAATATTTTTTACTTTTACATTAATACACATTGACTTAAAATTACACGTCATTTCATCGCATATAATACGCCACATGATAACCTTAGAGGGATACGCATTACATTGGTCTGTCGCCAGTTAGTGTTCGGTTCAAAGGAAAGGTGATAACTTTGCACCTGTGTAGTGTGTAAGTTCCATTATAGCATCTACAATCTAGTCCTATATTAAACAGGTCTAATCGTAATGGTACATACGAATCGTAATAATAGTCTGGGAAACGTAGACTATACACGTGCCAAAAAGCGCATCAACTTTCACAGTTGACAGTGAACTCTAGAAGAACACATACGAGTACACAGCCTAAGCTTAACAGTTCTTCTTCTAGAGTTGAATTATCACTTAGTCGTAGTCCCAATTTACTTTTTAACTTGTGGTCTTTGTCGACATTTCCAGAGGAAGCGGTGATGGAGGGAGTGCCGGTGTATCGGTACAACCTGACGGAGAACGTGTTCGACCGCATCACCAACGGCACGGACTGCTACGCCGGCACGCAGCCCTTCCCCGACGGCATCAGTGATGCCTCCAAGTGCTACCACAGTAAGTACACCTTTACTACGTATGCGATAGGAAACAAGTTTAAACTATTTTATTATTACGAGTATTATCTTATCTATATTTCTATACTAATATTATAAAGCGGAAGAGTTCGTATGTTTGAACGCGCTAATCTCAGGAACTACTGATCCGATTTGAAAAAAAAATCATTGTTAGATAGCCCATTTATCGAGGAAGGCTATAGGCTATATTTTATCACGCTAAAACTAATACGAGCGAAGAAATAGAGAAAAATGTGGAAAAAAACGGAGGAAATTATTTGAAAGGGCTTATTTGAACGCGCTAATCTCAGTAACTACTGATTCGATTTGAAAAATTCTTTCAGTGTTAGATAGCCCATTTATCGAGGAAGGCTAAAGCTATATTTTATAACGCTAAAACTAATACGAGCGAACAAATAGAGAAAAATGTGGAAAAAAACGGGGAAAATTATTTGAAAGGGCTGATCTCACGAACTACTGGAGCATTTTTTCTGTTATTTGGCACAGAAAAAAAGTAGACCACGATCATAGGCTATTTTTTGTGAAATAATTTGTCTGTGAAATGTCTAATTTACGCGGGCGAAGCCGCGCGGAACGTTTAGTTATGGTTATAGACCGAGTACGTTTTAAGATCGCTTGGTAATACTTGAGAGGCAGTAGGCGTGTGTTGATAACAATTACTTAATCTATCAACTACAACATTATCTAACAGCAGAAATGTTCATCATCACAAAACGACGACGACTACGGCGGGTGTACTACAATAATTATAATATTATAAGCTCTACTTTCACCTTAAGAAGTTGCATTTAACAAACCTGCTCAAACCTGCCAAACACTTTATTTGTAGCGCCAATACATGCTAGTATAAATACCACATTTTTGTTATTTCTTTGTTTACAGATTTTCCATTGGTGGCTTCATACCCTCACTTCTACACTGGATCCCCACCGAAGGACACATACGTTACGGGGCTCAAGCCCGATAGAAGCAAACACAGCTCATACGTCTATGTAGAACCGGTGAGTATTTTGCTATCATCCGCGACTTTAATGTTAAACGCTTGTAGAGTCAAAAAAAACTTACTAAAGTGGCAAAATTTCATATCTACAATCTACAATTTTTTCTAGCTTCGTCGCTTGGACCACGGGCCAAAGTTTGTTAATCCTACATTAACCCATCAAGCCCCATAAGCACACCGGTGAGCGAGACACAATAGAATAACAATAGATTTCCAAGAATCCACGATCGAAGGATTAAGAATATTTTTTGAACTCTACCTTCTAAATATAGCAACACATTATGGCATTTTACAGAAAACCGGTGTACCCTTCGAGTCGGTGGCGCGGATGCAGTGCAACCTGTACATCAACGACATGTCCAGCTATGGCGACCAGGAGCTCAACAAGTTCTCCAAGCTAGTGCTGCCGCTCAGCTGGATAGAATATGTAAGTATGTAGTAGAGACATGTCTATCTGTCTAACGGCCGCACTCAAAGACACAATATTTTAATGATTACTTACATCAATTGAATGAAGATTTTAACATACACTCCATTCATATTCTGTCAAACGCTTTATTACGTAAAGTACTAAATTATAATATCAATAAGTTGAGTGTGGCCGTAAGACAATGAGGGAAAAAATATCCTTGATCATTGGAAAAATTTTAGCATGTTTGCATATTTGCATGTTTCACACACAGAATCAGCCGCTATAAGGAAAAAAAGATCAAAATGTTTTATTCCAATTACCCCGGTATTGCTAGAGTCAATTTTTTTTCTCACTTTTTGCGATCAGATTCTGGTAGACCTATACATACCTATGTCTGGTTTTTAAGTTTTGACTGGAGTTTATATGTTCAACCTCGTTGTTGACTGGTCAATGGTCATTGTTTTAACGTTAGTCAATCAATAACGCTATTAAATAAATAAACTTCTTTTAAAATCTTAGAAAAAGAGCACTAGATAGTTTGATCATAAAACAAATTAGGCTTTGTAAATAAGAGAGTATTATCTATATCAAAATATTGTACCTACGTATTCAACCAACAATAAACTCTTTCGAAGGTCGACATTTATTCGTTTTGGCCGAATAACTGGTTACTGTAGCTTTTAGTAGCTTTATATTTTTATTAATCAACATTCTTTCCTTTTCAGAAACAAGAGGGCCTGCCGAGTCATTTTGTGTACTCTATATATTTCATGGTGGTCGTACTGCCGCCGCTAGCGAAGGTCGTGTTCAGCCTTACACTAATAGTCACATGTTTACTGATCCTCAACAAAATGTTCAAGAAGACAATCATACGTTCGATGTTTAAAAGAAGAAAAGTTGAAGATTTGGAAAATAATACAATTAGAGTATACGAAAAGGAAATGTTTTTACAGGACTCAAAATAATAGTAGCATAGCTTTAGGTGATATAGAAATTATTACACATTAGCGAAATTGTACGTTTTCCATACCTCGGTACTAGTAACAAGTAAGCACTGTAATCTAAGCCCAAACGAAGATATCTTAGGGGTGGTTTTACGTCATCCTTAATAATTTAAGACCTTGTGTTCGTTACTAAATATATACCTCGGCTCTACTCTCTACTCTGAATATGTAGAGCCCTCTTTAGATAGTAATAAATTATGATAATTGTATAGCTATGAGTTGCCAAATGCGATGTTTCGATGAACTTTAACTTAGTAGGTCAAGAGTATCGTTATTATTTTAGCTACTTCTTTAGAATATTGATAAAGATAGCTGCATACCTCGCTTAATAACCCTTTCTTGAGGTTTTTTAGACAGGGGTTATCTTTTTAATAGCGGTGTTATTGGTTACCTGTTTGACAGAAGAAAATCAAAAGCGCTAGGTATCAAATAGATAAACTCCTCTACTACAGAGTCAAAAATCTCAATAACTGGGTAGCTGCGCGTTCACCGGGTCGGAATCGCAGCGTACGGTCAAAGACTTTTATTAAAATAAAAGTTTTTGTTTGCGTACGGTGCGGACGGAGCGTTGTCATTTATAATTTGTCAGGCACAGAAATGACGTTCCAGTTCACGCAGTACCATAGAAATCAATACAAAGACACAAATCCGTCCGCTCCGTACGGTCTGATTCCGATCCGGTGGACGCGCACCTTAAATCGTCTATCACTCAAGGCGTACTGAAAAAAGATTTTTAAGCTATCCCATGGATGTGCAGTATGAGCCATAGAATAACGGATTTAAAAGACCTCAAAATAAAGAAATCTTAAATGTATTACGTTTCTAGGTATAACTACTCTACTTACCTACCTTCATAAAATAATATAATATTATGTTAAACAAGACGAATAAGTGAAAAAATCTTAATTATTTACAATAATATTATATAGCTACCTGATGATATAGGGTGGGTTGCACCAACTTACGTTAACTATAACTATAACTGTAACTTTAACTATAACTTTAACTATAACTACAGTGCAAAATATGAAATCTTTGGTTAACCGTTTCCGTGCGAATGTCACCATAGAGGCACCATGGGTATCTTTTCTGCATGGCGGGTGACGCCCGAGAGGAGATAAAATGTTTACCTATAAAACTATGATGAAATTATATTTTTTAGAGGTTTCCCCTCAATGAAAGTGGCTTTATTTGTCACGTATTTTACGTGTACAGTGTTAGTTTTAGGATATTGCATAAAAACTTACACTTCAGGAGTCTTAAACATTTTCAATTGGTGATTAATATGGCCACCGAATTATTTTATAAATATATATCGCCAACACCAGCAAAATCTCACATCAACATATCTCATTCTTATAATTAACCCTGCTTCGCACGGGTATGAAACAAACATTTCTAAAGTTTTTTACTAACATACATACATCTATACTTATAAAATTACATGTCCTGACTGACTGACTGATTCATCATCGCTGAGCAAAAACTGTTAAATTTACAGCCACGAAAAGACATCGGGCATCTTTGTATGGTACACTTACCTACGGCGAACAAAAATAATAATAGGTCCGGTGGATAGGCAATTAAATCTAATTTGCAATGGTAGTTCCCATATCTGTGGGTCGTGGGAATAAGAAGAAAATGGACATTTAAAAAATAATTATAAATGTTTTTTTTTCTAACTCGAAATCAAAAGAAATCCAGTAAACATAGGTAATTAGTTGACTCAGACCACAATGGGAACACAGTAAAACACAGATCGCTACGACGGATGACGAAGGACTGCGATGTAGTAGGATAAGCTACCTGCGCGAGCGAAACATAAACATTAAACAAGTTGTAGGACAATGGGCAACAGTGAGAACGAAGCATGCACATCGACTTTTTGGATTTAGTCAGGTTGTGATCATGTAAAGCAACTTCCGTCGCTCATGGACACTCGCAGCATCAGAAGAGCTGCAGGTGCGTTGCCGGCCTTTTAAGAGGGAATAGGGGAGGGTAGGGAAGGGTAGGGAAGGGAAAAGGGTAGGGGATTGGGCCTCCGGTAAACTCACTCACTCGGCGAAACACAGCGCAAGCGCTGTTTCACGCCGATTTTCTGTGAGTCCGTGGTATTTCTCCAGTCGAGCCGGCCCATTCATGCCGAAGCATGGCTCTCCGACGTCAAAATACCACTGAGTGATATTTTAGCTTACTGAGCGGTCATGTTTAGTAAGTAATTAGGAAAAAATATGATTTTCATTTTACTTATTATTTCCATTTTCCCATTGTTGTGAATCAAAATAACTACACAATATTAAATAATATTGTTGTAAACACTATCATTTAAAAATGTTTTGGTTTATGTTTGCGACTTTTAAAAAATCGGGTAAAAAATGCCCGATGTTCTTGGGAGAGTAGGGTTGTTTTATTATGTAGACACCCACGAAGGAAGGAATTTTGAAAATTTTACTCCGAAGGGAGTGAAATAGGAATGGAATAGAAATTTCAATGAAAGTCCGTCATTTCTTGAGTTAGAAATATGAAATTTTATGTTTGGGCTACTGATTAAAAATAATTGTATACGTGTTTAAGCGTTTTTGGAAATTCTACCCCCAAGGGGGTGAAATAGGGGTTGAAAGTTTAAATGAAATTCTGTCATTTCTTAAGTTAGAAACATGAAAGTTTATTTTTGGACTGCTGATTAAAAATGAATGGATAGGTATTTAAGCGTTTTTGGAAATTCTACCCCCGAGGGGGTGACATTGGGGTTGAAAGTTTGAATCATTTCTTGGGTTAGAAACATGAAACTTTATTGACGTTTGCGTTTGACGTTTTGCGACATTTTGCGATTGTCTCATTTTTACCCTTTGTATAAGGAACCACAAAAAGGGGAAAACTATCCATCTTTGTTATTATACTATGTTAACGCGGACGAAGTCGCGGGCAACAGCTAGTCTACAATAAAACGAAAATAAATTTATCAATATAGCCAAAGACTTACAACACCTGATAAAAATAAGTCACTTACCTTCCATCTCTGTTTGTACAATTGGAAACAGACGAAACAGCGATAAATTACAATCCCTGGCGGGTGGCGCCCGAGAGGAGATATCAAAGTTCCTGGCGGTAGGCGCCTCAAAGGAGATACGAAATATTTGTTCGCAGCCAGGCGCGTGAAATTGCCAAAAATTACACCGCACTGAATCGGTTAAGGACGCCATAATATTTAACGATAACCATAACCGCTCATACCTACTTAAATCGAAAATTTTTCGTGAAAATTTACTGTGCTCTAATAAGAAATATTTTTCCTGGCGATTTTTACGGATAATTCAATTTTTTATACTCTCAATCCCATTACTGTAGCTTTAATAAAAAAATAAACGCAACAGACATCTGTCAATTTTTGTAGTCAAAGTTAAGGTTAAAGCTAAGGTTAAAGCTAAGTTAGCCTTAACTATAACCATAACTTTAACTTTAACGACGCCTTTGGTGCAACCACGGTGCAACCCACCCTAAATAATGTCACAAATTGATACCATGCCGGGTCTTAAAAAAACTGAAAATGGATAGTAAATAAACTACTTTGGCGACTAATTTGAGGTACCATTTTAACTAGAAAGCGGCGGCTTTTTAATGAGTTTTGAGGTTTTATTTAAATTTTATCTGGCAGTGATTTTCTTTTGTGGCAATTGAATTTCTTCTAAGGCGACAAATTATTGGCGGATAATAAAGTTAAAATAGGCTTTCATAAATTCTAAAATGGGGCTGTCTATAAACTTAATCAAGGTCTGATATAAAATATACAAACAAGATCTCATAAAAAATTCTATTGGCTACATTTTTAGGGATCTAAATAAACCAAATTCTATTATTTTTTTTTAATATTAATAGTCTATTTATTTTTTTCTTGACTATCTTAAGTGTAACAAAAGGGAGTGAAAAAATTATGTATCGAACGGAAAACTAATCTAAGTCAATCAAAATCGATTAATTTAATTAGTTTTGATTTAATCATGGGCGCCGGCAGGGGGTGCCAGGTGGTGCACTTGCACCCCTTGGGAATCTCAGGATTAAATGAACCTACTTACTTTGAGTAACTTACTTTTTAACGCCTTTAACGCAACCTACAACGTGTTTTGTGACGGTCGGCAGCACAGTCACAGTTTTAACCTAACCAACTTTTGGACTTTCTGGATTGTGTTTGTTTTTGTTTTGGCGGGGGGCGCAGCCCCCCTTCTATTTTGTAACGGTCGCCGGCTGCTGCCGCAGCACGCTCGCTGCGCTCTCTCGGCTCCCTCTGTGTTGTGGTCTAAGTTCTAACCTAACCTACTTTTGGACTTTCTGGATTGTTTTTTTTTTGTTTTGGCGGGGGGCTGCGCCAAAACAAAAAAAAACAATCCAAATTAGTCGCCACATTAGGTTTTATAATACCTTAACCAGTTTTACACTGATCCCGCCTGATATATATTTTGATACCTTATAGTAGCAGCCGTTTTTTAGTTTTTTTGATCCTAGCATTTTGTTGCTTGTATACGAGTAGTTTAATAGTTGCTAAGATATTTAATCACTGCAAAGTTAGTTTTTTTGTGACTTAATAGAAAGTCGCCTAAAAAAGATATCAGTTGCCGTGTTATTTATTTGCCCTAAATAACTAAGGTGTACCTAATCAAAATCACGAGGCACAATTCAATAATATTATATTGTAGTTTTATGCATCAATTCGTCTTCTTTGAATTGTAGTTAGTATTGATCTTATGAGTGATCATAAGTGTAAGTACACACATACGGTTTTGCTCGATCGAGCAATCACGAAGAGTAAAAACCACGGCTCGGGCTTTCGTCCACACATTCAGCATTGCTCGATAGTTTTACTCCAGTTCGAAGGAAATTAACTACGAATCATAATAATCGGCCAAGTGCGAGTCGAACTCGCGCACTAAGGGTTCCGTACCATTATAGAGCAAAATTAGGCCAAAAATTGTGTTTTTTGTATGGGAGCCCCCCTTAATTTTTTATTTTATTTTAATATT
The DNA here is from genome assembly GCA_963422495.1 of Polyommatus iphigenia. Classification (NCBI taxonomy): domain Eukaryota; kingdom Metazoa; phylum Arthropoda; class Insecta; order Lepidoptera; family Lycaenidae; genus Polyommatus; species Polyommatus iphigenia. The sequence goes on from OY730184.1 coordinate 8,818,357, forward strand.
ATAATTAAATATTAAAGCACACATAAAACAAAGGACTTTGAGAAAAATTCAAGTACCTACCTGTTGGCATTATTGATATAGAGCCAAAAAGGCCAAAAAAATCACGTTTGTTGTATGGGAGCCCCCCTTAAATGTTAATTTTATTTTGTTTTTAGTATTTGCTGTTATAGCGGCAACAGATATACACAATCTGTGAAAATTTCAACTCTCTAGCTATTACCGTTCTTGAGTTACAGCCTGGAGACAGACAGACAGACGGACAGACAGACGGACAGACAGACGGACAGACAGACGGACAGACAAACGGACAGACAGACGGACAGACAGACGGACAGACATCGAAGTCTCAGTAATAGGGTCCCGTTTTTACCCTTTGGGCACGGAACCCTAAAAACTAGTGTCAAAAAAATTGTCAAGCCGGCTCGATTCGAGCCTTCAAACTGGCTCAATGCGAGCCTTCGAGCTGTGAGTTTTGCGGTCCACACAGTGGTTTTTGCTCGATTTCGAGTAAAACTATCGAGCAAAACCGTATGTGAGTACCTAGCATAATAATATATTTTGATGAATGAATTGTTGTAATCACAAAGTATCCATGATGGGGTACTAGGCTGTGAAGAAGCATTTTGCATGTACTTGATGCCTTGCCAGTGTCAACATGATTTCCGTTTTGGATGGATATACTTACACAAAATATCTGAGTGCCCATTTTTAATATTAAAAAGGTACCGTTCCGATCAATATGGCTTGCTACCGCGATCGACAAAAAATTTTTTTTTGACCTATTAGGCTAGTTTCATTTTGTTCTACGGCACGGCATGGGCGTAGCGAGGTACGGGCAGTTTCATACCGGAGAGAGTTGCGGGGTGAGTTGCTAGGATTTTCTACATCTGCGCCCATGCGCCTTTGTCGGCCGCGGTCGCTTGCGGTAAAGATCGGAAAGCCGCCTTTATATAAGACTACTATGCATGAGTTCAAAGCCGATGGCATGGGCCCTTTGCAGGATATTTTGGAGAACCTTACTCCCTAAATTAGGGCAATCCCTGAATACTGTATGGCATAATACCAATGACCAGTTTCATATAATGACGAATTAATTCTGACTTTAATTTCTGTTTTTAATTACTAATAACAGCTGATAACTAATATGATTGAATCGAATTGGGACAGAATATTGTAGCCCAAACATAATCAATCATTAAATATACCTACTTACCAAGAAAACAATAAAAATCCATTTTATTATTTTATTGGTATCTAAATATGGATGTTATTGCGATATACCTAATATAAAACGGCTCCGTATAAAGACAGTAGAGTAACTCATTTGAATTTTGAAATCATACTTGCCTAAAACAGAGATGCGGTTTTACACGCGCTCGATATGGTACAAGAAATGATACAATCATGGTTCATGAATCTTGATACTCGTACAATGCTGCATCTTCAAGTTAAATATGAAATAGCGCGCCTGAATCTAGTAGGTATAAAATTGATCTACTGTATAATATTATTTATATTGTGGCTGCGTTGTGCAACGAATAACCATCGGAAAAAATTCGATTTGCTAACATTTGTAGCCTTCATATTCATGTATCGATTTAGTAAAAGTGACAGTCAGAGCCATGTCAGAGCATCAAAATTTGAGAGGTTGGTGAATATCATGATTTTAATAACGAGCGGATTTGCATCAGACTATTTTTTTATAATGTACATGAAACCTGGCTTGTAACGTGATGAAGTCATCACTATATATATTATAGCTATATATACTTTTTGGAAAAGGGTTAATAATTAGATATTATTTTTATGTGTTACTATATTAAATTTAGTTAATAGGTAGGTACCATTAATCCGTAGGTACCTCTCTATTTTTTAGAACTCTTACCTACTTATAAAAATGCAATTTGCGAAAAACCTTACGCTCGTGTAGAATTTAATATAGGTTAAGTTTGTAAAAAATATCCCTACACCCATGTAAGCGTAAGATTTTTTGCAATAAATGAGACCAAAAATCGAAGTGATTATACCTAGGCACTAAAAAAATGTATTCCTAAAATGTAATAGTTATTTGCTCATTGAATGGCTTTAAGGATAATAAATTTTGTAGTAAAAATAACTTTTTTCTGTTATTTCAACTGACATAATTTGGTACTTGCACTGCAGCTAGGCTACTGTGTTGACTGTTGAGTTTTGGTTGTAGCTTATTCCCTTTTTTTTACATTATGTCGGCACTACATATAGGCGAACGCGTTGGCCGACGCGTTGGCCAACGCGTTGGCCCAATGTGTAGAACGGGCGACTCGCGCGTTGGCGGTAGGTATTTAGACGTTGGCCGACGCGTTTTGTCGGCACTACATATGGGCGAACGCGTTGGCGAACGCGTTGGCCAACGCGTCGGCCAACGCGTTCGCCTATATGTAGTGCCGACATTAGGGGCAGTGCCGTAAATAGGGCGGTACCACCGGTGCCCAGGCACAGGGCGCAGACTCTGGGGGGCGCAAGAATGGCCAGACTAGAGAGGCCTGTGGCCCTGGAAGCATTGCTCTGGGTACCTATAATATCTAAAAAAAACCGGCCAAGTGCGTGTCGGGCCGCGAGCAATATAGGGTTCCGTAGTACCACTAGTTTTTTAAATTTTTTTGTATGGTCAATGAATGTGTATTTATAACGGGTTTTACACTACTACCAACATCATCTCAGTTACTTTCAAAGGAATTTGAACGAAAAGTTCCTTTAAACTTCGCTGAATACATTTATTTAGTTGATCGATTATTACCAGTATTATTTTCCTCTATGATTATTACTCAATAACTTATGAAGTCTTCTTAGCCGTGATAGTTTTCCTTTTAAATTCAGCAGATTTCCTACTCCCGTGAATTTTTTCACATTTCCAGAAGCAACTGTTTACTCGTAGCAGACAGAGAGTCATATAAAAGCAAAGGCAGCAACATCCATTTTTTTTAGAATTGCAACGTTGAATGCAGTCACAGTCTAATGTCATCTGCACACAATCGATTTAATAGTTCCTTGTGAAACCAGCAATAAACCCTATAAAATCATCACTTTAGTTAAAGGTTAGTAGCAAAAACAGCATCTTCCCTCTTGACCAATCAGATGCTCGCATTACGCGTGATTCGATTGGCAGTCAAAAATAAGTTACAGCAAAAATAGCAACATCCTAACCAATTATTGGTGCAAAAGCAGCAATATCCAATTATTGGTAGCAAGAACAGCATCATCCGAAATTGATTTTACTCCAGAAAAATTAAACATTCGACCTCGGAATAATTGGCATAGGGCTGAAAATTGGTAGAGACGTTAAATACACCATTATAAATAAAACATCAAAAGTCCCCGGCGATCCTCCTTGTGCAAAAATTTTTATTCAATGTCAAAGGTATGAAAATGAGGTGTTTCCCGTTTTTTTTCCAAACTGTCCATTTTTACAATATCTAAAACTATCTAAAACTATCCAACAAAAAATGAATTCTTCAATTCAAAGCAGTAGCTCCACAAATTCTTTAACTTTATTATATAAGTATAGATATGATTTTCCCAAACTTTAAGCCCGCCATTTATAAGGAGTGGTAAGTTGTATGAAAAAAGTGTCTGAATATTTTTTGTAGAGCATTCTATGATCTACACTCGACTTGTCCTACCTATTTTTGTGATGGCCGTAAAATGCGGCCTAAACAAAAAAAAGGTTACTCACATTTCAAATAAACTGGATGTGGCTGCTTTTGCTTTTATATGACTCCTGGTAGAAGGGGGCGACACTGGACTCTAACGATTATTTCCACTTTAAAACTTAATATTTCACAAACGGATCCCTAAATCGGAAAATGATCTATGAATAATACTTTAAAAAAACCTATCCAACGACACCCCACACGATTGGGTGGATGCGAAAAAAAAAATTCATTCCAGCTTGATGTGTAAGGAAGGTACCATAAAAAATATTTTTTAAGATTTCATGTACCATTTTGTCGGCATCACTAATATGTGAATTCATGCCAAATTACAACTTTGCAGGTTAGTCTCTGAGCAAAATCGCGGACAGACAGACGGACAGACGGACGGACAGACTGAAATTATAAGGGTTCTTTGTTGACTACGGAACCCTAAAAAACAAGGGCGCAGTTATAGAAGCTCGCACAGGGCGCAAAAAAGGCTATTTACGGCACTGATTAGGGGGCGTCCACAAATTACGTGAGGTGTTCTTTTGAATTTTTTGACCCCCCCTTCCCCCCTTGTGAGATTTCGTGAGATTTATTCAACCCCCCCCCTCCCCCCACAAATCTCACGTGAGATTTTCAAAATGTGGGTTTCTTACGTAAACGTTTGGTTTGACAGTCAGTAGATTTTCTTGCAAACGAATTTGTGAATGATCCTAATCGTATAACAATTACGCTTACGATTAAATCTTAAGCATACGTACAATCTGGATGAAATGGACTAAAATAGTATAATTTTGTTGAGAAAAATCGTATTTTAGAAATTACGTGAGATTTGCCGAGACCCTCTCCCCAACCCCCTCCCCCCCCCCCCTAAACACCTCACGTAATTTGTGGACGTCCCCTTACTGGTACCTACTTTTCTTTACTCTTATTTAACCAAGTACCTATCGTAAATTATAATAATAATTAATATGACAGTACCCTATATCCGAACTTATTCTGATTATCCCTCTAATTTATTATTTTTAAAACGATAATAATAATAATCAATATCGACATTCTTACAAGGCTGTTTTGGCGCGTGGGAAGTTGGGAACGAACGCCACTATAAATAATACCGTATATAAAATTTCACGGACGAAGGACAATAATTACTGAGACACACAATTCTCGCGACACGCATGAACAATGAACATGACGTATCTTCTTATATATAAAAATGGATTTTCAAATGTGTTAGTCGCGCTAAAACTCGAAATCAGCTGAATGGATTGGGCTGATTTTAGTCTTAAAATATTCGTAGAAGTCCAGGGAAGGTTTTAAAGTGACACGAAGTTCACCGGGACAGCTAGTCTTCTTCTTCTTATATATAAAAATGGATTTTCATATGTGTTAGTCGCGCTAAAACTCGAAAACAGCTGAACGGATTGGGCTGATCTTAGTCTTAAAATATTCGTTAGAAGTCCAGGGAAGGTTTTAAAGTGACACGAAGTTCACCGGGACAGCTTTAAGTTATTAATTTCATAATTTTGCATGATTCCAAACATGAGGCTGAATCTAAAACTAATAATAGTATTAAAAATAATACCGCTAGGTTTTTTTAAATTTTTGTGTGGTCAATGAATGTACATTTATAACGTGTTTTACAGTACTAACAACATCATCTCAGTTACTTTCAAAGGAATTTGAACGAAAAGTTCCTTCATACTTCGCCGAATACATTTTTTTAGTTGATCGACTATTACTCAATAACTTGTGAAGTCTTCTTAGCCGTGATAGTTTTCCTTTTAAATTCAGCATATTTCCTACTCCTGTGAATTTTTTCACATTTCCAGAAGCAACCATTTAGCTGGTAGAAGGGGGGGACACTGGACTCTAACGATTTTTTTCCACTTTAAAACTTAATATTTCACAAACGGATCCCTAAATCGGAAAATGATCTATGAATACTCATAATAGTTTTAAAAAACCTATCCAACGACATCCCACACAATGGGGTGGACGCGAAAAAAAATTTTCATCCCCGCTTGATGTGTATGGAAGGTACCATAATTATTTTTTTTTAAGATTTTATGTACCATTTTGTTGCCATTATTAATATGTGCATTCATGCCAAATTACAGCTTTGTAGGTCCTATAGTCTCTGAGCAAAACCGCGGACAGACAGACAGACGGACAGACAGACGGACGGACAGACCGAAACTATTAGGGTTCCTTGTTGACTACGAAACCCTAAAAACTCATAAACTTTTATTAATGTCACTTTTATTAATGTTATGTCTTAATTTTGTACACAAAGAGAATAAATAAAATAAATAAACCACTGAACCGATTTTGTTAAAACTTTCAGCATTCCCTAAGTTGAACAATACCTAGTACAACAAAAAAAGAATAATTACTTAAATCGGACTTGTAGTTCCGGAGATATGCGAACACAAACATAAAAACATACATAATAAAAATAAAAATAAAAACTTACATACATTACATACAACTGATACATAACTTCACTTTTGGTCACATTTGTTCAGACGATGACATACCTGATAACCTCTTTTTAGAGTTCCGTAGTCATCAAGGAAAACTTATAGTTTCGGTCTGTCCGTCCGTCTGTCTATCCGTCTGTCCGCCGTTCGTCCGTCTGTCTGTCCGCGGTTTTGCTCAGAGACTATAGGACCTACAAAGCTGTAATTGACATGAATGTACATATTAATGATGCCGACAAAATGGTATATGAGATCTATAAAAAAAAAATTAAGGTACCTCCCCTAGCTAGTAGCTACACATCAAGCAGGGATGTTTTTTCTTCGCGTCCACCGCATCGTGTGGGATGTCGTTGGATAGGTTTTTTAAAAATATTACGAGTATTCAGAGATCATTTTCCGGTTTAGGGATCCATTTGTGAAATATGAAGTTATTATAGTGAAAAAAATCGTTAGAGTCCAATGTCCCCACCTTGTACCAGCTAAACGGTTGCTTCTGGAAATGTGAAAAAATTCACGGGAGTAGGAATTAACCCATCAGTCGTGGCAAAACGAGACACAATAGCTTTTTCATTGTTATCGCGGCCGGATGTGGCCGCTTGGGGCTTCATGAATTAATATGCTGAATTTAAAAGGAAAACTATCATGGCTAAGAAGACTCCATAATGTTATTGAGTAATAGTCGATCAACTAAGAAAAATGTATTCAGCGAAGTATAAAGGAACTTTTCGTTCAAATTCCTCTGAACATAACTAAGATGATGTAGGTAGTTAGAGTAGTGCAAAACATTTTATAAAATATGTACATTCATGGACAATTCAAAAAATATCAAAAACTAGCGGTACTCCGGAACCTTATATTGCGCGTGGCCAGACACGCACTTGGCCGGTTTTTTCAAAAGTGTATGACGTATTGTATGTATGTACCTAATACCTACCTATGTAATAATAATATGTAATGTATGCAGAGGCGGCGCAAGGCGTGGGCGGTGTGGGCGACCGCCCAGGGCCTCGCGATCTAAGGGGCCTCGCGTCCCTTGGGCCACAAGGTTTTTCTTAAAGTTTTACGAGTTATGATACTCAAATATTCATAAATAAAAAGTTTTATAAATAAAACTTTGAGTGTAACAAAATTATTTCTCTCAACAAATCCGTCATTTAGCGTCATCCATCAGGGGGCCTCGCAAAATATATTTTAGGGGGTCTCGCAAGATATATCTTGCCCACATATAATTTAGGTCTTGCCCCGCCACTGAATGTATGTTTCAATGTTTGTGTTCGCATATCTCCGGAACTACAAGTCTGATTTAAGTTATTATTTTTTTGTTGTACTAGGTATTGTTCAACTTAGGGAATGCTGCAAAATCGGTTGAGTAGTTTTTGGGATAAGGAAATTTTATTCTCAATTATTATCATGCAAATTGTGACGTACAAGTACAATTATTATTTTGAAGTCGGTTTTATCTTTTTTTAAATACTATTATCGTAATAGACTATAAGAGCCTGCGACGGCCAGACCTTCCTCAGACCTCAGTTTAGGAAAGCTGAAAGTTTACCTGTAACTTTCGGCTAATCGGCCGTCGCAGGCTCTTGGGGCTCTTGGTCCTTAAGAGGGCGACTAACCCAAAAAATCAAACATCGTCCTCTTCTCTTCACACTCACGCCCGTCTTCCATATGCCAGGTGAAGAGGACGACGCGGATTCATCACCAAATTCGTTTTTTCTCAATAACTCGATAATTAGACAACATTTTAAAAATTCGCTAAGTCGGTTCCTCAATGATAGAATTTTATACAATCTGTTAAAATATTAACTTAGTTCAATGCACGGTTATGGCAATAAATGAAAAATTCGTGAAAATTAGACGCATTTTTGTGATTTTTTTGTATCGAGAAAATTTTAAGATATCGTGTTTTTGCTCAGATTGAATTCTTGGAAATATAATGTTATATCTAATTTTAGAAAATGAAATAATTTGGGGCTTATTTTCAAGTATAAAAATGAATTATAAAATCGAAAATTTTGGGTTAGTTAGTTACTCCCTTAGTTCAAGAAACGGACGATTTTCAAGATTAAAACGGGACAGGAGACATAAAAATATAGTAATTTAAATTCTGAAAAAAATATATACAGTGTTAGTTAAGGATCTAACATATTGGAATTCATATTCCATTACACAATATCATGAACTTCACTCGTTAGAAAAAATCCCAAAGTTACCTCTTCTTTAAATAACGAAATTGCCATCTATACATATAATAAAACTGTAGAAATGACGATTCTGTACATTAAAGATATTCAAAAAATAATAAGCGAGGGTGTCACTACATCGCTATACAAGCCAAAAATGTGGTCAGTTTTTTTGTCTGTCTGTCTGTCTGTCTGTCTGTATGTTTGTTCCACTATCACACGAAAACTACTGATCCGATTTGAATGCGGTTTTCGCAGATATATTTGTCTTCTTCCAACTTAACATCTGGTGTATAAAAATTTTTCCCCCCACCCCTCTAAAGGGACAAAAGAGGGGGTCAGATTTTGTATAAGACTTTTGCTTTAACACGAAAACTACTGATCCGATTTGAATGTGGTTTTCGCAGATATATTTGTCTTCTTCCAACTTAACATATGGTGTATAAAAAAATTCCCCCCACCCCTCTAAAGGGACGAAAGAGGGGGTCAGATTTTGTATAAGACTTTTGCTTTAACACGAAAACTACTGATCCGATTTGCATACGGTTTTCGCAGATATATTTGCCTTCTTCCAACTCAACATCTGGTGTATAAAAATCCCCCCCCCCCCCCCCCCACCAAAGAGAGGGTCAGATTTTGTATTTAGTAAACTTTTTTCTTTAATGGACTTACTTTATATTATTAACTGTTTTTCCAACTTAACATCTGGTGTTACATAACATTTTTCCCCCCACCCCTCTTAGGGGACAAAAGAGGGGGTAAAATTTTGTATGCTGATGAAGTAAAAATACTTTAAATGGCAAAACAACGTTTGCCGGGACAGCTAGTAGTTACTATGTCCAAATTATTTGGAACTAGACGACGCCCGCAACTCCGTTGCGCCAAAACTCGTTTATCGCGAGAGAATTGTGCATTTTTCTGGAACGAAAAGTATCCTGTGTCCTTTCCCGGGACTCAAAGTATCTCCATGCCAAATTTCAGCCAAATCGGTTCGGCAGTTTGGGCGTGAAGAGGTAACAGACAGACAGACACACTTTCGCATTTATAATATTAGTATGGAAGTATGGATTTTTAGATAATTTTTGTACTGAATTATAGACAAAGAATATATTATCTAGCAAGTACCGTTTATTTGATTCGATTTAGGTAATTGATGTATAAAATAACGACGATCTAAAAACTATAAAATTGCAGACGCAAAGTGTGTTGAATGAATAAGCACCAGCCGAGCCTTTGCGCCTCCAATTTTATAGTTTTTTGATCGTCGTTAATGTTATTTTATAAATCAATTAAATCGAGTCAAATAAATGTCGATACCAGAGGCGGCGCAAGGCGTGGGCGGTGTGGGCGACCGCCCACGGCCTCGCGGTCTAAGGGGCCTCGCGCCCCTTGGACCACGAGGTTTTTTTAGAGGATTTACAAGTTTTGATACTCAATTATTCATAAAGAAAAGTTTTATAAATAAAAGTTCGAGTATCAAAAAATCCTTCCTCTCCAAAAATCCGTACCTATTCTTGCGTCATCTATCAGGGGGCCTCGCTTAATATATTTCAGGGGGCCTAGTCGCAAGATATATCTTGCCCACATAAAATGTAGGTCTTGCCCCGCCACTGGTCGATACTCGCTAGATATATTATAATTATTGAAGTTCATGATATTGTGTATTATGAATTCCAATGGAATATGAATTCCAGTTAGATCCTTAACTAACACTGTAAGTACATATATATTTTTTTCAGAATTTAAATTATAGGTGTACCAGAATCTGATGGCAAAAAGTGAAAATAAATTGACTCTAGCAATACCAGTGTGATAGGAATAAAACATTTTCATCCCTTTTTATTCCTTTAGCGGCTTATTTTGTGTATGAAACATGCAAATATAAAAATTTATCCAATGATCAAGGATATTTTTTGAAATTTTGCTGTCAAAAATTGCCATCAGATTCTGGTAGACCTATACTTACTATAATTTTTGTCTCCTGTCCCGTTTAAATCTTGAAATTGGTCCGTTTCTTGAACTAGCTCCCGACGACGCAAAGTGTGTTGAATGAAAGCACCAGCCGAGCCTTTGCGCCTCCAATTTTATAGTTTTTTGATCATCGTTAATGTTATTTTATAAATCAACGAGCTATTGCCCGCGGCTTCGCTCGCGTTAAGAAGTATTATTATATACAAACTTTCATCCCCTAATTTAACCCCTTGGGGGTAGAATTGATCAAAATCCTTTCTTAGCGGATGCCTACGTTATAACATCTACCTGAATGCCAAAGAATCATGGCCAAATTTGTATCGGAGCTGGACTCGACTTTTATTTTTGATGTCCCAAAATAAACTATAGTTAGATTTGGTTGTTCTTATGCTCTAAACATAATTCAGTTTGAGAATTATGTCTAAATAGCCACGGTTTTTTACAATAATTAATAACGTTAACAATTATTTTGAGGTTAGACTTAAGAACTACCTTTTTCCCGACTGCGGTGTAGCCTACAAGTGTATATTCGGCGATCTCGTTTCTAATTATTTCAATTTTTCCTAGATAGACCAGCACGAGTCGGCGCATGAGTACCGGAAACTATTCCACCTCAATTTTTTTATGCGATCCTCTTCAAATTGCCCTCCTGATGATATAAATGCATGTTGCCATATTGTTTAAACAAACATTGTTTAAACAATTGCAAGGAATTGTTATTTTTCAACCGGACAAATTTTTTTTATATTTTTTATTGAAATACCATTAAAAAAGGTCCTATGACTTTTTACGATAAAGTTAATATTTTTAAAGATATGAATTTTCAAAGGTTCGAAAAATCTTAAATTTGGGTACATTCGACCCATGAAAAATATATTTAAAAAAATAGTAATGTCTAAGTAATATATATTTTTAAATTCTCTATACAATAGTTAATAATATTGTTAGTAGAGATTAAAAAAAAAATCATTGTTTATATCTTTTTTTATCTTAGCAAAAGTAGACAAAAAAATGTGTTTTTTTGTATGGGAGCCCCCCTTAAACATTTACTTTTTTTTATTTTTATTATTAATTATTAAAGTACAAATATACTGTCTGTCCGTTTGTCTGTATGTCTCCAGGCTATATCTCAAAAACCGCTATAGCTAGCTACTTCTGAAATTTTCACAGATTGTGTATATCTGTTGCCGCTATAAGAACAAATACTACAAATAAAATAAAGTTAATATTTAAGGGGGGCTCCCATACAAGAAACGTGATTTTTTTGGCCTTTTTTGCTCGTAATCAATAATGGTAACAGCTAGTCACTTGAAAATTTCACAAAATCCTTATTTATATTTTTACTTTAATAATTAAGAATAAAATTAAAATAAAGTAAATGTTTAAGTAATGTTTAATTTTTGTATCCCATACAAAAAACACAATTTTTATCTACTTTTGCTAAGATAAAAAAAGATATAAACAATGAATTTTTTAAAAATCTCTATTACCGATATTATTAACTATTGTATAGAGAATTAAAAAAATATATAACTTAGACATAATTTTTTTTTAAATATATTTTTCATGGGTCAAAAGTACCCAAATTAGAGATTTTTCGAACCTTTAAAAATTTATATCTTTAAAAATATTAACTTTATCGTGAAAAGTTATAGGACCTTCTTTATTGGTATTTCAATAAAGAATATTAAAAAAATTGTCCGGTTAAAAAATAACAATTCCTTGCAATTGTATAAACAATGTTTGTTTAAACAATATGGCACCGGGTTGCACCGTGGCAACATGCATTTATATCATCAGGAGGGCAATTTGAAGAGGATCGCATAAAAAATTGAGATGGAATAGTTTCCGGTACTCATGCGCCGACTCGTGCTGCTCTAAGAGTATTACCCAAAAAATAGAACGAATGCGAATAATCGCCAGCTGTCAGAACATAAAGAAACTAAAATATATATTGATCTTTTTTTTTTGTGGCTATTTACAGACACATTTCTAATATTTTTCGATGCCTTAAAATATTAGAGAATTTTTGCTACCAGTGGCATATCGGGACGCCATTTATCATCTAGTACGATTTGGCCATTGTTCTTTCAGCCCGATCCGTCCAGTGGTTTGGGCTGTGCGTTGATAGATCACCATGTCAGTCAGTCACCTTTGAGTTTTATACATTTAGATTAAATCGAGTCAAATAAACGATACTCGCTAGATATAATATTATAATTATTGAAGTTCATGATATTGTGTAATGGAATATGAAATCCAATATTATGTTAGATCCTTAACTAATACTGTATTTTTTTCAGAATTTAAATTACTATAATTTTTATGTCTCCTGTCCCGTTTAAATCTTGAAAATCGTCCGTTCCTTGAACTAGCTCCCGACGACTAAATTTCCCTAAATTTTCGATTTTAAAATTCATTTTCATACTAGAAATAAGCCCCGAATTGTTTCATTTTCTAAACTTAGATACTACATTATATTTCCAAGAATTCGATTTGAGCAAAAACACGATGTCTTAAAATTTTCTCATAGAAAAAAATCACAAAGATGCATCTAATTCAGATCCCAAACTCCGTCAAAAGTTTTTAGTAAAGCGTCTACCACTTTACTGAATTGAACGACTTGACTGCTTGACTGCTTTGACTTTTACTTAGACTTTGACTTTGCTTTGACTCATCTTTGACTAGACTTTAGACATGACAATAAAGTAAAACGATGAAGAATATTGTTTTCCCGCCATATTTTACTTGACATTGGCCATGGTTAAAAAGCCGAGCGCCATAATAATATGAAAAAAAAGGAAAGAAGAGGGAGGATTAAGGCTCCCGCACACAGGCGCTTCATTATCGGTCGATAATAACGCATGCGGCAAAGAGAATAATATAATCACTACGGCATGCGGTATTCAAAAACTTCTATTTAAACTGAGGTAGACGTGCCGTACACTACGAAGTGTCATTTGAAAAGCAATCCTAAAACAATACACTCAAAACATTACACACACACACAAACTATAAGTATCTAAGTAGTCAAGTGCGAGATGCCAATATTATTTTGTAACAAGAGTGACAAGGATGCAGGCCAATGGCATTCGTCATACCGAACGCAAGCGTAACTCCCCGAAAGACTAGTAAACAAAGGCCCGCAAGTACTGACTGCAAAAAAGTCTATAGCGCTTATTCCACTTATCCTAGCTAGGTTCCTAGGTAGGATCCTAGCTAGGATCCTACCTAGGAACCTAGCTAGGATAAGTGGAATAAGCGCTTTTATTGCAAATTAAGATTTTTGAAGTGAAAACTTCTTTAGCGGCGTTGAGCACTTTTGTGGAATGTGTAAAAACTGTGAAAGTCGCGTCAGATTCTCGTGCTGATCGAAAAACCTTGGAAAAACCGTAAGGCGGTTGGAGAGTAGTGTTTTGTGTCGAACTCGAACTCGAACTCGGTATGCAAGAAAACGCAGCACCTAACTTACAAATTATTGTACTGGAAACAGGTATCGCAATAACGCATCGATAATAACGGGCCTGTGTGTGGGAGCCTTTATTGTTTTTTTTCTATCCACATTTTTTTTTTCATCTACACTCCATAATTTTTTGCATCACTTTTGAAGTTTTGAACAAAGAGAATATAGGAGTTTTGGCGGGCATGTGAAAGAGTGCTGTTGTGTTTTTGTATTATTTTCCTAAAATTGTGTTAGCTGGGTTTTTAATGTGTAATATTGGTAGAATATTAACCATTAGATATTCGTGTTCATGCACAAGTGTAGGAAAGTGATGTAATATCCAGAAACGTGCTATTTTGTGTTCCCTCCAAAACTCCATCGAAGGTTTCAGTAAAGCGTCTACCACTTTACTGAATCGACCGACTTGACTCCTGTGACTGTATTGACTTTTACTAAGACTTTGACTAGACTTTAGACCTGACGATACATGAAAACGATGATGAAAATTATAATAGGAGGAATATGGTTTTCCCGCCATATTCCTTACCTTTTTACCTTGTCTGTGGCACAACATACACATCCTTTGTGTCAAGTTGCCAAAAAAGAAGAAAAAGAAGAAAGAATATAAGAGTTTTGGCGGGCATGTGAAAGAGTGCTGTTGTGTTTTTGTATTATTTTCCTAAAATTGTGTTAGCTGGGTTTTTAATGTGTAATATTGGTAGAATATTAACCATTAGATATTCGTGTTCATGCACAAGTGTAGGAAAGTGATGTAATATCCAGAAACGTGCTATTTTGTGTTCCCTCCAAAATTCCATCGAAAGTTTCAGTAAAGCGTCTACCACTTTACTGAATCGATCGACTTGACTCCTGTGACTGTATTGACTTTTACTTAGACTTTGACTAGACTTTAGACCTGACGATACATGAAAACGATGATGAAAATTATAATAGGAGGAATATGGTTTTCCCGCCATATTCCTTACCTTTTTACCTTGTCTGTGGCACAACATACACATCCTTTGTGTCAAGTTGCCAAAAAAGAAGAAGAAAAAAAAAAGAGAATAAAATCACTACGTTTGTTTTGAATTGTGTTTTGAGTCGATGAGGTTAAGTTTTGTTTATTTTGTTCGGTTAATTTATAACAATAAAACAAGACATAAATATACTACATTCGTGTTAAATACAAATAATAAAATAGACATAATTATCTTTAAGAATGGTATGTGTGTACCACTAAAATAATAATAAATTTTAAATACCTAATCATATAAATTTTATTCGTTGCAATCGTAGAAGTTTCCAATTACATTTTTTGCAGGTTTGTAGTTTTAATGTAAATTGACTCTCCATAATGAAATCTAATTATTTTTTTCTCGGTAGTCGGTTCTCTTTATTGTATAACCTGTAACTAAGCTCAGTTTTACACGTACATTGTAAATCACAACTTAAAATGTTTGGTAACAAAATGAATAACAGTGGCTGGATTTTGTGTCCATCAAAGCGTTTTCCGGGAAAATTCTACTACTATAACGTGGTAAACGGTGAATCTGCATGGTGTTTCAATGAGACTGAGGTGGGTAATTGAGGTTGATTTTTCACTATTGACTATTAGAGAATTAAAAATATAAATTGAAAATTGCAATACACTTCATTATACAATTTTAAAGTTATACATGAAGGAAAACATATTAAGTTTTGATTATTTGTTTTCAGAAAAAGTTTTTAAGCATAGATGATAAAACCAGACTTGTATCACAAAAGTGGCATTGTTATCCTGAACCACTGAGCCCTCCTGGTAAAGCCCTCAACTGTTTCACTGGAAGTAGTTTCTTGCTTCCACAAAAGTTTGGCCAAGCATCATTCCCAAAATATGTCAGTCCTGCTGCTCCAAAGCTTGACGGATTTGGAGCTATCAATTCTGTTCCTAATGTGAGGAATCCTAGTGTTATAAAGGCACCAATGTTTGCCATTCAAAATGTACATAAAACTCTAGTTCCAAAGAAAAATGTTGATATACAGACCGATTTACCTGAAACAGAAGTAATAGTACAAACTTGTGAGGAGCCTTTATCTAAAAGATTTTTGAAGTATCATAGAAATGAAAGTGAAGAAAATAACTTGGAGATTTTGAATGGAAAATATTTCGAGTCAAGTAAGGTATTTAAAAATCTGACGAATGAACCACAGATGGTGCAAAGTGTGGAACTTAGCCAGGAAAACATATCTTTATCAACTCCAAATTCAGTACATAATAGTACTAATTCTCATAAAACTAATTCAACAAGTAAAATACAGCTTGCTGATAATGACCTTAGATTTATTTTACAAGCCAAGAAATCTGAGAAAAAAACAGGTACAGAAGATTATTTCTATGTGTTCATTTCATCATGTTTATTTCAAACATTCAATTTAGTCATACAGTACAGAATAGTGTCAGCACAGCAGCATTGAGCATGGCCACTATAGAAATGCGAAATCTTATTCTTATATATAAAAATGGATTTTCAAATGTGTTAGTTGCTCTAAAACTCGAAAACGGCTGAACGGATTGGGCTGATTTTAGTCTTAAAATATTCGTAGAAGTTCAGGGAAGGTTTTAAAGTGACACGAAGTTCACCGGGACAGCTAGTAATGGATATTTTAGGGATAAAACGACTGTTTTTGTCTATTCTCTCATAGGGAGAGACAACCCTTTCTATTGACCAAGTTAGGCATACTGGTGAAAAAGAAAAAATGTGCAGAGTAAAGTTTTAGTTACTACTCAGTCACTATAATTTGTTTGTGTGTCCATAAAATGTCTTGGTCATCTTAGTTTTTAATTTAATTTTTATTTTTTTATTTTTAGATGAGCCTCAAAAAAAGAGTACAGTTAAGAAAGTAAGATTTGATTTACCTCCTAGGGTTAATGATGAGGAGAGTATATTATATGACTCAGAAGACGAAACAGCAATAAAAGATGCATTTAATGTAAGTAATATTACATCTTTTTTTACCACATTTGTAGTATATACTAATCATTATGATCATTACCCAAGTAAGAATAATTGTTCAAGAGTTTGCTTTATCTTTCAGACAGCAACTGAAAAGATCGTGAAACACATAGACAACAGAGCAAAAACTGATGACTGTATAGGAAGTAAGCTCCATATAGAAGATGATTTAAAAAACATTAAGTTTGTAGTGAAAAATACTAACCCACAAAACCTGTTTCAACAGAAGGCAGATGAATTTAATCCATTTCAATTTAAAAGTGAAACAATTACAAATTTGGAAAAAATATCAAAGAATCAAAATGTTGAGAATTCTGTGAATACAATATATGAAAACCATACTTCAACTCCGAACGATAGTTACAAAAATGATGATATACTAAATGTAACCAAAACTATGAAAGAAAAGCTACATGTTAGGGTTCCAAATCAGTTTGGATCCGATCCTAAAATTCTGTTTTTAAAATCCACTCCACAAGAGAATCCATTTAAGAAATACAAATCAAAAATGAATCCCTATCTTAAATGTAAAAGTTCTCCAAAGGCATTTACAAGACTTCCTGGCTTATTCGCATCTAATAGATTATTTCAAAACAATTTCAAAGTTCCATTTATAAATTCATTCGAACACAAGGTAGTAACGTCCAATAAAGATATCAATTACTTTGATCCCAAACTCTATATTAACAACTTAAACACTGGCCATTTGAACAACAACTACATAAGCCAGTCTGGTTATGCTAAAGAACAAACACATTCCGGATACACCAATAATAACTCCAAAGTTGCAGATGGATGTATGATATTTAGTGACAAAAATAAAATCGATAACAAAGATCGTTGGCTGGACCACAAGTTGAAAAACTTCTATACCAGAAATGGTTACATTGAGAACTCAGTTAAAGTAAGAATGGACGAAATTATTTGCAGCTTCACACAGATTATCGAAAATATCATCTATGAAATACTAGAGGTAAGTTAGTCAAATCAAACGATCCTTATGGGACTGTTAACTGGGAAATCCGAATGTACTTGCTCCAGTGGTGTTGGCTTTTTTATACTAAAACATAATTTTGGGATGGATCATTGATGTAACTGTCTTTTAGTCTGTTTCTACATCTAAATAGGCCAAAATATTATTATGAACATGTTTATTTGTCATTTAAATGATAGTCTACTTATTAGTTGACAGTAATGAGAATTACTTTTAAAATTATTAACTATATTTTATTATCATTTACTAAACAACAGTTAATTTGTAACTTCCAGACGAGCACGTGCCCACCTCCATACTCACTGTATGACGCTCTATTATCTTTACAAAGGAAATTCAGTGAGCACACACATATACTGCAAGTGGTAGACAGAATAACTGACTTAGATATTTTTTGCTCTAAAACTGGTAAGAAAAAACATAATTTGCTATTTTCTTCAGCTCTATCTGCTATACTAAATTACCAATAAAATAATTCTGTTTTCGTTCTAATATACCGCCCCGCCCTACTCAGAGACATTTAATTATGATTAACCTTCAATTTAATAAAGAGTTTGACAGATAATGTATGGGGCTTATGTCAAAATTTTGAATTAAATACTTTTAACGTTTCACTCTTGAGTGCGGCAGTTAGAACCTTATCACACTAGCAAGTGGGCGCCAGCGCTAGCGAGTGCGCAGCGACCACTTAGCGCGCTTACAGACGAACGGCACGTGTCGGCGGCAGTCGACGGCAGTCGGCGGCACGTGTCGACGGCAGCCATCGACAGTTTATCACGCTTGCAGTTGTAACGTAGCGCGTAAAGGTAAGCGTCAACAGGTCGGTATCGTACGCAGCGGACGTCTCGCATCAGACGGATAATTTTTTACAGTACGTCCGCTGTATCGACAGCATACGGATTACCGACTAGCCAGTATTTTATCTTCAAATTAGTCCAAACCAAGTTTCTAAGTCAAAATTTCTGCTTTCGAGTATTCCATCCACACCCCCCTTTTGAGCATTCATTAAAATTATCCGTTTGATGCGAGACGTCCGTTGCGTATGATACCGACTTGTGGCTGCTTACCTTTAGGCGGTACGTCACAACTGGGGGCCTACCACCACCTCTACTAAGCGACACCGTTTGACAGATAAGCAATAATTACTTTAACGTCAAGCTATCGATCTTAAAAAAGTTGATATTTCACAGCGGATTTAACAATGTTTTGTATTTTTTTTTTACTGTTTTTTAGTAAAATTATATTTAAAAAGTGAGTACGGTAATGTTATTGTAATCTTACAACAAAGTATTCTGGAAACATGATCGTAATAGGAAAGGTCGTGGTAGGCCCCCTGCAAGCGTCATAAACTGTCAACGGCTGCCGCCGACACGTGCCGTTGACTGCCGCCAACACGTGCCGCCGACACGTGCCGTTCGTCTGTAAGATGCCTTACTCGCGACTTTCTATGTGATAAGGCCTTTAATATTTCTTATTACACTTTTTCATATAACATTACTGTACTGGATAACTGGTATGATTTCTTTTCATTGAAAATTGAATTATAATTTTATCTTTGAAACAGTCATAGTCACTGTTTATTTTTTAAAATCAATCACATAACTCTAACATAATGTATAATTTCCAGGTTATTTAAAAAGTAACGTACACCCGCACGAACTAATAAAAGCCCTAGGGTGTGGTTTAGTTTTTATTGAAGCACTTAATGTAAGACCATTTTGAATATCTTATAAGATTCTTACAAATTACGTTTACAGGATGTATAAATAGCAGCGCTGCAAAAGTCACTTCTCTAAAGACTAAAATATTTGTATGAGAAAATTGATGATGCTGAGGCAATTCTCACAGGAACATAGAAGTCAAAAGTTCTTTTCCTTGCTGTTACTTATACAGTAATATACAGGGTGCAATTAAACCTTCCTGCCAAATTTTTTCCAGGGCTTAGGGTGTGTTTCCACTGAAGCGGAGCGGAGCGGAGCTTAGCGGTGCCTGAATTGACCAATCGTGCTATTCCAGCGGAATGATAGCGAAGCGGAGCGAAGATTTCGAGCATGGTGATTGGTCAATTCGGCACCGCGAAACGCGGCCTTGGGTATCATTAGCAGAGTCCATTTAACCAAAAAAAAATGGGTGTTTTTTTAATGACATATTTTATCCCATTTAAAATCGTTGCAGAACGGTCACTCGCGGCGCGGGGGATTGAGCGGGGGTGACGCGGGGGGAGGCGCGCGCGCGGGGGCATGTCACGCGCGGCCGACGCATCGTGCCCATCAATTGTAGTGTTTTTTAGGATAACTTTCGGAAGCTATTTCTCAACATTTTAGTATTGAATGATTATAAAAGAAAAAATACGTGTATTTTTATTTTTAACAAGTATCAATATATAAAAATTTGGCAGGAAGGTTTAATCGCACCCTGTATAAGGGACACATACCGTGAAGTATTATTATCACTTTGTTTTGTTACTTCTCTGTATACAAATTTAATACTTAATCAATTTCTTATAGGAATCAGAGGAGTATGACGTGAAGGATGGAGAGGATGCGCTGCTGCAGCTGTTACGAGACATCGAGGAGCCGGAGTATGTGGAGTTGCCGCAACCCACCACCGTCAGTAGAGATGGCAGCACAGAGCAACTAAACAGGGTCAACTGTAAGTCTTTCCCTGAGAAATATAGCCACCTCCACTCCCTTGAAACTTATAAGTACACTGGCGACCCGCCCCGGCGTCGCACGGGTATAAAATATATAGCCACTGAAAAAATAATTAATAATCGATAGCCTATGATCCCTCACGTGGTCTACTTCTTATCTGTGCCAAATAACATAAAAATTTCTCCCTAGTTCGCGAGATAAGCCCTTTCAAATAATTTTCCCCGTTTTTTCCACATTTTCCTCTATTTCTTCGCTCCTATTAGTCTTAACGTGATAAAATATATCCTCCATACATGGGCTATCTAACACTGAAAGAATCATCAAAATCCGTTGCGTAGTTTTAAAGATTAAAGGGAACAAAGGGACATGAGGGAAAAAAACGACTTTGTTTTATAATATGTATAGATATATCTATACTTTAATATGTATTATAAATTCGAAAGTGTGTCTGTCTGTCTGTTACCTCTTCTCGCCCAAACCGCCAAACCGATTTTGCTGAGATTTGGCATGGAGATACTTTGAGTCCCGAAAAAGGAGATAGGATACTTTTTATCCCGATAAAAGGTACGGTTCCCGCGCGATAAATGAATTTTGGTGCAATGGAGTTGCGGGCGTCATCTAGTTTCATAATAAAATGTAAATACATACATGCAATAGTTAGTCCCAATATAATAGAATAGAACATCTTCGAATAAATGCGCTGCGATCGGTTTGAATTGAATATTTTTTTCTCTACTGTATTTTTATAATAATTCTTGGACACTAGATCTTTAGTCTTATTTCTTGTTTATCTAAATGTAATGTTCATTTACGTAATAACCATTTGCTTTTGTATTATTAAAATAAATATGTGCGTGTACACCGGCTCCTATTCGTACGCAGACATATTGCTAGTTGCTACCTCGGCCAATTTAACCTATGGCTCGTCCGATGTGTATGTCTGACGGTGAAAAAGGAAACTGAAAAGACCTGTACATTAGTTGTGGCATGTGGGGCATACCATTGTCTGCCAATTTCATTTTCTGTGTCTCTCAACAAAAATATAATTACCTATTGCAGTTATCAAAGAACGGTCGGAAATTTTGCAATACTTACAAAAACACTTTCCTGAATGGGAAAATTACTGCGAGGAACAGGACCAAACGACTAATGTATGTAATTTTTAAAACCAAATTGTTTTCATATCAATTTCATCTTATGGACTTGCATTTTTACATTTTAGACATGATTATTTACTGCTTTATACAAGAACCAAAAATGTGTAATTGTTTTGCAATCGAAACTTTTATAATTGCAATTGGTTTTCAGACCAATTCAACTCACAATGTCGTAGTGACGACGACTGGCAAAGATTTGCATCTTTATAAAATAAATAGCAAAAATCAAATATATCGTGAGCCAGAGGATGTTCAAGAAACGAACGAATTCAAACGCGATAACGAATGCGGCAACAAGAAAGTGATAGCCAAGTTCCACATCATTGAGGAGTTTGAAAATAGAATAAAAGTGAATCCTGAAAATGAAACCCAGTCAAAACTCAAGCAAGAAATCATCGATGATGTCAGTGATGATGAAAAACTCGTCATCGACGAACGGACTCCGGAAGAATTTTATGAGGATGACGCAAATAAATGTTCAGAAGAATCGGTCGTTCTCGTAGAAACGGCAAATGAAGTGAACGTAACGAAACCTGACACTTCGATAAGAATCAATGAATCTAGCACCATAACTGATGATTTCCCCGTACTGATTAATGACCCCGTTACCCATATCTATGCAGACGATGCGGACCAATATTATTGTCTAGTGAAGACTTTTTTGACAGAACTCAGTAACTGCTTACTTTCAATACACGCTTTTATGTGAGTATACAAAGTTACAATATTAATATAGGCCGCGCTCAACCTTATCGCTAGGGAAATTGGAAAGAGAAAACCAGTATAATATACGATTGATTCGTTTGTATGGATAGATCCTTTGCCTATTCTATTTTAGTGCAACTATCAAAACTGAAAATTTCACAATACCACTGATAATAGTGATATCTATTCATAGCTAATACAATATTTGATTTTCAGCAAGGACAATGCTGAACGTATGCACGATACAGACTTAACAGATGATGACAGAAAAAAAATTCACGATAGTGCAAACCAAATATACGCCAATTTGAGAAATATCATCCTTGAATTGAAAAGGTATGCTTTATTTTTGAGACTGGGTCTTGGTTACAAGCTGTGCCATAAATTTTTATTCATTGAATAATAGTTAAGTAATTAGATTAAGCCATGGGCGTAGCCAGGATTCTATAAAGGGGGGACAGATTAAGAAAATCCTAGACTTCGATTTCTTGAACTTGACTTCGAATTCGTGATTTTTAACATAATAATATATTAGTATTGATGGTGAGGTAAAAATGAAAAACAAAATATGAGCGAGCGAACTGGGATTGAATGGCTCCTCTCTCAACCCGCAACTCGTGAGCATTGGACTACGCCCATGGATTAAGCCCATATTTAAGCCATCAAGCCCCATGAGCTCACCGGTGAGCGAGACGCAATAGAATAACAATAGATTTCCAAGAATCCACGATCTAAGGATTAAAATATTTGACTATTTGTTGTTTTCAGTATCGTCGAAAGAGAAACTCGCAATGAAAATGCTCTTAAAATTTTGCTGATGAGTGCCGACGGCGCCTTACAAGATAAACGAATTACTAATTACAGGTATAACAAAAAACGTGTAGAACCCTCTTTCTAGCGTAGTCGAGTTACGAAACAGTTTTAGTTTCCGTCAAGCTTGCTAGCTGTAGAGCCTTGACGCATTTTCGTTATAAGAAATTTCTGACAGCAAATGGAGTCAGAGAGGCACAGGTTTGAGGCTGATGCGGGGGCGGCGCTGACACAGCTCGGTTGTATGAGCGCCATTCTCGCTCAGCCGAAAGATCCTGTTTGCTGGGGGCTAGTAAAGTCTGATTAGTATCTCTTTGTAAACTATTATGCATGTGAATTTTGTAATTTTGATTTTTATGAGGCTGATATTGTCGGTTTCGACACAAGCCTTTAAATAAAGAAAAAAAAGACTGGTTGCACTCCGGGAGTGCCGGCAGAAGTGAAAACTTGATTATTAACGTTGTGCATTTTTTTTACCCATTTCTTATGGAAATCGATTATTAAAAAATCGATTTTTTTTTTTTAATTAATCGAAACCCTTACAATTTTTTTAACCCATTTTTTATGAAAATCGTTTTTTTTTTAATTAATCGAAACCCTTACAATTTTTTTAACCCATTTTTTATGAAAATTGATTTTTAAAAAATCTATTTTTTTAATTACTTACTTAATCGAAACCCTTACAATCGATAAAAATTTTAACCCATTTTTTATGAAAATCGATTTTAAAAAAATCGATTTTTTTAATTAATCGAAACCCTTACAATCGATTAAAAAAAATCGACAATCGAAAAAAAAAACAATCGATTGTTCGATTAATCAATTTCGATGTTACAACACTACTCTCCAACCGTCTTACGGTTTTTCCAAGGTTTTTCGATCAGCACGAGAATCTGACGCGAGTTTCACAGTTTTTACCCATCCCACAAAAGTGCTCAACGCTGCTAAAGAAGATTTCACTTCAAAAATTATTGTGCAATATCTGTCAAACGCCTGTTGCATTGCTGTCGCCAGATACATAATAACACTCTGCCGCATGTCTTAAAACAATAACATCCTATTTGTTGCAGGCAAGTGACAGCGAAGTGCGTTGAACAAGCGCGGCATTTAGCCGGCTGCGTGCGTCTGCTGCTGCGCGCGACAGACCGCGAATGCACGCTGTCCGCCAGCTCCGACGCCGGCACCACATGCATCAACATATTCGAGTAGCTGATGACTGTTAGTGTGTAGGTATCAACATGGTTGAGTAGCTCGTGATTACTGTTAGCGTGAATAGTAAAGCTGATACCGCACTAGGCGACATGACGCTGCAGCGAAGCGACACGTCAGGGCTGAGTTTTCTCTGTACGAAATGTCATAAGATAAATTACGCGGCACAAAACGTCAGTACTATTGAACGTGCAGTGTCGCGTCGCTTCGCTACAGCGTAGCGTTGCCTAGTGCGGTTTTGCCTTAATGTTGTTGCCGCACACGGGCCACACGCGACGGCCACAAACGCCGTCACAACTCACAAGAGTCCATATAAAATGTATGAAAACTACGGGAAATATGCCGGTGGCGGCGTTTTGTGGTTGTGGCCGATGGCCCGTGTGCGGGGAGCCCTTAAGAGTAAATTGAAGGTTTAAGCCACACCTTATTAAGGCGCTTTTAGAAACATGCGTCGCGACTGATTAGTAGTAACTAGTATATCAACTTCCTCTTGTAGCTCATTTATTTTTTTAAAATAAGAGAACCTGTATATTGTCTACACAACTCGGTTACGGGTTAAAGACAATATCTTATCGGAACTGTAAACGTTACATGTAACGAAATAAATAAATAATAATAATAAATAACTTATGCCTACTTAGTATTATCAGAGACCAGCCATACATTATTATTATATATATACATTATTATTATATATAGCCATATATTTATTACTCTATGGTATTATAAATGCGAAATTCCGTTTGTTTGTTACCTCTTCACGCGCAAACCGCTGAACCGATTTTGCTGAAATTTTGTATGGTGATACTTTTTATCCCGGAAAAATGTGCCGTGCGATAAACGAATTTTGACGCAACGGAGTTGCGGGCGTCATCTAGTATACAATGTGCAAAAGTGACTGTTAATTTTTATGCTGCTGAACTGATTAAGATTAGGTTAAATACTTGAGTCCCGGGAAAGAACGGATTTTTTACGAAAAAAAATTGTTATCGATCGAGAACATTTCTTGAGAGATTGGCTTTTCCGGTCAACATTAATAAATCATAAAATATGAAAGTGATTTTAAAAGTACAAAAGGACAAGGTCCAAATTGGGCTAATTTTAAAAGTGACGGCCAACGCAAATACACCTATTATTTAAATAGAACATAATCTAAGAAATAATTTTTATTATCACACCAAAGTTCTGAGTCAAGTCTCCGAGTTGTTATTCAAGGTCAAACTTTTTTTATAACATGTAATAAAACTTATGTTATTAATTAAAAGTAACAAGTTATCGATCCCAACGTCCCTATCCGAGTCATAGAACAGATTAGAGGCCAAATACCTACAAATGATTTGGAAAAATTGACGGACGGAAGGTAAATAAACCTTCCCCCAAGACGAGCCTGCTATACCCCAAACAGCAGGCGACCGCCGATGGAGTCGCGGATGTAATATTGTGGCTCCTATGGCTACGTCCGTCAATTTTTCCAAATCATTTGTAGGTATTTGGCCTCTAATCTGTTCTATGACTCGGATAGGGACGTTGGGATCGATTACTTATTACTTTTAATTAATAAAATAAGTTTTATTACATGTTATAAAAAATAGTTTGACCTTGAATAACAACTCGGAGACTTGACTTATAACTTTGGTGTAATAATAAAAATTATTCCTTAGATTATGTTCTATTTAAATAATGGGTTTATTTGCGTTGGCCGGCACTTTTAAAATTAGCCCAAAATTGTATGGACGTTGGATCTTGTCCTTTGCTTTGTGCAAAATTAAATAAATATTACCGACTGGTCGTTGTTAATATAAAATTAAATAATAGGTATTCGATATATTATAAGTGAGATCAGTATTTAAAATAATTATTTTACACCGCCTTGTTGTTGTTGTTGACTGACCAAATTATATTTCTAGTTATAATTACAATATTCTGTTAATTAGGGGGCGTCCACAAATTACGTGAGGTGTTTAAGGGGGGGGAGGGCGTCGAGTCGTTAAAAAAATATACTATGTTGATCCATTTCATCCAGATTGTACAATGTACGTATGCTTAAGATTTAACCGTAAGCGTAATCGTTATACGATTAAGATCACAGATTAAGATCATTCACTATTCGTTCGAAAGAAAATAATTTCATTCATACTTTGACGTTATACATCTACTGACTGTCAAACACGTTTACGTAAGAAACCCACATTTAGAAAAATCTCACGTAGGATTGGGGGGGTGGGGGAGGGTGTTGAATAAAATTTCACGAATACACAAACAAAACAATATTACGTGCATTTTTTCCACTATATTCAGTAATTCTATGCATATTATAAAACAAAGTCGCTTTTTTTCCCTCATGTCCCTTTGTTCCCTTTAATATTTAAAACTACGCAACGGATTTTGACGATTCTTTCAGTGTTAGATAGCCCATTTATCGAGGAAGGCTATATGCTATATTTTATCACGCTAAGACTAATAGGAGTGAAGAAATAGAGGAAAATGTGGAAAAAACGGGGAAAATTATTTGAAAGGGCTAACTTGAACGCGCAAATCTCAGGAACTACTGGTCCGATTTGAAAAATTCTTTCAGTGTTAGATAGCCCATTTATTGAGGAAGGCTATAGGCTATATTTAATCACGCTAAGACTAATAGGAAAATGTAGAAAAAAAGGGGGGAAATTATTTGAAAGGGCTTATCTCGCGAACTACTGGAGCAATTTTTATGTTATTTGGCACAGATAAGAAGTAGACCACGTGAAGGATCATAGGCTATCGATTTTAATCATTTTTTCAGTGGCTATATATTTTATACCTGTGCGACGCCGGGGCGGGTCGCTAGTTAATGAATATAGTGGAAAAAGTGCACGTGTTTTGTTTGTATATAAAATGAATTTCCACCAAGAACCGACAGTAAAATCAACATAAATCTCACGAAATCTCACCAGGGGGTAAGAAAAATTAAAAAACACCTCACGTAATTTGTGGACGTAATTTGCCCTCTTACTTTACTGGAAGTACCTATTAGTCATAAGTACATTTTATAATTAGGTATGTAAGTAGTTATTGTAATACTCTGTCTCAATTCATTTAGATCTAAATGTAAACAAAGCTCTGTATGGGCTGCTGTAACACTACTAATTTAAATATGACATTATTGACTGCACAACAAAAAATTTAATCATCCATTCATATTATGTTTGACCAACATTTTTCCCTTTAAAATTATATTTATGCAAATAGCAATGGAGGAAACATGTGAGATTTGACATTATAAATACGTGTGTTGTCTAAATTTTACCTCTTCACGCTTAAACCGTTATCGATTTTTTGGACACATTGATTTCCAGGAAAGAATGTAAGGAGGCAGTTTTAATCCTGCAAAAATATACGGTTCCCCGCAATTTATATATTTGTGTCAATATTCAATGTGCAACTCAAATGTTTTTTACCTTGCACAATAATTATATTATGTACTAAGACTGTGACATGGTTCCTACTTAAACGTTATAATAGTATTACTTAATTAGAAATAAGTTTAAATCTTGTTGAAAAGTTACAAAAGAATTTATATTTTGTTTATTTTTTATATTTGATAGTGTTATGATAATTATTATATAAAACGCAAACAAACAATAGTTCTTAGATTGTTTGTTTGTAAGAACTACTTGACATTTAGATAAAAACAAGTGACCAAAACCAAATAAAAGCAGCTCATGTACTTGGTCTAAACTCTAATCTATATTAGAGTTTAGACCAAGTACATGAGCTGCTTTTATCGGACAAAAATGTGCAGTTCCTATGTGATATATACTGTACATTTTTTGTGTCATTAACATTATAGGTAAATAATATTTTAAATTGTTAAAGGACAATTTACTTTGAAACTGTTATTGTTTTGTTTAATATTAAAATATATTACTTACTTTTTGATTGATTTTATTAACCCCCGACCAAAAAGAGGGGTGTTATAAGTTTGACGTGTCTGTCTGTCTTTCTGTCTGTGGCATCGTAGCATCCAAACGGGTGGACCGATTTTGATCTAGTTTTTTTTTGTTTGAAAGCTGACATGACCGAGAGTGTTCTTAGCTATAGTTCATCATCATCAGCCTGCTCATTGCTGAAATATCACGGTTTATCTGGTTCGTGATAGGACGATTAGCAACTTGCAGTCGTTTGATGGGTTTTATATTTTGCATTCTGGTTCGTGACACTTATGAATAGGTATATACACATTATTGGAAAGTTGTGGTGCTGCAGCATCACCTGGTAATCAATTATAGGATACCCAACTCTTCACCAACTTAGAGCAGAGGTTTCGTGTTTGGGCTCATTTTAATTGCGACAACCAGTAAGACGTAGATAAACAGTAAATATTTGCATGCTACTGCTGCAGCATCACCTGGATTCTATAGGAGCCGAGCTCCGTATGAACCCAAAGTGGAGGTTTCATGTTTGGGCTCATATTGACGGCCTCATCCAAGAGGACATATTTTATAGATGGTATTCATTGGGATATATGATCCAGTTGATAGGAATTATTCTGCACAAGTTTAAAAAGCATAAAATAAAATTAAGAAATTTAAAAAAACCCCCGCCAAAAAAAAAGTAATGAAATAATATTTACTGACTTTTAAGTTTAAATAATTCCTAAGAGTAAAGTAATATTTTAGTTCATAAATGTTGTCAAGGTGTGTCGGGGGACCGCTAATGTAGATGTTTGATTTCACATAATATTATAGTTTAAGGGTCAGTTCACAGCGACCCGAATCGAGAGAATCAGCGACTATTATAGCAGTACAAAAATATGCAAAAGTCGCTGTTGTGGTAGTTTACTTGGCGGTCCCCCGACACACTGTGACAACATTTATGGACTAAAATATTACTTTACTCTTAGGAATTATTTAAACTTAAAGACAGTAAATATTATTTTATTACTTTTTATTTTTGGCGGGGGTTTTTTTAAATTTCTTAATTTAATTTTATTAGTATGTCCCTTTTCAGTTTTCTATAAACATCCGTAAAACGAAACTACAAGACTAAAAAAATGTTGTATGACGTCATTCATAATAAAACTACACAAATCAATTGGAATTTACTATTTATTTTATTGGAATATATTACCATATACATACTTTTTTAAGCGGCGAGAATAATGTAAACATTATTCTTGCCACTTAAAAAAGTAAACATGATTTGAAAGAAATGATAGATCTACATGTAATCACTCCAGATATTTTAAACCTCTACTAACTTGTGAAGATTCATTATTACTTTTGAAAAGAGGATATCAGGGATTTCACGATATCCCTAGGGATATCACGAACCCCCAGTAGATGCCGAATATTCTTGTTTGTTACGTCTTCTTACTAAAATTATCTAGTGATATGTCATTTCACTAAACTAAATCTAGTGAAACGTCAGAAAAGCGGACACCGCCGAATAAAAATCAAGCCACGCATTTCTCTCGCTTGCTCATTACACACGGGTACTTTGATAGGATCATCTAACATCTGAATCTGACAAGTAAGATGTTAGATGATCCATGCGTCGGATGGGCATGTAAAAAGTCGGTCCTGCGCCTGATCTCTCGCCGGTCGTGTCAGTCTTCCGTCCCACCGGGTTATGCGAGTAAAGGAATATAGAGATTGCTCTTGTGTACTGCGCACACACTTGGGCACTATAAAATTACTCTTGGCCTGGTTTCTATGAAACCGGCCACCGTCACCAAAACCAGAGTGGGAGTTATTATTATCACACGTGTAATGCAACTATAGCAGATCTGAGGGGGCATCACCATATCTCTGAATCATACAGTTGAAACCAACTGAGGGTTCTTCATCAGATACTTCAGACCTTTGATTTTTGACGTCAAATGAAGCGGCCGACCAAGTTGAATATTTTTTGTAAAGGTGGCATGTCGATCTCTAGTTTGGTTAGGCTCTTGTACAGGCACAGGTACTACAGGTACTCCAGCTCTTCGATTATCCAAGTTTTTACGGTTCCATACCCAAAGGGTTAGTCTGTCTGTCTGTCTCCAGGCTAGACGAGCCGCGCCAGCTCGAGCGACGCATTTGTTTTACTCCCACTAGTGCCCGTGTCACGTGTGGGAACTAGAGCGAGCGAGAGAAATGAGTGGCTCGATTTTTATTCGGCGGTATCCGCGTTTCTGACATTTCACTAGATTTAGTTTAGTGAAATGACATATCACTAGATATTTTTAGTAAGAAGACGTAACAAACAAGAATATTCAGCATCTACCGGGAGTTCGTGATATCCCTAGGGATATCGTGGAATCCCTGATATCCTCTTTTCCCTGCGACATATACATATTAAGTCTAAGGCCTGCAGAATATGAAATGCGTTTTAATTATAATTTATAGCAATTTTGGGCAAAGAACTCTAAACGTCTTTAAGCTTAATGTTCGCGCCTAAAAGGCCCAATAAAAAGTAAAAATACATAGCAGTATATAGGTAAACTTCACAGTAATAATACCACGGCGTAAAACATTACGTGCAGTGGTGAGTGGAACGACGCCTTTGATGTTCACACACACACAATATGCACTATTGCTCTTTTCAAAAGGCCACGTCATAGATGTCCTACAATACTTGTAGGACATCTACAATACAGGAGAATACTGGGTATGTAATACATAATATTTTATGTTGACATTCATAACACACTTATTACTGCAGCAGTTACATACAATAAAATTTTAACCAATTGCAGCCAGCAACAGCTGGGCTACGTCTTCTCTCGGCGAGCGAGCCATTAAGTTCATAGTGACCCCGACGTTACTCGGCGCTAGCCTGGCACGCACTAGAACAGGGGCACCGCCCCTAAATATTCCTCCTCCTCTTATTTCCTTGACAGAATCACCTGTTATGGCCGCTTTTGGCAGCCCTAGGTGCTCGCATACCGCCTTCGCGGCCTCATTGATATCGTTCTGCGGCAGCACGAAGGTATCACTCGCCTCTGGCGCGTTAGCCGCCCTGTCCCAGCACTGCTGCCAGTCATCTCCCCCACCTCTAGCCCTGATTTGATCGGAGCAGGCCATGAAAAATTCTTCCAGAGGATAAGAGTCCGCGTATCCCTCTCCCGGGTCCGGCTCGCCGGTGGTCGGATCGCAATCGTGAACGACAAACTCTAGTGTCGCCCCGAAGGAACCCAAGGAGTCGAGAAAAGCGCAAGGGTACTCGACGATTATAAAGACGCTGTCCGGTTTGTCGTAAGCGAGTTTCTGGCACGGTAGGATTGTTTTGATCTCGTATTCCGAAGGAATATCCAATTTAACATGCACCTGCTCCAGAATTTGGTCACTTAACGTGTTTATGCACTCAAACTGCAGCACCACGTATCGGGCGTAAACGTGTTTCAGCAGCCGCACTCTGTACTCTGTTTCGGCTTCCGTTAACTCTATTGGCAGGTTAGTTTTAAATATGGGCCCGAGGCGCTCGATTCCCGGTATCTTAGCCAGCTGCTCGGAGTATATCTCCTCGATCGAAAGTTGTTTAGGCTTACGCACTTCGATCTCCGCAACGTCCTCCTTGGTGTCTTTCACTTCCTCGGTCGGTACGGTGTTGAGATCGAACGGCTCCTCGGGGTTGATGGCGATATGGTCGCGCAAAGCTTTTTCGAGCAGGGCCATATTCGGTTTCGGGACATTGATTATGTAGTCGTTAATCAGCTGCGGATCCCCCGAATCGAGTATGGCACTGTACAGGATAGCGCGATCCCTCACTTCATCTTCGTCGTCTAGCTCGCAACGCGCGAGGAGAACGCGAATATTTGGAAGCAATTCTGGTCGCTGAGCGCCAAATTGTGCAACAGCCGACACTGCAGCTGCTCGGACCGGCCCGGACTCTAGTATAACTCTATTGTAGATGAATCTTATGTATCTCGAAGGTTGACGTGACTTTGGACCTTCGCGGCCCAGTAAATGCAAAATACGAACAGCTAAAGCTGTATGCTCGCAGTCTTCGATGAACTCACAAAGGTGAGCTAGACCCGTTTCTTTTGCTTCCGGATTTTCCTCGACCAAAGCTATAATAGCGTCAGCGATTGCAGCTTTATATTCCAAGCCCCCCTCATCTCTCAACATACCAGCGAGAAACGCCGCTAATGCTTGATGCTTTCGAGGAAATTTTGTGCATAGCCTTCTGATGGCCTTGACGACAATAATTTTAAATTCGTCAGATATTTCAGACACAAAGCTAGATATTTGCTTCATGAGTCTGTCCACTGAGCTCTCGGCCCCGGTCGCTAAAAGCGTAGTGACGGCGAGCGTTGCCACTGATCTATTGGGATCAGAGATAAGATTTTCTAAATCTACTGCACAAGCAGCAACTGATGTATTATGTTTGGCTGTTAGCCTTGCTAGAGTTCTGGCACCGGCGAGTCTCAATGTTGCCTTAGAAGATCCACAGAACAATTGCAGAACTGAAATAGCGGGAGCTAGATCTCTAGCAGTTTTTCGAAGATTAACAATAGCATGAGCCGCCTCGTATATCACCATTTCAGATTTGTGACGAAGACAGCATTCAATAAACTCTATATAGGGTTGAGCAGCATCAGAGTCATCATCTTCTGCGAGCTGTGCTGCTAAACGGATCAAAAGGCAGAGTGCATATGGTGATTTTAGTGGAGATTTAGCCAATCTGGTTACCATTTTTACAGTGGATAACTTGTCATTCTTGCGAGTAGCAGCGACAATACCTAGAGCATGGTATGACACCATAGCATTGTCAGAATTGATGGCTTCCTGCAAAAAACACAACTTCATATTAGAAATAAGCCATTAAGGTCAATATTCTTTAATCCTTTGAGCCCCAAGTGGTCGCATGCGACCGCGATAACAATAGAAAGGCTATTGTGTCTAGTTTTTCTATGATCAAAGGATTAAAAATGTATTTAATTACATGATAACATTTTGTAATTTTTATATATAAGCTCAATTGATCTAGATTCTAAAATATTAATATTATGTAGTTAGACCAAATCAATTCCATACAAATATTCACAAATTTATATGTTTTGATAGACAGTTCATTGAGTAGTCTGTCTGTAGAATTTCTTTGCAAGACCATAATTTTTTCCAGGCTATTTCATTTCTTCTTTCTGCTTCTTTGTTGTGTGTCTTATTATAATATGATATCTGTTTTCCCAGGTACACATAATGTATTATGACTCATTTATGTTACATCTTGTACATGTAAATCAGCATAATATTAAAATATTACTCAATTTTTTAATTGCACTACCCTAGCTACAAAATTTGAACATTTTCACACAAATTCTTAAATAAAAATATTTGTATTGATTTAATTTACAACTGCATAAGCTTTTAATCAAATATGGAACTGTAAATAAACGCCTTTATTATGAAAGTATAATGTACTTACCTGGGCCTCATTTGCCCAGCGTTTAACAAGATCAGGTGCAGTAGATGACAAATGCAGTGCAGAAACCAATGCCGCCGAACTAACAGCAGGGTTTTTGTCAACAATAGCTTGCTTCATGTATCTTTCAATAGCTTGCAGCATTGTGCTGTCTGTGATACTACAAAGAGCCCTTATGGCTGCAGCTCTGTATAAATCCTCTTTTCCAGTCATATCCTTAGTCAGTGAGGATGTAACTATTATTACATCTTGAGCAAGTTTACTCAACTCCTTTATGCAGAGATAAACCATTCGGCGAAGCATAACATCTTTGGATTGAAACAGTTTAGTTGTGGCAAAAAACGCATCCGTTGCTTCTTGTGTATTTAATTTCTCGCCTTGGTTTAATAAGTACAGGATTTTTGATAAAATATGCGAACATTTTCTAGGGTTAACAGGGGTAGCGTTAAAGTACCTTGTTTCTTGTAAAATAATTGTTTTATCCATGTTTTGGTAAGGATTACCACTACTATCCTCCTCTTCCTTTTTATCTCGCTTGAACGAGCTCATTTTCAGACCCTTTCTCGGTAATAAGAGAAGATTATGAGGTGCCGACGAATACAGTTTCGATTTTTATGTTCGGCTCGATAGTACAAAATTTACCAAGTTACACGTCATTTCGTGATATGTCATATCACATATTATGTGCTACATATGACTTTGACAGCAAAAGCAGGGTGACCGTATTTAAATTACAGATCCTGCCTTACTTTGGTCAAAAAACTGCCAAATCCTGCCAAAGCCTGTACTAAAACATGCCCAAATACTGCAAACTTTTTTTACGTGTGTTTAGGGATGCATATTATTTGAACTATAGTTTATCGATACCATGAACTAAATGACTTTCTTTTCTGGATTATAATGTGCTTCGAAATGATCGACAAATAGAAATATTCAAGAAAATACACGCACACTACTTGTATGAAAATAAGCACAAAATGGCCACGCGATGATGGGCTAAGACTCTATCAGCTATATACTATAATATAATATTTAATTATAGTATATAGATAGAGGAATAAAGCCACCACCAGGGAGTTATTAGTGCCACCACCAATAAAACTATCACCCACGATACCACACAAGATGTTGTCAATGAAACTATGATCAATAATTAGACTCACAAGCCAAGCATCAAGCAATTACTATGACTGATAATTGATAAATGATAATATCGACCACAAACTCAAGATTACACACACACAGAATACACGAACATACACACACGAACATAACAAGTCTGTACTTGTTATGTTCGTGTGTGTATTTCCCTGTGGAAACCCCCCGTAAAGTATCCAGGGCTGCCATTGTCGGAAATTTGAGATGCAATAATAACATTTATTTTGCATACCCCAATTCTGCCAAAACCTGCCAAGTTTTTAAAACGTCAACCTATCATGCCATAGGCTAGAATAAGACGCCAATCCTGCCAAAATGGCAGGAACCTGCCACATATGGTCACCCTGAGCAAAAATGACAGTTGACACTGACATATTATATGTTTTTGTAAACTAAAGTGTAAGGCACTTTACACCTTTTCGGCATCTGGAACTGGCCCGGGGGGCCGGTCACATCACTCACAACTCACAGGGCAGGCAGCTGGCAGAGTAGGCCGAATGGATACGGAAATAGCCGAACAAAACCGATAATCCACGAAGCATACGGACTGTAGTCTGTACTACAGCTCGACAAGGCTTAAATCAAAGAATAATAATAAGTGCTCTGTCTACGCTTTAAATTAACGTGGCGAAAAAAGGAACTACAGTTCGACAAGGCTGTTTATGAACGTGGCGAGAAAAGGAACTAACGCTTCTATAAACTTCGGCTATTTTCGCATCCGTTTGGCCCGCCCGCCTGCCTGCCCTGGCCCCGGGGCGTTTCTAGATTAGATGCCGAAAATGCTATAAGTTGTTGAGTTGAGTTTTTGACAAAAAGAGAAAAGTTATCCATACTTCCATACTAATATTATAAATGCGAAAGTGTGTCTGTCTGTCTGTTACCTCTTCACGCTTAAACCACTGAACCGATTTTGCTGAAATAATTTGGCATGGAGATGAGTCCCGGCAAAGGACATAGGATAGTTTTTATCCCGGAAAAATGTACGGTTCCGGCGCCTAAACAAATTTTGGCGCAACGGAGTTGCGGGCGTCCTCTAGTATAAAATTAAGCGGTACAGCAGCACTGTTGTGACTTGTGTACCGCTTACCTAAGGCTGTTTACACACGCGCCGCAGCGGCATCGGCAGTGGCACCACTGCCGCGGCGGTACCGCTGCGGCACCGTGTCGCCGCCCTAGTGCTTGAATGGCCAACCAACCAATTTTACCAAAATTGACTTTTTATTTCAAACTAATAGTAACCCTGATTACGCACTTTACAATATAAATATTTTTTTATTTTGCTTGTATGTAACTTGCTTTTTTAGCAAAAATAAAATATCCAATTTTATATAATAATAATTAAATATCCAAATTTAAGTGCTTGAGTAGTGTAACTCTATATTTTGCTCAAATGAACGCATCCAAATATCTATATATATATATATATATATATATATATATATATATATATATATATATATATATATATATATATATATATATATATATATATATATATATATATATATATATATATATATATATATATATATATATATATATATATATATATATATATATATATATATATATATATATAATCTCCGGTCTTGTTTGTCCAATATCCATCGACCGACCAATCACGGTCAAGCATTTTGAAGGTCACGCGCACATCACGCGACGCCATTTTGTTTGTTTATTTGCTTATTATTTGCTTACTACGACAAATTTAATACTTTATGTGCTTCAAAATGTCTGTAACAACGAAAAAAAATGGATTTTAAATTGAGTGAAGTTGATTTGGAAAGGTACGTTGCCAGTTTCTTGATATATTCTTTTGTTTCAATTTTGTTTTAGTGTTCGAAGTTACTTAAGGGTAAATACAGGGTGATTATTTGTAAGTACTTAATAAATAATTTATTACCTTGTCACATCTAAGCCGTGATCCGTTCTTACTATTTTAAACCGACTTTAAAAAAAAGTAGATTCTCAGGTTGACCTCTATGTATGTGTGTACTGTGTATGTATGTATGATGTATGTTTGTCCGCAATTATCGCTCGTTTGGCTGAACCGATTCGGATGCGGTTTTCAGAACAATATTTGTCACATTTAGGGTCAAGTTAAACTAGCGCAAAATCGAAGCGAATTACCAAAACTGAACATAGTAAATTCAACCTTAACTTCAAAGCGTTTACGCACACATTACTTCTGAGTGTTTAAAAAGACGCGCGCATTCACGCAAATTCGCGCAAATTCGTGCGAATGCGCCCGACAAACGCTGATTTGCCTCGCGGAAGTAATTTGTGCATTATGCTCTGGAGTTAAGGTTGAAAATGCTATGGTCAGTTTTGATAATTCGCTTCGATTCTGCGCTAATATAAATTGACCCTAAATGTGACAAATATTGTTCTGAAAACCGCATCAGAATCGGTTCAGCCAAACGAGCGATAATTGCGGACAAACAAACACCATAGTATACAAACTCACATATACATTTTTTAATAATTTTATAAAAAAAATAAACATACTGTATAGCGAACATGGTGTTTTTTGGATAAACAAGCACTAAACTGGCACTTTATTTTAGAGAACTATCTCCATGTCATTGTGCTCAATCTCCACATACGTAATTATGTCGGAAGAATTTTGGCCAATCTCCAATAATTAAATGAAATATAATGAGTGCTATAGTTATTATTTTCAATTACTATTTCTATACATATAAAGAAATACTACATTTTTCTAACTCAGCAAAAGTTTAATAAACTTCTAATAATAATATCCATAAGTAATTTAAAAAAAACGTCGCCTGTAAAATTTGCTCACTGGTCGATTGGCCATTCAAGCACTAGGGCGGCGACTTAGCTTAGTGATAAGATTAGACTAGTGATTATGAGAAAGTAAGTGTGGACAGCGACAGATTAGTACAAGTAATAATTATAGCCATTTTTGGGAACTCGACGTAACGGTTTCGACACCTTGTGCTAACACTTATTCGCGTCGCCGTTTCATATACATATACGTATATCAAATTTACAGCAATTTAGTAATAAACAATGTTCTGTATGTCGCAAAACGCTGCAAAATTAATACACTTTACAAAACGGTAAGAACAACTTAATTCTAAATTTACACCGAGTTACTAATTTTTTTACCCCTGTTATTAACAAATTTTATTGTTTTTTAATAATAAACAACGTTCCGTATGTTGTAAAACGCTGCAAATTTAATACGCGTTACAAAACGGTAAGAACAACCTAATTCCAAATTTGCAGCGTGTTACTAATTTTTCACGCAATGTTATTAACAAAAAACCTTTTTCACCCCTTTTCAACCCTTTCCGTACACCCCAGAACGCTGCAAAATCACACGGTAAGTTATTTTACCTTCTTTAACAACCCCCTAAAATCTTATCAAGTTACTAATTTCTTTCGGGTTTTGGCTTTAATGACTGGCCTATTAATTACGAAGATTCTGACAAGTAATCTTGATTCATGTCAAGTAGATAATGCTAGTAAAATTATATTACAGGGTGCAATTATTAAACCTTCCTGCCAATTTTTTTCCAGGGCTTTTCAGAGTTCCAGAGGCAGAGTCCATTTAACCAAAAAAAATTGGGTGTTATTTTTTTTCAATTACATATTTTATCCCATTTAAAATCGTTGCAGAACGGTTACTCGCGGCGCGGGGGAATGATCGGGGGTAACGCGGGGGGAGCCGCGCGCGCGGCGGCACGTCACGCGCGGCCGACGCATCGTGTCCATTAATTGTAGTGTTTTTTAGGATAACTTTCGGAAGCTATTTCTCAACATTTTAGTACTGAGTGAATATAAAAGAAAAAATACGAGTATTTTTATTTTTAACAAGGATCAATATATCAAAATTTGGCAGGAAGGTTTAATTGCACCCTGTATAATGCAAGTGTAATTAATGATGATTTTGTGACTTTAAAATCGTGAAATAAAAATTGTTTTTTTGTTTAATTTTTATTTTATTGTAACCCCTAACGTTATATCAATACAGGAATAAATTCCATTTGGGAGATGCAGAGCATACGTCGTAGCACAAACTACAATCAAACAGACTAAGAAATCTAGCCAGAAATAACTAAGTAATCGGCCAAGTGCCAGTTTGTCTCACGCACATAGGGTTCCGTACCGTTATAGAGCAAAAATAGGCCAACATTTTTAGAGTGTTTATTTAAAACCTTCATTTCAAAAAGTTTTTCGATTTTAATTTATTTTATTTTAATTAAACTATAAACTGGCAGTTATCACAACACACAGTTTTAGAATGACTGGGATTTTGGTGACTTACATTTATCAAAGTTAGTGTTTAATTATTACGTAAGTTTACTACACATGTTACAACCCAGTTACTACATATTTTTACCAATATTGTACACTAGTTACATACCATACGCTACGTGTGGAAAACGTGTGTACACATTTTTTTCTGTAACAAGCGGACACGGTTACAACACGTAGAAGCAAACCCCCACACAGTCGCAAGGTGTCGTATCAGCTACGAAACTGTTACGACTTGTTACAGATTTACAAATCTGCGACCGAAAATGGCTATATGGGAAGTACTTTCATTTCTCCTAATCACTAATCACCTGCACTCGCACTAATCAAATTAGTGAATACAGGCCCCGGAGATAGTTGGAACTTGGAACTATGGACACTGCGTATTGCACGTAGTTGTCGTAAACATAATATTAAAACAAACATAATACTTATCGTATGTTCTGCATAAATGCAATGTTGAGTAATTATGACTGTTGTAAACCTGTTTTATTTTTTTGAAAATATTTTTACGTGATCATTATTTTTGTTATTTAAATATTGTTTTTATGGGATATTTTAGCTTAATAAATAAAATATTCAAGTTATATAAATATTTACAATTTATTTTAGTTTCATTGTTTTCACAATCAAGACATATTGCAATATTTGATAAAACCTAGATAATTATTCCAACAGTCTTTTCAAAGGTCTAATAAACCAAATAAGAGTATATTTATTTTTGTTACATTTTGTATCAATTAAACTAACAATTTGTTGTAATAGCAAAAAAATAGATTCCATCTTACCTACACCTTCTACCTACACATTGTGAAGAACTTTTTGGACGATGTAGAATGATAAAAAGTAGGTATTTTACAAAAATATGTGCACGAAAATGTATATACGCAACAGATTGTTCCGCCACTTTTAATCATACCCTCAAATAATGCAATATGACCACAAAAAAAAATATATACATCAGTCCATATTAAAGTTATACTTCTAAAACTATACTTATAAATTAACATGGTTTTATTGCAAATGTTAGGGAAAAATATTCCAGTACAAGGTATGCAAACCTAAAAGAAAATAAATCATTTTTAGTCCTCAAGTCACATTTGCAATGAAACTCATTGTATTGTCCTCGTGTAGTTGTAGCGACACGTTCGAGTTACTAGTAC
The DNA here is from genome assembly GCA_963422495.1 of Polyommatus iphigenia. NCBI lineage: Eukaryota > Metazoa > Arthropoda > Insecta > Lepidoptera > Lycaenidae > Polyommatus > Polyommatus iphigenia. The sequence goes on from OY730184.1 coordinate 8,858,633, forward strand.
ATTAGGACAACTTCATGAGATATTCACTTATCATAATATTTTGTAGAGTGCATCCACGTGTGGCTGCCTCTAGCCAACCACACACGCCAAAACAAACAATATTTATTCAGCCTAAATACAAGCTGAAAATCAGTAAAAAATAGACACATCCTTTTAAAATAATAAATACAATATTGTGAAGTACTGTAGCATAATATTCAGTGTTTTATATATTTGCATTCACAAAACCTCATGTGGAAATCACAACAAAATATTTTATCTAAATCAAGCAAGATCAACAATTTTTATTCCTTTTGATTTTTTTGGATTCAGCGATTATTTTATTTTGAAATAATAGATTTGTAAGACACTAAAATTATAAAATTATTTTACAAGTATTCTTTTTGGCATATAATATAATTTGGGCATTTGATTAAAAATCACCAGACACACTATAATATTATTACATATTTATAAATTATGGGTAAAAATGTGAATTCCATTTATTTTTAAAGTATATTATCACTTATATTTTGATTTGAATGATATGCGCTTCAGTTTATGAATTTGTGCTTACATTTGAATAAAAATAATTTCTATCAATAATTATGTTACGATCATTTTAAGTTTTTGTTTACCCTCATTCTAATTAATGGACAATTTCACAACTGTTTTTTCACAAAATTAAGACAGCCTAGATATTATTTTAACATGAAAAAAATATCTTAACAAAGTGTAAACTTAAAACTGGTTTATCTTAAAATCATAGAAAGCATTTTTCAACCTTCAACACTAAGTCCACCCTATCCAAAGACTAGCTATCTACAAACTATACATCGTATAAAACTTTCTGTACAATATCTTTTACAAAACTGACTTTATCAGTTCTCACAGCTCTCGGCATGTACAAATCTTTTAAACATTTTACATGCACGAAACAAACTCAGTTCAATTGTAGTTTTTCATCTAAAAATACTTTATTTACACTTTCTGTTGCTTCACTAGGGAAAAGTTCATTCTCACTTTAATCTCATTCGTGGGTGTAGAATATGAGTTGTGGGTTGGAGTCATCGGGCGACACTTCGAGCTGGACATACTGGGGTGTGGTTCTCGCCGACTCGTACGCGTTCCCGCCGTTCCTAGACAGCGAATTCCTGGATCTGGAATTGAATAATAAACCTATGAAATTGAGTATATAATAGTCGTTAGTAATTAATATTATTAATAAAAGTACTTTGAACTGCATGTTTTCAATATTTAGGTAATATTAAACAAATTGCATTCATCTAGATTCTAGACTTCCTTAAACTCAAAGTATCATCATATCCAAGTATAATGAGAAACAGACAAAGAAAGAGATAATACAGTACAAATTCAGCTTGAGTTTAAATTATGTGTGGAGTAATGATAAAGAATATACATACTTGGCCTTAGCGTGAGTAAGTATGTGAGACTTGAGGTTAGTGCTTTGTGCAAACTTCTTGTTACAACCATCAAACGGACACACATATGGCCTGTCTCCTGTGTGAATCCGTACATGAGTTCTGAAAAGAAATACAAACCTAATATACAAATACAAATCTTTATTGTCATAACTTAATTTTAACAAAATGTTTTAAAAAGTGGCAGTCCCCCAAACTAGGCGCAGCCTGTGCTATGGGGGAATTCTTAACGAATTACAGCAAAAAATAACAGAATATCATCTAATTTACACACATAAAACAACCTTTTATTCTAGTTTTTCTATTAAACAATACTTTTGATGATTAAAAGGTTTGAATGAGGTAGGTAATTTAAAGAATTACTAACCTTAAATTAAAATCTAGAGAAAATCTTTTTCCACAGCCTTCAAAAGTACATTGGAAGGGTTTTTCTCCCGTATGAACTAGTTGATGTCGTTTTAACTTTGAACTTTCCACAAATGCTTTTCCTGTAAGCAGAAAATGCAACATAGTTATACAATATACATACAGGCCAGATTCATGCGTAATTTCGATTAGACAACTTCACCGCGTTAAGCATTGACCAATAACCGCGTGGTAAGTTTTCTAATCAGAATCAAACAGAATTTGTGGATCAATATACTGCTAATAGTAAAAGTGCCTACTTTTACTATTTAAAGCGACATATTGATCCACAATTTATGTTTTTTTTAAAGTGAGTCTTATCATGATGTATGGCCAAAATCCACCTCATTACAATGTCGTCAACTTATCGACACGCCAAAACATCCAAACACGTTTTTACTTTAAAAGTTCGTGTAGTTTTAACAAAAGATACCACTTGTATATTAAAAAAATACTAAAAATTTTAGTAAAAAAACTCACCACACTCAGCACAGACATGCACTCTGGGACCATGAGTGTGCAGATGTTTTCTCATGGCAGAGTTGTCCCGGAACATTTTAGAGCATCCCTTGTGTGGGCAAGCTGTAATTTAACAATTTCCTTCATAAATTGCATGAATATAACAAAAACATCATGTATAATATTATCAGTACAAAAATTTACCTATGGTTCTATCTGAAGATTCTGGGGAGGGTTTTTTTAGCCTTATCTTGTGCCCAGGTCTTGCAAATTCAGCCAGCTGTTTCGGATCAGATAAATCTAATCCTGAAAATACAAATAAGATTAATTAATCCTTCGATCGCGGATTCTTGGAGATGAATTGTTATTCTATTGTTGTCGCGATCGCCGGTGTCCTTATGGGGGTTGTTAGTTTAAACATTATTATTGCAATGTTTTCTAGTATTATTAGTTAAGTGCTAGTAGCTTTTTTTTTACCTGGCATTGTTTCATTGCCCAGTACATTTTTCTTGCCATTCATGTACTCAGTGTAGTCAGGATCTGGTTCAGGATTGGATACATCATCTGAAATACAAATTGGGGACTCTTATTTTCCTATGTCTTAAATAATATTTGCTATTTAATTTTATACTGTTGTTAATGCAAAAGAATTTGCTTTAAATTATCATATATCACATCTAGTATATTGTGTTTTGAGAGGAATTCATAAACTTACCATCATCTTCACCTGTGGCCCACATAGTGACAGAGAATTCGCCTTCCATAGTCTTAATTTGGACCTGCTTCTGCTCCCAGCGTCGCGCTGGCCCTCGAGGTGCATTATTCTCTACAACACCCATTGGCACTTCACCTAAAATAATATACTTTGTAGTAACATACCTAACACCATCAATGGGGATTGTCCATTTTTTTTAAAATTGTGCCCATTACAAAAACATTTCGAGAAATAAGGTCAGTGAACATTATTCTGAATATATAAATTCAAAAAATATCCATTAGTTACTTATATTTTTAAACAAATATGTTTACCCTTAGTTTGACCTTCAATGACGTCATCACTGGAAGCCATACTTTAAATTAGCAATAAACTCGACCAACATTACGTTTAGAACTTTTGGTATGCTTCTCGAATCAGTTTTCACATAAATAAGAGAAACTTGCATTCATTTAACACCTTGTTGATACTTGACAATGCTCTTATTTTTAATTTTTATGTATTCAATGCTGCCGGCCGCTGATGATGAAGTCATAGGTCCGAAAACTTTAATTCCAAAATAGTTATACCTGGTTACTGTTATTGGCATTTGAGGTTAGATAATAATTTTTTACCCTCACCTATAGGAAGCAGATGATGTATGTTGTTTGAGTTGTTAGATCCTACTCGGGGCCTGCCTCGACCTCTTCTGGAACAAATTTCATTAGAGTACATATTATTCAAATACTATAATACTAATCTACTAGAAATGGTTTTGGCTTTGAAGAATAAATGCACTTTTTAGCAGGATCTTTTCTGTTTGAAAGAAAAAGCAATATCATACAGACGTGCCAAGTTGGGAATAACTTTTGCACAAATAAAAAACCATACTGTATGTAATACTAGCGACCCGCCCCGGCGTCACACGGGTATAAAATATATAGCCACTGACAAAATGATTAAAATCGATAGCCTATCCATATCCTTCATGTGGTCTACTTCTTATCTGTGCTAAATAACATAAAAATTGCTCCAGTAGTTCCCGAGATAAACCTTTTCAAATAATTTCCCCCGTTTTTTACACATTCTCCTATTAGTCTTAGGAAGATAAAATATAGCCTATAGCCTTCCTCAATAAATGGGCTATCTAACACTGAAAGAATATTTCAAATCAGACCAGTAGTTCCTGAGATTTAGCTCATTCAAGTTAGCCCTTTCAAATAATTTTCCCCGTTTTTCCACATTTTCCTCTATTTCTTCGCTTCTATTAATCTTAGCGTGATAAAATATAGCCTATAACCTTCCTCGATAAATGGGCTATCTAGCACTGAAAGAATCATCAAAATCCGTTGCGTAGTTTTAAAGATTAAAGGGAACAAAGGGACATGAGGGAAAAAAAGTGACTTTGTTTTATAATATGTATAGATTATGCTCTCTTGCTCACTTTCTATTGAAACTTTCATCACAAAAACTGTGACTAAGGGCCGGTTGTTTGATCGCTAGTTAAGGTTACTAATAGTTAAAAACTGTTAGTTAATCTAACCATTGGTTAAAAATTACAAAATGTGGTTTTTCAATCGATAGTTAAGCTAACTGTAGTTAAAGTTTTTGACAAATTGTTAAATAAAATGACTACGCTCGGACTGCGTAGTTAACATTGACCATTAGTTAATTTGTTAGTTGTTGCGGATAATATCTAGTCTTTACTGCCCAAAAAGAGTGCTTTTATTAAAAAAATAAATGGATTTAAATCTACTTAAACATTTCGATGACTCGGAAAGTTCTTCTGATGAAGAAATAATTGTAGAATCATTCTAAAATACGTTTTAAACCCTTAGCCCGAAAACATTTCGCTCTAGAATTGTGCAGCTAGCTGCTAGACTATTGGGATGAGGTTGAATTTTTCGAAAGGTTTAGAATGTCCAAAGAAACAGTACTTTGGATAGTTGCTGAAGTAAAGTCCACATTGGAGAGACCAACTACTAGGAATATTGTAATACCTTGTACTATATTTTACTAAATAGGTAGGTATAGGTACCAACAACAACAGTGCTGTATTACATAAATATTGAAACCTATTCATCATATAAAAAAGCTGCCAATTCATTTAACTATAAATATAATTACCATAAAAAAAAACACAAAAAGGGTTTTTTATGCAAAAAATTTTAATAAGTCATAAAGTTTCTAAAAAATAGAGAAAACACGTGCAAAAATTAAAACAATAATTGTATTTTTTTACAGAAAGAGCCCCCATAACCCATCTCTATTGGTTATTATTATATCCAAAGATTTTGAGTAAAGCTTCAATACAACATTTTAATTACGTCCTTATGTCAAATATTTTAAGAGCTATTGTTCTTTGAAGATTGGATATGCCACGTGCGTGAGCGCGAAGGTTCAGGTAGCCAAATTAGACGTTTCATAAACAATGTTACCAGTAGTAAAAAATTGTCCCGGCAGAATTTTGGGTTCCCCATGTTCCTTCAAATAGCAACACAATTGACGATTGTTACTTTTAACTAAAGTCAAAAATCAGTTGAAACAACGTATTTCTATTTTAACAACTGGTCAAGGTTTTAACTACAGTCAACTAAGGGCCGGTTGTTTGATCGCTAGTAAAAAATTACTAATAGTCTCCGTAACCATTAGTTAGTTGACTGTAGTTAAAACCTTGACCAGTTGTTAAAGTAGAAATACGTTGTTTCAACAGATTTTTGACTTTAGTTAAAAGTAACAATCGTCAAAATATGTGTTGCTACTTGCTATTTGAAGGAACGTGGGGAAACCACACGTCTCTTTTTACCACGCAGTGTTACTGATAGTGACATCTCGCTTGCTCAGGCCTTTTTTTCTCTATTCCGCTAGGTATAACTTTATGGTTTTTATTGTTTTCGGGCACCGACCACATGGTCGGTGTTTTCGAATATTTGATCGAAGCTCATGTTATTTAATGGTTTATTGCACAGAACACATTAAAAGATGAGGACCTCTTTTAATGTGTTCTGTGGTTTGTTGTGTGGAATTTATATTATAATAAATAAGTACTTACATAATATTATTGCAGTAACATGGTAAATAAAACAAGCAAGTACGTGGTGTTTTCGTCAATGCTATGATTACAGCCATAAGAATGACTTATTTTACATTATAATGACGTTTTATTTACAGAGAAAGAAGCACTAACCAAAGTAAACGAAAAGACGAGGCATGGTCAATTGACTGATGAGTTCAACAGTAGTAGTGCCAGTAGTACTGTCTATAGAACAAAAGTTAATATAAGTATAAATTTAATAATGATTCTAGAACTATTTCTTCATCAAAAGAACTTTCCGAGTCATTGAAATGTACATTTAAATCCATTTTTTTTATAAAAGCACTCTTTTTGGGCAGTAAAATATATTTTCAACTCGACTAGATATCATCCGCAACAAACAAATCAAACTAATGGTCAATGTTAACTACGCAGTCCGAGCGTAGTCAAATTATTTAACAATTTGTCAGAAACTTTAACTAAAGTTAGCTTAACTATCGATTGAAAGACAACATTTTGTAATTTTTAACCAATAGTTAGTTTAACTAACCGATTTTAACTATTAGTAACCTTAACTAGCGATCAAACAACCGGCCCTAACTAATGGCTACGGATACTATTAGTTATTTTTTACTAGTGATCAAACAACCGGCCCTAACCCATCAATCCCCAAGCGGCAGCCTCATAACATTTGAAAATCTATTGTGTCTGTGATACCCACAATAGAGGTGCTAAGAATGCCAACAATATAGGAAACAAATGGTGTACCTGCTAGTAGAAGGTGGCTGGGGGTACACGGTATCCACATATGGACTGTCACTCGGGTGTAGAACTTCCTCACCAGAAATGCCAGGCAGAATCACTTCTTCACTGCCAACTGAAATTTTGTAATCTGTCAGCCGGGCCGACAAATTTCAAATAATAAAGATGACCACATGAATTAAGGCATGACTAAAACAATAGCTTTTAACATCACACAAGATGTTGTGAACAAAAATTTTGAACAAATGAACAAACATTACACAAGATGTTGTGAACAAAAATTTTGAATAAATGAACAAACACAACACAAGATGTTGTGAACAAAAACTTTGAATAAATGAACAAACATTACACAAGATGTTGTAAACAAAAATTTTGACTAAATGAACAAACATAACACAAGATGTGAACAAAAATTTTGAATAAATGAACAAACATTACACAAGATGTTGTAAACAAAAATTTTGAATAAATGAACATACCTTCCTCTAGATGTTGCATTCCAATGACGTGTTCCTCAACCTCCTCATACTGATCGTCTGTGATGTATTCCTCATACTGTCCTGTTTCTATTTCCTCATACTGAAACATATTTCACAATTGTTACAGACTGTAATAAACAACTAATAAAAATTGAAAATTCAATTAAATATAAAACCAAAGACATTCAATATTCTGTATGTAGTAAGTATAATTGAACTTGAAATATTATGTAGTAATTAAGTAAAGGCAGACAAGCATTACACTGAGAGTATAATTAAAAATAAAAAATAATTATCTTTATTGAAAGTAAAGGCTACAAAAAGTCATAAGTTAACTAAACCTACTTTGACACCCACTTGGTCATCTCCATCTATCTCTACCATCCCGTGAGTGCCGATCTCCACCTCGCACATTATCTCTTGGTTCATCATTTTGGAAAGCAATCTGAAAGAGAGATATTCAAAGTAAAGTTGCGTGTGTGTGAAACAATGTCACAAATTAATAATCATGAACATAGAAAAAAAGGCAGTTTTATTATACACAGCACTGTGTCTTCAGAGTCGGCCAAGCTGACTGCATGTACACGGTCCGCACGCACATATTCTTACGCTAGTCCGGCCATTTGACAGGCGTAAGAATGTGTGCGTGGCCGACTCTGAATACACAGTGCTGTGTTATTTGTGTATAATAAGACTCCGTCCGCCTTTTCTTTGTGTTCATAATATTATGTACGAATTTGAAATAAAGTTTTATTTGAAATAAATTTGAATGAATAATTGAAAATGTTTTCATTTTATCCTTGTAGAATGTATTTGGTAGGTCACTGTTTCCAATTTGGGAACTGACCAGGTGAGAACAGTTTGGTTTATTTCAGAAAATGTTCTTCCTACTTGTTATGGTAATATTATTTAAAGTTATTTTGATTTATAACCATGATACAAATGTTTTGATTTATTGTACCATAGTGCAACAACCTTTCAAATGCAATAAAGTACTATTAGTTCGTAAGTAAACAGTACATAATAAAATACCGTTATACATTTAAGGAGGAATTGTAAACAAACCAAAAACAACTCTTACATTAGCATTTAGCTGCTCGTTGATGATAAGGAAGGGCGTTAAACGTACGAACTCGTTTCGTACCCAACCAGCGGCAATATCGCGTTACAAGCCAAACTACATGCGTAATTAATTAACAAAGGCTGTCGTTACACATTTCCATTGTTGAATTATTGTAGAACATGATGTAGAATCCCAAAAAACAATAATATCAGTAATAACAGTCCGGCAGGTGTGAGGAACCGTCACCGGCCGGGTCAATTGTTATATTTTTTGGTAATTATACAAAACGACCACGCCAAATTTTTTCTCTGCGTAACTGCTAGCTTTGTCCTTCGTTGTAATATTTTTGAACGAGCCCTTTTAACATAAATACAGAGAAATTGTAACATTTGTTACAAAGTGTCAAAAAAGTACAAATGTTTTCAATGGAAATAGTTTACCTTTATTTAGATTACAACAAAAGCTGCTCGGCCCCCTGGAGACAAATATGGTGCGATGAGCAGACACGTAATATTTTCAGACAATTTTTTATACAATTTGCGCTACACACTCGAGTGAAAAATACTTCGTTATTTACTGCCGAAAAATATTTGAAATTTACGCGAAAATGTTTATAAAATATGTCCGACTAAACATGGCGTCCAAAGATGTCCGACCAAATTCAATATGGCGAAGCAAAATGGACGCCCGTTCCTAGCCCGAAGAACAAGCGAAAAGAACCAGAGACCACAGTCGAAACACAAAAGTCATAAAAAATTAAGGTGCTGCCATATAACATAATTTAATGACATCAAAAAGGTACCTATCTCAGGGTTTCAAATAACGTTATTTTTTACGTTACTGCTTCAACGTTAGATAAAGCGCTTATTCCACTTATCCTAGCTAGGTTCCTAGATTCTAAATCGTTTCCGATTTAGTCAAGTGGAATAACATTAAAGCGCTTATTCCACTTAAGCGCTTATTCCATTTCACTAAATTTAGATATCTAAATGATTTAGTGACTAAATTTAGTCAAGTGGAATAACATTTAGTAACTTTCTAAATGTTATTCCACTTGACTAAATTTAGTCACTAAATCATTTAGATATCTAAATTTAGTGAAATGGAATAAGCGCTTTATCCTAGCTAGGTTCCTAGCCTAGCTAGGATCCTAAATCGTTTCCGATTTAGTCAAGTGGAATAACATTTAGAAAGCTAGGATCCTAAATCGTTTCCGATTTAGTCAAGTGGAATAACATTTAGAAAGCTAGGTTCCTAGCTAGGATCCTACCTAGGAAACTAGCTAGGATAAGTGGAATAAGCGCTTTAGACAGCTAGGATCCTAGCTAGGCTCCTACCTAGGAACCTAGCTAGGATAAGTGGAATAAGCGCTTAACTTATGAAAATGAGGCATTTTCTTATTTTTTTAATTTGATTGTCAAACAGTTTCCATTTTAGTAACTAGATGGCGTATGGGTAGACAACTATCGGTAATACCAGGGAATACCATCAATAATTGCTACAAAACTGGGCAAAAGAATGTAAAACTTGATACATTTCAATTTGAAAAAGACGCAATAATATTCTAATGAGTAGGATAATAGAGTTATTATAATGATGTTTTAGTTAAAACTCACGGAAGAAATAGCCCTATTTACCGATATTCACACCAAATGTCACAGGAAATATACATTTTGGTTTTGACAACATCTTACATGCACTTGTGCAAAATAACGGATATTTTAATGGCTAATATTTTACCAAGGAAAAAACGTAGGACGGTTGGAGAGTAGTGTTGTAACATCGAAATCGATTAATCGAACAATCGATTGTTTTTTTTCGATTGTCGATATTTTTTAATCGATTGTAAGGGTTTCGATTAATTAAAAAATCGATTTTTTAAAAATCGATTTTCATAAAAAATGGGTTAAAAATTTAATCGATTGTAAGGGTTTCGATTAATTAATTAAAACGATCGTTTATTTTTATTTTATTTTTTATTAAACGACATCAAAAAAGGAGGTTATCAATAATTCGACCTGCATGTTCAATTTAGGATATAATATTATGATCATTATATGAAAATACTTATATAAATAAAATATTTAAGTATATAATTACACTAATAGTTAAAAATATGCATAATATGTATACTCCATAAGTCACGAAAGCTTGACCGGAGTGTAATATCAATAAAATCAACAGTTTTTATAAAAAACAACAGAAGATCAAATGTACTTTATTATACTTAACTAATAAACAACAATTTTGTAAAATAACAATTATTATGTATTACCGTATCGAAGAAATAAAGACGTGTGTGACGTGAAGCATGTTTGGATACTTCATACTGGTGACGGGACATATAATAATATAATATTGGGTCCACTGTCCCAACACCAGTGGCCGATCTTTCAGTCAATAAAATATGCCATACATCATAACATATTATAAGGTTTGGACACCGGTGTTTGGACACATTGTATAATATTACACACATATTAAAAATTAGAAATTAAGGGGCTGGGTGCCATCGAAATTCTCATACATACGTAATACCAAAATCATTTTCTCATACGAAAATATTTAACATGTTTGAGTTATTTTTCAGCTTAAAATAGTAATTACCTAGGTTCCTGCACAAAAATTTACTACAAAATATTTAAACACTAAAAAATATATAAATAAATGGTAAATTTACTACAAAATATTTCAATAGTAAAAATTTTTTTTCAGTTTAAATATTTTGTAGTAAATTTACTATTTATTTATATATTTTTTAGTATTTTACTATATTTTTAGTGTTCAAATTTACTACACAATATTTAAACAAAAAAAAATTTTTTTGTGTTTAAATATTTTGTAGTAAATTTTTGTTCAGGAACCTAGGTAATTACTATTTTAAGCTGAAAAATAGCTCAAACATGTTAAATATTTTCGTATGAGAAAATGATTAGGGTATTACATATGTATGAGAATTTCGATGGCACCCGGCCTCTTAAATGAAAAATATTCAAACAATGAAAACAGTTGACAACAGTTTTCTTAGCGGGGGGGTCTCCTGAAGGTGGTAGTGATAAGGGGGGATTTTCCTCACTTAAACCATCCCTCCTCAGTCCTCACTCCATCTCACCACCAGAATACTCGGTTAAAATCTAAGCTTAAAAATAATATTATCTTCATTATAGGTCTCTCCGTCATCACCATCATATTGAACTCTTCTTTAGAAGCATTCCAAAAATCTAAAAAAAATAGTTACGTGTCATTAAATGTACTTAATCCTTCGATCGGAGGTTCTAGGAATTCCCATTGTATTCTTTTGTTCTCGCGATCACCGGTGCTCGCGCGGGGCCTGAAAGATTAATACTATAAAATATATACATAGTATATAATATTGTATACGGGGCAATATGCTTTATGTAAGTTTTCCATACTTAACCCATCAAGCCCCAAGCGTAACTCAAGTGCCGCATAACAACTGAATATCTATTGTGTCTGGTATCCGACGATCGAGTTATTAAATTTATTTTATTAAATGATTATGACTTTAGCCTCAATAAAATTTTACATTTTATTAAAAAAAGAGTAATGCCAGGATAAAATTTCAAAAAATATATCCAAGTAACGATTTGAGTACTTACAGGGGGGAGGTGTGAGAGTTGTTGATCATTTTACTCTCCGTTAGAACTTTTTTATTTAAATAAAATCATTATTTCAAATTTACGTTTGAAATGATAATCCCAATATTGTGATGCCTTCATGAGGATTAAAAACTTGCATGAAACTTGCGTCTAAATATTTCTGTTCGTCGTCTATTTTGAAGCATTTTCAAATCCTGAAAAAAAATCATTTAGTCCATGACAATATTTTTATCGATAAACTATACTTCAAGTAATGTGCATCCCTAAAGTACACGTAAAAAGTTATGCAATATTTGTAGCCAAATTATTACTTGATGTGACATTTTTATCACTAATGCCTTATATAGCATCATTGAGGGATTATTAAACTTATAAATTTTCTTTTTAGCTTAAAAATGGTAGCGATTGATAAGCCCAAAAAACGTTGTTGAAAACTTACGCATGTTATGTTAAATCCACGTGTTTGAGGGATTCCTTGGCCGTTTTTTATGGTTTATTATATAGCGGAACCACAAAACCCTACAAGATATTGCATTTAACGTTCACTAAACACTTTTATTAGCACTTTTTAAACATGAAATATTGCAGACCGACTCCTTTGTTATGTCCTATTGGGTAGGACATAACATTACAAACTTTTGACGTTTATACACCGATATGAGCTTTCTCTTTCACTCAACTTACTGCATCGTTAGTTAGAAAGAGTAACATGATCAACTGTCAAAATATAAGGCGCCCTCCAATAGTATGTACCTTCATGTAGTCAGTGATGCCAACCTGCAGATAATTTCAGATCGGTGGGGAACCAATAGAAAATCTAGTAGTGTCTATCGTTGCGCCGTCTGGTGGAGATTAAAAATAAGAAAACCTCCCATTTACCCGATATTTAAAATAACGTTAAAAATTGATATTAATAACGGTTAATGTTATAACGTTATATAGGATTTATAACGGTAAATATATGTTCTTTGATAATATTATAGTCCGTCAAGAAAGTCATGACAGGCGGGAAAATTTTCTAAACGTAATCACGCTTTTAAGGTGTATTTTTTTCTTTGTATTTTCACAGAGAACGCTTATTACATTTCAAATATTGTCATCTTGCACATTTTTATCTCGAATTAATAAAGTTCTCATATTTTTATTTAATTTAAAAATTTTCCCGCCTGTCACGACTTTCTTGACAGACTATACTTTTTGTAAAATAAGTACTAGGGTAGGGAAGGGAATGGAATAGGGGAGGGTAGGGAAGGGAATAGGGTAGGGGATTGGGCATCCGGTAAACTCACTCACTCGGCGAAACACAGCGCAAGCGCTGTTTCACGCCGGTTTTCTTTGAACGTGGTATTTCTCCGATCGAGCCGGCCCATTTCGTGCCGAAGCATGGCTCTCCCACGTATACTATACGCTTGTAAACTGGTTTGTGTGAGTGATCCATGGTGGGCAGTCGCGGACATGCCGGGGATCTGCGGCGCGGTCTTTTTGCCCTTGGTGTGCATTGGTAATACTAAGGCGCGCCGCAGACATCACACTTTTTGTGTGATCGAGTCTGCGGCTTGCATACAGTCCACATGGCGCGCGCCATGCAGACTGTATGTAAGCCGCAGACTCGATCACACAAAAAGTGTGACGTCTGTGGCACGCCATATTATAGGATTCCCTTTGTGCTGTCGTTTAAAATTGAACCACATACATTAGGGTTTCTGTGTGTTCTGTCGTAGTGTATCGTCATTCGTCGCATACGACCTTTCGACAGCGTGAGTAGGCCGTAGCTAACAGCTGATTGTACGAACGTAGTACGAACACGAGATCGTTGACCACACGCGGCACGCTTCTAATTGCTTATTTGGAGTAAAAATAATAAAATTTTAAAAAATAATTTAAATTATTGACGTGACAACGTCTTATAATTCGATATGGGCTGCGCACACGAAAAAACATGACGCAATATGCGGCGTTGCCTCGCTCTGAGGCGTTCCATTTAAGGCTATGACGTTGTCACGTTCAACTATCGCCAGTAAACCGACTTTACAGACAACCGAGTTTGAGTCGAGTTCGAGTCGAGTTCGAGTCGAGTTCGAGTTCGACACAAAACACTACTCTCCAACCGTCTTTTTTTTCTATGTGGTTTATTAATATGTTTAAAGGGTATTAATTATGAAAAAATTAAAAATTAAAATTTAAAAAAATAAATAAAAAATACATTTTCGTAATCAGAAAATGTAGTATAATCATACCCCAAAGTTATCGGAAGTGGTCTTATTACACCCTGTATAAGTACAGTGTTTTGCTTTTTACGGCCCATTTTTAGTCCAAAACAATAACTATTATTTTTATTATTTCTCTATGTATTAAACTCCTACAAGTAGGTAAGCACAAATCTCGCAAAAAAAGTGGGCTGCGAGTGAGATTTAATGCACTGTGCACGATCGCATACCTGATACCAGAAAATAACGTTATATTTACCGTTATTATTATAACGATATATTTTGTTCGTTTATACTGATTATACATAACGAAAAAATATCGTTATAATAATAACGGTAAATATAACGTTATTTTACTAGATATCGTTAAAAAAATAACGTTATCTGGCTACCATTATGAAATTTTTTCTGTTATTCGATAACGTTATGAAGCCCTGACCTATCTCTTATAAAAATTGTGAAGTGCCTGCATAATATTGTCTATGGTGAACATTTTTATTATATGGCAACAATGATTTGACATTGACAGCAAATTGACAGCTTCAATTTGCAGCGCCATCTAACGTTTGTAATTTTTTTCGTCTTCCACTTCCTGTGGTTATCCAACAAATTTGTGCACATTCTGTAAAATAAATAGCAAAAAACCTAAAACAGGATGGCTGTGAGACTCCTTTCAAAGGTAAAGATTCTGCCGGAGTTAAGAGGAGTGGCATACCTCAGTTCAGCACCTGCCCCAGCTCAGCTGTCCGACTTTGAGATGCAACACAAGACCCCAGTGATAAGAAAGCAAAAGAACATCCCAAAGGCCCAATACGGTGGAAGGCATGCGGTTACTATGTTACCTGGAGGAGGTATCGGACCTGAATGTATGGGCTACGTCAGGGAAATTTTCAAGTGAGTACTGCTGAATCTCTACACAGGATACAATATTTTTAACAACCTCATATGACATCTGATACTAGAAAATTGGCTCCAAATTAACCAATAAGAATTTTATAGAACTATAATATTTTACATTGAAAACTTGGACCCTTTATATATGTCGCAGGGAAAAGAGGATATCAGGGATTTCACGATATCCCTAGGGATATCATGAACTCCCGGTAGATGCCGAATATTCTTGTTTGTTACGTCTTCTTAATAATAATATCTAGTGATATGTCATTTCACTAAACTAAATCTAGTGAAACGTCAGAAAAGCAGACACCGCCGAATAAAAATCAAGCCACGCATTTCTCTCGCTTGCTCTAGTATACACACGGGTACTTTGATAGGATCATCTAACATCTGAATCTGACAAGTAAGATGTTAGATGATCCATGTGTCGGATGGGCATGTAAAAAGTTGGTCCTGCTCCTGATCTCTCGCCGGTCGTATCAGTCTTCCGTCCCACCGGGTTATGCGAGTAAAGGAATATAGAGATTGCTCTTGTGTGCTGCGCACACACTTGGGCACTATATAATTACTCTTGGCCTGGTCTCAAAGAAACTGGCCACCGTCACCAAAACCAGAGTGGGATAAGTTATTATTATTATTATCACACGTGTAATGCAACTATAGCAGATCTGAGGGGGCATCACCATATCTCTGAATCATACAGTTGAAACCAGCTTAGGGTTCTTCATCAGATACTTCAGACCTTTGATTTTTGAAGTCAAATGAAGCGGCCGACCAAGTTGAATATTTTTTTGTTAAGGTGGCATGTCGATCTCTAGTTGGGTTAGGCTCTTGTACAGGCACAGGTACTACAGGTACTCTAGCTCTTCGATTATCCTAGTTTTTACGGTTCCGTACCCAAAGGGTTAGTCTGTCTGTCTGTCCAGGCTAGACAGGCCGCGCCAGCTCAAGCGACGCATTTGTTTCACTCCCACTAATGCCCGTGTCATGTGTGGGAACTAGAGCGAGCGAGAGAAATGAGTGGCTCAATTTTTATTCGGCGGTATCCGCGTTTCTGACATTTCACTAGATTTAGTTTAGTGAAATGACATATCACTAGATATTTTTAGTAAGAAGACGTAACAAACAAGAATTTTCGGCATCTACCGGGAGTTCGTGATATCCCTAGGGATAGTATGAAATCCCTGATATCCTCTTTTTCCCTGCGACACATACAAGTTAGGGTGTTTCCTTAGGGGTGCTATGGAAACAAGTTGGTTTAGATAGATAGATAGATAGATAGAAAATTCTTTATTTGTACAACTTAAAACTAAACATAAAAATAAAAACACAATATAAGAAAACTTTGTATAAATAGGCGGCCTTACTGCTTACAGCAGTTTCTGCCAGACAACCTTTTATTATAATTTTTATTTTAGAGGCACTATTTAAAAGTTATGGCCCTTTGAAAACTTTATATTGAATATTTTTCGATTAAAGTTGACCTTTTTCAGTTCAAATCAAATGATGATAACCAAAATTGTCAGAATGTAAAGGTGCTCCTCACCAGGAGCATTCGCTTGTAATGTAATGTTACAGAGTCGAGCATTACATCAAAGCATTACAATGCGCACTTTGTAATGATACAATTTCCTAACCTATATAGGGTAGCAGGGGTTTCACCTTACTTGATCTCTTCTTCTTCTTTTTATATTGTGTAATATTTTCTTGGTACATCAATTGTAACATCAATGCTATGTGACAGTGAAGTCAACTTGCTATGGAATGCTCAAAGTCTCAAAGTCGAATCTATAATGTTACTTTACATGCTATGCTCCATATGCTGCATACAATGCTCCCGGTGAGTGAGCACCCTAATATTTTATTACAGTTGAGACTTACATCTATCATCAAGTCCTTCCGGCTTTTTAATTAATGCTCAAAACATTTTTGTGTACAATTATTCTCCTTTAAATTGTTTGTTATGCTGCATGTATTGAATATACAAGTATAATATATTTTTATTATATATACTTATGTATTTAGCTAAAAATCAGGCAAGTCATAATCAATAAGTCTAACTTTGTAGTATAATGTACATAGCATACTACATTGTCTGAATCGAGATGTCTGGCAAGGCTTACTTATGGACATAAGGGCAATTTTTTTTCTTGTCTAATTTTTTTTATTGATTTTAGATACATTGGTGCACCTATTGATTTTGAGGTGGTTGACATAGATCCAACTGTAGACAATGATGATGATGTTCAATATGCTATTACTACAATCAAAAGGAACGGTGTTGGATTAAAGGTAAATATTTTTTAAATGTGTGTGTTTGGTTAAGCTTTTATGTATTTAAGTAACTAACACTTAAACATATTAAGTAAAATATTGTCTGAACTAGTATATTATAGTATATGAACATTGCATAAAAGTTAATTTGTTGTAGTGATCACATTAATGTGAACATAGAGTTTCAGATTACATGAAGCACAATTGAAACTCATTGTACTCATTTGAGAATTCTATAATTCTCTAGGCTCAATCGGAAATGTTTTTACGAAATTATGAATTTAAATCATTTTTGGTTTGAGTATCACATTAGCATTGTATTTCTGTGTTTGCATAAAAGTAGATTCCCTTTAGAGATTATTGTAGTTGTATTAGAATTTTTGTAGTGTATTTGTTGGCACTAGAATAAAAGGAAACAATCACTTATTTACAGGGTAACATTGAAACTAAAAGTGAAGCGGCTTATGTGACCTCCAGAAATGTTGCCCTACGTAATGAACTGGACATGTATGCTTATGTCCTCAACTGCAAGTCTTTCCCGGGAGTTGAAACTAGACATAAGGACATTGATATTTCAATTATCAGGTAAAATTTATCTGTGTGAAAAATTTCAATTGTTTGAAATAACAGCATGGAAAAGTTTAGGCATTGTATTTTTAATTAGACTAATTAAATATGTGATATTGTGATTTTTTGGCAAAATTTTATGTTAAAATTTTGTGCAAATTGTAGCTAATAATGTGGGATCATGTTCTTTTTTTTTTTAAATTTAGATTACCATGATCCATTTAGACATAAGTATTAATTTTGGCATGATTTAGTATTTCAATATATGATTTTTTATATTCATGTGAAAATATAATGTTGCAGACAAAACACGGAGGGCGAGTATGCAATGTTGGAGCATGAGTCAGTGAAGGGTGTTATTGAGTCCATGAAGGTGGTGACCGCCAGCAACTCCGAGAGGGTGGCGAGATTTGCTTTCGAATTCGCCAAAAGGAACGGCAGGAAGAAGGCAAGCAATTTTCTTTAATCTCATAAAATCCTAAATGAAAATTCATTTTGTGTAATATTTGATAAGATATTGATTCGTAGGCAGTTGACGGACCTACGTCATTTGGTCGGATTATGTCAATTAAGGGCCAACCCACACCCACAACCACAACTACACCACGTGGTCGGGCGTATATTTCGTATTGTAAATGAACTGGACCATTCACACGTACCACATTTTGCAGTTGTCGACCACTTGTGTGATACCGACCACATCGCAACAACGGCTGACCACATCACAACCACGAGCGAAATAGTGGACGACAACACAACGTTGCGTCGATGCAAGGACAGTGCGCGCACACCGCCAGCCCCTCCCCCCCTCTCCGTTTCATTGACTTTCGTACGCAACCACATCGCAACCACTGGCGACAACGCAACCACGTCGCCATTTTGTCGGTACCACAACGCAACTACAAAAATCTGCAGCGACACCATTTACATGTAACCACTGCTCGACGAAATTTTGTCGTTGTGATGTGGTGTGGTTGTGGTACGTGTAAGTTGGCCCTTAATAATATCAGTCATGAACTGTCGGCTGAGTTTGACATACCGCGACCAACTTATATAGGCCCGCCATCTGCATAGGAATCAACTTCTCTGATAGTACTTCAAATTAACAGGTTCACACATTCAGTAATGTCGTTAATTAAATGCATACGTTATAATTACTCTTATACAATAGACAATATTAGGATTTAAGATACAATAATGCCGTAGCCATGAAAATTAATTATTTGGGTTGCAATTGCAGGTGACGACTGTGCACAAGGCAAACATCATGAAGTTGTCTGATGGTCTTTTCTTGGAGACGTCGCGTCGCCTCGCCAAGGAGTACCCGGAAATCGAACACAACGACATGATCATTGACAACTGCTGCATGCAGCTTGTTGCTAAGTAAGTATAGGTGTACCAGAATCTGATGGCAAAAAGTGAGAAAATAAATTGACTCTAGTCTCTAGCAATACCGGGGTAATTGAAATAAAACATTTTGATCCTTTTCTTTTAGCAGCTAATCTGTGCATTAAACATGCAAATATAAAAATGTATCCAATGATTTAGGATATTTTTCGAAAATTTGCTGTCAAAAATTGCCATCAGATTCTGGTAGACCTATAACTAAGCTATCAAGTATCAGATGAGATGGTGTTGCTTAGTATTTTACTTCGCCATGTTTATGGTAATGATACTTACAGTAACATTTTAATGCTATTGAAAGGCTAATGTAAACAACATTTTGTTTTTTTTTTTGTAAACAAACATGGTGTTAAAAAGAAAATAAGAACTTCTAAACACTCAAAAATTGCGACCATTATTGGCGCACCTTTTTAAAATATGCATATTCCTGTTACAGACCTCATCAGTTCGACGTGATGTTAATGACGAACCTGTACGGCTCCATCGTGTCGAACGTGGTGTGCGGTCTGCTCGGTGGGGCGGGTCTGCTCTCCGGCAGAAATTATGGAGATCATTACTCAGTTTTCGAGCCCGGCACTAGGAATACTGGTAATATGCTTATATATTTCGCTTTATATTTCACTAGTTTTATCTGAATTCCTATAAGTTTTACAAGACGTATAATACCAGTCTCAGACTAAATAATTTTTTTAGATTTATTATAGAGCCAGTGAGGCTGGTTTTTCATTTATTCAAAACACTAACAGTTTACCAATCGCATACGAGAAGTTAATCAAAATAACTTTATGCGTGTAAGCACCTGTAAATAAAGTGACTTAATTTATAACAAAGGCCATGTGCTATTTTTTTTTATTTTTTATTTGACCTGAGTAAACAATCTGTGTTCCAGGTACGGCCATAGCCGGAAAGAACGTTGCCAACCCCATCGCGATGATCAACGCGTCGATTGACATGTTGGACCATCTCGGTCACTTCTACCATGCGGACCTTCTCAAGCGGGCGGTCAATAAGACCATCAACGTTGACCGAGTGTTGACCCCGGACGTCGGTGGATCCGCCTCCTCCACCGAGGTCGTCAACAACATCATAGGTAATATCGGCCGCTGTTAAACCTTATCGACTAGTAGTAACAAAAATTGAGTATTTAAAATTTACAGTCCGCCCCTGCACAATGCGCGCTGCGGCATATCTTGCGCACAAAGTCTTATACGTGATATTTTGTGATATACTTCGTTAAGGCCAATACATTTGTGCGCAAATATATTGGCTTTAGATCAGAGACAAGATGTGAGATGGGGCTGGAATATTCATAATCTCTTTAACTTTTTACGAGTTGAATTTTTGTTATTATCAGTTGATCAAATAGCTAATTGAATATAGTTTTTGTGCCACTGTAACGTATTTATGCCAGTATTGTATTGCCAAATGCCAGAATTTCCCTCCCTAAAATTGTTGAGTAATGTCCTTAAGTGGGAAGATGAAAAAAAATTACTGTGTTAGGTGCACAAAGAATCTTCGTAAATTTTAAAGTACTTATCTTTTTTTTTTCTTCCCATATAATATATCCTCTGAAAGATTTCTGTAATGTTCAGTCAGTGCAAAATGTGAATTGTGACGTTTATAGGTTACTATTATATATAATGCTATATTTTGCATTGACTGTATTAATGTGGAATCCTGTAGCAATTAATGTTTTTGTAATGTCCCCTGCAAAATTTGTAAATACTGATGCAGGTTCAGCATCTCATGTTACCAATGTTATTTATTTTAGATTGTAATAAAAAATACGCTGATTGTAGAATTTGTTTTATTTTGCTGGATTTTTGTACTTAGTTTTATGTTTTGCTCAGCATAAATTGTAGCTTGTATAATGTGCTTACCAAAAACAATAGAACTTTATTATAGGCTATAATTATTAGCCAACATAGAATCTTTATAATTTAATATATCATCTTCATTATGACTGTCAACATATCAATGACGTATGCATCTATAATGTTAGTGCCTCTAAAAGGGTACCTATGTAAAAAAAGTCTGAGGTGAGTATGTTGCAGCTAAATCTGTCTTTACAAGTCTTAAATAGTTCGTAAATTGTGATAGATAGTTGTATGCTTTAAACGGTTTTTTATTATTCGTAGGCCGGTTTAGTGTATTTTGAGTCATAAGCTGTACTATAGTCCGGTTACGAATACAGGCGAGTTTATTTACCTATTTCTCTTGTCTCTTTCTAGCACACAGGCTTATGCTATCTCGTTTCTACAGTTGATAGAACAAGACAGCAACATTTTGTGCGCGAGTGAAAGAGACAAGAGCAATAGGTTCTTTATGATTCGCGACCAGACAGTAGCCAGTACCATAATAGAGAATTAGGTACTAATGCCAAATAAAACTTGATAGTATTAACTAGTAAACTAAATGTTAGTAATATAATTATACCAAATACTTCGCCACTGCCCCTTTCTATAACATATAATATTATTATTTACAGCCAACGTTACCATAAAGGCTATGGAAACTAACGCCATACTGGTTTAGGTTTGTTTGAACAAATAAAAGACTACTTATCATGAAATTGTTTTTTAATCCCTTTACTAATTATTTTAGGACATGCGCAAGTAATTTGTAAGTCCACTCGCCAGATGACTGTGATGCTACATTTTATGTTTCTGCATAGTGCATAGTATGTTTGGTAAAATAAAACATCATTGAGGGGTATTTACGATATATTATTACATTGTATTGTTCACATCAAAGATTGGATATGACATCAAATGCGCGATCTTCGCTTTCCTTAAATCTAATTAAATTAAAATAAGAAATAAATGCGGCAGAACGTTTACTGTTTTTATCATCTGTGATTTTGACGCCAGATTCGCGTGGAAACACTTGTTTATTTTTAATATAGACAACGAAAAATAAGAACGTCATATAACGAAAAAATGGCAACATCAAATCATTTCGTCGAATTGTAATTCATCTAATAGAATATTGGCTACACTAAAATATTTGTCTAATTGTGGCGGTACGATTGCATTTTAGCGAATTTCATAAATATCTGTCACTATATTTTAAAAACAAACAAGTATCATGAATATAATTCGAGAACAACCGTAGAGAGAATAAAACTTAAAGTAAGTTTTGAGTTGTATATGTACGACTGCGGACTGACGACAATATGACGATTTGTATTTTGTACCCTCGTCTCAACCCTCATCTACAAGCTACCGGCGTCCGGCGCCACCACGTTAAAGCTAACCTACCCTCATGCACAACCCAAAACCGAAAGGCAACGAACATTTCATATCGAATAAGGTACAACACTTTTGGCAAACCTCCAAACGAGCACCAATTTTGGCTAAATTGTTTTACAATTCTAGAGAAAATTGGAAATATTCTTTAAATATCATATTTTACTTAAATTCGATATAGTATGTGCTTATGTTGTTTTACAAATAAACATGGCGTTTTTGCGAAAAAAAATAATATTTCAAGTTTTCCTTTCAAATATACAATTTCAAGTTTTTACTTTCAAATATACACCGTCCATGACAGTTCTCTTATTATACGTGTGGCAAAGTGGCAGACGATCAAATAGCTGCAAGTCTGCCATTTCTAGTATGAAGCTACATTGTTTTATCTAATTTCATTTAAATCTGTCAGTGGTAATAAAACTTTTCACAAATTTTCACTTTATCGCTTTTCTGAAAAACCTTTTTTATTCGCAAAAACGATAAAAAAATAATTGGTACATCGTACTCTGTCGTATTTGAGAAATGTCTAGAGAAGAATAATTTAAAAAATAACATCTTTCGCTCACCTTAACGAGATCAAAGAGAAAAGAATCAGTCTGTTTCAAAACTATACACATGGTGTCCTAAAAATTTTAGTCATACTATTATAGCGCTGATAATTGAGCTGCCTTTGTGGTCGTTAAAAGCATATTAATTCATTATATTAAATTAGGATAAAAATTTATAGAACACCATGTACACCTTTAACCATTACCTCCTTACTAATAAAACACTGACCCACATATTGTTATTTCGTTCTTGTCAGAAATCTATGGATCTTTTTAGTAGTAAGGAGAATAATAAACAATTAAGACGAGCATAAAAAACTAAAATACAATAGAAAAAATATAGTAAACAGTATTTTACTGCAATCTTCATAAGATTCCGAATCTTATTGAAATTATTTCACCTTATAACTTAAGTCGAATATAGAACAGAGGGAACGCATCGGAATGGACGAATGGGCAGAAATTTTGGTTCTAAACTCAAGAGTATAATTTTAAAACCGTTTTAATTTTGTGCAGCTGTTTTTAAAGATTTCAAATCTTCAAATAATACCAGCGAATAGTTTTTCTTATATGGTAGCCTCAAACAGCGTTTTCCGTCATTCATTGAAATTCCACACATACGCTTCGTCCATTCCAATATCTGAACCTAATAATTTACTACATACATAAAGTTTGAATCACAGATCGGGTGTCTCACGTCGACACATTTAAATAAATTATGATACAATAATAATTGTGATAAAAAACTTAAATCAATATAAAATCTTACAGGATATACTATAATATAATTCAATGGCATTAAAATCACAGATGCGTATAAAAACGAGAAAACTAACGTACGAATTATATTAATAATTAAATAATAGTCAATAATCACAGGTGTCACACAGATCTCGAGGCACGGGGACGCGCGGGGCGGCGCGGGGGGCGGGGCAGAGGCGGGGCTGTGGGGCGGGGCCACCCCACACAGCCCCATTCCTCTCCTCCTCCCGCTCCCGGCTTGAACACAATCCGTCCCTATATCGGTGCTTCTAATAATACTGAGTAGCCGATGCAGTCTAAACTTAACAATAAATAAGTGAAAAGTAACACGAATAAAAGTACGGTCGAGGCGACGCTCGAACTCACTAAAATCAGTACTCGAAAAAGCGGGTAACAAAAATGCCGCGTAAATAAATTGCGAATCACGCGCGTACACTACACTAACACTAACACACGCCGCCCGCGCACGCGCGTCGCCTCTCGCGCGCGTACTCGGCCTAGAGACAACATCGACGCACACACACACGACACATGCGCGCGCGCGAGACGAAACCACGCGGCGGGGGCGGGGATAAGGAACGATTAAATGTATTGGGGACATCAATGGTGCGGGAGAATGCGTGACTACCGCTTTTTCACCGTACTGACGTAGATTTAAAGGTTAAGGGCAATGCTGCTTTTTGGGCTTCTTTAAGTGCTCCTCGTCGACTCCGGACTTCGGCACCTGAAATACAAAATAATCTGATTTAAGCTACAGTCTAAGCTCTAAAATATAACTATACCAAATTATATCAAAATCTAACCAGTAGAACCTATTTCTCTTCTGATGTTGCGAGTGTCCATGGGCGACGGTAGTTGCTTTCCATCAGGTGACCCGTTTGGCCCTTATTTTATAAAAAAAAGATATAGCAAGGACAAACCTACCTCAGTGTACCGCTCGCCCTTGAGCGAGACGATCTTGTTGTCGCGGTAGCGGACCATCTTCTTGGGCTCGAACTTGGGCGCCAGCGGCTTGTGCTCCTTCGTGTCAGAGTTCTTGTCCACGTACGAATATCTGAAGTTACATCAAATGTTGTTTTACTTGAGTCTATCATTATTAAGCTATATTTTCAAAGCGAGGGTCATTGGACTTTGTATTTGTATTGAACATTGATCTATCAATGCAACACTGCGGCTATAGAGTCTGTATTTCTAGTCCTTGTTCTTTAAAAAATACCATATTATAGTGAAGTCACACAAAACGACAGTACTCGGTTCAAATGCTCATACAATTTACACACTAGCAAGCAACAGAAAAAACAATCGTTAAGACAAAACTTGAGTGTCGCATAAACTATAATATGTCGCGTTATTTTAATATTTTAACAGCATTTGAACTGGATAAAGGTGAGACCGTTATAGGCATTAGGGTCAATTCAGACCGCAACGCGACGAGGCGAGGCACAGTGGAAAATATGGGTCCGTATCGGATCAAAAATCTGTAACTTCAAGGTTTTTCATCGTATTGTATTGAGATTTGGCACATGTATACAGTGATATACAAAGATTTAAAAAATAATCAATTTTTGTATTTTTTTTCAAATGTATACATATTTATTTTAGGTTAAAAAAAAGAAAAGAGAAAAAAAGTAATACGAGTAGTTATATTATGTTTATTTTATATAAATAAGTACTAATATGAGTAAAATTAAGAAAACTTAAACAATTACTTATCACACAAGCATAATAAAAAAATACATAAAATTATAAAATCGTACAGTACCTATCTATACCTCAAACCAAACTAATTGATCTCAAATTAGACAAATCTTATAATATTATTGGTTTTATATAACTAGGTTTTAGTTACTTATAATGTTGTATCTAATTGTTATTATCCTCGCTATCCCTAACTAAAATTACTTCCGGTGTAAATGTAGGATCACCTTCAGGTACCACCTTCAAAAGACTTTGTGCCTCTTCATCAAGATCCTTCACATTTCTCACATAAGGGTTTATTAAACTTGAAAGGTATGGATCTGATGTATATAGAAGCGTTTTAAATACGTCTTCATTTGTAGCTATACGGGAACATTTTCTGGCATGGTGCAGGCGCATATTTCTGTAGTCTTTATTGCGCGACTCTTGTGCATCTTCCGACAGTTGCCCAATAAGAAGAACAGAAAAATGTTTGATCACGTTTTCTCCGTGTATAAGTAATTTGTGCACGGAGGATGGCATGTAGTACCAATCATAGTTACTAACATAAATTCGCGCAGTTTCTAAGGCATAAACTCCAAATTTTTCGGGATCGATCATCATTCCAGAAGATAGAGCTTGTAAAATAAAATTCAAGCGTTTAATCGATGTTTCATCAACACCTGTTATGTTCGCCAAGCAAGTGTAATTGTAAAAGAACCTTTGTGCTGTATTTCCATCACTTGAGTTTTCACTTATCTTTCTCGTTCACCAGAAGTTGATGGCAGTGAATGTGCTTCAGACTCCGGAAACTGTACTGAATATCCTGAATCCAGCCAGCTTGTATTATTCCGAATAAAGTCCTTTTTCCGTGATGCTTGAGCCCAGCGCTTATTGAAAGAAGGCAGAATATGTCTTTGAATGTCACCAATTACAAAACACAAGTTGTTTTCAGAAACATTTAATGTTTGCTGTAGAACTATGGACAACGATTCCAAGGTTCTGCCACGCTCGATATAGGGAATGATGAAATCGCCCTTAGTACAGTTGAAAGTTGACATTTTAATGGAAATAACCAATTTAAATAAGTGTCACAGGTCACTTAATATGAAATACACGCTGAAGTGTGCAATTTGAAGATATTTGCTTCCCCTTATATACCTACTGGTTTTTTAGATATACGTACTAATATCAATGTTATGCATAATATTTACTTACGCAGGACGAGTGCAGAATAGATGATAAGCTATTGCTATCAAAATATTGTGATTAATATTGATTTTGCAAACTATGTCAGCAGTAACCGCAAAAGATACCGAATTATCTACTCCGACCTCTATTACATTTTTTCCCATAACTTCCAGGACCGCAAACTTCCGCAGCTGATTTTTTTAATTTTTCATTTATGAATAGTTAGGCTATCAAATAACACATAAAGTTGCGCGTCGGGAGACGTCGGTAAATGTGAAAACCTTCGACGAAAAAAAAGAAAAGTGAAAAATAGGGTATGTCAATTTTTAAGTACTTACTCAAAAATAAAAAGCATAATAAAAAAAGTTAATAGCTCATTATTAAGAACATAAAAAATCCTTTTTAAAAATGTATAAAACCGCATGCATGTGCTAAATAGATTTTTCACAATATTCATTTGAATTATGTGTATGCAAACATTTGAATGAGCCATCCGCTACTTCAACTTACTTCAACCTATGAAAAAAAAATATTTATGCAGTTTTAGTACAAAATAATGTCTGATTAGGATTATTTAGTTAATAGACTATCGAATGCAATAAATATTTCATTCAAATTGTGAAATTTTTAAAAACCATTTATGATATGCTCTAGTTCTACCATTTTCCATAGTGCGAGGCGAGGCGCGGCGCGGCACAAATTTGTATGGATTTGACCGATTTCAATTGCGTGAGACGACTTGCGAATCTGTCAAATCCATATAAATTTAGAAATGCATCTACGTGTCACATTGCGGTCTGAATCAACCCTTACACTTACAATACTGCCGCGGAGCAACATTACGTTCGAACTATGCGACATGGCACTCGAGCACTCTATTGCCACGAGACGTGAGGTGTCGCTTCTCTGCAGAGCAGTTATATCAAGTGCTGTTTCACCATTTTTAGTTTTAGCGAGTACAAACGCTGATATACAAAGTGTAACAAAACTAAGTAACTTTAGGATGCGTATGAGTCCCCTGTATTGAGTTCACTGTGAAATTAGCAGCGCTGGAAGAGCTACTTTTTTTACTTTTGTATGGGGAAATTCCGGACGCTTGTGCACTTGTCCATACAAATCACAATAAAATTGCGCTTTCAGCGCTGCCACTTTCACAGTTAACTCTATATGACGTATAGCACATACACACCCTAAGAGCTAAAGTATTATCACTTAGGCTTCTTACAGACGAACGGCACGTGTCGGTGGCAGTCGACGGCACGTGTCGCCTGCAGTCGGCGGTAGTCGACGACAGCCGACGGCAGCCGTTGACAGTTTATGACGCTTGCAGGGGGCCTACCACAACCTTTCCTAAAACTATCATGTTTCCAGAACACTTTGTTGTAAGATTACAACAACATTACCGTACTCACTTTTTAAATATAATTTTACTAAAAAACAGTAAAAAATGCAAAACAATGTTAAATCCGCTGTGAAATATCAACTTTTTTAAGATCGCTAGCTTGACGTTAAAGTAATAAATTCTTATCTGTCAAACGATGTCGGTTAGTAGAGGTGGTGGTAGGCCCCTAGTTGTGACGTACCACCGCAAGGTAAGCGTCCACAGGTCGGTATCGTACGCAACGGACATCTCGCATCAAAACGGATATTTTTTTCACAGTACTTCCGCTGAATCGGCAGTGTACGGATTACCTACTGTTTTGCCTAGTAAATGAATGCTCAAAAGGGGGGTATGGATGGAAAAGTCGAAAGCAGAAATTTTGACTTAGGAACTTTGTTTGGCCTAATTTGAAGATAAACATACTAGCTAGTCGGTAATCCGTACGCTTAAAATTTAGTTTGTTATTATTTTTAGCAATATTCCGCGAAATAAACTTCCACCTTTAAGTAAATGAGTGGGTGTACGCATAGGCATGCGTACAGCACCTCCCTCCTCCCACACTGCCTATGCGTACACTCGCATGCAAGAACTTGCAAACACCACCACCACACAAGCAATAATGTTGGCAAATCCGTGCAAGGCCCCTCACCACCATGCAGGATGAAAACCTCGACGCGCGTTTCGCTCCAACACCGGAGCATCCTCAGGATGTGGACTCTACGAACAACGTCCGTCAAGTGCCGCCACCGGCCAAAACACCGCCTTTTATACCCTATCGAGCTCCGCTACTACCCCCACTACCCTCACCAGTACCCCCGAACATATTAATAAGCGGTGACGTAGTCAAGCAAGTTTGGTCATTCAACAATGCAAATCTGTTATTTTTCTTTTCTTTTATGATCTCTAATTGTTCCAACACGCTCAGCCGAAAGCCTTTATCGCATTTATGTAAAACTTTATAGGAATGGCCATCGGGCACGGTATGATTACTAACTAAAAGATGTTTAGCAAAATGTGACTTATCAGGATGACCATTCCTATAAGCCGCCATATGTTCTTTATACCGAGTCTCAAAGCTGCGTCCAGTTTCACCCACATATACACTATCGCATTCAGGACAATCGATCTTATAGACACCGGACTGATATTTTCCATCAATCCGGTCTTTGTTATGACATAAATGATGTTTTAAAGTATTATTTGTCCTGAATGCGACATGCATATCGTTGTTTTTCATTATTTTGGATAAGCGTGCAGATACCTCTCCCATGTAGGTCAAACTGGACTTATATCTAACTACCACCTTAACAATAGGACCTGCGTACAAAAACTTAACCAGTTCTTTCTTGTTTTTATTTTTCAAAATATTATTAATAATTTTTGGACTATATCCGTTGGATATCGCAATTTGGAAAATGATATTAAGCTCATTTTGATAATTATCTTTACTAAGAGGGATCGATAATAATCTATGAATGTAACTATGAAAGGCCGCGAGTTTGTGTTGCCAAGGATGACATGACGATGCATGAATAGTAGTATTAGTATATGTCGGCTTGCGAAAGATTCCAAAACTGTGTTTATTATTAACTCTAGTAATAGATAAATCGAGAAAATTTAGGGTGTTATTATCTTCACATTCTAATTTGAATTTAATTTTAATATGTTTTTTATTTAGTTCTTTAACAAATACGTCCAGTTGTCTCTGTGTACCCGTCCAACAAAGAAAACAATCATCTACGTATCTAAAGTAATATAAAATACTTTTATTAACGACGATATTTCTTTGTTCAAAATCGTCCATAAATATTTCGGCCATCAAAGGACTTAAAGGTGAACCCATAGCTAGACCGTCGTCTTGAACAAAGAATTCGCCGTTAAATCGAAAGTAGTTTTGTTCCATGCAGGTTTTAGTAAGAGTAAGCAATTCATTACTTTCACCAGGAGGTAAACGTTTTTCTAATGCATTCTTTAAAATACCCAATGTTTCCTTATGTGGAACATTAGTGAATAAACTATCGACATCAAGTGAAACTAATTTGCAACGAGGTGGCAAAGTCACATCTTTAATTTTGTTGACTAATTGTAGACTATTTTTTATGGCATAAGGTGGCCGAAATGAGAGCTTTTCTTTTATTATGAAATTAAGTGACTTTGCCAGCTCGTATGCTGGTGCACCTATGTATGAGACAACTGGACGCATGGGAATATCAGTTTTGTGAATCTTTGGCAAGCCGTACAGTGATGGTGCGCGAGGATTCATTGGGATGAGTTTTTTCTTTGATGATTCAGTTTGAAAGAAATATTGATTATTATTAATTGCTAATTTAAGCTTAGCTGTAAACTTGTTTGTTGGGTCAGAAGGAACCCTTAGAAATTGTTCACCCTGAATCACGTCATTAACTCTGTCCAAATAATCGTCGCGCTCCATCACTACTACTGTGTTACCCTTATCCGCTTTCGATATTACTAAGTTATTATTATCTATTGTTTGTTTTAATGACCTCAAAGCCACTCTTTCGGGGTTAAAAGAGGAACCGGAAGGAGTACCTTTGATTTCGTTGGCTAGTAGGCCCTTAACCATGTTATCTTTCTTATTAACTACGGCAGTTATTTCCGAATCCACCGCAAGCATTTCCAAAGCATTCTGATTAATATTAGGAGTAATATTATATTTAAGACCCTTTTCCAAAAGTGTCATCTCATCCTTGGCAAATTGTACGCTGGTTAAGTTTTTGACGCGAGGGTGGAAGGAAAAAGGTTCAGACCTGGATTCTGTATGTGATTGGATAATCCTGTTTTTATTTACCAAAGTCTGAAGCTTTTTCTTTTGACTTAAATATTTAGCGTGCACTTCGATTGCTGCGAAATGGCGTGCCTTTTCATCTAAGCGATCGAATTCGATATTATGTAATTTAAAAGAGAGCTCGGTATAAAGAACTTTGAGATGTAATTTTAAATTATCCCTAACGGTAAACCAATGACGTGTCTCTTCGTTAAGCCAGATAGTCTCGGCTTTTTTGATAGCAATATTGGAGGCTCGGCTGTGCGTGTTGGTTCTTACATTAATATAATTAGGAACGACATTTAGACGTTTGCATTGTTGATTGAACCAAACATTTTGGGCGGCTATACGATGTAATTTTGTTAACTTAATGTAGAGTCGTGCCTGATCGGCCATGCTCACCGATTTTAAATAGTTAATGGAATCAGGCGTTACTTTGCGGAAATCCATAGCTTAAAATTTAGTTTGTTATTATTTTTAGCAATATTCCGCGAAATAAACTTCCACCTTTAAGTAAATGAGTGGGTGTACGTATAGGCATGCGTACAGCACCTCCCTCCTCCCACACTGCCTATGCGTACACTCGCATGCAAGAACTTGCAAACACCACCACCACACAAGCAATAATGTTGGCAAATCCGTGCAAGGCCCCTCACCACCATGCAGGTTGAAAACCTCGACGCGCGTTTCGCTCCAACACCGGAGCATCCTCAGGATGTGGACTCTACGAACAACGTCCGTCAAGTGCCGCCACCGGCCAAAACACCGCCTTTTATACCCTATCGAGCCCCGCTACTACCCCCACTACCCTCACCAGTACCCCCGAACATATTAATAAGCGGTGACGTAGTCAAGCAAGTTTGGTCATTCAACAATGCAAATCTGTTATTTTTCTTTTCTTTTATGATCTCTAATTGTTCCAACACGCTCAGCCGAAAGCCTTTATCGCATTTATGTAAAACTTTATAGGAATGGCCATCGGGCACAGTATGATTACTAACTAAAAGATGTTTAGCAAAATGTGACTTATCAGGATGACCATTCCTATAAGCCGCCATATGTTCTTTATACCGAGTCTCAAAGCTGCGTCCAGTTTGACCCACATATACACTATCGCATTCAGGACAATCGATCTTATAGACACCGGACTGATATTTTCCATCAATCCGGTCTTTGTTATGACATAAATGATGTTTTAAAGTATTATTTGTCCTGAATGCGACATGCATATCGTTGTTTTTCATTATTTTGGATAAGCGTGCAGATACCTCTCCCATGTAGGTCAAACTGGACTTATATCTAACTACCTCCTTATCAATAGGACCTGCGTACAAAAACTTAACCAGTTCTATCTTGTTTTTATTTTTCAAAATATTATTAATAATTTTTGGACTATATCCGTTGGATATTCCGTTGGATATACAACACACACATTTGACAACTTGTCAAATGTGTGTTTTGTATTGACGCTCCCGCTTCGCAGTCGCGTGGTCGCAGTTGTCAAATGTGTGTTTTGTATTGACGCTCCCGCTTCGCAGTCGCGTGGTCGCGTAGGTTTGTGCTAAGCATAAACTGTCGACGGCTGCCGTCAACTGCCGCCGACTGCCGCCGACACGTGCCGCCGACTGCCGCCGGGTGCCGACACGTGCCGTGCGGCGTTGTCATGTCATGCCATGGCAACGCCGCAACTTGTTGGTGGCGTTGCCATGGCATGACATGATTTGGACATGCGCAATAAAAGGTTTTGTGGCGCATGCGCCAAAAATACAGACAATTAATATGATATTTACTTCTATTCCTTTCGCACAAGGTGCAAAATGCAAAAGCAGTATTTGGGGCTCTTTCGTTGCATAGATTCAAGTGTTTCCATGATTACGACAATTTGCGAAGATTTGCATGCGCATTATTAATTTGGGAGTACTGTATATAGTCTGTCAAGAAAGTGAAGAAATTAAAAAGTGGCAACATCGTAGTGTCATCACTTTTTTCT
This sequence comes from Polyommatus iphigenia, assembly GCA_963422495.1. Lineage (NCBI taxonomy): Eukaryota > Metazoa > Arthropoda > Insecta > Lepidoptera > Lycaenidae > Polyommatus > Polyommatus iphigenia. The sequence continues at coordinate 8,891,507 of OY730184.1, forward strand.
TAGATTGAATTGAAAGGGGTGACACTACGATGTTGCCACTTTTTAATTTCTTCACTTTCTTGACAGACTACAGGTAGGGATTTTAAAAAAAAAGTGTGACGTAATACACGGCCGGCCTACCTGGCGATGATGCGGTTCTTGAGCTCGTAGTCGTCGCAGGGCAGCGGGCGCGCGGCGGAGTGCAGCGCGGCGGCCGACAGCGCCTGTCCCTGCTCGCGCCGGTGCAGCAGCGTCGCCGCCGCGCGCTCCGCGTCACCGCCCGCGATCGACACGCAGTGCTCGTAATACACGGCCGGCCTACCTGGCGATGATGCGGTTCTTGAGCTCGTAGTCGTCGCAGGGCAGCGGGCGCGCGGCGGAGTGCAGCGCGGCGGCCGACAGCGCCTGTCCCTGCTCGCGCCGGTGCAGCAGCGTCGCCGCCGCGCGCTCCGCGTCACCGCCCGCGATCGACACGCAGTGCTCGTAATACACGGCCGGCCTACCTGGCGATGATGCGGTTCTTGAGCTCGTAGTCGTCGCAGGGCAGCGGGCGCGCGGCGGAGTGCAGCGCGGCGGCCGACAGCGCCTGTCCCTGCTCGCGCCGGTGCAGCAGCGTCGCCGCCGCGCGCTCCGCGTCACCGCCCGCGATCGACACGCAGTGCTTTATCTGTACACAGAATATCAAATCAAATATTTATAATCAGAATAAACATACAAAATATGAAAAAGAAAAATAAAGATATATGAAAAATCACTGTTAAAAATACACAGAGAACAATCTGATGCAGGCAACATAATTTGTCTCAACTGTTTGCTTGATTAATTACTATAATATTAAAATATTTCTTGAAAGTCGAGTCTCCAATGATGCCTACTACCGTTTCGGGAACTAGCTCGGCGAGAAGAACCGGCTATAATAAATTATTAATCAAATATCATCCTTTGAGCGCGAAGTAGGGCTATATTGGTCATAACTTATATCGATGGCTGACGGTTTTTCCACCGTCGTATTAGCGACTGACGGTTTTCTTTATTATTTACAAAGTAGAAACATTCAGCTGTATAAATTTTGTACGGTATAAAATGACTTTATATTCAAAAAATTTTTACATGTTCAGTAACCCGACTGACGTTGAATCCCCCGTCTGCAATACGGCTGACGGTGATTTTTTTGGTTAAACATGACCTCAATAATCATCCATCAAAGTTTCATTCGGTATAAAATCACTTTTCGCAACTATTTTTTTACAACTTTGAAATGCTCTCAGTTAACATTCCACCACGGGTGCGGCGACTGACGCTGATTATATTGATTGATAAATATTAAGCTACCGCTGGACAAAAATTTGGTCGGTATGAAATGACTTAGCAAACGCTAGCACTACCTCCCCTACTATATTGCAAGATGGTCCGGAGTATCTGGTGTCCTGAAATACAGGCAACGCCTAGTTTAGGCACCAGTCTCCCACAAAACCTGTGTTTTATGTAGAATCTTTAATAATGTGTAATTTTGTGGTGAGAAAATAAATATTTATTATTATTATTATTATTTGTACTCAGAATCTATACTAATATTATAAAGAGGTAAACTTTGTTTGTTTGTTTGTTTAATTGTAATGAATAGGCTCAAAAACTACTGGACCGATTTTAAAAATTCTTTCACCGTTCGAAAGCTACATTATTTACGAGTAACATAGGCTACTTTTTATTTTGGAAAATATAGGGTTCCGTAAGATATTTGGGTTTTTCTGACACAAGGTGAAAAAAATCAACCAGAAAAGTTACTTATTTTGCGTACGCTGCCTAAACTATAAAAGATAGAACCATACAATGTTCTATGTTAATGTAGATCTTATAAATATCTACAAAAATGTCCGCTGACACACTATACCTATCTATGGCAAGTGAGGCACAACAACCATTTTTTTATTTAAAAATCTTGATTTTTTTTGGACTACATTTAAACGCATTTATTTTACTCGTGCTGATAATCCTTATCAAAATAAATTATTTTATCACTAAGTACAGTTTGTGTAGATAATATTTGGTGTTTGAATGATTAAAATTGGACGTTTAGTTTAGAAGTTATGGCGAAATTAAAAATTGCGTTACGCCCGTTTCGAAGTGGGCGCTACCAAGGCGGGGGTGCGCAGTAGCGAAGATTATGACCGGCCCTGCAGCTGGTGAATTAGCTCATATACCCGTTGCATATACCAAGAATACCAATGATCCCTACAGCTGATTTGCCTATACCCTGCAAAAGGCTCCAATTCCTTGTGAGACGTAGCTTTTGCGGCGGTACCGACCAATGCGGGCCACGGGTAGTAATAATGAATACAAGTCAAAACTGCTGAATCGATTTTAATAATTTTTTCTGTAGCTATATATTTTATACCCGTGCGAAGCCGGGGCGGGTCGCTAGTAAGTAAATAAATCTCGTCTTTGGCCTTTGTGACCTTTCTCTTTCTTCGTACGCAGGAACAGGCATGATAATGAAACACAGGATTAGCAGTAACCAGTTTAACACAAGTGGGTGAAGTGGGAAGTTTAATATACAGCGAATTTTGCTGCATAGGTAGGTAGTCGCTTGTTAAAACGCCTAATATTTTTTATATTTTTTTTCATGCGGCGCAAGTCACGCAGCCTATAATATCCCGTTTAAGACAGGCAAGGGCCTAGGGCGTAAGGCCGGGCCCACCCGAAGGTTCTTGTGCTTCAAAGACCCCCCCCCCTCCCCCGCGGGCTTAGCATAACAACATTAGGCACGGGAAAGAATCGACATACTGACAGGTTTTAGCGACGAAATAGCGGATCACCTTTGTCAATCTGTCACTGTCTGTTCCGCAGAAAGAAACCGCTTCTATGGTGGAAGACGTAGATCAACAATGACTGACCTCCATGGCGCAGGTGTTGGGGAACATCTCGTGCAGGATGCGGCACTGCTCCGCGTACTCGTCCGTTTCCACCACGCGCCGCTCGCCCTCCGTGGAGCTCTCCGAGTTAGAGTGCGAACTGAAATGTACAATTTTTTTTAATGCAATAAGGGGGCAAACGAGCAAACGGGTCACCTGATGGAAAGCAACTACCGTCGCCCACGGACACTCGCAACATCAGATGAGCTGCAGGTGCGTTGCCGGCCTTTTAAGAGGGAATACGCTCTTTTCTTGAAGGTTTGCAGGTCGTATAGGTCCGGAAATACTGCTGGTGACAGTTTGTTCCAGAGTTTTACAGTGCGCGACAGAAAGAATTATATTATGTAGCATTGAAGGAATGGGCATTGTCCAAAAAAATCACATGTACTTTTTATATTTTTTTTCGTTAAAATAGGGTATTTTAAGAAAATAAATTAAATAATTTTGAAATTCATTGGCTACTTTTTTCTCAATAAATTTTTAAAGTTTCGCTCTGACGTCATCATCGGCGGCCAATTGACCTCTGCAGTATGTTTTTTTCCTTTCAATCTTATTTATAATGGCTGGTTCGTCAAATGCAAGTTCTCATTATGTGAAAGCTGATACGAGAAGCTTACCAAAAGTTCGAAACGTAATGTTGGTCGAATTTATTGCTAATTTAACGCCATTGAAGGTCAAACTAAGGTTAAACATATTTGTTCAAAAATATAAGAACTAATGGGTATTTTTTTCGTTTATATACAGAAAAACGATCACTGACCTTATTCCTCGAAATATTTTTGTAATGAGCAAAATTAAAAAAAAATGGACAATCCCCATTGATGCATATTATAGTGGACTACTTTATTTGGTTGGGTTACGACTTACGTCAATTGATCGTGATAACGTGATCTGACAGCTGGGTTTGATATAACCCGACTAAGTTAAATAAATAGGTCATCTGCCTATGAATCAGATTTTCTGATAGCACTTAAAGATCCCTCTTCACTTTGGACTATAAGGGTGTGTTTCCACTGAAGCGGAGCGGAGCTTAGCGGTGCCCGAATTGACCAATCGTGCTATTCCAGCGGAATGACAGCAAAGCGGAGCGAAGATTTCGAGCATGGTGATTGGTCAATCGGCACCGCTAAGCTCCGCTCCGCTTCAGTGGAACGCGGCCTAATGATTGATATACCATCAGAGAAATTGATTCATAGGCTGTTGACAGACCTATGTGTCAATTGATCAGTTATCACCTGGGCTTGATGAAACCCAACCAAAATATGGTCGGTACGCCCACTCTCTTTGAATAAATTTATTTGAATGTACCATCGAGGAAATTGATTCCTAGGCAGTTGACAGACCAACGTCATTTGGTCGGATCATGTAAATTCAATGTTAATTGAAGACGTGAGTGGAAGAGTCGAACAAGTAACATTTTGTAACATTCGGACAATAACTAATTTTTTCCCTAATTATTTTAATAAAACTTGTAACTTATCTACTTCATAACCTAGCTAATGTATCTAGCTATACATATAATCCATAGTTTTTTATTTCAAATAATTTTTCCGGCCCTAAAGCCTCCATTTAAGCAAAAAAACGGGAAGTTTTGTTGTTGGGAAGTCATGTTACATACCTTATTCTTCCACTCACGTCTTGAATTGACGGCTGGGTTTGACGTAACGCAATCAAATTACTTTGGTCCGCCATCTGCCTATGAATCAACTTCTCAGATAGTACAAACGCAGATGTTTAAATCACATTAAAAAAAAACCAAAAAGACCATATTGGTTCCTATTTATGTTTTATAAGTGAAGTTTTGCATTTTATAAATACTAAATCTTACCGTGTTTGTTTTGGTGGGGGTCGCGCCACAATCTCACAAATATTTTGCAGCTCCAGTTTAATGTCTTTTTCACCTTAAAGAAAAAAGTAGACATTATAACAACGGCTTTATTTTTTTCTTACTTTTATATTTTTATAATAGCAGTACCATCCTCTTTTGACTTCACATATGCATTATTCCTTAGCTCCTTCAGTTTAGCCTCAAGGTCCACGAACCAGGCGCACACCACCGCCGGGTCAATAGTCTCAAACTCGGGAACGTAGTCGCTCATCACCTCAATAAAACCTACAAAAACATTTAAAAGTAATATTCTACATTCTTATTGGTAACCATAAGTTGGATGGCCTCGAAGAGATCTCCAAAAATCAAAATGGGGAGACAACCTAGCACTAACTATTGAACGCCATTGGAGAAGAGTAGCACTAGACAGTCTACGATGATGAAAGAAAGATACAATGCTAAGAGACACACTGAACTTCAAGACATTTATTTTTATCATTTTATATTATTTTTTTAACTTGAAGCCAAAATATAAGTTGATTAAAATTACAATACTTTACAATAATGTATATATTATATGCCTTATTAATCCCTCGATCTTGGAAAAACGAGACACAATAGCCTTTCTATTGTTATCACGGTTGTATGGGCTCGAAGGATTAAGGCAATTTCCATGATTTTTGCATGAGTTTTTGCAGAAGAAAAGTAAAGCTATTCTTTCGCATGTAAGTACAAAATTATTAGCAGCCATCGCAAGCAATGCTCGAAAAATAATAAGTGTAGCTGCAGTATAAGATAATAAGACTGGGATTTGTAAGACGGAAGAGACTTATTCGGTTTTAGGCATCAACACAAGTTGTTGTTTATTTTTAGTACAATTTTTTATTATTATACAATTTAAATTATTATAGTAGTTTTACCAAGATATTTTGATCTATTTTTAATCCCTCGATCGCGGAAAAAACGAGACAATAGATTTGTATTATTGCGGTCGCATGTGACCACTTGGGGCTTGAAGCATTAACTAATGAACAATTTTGAAAATTAAAATATCAGCCACTTATTGCATATGTATCTTCTTAAAATAAATTATTGTAGTAGGTACAAGCATATTAAACTATTGATTCTTTTGTTTGCTTTGTATCTACTCCAAGCTAATATTGTTCTTATTTTATTTTCATCTCTATAAAGTTATGAAGGACGATAGCGTAAAGATATCAATTTATTTAATTACCTTCCAGTTCATAGTAAGGATCCGTCGAAGCCTCGTCCAAAATGGAAATTACGTAGGAGAGTACTATTTCGTCAATAACGCTAAGGTTCGCGTTTGGTATATTTTCCTTGATGAACTGAAATAAACTGTCCTTCACCATCATTTCTTTATCTTGTTTTCCATTCATCTTGTCCTAAAATAAAATTCGTAAAGAAATAAAATATGAATTAATTATAAATGGAATACTTTTCGTTACGCGTCGGTTCACAAATATAACACAATTGAACAATGCTAATTTATGAGTGAAATATATCTTTAAATTACCAGCTACTTCAAAATGCACTCGAAGCAACAATTTACTGTAAATTTAATTGATTTTTCCGCAAAAAAACTTTACGCAGGTATGAAAAGCGACGAAAAATCAATACAATGCTATCTTTTTAAAATAAACATCTGTCTTCTTCTTTTTGTTGGCAAAGACCGAAAGCTATACAGCCCTCGATTTACGTTTGGTTCACATTCGATTTTTTTATATTTTTATTTTGTACATAAATACGATATAACGAGTTAAATAAATCAAAATAATAATTAATTTTGGTATTTACGAGCACTAGCCCCGAAAAGCATCAGTTTAGTTGCATTTTGATAAGTTTTATACTGTAAATTCACAATAGTAAGCGTGATAAAGTTTTGTATCGTTTATTTTAAATTTTCTACATCGAGACGTTAATTAATATAGTTTGTTTATAATTATTTATTGCTTAATAACGTTGACTATTGCTTTTAACTACGACGACCGAAGAGGTATAAAAAAGTAAATTCACCTGGCGCGGGCGTCAGCTGATTCCCGGGTCTCCACTCTCCTGAATCAAATGGTAGGGTAGGGAGGTTCGAAGCGCAGTTAATACGCGCAGGGTGGAGCGGCATCGTAAGGGCGTGGTTATAAGGGTGATGATCTGACATGACCTAGCTCTATATATATTAATTTAACCTGGGACCGGGATGCGTTACCTACTTATACCTTTGCTATCCTGTAATGGGCTGTTGCGCTATATCGATTTGAACATGGGCCCTGGGAGATTTATTTACCGTGTATAGAGGTGTATGTATAAGAAATATTATTATGCACCCTCTATACACGCTGTGTCACTTTTTATACAGTACAACATTGCACACACACATTATGCTCAAATTATAAACGCTATAGTGCCGCTATCCCCAACCCGCGGCCCGCCGGGACTTTATTTGTGGCCCGCGTGATGTTAAACAATTTTGAAATTCACGTCCACCGGCAAAATAACGTAAAGTCTACGTGATAGACGTTAAATTTTTTCCACTTTTAAATCGTTAATTTTGAAGAATGTTATTTTTTAACCCTACAATATGTTTGTTGCGGCCCGCGACACCAAGAACAAAACATGTTTGTGGCCCGCATGAAAAAAAGGTTGGGGACCACTGCTATAGTGACATTATTATTTATTTTTTTATATTTTATAGTTTTATACATTCTTAAACGTTGAATTGATTTCCCTAAAAGTCGTTACGAGTGTCGATATGTGACAGCCGCACTTGGAGAAATTTAATGATTACTTAACTGTAATTTAATTAAGATTTTGTAATTAGCTCGCACTGCCCACATATCCTTACAATCTCTCAAACCCATAATTAAATTAAAATATTATAGAATCACTAAGTACTTTGTTATAAATTAAATATTAATCCTTCAAGCCCCATGAGCACCGCGGTGATCGCGACAACAATAGAATACAATAGCATTTCCAAGAATCCGCGATCGAAGGATTAATTACAATACCTGTCTCTTTATCAATGTTTTATGGAAATCAGAAAATAATATTCGAGAGTGAGTAAGAGAGATCGCAGATGGCACACTTTTTGTGTGATCGAGTCTATGTGCGCCGCAGACTCGATCACACAAAAAGTGTGCCGTCTGCGATCTCCCTAAAGATGATAAAGTGCGATAGGTATCCCATATAGTATATACCTATCGCACTCTATCACCAATGTACCAATTTTTACCAATATCATTTTTTTGCGACCGTGCACGTATTTAAGACGTAAAGTGTTTAAAAATAAAACAACATCTTTCATATTATATTTTATTTCGTTTCAATTAAAATTTTAAAATTTAACGAACAATATTTATATCCTTACCATAATCTTACACTAACGACTATGTTAAATAAACACAACGCCAGTCACAACTATGAGTTCACTGACCTTCATACAATTCACAGGTGTCTGGGGAATGGGGATTAGCACAAGTCACATCAGAAATCGCCTGAAATTCAGGAAATATTTCATGCAGGTCAACAATTCATACAGTGTAATTTCTCCTCTGAGAATAATCAGGGCCCGATATAGGTAGCTAGTATTTAGCCGTTCCGGCCTCCGGGCAAAGATAATTATTTTCACCGCCCTTTACATACAGAAAACCATATAAGCTGGTTTTGTTGGGTGATGAAGGGGGTAATATTTAAGTAAACTACTTAAATATTTCAACTGTCCAACCTGAAGTATTTGATGGTAAAATTCTCAAAGTTGGGATGTAAAATTCTCAAAGATGGCTAATGTAATGGTTAGGTTGGAAGATAGGTGTAGGTAAATCAATTTTGTCGCCCCTTATTTTTGTCGCTCTCGGCAAATGCCCGGCTCGCCCCCTTTAGATCGGGCCCGTCTGAGATAGTTACCATGCGTGGTCCTAGGGGGTCACACAGGGCGCGTGGCCATCCCCCAAATCTATTTAATTGATTTGTATTTTATTTTGACATAGGTATTGTATAAACTACAATGTTAAATGTACCATAGAGTGAATTGATTCCTAGGCAGTGGACAGAGCAACGTCTATTGGTCGGATCGCGTCAATTCAATGTTAATTGTGATTTGTGATCTTTCGGCAGAGTTTGACGTAACGTGTTACGCGACCAAACTACGTAGGTCTCACATCTGCCTATAAGGAATCAACTTCTCTGATAGTACCTACTTACATTTTACTATTCGTCATCCCAAAATCTCAGGCAGCGGCCCTGTTTAATATTCGTGTTAGTCCCCCAATTAATAGGCCCAGCCTCTTTCAAAAATTAAGAATAAGTTGTAATTGCATAGGTAGGTACTTACTACGTAGATATACGTATTGTACGTTAATGTTCCGCGAAATAAATAATATAATTACATAGAGAATCTTTTCTCTCCGCACTAATATGGTCACTATTAAATTAAATATTGTTTTGAAGAGTAATTATTTAATTACAAGCTGTTGCCCGCGACACCGTCCGCGTGGACTTCATCCATACTTAATATTATAAATGCGAAAGTGTGTCTGTCTGTCTGTCTGTTACCTCTTCACGCTCAAACCGCTGAACCGATTTTGCTGAAATTTGGCATAGAGATACTTTGAGTCCCGGGAAAGGACATAGGATACTTTTTGTCCCGGAAAAATGCACGGTTCCCGCGCGATAAACGAGTTTTGGCGCAACGGAGTTGCGGGCGGCATCTAGTGGTTTATAAATTATAGCGATAGTTCCCGTTTCCGTGGGAATGCCGGTATAAAGTGTAGCCTACATTACTGCAAAATTTACACGACAGAGTTCCTTCCACGGTACGCATTATTTCATTATTATAATAAACTTAATTTTTGGCAAATTTCAAAGCTTCGTAAAATCTAGTATGGATTAGTAATGGATATGGATTTTACCACGTTTTGGGGCCAACCCTTATTTGCCTCTGACTCTTAAAACGGAGAGTACGAAAATAATTGTGTAGGTAATTTGTACCTAATATTATCTTTATTACAAAGCAACTATAAATGTGTTCACACACCGAGTTTTTGATCGCGCGGTTGCGGACGCGGACGGCTATAAGTGCTTGGCTACACACTCGTTCAAAACATGTTTGAACTACTCTCTAATTTATTAAATTCAATGCGTTTTTAAGTTTTTTATATTGAATGATCGTCATCTCTAAAGAGTCGAAATGATTACAATAAATTATTTAGTTAAGGGAAAAGACCTAATGCACTAATAGATGACACTTATGACAAAAATTACTTATTAATAATTTATAAATATTATTAAATATTATATATTAAATATTATATATATTAAAAATTAAAAATTAATAATTTATTATTTCTCACCACTGTAAATTTTATAAGCTTCTCAAGCTATCTGTTGAATTGAAAAAATATATTAGAGACGCCTTCGGGAACAAAATTTTAAAATGGGATCAGTTTTCGTAAATAATATGACCGCGTCAACACGCGCTCGGCAATTTCTTAGCAAATAGGTTAAGGAAGGCGAAATTTTGCACGTAAGTTTTGAACACATTTATTTGATTTTTTGTAATTTCTATTGATTTCATTGGATTAATGGTCATGTTGTATACACTAATTAATGTTTATTTAAGATTTTTTATCCATTTTCCCTAACAATATAAAGGGTGTCTACTATTAGTTCTTGAAAATGTAAAAAACCTAATAGATGACATGGATCTCATCTTTGAGTTTTGCAATACATACTAAAGTTATTTTGCACTTTATTTTACTGCAAAAATCATCACCATTCTCTGAAAATATAATTCTATTAACAATCTAAGAACTTAGAACTACTGCACCTAAAAATGGACATGGTGTCTAATATTAGACCTTGTACTGATCTAAAAATCGATTTCTTTAGTTTTTAGCAGTAAAAAGAAGAAAAAGGAGAGTTGAAAAAAGAAAGAAGAAAAAAGAAGAGGCAAAAGAAGCATGGAGACTAAGGACTGAAAATAAATTTGCTAGGAAAAAAATATGAAAAATAAAAATAAAAGGAAATATAGTTTCAGCATGGAAGAAGAATGAATAGAATCTGGAGACAACGTGGATAATATTTCTGATGCATGTAGTTACTAGTAATAGGAAATTTGTAAAATGTAATGTAATGTTCTATGTCAACTATTAGTTCATATTGGTGTCTACTATTAGTGATGTTCGTTTTTTGTGATGTCATCTATTAGTACTTATGACTAAGTTTACAAAAAGACCAATAATATATTTTTTAATTGATTTGTCAGAGAATAATTATAATAGTTTTATTTTGTAAGAGTGACTGAAGACATGGAAGAAGTTATCAATCCTTTATTTTCATAAATATATATTTTATAACATTCAAATGTTTCATGTTTCCTTAAAGTGTCTGCCATTAGGTCTTTTCCCTTAGTTATGTTTTATATGTAAGGCTTAAGTGCTGCAGTAATTATTAATCTAAAACTTGCGACCAACATAACAGCTTGTTTTATGCAGATTAATGCATTTTTTTCCTACTGTGTAGTTATTAATATTATAATTTATTTGATTTTATAACATGTTTTAATTTATGTTTTTAGTTACGCATCAAACCAGTAATATTTAGGTACATTTACTTATCACATATATATTTTTTAATAATTTTATGTAACTGCAAGCGACAATATTAATTTTCTATGTTTAAAGTTGTATTAATTTTATTTGATTTTTATCTATTTTCACAAAATAATTTTGGGCTTTCAAGGACTTTAAAATTGATGGGCACATAAATTGTTGGACTTGCCACTTAAGAATAAGCATAAGAAGGAAAAATAATATTATTAAAATTAATACAATCATAATAATTTAGTATCACTTAATATTTACATTACATAGCTGTTATGTATTTGCTTAACTTAATTCTAAAAGGTAACAAAGACGAATGGGATGATAAGGTTTCATGCTACATAGATAATTACTTTAAGAATGACATAGATTAATGTATAATTATTTTACTGTGCTCATTAAATACAACATTTTATTATTTTTTTTTATAACTTTTTTATTCTTTCTCTATTTACAGTTAACAACACATAGATTTATTCATTTATATTTTATGCGACTAATAGGTATTAAGTACAGATTAAGTACCTATTTTCTTTTGATAATTTATAATATATTTTATTTATTATTTTTTATAATATTTAACATTTAGGTAACATCAGTGCAGGTACATAGGGAAGGTATTTTAAAACGTTCAGTGTTAGCACACAATATCACAAGACACAAAATAAATAAAACATACACAAAAATAATAGTTTTGACATATTTTATAACTGAAACAAATTGGCCTCGAAACCAACAGCAAGTAAAGTTCCTATTGTAACTGTGTAATCACTTATCGAATATCGATGGACAGTCATGGGCATAATTTACGTAGGTATTTTTAATAAAGGTGAGCGCAGTCTTGTGTGGTTTACCCAACACACAATATGTGGTGCTGCTAGATCTGCGTTCATCTTTACGAAGTAGCAACTAGACTGTGATTTTATTTCTAAATTCTGTGGCTGCTGATATGCCTGGCGTGTCTTAGAAATTAGATGTAGAGATAAACTACGATAACATGGCGCGCCCCTCCTAATTACTGTTTCAATGTGTGTAGTCACATCCTTATGAAAGATTTTGTATGTAGTAAGTATTCACTATTCAACCAATCAACGTACTCATAATATTTCACTTAATGTCACTCATTAAGTTATTTACCAAGATTTGTTGGTCAACTAATCATAACTAGCCGACCGCGCAAGACAAGGCACTTCAAACGTTTTGACAACGCACTTCAAACGTTTTGAATTTTGGAGGGGCGCGCCATGTTATCGTAGTTTATCTCTATCGCGATGGCAAGTGTTAAGACATTTTTTCAACTATGGTACTTTTTTCGATGTAGGTAATTAATTTTATAATCTTACGACACCTCAACTATTTGAGCTTAATCAGATTACTCTAGTAAGTACTATTGATAGGTTCAAGTTTTAACGATTTGTAAAAAGTTGATAGCTTCCCTACAGCTCCTACTATCTCCTAGGTGATTGAATTTAAATATTGACCCATCTACTACTAAAGTTTGGTAATTTATTATTAGTAGTGTATTTTTTAAAGGTACAATTCCATTACCACTCGCATTATTGTTGAAACAAGTGCTGATTAAGACTTAGAACTAAATGACATTTGATGATAATATTGAAATAAATAATCAGTCTCACTTTGTGTAATAATATATGGCACCCGTTTGCAGCAAAAATCGTTCTATTTCATTAAATGTCATATAGTTACGTTTAGTGCAAAACCTCATAAGTCCACGAGGGCAACTAAATTATATATTTTTTGTATATTTCTTTTCTTTGTGTGCTTTTCCTTAACAAATTTAAGTAAGCCAACAAAGGTCTAAAAGCAAAGCAAGTTTAGCGTTTCAAGTTTTATATACATTAGAATTTTTAATGTAGTAACATCAATAACTTTGGGATAAAAATTTGGCTTAAGATTTTTTTTAAGATTTTTATTTAGTAAAGAGATTTGTTTAGAATATGTTAAATTTTACAATTTTAAATTGTATTAATATTTCACATATATATAATAATTAGTACTACATTACCCTTTCTAATTTTTGATGCCTATTAACTGTAAGGTAATAAGGTTATTCTTGCTAGTTCGTCTATTTCCGTTCCTTATTCTAATTGACAGTGATGGCTGTTGTTGAAACCAGGATAACATCTATGATATTGTTACATTTTAAAATTAAAAAGCCTAAAAATCTTCCAGACCAATACGACCTGCAAACCTTCAAGAAAAGAGCGTATTCCCTCTTAAAAGGCCAGCAACGCACCTGCAGCTCTTCTAATGTTGCGGGTGTCCATGGGCGACGGTATAGTTGCTTGGTGACCCGTTTGCTCGTTTGCCCCCTTATTTTATATAATATAATATTAAAAAAAACAAATTCATAGAGTCAATATATAGGCTATAGTTAATTTTAAAATGAATCGTACTGTATGTTGTTTTAAGCGCAACGTATTTATAGACAAACGCAGCGACTCCATGGTCAGTTTGCATTCACCCTAACAAAATCGAAGCGTAATTTTTCTTCAGTACTATAGAATTATTTATAATAATGTATAATAATATGTCGCCTACTCATATTTTACGATACCATAAATCTATAAAATCTTTAATATATCATAATAATATAATCATTATTAATTATATTCATATTTGATTATAATGACTCACAATAAGGAGGTTTTTAATGGACAAGTTTTTACAGTGGATGTATAAGTAAAACTCCTTAGTAATAAAAAGATCCACACTGTGTATATTATTACAAACATTAAAGTTATACAATTTTTGTCCTCTTATGATAACGTTATATATGTGGCTTAAAGACGAAAAAAAATTGTGTAACCAAATAAGATACTATATATCTATAAACTCCAACAGATGAAATACAATGTTGTTTCTTTGTCTGGAGAGCGAGTTTTCCAATGTTTCTGACAAGGGCATAACATTGATGTATGTACAAATATTTTATATTAGTAAGGGAAACAGTGTGTATCTTTTTATTAGAAAGAAGGATAAGGTTAGACAGCACAAAAGCGATACTGTAACGGAGCAGCGACAGGCGACACGTCACGGCCAAAATATAGTTTTCTTTGTATGAAATCGTATCAGATAAGGGCTGTTTCACACGTATCACAACAATACCACAACCACACCACGTAGTGGGGCGTATACTTTGTATTGAAAATTAATAGGACTATTCACACTTACCACATATTGCAATCGTTATCAACCGCGTGTGTGATACAGATGACCATATTGTGTCGCGACGGTGTGGTGTGGTTGTGGTACGTGTGGGTCAACCCTGTCGCACTACGCGGCAGCTACGCGATACAATACGTCAGTTTAATGGAACGACGAAATGTCGCGTCGCTTAGCTGCAGCGTAGTATCGCCTAATGCGGTCTCACCTATAAATATAAATTTAACAACGACATGCCTGTCGGGGCACATAGGGAAGTTGTTACACAACAAAATGCAGCGACTAACATTTCATAAAATTTGAAGGACATTATTATACTTAACTATATTTATTATTATGATTTATGTACACAACGGAAAGTAAATTGTATGTTAAAATCCTATATCAAAGTTTTACAAGTCTACGCCAAAAAGCGAGTGAAACAACAATTCTAGCGTAACATATACAAAATATATCATCATGTTTTTATATTTTATTTGAGTAGTTCTATGAAGTAAGACTTGGCACGCGGAGAATTGCTATAGTGTGTAACTGTGTTTAAAATAGTGCTTTAACAATCAATTTTATATTCGATTCGAATAGTTATTGCATGATTTTTGTATCACCCTGTCTAAATTTCTATACTAAAATTATACAGTAGTAATTTCAAATTAATGTTTTACTTAGAGAAAACTACTACAAGAAGCAAACAAGATGGTAGTAGCATATTTTAAACCTGTTTACTAATAAAAGCAGCGTATAACTATGCTGGGTCTGCTTGACTTTTTCTAGCACATTAGAAGCATGTACTGGACATGGACATAATAGAGAGATCTGAAAAACTAAACTTTAGTCTTCGTATTAATGAAATTATTTATTCCACGCTTACAATAATCTACGTCGCTTTCGTCATCTGATACATTGAAATAGACACTTATACCAGCCTTACGAGGTTTTTAGGTAGTAAGTAGTATCTTTTTAGTATTCTGCGTTTTTAGGGTTCCGTACCCAAAGGGTAAAAACGGGACCCTATTACTAAGACTTCGATGTCTGTCCGTCCGTCCGTTCGTCCGTCTGTCTGTCTGTCTCTAGGCTGTAACTCAAGAACCGCTATAGCTAGACTTCTGAAATTTTCACAGATTGTGTATTTCGGTTGCCGCTATAACAACAAATACTAAAAACAAAATAAAATTAATATTTAAGAGTGGCTCCCATATAACAAACATGATTTTTTCTACCTTTTTTGCTCTATATCAGTAATGGCAACAGGTAGGCACATGATATTTTCACGAAGGCCCTTATTGTATGTCTAAGTCAATAATTGATAATAATATTAAAATAAAATAAAAATTTAAGGGGGGCTCCCATACAAAAAACACAATTTTGACCTATTTTTGCTCTCTAACGGCACGGAACCCTTCGTGCGCGAGTCCAACTCGCACTTGGCCGATTATTAGACTTTTGTTAACTAAGGTCCAACTGGCATATCACGGCACTAAACTTTATAGTTTATACAAATGACAAAATTTGTTTTAAATATACTGCCAATGTTATTCGTTGATTGCTTTCGATTGACCACCTTCAACATTTTAACCAATCAACAGCATTGTCGAAAAGATGAACTCATGTCAGAAAATCTCCGAGAGTTGTCATCAGATAATGATCCCCACGTTAGCGTTAGCGTGATAAATAATTTTATTAATAAGGTGGTAGAAGATTAAAAGGAAAGGTTGGAAGTAATATTAAACGCTGGACGTTGCCTGTTGGCTGCTCTGGTCGGACAGCAAGGAGTTGATATCAGGCTCGCGCAGCATTGGAGGGGTGCCGAACGGGAAGTCCTGAAAACAATGAAATTCGACCTGATGAACCTGACCAGGCAGATTGCGTGATGCGGACGACCGTTACATCTGAGCCCCTAGCCAAGACTTTTCTTTATCGCTTCTTT
Source organism: Polyommatus iphigenia (assembly GCA_963422495.1). Classification (NCBI taxonomy): domain Eukaryota; kingdom Metazoa; phylum Arthropoda; class Insecta; order Lepidoptera; family Lycaenidae; genus Polyommatus; species Polyommatus iphigenia. The sequence continues at coordinate 8,907,953 of OY730184.1, forward strand.
AAAGAATCGCGAATGGAAATGTATGGAATTGACATTACACGAGTCGAACGTTAACTTCATAATATTATATCGAACGCTTACGTCAATTCTATACATTTGATCGACAATTCTATACAGAACATAAAGTTAATATACTTAGTGGAATAGAGCAACAATCTCGAGCTGTCAAACGAAACCGAAATTGATTTACATCTGTGTGTAAAAATATGTGTACGTATACACGTACACAAGCATCTTTCTATGAGATTAAATTGTCAACGTGCCGATAAGTGCAAACTGGACGTCAAAAAAAGGGTTCTGCCGTCATGTATCACACGTCTCTTTTTACCACGCAGTGTTACTGATAGTGACATCTCGCTTGCTCAGGCCTTTGTTTCTTTATTCCGCTAGGTATACATATTAACTTTATGATACAGAAACGACAAAGAAAACATCTTGGCTAATGGGCCAGAGCAAGTCTTGAGTGTTAGTGTCGAAACACACTAGGCTGAATTACGCCAGCGTAAATTCCTCCGCGTTTACGACGCGTTTCAAACTCATATAAAATACGGGCGGAACGCGAGAGACGACACACTATTCCGTCGCGTTCCGTCCGTATTTTGTATGCGTTTGACATTTGCGGCGGAATTTACGCTGGCGTAATTCAGCCTAGTGTGTTTAGACACTTATTTAGTATCTTCTACAGATCTTCATACCTGAGCGAGCAGATTGCGAGGCGCGGGCGGGGCGGGGGGCGGTAGGCGGGGCGGCGCGCGGGGGGAGGCGCACTCCGCACACTCCACCCCGCCAGAGCTGCGCGTCGACCGCCGCGACCACGACTCCGGCATGCAGCTGGAAGTTGAAGTTATTTTTTAAATATTTATTTTAGAGGCTTATAGAGTCTGGCCAACGAGAGTTGAACCCAGCATTTATTTTGACTGGCACCACTATTCTGATATTGATTAACATTCGAAGTCGATGATTTGCGGTTAGAATTGAACGATTTCGAATGACTTGGTCATGAATTGATACTATTATTATTTTATACTCTTATGATTTTTGAGGTTATGCATAGACTTTTGTAGCTACTACGTATACCTTGTCGTAGAGGCTACGTGTAGACTTTCGTAGCTGCTACTAGTTGTCGTAGAGGCTACGCGTAGACTTTCGTAGCTGCTACTAGTTGTCGTAGAGGCTACGCGTAGACTTTCGTAGCTGCTACTAGTTGTCGTAGAGGCTAAGCGTAGACTTTCGTAGCTGCTACTAGTTGTCGTAGAGGCTACGCGTAGACTTTCGTAGCTGCTACTAGTTGTCGTAGAGGCTACGCGTAGACTTTCGTAGCTGCTACTAGTTCTCGTAGAGGCTACGCGTAGACTTTCGTAGCTGCTACTAGTTGTCGTAGAGGCTACGCGTAGACTTTCGTAGCTGCTACTAGTTGTCGTAGAGGCTACGCGTAGACTTTCGTAGCTGCTACTAGTTGTCGTAGAGGCTACGCGTAGACTTTCGTAGCTGCTACTAGTTGTCGTAGAGGCTACGCGTAGACTTTCGTAGCTGCTACTAGTTGTCGTAGAGGCTACGCGTAGACTTTCGTAGCTGCTACTAGTTGTCGTAGAGGCTACGCGTAGACTTTCGTAGCTGCTACTAGTTGTCGTAGAGGCTACGCGTAGACTTTCGTAGCTGCTACTAGTTGTCGTAGAGGCTACGCGTAGACTTTCGTAGCTGCTACTAGTTGTCGTAGAGGCTACGCGTAGACTTTCGTAGCTGCTACTAGTTGTCGTAGAGGCTACGCGTAGACTTTCGTAGCTGCTACTAGTTGTCGTAGAGGCTACGCGTAGACTTTCGTAGCTGCTACTAGTTGTCGTAGAGGCTACGCGTAGACTTTCGTAGCTGCTACTAGTTGTCGTAGAGGCTACGCGTAGACTTTCGTAGCTGCTACTAGTTGTCGTAGAGGCTACGCGTAGACTTTCGTAGCTGCTACTAGTTGTCGTAGAGGCTACGCGTAGACTTTCGTAGCTGCTACGATTTGTCGTAGAGGCTACGCGTAGACTTTCGTAACTGCTACGAACTGTCGCAGAGGCTACGCGTAGACTTTTGTAGCTGCTACGAATACCTTGACGTAAAGATTATGCGTAGATTACCTAGCTCTTACTAGTATACTGTCGTGTAACGTAGGTACGCTTTTGCACAGGTTATGTGTGGTGTCGTAGCTTCTATACACGTAATGTTGTAAAAACTTCCATCTTTTTTGTAGGCATTATACCATCAAAGAACTGTAAAATACGTCAATGGTAATCTTGATCTTTGGGATGGAACCAAAGTTTATTAGACATAAACTGACCAGATATCCTACATCTCTGGCTATAAATCAATTTCCCTGATAGTACCATCGAGGAAATTAATTCCTAGGCAGTTGACGGACCTACGTCATGTGGTCGGCTTATGTCAATTCAATGTTAGCTGTGATCGGTCGGATGGGTTTGACGTAACGCGATGGCCCGCCATCTGCCTAGGAATCAACTTCTCTGATAGTATAATAAAGATAAATACTAACGCGTGATGCACGATATGCGCGCAGGGCAGGCTCGCGAGCGGTTCGGCGCGCTCGGCGAGCGGCTCGCGGCATCGCGCGCACGCCGGCGCCGCCCACGCGCCGAGCTGCCGCCGCTGCCGCGCCGCCTCCGTGTTGTCGCCCAGCGCCGTGTAGATGTCCGCCAGGCGCAGGCGCACGCGTCGCACCAGCATCTACGAGGTAGGTACAATATAGGTTGGAAGGTATGGTAGGATAATTGTAAATGCAATAACAAAATCCAAGATAGTGATTATGATATGTTAAAAAAACAACAGATGTTATACTGGCCAGATGCCCAGTATACATTAATAAACAGGACTCGGAACCGGTATTTTTTTAATCAGGTTAAACCGCTCTTTAACCAGGTAAGGTTAAAGGTTATCTTTCGCTCGGAGCGAAACCGAGATGCGAGCGGTATTGCTTCTGAAATTAACCTGGTTAACTTCTCGCGGAAAGTAACTAGTGCAGTGATATCTTCTATCCCTTTCTAGTGCACCATCTAATAGCCAATAGGCCATAACTTGTTTATTTGTTTTGAATGTGTGGACAATGGGTGAGGGTCGTGGTGTGTGTGAGTGGGCGGAGCGAACAATCGCGAACGGTTCTAACCGGTATTTTGAGCAGGAGCAGTTTCATTTTGCTCTTTGAACAAAACCAGGAATAATGTCGATCCGTTCAGAACGGAATCGAAAAGTAAAGCTCTTTTTCTAACAAACAGGATCGCGGAGATTAACCATTTTTCCGAGCCTTGTTAATAAAATACAAACACGAAAAATATAACCCCGTCTACTAAAAATATAATTTGAGTGCAAATTATATTTTTAGTAGACGGGGTTATATTTTTCAGTCAGTTTCAGCAGTCGGGTAAAGGTACGAGTAAGAAACAAAGTTCTCTAATCGGCTTGCTTGCGTTGTTTTATTCATATATTGTGTATGTTGTATTTATGTTACGTTTATTATAAATAAATAAAAAAATTTTGGCACTCTTGGACTGCCACGGTAAAGCTATTGCATACCATTTTTATCAACTTATGCAATTATAATTCGCATATTCTTGTCTAGTGCCTCTAGTCGCACGCACACAAACACCGTGTCGAAGTCTGGCAACGCCGCACCGCTGTGTCGTTCGCAGTGGGGGATGTTAGGTTTTTTTCGTGACGTTGACAACCCACCTGCGAGCCAACAGACGTGGCGACCTCAAGCAACCGGCGGTTGAACTCTAGCGGGCGGCAGTTGCAGATGCGTCCCTGCACTCGCAGCGCCTCCAGGCATCGCGCGGCGCCGTCCATCGCCTCCATCTGCGCCAGCCGATCCTCCAACGCCTGACCCGCGCCCATCGCCGCCTCGTAGTACCTGCACAACATGACATAGTACACATCACACGTACGTTGAACGTTTAATACGTGCTGAACATTATTGTGTGCTCAATGTAGAGTTACGAGTACTACGTAGATTCGGGCTTCCCAAATTTATTTCTACTGCTATTTAAATTGCTATTTGTTTATTGACGGAATGGTGCACTTTTTATGACTTTATTATTATCTCTTATTATCGTGAGTTAAGAAAAAAATGGAATCAAGTTTTATTTCTATCATCACTTTAAATCCAAAATATCTGATTTTCCGTTATGTGAAAACGTGAAGGCTACAACTTTCCAGTCAAATTCGAACATTCCCTTTGGCCCTTTACTGGTATGCTGTACTGACCTTAGCGCTTTAGCGTATTCGCACTTCCTTCTGTAGACGTCGCCGTTGATGCGCGTAGCGCGCGCGTAGCAACCCTGGTCACCCGCTACTGTTGACAGACGCAACGCCTCCTGCCATACATACACGATAGATAATTATAGTGGTACAATACCAGTGATTCACATTGTTACAGTAACAGCATTACTAGATACCGGCACTGGCTAGCAATGTATCCTACATTTAAGTATTCCAGCATACAGTAGCTTTGTCTATATCAATAAAATTGACTGGATCGTGCATCCAATGAAGTCTTAGATTTTCCAGAAAATGTTTTTGGGACTTCATTACACTTTCAGAAAATATACCCTACACAGTTTTAAAAAGCAACCTAAGCAGTCCATCATCTTGAGGAATCTTTAAGAAAAACAAAGTAGGTACCTAGTTTTACAAAAAGACCTGAGTAAAGTCATCTTGATGATTTTTTTAGGGAACAACTCACGTAATTTTATGAAGAGACCTAAGTATATTTCATCTTCCTGAAGGTTTTACTGGCTCACGTAGTTTTAAAAACTTCCACCTTTTACATTTTTAAAAAGACGCCAAAGCACGGCCCATCATCCTAAAGAAAGAATAATAGCTCTCACATGGCAGTAGTCATGCGCGTCACCGAGCTCTCCGCGCGCCCGCAACGCCGCCGCCATCTGCAGCAATGCCGCGCGATGATGTCGCGTGTTGAGGTCGGCAGCGCGCGGCCCGCGGCCCAGGTCGCACGCTCGCGCCGCGCACGCCACAGCCCGCTCCGTGTCGCGCAACCGCCGCCATAGTTCTGATAGACCCACGTACACCTACAGAAGTTATAATTCGTTTGGTGATCTATAGCTACGAATAATAAAAAAAATATTATTATTCGTAGATCTATGGTGTGAATTTTAAGTACAGCTAAATAGCGCACAATTTGTAATAATAATAATTGTAAATTGTGCTATCGAACTTCGATGTTTCTGAAGTCAGCGCGTCGACAGCATGAAATTACTATCTTCTGGTGGTAGTGGGCTTCTCTGTGTTTTATATGACGAATTATTAAAGATGAAGCCGCTATTTACATTTTTAAACACAAGCTGGTAACATACATTTTTTAAAATTTGTAGTTTGTATGCAAACTAAGTTAAAAATTAAAAAAAAGCCGTAGAATTTAATACAAGAAAGCATAATCCTATTACCTGTAGCAGCAGCGTGTTGTCCTTAGCCGCTTGCGCCACATTCAGGGCCTTCTGGAAGCCGTCCATGGCCTTGGAGAAGGCGCCAAGCTCGAGGTTGACAGTTGCTACGGTGAGGTGGACGCTGCCCGCCGTCGTGCCGCCGCCGCAATCGTTGTACAGAGCGTGACGGGCGTAGAATAGGGCTCTAGGATATGTGTGTGTCAAATAGAATCAGTTATAGACGCACTTCTTCATTTTCTTTGGATTAATATGCTTAGAATATAAGAATACGTTCTGGAAGCGTTTAAGTCCACGTCTTGAATTATCAGTTTGCCACTATAGATTTATTAATGTAGGTACTTTACATAAACAGATACAGTAAGTAGTATACAGTAAGTAGTAACAGATAGTTACCGATCAAGTCCACCCAACGTTTGATGCGCCCTCGCCAAGTTGAGGTAGGCCTCAGCGCGCATCGGCGCCGAGTCCAACTCCTCTGATATGCTGAGCTGCTGGCCGGCAAACTGCAGCGACTCCCGGTACTTGCCGAAGTCCATGTACGCCTGGTACAGATGGCCCAGCAGCGCGAACTTGTCGCTGCGCAGGCGCACCCCCCGTAACGCCGATAGCCACACCTTCACCGCCGCGTGCTGCTCGTTGTGCCCGTAGAGTCTCACCCCGCGCTCGATCTGATGGGAGGACGTTGCAAATAAGTTTTGTAATAATAGAGAAATTGATTTAGAGGTGAACCTAAGTATTTAATAGCCTTACCGATACATGGATCAATATTGACTGGACATAGTACATCAAATAAGTAATAACGTAGGTCCGTAATCTGCCTGTGAATGAGTTCCTCAGATAGTACCATCGAGGAAATTGATTCCTACGCAACTGCATGAACTGACAGACCAACGTTATTTGGTCGAATATGTCAATTCAATGTTAATTGTGATCTGTCGGCTGGGTTTGACGTAACGCAACCAAACTACGTAGGTCCCCGATCTGCATAGGAATCAACTTCTCTGATAGTACAATCAGGTAAATATTATGACAGTGAAACATTAATCCAATAAACAATAAGGCTTTAGTTGTGCGTATTCATCATTTTGATATTTCCCTGATAACGTCATAATAAGAGAGTTGTCATTATTTTTATCCTTGTTTAATGTTTATATTTTACATTTCGGACACAGTTCCAACGTTACAAATACAAAGTTTCAGCATATTCAACAGGAGTAGCTGTTCATCGTTGTCAGTAATTCACCTTTCGTTTGGCGAGATAGTCGTCGAGGCGCGCTCGACAGCCGCGGAAGCAGTCGAGCAAGCCGGCGGCGGGGCGGTGCGCGGGGCCGAAGCGCGCCGACCACCGCGCCGCCCCGTTGCGACCCGCCGCGAACTCTTCCGAGAACGAATACACTTCTAGAATAGAGCGACCTTTTGTCATCTGTCCCATCTGAGGGTTGGGCTAGGGTACGGACTTAGGTTTGTTGGATATTTGGATTTTGGGGTTGCAAAAGATGCTCTATTTGTATTGAGTTCTTAATAGTTTCTCAAGAAATGGAGAACCGGATTCTGTGTCCCGCTGTTGGGTTAGGTTTGAAGCATCTTTTGCAACCCAAAATTTATGGGTTGCAAAATATGCTCTATAGGTTTCAAATTCTGATGCACACTTTTAAATTTACTTGAGAGGCAACAGCGGGTTTCATCAACATCAGGTCATGGTTATGGTAACAATCTTAGGGTCTGGACATACCTGGCCCATCTTCCAGGTGGTGTCGCGACGGGTCAGGCGAGCTGAGCAGTCGCGTCGCCGAGAGCTGGTGTGCCGGCACCCCGCTGTTGTGAAAAGATACGTTGTTAAATCGAACTTTCCCAAGTAACAAAATCTGGTCTTGTAGTGGTTCCGGGGCCAGGACTATAACAGGCTAGTAAACGTTTATAACCACGGAAAAGGGCCCATTTTATATGCGTATTTTTGCTAATAAAGCACTCATAGTAGACTTGCCTAGCACTACTTAGAAAAATAATACACTTATTGTTGGACTACGCAGAACTATCTGCTCCCACGAAGCCAACTATGAGCATCTTATAGAACCCCAGGTAGGCCTGTTACGTACTCCGCGCTTCTATTACTAGCTACTTCAAACATTATTTTTGTGAATTGTTTTGTGAGGTGGACGAAAAAAATAAAATAATAAGAAAAGGTAAGTTAATCTAACTCGCGGAGGTCAACTTGGAGGGTTAATTAATAATACGAAATTAATTAACTCTCACTAAATTTCTGTTCTGACAATAACAAAAATCTGTTACAACTATATAAATGGCATTCGTGCAAGCGATAGCGCGATGTAGAAGCAGCTCAGCGACATCTAGTGAAAACAACATGAAACTATTTTTCTTATACAATTTAAATTGGCACTATAAATTACTATTACTGGCGTTTGACCTTATAGCGGATTTATAATTACTTCTTGTAGTATATTACAAATATAACTTTCTGGAGCAAGTTTTCTCAAGTATATTTACACCTTTGAAACACTCGTATAGGCCATCTTAGCCTTTACTGCGCCTGTAATCTCGTTCTATACACGACTATAAGTCTTACTTACAAGAACATGTTTACTACAAACCCAAACAAACTCCGTGTAACCTGTTATAAGCTTGGTAGTAGCACCTGGAACCACTAAGCGAGAGTTACTAGTGCTGCAAGCCTTTAAACTGTGCACTATAGGAGAATTTTGTTACTTGGGATTGTAACTACGAAGTTGAGCTACAAGAAAATTTGTTTTGATCACCAGCCGTAACCATAACGTCTAGTAGCGAGCATATGATTAATAATAATAATTTAATTAAACGTGAAGGAGGTGCAATAGAACCATTTGGATAGCGTGACGTCATGAAACCTATTACTACAGCCGTAGCCACAGCCACAACGAAGACCTGGGTAAGTCAAGTTGCATTTGATAAATTCGACAGCAAAGTTTAAAATTTAAAATGTATAGGTCCGCTCAAGCCCCAAGCGGTCGCATGCGATCGCGATAACAATAGATTTTCAAGAATTCGCGATCAAGGGACTAGTATAGGATTTATCTTACTCATAGTGACATGGCGTTGTGATGCGTTGTATCAAATCCCATACACTTTTGATACACTTTTGAGTCAGCAGATTGCATGGAGTGACCCAGCGAGGCGAGTCGAGCTGCTTTCGTGCGAGTACACAGACTCAGAAGCTGCCTACTATCACTTCAGCTGCTTGCACTGTGTTACCTTTCCTTAAATGAATGCAACATGACCAAACCGGCAAGTTAAAAAAAAAGCGTAAGTACATAGCGTACACGTGTCACAAGTGAAACTTCTTTCCAAAATCCTTTTCATGACGCGACGTTAAAATTTTACTATCAACATGCCTTAAGAAGTTTTCACATTAAAAAACCCACCTGAGGAAGTCGCGTGACTCGAGGGAGTCCCATGACATGTTCCGCGGGTGTAGGCGGCAGCGTCACCTGGCCGCGGGGTGCATTCCGCCCTCGCGCGCGCCCCACAGCCCCCTCGCTGATGACAAAAAAATAAAAATAAAATAAAATATGTTTATTTCAGATTACTCAGATCCATAAAATTGTTAGTAAAGAGACTTATTGCTATGTTAGTATTCTATTCTAAAAAGAGATTTAGTCCTATTTATCATAAAGTCGATCAGAGGACAATCCCCGCTGTCGACTATCTCCCTCAGGACACGGACCCTGGCCAATAGCGATGCAGTCCTTTTGCGGAGTATAGCTTCAAAACTATCTACATCCGCAAAAGTAAACATCGCTGAGGCACTACAGAAACGCGGCAGTCGCAACAGTGCTCTAAAAGCATTATTATATTGAATGCGTAGGGCATTGTATGTTTTATTGGTGTAGTTGGTCCATAGGCTACAGATGGTGTAAAAAGAGGTGCAGTAAGCCTTAAAAAGAGTGATTTTTACGGCGTCCGTGCAGCGACCAAATCTATGCACCAACATATTTGCCATAACAGACAATGCCCTACGCTCTCTTTCGAGGTCTACATCATCTCGAAGGCCGTCAGTCACGAAATGTCCGAGATATTCAAAAGTGTACACTCTCTCAAGAGGTAATGACACTCTCTCTAGAGGTGATGACAAAGCGTTGTCTTGATTAGACTTGAAGTTGCTTAGATTAGACTTGGGTTACACGGTCTGTCTAGCATCAGTTCAGTCCATCAGTCTGAACCAGACTGGCGAAAGAATGGTCGTGTAACCGTGTTGACGGACTGATCATTTTTTGTTTTTTTTGTTGAACGAAGTTCCTTATGGCGCGTTCGGAATTGCGAAAGGAGGCTAGACGGAATGATACTTGACCTCGACACTTTTTTATTACTACCTGCCTATTAGGGGCAGAGGGCGTTGATAGTATTCCTGGGCGTCAATAAATGGCGTTTTTTTATTTTTATAACTTCGTTCCATCCGGGTGTCCCTTGACAAGTATTTATTATACAGTACTTTCCGAGCATCATTCTGGCGTCAGTCTGAGACTGATGGACTGATACCAGACTGACAGTGTAACCCCAATCTTAGTTAGCGTGAACACTCAGCTGAGATCGTTTTCAAATTTCAACAATTTCAACAAGTGGTTTCTGAGTGCATATTTTCTAATGGAGCTGAGCTTAACGAGCTTAACAAAATGAAACAATTCTAGAATAATTGTTATCAAAAAGATACTCGTATTCCTCGCAAAAGCAGCTCTGGTGGAAACGCAGACAAAATTATGTGTTACTTCTAATAGAACCAATAAAACAAGAAATGATTTGTGAACGTAATTATAAATTATATCGCAAATGTAGAGCTGCATCGACACCGACTTAGGGCCTGTCCACATCTCCACGTTACGTTTACGTAAATTTGCACGTCACGTCAACGTCATGTACCGTGCCACGTTACCGCACCGTTCCACGTTGACGACGTCGTGACGTGGAGACGTGGACAGGCCTTTAGACAAAATATGGTCTACCTATAATCTAGAATCTAGATAGATTGAAATGAAATAATTATATATTTTTCATAATTAAGGAACCCTTTCGGAATAGTATACTGTTGTTTTGAAAAGCTAAATGAGAATTCGATTTTAAATGATAGATTCGGCGAAACATCGACGATCATACAAATTAATATTGACCAACGGCGTTAAAATCCCATTTTTATTTCCTGGCTGAGAGGCACATTAAGATATATGAGGATATAAACTGGCTAATTCTTTTGGGGGACCCACTTTTACGATCCCACGACGCGGCCTTTCTTGTTAAATTGCACTTTGTGATAAAAAGTTTTAGTAAGTGTTTTCGTCGTAAAAAATATTTCTATACCAGTACTAGATGCTGACCACAACTTCGTTGCGCTAAAATGCTTTTATAGCTCGAGATCCGTACCTTTTTCCAGGATCTTAAATGTCCTTTAATGTGCTTTAAAATATCTCGGTACAATAATTTTTTATCAAATATGATTTGGCTGCCAAACCAAAATACGTAACGGACACATTATCGCATTACTGAATAATATAAGTTATGTTGATGCTAAACTTACATGATATTCGTTAAAGACTTAGTTGTTGGAGTTAAAAATAAGTAGCTTATTCCCCGTTGAGAAAGTTTTGACTGTAGTTGATTTTGCTCATACGAGTAAGTTCTTGGCACAAGTTCGGGCTAGTAATACATTTTCATGCATATGGGTCATACAATAACAGTACTATCAACTTTACTTACGAAATTTAATCAGCGTAATGACATATGTATGCGACGTCCATATTTTGCGCTCCCATTTTTATAATGACATGAACTGAAATAAAATAAGCATACGTTACGAAAGCTCCAATAAAAATTGTCTCTATTACATCTGTAAAGTTTTTATCACTCGATCGGGTACTCCAACAGCTGCAAAAAAGGCTTGTATTTTTAATGATCGTACTAGCTCAATAAACCTCTACACCACCTATAGAGGGATATATCATATTTTACATAGAGATGTTTTATTAATACATTTATTTATTTGATATCAATGTTTTATTGCGTAAAATAATTACATACATTTATTTAAATATCTAATCTCTTACATCAAAAACACAGGACGAACGAGTTTTACGAACTTACCCCCTTACACCTCCACAAAATCGATCTCTCACACGAGCATCAAATCTCTTATTTTAAAAACATTGACTTTCATACGAACTTCCAACCCCGTTTTACCCACAATTTTCGTAAAATCTGTTCCTCGTCAACTTTTTATAGGGAACCTAGATAATGTATTAGTAATTAGCCTTTTAAATTTGTAAGAGTTTACGTAATTAATCAGTAAAACATAGAAGAAGATAAAGTGCTGTTTCAGCCATTTTAGTTTCATAATCAAGCTCCTACCTCATGAAAAACCTCAATAACGAATTTGACTACCTCTCTTCAAAAGCATTGTATTCGCTGGTAATAATAATAAGCTATTGTTCTAAAGATACTAGTGCACTGGGTGCCGCAATTTTAATTGCAAACAAAGAAGTAGCAGGCTGTGAAAAAACTTTAAATACGAATTATTTAGGACCTCTCCACTGAAGCTTTAGGTCGTAGCATAAAATTTTCGGTTTACTTTGGTCGTCTATTAAAGAAACTATATTGTATCAAAAATAGTCTTATAAATTAATTCAGACAGACCCAGCTCTTTCCCAGTGGACACTTTGGGCAAATACCCAGGGCCCCGCTATCGTTAGCTGTTTATTTATTTTCTTTGTCTATTTTAACAAAGTACAAAACTAGTTAGTGACAACTCGTAAAGTACCTTTGCTTGTGAACCAACTCCTAAACAAATATTTAAAAAAACTCGTAAAGTAACTTCTTGAAGAAAATGAAATTGTTCATAGTTAATCCACCATAGAAAGTACAGTAAATAAAGCCTAAAATATTACTCGTTGTCCTAGTTTACTCCTCTAGGACTTACAAACGGTGGACTTTGCCTATTGACCTATTTCCAGTCTTTGATCACGGGTAATTAGCGTTTACAGGTTGTTTAACGTTATGTTTAGTTTTAGTTAAGAAACAAAATGTATTTTTTTTTTATGTTCTACCTAGTTTTAGCCAAGAAACAACTGAGTATATCGAAGAAATGGCACGGGAAGACTCTGGAGTCGGAATTAAAAGTAAACCCACATATTATTTTATAGCATACTAGATGACGCCCGCAACACTGTTGCGCCAAAATGCGTTTATCGCGCGGGAACCGTGCATTTTTTTGGGATAAAAAGTATCCTTTCCCGGGACTCGAAGTATCTTCTTGCCAAATTTTAGCAAAATCGGTTCAGTGGTTTGAGCGTGAAGAGGTAACAGACAGACACACTTTCGCATTTATAATATTAGTAATATGGATTACATTATTAAATTTTATAAAATCCGTTTAGCAGTTTTTATGTGAACGGGTAACATATATCAGATCAATTCAAATTTAAATTAGCAACAAATAAGTAACGTTCAAACGTGCTTTCAAGAAATTAAAACATTTAAAATATTAATATTTCAATACTTTAAAATAAGCAACTTTTGTTTAAATATAAACGGCATTACGAAAAAGTTTTTATTAAACACGACTTTAAAATGTAAAAATATAAAACTACAACGTACATTCCAAAGGCCTAAAACAAAAATGAAATGGTTACTTTGGTATTTGTTTACGTGGGCCTTTGTGTGTACACTTTTCCTGTTTAACGAAATAAGCTATCCAGCGTAGGTTTTATGCATGACCTAGGTCACTCGATGTTCTGCTAGGTAAATGTCATATAAGTAGGTCATTCCAGGCTGAGGTTTTGTTGAAATGTTAACAATATAAAGATTATGTAATAATTGGGTACCACGGCTTATCTTTAAGAAATAAGCCCGCAATTTTTTAAGTTTTTAATTTTTATCAAAAATTTTACTTTAATGTTCGCGTTAACTAGTTTAATGTAAGTTATTTAAAAAAATATTATTAATTTTTTCGTATCATAATCTTAAATCACACAACATGCAACTTAGTTTCCGATCAAAATAAGAAAAAAATGAATGAAACTTATTTGGACTCCTAGTTATTTTTGTACTTAAAAATTAAAAAACAACGTCTTCATCGGTTTAAATAAAAGACCTACGGTCCACAAGTTTATAATCAATGTTTAAATTAATAAGAACAACCCTCGTTTATCAGAATCAAGAAGAAAATTAACACTCACCTTATAAAATTACTGTTATTCCTCACATAGTTATTCACTCCTATATTTTACCAAATTTTTGTGTAAAATAATCTCTAAGAATAATTTATTTTAATGGTTTCTTTAACAATTTTGTTGTTAATTCGGTAGCACAAATGTCTGTACTTGACTACACCCTGGCTGGTGTTTTTTGAAGGAACAATAATAACGGTAGAGTCGCGTTTGCTCCTACATACTGTTGGCAAAACTAAAGAACAAAATATACAAACAATAAAATAAGACCAATAACTTTAAAAACCGATCGCACTTTATATTATTTACGTAACTAATGATAAAAGCTAATCATGGACTTCTAAAATTTGCAATTCTCCAGAAACTTGTGTAACATAATTTATTATTATGTAGGTAATTCTTGACAGTGTGCATTTTTCTTTTTACAGCATTTAAAAACCATTAGATATACATATTATATTTAGTAAATAAATGAAATGAATACATTACGCGAATTATTTCTCTACCTAGAGAAATCGAAATATCCCAAGTTCTCTATCAACTGACTTAAAAATTTACAAGCGGTTGACTCCATCGGTCTTGTGCGGTCCCAGCATCCCTCCCTCGTCTCGGGCACATCGCGCACGCGCGGCTCTCTCATCGACACGGCACCGTTTTCCAGCGAGAAACATTTTTACACTGTCGGCTGAGTATGATCAATGCTATCGAGCCGTATTAATAGCTCATTAGCTCTAACTCACTGACTATCACCGAGCACTGCACACGAGGTGGACAAAAAGGGATATGATGCAAGGATTGATTGATGATGCAACGACTATGCTTAAAATATTATGAAATACATGATATATTGCGGAGCTAATTGAAGGCATACAGTATAGCTTTTACCTACTTGAGTTGTTTAAAATAGCTCATAACTGAGTCTATAGTAGTATCGACTGTCGACATTGTGAAGATTGACGAACCTTGACCAAAGTTTGTCAGTTTTGAGCTAGGTCAGGTTCTGTCGACCTGTGCCATTATTCATGTTCTTTACATAACACCCATAGACACCATACATAAGGGATTAATTAATCAAATAATACCTATATTATTGCAGCTACTTCAAAACCAACTTAAATTTTTTATGAACAGAATATAAAGTTCACGAGCACGATCTTATAGAAAAAGTTTTCTCAATGAAAATACTTGAACTTGTAAGCTCTAGCATAGGACAAAAATAACAAGCTGCGATATCTCTATATTATGTAGAGTACAGTGTACTACTATAGATACCTATCTCCAGGAAAATTACACTGATAGCTCTGTTTATTTTCTAAGATCTTCCGCATACATATTTGTAAAAATAGCAAAAATTGTGATAAAATAAACCGAGTCAACCGGGTGTACTACGACGGAGACGAAGGCATTAAAGTACGCTCTTAAGATATTTTCATCACGACGCCTAATGGGAAGTTAATGAGCAATCCGTTTTTATTACCTGCGCTCACGGCACTTTATGCCCGAATGACACTCGTAAACGTAATTATTACTTTTTCTTACGTTTGATACCTAAATACTAACGTAAAATTCATGTAAAATATTGCTAACATGGTGTAAAAGATGGCTCGGGCGCGCTCGAATATTAATTTGCATTTAAATGCTCAATCAAAGCTTTAACTTTGAAATCGTGTTCCACGAGTTGAGTGTTGTGTTTTCTTCGGAGCTCTATTACGGCGACAGCACGTAACGGTCGGTAGGATAACTTCTAAAAACTTCTTAATAGGTACCAATTTATGACGAAGTGGATATTTTTTTTCAGTATTTTGACTACTTATTTAGTACAACAAAACCTGTTTCATTACAAGAGACGGACGACGATCGACGAAAGCAGTTTAAAAAAGGACATTTCCGTCGAAAACCGACAAAAAAGAATTGTAATAAAAATACCGATTATGAAGTCAAATGTCATCAATCGTTTGAATAAATTATTCCATAAATGATTTCTTCGAAAATATTTTCGGTCTCGTTAAGAATTGAATCGTATCTCGAACCGAGACGCATATAAAACGTCTCAAAGCTTTCAACGGAGCAAATTCAAAGGAAAAATATAGCCCGCATCAATTTCAATCCAAACACTAATAAATTAGCATCTCTCAACGACATAGCCGCACACAGCTAGACAGTTTATTAATAGCTAACATATTTTGTAAATCTCCACTCAGAATCACCCCTCGGCTGAATTCAGTGTTGCGTGTGTCGCGCCGCGCGTGCGACAAAAAAATTGCGGGAAGCGAGCTGTCAGTGAAAAAATCGGCGCCAATTTCAACTGTCAATTCGTAAAATATGAAGTGAAATTTAAAAATGCAATCTACCCTATGAAATTTAATTTTAAAATTGTGAATCGCGATAAATAGGAACGGTAAATAAAATGTGATTGGTAAATTACATTTCCTTGAAAAAAACGATTTGTGTATATTTTCGCGCACATTTTTGCTAGTAATTATCCTGTACTTTAACAACAAGTGTCAGAATGAGTTACAAGGTGTACGACAATTATAATTTTGATTACGAAAAATCGAATCAAACAGACAAAGACGAGGATGAGTGTTGTGATGACGTAAAAAAAGAAACGAGATTCGATAAGGTAGAAGAAAATGAAGAGGAACACATACAGCATGTCCTAGGCCCGAGCAAAAGATGCTTGGCCTGGGCCTGCAAGGCTTGTAAGCGTAAAACAGCAGCAGTCGACAGAAGAAAAGCAGCGACTTTGCGGGAAAGGCGAAGATTGAGAAAAGTAAGTGAAAACAATGAGAAAGAGACGAATCCCTTATAGTATTACTAGCTATACCGGCAAACGTTTTTTTGCCATAATATAAAGTATTTCGCCCATATTATTTATAATTCAAGTGACTAAATAAGCTGTCGCCATGGCAACGTCGATCGCTATCCCGTCGCACAAACAATGGTCGCCGTCAGTCTCAGGTTGTAATAATTTACTATTATGTATTCAACAAATGCACTTATCAATATATAAAGTACCTAGTAGCCGATTCTCAGACCTACTTCATATGCATATAAAATTTGGTAAAAATCAGTAAAGCCGTTTCGGAGGAGTTCGCGGACTAACATTGTGACACGAGAATTTTATTTAAAAGAGATAAATTAATTAGAGAGTACCGCCTGGTCAGAAATATTCGCGCTTGCTGCCGCATCTGGATAAATATAATAATATATTCGTCATAATTTTGTTTTTTTTTTATTGAAGTTTATGCCGCGTTTCCAATCATTGACATAAGTTTCCAATTTACATTGAGTAAGTAAAGTTATTTAATTGTTTTTTTTTTCTTTTATTCTGATAAAATAGACTAAAACACGAATACCCGTTTTTACTGCTTTACATGAGGACTCTTTAGAAAATATTTTTACTTAGGTTTTCTTGCATTAACTTGACTCATCTAAGAAAAGAAGATATCCACATTTTTTTTTTTTTGTTGATTTTCGTTTGGTAGCGTAGGGTGTACGCAGTACCTTCGCACCATAAAATGGGATCTTCTTCGCGTACAAAGCCGCGGGCAAAGTGCATCTGCCGCCCAATGCCCAACGTGCGGTTTTTGTTTTGTAAATTCTAGCCTCTAGCATGAAAAAAGTGAAGAGAGGTCGAGACTAGAGTCCTAGAATTCTAAGACAAAGATGTATGTCAAGTTTTGCCGTCAACGGCTAAACCAGTTAACAGCCTCAGCGGGCTCTAGCCTCTAACACGATAGAGCCTCAGGGAGCTATTCTCTACGCGGTGAGACGACATTGTTCCATGAATTTATGATCCGCCTAATAGTTTCATTACACACCTTAATAGACTTTAAGCGAAAATAATGAACGTTTCAGAGGCGGTTATGCGATTAAAGACGATAGTATATTATATTCTTTAAAAAATAACGGGTTGCTAGCAAAAGTGAAAATGAATAATCGGCCAAGTGTGAGTCGGACTCGCCCACGAAGGGTTCCGTACCAATACAGAGCAAAAATAGGCTAACAATTGTGTTTTTTGTATGGGAGCCCCCCTGAAATTTTTATTTTATTTTAATATTATTATTAAATATTAAAGTACACATTTAACAAAAGAATGTGTGAAAAATTCAAGTGCCTACCTTTTGCCATTATTGATATAGAGCGAAAAAGGCCGAAAAAATCACGTTTGTTGTATGGGAGCCCCCCTTAAATATTAATTTTATGTTGTTTTTAGTATTTGTTATTATAGCGGCAACAGATATACACAATCTGTGAAAATTTCAGAAGTCTAGCTATAGCGGTTCTTGAGATACAGCCTGGAGACAGACAGACGGACAGACAACGAAGTCTTAGTAATAGGGTCCCGTTTTTACCCTTTGGGTACGGAACCCTAAAAAGCAGGTATATTATATTACTGTTGTTGTCAAGTGTAATGTGTATCGCTATGAAGTAAAAGTGTTTAAATGTTTGGCTAGGACAATTACTGATCCCTAATTTTTTGATAATAAAGATGATCCATGCGTTGAATGGCTATGTAAAATGCCGTGTTATAGATTTACTGTCCCACTGGGTTATGCTGAGAGTAAAGGAATAGCTCAGACTGCATTCTGCAGATCTCGTGCAATTCACACACGTTTAGGGCACAAAAATGATCCCTGTAAAAGGCTTGTAGACGGCCACCGTCACCAAAATAGGTGTGGGACTGTACTTAAATAGTGTTAAGTTTTGAAATGTAAAAGCAGGAATACGAGTCTCTAATCTGTTACTTTTCAACGAGTTATCGCCATGTGCAAATCCTACCCCTTGCTAGTCTATGCCAGTCCAATACCTACATATTATTTCTGCAGATAATGCGTGAAAAACGAACTAAAACCCCTAAGAGTTTTATTACTGCGTCAAAGCAAAAGTAGACAGTAAGTTTTCATTTCTACGCGAAGTAGTTTTTCGCTTAAAACAAAAACTTTAAAGTTTCTTTATTTTAATGTGCTGCTAAAAGTTTTCCGTTTAAGTGCAATAAAGCAAAATGAGGATAACTTCGTAAAGTGCTGAAACGATATGTGACGCGATGCGACACATAATTCTCTTTATTTTAATGTCAAGTCGAATGGGGGCTTACTTCATACCGTCCTGAAACGATACGTGACGCGGTGCAAGTCATCAGTCATGACTCCATGAGACGCATAATTTTAGATATTTAGCTTTTGTTTTTATTTACTTTACAAAAAAGTACTCATTAAATACAATATTTAGTACATATTATCATTAATTTAAATGACCTCAGTGTCATCTATGTAGATCTGCGTATGTGCGTAACTTTGAATTTACTCACTTACATAAAACTTTCCTTAGTATTGAAAAAAAATAAGTCTTACAAATGCAGGGTCGCGTCGCGTATCCGGTGTGAATTGACCCTTACAGTGATGGAGTGTACCGTCTAATCCCGTGTACTGTGTGTACTGAATTAGCGGTGGAATTCAGACCGGTATAAATCTCGCAACGTCACCATCACACATCGCCTACCTGACTATTGGCTTAAGAGTACTTTTATTAGTCCTTTACTATTATATTACGCTTATCACGATGGGCAAGTTCCCATATACAATTACAGAAAAGGTGAAATATATACGCCTATACAATAGAATCCCAGAAAATGTTCAAGAGCAAGCAGTTTAGGAATGTTTGTGTGCTAAAGCGTATTATAAAGTCAATGATTTCAGCGAAGATAGCACACCTTGCGAATAGGGTGCATCCGCTTGGAGTAAATGTGTTCTGTGATAGGGTGGGTGGGTAGGTTAACCATGCAGGTTACTTTCCTTTTATTTTTTGTTACATAGCCGCAAGCCATAACATTAATTGTCATATTCTTTTATTTCAAAACATTAATTTTCCATCTTTTTTTATAAAAGATGGCCCCGTGCGAGTTTCTTACGCCGGTTCTTCTCGCCGGGTTAGTTCCCGAACCGAACCGGTGATAGGCATCTTAGTTTCTACGTTCTTTCTACGACGTTCAAAAAGTGTTATTCATGATACCTATTTTGAATAAAAAGATTTTTTGTTTAATTTATTTCTTTACTGAGACATCGTTAAAAAACGGTAAAAAAAACTAGGATCACAACAGCTAGGATCGTCGTCAATCTGAAAAATTTGGCAATTGCGGCTTTAAGTCCCACACTTTGTCGGTTTTTAATATAAATAAAGAAAACTGTTCTATTCCACACTTAAATTCCTCTACTTCCTTTCTATCTCTATCTATAGCGAAGGCCTCCGACTCCAAGCACGTTCCCGCGTCGAGAATGATAAATCCATCCTAATAAATTACAGCACATAAAAATCATTATGGATATTATTTTAATATATTGACTCATTTGCGGAGGAGAATTCTAAACAACGCTTGTTTTATTGTTGTTTCAAAACATGTTTGAAAATTCGAATTTTAAAAACAGAATCGATAAAACATTGGTCTATTTCCGACCAAATTCAAGAGATGCACAACTATAGTCAAAACGAAATAAGCTGTCCGCAGTGGTCATTGACCTTTTTATTCTAAAAGCTAAATGAAAAATACCCGCACTGTATTCAGTTAACAGATCTCTTATAAAAACACAGACTAATATAGATTCTTCGGAAAACCTCTTGGTAACTCTTAGAATTATCATAATCCCAACTTTTTATGATTTTGGAGTGAAACAATTCATACACAGTTCTCATCGAGTATGCAAAATACGATATCGCCCTTAGCGGAATACGATATCGCCCTTAGCGGGCCCCTAGATGAGCAATTTCATATCACGAATTGCGTAATATTGTTGACCGTCTAGGTTTGATATTAAACATCGCGCCCCTTCAATCTAATTACCAAATAAACTGTTCAATAAAATTGAAGCGTGGTATTGCACAATACAATAGATCGTCTAGGAGGCGGCTTAGAATAAAAACACCTGTCACTTTATTGTAAATCGAGGTTTGTGTAGAAAACGATGAAATATGACAAGTTTATTGACAGGGGGTCAATGACCGCTACGGACAGGATTCGGCAATACGAGAATACCAAATTAATCTCTTTAATCCCGGGATCCCGGAAACCGTGGCGGGGTAATCCCGTGATCCCGTGCGCGTGACTGCACCACCATTTATTTATATACGTCTGATTAACGAGTTAATGTGAAATGTCGCCTACACCTAGCGGCCCCGTGTCTCACACGGGAAACTACTTAAAGAAATTAATAAGTAAGCATCCAAGTTATATTTCACTGAAATTGTAATAAAATAGATTGCACATTAAAATGTGACTGATATTTCGTGTTGGTAACGTTTTACCAGTTGTAACGCGACATAAATAAAATAGCAGAAAAGATATGGTCTACGTCCCTGTACAATCACGTATCATTTATTTATTTAATCCTTCGATCGCGGATTCTTGGAAATCTATTGTTATTTTATTGTTGTCGCGATCACCGGTGCTCTTATGGGGCTTGATAGGTTAATTACTCTTTATTCGTCTTCTCTTCATAATCATTATTGAAAATGAATAAAAATATTATTTTATTTTTAATTTGGTTAGAAACTAACACTTTCAGAAACTCTACCTGCACCGGTTCGGCGTAAAGAAGCGGTTGAATATAGTACGATTTTCTGATATTACTAAATGACGCCTGCAACTCCGTTGCGCCAGAATTCGTTTATCACGTGGGAACCATACATTTTTTCCGGAATAAAAAGTATCCTATGTCTTTTCACGGGACTCAAAGTGTCTCCATACCAAATTTTAGCTAAATCGGTTCAGCGGTTTGGGCCTGAAGAGGTAACAGATAGACAGACAGACAGACACACTTACGCATTTACAATATTAAGTATGGATTATAACTTATATACCTTCGCTTTAAACTCTGGAAGCTGAGCTCTCCAAAAGAATAGAGCTTAAAATAGTTGCATTAGAGTTCCCTCTAAGTGTGTTAATGTGATTCTAAACGCTCGCAAGTCCCAGGGGTGAGATATGTCACGTTAGTTCGCTCGTCAACGTAAACACCTCACTTAGCTAACTACCCTCGCTTAGGTACCCTCGCTTAAATGCAATTTAGAGTGGAGATACTTTTAAAACCATCTAAATTGATTGGAAAGTAGACACTAAAATAAACTTAATAAAGAACGGAAAAAACCTTAATAAATTAAATAAATAGAACGGAAAATGTTTAGTACCAGATTGGTTAGAAATTAAAACTTTTGAAATTGTCCTACGTGTAGGACAATTTCAGCATCGTGATGCTTCCCCTTCCCCCCAGTGAAAAAAAAAACTTAACAAACTTGCTTACAGGTGCTGCTTTTTAGCAAAAAGACGGAATTAATGTTCTTTACAAAACATGTTGAAAAATTATAAGTA
The DNA here is from genome assembly GCA_963422495.1 of Polyommatus iphigenia. Lineage (NCBI taxonomy): Eukaryota > Metazoa > Arthropoda > Insecta > Lepidoptera > Lycaenidae > Polyommatus > Polyommatus iphigenia. The sequence continues at coordinate 8,929,972 of OY730184.1, forward strand.
TCTTAAAAATACATTCGTACATAGAAGCAGCCTCTAGTCATTCCTAAATGATTCAGCTTTGCCAGCAAGATTATAATTCTCTGATTTGCAGCCTGCCTTCAATCCCAAAGATTCCTGCTTGCCAAGGTGCTCGTACTAGCAGCAAGTAATATTTATAAGAAACCGATCTTGTGACTGAATAACATAATATATTGTCAAAAAGTATGCTTCCAATTACTTAAAAACATACCGTTAAAATCTACAATCTTTGTCTTTTTTCAGCGTAATTAGGTCTGTAATCCGCTACATTGCCTAATGGTTTCAAGCGTGAAGTGTATAAGAATTAGTGCAATTTGTATCCATAATGGGACCAAATAGACAATGCTGAGGCGTAAAAGTTGCGCCGAGCGAGCGGATACGCGGCGAGAACTAGGTCGACTCCAACACTATCACATTTCTCGCTTATATAATCAAAGGAAACCAAACAGTATAAAACGATGGCAAAAATAATAAAACTATTAGATCCAGGCACATAAATATTTTGTGATTTATGTGTTACAATAACACCGAGCTAATAAACTTTATGATGATTATTCGAGTCGCAGCTATATATTACATTTAAAATATTTAAACGTTATAGATATGTGTATCTGATATTTTATGATATCTTTGTTAGCCTCGACTTGATAAATAGTTTCTCGGTTTCAGCCAAAAGCTACACTCAGAGATTAACTCCAGGAAGACAATATACGAAATAAAGCGCGCAGTGTTATGTCTCTTAATTGCTTAGGTATTTCTGTTTCTTGTATTAAGTGTTTTAAAGTAAAGTTCATAAATCTTTATTTATGAACTTTTTACTAACTGAAATTGTAAGCTTTTGAATTTATTATGTCATTTTGTGTGTGTCCAATAAAAATGGGTTGTTATTAATTTACAATGTAGAGTCCCCGGGCGAGATAGTTACGAATCATAAAAGCAACTCGCAGACATAGCTTTTTTATAAGGGCTTATGATAATATATTACACAAACCTGAACTAATCGTACTGGGTACTCTGTACTTACAGGTATTCACATAGAATTATATAAATACACAGAACAGAAGGATGAATTTATTTGACTAATGAATTTTCAGTCGTTTAACAATGGCTATTTTATCTTTAATTTTATGAATGAATTTGGTGTCACATAATAAATTTGCCATCCTATAATGTGAGTTATTAATAATCCGGATCCCCTAATGTAATAGTTCACGACACACGGACAGATTTATCGCTAGTCATAATATTAACAGCAGGAACAAAACGGCGGGCGCAAATAAAAACAAAATTGTTGGACGGTTACGATTTATTTTTATGTAAAGTAGAGATGGCATCTTTACTTGTTTATTGTGCCTATTTATATACTGACTAATGAGTGCTGTATGCTAGAATAATATGCTTTTAATTACGAATTATGTGATAACCATCGACAGAGACAAATTGTTCATTTTATCACAATTTAAAAAGAGTCGTGCTGATCGGCACTCGACGACATGACCGTTAAATAGAGTATAGGATTTCTCAAACATTAAGATACATTAAATGTAAATAAATATTTTGCTTTTATTAAATTTTAATACACGATACGAACTTCTAGTAAGTTGCCGGGAGCTACTTGGAAAGTCGCATCCACACTTATTTAAGGAAGTAAGTTTTTTCTCGAAGGGAAAAAACTAAAAAGTAACCTAAATAACTCTTACCTACTATTAGTAGTTTTACCTACTATTACCTAGAACTTTTACTTACGTCTGACTTACAAATTTAGAATAGGTATATTGTTTTACAATCTTATTCGGATACATATTTTATTATTTAATGATTATTGATTTCTGAAGGAGTTTTAATATAAAGGTACAAGTTGGAAGCCGGCTATATGAAGTTGCAGCAGACGACGTGCTGTCGCGATACTGCTGGTTTCTAATTTCTATGTATTTCGGAGGGTTTTGCATAGAAATACATACAAACCAGTAGTGTCGCTCCGACACGTCTGCGGTTGCTTCATGTTGCCCGCTGCCAACCGGCACCTTCAGCCCGGGCGCGCACTAGCGGCCAGGCCGCGGCGGCTAGGTCGCAGCGGCCATCGAAAGTATGTATGTGGCCGCTGGCCGAGGTGCGGCCAGGTGCGCGTGGTCTATGGCGGTTTCATACTAAGGTATTTATCTCGATGGCCGCCGCGACCTGGCCGCTAGTGCGCGCCCGGGCTTAGAGTGGTAAAATTTATGAAATTTATGTCAAAACCATCACTGTAACCTCAGAAGTAATTCTTAAAAATAATGTTATCCTTTTTTAATGTTCCAGTTCCAATTTACCTATTCGTATTTGATTCGTATTGATGTTGTATAGCTAGCAGTAAAAAGTAACATGAGCTTTTATGATCGTCAAAAAAGCTGATCAAAGAAGAGATAAATAACTTTTATAACCGGATCGTAATATCGAAATCAATTAATTTCCGCGGTTGTCATTTTTTTGACGCATGAATATTTTTGTTTGATGTTTCGTCTCAGCTACCGTCAATGGAGCGCTTCTAATAAGCGAAATCTAATTTTGTATGCGGTACAACTTTTTATTCCTCTTCACTTCACTTTTTATCTTTTTTAATGAATTTTCTGTGTTAAATGTGAGTACTTAGAACTTGTAGGTCATATTTTCAAGCTTGAATCATATACTTATGTAAATGCTTACAATACAGTTATGTTTCAAATTACCGAAAGTGTTTCAGTCTTGTATTTTTAAATTTTTCAAAAAACTTTTTATGTTGTATGTATGAGTACTGAGTAGGAAAATTTTGGTGTAGATTTCAATAGTAGATTGGGTGAGAGTTGAGACAAATTCACCAGGTGAGACAAATTTGCGTAAGTGTGTCTATCTGCCTGTCTGTCAGTTACCTCATCACGCCCAAACCGGTGAACCGATTTTGCTGAAATTTGGCATGGAGATACTTTGAGTCCCAGGAAAGGACATAGGATACTTTTTATCACGAAAATAATTTACGGTTCCTGTGCGATAATGGAATTTTGGCGCAACGGAGCTGCGTGTATCATCTAGTATATATTTTTCTTAGAAAATAATAATATATTGTCGCAGGTAAACGCGGCGTTCGAGGAGCTCCGTGTCCGGGCGCGGGCTGGCAGCGGCCGTCTGCCCAAGCTGGAGATCCTGCGCGCCGCCATACAACACATAGAGCGCCTGCAGTCCGCGCTCAGAGCTGCCGCCGCTGTAAGTTCCCTATACAGTATACTGTAAACTTTTTATTAAGAGATAAACTATCACCTGATGAACAGAAATTAACACGCGACAAGTCTTTACTAGTATGATGTTTTTCCATTGATCATGGAGTTACACACTCAACTCTCAAGTACTGATATCTACTACAAGTAGTACTTAGGCCCGTATAAATAGTACTCAAGATGCATCTCCGTGTCAAGACACGGTTCAGGCTCTGTGATTGGTTGGCTGTCAAAATTTGGACTAGTCACAGAGCCGAACCACGTCTTGAGACCGGGACGCATCTTAAGTACTGACTATTTATACGGGCCTTGTACCTACTACCAAAACTATTGTGACGTGTTTTAAAAATGATTCCGAACCACGTTTTTTCAAATTCGTAATTTATATTAAAAATCAATATGGATTGAGGTGAAAACATTACAATGCGCCTGCTTTAATGTTCTTTTTAATTAATTGTAATTTTGCTTGTTAACGAGATATTTATATGCGTTTTCCCTATTCCACAGTCAAAGTTATCTAAGCTCAGCTTTACATATAATAATTATTGTATAATAGGTAATAGGACAGCTATTTAAGCCCGACCGAGCATTGAACTGAAGATCTTTCTCTGGGTCTTTCACACATAATGTTACCTCAAATTTCAATCGTAACCTAAAATTGTAGAGTCCCATCTTCATAGGACAAAAACGGAAAAGAGAGCTACGCGGCTAAGTCTATGATATTATATTATAAAAAAGGGCTACGTCAATCAATTGCAAACCGAATAACACGACGGAGTTTATTTGTAGAATGTATAAATTCAGCGGCAGTATTAGATCGGTATCAAACTGCGCGACAAATAACTGACAGCGCGTTGTTTATGCCCCGAGAGCGCTTTTAGCTTGAGCTCTATCTAGATCTTATTGTGTGTGCTGTATATTATGAGAATGAGTGTGTTAATGTTCTTAGTAAATTCTTCTAAGCTATATAGTATGTAGCCTGTTTTATACTGCTTTTTCACATACAAATAATAGCTAACGCATAAAACATTTTTAACTCTCATATTTTATAGTAAGTGATAGTTGACTCTACGGCGTAGGCTTCATCTAAATGTGGTGACAAACTGCGTTTATTGTAACATGCCGTAAGCCTCGTTCAACTGGACTATGGTTAGTACACCGTAGCTACCCGTTAGCTTAGTATTATAAAGGTCGATTTAATCTCTACTCTTGAATGCAGCTTGTTGACGATATAGATTATAGAGCTATATGGGTATATAGCTGGCTACGATTTATTACAATAGACAATGGTGTTCTGTCACTACATCTACTTACTATAACCCCATGGTGGACCTGCCTGATTAAGACAATGTTACGGGTACTATTTAGACCACCACATCTCTACCAGCAATGTATCCAACGTAGCACTGCAGACTGCGTCCCGCGGCGCGATATCCAGCATAATATAAGCGCGTCGATTTAGTTTATTTAAGGTGCGGAGCCGCGGAAAGTGTCATGTCGCGATGTTAAATCGCCATTAATACGCGTCCGTGCTTTATTTATCTGTGCACGTGCGACGCGCCGCGAATAGATTACACGGAATCAACCGCAGACCGATTCAATTATTTTAATTGGCTCTGATATATTTTTTTCAGATTGCTCTCAGATGCAGCTTTGTTTGAACTATTTTTGGGTTATTAATTATGGAGCTTTTTTAATGCTTTAACGACGTTTGGATGCGACATCACTGTAACTCTACATCTTCAATATTATTTTATTTAGATAAGTAGCTATTCCATAATACTATCTAGATTCTAGAGGTATAACACATTTCTTAATATAACAGAGGTATATGACATTTGTGGTTTCCGATGTGAAGAAAAAAATTGAGACCGGGAACTTTACATTTTCCAACATTCATATTACTTCTAGCAAATAACTTTGTAATTATTATAACACATCAAAAGTTGGTATGACTACTTCTAGCTATACCTACTTAACATCTCAAAGTTTCCTTTGAAAATATTCATGCAAAAACTTTCAGTGCTCTCCGAGTTCCATTAGGTACTCGTAGGAAGTACTCAAAGCTCTAGAAACTTATAATTTCACGTTCATTCACACGTACATTCAATATACTTATATTATGTAGTATGAGCCAAATTTTTTGCCGTCACTTAAACTGCCTTTCCCACTTAAAATTAGACAAATCACTTTTCCGTGTAGCGCGTGATGGGCGCATCAATAAAAAGGCGTATCGGTCGGCAGCGCATATTTCAATTCGCGCGCGATCTATACGTTATCAGAGGCGGTGGTAAATCATCCGAAATAGCCGCTAGTGAGATGTCGCCGTAACCGATGTCCATTGTCGCCGATTTGTCATCAGGTGTCGACGCCTCAGCACGCGCTGATAGATATAATATTGCTTTAATCCAGAGGTTCCCAAACTTATTTTGTCTACTGCCCACTTTGACTTTCCCCATTTTTTTTTCTGGGTCCCTCACCGCCCCCCCTTTAGACCTTCAGCGCCCACAAGGGGGCGTTATCGCCCACTTTGGGAAAGTCTGCTTTAATCATTGTAACTTCTCGGTACTAATAAAAATACATAAAGAAAACTGAGTTATCCATCAACACGTCGTTTGAGCTGACCGAATTGCGCTGAATTTGGCAAGCGGATAATTTGTGGGCGTTCGCTAGGAAGGGATTATCCAATATTCAACCCTGCACGGGATTAATCGAGTCGAAATCGCGGGCAAAAGCTGATTGATGCGTAAGGGCATGAAGGCAGAGTTCCTTTTGATACCCAATTTGACTTATTTCAAAGCATCTCACGCATTCTGGTATCTTTTAGCACACTTTTGATTATTAGGGTCTATACAGACGGACCGCATTTCAACTGCAATCCAACCGCAAATTGCAGTTCAAGTGCAGTTTGAATGCAGTTGATAATGGTTTGCAGTTCTATTGCAGTCGTCTCAACTGCATTCAAACTGCACTTGAACTGCAATTTGCGGTTGGATTGCAGTTCGTCTGTATAGACCCTTATTGATCTTGACGATGGATCTTGATTATTTTAAATTTATAGACCGCATCGAAGCTGACAATAATATGTTGGGATTACTTTTACAGCGATGCTCTATGTCTAAAAAAATCCGTGGTTACAGTTATTTGTGCTGAGGCGTAATAGATTGCAACCTTCAACAAATGTCGTTTGTTTCAGCTGGAGTCAGACAGCTACAAGAGCTACGTGGAGGCATCCGCGCCGCGCCCGCAGGGGGAGAAGGAAACGAGAACACCCAATATCGATAAGGACAAACCGTTCTTCAGTGGTAAGACTTAAGTTTCCCTAATACATTATTCCCTCTTAAAAGGCCGGCAACGCACCTGCAGCTCTTCTAATGTTGCCAGTGTCCATGGGTAACGGTAGTTGCTTTCCATCAGGTGACCCATTTGCTCGTTTGCCTCCTTATTTTATATAAAAAATACACTTACACTTCGATCCTTGTGCAAAGGAGAGCGTTGAAATGCATTATTTTGCCTACATTATATATTCCTTTTATGCAGTCTAACAAAGTCAGATTTGAAATGTAAAGTTTGTACTATCAAGAAGTTGATTCCTATACAGATCGGGGACCTAAGTAGTTTGGTTGCGATACGTCAAACCCAGCCGACAGATCACAATTAACATTGAATTGACATATTCGACCAAATAACGTTGGTCTATCAACTGCATAGGAATCAATTTCCTCGATGGTACATAGACCTATCATAGACTTTAACCTAACCTATCAATCCCCGTAAGGCCCAAGTGGACCGCGATAGCAAAAGATTTCCAAGAATTGACGATAGAAGGATTATAGCAAGCGACATTCTGTCTTAGCCCTCATATATATTTATACTTCTTACTAAGTAAATAAATACGAAGATAATAGTTGAGACTAAGCTGTTTCAATGGCCACAATGCACTTGCAACACCTATGATGTCGTGGATGTATACAGGGTGTAACAAAACAAAGTAATAATACTTACTTTAGGGTGTGTACGTGTCCCTTATATAGAGTTCACTGTGAAAGTAGCAGCGCTGAAAGACCAATTCCCATACAAAAGTTTAAAAAAAAGTTGCTCGTTCAACGCTGCTACTTCCACGGTGAACTTCATACAGTGGACTCATACACAGTACACACCTTGTATGGGCGAACGGCTGCGTTTCCACTGAAGCGGAGCGGAGCTTAGCGGTGCCCGAATTGACCAATCGTGCTATTCCAGCGGAATGACAGCGAAGCGGAGCGAAGATTTCGAGCATGGTGATTGGTCAATTCGGCATCGCTAAGCTCCGCTCCGCTTCAGTGGAAACGCAGCCTTACCCTCAGGGAATCTGTTTGCCTCCTTATTAAAAAATAATTAACCCGGTAATTTAACCTTCTCCAGGTGAACCAAGTGGTTACGGGCTCAACAGCTTGGCTCGGCTGCGGGGCATCGTGCAGGCGCTCGCCACAGCCGATACTGCGTGACGAATGTTCGTTAAAGGGAATCTAAACGCGCGCGCGCGGCGCGAAGCTGTTCATAATATGAGAATGTTGAAAATCGTCGTAGAGGTTTGCATGGACTTTGATAATTGAATCAATTATTTGTTATTGATCCATCGTGCTCAAGGATATTTGTGATTTTTAACTTAATAACCTGTCTTACGTAGCTCGAGTTAACGTAAACATAATCAAAGTATTACTGTAGGAGTATACTTAAAGCAATATTACTTAGACTAGGAATAATAATTCATTAGTGCAATAGAGGTGTCCACACAACACCAAAGATAATTATTTTAAAATTAAAAGGATTAAATATTTCGAACTTATTCATTTTTAATTTTCTTCTTGGTGCTGTCATCAACTTTTTGTTGGTTGAAAATCTTAGGCCTTCTTTTGTTTTAGATTTGATATAAGTACTTAATTAATGTTATTAGTAAATTATTTTGCTCACTAGTTTATAATTCCTTAATAAATGATTTTATAATAGCAAGAAGCATTTTCATTAAACAGAAACCACGGCGCTGTACCACTTTTACCATATACCATGAAATAATCACTTTTTCTATTAATTCCAGAAAGTATATTTTGTATTTTTAATAGTGACCGACCGAACTTTCGGTTTCGGCAAGTTTCAGCCAAAAAATCTAGTTTCGGCCTTAGTTTCGGTTTCGGCCAAAATATAGCCGAAACTTTCGGCCCCGCCGAAACTCATACGTCGTTCGGTAAACTTCGCAGTTAACTCGTGCTTGCCAGCGCGGCCCCGGCTCAGTTCGCCACCATCTATTTAATCGTGTTTTGAGATTATGTGTTCCAGATTAGTCCCAACTCCCAAATCAAAATTAGCACTTTGTTTTATTTTCACTAAATTGTCTAAACTTATTTTTATCGAAATTATATTATTGAATTTTATTTTTACGACAAAGCAGGCTTATTTAATATCCATAACTATTGGCAAATTATGTGCTATTTTAACAATATTTCCCAAACAAACGATTTAGTAAATGCTATGATAAATTGATTATTTTGTGTGTGAACTTTATTTACTTAAGAATTTTGTTTGACTGTGAGATAATAGGATATATTAGGGTATATCTTGCGAGATTTATCTAGTAAATCATCTCGCCTGACTCTTTTCCTTTTACCACGCGTTTTATTTACTTAAAATTAACTTTTAACTATGGACACGCAATCTCTTAGACCGTTCCTACCCTGCTAGAATCTTATCTAGTCCACTTCCCCGTAAGCTTCACTCTTGCGGCCCTCAGTATATTTTTCAGGTTGAGTGGCAAACGCCTTCTGGAGCAAAAAAAATGTGACGTCAACTGCAAGTTTCCTTAGTAATGACTTCGTTTTGAACTTCGACCGCGGTCGCGTCCATGTTTCCCATAAAGGCTCCATTCCACCGCGGCGCACGCTGTGCACGGCCACGCTCACGCATGGACGTGCACGGATGTCCGTGGGTTGCAGTGGACACAGTCACAAGCGAAGCTTGACGCACGTGCGTAGTCTCTCCGTGCGCCGCGGTGGAATGGAGCCCTTAAAATAATATACTGCAATTGATTGTGTTGTCAGTAGTACGTCGTTAATGTCTAAGGAAGAATTTCACCAATCACACAACTTCGTTTTATAAAACTTAGTTCTCATCAAACGCGTACCTACGGGGATGTAAATCTCGTTTTGTTTCAAATGGATTTCATAATCTTCTCTTAATCACGATTAATGAATCTAAGTTCACGTTACGTCATGCGATGTTTTTTATACGTTTTTATCATCTTGGAGCCTTGTCACGTTGTTTTAGTTACAAAATAGCAAGAAAAGATAAATAAGCTAACCAAACGCATCTGTGTCATGACACTACACTGACAGGACTTAAATGTGTTTTATGGAGTTAAAACTCGAATATTGGGCGTTCAGAAGAAAAAATCGGATTTGCTGTGAACGAGTTTAGTTTATGTTGGTGAAATGCAATTGAGTGTTATAAACGTGTTTATAATACATTTAGAACCGGTTTAGTGTGACCTAAGTGCGTTCAATTTCTTTGGTGAAATCGCACCTACTTGGAATCGTATAAAAAAACGGAACATAGTACAAAAAAGTTTCTAGGGAACATATTCGAGTCTAAGATTAATAATATTAAATAATTTAAGAAATGTCACAAAAAGTAAAAAAATCAATGTAGTACTTTCTCTTTCGTTTAAAAAGTTGTAATTTATGTTAAAAATCAATAAATTTCAGTTAAAAATCGTAATTTTGAATGTTTTACCAAGTTTCGGTTTCGGTTTCGGCTGAAAAATCAGTTTCGGTCGGACACAAATTTTTAAATTATGGTGTGTACAATTTTTTATACCATTTATACTTTGTGTGTCGTATTAGTTACACTGTAATTATTGACCCTATAGGTGGGTAATAAACTTTTGAGTTCCACTTCACTTTGCGTTGTTAGAGTACCTAGAGATAGGCATTAAAGCGGTCTAAAATTAACAAATAGTAGGTGTTGGCTTGTTTTATTTAAAGTGAATATTTAATCATATTATATCGCTTGCCAATCTGGAGCGAGAGCTCGGCGTAGGCGATCGACATGGACGTACTGACACAGACAACACCGCTACAACGAAAAAGAAAAATTAAAACAACATTTTGCGTGTCTAAATAATAAAATAAAAATAAATTCAGTAAAATTGTTCCAGCTTCCAGCAGTTGTACATCTGGAAATAACTACAACTTCTTGTTGGTTTAATTATATTGTTGTATACTTACGTAAATGTTATTCAGCATCTCTTTGATATTTGATAAAAAACCCATTAAACTTTTTACAAATTAAAATTATTGAAAAATCATTTGAAATTACGTATGCAATCGTACAAATCGAGGGCGTGGCTTGGCGACGTGTTTGACCCGCCTTCTCTGCCTAATTGTTTGATAGATTAGATACTCGTACGTAAGCAATAGTTACACATAATGGCGACCGCACACGCCAGGCAAGCTCTTACGCAAGTAAAAGTACCTACGGCGAACCTCGGAAATGCATCATAAAGCAACGACGTTTCAATTTGTTGACGAATCGTTTAATTTCAAATCATGGCGCATGCTGGCTACAAACCTTGCAGCTTGCTAACTACGAGCGTTGCTAGCTACCAGTAACCAGCCGTGATAGCTTGCAAGTCAGCTACCGCCGTATCAATAATACGGGGCCCCCCGGCCGTGGGGGCCCCAACGTGCGTAATTTTTCTTCCTGAGGGCCCCAAAATATATTTATACGTGGCCCCAGTCCTCACCAAGGCACGCTACTCTTCTGTAGCAAGCTACAATCTATAAGCCGTGTCTGCATGCTAGGCGTGTGTAACTGCCTACCAAAGCACATACGCATGCATTGAAACCAACTATGTAAGTGCAATGAACGTTTTATATCCGAACAAAACACATCGATGAGAATGCAACCGGAATGCGCTCACAAAGATCTATTTCCGAGGTGAAAAAAGACAAGGAACTTTCTCAGCTCATTCATAAGCCCGTGTCTGATACTGTCCCACCGCTGGCAGCCATCTCAGCAATGTCCCCGATATGTTGGCACAATATTGGACTAACTCAGATATGCTAGACATGCGAGTTCACATCGTACGATATGCAAACTGATAAACTATGAAAGTCTACAATGGACCGACTTGAAGACCACCGACTTACCTATAGTATACAATGAGATTTAAGAGTACCTGCATTACAATATCACAAGCCTAGGACGTAGAAACTCTTGATTCAATATCACAAGATAAATAGACAGCACTGGAAGAAACAAGGCGTATCCTGGAAATAAAACTTGATCAACATGTATCATGATGTAGTTTTGCTTAAAGTTGTCTAAAACCACGGTTTTATGCGTGGTCCCGATTCAAACGGTTTAGTGTGAAGATGGCCGTACATTCTGTGTGCACATTAGCAACGCGTCATTTCTCTTGCAAATGTAAATTGCTCGCCAATATTGTTTTCATATTTACGTCACTAGTTTTAGTGTTACGTAATAAATCATATCTCACCGCTGCGCTGTCTCCACCCGTTTTACGGCGCTCCCAGCGCGCGCGCGCCGCGATTGGCCCCGCCCCCGCTATCCGCCCCACCCCCCCGCGGCCACCATCACTCATCTCTCCGCTACAAGTCAAATAGAGTGCAGACAATTAAGCACCGAGTGTTCCAACATCCGCTAACACTAGTACGTACTGTAAACATGTAACAGTGCCATATCGAAATATTTGTTAGCATTCTTGAAGTTTAATGCAGCCAAAAATCATGGAAGGTACTCACTACTCTATGTCACTATGAAGAAAAGCAAATCTCTCAGAAGTCTCTGAACTTTAAGCGTTAGTTATATTTCTTTATTTATATTTTGTAAAAATTAACTTAATATATTCGACTTCGTAAGTTGGTGTTTTAAATAATTTTCAGTGAGCCCTTTAAATGTAGGTAAGTAGTAAAGTTTCAATGCACAAGTTAACAGGTCATTTAAATAAAATAATCAATTAAATAAAAAAACATTTTAATTAAATGAAAATTTTAACATTTTACAAAAATATATTTACATATTAAATATGTATACGGACGAAGCTACAATATATAATTAGGCTTTAGTTTAAAAAATCTATACATAATCTACAATGATATTGAGTATATTAAAAGCTAAAACAATGGAACGAATAACTTAATGACACAATTTCCTCACCACATACAAACGTTTGGAGATAAATTAGGAGCAGTGGTTAAAATAGAACACTATCGAAGTATGTGAACAGGATGTGTATATTAATCTTTATCTATTTCTATCATTTGTTATCTTTTTTGTAATAAATTTATAGAAAAGTCTATTCTGTGTAGTTAAATGTTGATTTATAAATGTGAAGATACCTAATAATATAATTAGTTATTTTTTTATTTGATAAAAGGGTGCAAAAGTTTTTGTAAGTAATATTGTAATGTCAGTTTCTTTGTGCGTGAATCTGAGGTAAAATGGACGATTGTCATAGTAAATATAAGTAATAATACAACTTGTAAGTTCCGTAAAAAGTTGTGTTGTAGAAACAAAGTTATAAACATTCTTGCTTTTTGATCTTATCACTTAGGTTAAAAAAAAGTCCTCTGTCGACTGTCAATGAGTGCACCTAAATAGCATTTGCAGACCCACATTGGAGGTTTTATAAGACTGCAAAATATAGTTGTAATATCTGTTATTGTATACTGTTTAAACGTTTTACATAAATAAACTACACTCTGATAATATATTGCAAAGAAAGTAAAAATATAATGTGACAGAACTACCAAAATGTTAGAGACTTCCTATTCTTAACAGTCCAAACTCCGTATCCTTTTAGAAGTTAAGTCTTGTTTTTACTACAAAATATATTTATTAAGTATACAATAAAAATTCTACGAATATTTGAGCTTTCAATATGGACAGCGTTATCAAAACACGTACTAAAATTCGTTGATTTCTCTACTAGTTTAAATATAAAAAGGTATTCAATAAAACATTTAAAAGCGTATTATAAGAGACAGCTAAAATATACATACACTACTATAAGTAAGCTAGAAATTTCGTTATTATCAGACTAAAGTTGAATAGACATTTGTCAACTCAATTTTCTCAATTAATAAGCATTCGCTTTGTTTCGATCCAGTTAAATAGTTATTATAATCTCATAATTAGACATTTAATTATTATTAGATCTTCTTAAGAAATAATAACAAAACATTTACAAAATAAAATAAGAAATACTCAAAAAGTCGTTAGCGTATACACATATTTCGCGACTATCAAATTTGCAGATCGTTTAAAAAATTATATACATCGTACATAGCTTGTTACAGTAAAAATTAACACTTACACTACTTTATGTTATTATATTTGTGTAGTATTGGACGAAAACTAAATAGTATGTCGCATTTGACGTAATAAAAAAGGCACAATAATATTTTCTCACTACTTGGTATAATATTACACACATATAATAACATGTGGCACAGTTTTGAGTGAACGCCTTACAAAACTCCCTTACTTGTGAAGTTGCAGCAAAAGAAAATGTTAAAGATTAAACGACGCATCAAGGCACAGAAAATCATATTTTAAAATGTTAAAAATGAAATTCTGTGCCTCTATAGTCTATGCCAATACCGTAGAACTCAAAAGTGTTGTGAAAGTTAGAACCCAACCCAAAATAATTTTTTAAATATTAAAACTGTAGTCAATTCACTCAAACCTACGCCTGCTGGGGCATTTAAGTACTATTTGTTTGGCTATTTTTTCTATAGATTTGTGAAAATAGTGATCATTGTCTACATGCTCACTACAGTATATTTCTGATATAATTCAAAGCCGATTCATCGAAAAAGGAAGACATTTTATGATATCATCACATACGGCACTATAGCGTATGGCGCGTACTCATAAGTCAATTGTGAGACAAGAGAGAACAGAGCTACATTAATTGGTCGGGTTACGGTAAAGTCAATTTTAGTCGTGAAGTTCTGTCAGGACTTGACATAACCTGACCAAATACGTAGGCCCACACGTTTCTCGGAAAATACAATCACCCTCTACGCCGGCTAAAACTGGTGAAAAGTTTATTGGCCCACATTAAAGAGTTAACAAAAATATCACTTAGCTTAGGCCCTAAATATATTACAAGTCGACCAGTATAAAACATCGATTAATCTCATACAAAAATGCCCTCGAATACAAAATCTATCACTGTCGCACGCTAATTCACTTACTGACGAATATAACTATAAATAAACTGCTAATATCACTGTAAAGCTATCACGCGTTACTCAGCAACTCACTGGAAAAGAGGAAAAACATTTTAAATCGTGCTCAATGTTCCACCGCAAATGTAAGTCCAATTTTTCTTTTGTTTAAAAGTGAATTCAGATTAGTCGTCACTGTGACAACGGATATACTTCCATGATGAACAAATTAGTCTTGAAATCGCGTCGTGATAATAAGGCGCAGCGCAGACGACAGACTATCCGTGACGCACTTTTTGATTGTGGAAATAGAACCTATATGCAATTATTATAAGCGGACTTTTTGCGCGTCGTGTGCGTTACTGCATAATAACTTCATACCTGTTCTATTTCCCACAGACTTAAAAGTGCGTCACGGATAGTCTGTCGTCTGCGCTGCGCCTAAGACTGAATTTATATGCGACGACACAATCGCGCGGTTTGCGGGTTACACTGCGAGATGACAAGCAAATGTATCTAAATGACACCGCGACCGCGCCGCTTTTTAAATAAATCGTTACATACGATTTTCTTATGAAGTATTGCCATATTGTTCAGATTAGTATAAAAGCCAGCGAACATATTTTTTTTAAGTAAGAGAAAATAAAATTGAGAGCCAATTTGTCGATAGAATATGCCATGCATCATGACATTAAGGGATCAGACACCGGTGCAGTGTCGGGTCACATTATACAGGGTGCAATTAAACCATCCTGCTAAATTCTTTCCAGGGCTTAAGTATCATTAGGAGAGTCCATTTAACAAAAAAAAATTGGGTGTTTTTTTTTTCAATGACATTTTATCCCATTTAAAATCGTTGCAGAACGGTCACTCGCGGCGCGGGGGAATGAGCGGGGGGAGGCGCGCACGCGGGGGCACGTCACGCGCGGCCGACGCATCGTGTCCATTAATTGTAGTGTTTTTTAGGATAACTTTCGGAAGCTATTTCTCAACATTTTAGTACTGAGTGATTATAAAAGAAAAAATACGTGTATTTTTATTTTTAACAAGGAACAATCAAAATTTGGCAGGAAGGTTTAATTGCACCCTGTATAGTGGAAGGTAAACAGCGTATACTCACTTGGTCAGCTCCCGTGTGGTGAGCGCGCCGGTCAACCCCGACCGCGACCTCGACCGGTTCAGCTGAGCGCGTCTCTCAGCTGAAACATTATACACGATTACACGTGGGCCCGTGCTGTCTCGCTCACACCTTACATGTGCGAGTGAGACGACAATACGAGTAAACTTACTTGTTCGATGCATAATCATAAAACCTACCATTTTACAAAGTCAAACAACACTTAAAGCAAAAGTGTTGACTGTTGTATTAGCTATCTTTTACAATCATAACTTTTTTGTTTTATTGAAGAAGAATTAATTATACTTAATCCTAAATAATGTTGTTAGCCAAGCTACAACAATGTCACACTCTCTTATTAATATTTTGGAAAAGTTATAAATTATTAAAAAAATATATAGAACACGACCAAATAAAGCTTAGTCTGAAGAGAATTAAATTAGGCGAACATCGAAAATAGCACAAGACTTTTATGTGACGCACCAAAAATACAAAATTGTGACGTAATAATATTATTATTTACTGACTCTTAAAAGTATAACTGACAACACTGAAATGCAGTGTCCAATGTTCATAAATAAAAGCTTAAAGATAATATGCGTCACATAGAAAGTTGTATGTAATAATTGCAACACAATAATAACTTCTCGGTAGCGCCCGAGTTTGGGCGGCGACGCGTCGCGCGGCCGGTAGCTACGCTTCGACAACTCCGCCTCTGTTTTGTGCATACAAGTAAATTTTAAGGTGGATTTACACCAAAAGAACATAGAGCAAGAACAGCACAAGAACATTCTTTCGTATTCGTTTAGTGTAAACTATAATTCGTTACAACATACTTTAGATCGTTTACACCAATCGAATCAACAAGAACATCAAGAATAAGAATTTTTGCTCTATAGATGAGAATCACATAGCTCCGTTTAGACCAAACGAGCGAATGCTCATTGCTCATTCGTCAACGATAAGTAGTTAATTTATTTTTATAGTCATCAAAGGTTGGATCCCATAAACATCTTTTGTTATGGTATAATTCTATCATTTGTAAACATTTTTCATTACTCTAATCCATATTTACGAAATAACCTTTGATAAACTACCTAAAACCAGCCGCCAAAAAGTAAAAATATCAAGAACACTAGAATCCCTTTGAAGAGACCGCCTCGAAGAGCGAGCACGTCCGAACACGAAAGAACGCTCTAGGCAATTGCTCGAGCGCTCTTGCGTCGTTTACACCAAACGAGCGAGCATTCTTAGAGCATTCTACCTATTTACCGCCGAACACGTGGCGAACACACTAGAACAACAAAAGAATGCTCGTTGTTAGTTTACATCAAAAGAGCTTTACTAGAATGAGCATTCGCTCGTTTGGTCTAAATGGAGCTCTAGCCTACTAGATTTCTTAAGAGGGAACGCGGGTACAGTAGAATTTAAACGAAGAAACTATTGCCATCACGCTTCACCCTGCGCCGGCACGTGTATTGTGACAGATACAGTAAATCGAGGTAACGTATTCCTCTGATTCCTCCTTCAAAATAGAGCCTATCTAATTATTATTTTTTTAATATCTTCAGCAAGAATGAGTCTATGCCTCTACGTTTTTATTTTATCGTAAACATCTTACAAATTTATTTTATGGTCGGTTGATTGGCGGGGTACGCGGCATTCGTTTTTGGCGATTTTCTAATGGTCATATTTTTTTATATATTAGTAAATAAAAAAAAAATCGAACGTAGAGGCATAGCTTTCACAGATCCCAATATTGCATTAAAAATCATTTGTCTAGAGTCTAGACCCGCTATCCCCAACCCGCGGCCCGCTGGGACTCTATTTGTGGCCCGCGTTATGTTTAACAATTTTGAAATTCACGACCACCGGCAAAATAACGTAAAGTCTACGCGATAGTCGTTAATTTTTTTCCATTTTTAAATCGTTAAGTTTGAAGAATGTTATTTTTTTACCCTAAAAAAAATTTTGTTGCGGCCCGCGACACCGAGACTAAAACATGTTTGTGGCCCGCATGAAAAAAAGGTTGGGGACCACTGGTCTAGACGCATTGTCCAGGGAGTAAAATGGTTAATACGTTTGTATGGAAAAACAGTGTTAGCGTATGCTCTTAAACATACAAAAATGTGGGCGTTTTCTTTTTGCGTGCGAATTTTGCCACTGCTAGATGGCACCTCCATGTCATACCACATCGATGATACAACAAAAAAGCATTCTGAAATGAGCAGTGTGTTACCTGCGATACGGTGCAAAATAGCTTGCACCAAGCCCTGCTCCTCATCGCTTAAGTCCTCTAAGGTGTGCGTGAAAAATTAAATTTCGCTATTGTGATATTACATGGGTGATAAGTTGATAACTGATAAGTGGTAGCTATATAATAACATAGTACAATTTTTGAAAGACGATTAATGACCATAATATGCAGTGTTTGTAAACTAAAAGGCAAAAATTGTATTTCTCTCTGATGTGAATGTGAAGCAACAGGTTGTATGTTGCTTAGTTGTACTAGTATACTAGTGTACTAGTATAGACTGACGTAATATTATTATACTTCAGTTTCTACTAGAAAATTTACGATTGTGATTATCGTGCATAAATGTATCTCATAGATGATTTTGAGGAGGTAATTTTCAAGTTCAATCCTTATCAATTGCATATACAGACTATAAAATACCTCCATTTGTTGCAAAACATTAAAATAATGTAAGTCGTAGCATACAATATCTTACCTCCAGCCACTCTCGGGTTCGCCTTCTTCCGCGGCCGCTCTCTACTGAACGCGGAACCGCTCTGTAGAGCTTCCATCAAACTGAAAACAAATAAACACGTAAGTCAAAACTATCAAAGATGTATTAATCGGTGATATAATTATAGTCATCATAACATTTATACACAATTAGGCTTAGGCCAAACCTACGCGACCACGCGACTGCGAAGCGGGAGCGTCAATACAAAACACACATTTGACAACTTGTCAAATGCGTGTTTTGTATTGACGCTTCCGCTTCGCAGTCGCGTGGTCGCGTAGGTTTGTTCAAAACTTTATTGTACGCGCACAAACAATGGAAATCTCCATACAGGAAAAAACATCTCTTTACTTCTACTTAGCTCTTCTATTTAGCGCTCGCTGCGCGCGAATAATTTGAAAAGTTGCCGCAACATAAAACTTACATTAATGTCATGCCGTAAGTTGGCGTCAACTTACGGTCAGTGCTATATGCAAATACTTCAATTTTAGGGCTCCCACACATAACTGCGAATTCGCATTGCATCGCAGTGTCATTCTTATTATGAGTTTTGCCGCAGATATTTGCGATGCGATGCGAATTCGCAATGGGCATTGTCCAAAAAAAATCACATGTACTTTTTATATTTATTTTCGTTGAAATAAGGTATTTTAAGAATATAAATTAAATATTTTTTTAATTCATTGGCTAGTTTTTTTAAATAATTTTTTAAAGTTTTCGGATCTATGACGTCATCATCGGCGGTCGGCAGCATTAAATACATAAAAATTAAAAAAAGAGCATTGTCAAGTATCAACAAGGTGTTAAGGCGAAGACAGCTAGCTGTCAGCTGCCAATTCGACATCTTTGTGCAGTTTTCTAGACGTATGTATTTCAATGATTGGCACAAAAATAAATATATGTGATTTTTGATTATATTTGGAAAATCTTGTCTAATTTAAATAATAAAATAACGTACTCCTACTGGATGAAAAAAAATACCTAAGTCACATCTTTCAGGAACTTTAAACAGTCCTAACTAAAGTATTAATACAATCTCTGCTTTAAAAATTTGTTTATTTGATACCTTTTACAAAAATCCAAAGATTGCCAGATTTAATTTTCGGTTCTGACATCTAGATTTCCCATAATATTTATTTTTTCCTCTAAAAAACGAAAAATGTATCCACGCTACCGAGTGAACATTTCACATCTCTGTCTCTCTGGCATGAAAATCGACAGTGGTGCGAGAGTGATGCGAGATCAAGGTCATTGGCAGTTGTCAGCGTCTTAAATGAATGCAAGTTCTCTTATTTATGTGAAAACTGATTCGAGAAGCATACCAAAAGTTCAAAACGTAATGTGACGTCATTGAAGGTCAAACTAAGGTTAAACATATTTGTTTAAAAATATAAGTAACTAATGGATATTTTTTGAATTTATATACAGAATAACGATCACTGACCTTATTTCTCGAAATGTTTTTGTAATGGGCACAATAAAAAAAAAATGGACAATCCCCATTATGTGTGGGAACCCTAAACTTAAATTTAATTAAGAGTCTCACAGACAGACAATATAATATATGGGATTTAGGTCAAAATTTTCATTTAATTATAATTAGGTAATTGATATTCGTCTCTGAGTGCGGCAGTTAGTGTGAATACTAAATAGTACCTGTCCATAACGCCTTCCTGCGCGTGGTCCATGTCGACGAACTGCTTGTACCGGTGCTGCCGGTCGCGGCGCTCGCGCTCGGCGGCGGCGCGCGCGTCCCGGGCCCGCCGCGCGCGCTCCTCCGTCTCGCGGGCCACCACGTTCTCTTGGTACGCGCTCTGGTAAGAATTATATTACTTAATTTAGACTTTAATATTACAACAAAGGTAGTTTAGTATCCGACGAATTCGTTACATTGTCATTTTTCGCCACGAACTATAAACGCAGCGAGAAACATCATAGAAGGATGACATCACAGCAAACCTGTCAACACTCGGCCGCTTTCGTCTTTTCTAAGCGGTAAATTTTATTGCGCAATATCACGTATTGTGCAATATTATTGATCGTCTAGGGTTAATATTGAACGCGCCCGCCTTTCAATCTTATTAGCAAACAAACTGTCCAATAAAATTGAAGCCTGATATTGCGCAATAAAATTGTTCGTCTTTGGGCCCACTAATTTTATTAAATCCTTAAACTGTTTATGATGCTAATGACTGGAAATAAGTAGCTAGGTAGTAGTAGGTGATATTAATATTAAATAGAAAAACAACATAACGAACTCACAAAGTACTTTATAGAAATTACTCTTACTTTATCATCAACCAGTAACTCCAACAATACATACCGCGAAGGAGTCCTTGAAAGTCTTGATATCCGAGAAGAACTCCTCGAGCGTGTACTTGTGCGGGTCGAACACGTAGTACTCGGCCAGCTCGCCGTACAGCAGCTCCATCTTCTTGAACATCGAGTGCAGCAGGTCGCACTGTTCCCGCGCTTCTTTCGCGAAATTCTATGTATTTTTGTTAAGGAAGTCGAAAAATAAACTCTTATGGGTGGTGTTATGAAGGTATAGAATATAATGTTTTAGAAACAAGAGAATAAACACTAAGTAGCTATACAAATCGGACAGTTTTGACCGCAAAAAATGAAAGTTGGATGTCAATTCAACGCTCTTTTTGTACTCATAACTTGATATAACATACGCGCCTTGGCAGATTTAGACATACTCAGGAGGCCTACCATGAAACCGTTTTGAGACTCAAATAATCGGAAGAAAATATCGCGTCCTACTCGAACAACGTCATTTCACGTTTATAAGAATAGGACGCGGCATTCCGATTCGTTCGTTCGGTTGAGTCTCAAAACGGTTTCGTGGTAAGGCCCCTGGCTTGACGTCTTTACCGCTCAAAGAATACAAAGCCAGATTTTCGAGTGTACGGGCCGAACCTTTGCCTAAACGGCACGTCAGGGATTTTTCTTAAGACGCTGAAGTTATCATTGCATTTGTCTTAGTAACACTAAACAGTAGAATTTTGTAGCTTCTTTTATGTATAGTAAAGGATACACTCATGGTCTCTGTGAAGAGGTCGTCGGGGCTCTGCTGCACGCGCGAGTTGTTGAGGTCGGTCTCCAGCGCACGGATGTCGTTGTCCATCTTCTTCAGCGCCTTCTGGAGATTCTCCATGGACACGCGCGCCGCCCTGATATAACAATACCATATCAGTATTTTTATTTAGTACGATTGCAGGTAGAAATTTGTTTAATCGGTCGCTACTTGTCTTTCACACTTGCGCACGAATGTATTGCTATCTCTTTTACGTACTTGTCAATTGTTAGTAAATGTAATGCAGGCACTTCGCCAAACAATCACCATGTGTAGACGGTATGTTTGATAAGTATGGGCCTTAGTCTATTTGACAAATATGACCAATACCAAATACACGTATCCGTACCTTTGTCGGTTTTTGACGCACATCAAAAGATTTAAATAGGCAAGTACAGCCACAGACTAATAGGAGATACTACGGATGGTACAGATCGACAAGGCTTTAAATGAACGTGGCGAAAAAAGGAACTAACGCTGCCATCGTACAAAAACGTCATTTTTGACAGTTCTCCTTTACGAGCAGCGCCACCTCACACGTTCATTTAAAACCTTGTCGCACTGTAAACAAAATCAAGCAAAAGTTTGGTATTTGACGTCCATGTGTGGAAGGTCGTAATTGCCTTCATTTGCTTGTTTGTGTATACGTCAATAATTTTGCCAAATGCAACAAATAGCCAATAGCAAATACAAATAGCCATATGAAGTGCCTCCATAACATCGATTTTATGACGCCACAACTTTGTATACTCAGTCTGGGTTTGCGCCCGTCACGTTCGGACGCGCTCCGTGTTACGATCTCTGTAACGCCAACATTCGTTTCGTATTTACGAGTTTTTTTTGTTTCCGAGTTTAAATATTCTGGATTATGATTATTTCGGTTATAATTATTTATAATTATCAAATCAAAAGTGTACTTAAGTGAATAGTTTTGTTTCATAACAAACTTTCGTATTATTACTTTTTTCGATCTACCCGCATTGTGTTGTAATTATTATGAGTGAACCTGAGGAAGAAGGAGCGATGGAGCCTGCACCCAATGAGATGTCTGCGGAGGCTGTTAACATAATCGTACTGGAATCTGGAGAATATGAAGGAGAGGTAGACTTAGAGTGGGATGATGCAGGTATGTCCGTAGGTCATAATAATCTTGACGACATTGAAAGTGAAGCGATGTTGCAGTCAGGCAACAAAAGGCGACTAGCAGGCAGTTCTCCAGAACCGCTAGCTGATGATGGCTTTACACTGGTCACGAGATATAAGCGCAGGAACCTGCAGAGAACCCCTCCATCTGCATCACCTAATCCGCCAGTTAATTTACGTAATAATTTTGGAGTTTTTATAACCGCCAAGACCGATTCCCTACCGAAGCAGTTAGCGTTTGCAAAACTATTGGCTAAATATAATATTCAGGGCATAGAGACCATCAAATATAAAAGTCCTTTCAAAATTTTCATTAAATTTAAAACCGAGCTAGACACAAACAATTTTCTAAATAATAAAATTACGCAGGATCATGAGTGGGTTTGTAGAAATATTAACGAGTTGCATTACTGTTATGGCGTGGTCCGGGATATTGACATTGATATAGAAGATAAGGAATTGAAAGAGATTTTCGAATGTGACACAAAGATTTTATCCATTAAGAGGTTGTTACGGAAAGATTCGGATGGTAAGTGGATAAAGTCTGAAACCGTTCGAGTAGGGTTCGAAGGTTCAAATCTTCCAGAATTTATAAAAGCTTACGGGTGTCGAATGGCCGTAGATTCTTACATGTATCCTGTGACTCAATGCTCTAAATGTTGGCGATACGGTCACGTCAATCAGATTTGTCCTTCTAAGACCCCAATTTGTCCTAAGTGTAGCGGGAAACATGAAAACTGCGAAACGAAAAGTTATAGATGTGTTAACTGCAAAGGGAATCACTTATCTTTTATGAAATCTGTATGCCCTGTATTTGTGAAAGAAAGAAATATTCGGATTTATATGGGAAATCATATGTGCTCTTATAGGTTTGCATTAAATAAAATGAAGGAAAAGACACTGGAAAATACTTCGAGCAGATTGGAACCCGAGATGCCTTTTGTTAAACCTATTCTTTCCCACGTCAGGACCGACGGTGCTTCGGTCCCAACTTACAGAGATGTTACTGTTGGTAATTATGAAGCCATTGAAACTTTACAAGAAAGTGATGATGACAATATGGAATTAGATGAATGTGTTTCTTCGGTGCCAAATCAAGAGTCATCTACGACATCTGAATTCAAGAAAAAGAACAAAAATAAATTGAAGAAAAAAAGTCTAGAAATCAGACGCGATGAAGAGGACGTTTTTCCTAATTTGGTGATAACTAGCGCTGAAATCCATGCTGAAAATAAGCAAGATGAAAAGTCTAGCTCTAGTACTAATCGTATAGAAAGGAAGCGTTTACTAGAAAGGATTTTAGATAAAATAAGAGAGGTTTTTGTAGTAGAAGGAAGTTTAAAAGATAAGTTTAAAATGTTGTTTGAATTTTTCTGGTCCGAAGTGGTAGATCTCTTACAAGAATACTTGAATTTTGAGACGGTGCTTAAGTTTGTGGGAAGAAGCAATAATGGCCAGTAATATCAATTCTTTACACAGCAGTATCAACATTTTTCAATGGAATGCTAATAGTTTAAAATATAAAGCCAGTAGTTTCGAACTTTTGATGTCACAAGACAAAATACATATGGCCTTTGTTAGTGAAACGTGGCTTTCATCTAGTGTCAGCTTGAAATTTTCTGGTTATAATATTGTGAGAGCAGACAGGGAAGATTCATATGGCGGTTTGTGTGCCATAATACATAAATCTATAAAATTCTCTGAACGAGCTACGAATATTCCTAACTCTGATATCCAGGTTATCAATATTGACATTTTTAACGTACCTACATTAAAGCACGTGATTGCTGTGTATTGTCCGCCTTCAATTTCTACATGTCAACAGGATTGGGATGCTATTTTCAATATATTCAAAACAGGCTGTCTTATAATCGGCGATTTCAATGCGCATCACACTCTGTGGTCCTGCAAGTCTGATAGAAGAGGTGAAGCTGTTTATAAAGCTATGTTCGAAAATGATTTTATATGTCTTAATGACGGTGCGCCTACTAGAGTGAAGTGGGTTAACGGTAACCTTAAAAAAACCTCGCCTGATATATCATTTGCAGCCACAGACATTGCTGTCAATATGGGTTGGCAAGTTACAAATGAATCCTTAGGCAGTGATCATCTAGTGCTAAAGTTAAGTTGTGGTTTTTATAGAACAAATAGACACATTAAAAAAAGAAATTATAAAGCAGCTAATTGGGAAGAATACACTAAAGAAGCTACAACAATGTTTAATCATGAAGAAGTGAATGATGTCCAAAAGAGTTATGATAGTTTTACAAATCAAATTAAATATTTAGCTGATAAGCACATCCCTTGGATCAAAATTTGTCAAGACCCCATATCGAACTTCAAACCCAAACATTACTGGAATAAGGAGCTTTCAAAGGCCGTTGCTGAAAGGCGTCTTGCATTGGCGCAGTTACGGCGCAACCCTACACCTTCTAATTTGCTTCTATGGAAAAACAAAGTATCCCAAGCCAAAATACTTATAAGAAAAGAAAAATCTAAGTCATGGAGAGAATTTTGTTCCAGTATCAACCACGAAACATCAGCACCCGTTATGTGGAGAAAGATGCGATGGATCAAAGGCAACACTGGACGCAGAGATACTGTAGATCCTCTTAATGCTGAAAAGCTACTGCATTCCTTGACTCCTGATTATGTTGCTGAGAAGGAGCCAAATTTGCCAGAAAGACAACCTTCCATTATAGAATCACCCATCACTCTCGCGGAGCTTCGTAATTGTTTAAAAAAGAAAGATACCTCTCCAGGAATGGATAATATATCATATACTATGATCTATTATCTTCCAAATAATGCTAAGTGTATGCTTTTAAAAAATTTCAATTTAATAATGTTGTCAAGTAATGTACCTGATCAGTGGAGAGACATACAAATAGTCCCTATTCTTAAATCGGGAAGGGATCCCACTCTTGCCTCCTCATTACGTCCTATCTCATTAATGTCTTGTCCGTGTAAGATATTCCATTTGATTTTATTAAGAAGATTGGAGTGGTTTATTGAAAGCCAGGGCCTCCTTCCCGGCGCGTCGACTGGTTTTAGACGTGGACAATCTTGTGTTGATAACCTAGTTTTACTTACATCTCATATACAATTAGGTTTTGCCAGAAGAGAGCCAACAATCGCTTGCTTCATAGACATTGAGAATGCCTACAACAATGTAAATATAACTGCATTAATTCATATCTTGCAGGAAATTGGAATCGGTAATTTTATTTGTAAATATTTGTTTAATTTTTTGTCTAATCGTCGTTGTACAATTGTTTTAGATGATCTTAGTAAAGTAGTAGCATTATTAATCAGATGTACAAACCAGGGACTAGCTCAAGGGGACCCCCTCTCTCCTTGTTTATTTAATATTGCAACCAGATGTATTTCTAGAATTATTGTAAATAACAATGTTTGTAACTCCCAATACGCTGATGATTTCGTGTTATACAAAACAGTTGTAAATGGTAATACTGTAGAAGCAGTTAACTCTCTTAGGTTAGCTATAAAGGCCGTGATTAATTATTTGAATAGTATTGGTCTACAATTATCTGTATCTAAATCTAATATTTGTGTATTTAATAGAACTAGAAGACGTTTTAATATTGATATTGAGATTAACGGCTCATCTCTTAACGTGGTGGATAAAGTAAAATACTTAGGTTTGTGGTTGGACTCGTCCTTAAGATGGAGTCTTCATGTAAATGATTTGTGTGCTAAAAACTATAAATGTTTGAACGTCTTAAAAGTTCTATCGGGTAGGTCGTGGGGAGTTCACCCTCAATATATTCGCCGTCTTTATATTTCTCTTGTAAGGAGCCGACTGGACTATGCTAGTTTTATATATGGTAGTTGTGCTAAAACACATCTCAAAAAGCTCGATATTCTACAAAACAGAGCGTTGAGAATATGTGGATCTTTTATACGTAGCACTCCGGTGTTTGTTATGCAGAGTGAACTTTCCATTCCTCCCTTGTATATACGTAGGTACGTGTTGGCGAGTAGATTCTTTCTTAAATTTAAGTCTAGACTAGGCAATGATTTGTTATATTCTTTAGATCAGTTAAATTTAGTACGCAACTATTTTAGCAATACTAATTTTCCAATTCTAGCACAAATTAACTCTGAATGGAGTAATATTAATGTATATGAAAGTGAAAAGTTAGAGGCGTATTCTTTAAACACATGGGTGTCTTCAATAGATGTCGAAGAACTCATTGTCGATAAAGTTGGCGATATGGCTCCAAAACGGAGCTTTTCTGATTGTGAACTTAAAAATTATTTTTTGCAATTTATATCTGATAATTATTCCGATTGTTATAAATTATATACGGATGGCTCTAAATGTACTCAAGGTGTTGGAGCTGCCTTCTTCGATCCCCAATTAAACGTTTCACAGAAGTTTAAATTACATAGAGATAATAATATAATGACTGCTGAACTTCTAGCTATTAAAGAATCACTAACATATGTTAATAACTTGGATAACAATAAGAGTATAGTAATTTTATCAGACTCGAGAAGTGCTCTCCAACACCTTCGTCGGTGTGCCACGAAGCAACGTGGCTCTCCGATAGCCTTCGAAGCTTTGGATTTACTCCGGCATATTTCTGGAAAAGTTTTAATTAAACTACAATGGGTTCCAGCCCATGTCGGTTTAACTGGAAACGAAACTGTGGATGCGCTTGCTAAGAGTGCAGTTATGGATGGTCCCGTGGTCTGTTCTAAACCTTTTGTAAATGAGCTTCGTCATCACATTAAGGAGAAGGCGCTCGAGAAATGGGAATACCATTTTGGCGAGGAATTACAAAGAGGTGTTGGAGTTTGGTACGGAACCATCCAGAATAAACCAGTATGGGAGCCTTGGTTTATTTCGTGTAATTTATCGAGAAAGTTGTTGGTGTCAGCCTTTAGATTACGATCTGGGCACATTCCAGCAAACAAATTTTTCCACTTGGTTGGAATTAAGCCTTCGCCCAATTGCGATGTGTGCGATAAGCCCGAAGACCTGTATCATGTTTTTCTGGAGTGTGCTCGGACTGCAGAGCTAAGATCAAGGCTCCTAGGAGACTCTGGTTGCCTGCACAATGGACGGATCAATAGTGCACTTTCGGAGCCGTTGTCCCCAGAGGCAATAAAATTGTATAGTTATTTGGATCTGTCCCTTATGTAGGGGACACTGTGTTCACCTATGAGGCTGACATTAGCACTGAGTGTTAAAAGCCTCTGTAAAATAAAAAGATTAAAAAAAAAAAAAAACTTTGTATACTATAGTCCGGACGTGGAGCAAGTAGAATTTGATCCATTGCAACTTGTCTCTTTCGTTCGCGAAAAAAAAATCGCGCCTGTGCCTCCTAGTACCCTCACATTAATTATGTTTGGAAACTAGATAACAATGTTTCGTTCTTGATTAAACAAGTGACGCCGTGCGCGAATATAAGAGCGTTGGGTCGAGACTCGAGACCCTTCAATTGGGAATTGGACTACCAAAGATTATAATTGAAGACTTGAGTGAAGAACCAGGTAAGTAACAGTTAAAAATAGCCGCTTTAACTGAGGCTTTAGGGCCGGACAAACGTTTTGAAATAAAAAAAAACTGTGGATGTTATGTGTAGCCATATACATTAGCCAGATGATGAAATAGAGTAAGAATTGTTTAAATTATAAGGGAAAAAATGAATAATAATTGTCCTTATGTTATAAAATGTTAGTAATGTGGTTCTTCCACTTACGTCTTCAATTATTATTTGCCAGCAGTGATGATGATCGTACCTGTCGAGGTGGGGCATCTCGTCGGCGAAGGCGAGCACGTCGGGGAACTTGGTCTCGATGGTGTTGACGAGGTAGTGCAGCAGCGTCTGCTTGTTCTCCAGGTCCTTCGTCGCCGTCAACTGTACACACGATATACAAACTAATATTATAAATGCGAAAGTGTCTGTCTGTCTGTTATGTCTTCACGCCCAAACCACTGAACCGACTTTGCTGAAATTTGGTATAGAGATTCTTTGAGTCCCGGGAAAGGACATAGGATACTTTTTACCCCAGAAAAATGTACGGTTACGAGTTATGAATTGCGAGCGTCATCTAGTACATTACACATTGGAATAAAGTAAATGGCTATTGCTCTTTTATACTCTACACCCAAATCCAAAATTAAACTTCATCAGATGACATCAAAATACACTCTACGATATAACGCTGCACCTTATGACAAATCGCCAAGTAGAGCGGTACAGTAAAATATCATGATATCAGTTATACTATTAATTCAATTATTATAAGTTATACTTAACGCAAAAATGAGAGGTTTTGTTTGCAGAATTTTTACAAACATACGTTAAAATGACGTTTTCTAAGAAATAATAAAATAGATAAACCTAGAAATTGTTACCTTAGTCAAGAAGCTAATTTCGAAACCGTAAGCGCCGGCATTGTTGGAGCCCGTGTTCATGTAATTTCCCAGTAGTAGCAGCAGTTCTAGTATCTTGGCGAACTTGCCGCTCGACTTCACTTCTTCACACGCCGCCGTCCCCGATACTATGTCCTAGAAACATTCATATTTTACCATAACTAAAGCTCGCGAAACACGTAAGTCTGTTAATCAATCACTACTTGTTTCTTTTACTCGCGTCATAATGCCCGCGCATGCAATCCCCAAGCAATAATTCGTGCGTAAAAGAGTCAAGTAAGAGTGACGTTATAGACGTGCTACATTGCTATGATTTATTTCCTGACTGCCAAAAAGAGGTAATATTTACTGCATTTAATATATTTACGTGTCATCATCACGTTTTATACGTCATCAAGTGTACTACATGTTTTTTTCTATATGGGAAAAAAACCTCTCAATAGGAACTCTTTAGAATTCGTTGTATGAAATGATGTAAATTCTAGCACATTGGTCCGCACCGTACGCGCCACATTTTGTGTACTATGCGGTGCGTTCAACGCGTACGGCACGTACGGTGCTGACAAAATATTATGTGCGATAAGCTTCCCCAAACCCGATGTCAACGGATTCATTGCAACAGTATTCTCATACTAACCGGTTTGACCTCCGATATGATCTCAGCATAGTGTTCTCTGAAGGCGAGACTGCGCAGGCGCGGCACTAGCCGCTTGATGTCCGCCACCGTCGCCGCGAACTGCTCCGCTTCAGTCAGGTCACCGCTCGAACACTTCAGCTCTGATAGCTTCTTCAGCTGATCCGCTGGTGGCAGGTACTAGATAAAAAGGAGAACGTTTATTTCGTGCCTAGATATCACAGCGCTAACCAAACAATAAAAACATATAATGTACAATATTATATTTTTTTAGCGTAATGGACGCCCGTGTTTGGACTTTAAAAACTATACACCCGTACGTTTACGGGAAATTAATAAATTTTGAACACTTATTACTTCACAATCTGATGGTTTATAAGCTGAATGTTACCTATTTTAATAGTAGAGAAGTTATCTCTCTCATATATGTTAATTTATGTTTGATCTTGCACACTTCATTGCAATTATGTGCTCATTCATTGGTCCTTAGCTCTTACAATCCCTATACAAGTTCCTGTATAACTTTTAAGCATCTCTTCATAATACACTAACCTGTATAAGTAAATCCAAAACATTAGCAGTAAGTACGGTAGTGTCACACCGTAATATACAGGTGCGTATGTGTTCGTATGACATGTGCTTCAATGAACCGCCCAGTAAAATAGACAAATTCTGTGCCGCTTTGCTGTCCAACACCTTTAGATCCTTCACTTTCTTCATTGTATGAACTCTACAAACAATAAATTATGTTAGAATTTTATACAGCAAGAATACAATTGTATCTTAAATTTTAACATAATTACGAACGGTTTGTTTAACGCAAATAGTCTTAAGATATACAGGGTGTATCAAAACTAAGTGATAATACTTTAGGGGATGTATGGGCCTCCTATATAGAGTAAACTGTGAAAGTAGCAGCGCTGAAAGAATAACTTTTTTACTTCTGTATGGGAAAATTCATCACGCTGGGGCGTTTGCCCATACAAATAAAAAAAAATTTTGCTCCTTTGCAGCGCTGCAACTTTCCCATTAACTCAATACAAGGGACACATACACACACAACACACAAGTATTATCAAATAGTTTTGTTATACGTTGTATATAACGTGTGTCATGTCACCTAGTTTATGTTGACTTACTTGTCTACTGCGTCTTCATTTCTCTTAGCGACCGGCTTGCTAGAGAACCTCTGCGCCAACCCAGTCAGAATATCCGGCGAAGCCATCTTCTCTTCTTGAACCTAATAATAGAAAAAGTTATAAAACTTCAAAACAAACTGGTTTATGTGAGGCTAACTAGTGTCTACTGAAAAAACTACACAAACTACAAGAAAACTAGAGTACGAAAATCATTAAAATAATATTTTTTATGACTTGAGTGGTACATTTTTAGGCTGGTATAAATAGTCAGTACTTAAGATGCGACCCGGTCTCAAGACGCGGTTCGGCTCTGTGATTGGTCCAAATTTTGACAGCCAACCAATTAGAGAGCCTGAACCGTGTCTTGAGACCGAGATGCATCTTGAGTACTGACTATTTATACCAGCCTTAGAGTAGTATTTCAGTAAACGTAGTATAGTTTAACTGAAGAATAGATCCTACCTTAACCCAGAAAGCTTTCGCGGACATTTTCTGTGGCACAATCGTTTTCCAGTTTGCCCTCTTTAGTGGTCCCTCTACCTCCCACTTCTTCTTAGGCTTGAGCCCGTAAGGCAGGATGTCCGGTTGAGGCTATAAAAAAAGTAAAATTGTTACTTTTTTATTTACAATAAAAAAATTGTGTTGTATATGTTTTAGCCTATTACAGCAAGCTTCTTGTCTCACAGTGCTATATTATGTGGTATTCATATTTCATCTCAAACTGCTTGACCGATTCTTTCTTCTTTGAAATTATTTAGGTGTATTCAATGTAGGTATGAGAAAAGGCAAAAAGCAGTTAACACCACCTAATGACAATGATAGCTTTGGGATCTTGCCTTAATTATAATAACACAATATAATCTAATATCTAAAATTCTCGTGTTAGAGGAGTTCAATTACGCACACCGGCGTAATTGAACTCCTCTGAAACGGCTCGACCGATTTTCGTGAATCTTAGCGAGCATATCGGCTAGGGTTGAGAATCGGACAACATCTCCTTTTTATATTGATAAGTGCATATTTTGTTGAATAAATATTAGTAAATAATTACAACTCGAGACTGACATACTTATTTAGTCACTTCAATAAAATAATATGGGCGAAATACGGCAAAACAATGTTTGCCGGGACAGCTAGTATAAAATAATAAACAATAATAATTAATTCAAAAACAAACTTACCATCCTGGGCGCCATCATACCGCCTGGCGGGGGCGGTGGGCGTGGCCCCATGCCCATCATGGGCGGCGGCGGAGGCGGGCCCATACCCGGCATGGGCGGGGGCGGCGGCGCGCGCGGTCCGCCCGGCATCGGCGGCGGCGGCGGGGGAGGGGGGCCACCACCACCTGACGTTAAACACAATGTTACTATTTCCATATATCACATAAATACTATAATAGGGACCCTAGACGATCATGCAGCATGACATGCGTCACGTGTTGTCATGCACGCATGATCGTTTATTGTATTGATTGATGCGAATAACATGTAAACTACGTGCTGTACATTGATTGACAAGTTGTTTAAGTTTTCGTCCTGGAATATGTACATGACATGCACGCATAATCGTTTCGCGATCGGCATGTCATGCTTCAATTAATTAATACTGTCATGTGAATGCATGTCATGCTGAATTACCGTCTAGGGAGCGCTTAAGAGAAGTTGATTCATCATTCACAGGCGGATGGCATACCTACGTAATTTAGTCGGATAAAATCAAGTCAACGTTAATCACAATTTATCTGCTGGGCGCGACATAATTTAGCAAATTTACATAAGTTCACCAACTGCCTATGAACCAATTTCTCAGATGGTATTATTA
Organism: Polyommatus iphigenia; assembly: GCA_963422495.1. Taxonomy (NCBI): domain Eukaryota; kingdom Metazoa; phylum Arthropoda; class Insecta; order Lepidoptera; family Lycaenidae; genus Polyommatus; species Polyommatus iphigenia. The sequence goes on from OY730184.1 coordinate 8,962,543, forward strand.
TACCTTTCTGCACGCTAAGATCGCGATCGGAAAGGCGTCTCTAAATGTACGTAAGTTCCACCAAGGAAATTCATTCCTAGGCAGTTGATGGACCTACGTCATGTGGTCGGCTTATGTCAATTAAATGTTAGCAGATATGATCGGTCGGATCACGGATGGGTTTTAATTACTTGGGTCCGCCATCTACCTAGGAATCAACTTCTCTGATAGTACTTACGGAAGACACAGACATTATCTTGAAAATCGGACTTGTTTTATAATACCGCACCATACGTGATACGACTAGTGCGCGAGTAACTTATTAATATAATAACAGCCAAGTCCACACGTACGCCACATAGACACGCCTTTGCGGACGCAGTGTTTGTCAAAAATAATCTAAATCTTAAAAATATACTCTTATGGTCTACTAACATGCCATAGTGTGTTCTATTACTACATTCTCTAATAAAAATTATTGAAGCTAAGCTGAGTAGAAACTTAAAGAAGCATATTATATTGTAAGGCAAAAGAAGTACCTTTATTTTTTACGTGGCTACAGGATATAAATACAAACCTGGCATTGGCGGAGGCGGTGGGGGAGGCGGAGCTCCGCCTAAAAACAGACACCAGAAAGAGATAGTTTAGTGCAGCATGCACACATGCGAGTGGGACAGCAATATGGGTTATAATTGTATTTATTACTATAACATGCACGTTGATAAATAAATTGTATTTATTACTATACGAGGGCTGCTATTTATGTATCCGGAATTAAAAAAAGAAACAAACATATATCATTTAATATGGTTTTATTGCTTTTCAAAATATTCGCCGCGATGATCGACACACTTTTGCATACGCTGGAACCAAGTTTCATAGCACTTTTTCCATTCTGATTGAGGTATCTCCAAAACGTGCATTTTGAACGCATCAACAGCCTCTTCGCGGCTCGAAAAACGTTGACCACGTAATTTGTTCTTTGCGTATGGAAATAAAAAGAAATCGTTAGGTGCCAAATCAGGGCTGTACGGCGGATGACCAGTCAATTCGATCTTTTGACCCTCCAAAAACTGAGTTGTTTCAGCTGAGGTGTGACAGCTAGCATTGTCGTGATGTAATATGATTCTGCGTTGTCGGTTGTCCTTTCTTATTTCTTCAAAGACTTCTGGTAAACAAATGGTCGTATACCATTCAGAATTAACCGTTTTACGATTCTCTAATGGCACTGTAGCCACATGTCCATTAATTCCAAAAAAACAGGCGACCATTTGCTTCAAAGTACTTTTTGCACGAGTAACTTTTGTTGGTTTCGGCTCATCTTGGAACACCCACACCGTTGACTGTTGTTTAGTTTCGGGGTCATATGCATAGATCCAAGATTCATCACCTGTGTAGATATTATAAACGGCTTTTGACGTACCACGGTTGTATTTTTTTATCATTTTTTTGCACCAATCGACACGAGCCCGTTTTTGATCGATTGTCAAGTTGTGCGGAATCCAACGCGAACATATTTTTTTTACAGCCAAATGTTCGTGTAATATCTTATGTATGCTCGTCATACTTATGCCTAAGGACGCCTCTATCTCGCGATATGTAACACGACGATCACGCATTATTAGTTCCCGCACAGCATCTATATTTTGTGGGACAACAGCTGTTTTTGGGCGACCTTCTTTATTTTCATCCGTGAGCATAGACCGCCCACGATTAAACTCACTGTACCAGTGATAAACAGTGGTTTTTGATGGTGCTTCATCTCCAAAAGTTACGGTGAGTTGAATAAAGCACTGTTGTTGATTTAGCCCACGCCGAAAATCGTAGTAAATCATTGCACGAAAATGTTCACGCGTTAAATCCATGGCAAATGAAGACACGCAATTTTCAAAATGACGCCACAATGGAAAAATAATTGACAGTCACATGAAACAAAATGTATTCTTCAACCAAAGAGTTCTATTTTCAAATGTTGTAATTACTTTTTAAATATTGTTCTTGTAAGTGGCCAGTTCCGGATACATAAATAGCAGCCCTCGTAATATAACGTTAAAAATGTCCGGTTTCAGAGGTTTTTAACAGAAGTTTATCTATTTACTAGCTCTTTTAATTGACTAACGCTACAACATTGATTACTCCCACACCGGTTTCGGTGACGGTGGCCAGTTTCATTGAAAACCAGGTCAGTTACGCAGGAGTAATTTTATAGTGCTCAAGTATGTGCGCAGTACACAAGAGCACTCTCTTCCTTTTTTAGGGTTCCGTAACCAAAGGGTAAAAACGGGACCCAATTACTAAGACTTCGATGTCTGTCTGTCAGCAGGCTGTAACTCGAGAATGGTAATAACTAGAGAATTGAAATTTTCACAGATTGTGTATATCTGTTGCCGCTATAAAAACAAAATAAAATTAATATTTAAGGGGGGCTCCCATACAACAAACGTGATTTTTTTGGCCTTTTTTGCTCTATATCACTAATGGCAACAGGTAAGTACTTCACTTTTTCACAAAATCGTTAGTTATATATGTGTACTTTAATATTTAATAATAATATTAAAATAAAATAATAAATTAAGGGGGGCTATACAAAAAACAAAATTTTTGGCCTAATTTTGCTCTATATTGGTATTTGGTACGAACGCTTCGTGCGCCAGTCCGACTCGCACTTGGCCGATTATCTTTCATTACCCAGTTGGACGGAAGACCGACACGACTGGCGAGAGATAAGGCGCAGGGCCGACTTTTTACATGCCCATCTTACTTGTCAGACAATCAAGTGATCAGCCTTCATTGTCTTAACCAAACTTGGAAATAACATGTTTCCAACGCGGTAATCGAACCAACGACCTACGGAGTCGAGAGCCGCTCTAACCACTAGACCACGGATGCGTAAAACATTGGCCAATCAACAACCCCGTTGAATTGATAAACTACAGTTAGAAAACCTAAGAATCCTGGCATATGCCTTCTATTTATGAATCATAAGAATTAATTCAGTAAAATAGCGAGATAAGCATACTTTATCAAGAGGTTATCGTATATACAAACCTGGCATAGGAGGTGGCGGAGGGGGAGGCGGAGCTCCGCCTAGAAACAAACACCAGAAAGAGATAGTTTAGTGCAACATGCATACATGCGAGTGGGATAGCAAATTAAAGTTGTTTTTATTACTATATTATGCATTAACTTCAATAAACAGTCCCTTATTAAATTAGAGAGATAATCATATTTTATCAAGAGGTAGTATATTATACAAACCTGGCATTGGAGGTGGCGGCGGGGGAGGCGGACCGCCGCCTGCAAACAAACACCAGACAGAGACAGTGTAGTGCGACATGCGTACGTGCAAGTGAGACAGAAACATTAATAATTCCTTAACTAAGGTTTTTGCAAGTCTGTTATTAATATAAATTAGTTTTTTTTTTATTTCAGTAACCATCCACCTTTTATAATTGTTTTTATAAAGACTGGCTAATTCGTGTTATGAGCAGCAGAATTATTTGGTAAGATAGGATTGTTGTAATCCGATTACGGAGCAGACAGATAGAAATTCGTCCATTAACCCATGGCTACTCGTCTCATCCACTTGTACACGAATATATAAGAGTAAGCGATAGAAATAATATAGTAATTATAAAGCGATAGATCAATGGACGAACTCCTTACTGCTTTGCAACTAGACTATACTCGTGCACCTTTGTAAATAAATTATATAATCTATACAAATATCATGCACGGTAGAGCTTGTCTAACTTAAAATGACGCGCCCCTCCCTCGTATTCACAGTACAAAATGTTTCATTTATATCAACTTTGAAGTGGTGGGGCGCGTCATTTCAAATTAGACAAGCTCTATATATTTTAAGGTTATCTCACCTCCAGGCATGGGTGGCGGGGGCGGCGGTGGTGGTCCACTGGGACTGCCAATCACCTAAAAAAATTCGAATTGACTTATTACATGTCTATTTTCACATACTACCCATGGCCCTGTCCATGTAGATTAAAAGTAACGTTATTAGCGATAAGTTGTTGGTGTATCAATTTTAAATATGTAAATAAAATGTAAAAAGCACGGTTTTGTCACAGTGTGATCAAAAATATTTATTTTTGAACTATCTCTATTTCACACTCAGCATAACAACATTAGAAACGGGAAACAATCGACATACTGACAGATTTTAGTGTCAAAACACACTAGGCCGAAAAAACGCGGCCGAAGTTCGGCATGATTACGCCTGCAATGTATTTTAAGTTATTGATGACACACCATGCTAAAAATACGTCGCGTTATATTGTATGCGTAGCGCATTGCTGGAGTAATCATGCTGACTTCGGCCCCGTATTTTCGGCCTAGTGTGTTTGGACACATAGTGATAAAATGACGGATTAATTTTCCGTAGAAAGAAACCGTTTCTATGGTGACCATGCTAAGTCTGTGCATGTGCAATAATATGCATTCAGTAATGCACATTATTATCCATCTCACTCTACCTAATACGTAATAAGTATATTTATATTTTTTATGTCATTATATTCTTAATTTTACTATCGGTTGTCTGGAAGAAAGACCGCCTTTTTGCACAATTTTGTAATTTTTTATACTTTTTTGTTACATTGTTATTTCTTTTGTTTTTTGTCTCTTGTCTTTTCTTTTGTGTGTGCAAAAAAAGAATGTATTATTATTATTACCTGTGCAATAGCAGCGATCTTGCCGGGGCTAACGCCGCCGGGTCCGCTGGGCTGCGCCGCGCCTTTCAGCCGCTCCTCGAGATGCGCCGCGCGCGCTTCCGCCTCCTGCCGCGCCGCTATCGCCGCCTCCAGTTTACCCTTCAACTCCTCAACCTTCCTTTCTTCTTCCGCCCGAGACTTTTCTGAAACAGTATTAAATTATGTACTATATTTCTATTGTACTATCAGACCGATTCACAGCTAACATTTAATTGACATAAGCCGACAAAATGAGGGAGGTCCATCAACTGCCTAGGAATCAATTTCCTCGATGGTGCATACAGTGCGTATTTAATTTTATCTCTTAAACTTCTTAAGTAAACATTAGGTACATGTCTCTGAGTGCGGCCGTAAACGTTATAAGCTATAACGTACCTATGAGTCCGTCTATAAGCGGCTGCACATCGATATTGAATCGCTGCGTGAGCCGGAAGTCGGGGTCGTAGCCGTTCTTGTGCAGAACTATCTGCGTCACACACTCTTCCACGAGCTTGTAGAACGCCGGCCTGAAAATGGTAAGCGAGTCGGTAAATCGATGTGTGAGCGAGACAGGTATAATACTTAGCTTCCGGTAAATGACGGTTTTTGACACTAATGTCGTGAAATATAACGACTAATATGTTGCCTTCTCTTTCATACTCGAATGCGAGAGCACTACCACGACTAAAATAGAAAGAGGCGATTGCGAAGTGATTTATACGATCTCCGCGACTGGACTTTACAAAGACGACAAATTCAATCGATTCAATCATGTCGGTCTATCTTTAACCAGATAAAGTAGTACAGTAAGTTTCTATGTCTTTAGCGACTCAATATTTACATCACATACCTTATTAACTCGTCATCTCTGATAAATAGGAGGTGCTGCAATATCGATAGCAGGTAGGGCTCCGCCGGTGTCTCCATTACCAAGTTCTTCACCAGCTCGAAGCACTCGTTTACATCGTTGAAGTCCACCCTGGAAAGTATCATTCACAATCATTATATTTTCAACTTTTTTTAAAACTACATTGAGTTGATGGCCCTAACATAGTTTTGACTATTCTAACATTGCTATTGGGCGCACCTATAAAACGTGATATACAGGGTGCAATTAAACCTTCCTGCCAAATTTTTTCCAGGGCTTAGGTATCATTAGGAGAGTCCATTTAACCAAAAAAAAAATGGGTGTTATTTTTTTTTCAATGACATATTTTATCCCATTTAAAATCATTGCAGAACGGTCACTCGCGGCGCGGGGGAATGAGAGGGGGTGACGTGGGATGAGGCGCGCGCGCGGGGGCACGTCACGCGCGGCCGACGCATCGTGTCCATTAATTATAGTGATTTTTAGGATAACTTTCGGAAGCTATTTCTCAACATTTTAGTACTGAGTGACTATAAAAGAAAAAATAAGTGTATTTTGATTTTTAACAAGGATCAATATATCAAAATTTGGCAGGAAGGTTTAATTGCACCCTGTATATATTATCCGTAGGCGAATTACAAACGCAAGTTTCTATTAGTCGAAATACGAAACCAGAAAATAAACTAATATTAAAACTAATGATACATTTTTAGAAGAGAGTATTTCAAGTTTTTTTATGTACTATTAAGTCGAAATGTACTATCAATAATCAGAGAAGTTGATTCGTAGGTAGATGGGGAACCTACATAGTTTAGTCGCGTTACGTCAAATCCAGCCACGACAATCAACATTCATTGACATGATCCGATCAAATGACGTTAGTCAAGTCAACTAGTTCTAAGAACAGTAGATGTAGATGTAGTAGTGTAGGTAAGTAGATAATAATTACTGTAGTTACCTGACATCGTCAAACTTGGCTAGAAACTCGTCCTGATCGGCGGCGGCGTGCGAGTCGAACACGTTCATCTGTATTTGACGCCCGCCCTCCGCCGCGCCCGCTCGCAACTCCTCTGTAACAGTGTTTAAACACAAGTTGAATTACTAAGGTTAATCAGGGTAAGTTCGGACACAGGGTAAGTCCGGATAATTCAACTTATCACTAAATTAATCAGTGTTTTTTTTGGCTGGCGTTACGGGCATATACGCCATACTGCACTGCAACTGCAAACTGTAGTACCGTACCGTAACTGTAGTTTAATCTAGCGTTAACTTGAATTATCCGGACTTACCCTGTATCCAAACTTACCCTGATTAACTATACTTCATGTTACCAACATGTCTTTAGTAATATTCACTTTAATGGTGTACTTTAAAGTTGTCTCGCCGCCACAGTTTGGGAGCAAGAGGAGATGTTTATAAGATATTTTCCTCAGATTTTTAAGAAGCCCATTAACTTTACTAACCGATTAGGTCATATAATCCCGTCCTCATGAATTCACTTCGGAGGTGCATTCTGAACTCCAACTCCTCTGGTTCTGTGATGATGGCGTTCATCAACTGCATACAACCATTCTGGAAACCAAAAATATAATAATTAGCTATGTAATTACGTTTGATTGTTATTTTACTTATTATTATTATCTGGCTATAGTTAGAGCCTTTCGACAAGTTACCATTGCTAACGAGTGGCGTGGAGTGGATTTGAAATCAATTAAATTGTTGTTTTCGAGCTACACCGTCGTAATTAGTTATTCATACTACGTACCCTTATACCGACGATATAAGGATAACTTTATTAGAAATTTTAAAGTAAAATAAAGCTGAATACTCTATATACCAGGGGTGGCCCCAACTTGATTAGACCTAAGATCTACTGTTTATTAGCGACACCCTGTGCGGTCTACCAAGTTCATACTTCTCGAAATCTTAAATGAAACAGCTTAGTTTAGCTTTATATTGGTCTGGTAGTCTGGTCTAATTATTTATATTTTTCGCCTGGCCACGATCGACTGGACTAACTGTCGCGATCGACCGGCCACCCCTGTTAAATATACATTCTCTTAATTATATCATTTACCTTCAAACTTTCCGGCGCCTTGGCCTCTAGTCCCTCAACGATGGGCAGCAGGCGCGGCCGCCGGCTCGACTCGCCCGCCATTGTGATCGCTTCCAGAACCTTCTCATGGCCGTTGGGTATCAAACATATGGCGGCAAGGACCTGAAATCATGAGGATAACGATTATGTTTCAGTTCAACGACTGCAGACTATATTCCAAACTCCAACCAATAAGCCACAAAACAGTGAAGAGAAGAAGTTTTGTGACTCGTGGACTGTGGTACTTTCATGTCAAAAATTTTGTAACTCGTCTCATGAGTCATGATTTAAGGGGCCGAGTACCCTCGAAATTCTCATACATACGTAATTCCAAAATCATTTTCTCATACGAAAATATTTAACATGTTTGAGTTGTTTTTCAGTTTAAAATAGTAATTATCTAGGTTCCTGCACAAAAATTTACTTCAAAATATTTAAACATTTTTTTTTTGTTTATTTAATTTTTTTTTAGTAAATTTTGTACTTAATATTTAAACACTAAAAAATAGAGTAAAACACTAAAAAATATATAAATAAATAGTAAATTTACTACAAAATATTTAAATACTAAAAAATATTTTTTAGAGTTTAAATATTTTGTAGTAAATTAACTATTTATTTATATATTTTTTAGTGTTTTACTCTATTTTTTAGTGTTTAAATATTTAGTAGTAAATTTACTAAAAAAAATTTTAAAGCAAAAAAAAAATTGTGTTTAAATATTTTGAAGTAAATTTTTGTGATGGAACCTAGGTAATTACTATTTTAAACTGAAAAACAACTCAAACATGTTAAATATTTTCGTATGAGAAAATGATTTTGGAATTACGTATGTATGAGAAACTCCAAGTGTACCCGGCCTCTTAACTATACAAAACTATCATTGAGGCAAGCTTTTTCATTTAAAAATTGTGACCTACTTCTATCGTTAACAATTTTTACCTACTTTTTTATCGGGCTTTGGCCCACCACACATTCCCACCACTGTATCTCCTGTGTCACCAGGATCGACAGCGGTATCCAACCACGAAAACCCTTTGATATAATCTCAGGGAGCCCGAGACACATGCTAAAGCTGTCTTGTTTTTTTACCCTTGTATTTGCAGTTTGATAATCCTTACCTTGGCGGCTTCTAAAGCACAGTGCGGTTTTCTGGCGTCCAAGCTCCGGGCGAGCACAGGCAGCGCTTCCCGGCACTCGAAAACCGCGCGAATACCGACCGTGTTATTCAAGATGGCCGACAGACATCTTATGCACTCGTATTGCACTCGGTCGTAGCGGGAGTCACTGAAATTGTAAAATCCCATGTCTTTAAAGTTTTATTTTATTATTTAATTATTTATTTTATTAACTATATACCCTGAAGCTTGAGCCTAGAAAGCTAGACTTAAACTTTGGTTACCTGTCTTTGGCAAGGCGCATTAGCGCTATAAATAAAAACAATTAAATCTTATATTCTTAAAAAACATTCTATTGTTTTCTCTATCAAACGTCTCGGCATGTTTAATGTCTACGTCTAGATAAGTAGTAGCAATTTAGCTTACCGATAAAATCCACTTCCACTGTACGCATGAAATGATATTTTATTATGATCAACTTATTTACATAAAGTACCAAAATAAAACTAAGACAAGCATAACAACTCACTTCGTATAACAAATATTGAGGGTAGTCAGTAAACTCTCTATGCCCTTAGTTCCGAACTCTTCTATCCATGAGAGGGGGTTGTTGGTGAGCGATATCCTCAGGTTCTCGAGGCAGCTGTGCAGCTTGCCCACTGACAGCTCCGGCTGGTTTAAATATGACACGTAGTCGGACGGCTTTTCAAATTTCGAACGACCCTCCTGAAACATATTTAAACTCGATTTTTAATAAAAGATTTCAGAGGGGAAAAGATTAACATCTCTAATATTTTCATACTAGACGTTCCGCGCGGCTTCGCCCGCGTAAATTAGATATTTCAAAGGCAAATTAGTCTACAAAAAATAGCCTATGATCATTTACGTGGTCTACTTCTTATCTGTGCCAAATAACAGAAAAATTGCCCCAGTAGTTCGTGAGATAAGCCTTTTCAAATAATTTCCCCCGTTTTTTCCACATTTTCCTCTATTTCTTCGCTCCTATTAGTCGTAGCGTGATAAAATATAGCCTATAGCCTTTCTCGATAAATGGGCTATCTAACACTGAAAGAATTTTTAAAATCGGACCAGTAGTTCCTGAGATTAGCGCGTTCCAACAAACAAACAAACAAACAGACAAACAAACTCTTCGGCTTTATAATATTAGTATAGATTCCAGCATGGCCAGCATAGAAAGAATTTCTTTCTATGGTAGAATAGACAATATGACAAATTTACAAGGAAATCTGTCAGTTTATCTCTAAAATATGTCAGTCTTTCTATTCTTTCACATTTCTACTGTGACGAACTACAACAATATACTAAGGCTAAAAGCTGTAGGTAATTTTAAGAAGCGCTTAAGATTAGTTTACACGGGCAATAATTTCGGCAATTATTGCTCGGCGACACAAATGGAGCGATCTGGAGCAATAGGCTACTTAACCTATTTTTTTTTTCTTCATTCTAATCGCTTCTTAATCATTCATTTTCACCAAAAAAACAAATATTTTAACATTTTAAACAGTAGAAACCCATAAAAATGTTGATTGAAAAATATGCCTTTTATGTGGCGCCGAAAACACTGTCCGCCATTGTGCCGCCATAGTGTGACGTCATGTTTTTTGTATTTTATATTTTCTTTATTGAAAAAAGTTTTATGTGCTAAGCGTACGAGTCTAACAGTGCTAAAAAATTAGAAAAGAATTTAGAAATCATTTGTAATGTTGAACACTTTTGTAGAAAAGTTTTGACGATTTCATTTCCCAACTACAATAAATGGAGATAATATGAAAATATAATATGAAAACTGATGTTTTATATTAATTTGTAATTTAATATATTTAATAAAAGATATTAAATTACAAATGGGATGACGTCACATCCAAATCGGAAGTACCACAAAAGCGTTTTCGTCAGTACAATTCATATTTTCATAAAATCATATTTTCAAATCGACTTTATTTATCAATCATAAGCTTTTATTTGATGATAAGGGTAAAATACGGTTTCCTAGGCCAAGTTCTACTAGAAATATGCATTTTTTCAATGAAATTAAATATAGGTCAAGTAGCCTATTAGTGGAGCAATATGAAGCAATTTATTTCATATCGCTCAAATATTCGATGGCCACATCACTCAATATTGTATTGCGCAATATTGCTGCTTGTTGCCGCAAATTGCTTGATGTAGTCGTGACGTCAAAGTTGACGAGAATTGACTGGAGTTGAGCAATTTTAGTTGCCCGTATAAGCGAACCATTACACGGGCAATAATTATGGCAATAATTGCTCGGGACACGAATGGAGCGATCTGGAGCAATATGGAGCAATTTATTTTATATCGCTCAATGTCATATCGCTCAAATATTCGATGGCCACATCACTCAATTTGCTTGCCGCAAATTGCTTGATGTAGTCGTGACGTCAAAGTTGACGAGAATTGACTGGAGTTGAGCAATTTTAGTTGCCCGAATAAGCGCGCCATTAAGCTGTCTAGAGTAACTATACCAGAACAGACCCTATACCTATTAAGAATAACACCAATTCTTTAACTAACCTGTGCATTGACGAACTTATAAGCGACAAGCATTTTCTTCTTCTGATCCCTAGAATACTTCCTCAGCGGTTCCTTCTTCTTCTCAGCAATGTTCATATCCGTCTGAAAATATCGAAACAGATAACTTGAAAGTGTGTACTATTTTCTTTAAAAATGATCTATCGAAGTGATTAGGTGGTAAACACAAAGTGAGTACAATAATTAACAGATATTATGCTTACACCATTACGTAACATGCTAATGTTGGCTTATTACTCTTATTAGTCTACCATACTAAGCTATAATTGCAGGCACGAGAAACGTTTGTGTATGTTGTGGATGATTTACACTATCCTAATACTGTAGTGCCCGAGTAGTAGGTAGTTTTAATTGAAACATAATATTATGTAGCCAAGCCCATGCGGCCTCTTACAACATAGTCAGCCTAGTCCAAAGGAATGAACCAGGCAATAAATCATCAATGTATGAGCGTGGTCCCCTTATATGTAATATCTTTTACTATACAATCTTATAATGTACTTTAGATCTGAAAATATCTCATTCCTACTTGCCATCACCTGGGATCGAACCTGCACCTCTAGCCAGGCCCGTGTTAAATATGCCTACCAGCATCTCCTCGAAGCGGCTCTCCAGCTGCTGGTCTGCTATAACCAGGGGTTCGGAGGATGGCTATGCCCAGGTACCTACCAGCATCTCCTCGAAGCGGCTCTCCAGCTGCTGGTCGTCGAGCGCGTCTATCTTGCGGGCGTACTCGCTGGACTCGTCGTCGTCGGGGCGCAGGTCGGCGCGCGGCACCGTGTCGTACCCGCGCTCCGGCGCCGCGCCCGCCTTCTTCGGCCGCCCGAACCATGTGTCCAGCTGGAAATTTTAAAAAATATCGTCATCAAGAGGATGCTCTGAAGCTTAAGTACCTCAATCCGCTCTACGGTTATAGAGCAGACAGATACTTCGTCATTATAATTGGTTCATTGCAAAAAAACCTACTTTGCATAATATTTTGTGAGCAATTTGACACTGATATTCAGTATAATTGAAAATTCAGTAACAAATTCCTCATATAATCAGTATTTTATAAATAAATTACACTCTTGTTGTTCAGTGTTTACAAAGATACTATCGACCCTAGAGCTGCGGGCAACGTCTAAATTCTGTTTAACGATTCCCTACGAGCAATTTCAAGTATTTTTTATTAGACAGAATAAGGAACTACATAATAATAGTATGTAACAGGCATCGTCGCAATATAAAAAGTTATTTAGGGCAGGGTAATGACGTCGTCGCCCATTGTCTCGGTGAGCCGGCTCATATAACGATGTTACGCGAGCGCTTTGGGAGACGATTGCAGCCACGGCCCACGAGGATAGCTCATTCACATTTATGTTACCCCTAACTAGATGTTTATGTCCACGAAACAAGGAGCAAACTCATAGAAACTCAGAGGAAAAATAATTTTAAATGTACAGTTAACGATTGAGCATATCATGCATGGGGGAAAAGTTGACAACTAATTTTTGATTTAGAGGAAGGAAAAACATTTGCTTCCTCTATTTGATATAGTGAGGTAAACGTGCTGAATGTTAACCTAAGGAAAAGCGATTTTTGAATTGAGAATTTTGGATCCATATTTCATAAATATTATTATAAATGTAAAAATATATCTGCCTGTCTGATACGCTTAAATATACAGTTGAAGTGATGGTTATGAATAGGGGAGATACTTTGGGTCGAGCGAAAAGACAGTTTGAATTCAGAAAAAAAATGTACGGTTCTCGCGCGATTAACACGCCCATAAATTATGTTGGCCCTTGTGGATTTGCACCAACTATCTAGAACAAAAAATCTATCTCTTGTTTGACTCAAAGTAGGTTTCAGTCTTCAGACAATGATTTCATAATTATAATGACAAAACAATCGTCAGCGTATCCTAAATGGTAAATAAGCACATAAACATTACACACAATAGAATTATATATCTAGGTGTAATAAGGTATGCTGTAATAATACAATATTAAAGTCTATGACGAATGCCTTCCTATTTCCAAATCCGGTTCTAAGAGTGATTCATAAATGCATCGTTCAGAATAGAACAGAAAATAAACAATAACTTTGGTAATCTTGGCATTGAACGTGGTTTTATAAAAAAAATGCGGCAGTCGCAAGAGCAAGAATTAAAAATAAAGGTAGAGGAAAGCTAGAGACAAAGCAGCGTAAACACAACGAGAATAGGATTATACTCATAAAAGCACTGGCTAGAGATGTTAGATGGCTATTTTTTTATATTATTCTGTCCGTCTGTCTCCAGGCTGTAACTCAAGAACGGCAATAGCTAGAGTTGAAATTTTCACAGATTATGTATTTCTATTGCCGCTATAACAACAGATACTAAAAACAAAATAAATTAAATATTAAAGGGGGGCTCCCATACAACAAACGTGATTTTTCAAACATTTTTTGCTCGGTATCAGTGATGACAACAGGTAGGCGGGCACTTGAAATTTTTACAAGAGCCTAATTTATAATATGTGCACTTTAATAATTTATAATAATATTTGCATAAAATAAAAATTTAAGGGGGGCTCCCAAACAAAAAACACAATTTTTGGCCTATTTTTGCTCTATAACGGTACGGAACCCTTCGTGCGCGAGTCCGACTCGCACTTGGCCGATTATTCAATTTTTAACCTCTTTAAGATTTTTGATATCAATCAATGCGCCTAATCGGTCGGGACAGACTGCCAAACTCTCCCATTTTGCCTAGCCTAAGGTCCATAAAGTTTGTATAACACGCCCTAATAATAAACTAACACATCTCTGTTAATTATAACAGCGAGTGAAGTCATATGTGTGATAATTACAGCCGTAATAGTTAACAGCACGCACTCTTTGTTTACATACAACTGCTTGTGTTTATATGTCTGTTAAGTATCTGTCATCAGCTGTATTAATGGTTAATTTAGGCTAAACGGTAGTTAAACCATTGTAAATGTAGAGTTCCAGAGTTATTTGACAGTTTTATCAATTCAGTAGCGTTTTGAATGGCTAACTTCAACATGTTAAACAAATACAATCACGCTACGGAACAGATAACTTATGTAACAAAACCTTCAAAACCAGGCATTAGACACTAAAGATGGTATACATCTTTTATAATTATTATTTTTAACAAAAAAATTAAAACCGACTTCCAAGGTAAAAACAATAGTAATATGAACTAAAAAGAATTAAATAACTCTTAGTCTTTAATAGTGCCTTTTTCAGAATTCGTCGAAATCTCAACTATTTCTGTACATACTACGGTCTTCATTACTTTGAAGTCGGTACCAGCTAATTTAAGCGTGAGTTCAGTAATGTCAGAATATCTGAAACTTCTAGGACTGGTCCCGACTTCAAAGTAATGAAGACCGTAGTATGTACAGAAATAGTTGAGATTTCGACGAATTCTGAAAAAGGCACTATTAAAGACTAAGAGTTATTTAATTCTTTTTAGTTCATATTACTATTGTTTTTACCTTGGAAGTCGGTTTTAATTTTTTTGTTAAAAATAATAATTTCACTCTTTTTAGCTATCGGCAAAATAAGGCTTTATGCATAAATAACCAATACGAAATATGTTAACTATTCACATTACTGTAAGCGAAATTGTGGTAAATGCTTGCAGTTATCTTTAGCGATGCTGCAATTTCCAAACGTTTATCTTTAAAGGTTCAGGAGTTCTGTTCAGTGCCTTTGGACCAAGAGACACCTTCGTATGAAATTTCTCTTATTCGTAACATATGTTTAACTTACTAGAAACAACATCTTAACCACTATGAGTGTTTTAATAAATTTCATGGATTTCCCTCGATTGCTCATTGATCCCATCACCAGCTCACCACTGTCGTAATTGTTATACAAAATTAAGATTATATCCTATACAGCAACACGAGAATTTTGAAAATCGGTCCACAAAACTTAGATGCAAAATATCACGAAAAGTACCCATAATTGGGTCATAGTGTGATGACCCATGGTATAATTTTAGTTGTGATGATGATGATCAGTCAAATTGATGTGCTGGCTTATGCTTTCAGTTGTTGAAACAACGCCGAAATCCCCGAACCTGTACCTATAAGCATTCAAAAGTTCTGTACGGTACCTTCGGATCCAGGGTACAACCTGGTGCAAAGTCTTACTTTTTGGTAGCATCTACCTTGAATGCTCCAGAAAAAATCAAAATCACTATATGTTTCCATACAAATTTCAAGGAGTCCCTTCGATTCCTCAAGGATCCTATCATCAGATCACCACTTTTGTGAACATGGTACCAAATTCGAGTTAAACCCTATAGAACACAAAAATAATTTTGATAATCGGACCACAAATCTTTTTTTTTTTTTATTTGTATGTTCATCGATTGCTCAGCCGAATCGATGAACATACAAATAAAAAAAAAAAAGATACATACAGCCGAACGTATTACCTCCTCCTTTTTGGAAGTCGGTCAAAAATAATTAAAGTTGAAGCACAACATTTTCTAACATAATGTATACGCTTAAGAATTTGATTTTACAAAATTTTAACGTTACCGCAGGGTTTTAAAAGAACTTGAGATTTGTTTATTTACTTACAGAAAACGGGGATCTCTCCCTCACAAAATCTCCGACAACTTTTATTGTATCCATATTCACACACTACGTTTCACACCAAAACTTCGAAAATACCCTCGACGTTCATCTAATTTTTACATTATTTTTTCACACTTCCGGGGCTCAATAATACAGCGTGTTTCATTTATTTCGACATGTTTAGTTTGGCACGGGGCGTGATGTACTGAAGCGCACTCGTGGAGTGATTAAGACCGTTTTCCCACGCGCTACACCTGTACGCCAGTGGATGATATAATATACTCTAGCTTTGTTTACTGTTGTCTTATCAATGGTAAGTTAGGTAACACATTACTTTTTGACTCAGCTTACTTCCTCGATCAGTTCTTGGCGTTAATATGCAAAGCTTGTGATTTTTTTGAGTTCCTTACTCGGTAATTTTATTTTAAGGGTTAAATTTCATTTGCCACAAACTTGGTACTTTAATTTTCGTAGTTTAACCTATCAACCCCCAAGGACACCGGCGACTGCGACAACAATAGAATAACAATAGATTTCCAAGAATCCGCGATCGAAGGATTACTTACTTACTGAGGCGCAGCGACCCAAATTGAGTCTTGGCCTCTGACACAAGCACACGCCATTTCTTCCGATCCTGTGCGACATCTTGCCATGATTCGGCTCGTAACGCCTTCCTCGATCGAAGTATTAATTGCCATTAATTTAATGACATTTAAAGTAATTTACTTTATGCTTAGCTGCTCAGCTGTATTTGTTCTGAGTGGCATTACATAGAGTGTATCTCTATGTAGAGTTTCTAGTTTTAGCGTTAGTATTGTAGGCAACTCCATTAATTTAAAAACGACTTCAACCAAGGTAAATTTTTAAGGGAATATAGCTCAGTCAAATCTGAATAATTTTAAGTAGGTATCATATTTTATATTTTCAGCATCGCATCGCACTAGCGTTCAGCACGGTCCTAAAATTAGAGAACATCTAAATATAACTCGACGATAATGCTCTTTCATGTGAGATAATTTTTATAAATACTGGCCGCTTTTCTTTTTTCAGGATAGGTGGAGGATATTTTAAGATTTTTCAGTACAAATTTCGTCTGGAAAAGTGGTACACTTAGGGATTGCAATCCCGCAAAGCGGGATCCCGCAATCCCGCGGGATCCCGCAATCCCGCGTGATCCCGCGCCAATTATTGATCTGCTGGATCCCGCACCTACAAAACGCGGACCCGCGAATCCCGCATCCATGGCCCATTTGCATAATTTCTCGGGGAGCCCATATGATGGAAACTTTGATAGCAGCGCTTTGTGCCAAGCCTGATCAAAGGCCTTCGCAATGTCCAAACTAACAGCCAATGCCTTTACCTTCGACACAATCACCAGAGAGACCAACGATAAGTTAGGTACGCCAAGAGATCAGCAGCCGAGCGACCCTTACGGATACCCGTACTGTTTGTCACTTAGTAATCCCTGGCCATCCAAGTATCGAAGGAGCTGGCTATTGATAATTGATTCCATTATATTGTAAATTGGTTAAAGCGATTAGTCTGTAATTGGAAGGATTTGAGCGGTCACCTTTATTGAGAATCGGGTACACCAAGGCGGTCTTCCAGGTAGCCGCTACAATGCCAGAAGAACAGGAGAGCCGAAAAAGACACGTTAAGATCAGAGTCAACTCTGGAGGACACTTTTTTAACACAATAGGAGGGATTCCGTCAGGCCCACACGACTTTTGGATATCAAGGGAACGGAGGGCTATTTGCACTGAGCGCTGATGAAACCAAATATCCGACATGACGCTCGTGCATCGCGGTATGTTCGGTGGTTTCTGTCCCCCGTCATCTCGGGTCAAGTTTGAACCAAAGAACTTACCCAGAAGATCGGCTTTGTCTTTTGCGTCATGGGCCAATGATCCATTTTCGACGTGTAGGGATGGTAGGGTTGGCTTGCAGAAATTCCCTTCAATAGCTTTGGCCAGTGACCAGAATGCACGGGTTCTCGAAGGGAGGCGCTCGAGTCTCACCAATTCTATTGACGTGGTGTTTCTTTGCCCGAGTGATCTCTTTCTTGGATACTTCATATTATTATATGTGCTGGTATTTAAATCCCGAGCAGACACTGCTTTGGCCCAGGATTGGTAAGCCTCCAGCTTCCGGCGAGAAGCTTTTTTGGAGGATGAACCAAACCAGGGACGAAATCTGCCGCAAGTTGACACTGCAGAGGACGGAATATCTTCTCATCATTTATAAATTTATGAGATTTATTTATTTCATACAACAATATTATATTTTATTGTTTAAATATATAGCATCCTATATAATATTTATTTTATATATTATATAGTTATAATTTAGTGTTTAATAAGCATAATATCAAAATACTGGTTTATATTTTACCCAACTAGTACGAGTATGTGTTGATATATTGTATGTATTCGTAATAATTATTATAGTGCACGTTCTATCTGCTGTCTCAATCCTATCTCTCTCCGTAGGGCTGCTGGAAGAGATTTCTATTAGAAATAAGCAGACCCTTTGTGTCGTTTTACTATGTACATTGTCAATTGTCATACTCGTGTTGTAATTGTTTCTTGTGCACAATAAATTATTAAATAAAAAAAATGAAAAGCTTCATCCCCTGCACCACCACATTGGCAACGGAGTTGGCAGTGTTGTCGGGATCATTCGGCGAGGAGCACCAAGGATAGGAATTAGGATGCAAAAAACGACCGCATCCCTTCCCAGTCCGCTAACTTATAGTGCCACACACGACGGTATTTAACAGCACACTGTCGCAATACCGTCGTAAGTGACACAGAACTCCTAAGAAGGCAATGATCCGATGAACCAAGTGATGCGGTCATGGATGCTTGGTAGCCGTCAGGATTTGAAGTCAGCAGAAGGTCCAACAGGGAAGAATTCAGACCGTCTACATCTGGGATTCGCGAAGGCATAGCAACCAGTTGTGTTAAGTTGTTCGCAAGGGCCAAGTCCCAGACAGATCTTCCCGCAACATCAGTTTTACTGGAATTTAGCCAATCGGCGTGGTGGGCGTTAAAGTCGCCAAGTATTATGATCTCTGCGGATGGGATCTGCTGCTGCACTAAATTTGAAGCAGCTTGCAGGTATTCAAAGAGTCAGTCCTTCTCGGGGTCACCACTATGGGACCTATACAGGCACGCATAGACGCGAGGGTGGTCGTCGCAATCAATGCGGAGCCATAATGTTGAGAAGTCCCTGACTTCAAGATTGCTGAGGCATTAAACGCATTTTAATTTTAAGATCTAATAAGACTGGAGTGATTGTTATTTTGTTACAAAACAAATAATTTTTTGGCATAATAAGAGACATTTTCTATTTATAAAGTAGATTTTTAATAAAACATAAACCTGTAGTTTCAATTTATTCAATTTTATGACATAAGTTCAAACATGCGGGACTCAATGCAATATTATAGAAAATTATTTCATATTATGTACGAAAGCATTAAGCATTATCCTTCGATCGTGGATTCTTGGAAATCTATTGTTATTCTATTGCTGTCGCGATCACCGGTGATCTTATGGGGCTTGATAGGTTAATAAATTCTTTACGATAATATACGATATGTTCACGTTATTTTCCCATAATACGGGCGAAAATTGTATAGCAAACATTAATATTGTCTTTATGATAGTAGTGCGTCATTTTCCTTGAAGTTGTTTGGAGTTGTATCAAGTACACACGATGAGTATACACACAAGGTGAGGAAAATAATTTAGAATTTTATTGTAGCCTGAAGGTAATCATCAACATAATCGTCGCATCGACAAATTCGGTAGGAACTAGAATCCATGAACTTGTTTTTCTTATTGTCTTGATACCTTTACTATACTTTCTCACGACTCTACTGAAGAAATTGTGTACTTCATAAATAAGAAAAATAAATAAGATTTTTAAACAGCAGATGATTATAATCATGAAGAGTCGACAAACCTAGTATATTCAACAAACCTAGTATATTTGGACTATACAAAGTCTGGCTTTGTCTCTTCCATCATCCATGTACTAGACAAGGACTTACAGATAGTTATTCTTAGCGTTTTCTTAGTTAAGAGGGCTAATAGTCCACTGCCATGGTTGTCACCAGTAACATTATGTATTTAAAAAGAAACATGAAGAGATGCAAATCAGTAACACTTACATCACCTAAATGATCTAATATTGTTTGTTTATTTCTCACCGGTTAAGCCATTGTTTGCGAAATAATGGCGACGAGCGAGCAGTGAATATTATGGAATTGCATATTACAGATCGTTCAGGATTAATTTACCTCTGACAAAACCTTTATGCCAATGACATATTGATTATGTTTATAGAAACTCAGATGTGAAATAGCTCAAACTGTATGTAGGCTGGGTTACTACGAGTATAGGAAATCCTTAAAGCCTCTCGGTCACAATGACATTAAAGTCCAAAAGTGACTCTACTAGCAGAGTAACCGCAATAAGTATGCAGGTTAGGTATAGATGTTCTCTTGATAGAGAATTCATTAAATATTCTAATATTTGATCGTAGAGTTGTCAATTTCATTCAAACGAGGATATACAGGAATCGAAGCATCATGGCTGTGCTCAAATTATGCAGATGATGAACTACCAGAAAAACTGCGAGTCCTTACGGGCTGCTCATGTTTCCCAATGTAATTCAAAAGCTTTAATACAATAAGCAGTCGAAGAAGAACCCATTATAGGGGCCAGACTTATCAGGGATAAAAGGACATTGAGCCTGTGATTTATTGACAATATCTAAATTTAAAGGTGCGTCCACAGTGACGCAATCGTCACACTTAGTCACGCGCGGGCGCACGGTCAATAATCATCAAAGGTCGTTATGTTGTATTGATTTTATATTACATTACTTCCACAACATTAGCTCTATATGTCACCGACATATCGACCAATAAAGGCATAAGATACAAGTTGTTTAGTAATAATGTAACTATGTGGTTTAAGTATGACCATGGTATGACCAAACGAGTTCCAATTATTACTATAACTAATCGAAAAAGTGGAGAGTTCTGGGAATCACACGGTAGCCAGACTAAAGCGGAGTAGAGTGGACCGCATCGTATACACAGTTTCACGCACAAACACATAACGAAACGACGGCTTAAAAGTTAAAAGCTGTCGTGGTGTTGAAAAAATTAGGAACTGTCGAGTGTCGGTCTTTAACCAAATGAGTCTGGCTTACTTCCAGCACCCCTAGACCCACCAACCATGCCAAAATGCTGACCACTAAAGTCGATTAACGCAATTACGGATTTTTGAAATTCTTTCTAAATATTTAAGATTTTATTCTTTCCTATAAAATTCTTTATCTTTTTAAAGGCCACATAACACATTCTTGTTTGTTTATTAGATTCGTGACATACTATACATTGATAACATTGAATTCCTTTGTCGTTGTTCACCTGTTTTCTGATACGTCACGATTTTTGATAACGTGCATATTTTGTGTTATAGGTGGAGAGCTGCTGCCTAATTTGAGCAAGTTTTTGGGGTAAGATCAACAAGGTCAGATGTTCTGTTCAATGTTGGTGTTCCGTGTGTGGGTGAGAATTAAAGAAGTGTATGACAAGGAAGCTTGCTTTCAATAGTATGTAGAGCTAATTTAACATTTCTTTGCTAACCCTTGTGTGCTAGGTACCGTTGGGCTAAAGGTCCAGGATAAAAGGTTAACTTAACTTGATGCAAATCGTTAATCGGTACCATACTATGTCAGTGATCGGTACCACATACAAGCGCGTTAATAGATATTCAACAACAGAACGAACCGAAAAGTGATTGTTTCTAGACGAACGCTGAAAAATTCTCGCGTAAGGCAAAAGCACTGACTTCAACCATGCCAACTGTCTTTGAACCTCTTTCAAAAGGTCCAACCTCCAAACCATTTGCTCCAAGTGTACTCCCTCTTAAACAGAACAGATTGACCTTTTTCAGAAGTACCAAGAACCTTTTGGACCTAGCATACCAGGCTAAGATAATCCCTGTTAATCAGAACCAGTTACAAGTTGCGAATGTTTTAGGACGAGCCCTTATAATGAAGTAACTCACCGCGGACTTTCTCCAAGTATCGCGGCGCCTCACTCGGCGAGGCAAGCTGTTTGCCATCTTAACACTTCAGATTACACTGCATTTAACTCTACTATTAACACCTCAAAAAGGTACACTTTTGTTTAGACTGAAAACGCGTCTACGTTAGAAGTGCCATAGAAAATATTAGAAGTTCTTTGGAAGGCACCAACAATGTCCATAGCATCTCTAGACTGTAACAAACGAACGTCGCACCTCGACACACCCGTGTACAACAATGGACATAATCCAATAGATATTTCAAGGACTTTCACACCTGATATTGTCGAGTATAGGTTTATACTAGCAAAAATCTATAGCAAAGCACTAATTTTCACTACAATAATGAAATCGCACTTATTCTTTTTTCAAATACATTTTAAATGTTATAAAAAATAGTACTAGTGGTTACAAATACGTGTCCCGCGAGCGACGATAAGCGACACACTATTGTTTGTTATCTGATAAGTGATAACAATGTAGACCAACACACAGACGCCTGTGTTGTAGCACCTCCCTCTTATGTAAGTACTTCAGTTCAGATTTTGTCTGTGATAAAACCTATATGGATATTGTTGACAACATAAAGAAAATTCTCTTATAGCCTTTTGAGGTGATATTGCTAAGATTGTGTTATAATGCACACTGTCTTCAAGAATAGTTTTTGTAATTTCAATGGAACAGTGACAATATGACATCTAGGAAAATGTGCCTTCTCTTTGTCTTCAATGCATACACGTGGAAAATGATTCAAGGTGAAGCTGCAATTTTTTTTTAATAATATGCCATTCACTACACACTGAAGAAGGTTATTATGCAGGTAATAGTTTATTTTATATAAAAATAGTATTATTTAGAAAAATCAATTACAAGCCTTTGTTTAATTTAAGTATTGTTATTAGCTTTGTAAATTGTTTGACTCTAGTGGTAATAAATGGCAATGAAGCAGATTTTTTTAACAACTAGAATATTTTTGTAAATAAATAGTTCAATTTAAATCATTGTACGGATGCGCACAATCTGTTTATGATAGTTTGATATTGATTTGATAGAGAGCGAGAGAAAGTCTGTTTTAGATACTGTTGTTTATTGATCAACTAGTAAAATGATACAAATACGGGCGAAATGATTGATGACCGAATGCAAACTGAAGTTATTGCTCACAATTTTATTCAACAAAGTGTTATTTCCGCGTGAAACTGTGTATTTTTGCGAAAAAAGTGCTGAGAAACACGCATTTGACACTTATAATTTAAGAAATATTTAAATACCCTCAATAAAATATTTTTCATACTGACATTGACATTAAAAAAAAAAAAACAACGACACAGATAATCAAGTCAAGTTTAGTGTTACCAGTGTTACAAAATAAAACACCCAAAATGAATACGCAGAAAAGTCCTAACCCACCTCAAACAAAATGTGCGAAGTGTCGTAAACCACCAAACGAGAAGAAAACTGTTACTTGCGATTCATGCAAAATACTACTGTGTGGAGACTGTCATGGGCGCTGTCACCTACAGAAATCCGTGTACTTGAACTTAAAACTGTTGCTCGTGTCATGTCTTTTCTTTGCGAGAACTGTAAGTCTGCATTATCTCAATTATCACTGATAATGAAGAAGCTGAATGACCTTACTGAAGAAGTCCAACAGCTTCGACTACGTCAAAGCATGCTAGCGACTGAATCAGCCATTCAAGAGATGACTGAACGAGCCAATAGGTCTAACAATATTATTATGTATGGTGTGCCTGAGTCGTCCAGTGATGTAGCTGAGCAGAGAAGAGAACATGATAAAAAAGAGTGTTCTGCAATCATAAGTACCATAACAAAGGAAGTAAAGTTTGATGGCATAAAGATGTTCCGTCTTGGAGCCCCTAAGTTTGATGCCAACGCCAGGCCGCGCCCGCTGAAGGATGTCCTACGAAGCAAAAACGATGCAATGCATATTCTTCGTAATAAGAACAAACTTAAGGAACCCAAGAATATAGCATCTGACTTGACTCCTCTACAAAGAGAATACTTGAAATACTTGAGAGAGGAGTTAAACAGGGTCACTTGTGAAGGAGAAAATTATATAACTATAAAATATGTCCGTGGGCATCCAGCTATCGTAAAAATAGAGCATAACAATAAAAACTAGCTTCTAATAATAATAACCAACACTACATACCTACACCAAAGAGAAACTATGCAAGCCCAAATGACAACAAGAACCCATCAATTTTAAATGCGCTTACCACCATTACAATTCTTTATACAAACATACAATCATTACTCTCGAAAATGGACCTTTTTATTGCCAGAATAACTTCTCAAAAACCTAGCATTGTTGTAATAACCGAAATATGGCTCAAACCTACTATACCAGACTCGATGATAAAAATACCAGGATATGAAATATACAGAGATGATCGTATTGAGAAACGAAGCGGAGGAGTCGCAATTCATGTCTCAAATAAAACTGATTTCATGACTGCAAGATTGAACAATAACCTCAACAAGAAACATGAAAATTCGGAATTGTGAAAGTGATAAAGGAATTTAAATCTGACTCCTCACCTGGACCAGATGCCGTCCCTGTGGCAATATTAAAAAATTGTGACATTGCCGAATACCTGGCCATAATATTGCAAAAGTAGTACGATACTGGAATGCTACCAGACAGTTGGAAAACGGCTACAGTGACGCCAATTTTCAAAAAAGGAAACAAACTAGAACCTGCTAACTATAGGCCTTTTTTTTTTTTTTTGAGACGGGGAATGCTTTTGCGCATGCCGGAGGGTTTGGGGACACTCCCCCGGGTATGTAGGACTCGCTGCGGCCGTAAAGATGGTGAATTGACCGCAGCCCTACCCACTAAAACCCGTCTATACTCTTCCTCACTTCGCACGCAGGATTGCGAGAACTCGTGAGCTTTCTTTCCGCGGCTCTGCGTGCGCGTGCCTGCTTATCACCAGCAGGCCCTCCTCGAGCCCATACGGGCTCCGTGGCCAAACAGAGGCCCTTCCAGGGCTTGTGCAGGCCTGACACTTTGGTGTCGCGATGCGCGAAGAGTACGCAGCGCATCGCGACCCTCTTGGGGACTCGGTGCAATGGGCGACGGCATCCCCATTCCGCCGCCCCGAGCTCCCTGGCTAAGGTGGGACGCTTTGGTCATTTCGGTTGACCCGTCTTAGCCTTGGCCTACTTCTACGACGAGGGTCGTGCGCCTCCCTCTCCCTTACGCGCTCGGCCTCCTCTTTTGCGGAGATGACGTCGTGAGCGAAATCCTCCACCGCTTTCCACTCTTCTTCGCCACTCAGCATTGCACAAAACAGTGCCGGCAGCGAAAGGTCCGGTCCGATAACAGCACTGAGTGCCGCACGTTGTTCTATCCAGGAGGGGCTAACTATAGACCAGCATTGTATGCAAAGTGATGGAGAAAATTATAGTAAGGCACATTAGAAATTTCTTTAGTAGATACAAAGTAATTCCGGAACAACAACACGGTTTTTGCCCGCACCGTTCCACAATATCAAATTTACTGACTTGTCTCGCTATATGGACTGACCACTTTAATAAGAGAGAACCAATAGACATTATATACCTGGATTACGAAAAAGCATTTGATAAAGTTCCCACAAGAAGGCTTTTGCAAAAATTAGAATTTCTAGGAATACAAGGAAAGTTACTTGCGTGGATTAAAGCGTTTCTGCAACAAAGAACTATGCAAGTGAGAGTGGGCGAAGCAAAATCGGAACACGTAGAAGTATTGAGTGGCGTACCCCAGGGATCCGTACTCGGTCCTGTGTTGTACATCCTATACACCTTCGATCTTCCCCACTGCCTTCAATGCAATCTAAGTATCTTTGCCGATGACACTAAGATATTTGCAAACCCATTAACTGACTACAACCGACTTCAAGATGACCTCAACAAAATAGCCAACTGGTCAAAGCAGTGGCTTATAAATCTGAATTCTTCTAAATGCACAGTGCTGCACGTTGGCAAATGCAATCCTCACTTGAAATATAAATTAAATGGTACCCAATTACTAGAGGTCAATGTGCAAACTGACTTGGGTGTAAAGATAACATCTGATCTAAAGTGGGGAGAACATATTTCATTCATCACAAAGAAAGCAAGGAGTCTAATATACCTAGTGAGGAAAGCATTTCGTGAGCTTACACCAGAAATGATGCTCCAAATCCTCAAAACATTCATAAGACCAATATTAGAATATGCATTCCAGATCTGGAATCCCTATTTTGTTAAAGACATTGAATTGTTGGAAAAAGTACAGCGTTCCTTTACTAAGATACCCAGAAAACTGAAAAGACTGACATATGAGGAACGTCTAGAAGCCTTGAAAATTACAACTCTGAAACAACGCAGGGATAGGGGCGATTTAATAGAAACATATAAAATCCTAAACGGACATTATGACATTCAAGATATACAAAGTATATTCACTTTGAATGATAATACACATTTAAGAGGTCATAGCATGAAGCTCTCTGCGAGTTCCTCAAAAAACAATCCACATAAACACTTTTTGTGCAATCGAGTTGTAAGAGCGTGGAACAGCTTGCCAGAGGATGTTATAGCAGCCCAGAATGTTAATAATTTCAAGAACAGACTTGACAGATATATGAAAAATCACTGTTCAAATTCACAGAGAACAATCTGATACAGGCAACATCAGTTGTGTCAACTGCTCGCCTGATTACCTATAATAATAATAATTATTATTATTACTAAACTCGCGTAAAATACTGATGATACAATTTGGTGTACGCGCTTGCCTGTACAATAATTTATGATTATTATCATTAACCACTAATTTTATACTACTTAGATATAGAGCTCTACAATAGTAGAATAAACTTACAAAGCCACTTTTTGCTTTCTCATGGCGGGACATCTTTCGCTTCTGAACATTCGGATGCACCATTCTGAAAAAAAAGTTTAAAATTAAAACAAAAAGTTTTGAGGGATTTGTATTTAAGGAAAATAAAGTTGTATGATGAATTATTCCCTTGACCCTATAAATAATCATGCAATGATATTGGATAACACAGAATTTATATTTAACCCATCAATCCCCAAGCGGAACCCGGGTGTAGCATAACAAGTGAAAATCTCTTGTGTCTGCGATTCCCACAATCGAGGTATTAAATCAATGTTAATTTTAAATGTTATAGTCTTGCTAAAATATAGAATAATATTAATCCTTCAAGCCCCAATTGGGCCCCGGTGATCGCGACAACAATAGAATACAATAGCATTTCCAAGCATCCACGATCAAAGGATTAATGTAATACAATATAATTAGACTGTATGGAGCATCAATGACAAAAAGGATTAAGATCAATTTGCCTTAAATCAAAGAAATAAAAACTTCAACAAAATATATAACAAAGAAATGGGAATATCTGAGAAGCAAGTGGGGAAGGAGCTGTGAGGCAACACAGCTACGGTAAATATTTGTTCCAAAATGTACTGAAAGCTGTAGCTGTATTGCCACAGCTTCTTAGTATGCTTTCAGAATGGCCCCACACCAATAATATATTTTACCTCATGATTTTTTTTTAATAATATCTATGGACACTTCACACCACGTCAGTCAGGCCCGTGCTAAGTACCTAAAGGACTTGTGTTACAGGTACCAGAACGGAAATATATTTAATACTTTTATACTATACATATATTTAAGATTTTTATTATATCTACACATATTTAATACACATCCACTCGGGAACATTGAAAACTTTTTGTTCCATCGGCGGGATTCGAACCCGCGACCCCCGGCTTGAGCTACCAATGCGCTCACCACTGAGCCACAGAACTCGTCATTTAATTAGATGTTGCCGTCAATTCTCTTGCAATAAATTCATGACTGCTACCATTCAGTGATTTGTAGTTTGTACATAAAGA
This sequence comes from Polyommatus iphigenia, assembly GCA_963422495.1. NCBI lineage: Eukaryota > Metazoa > Arthropoda > Insecta > Lepidoptera > Lycaenidae > Polyommatus > Polyommatus iphigenia. The sequence continues at coordinate 8,990,495 of OY730184.1, forward strand.
ATTCGATAACAACAGATAGACACATTTTCGAATTTTCTGAAAATATCTAAGTAACAATAAAATAAAAATTTAAAACTTAGACAAAAATACATAACACTTTATGAGCCTGAACTTAGCAGACAGCAGACAAAAAAAATATTTGGATAGGGATATCTGCGAGCCCACGTAAGTTTTTAGAGTTAACTAAAGTGATAATTGTGTGTTGTCAAATTATCTAAACATGATAATAAATATATTTTTTTACAGCATACAAAAAAAAATTTAAACAAAAAAAATTTTTGGGAAGTTCTCACGCAATTTCCTATGGTTAAAATTTAAACAAATTTGTAATTATGCTCAATTTTAGGTTCTTTAAAGATGATAACGATTTTTTTTTTATGGGGGGGTCTCGGCAAATCTCACGTAATTTTTTTCTCAAAAAAATAATACTATTTTGGTCCATTTCATCCAGATTGTACGTATGCTTAAAGATTTAATCGTAAGCGTAATCGTTATACGATTAAGATCATTCACAAATTTGTTCAAAAGAAAATCTACTGACTGTCAAACCAAATGTTTACGTAAGAAACCCACATTTTGAAAAATCTCACGTGAGATTTATGGGGGGGTGAATAAAATCTCACAAAATCTCACCAGAGGTGGAGGGAGGGTCAAAAAATTCAAGAAAACACCTCACGTAATCTGTGCCCCCTTATGAGCCCCAGAATGATCAAAATAAAAAATCAAAAAAATAATCGTTATCATCTTTAAAGAACCTAAAATTGAGCATATTTACAAATTTTTATAAATTTTCAACAATAGGAAATTGCGTGAGAGCTGCCCAAAAATTTTTTTTTGTTTAAAATTTTTTTCGTATGCTGTAAAAAAAAATATTTATTATCATGTTTAGATAATTTGACAACACACAATTATCACTTTAGTTAACTCTAAAAACTTACGTGGGCTCGCAGATATCCCTATCCAATTTTTTTTTTTGTCTGCTGTCTGCTAAGTTCAGGCTCATAACACTTATATCTGTTTGCTAAAATGTTATAAGTTTATACGAAACAACTGTTTTTCGTTTATTATAATAAAGACTGTAGGCAATATTGTTTTGCTGCAATAACTTGCTGCAATTTTATTACTTACAGAAATATTGCTGCAAATTGCAAAGTTAGAAAAAGGTACTGTCATATTAATTAATATTGAACATACACGTCTTGTGGCTATTAGTTGCGATAGTATTAGCTAACAATATTGAAGGTTTACTCCCGCCAAACCACTTTATTGGAATAAAATCGAGGTCGTAGCTAAACGAACGCTGATATCAACGCTTACAGCTGAATAAAATAACAAAGAAATGATAAAGCTACAACAGAAATTAAGCTAAAACATAGCTCTCATCGCATTTCTGTGTGATTTGTAGGGAAAGTACCTTTTTTATCATAAAAAAGTAAAAACATGATATCATACATGCATACCCCACTGCCATTGATAACCTAAATAAATTTAAGATGACAAAGATTTGATGATAATTTATGATAGAAACGAGATAATGTTGATATCTTACCACTATTATTAGATAAATTTATCACCAAACAATTTCATAAACATTACTTTTTGATAAAAACATGATAGATAACACAAACAACCAAACAACAGTTACACCACACCACAGATTACTAGTATCACAGATATGTAGTTTAATATTTTTTTCTTTTTCTTCTTTTTTGGCAACTTGACACAAAGGATGTGTATGTTGTGCCACAGACAAGGTAAAGAGGTAAGGAATATGGCGGGAAAACCATATTCCTCCTATTATAATTTTCATCATCGTTTTCATGTATCGTCAGGTCTAAAGTCTAGTCAAAGTCTAAGTAAAAGTCAATACAGTCAAGGAGTCAAGTCGGTCGATTCAGTAAAGTGGTAGACGCTTTACTGAAACTTTCGATGGAGTTTTGGAGGGAACACAAAATAGCACGTTTCTGGATATTACATCACATTCCTACACTTGTGCATGAACACGAATATCTAATGGTTAATATTCTACCAATATTACCACACTAAAAACCCAGTTAACACAATTTTAGGAAAATAATATAAAAACACAACAGCACCCTTTTACATTCCCGGCAAAACTCTTAGTTTAATATTGTAGACTAGTTTATATGACTAGTATATATTTGTAGACACCAACATACATGCATTCATTTATCAATTGTGTTTTTTTTTTACTATACTCTATCATCTATGACTCAGCCGGAATGATGTCATTTTAACGATTTTTTTGCATTACCAAAAATAACTAAATTTTATTTCCTATGATAAAAACTTGATATGACTTCATTGAGATAATGTACACTATGACTTAGTTAATAGTTTAATTATAAATTAAAATTAATTTAAATTAAGTTAGCGTTTATTGTTACATCAAAAATGTTTTAAATTTTGATTTTGGACTCTTTTGATATGGACTAGGACATGGTTTTGAACTAAAAAAATTAATGACCATGGACAATTTGACGTTTGTGAAATGTCAAGTGTCAACGAAATCTGACAAATTTTTACCAAGCCCGCAGGACAGCGTACAAATTAATTTTATTTTTCTATAAAACAACTATTCCTAAAAGTTATTCTTGTTGATAATTGGGAAAACTAACCATCCCATGTAAACCATCGTAGCACAACAGGTTGGAAGATATCCTAATTCATAACACTCGTAAGAGTTCTCAATAATCAAATTGGGCGTCAACCAGCGTCAACCGATTTAGATTCAAAACAAGCAATAACAAAACTATAAATCATGTATGGAAGAAAGACCCCATCAACGTATCGTTCAACGCCATCGGTGTATTCACATTACACTGGAAAGTAAGTCAAATATTATATGCTTACTGCAACTTCATTACGTGCTTCTTTATCTATACAAAATGTTATTCATCAACTAATCGGCTAGTTTAAAATAGAAATATATTTAAATAATAGTGACAATATATTTTCAGGTCTTCTACTAACTTGAGGTCATCAAAATCTGTGCGTTCATTGCGTGTGCCATGGTACCAGAAGCCCATACTTCATGATGCTTTCTTCTTGGACTTGCAAAGAGGATCTCTCCTCACTGCTTCAATATCTTTGGTGAGTTTTAGATAAGTATTTTATATACAAATAATATAGAAATAAAAACAAGTTTACTCTGGACATAGGTTTAGAAAAAAACAATTTTGTATACAAAATACATTTAATGTATATGTTACTGTAAAAGCTCTAACTGCAGTAAATCCTAAGATTTTCTAGTAAAACCTAAGATCTACCAATTCCTAATGGTAAATGTCCGAAAAGGTTTGCGATACGAAATTTTACCACCATATAGTTGCTGAATCTTAGGACTTACGTTAGTGGCATGGTATATTATGTTGAAAAAAAACTGGCAAAGTGAGAGTCAGACTCGCGCACGAAGGGTTCCGTGTCGTTATAGCGCAAAAACAGGCCAGAAATTATGTTTTTGGTATGGAAGACCCCGTTAAATCTTTAATTTATTTTAACCCATCAGTCGTGGCAAAACGAGACACAATAGCTTTTTCATTGTTATCGCGGCTGGATGTGGCCGCTTGGGGCTTCATGAATTAATATTATTATAAATGATTAAAGTAGTATTTATTTTAATGGTAGTTTAACGGTAAATGTTAAAAAAAGTCGTCGTATTATTAGAAATACTTACATTTACCAACTCATGTCGGTAAATCCTAAGATTTACATTTAAATCTTAGGATTTACCGAAGTTTGAGCTTTTACAGTAACATATACACTTGAAAAAAAAAATACATTTATTTTTTCAGTTCATAGCACTGTTCACATTTGGCCAAAGCATTTTTGATTTATATTGCCTTGGCATGGCTGCACCCGGCTCTGTTCATTACGGCTACTATGTAGTCAGCTTTCAGTTTGTTTACGTTGGGAGTCCACCTGGTAAGTTTTTTTACAAATTCCTTGTTTTTTATGCGCTTCTATTCAACAGCTTAGTGACTATTGCGAAAAATTATGGCCTTCTAATAAAAATTAAAAATAAATCTGTTTTGCTTTTACCAATATTCAAGAATCTCATAACACATTTTAATTATGTATTTTTTATTATTTCAGTAAGAAATGTTCTGATTGTGTTCTCCCTGTTCTCTTGGTTGGGATCTGTGGCTCTGATTGTGACCAGCATAATACTGATTGTAGCCCTGAGAAAGGTATTCAAAAGTTTTTATCACAAGATCATGAATTTAATTCTTATCTAACAGACTATAATCTATATTGTAAATTATTCATTTTGTTTGCTTTATTATCTGCAAAGGAATTTACTGTTGTTGAAGTAACAGTACCTCGTAACTTAATTTTTTTTAAGAAATAAAGTTTTTAGTGCCACATGAATTATAGTGTTGTTGCCAGTATTAAAAAATTTAAAATCCTTCAGACGTTAATTTTATTATTTTTTATTTCAGGAATATGAGAAGAAAATAGTGCCATGGTTGTACACATTTGGTGTATTTCTTCTGTTCCGCTTTGTGGCGTTCATATTTGCATCCATTGTGAACGACATGATATTTGCCTACAACATCCTGATGTGCTTGTTTTGGATAGTGTTCACTGTAGTTGGAGTTTATGGCTGGCTCCTGGTCTACAGCTTGTACCTGGAACTGTCTGATCTCACTAAATTGGAAGATTTGGCGCACTTGAGAGTAAGTCAGAGCTATCAATTTCCATAATAATATGTATGATATTATAAGTTTAAACACTTACGGATTTTGTCGCGGAGCACTTTTATTAATCCCGACGTTTCGGCTACTTTACAGCGGCCGTGGTCACGGGCGGACTGAGGTGACAGGTGTCCAATTTCTTGAAGTTATCCAACTACCCGACGACTCATCAATATTTGTTTGCGTTCCGATCTACGCAGAACGAACTCACAGTGTCTTGAAGCCGAGGTATCATAGATTTGTGCTTTAGTTTGTTTATCACTGGATCCCAACTAGATGGCAGCACCCAACCATCTTCGCGGTTGAAATTTGGTTGGGTGCTGCCATCTAGTTGGGATCCAGTGATAAACAAACTAAAGCACAAATCTATGATACCTCGGCTTCAAGACACTGTGAGTTCGTTCTGCGTAGATCGGAACGCAAACAAATATTGATGAGTCGTCGGGTAGTTGGATAACTTCAAGAAATTGGACACCTGTCACCTCAGTCCGCCCGTGACCACGGCCGCTGTAAAGTAGCCGAAACGTCGGGATTAATAAAAGTGCTCCGCGACAAAATCCGTAAGTGTTTAAACTTATAATATCATGAGTGATACTCGCGAAAACTTAAGAAATCATAATAATATGTAATTCATTATAAATATAATAAGATCATGTTTACAGAAATTAGTATTATAATAGTCAGACATTAGTTTTCTTCCAGTCAAAGGAATTTAACTTAATTTTCTGTACTTACCACTTACTTTACCTAATAAATTAATTAAAGATGGAATATGGATGTGAGTGGAAGAACAAGATAACATCAGGACAATTACTATTTTTTTTCTTATAATTTAATAATAGTAATAAGAATAATAATAATATTTATTCAGTATTCACAATGATGGTGAGATACAAATTATTAGAGCTACTTAAACTAAATAAGACTAAAATAATATTATACTATTGCCTGAACTAGGACAATTATAACGATACAAACTATAGCTATGCCTTATAGTTATAAATTAAATTAAGTAGATATACTAACTTTAATTATTATAATTGTTTTAAATTCCCTATACTAATATTAATTTATAATGGGAACAAATATAATGACCACCAAAAAATGCACTGATACCCTAAACTTGTTTACCAAAAAAAGACATTGAACACCAAAAAAAAAAAGTCTAAAATTGCAATATACCAGCTATTTTAGTCATGACAACATTTAAACAAACTTTGTAACTTATATACTTCATCATCTGGCTATACATAAAATCCACATTTAATTAAAAAAAACGGCAATTCCTTAACTGCTACTTACCTGCTTCTTCCACTCATGTCTTCAATTAAATGAATGTTGTTTTTGACCGACTTCCAAAAAGGAGGAGGTAATATTTTCGGCTGTATGTATCTTTTTTTTTTTTGTATGTTCAACGATTACTCAGCCGTTTGTGATCCGATTTTCAAAATTCTTTTTGTATTGTATAGGGTTTAACTCGAATTTAGTACCATGTTCACAAAAGTGGTGATCTGATGATGGGATCCTTGAGGAATCGAGGGGACCCCTTGAAATTTGTATGGAAACATATAGTGATTTCGATTTTTTCTGAAGCATTCAAGGTAAATGCTACCAAAAAGTAGGACTTCGCACCAGGTTTTACCCTGGATTCGAAGGTACCGAACAGAACATTTGAATGCTTATAGGTACAGGTTCGGGGATTTCGACGTCCTTCAAACTACTGAAAGCATAAGCCAACACATCAATTTGATTGATCATCATCATCACAACCATAATTATACCATGGGTCATCACTCATCACACAATGACCCAATTATTGGTACTTTTCGTGATATTTTGCATCGAAACAGATGTTTTTGATGATTATTTAGCTGTTTCTGGACCGATTTGTAAAATTCTCATGTTGTTGTATAGGATATAATCTTAATATTGTATAACAGTTACGAAAGTGGTGAGCTGATGATGGGATCTATGAGTAATCGAGGGAAATCCTTAAAATTTATCAAAACACTCATAGTGGTTAAAATGTTGTTTCTAGTAAGTTAAACATATGTTACGAATAAGAGAAATTTCATACGAAGGTGTCTCTTGGTCCAAAGGCACTGAACAGAACTCCTGAACCTTTAAAGATAAAAGTTTGGAAATTGCAGCATCGCTTAGATAAATGCAAGCATTTACCACAATTTCGCTTACAGTAACATAATGTGAATAGTTAACATTCGTAGTGGTTATTTACGCATAAAGCCTTATTTTGTAGAAAACTAAAAAGAGTGAAATTATTATTTTTAACAAAAAAATTAAAACCGACTTCCAAGGTAAAAACAATAGTAATATGAACTAAAAAGTATTAAATAACTCTTACTCTTTAATAGTGCCTTTTTCAGAATTCGTCTAAATCTCTACTATTTCTGTACATACTACAGTCTTCATTACTTTGAAGTCGGTACCAGTCCTAAAAGTTTCAGGTATGCTGACATTACTGAACTCACAATTAAATTCGCTGGTACCGACTTCAAAATAATGAAGACTGTAGTATGTACAGAAATAGTTGAGATTTAGAAATATTCTGAAAAAGGCACTATTAAAGAGTAAGAGTTATTTAATACTTTTTTAGTTCATATTACTATTGTTTTTACCTTGGAAGTCGGTTTTAATTTTTTTGTTAAAAATAATAATTCTATTGTTAGCAAGTAAGCCAGTTTATCCCAACACGGAGTTCCAAAACTAATGATAGCTTACAATTTCTGAAAGCAGAACATAATTTCTTCAGATATAAATTATTACAATTTCCCATTTCCAGATGGGTACGATGGCGTCCCTCAACGCGTCGCTGGCTGGGTCGCGGCCAACGACGCCACACTCGACCGTGTCCACGATGCCCGCGTCGCAGATGTGATGCGCCGCCGACAAGGCTGCACCTGAGGAGGTCGTACCACTCACTGGAAGCCTTGAGACGCCTGTGTAGTTGTGGGTTAGATTGCCTTTTGATCCGTGTGGCAGCGGCGTTGCCATAGCTAAGCGCGCGTAAACACAATCTGGTAAAGATTGACGGAAAATTGATCGACGAAAAGTCTAACCCACGGATTGATGAACTGATATTTTTTTTAATATGTACTTTTTATAACCATCGGTATTCCGTCAATCCGATTGATGAAAAACTGATCGTGTAATCTACGTCATAGATACTCAGCTGCACTCCCCCCACAGCACTTATTCCTCGGATCTCGCACAGAGTATACAATCAATTCCATAGCAAACCATGAAGAAACACTATACTGCAACTGGCATCATGTCTGTACCTCACTGTGAAGTCTGTGAATCACAAATGGTACCATGGCATCAGGCATGGTTAAATATTATGAGTAAGTTGCCATAAAACAAAGAAGATATAGAGCTCTAAAATTGAGTATTTTTTTTAAATTTTTGTAACTTTACACTATTTTAAAAATATTGTTTTAAAAAAGTAATTCAGACATTCCATTTTTAGGGATAGACTTAATTAATTTTATACTTTACTGAAGTAAGAAATCGAATGTTTTAAGAACTGACCAATGAAAACGTCCAATATCTAGTGACCATATCAGTCTGATTTTATCATATTAAAAAAATCTGTCTGAATATATCATATTAAAGAGCCCTTATTTGTAACGAAACTCCGTCCAAGGGATTTTTGAATTATAAGGATTATTAGTATAGAATTTAGTAATTTTCTATAATAAGTGAACAATATAGTCGGACTTAAATAATTGTATTGCCAGATTATAACAACTGACTGTGCCTAAGCAGCTTTACATTTCAATCTCTAACAAGCTTATACATGTAACATATTTTATGCACTGCCTAATGCCAAGTTATTGAGACGAAATTGTCACTGAAGTATAAAGTGTACCCGGCGAATCGAGGTGGTAGCGGTCATTGACCTTTTTAGTGTAGGAGCTAGATGAAAAATGCTCGCACTGTATTCAGACACTTCGTTTTCAATCACATACGCGCACCAAAAAAGCGTCGGTCGAGCGGATTCGCGAGAGAGCGAATGCGAACGCGCGCGCCCTTTTAAATTCTCAGAAGTAATATGTGCGTTAATGCTTTGGATTTAAGGTTGAATTTGTTATGTTCAGTTTTGATAATTCGCTCCGATGCGCTTCGACTCTGCTCTAATATAAATTGACCCTTAGGTGTTGTCAATCAAGAGTGCTATTGAATTGACAAATTCATCTCAAAAAATTGGCTGTAACTTTACTTACACAAACGCTAGACTGAACTTACGTAGGCTACCTTTGATCACACAATTTTCACCCTTAGTTTATGACTCATGTAACATGTTGTATTAATAATTTTATAAGCAGTAGAAGTAAGTGTACATTAATTTATATTATAAGCTGAAATACGTCCACCGAGAATCGAAACAAATGCATTTTCTTTTGTAATTTTGTGGCATGTATCATGAAAAGGATTTTGTAATATTATATTAATTTGTATGTTAAATGTCTGTAAAAATATTGCTACACGAAAGACTAAATCGTGTTTATGTTGACAAATATGTATTTTATTCAATGTTGAGCCATTTGATTGTTCAATGGTAGGTTGTGGCACAAAAAATCGAATAATATTATAAATGTAAATGTCATTACAATTTTTACAATCTTTAACCACAAAAAGTAATTTTTATTTATAAGTTATATAATTGTAAAACCGTCCATTTTATAAAATTTTATGTGTAAATGTATTTTTTTTATTTACTCATTCCAAAAAAATACTAAATCCGGAAGGAAGGTTCCTTTGTAAATTGCAATATGTTATGGAACTTCTTAAGGCCAGGATCAACCCCAATTTGTTATTCCGTGACTCCCGGTTTACCTAGTTCCAATATAATAACGATATGTAAAAAAATATGAGTTATAAAGCACAATATTTAAAAGACTTTGAACCGTAAACATTTTTATAAAACGTAATACTTTGGCTGTAATTAATTTACAAACTCACCTCCGACAAAAATCTAATTCATCGAAATATAAGTATTAACTAGGATAATTATACATTTTATTTGAATAAATTGTTAGTAAATCTATATTAAAATATCCTTAACCGAACAATTTTGTTTCTTAATGTTTATTTCCAAAGATATTTAAAAAAACATGAAAAATAGAGAAGATCCGCCCCTAGTAACTACAGTTTTATGCTAAGCTAAAATGAATCTTATTTCGATGCGTATACGCTTGGTCTTTGGTTGTGTGCAAGGTTATCGTTTTGGATTGAGATTGATCCCTGCCTTAAGAGCCCGTACTATCTTTTCTACTGCTCTCTTCACACTCACGCCCGTCTTTCATATGCCAGGTGAAAAAGGACGATCGCCAAGTTAGCGGGCAGTTATAGGTATTCTGTTTTTTAAAGGGTTTTTTTTATATTAAAGTGGTAAAAAGTAATTCCAACATTGTATAGACGACTTTCTCAACAGTACATTGTATTTTTTTCATACCGTCAATACAATCCATAAAAAGGTGATATTCTAAACCTTTTACAGCAAAAATCACAAAACTGTCGCGGGTTTGAGTTGGATTATTTAAAGATGCTTAAAAAAAATCGGCCAAGTGCGAGTCGGACTCGCGCGCGAAGGGTTCCGTACCATTATAGAGCAAAATTAGGCCAAAAATTGTGTTTTTTGTATGGGAGCCCCCTTTATTTTTTATTTTATTTTAATATTATTATTAAATATTAAAGTACACATATAACTAAGGATTTTGTGCAAAAGTTAAGTACCTACCTGTTGCCATTATTCTCCTCTTCCGGCCGAACTATCCTAGTGAGCGGACGTGTGTTTTGCGCTACGACAAATATTTTAAATTTATTTTATTTCTAAATTCCTTGTGCATTGGAGCCCTGTGAACGTGGAGTCCTCGCCCCTTCAAGAGTGGGGCTTCGGACCGTTGGTGTGGCGCGACCGGGTGCTGCTGAAAGAAATTTTTAAAGTTTTAATTTTTGAGGCGCCGGCGAGGCTTGAACCCGGGGTCCTTGTGTCGTGCGGTCGCTGTCTTACCCGCTCGACCACGGCGAGGTGAGCCGCCGACGCTAATTTACCCTTCGCATTCGACACCCTGCAACGTCACTGTATCATTACTTACAGTTTGCAATTCTTTTGCATAATAATTATGTCCCTGAGACGTACACCTCCAAGAGCTCACACTCCGTCAAAGAGTGTTGACAACAATTCTGAGATGCAAGGCAACGAAGATAACGTCAACAAAGTATGTTTGAAAAGGAAAAGGGAAAATGAACTAACAGAATTTATGAATGATGTTCGCTGTATGTTTCAACAATTTGTTACGTCGCAGAACGAAAAATTTGATAAGTTTGTAGCCCAACAAACCGAAAGACATAAAAATTTTGATAAATCCATATCTGAAATAAAACAACATTATAAAAACATAAATAAATTGGAAAAATCATTGACAGAAATAAAAAAGCAAAATGAAGAAATAAATACGTCAATATCGTTATTGTCGGCAAAGTACGATGAAATTCTAAAAGATATAATAGATCTTAAAAAGGAGAGAAATGAACAGACACTCTACATCAAACAACTAGAAAATAAATTGGAAAACCTTGAGAAACAGTGTTGCGTAACTAAACTAGAAATAAGAAATGTACCAAAGCTGAAAAACGAAAACAAGGAGGGTTTACTCGATACCGTGGTGAAAATTGGCAATGCTTTAAATATTCAGTTAGAGAGCTCTAGCATTAAAGATGTTTATCGCCCCTTCTCAAAAAAGCCTGAAGTCACAAAGCCGATGATAGTGGACTTTACAACAGTACATACTAAAGAGAGCTTCATAAATAGAGTGAAAAAACTACCAATAGAGGACAAACGTACCAAATTAAACACCTCCATCTTAGATAAAGACCTGCCACAGAGTCCAATCTTTATCTCTGACTACCTAACTCCTAAAGGAAAGAGACTACTCTTCCTTTCAAGAGATTTTGCCACCACCTACGGCTTTAAATATTGTTGGACGGCATACGGAAAAATCTATCTTCGCAAAAAAGAAGGAAGTCCCCAGTTTCGCATTGAAGAAGAGGCAGACATCGCTAAGTTGAAAGATAAGACAAAAGAATGACTAGTATGCGGAGTAATATTTTCTTTGTTTTTAGTTTTAATTTGCATGTCTAAACTAGTATTACCGTCTGAAAATTATTTATTATATGATAACGTCACTAATTTACATTTAAGGATTTTAAATCGAGGTTTTTTACTCCATAGCACAGGATACAGATCTCTCCGTTTCACACCTCTAGTCTATGTATTACGAGTATATTATAGTCTTATGTACGTGCATATATCTTACAATATGATTTGCTTATATTACCAATTCAAAGATATTAAAATATTAATAAACTCAAAACTTAAAATGACAGATACATATTTATCGAAACTACTTTATTGTTATACTACTACATGTATTTTTGAATGGGGTCATTATTGGATATTATTTATTTATGGCTATTAATAAAATTTTAGAGGCTATTGATGATATCTCTGAATCAGAATCAATAAAATGTGACGTTGAGGAATGCAGGAACCTGTTGTATAGAGATAATTGTCTAAATATTTTAACTCAGAATATTAGGAGCATATCCCGAAATTTCGATAGTCTGTTGGTCATGTGACAGAGGATGAAATCAAACTGTGACATAATTATCCTGACAGAATGATGGTTATCCTGCAATCCGATTATTCCTACTCTAGATGATTATAACTTTATTACCTCGGAGAACACTTCGAATCAAAATGATGGCATCGTAGTTTACTATAAAACTCAACTTAATATTGTCTGTGAGTTTCCGGCTTGTGAGGATTGCAACTGTATGGTTATAAAATATGGGAATGAAATCGCTTTTGTTGCTATTTATAGATCTCCTTCGCAGAAAAATATCGATAAATTTATCTCCTCGCTAAATGATGTTTTGATTAGCCTCTCCTCATATAAAACTGTAGCAATTATAGGAGACTTAAACATAGATATAACTCTCAGTACAAAGGATCTTCGTTCTCAGGACTATTTGGATCTATGCAGTTTCCACGGCTTACTACCTGCTCACAATTTTCCAACAAGAGATATTAAAACTTGTCTGGACCACATTATATTAAAAACTCAACGGCCATCAAAAACTCTTGTCTTAAATTCCACAATCACCGACCATCAAACTGTATTACTTAGTCTAAAAATAAAAGAGAAACGAGCCTTTACCTATTCTACCTCTCGAAAAATTAATCAAGAAGGGATAAAATCGGACCTGTCATGTACAGATTGGAAACCTATTTACGAACAAAATGATGCCAATATTGCTATGCAGTATCTTGTTAAAAATATCCAATCCGCTATCAACTCTAACTCGGTAGAAATTACGCTTCCTCGTCGTAAAAAAATAATTAGACCGTGGATCACCCCTGGCCTATTAAAATGCATAAGACACCGTGATAGGCTCCATGACAAATTAAGACACAATCCAAATAACGACATTCTTAAAATCACCTACACAAGATATAGGAACTTCTGCAATAATTTATTAAAAAAGATAAAGAGAGAGTATGATACAAATTTACTAGAAAATGCTAAAAATAACAGTAAAAAACTATGGGATACTATAAAAAACCTAACCTACACAAGTAAATGTAAACAGCATGCATCTTACCTACTAAATTCTCGAGATCCTAAGGAATCAATAAACAAAGTTAACGACTATTTTGTATCCATTGGTGATAAATTGGCTGGCAGCACCACTAAATGTAAAAACAAAGAACATATAAATTATCGCATAAAAAATAATTATAGTACACCCATCAATTGTTTTGTTTTGCTTGAAACGGATATCAATGAGGTAGAAACTCTGATAAGGAGCTTAAAAAATGCTTGCGCTGTGGGATGGGATAGTATTCCGAATGTCCTTCTTAAAGAAAATATACATACCCTCTCGCCATTGCTCGCACACATTTTCAATTTATGTTTGTCTCAGGGTCAGTTTCCTAAGGTTTTGAAAAAATCAGTGGTCCATCCAATATATAAAGCGGGCGAGAGAGACCGTGTCACAAATTACAGACCCATTTCTATATTGCCATCGATTTCTAAAATTCTAGAACGTATTATTAATACACGACTAATAAAATATCTAGAACATAATCATATTCTGTCTCCAAATCAGTTTGGTTTTAGAGCTAACCGATCGACTACTGATGCGGTTCATGAAGTTGTAAGCTTTATAATTAATAATATGGATGTGGGTAGACCAAGTTTAGGTATATTTTTAGATCTCGCAAAAGCATTTGACACGGTCTCTACAACGCTGCTTGTTAATAAACTGGAAGCTATAGGAGTTAGAGGTAAACAACTAGAACTCTTCAAAGATTATCTCACGGATCGATCCCAAAGCGTAAAAATTGAAAATGAACTAAGCGATGACTTGCCTGTGAGCTATGGCGTTCCTCAGGGAAGTATATTAGGTCCAACTTTATTTTTGATATATTTAAACGACCTTTGTAATCTAAGTTTATTAGGCGCAAAAATTATATCTTACGCGGATGATACTGTCCTTCTTTTTTCTGCAGAAAGCAAAAATATGTTATTTAAGCTTGCTCAATGTGGCCTCAACTTTGTCACCCATTGGTTACAGAACAACTTCCTTACACTAAATGCAAGTAAAACACAATTCATAGCCTTCTCTATCCGAAAGCAAAAAGAATTAGATACCACCATAAATTTAACCGCCCACTCTTGTTGCAATGAAAATAAGTGTTCGTGCTCCCCTTTAAACCAGGTATCATCTCTAAAGTATATAGGTGTCATCATCGACAGTGCACTGTCTTTTAGTGCCCATATTGATATGCTCACGTCAAGACTTAGAAAATTGACATATGTTTTTAAAAATCTACGACACGTCGCTAATAAAAGTCTTATGAAGCATGTGTATCAAGCACTAGGGCAGTCTATTATCCAATATTGCATTACGATTTGGGGAGGCACTTTTAAAACAAAGATGAAGCCACTTGAAGTTGCTCAGAGATCACTATTAAAGGTAAGCAGCTTTCGTCCATTCTTGTATCCCACTTCCTTACTATACCAGTCCTCCGAAGTACTATCAGTCCGGCAGTTGTTCATAATGCAGACAATTTTGAGACAACACACTAAACAACTTTTTCTTAAAGATCTATACGCTAAAAGACGAAACAAGAATATTGCAGAAGTCCCAAAATATAGACATGCCTTTGTCAACAGATACTACTGTTTCCTAGGTCCATTCCTATATAATAAATTAAATAAAGAAATAAATATACACCCTTTAAGCAAATCAAGATGCAAACAAAAAATTTTTAAATACCTACACCAACTAACATATGATGAGACTGAACAACTGCTATTAAGTAAGAAATAACATGTAATTATTTAATTTTTTTTTTTTGTATACTAGAGCTAAGTACATGTTTTTGTAATTTATACTACTCTCCAATGTTTGTATAATTAATTCTGTATTCAGATAATTTATAATGCTTTTTTTAGTTGTATTGTTGTAATATTTTAGTAAATTAATTTAATTACTGTAAAATGAGTCGAAATAACGTAGCTTACAACTTGTTTCTACTAAATTATAGAGTCATTGCAAACTGAAGAGCACTGTGGTCCGAAATACAGACTTGATCTAGTTCGGACACAGATGACTTATTTTAAGTGTACATTTTTGAATATCAAAATTATTATAATGTCAAACTTTTACTTGTAAGTGTTTTCTATGTGCTATATAATATGTAATTAATTTTGATGAGTCAATAAATTATTATTATTATTATTATATTGATATAGTGCAAAAAAGGCCAAAAAAATCACGTTTGTATGGGAGCCCCCCTTAAATATTTATTTTATTTTGTTTTTAGTATTTGTAGTTATAGCGGCAACAGATATACACATTCTGTGAAAATTTCAACTCTCTAGCTATTACCGTTCTCGAGTTACAGCCTGGTGACAGACAGACGGACAGACAACGAAGTCTTAGTAATAGGGTCCCGTTTTTACCCTTTGGGTACGGAACCCTAAAAAAATAAAAAATCTAGCTGCAACATTAGATTATAATTGAAATTATCTTACATGTTGTGCATTAAAACTTATAGAAATACTGTATTTTAACTGTTAAATCACGTCTGTTAAATGAGCGAAATCGGCAAAATTTCGTAAACGGACTCTTAATGTGCTCAATAAAACAAACTTATCAAAGAATAACAAATATATTTATATATTTATTATTCTTTGATAAGTTTGTTTTATTGAGCACATTAAGAGTCCGTTTACGAAATTTTGCCGATTTCGCTCATTTAACAGACGTGATTTAACAGTTAAAATACATATTATCATGATGACTAAAAGCATACAAAGTAAATCTAGCGTCCCTCATATTTATTAAAAAAACAAGGTTTACATAAATAACAATGAATTTGATTCACTGTGAATTATTATTACATAAAATATCTTACAAAATGCATGTTTATTTTTAAATAAGTAATATTTCATTGATAGTAAACAAAAATAATGTGAAACTATGAAAAACAATTTAAAAGACACAAGTCTAATCACAGTATGACGAGTAGCAATGCCTAATTAATTAATGAACACTATAAAATTTTATGATTAATCTTCTAATTTAAGTTTGTAATTTTTTCTACTTTAGTTCCCTCTTAGTGGAGTTCCCAGAGCGTAAAAATCGTGCAAACCTCCGATTTTTGCAATAGTGGATGAAAATTGAAAAGAAAAAAAGGAATGTGTAGCTGATAACATAAATAATAAAGTTTACCTATTGAAAAGTTGTGCTTTTGATTTTTAAATTATTCTCTTCCACTTCAAGTAAACTCATAAACTGTAAAATTTTGAAGAAAATTTGCATATTTCTTTCTTTTAAATATATAGCAAAATAATAAAATATATCATTATCCAAATCCAAATATCCAAAGAAAGAAAATAAGTTGAAAAAATATATAATTTATATTTCAAATTAATATTTTTGTATGTAGATGAGCATACCTCCAAATGTGCTTGTTGTGTGCCTCGCCAGGTAAATGGCGTTCCAATTTTTCTTTGGTTTTAAATAGGAAGTTTAAAATTATTTTTTAGGCTTAACAAAGCCTTCTATTTCTTAATGTGTATAACTTTTTAGCTCCTATTTTATTAAATTTTCTGAAAATGTAGCACAAACTTTTCACTGATATTTCGAAGAAAATCTGTATTTTATTTCTTTTGGTTTGGTTTTTACAGAATAAAATTTATTTTTTATTTATTTTTTTCATTAATTATATTTGCTAAAACATACTTAAAGGAAAAAAATACAAATTAGGTTAAGAACTGATATTTTTTGCATTCAGGTAAGCATTTTCCAAACATAGATCGCAGCATGCGTCTTTAGTATGTACGTGAGATTTGTAGCACCCAATTTTTTTTTCTGGCTTTAAGTAGGAAGCTTAAATATATTTCAAAGACTAGAAAAAGTCTTTAATTTGTCGATGCATTTAATGTTTTAGCTCTCACTTAAATAAATTCTCAACAAATATAGAAAAATATTTTCGGTCTATTTTACACATTTTTGGAGATATTTAAACGTTTTTAAGTACTTAAAAGTTATCATTTCTCTAAAAATTAAATACGCACAACAAGTAAGTTTAACACACTTTTCGTTACAACCCTTAAATCCACCCAAACCCTTTTATCTTGGTTACGACGAGCGTTAATCTCTAAAAACTTTGCAAAAACCTTATAGTTGTATTTAGCTTAGCAAAGCAAACTTTCTTTTTTAAAAATGGTGTATTTGGTTAATTTTCAACGTAAGCAATCGGTTAAGAGTCATTAAATAACAGGAACAAGAAAAAAAAATTTTTTTCGGGACCGGTTTTATATAGCGAAATATTAATTTTTAGTTAAGTAACTAAAAAATTAAAAGCACAAAAAATTTTTTGGTAAACTTTGCAAGTTATAGTGTAAAAAAAAATGACACCTCAAAAACAAAAATCCATTCACTATTACAATTTTCGGAGGTTAAAACCTCTGGCGACTGCAGTATCTACATTTGGCGGTGTTTATTAACATAATATCTTACAGTATACCCGTATAAGTCAGGAACATTATAGTTGGTTGTTTGCTTAGATGTTTATTGGGAATTGCTTACATAATAATCCTTAATTAGAGATTACAAATGAGATTAAAAATATGACAAAAATTACATAATGCAATGATAAATATAGTTTAATGAGTTTAAATTTAAAGAAAATACTTTAAAACATGTTTTAAAGGAGCATCCAATTTAAAAGTTTTATACAAACATACGTTTAGGTGAAGCTAGGGTGAACCTAATAAAAGCATGAATGCAATGCTAATCGTTTTTGTATGTCAGTGTGATAAAGAAATGTTTATTCATTTAACAACTCATTTTAAATATTATTATACAAAGCGTATATAAAATCGTTATCATTAGTTTGTTCATAGAGAAATAGTATAGATTAGTCTATGGTTTGTTGCATGAAAAGGCAACTCAGTGATTTAATTCATATAATAAATAATGTTGTGTACGTAACATTTAGCACGAGGAAAAATTAATTTAAAATAATATATTTTCTGAAAAGTAGCAGATTTAATAACAAGCCGGATGAAGTATTTATTTTAACACCACATCTTCATTTATTTAACACGAACAACAATTAACATCATAGGATCAGTTGAAAGCTATATTCATACAAACTACGAGACCTATAGGTATTGAACATTTAACAACAGTACCTACACCATGTACAGGACTGGTTGCAACTGGCAGGTATAGAAAAGGCAATCAAGCTATCTCCAAGGGACCAAGGGACTATCCATCAAAAATATACTGGGTTTTTATACAAACCCGCATAATTCTAATATTTCAAATACATTTTACATATTTACAAAAAAAGAAAACAAGTTTTTTATACTTGTGAACTACAATAATTTTGAATCCACCCTGTATAGCATTGAATTCGTTATTTGGATCACGATAATAATTATATCCATCGTGAATAAGAGCGTTTACACACTATGCGATGCGACAAACCACATCATTATGTCTTTGGTATATTGTACAGTTTTTCATTATCATTTATATTTTAGTGTTATGCTAAGTACTCACATACGGTTTTGCTCATTTCATTCCATCAATCCGGCTTGATCCGGTTCCATCAATCCTACGAGCGGCTCGAAGCGAGCCTTCGAGCTGTCAGTTTTGCGGTCCACACAGTAATTATTACTCGATTTGGAGTAAAACTATCGATCAAAATCGTTTGTTAGTACTTAGCATAATATTAGAAATCGCGAGTAAATTTACAAATACAGATAATATAATGTTCTAATAATGTAATGTTTGTGTAATGTGATAATGTAATGTTTGTTGGGATATCGCATTGAGTAATGTAAAATGCTCCAAAAAATTTGGAGTAAATCCTACTTTTAACCTGAACATAACAAAAACACTGTGTATCATCAGTTGTTCTTAAAATATGAAATAATTGATTAATATAAACGATGCTTACAGATTTTTGTAAATAGTTCATCAATAGTACTATCGAGTAAATTGATTCCTAGGCAGTTGACAGACCAACGTCATTTGGTCGGATCATGTCAATTCAATGTGTGATCTGTCGGCTGCGTTTGACATAACGCGAACAAACTACGTAGGTCCCCCATCTGCCTAGGAATCAACTTCTCTGATAGTACAAATTATATTTTTTATTTTAATTGCAATATAACAAAACAGTATGCCCGCTACATACAACGACATAACTGCACAGTCTCTAAATATTTAATTTTTGCCTTCTGGGCATCCTGAACACATTTCTGAAGAAATTGCTTAGGTTGCAGCTCACCCACTCTACACCTTCTTTTGGACTATTCTTTGAATGGACTAAAAATTTAAAACTGAACTGTGCCGTTTTATCGTTACGTGTAGCAGGGCGCAACAATAAATGCAAACCAAACGACATATCGTATCGTAGGGTATTAGCTCTCTAGGCCGAAGTGCTTGCGCTTGATGCGCGCGTAGGGCCCGATATCGGGGTCCATGACGAAGTCCCACAGCACCGCCGACCAGCTGTGGTGCTGCGGCAGGTCGTCGTAGAACTCAGGGGCTATTCGCTTAACCTGAAAAAAAAGTTAATTTTAAAGTCCATCGCCGCTTTAATATTATGACACTATTGATTATGCGCTTAATATGTCGCAGACAAAAGTCGCATGTCGGATTTATTATCGTTAATCAAAATAGTAATTGGTTAATATAATACATAAAAATTATTTGACGTTTGGTATGGTAGGAAACCCGAACCGCTAATATAAGTTGTACCAGGAAAATGAGTGTAACATATTATTATAGAGCTTTGCACATTGTCAATCGCTAGTCGCTACTCTTAAGTCTTGGAAACTTGCTACTTGTTTCTCTCACCTGCATAAAATTACTATACATGCGAGTAAATAAATACATGCGAGTGAGAGACACAATCGCACGCGCGTACACGTGTTAGCAATAATATTATAAAGCTGCGCACACATTGTGACGGGACGGGGCGCATTTTTCATACAATTATATTAAGATATCTGCGTATTGTAGTAATTAAACAACTTAGGACATGCTGATGAAAAGATATTTATTTACGGAATGACATCTAACAATTCTATGTCAATAGACCAGAAACAATACTTATTAAAAAGGTAAAATATAAAAAGTTCTATACAAACACCACACCCTCACACTAAATAACAAAATTCCATGACAACCATAATAATTAGCCTATGAAACATAATATGTAATTAACCTATACTAACTAATAGCCCCACCTATCTATGGGCCTCGTAAGACGTTTGGGCCGGTGCAAGCGTACAGGTGGAACGGCGGGAGGCGGATTCGTCGCAACGGGACTGTCGGTTAGGGGCGGTGGTCCTACTAGTACAGGGGCGCCACTCTCGCCCGCAGCTGGGTGACTACAGGCACCACTCGAGGACCCCGGTGTATGTGAATCCGGCGGCTCATACGGCACTGCCCACGGCTTGATTTGGTCCACGTGCCTCTTAAGTTGCCCTAGACCCGTATTCACTACGTAGTGCCGCGAACCTACTCCTTCTTCTACTCTCCCACGCACCCATTTTTCGCCTTGCGCGTAATTGCGCACCAAGACATCCTCCCCAACTTGAACAGCTCGCGCTTGACCCCCGGCGGACTCTATTTGTTTTTCTTGAGCTACCCGCACCTTATCCTCAATCGGCCTACCCCACCTCAGATGATCTAACCTAGTACGTAACGACCTACGTTGCAACATCATGGCTGGCGACACCCCCGTGGTGCTATGCTCTACGTTTCTATATGCCAGCAGATATGCCTGCAAAGCCGCATCTAGATCGCAGCCATCCCGGGCCGATTTCTTCAACGCCCGCTTGCATATCCTAACCGCCCCTTCGGCGGCACCATTAGAGGCCGGGTGATAAACGGCCGAAAAAGAAATTTTGACACCGTTATTAGCCATGAATTCCAGATACTCCCTACTAGAAAAAGGGGGCCCATTGTCGGACACCACTTGCTTCGGCAGTCCGAACCGCGCAAACGTCTCCCGCAACACTTTAATAACCGCACTAGCGTTGGTCCTCGGCATGTGAAAGACTTCTAGCCACTTACTGGTCGCGTCGATAATTACTAGAAACGTTTTACCGTTTAATGGACCCAAAAAATCAACATGCAACCTCGACCACGGTTCCGGCTCATGCGGCCACGGCTGTATCGCCGCCTTGGGTGGCGCCGAACTCTCCGCTATGCACGTCGCACATTCTCTACAAACTCTCTCGATATCGGCATCTATGCCTGGCCACCAGACGAAACTTCGAGCTATGCTCTTCATTTTGACTACCCCCATATGACCCACATGCAACTCGCTCAACATATATGACCGTAAGCTAGCCGGTATAACTAACCTATAGCCCCATACGACACACCCCATATCGATATACAACTCGTTACGGCGCGCGAAGTAGGGTCGTAATTCCGAATCAGGGCACGAATCGGGCCAGCCTGAATGTAAATACGACATCACCCTTCTTAGGTTACTATCTAAGCTGACCTGCTCTTGCACCTCCTTCCTAGTGACTGGTAAAAAGGGTTGCACGAAAGAAAGGTATGTGTTCTCCTGTTTCACACTGACCTGCTGGCTTACTGGCAACCTTGACAAGGCATCCGCAGCGTTATTCTTACTACTAACATATTCGATTTTATAATCGTAGCCACCTAGTATAACGGCCCATCTTTGCATCCTACTAGCCGCCATGACCGGAATGCCTGCCTTATCCCCAAATATAGTAACTAGGGGCTTATGATCCGTCCTCAAAAGAAATTTACGTCCATATAAAAACTGGTGAAATTTCCGTACACCAAATATAATAGACAGAGCTTCCCGCTCAATTTGGGAGTAATTTTTCTCTGCCGAGTTAAGTGTTCGGGAAGCGTATGCGATCGGCCTCTCACCCTGCGACGTGATATGCGAGATGACTGCTCCTATACCGATACTACTGGCATCTGTCGTCAAAATAAGTGGTAAGTCTAAAGAGTAGTGCACGAGGACTTCACTAGAAGCTAAAATATTTTTAACATCGTTAAATGCCCGCTCACATCTCTGGTCCCACCTAAACCTAGAATCCTTCTTTAGAAGATTGTATAATGGTGCTAGCATAGTACTCATATTGGGGACAAATTTAGCATAATAGATCACTAGCCCTAGGAAAGACCGCAAATCGGAAACATTAGTTGGTGTTTTAACTTTCTTAATAGCTTCAACCTTATGAGGGTCAGTATGAACTCCGTTCTTATCGATAACAAAGCCTAAGTACGTAACTGAGTTGCCGAAAAGAGTACATTTATCTTTTCGAACTCTTAAGCCCCATTTCTCCAATCTCGCAAAAACTTCCTTTAAAGTAGCTAAATGTGACGCATCATCTTTACCAGTTATGATAATATCGTCCAAGAAGACGCCTACCCCGGGCAATCCCGCAAAAATCTGTTCCATCTTTCTTTGAAAAATTCCCGGACTAGATGCTAAGCCAAAAATTAATCTATTATATTTAAATAAACCTTTATGTGTATTAATAACGGTGAATTTTTGGGACTCATCGAGTTCAAATTGTGTATAAGCCTGCGATAAGTCAATTTTAGAAAACTTATCTCCTCCATGCAATTTAGCTAATAGATCCTCAACCCGAGGTAACGGAAAACGATCGATTTCTAAACACTTATTTAACGTCAGTTTGAAATCACCACAAATACGTATTGTGCCGTCCTTTTTCATTACCGGCACGATAGGTGTCGCCCAGTCCGAACTCGACACAGGTGAAATGACTCCATCACGCTGCAGTTGTTCGAGTGCCCGTTCTACTGGTTCACGTAAGGCGTAAGCTAACGGGCGAGCACGTAAAAAGATTGGCTGTGCCCCCTCTCGTAAACGAAAACCGACTGTTCCACCTGTATACTTCCCGAGTCCGTCCGCAAACACCTTAGAGAACCTGGAACTGAAATACGTCCAATTAAAATCCTCGCTAATGCTACACACTTGAAATGACTGCGGATATATTTTTAATTCGCTTATCCACTGCCGACCCAAAAGGTTACTTTTGCCTTTCTCGACTATAAATAAGTCTAAATTTTTTTTACACTGTTTATACACAACTAGAGGCCTAATTTTACCAATAGGCTCCTTCAGTTCTCCTGTGTAGTACCTAAGCTTAATCTCGCTAGGAAAAATTTCACAATTGTCAAACATTCTGTCGTAAGTCTCCTTATTAATACAAGAAATTGCACTTCCTGTATCAATTTCCATAACTAAAGTTTTATTATTAACGGTGATACTAATAGTATAGGGGGGGAAATCCTTAAAAGAGCGATTACAAATAGAATAATTAAATACCTCCTCACTATCTACACTACCCGAGCTGCCGTCCCCTTTTTCTTCGAGACAGTTTAGGCTAGTACTAGCTGTTTTCCTGCGGGGACACACTCGCTTGAGATGGCCTTCCTTGTTGCAAATCTTGCATGTATAAGATTTAAATTTGCAATATTCCGGACTATGTTGGTACCCGCAAGTAGGACAACTCTTATTCTTGTTATTATTGATTATAGCGCTTTTATAGGTCACTAGAGACTTATTCTTGAATGATGACTGGTGCCTTCTTGAACCATGATCTAAATCCCGATTCTCATCAAGCTTATAGACGGCGGGTTGTCTGTATGCAGGATCGGTACTGACTGGTACCTGTAACTCCCGGTCACCAACTACAAGAGCCGCGTCCGACTCCGCCGACTCCATCGCTATAGCTATATTATACGCCTTATCAAAAGTCACATTCTCCTCGGTGAATAACCTTTGTCTTATGCCGTCTTTCCTTAATCCGCATACAAACTGATCCCTCAAGTTCTCTGATAGCGAGTCGTCAATGAATCCACAATTCTTGGACAACTTTTTAAGATCGGTAACAAAATTTGCAACGTTCTCTGCGCGACCTTGTACACGTCTCCGAAAATTGTATCTCTCGGCTAAAATCGACGGTTTAGGTCTGATATGTTTTCCTACAATCTCGATGAGCTCCGAGTACTGCTTTGTAGCTGGTTTGTGCGGAGTACACAAGCTTGACATCAACTCGTATGTCTCGGCGCCTACAGCCGTAATCAGCGTTGCCACTTTTAGCTCATCCTTAATGCTATTGCATATAAAATACTGTTCAAGTCTGTCTATATACGACTCCCAGCAATCTGTCTCCAAATTAAACTCGGCCAACTTACCTACCGACATTTTAACGTTTTTACCTCGTCGCCACTAAGATATCTGCGTATTGTAGTAATTAAACAACTTAGGACATGCTGATGAAAAGATATTTATTTACGGAATGACATCTAACAATTCTATGTCAATAGACCAGAAACAATACTTATTAAAAAGGTAAAATATAAAAAGTTCTATACAAACACCACATATATTATGACCGAGCGCGCGACTCGCAATAAAAAATGTATTAAAAATGCGGGCCGTAGCCCGTAGGCGGCCCAACTATTATAATTTACTAGACGTTCCGCGCGGCTTCGCCCGCGTAGATTAGATATTTCACAGACAAATTAGTCCACAAAAAAAGCCTATGATCCTTCACGTGGTCTACTTCTTATCTGACCCAAATAACAGAGAAAATGCTCTAGTAGTTTGTGAGATAAGCCCTTTCAAATAATTTCCCCCTTTTTTCCACATTTTCCTCTATTTCCTAGCTCCTATTAATCTTAGCGTGATAAAATATAGCCTATAGCCTTCCTCGATAACTGGGCTATCTAACACTGAAAGAATGTTGTAAATCGGACCAGTAGTTCCTGAGATTAGCGCGTTCAAATAAGCCCTTTCAAATAATTTCCTCCCGTTTTTTCCACATTTTCCTCTATTTCTTCGCTACTGTTAGTCTTAGCGTGATAAAATATAGCGTATAGCCTTCCTCGATAAATGGGCTATCTAACACTGAAAGAATTTTTTAAATCGGACCAGTAGTTCCTGAGATTAGCGCGTTCAAACAAACTAACAAACTCTTCCGCTTTATAATATTAGGGCTTCAGACTCGAAATCAGCAGACAGCGGGGTGCAAGCGGCGACAGCGCGTGACAAATGACAATGTATAGATTTATATGGATAAGCCGTCTAGTAAGCCGCGCGCGCGGCGCTCGCCGCTAGACGGCTTATCCTTATAAATCTATGCATTGGCACGCGCCGCTGCCGCTCCCGTCCCGCTGCCCGCTGATTTCGGACTGAAGCCTATGAAACAGGGCTCGAAAACGTTATTTTAAATAACGGTTTTGATTCGTTCGGAACGGTTCATTGCAATAACGTTTTTGGGAACAAAAACTTATTTGAGAACGTTTTGAAAACCGAAATAAAACGGTTAAATCCACACAGCGGGACATAGGGCAGTCAGTAAAGGTTTTCACCACCGATTTTGTTGAACCTCAATCGATTTTCTTTGGTGAGTGTAAGGGGATAACTTAAGAAATAAAAGTGGCATACTACCTACTTGCGCTTTTGCCCTGGGGGTGAATGCAACCCCGTCTCGGGGGTGAATTTTTTTTAATAAAAATTTTTTAGTAAAAAAAGCTCCAGAAATCAATAGACACACAAAAATAATTTGTTATGTACAATTTTTTTGATAATTCAATAATTAAATGAGTTATAGGTAATTAAAGATCAAAGATTTTGAGTGAGAAAAATACTTATTGTCTTAAAGTTGTTTTTCATAATCAACTAAAAAAACTATAAGTTTTTACGAAAAATAAATATGTTATTACTTATTACTTATTAGTATTACCAAAGAAGTCAATAAAAAAAAAAACAAATTACTACTCTGAAATACCTTCTAATATTATTTCAAATTAGTGAGCTAGAGGTGAATACGTATTTTGTTTTTAGACAAGTAATTAAATCTAAGTATTCAAACTTAAATAACGGTAAACCGATGCATTTTATGACATGTACTTCCTGAACACTTTTTAAAGTGCTCAGAAATACCTTTCGAATGAGCAATATAGAAAGTTGATAGCATGAAAATTGTGCAAGTTATGGTAAAAATAAGATGATACCTTGGATTTTTTTTGGCAAAAACAAAAAATAAAACCTTTACTATTCCTACAATAATTCTAATTCATGGTTATCATCAATTAGTCTCTCTCTTAGTTTAAAAAAAGAAATTATTCCCTGTTATCATTTTGTTTTGAAAATAACTTTATAAACATTGAATAGGTATTCGTAAAAAATGACTAAGGGAGTACGAGTTCTTTTTCTGAAAAATATTTTGTTTTCTTTTTTATTTCTAAAGGATAAAAAATAACCAAGGTAGAGCCTGACTACTGTTACTGCGAGAACCATGCAACCGGGACCTTTTAATCCCCCTATTTAAAAAAAGGGGTTTATATATTATTAAATATTTTTCAAAACGTTTTAAAAGCTCGTAAAACTATAACTTTTGAAAAATATTTTGGTTTCTTTTTTATATCTATAAGATAAAAAATAACCAAGGTAGAGCCTGACTTTTACTGCGAGAACTATGTAACCGGGAACTTTTGAACCCGTTTCTTTTATAAAGTAAGGGCTTCAAAAATATTTCTTAAAACAACCTGGCACTTGAAATAACCTTTGAAATGCTTTTCAAAAGAACCCGATAACTTAAAAATTATCAGAGCCATTGTGATAAAACGATTTTTTTAAATTTGAAGCAGAGAATTGGGATGCAAATATTGTAGCAAAACGTGTCAATACGTTTTCAAATATAATATTATAAATGCGAAGGTGTTTTTGTCTATCTCTTACCTCTTCACACCCAAAAAACTCAACTGGTTTACTGAGTATGAAGATACTTTTGAGGCTCGGGAAAGAACATATTAGGATACTTTTTATCCCGAAAAAATGTACGGGCGTCATCTAGTCCTTAGTAAATAGTAAATACACGTCATGTATGTGTCTTTTTAAAATTAAGAAAATAAACGGAAGTTAAAAATTGAAAGTGAATTTAAGAGTAACATTGTCCTACAAATAGAACAATCCATAATCTAGGACCATAAAATTAAAGTATGAATTCCTTTCTATCCCTGTTAGCTACCATTATCAATATTTTTCGCAAATAAAAATGTTGTTCGTCTTATCAAAATGAAGCTGCTCAAAAAAATTAGCTTGATAGTAATAAAAAATGTTTTTAACTTAGGCTTAAACCTAACGGCTTTTCTGATTTTTTACCTATGTGCACATATTTTTGTATATGCATATTAATTAAAAGGTAAAAATCAGTAAAGCCGTTACAGTTTAAAATAGATAGCAGCCGATTCTTAGACCTACTGGTCTGAGCATTGGCTACTATCTATTTTTCATACCCCTTAGTGGTAAGGGTTGTTCAGTGTTCACCCTTAACATTTATTTTTTATTTCTGGTCAATTTTTTTTTATAAACAACCCTTCATTGTACAAAATGTACATTCATTAATATATAAAAAATTGGTAAAGTGCAAGCAGAACTCTTGCACGAAGGGTTCAGAGTTCCGTACCATTAGGTACAGAGCAAAAATAGGCCAAAAATTGTGTTTTGTGTATGGGAGTCCCCCTCAAATATTTATATTATTTTAATTTTAAATGTTTTTAATTGTTTTTCACTCTACTTCGATTAAAATTTCCCTGAGCTTTTTTTATAAAAATAAGTTTTTTATTTATATTAAAAAATTTTATTCGTGATGAAGTAGAAACACTTTATATGGCAAAACAACATATTTTGTCGAGAAAGCTAGTAGTTACACAATTTGTTTTTAATACAAATATTAAAAACCTTTTTTTTTACCTAATTAAACACAATTAGTGAAGCCAGAATGGTTAAATCTGCATTTTTAGGAAAAGGGGTAAAAAAATTAAAAACAAGGGGGGTAAAAAAATCCATCCCTAAAAGCGCAATTACGTAGTATGCCAATTTTAAATTAAAGGGTAAAACGTAATCGATCCCAAATTTTTATTTAAATCTATGCTGAACCTGATTTTTAGGGTTCCGTACCCAAAGGGTAAAATCGGGACCCTATTACTGAGATATCTGGACTTGATTTGATTGTGTATATCTGTTGCCGCTATAACAACAAATACTAAAAAACAAGATATATTTCATATATTTTAAGGGGGGCTCACATACAACAACCGTAATTTTTTGGCCTTTTTTGCTCGATACCAATAACGATAATAGGTAGGCTCTTGAAATTTTCATAGAGTCCTTGACTATATGAGTTCTTTATTAATTAATAAAACTTATAAAAAATTAATAAAATTAATCCCATACAAAAACACTAATAATTATTGACCTTATTTTGCTCTGTAACGGTACGGAACCCTCCATGAGCGAGTCCGACTCGCACTTGGCCTATTATTGCCTCGCCGTGCTCGCCGCAAACGAATGCCCGAAAAATAATAGTTTTTGTTATTATATTTAACTTTTCATCGAGGAAACGGGAAAAACAGTTTAAAACCGTTTTAATTCATGAAGCCCCAAGCGGCCACATCCGGCCGCGATAACAATGAAAAAGCTATTGTGTCTCGTTTTGCCACCACTGATGGGTTAAGGATCAAAAACGAAAAAATCATTACGTTCTCAAAAAATGTTCCGAATAGCGTTCCGTTCCTAACCAAACCGAAATGAAACGTTCTTTAGGTATTTAAGGCGATAACGTTTCGAAAAATATAACGTTTTTCGAGCCCTGCTATGAAATATATTATATCCACAGCGGAACAAATAACCTCCTCCTTTTTTAGAAGTCAGTTAAAAATGTGCGCATACATTGTGGTAATGTACCCGCTGCACCTCAACACAATGCTAGCTTCATAGGAGACCATCACACGATGCGTCACACAATTTCATACATTTTAGACAACCGCCTCGCCTTTAAAACGCCTCAATAATTAAAATTTGGCTATTCAATTTATTAAGTTTAATATGTAATGTCACAAAACTTAGGATCCCCTCCCCCTCCTTGTCACACTTCGTCGACCCCCTAACGCCCCCTTTAGGTGTGACATACTTTATGGACGATCCCTAGAAAGTAGTTTATATTCTCACCTCGGGCAGTCTACTTCCGGGCACCGCGGGGAAGTCGTGGTGCTCGTTGTGGTAGCCCACGTTGAAGGTGATCCAGTTGAGCGGCCCGTAGTACGAGTACGTCTCGAAACCCTTGCGGAACATGTAGTGCTCCGATATGAAGTGTCCTGAAATATACACAGTATCATTAGACAAAGAAAAATATTATGTGGTAGTAGGTATGTAGGCTACGAATAATAAAAACTAAGGAAATGTAACTCCCATACTATTACCGTTAAAATTTTTTTTTTCCTTTCGAACTGTCATGTAACGTCAGCGTGATACCGCTGAAGGCCACCTAAATATTGCAAATGTATTGAAAATATATACCAAGGTACCTTGTCAAAAATGTGTACCTAGGTAGTAGTTTGACTACCTAGGTACACATTTTTGACAAGTATTGTAGAACATATTTTTTGATAGAATTACTTTTCCTTAGTTTTTATTATTCGCAGTATGTAGGCGTATTTTCCTTAGTCTATGACAGTATGCAGTTATAGTGTTACTAAGTTAATATTATACCCATGTTTGAATCAGAAACTAGGGCGTTACGTTAACAAGGGCGTCGCCAAAGGGGGCAGAGAGGGGGCTGCCCCTGCTGTCGGATGTATCAGGCGTCCATATCACATAATATGTTTAATTTTTATCCTCCATAATATTATTGACCCCAAGTCGTAATACAAAGATAAACATTAAGGGCAATCGCACACGTCATACTTTTTGTGTGATCGAGTCTGCGGCTTACATACAATCTGCATGGCGCGCGCCATCAGACTGTATGGAAGCCGCAGACTCGATCCCACAAAAAGTGTGACGTGTGCGATCTCCCTTATAAACAAAAAACGACTACGATTTTGAAACTTCTAGTAACTAAGAGGTACTAGAAGTTTCAAAGTATATTATCTCGGGATTACTTATTTAATTTGTAATCTTTATCGCAAATCGTGTGTTGTTCACGCGACTTGATAGTGTAAGCCGAATATGATGAATTAGTCACGTACGCGATACAGGCAAAAAATCAATAATATAGAATATAGATCTTCGTGGAATTACAATATAATGCCAAATCCTTCCAGGACGAAATAACTAAAGCCGTCATCGGGTACAGTGTCACTGGAGAGCAGTGTTGCCAGATTTTTTTGTACCAAATCGCGACTTTGGAACTTTTTGAGTGACTGAGCCTGTCCCGCACGGAACGTTTAATTTTGATTAAAAATCGGGACGTCTGGCAACGCTGCTGGAGAGGCACTGTTACAGAACCCGCCTTCCTGTCAATGTCATCCATCTATCGTTAATTCGTTACACGTGGCTGAGCTTCATTTATCTAATTAAAGCTAGTGTCATATTGAATCAGACATCTACATTTCACTAGCATCCACGCTTCCGTGGAAATGTTATCCACGTAGGTAGGTACTTAAACATCATTGTTGACTTGTTTCTGGTCATCATAATATTATATAAGTTAATAAATACAGAAACTCAAAAATGTACCTGCTACAGGATGTATGCCCATCGACAATAGGGATCCGATCAGCAAATATCCTAAAACTTTGCCACCTGAAACAAAAATGAAAAATTGAAATACAACACAATGCAGAGTTAAAACATATAAGATAATATACCTATACTAGATGACACCCGCAACTCCGTTGCGCCAAAATTTAATTATCGCGCGGGAACCGTACATTTTTCTGGGATAAAAATTATCCTATGTTCTTTCCCGGGACTCAAAGTATCTTTATACCAAATTTCAGAAAAATCGGTTCAGCGGTTTAGACGTGAAGAGGTAACAGTCAGACAGACACACTTTCTCATTTATAACATTAATAGTATAATGGATTATGTCTAGTTATTATCCCTCACACAGATTTGATGGAATCATCATTCTTGTATGATCAGCCTGCAATTTCCCAACCACTTGAACATCATTTCTTGTAAATTCAACGTGAAAATACAATTCGCTGGCTTGTAGTGTGTGTCTCACCTCCCCCCTATATAAGGTAGGTTAAGTAGTGATTAAGTTCAGTTATTAAACATTATTTCAACTAAACACATCTTATAACAGTCTCCCCTAAGCCACACATTGCATGGCGACCCTGCCAGTGCTGCCTTGCGGCAGCGCTGCGCACCGGGTACAGGGAATGTGAATATAGTTTAGTGATTTAAAAATAATAAGACTTTTAAGTGAAATATTTAAAAAAAAACTGTAATCAAAAGTGAAATTTAATTGTGACTATGGACAAATTATAGTGGTAAAAATGAACTAAACGGCCGTTAGTGAGTAAAAATATTATGTAGGTTTAAAAATAAGTAAATAGTGTAGAGACTAGAGACTTATACACTTGTAAGAAGTGGAAATATAAATATAATATAAAACTCATAATAGACTCAGTGAAAAAAAAATTGTAATCAGAATTTAAACACAAAATTAAATTACAGAAGTTAGAAAGTTGCAAGAAGAATAATATAATATGAAACCGAAAACTAAAAGTTGCTAAAAAAAACTGTCTGAAGAAAAATTAAAATTTTGGTGTGGAGATGCAAAGCTGGCAGCCGGGAGTTGATGGTGTCAGATGAGTGGAATATGCTGGCAGCCGGGAGATGTTGGAATCGGATGAGAGGAATGTAGAGCAGGCGGCCGGGAGATGTTCGTGTCGGAAGTGGATGCAGCCGGGAGAACAGAAAGAAGAGGATAGAAAAATGCGATTGAAGTTATTTTGTCTAAATTTAAATATAAAAATAAATTATAATATGTCTTATTTGTAACTGCAGCGGTATGTATAAAATTAGTAAGTATGTATAAAATTAAATTTTAATTTAGACATAAATGTTACAATTTATGTCTAAATTAAAATTTTATTTTGATATGAAAATTACATAGAAAGTTCCGTTTAGAAAAATAAAATATGATTTTAAGCAATTTAACAAAATATATAAGAAAAAATTATAACCATAAAACGTAAAAGGTATAAAATGTATTTTTAATTGAGTAAATAATATTTTGATTTTAAATATTTTGAATACATTAATTATATATACATATTTTGAATTTAATTTCTAGAAATAAAGATTTCTGTAAAAAATAAGTAAAATTATAAATTAACAGTTAATTAATTAATGGAAAGTCAGATTGCTATGAGAAATAAATAAGTTTTGGCGAAATTTATAATATTGGTAATAGTTTCATAATATATTATGTTTTACAATTATATCTGACTAATTGGAATCTTCAAAATAGTTGCAGTTGATATTTAAGACATTTTAGTAAGTTTTTTTTTTTGTTTGCATGTTAATTTTGTTTTAATTGATTTAATAGGTATTATCAAATTATTCTGCATTATTTTTGGAAAAGATTTATTTTTTGGAGATTACGTGTCTGGTTTAATGTTTTTAGAGTAAAAATAAATGAATAAATAATGGTATTATTCTGCAACTTAGCAACTTGTAAAATATTTAGATATTGGAAGATAAGTTAATTTAAAAGTTTAAAGAAAATAATGTCAAAAGAAAAATTAATTTTAAATAGAAAATAATGTTAATTGGAATAATATTCTAAAATAAAATGTGTTTCGGTGCTGTTATTGTGTAATAAAGCAAAACTTAGAAATTTTAAAAATAGGGTGTTGACGATGAATTTTTCTATGAAATAAGTTTTGGTATATGTAGTACAATAATATTTTATTTTAAAAGTGTGTTTACAGTATAATAATTATTAAATACTATGTGTAGTATGACAAAATAATTGAAAAAATAGGAAATTGTGTAGACTGTAGGATGGTAATTTTGTAGAGATGAAGGATTCTTAATTTTTTTTTTTGGAATATAGGAATACATAGCAACTCATAACTAATCGAATATTATGCGCAGTTGGTTAAAACAGGTAGGTAACAACTCAGGTAAGTTTCCACGGTATGCAACACCTTTGCGGGAAAAGCGTCAAATGTCCGCGGTGCCAACTCAGCATTCGCGCAATGAAATGTAAAGCGCATCACAGACGGTGAAGATAATATAATATATATATTATCTTAGAGCATATTTTAGAATATCGCTCACCATAGAAATCCTATGAACCATCACACACGACGAAGTTAATTTATATTTTATATTTTGTATCTTAAGATACCGAGCGATATAGAAATATATATTTCATATCTTAATATTTTATCTTAAGATACGAAATATATATTTCGTATCTTAATATGTTATCTTAAGATGCGAAATATATCTTTATGAATAGGTACAGGGTGTTTTTGTGTCGGGCAGGGGGCTCATCAGTGATCGGACGCACTAGTGGACGCAGTGTTGCCAGTGCTGTATGTTAGAAAGTTACATACCTACTCTCATTCGAAAAGTAACATTTTGAGGGAAAAAGTAACATTTCGGATAATTTTAAATTAAATTGACTTATAATTTATTGCTTTATTATTATTATTGCTTAAAAAGCTCATGAATCGAAATGAATGTTTCTCTTGAATTTCTAAAATACTCCTGAAACTTCTTCGTTGACAGATATTGATAAAGGTTAAATTCGCCGCAGGTTTTTCTCTTTTTTATGTGAGGCTCTATCCAAATGTTTCTCCTTTTGGAATGTGCTACTACAATCTGCATTTCACATTCTATATCAGAATCATCGTCTGAAGAGCTGTCTAACAAATCAAGAAGTAAGGCAGTATCAGTTATTAGTTATCAGTTATCACTTATAGTCAATCACCCTGTATATAAAACTCTAACAAGGAATACGTGTGGCACCAACGCAGACTCGTAAGGAAATGAACAGATTTTTAATATTATCGTATCTTAGCCGTGTGTGATAGCTTAAGATACTATAATATTTTATATTTGGGCATCTTAAGATAAAATATTATATTATCTTCACCGTGTGTGATGCGCTTTAGTAGCTGTTATTTCTTATAACCGACTTTACAAAAAGGAGTAGCTTGTTTGTTCGTTTAAATATATTTTATTCATAGGGTTGTACCAAGTATAATTTTTGTTCAAATAATTTTAATCGACATAGATTTCTTAAAAAGGTATAAATTACTAAAAACTTAACGATTTTTTTTTCTTTCTCCTACAAATCAACATAATTTAAAGTGTCGTTGCACTTAATTAGCTAAATTATTATAATATTCTCTTCAAATTCAATAGTACTAATAGTTTCATTCTTTATTTTGTGTCACGTATTATCTATTTTTTTTTTCTTTGAATTCTTGGTAAAGGCAGTTAAAGTTTCAAATGGGTCACTAGATTAAAAACTAAAAATATGTTAAATTTATTTTGTTGTTATTTGTGAAAATGCAAAATATTTTTATTTCATGTCACAGTTGTCAAAAATCTAATTAATATTTACAGTACAGTTTATAATCATTTTACAATATGGGTGGTCCAAAAGGGATAATCATATTATTTTGGTTTCGCTTAACAATATCAAAACATTTCATGCATCATATTATATTTTGGTACAAAGAAACATGATGCAATGAGTTTATGTACAAAATGGTACAAAAGTAAATGGTACTTAGAGCATGCTCGGCGGGAACAATCCTTCATTTAAGTAAAATGGTTGGAGACATTTTTTTTTTTTGTTTTGTGGGTTAGTCTTAAAAAAAGTCCCGTTTAATGTTGTATAAAATATAAATGTATTGTACCAAATAAAAGTGCGCACATGAAGTATATTAAAAAATAAATATGTACCATTAAAATAAATAAAAGAGTCGACTATAAATAAAAATATTATAAAAATAAAATGTACGAGTAATGTTAAAAAATAATATAAATAAATGAATAGGCATGCATGCATGAAAAATGACAAAAAGAGTTAAGAGCTAATGAATTAAGGTACCTGAATATTAATTATTATGACAATTTTAAATGTATAAAAGTGACTGGCCAGTCCACTAATCAAGGAAATTAGTAAAATATGGATAAGTTAATAATTAATGAGTAAAATTATAAATATGAGGCTAGTAATAAGGTTGAATATTTAAAAATGAATTTAGAATGATAAAAAAAAATATTGATTTTGTGTGATAACTTGATAAGTGATAACGAAAGACGTCTTATAGAGGTTCATCAGTTAATGTCGAGTAAGGGAAAAATAGAGTTTATATTATTTTAAAGGGTGTAAAAAAAAACTAAAGAAAGTAACCATGTGAAAAAGTTTTATTAAAATATGTAGTTAGAAAATGTTTATTATTACTTAATATTTTTGTGTATTAAAAATTTACATCATCAACCACCCATTACTGCAAATAAACTAAAATGTCATTAAGAAACGCAGCACAGATTTGTATTTATTGTTATTTAGAATATAAAAATGGTTAGAGATAAATTTTGAAATGTTTAGATAATATTGTAGTTTTTAGTAAAATAAGAAATAAAGCAAAATTTTATAAAAAAATATATTTGTTAAGTACTTACGAATTTAGTAACATTAAGTATTTTATAAAAAAAATATCTAGTGTAAGTATTTTTTTTTCCAAAAAAAACGGGGGAGGTGTAGTGTGTGTCTCACCCCCCCCCCTATATAAGGTAGGTTAAGTAGTGATTAAGTTCAGTTATTAAACATTATTTCAACTAAACACATCTTATAACAGTCTCCCCTAAGCCACACATTGCAGGCTTCTTTAATAAATAATTATGTAATTAACTTATATAAAGGCAGACCCCTTTTTTCCCACCTTTTGGCCTTGCTTAGCAAAAGGTTGCCGACCGCTGCTTATAACCACTGAACTGAGGAAAAACGTTGCATATTGGTAAGAATAGCAGTATGTATTACGTAAATCGCGTTTGGTAATCACTTTCCTTTTGTTATATTGAAGTTATTCTGTTAGTTCAGTACTTAGTAGTTAGTTATTTAATAAAAGTAAAACGCCTATTAAAAATCTCTTTGTTTTGTTAAAAGTTGTGATAAAGAAAAAAAGGTATCTATGATATAATAATTATGTATACCTGCAGGCTGCAGGGCTAGCATAACAACAGTAGACATGGGAAAGAATCGACATACTGACAGATTTTATCGACAAAATTTCGGATTTCCATTGTCTAACTGTCACTTTGTCTTGTCTAACTGTCACTTTGTCTATTCTTCCGTAGAAAGAAACCGTTTCTATGGTGACCATGCTACGCCTGCTGGTGATAAAGTGGGCATGATACCCGTTTTAAGACCTATACGGTCTAGGTCTTGAAACGGGTCTAGGCTAGACCTGACATTACATTAGCGTTTTGTTTTAAGAGTCACCTCAAAAATACCACTAAGGTACCTACTGGCATGGTGAAAACAGCCACTAACTTCTAAAACTCACCAAAAACTTTGATGACTACGGCGTCAAAGAACAGCTGTATTATCAGGTTGGTGAGCTCCATGGGCGAGGGCGGCTTGGGTCTGACCACCAGCGGGCGCAGCGAGTAGAAGAACGGCTGCAGGAACAACCACAGCAGCTTGCCGCCCGTCGTGCAGAACAGCTTCGCTTCCACCAGCGTCGGCAGATCCACGTCGATCACCTCATCGCCTTGGTACTGAACAACATGTTTAACTGTCAGTACTACCACACTAGATGATACGTTTATGGCGGGTTCCGTACTGATATTATAAATGTGAAAGTCGGTCTGTTACCACTTCACGCCCAAATCGCTGAACCGATTTTGCTGAAATTTGGTATGGAGGTACTTCGAGTCCCGGGAAAGGACATAGGATATTTTTTATACCGGAAAAATGAACGGTTCCCGCGCGATAAACGAATTTTGGAGCAACGGAGTTGCGGGCGTCATCTAGTAACATATTTCCTACCATATCCTTTTCCACTATCTTATCCTCTTTTTAGAAAACGTTGTCTCCATACCAAAATTAATCAAATTCAGTTTAGCGGCGCGTGCAGAGACAAATTGACACACAAGTATTTTCTAGAAAATTATTAAGACTGATGAGTTGATGATACAGGATACGAGTAGTAAACATAATTTATAGTCAATACTAAGTATCGCGATTAGGGCTTGATGTTTGGTTTAACCATATCATTGACAATTTTCCGCTTGCGATAATATCGGCATAGTACAACAGTAATATGTTATAGAAACATGGTAAGTCATCAAATAAATATATATGGGCGACACCTGATTCATAAAGTGAATCATATTTTCAAATATGGCCAAATGTTTGCCAGATAATGATTACAGTATATCCACTATAGATATACGTAGATAGTATATCTATTTCGATTTTGAATTGGCGAAGAAGGAAAATGCAAATAGAAACCAAGTTCTATGTCACGGGCAATTCAAGCGCTTAGTGTCATGGCCACGGTTAAGCAACGAGAAAACTCCAAGTATGGTTGAATCGCATTACGATCGATACGAATCCGATGATCCATGACTGGGGAGAGCCATGCTTCGGCACGAATGGGCCGGCTCGACCGGAAAAATACCACGGGCTCACAGAAAACCGGCGTGAAACAGCGCTTGCGCTGTGTTTCGCCGAGTGAGTGAGTTTACCGGAGGCCCAATCCCCTACCCTCCCCTATTTCCTTCCCTACCCTCCCCTATTCCCTTCCCTACCCTCCCCAATTACCCTATTCCCTCTAAACAGGCCGGCAACGCACCTGCAGCTCTTCTGATGCGCGACCATGGGCGACGGAAGTAGCTTTCCATCAGGTGACCCGTTTGCTCGTTTGCCCCCTTATTTCATAAAAAAAAGAAAAAGAAAAAAAGATCCCTATTCGTATTCTCGTGCCGATCAAATTGCAGCCTGCAGGTCGCGAGTGAGGCAACTGCGCCCGAAGCCATAATCGAATCGTCAGTATAGGCCCCCAGATCCCGTGAGCTGTCTGAACTCTGAAGTCTTAAGTAGACATAAAACTAAACATAATGCCCCACACCGGTTTCGGTGACGATGGCCAGTTTCATTGAAACCACAGACCAGATGTGTGTGCGCAAGCCACAAAAACCCTCTCTATTCCTTTACTCTTATAAACCAGTGGAACGGACGATCGACACGACTGACGCTCATCAGGCGCAGAATCGACATTTCACATGCCGATCCGATGCATGGATTATCTTACTTATCAGACAAACACAACTGATTGTGATTAGCCTTCATTGCCCTAAGGCCTAACCAAACTTGGAAATAATACGTTTCCAACGCGGAAATCGAACCCACGTCCTCCAAGTCAAGAGCCACGCTCTAAACCACTGGACCACGGAGGTATTTTGGAGTATAGAACTATCCTTATTCTTACGCATGGGCGTGCATACCATGAAGGCAAATATGCAGTGCCTACCTAATGCATGACTTGCCATACACATATATTTTAATTTAACTTTCGTACGTTTTAGATGACTTATGACGTTAATTATTAAATATTAATAGTAAAAAATATAATAGAAAAAATGAACGCATTTAAAACGCCTACATTTATAAAATAGCAACAATCAATTTGCGAGAAATTAAACATTAAGTTAGGTACACGCGCGAACCGCATGACTCAAGGTTAAGGCAAGCAGATCTCGTGCGGCAGGCTCTGGGGTCATGTGTGCGTAAAGATTTTTGTGTCCGTGAACAGTTCCCACACGCACACAGACATGCTATATTATAGGCGAACTCCTGCCGCAGTAGCTGAGGCGAGCACCGGCGCGTATATAATACGTAACAATAGATGGCGTTTTTATTTATTTTAGTTTAGTGCAAAATATTATGTTGTATGGTAAATTTTGGTATATTTCCATGGAAACATCGATGAAATAAACTTTCATTGTAGTTCCAACGCGTGACAACAGATGGCGTTTTTTATTTCTTCATAACAACGTAATTATACTAATAGTTTAGAAATTATATCCACACTATTATTATAATTTATGCGAAAATATCTCTTTTTGTCCGTTTGTCTGTCTGTTTTGCTTTCACACCAAAACTACTGAACCGATATCGCTGCATTACCAGTGTCAAAACCTTATGCACGCCGATGTTCTTACGATAGCTAACGCACTACATAATTATTATATCCAACTTCGCTTATCTCATTTCTCTTCGTCATCCGTGCTCGGTTGGGATTGGTATCTGATCAGACGTAGTGCAAAACTGCTCTAAATGCTCAGCATACTGTCATGGTTATTAGTCATCCAGTAACCACAACAATGGAACACAAATCAGAAACAAGGGAAAGCTATAAAACATTTGGTTGTAGTATTGTTCTAAATGCAGTCATTATAACTCATAGTTGATGAGAGAATTTCCTCAGCCTAATTATTTCAAAATATGCAATTTCTACCATTGACTAAGGGCCGCGACACACCGGAATGGCAGCGGCGAGGCGAGCACTTTCAGTGTCATATTATGATTTTAAACTTTATGTTCATTATTGTAATACATAGTATCGCTTGAGAAATCGCCGCCGCCGGCGGCCGCCAGCGTCATAGTAAAAGGAGGGGAAGTAGGGTAACTCCGGCCCAATCCGTGATTTAATTACCTACTGTCTTAGGGTTGTCAATTTTAGGCGGCGGCGGCGCGGCGGCGTTGTGATGTGGGAGCGGCAAGCGGCTGTCCGCGTTTCGTTCGCAACCGCATGAACAGCGGCAACGTCACGGTCTTCCGACTTTTAATAATAATAAGTGACTCTTGATTGTCCATATTTCGGCCAATTTTCGTGCATATTTGCATGCATATTTCGGCACTTGGATCGTGCATATAATCCGATGTCTAAATAAAATTATAAATATACCCTTTAAAACAACATTAAAAACTTACGCCTGTCTCTTATCTCTTATAGGTACCTACTATAAACAAATCTGTTGTTATGATTCGAACTTTGCTTTATGTGTATAATTAATATCTGATTAACAATTAGTCAATTACTTATTTTTAATAACGATTTAAAATAAGTAATTGACTGTAAGTAGTTAGTTAATATACCTAAAATACAGAGAAATCGGCATTACTAAACATAAACAAAGCAATAGCGGCAAATTAGTTGACTGATCAAAAGTACCTACTTACCTAAAACATTATCTTATATTTTATACTATGTTCCAGTGGGAAAGTTTGTGTGATAGAAAACTAATACAATAAAAAGAGAAGTAAGTAGGTATCTGATTTAGGTTATAGGTTGTTGCATTACTATTAAAACACCCAAACACACAGCAATATTTATTACTGCTGCGATTATGATCGGACATTTTTGATTCGTTTGGCGCGGCGTGGCGCGACGCGGGCGTGCAGCATAAAGTGTTAGCCCCGACTGGTATGGTCCGAAAACGGTCCGAGATATTAATAAGTGTGCGTGCGGCGACGCATAGATACTATGGCGCACACATACAAGCCGCGCGCGGTGCCTTTGTATGAAGATAACTTACTTCCCCTCATACTATGCCAGCGTCCACGAGAAGCCACGAGCGGCCACGGGCGGCCGTAGACTTCTCAAGCGATACTATGTATTACAATAATGAAGATAAAGTTTAAAATCCTATGACACTGAAAGTGCTCGCCTCGCCGCTGCCATTCCGGTGTAGCGCGGCCCTTATACTCTTTTCTAAAGGCTCCTGCATACGGGGAGGCCGTTTCAGTCGGACTGAACGCAGTCCTACCTGAACGGACTCGTTCACACAGACAGACGGGCCATGCCACGGGAATGTAAAAAATCCAAGTCAAGTCTGCCTGCAATTAGTCATCCCGAATTTACACAAATCTGGGTTAAAAATTAAAATCAACTTCAGACATGACATGGATATAGTTAACGCTATCAACGGTTATTTGTAACTCAAATGCGCAAGCGAGTCTAATAATAACAATGTTACTTACCCTATGGTGTTCCAAGTGATACTTTCTAAAGCTGATCGATATGGGGATGCCTATGGGCAGGTTGGCGAAGAACCCAAACAATCTGTTGTGCAGCGGCCGGTTGTGACCGAAGGCTAAGTTGTGAGCTATTTCGTGGATTGCTGAAAACAAACAATAATTACACATTTCATAATCTGCAAAAATATAGAGGGTTAGACCCTTACTAGTGAAAGAACCCCTGCACTGTGTACGCGTTATGGTCCTTGTCACATCACTGACCTCCATTATACAAGATAATAGAGATCAGTGTTGTCACCTACGAATAACAAAACTACAGGAAACGTAACTCCCATATTTCAACCGTTTTAAATTTGGCTCCTTTTCGAACATATACCAATTACCATACAACATAATATTGTGCGCTAAGCTAAAATAAATAAAAACGCCATCTATTGTTACGTATTAGAAATACAATGTGAATTTATTTTCATCGATATTTCCATGGAAATTAGATAATATATTTTTGCCTCATCAAAATGTAGCCTATGGCTCTCTCAGGCTCTAGACTAACTGTGTACAAAATTTTATTACAATCGGTTCATTAGTTTTGGCGTGAAACAAAACAAAACAAAAACTTTTTCTTTTACAACTTTTTCATTTTTATATCTAGTATATTTTAAGTACTCACCTAATCAGCTTAACTTTTGTCTTTTCACATAATCAAGGTTCCGGTTACTTGAGATCCGATCCATAATCCGATGTAAATAAATGCAAAATTTTGGCCACCACAAATTATCTTATCCAAGTGAGTGATAGTTATGAATGTACGCAATTATTAATGTTAAACTGTTAAATATTATACAAACTTTCAAATATTAAAATCTAAAATATTCTTAGAAAACTATAAAACCAAAAATAATAATATACTATAGTACTAACAGTGCTCGATCAGATGAAAAAAGCAAATGGCCTCCCAAAACACAAAAAATTTCAGCTATGTAAAATGTAAACAAATATTATAAACCTCACAAAACAAAAATGCATAATGTACCTACATATTATACGTAATTAGTTAGATTTGCGTCTATTCATTTTACTCGGATTATATCCGATTGCTCACGACTATTCACGAGTAGTTCCGATCGCCGTCGGCATGGATGGCGCGGGCGCCCGCGCCGGCCGCGGCGCCAGTGATGCCATTGAATTTCAACCAGAACTCCCCAACTATTATTTAAATATTGTTACGTGCTAGGGTTCGAGGATTCGGAGAGAAAGACCTGGTGACTCTCTGGAAGACTTTATTCACTGACACTAGCTCACACAAATCACTAAGTCCAAACACTAAGCACTAGATCCAAATCACTGAGCACTATCACTGTCCTAGGTCCTAGCCGAGTCGTAGGTTCACTATCACAATAACTCACTATTGAACACTTGTTTTCACTTCGAAGTCGCCTCGAAGATCGCTCAGATAAAACTGAATGCCGGGCCGTCCACCTGCCCCTATTTATATGGGCGACTCGAATTCTAGAAAGTTCCTTACTCGATTCACGTAAACAAGTAAACACGTAAACAAGTAAACAACGGTCGGAACTTTCTAGGAGATTCGAGCATGTACCAACTAGCGCCATCTAGTTTCGAGTAGGGGATTTATGTGTAGTGTGTCCCCTAGTTTTGCCGGTTCGACGCTAGATGGCTCTGTGTGTCCGTATCCGTAACACTACTCCCCTCTTAGAGATGCTCGTCCCGAGCATCATTATTACTGCCATGGTAATGCGCCAGACGGTCTATGTGTACCACTTTGAATGTCCCTCTTGGTTGCTTTTGAATCCTGTAAGTCACATCATTCAATCGGGTAACCACTTTGTATGGGCCGTCCCACTTGGTCTGCAACTTTGGAGATTTCCCTTTTCGCCGAGTTGGGTTATGCAACCACACCAGTGACCCTTCTTCGAAGCCGCTCGTGTTCGATTTCCGGTCGTATCTGGTCTTCATGTTCTCACTTGACTGCAACCCGTTTTCCCGAACCATGGCGTGTATATAGCGCATCTTTTCCCTTAAATCGCAGACATAGTCTTGTACGGTCTTCGGTTCCTCCGGTGACCCTCCTGTCAAGAGGTCTACTGGTACTCGCAGTTCTCTACCGTAATTGACATACGCCGGGGTAGCTTTTATGCTCTCATGCTCGGCGGTACGGTACGACAGAAGGAAGAGCGGTATATACCTGTCCCAATCCTTTTGTTTGTCATCTACCAGTTTCGCCAAATGCCTCTCAAGGGTCTGGTTAAATCTCTCAACCATTCCATCAGACTGTGGATGGTACGCGGTGGTCCTCGTTTTATGCATTCCCAAAATTCTGGACACTTCCTGGAAGACCTGCGATTCGAAATTCCTGCCCTGATCGGAATGGATTTCTAGAGGCACACCAAAGCGTGATATCACTTCTTCGACTAGCTTAGAAGCAACTGTTGTAGCTTCCTGGTTTGGTATGGCGAACACTTCGGGCCATTTGGTGAAGTAATCCATGACCACCATAAAATACTTGTTTCCCGATTCCGTTACAGGAAATGGCCCAGCTACGTCAACTGCAATTCGTTCCCACGGTGCGCCAACGTTATACAAGCGCAGGTTCCCACGGCTCCTTGTTTGTGGTCCCTTCACTGCAGCGCAAGTAGTACATTTGCGGCACCAATCCTGCACATCATCTCGACAATGCAACCAGTAGAATCGTTCTCGCACTTTTGTTAACGTCCTCTTGACACCTAGATGACCTCCTGATACGCCATCGTGTATTTCACGGAGAACATCTGGTACTCTCGTCCTTGGGACAACTATCTGAAGATGGAACTCTCTGCCGTTAGTCTTCTCCCATTTCCGGTAAAGTATTCCATTTTGAAGTATCAGACTGTCCCATTGCGCCCAGTACGCCTTAGTGACAGCGCCAGTGGGTGCAACCTCACTCCAGATTGGTTTTACGTCACCGCGTTTCTTCCATGTGATGATATGCCGAAGGTCGTCATCTCTTTCTTGAGC
This sequence comes from Polyommatus iphigenia, assembly GCA_963422495.1. Classification (NCBI taxonomy): domain Eukaryota; kingdom Metazoa; phylum Arthropoda; class Insecta; order Lepidoptera; family Lycaenidae; genus Polyommatus; species Polyommatus iphigenia. The sequence continues at coordinate 9,034,698 of OY730184.1, forward strand.
CTCTCTCATAGCATCATTCTCCCAGAGACCCAAGGGACTTGTTCTGGTTAACTTTAATGTTATTTCATTAGATTCCTGCTTAACACAGTGTTTGCAGTCCTCTGAACACGGCCTTCGTGAAAGTGCGTCGGCATTCCCATGCGCCTTTCCGCTGCGGTGTTCCGTCTTGAAGTCATACTCCTGTAGTTGTTCAATCCATCGAGCTACTTGGCCTTCTGGGTTCTTGAATTGCAGTAGCCACTTCAAGGCTGCGTGATCAGTTCGCAGTAAAAACTGTCTGCCGATGAGATATTTGCTGAAATGTTGTAGCGTCTTTACAACAGCCAAGAGTTCTCTTCTTGTCACACAGTAGTTTCTCTCTGGCTTAGATAAAGATTTGCTGAAATATGCAATTACAACTTCTCTCTCACCCTGTTTTTGAGATAACACCCCTCCAATGGCCGTGTTGCTTGCGTCCGTGTCGACTATAAACTGACTTGCAGGTTGTGGATACCCCAGGATTGGTGTTTCACACAGATGTTTCTTCAGTTTCTGAAAAGAATCTTCAGAAGTCTCGTCTCAAATAAACTGTCGTTTATCCTCTGTCAGCCGATGTAATGGCTTGGCTATCTCCGAGAATCCCTTAACAAAACGCCTGTAGTAGGAGCATAGGCCGAGAAATGCCCGCACTTCGGTTTTGTTCTTAGGGGTTGGCCAATTTTGAACTGCTTCCAGTTTCTCCGGGTCCGTCTGGATTCCATCACTGGAGATGACATGGCCGAGATAATTGACCTTACTCCTGAATAAACGACATTTTTTCGGATTCAACTTTAACTTGGCCCCCTCTATTTTGGCGAAAACACGTTCTAAGTTACGCAAATGGTCCTCGAAGTCGCGGCCAACAATGATGACGTCGTCCAAGCAGACTAAGCAAGCCTCTCCAACTAAGCCTGCCAGTAGACACTCCATGAGTCGCTCAAATGTGGCAGGTGCGTTGCACAATCCAAAGGGCATGACGTTAAACTGCCATAAACCTTTACCGGTGGAGAAAGCTGTCTTCTCCTTGTCTTTTGGGTGAATTTCCACCTGCCAGTATCCAGATTTCAGGTCCAGGGTCGAGAACCATTTCATGCCACTCAAGGTATCCAGGGTGTCGTCAATTCGAGGTAATGGATAGCTGTCCTTCTTAGTGACATCATTGAGACGCCTGTAGTCCACACAAAATCTTGTGCTGCCATCTTTCTTCTTCACTAACACAACAGGTGAGCACCACGGACTTGCAGACGGTTCAATAATCTTATGCCTTCTCATGTCCTCCAAAAGGCTTTCAACTTCTTTTTCCTTTGCAATGGGTATCCGTCTTGCTCGTTGACGAATTGGGTTCTCGCTTCCGGTATCTATCCTGTGCTGAACCATCGACGTTCTTCCAAGGTCGCCTTCCTGACTGGAGAAGATATTCGCGTGGCGTTGTAAAAACTTCTTAGCTTTCATGCTCTGCGAATAAGTCAGATTACTCTTGCAGTCATCGAGTAGCTCAGTCACTATTCCATAGTTGCTGCTGTTGGCTGAGTCTGAGCCTGTGATCGAACTACACTTTCTCATCCAGACAACTTCCTCGCACTTTCCAATGACGTCACCTTTGTTCAAGCAGATCTCGCGATCACCAAGATTCAAAACCTTGACCACAGCGTTACTGCTTCCACTAACAAGGGTTCTCGCCGTCATCAGTTTTTGCGCTGATGTCTTGCTAGGTGTGTCTTCGATCAACACACATCTGTTTGACTTCTTCTTTCCAGCTGGCGGTAGTTTCACCAGCACTCTAGCTTCCGCTCGTCCAGGTATAATGACTTCCTTTACACATGCGACTTTCCCGCAGGCGCCTCCAAGGATGAAAATTTCTTCTTCGCCACACTTGAAAACTCCGTCAGCGACATTAATTCCGCAGTTGTGCTTCTTCATGAAATCCAAACCCAAGATGCAATCATCCATAATATCAGCCACGATAACGTCATGAGGGTATGAGGACCCCCCTACATTAATCGTAACTGACATTTCTCCCAGGACGGGTATTGGCTGACCGGAGGCAGTAAGAAGCCGACAGTTAATTCTCCTCTTATGTCTACCTGCGGCTTTTACTAGATTTGGGTTCACTATCGTTCTAGAGGCTCCTGTGTCTAGAGTCATTTTGCAATCCGTCCTGTTAATAGTCCCCTGAATCACAAGACTATTCCCGCTGCATGCTTGGGAGATAACAGTTATCGGGGCTTCCTCCGCGTCAGCCAGTACTCGCCCCTTAGTCCTGGCTTTTATTCGTTTCCCTGATCCCGGGCAGGGGACGAAGCTCCTTGCTTCTTCAGCTCCTCTACTTGTTCCTCGAGCCTTTTCATCCTTGCCATCTGGGTCTCCTTCTGCGGGCAGTTGAGCTGAAGATGGCCCCTCTCACCGCACTTGTAGCACATGGCTCCAAAACTTCTCTTCGTGGGAGCCTTGACCTCCTTAACATCCTCAGAGACCTCATGGATCTTATGGGTCTGTCGTATGTCACGGCGAACAGCCTCGACCTGCAAAGCATGCGCCAATGCTTCCTTAAGCGAGGTGTGGTGACGTAGCCTCACTGCAGCTCTGACCTCGAGGTCCCTGATTCCGTCGACAAATGCTTGCACAATATTCGTGTCGATCATCTTGGAATCGGCTCCTGGGTGTGCCTTCTTGACAAGTTTTTCAATTTCCAACGCCCATTGCTGTAGTCCCTCTCCTGAGTGTTGGACTCTGTCACGAAGTTGAGCACGGAACACGTGCTCCAGGTGTCGCTCCCCGTATCTGGATTCAAGGGCCTCCATCAGGTCTTGGAACCCCTTCCCTGTATGTGCTTCTAGGACCGACAAAGCTTGCCCTCTGAGCGCAACAGTGAGAGCGGTCAGACATTGTTCGTCAGTCCATCCGTTGGCAGAAGCAACCGTCTGGAATTGCTGACGATAAGCGTTCCAAGAAGTAGTACCGTCGTATGGTGGCACTTTAACTCTTGGTCCTTGTACCACTACTCCGGTAATTCCACTAGACGTCGCGACTCCTGTAGTTTCCAGGCGCACATCCCACTTCTGACACCAGTTGTTACGTGCTAGGGTTCGAGGATTCGGAGAGAAAGACCTGGTGACTCTCTGGAAGACTTTATTCACTGACACTAGCTCACACAAATCACTAAGTCCAAACACTAAGCACTAGATCCAAATCACTGAGCACTATCACTGTCCTAGGTCCTAGCCGAGTCGTAGGTTCACTATCACAATCACTCACTATTGATCACTTGTTTTCACTTCGAAGTCGCCTCGAAGATCGCTCAGATAAAACTGAATGCCGGGCCGTCCACCTGCGCCTATTTATATGGGCGACTCGAATTCTAGAAAGTTCCTTACTCGATTCACGTAAACAAGTAAACACGTAAACAAGTAAACAACGGTCGGAACTTTCTAGGAGATTCGAGCATGTACCAACTAGCGCCATCTAGTTTCGAGTAGGGGATTTATGTGTAGTGTGTCCCCTAGTTTTGCCGGTTCGACGCTAGATGGCTCTGTGTGTCCGTATCCGTAACAATATATTATTTATTACTTGGGGTACTTTCCACTGAGATATCAAAACGCTGAAAATACTACTTCAGCCGACCGCAATTATTGTTTGCGGCAAAAACGTCACTCATGATGTCATTATTTATATAAAAACAGTAATAAAAACCAAATAAATATACATTTTTGCTTAAAAAATTTCACGCCCATGAATATAATATAATATTTTTACTCCCTAAAATACGCACTATATATTTAATTTTTCCCTACTAAAAGTGGGATATCCCCATAGTTGGCAACACTGCTGGGGTCTGCCGCAGAGCTTGCAGTACAATAATCGCATTCGATATTCATGGTTGTGTGCGTTTTCGGCTGTGCACCGTTCGCGTTCGCGCGTGTACCTGATTACATGTTGCTATTTTATAAATTGAGGCGTTTTAAATGTGTATTATTTATTTTTTTACTATTATTATTAAAAAATTAACGTCATGAGTCATTTAAAAAGTACGAACGTTAAATTAAAATATCTGTTATCTGTGAATGGTAAGCACTGCCTTTTTGCCTACAAAGACTGCACGCCCATGCAGGTAACGTATCATAATATTGCGCGCTGGACGACAGCCTGCGCGGTTATTGTCACTGTCACAGTCATGAAACAAAGCCGTGGACAATAATTGTCAAAAGCGGATGGCATTATGCAGTATACACCAAACATATCTACTATCACGAAGAAAGGAGTACATAATTATTATTTTAAAATCAAACATTTTCCTCTGATCCTTAAGTCATCGATAATAATAATATATAATAATTTTGAACAAACCTTGTACGACTCGGACAAATTTAAAACTATCCAGAGCACCTAGACAAGACGTTTTTAGATTATAAAAATTTATGTGCTAAATTATTACAGGATTGAAATAAAAAACTTACGGTGCAAATGCAGATTTTCGTAATCTCTATAATTTTCGGTCATTACTCATACAAAATATATCATGAATATTAAAGTAGAGTAATCTGGCTCGGCATCCAATTCGGTTCGTTTCTTACTAAACGAAGTACGAACGGCATTATAATTATTATTTTTAAGAAAAAAATTAAAACCGACTTCCAAGGTAAAACAATAGTACCTAATATGAACTAAAAAGTATTAAATAACTCTTACTCTTTAATAGTGCCTTTTCAGAATTCGTCTCAATCTCAACTATTTCTGTACATACTAGTCTTCATTATTTTGAAGTCGGTAGGTACCAGCTAATTTAATCGTGAGTTCAGTAAAGTCTAAATATCTGAAACTTTTGGGACTGGTACCGACTTCAAAGTAATGAAGACTGTAGTATGTACAGAAATAGTTGAGATTGAGACGAATTCTGAAAAAGGCACTATTAAAGAGTAAGAGTTATTTAATACTTTTTAGTTCATATCAGGTACTATTGTTTTTACCTTGGAAGTCGGTTTTAATTTTTTTCTTAAAAATAATAATTTCACTCTTTTCATTTATCTACAAAATAAGGCTTTATGCGTAAATAACCAATACGAATGTTAACTATTCACATTATGTAAGCGAAATTGTGGTAAATGCTTGCAGTTATCTAAGCGATGCTGCAATTTCCAAACTTTCATCTTCAAAGGTTTAGGAGTTCTGCCTTTGGACCAAGAGACACCCTCGTATGAAATTTCTCTTATTCTTAACATATGTTTAACTTACTAGAAACATCATTTTAACCACTTCAACAGTGTTTTGATAAATTTAAAGGATTTCCCTCGATTGCTCATAGATCCCATCATCAGCTCACCACTTTCGTAATTGTTATACAATATTAAGATTATATCCTATGACCTATACAATAACACGAGAATTTTGAAAATCGGTCCACAAACAGTGAAATCATCATCAAAAACATCTGCTTCGATGCAAAATATCACGAAAAGTACCAATAATTGGGTCATAGTGTGATGACGCATGGTATAATTATGGTTGTGATGATGATAATCAATCAAATTGATGTGTTGGCTTATGCTTTCAGTTGTTTAATTAAACAACGCCGAAATCCCCGAACCTCTACCTATAAGCATTCAAAAGTTCTGTTCGGTACCTTCGGATCCAGGGTATAACCTGGTGCGAAGTCTTACTTTTTGGTAGCATTTACCTCAAATGCTTCAGAAAATCACTATATGTTTCCATAGAAATTTCAAGGAGTCCCCTCGATTCCTCAAGGATCCCATCATCAGATCACCACTTTTGTGAACATGGTACCAAATTCGAGCTAAACCCTATACCACACAAAAAGAATTTTGAAAATCGTACCACAAACGGCTGAGTAATCGTGGAACATACAAAAAAAAAAAAAGATACATACAGCCGAACATATTACCTCCTCCTTTTTGGAAGTCGGTCAAAAATAAGATACTCCATACTGATGTCAGTCAGACCCTCGTTTATGAATTATGATTAAATTGTTACATCTTGCATAACACTGTCCATGGCGACTTTGTAAAAATTTTGTAATTATATTATTTTTCGATTATTGCATTTTTACAAAACATGTAAACTTAATAAGACAAACACAAAGAGACCAGCTTAATTTTACGAAAATACCCTGGCATCCAACTTAAATAAACCATCTTTTTGGGCATGTTTTTGGGTCGGAAAAAATACAAGAACTTTACCTAAGCATAATTTAAAAAAATTCACTGACTGATGAAACTTGAAAGGTTATTCCTGTATTAAAAGTCGTATCTGTACGACTTCTACACTATTTCATAGGGCATTTAGGCATTTTAACAACGAAAATTTTGTAAAAAGCTACGTAAAAAGTAAGTAAACAAATTGTAAAATGAGTTTGACAATAATTATCATGTCAACCTGGTTGAATGTCACTCGTATATATATACACGAAAAATGTGTACCGAACACATGCATAAAGTATACATGTATTCGGGTCACATTTTGTAGCCTTTTGGTGCACTTTTTTTGACGGAGTTACTCTTCCTGTAGTTTAAAGTTCACTGGTTGTCACATACATAAGAAAAGCCACTTGACAGCAACTTGACAGACAATTAGACCTTGTGAGTCTTTCTATTTAAGCAGGTTACATCCAAATATTTAAATGGAATAAGGTAAGTAATTTTCTGTCGGCTCAAGTGTGGTATATTTTCTTTTTTGTATGATAGAAGCGTTAGTTCCATTTCTCGAGCTGTAGGAGCTAGGCAACGCAAGCCTTTTATGCACCAAAATGACTGACGACAAAAAGTCTCACACTTGTCAAGGTGAGATCGTCCCCTAGGTCGTGACCATGATTGCCTAATAACCAATAAGTACGAGGGCTGCTATTTATGTATCCGGAACTGGCCACTTACAAGAACAATATTTAAAAAGTAATTACAACGTTTGAAAATAGAACTCTTTGGTTGAAGAATACATTTTGTTTCATGTGACTGTCAATTATTTTTCCATTGTGGCGTCATTTTGAAAATTGCGTGTCTTCATGGATTTAACGCGTGAACATTTTCGTGCAATGATTTACTACGATTTTCGGCGTGGGCTAAATCAACAACAGTGCTTTATTCAACTCACCGCAACTTTTGGAGATGAAGCACTATCAAAAACCACTGTTTATCACTGGTACAGTGAGTTTAATGAAAATAAAGAAGGTCGCCCAAAAACAGCTGTTGTCCCACAAAATATAGATGCTGTGCGGGAACTAATAATGCGTGATCGTCATGTTACATATCGCGAGATAGAGGCGTCCTTAGGCATAAGTATGACGAGCATACATAAGATATTACACGAACATTTGGCTGTAAAAAAAATATGTTCGCGTTGGATTCCGCACAACTTGACAATCGATCAAAAACGGGCTCGTGTCGATTGGTGCAAAAAAATGATAAAAAAATACAACCGTGGTACGTCAAAAGCCGTTTTGGATCTATGCATATGACCCCGAAACTAAACAACAGTCAACGGTGTGGGTGTTCCAAGATGAGCCGAAACCAACAAAAGTTACTCGTGCAAAAAGTACTTTGAAGCAAATGGTCGCCTGTTTTTTTGGAATTAATGGACATGTGGCTACAGTGCCATTAGAGAATCGTAAAACGGTTAATTCTGAATGGTATACGACCATTTGTTTACCAGAAGTCTTTGAAGAAATAAGAAAGGACAACCGACAACGCAGAATCATATTACATCACGACAATGCTAGCTGTCACATCTCAGCTGAAACAACTCAGTTTTTGGAGGGTCAAAAGATCGAATTGACTGGTCATCCACCGTACAGCCCTGATTTGGCACCTAACGATTTCTTTTTATTTCCATACGCGAAGAACAAATTACGTGGTCAACGTTTTTCGAGCCGCGAAGAGGCTGTTGATGCGTTCAAAATGCACGTTTTGGAGATACCTCAATCAGAATGGAAAAAGTGCTATGAAAATTGGTTCCAGCGTATGCAAAAGTGTGTCGATCATCGCGGCGAATATTTTGAAAAGCAATAAAACCATATTAAATGATATATGTTTGTTTCTTTTTTTAATTCCGGATACATAAATAGCAGCCCTCGTAATAACGAATATACGTACGAGGATGTGACACTGTGTGACAGGGTGGTTAAACTTCGTTACGTCACATTTCCTAATACGAGTGCAGTGTTAACGAACTTTACACTGTTTACTCGAATTCAATCTGAGAACTGATGTTTTACTTACCTAAATTATTATGTACCATCGAGGAAATTGATTCCTAGGCAGTTGTCAGAGCAACGTCATTTGGTCCTATCACGTCAATTCAATGTAAATTGTGATCTGTCGGCTGGGTTTGACGTAACGCGACCAAACTACGAAGGTCCTCCATCTGCCTAGGAATCAACTTGAACTCTGATAGTACAATAGTACGCTTACTGAAGAGGAGAGGGTCTCACAAAAGATGACCATGCGACATGGATGGAGGAGGGCCGAGGGGTCAAAAATCGCGTAATTTATAGACGGCCCCTAGTAGGCGATTGACAACAGAGATTGTCGGCTCTTCAGATAGCGATCGACAGGCAAATACGATTAGTCGTAATCTGGAGTGGACGAGATAAGATATCACACGTGCGACATGATTATTTACTCACTAATTTGACTACAACACACTACACCTTGACATTGCGACACCGATAGCCCTACTAATATGACTAATGCGAAATTTTGTCTGTCTGATACCTCGTCAACTGACGGACGTAGGATAGTTTCTGCCGCGGAAAAATGTAGGTTTCATGAGCGATTTTGACGCTACGGAGTTCAACTTGCAGGCACGGGCGTTATCTAGTACATATGTTACGCTCAAAGACCGAAATCGCTCAGTGAGCGAAAAAATAGCTCATAACGCGTTGTGGTCACAGTGAAACAGCCACGACGCGAAATTCGCGTTGTGGCTCTAATGAAAACGGCCACGACGCGTTCTGGCTATCACAAAAAGGCCATAACGCGAAATTCGTGTCGTGACTCGTGGCTGATATGGTATTCGTTTTTCTTGATTTGTTTCTGATTGATTAATCGTCCATAGGTTTGGAAGATTAAAGAATTACCACGCGTACTACAAAATATTTTATCTTCTACTAAATCTCTGCATAACGTGCATAATCAATAAATTATTTATAAAATATCCATAGTTCCATACTATCCGTACTAATATTATTTGTCTGTCTGTCTGGCGCAACGTGTTGTTTGTTGTAATTTTTTTTAATATATCTAAAGTAATCTGATCTCAATAAATAATAAAAATATAGTTTTATTTTAATTAATATAATTTAAATATAATACTACTAGTTGATGTCCGCTTCTACGTTGTAGACAGAAAGAGATACAGACAGTAATAATATTAGTACGGACAGTATAAAACAATGGATATTTTATAAATAATAATGATAAACACGATAAGCAGTGATTTAGGAAAATAAAATTTTTTTGTAGTACGCGTGGTAATTCAAATAATATAATCTTCCATACCTATGGATGATAATTAATCAAGAACAAATAAAAAAAAATGAATAGCATATCAGCCACGACACGAATTTCGCGTCATGGTCTTTTTGTGATTGCCAGAACGCGTCGTGGCCGAGCCACGACGCGAAATTCGCGTCGTGACTGTTTCACCGTGACCACAACGCGTTGTGGGCTATTTCTCCGCTCACTGAGCGTTTTCGGTCTTTGAGCGTAACACATATACTATACATAGGCAATTACACGTTTAGCAAATATGCAATGTTATCAATATATTGTAAATATTTTAAGTATCCTAATAATTTTCACTATCTATGATAATTGATAACTGATAAGTTATATAAGAATTTGAAGAATTTTGCTGGGTTCGAAGAAGGATAAATAATTGTCAATGAACTCAAAGCAATTACGGCTACATTCCTAAATTAGCGATTGCATAATAATTTTGGTTAGAGACGTGACTCGCTAGGCATCGCCGTTTGGACTTTAGTTAGACCTATTAGCAACTAATAATAATAAGACATACAATAAACATCCCAGTTCTGATAGATCATACGTAATAATTTTTACACCAAGCAATTCTTACCTACCCGTCTTCTTTTCTAATACCTCCTAATGCTCCTGGCTTCTGCCTTGACTATGATCCTTATTAAGAGTTGTCACAGGAGCCCTACGGATGTGGCTCGCCCTAAGCATGGTCTATAACAACTCTGCACTCTACAGTTACATCTATTCATCGAAAGTAGGACTGCGGTCCCTTAATCTAAAGAAATATACAGGAGCGAGAATATCTTAAACCGATCTAAATACCCTGTATCTCGTACACACACAGGAGGCGAAAATAGCCCTTACTAATATAGGCTATGACGGGCTATGCTTAACGTGACCATTTATATTTTTTGTCGGAGCGGGACGAATACATAATCACCCCCCCCCCCCCCCCCCCCTTAATTACAAAGTGCCTTTCTTACATTATTATTATTAACTTTACTATAATATTATGAAGCGGAAGAGTTTAAAGAGACTAAGGGCCGCGACACATGGCAGCGGCGACACTTTCAGTGTTATATTATGATTTTAAACTTTATCTTCATTATTAAATGTAATACATAGATCGCTTGAGAAATCGCCGCAACCGGCCACGAGCGTCCACGGGCGGCCGTAGACTTCTCAAGCGATACAATGTATTACAATAATGAAGATAAAGTTTAAAATCCTATGATGCTGATAGTGCTCGCCTCGCCGCTGCCATTCCGGTGTAGCGCGGCCCTTATAGGAGCGAAGAAACAGAGGAAAATGTGGAAAAATTATTTGAAAGGGCTTTTCTCACGAACTACTGGATCAATTTCTATGTTATTTGGCACAATATGGCAGAATAATCACGTTTGTTGTATGTATGCGTTACTTCCAGGCATTGCACAGGCATTTCAAACATAAAAATACTTTTAAATTATTGTCGTTTGGTCTGTTTGCAAAAGCAGGACAATTTCGGCCTCGCGGGGGACAGCGGGACAGACTGCCTGAAAGCGGGACTGTCCCGCCCAAAGCGGGACGTATGGTCACCTTAGCTATGCTATGGATCGGGAACGAGCTCTCGCATCCTCACAATTAACAAAGCTCAGGGATTAACGAGTCCTTCGGTGATCATCGTACAGACCAAATCCCGAAAGCTAGAAATTAATGACAGCCGCGTGCCTCATTCAGTGGTATTGAGCCAGTGAACCTCACATATCAACTCTCCGCATGCACGCTGCAGCATACTCACCCAGCATGAGCGAATGGTTGATGACCCCGCCGAAGCAGTACGCCACCAGTATGAGCACCGGCCAGCTCATGTGCTGCACCACGGGCAGCATTGCCAGCTGCGTCAGCACCATGCCCGTCACCTGCCACTTGAACATCGGGTCGTAGCCATACAGCTGCTTGATTTGCGGGTATTTCTCTGTGGACAACAAGCGTAGGGATTAATGGAATCGTTCCTAACTCTGAAGTATTTTGTTTTGTGATACCCATACAGAAACTCATTTGATTGGCCTCTGTTTTTTTGAATGGAGTTTAGTCTAACTAGTGCTATTAATAAGCGGCGATACGTCAAAATATAAACCAGCCAAAAACTCCGTTTAATGGATAGAATCCTGTCAAAATACTCCAGAAACCGTTCGTAATAAATCACTTGACAGAAAAATACTACTACGACACAGGATTGATAAAAGGTGGTAAAGATTCCACGCTATGTCGAGTGCGATGATAAGATATAATATAGTTTATACTATAAAGTTTCGCTATATCTTATCTTGAGTTTAGAGTCTAAACTCAAGATTCAATTAAAACACCACTTCACTAGTGAATCCAGATACAGGACACAAAACAATCATTATTGTGAATTATTGGTGGTTTCCGTAAATTCTTTACAGCAAGTTTTTGTAGAGCACTAATAACAATTTACAGACCTTTCAAAATAAGTAATATGTGGTTAATCCCACCGTGTTACTGTTTATAATAGTCTTTGACTACGTTTACCCACTCTGAGCCACCTAATTTTATGGTAAGTAATTATTGGATTTGGAGATAAGATAATGTACTCAAACATAATACGTAATTACTACTCTCAAAAATCTCGTGTTTTACCACTTGATGATATCAAAACGTGATCAAAAAGGCCTCTCGGAGATATAGGGTAAGGGCTATTTTTCTCAACAGTTGAACCAATTTTAGATTAAGTTGGTAATTGGTAACGCCTCCGAGCTCGGCTCTTGGCTCGGAGGTCGTAGGTTCGATTCCCGCGTTGGAAACATGTTATTCTAAGTTTGGTTAGGACAATGCAGACTGAACACCTGATTGTCTGACGAGTAAGATGATCCATGCGTCGGATGGGCATGTAAAAAGTCGGTCCTGCGCCTGATCCCTCCCCAGTCCGATCGCCCGTCCTACTGGGTTATGAGAGTAAAGGAATAGAGAGTGCTCTTGTGTAGTGAATGCGCACACACTTAGGCACTATAAAATTACTCCTGCGTAACTGGCCTTGGTTTCAATGAAATCAGCCACCGTCATCGAAACCGGTGTGGGAGTTATTATTATAATTATTGGTATGGATTAAGTATACTCAGGTACTGTATGGAGATTGGAGATACGTCCCGGAAACGAACATAGGACACCTTTTTTGGATTTCAGACTTCAGTTCTTGCGCGATAATATCGAACTCATTTATCTCCTAAGCCTCAAATCAGTTACTCATCATAGTAGCAGCTCCCTAGCTGATAAACCGTAAACACTATAGTGGCGTACGTGACGAAAGATATTACTCATATTCAATACACTCAGTTATATTCAGAGCTGTTTTATGTCGGAGTTTCTATGTAGAATATTATTGTTCTGAGCTACCGTTACTAACCTATCAACTCCAAAGCGGTCGAATACGACGATATAGATTTCCAAGAATCCGCGATCGAAGGATAACATTAACACCAAAAATATACTTGAATAGAACGTGTTATAATTTTATATCGATTTAGCATACATGATACAAGTAATGACTAATGAGTTTACATGACCTTGAATGTTTAGTATCGCTCCGCCGAAACTAGACTCCCGAATAACATATTAATAATATTATGTAATAGACATATTCATCTTCGAAGCTAAATCGAAAAGGTTCTATCTTTCTATTCTTTTTCGATTTACGAGTACCAAAGCAATGAGTATCAAATATTATGATACTTCACGATAGCAACTCTTTTGTTTTGCTACCGCGCACGTAAGAGGGCATTTCTTTTAAAAAATATGGTTTAATATGGCTGGTCTCTGGTTTAATTGATGTTAACGGAGGTTGCTAAATTCGTCAACTTTTTTAAAAAATTTTGAACTTGGTTTAAAATTTTTCATAAGAAATCTTTGGCAAATGGCACAGGGAATTAAAAACATGCTGAATTTTAACAATAAGTGTATCAACTATCATCTACCAGTCTTTACAGAGCACTGATTTTAGGATTTCTTTTTAAGTGAAAGCCATTTGTCTTTCATCTCATACATTATCACAATATTCTTATCAACAAGCAAACAATGCTGTCTGCAGTTAATGGTAATTACAAAGATTATGCAGATTTTTGGTTTGAAATTTCTTAGTTACTAACCTTATAATATCCATACTAATATTATAACTGCGAAAGAGTCTGCGAGAGATGTCTGCCTTTTACCTCTTCACGCCTAAATAGCTGAACAGGACAGGAAAGGACATAGGATATTTTTATCCTATGTCCTTTCCTTTTTATATTATAAGGATGTACGGTTCCCGCGCGATAAACGAATCTAGCGTAGTTGCGGGCGTCATCTAGTTCAAGATATATTATAACTATCAATCCATCTACATCCATTAACTATAGTACATTGCTTAATGATGTACGCTCAGAATCAATAAGTCAACCACTTGGCAGTTGATGGTTTGCAAGGCAGTCAATTGCAATAAATTGCTCCATACTTGATGTGTTCTGAAGTCTGTTTGGGAAAAAAATGCTAGTCCTCCTACCATGATAAGTCATCTAAGTCAGAGAATATATTAAACATTTGACGTTAGTTAAAGTTTACAACCTTGAGAGAGTGACAACCCTAGTTTCCATCACATCTTATGTCCTTTTCCTTCCTTTACCCCCTATATAGCTATCTATCTCGCTCGCACAATCCCCACCAGGTAGGTGGTCGAGCTGCAATGCCAGCTACGACCTACTCCTCATTGGCGTCAAGTTTCCCATCACGGACGGTTCACTTCTGATAACTCGTAGTCATTATCAAAGTGCTACCGATATTGGTAAGTCCTTTATACTTTTATTACAGCTCTGAAACATACGAAAATATCCTTGTTCTAACGGTTTTTGCCGTTCTGTTTAGCCATTATGTGCTATTAAATTTCTTAAATATCAAACAGTAAGGATTATAATTCTTTGTTTCAGAGAATATTTCTTATTTTGTGTCCCTTTTTTTAGGCTTTGAAATGCATTATACTAAATGTACAAAGTGAATTAACTAGTTTTTTTTTTATAGTTTATTAATTTATTTTTTGTGAAACATTTCTGGATACCCACATGTGATTTTATTTTTCGGACAACGGCCGTGTCTTTGTAGTCTTTTCAATAGATATTCTAAATTTAGATTTTTTACGACTACCCACATTTATTTAATATTTCGTAATGATTTAATTAATGAAGCCCCAAGCGGCCACATCCGGCCGCGATAACAATGAAAAAGCTATTGTGTCTCGTTTTGCCACGACTGATGGGTTAATCCTTCGATCGGGGATTCTTGAAAATGCTATTGCATTCTATTGTAGTCGCGGTCACCAGTGTCCTTACGGGGCATGATGGGTTAATGAGTAATTAAGTTTAATGTTCACTTTGTACTGACGTTCATTGTTTCTTATTTCTTTTTAGTTATAATGGATGAGACTATCGCGAATGATAGCCAACCTGTAGCCGGGCCATCTGGCACACAAAAAACGAAGAAAAGACGTAGAGAATCCGTTACAAGTCGCTCTTCATCTAGTGATAGTAGTAGCTCTAGTTCCTCAGATTCGGATTTCCGACGCAAAAAGAAACGCTCACACCGATTTCTTAAAAAAAAAGGGGGGGGGGGGGCAAATCTATTCGCAAATATGATTTGTTACAAAAAGTAGCTAATGAGGTAGCCGATCTTCGCAGACATATTTATGTAGGTGAACCTTGTGTTAATCAAAAATAATTAAATAATACAAATTTTTATACGAGTACGAACCCTAATTCCGGTGATTTCAATTTAAATGATGAAGATCAAATTTCTTTATTCAATATTAATGACTATGATATTTTAAATGATTGTGATATTTGTGATAATAATATTAATAATTCAAATAGTATAAATCCTGCTAATAATGATTTTAATTTTGAATTACAAGTTAGATTAAAAGAGCCAACAATACCAAGGGCTCCAGAGAATTACCTTAAAATGTTACAAAATTTTCAACATTTTGATAAGAATGAGTGGTTCGATGTCAGATATGCTGATGTGCAGAAACTTTATAATCACTTCCCGGGCTTCACCCAGTTAGAAGTAAATGATGAAATCAAAGCATATGACGCTCAGCGTCATCTTGCATATAATGACAAATGTTTTGGTGCTCTTTCCCTTCTGTATTTTAAAGCAAAAAGAATTGTTGCAAGACAGTCTAAATAAACTCATCTCCTGGGCGCGAGATTGTAATAATGCGGTAAACGCTGACGACTTACATTCTAAAGTAGTCGAGTTATTTAATCAAGGCGATTATAATAAAGTAGCTTCGGACATGTTGCAGTTAGTTTGTGGGCACCGGGCTGAAACCATTCAAATGCGTCGAGACGTAATTTTAAAAAATGTGCGCGATCCGTTGCTAAAATCGACATTACGTAAAATACCGCCCTCTAACGAACACATTTTTAATACGGGGCAACTGACTTCGGCTTTAGAAAAAGCAGGTGGGGTAAGAAAAGTTTTTCTCCCACTTACAAAAAATAGTTCGAGACATGCCTCGCAGGCATCTAACAAAAATCAATTTCGTCCCCCGCAGGGGTTCGATACCAATAATCAAAGAGCACACCAACAGAGTGTGGCTCAAAGACAGCCCTCGCAGGGCTTGTCCTATAACCAACCCTCGCAGGGTTATTTTTACAGCAGACCCTCGCAGGGTTCTTTTGGCACTACTAGAGCTAGCAATAATAATGCACGTGGTTCCTTTCGCCCCCGTGACAACTCGCAACAAAATAAAAATAACCGGCAAGAATCAGCGACAGGAAATAAGCGACGTGGTCCACAAGACCCTCAACCAGGGAATAGCAGACGACGATTCTGACTACTTCGAGGCGGGCCAACTAATACACTTTGTACAACGGTGGAAGCTTATAGGAGCTCCTCGCACGTTACTCAAGGTAATCAGAGGGTACCGCATACCTTTTCAAACCAGACCTCCTCTTTTACTCCCCAAAAATCATGGACCCTTAGCGACTCCAGTGTCAGAGGCCATGTCCGAGAGCATATTTCAAATGATTCGACAAGGTGTGCTGGAGCCTCACTACCTCATTCTCCGAGTTTTATCTCAGCTATGTTCTTAGTCCCCAAAGGCGACGATACCAATCGGCCGATATTCAATTTAAAAAACCTGAATTGTTATGTCGCAAAGCAGCCCTTCAAACTTGTAAACGTTGCTCGAGTACAAAAGTTTCTCCAACCAAACGACTGGCTATGCAAAATAGACCTTTCACAAGCGTACTTCGTGCCAATCGCATCCAGTCACAGACGATTTCTTCGGCTAATATACCGAGGGAAATTATTGCAAATGACATGTCTACCGTTCGGTCTCAGTACAGCCCCAAAGATATTCGCAGCTCTCTCAAATTGGTTAGCCCAGACACTAAGGAACGAAGGTATTCGAGTCCTAGTGTACCTGGACGATTATCTATTGGCACATCAAAACCGCGAAATACTACACAATCACGTCCAAATTGCTTTGAAGCGGCTCAAGTATCTGGGGTGGCAGATAAACTATCAAAAATAATGCCTCAAAAGAATTTGGTATTTCTCGGTATCCTTTGGGATCCGTGGTTCAACAAAAAAATGTTACCCGAAGAGAAAATACTGCAACTACAATCACGCTTAAGGGAAGTTCTGCGAGAACAGACAATTACGTCCAAAACTCTTCAGAGCGTAGTAGGCAGTTTAAACTTTGCGAGCTTTACAGTTCCTTACGGCAGGTTACACTTCCGAGAAACCCTAACATACCTCAACAAAGTTCTAAAAGAGGGAATAGATTTCGTGACATTGCCAAAAGAGTCACAAAAGGAATTGATTTGGTGGTTGGAAAATTGTCACCGCGAATCAATGATTCATGTTCCACCCCCAGAACACTTTTTAACAACAGACGCATCAGACGTCGCGTGGGGAGCTCAGCTGGACGGTCACAGTGTGTCAGGTCAGTGGACAGATCGGGAGAAAAATTTACATTGCAATCAAAAGGAGATGATTGCAATTCTCAGAGTTCTACAGACTTTTTGTCCACAACTGAGCCACTCTACAATTCTTGTACAATGCACAACAAGACCGTGGTAGCGTTTCTTCGACGAGAAGGGGGAACCAAATCAGCCTCCTTGATGGAGCTGACAAAGCTTATATTTTGTCTCCTGGAGAGGCACAGCATTCACGTAGAAGCTCGTCATATCCCGGGCAAATACAACTGCCACGCCGACCATCTTTCTCGTCATCTGGCTCCACCCGAATGGCACCTACTCCCCCAGGGCACAGAAAAAGTGTTCCAGAAGTTCGGAGTTCCCCTGATAGACCTGTTCGCGTCGGAACGGGCGAAGGTGGTCCTGAATTATGTGTCCCTAGACCAGAAGGACCACCTGGCTATGTTTCACGATGCCTTTTCCCAGGTGTGGAATTATCCCATGGCATGGATATTCCCACCACCGTACCTTATTCCGAAGGTCCTAGAACATCTGAACCGTGCACGAGGAATTTATCTCCTGGTAATTCCTCGTTGGGAACGAGCGTTCTGGAGACCAGACCTGAAGGCGCGAGCAGTAGCACCGCCCTTCACCATAAAGAATCTTCCACAAGTTCTAATAGACACGGCAACAGGCCTACCACCTTCCAAAGTGCAGGAAATGGTAATAGAAGTGTGGAAATGTGGGGGTGGGCTCAGAGCCTAAGAGACTGGAATGAGGACCAGATTCAACTGCTCCAAGCCTCCTGGCGCCCTTCGACAAGGAAAACGTATACGGCGGCTTGGAAGAGATGGTTAAAATGGTCAGAACAGCAGGGTATAAATCCGTTAGCACCATCAGGACAAATTCTTGCTCGTTACTTGGCAGATTTACATATTGTTGATGGGCTTGCTTATAACACAATTAATGTTCATAAATCTGTGGTAGCCACTACAGTAACAAAACGAATACATTTTGTTACTACAGTAACAAAATGTATTCTTCAACCAAAGAGTTCTATTTTCAAATGTTGTAATTACTTTTTAAATATTGTTCTTGTAAGTGGCCAGTTCCGGATACACAAATAGCAGCCCTCGTAAGTGCTAGACTACTACAGAAATTATTAACAATTATTCATTTTGTAGGTTAACCAACAAAATGAATAATTGTTAATAGTTGTGTAGGTTAACCAACAAAATGAATAATTGTTAATAATTTCTGTAGTAGTCTAGCACTTACGAGGGCTGCTATTTGTGTATCCGGAACTGGCCACTTACAAGAACAATATTTAAAAAGTAATTACAACATTTGAAAATAGAACTTTTTGGTTGAAGAATACATTTTGTTTCATGTGACTGTCAATTATTTTTCCATTGTGGCGTCATTTTGAAAATTGCGTGTCTTCATTTGCCATGGATTTAGCGCGTGAACATTTTCGTGCAATGATTTACTACGATTTTCGGCGTGGGCTAAATCAACAACAGTGCTTTATTCAACTCACCGCAACTTTTGGAGATGAAGCACCATCAAAAACCACTGTTTATCACTGGTACAGTGAGTTTAATCGTGGGCGGTCTATGCTCACGGATGAAAATAAAGAAGGTCGCCCAAAAACAGCTGTTGTCCCACAAAATATAGATGCTGTGCGGGAACTAATAATGCGTGATCGTCATGTTACATATCGCGAGATAGAGGCGTCCTTAGGCATAAGTATGACGAGCATACATAAGATATTACACGAACATTTGGCTGTAAAAAAAATATGTTCGCGTTGGATTCCGCACAACTTGACAATCGATCAAAAACGGGCTCGTGTCGATTGGTGCAAAAAAATGATAAAAAAATACAACCGTGGTACGTCAAAAGCCGTTTATAATATCTACACAGGTGGTGAATCTTGGATCTATGCATATGACCCCGAAACTAAACAACAGTCAACGGTGTGGGTGTTCCAAGATGAGCCGAAACCAACAAAAGTTACTCGTGCAAAAAGTACTTTGAAGCAAATGGTCGCCTGTTTTTTTGGAATTAATGGACATGTGGCTACAGTGCCATTAGAGAATCGTAAAACGGTTAATTCTGAATGGTATACGACCATTTGTTTACCAGAAGTCTTTGAAGAAATAAGAAAGGACAACCGACAACGCAGAATCATATTACATCACGACAATGCTAGTTGTCACACCTCAGCTGAAACAACTCAGTTTTTGGAGGGTCAAAAGATCGAATTGACTGGTCATCCGCCGTACAGCCCTGATTTGGCACCTAAGGATTTCTTTTTATTTCCATACGCGAAGAACAAATTACGTGGTCAACGTTTTTCGAGCCGCGAAGAGGCTGTTGATGCGTTCAAAATGCACGTTTTGGAGATACCTCAATCAGAATGGAAAAAGTGCTATGAAAATTGGTTCCAGCGTATGCAAAAGTGTGTCGATCATCGCGGCGAATATTTTGAAAAGCAATAAAACCATATTAAATGATATATGTTTGTTTCTTTTTTTAATTCCGGATACATAAATAGCAGCCCTCGTATCAATACAATATACCTGTTATAATATTATTATAACAACATTTTATTTTAACTTCTTCCTTTTAACATGGCAGCTTATTAAGCTTTTTAGCCTAATACAATCACATTGGCGTCTAAATTTTGGTTTAATATACCCACCAGGCGATAACAAACAGGTCTTAAGGTTGTAAACTTTAACTAACGTCAAGTGTTTAATAGAAGTGTTTTACCTGAAATAAAACACATTAAATACTTACCTTAGTTAAAGTTTACAAATTTAATTTCTGCCTGGCGGTTCCTTTCGACTCAATGAGGAGTAGGTCGTAGCTGGCATTGCAGCTCGACCACCTACCTGGTGGGGATTGTGCGAGCGAGATAGATAGCTATATAGGGGGTAAAGGAAGGAAAAGGACATAAGATGTGATGGAAACTAGGGTTGTCACTCTCTCAAGGTTGTAAACTTTAACTAAGGTAAGTATTTAATATGTGTTTTATTTCAGGTAAAACACTTCTATTATGCATTATAATAAGGATAGTCAGGACATAATATCTCATATATATCACTTTTGAATTTTATTTCCGATAAATACAATTTAATTTTGGCCCAGTGATACAATATTTGTATTGTGTGTTTATAATATTACGTCTTTAACAGTATTTACCTTTATTACGGAAAATAGCATATACTCCATACCATCTATACCAGAGGTCGGCAAGTAATTTTAGGTGGGGTCCGGATACTGTGGCAAAACTATAACGAGGTCCAGAAAAAAACACACTTCTCCTATGGAGCTTAAAAATATTATTTTAATTAATAAGGTATATGTATACCTTATCTATGTATTATATTGATACTTGGTATAAAATACATTACAATAAGTATGTGTTTCCACAAACGGACCGCGGTCCACCTGTTGCCTACCGCTGATCTATACCATCCTCATCACCTTGATGAGTGGCAGTCTTCCACCGTGCGTTTCTCGCGTAACTTTCTGCCGTGCACTGTAAAACTATGGAACAAACTGTCACCAGCAATATTTCCGGACCTATACGACCTGCAAACCTTCAAGAAGAGAGTGTATGCCCTCTTAAAAGGCCGGCAACGCACCTGCAGCTCTTCTGAAGTTGCGAGTGTCCATGGGCGACGGTAGTTGCTTTCCATCAGGTGACCCGTTTGCTTGTTTGCCCCTTATTTTATAAAAAAAAAATACTATACTTCTAAGTATTGATTAGGGGGATGCTAGTTAGCTTCATTCTCACATTGTTATTGAGAATGGTATCTCTAATTATTGTACTAATTGATAGCAATTACTCGTCATGTCATAATTTCTACTTAATTATGATGTCTTTCTTTAGCTGTTTTTTTCAACTCCCAAAAAAGTTGATTAAAATATATTACATTTAACCCTAGATCACTAACCATTCGTATCTCAGACTACGCATACCCCGCGTGTTTCATATTTCGGTATGTTCCCCTCACCCACACCCCCTTCCCCGCTTAGTACCTTCCTGATTGGGCTTATTAGTGCCCCACGTGCCTTCAGTGCGATCGCGAGGCAACGAGTCAATATCCGATAGACGAAAGGTTAATGACTATGTAATTTTAATTTCACTTTAAACATTTATACATTTTTTAAGATACCCTCTTTATTTATTTATTATAAACAAGTTTTTATTAATTAAATGTAAGTGGTAGATTTACGTACCATTTTATTATTGAACACGATAAAGTAAGATGTTTTAGTGCATTATATTTAGTGGTTTTTTAACTTTTTAACTTTTAGTAACTGATTGGAATTTATTTTTAGATGAATTTGAGAGGGGACGAGGAGCGCATTCTACGTTGGTTGTGTGAAACTGATATTGATTCTAACCAGGATGAAGATGAAGGACTGTCGGAGTCTGAAAAAGAAGATAACTTGGAGGAAGATGTTTACGTAGGAACTGATACAAGTGAAGATGAAAACTCGATGTCATCGGATGAGGAAGTTTTTGTCTGCAGGCGCTCACGTAAGCGGAGATTTATATTAGATTCAGATGATGATGATGATAGGGCGTCTCATACAGGTCAGTTTAACTCAGAGTCCATTCCGCTTCATCAACAGCCGCAGGAGCTTGTTCCGTCAGTTGTAATTCGTTCCAATAAAAATCACCTTTACGGAAAGAGTGGTTATAAATGGTCTTCTAAACCTCGCAATCCACGAACAAGAACGTCTTCTAGAAATGTTATTCACGTAGTACCAGGACCTGTAGGTATGGCCAAAGAAATTACAGACCCCAAAGAATTGTTTTTTTTATTAATTTCTGATGAAATGATCTATGAAATCGTTACCTATACTAATACAGAGATCGACATCAAAAAGTCTAGGTACAAACAGGAGAAATATACTACCTCACACACTTCCGCTAACGAAATAAAGGCTTTACTGGGTCTTTTGATTCAATCAGCGGCTATAAAAAGCAACCATTTGCCCACCAGAACACTATTTGACCATAAAAGGAGTGCAAGTACCTTCAGAGCGTGCATGAGTGCTGAAAGGTTTGATTTTTTATTGAAATGCCTTCGTTTTGATGATAAGACAACAAGAAGAGAACGTAAGGCCTCTGACAAGTTTGCTCCATTCAGAGACTTCTGGGAAGCATTCATAAGCAACTGTAAGAAATGGTATTTGCCCAGTTCATATGTAACAATTGACGAACAGCTCGTTGAGTTCAGAGGGCGCTGTCCATTTAGGATGTATATACCCAATAAACCTAATAAATACGGCGTGAAACTCATTATGATGGCAGACTCGAAGACAAAGTATGTGTGCAATGCCATTCCATACTTGGGTAAAGGAACCAATCCAGGAACGGAACCACTAGCGACCTATGTAGTGAAGGAGATCACCAAACCTATTCATGGTACAAATAGAAATTTAACAATGGATAATTGGTTCACGTCCATTCCTCTTGCTTCTGAAATGTTGCAGGCTCCGTATAAATTAACAGTTGTTGGCACTTTGCGAAGCAACAAACGGGAAATACCCCAAAAACTTAAAAATTCCAGAGCACGGAAACTAGGCACTTCAATGTTTTGCTTCAATAATGATATGACCTTGGTTTCATACAAACCTAAGTCTAACAAGGTTGTTTTTTTGTTATCTACCACCCATGATCAACCGACCATCAATGATACCACCAAGAAGCCGGAAATTATTCATTTCTATAATTCTACAAAAGGCGCAGTGGATACCGTGGATCAAATGTGCTCAGTCATGAGTACTAGTCGCAAAACCAATAGATGGCCGCTTTGCTTATTTTATAATACTTTAAACATAAATATTATAAACTCATACGCTATTTACGTATACAACATGATCAGAGACCGTAAAAAACCGCTAAAGAGAAGAAATTTTGCTTTGCACATGGCGGACGAACTTATGAAACCCTGGCTACTCGAGCGCTACAATACGGTGACTTTGAAGCGTGATTTAAAAAAAAGTATCGAATATATTTTAAACATTGAACCGCCACAGGATAGATGTATTCAAGAACTTCCTATATCAAGAAAAATTTGTGGATTTTGCCCCTCAAAAAAAAGGCGTATGACAAAATATTCTTGCACTTACTGCAAAAAGGCCATTTGCGGGGAGCACACCGTTTCTATTTGTAATGATTGTAAGAATTAATATTTTTTTATTTTGTTTTATTACACAAGAAAAGCACGTTAAGTTTTTGTTACTTTTATAAAATAAATAATTACGGTTTCGAAAATATGTGTGTTTTATTGCGTAGTCTGTGAGTCGAAAGGTTAGTGACAGTGTAACACTAATTTAAGGTTAGTGATCTAGGGTTAAATGTTCATACTTCATTTAAATATTATAATGGAGTATGAACATTACTCAAATTAGTGGTCTTGGTACACTTTTGCATATTTTGTGATTATGTATAATTATGTTTTAAACTTTCTTCATAGTAAGTTTATTTACATAATATTTTATATACTTGCCTACATAATATTCTGTAAACTGTTTTCCCCTTAATTAAATATTGTATCTCAATACACCAAGACAAGCACAATAATAATTATATATAATAATGTAACACACAATTGATAGGATAGCTAATACAGTCAAAATCTGTTATAATGACATCGAAGGGACTACTCATATTTAGTCGTAAAAACCGATAGTTGTAATAACCAGTGACAGGTAATAATAGGAAAAATAAGATGTAATATTCATGTAGGAAATGAAACAGATTTTTTGTCCTTTTATTTGTCATTTGATATTTAAACCATTTTAACAAAGCTTCCTCAATCTTCGTATGCCGCGTTGTTCTGGCTCGTTTCATTTTCAAAAAATTCTGATCATAAAGGATTTGAATTTTTTCCCTTTCTTTCCAAATAGTTGAAATTATCGAGTGTGATACACCATATTCTTTTGCCAGATCTTTGTTTGGAATTTTTTTCTCTAGATTTAAAATAATACGCAATTTTTCTTCGATATTGAGTTGTTTTCCTTTTGTTTGCGACATGTTACAATTTTCACAGTTAACTCAACAATATATTTTGGTGCGTCTTGTGTAAAGATAAGTAACAAACTGACATATGAGATATTACGAAGCGGGCCATGAGGCTACGGCATGCATGTGCTTTGTTTCTAAGAATTACAAAAGACCCTAAATTTTGTTTACTTTTATGATAATAGCCATTGACCATTACACTATGCCAGATGTGGATACTGTTACTTATTCATATTGTTTACAATACAGCTGAGCTGGTCGTTCTGCAGATATAATTCTCCGAAATCTTAACCAAATGTGGTCGATTAATGCGGTATGTCGTAGTAAACAATGTCGTAAAAACCAATGTTTTTGATAAGGTGGTCATATAGCATTCAGCCGGGACCTTTGATTTTGGTCAATTTAACCGGTATGTTGTTCTAAACGATGTCGCCATAAACGGTTTTGACTGTATATATGTCACCGTAAGATTGTAAACACTGCGAGATTGTAATATGACGAAGTGATGGATTGTAAACAAACGGTGATTTTAAATTAATGATTTCGTATTTAAAATAACTTCAATTGCCTGAATATTTGATGTATAACATTGAATAAAATTTAGATATATTTAAAGTGCAGTTTGAATTATAAATTAGGTTAATTTTAATAACCGAACATTCAAACAGCACTTTAAATATATCTAAATTTTATTTTATGTTATACATCTCATACCATTTGGCATTGAAGTTATTTTAAATACGAAATAATTAATTTAAAATCACCGGAAAACTGTTTGTTTACAATCCATCACTTCGTCATATTACAATCTCGCGGTGTTTACAATCTTAATAATGCACAATGCAAACATTACAGCAATGGAACAGGTAAAGACTTCACATAATATAAAAATATGAAACATAATATTATTTACTTTCAATAGATATTAGCCAATTGCCATTTATAATAGCATAAGTTATTAATTTAATATTATATTTTCTATGAAGTGACTACAGAACATACATAGGATAGGACAAACATAGGATTTCATATGGTCAGCAGACAATTTTAAATCCAGTATGCGAGTTAATAGCAGTTGTGGTCAATTTAATTTCATTACAGCAATAAAATAACCGGCAAGGCAAGTAAACCGTCGTTGCTATGACTAGGCGTGATCGCACATAGACCGAATTGCAAATAATTATATCTATAAATGACGTAATCCGAAACAAACCTAGGATGATCTTTCGGCGACTAGCATGCGGCTCCTCTGTGTGAACCCATTCGAAGTCGTCTCTAGAAACTTTCGCACCCATATTTATAAAACACTAATGAATTAATAAAACACTAAATTGTAAAACATTTAGAAACATTAACAACAAGTTTCGTAGAAAAAAAGACACAAGATATTATTTAAAACACAAACGCCTACAATCGTTTTCATAAAATTTTATGGAAATACAAACGAGAAACACGACCGGTGGCCGCAAAAGCCAAAATGACATTTGGATTTTGGATGAAATTTGTCTTTTTTTTTTTATTCGTCCCGGTCGGGACAGGCAAAGGGAGCGTTGCCCATACAGCCTGAAATTTGACAGTTTACAAATGACAATGACATCTTTTCACACAAATATCAAACTTTTTTTTTTGTTACACCAGCTTGTTGTGGCGCAAGCCACAGGCCAGTACCTCAGTGATTGATTTAAAAAATCAGTCCCTCCTTCCTCCACCCTCCGGTCGCGGTGCACCGTGCATAACAATTTGCAAACTCTGCAGTCTTCAGTTGCAGTCAGTGCAGCACTGCACAGGATCCTTTACGAGTCGAGTACGAGTCTGAGCAGTGAGCACTGAGCACACGTCATGGAGCCAATGACAAAAGAAACAAGACGTGTTTCTTTAATCATTGCATGGAGCACACTACCTGCTATCTACCTGCGCAACAACGCAACACAATAATATTTATTTATTTATTTATTTCCATGCTTATTTCTACCATTACAGGTTTACCCCAATGCGATAGAAACATACAAATAAAAGCTTACCACTAAATAATATTTAAAAAATGATTGTACCTTAACTAAACTGAACAGTAACTTATTTTATACATATAAGCGATCCTTGTGAGTTCACTCTGAGCACAGCAGAAAACGTCGATTTCCGACGCAACTATATTAATATAGCGCAGTGCCCACGTCAGCGGCGCCTGCTACAGGAGGTTGGTGCGGGCGCGGGGCTCTGCGAGCAGAGGAGGTCGTCTTCGCCGCCACACGTACTTGTCTGGCACGTTCAGGTTGACCCGTGCTAGTAAATCCGGATTGTACAAGAGACCTCTCATAATCCGAACCACAAACAAGACCAGCGCCAGTTCCCTCCTGACCCGCAGCTGCGTATACCCTACTATACCGAGCACGAACAACGTCGGGTAAGACAGGAGATAGAAGGGATATACCCCGTACAGTCGTAGATACAGGAATCTAGCAAACTTGTTCTGTATTTTTTCCACCATCTTACAATATAAATCAAATATGTCGAGACCAAGTCGAGACTCGAGCCACACTCAGCAAGCCTTAAAATTTTTTCGGCCTGAGGGGCGCGTAAACTCGGCGAAGGGCGAGTGAAAATTTATTCCTTCAAGAGAGTCAGGCTCAGCCGCTCGGGTCTCACTCGAGCCACACAAGGCACAGCACAGCCCCAGCTGAAGGGAACTTGTTTTAAGGGTGAAGCCAAACGAGTGTAATTTTGTGAGTCTTGAGTCTTGACTCTTGAGTCGCAGAATTTCGGTAGGCAGAAATTCTGCGACAAATTACGCTCGTTTGGCTTCACCCTAAGGGCAAGTTCACACAGCATTGTCCTGCACGTTTTTTTGTATTCGCTTGGCGATGGCTTGTAAGTTAGGGTGCGTTTCCACTGAAGCGGAGCGGAGCTTAGCGGTGCCCGAATTGACCAATCGTGCTATTCGAGCGGAATGACAGCGAAGCGGATCGAAGATTTCGAGCGTGGTGATTGGTCAATTCGGCACCGCTAAGCTCCGCTTCAGTGAAAACACGGCCTTATAGTGGCTTGTTGGTAGTTGGTACACGATATTTTTACATGATGAGTACAATCACATTAGCTCCGTGAGTACAATCGACGTGTGTATAGTTCTTAGGGCCAACGCTAAAACACGAGCGGGCGCACGCGCGGGCGCACGCGTCGGACGACCGCCGCGTACGAGCGGGCACCCGTCGCGTGCATCATCTCATTTAGCGCTGCTATTATAATTTTTATCTCGAGCGTGTACAGTTGTGACCAGTAGATTACCATGTATTATTTACTAATTTATTATTTGGCAAAAAGACGTCAACGGAAACAACGTCGATTGCGAAAAGCGTGCGCACGCTCCTGCGCTGTTCATACTATTTTTCGTTTGAACACACGCGAGCGTGCGCCCGCGCGAGTTTTAGCGTGCGCGCTTATACATTGTATGCGACACTGTTCATTCGTTAAGACCTTGTTTCTTATGTCATTGGTTAAGACCTATACTACAAAAAAACATGCAGGATTATGCCGTGTAAACCAAGCCTTAGCGTGAAGAGGTGACAGACACACTTTCTCATTTAGAGCCTTATCACACTGGCGATTAGCGAGCGATTTGAAAGCGACGCGACTGCGCAACGCACACGCCGCGATAGCGCAAAGTCGTCGCGGCGTGGCGTGGACGCCATTTTGTACACTCGTCTAGGGAATTTCCGAGACGAGTGGACGCCATTTTGTACAATCGTACAGGGAATTCCCTAGACGAGTGTACAAAATGGCGTCCACGCCACGCCGCGACGACGTTGCGCTGTCGCGGCGTGCACGTCGAGCAATCGCGGCGTGTGCGTTGCGCAGTCGCGTCGCTTTCAAATCGCTCTCTAATCGCCAGTGTGATAAGGCCCTTACATTTGTATTGATTACATAACGTTTAATGAAACACCGTCTACATTTTTTTGATGTATATTAAAACTTATACACTTTCTTGTACAGGCGGTTCATAGCCCTCGGGACGTTCAGACTTGTCTCCGACCTCACCGCGCTTGCCGCCGCCACCCTCGCCGTGCAACTCCATCAGTTTAGCAATCTCGAAACGCGGCCTCTTCAGCACCTTGACCTAAACACAATTCACACATTAGTTTCTTGCGGTACAGACTTTGTTTACAAATGTTAACCTTATACAATTCTTCAGAAGTAAAATCAAAAGGGAACATGAAGTTTCATCATGTGATTGATCATTGCGAGCTAGGTGTGTCATCATTTGAATTTGAAGGTATAGAATTTTTGTACATCTTAAAAGTTCAAGAAATTTTGATACAACTAATAACTACAACATACAACTAAGTTCTTAATGGGTTTTGAAAATTGATTTATATAGACTACAGGCCCACGTCGAAAATGGATGGGTCAAATAAACCACCTGGGGACGAATATAGGACGATATTAGAGCATAAAATAATAAGATTTAGCACTATGCCGTCACTTGTAAGCTGTCCAACTGAGTGCTGGTGAGAATTCAAAAGTGCATGCATGTAGGGTGAGTACATTTTGGTCATATGATCCTGTACGGCATTTTTACCATCGATAGACACATGAAAAATAATAAGAAAGCCCGCAGTGCCGTACAAAAATAATGCGCCAACAAGTCGGTATTTTTATTTTATTTTCAGGCAATTTCCATGGTAAATTTGGTCATTTGATTCAATACGGCATACGTTTCATACTGTTTGGATACAGCTTGGAATCAATTATTCCGCAACGCCGTACAAAAATAATGCGACAATAGAAAAAAATCGAGGGTTACAAACCCCCGTTTTTCAGGGGTCCGGGGGGTCATTTGAACCAACATAAAATTAATTCATTTTGAAAGTATGCTAAGCATAGGATCATATTTTTTTGTACGCCGTACATTTTTGTTACCCCGTAAAACGGGGTGAATAGCAATGATTTTCAACTTTGTCCCAAGAATGTGTAGCCTGTAACTTATTTTTAAGGTCTAAAATGACTTCATTTTATGTCCGGTAATATAGAGAAAGAGCTGTTACAATATTTTTTATCCATATGAAACGATTTACAAGATTTACAAAAAAATATGTACCATTTCTATTTACCCAGCAACAGGGGTCAATTTCACATGTAAAGGGGTGAATGTAAAAACTGTAAGGGCTGCCAAACATACTTGACCAACATGCAAAACGTAAGGTTGTGTATTTTAAACTTGTTTTAATAGGTATATAAAATATGTTATTTTTTATATTAAAAAATTGTATTAAATAATTTTATTTGTATTAAATTTGTACAGAATGTTATGATCTGAATTCAATCAATCAAACAACATATTTATTCCTATTTTTATTTTTTTATATATAAGGGATAGCCTCATTCTGCGCATTTGTTTATGTTATCTATTAGGAACATTTCAGTATCATCGGATAAAGCTCTTTGGCTTCCATGTCTCTTCATATCCCGGGTACTGTGATGATACAATGCCGATTTGTGTATACCATATTTTTTTGCAACTATGAAAGTATTTATTTAGTTCAGTTGACAGTTTTTGACAACCCTATTAATTTATCTCTATTCACCCCTCATTCGTTGCTTTTCCCCATACTATAGTATTTACCCCAATGTTTTTTCTATTCACCCCGCAAATTCTATACACCCCGTTTCACCAGTACTCACCCTACATGCACTTTTGGATTCTCACCAGCACTCAGTTGGACAGCTTACAAGTGACGGCATAGTGCTAAATCTTATTATTTTATGCTCTAATATCGTCCTATATACGTCCCCAGGTGGTTCATTTGACCCATCCATTTTCGACGTGGGCCTGTAGTCTAATAGTATTTATAAACATTATCTGCCATAGAACACTATTGCCATGCCATAGATTACTAGGACATAAAGAACATAATTGTACTGTAACATTATTGCATTATAAAAGGGAAATTACCTTGCGGATGCAGACATCACGGAGTGGGTAGATGCTGTGGCAGACCTTCTCAATGTCCTTGGCAATGGAGTCGGGGATCAGTTTGTTCACAACCTCCCTCAGCTCTGAATTAGCTACGTCACGGGTGATAATTTCACACATCTTCTTTCTGATAGCACGGACCTGTAATGATAGTAAAAGAAAATTTTATTTATAAATAAATTAGATACAAATGCATAAGTTTAGTAGCATAAGTGTGATTCACACCAATAACAATAAAAATTAATAACTTGATTTTGCCAGCTTCTTAAGATCAATAAAAATATGTATTGTTTTTTAAAAATATAAATGTAGCAACGACATAATGGGCCTTTTACAACATAGTAAAAAGCACAAGTTTATGTGGAAGCATAGATATTTGCAGCTTGAAACGATATAAAGGTTATAGTTAGACCATTATATAGCTGGGCTGCAATATTTCAAAATATTATGCTCTTATTACTGACTAAAGATTTTCTTTAAGTATATCAACATTTTTGGGCAACAAAGCTGGATAGTGAAACACTACCAACTTAAAATTTGTGACCTCCCAACTCACTTATCAGTAACTGGACATGATTAATTAATGGACAAGGACAGCATTACACATTAACAGCTTAATTAATTCATCAAGCCCCAAGCGGCCATGATAACAATGAAAAAGCTATTGTGTCTTGTTTTGTCACAATTGATGGGTTAAGTAGCCTAAGTTATTATTTATTGAAAGTACTATTTATACACCTGAGTGTGTTGAGCATAGCAGGTCTTGCGCTGGCTGAGTGTGTCTTTGTTGGTGAAGCCAATGCAGAACACACGGAGGAGGTAGCCGTCTGTGGTCTTTACGTCAATGTTGGCCTCCACAAGGGTTTGCCATTTCTTAACCATCCATCTGAAAAATGCCATTATATTGTGTTAGCACTTAGCACATAAAATAAAGACATGCGGAAGGCATCATATTATCATTTTTGGAGAAAAAATAAATATTCTAAATTTTTTTTGTTTAAATTTCTTGTTATTTGTGGTAAATTTAAGATGTGGAGAATTGTTGCAGTGACTGAAAATGCTCAAAAATTAAAAATTATTAAGAGCAACTATCAAGTGAAAGCATAATATAATATTTGCAGTTTGTAACGATACAAAGGCAATTATTAAGCCTTTGAATAGCTGGACTGCAATTGTATTAATTTAAAAAAACACTAAATATCTAAATTCAGGGGATAATTTATCTGCAATTCATGCAATTCTCACTATAGAATGAACTTGCAAAGTTGCAAAGAAATTGCAAAGTCTCAAAATAGCAAAAATAACAATATATTTATTTATTTAACCGTTTATTGCACACATATAACTACAAGAAAACACTGATTTACCTGAGCTTGTCAGTGGTCAAGTCCATGCCGTGGAAGTTGCAGAGAACATTGCGGCCCTGCACATCCTCAGCAATGAGACGGAATTTACGGAAAGACCTGAAATGGTTAATTAAAACCCATGTAACTCAACAAAACAATATTACCACTTTGTGTATGACAACTTTTGAGGCATAGTGTAATTCATGTTATTTAATCCTTCGATAATGGATTCTTGGAAATCTATTGTTATTCTATTGTTGTCGCGGTCGCCGGTGTCCTTATGGGGGTTGATAGATGAGATAAGGTTAGA
The DNA here is from genome assembly GCA_963422495.1 of Polyommatus iphigenia. Lineage (NCBI taxonomy): Eukaryota > Metazoa > Arthropoda > Insecta > Lepidoptera > Lycaenidae > Polyommatus > Polyommatus iphigenia. The sequence goes on from OY730184.1 coordinate 9,066,828, forward strand.
ATCAAATCTAGTAATTTAACCATTGTTTTTTACAATACTCTTTTCTTAACATCATTTTATCCAAAATGATGCCTACTGCCCATTCGGAAACTAGTTCCGCAACAAGAACTACCCTGCAGGATATATGTATGTTGACATTGTATAATTTTAAGTTACAGCATTGTAAACTTTATTTTAAAAGATTAATTTTTTTCTCACTTTTTTTGGTAAATAAAGTGGGCCCCCTGCGAGTTTCTTACGCCGGTTCTTCTCGCCGGGTTAGTTCCCGAACCGGTGGTAGGCATCATGTAGACTTTCAGAAAATATTTGCAAAAATTTATTCTGAATAAAAAATTTTGAGTTTGAGTTGAGTTTTGAGTTTGATACAATGAAGAGCAAGTGTAGTATACAATTAATAATCATATTTAGTATTTACCTTTCTGCATCAGTGTCGGCTTGCAGATCAGCCAGGGACACTTCAAAAACGCGTCCCTTCAGGCCCTCCGAAGCGATTTTGGTTCCCTAGAACAAACTACGACTTTTTAAACTACTTACACAAGCATAATTATATTTATTTATAATGTATTGTTTTGTCAGCAGTAAATCAAAAGGGAACAATCTTTTTCATCAGATATGTGTCATTGCGAGCTAGGTAGATCATCATGGTAATCAAGTTTGACAAGCATACACTTCATATTTTACACTGCACATGTGTGATAATGACACGAATAACAAAATTCTCACGTGGCAAGGTACTAGCCTCCTCAACTCAAACATTGAACTACTTCCTCTAGAACTGATATAAGTAATATAGATTAAGTATCAATCATTATTAGAAACTAACCTGAGTACGGTTGACAAGGGTGGTGCCCACTTGCCTCTTAGTGAACATAGACGGGGCCTTAACATCGTACCAATCTTTGCGGGTGAAGGGATCAACACTGAAAACAAAATATTGGTTAGACATAACCTCCAACACACACATATTTACCTATTTCCTAACGCATTTCTTTCTTCTGGGTATTAAATTTACACGGTCACATAATTAATAATAAGCGTGTTGCATTTAACAAATACACTGAGTAATAGTACACTTTACAATAAAGTTCGGTGTTCGGTGGATTGTCCTTTGACACGAGCCATGTAACTTTATCAAAAAATATTTCTGAAATCACTAGATAAGAACACTTTTCCGCAATTATAATTTATAGATTAAAGCTCAAAGAATACACTAGAAAGCATATTTTCAACTTACATCTTCTTCTTAACACCCTTTTTGCCACCTTTGGACAGTCCCTTATTTTTACCGACCGCCATGATCAAACTCAAACTGAGAAAGAGTTGTTGTTTATGGTCTATGGACGGAGTTTGTCAGATGTCAACTGTCAGTTGTCAAAAAAGTTGACAGTCAATGTTGCCAGAAAAAAAATAGTCATAGATTAATATTTTTTTTGTTTCCGTTAAAAGTGCTGTGCAATGACGGAAGGAAAAGAGAGGACACGAAATATAGTCCGTCAACTGCCAATGGGGAGCGCTAACGCTGACAGATATTGACATCAGTGTTACTAGATCTAAGAGAATTCGATTTGTCAAAAGACATCGTCATTTTTAATATGGCTTGTTTTATGTTATTTCAGCAAGATTATTCAAGTATATAATTAGAAAAAGAATTACATTACATTATTTGAAATATATTAACGAACAAGAAATTAAAAACTCTTTGTTTATATTAAATAACTGGCAACGCCAATTTCTATGACCGTATTGGATCCAATCTCTCAGCAAACGTCAAAAATCTATGATCAAGGAAGAAATGAATCATTTAACTATATTACATTATCCAATTTATATGACTCAATGATCTAGGATCCAATATAAGAGAGATCGCACACGACAGACTTTTGTGCGATCAAAGTCTGCGGCTTCCATACATTCCACATGGCGCGCGCCATCAGATTGTGTCACAGGCTACACGGTCAAATTCTCATCAATCTGATCCATCAATCTGATTGACGGAATATTGATGGTTATAAAAAGTTCATATTAAAAATACGATCAATCCATCAATCCGAGTCGTACATGAATCACGATCAAATTTTCGTCAATCCGTACCGGATTGATGGATCAGATTGATGAAAAATTGACCGTGTAGCCGCTGACTATGGAAGCCGCAGACTTTGATCGCACAAAAGTCTGTCGTGTGCGATCTCCCTAAATGATAATCTAATACCCCCCTAATAGATTACACTTATGACAAAAATACCATAAAAATAAGAATTAAACTCTAATTATTTCTCACCACTGTAAATTTTATAAGCTTCTCAAGCTATCTGTTGAATTGAAAAATATATTAGAGACGCCTTCGGGAACAAAATTTTAAAATGGGATCAGTTTTCGTAAATAATATGACCGCGTCAACACGCGGCTCCGTTTAGACCAAACGAGCGAATGCTCATTCTAGTAAAGCTCTTTTGATGTAAACTAACAACGAGCATTCTTTCGTTGTTCTAGTGTGTTCGCCACGTGTTCGGCGGTAAATAGGTAGAATGCTCTAAGAATCTCGCTCGTTTGGTGTAAACGACGCAAGAGCGCTCGAGCAATTGCCTAGAGCGTTCTTTCGTGTTCGGACGTGCTCGCTCTTCGAGGCGGTCTCTTCAAAGGGATTCTAGTGTTCTTGATATTTTTACTTTTTGGCGGCTGGTTTTAGGTAGTTTATCAAAGGTTATTTCGTAAATATGGATTGGAGTACTGAAAAATGTTTACAAATGATAGAATTATACCATAACAAAAGATGTTTATGGGATCCAACTGTGATAAAATCAAACACTTCAGTAATAATAAATCACCTTTTAATTTCTCACTTCCAATCTATTCACAATACTCTATTTATAGTTATTTAAAACTACACTTATAATTCACAGTGACAGTTCTACAGTGGTGTTCACTCTATGGCTGCTCTAAGAAGAATGCCCCTTCCAAATCAAGAATCGACTATTTATTGATCTTTCACCGGAAATAATATTTTAAAAATATATTTTATTAAACACAGTTCCGGCTACATCAGACCGGAAATACACCCACAAATTTTAATTGAATAATGAATTGGTATTCTCCTTAGTTAAATAATTCATTACAAATAAAAATATAATTATAGAAGCCTTAACATTAATTTTAAAGCATAACAATAATAATTTACTAACAATATAAAAAATGTAAGCTTAAAATTAATTTGACTTCCTAATAAGTCATGCAATAAATAATATTGATTAGTCATAAAATGTAAATATAAAATAATTTGATTTATCATAAATAATCTTGAATAACAATAAAATCACACTTCTCCAAATTAACATTAAATAATTATTTTAAATATTCGAAATTCATTACATTCGGCCGTCCTACTGCGTGCTGTCTCCTGACGCACGTAAAATAAATTTAACATTGCATTACTATAATTGAACATAATATTCTATATTAATATGTAATAAATTATGACATATTATTAACAATATTATTATCTAATTATAATTAACGTGATCAACATTTTATATTATTTTTAATTCATTACATTCGGTCATTATTTGGACTCAGATTGACTATGTGATAGTTCACAGCCACTTTTATTGTTTTCATTATCTGACGAGCTGCTACTAGCACTTGAAATTCTTTTATCATCGTTTTGATCTAAGGCATTTACATTAATCCATGGTCGTATTCGATCAATTGCTACTACACTATCAAACTTATTCTTTCTCTGACTAAAGCCGGGTATTTCAGCAACTTTATATCGGTCATTACTTAAAACTTCTTCTATCCTAAAGGGACCTATAAATTTTGACATTAATTTTGTGCTGTTACCTTTGTTGTTAAAATTGGTTCTAGTTATTTTTATTAAGTCCCCTTCCTTATAAACTGGAGCGGGTACTCTATTTCTATCATAGGATTCTTTCTGTTTTAATTGACTGGACTCTATATTTGTACTTGCTTCATCTCTTACTTCTGCAAAGCATAGACGCGATTCATTATCAATATCCAACATGTTAGTTAGGCTGTCTCGCAATCTGGTTCCAAATAGTACTTCAGTCGCAGTTTTTTGGGTGGTAGAATTAATGGCGTTATTAATTCCCCACTGAACTTTACCTAAATACATGTCCCAGTTCCGTTCGTCCTCACCGTCGGTATATTTTGCTAGCGATTCTAAAATTGTTTTGTTATACCTTTCGGCTTGGCCGTTGGCTCTGGGACATGCAACGGCATTAAGAGTATGTTTAATCCCGTGGGTTTCACAAAAAGTTTTAAAAGCTGTTGAAGTGAAAGAAGTACCTCTATCCGATACTATTCTAGATGGTATTCCAAAGTCATAAAAAATGTTAAGTAAGACTTTTATCGTACTTTTAGTCTTTGTATCTCTAACGCCTCTTACAAACAAATATTTAGTAAAACCATCGACAATAGTAAGAATATAAGCATTACCATTTTTGCTTTTGACAAACGGACCTAAATGGTCTATATGGATAGTATGAAAAGGAATGCTTATCTTCTCAATCGGAAACAATTGCCCACTCTTACGTTGTAATGAATCGTCTTTATTATAAGCACATTTGATGCAAGATTTAACATACTTCTTAACGAACTTTCTTAATTTCGGGAACCAATAATTACACTGAATTCTCTCAGTTGTTTTAGCAACGCCCAAATGACCTGCATCATCGTGGTTAGACACACATATTTGCCAACGAGCACTGCGAGGTACAACTAAACAAAGTTTTTCGCCTACTCTTCTGTATACTCTAATATTCTTAACAACATAATGTTTCTTTATTTCTTTACTTTCTTCATTACATTCAGGTTTTAGAATCTTAAATATTCGCGCAATATCAGGGTCAGTCATTTGCAATGTTAAAAGCCAATTACTTGTTTCAATGCTATATACTGTTAACTCCGAATTATCAACTACTTCAGATGACTGTTTTGTATTACGGCTTAACGCGTCTACGTGAGCCATACGTGCTCCAGGTCGATATTCAATACTAAAATTAAATTCACTAATTAAAAGCCACCATCTCGCTATCCGGGGAACAAGATCGCGCTTAGTTAGTGTGGTCCTCAGTGCGTTACAGTCCGTCACAATCTTAAATTTTAAACCTAATAAGTAGACTCTAAATTTTTTTAAGGAACAAACAATTGCGAGTGTTTCTAATTCATAAGAATGTAAATGACGTTCTTCAGGTGTGGTCTGTCTACTGAAATATGCTACCGGTTTAAGAGCTTCGGATCCAGGTTGCCACTGCATTAACATTCCTCCTATGCCTAAAGAGCTTGCATCCGTGTGTAACTCGGTTTGGAACTTAGCTATTTTATTAGGAAGTTATATAAAGCTAGGATAGGTCTATCAACTAGTTTTTCTTTTAATGTATTGAAAGCGTCAACTTCGTCATTTGTCCATTTAAAATAGTTGTCTTTTTTTTAATAAATTAGTTAAAGGCCTAGCGATTTCCCCGAATCCTTTAATAAATTTTCTAAAATACCCTGCTAAACCCAAAAATTGGCGTATTTCATGTATGTTTTGTGGTGTAGGGAATTCTTTGACAGCTATAATTTTATTTTTATTCGGACGTATGCCGTCAGCACAAATTTCATACCCCAAATAATCTAGCGAACTATCAAGAAAACAACACTTGGACAATTTTAAAGTTAAACCATTTAACCGTAATAATTTCAGAACTTCTTCTAGCTTTACAAATCCTTCCTCTATCGTAACCGATGGCACAAGAATGTCGTCCAAATAAGCTAGAGCTGTATCATGACGCTTATCACCAAGCATAGAATTCATTACACGTTGGAACGCAGCTGGAGCATTTGCAAGCCCAAAAGGCATCCTTTTAAATTCATAATGCCCATCAGGCGTTACAAATGCTGTTAATGGACGACTTTCTTCTGCCATGGGTATCTGATAGTACCCAGAAGCTAAATCTAAGGACGTGAAAAACTTATTACCACTTAAATTCGTCAGCTGGTCATCGATTATGGGTAAAGGAAAACAGTCTTTTCTAGTTTTATTATTTAGGGCTCTATAATCCACGCAAAGACGTTGCTCACCAGTTTTCTTCTTAACCATGAGAATAGGACTCGCATAATTAGAATTGGACTCACAAATAATATCATTCTCTAATAATTCGTTAACAATTTCACGGACTTGATTTCTTTCAGAAAATGATAGTCTGTATGGTCTATATACGACAGGCCTGTCATCTAATAAATCAATTTTCATTTCGGTGGTATTAATGCAGCCTATTTCACTAAGATTAAATGCAAAACAGTCCCGATAACTAAGTAAAAGAGAGTGAAGCCTATTTAAATTTTCTTTATCCACATCAGGACCAACTTTAATATCAGTAATCAGTAGGGGCTCTAGTTTAGAATTAGTACTATTTATATTATTTGTGTGTGTAATCTGCCTTTCGACAAAAGGAAATGCTCTAGCTAAGATATATTTTTCTGGAAATTCTATGATTTTATTAGACAAGTTAGTTACTCCTAGAGAACATTTACCTTCATTGATATGGTAAGCACCTTGCTGCACTTGGAATTCTCGTCTAGGCTCAGTACTGCAGTATCCCTCGACATACACATCCCCACTAAACGTTGGGTCTGACGACAAGACTTCAACAAAACCCGACTTTAAAATGTTAGACTTGTTAACTAAATTCAACTTGAGGCAATGCATTGGCGAAATATTATCAAAAATTTCAGGACTTTTATAAAATAATAACCTACTATTATCTTTAAAAACAGTTACACAGGGAAGTTCAGTAACATTTTGACCGATCAGCATTGATGACTGCAGGAACTCGTCATTGACCACCAACAACTCCACATTAGCTTCAATTTCATCTAATTTTAATTCCACGGTAGTTTTAAATAAAGGTAAAACGTTAGAATTACCAAATCCTTTGATCACAGGCAATTTTTTAAAATCTTTTAGTAAACAAAGATTCTTAGCATCAGACTCGCGTATTAAAGTGCACTCGCTGCCAAAGTCAATAAAAGCTACAAAGGTCCTATCGTTAACTTTGACATTTTTATAAAATTTATCACCACCTTTATTCAAGGTCGAAATATTTAAAGTCTTTCGATCCGCCGAAACGTTACTATCAGACAGCTTCGATTCGTTACGTAAAGTCAAGGGTTCCAGCTTACAATTGTCGCTATTATGTCCTACTCGATTACACTTCATGCATTTTATAAGAGGCTTGGGGCATCTAAAGTAAGGGTGTCCCCTTGAGCGGCAATTAAAACAAGTAATTGAATTATCAGTTGAAGACGACGCAACGTTATTCATATGATTTGGCAATATGTTGTCACCACGTTTTCTAATGTTAATCAAAGTGTTATTATCAAAAACAGGACGTTGAGAACTGAGAAAATTCAATAAGTCTTCCGGTTCATCACACGTTAATGCCTGGGCACTACTTCTTATAGATTTGTCTAATATTCCGTGAATTACACAATCTACGGCCTTTTTACCTCTAATTTCACATCTATTTAACAAAGTTAATTTATCATAAAAGTATTCGCGTAGATTTTCATTATTCCTAGTAGTTCGAGCTAACATTTCTTCAAGTAGTCGACCATAGTTCTGCTCATTTGGAAATGCCCTTTTCAATTTCGTTTGCCAATCTTGCCAACTAAATACGACGCTTGGAAGAGCCTCAAACCATCTCTTTGCTAACCCAGAAAGTTTTTGTAAAGCAAAGTGTATGGTTTGCTTCTCGTCCCATTCGTAAATGACAGAACACTCATTGACTTTTCTTATCCAGCTATCTATATTCTGAGTTTTGCTAGCTGGATCGAATTCCGGTATAACATTATTATAATGGTTATTGCTAAGATTTTGCGACCTACTTTTGTTTTCTTGAAGAGAGTTAAAAAGATCCAGTACCTCTTTCGTGGACCAACTGCCAGCTTCTCTACGTCTTGCCCTTTTACGTCGTCGCCTGGTAGTAGAACCTTCATCACTGGACAATGACAGACTGCGCGATCGACTGCGTCGCCTTTTTGACTTTTTCTTAGATCGCTTGGCCTTACTGGTCTTTGGCAAAAGATTCTGATTACGCCTTGGAGGTTCTTCCTCCGGTGTCATTGCTCCGTCGGAGTTCATACCCTCAAATTTAAAAGAGAAAAAAAAAAAAAAAAAATTTTAAATAATCATCATAAAACTTTTATTCACTAGATATCACCGTTAACTAGAGCACACTTGGCTTAATACACTCAAGGCTGGAGCACACCTGGCTCAATAGGTACACATGACCTTCTATAACAAGCACACTTGGCTTGATTGGCATACATAACCACTCAATAAGCACACTTGGCTTTGTAGGCACACATAACCTTTATCAACAAGCACACTTGGCTTGGTAGGCACACATAGCCTTAGATCTAGTAAATTGCTAAAGCTCACTTGGCTCACTAACATTTTGCTAAAATTATTTCTTTATCTAATTCTTTATTAAAACTTCAAACTTTTCATTATAAAATCAATAAGCCATTTATTTCAAAATTCATTATAAGGATACATACCTTAACTTGGGCCCTTATCCCACTTCTGAAATGTGATAAAATCAAACACTTCAGTAATAATAAATCACCTTTTAATTTCTCACTTCCAATCTATTCACAATACTCTATTTATAGTTATTTAAAACTACACTTATAATTCACAGTGACAGTTCTACAGTGGTGTTCACTCTATGGCTGCTCTAAGAAGAATGCCCCTTCCAAATCAAGAATCGACTATTTATTGATCTTTCACCGGAAATAATATTTTAAAAATATATTTTATTAAACACAGTTCCGGCTACATCAGACCGGAAATACACCCACAAATTTTAATTGAATAATGAATTGGTATTCTCCTTAGTTAAATAATTCATTACAAATAAAAATATAATTATAGAAGCCTTAACATTAATTTTAAAGCATAACAATAATAATTTACTAACAATATAAAAAATGTAAGCTTAAAATTAATTTGACTTCCTAATAAGTCATGCAATAAATAATATTGATTAGTCATAAAATGTAAATATAAAATAATTTGATTTATCATAAATAATCTTGAATAACAATAAAATCACACTTCTCCAAATTAACATTAAATAATTATTTTAAATATTCGAAATTCATTACACAACCTTTGATGACTATAAAAATAAATTAACTACTTATCGTTGACAAATGAGCAATGAGCATTCGCTCGTTTGGTCTAAACGGAGCTATATGATTCTCATCTATAGAGCAAAAATTCTTATTCTTGATGTTCTTGTTGATTCGATTGGTGTAAACGATCTAAAGTATGTTGTAACGAATTATAGTTTACACTAAACGAATACGAAAGAATGTTCTTGTGCTGTTCTTGCTCTATGTTCTTTTGGTGTAAATCCACCTCAAAATAGGAAGGCGAAATTCTACAAATATATAATAATAATCTGTGGGCGAAATTTTGCACGTAAATTTTGAATACATTTATTAGATTTTTTGTAATTTCTATTGATTTCATTGGATTAATGGTTATGTTGTATACACTAATTAATGTTTATTTAAGATTTTTTATCCATTTTCCCTAACAATATAAAGGGTGTCTACTATTAGTTCTTGAAAATGTAAAAAACCTAATAGATGACATGGATCTCATCTTTGAGTTTTGCAATACATACTAAAGTTATTTTGTACTTTATTCTACTGAAAAAATCATCACTATTCTCTGAAAATATAATAATTCTATTAACAATCTAAGAACTTAGAACTACTGCACCTAAAAATCTAACATTTTGAATAGGAGTCTGAGAATTATTAAAAGGAGAGGAAGTTAATATGGGAAAGTGATCACTTCCGAAAGTAGAGGATAGAACTGAAGATGTTAATTGTGTTACAAACTGTGGGGAGCAAATAGTCAAGTCAACAACGCTTTTGCCTTCTGTTGGACTAGTGCGCCTTGTGGGCTCACCAGAATTTATGACACATAGATTATTCAGGTCCAAAACACATAGCAGCTTGTTACCATAACTATTAGTAGTGGAGCTTCCCCATGACTGGTGATGACAATTAAAGTCATCTGTTATAATTATAGCTCTTGGTAAAGAGCTTAAAATGTTATTAAATTCATTTAAAATATTAATAGAGGCATGGGAAATATATACAGAGACAAAACATATATTATTTACACTTATTGCTATAATAGATAGTTCTGAACTATGTATAGGGATATCAATAAGGCTAAAAGGGTAGTTTTTCTCAAGGAGAAAAGCTACACCACCATAGCCGTCTAACCTATCTTCTCTAATTGTATTATAATTCTTAAATCTAAAAGTATTACTTGGCCTAAGCCAAGTTTCTGAGAAAGAAAATAAAAAAGGATTATAATTTCTTAATAAATAAGCTATGTCACTTTTTTTATTAACTACACTTCGAGCGTTCCACTGAATGATCTGGTCCATATTGTAGAATATTAATTATGCATTGTATTAAAGGGGCAACGATGGACGGTATATTATTGTTCTGCGAGTGGGTTTGTAATAATGATATTACATCTGTAAGTGAAGTAAGTTCATTCTTATAATTATTATTATCTTTATTGTATTTATGTACTGGTGTTGTGTTTTTTTCTAAATTATCAAAAGAAAACTCTTTTATCACATTGTTATGGGCAATTTTATCATAATCTTTTGTTGGTCTATATGGAGCACGAGGCTTAGCAATTACAGTTTTTTTGTAAGATCTATTAGTAAATGAACTATTATTATTGTTATTAGGTAAAATAAATTTAGGGGTGGATAATATTATATCGGAATATGATTTGTATGATGGAGGAATTTCTTTATTAGCCTCTGCATAAGAGACACAATGTTCAGCCATGTGTATTTTTATACATTTTTGCCTATTAAATTCAGGGCATATTTTGTCATTAGCCATGTGATGACCAGAACATAAGCAACAGAAATATTCATGCTCATTAACAATACAAGAATCCATATCATGTTCCTGTCCACACTTGATACACCTTGATTTTGACCTACACTGAGCTTTGGTATGGCCATACCAACAACATTTAAAGCATTGTATAGTGGGAAAGATGTAAAGCTCAACTGGTAATGAATTGTAACAGATAAAAACTCTTTTTGGCAGAACCCTACCATCAAAGTAAACAACAACTGACTGAGTCGGTTTCCATACAGGAGAACCCTCCACCATTGTTTTATAATTTAAGCGTCTGACCTTTACAACTTTACCACTACCGGCAGGTGTAGAAATGTTATTTATTACTTCTTCAGGTGACCATTCAGCTGGTACACCCCTCACAATACCTATTCTTACTACATTAAAAGATGGTATAAAAGCTTCATAGTTACTGTCAGTAAGTATTGAATTATTAATAAATGTATTAGCATCTTTGTAGTTTTGAAATGAAACAGAAATTCTGTTTCGACCAATTTTTTTTAGAGAACCATTAATAATATTATAGATTTTATTTTTAATTAAGAAGTCGCCAAAAGTGATGGGATGTAATTGGGTACCATCAGTGGAATTTTTTGTAATTCTTTGTACATGAACTAAATATGGGGAAACATCGTTTTCATTATATAAACTTCTACCAATATGCTTTATTTGTGTTTGAGGTGCTGAGGCTGAGGATACTTGCATACTAACTGGATTTTCCTTGTCAAGTCTACACTTACAACTTATACGGTTCCCCGCGCTATCTCTGGTATCTTTGTTACATTGCTTACACAGGTCTTCGGTAATATCATTACGAGATCGTTTGTACGATCTTTGAGTTAACTCTTCTGTGTCCATACTGCACTCATCGTAATCCAATGTAACAAAATAACCAGGTTGTGGAATTGGGCCACAAAAATTCCCGCCTCCCGGATCCGGAGGTCGATTCATTGTATAAACTGAAATAAATACACTTACCGAGAAGAAATAAAATATACAAGATAGATGACTAAAGCTAAATATTTACAAATATATACAATACTCCCGCACTGAACACTATTAAACAAGTAAAATTTGAGACTTATGAAGAACACGACCGCCCGCGTTCGAGTTTCCCGCCGTTTCCTATTTCTAAATTTCAAATTGACATTTTTTTTTTAATTTATTCGTGACCATGGATACAAGTCCTTCAGCCGTAAAAACAAATAAATTATAAAATTAATTAGAATACATAACATTAGAAACATATAACGTTACAACTTACAAGACATTACATAGGTATTTAGTGAGTAACAAAATATGTAAATACTTAAATTAAACAAACTTATGACATTTATAAATACGAATGAGACATGAGTCATGACATTTCAAATATAAACTTAAAAAAAACAATTAGGTACATAAATTTAACAAACAACCTAGAAATTGAGTTTTGGCGGGCATGTGAAAGAGTGATGTTGTGTTTTTGTATTATTTTCCTAAAATTGTGTTAGCTGGGTTTTTAATGTGTAATATTGGTAGAATATTAACCATTAGATATTCGTGTTCATGCACAAGTGTAGGAAAGTGATGTAATATCCAGAAACGTGCTATTTTGTGTTCCCTCCAAAACTCCATCGAAAGTTTCAGTAAAGCGTCTACCACTTTACTGAATCGACCGACTTGACTCCTGTGACTGTATTGACTTTTACTTAGACTTTGACTAGACTTTAGACCTGACGATACATGAAAACGATGATGAAAATTATAATAGGAGGAATATGGTTTTCCCGCCATATTCCTTACCTTTTTACCTTGTCTGTGGCACAACATACACATCCTTTGTGTCAAGTTGCCAAAAAAAAAGAAAAAGAAAGAAGAACCTAGAAATTAGAGCTCTAAATTTCTTATTAGGTACTAAATTTTTCCTATAGTATTTACAATATACTTATAAATAGGGTGAAAGTAAATAGTGTTTCCTAATAGATCTTGACTGAGGCGGGGGACACTTAAAGAGTTCTGTTCAGCTATTTCTTTGATCATGTCAACAAATATAGATCTCTGTAAGTATGGCAAAGACTGGACACTTAAAAAGCATGTGATCGATGTCTGCGTTTTCTTCAGAGCAATGTGTACAGTTACTATTATTTACTATGTTCATTCTGCTGAGATGTGAGGGAATTAGGCAATGTCCAAAGCGCAAACGATTAATACTAGTCACAAACTTTCTATCCACATAACCAAGCCTACTGTACCATGGTGATATCGGTAAGTCTCTTTGTATTTCCGAATACCATTTTCCTTTAGTTTCTGTTATTTTCTTCCAATGTTCTATCCATAAACTTTTTACTGAGCTTTTAATTTGTGGATAGAAATCCGTGAATGGGACTTTAAAAGTTCCTGAAATGTCCACATCATGTTCCCTACGAGTCACTTGGTCAACAATTTCATTGCCTAATATGCGATTATATTAAATATTATATTAATTATATTAATATTCCCTCCCACTGTGGGAGGAAACCCACACTAATTCTATATTCTTTTCAATCAATTTTCTAAAAAAATATCTTATTCTAAATATAATATAATTTTGTTTATAACACAAACTTTGGTTACAAATAGAATTTAGTACACTTTTTGAATCACTAATAATTAAAATATTTACATTATTTACATTAGTATAAACATATGTCAAAGCAGCTAATATTGCCAAAGCCTCTGCTGTGAAAATACTGCAACTTTGTGGCATTTTAAAACATTTGCTCAGTTTAATTTGTGGGTCATAGTATGCAGCTTTAACTTCATCACTTTTGGAATAAAATTAAAACATGATGATAGGGAAATGGGCCTGTAGGAAGTTGGATTACCAGCAGGTTTATTTGGTTTTAAAATAGGAATGACACATTGAGTTTTCCATGACTCTGGTATTACTAAACTATCCCATAGTCTATTATAAATATTTAAAAGTATTTCTATGGCATTAGGGTGTAGTTTTTTAATTAAAATATATGGTATACTATCCAAACCTGGTGTTGTGTCTTTTCTACTTTTTAAAGATATGTACAATTCGCTTAGTGTAAATGGCTTATTAAGAAATGAATTACTTTCATCTTCAACGGCTTGATCAAAAATAGTTTTTAAATTACTTTCATTTATCTGAGACTGATCTGTGATTTTATTCAAAAAGGATGGTACCCAATTATCATTTAAATACCTATTATGGGAGGTACCTATTCTCCTAAATCTTTTAATGTATCCCCATATTCTAGATACTGGTGTCATTCTATTAAAACTACTACACAAGTCATGCCATGATTTAACCCTTTCCTCCCTTAATATTCTTTTCTTTTGAGCATCTAACTTTTTATAAGTAATAAAATTGTCAATACTGGGTGAAGATCGATAATTTATTAAAGCTTCCTTGGACTTTCGAACTGCATCTTCACATTTTTGGTTCCACCAAGGAGCTGGTTTTCTCAATGGCTTTGAAATTGGCTTTATATTTTGTTTTGTTTTGGTGTTACTGATCTTAGATTACTTAAAATACTGACAAAACTATTGTATAACTGAAGTGGTTCTAAATTATTATTATTTACATTTAATTCTGAAAAATATGTCTCTGATAACTTAAAATATTTATTCCAATCTGTTTTACTGTAAATATATTTTTCTTCCACAGGACGAACTTCATATATTGAGGGCTGTACATTAATAGTTACCTGAGTTGGATAGTGGTAGCTGCCCATTGGATCACTGTGGACAAGCCATTCGCAAAGAGGAGCTAAAGAAGGACTAACAAGAGTTAAATCAATTGCAGATGGATTTCTATTTGGTGCCTGAACTGTTGTGACACTGCCATCGTTCAATATACACATGTCAAATTCATCTATGATGTTAAACAAACTGTTACCTCTGTTATTGTTTGAGTGGCATCCGAATAAAATGTGGTGTGCGTTAAAGTCTCCCATGATGAGACATGGCTTAGGAGTTTCAAGCAGAGTTGTTACGAAAAAACATATTGTTTTAAACAATGTGTTTAAAACATGTTTAAAACTTATTAGGAAAAAAACACTGATTTTTTCATCCTGTTTTTTAACAATGTTTTAAACAGCATATTAAACATGTTTTAAACAACATTATAATTGATGACAAATAAAACGGGTTCATGTTTAGAAAACAAGCTTTATATTATTATTTTTAATTAGAATTTTCTTATAATCTGAGTTAATAGTTTAATACAACTTAATCTAATTATCATTATCAATTATTATTTCTTCTCTTTCCTGCAATTGTAAATAATCATAATGTTTTGGCATTTTCTTATTGAGAGATTTAAAAACTGTAACCAATTTGGCTATTTTTTCATTGGAGAGACGGTTTCTCAATTTTGAGTGTACAATACCAAATGTGGAAAATATCCTTTCTACACCAGCTGAGGATGCTATTGCAGTGTGAACTTGGTGTGCTAGATTCATCATTTCTGGGCAAACATTATCTTTTAGGGCTTGCCACCATATCAAAGGTTGAACTTCCACCAATGCATGTTTGGTAAACAAATAATCATTAAAGGGGAAGACCTGCAGGGCAATCGCGCTAATTTTTTTCAACTGAACCGCAAATGAAACTCGGACGTTGATCGACTTTTGGAACGATTCGGTATCGCGCTAACGTTTTGACAGCCAGTTGAGACGTAACTGAACCTCAGCCCAAGCGCAAACGCTGTCATAACAAAAAGTTGATGCAATGCAACTTCTACTCGCACGTTTCTGAAACGTTTCTTATTTTGGTATGTTAAATTGACGAAAATCGATGGAAAAATATAACATAAGCTATAATCAAATTATAATATAAGCTTATATTTTACTTCAAAGCTGTAAAATAACACTACGGACTATTTGAGTTTGTTAAAAAGTGAATTGAATTTTGACATTACTTCTTTACGTAAATGTTTTCTACGCCACAGAAAACTTTTGTCACATCACTCACAAGTCACTAGTCACTACTCAACACTTATGGCGCTTGTAAAATATAGTAAAACAATATAAATTTAATTACGTAAATTAAAAACTCCAAGTAATAATCATTGGCATTCATAACTACCAAAACAACTTCACTCGTCGTGTCATATTCATCCATATGTTTAATTTTCACAAAATGAAAATCGAACTTTGAGTTTTAAACTTCTTCTTCGTCTTTTTTCTCATGTAGTTTATATCCTTTATGGTCTTTTTTATCAGCCAATCACAGTCGACCTTGCACAGATTATGTGATTTCATTTAGTTGCTACGTTTAAATTTGGAACCCAATTTTTTTTTGTTCGGAAATTTCGTCCACCTGCTAGTAATCTGTGACCTTTGGGCTTTTTGTAAATGTCGAATTGTTTTCGTAAAATTAGCTTAGGTTTTCAGCGTTTATCATTAAAAGGATTCGTACTCACCAAGCCTGATTTACATCAAAACAGGTATGACAAAAATATGTAGACATATAATAGGAATACCCTACGGCCTACACATTAAAAACATGTTAGGTATATGCCCGGAGCCGGTTATAATTAATAATCCTTTTGTCAGTGGTTTGTTTCTGATTCGATAGCGTAATTCAAGTACAAATTGAATATTATTAACCCATTCAATGCCACCAATCCACCTGTAATATCACCGGTGGTGCCACTTGATTTTTTTGTTTTTTCTAACTTAAAATACATTGATTAACTTATTTTATATATTAAATAATGCAATAAATAACGAAAACCTGTCTAAATACGATAAACGCACCAATTGCATTGGTGGCACTGGTGAGACAAATCCAATCACAAGTGCCATTCAACGCACCACATGCGTTGACACTTTTGTTTTAATTGAACTGTGCTATGCAACATAGTGGGTAGCTGAGTAATTTTTAAATACAGGTAGGTTTTTTTCTCTATACAGTTAACCACTTATCAAGCTACCCATGGAAATTCAAAGTCCTTTCTCCCCTTCATTCTTAGAAGAAAACTGATAATTAAAATAAAATACAGGTTATAATTAAATAAAATCCTTACTTATTTGAAATATTTTTTTTCTTAAATATTTAAAAATACAACTGGTCAGCTAGTAAAAGATTTTGTATCAATTTAATTGTAAATACAACAAATGGTTGTTAAAATTTACTAATTTGAACATGGTAGTGTTGCGTCATGCATGAAACCATCCAACAAAATTCGCCGTTGAAATGCCATTGAACGCACCATTTGCGTTATGGTAATTTTATTCATAAAATATACCATGAATCGAAGAAAAATTGTAATGTACCTAAATATATTGCTTACTTTTATATTCTTAGTCAAAAACTTCTCACTCTAATTCAATAAAACTGAAAATATCTTGAATTGAAATCAGGCAGTATTTGGGCTAACGGTTTTATCGCTGTCAAAAAAAGACCGAAGGTCCAGACCAAAAACCGACAGTGTCACCACATGAAAAATATATTTCCAGTAGCTAATGAGGCCAAAGATTCAAATTAAATATTGCCATTATAAAGAAAAACCGAGAAAAAATCAAAGGTACCTCAACGCATATGGTGCGTTTGTGGCATGAGAAAGTACACTTGCAAAACGCAAATGGTGCATTGGTGGCATTGAATGGGTTAATAATCTACTGACAATTTCATCCTCAGACCTAGAACGTAGTGATTGTATTCTCTTTGCTCAGACCAAATAAAATTATTTGGTATTATATTTTGGTTGAACAATATGAGGAATTCAGGATTATTCAAAGTTTTAATGCATGAATGCTTGGTCAGGCCAATTTGTATATCAACCGACCAATCCAATTATTATTGTTTTCAAAGGGTTGTAATGCACACAGCACAAGAGTATTATAATATTACTAGATGACGCCCGCAACTCCGTTGCGCCAAAATATGTTTATATCATACAAGAACTGTACATTTTTCTGGGATGAAAAGTATCCTATGTCCTCAATTAGTATCCTAGGACTCAAAGTCTCCATAACAAATTTCAGCAAAATAAATTTATCAGTTTGATCGTGAAGAGCTGACAGACAGACACACTTTCAAAGAAGAACTACCATTTGTGACCCAGGCCTGACATGAACGAGACATATCTCAAAATTTTTGTTATTATAAAGATAACTCAAATATATATTTGTTAAATTCGAAATCAATGGCTAACACCAAAAATATTAACTTCTGATTTTGTTCAGGTGCCATACTTTATCGTTGTTTTAATAACTATTTACATTGTTTTTACATTGTTTTTATGTCATTCAGTGATGATACAATAAAGAATTTTCATAAACATTATTTTTACAATACAATACAAGGCGCAGGTTCGGCCTCATATGGAATATTGTTCTCATCTTTGGGCAGGGGCGCCAAAATACCAACTGCTCCCTCTGGATCGTATCCAACGAAGGGCCGCTCGAATTGTTGACTGCCATAGTGTTTCAAACAGCTTGGACCCCTTGGAATTACGCCGAGATGTAGCTTCACTCTGCATACTCTATCGGTTGTATCACGGGGAGTGCTCTGAGGAATTGTTCGGAATCATACCACCTGCAACTTTTCGGCATCGTCCCACGCGAAAAACATACCATCCTCATCACCTTGATGAGTGGCAGTCTTCCACAGTGCGTTTTTCGCGTAACTTTCTGCCGCGCACTGTAAAACTCTGAAACGAACTGTCACCAGGAGTATTTCCGGACCTATACGACCTGCAAACCTTCAAGAAAAGAGCGTATTCCCTCTTAAAAGGCCGGCAACGCACCTGCAGCTCTTCTGATGTTACGAGTGTCCATGGGCGACGGTAGTTGCTTACCATCAGGTGACCCGTTTGCTCTTTTGCCCCCTTATTTAATAAAAAAAAAAACAACTAGCTGTCCTGGCAAACGTTGTTTTGCCTGTTTTCCTGCTTTTCTCTTGAAGTTTTTTCAGAATTTTTTTCTATAAACCTCACGGAGCCCGAGACCTTTCCAACGAATGCAAAACCGTGGAAATCGGTTCGTGCGTTCTGGAGTTATAGGGTCAGGAAGGAAAACCCGTCTTATTTTTATATATTAAGAAGAATAGATTGTGTGAGCAATAAAGTGTTGACTTATATAATATCATTGAGCGTTTGTCCACTTGCCGGCACGGCGTCGGTATGCGGCATTGGTATCGGCACGTGTTGTACAATTCCACTTTTTTTTTCCACTTATATAGGCATCGGCGACGACCCGGCTTAATATATTTTGCATTTCTGGCAGATGGGTCGGTTGTGCCGTGGCGGCAAGTAGAAAACTACTCAATAAATAAAATGCAGGGAGCTATATGTCCTTTATTACATACTCGTAATCCATACCCAGTGCAGGATGGTCAAAGTGATCCCGATGTCTAAGCCCATCCCAAGGAATGTACAACACTGTGAGAATATGTGTGTGATGGCCGCAAAGGAAGATCTTCCGACCGAGCGAAGTGGCCGAAGCCCACGTGATACATTTCAGTTGTCGTATATGTTAGGCGAATTATGGGTACCGCCACATCACTCCCCCCGAAGACCGGAGGTCGAATCTTGAAGTCTTGTTCGCTTGAGTCGCCAGTGCCAGAGAGTTCCAGTGAGTCGGAACTGTTGCAGAGAGTCCCAGTGAGTCAGAACTGTGAAGCTGCTGCACGGGATCCGCTGCCGTGCGGGGCCGATGCTACGTGCTGACCAGTAGAGATGTGCTCTGCTTGCTGATCGGTCGGTGTAGTAAGAAAGCCCGATGATGCCGATGCGGAGTCGCCCAGGCCACGGTACATTGCGGCTAGTGGACGAGGTACCCGATGAGGTGATGCTGGCTGGCGCGGTGCGGAGGGGCGGGGAGTGATGATGATGAAGGAGGCGTGTTCTGTCGAGGGTCACCAATGTGGGATATATGCCACACACTTATGACGTGTGCGCAACTTCCCAGCGTTCTTTTACCGTAGTAGCATGTGCAGTAATATTCTTTTATTGCAGTTATACCATTTACACTATGTTCATCAAACGTATAATTCGCTTGGGATAGACTATAGAGTATAGATTGGGTCGCGTCTGTGACATCATATTGCATTAATAAAGTGTGCATCTAAATAAGCCCCGTGTGCTTGCGCCATTAAACATTAAAAAATATTACCTATAACACAAATATTTTAGCTCTAATGGAGCTAAAAGCTTGTATTTCAGTTTTGTAACGATTTAGTGTCATTTTAATTGATAACAATTGCTGTTAATCTTAAAAACAATAGTTTTAGTATGCCCTAGGAAACAATATAATCATTGAGCGATTTAAACATGTTAGCCACTAATATTTAAAATATTGTTAATATATTTCCGTTATACTCATTATAACAAAAAAAATGAGATATGTTTGGTTACTGTCGGGCCTGGGTTAATTTTGTATGGGCCGTGGTAGTTCTTCTTTATAATATTAGTATTGATTAATCATGCATATTAACCTATCAAGCCCCATAAGAGCACCGGTGATCGCGACAACAATAGAATAACAATAGATTTCCAAGAATCCGCGTGCAAAGGATTAGGGTGTGTTTCCACTGAAGCGGAGCGGAGCTTAGCGGTGCCCGAATTGACCAATTGTGCTTTTATAGCGGAATGACGGCGAAGATTTCGAGCATGGTGATTAGTCAATTCGGCACCTCTAAAGTATAGTTTTCACAGAACCAGTATTGGCTGCCAATAAAGTATAGCTTACACAGAGCCAATATTCTTGGCGCCAGTCTTGCAGAAGCTAGCATTGGCCTGGTCCCCGTTGTTTAGACGAGGCCATCGCATTTACGGATTTTTCTTCGGGTGTCCACAAGTTTGCAAATTCTTGGCGCCAGTCTTGCAGAAGCTAGCATTGGCCTGGCCCCCGTTGTTTAGACGAGGCCATCGCATTTACGGATTTTTCTTCGGGTGTCCACAAGTTTGCAAATTCTTGGCGCCAGTCTTGCAGAAGCTAGCATTGGCCTGGCCCCCGTTGTTTAGACGAGGCCATCGCATTTACGGATTTTTCTTCGGGTGTCCACAAGTTTGCAATTAAAAAATAATAAATTTGCTGCAAAGTTTATTGGAAAAGAAATGTTTTAGCAAAATCTGCACTATTATGAGAAGAGTTAATTGCAATATTAGATGCAATCACAATGCTTATTCCACAAGCATTTGTGCTCTCTATAAAGTGGTATAAATTTTAAATTATCCTCTTCGTTTAATTTTCTCGGCATTTTGTAGCAGAAATTCCAAACAGATATACACCGTACAAACATTCGCCAGTGACTGGCGAGATGCGTCTACACATAACACTGGCGCGGGTGTTGAGGGGTATGCGGGCGGAGATCACTGGCTAGAAAAATAGACGGGCGTTCTATTCTCGCCAGTGTTAGCAGCCAGCGTTGGCCTTGCTTGAAAAACTGTTCACACAAGGCAAATATCAAGCCAACGCTGGCTACTAGTCTTATTGGCAGCCAGTACTGGCTCTGTGATTTGTGAAAACTATACTTAAGAGTGGCAGCCAGTATTGGCTTGGTATATGCCGCGTGTGAACAATTTTTCAAGCCAGGCCAAACTGTTCACACGCGGCATATTATACCAAGCCAATACTGGCTGCCAGTCTTATTGGCAGCCAGTACTGGCTCTGTGAAAACTATACTTAAGCTCCGCTCCGCGTCAGTGGAAACGCGGCCTTAATCTGAATAACGGTATAATAGGAGAAGTTATAACTGTAACTATTATACATATAGGTCTACCAGAATCTGATTGCAATTTTTGACAGCAGATTTTTAAAAAATATCCTTGATCATTGGATTAATTTTTATATTTGCATGTTTAACACACAGAATCAGCCGCTATTTAGAAAAAAAAGGATCGAAATGTTTTATTCCAATTGCCCCGGTATTGCTGGATTCAATTTAATTTCTCACTTTTTGCCATCAGATTCTAGTAGACCTATAATCACAAGATAATATTGTGTTGGTATTACTAGGAACTATAGGTTTAATCTTCTTCTTTTCAGAAATTTTGCAGCTGCAATAATGTCCAAGTCAGCTCTAGTTATTTTGGCTCAAGGAAGTGAGGAAATGGAGACAGTCATAACTGTAGACATGCTAAGAAGGGGAGGGGTGAGTGTGTTTTTTGTTTAACAAAAATTTGTCTGTTTAATAGGTAATTTACTAGTATATCCGCTACGAATAACAAAACTACAGGAAACGTAACTCCCATCAGGGCTCGAAAACGTTATTTTAAATAACGGTTTTGATTCGTTCGGAACGGTTCATTGCAATAACGTTTTTGGGAACAAAAACGTATTTGAGAACGTTTTGAAAACCGAAATAAAACGGTTAAATCCAAACAGCGGGACATAGGGCAGTCAGTAAAGGTTTTCACCACCGATTTTGTTGAACCTCAATCGATTTTCTTTGGTGAGTATAAGGGGATAAGTTAAGAAATAAAAGTGGCATACTACTCGTACCTACTTGCGCTTTTGCCCTGGGGGTGAATGCAACCCCGTCTCGGGGGTGAATTTTTTAATTAAAAAAGCCCCAGAAATCAATAGATACACAAAAATAATTTGTTGTGTACAATTTTTTGATAATTCAATAATTAAATGAGTTATAGGTAATTAAAGATCAAAGATTTTGCGTGAGAAAAATACTTATTGTCTTAAAGGTGTTTTTCATAATTAACTAAAAAACTATAAGTTTTTACGAAAAATAATGTTATTACTTATTAAGTTATTACCAAAGAAGTCAATAAAAAAAAAAACAAATTACTACTCTGAAATACCTTCTAATATTATTTCAAATTAGTGTGCTATAGGTGAATACGTATTTTGTTTTTAGGCAAGTAATTAAATCTAAGTATTCAAACTTAAGTAACGGTAAACCGATGCATTTTATGACATGTACTTCCTGAACACTTTAAAGTGCTCTGAAATACCTTTCGAATGAGCAATATAGAAAGTTGATAGCATGAAAATTGTGCAAGTTATGGTAAAAATAAGATGATACCTTGGAATTTTTTTGGCAAAAAAAAAAAAACCTTTACTAATCCTATACAATAATTCTACTTTATGGTTATCATCAATTAGTCTCTCTCTTAGTTTAAAAAAAGAAATTATTCCCTGTTATCATTTTGTTTTGAAAATAACTTCATAAACATTGAATACCTAGGTTTTCGTAAAAAATGACTAAGGGAGAAATTTGAGTTCTTTTTGTGAAAAATATTTTATTTCTTTTTTATTTCTAAAGGATAAAAATAACCAAGGTAGAGCCTGACTACTGTTACTGCGAGAACCATGCAACCGGGACCTTTTAATCCCCCTATTTAAAAAAAAGGGGCTTTTAAAATATTTTTCAAAACGTTCTAAAAGCTCGTAAAACTATAACTTTTGACATGCTTTTTGAATGAACCCGATAACTTCAAAATTAACAGGGCTTAATTGTGATAAAACGAGTTTTTTTTTTTTAATTTTGAAGGAGAGATCTGGGACGCAAATATTATAATACAATAATAATTATTCTTATTTATGTTTGACAAGAAAAAATGTCCGATACTTTTTCTTTTAACATAAGTTATGACCTCAAAAATTTTCCCTGGTTTAGAATGCTTAGTTTTTTTTTAAAAAGACATGTAATAGAATATCTTACTCAATTTTTTCTGAATATCATTTTGTTTTGAAAATAACTACAAAGATATAAATATTCCTAAAAAATGATTAAGGAAGAAATTTGAAATCTTTTTCTGAAAAATATTTTGGTTTCTTTTTTATATCTATAAGATAAAAAATAACCAATAGAGCCTGGCTTTTACTGCGAGAACCATGCATGTTAGCTACCATTATCAAGATTTTTCGCAAATAAAAATATTGTTGGTCTTATCAAAATGAAGCTACTCACAAAAATTAGCTTGATAGTAATAAAAAAAAATGTTCTAACTTCTAGGGAACCCTAACGGCTTTACTGATTTTTTACCTATGTGCACATATTTTTGTATATGCATATTAATTAAAAGGTAAAAATCAGTAAAGCCATTACAGTTTAAAATAGATAGCAGCCGTTCCATCATACGGGCTGCCCGAGAAATTATGTAAGTGGGTCACTGGTTTCTTAGCAGACAGAAGCATAAAGGTCGTAGTTGACGGCGAATGCTCGGAAACTCAGTCTGTTGATGCTGGTGTCCCTCAGGGCTGTGTGCTATCGCCTACTCTATTCTTACTGCATACCAATGACATGTTACAGACCAGCGGCATTCATTGCTATGCGGATGACAGTACAGGTGATGCTGTATATACCGGCTACCCCAATATTTCTCGGCAAAATGTCACTGAGAGTCGAAACGAACTTGTGTTTAAGGTGGAGAATTCATTGGAGAAGGTCTCTGAATGGGGTAGACGTAACTTGGTCCAATTCAACCCCGCCAAGACACAAGTCTGCGCGTTCACCACTAAAAAGTCGCCAATGGTCGTATATCCTCGTTTCGAGAGCACATCTTTAACCATCTCCCCTAGCATTGAGATACTTGGCGTCAACATATCGAGCGAAGTCCAGTTCCGATATCATCTAGAGGGTAAGGCCAAATTAGCCTCGAAGAAGCTTGGTGTTCTTAACAGAGCGAGACAGTACTTCAGTCCGGACCAACGTCTACAACTCTACAAGGCGCAGGTTCGGCCTCATATGGAATATTGTTCTCATCTCTGGGCAGGGGCGCCAAAATACCAACTGCTCCCTCTGGATCGTATCCAACGAAAGGCCGCTCGAATTGTTGACTGCCATAGTGTTTCAAACAGCTTGGACCCCTTGGAATTACGCCGAGATGTAGCTTCACTCTGCATCCTCTATCGGTTGTATCACGGGGAGTGCTCTGAGGAATTGTACGGAATCATACCACCTGCAACTTTTCGCCATCGTCCCACGCGAAAAACATACCGTCCTCATCACCTTGATGAGTGGCAGTCTTCCACAGTGCGTTTTTCGCGTAACTTTCTGCCGCGCACTGTAAAACTCTGGAACGAACTGTCACCAGCAGTTTTTCCGGACCTATACGACCTGCAAACCTTCAAAAAAAGAGCGTATTCCCTCTTAAAAGGCCGGCAACGCACCTGCAGCTCTTCTGATGTTGCGAGTGTCCAAGGGCGACGGTAGTTGCTTACCATCAGGTGACCCGTTTGCTCGTTTGCCCCCTTATTTAATAAAAAAAAGGCGATTCTTAGACCTACTGGTCTGAGCATTGGCATGCGCATCTATTTTTCATACCCCTTTGTGGTAAGGGTTGTTCAGTGTTCACCCTTAACATTTATTTTTTATTTTTGGACAATTTTAATTTTTTTTATTTTTCTATAATGTGACATTAAAAATATATGTATACAACCCTTCATTTTATAAAATGTACATTCATTAATATACAAAAAATTGGCAAAGTGCAAGCAGAACTCGCGCACGAAGGGTTCCGAGTTCCGTACCATATTTAGGTACAGAGCAAACATAGGCCAAAAATTGTGTTTTGTGTATGGGATTCCCCCTCAAATATTTATATTATTTTAATTTTAAATGTTTTTTAAAATGTTTTTCTCTCTATTTCGATTAAAATTTCCCTGAGCATTTTTTTATAAAAATAAGTTTTTTATTTATATTAATAAAGTTTATTCGTGATGAAGTAGAAACACTTTATATGGCAAAGCAACATATTTTGTCGAGAAAGCTAGTAGTTATATAATAAAAAATCATAAATACAAATATTAAAAACATTTTTTTACCTAATTAAACACAATTAGTTAAGCCAGAATGGTTAAATCTGCATTTTTAGGAAAAGGGGTAAAAAAAATTAAAAACAAGGGGGGTAAAAAAATCCATCCCTAAAAGCGCAATTACGTAGTATGACTATTTAAATTAAAGGGTAAAACGTAATCGATCCCAAATTTTTGTTTAAATCTATGCTGTACCTGATTTTTAGGGTTCCGTACCCAAAGGGTAAAATCGGGACCCTATTACTGAGACTTCGAAGGCTGTCCGTCTGTGCGACCGCTAATATAGCTGGACTTGATTTGATTGTGTATATCTGTTGCCGCTATAACAACAAATACTAAAAAACAAGATATATTTCATATTTAAGGGGGGCTCCCATACAACAACCGTAATTTTTTGTCCTTTTTTGCTCGATATCAATAACGATAATAGGTAGGCTCTTGAAATTTTCATAGAGTCCTTGAGATTAACTTCAAGCGTTATTTTATTCTGGTTTAATTGTAGCCTGTAGGTTAGGAATCTGAGAGTAAGAGGTAGGTTAAAGAGGGATAGATTAAATCCTACATTAAATCCCGTCTTCTATAGTCTATCTTCTATCTCTGTCACATGTTCCTTTCCCCTGTCCTGTGGCCCCCATCCCCTGTCCACGCCAAGCGGTCTTCGAAGAAAGGATTTTTCAAAACGATAAGACGTTTATTCTGTGGTTCAAGTTTCGTGGGTCTTTTATGTAAATTAAAGATTTCGTGTCTAATATAGATCCTAAATAAATAGTCGTAGATGGGTGTTCAATTTTCTAAATCTCTATTATAATAACATACATTCACGCGGACGAAGTTGCGGGCAACAGCTAGTTAATTAATAAAACTAATAAAAAATTAATAAAATTAATCCCATACAAAAACACAAATATTGACCTTATTTTTCTCTGTAACGGTACGGAACCCTCCATGAGCGAGTCCGACTCGCACTTGGCCGATTATTGCCTCGCCGTGATACCGCAAACGAATGCCCGAAAAATAATAGTTAATAGTTAAAAGTAATTTCCTCGATCAAAAGTTAAATATATATAACAAAATATATATTTAACTTTTGATCGAGGAAACGGGAAAAACCGTTAAAACCGTTTTAAGGATCAAAAACGAAAAAATCATTACGTTCTCAAATAATGTTCCGAATAGCGTTCCGTTCCGAACGAAACCGTAACTCCCATACTTCAACCGTTTTAAATTTGGCTCCTTTTCGAACACTAAAATATGACAATTCAGATTCTCGCCAAGGTCGTTTCCCAGGTAACGTATTATGATACGTTACCTGGGTTATATTGCGCGCTGGACGACAGCCTGCGCGGTTATTGTCACTGTCACAGTTATGAAACAAAGCCGTGGACAATAATTATCGAAAGCGGATGGCATTATGCAGTATACACCAAACATAAGATAAGATAAGATAAATATTCTTTATTGTGCACACATAACAATTTAAAATAAAATACATTTTTAAAACACAGGTAACACACAATGGCGGCCTTATTACTAATTAGTAATTTCTTCCAGGCAACCACGGGTAGAGGAAACATAATTTTAAGATTTATGGTAAATGTGCCATTAACAAAAAAAAAAAAAGAATTTGTATATCAAACGTAACATGATGCTTCAAAATAGATACTTATATACTTATTATATAATAAATAAAAATATAGATATTTAATTATAAAATAAATACACAGCTACATACATAGATACATAAATACATACATACCTAATTAATCTAAAATACATACATACGAACATAAATAATCTATGACAAAGTATGGAACATTTTTTTAATATTATGTAATTGTAATATTATTTTAGCAATAGAAAGATTGTAATTATAATTATTGTAACTATAGTCATAAGGAAAATTTAAGTTGAGCCATTATCATTATTAGCGATAGCGAGTAAGTGTTGCTTGACCAAGGTCTTAAAGCGACTTAACGTTTTCGTCATTTTTATGTCTCTAGGTAAAGCATTCCAGAGTTTGATTCCAGTAATAGTGAAGGAGGAACCATAGTATTTGGTGTTATGTACAGGCATTTCTAAGAGCAAATTAGACACTGACCGTAAGTCCTTGACATCTGCCCGTCGAAATAGAAAAATATCTTTCAAATATGAAGGTAAATACGGGTCATGTATAATGGAGTATACAAGAGATAGTACGCGGGCATCCCGTCGAAGACGTATAGGCAGCCATCTCAGCTTAGCGCGGAATTCGGAGACGTGGTCGTATTTTCGAAGGCTAAAAATGACTCTTATAGCAAGATTTTGCAGCCGCTCGAGCTTGTTAAGCTGGTCCTTCGTCAGATTAACAAAACAAGCGTCCGCATAATCAAGCGTAGGTAGGAACAGTGCTTCAGCAATCTTAATTTTTGTGGGGATGGGAAGTAGGTAACGCAGGCGAGATAGAGAGTGCCAGGTTGCGTGTATTTTTCTACTGATCTCTTTAATGTGTTGTGACCACGATAACGTTTCGTCCAGGTAAACTCCTAAATTTTTAACCACTTTAGTAAAGGGAACTACAACGCCATTCACGACCACCTGAGGTAAGCGATCAAACTCAACCCTAGATATTAGCCCAGGACTACCAATGAGTATTAATTGCGTCTTAGTTGGGTTAATAAAGAGACCATGGCGTTTACTCCAATTACAGATTGTATTAAGATCATTGTTGAGTTTGTGAATAGTGGCATGTAAGTTATGCGGGGATGACTGACAATAAACTTGGAAGTCGTCAGCATAAAGATGATAAGATGAGGATAGTGATTGGGTGATGCTGTTTATAAAGAGAGCAAAAAGCAAAGGAGACAGCACACCACCCTGAGGGACACCGGTAAGAATCATGGACCAATCAGAAGAAGTATCAGCTACTTTAACTCTTTGTCGACGCCCCACAAGGTAGCTGCGAAATAGGGAAATTACTTGAGGTGAGAAATTATAAACTCTCAGCATACCAATCAACACGTCGTGGTCGACAGCATTAAAAGCGTTGCTAAAATCTAGCAGTGCTAATAGAGTAAGTTGCTTATCATCCATGCCACGCCTAATGTCATCCGTGACCTTGATAAGAGCCGTAGTCGTACTGTGCCCACGTCGAAAGCCTGACTGGAAGGTGCTGAGTAGGTTATTCTGCATAACATAATTCGTGAGCTGCTGACCTATAAGTTTCTCAAAAACTTTGGAGAGAAATGGCAATATTGAAATTGGGCGAAAGTCTGATACAACTTTAGGTCGAGCAGATTTTGGCAGTGGGATTATGGTGGCACTTTTCCAGGTATTAGGAAATACGGAAGTATTAGCAGCATGGTTGAAGATATCGACAAGCACCGGTGTAATGATCTCCAAAACAGGAATTATCATTTTTCGACTGATTCCGTCGTCACCAACGGCATTCGAGGAGATGGACGCAATATGCTTTTCAACGTCAGCCCCAGTAAATGGATTAAGTTGGAATGGCGGAGAATCAGGAGTGGGTAAATGGGAAAGGTGGTTCAAGGTAAGCGATTTTTGGCATAGGTCGTAGTTATTAGGTGGTGATGCAAAGTGTCGGTTTAGTGTGTCAGCATCTATACAGGATTTTTGGAAACCATCAGAATTTTTGCCGACTCCCAGCGTCTTCAGAAATTTCCAGACGCGACTGGGATCGCTATTCTCCACAGACGAATGGATGAAACGACGTTGAGCATCCCTACATAATTTGTTACAACGATTTCTTAGCTTCACGTACTTTTCCCGATGCTCTGCACAATTTGAAATCTTGTATTTAGTCTTCGCCGCGTGTTTTTGTTTTATTAAACTTTTTAGATCGTCTGTGAGCCAAGGAGCCGGGAGATGCTTTATTCTGACGGGTTTGATGGGAGCATGCCTGTCATAGAGATCGGTAAGCAGAGAGCTGAAAATGCTTAACTTATCGTCAACATTATCAGCGCTGTGTACCGAAGACCAGTCCATATTACTTGCATCTCGTTTTAAGTTTTCCATATTTAAGTTTGAGAAATTGCGTTGCATTAGTACTTTTCTTTTTACCTTAGGGGGACGCATCCTATATGAAAGATAAATCAGATCGTGGTATGAAAATAAGTCCGCAGAAAGCTGTCCATGTTTCACCACTAGTTCCGGGGTCTGAACAAGCATGAGATCCAATAAGGATGGTGTACAACCAGGGGAGGTATGGGTAGGACTTAGAGGGAGCATATGTAAGTTGCAACTATCCACAATTGAGGCGAGTTTCCTAGTTCTCAAATCACCCCTTGCCATGCAAGTATTAAAATCTCCCATGATAATAGAGTGTTGGTAATTCGGTATGTGAGTCTCCAGTATGTGCTCAAAAGCAGAAAAATAGTCCATTTGAGATGAAGGACAGTAGAAAACTCCTAGGAGAACCTTATTGGTAAAAGTCATTTGTATTTCAACCAGTAGGTACTCAGGAGAATCAGGTAGTGGGGGCTGTGCAGACGAGCTAACGAGAGCGTGTTCTAAATCGGATCTGATATACATCGCAACACCACCTCCACCTCTCCCCACCCGGTCATTACGAACTAATTTATATCCAGGTAGGCAATAGCTGGAAGACGGAAGGCAAGGCTTGAGCCACGATTCCGATACCAGAATTGCATCAATTTGTGTTTTTTTACCAAAGGAAGATAAAAGATCCGTGTAGTGAGCTGGTATGCTCTGGGCGTTAATATGCACAATGTTTAACATTGTGCATATTAACAAACATATCTACTATCACAAAGAAAGGAGTACATAATTATTATTTTAAAATCAAACATTTTCCTCTGATCCTTAAGTCATCGATGATAATAATATATAATAATTTTGAACAAACCTTGTACGACTCGGACGAATTTAAAACTATCCAGAGCACCTAGACGAGACGTTTTCAGGTTATAAAAATCTATGTGCTAAATTATTACAGAATTATTACAGAATTGAAATAAAAAACTTACGGTGCAAATGCAGATTTTCGTAATCTCTTTAATTTTCGGTCATTACTCATACAAAATATATCATGACTATTAAAGTGTATGCAGTATGCTACATAAACGAGTAATCTGGCTCGGCATCCAATTCGGTTCGTTTCTTACTAAACGAAGTACGAACGGCATTATAAAAATAAGATACTCCATACTGATGTCAGTCAGGCCCTCGTTTATGAATTATGATTAAATTGTTACATCTTGCATAACACTGTCCATGGCGACTTTGTAAAAATTTTGTAATTATAATAATTTTTCATTATTGCATTTTTACAATAACATGTAAACTTAATAAGACAAACATAAAGAGACCAGCTTAATTTTACGCAAATACCCTGGCATCCAACTTAAATAAACCATCTTTTTGGGCATGTTTTTGGGTCGGAAAAAATACAAGAACTTTACCTAAGCATAATTTTAAAAAATTCACTTACTGATGAAACTTGAAAGGTTATTCCTGTATTAAAAGTCGTATCTGTATGACTTCTACACCATTTCACAGGGCATTTAGGCATTTTAACAACGAAAATTTTGTAAAAAGCTACGTAAAAAGTAAGTAAACAAATTCTTTCTTTTTCTTCTTTTTTGGCAACTTGACACAAAGGATGTGTATGTTGTGCCACAGACAAGGTAAAAAGGTAAGGAATATGGCGGGAAAACCATATTCCTCCTATTATAATTTTCATCATCGTTTTCATGTATCGTCAGGTCTAAAGTCTAGTCAAAGTCTAAGTAAAAGTCAATACAGTCACAGGAGTCAAGTCGGTCGATTAAGTAAAGTGGTAGACGCTTTACTGAAACTTTCGATGGAGTTTTGGAGGGAACACAAAATAGCACGTTTCTGGATATTACATCACTTTCCTACACTTGTGCATGAACACGAATATCTAATGGTTAATATTCTACCAATATTACACATTAAAAACCCAGCTAACACAATTTTAGGAAAATAATACAAAAACACAACAGCACTCTTTCACATGGCTGCCAAAACTCCAGTAAACAAATTGTAAAATGAGTTTGACAATAATTATCATGTCAACCTGGTTGAATGTCACAAGTGTATATATACACGAAAAATGTGTACCGAACACATGCATAAAGTATACATGTATTCGGGTCACATTTTGTAGCCTTTTGGTGCACTTTTTTTGACGGAGTTACACTTCCTGTAGTTTAAAGTTCACTGTATATCCGTCATAAAAATATATATTTTGTTAAACTATGTATATTTAAATATTTTATATATGTTCCTAATACTAATTAAAATCGCAAAATCTAGGTGACTGTTACTGTGGCTGGCTTAGATGGAAACTCACCAGTCCTATGCTCGAGACAAGTTACTCTAGTGCCCGACAAGTCGCTTACTGATGCATTGGCTGAAAAGTCGCAATATGATGCAGTATGTCAATTATTTCTTTACCATGTTTTTTCTATCACGTTATTTCTCTCCTGTGTAATAATAAAAGCAAAGACAACATTATAACAAATAATCAATCACATATATTTTCAACCCTGAAGACATTCCATATAACTTAACTCAATAACACTCTTTGGACATACAAACATAGTTTACAAATAGTTGTTATATTTTCCAGGTTATTTTACCTGGAGGGCTAGAAGGATCTGAGCGGTTTTGCAAATCTAGTGTACTAGCAACTGTTCTGAAAGACCATGAGAGTGGTGGGAAAATTGTTGCAGCTATTTGTGCAGGTTTGTTGTTTATTATTTAAAGGGCCCATTCACTATCCTGCATTGCAGTCCTGCTGCAGTCCGCCGTGCAGGCCTGCAACACCATTCACTATCCTGCATAAGCTGGCGGACTGCACACAGGATAGTGAAATGTGTTGCAGGCCTGACTGCACGGCGGACTGCAGCAGGACTGCAATGCAGGATAGTGAATGGGCCGTTTTAGTGCTATAATAACTTTTTTTAACCTTTAAATTTGTAATGGCTTTAATTTTTTCTTACAGCCCCTACAGCTTTTGTAGCCCATGGTGTTGCCAAGGGCAAAAAAATTACTTCATATCCAACTACCAAAGACAAAATCTCTGCTGACTATCAATATGTGGAGGGTGAGAGAGTGGTTGTAGATGGCAATATTGTAACTAGCCGAGTGAGTTATTTCCACAGTTAGTTTTTGGTTTTTTATATTGAAAAAAAGTATTGCAAATAAATCTGCCACATATTTCAAAAGATGTTACCTAAAGCGCTTATTCCACTTGTCCTATTTAGAAGTCCTAGCTAGGATCCTAAAAAGGAGACAAATTAGAAGCTTCTTATTCCACTTGTCCTAATTTAGTGACTAAATCAGTTGTCATTTTGGTCAGACGTCTTCTTAATGGCTCCAGTTCTGTCAAAGCAACAAAAAATTGGTCTCATAGGCTTAGCTGTTGGATCAATGAAAATAAAAATAAATAAAAGGCGAAAAAGATGGTTGAAAGAATTTTTGCTCCACGAAAAATTATGAATTATGAACTTTCTGAACTACTTGGAACCAGCAGACTTAAGAAATTACCTACGAATGGATTCCAGATCTTATAACATAATGTAAATTGACTTTAATACAAATTTAGCAGTTCCCACTACAGATAAAAGGTTGAAACCATCTGGCAACACTGATTTAATCAGTTAGAAGCCACATTTTTTCCGATTTAGGATCCTAATTAGGATTCTAGCTTTCTAAATTGTTATTTCACTTGACTAAATTTTTTAGGATCCTAGCTAGGACTTCTAAATAGGACAAGTGGAATAAGCGCTTAATACTGTACACAACAGTAACTTTATTTCATACTATGAAAAGAATTAATTATTGTATGTTACACATAAGAAAAGGATGATGATGAAGATGCTCCCAGACAGAAGTTATATAACATTATAAAACATTGTGTTACACTATAAGGCCTAGCGATAATCACAGCGATTTTAAAATTGTGATTTGTCGGGTGAATCTACTCAAAATGTTATTTTAGGCCAAAAATTTTGTTTTTTAAAAAACCGTTAAATATTGCTCTGAAAGTTTCTGGTGTTAAAAGGCACCGAAATAGAATTCCCTTTCTGTAAGAGTCACGAAAAAAAATTAAATAATTTAAGAGATATTTAATATTAAGGAAAAAACTGTTGTTCATGACAATGACAAAATTTGAGAAAAATAACGTCTTTACTTAGAATAATGAGAATTTGTTGAGAATAATGATTATTTTAAAAATCTTATCCATATTCGTGCTGATTATATTATTATTATTATTATAAACGCCTCCGTGGTCCAGTGGTTAAGAGCGTGGCTCTTGACTCAGCGGTCGTGGGTTCGATTCCCGCGTTGGAAACATATTGTTTATTGTTATTTCCAAGTTTGGTTAGGACATTGCAAGCTTATCACCTGATTGTCTGACACTCAGAACAGGAAAATAAGGTCCGACAAGTAAGATGATCCATGCGTCGGATCACGGATGGGCATGTAAAAGTTGGTCCTGCGCCTGATCTCTCGCCAGTCGTGTTGGTCGTCCGTCCCACTGGGTTATGACAGTTAAAAGGAATAGAGAGTGCTCATGTGTACTGCGCACACACTTGGGCGCTATAAAATTACTCCTGCGTAACTGGCCTGATTTCAATGAAACCAGCCACCGTCACCGAAACCGGTGTGGGGGTTATTATTATTATAAGTAAAAAATAGGATTTTCAATAAAACTTATATGTTAGTAAAAGTATTGATTTATTATAAAAATGTATTCCCTAAAATATAGCTAATACCAAAACCTACCTTTAAAAAAATATATTCTACCTTTTCGAGTCACCTGCAATAAAAAATGTACACCTGTTTAATAATAATTCTGATATTTATTATTTCTCAAATAATATTTTATTACCAAAGGGGGCGTCCACAAATTACGTGAGGTGTTTTTTTGAATTTTTTGACCCCCCCCTCCCCCTCTGGTGAGATTTCGTGAGATTTTATTCAACCCCCGTCCCCCCCACAAATCTCACGTGAGATTTTTCAAAATGTGGGTTACTTACGTAAACGTTTGGTTCGACAGTCAGTACATTTTCTTTCGAATGAATTTGTGAATGATCTTAATCGTATAACGATTACGCTTACGATAAAATCTTAAGCATACGTACAATCTGGATGAAATGGACCAAAATAGTATTATTTTGTTGAGAAAAAAATTACGTGAGAATTGCCGAGACCCCCCCTCTCCCCAACGTGAGATTAGATGAGATTTGACTCGACCCGGCTTCGCTCGCGTAAATTAGATATTTCACAGACAAATTAGTCCACAAAAAATAGCCTATGATCCTTCACGTGGTCAATTTCTTAATTCTTATCAGTTATCTGTACCAAATAACAGAAAAATTGCTCCAGTAGCTCGTGAGATAAGCCCTTTCAAATAATTTCCCCCGTTTTTTCCATATTTTCCTCTATTTCTTAGCTCCTATTAGCCTTAGCGTGAAAAATTATTGCCTATAGCCTTCCTCAATAAATGGGCTATCTAACACTGAAAGAATT
The DNA here is from genome assembly GCA_963422495.1 of Polyommatus iphigenia. Taxonomy (NCBI): domain Eukaryota; kingdom Metazoa; phylum Arthropoda; class Insecta; order Lepidoptera; family Lycaenidae; genus Polyommatus; species Polyommatus iphigenia. The sequence continues at coordinate 9,102,041 of OY730184.1, forward strand.
TTTCAAATCGGACCAGTAGTTCCTGAGATTAGTGTGTTCAAATAAGCCCTCTTTCAAATAATTTCCCCCCGTTTTTTCCACATTTTCCTCTATTTCTTCGCTTCTATTATTCTTGGCGTGATAAAATATTCCTTATAGCCTTCTTCGATAAATGGGCTATCTAACACTAAAATAATTTTTCAAATCGGACCAGTAGTTCCTGAGATTAGCGCGTTCAAATAAGCCCTTTCAAATAATTTCCCTCCGTTTTTTCCACATTTTCCTCTATTTCTTCGCTCCTATTATTCTTAGCGTGACAAGATATTGCCTATAGCCTTCCTCGATAAATGGGCTATCTAACACGCAAAGAATTTTTCAAATCGGACCAGTAGTTCCTAAGATTAGCGCGTTCAAACAAACAAACAACCTCTCCTGCTTTATAATATTGAAGTATAGATAACATTTTTACTACTTTTACTATTCTACTACTACTTTTCGAAAATGTGTCAAATAACTACCTAATTGTAATATCAACATTGCATCGATTCGATATATGTGTCGTTCATTGTAATAGTGAACTATCTCCATGCAATGAAGTTTTGAGAAATTAAGAGTTTTGTCAATTAACGCGTTGAAAAAAACTACAAATTTTTATTCAATGCTTTATATTTTTTATTGTAGATATCAAATGAAATATTATAATAGAATTTAGTTACTTAAAAACAAGACAAAGTTATTTTAATTTCACTCTTATAGTGAATAACAGTACAAATCTGTTCCCAGACTAAACAAAATAGCGACAATTACGTCGTTATAGTGGTATCAGTGGAGTTGCTTCATTTTTATATTGAAATACATTGTGAGCCCACTATGGAAAAATAAAAACTTTTTAACCGACACATATTTGTCCCTGTTTTCCAGAAATACAGTTACAGATTTGGTCATTATTCTGAATGATCGTCATTATATTTTTAGGGCTATTCAGAAAAATGACGTTCAGGAAAATGACGGATTCACTAAAATTTGGTTATAATTAAGTATTGATGTAAAGAAAACTAAGAAAATTATTAAGAACTTAGAAATGTTGCGGGCCTTTATAACTTGGTATAAAAAAAGTAGTGAAAAACAGACAAATGTTGGCACACATCGAGAAAGGTAAATGACGTCTTATTTGGAAATTTTTGTAGAACGTATTTCAAAGACTCACTTGCATAAAACGAAGACCTCTATCAACACCAAAGCACTGCGATCAAATTAAGTGAGCCAGCAGATTTTATCGCAAAGTAGGTTTCAACCCGTCCCGTAGAGTATATCGGCAAGGCATTCAAAACAAACAATGATCAGGACAATGACGCGAATTTTATGAACATTTTAAAAATAGAATTTTTAGTTATTTAATGTAAGTTGATGTGTTATTTGTTAGTATCGAATAGTTTATTAGTTCTTTATCTTCAAATTAACGTTAAGTTTTTAATCCTTTCTAGCTCATTTTTTTTATAAATAATAAATTGTAAGCGGCAGTATCGAAACGACACGCAAAAATTTCACAATTTGGTACTTTTTTTATAATAACTTTTGAAATATTAACTCTACTTTAAAATAGTTTTAGCAGCATTTTCGTAAGTTAATTAGACATTGAAATGTGTAATGTTACATCAAATTTAAGAAGGCGTTTTGGACCCAACTTCAAAGACATGAATTTTGTCTCTCTCAAATATTCGCCCTGTCACATTTTGCTGCGACTGCTCGCGACGCGATTGTCGCGAAAATAAAATGCAGAATATGAAATTGTGTGGTACCGCGCGCACTGTGATAATAAAATCGCACACTCGGGCCGGCCGGCACTTCATTTGTGTTTCATCTGTCTACAGATTAATGGCATAATTGTACCAATATAATAATGGGGATTGTCCATTTTTTTTTAATTTTGCTCATTACAAAAACATTTCGAGGAATAAGGTCAGTGATCATTTTTAATAATAATAATAATGTTTATTTGCAACTAAAAAACTTTTTCTGTATATAAACGAAAAAAATACCCATTAGTTACTTATATTTTTGAACAAATATGTTTAACCTTAGTTTGACCTTCAATGGCGTTAAATTAGCAATAAATTCGACCAACATTACGTTTCGAACTTTTAGTAAGCTTCTCGTATCAGCTTTCACATAATGAGAACTTGCATTTGACGAACCAGCCATTATAAATAAGATTGAAAGGAATTAAAACATACTGCAGAGGTCAATTGGCCGCCGATGATGACGTCAGAGCGAAACTTTAAAAATTTATTGAGAAAAAACTAGCCAATGAATTTCAAAATTATTTAATTTATATTCTTAAAATACTCTATTTTAACGAAAAAAAATATAAAAAGTACATGTGATTTTTTTTGGACAATGCCCATTGTTGGACCTCATATTGTATTCAATATGAGGTCCAACAATTCTCAGTAATCTGTCAAACGTTTGAATTTTAATAATAATAATAATAAACATTTATTCAACACATACACATTACACCACATTATATAACGGACATTTGATTCACATGACACAAGTAAGTAGGTAGGAGATAATAAAAAAAAAAAAGTACAAAAAAAAAACAAAATTGCAGTATCATAAAATTAGAAACATAAAAAAAAACATGCTTAAGTACAAAAAAAATAAAAAAACAAAGTAATGAAGTTTACAACTACTGAAAATAGCACATTTACAATGCGGTGCAATGCGAATGCCGCCGAAAAGGACCTCACTCAGGTGATGATCGCGGCATAGTTTACCGACACCGCGATCCCTGGTATTCTGTGAGGCCTTGAATTTTCATTCTTTAATAGCAAAGAATTTTTTGGGATACTTACATCTGAAGTTCATGGTATTTCTGATAAAAGAAACCTTTGATAATTCTATCCGCTGTAAAAGGATGAGTCCAGTATTGACGAATTTTCTTTTTAGGGTTCCGTACCCAAAGGGTAAAAACGGGACCCTATTACTGAGACTTCAATGTCTGTCTGTCTGTCCGTCTGTCTGTCTGTCTGTCTGTCTGTCTGTCTGTCTGTCTGTCTCCAGGCTGTAACTCAAGAACGGTAATAGCTAGAGAGTTGAAATTTTCACAGATTGTGTATATCTGTTGCCGCTATAACAAATACTAAAAATAAAATAAAATAAATATTTAGGGGGGCTCCCATACAACAAACGTGTTTTTTTAACCTTTTTGGCTCTATATCAATAATGGCAACAGGTAGGTACTTGATTTTTTTCTCAAGGTCCTTATAGACTACAGGCCCACGTCGAAAATGGATGGGTCAAGTGAACCACCTGGGGACGTATATAGGACGATATTAGAGCATAAAATAATAAGATTTAGCACTATGCCGTCACTTGTAAGCTGTCCAACTGAGTGCTGGTGAGAATTCAAAAGTGCATGTAGGGTGAGTACATTTTGGTCATATGATCCTGTACGGCATTTTTACCATCGATAGACACATGAAAAATAATAAGAAAGCCCGCAGTGCCGTACAAAAATAATGCGCCAACAAGTCGGTATTTTTATTTTATTTTCAGCCAATTTCCATGGTAAATTTGGTCATTTGATTCAATACGGCATACGTTTCATACTGTTTGGATACAGCTTGGAATCAATTATTCCGCAACGCCGTACAAAAATAATGTGACAATAGAAAAAAATCGAGGGTTACAAACCCCTGTTTTTCAGGGGTCCGGGGGGTCATCTGAAACAGTACGGCTTCGGTTCCAAACATTATTTTAGCATTCAAAAGCACTATTAAAAATAATGCCGTCAAAATTTTTTTGTCCATTTTAATAATCTTAATTACATGGTATACTTGATTTTTTAAGCTGTAAAATTATTTGATTCTGTACGGCGACTTTATTTTTAATATGATATTGTAAAATACAATTGATATAGAGTATTGCCGTTCAAAAGAAACTGTTCTAAATAAAATAAACAGAAATACAAAATCTGAAATTTTAAATATTCATAGATTAATAAAATAAAGCAATTTTCTACATTTTTCCTTCGTCTTAAATAGTATTAAGATAAATAAATTAGGAAAAAGTTATGCCGTACATTTTAATGCAGAGTAAGTAAAGTTCCGTACCATCATAGAACAAAATTGTGTTTTTTTTGTATGGGAGCCCCCCTTAATTATTTCTTTTTTTTAAATGTTACTATTGATTTTTAAATTAAAAATAAAATTGAGTATTTTGTGAACATTTCGGGTGTCTGCCTGTTGCCATTATTGATATCGAGCAAAAAATTGAAAAAAAATCACGTTTGTTGTATGGGAGCCCCCATTAAATAATTATTCTATTTTGTTTTTAGTATTTGTTGTTATAGCGGCAACAGAAATACATAATCTCTGAAAATTTCAAATCTCTAGCTATAACCGTTCTTGAGTTACAGCCTGAAGACAGACAGACATCGAAGTCTTAGGTAAAGGTATCCGTTTACACCAGTGGCGTGGGGTGAAAAAAAATAAAGGTAAAGCCGGACCAAAAAACGGCTAACTCGTGAATAAGCAAAATTTCAATTCTTGTAAAAAAAACGTGCAATAAATGACATACCTGTATTAAGTGTGTTAGTTTACCTTTTCCATAACTACTAGGGTGCTTTGCTTGCATTGTGTGCGTTGCATGCAGTGTTAGTGTTGTTAGTATTCACCACCTTCACCATACATGACATCACTGGTATTATATGAACAGTGCATGTCGAGTATGATAAAAGTGGCTTTAAAAAAAGCCGTTTTAAGCACACGTCACTCACACTCACACACCAAAAATAAGTGAATCCTGACTTGCCAGTGTAGATGTTTGTTACTCAATCATGCAAAAACTGGATTTAGATGAAATTTTGCATGCATCCCATGTCAAACATGGAAAGGAACATAGGCTACCTGTCTGAAGTCCACGCAGACGAAATCGCGGGCAAAAGCTAGTAGCAAAGAAATATCAGCAGAAATACGTACCTAAATGTTTAATTTTGTTATTTGTCGTCTGTCGTCGTTATTTAATATTATTATAAAATATAATAGGTAATCCGTAAGACAACAGTCAATTTGTACTAATGCTGCCATTTCTCACCTAACCGTGTCACGACAAATTACAAAGTAAGTAAAACAAACCAACCTTTACGATGTAACAAACAAAAACACAACACAACACTTGGCAAGTAAAATTTCACTACTTTCGATTCTTTTAAACTATATAATATTACAATCAAGCTAGCCCACTAACTTAATAAACAAAATTTTGCATATTACAATAATAACAGTACAAAATGAGTGCAAATTAGCGCGTAATATAATTGTTTATGTGAATTGAAATGACAGCACGCGCCGGTCGGCCGCTGCAATTAGCTCTGTTGTGATTGGACGAAATCTTTTAAAGCGAAACATGCGAAACTAAACCTTAACACATGACAAATAAAGACTAGGTAGGCTATGTGGGATCGGCTTGTTGTTCGACAATATCGACGAGTCGTTTGCATGTAGTAGTAATGTGTATGTGTGCGTGAATTTCATACATTTCAAATGTTTGGATTCCCGATGTTTTGAGCGAGTTCCCCGGCCACCGCCGCCGCACACTATGTACGCGTTCTGAGTGCGATCGTAAAAACGGGTATGTGTGCGTTTGCGTGATTTTAAATACATGGCGAATTATTTTTATGAAATTGTAGGAAGCGGGGTAAGCTATAATTATTAATAATAAAAAATGTATATATTAAAATTGGCCAAGGTAAGCCGGTAGGAATCGTGTTCTATGGAGGCTTCGCCACTGGTTTACACCCTTTGGGTACGGAAACCTAATAAAACAACTATTTTTTTGAAAAAAATCGATATATTTCGTTGTATGGACTTTTCTTACATTTCGTTCTATGGATATTTGCTTGAGTTTTTTTTTCTCCTACAAACCTTTGGACCAACAAAAATGTACGGCGTACAAAAAAATATGATCTTTGCATAGCATACTTTCAAAATGAATTAATTTTATGTTGGTTCAAATGACCCCCCGGACCCCTGAAAAACGGGGGTTTGTAACCCTCGATTTTTTTCTATTGTCGCATTTTTTTTGTACGGCGTTGCGGAATAATTGATTCCAAGCTGTATCCGAACAGTATGAAATTTATGCCGTATTGAATCAAATGACCAAATTTACCATGGAAATTGGCTGAAAATAAAATAAAAATACCGACTTGTTGGCGCATTATTTTTGTACGGCACTGCGGGCTTTCTTATTATTTTTCATGTGTCTATCGATGGTAAAAATGCCGTACAGGATCATATGACCAAAATGTACTCACCCTACATGCACTTTTGAATTCTCACCAGCACTCAGTTGGACAGCTTACAAGTGACGGCATAGTGCTAAATCTTGTTATTTTATGCTCTAATAATATCGTCCTGTATACGTCCCCAGGTGGTTCATTTGACCCATCCATTTTCGACGTGGGCCAGTAGTCTATTAGTTTTATGTGCATTTTGATATTTAATAATAATATTAAAATAAAATAAAACATTAAGGGGGGCTCCCACACAAAAAACACAAATGTTTGCCTAATTTTGCTCTATAATGGTACGGAACCCTTAGTGCGCGAGTCCGACTCGCACTTGGCCGATTATTTTTTCTTCTGATCCTCCGAAGTAGTAAATAAAGACAAGCAACTTGTACGAAATCCATGGTGAAAGTGAGCAAAGATCACTATTTATTTACCGCAGTGCGCGCACCGTAAGTACTCTCTGCGATTTTTTACAGCGCGATTTTGAAATCGTGTCGCAAAAATTAAAATCGTGGTGCACGCTAGGCCTAACATTTTATAACATCGTGTAAATATGCTACAACATGTCAAAAAATAAACGTGTCTTTAGTCATAATTTGTTAAAAAATGTTACCTATCTAACGTTATATAACTTCTGTCTGGGTCTCTCTGGGAGCACCAGAGGTAAAGACTTTTGTCTGACAGTTGTTTTTTTTTTAATTTCAGGGTCCAGGTACAGCTTACTGGTTTGGACTGAAGTTGATTGAGATGTTGACTGGTAAGGACAAGGCTGATCAAGTTGAGAAGGGCATGCTCATCTCTGGTTACTAGTGTTTTATTACCTTTGAAAAAACAATGGTTGTATGTTATAAATACGAAAAAATATTTAAAACGATTTGGGCTCATAATATCATCTTACTCAAGAACAGTCTGTAGTTTGTAAAATAAAATACTGAAAAGTTTGGCTGAATTAGAAGTGAAATGTAATTTCACGATAAGCAAAAATAAAGGTTTACTATTTATATATTTCTTTTATTATTATTATTACACATAAAGCACAAAGTACAGTGTGTAAATAAATTCATGCATCTAAATATTCAACACAATAAATTATTATCTTAATTTTTATAGAAAAATATCATGATTCTTAAAAAAACTAAAGTGTAAAAAACATAGAAAAACATTGGTATAGAAACTTCGAGTTGGTTTAGAGTGGCCCTAAGGCCCTATGGTAAGATGGGTAAATCTATATTAAAAGGGTTACTGCTATAAAATATGTTTAATTGCTATAGACTATAGAGTATAATATTTTGAGATCCAGAATTCTGAACTTTTATTAATACAGTCTACACTCTACACCTACTTGATTACAGTACCCGGCGATAAATATTGCACATCGACCTTTGGAAAGTGAGTAGTGACAGTCGGCTAGTTTCGGTTTTGTAGAGCGTTATCTCTAACGCACGAAATACAAAAAGTCCGGTATGTATTAGGAGCTGTTAAAACAATTATGTAGTCTGATTAACAAGTGCCATTTTCGTCAAAACCTGATCTCATGCACCGAAAATTATAATTTTGGTCTCATTCGATTCGGAATACCATCTAGAACATTCTATCAAAATTCCAAGAGGGGCTGAAAAAAAAATGCAATAGTTATAAACAATTAAGTAAACATATAAACAAGGGTTTGGATTTTTTTTAATATTTCGAAAACTATTTGAGATAATCAAAATTTGAAAATAGATCCTTAAACCAAACCCTTATTTTTATGTTTACTTAATTGTTTATAACCTTTGCATTTTTTTTTTCAGCCCGTCTTGGAATTTTAATAGAATGTTCTAGATGGTATTCCGAATCGAATGAGACCAAAATCATAATTTTCGGTGCATGAGATCAGGTTTTGACGAAAATGGCACTTGTTTACCAGAGTAAATTATGGTTTGCTTCTTTTGGCAATTTTATTATTCTTTGTATAAAATACACCAAATTTTCTATAAGTTATGGCTTTAGGTTCGGGTAAAATAAAATAAAAAAGCGTGTTCAAATTACATATGTTTCCGTATTTAATTCTTTTGGAAAATTACAGCTGTAGCAAATTTAGGGGTGTTAACAACTCTAGATATATATTTTGAACTGGACGCGACTGCGCTCTATTTAATTTGAACAACGACTGACATAATGTCAAATAGGTGTGTGCTACAAAGATAACGCTCTATGAAACCGAAATTAGCCGATTGTCTCTTTCCAAAGGTCGATGTGCAATATTTATTGCCGGGTATTGTATATTATTTCGTGTATATCTGGTATCTGAATTTTTATTTTGTGTTTTTATAAAAACTAAGAACATTTAATTATTGTAGAATTTTTAAATCGACTAATACCTACGTATTAGTCGATTTAAAAATTTAAATAATTATTATCTATGCGCGATACATAGCAATAGTCTAATCTACGACCTACGTGTTTCAGTTACGCACTTATTATTTTAATTATTTATAAATATTAATTATTAATAACGCACGCTGAAAACTTACATAAAATGCCGTACACGTAGGTAATACAAATTACTTAATGGGATGTATTTTAAATATTTTATACTATAATATAGTCTGTAACTCTGTAAACTTGTGAAAATACTGAGATCATACTTGTTTAATGTATGTATGTATTTAAAATAATATCTGTTCTATAAGGAGATATAATGATATTTTAGTAAACAGTATTATGAATAATGAAAATTTACCCTATGAGATTCCTACCAGAGTATACTCACAATAAAAAAATTATAAATATCTTCATCCCCAACAAACTTCTCATAGTGTATCTAGTGTATACTATCAATACTTTATATTACCAATTATCTAGAAAGTCGTATCCAGTCTTTGGCAAGGTTGATTCAGTCAATGTCTCAGTAGATTGGAAATCTGTTCCTGATGATGCTTGGCTTGATGAAAGGAGTCCTCTGTTCTCTTCGGAAAGGTCTGAAATTAAATAAAATAAAACTTAGAATTTTTCTAATCTATACACATTATAAAACAAAGTCGCTTTTTTCTCTCATGTCCCTTTGTTACCTTTAATCTTTAAAACTACGCAACGGATTTTGATGATTCTTTCAGTGTTAGATAGCCCATTTATCGAGGAAGGCTATAGGCTATATTTTATCACGCTAAGACATTAGAGAATGGAACGGGGGAAATTATTTGAAAAGGCTTATGTTATTTGGCACAGATAAGAAGTAAACCACGTGAAGGATCATAGGCTATCGATTTTAATCATTTTTTCAATGGCTATAATATTATATTTTATACCCGTGTGACGCCGGGGCGGGTCGGTAGTAGGAATAGGAATAATAATTATATTATTATTTTTAACAAAAAATTAAAAGCGACTTCCAAGGTAAAAACGGAAAAAGGCACTATTAGTTGGTACTACTAATATATATTCTGTGCTATTAGATAGGAAAAATTATTTAATACTTTTTAGTTCATATTAATGTTATTATTGTTTTTACCTTGGAAGTCGGTTTTAATTTTTTGTTAAAAATAATAATTTCACTCTTTTTAGTTACACTAGCAGGTAAACCATCGCGTATATTTTACGTATCTTATTACAATTTGTTAAGAGTCACAACTCACACTCACAAAATATCAGTGAAGTGAACATATTGTGCTAGGTAATTTAACAATTTTAATGCTTCAAGCTCCAAGCGGTCACCGGCGATTGCGATAACAATAGAAAGGCTATTGTGTCTCGTTTGTCCACGATCGAAGGATCTATCAGATAAAAAATTGTATAAACTTGAATAGGATGTAGCGTAGCTACTCATAATATTTAATATTATCGTAATTGACAGCTGTTCTTGTAATCAAGAAGTCAAATCGATACTTAGTGCGCCATCTATCGATATATAAGTGTAACTAATTAAAAAGACACTTATTGACTTTGTTTTGTTTTAATTCTATTTGTCTATTTAAATTTTATAAAGTATTAGTAAAGTATTCGATCTGTATATAAAGTAGTTAGTAAAGTATTCGATCTGTCGTCTGCCGCCACGCGCCGCGCGGCGGCGACGCCGTCGCCTCTGCGGCGCCGACCGCCGTGTATAAACAAACAGGTGTTGTTATACAGTACATAATAATTATTATTATTGTATCCATGTCTATGCCTTGTACTATTATCTATTCTGTGCCATGAGACATTGGTGGCCTTAACACGACGTGGTAATGATGATGATGATGATGAATATGAATTGCATAATAGCATATGCTTTTTGTTCTTAAAACAACGCCGAAACTCCCAAAAGTGTATCTATAAGGAGTCAGGAGTTCTCTCAGCATCTTCGAAACCATGGTATACCTTGACCCAATATTTGACTTTTTGGTAGCATATTCTTAGTACACTTCACATAAAACCAAAATCACCATATGTTTCCATATAAATTTCGAGGAGTTCCCTCGATTACTCATGGACCCCATCATCAGGTCACCACTTTTGTGAACATGGTACCAAATTGGAGTGAAAACTAATACAACAAAACAAAAATTTCGAAAATCAGTTCACAAACGGCGGAGAAATCGTTGAACATACAAAAAAAAAATAAAAAAAATAAAAAAATATCCACAGCCGAACATATAACCTCCTCGTTTTTTGGAAGTCGGTTAAAAAGCATATTTTAGGCATTGCATGCAAACTTGAGACGCAAGTGTTTTGCACACATGTAGAAGCAAAGTCTATTAAATACTATGTATTATGATTAGGGCCCGGATTTATATGTAAATACATATTTTTGTTTTGCGTGATTTTCGGCCTAGAATGTGTTTTTTACACGAATTATCATGTTTAGACTGAAAAACCAAGTTTTATTTTCCATATTTTTCCATATTTTAGGGTTTTTCAAAGATAAGTCCATATTTTGCAAGAAAATGTCACAATCGTCCATATTTTCACAAAAATACAAAAAAAAAATACGTTCCCAGCCACCATGCGGCTGCGTATTTCGTTCCTCTCGCGCTTTATCGTCGTATATTTATTGTTTCCAATGAAGATTATTCCTTCAGGATTCAAGCCCCATAAGAGCACGGGTGATCGCGACAACAATAGAATACAATAGCATTTCCAAGAATCCGCTATCGAAGGATTATTAAAGACATAGAAAATAAAGTTTCAGATCCAAAAGGTCCTGTTGCTGACATGGCTAAACAAAAACTGAAGTATGTTTCGGTCTTCGGGTAAAATAAAGGATTTAAGTACGTAACACACAAAGAAAACCAAAATTCTGTGCCGATTATTAGGGTTCCGTACCCAAAAGGGTAAAAACGGGACCCTATTACTAAGACTTCGATGTCTGTATGTCCCACAGACATTTAGCCTGTCCGTCTGTCTGTCTCAAGAACGGCTATAGCTAGACTTCTGAAACACAGAATGTGTATATCTATTGCCGCTATAACAACAAATACTAAAAATAAAATTAATAATTAAGGGTGGGGTCCCATACAACAAACGTATTTTTTTTGCTATTTTTCGCTCGATTTCAATAATGGCTACAGCTAGACACTTGAAATTTTTACAAAATCCTTAATTATATTTGTACTTTAATAATTGATAAAAAAATTAAAATAAAAAAATAAATATTTAAGGGTTACCTACACTAAAACAATGTTTAATTATTGTAATTTTATACTCCATATTTTTCCATATTTCTGTTTTATAGTCCATATTTTTCCATATTTTCGATTTTTTAGTCCACATTTTAAGTACATATTTTGAATTTTTTAATACATATTTTTCCGGGCCCAAATTATGATAGAGATACTATTTTATTTTTATTTATCTATACTAATATTATAATTCTGCAGAGTTTGTTTGATTGTTTGTTTGAACGCGCTAATCTCAGGAACTGGTCCGATTTGAAAAATTATTTTACTGTTGGATAGCCCATTTATCGTGGAAGGCTATAGGCTATATTTTATTACGCCAAGACTAATAGGAGAGAAGAAATAGAGGAAAATGTGGAAAAAACGGGGGGAAATTATTTGAAAGGGCTTATTTGAACGCGCTAATCTCAGGAACTACTGGACCGATTTGAAAAATTCTTTCAGTGTTAGATAGCCCATTGATCGAGGAAGACTATAGGCTATATATTTTAATCACGCTAAGACTAATATGAGGGAAGAAATAAAGGAAAATGTGGAAAAAACGGGGAAAATTATATGAAAGGGCTTATTTGAACGCGCTAATCTAAGGAACTACTGGTCCGATTTGAAAAATTATTTCAGTTTTAGATAGCCCATTTAACGAGGAAGGCTATAGGCTATATTTCATCACGCTTAGACTAATAGGAGCGAAGAAATTAAGTAAAATGTGGAAAAAACGGTGGAAACTATATGAAAGGGCTTATTTGAACGCGCTAATCTAAGGAAGTACTGGTCCGATTTGAAAAATTATTTCAGTGTTAGATAGCCCATTTATCGAGGAAGGCTATAGGCTATATTTTATCACGCTAAGACTAATAGGAGCCAAGAAATAGAGGAAAATGTGGTAAAAACGTGGGAAATTATATGAAAGGGCTTATTTGAACGCGCTAATCTAAGGAACTACTGGTCCGATTTGAAAAATTATTTCAGTGTTAGATAGCCCATTTATCGAGGAAGGCTATAGGCTATATCTTATCACGCTAAGACTAATAAGAGCTAAGAAATAGAGGAAAATGTGGAAAAAACGGGGGGAAATTATTTGAAAGGGTTTATTTGAACGCGCTTATCTCAGGAACTACTTGTCCGATTTGAAAATTTCTTTCAGTGTTAGATAGCCTTTTTATCGGGGAAGGCTATAGGCTATATTTTATCACACTAAGACTAATAGGGGCGAAGAAATAGAGGAAAATGTGGAAAAACCGGGGGAAATTATATGAAATTGCTTATTATCTTAAGAACTACTGGAGCAATTTTGATGTTATTTGGCAAACATGAAGAATAGACTACGTGAAGGGACATAGGCTATTTTTTTGCGGAAAAATTTACGGTTGCGTGAAATTCCTAAATTACGCAAGCGAAGTCGCACGGAATATCTATATATTATAATAAAATCGTAGGAAAGTTAATTCTGTACATTGAATATTTTTCTTCAATAAAATATAATACTTGGGATGTGATCTACTATGCTAACGCGGACGAAGTCGCGGGCAACAGCTGGTATTATATCTAGCTCTTGCATGTATCTGAAAAGAAAGCGAAAGGTCCAATCATGTGGACCATACAATTTTTATACACTTTTAAATTTTAAAGTTTATAGGCATAATAACTGTTTAATTAAGCATGTTAACTTAGTGCACACAACACATGATAATAGGATGTGCGATTGCGTTATATTTGTTATTCCAATTACGCGCCGTCCGATCGTTAATACATTGTTTCCTGTATTTGTAATACAATGTATTATGTATGACATCATGTGAATACTAATTTTTATAATTTCTAGTCAATGCTATTTGTTAACATAATAATTATGTTGGAAAAAGCAATTTCCATGAATAAACATTAATTACTTAAATAAAGATTATTGATCTTAATATTAAAATCTATAGCTTATTTCAATTAAGTATTTTTTTATTAAAAAAAACAAAAAAAAATACTTAATTTGCCATTAACTTTAAAAATCCAAAAAAAAAATATATGGGTTAATAAGTAGGTCAAAAATATAAAATGTGAACTTTAAGACTAAGGCCGTGTTCAGACCAAACTGAATGTGAAACAATTTTGAAATTCACGCCCACCGGCAAAATAACGTAAAGTCTAAATATCATTAATAATATTATTAAATATAATATTAAATATTTAATTTTGAAGAAAGTTATTTTTTAACCCTAAAAATTTTTTGTTGCGGCCTGCGAGTCGCGACACCAAGACCAAAACATGTTTGTGGCCCGCATGAAAAAAAGGTTGGGGACCACTGGTCTAAAGTCTAAACTAGAGATGTGCCAAGTGGCAAATTCCCCACTGCCGGTAATATTCCCAATCTTGCCATTGCCAGCAAATTTCCATTTTGCCGGGAAAATAGGCTATTTTTACCCGATCCATTTATATAGCTTTATTATAAAATAATTCAGATTATTATGTCAACAAAACAAAATACTTAATGATCAAAGCAACCTAATTTGTTTTTGGAACGAAGTTCCTTATCGCTCATTTTTTCAGCGTAAATTTGAAAGCTAGACAACGATATTTGACCTTGATTTGACCTCTACACTTTTTTATTAGTACCTGCATGTTAGGGGCAGATGGCGTTGATAGTAAGTATTCCTGTGCGTCAACTAGATGGAGTTTTTTTTAATTTAATATAATAAAAGTCTCGTTAGTTTGTTAATAATTATAATATGTATCTCAAGAACCGCTATAGCTAGACTTCTGAAATTTTCACAGATTGTGTATATCTGTTGCCGCTATAACAACAAATACTGAAAACAAAATAAAATTAATATTGAAGGGGGACTCCCATACAACAAATGTGATTTTTTCGGCCTTTTTCGCTCTATATCAATAATGGCAAAGGGACTTGAATTTTTCACACATTTTTTTGTTGTTTGTGTACTTTAATATTTAATAATAATATTAAAATAAAATAAAAATTTAAGGGGTCTCCCAAACAAAAAAACACAATTTAAGCCTATTTTTGATATGTATCGGTACGGAACCCTTCGTGCGCGAGTCCGACTCGCACTTGGCCGATTTTTTTCCCTAGCGCAAGTAATAAAAGTAACATATATTTGGAAAATATCTATTATTACAGGCAATTTTGTCAGCAATATTGGCTGGCACGGCCACGGCACATCCGTAGTCTAAACACACTAGGCTGAATTACGCCGGCGTAAATTCCGCCGAGTTTACGCCGCGTTTAAATTGCATACAAAATACGGGCCGAATACGAGGGGTGACACACTATTACGTCGCGTTTTGTATGCGTTTGACATTTGCGGCGGAAATTACGCCGGCGTAATTCAGCCTAGTGTGTTTAGACACTTAGGTGTGAACGAAAAAGTGAATATGTATGGAAATACAATAAACTGCGTAACGCTCGCTCACATTCAGCGGCGTATAGTCAGTTTGGTGTGAACACGGCCTAAGGCTGCCTTCACACTAGCGTTTGTCCAGCGTAGGCGTTCGATGAACGTATGCGCAGCGCAGACGCTGCTGCTTCTCTACTGGACCAATCAGTACGCCGCGCTAGCGCCGCGTGTGCGCGACGTATACGCGTTGATTCTTTCATTCGTAGACAAGCGCTCGAAGTAATCTATACTAATATTATAAATGCGAAAATATCTCTGTCTGTCTGTCGCGCTTTCACGCCAAAACTACCGAACCGATTGTAATGAAATTTTGTACACAGATAGTCTAAAGCCTGAGAAAGGACATAGGCTACTCTTTAACTGGAAAAAAGGGTTGTAAGGGGGTGTTTATGCGTAAATTTGTTCAAATTAAGTTAGTTCCAAAAACTCATAACAGATGGCGCCAAGAATTGCCTAGATCGCGCTATCGCTTGCTCATACGTATTTCTATAAGAGGTGGCACCATGTTGAACTAGGTTTTTCGATTCTTTCGATTGTTGTACAAGTTATTAATTAACTCACCTACCAATATAGATAATATCAGAAACAACAGCCTACCAATGATAAATACTAAATAGTTTATGGGTAAAGCCATAGAGTAGGTACTGGTCTCTGGTAAAGCTAAAGTTGTGTAATGGGGGGCTAAATAAGCTTTAAAATTTGGTATAAAAACGTTTAATTAAAAATATATATATATGTGCACACTGCACAGCTGTTTTGGGTATTTTGATTTGAGGGATACCCGGGTTTTAAAGGCTTTTAAATTTGACATCATTTTTATTGACACCGCGCGCTATAAACTGAAGTCCACGCGGACGAAGTCGCGGGCAACAGCTAGTACGTTATACGACGTAAAATGAGTTCAACAACAGAAAGTACTTTTGACATTGAAATGATTGTACATGACACCGCAGTAACGCGCCGTATACGTCGCGCATACGCGGAGCTAGCGCAGCCTACTGATTGTTCCAGTAGAGAAGCGGCGACAACGCGACGTACGCGCCGCGTTGTCGCGACGTCTGCGCTGTGCATACGTTAATCAAACGCCTATGCTGGACAAACGCTAGTGTGAAGGCAGCCTAAGAATTAAGATGTATTATAATAAATTTAACTTACCACTACTCGACTTCACAATACTACTTCTGTAACTCTTTTCAAATTTACTGTCACTTGGTGGGCTCTTGAAATTAGTTTTGAAGAAATTTTCGGAAGATGCCACAATCTGTCCCTGTGGTAAGGTGGGCACCAGACATTCTCTTTCTTCATCCTTCTTTTGAAAGTTTCCTATGAATTTGCTCAGAAAACTGGTCGGAGATGTTACTTCTCGGTCATGAGATTCTTTGCATTCTTTGCTTGTTGGTTTTAGGACATCATGAGATTTCAATGCATTTTTTAGCTCATTTACAACTTTGGAATGAGATAATGCGAGCTCAGTCATGATAGGAGGTGGGGAAGTACATTTGGTCTCTTTTGGTGCCCTATGCTCGCTGAGGATACACAAATTGAGTTGACTTTTGGTTTGAAACAAGAATGGTGCTGAGTATTCATCTCTATATGAAATATTTTCATCTTGGATCAATCTTATTCCGTGTTCTCGGCCAAAAAATGACATCAAATCATCTTTACGAACAGGAGGATCATTTAAATCAAAGTCCAAAGCATCCAAGAGGGCATACTTCAGTACTATATCTGGTTTAATTATTGACTCATCAATAATTTCAGCCTAAAACAATTATGTATTTAGCAATAATTGATTAGTTTGACTAAAATGACTATTACAATTTACATTATTGTCAAGTACAGTCAAATGTAGAGCCAGTATAGGCTCAAAATTTGGATAACTAGATTGACTTCAAACATACATAACCAACATCTTACATTAACACAATTATTAAAAAGTGAAAATTGTTAACATGTTAAATCAAAGAGAAAAGTAAAAGATAAGAAATATGAATCATTTAATGCTATTATGGTAAGTCGAAACGCCTTCGTACTATGATTCATTATAACATGAACCAAAGTTCCATTACTTTTAAGCTTATGCCAATGAAGAGGATAATATTAAAGGTACCTAAATGTTATAAGGCGATACATACCCTTTCTTTTTCTGTCAGTGTATCCCAAATATTTTCGTAAGAGGTCTTAGCATCAGTTATATCTTCATGAATTTTTGCTGCAATAGGGTTTAACGTACGAAAATACTCCTCAGCGGCGGCGCTCAACGCCATATCGACCAACCCTTTTTCTGGTCGTAGAACTACTACTCGGTAAAAGTTACAATATCGGTCACTAAACAATAAATAACGACTACTAGACAATTAAAATACCATTACTTGCCATTCTCTGTATTTACATTTACATTTTGCTTGGGTAAATACTGTACCTACCTGTAAATACAGAATGCTGAGAATTGAGATTTTGGAGTTTCGATCAATTATTTATCAACTTGTGTTTTCTTAAACTACAAACAGTGTGATTGGCAGCTGGACCAATGCAATTAGATGTCACGGTAGCTAATACAATTTCTTTAAATCACAGCGTTTGTAACTGTCCAGTGTTCAGGAACACGCCTACTAAAGAAACTGTCAACAAAATGTCAACCGGCCATTGACATCTCGTGACGTTTGAGACCACAGATTATGTTTGAGACACAGAACCTAGGAGGATAGACTATAGGAGAGAGCCTTATATCGGTGTATAAGCGTGAAAAGCGTGTCAAGTTGCGTCCGACCTACTCGGTCATAACAAAGGAATCTGTCTGCATATTTCATGTAATAAAAGTGTTAATAAAGGTTTTTAGTGAACATTTTATGCTAGGTATCGTTGAGTTTTGTAGTTCCGCTAAATAATAAACCATAAGATCGACCAAAGAATGCCTCAAACACGTAGATTTAACGTTAAATACGTAAGTTTTGAACAACGTTTTTTGGGCTTTATAACCGGTATTTTTGTAAGCTGAAAAAATAATTTACAAGTTTAAAAATCCCTTAATCGTGCTATATAAGGCGTTAGTGGTAAAAATGTCACATCAAGTAATGAATTTTGGAGTTTTGGCGGGCATGTGAAAGAGTGCTGTTGTGTTTTTGTATTATTTTCCTAAAATTGTGTTAGCTGGGTTTTTAATGTGTAATATTGGTAGAATATTAACCATTAGATATTCGTGTTCATACACAAGTGTAGGAAAGTGATGTAATATTCAGAAACGTGCTATTTTGTGTTCCCTCCAAAACTCCATCGAAAGTTTCAGTAAAGCGTCTACCACTTTACTGAATCGACCGACTTGACTCCTGTGACTGTATTGACTTTTACTTAGACTTTGACTAGACTTTAGACCTGACGATACATGAAAACGATGATGAAAATTATAATAGGAGGAATATGGTTTTCCCGCCATATTCCTTACCTTTTTACCTTGTCTGTGGCACAACATACACATCCTTTGTGTCAAGTTGCCAAAAAAGAAGAAAAAGAAAGAAAGTAATAAATTGTCTACAAAAATTGCAAAGCTTTTTACGTGTGTTTAGGAATGCACATTACTTGAACTATAGTTTATCGATATCATAAACTAAATGACTTTCTTTTCAGGGTTATAAAATGCTTCGAAATTATCGACACATAGAAATATTCAAGAAAATACACGCACACTACTTGTATGAAAACAAGCACAAAATGGCCACACCGGGTTCGTCCGTCTGTAGACACCATTAGACGGCATCTATATTATGGTGTCTACAGACGGACGAGCCCGGTACGAAGTGAAGATAGGCGTAGGCGAGTTTGACAGCTGTCAAACTCGTATGCAGGTACTTCACTTGGTACGAATTTGACAGTTTTGACGGTTCGCAGCGAACCGTCAAATTTGACACGTGGGCTTAGTGCTGCCAATTTAACAAATATCTGCCTATATATAAGGAAAAATATTTATTGTATCAAATTTAACGCAAAACTTAACATTACTTACGGCTCCTGTTTTTACTTTTAAAAATAATTGGGGTTAATTATTCTTCTTGAATAGTTAATTAATATTTTCGATCCAGCTCTAATGCGACCAAAATTTTAATTGCAAACTAAGGATATTTTCAACGATAATAATTAAAACCACTGCTAGATACAAGTTACAACCATGTGACAACCGATATATTCTCAAAAATAAAATTCAAAATAATATGTGATTTGGACAGCATCAAAATCCTTTCTACTTCTCAAGGTGGGTTTACACCAAAAGAACATAGAGCAAGAACAACACAAGAACATTCTTTCGTATTCGTTTAGTGTAAACTATAATTCGTTACAACATACTTTAGATCGTTTACACCAATCGAATCAACAAGAACATCAAGAATAAGAATTTTTGCTCTATAGATGAGAATCATATAGCTCCGTTTAGACCAAACGAGCGAATGCTCATTGCTCATTCGTCAACGATAAGTAGTTAATTTATTTTTATAGTCATCAAAGGTTGGATCCCATAAACTTCTTTTGTTATGGTATAATTCTATCATTTGTAAACATTTTTCATTACTCCAATCCATATTAATTACGAAATAACCTTTGATAAACTACCTAAAACCAGCCGCCAAAAAGTAAAAATATTAAGAACACTAGAATCCCTTTGAAGAGACCGCCTCGAAGAGCGAGCACGTCCGAACACGAAAGAACGCTCTAGGCAATTGCTCGAGCGCTCTTGCGTCGTTTACACCAAACGAGTGAGATTCTTAGAGCATTCTACCTATTTACCGCCGAACACGTGGCGAACACACTAGAACAACGAAAGAATGCTCGTTGTTAGTTTACATCAAAAGAGCTTTCCTAGAATGAGCATTCGCTCGTTTGGTCTAAACGGAGCTTCACAAAAACATTTTTATCCTTAATCTGTGATTTTTGTATCACGCCAGCGGCCGGAGTTATACAAATACAGCGTGGGGAAAATATTTCTTTCAGAATTGGTAACACTTTACGAAAATGAAGCTTTTGGGCATTTGGAACTCTATTGCAATGTAATAGACTTTAAAATCCGAAAACAATTTTACAAATGTTATTCCGGTTTGACGGACGAGATACGTGTAGTGTGTAGCGGGACGACGAACCGTCAAAACTGTCAAATTTGTCTCTCACGGACGGACCGCGTCCTTGAGAGACGCGGTCTGCAGACCGGGTTCGCGCTATCTGTAGAAGCCATTGAGATAATATACAGTAGGAGAGAGCCTTATAACGGCGTATAAGCGTCAAAAGCGTGTAATGTTATGACCTACTTACTCGGACATAACAAAGGAGTCGGTCTGCATATTTCATGTAATAAAAGTGTTAATAAAGGTTTTTAGTGAACATTTTATGTTAGATATTGTTGAGTTTTGTGGTTCCGCTAAATAATAAACCATAAGAATGGCCAAAGAATGCCTCAAACACGTGGATTTAACATTAAATACGTAAGTTTTGAACAACGTTTTTTGGGCTTTTCAATCGGTATTTTTGTAAGCTAAAAAGATAATTTATAAGTTTAATAATCCCTTATTCGTGCTCAGGGTGACCATATGTGGCAGGTTCCTGCCATTTTGGCAGGATTGGCGTCTTATTTTGGCCTAAAGCGCTTATTCCATTTCACTAAATTTAGATATCTAAATGATTTTGTGACTAAATTTAGTCAAGTGGAATAACATTTGGTAACTTTCTAAATGTTATTCCACTTGACTAAATTTAGTCACTAAATCATTTAGATATCTAAATTTAGTGAAATGGAATAAGCGCTTATGGCATGATCGGTTGACGTTTTAAAAACTTGGCAGGTTTTGGCAGGATTGGGGTATGAAAAATAAATGTTATTTTTGCATCAAAGAAGTCAGTGATTTATTAGAATCTGGTGGTAGTAATTCAAATTCTGTTATAAGTGTAGATAATTTTTGGGGTGCAATAGGCAAAATGCGAAATTCTAATAGACAGTTTAATTTTAAATGTTTCAAAGGGATTGTTATGCTTACTAATGTCTAACGCTTCAGGCGAAAGAATGTTCTCCCAAATCAATACAAAAACTTGGAACCGTTTTTAGGGTTCCGTACCCAAAGGGTAAAAATGGGACCCTATTCATGAGGCTTCAATGTCTGTCTGTCCGTCTGTCTGTCTCCAGGCTGTATCTCAAGAACTGCTATAGCTAGAGTTCTGAAATTTTCACAGATTGTGTATTTCCGGTGCCGCTAAACCAAGCAACCGGAGCAACAAATACTAAAATCAAAATAAAATTAATATTCAAGGGGAGCTCCCATACAACTTAGCTAAACGCTTTAAATTTTCACAAAATCCTTAATTATATTTGTAATTTAATTATTATTAATAAAATTAAAATAAATAAATATTTAATCCCATAAAAAAACACAATGTTTTGCCTACTTTCTGATTTCTCTCTGTAACGGTACGGAACCCTTCGTGAGCGAGCCTGACTCGCACTTGGCCGATTTTATAAACAAACATGTTGCTTCTATGTTGCATGTTAGAAGCAAGGCATTGGTGAGCATAGTGATTGCAAATTTTCCTTCAAACCTACAAAATAAATTTTGAATTGCATGAACAAATCTATGTATAAAGATGAAGAAATGGAAGAAGACGATGCGAATGTTTAATCTAATAAAAAATGCAATATAATAAATGTGTATTTTTACTTTTCTTACTTTAAAACAACAGTAAATAAAGATGGCAGTATTTGGGCATTTTTTGCTACAGGCTTTGGCAGGATTTGGCAGTTTTTTGACCAAAGTAAGGCAGGATCTGTAATTTAAATATGGTCACCCTGTTCGTGCTATAGGCATAAGTGCTAAAAATGTCACATCAATTAATAATTTGTCTACAAAAATTGCATAGCTTTTTACGTGTGTTTACGGATTCTCATTACTTGAACTATAGTTTATCGATATCATGAACTAAATTACTTTCTTTTCTGTATAATAATGTGCTTCGAAATGATCGACAAATAGAAATATTCAAGAAAATAAACGCACACTACTTGTATAAAAATAAGCGCAAAATGGTCACGCGATGACGGGCTAAGGTTACATCCATGGAGGTAATCCTTAATCTGTGGTTACATATATATATATATATATATATATATATATATATATATATATATATATATATATATATATATTACAGATACAGATTAAGGATAGGTAGATGGCTTCTTAGCTCGCCAGCGCGTGGTCATTTTATGCTTGTGTGCAATTGCCGTAGTGTGCGTGTAGGGATGGGCGATCTGCTTGTATATATCGATAAAAATATAAAATTAGACTACAGCTATCGACCAATAATCGACCATAATTATATGTTATAGATTTTTATTAAACGACATCAAAAAAAGGAGGTTATCAATTCGACCCGCATGTTCAATTTAGGATAATAATGTTATGATCATTAAATTAGAAGTCGCCTTCAATTTGGTGAAAAGATATTATTTTATATTTATTTAAGTATATGAAAATACTTATAAAAATAAAATATTTAAGTATATAATTACACAAATAGTTAAAAATAAAATAATTATGTATACTCCATAAGCCACGAAGGCTTGACCGGAGTGTAATATCAATAAAATCAACAGTTTTTATAAAAAACAACAGAAGATCAAATATACTTTATTATTCTTAACTATTATACAACAATTTTGTAAAATAACATTTTTTATGTATTATCGAAGAAATAAAGACGTTAAAGATGCGTTAAAGCATTGGATACTGGTGACGAGACACATAATATAATGTGTCCACTGTCCCAACACCAGTGGCCGATCCTTCAGTCAATAAAATACCTATGCCATACATCATAACATGTAAGGATTGGACACCGGTGTTAGGACACATTGTATAATATTACACACATATTAAAAATTAGAAATTAAGGGGCCGGGTGCCATCGAAATTATCATACATACGTAATACCAAAATCATTTTCTCATGCGAAAATATTTGACATGTTTGAGTTATTTTTCAGCTTAAAAAATAGTAATTACCTAGGTTCCCGCACAAAAATTAACTACAAAATATTTAAACACTAAAAAATATTTTTTTGTGTTTAAACTTTAAATATTTTGTAGTAAATTTACTACTAAATATTGAAACACTAACAATATAGTAACACACTAAAAATATAAATATATATAAATAGTAAATTTACTACAAAATATTTAAATAGTAAAAAATATTTTTTTCAATATTTTGAAGTAAATTTACTATTTATTTATATATTTTTCGTATTTTACTATATTTTTAGTGTTTAAATATTTTATAGTAAATGTTTGTGCAGGAACCTAGGTAATTACTATTTTAAGCTGAAAAATAACTCAAACATGTTTAATATTTTCGTATGAGAAAATGATTATGGTATTACTTATGTATGTGAATTTCGATGGCACCCGGCTTCTTAAATGAAAAATATTCAAACACTGAAAACAGTTGACAACATCTCCTTAACGGGGGGTGTGGTGTCTCCTGAAGGTGGCTGAAGGTGGTAGTGATAAGGGGGGGGGGGGGGGATTTTCCTCACTTAAACCATCCCTCCTTACTCCATCTCACCACCAGAATACGCGGTTATAATCTTAACTTAAAAATAATATTATCTTCATTATAGGTCTCTCAGTCACCACCATATTGAATTGTTCTTTAGGAGCATTCCAATAACCTAAAAAAATAGTTGATTTAGTGTCATTAAATGTACTTAATACTATAAAATATGTATGTACATATAATATTATATACAATATATGCTTTATGTAACTTTTCCATGCTTAACCCATCAAGCCCCAAGTGGAACCCAGGTGCCGCATAACAACTGAATATCTATTGTGTCTGGAATTCGATGTTCGAGGTATTAAATTTATTTTATTAAATGATTATGACTTTAGCCTTATTAAAATTTTACATTTTATTAAAAAAAGAGTAATGCTAGGATAAAATTTCAAAAAGTATATTCAAGTAACGATTTGAGTACTTACAGGGGGGAGGTGTGAGAGCTGTTGATCATTTCACTCTCCGTTAGAACTTTTTTATTTCAATAAAATCATTATTTCAAATTTACGTTTGAAATGATAATCCCAATATTGTGATGCCTTCATGAGGGAGTAAGGATTAAAAACTTGCATGAATGAAACTTGCGTCTAAATATTTCTGTTCGTCGTCTATTTCGAAGCATTTTCAAATCCTGAAAAAAAAATCATTTAGTTAATGACAATATTTTTATCGATAAACTATTACTTCAAGTAAAGTGCATCCCTAAAGTACACGTAAAAAGTTATGCAATATTTGTAGCCAAATTATTACTTGATGTGACATTTTTATCACTAATGCCTTATATAACATGATTGAGGGATTATTAAACTTATAAATTTTCTTTTTAGCTTACAAAAATACCGATTGATAAGCCCAAAAAACGTTGTTGAAAACTTACGTATGTTATGTTAAACCCACGTGTTTGAGGCATTCCTTGGCCGTTTTTATGGTTTATTATATAGCGGAACCACAAAACCCAATAAGATATTGCATTTAACGTTCACTAAACACTTTTATTAGCACTTTTTAAACATGAAATATTGCAGACCGACTCCTTTGTTATGTCCTATTAGGTAGGACATAACATTACAAACTTTTGACGTTTATACACCGATATTAACTTTCTCTTTCACTTATCTTACTGCATCGTTAGTTAGAAAGAGTAACATTATCAACTGTCAAAATATAAGGTTACCTCCAATAGTATGTAACCTCATTGATCTGTGCACAGAACCAATGACAGAACTTGACTGATCGGTACCCGGCGCCTCCAAATTTTTGGAGTTTTGGCGGGCATGTGAAAGAGTGCTGTTGTGTTTTTGTATTATTTTCCTAAAATTGTGTTAGCTGGGTTTTTAATGTGTAATATTGGTAGAATATTAACCATTAGATATTCGTGTTCATGCACAAGTGTAGGAAAGTGATGTAATATCCAGAAACGTGCTATTTTGTGTTCCCTCCAAAACTCCATCGAAAGTTTCAGTAAAGCGTCTACCACTTTACTGAATCGACCGACTTGACTCCTGTGACTGTATTGACTTTTACTTAGACTTTGACTAGACTTTAGACCTGACGATACATGAAAACGATGATGAAAATTATAATAGGAGGAATATGGTTTTCCCGCCATATTCCTTACCTTTTTACCTTGTCTGTGGCACAACATACACATCCTTTGTGTCAAGTTGCCAAAAAAGAAGAAAAAGAAAGAAAAGAAAGAAAGAACTTGACATTTGAGGTATTTTGACAGTATATTTTTTATCATGGTTAAAGCCAAGTTAAAGCAAACATTAACAACATTCGGCTTAGTAAAATTCCAACTCATGAAATTCTTAAGAAAAATATATTTGGTTGGGCTGGGCTCGGAACTTATATATTTTTAACCAGGTTAAAACGGTCTTTACACATGTTTTGGAAAAATGTTCGCTCGGAGCGAAACCGAGATGCGAGCGGTATTGCTTCTGAAATTAATGTTAGTGGATAATGATAATATTATAATATTTATTTTATTTAAATATGTATAGTTAGTCACTATATACAATGTGTCCCGACACCGGTGTCCGATCCTTTAATGTCATGATCTATGGCATATTTTATCGACAAATTGGCTCTCAAATTTTTTCTCTCTCTCACGGTTGTAAAATGGCAGCCATTTTAGTTTTTCTCGGGCTTTCACACTAATCTGAGCAGTACTTCTCATGTAAATATCCTATGAAGATAAATAATTAATAATCGGCCAAGTGCGAGTCGGACTCGCGCACGAAGGGTTCCGTACCGTCATAGAGCAAAAATAGGCCAAAAATTGTGTTTTTTGTATAGGAGCCCCCCTTAAATTTTTATTTTATTTAAATATTATTACTAATTATTAAAGAACACATATAATTAAGGCCTTTGTGAAAATTTCAAGTACCTACCTGTTGTCATCATTGATACCGAGCAAAAAATGTTTGAAAAATCACGTTTGTTGTATGGGAGCCCCCCTTAAATATTTAATTTATTTTGTTTTTAGTATTTGTTGTTATAGCGGCAACAGAAATACATAATCTGTGAAAATTTCAACTCTCTAGCTATTACCGTTCTTGGGTTACAGCCTGGAGACAGACGGACAGACGGACAGACTATTCTTACACAGGCAATATTTCGTGGAATTAAACATAGAAAAAGCAAAGTTTAAGAAAAAAAAATGTATTTTTTAATTAATGGCTTTTTGTGAAAAATCTAGCGCATTAAACTGGTTCTTTTTTGTTCTAAAAGATAGAGGAAGTTTTCATCTTAAATAAATTCTTTACTTCAATGCTCTAAGTCAGATAGTTTAGAAGTTATAACGATTTTATTACGAAGTTATAGGTCAGACTAGTATGAATTCAGAGAATTTTTTTTTCAAAAGTTGGAGAAAAAAAATTTTGAACTCATGATTTATGGCATATTTTAGTGACAAATTAGCTTTCAAATTTTTTTTTCTTCAACTTTTGAAAAAAAAAAATTTCTCTGGCTTCATACAAATCTGACCTATATTTCATAAGAAAATCGTTATAATTTCTAAACTATCTGACTTAGAGCATTGAAGTAAAGAATTTATTTAAGATGAAAACCTCCTCTATCTTTTAAAAACAAAAAAGAATCAGTTTAATGCGCTAGATTTTTCAAAAAAAGCCATTAATTAAAAAATACATAATTTTTTTCTTAAACTTTGGTGTTTCTATGTTTAATTCCACGAAATTTATAACATATTGCCTGTGTAAGTGTAGTCCACAAGTTAAGCTATCAAATGAGACCTTTTTTATCTTCATAGGATATTTACATGAGAAGTACTGGTCAGATTAGTGTGAAAGCCCTAGAAAAACTAAAATGGCTGCCATCTTACAACCGTGAGAGAGAAAAAAAATTTGAGAGCCAATTTGTCGATAAAATATGCCATAGATCATGACATTAAAGGATCGGACACCGGTGTTGGGACACATTGTATAAGTTTAATTAGTGATTATTATATTTTGAATAGTAATAAGTAAGGTAATTGATTTTGACAAATAGTTATATAAATGGACGGGAGGATTATTTGCTTCCGTTATAACTTCCTCTTCAGTGGCGGTGCAAGACCAAAATTTTATGTGGGCAAAATATATTTTGCGAGGCCTCTTGATGGATGATGCAAGAAGATTTTGTTGAAAGATTTTTTGATACCTACTCGTAAATCCTAAAAAAAAACGCGCTGTCCAAGGGGCGCGAGGCCGTGGGCGGTCGCCCACACTGCCCACGCCTTGCGCCGCCTCTGTTCCTCTTCTCATATTTAAGTAAATAATTATCTTAAATATGAGAAGTACATTAATTAATATTAAGAATTATATACCTACTTATTCTTAGCCATTCTTAATTTTTAATGTATTCTTTAATGATTTTACTATATTATTATTTGAATTGTCAACGGAAGTTCGTTTCTTTTGTGTAAAATGGTATAAAAGCCGGCTGGCTTTTAAACCATTTTAAACATATTGCATTGATGGATGCATTCTGTAAATAACTTTGAAACGTGTAAGGTGAAACTCTGCTCGAATAAATACCGCTCAATGTATAATTTACTACTCTCTAATATCTCAGAAGGATTGTATTGCCCAGTTGGTTTTTGACACCGTCAGTGCGTGGTAGGCCGATAAAGACCTGCCGTGATTTTTTTATAGAAAAGACCCATAATTTTAAACACAATCTCAAAAGCCAAATTACAAATATATATTTGTCTCTGTCATACCTTTACAAACACCTGAGATAATTATTGTTCCGCACCGAGTGAGGGAACATAGTTTTATTCGCCCGCACCAGCTGTAATTCCGCGGCAGGTTGATTTAGGCCTGATCCGCAGTGAAGGTGTTAAAAATATTGTTTTTGTGCTTTGTCCAATGACTGGTACTGTCCAATCACTAGACAGTGTCATTACTGAGCTATGGTCAGTGTTAATGTTACCATCTGTGTTATCATCAGGACAGTGTAAAAAAAATACTTGTCAAAACTCAAAAGTGAAAATGGCTAATAAATTTTTATTATTAATTTTGTTTATTTCTACAAGATTTTTGAAATTAAAAAGTGTTTTTATGTAATCTAGTATTCAAAACTCAAACATGCTACAAAATAATGGGCCTTTTGGCCCCAATGAAGTGTCAGTAAATCCTCAAGCAAATATGAACATTGTGAGTGGACAGATGAGTGTTGAAAACAATTTAAATAATCTAAGCAAAATCTCCCAACCATTGCCTCATCCGACGAATGCATTTCACCTACCAGACTATGTTAATTACGGACTAAACATGAACTCCACCTTAAGTCCATTTCATAATTTTAACCAGGTCAGCTATCAACAGAATTTGATGTCGCAAAATGCCTTACAGGATTCTTGGCAGCAGAACCCCTTGCCTATGACCCTTAACACTCAAAATGATATTTCTGCTCATGGGTACTATGACAAAAAATTACAATCTCAAAGTGATATATCTCATAGTTACAGCAGAAACATGCTCAACATCCCTCAAGTTTATTCAAAACAATACAAACACTTCGGAATGGAGAGTTACCAACATTACAACCACGCAATAAATGGTTTTAATCAATATTTTGATCATAATTTGGATTTAAGACTGAAGCAACAAAAACAGCCTCAAACTAGGCAGTATCCTGATGTTCAACATGAAGTTCAAAAGTTTCAAAAACCAGCAGAAAACTTACAACAAATAGATTTGCGTACCAATGTGCAAAAAAACTGTGAAAACTTGTCTAAAATGCATGAATCAAGGAACTTTGATACAACACAGGCCTTTAATCATGGCAACTTGGGTCAGAGTTATAAGCAGTACACCAACAGTGTATCAGAAAAGTCCGATAGTATTCTAGAAAATTGTCACTACAATAAAGTGTCTAATACACTTCCGGAGGAAAAAGTCTCTTACACTGATAAAAATTTAGATCTATCCACAAAATATCAAAAACCCGAGCACAATTCAGTCGAAGGTGCTGAAAAACTGCCTATGGATCAAGCGAGACGTAGAAATCTTGCAAATACAGTTAAAATGATAGAAGACATTCTAAATCAAACAACTATAACTCGGCAGAAGGAAATAGAAGTCCAACAAACTAAAGCAATTGCATGCAGTACAGATAAAGAGGAAACAACCCTCAGCAAGGATCATGATAAAATAGATGATAATTCTAGATTAAGTGATAAAAGCTATGACGATTCTAATTCCAAAATTGAACAAATATTCCGAAGTGATGATGATGTAAGTAATACTAGTACATGTGAGAGTATATTGAGTCAAAAGAAAGATGTAGGAAATACGGAAATTCATAAGAATCAACCATTAACTGTAAAGCAAGAACTTCCAATGGAAAGTGATAGCTCCGAAGGTTCCGATGATGAGATGAAAGACGAAGATGTTGTAGTTAAAATAGAGATAGCTCCCGATTTAGACATGCAATACATCTACCCATTCCTCAGAGATAGCTCTGGTGTTCAAAAAGACAACACAGAAAATTGTAAAGTCCATGAGACAGAACTGAGTATAAACATTGCTAAAGAAGCAATAAAAAATGGTAAGCAATTCAAATAAAATTTATTAAGATCAAGTGCACTTGAAAACATATACCTAATCGTAATTTTTAGGAAATTTTGATGTTTTTACTATATCAATTTCAGGTAACTTTAGTAATCTGGAGTATTTCGAATGCCCCTATTGTAATTTATGTTTTAATCACCCAAAAAGATTTCTCGTCCATGTCAAGTGGCATTCTTTTGGATTGACGAATGAAAAGAGAGAGGAGATGCAGAAAGCCAAAGAGATGAGAAAGCGGTTGCAGAGAGAGGCGAGAGTTTTAGAAAGAATAAAAAAAGACGAAGTCACAGAGGCAGAGAGTGCAGAGGGCAAGAATTATAACTGTAAAGAGTGTGATAAAGTTTTTTGTAAAAAGTCGAGTTTGAGAAATCACCAACAGAGGTTAGTTGTTAGAATACTGTTAATTGTTAAAATGATGGATAATTTTTGCTATCTGTAGGTTTGTGACACAATTTATGAGTAATAGGCTTGATGACTAATTTTTTTTTCTTATTGGTAATTGAAAGACCCTTAAAAAATAGAAACATCTCTGAAAGAATGACTCTGATAGCCTAAAAATTCACCAAGATATGACAATTCAAACATCTCCTAAAATAGACCTGCCCAAAAGGCTCCATACAAAGTGCTACGAAAGACTGACATCACTCTTTCGTAGTTTGTACGGATCGGGAGAGAATTTTGTTCGATAGAAGAAGAAGAGATTGAAGTGGTTTCGTAACAAAAGTTGCTTTTAATTGCATAAGTTATCGAATGGTATACAAATATTAAGAAATTTAATTGAAAAAAAATTCGACTTGATTATCCAACTTTGAAGGCGCATAACAAAAAAAAAATACAAATGCTATCGAGCTGAAATTTTGGGAACCCTTATTTTTTACCGTGATTTCTTTATTTTATTAACAAAATTCGCTAACCTTTGACCTTGTCATCATCCCTATTCATATACACAACTTATAAAGCTATGTACTATCAGAGAAGTTGATTCCTAGGCAGACCTACGTAGTTTGGTCGTGTTATGTCAAACCTAGCCGACAGATCACTATTTACATTAAATTGACATGATAAGAGCAAAATATGACGTTGGTCAGTCAACTGCCTAGGAATCAATTTCCTTGATGGTATAATATAATTGTATGAACTTTATAAATCAAGTAATTTATTGGTTAATTACTTTTCAATATTAGCTGTATGTAAGTAAAGGGATGTTAAGATTAATATAAAAAAATATTGTAATACGTACAAATGATAGTCAATAACAAAACCAAGTTCCTTCATTGAAAATGTTTAAATTTATTTCAGGTATCATCCAAATAAGAATCGGGAGTGTAGAATTTGCGGCAAGGTGTTAGTTGGGTGGATTGCTCTGAGAGATCATCACCTCACACATGTGGGAGAGTCCGGCTACCAATGTCCAGAATGTCCAAAAAGGTTTAAATACTCACATTCCTTGGCTAAACACCGGGACACTCATCTGGTAATTTTTTTTTACTTTTATAGGCTATGGAATATGTAGTTAAAAAGAACTTCAGGTATAGCTTCTATTAACTTTACTACTATAACGATTTTTAATTAAAGTCGTGTTTGTGACTATGATTAATCCATTATTTATTTTTTAGGAAAAAACACATGCTTGTCCCCGATGTCCCAAGATGTTTGGCTCTGCGGCTCTTTTAAATGTACATAGTAAAACACACGATAGAATGTTGCGGGGAGCTACATTCCGGTGTACATATTGCGGCAAGGGCTTCTTTGAATCTTATCATTTACAGGTAAGGCCAAACTTGTATTTAAACTGGTTGTAGGAGACGGAGAATGTGCAGAAACTATAGATGGCAGCATGCGTCTAATGTTAATAGATAATAAAAGTCACAGTATTGTTTGCTGTTACTTTAAATAGCATTAAAATTATATTTCAAAGTTAAAAATTTATTTCAGGCCCACGAGAGGACTCACCGTAATGAGAGACCTTTTGTATGTGAAATCTGCAAAACATCATTTGGAACTAACTCCGGTCTCAAAAGACATTTAAAAGTTGTAAGTATTATTTGAGGATAAATTATATTATTTAGTGCAAATAAAGATAACGATAATAATTGTTCATATGTACTTAATTTAATATTTCAGAGTCACAGTACATCTAAGCCGTTTGAATGTACAATATGTCATCGGTCGTTTATCTCTGAAGCGATCAGGGACAGGCATGAGATGCGTAACCATGGCAACCCAGAAGACTTTAAGTTCCTCTGTAAGCAATGCCCCTGTAGGTATTTGAAGCAAAAAGACCTTAGGAAACATGTTTACAAAGTACACCCAAAAGGAAAAAGAAAGAAGAAATCTCAATCCGAGAGTGAGTAGGAATAAAAAATACAGAGTCCACAACTACAATTACACAATATAGAAAATAGCGCAAATTTTTAGAAACTAAAAAAAATATTCTTGGTGATATCACTAAAATTATAGTTAAATTGATAGATATAGTAAATATTTTAATTTGGTTAAAAAAAATTAGAATCGTATTATTGTTTGAAATTTTAAGTTACTATTTATATTCTTAGTTTATTAAAAGACAAGTGTTCAAAAAATAAAATAGTTGTCAAAATGTAAATACCTTCACCCATACACGGGCGACGGGACACGTCCGCCCGCTCGCTCCTCACCCCACCAAAGCGACCAAAAGTTAACTCATGTTGCCCACAATCTATTAAGTCTATTGGCGTAAGTTTTGCATGCGTTAGAAACGCATGCAAAATTTACATACATACATACATACATACATCCCAAGCTTACCTATCTTGCGACAGGTAATCAACAATAATCTAAGTGCCAGCGACAGCCAGACTTTTGTAATTTTATAAAACCTATAAATTTACCTGTTTATAACCCCTTCAAAGGTAAGAACAACCAGCAACGCAACTAATTGCGGGACAACTATGCGATTGGTTGCTTATAGCAAAATATCTGCTTTTTTTATTCTTTATTTATTAAAGAGGGTTTGTTCGCTTCGCGAGCATGTCAATTGTCACCCTGACTGCTTAAAGTTTAAACATCTATATTCCATGTAATTGCCATGCGGTCGGGTCGGGTGCGGGACCGCATCTGGCTATCATCGTCCCCTGAAACATTAGGAACTTAGGGCGACACTGACACCCATATTACTTATAATTTCTCGTCCGACACTCGCGCTCTAAGTACATAATATTATGTTCTCAGTCTCGACTCTCGAAATAAAATCGATTAAACTTTTTTTCATACCGTCATATAAACCCAACATATAATATTAGATACGCATTAGATTCTTATTGTAATCTCAATTAGGTTAGAATCTAATTTGACAGAGTTTTCTCTGATTTAGTGGTAAGGTTTAGTGTAAAAATTTGTTACCTAAGATTAAATAATGTTTATAAGTATAAAACTTAAAATATATTATTCACCGTGATTCATTTTGTATAGTCATTGTAAATATAGCAGATTAATTTGTTATGGATGTTTGCATACAGTATTACTATAATTTTTTTATCCAATAAGACCCACTTGCGCAGATCTGGGTTAAATATGTTACTCCTTTCTAGAAAAGAAACAAATAACAACATTATATCAAAAGATATTTAACCCAGAGATAACATTGACTCAAATCTGAGTTAGTAGTAGGCCTAATAAAAACTATTTTTCGTTCAAGTTATAAGGAAAAATGTATTTAGTTTGTCCGCCTATGAATGGCGCTAAATTTGAAATTTTATTCTCTTTATGATACTCTTTTCCAAATCACGGTAAGTCCCCAAAAACTGTATAAAAACAACGTTTAAAATCGAAGATTTATTTCAAACCCCGATACGTCCATTGACAAATCAAACTCAAGCACGTCCACTGCGACCAATCACAACTAAGAATGGCGTCCAAGATGGCTGCCAGCTTGAAGAATTTTCGAGAGAAATACACCTCCCTGTCGTCGATTTTATTGAATTTTGTGAGAAAAATGGAAGAATATAGTATAAAAATTAGTGTGGTGAATCCTGAAAGAGCAAAGAAGAAGTCTGTGTCAAAAGTTAAAAAGAAAAATGCCGAGAATAAAGTTAAAAGGCAAAACAAATTCTTACATAGTAGTGTGTTTATTTCAGTGGTGAACATGAAAACCTAGGGTTGTACAAAAGTTAAGCGTTAAACAATGTTTAAATTAATATTACAGATTTTATTCAATTAAAAAATATTTTAGCGAGCTGAAATGTGGAATTCTGCCGTGAAAAATAGAGCTGTAGCAAACCGCAAAATTTTATTCAAATGTTATAGAAAGCAATATAGAGCTAATTGGAGACAGGGAAGAAGACCTAATACTTCAATCATTCCGAAGATTATGATGTGGACGAGGTCTTAGATTTTTATGTGTGATCCGTTTACCTCGTACTTTAATAAACTACATTGTATGATCAGTGGCGTAGCTAGGTAACCAAGGGCCCTGGGGCAAATTTAAAAATGGGGCCCCACTGCTATGTAAACTGATTGTTTTATTTAATAAAAATATGAAATATATAGTCTGTCAAGAAAGTCATGACAGGCGGGAAATTTTTTAAATGAAATAAAAAATATGAGAACTTTATTAAGTAATTCGAGATAAAAATGTGCAAGGTGACAATATTTAAAAGGTAATAAGCGTTCTCTGTGAAAATACAAAGAAAAAATACACCTTAGCGTGATTACGTTTAGAAAATTTTCCCGCCTGTCATGACTTTCTTGACGGACTATACAAAATATACTTAAAAAATTGAGATATTACTGTGTCTAGTACATTAAATTGAAAATCTCAATTTTAAATGTTTTTCTCGGTTTGGAAATCGATGATCAGCAGCTAATTCATCAAAATGTTTTTTTTAACTTTTCTTTGCATTTTTTCTTAAAAATGAGTATCAATACCATATTTTCTTATAGTTTCACTGGCTTTGCATTTGAATAATTCGAAATCATATTTTCTATTTTGCAACTTTGCTTTGGCTTCTGCTAAAACTTTACTTCATCATCGTCATCATATCAGCCTATATTCGTCCACTGCTGGACATAGGCCTCTCTCAATGAACGCCACTTAAACTTTCCTTTACAAACTTTACTTGCCTCGCCCAAATTGATGTCAAATTTTTGTAAAGTTTTGTATGCATTTCAATACACTGTGCATGAATTCGCAAAGAAACACGCTTTGCTTCACTGTACTCATCTTTATTAGAACTCTTTGGAGCTATTTCTGATAATAATTTGATAATATTATCAAAATAACGAAGTTTTATTGCAGATATCGTTTGGACCCTATGTCAATAATCAATAACTGCAATAAAACTTAGTTAAAATGTAGTTTAAAATTCCAAAAGTTCAGTTCGATCGAGGTTTCTGGTAAGGATTTGAGGGCCCCCTGAGGTTGAGGGCCCCGGGGCACTGCCCCTTAGTAGCTACGCTGCTGTGTATGATGTGTTTTATTTTATGGCTTTGTAAAATATTACGATGAAGCAACCGTAAGTACGGGATTGTCAAAATATTAAGATTTGTCAAAACTAGGTAAGTCCAGTACCTATTTTTCGAAATCCGGCAAGTCCACAGCGATATTTTTCAAACTCCGATAAATTTCGACAGTATACATCAAACACCGATATGTCCAAACTTTAACATGGTTTTAAAGCGTAATCTCTTATTAAAACTAGTTTTTTATATTTTCCTTTACACACTACCTCCTATATAAATACCCATTTGCTGAAAATTCCAAGAAATACCTTTATTTGTAGCCACATTTGCCAAGTTTCACTTATGGTGGACATGCCGGGTTTTGATATTTGCCTACACAAGTATATCGCCCGTATTATTTTATTGAATTAGTGACTAAATAAGTATGTCACCATGGCAACGTCCATCGCTATCCCGTGACCCGCGTCGCATAAACAATGGTCGCTCTTTATAGACAAATAATTTGCAATAAAATAAAATTGCGACTATAATAATTAAAGATCTAGATTAAAGATCTATCCTATCTCTAAAGTTTGAAAAAAGCACACATTTAAAAAAAAAACTTTAAAATCGGTTAAATAGTTTAGGAATCCATCGCGGACAAACATCGTGACAGGAGAGTTATATATATTAGATATCATCTAAGATGTTAAGATCCCTTTGCGATACCAGTCTAGGTTAATTATTATTCCTCGGTTAAATATTATTATGTTATCCTTCATTCTTATTTATTATTTTATTTATTTATTATTTAACTAAAATGGAGTTATGATATTTAGTACAGGACTAGCATTAACCGAGATTGGCCCAACTAGCTTAATGCCCGTTTTTACCAGTAGTGCCCATAAAGTGACACCTAGCGGGCATTTAGGGTTCCAACATTTTAAGTTTTCTCCCACCGAAGCTTAATGATCTTTAGTGAGAAAGTTACTGTCTTAAGATATATTAAAATATATGACCCTGAAATACCTCAAGAGAGGAAGGGCCTTACCTTACCCTTTCTCTCTTGAGGTGGTAAAAACGGGAATAATAGTTTTGTATTAAAACTAGCAGGTAAAGTGGTCATAAACTGTTGATAATATTTCTATGTGTTTATTTTTCTTACTTTTAGCTTTCTATATCGTTATTATTATATAGCTACGGATATGTTTTATTAAAACATTTTTAGTGTTAAAAATTTTATGTTACTTGTTAGTTGCCTATTGTTTTTACTATGAATGAAGACACAAGTAGATATAATATCTTTAATATACTAAAAGATTACTAAAAACATAATATTGTTATTTACTTACTATGTTTAATCTTATTTATAAGTAAATGATCAGTACAATATAACAAATGTACATCTTTCTCAGTATTTAGGTAAATTAATTATTGAATGTGGGGGGTACTCTTCTCGTTAGGTTTTTGGTAGGGTAGGTTTGTGAATTGTAAAATAAAAAAAAATACCAAAATTTTAATTGTTTTTGTCACAGATATTAAAGTTATTAATATTATGTAAAGGAGGTTTTAATGTCTCGATCCTAAAATAAATGTCCTGCTAACCATTTATAGTGCCCAAGTGAGTGCGCAGTTCACCACCGTTACTCTCGCAACTCAGTAAGACGGGTGAGCCGTGTGCGATGATGTTGCAATGGTCTTGAACTTTTTTGGAGTTTACTCCTTAAGAATCGATTTTCATTTATAAGGCGCCCGGTATGAGAAAAATCCGAGGGGTAAAACCTACTAACAAGTAACGAAAAATCGTGTCACGTTTTTGGTGCGCACCTTTAGTGCGCAACTTTCTAATTTGGCTGTGAGTGTATTAAGACCATAAAGGTAATATACCTATCGGAATATTATATTATATTATTATATTTTTTTTTTGAGTTTTTTTTTGGAGTTTACTCCTTAAGAATCGATTTTCATATATAAGGCGCCCGGTATGAGAAAAATCCGAGGGGTAAAACCTACTAACAAGTAACGAAAATCGTGTCACGTTTTTGGTGCGCACCTTTAGTGCGCAACTTTCTAATTTGGCTGTGAGTGTATTAAGACCATAAAGGTAATATACCTATCGGAATAATATATTATATTATTATATATTTTTGGAGTTTACTCCTTAAGAATCGATTTTCATATATAAGGCGCCCGGTATGAGAAAAATCCGAGGGGTAAAACCTACTAACAAGTAACGAAAATCGTGTCACGTTTTTGGTGCGCACCTTTAGTGCGCAACTTTCTAATTTGTTTTAACAAGATTTGAATGCACAATCCTTTAAAGTTTAAAGAGTGGGTATTCCCGGGTAAATATTAGGTATACATATAGAATATACACATTATTCAGATAAAAAAGTAGTAGAGTAGTAGATTAGTTCAAATTCGGGGAGGGGGTAGCCGAGGTGTTGCCTTTGATGTTAGAAGAAACCCCGTTCCTCTAGGCCTATTGGGAGCGGAGTTGTGGCTACTTTAGTAAGACGTTTGACAGTTGCCGAGCTGTCAATGTCAAAGTTTGAATGCTTGTAACTCGGCAACTATTTGTCCTGGATATGGGTTTCTTCGGCTTGATCTTCCTGGATTTTTCTCCTCTATTTGATTCTGGCCTTAGAATTGAGAAAAAAAATTGATGTCTCTGATTTAGTTCAAATTCGGGGAGGGGGTAGCCAATGTGTTTCCTATGATGTTAGAAGAAACCCCGTTCCTCTAGGCCTATTGGAAGTGGAGTTATGGCCGCTTTTGTTCGATGTTTGACAGTTGCCGAGCTGTCAATGTCAAAGTTTGAGTGCTTATAACTTGGCAACTGTTTGTCCTGGATATGGGGTTCTTCGGCTTGTTCTTCCTGGATTTTCCCCCTCTATACGATCCTGGCCTTTCGGATTTTTTTATATTATTATATAATATTATATTCCGATAGGTATATTAACTTTATGATTAAGACGTACATATGGTATGCTGTATAGGCGACTATACCTATATACTATATGTTATTGGGCTTGTTTGTTTCTATCAGTGTCGATGTATTTATATTGCTATTTTTGTTATAAATATCAATAATTAATATTGTTATTGTGAAGTTATAATTTTTATCATTATACTGGCTAAAGTGAACTAAAAGTATTTTGAAATAACTATGGCAGAAAGGGGTGTAGATAATATTGCCGGAACATCTGATTTCATATGATATTAATCTTTTTTCAGTTGAATAAACTCTTTTTGCGTATGGTTAGATACTCGTACTTAAGGAGTAAACTCCAGTCGTGCGTCGGAGCTGACACACTTTTTTTTTATGCGCAGGGGAAACCCTTTATGGGTGCCCCGGGTTGGGGATAAGCTGAAGCACCCCGGGGGTATGTGGGACTCCCGACTTCGGGTTTACCCAGTAAAACCACCTGCGGTTTGCCTTCAGCCGTATACGGAGGGATATCCTGGATCTGTCTAACACAGGACTCCCTCCACGACCGGCCGGTCTACCTCACAGGGACCGGACTTCCGCCAAGTTAGAGAACGCTTAGGCAAACTAAAGCGTTCCCCTCGGCGCCGGGACTTGCTAAGCCGGGCAGGTTTCCATCCTGACCCGGAGCCCCATGGGACGGAAGTTATTGGAGGTTCGCATAGCGACGCCTCCGCACTCCCGTCCCAACTAGCAAAATTTGGTTCTGATTAAGTCAGATTTGCGTTTTCGTGAAGACTTATGGTGTATGAAGTAGACTTAGAACAGTCACATAGACTACTTTAATACCGCGTTTGGGCACAAAATTCAGGATCTTTGATTTTGAATTTGTTTTGTACAGATCAGGAAAAATGCTAATTACTCTTAATTTGATCTTCAAAACGCACTATATCGTGCTACATATCTTCAGTACCTACTGCTAAACTAGAATCGTTATGAGACTAATAGATTTGCACAAAACTCCGTGTGTGCGTCACGCGTGTTTGTCAATTTATAACAAATCATATTAAAAGCAATAAATAACGCCATTGAAATAATAGTGATTTGGCCTGACTGCGACCTCATGTGCCCAGCTTTAAATGCGAAGGTAAATTTTTCGTTGATATATATGTTTATATGGAGTATTTTCAATGCCCCCTTGTTATTTTTACTTTTAATTTTAATTAAATATATTTTTTTTATATACAAACTGATACAAAACTATTATAAAATGTAAAGTCCGACATTATGCTATTGTAGGACTTATGCTCCGATTTAGAGTGTGACAGTTTAAAACCATGTTAAATTGGGGTTCCTTTCAAATGTTATCAAAAAACCGTTTAAGAATAAAATAAATATTAGCTTAGGTTACTAGTCTGACTTTGTCATAAGTTCATAATTTTAATGGATTATTTGTTTCAGATAGACAATGAAGACCTTGCGAACACTACTAAGCTTAAAATTATTGTTGTTGCCATATTATAAATAAAACTATAAAAATATTATACAATAAATATTACCTAGGTTCCTACACAAAAATTTACTTCAAAATATTTAAACAAAAAATCTTTTCTTTTGTTTTAAATTTTTTTAGTAAATTTACTACTAAATATTTAAACACTAAAAAATAGAGTAAAACACTAAAAAATATATAAATAAATAGTAAATTTACTACAAAATATTCAAACTCTAAAAAATATTTTTTAGTATTTAAATATTTTGTAGTAAATTTACTATTTATTTATATATTTTTTAGTGTTTACTCTATTTTTAGTGTTTAAATATTTAGTAGTAAATTTACTAAAAAAAAATTTAAAACAAAAAAAAAATTGTTTAAATATTTTGAAGTAAATTTTTGTGTAGGTAATTACTATCTTAAACTGAAAAATAACTCAAACATGTTAAATATTTTCGTATGAGAAAATGATTTTTTGGAATTACGTTTGTATGAGAAATTCCAATGGTACCCGGGCCCTTAAGTAACATTGCAGCATTACTTAGCTATCTACAGTAAATTTAAAAATATTCATTAACAGTATGAGAGACATACCTACTGTTCTAGAAAATGTACGGAACCACTAGATTGTTCACTGCGCTTTTCTTGGTTTATAATGTTTGTACTTGTCGTTTTGTGCAAATTTTTATATTTAGCCGTAACTTTTTTTCTGAATCCACCACATCCCTTTAGTTGTGTCCATTTTTTTAATATCCATAATGCGTTTATTCAAGATTTTAAAAACGCAACATACAAGACTTTATCAGGATTAATTATCATTTATGAGAGCATGGGACCAATTCAATGTTTTTAATGCTGTAACCGCCACGATACTTGCTACTTCAGTAATTCTAGCATCGCTTGTACAATGAGTAGCGTACCCAAGACTACAAGGCTTGTACGCATCCTCAACGCATTTTTGTAGAGATGTGTTAGTCTTGGTTATGATTTTATTTATACTTATGTACTTGACATAAGAGCTAGAGTCTCATATCGTGCTACTTTAGGACTATGCTTAGATTAGCATTTCAAAGTGCAATAATAAGCCAACATACATCAATCAAAACTATTCTGTGGCTTTTGGCGGACTTCTTGCATTATAAGCTGCTATTCCTAAGACGATTTTGCTAGTTGGGGTCCTACGCCGGCGGAGCGGAACAGAGGATGGATCATCCTCTCTGTTCCGCTCTGCGGCCTCTTTCTGTGAAAGGACGGTTTCACAGAAAGAAACCGCCGTCGCCGTAGGCCTCATCGCTCTCGAGCATGCAGCGTACCATGCTCGGGAGCGAGAGGTCTCCACCTAGCACTGCCACGAGATCGTGGCGCTGCACGGCCCAACGTATTGCACACCTCAAGGGTATGCTGGGCCGTGTCCTCCGCAGCGCCACATTCATGGCAGGCTGGCGTTGGCTCTCTCCTGGCAACCCTACACAGGTACTCACCGAAGCAACCGTGCCCGATGAGCACCTGTGTAAGGCGGAAGGTGAGGGGTTTCTACTTGCGGCGCATCCACGCCTCAAGAAGCAATGGTCTTGACCTGCGCCTGCGCAAGACAGCCTTTTTACACGAACACGGATCATGTTTCTTGTCAGAAAATCAAGTGATCGAAGTCAGGGAGCTTAGTCTAGCAGCGATTATGGCTGATGTGTGCGTGCGCTCACTCCGCCCCATC
Organism: Polyommatus iphigenia; assembly: GCA_963422495.1. Classification (NCBI taxonomy): domain Eukaryota; kingdom Metazoa; phylum Arthropoda; class Insecta; order Lepidoptera; family Lycaenidae; genus Polyommatus; species Polyommatus iphigenia. Next base: position 9,143,570 of record OY730184.1, read on the forward strand.
AAAGTGACCTTATTAGGGTTCCGTACCCAAAGGATGAAAACGGGACCGTCTGTCTCCAAGCTGTATCTCAAGAACTGCTATAGCTAGACCTCTGAAATTGTGTATTTCTGTTGCCGCTCTACAAACACTAAAAATAAAATATAATTTTAAGGGAGGGTCCCATTAAACAAACGTGATTTTTTAGGCCTTATTTGCTTGTATTAATAATGACTAAAAGTAGGAAATTGAAATACTCCCTTATGAAAATTAAATTGAATAGGTATTTCAGGTGGGCTCCCATACAAAAATAACTTTTTTTCCAACTTTCGCTCTTTATCGGTAGTTCGGTACAGAACCCTTGGCCGATTATTTCAGTGATCTCAAAATTTTGCGTCTATGAGAAGAAATAATTTATTCTAAAATAAGACACAATTATATTTTTTCTTATAGATTCATATTTTTATTTCTTATTCTAACTTATAATTAAACAAGAAAGTTATCAAAAATAAGAAAAAACCACAGGAAGTACTTAGATGAATAAGAACACAATATGCCACTTTCAATCAGAATAAAATAATAATTGATTGTACTTTCAAATGAAAAAATATGTTTTCTGTAGACTTGCACAGTATACAAATAAAGCACTGTTTCAATGTTTAATCAAAACATGTGTTAAATCTAAATCTACCAAAAATTGCAATGTAAAATTTACACTCAAGTGATTATAGAAAAAAGTATGTGATATAAAGTATACCTAATTACAATAATTTTATTTGCAAGGCTGTGAACTGAGACTTGTTGGCTTATTTCTATTACTTTTTTGCCACATTTAGAGACAAAATATGTTAATTAATTAATTGTAATTGAATGAAGATTTTGACCTAAGCCCCATATATTATTTTAAATAATTAGTTAAATTGAAGTTGAATAATAATTATCATTAATTAATGTGTCTGAGACCTGAGTGCTGCAGTTAGTTTTATTCTAGCTGCATAACCTATTTGGCTTGTGCAGTTAAGTGCAGTACTTCAATATCAAATCAAATTTAGTACAAAATGTTAAATGTTGTAAACATTGTTTGTTACCATTACATTTTTTATGTTTTGAAGTCAAAATAATATATTGTAATGTAATATTATATCAGAATTTTAAATTCTCAAATAAATCAACATTTTACAGAATAGCTGCACTGTAATATTAGATAGAAGAAAGAGAATGTAATAATTAAAAAGAACCCTTTTCAAAGTTTGCACAACCTCAATAGAAATAAAATTACCATAATCACTAATAATTAATAAGGGCATATTATGTAGACTTAACAATTCTATAAATGAAAAATGTGAATAGGTTAGCTGGTATAGTTTAGATATTATCATATTACAATATGTAATATGAATATGAAGTGTCTGCAATTATTGTACAGCATTTGGCTTTTTTGTTCAAAAAGAAAGCATCAGCAATTTCTAACCACAATTTGGCATAAAATGCTATGGCACCAGGATAGGAAAGAGGAAAATAATTTTCAATGTATTTTTGAATTCAAATACTATAACCCATTCACAATTTTAATGTTAGTCAGTAATGCTTAGTCGCTCTGGCCTGCCGCTTGACGTAGAAGTATATAGATTTTTTCTTTTATCCAATCTTTGTTGTAGGGTGCATAGGTGTTAGTAGACTTTTGGTATACTAAGCAACTTAAATCTGCTAGCTGTAACAAAACATTTTTAATGAAATTGGTTAAAAGATTAAAAACATACCAACATCATAGTTCAGTAGCAGTTTGGTTTTACCATTCTGCTAATATTTTATTTTTATTTTAAGATACATGAAAAACTTGCAGCTATAGTTACAATGAAATTATAAAACGGAATACATAATAAGGAGCCAATTAGAAGTTTTCACTGATATTGATAAATGATATCAATTTTTCTTTATTTGCACATTAAAACATAGTAGAAATAATATAAAAAGATGGGATCTGCGCTAATTGACGGTCTTACCGCTTTAAACAGTGTCTTCCTGATAACCAACAATAATATAATTAGGTGATAGCTTATTTTTAATGATAAACAGATTAGCTTTTAGCACTTATAATAGATATATCTTGTTGGATGGCAACCGGGTTTGCTACAGGACGAGTTGTTTGTCAGCATTTCATTGCCGGCGTCGACACAACGGAAAATTCGGTCAAGTATTTGACGACTGTGAAGCATGCATGATGCAATGTACCTATATGTATGTGACTTTTCATGCTCTCCACCAAACATAACAAAACTCATACACGATTATTATTTGACTTATAAGTAAAAAATAGTTGGGACATAGTTACCTGATCCACGAAGTCAAACAGTTGCGATATGTCGTATGTAATTGTGGGTGTATTTGGATTTCGTCTTTTTAAATGCTCCTCGTATATTTTGCAGACTCCTTCCATACAATCGTTGACACTTTCGTAGTCAGAATACGTTCTTGTTTCTGGTCTGGGACCGGGTTGAACCAATAAAATTGTATGAGACTGAAATAAGCATAACCTCAATTACCGCCATTTGTTACATTTTCACTTTAATCTCCATTATTTAGAGATTTACAATACTTACCATCGTGATATAGTTATTTGAATAATACTAAGCCTACAATAACAAAGTAATAATGTTTATTTTCTTATTCTAAGCAAATTATGATCAAATTCTCCACCAAACATAAATGACATCAAAAAATTCAAAAATGTAGGCGTTCTCTTACTAGTCCCAGTACTCCCAGTATGCTACTAGTGCGATCTGACATCTCGGTTACCAATCAAATTTTGTCAAGTCCAAGCCAAGGCATACTGGCCTGCATAGTGAGAAAGGAACGCACCTCAAACAACAAACACAGGGCTTCATAACCTTATCAATTACCAGAAAAAATAGCGTTACGTACCGTTATTTTCATAATGGTAGCCAGATATTATCGTTATTTTTATGGAGTGTAGATGGAGGAGAACTATCTTATATGGGGGATATTTGAAAAAGTGTCCAGCTGTACGCAGTAAATAACAGTCGAAAGTGGCGCTAGCTGCAGCAAAGGGTATGGAATGAATGTAGCCGTTGGTGACAAAAATATACTTAATAAATAAATAAAATAAATAACAAAATAAATAATACACAGAAAAATATAACCTAAAATAGCTGAAATAAAAGCTGCTAAATGATTTAAAATTTACCCTGTTGCTGCTGTAGCGCCACCTAATTTCACCCTAATTTAACGCATTTCAGCGGACACTTTTTACATACAGAGATAGTTCTCCTCCATCTACACTCCATAGTTATTTTTTAACGATATCTAGTAACAACATTTCATTTACATAAGAAACTTCAAACTAACAACATATAAATATAGTTATAAAAATAACGTTATTATTACCGGTAAGTATATCGCTATTTTCTGGTTTGCGACGTTGCCAGTTCGACGCGACACATTTCGTTGGAGTAATCGTTGAACATACAAAAATAAAAATATCCACAACCGAACGTTTAACCTACTCCTTTTTTGAAGTCGGTTAAAAAGCAAAATACCGTTATTAGATACTTCCATTTAATTCGCAATAAGTTGTTGTAGTAACGTTAACAAAGAACATATATTAACCGTTATAAATCCTATTAACCGTTATAAACTTATAACATTTACCGTTATAAATTTCAACTTTTATCATTATTTTTATTTATAGTATCGGGTAAATTTTCATACCGTTATCTATGCCCTTGAAGTTGCCTTGAAGCAATAACGTTATGAAAAAACTAGCTGTTGCCCGCGACTTCGTCCGAGTTAACATAGTATAATAACAAAGATATACAACTATCCATCCTATCCATTCAGTTTTCCCTTTTTTGTGGTTCCTTATACAAAGGGTAAAAACGGGACCCTATTTAAGCAAACGTCAAACACAAACGTCAATAAACTTTCATGTTTCTAACTCAAGAAATGGCGGACTTTCATTGAAACTTTCTGTCAGGATATTATTATGTAGCAACACCGCGCTCTGTTGTCGATAACCTGCAATGTCCTCTTCCTGTTCCCGATGTGCATCTCGCTGTGTGTAAATGTCGACTAATAATAAAGTTACTAATAATAGAAGTTATTTAATTATACCTCGAGCCATCCACCTGCCCAGCGTGACACTTTCTACACCAATTTCACCCCCTTGGGGGTAGAATTACCAGAAACGTTTAAAGGCGTATCCATTTATTTTTTATCAATAGCACAAAAATAAAGTTTCATGTTTCCAACTCAAGAAATGACGGACTTTCATTCAAACTTTCAACCCCAATTTCAGCCTCTTGGGGGTAGAATTTCTAAAAACGCTTAAATACCTATCCATTTATTTTTAATCAGCAGTCCAAAAATAAACTTTCATGTTTCTAACTTAAGAAATAACGGACTTTCATTAAAACTTTCAACCCCCATTTCACCCCCTTGGGGCTAGAATTTCCAAAAACGCTTAAACACGTATCCAATCATTTTTAATCAGTAGCCTAAACATACAATTTCAAGTTTGTAACTTTAGAAATAACGGACTTTCATTCAAACTTTCAACCCCAATTTCACCCCCTTGGGGGTAGAATTTCCAAAAACGCTTAAATACGTATTCATTCGTTTTTTATCAGTAACTCAAAATTAAGTTTCATGTTTTTAACTCAAGAAATGACGGACTTTCATTCAAACTTTCAACCCCTATTTCACCCCCTTTGGGGTAAAATTTTCTAAATTCCTTCCTTAGTGGGTGTCTACTTAATAAAACAACCCTACTCACCAAATTTAGTGGCTGTAACTTTAACAGTTTTTGCTCAGCGATGATGAATCAGTGAGTCAGTCAGTCAGTCAGTCAGTCAGGACATGTAATTTTTATTATGAAAAAATAACGATATTTGAAGCTCTGCAAACATAGCGTTCCGACTTCCGAGTTCCGACCATGGAGGTAGGTATACTATCCTTAATCTGTGGTTCCGACATACCTCCATGGTTCCGAGCACAGTATAGCAATATATCCCTACAGTAACGAAACGCCTTTGATGTCGCACGATGCCGCCACCGGTGTAGGTATCGAGCAGATATGCCAGGGTTGCCACGAAACAGGAAATAAAATAAAAATAAAATATTGTGCTTGTAATTTTATCATTTAATCTGTTTAATCAGCGTGTTATATTTACATATTTGTCGTACTGCCAGATATTTACGTGAAACCTTATTTTTAGATGATTTTAGTTCTCAACTAGATGATGCCCGCAACTCCGTTGTGCCAAAACTCGTTTATCGCGCGGGAACCGTACATTTTCCAGGACAAAAAGTGTCCTATGGGCTATGTCCTTTCCCGGGACTCAAAGTATCTCCATGCCAAATTTCAAAAATCGGTCCAGCGTTTTGGGCGTGAAGAGGTAACAGACAGACAGACAGACAGACACACTTTCGCATTTATAATATTAGTATGGATTTAAATATTTAATTAACCCATCAAGCCCCATAAGCTCACCGGTGAGCAAGACACAATAGAATAACAATAGATTTCCAAGAATCTACGATCGAAGGATTAAAATAATGGAGACGCATTCGAAATTCGAATATATAAAACTCGCTCTTATTACGTGCGCGGTAAGGGCGGTCCAAAGGTCAAAATGTTATACTTGATGTGTGGCCCTGTGTACCTAGCTAGCTAGGTACTAATTATTAGTATGTAGAGCTTGTCTAACTTGAAATGACGCGCCCCTCCCTCATATTCACAGTACAAAAATGTTTCATTTATATCAACTTAGAAGTGGTGGGGCGCGTCATTTCAAATTGGACAAGCTCTAACAGAGTATTTGACAGATTTTTAATTTATTCTATATAGTTTCTCTGATTGTTACACTTCTTACAACGTAAACGATAAATGCCGCCAAGGCCAACACAATATATTTAGTGTGAACTGTGAGCCGATATTTATGAAAATTTAAATCCTTTTTGTTTTTTGAATCAGATTTACATCCGTACACTGAACACTTATATCCCATTGTTTATAACTTATAAGATAAGACGTTATCGTTTTACAACACAAAACTCGTAGAAAACGCGCCAACGTCACCCCTGCGCGCAAAGGTAAGCGAACTCCGCGAGTTTGCTTACGCGGGCCCGCGCCGCCCGCTTCCCCGCGGGTACCCCTCCGTTGCTCTGCGCAAGTACATTCGTTTCACTACTGTAGGGATATTGCTATACTGAGGTTCCGAGCTCCGACCGGCGACCACAGTTCCGACCAAGTTTCGACTTGAGTGAATGAACTGTGCAGCGGACCAACCGCGGACCGCGTTGGGACCGCGTCACAATAGACATAACTACCAGTAATTCGACTACTAAGAGACGGACGAGTATTAATATCTGTCATTTCTGTCGGGTTTCGCCAGGATAAGTTAAAGGCTGGCGCGCTGGCTGGTATAATTTATTTTTAAAAAGAAGATTTTGAAATTGAATTCTGACAGTTTTCTTTGCATGTGCCAAAATATAAACAACCAAAAATTTGTGGGTAACGACCCTAGCGACGACTTTTGTCATAATACGTCAAACTTAAAAAAATTTACATCAGTTCCAAGTCGGCATACTCTATCATTCTGTCTACTCTGACCGCGTCGTAGACAGAGAAAAAGTATAGACAGCTGGATATTTCCTTTTCACTCACACAAAGAAAGAGATAGTTAATTACATATTGCTTGTGGAGAAAAGAGATAAAATAATTATTTTCTGTCCCTCACCGCGTGGCCATTTTTTCCAATGTGATACTCCTGTAGGAGCAAACCAAAGTTTGACGTTTCGTAAACAAACAGCTGGGATTTACAAATTTTGTTTGATTTAACTAATTATTGTAACGTAGAAGTAGTGGTTTGTGTTTTTCTTATGAGATGTGTATGTGCACTATATTAAAATAATGTTGGGATGTAGTGTTATGGGCTGTAAAAGCAATACTTTATGGAAAATTGAGGGAATATCTTTTCACACGTAAGTTTTCAAAAATTTCGTTTTATTTTATTAGCATCACAGTTTTTATAAATTATCTTTCTTCAATTATTAATATTGTTCACATTAAACATATATTTTACTAAAATTAGCATCTATTAAATTGTATTTTATGTATTTTGTTTTTATAACTTAAAATGCCAGTGTTGCCAGATGTTGCTTACATTAATTACCCTGCTAATGGGGAAATTTAAGTAAATATGTTTTTTTCAACATTTTGTTGTTTTTTAACCGACTTCAAAAAAGGATGTTATCAATTCGAAACGTAGGTATGTATGTAATATTTCTAGAACTGCCCAGTTTTTGTATAATATGTTAGTCTAGATCAGTGTCTGAACAAAGGAAACAAATTTCAAAAGTGTATGTATTTATGTATGTATGTATGTTTTTATGTTTGTGTTTGCATATCTCCGGAACTATAAGTCTGATTTGAGTTATTCTTTTTTTGTTGTACAGTTTGGTATAATTGTTCAACTTAAGGAATACTGCAAGTTTCATCAAAATCGGTCTAGTCATTTTGAGATAACGTAATTTTAATTCTCAATTAAGTACAATTATTTTGAAGTCGGTTTTATATTTTTAATCCTTCGATCGCGGATTCTTGGAAATGCTATTGTATTATATAATTGTTGTCGCGATCACCGGTGCTCTTATGGGGCTTGATGGATTAAAGCACTATTTCAATACAATTATTATGTATCCATTTTTTTTTTCAGATTTCCTAATGACCCTGAAATCCGTAAATTATGGAGAACTGCAACAAATAGACTGAATTAATGGGACCCACCACGTGGTTCAAGAATATACAGTAGACATTTTAATAAAGAAGATGTATTACTTAAATGTTGGAAAGAAAACATTTCTTTTTCTGTTCCTGTCAAGGTAATTTATTTATAATTAATTAGGTACTTCTTGTCTGTGTACAGAAATTAAATTAATATTTTTTATTACAGCTCCTAGATTCTAAGAGCGAAGCATCAGGTACCTAACCCATCGTGTGAGACCTCCCGCTTTGTATGGGGAGGGAAAATGGGAATATTTCCTGCTCCTCCTATCTTCTTTTGATTAATTTCGATGCGGGTCCCAAGACAGCTTTAGCATGTCTCTCGGGCTCCTTGAGATCATATCAAAGGGTTTTTGTGGTTGGATACCGCTGTCGATTCTGGTGACACAGGAGACACAGTGGTGAGAAAGTGTGGTGGGCCAAAGCCCGATATAAAATACTTCTTTAAATTTAAATAATTACTGCCGTACTCAGAAATATTTAATGATTATTAAACTTCAAATAAATAAAGAGTTTGACAGATATTGTATGGGGCTTAGAGCATATCAATTAATGTACTACTTATGTGAAATAAATATGTTGATGGTTGAATTGTGTTTTTTTAATACACTAATGGCTAATGCCAGATTTTACCCGCGGGTTCGCCCGCGTATAATTCTAATAGATTGCTGGTTTTTAATGCAATAAATCATGACTAATACAATATACTAGCTGTCCCGGTGAACTTCGTGTCACTCAGAAACCTTCCCTGGACTTCAAGGATTATTTGAAGGCTAAAATTAGCAGAATCGGTTCAGCCGTTATCGAGTTATAGCGTTACTAACACAATTGGAAATTCATTTTTGTATATATAGATTATATCTAAATAAATAGTTTGAACTTTGAAGTAAAGTAGTTTACGAGTTACGACCGAAAAAATGTCACAATAATATTATAATATTTTTGGTGTCGAATAATAATATAAAAATTTTAGTAAGTACATAATATAAATGTAAAAGACTATTTACATTTATATTTACTGAAAGTTTTTAACTTGGCATTAATATAATATTAGATCCATGGGTAATTTTTTCATATCTCTTATTACTGGTAACACTAACTACTTTTCTTGTTGTCCATTTCAGTGGCACGCTGAGAATGATTCTACTGGGTTTCTTTTTCTAAGGACCGCGTCGTTCTCCACTTTTTTTTTTCTTCTTTTTTGGCAACTTGACACAAAGGATGTGTATGTTGTGCCACAGACAAGGTAAAAAGGTAAGGAATATGGCGGGAAAACCATATTCCTCCTATTATAATTTTCATCATCGTTTTCATGTATCGTCAGGTCTAAAGTCTAGTCAAAGTCTAAGTAAAAGTCAATACAGTCAAGGAGTCAAGTCGGTCGATTCAGTATAGTGGTAGACGCTTGACTGAAACTTTTGATGGAGTTTTGGAGGGAACACAAAATAGCACGTTTCTGGATATTACATCACTTTCCTACACTTGTGCATGAACACGAATATCTGATGGTTAATATTCTACCAATATTACACACTAAAAACCCAGTTAACACAATTTTAGGAAAATAATATAAAAACACAACAGCACCCTTTTACATTCCCGGCAAAACTCGTTCTCCACTTTTTTCAAATGACAGTTTCATTTCTTAATTAGAAAGTAAGAAGGAGTAGAAACTAGGAAACAAGAAGAAAAAGAGTTTTGGCGGGCATGTGAAAGAGTGCTGCTGTGTTTTTGTATTATTTTCCTAGAAATTGTGTTAGCTGGGTTTTTAATGTGTAATATTGGTAGAATATTAACCATTAGATATTCGTGTTCATGCACAAGTGTAGGAAAGTGATGTAATATCCAGAAACGTGCTATTTTGTGTTCCCTCCAAAACTCCATCGAAAGTTTCAGTAAAGCGTCTACCACTTTACTGAATCGACCGACTTGACTCCTGTGACTGTATTGAGTTTTACTTAGACTTTGACTAGACTTTAGACCTGACGATACATGAAAACGATGATGAAAATTATAATAGGAGGAATATGGTTTTCCCGCCATATTCCTTACCTTTTTACCTTGTCTGTGGCACAACATACACATCCTTTGTGTCAAGTTGCCAAAAAAGAAGAAAAAGAAAAGAAAGAAGAAAAAGAAGAATTGTAAAAAGTTTGATTTATTGTTTGTTTATGACTATAATATAAAATATAAATTATTTATATTATTTTAAAGTTTTCACAATATTAATATCTGAAAATACCTTAGATTTAAGATAATGGAAGAAGATATTGGTAAAAAAATTGATAATTTCGAAAAAATACTAAAAACTTATTGTGGTTCAAAATCATTGTTGTACAGAGACAAATTAATAAATGAAAAAGAGTCCCAAGGTCTGAGGCCCGAAGATGTAATTAAAAATATTTCTAAGCAAATAAAAGTCTTAAATCACAACGAAACACTTAGCAAAACCGTTAACGATAAACTTAAAACCTACAAGGAGTCTAGATTAACATCCATCAATAATATGTTTTCCTTGGAATTGAAACCAGTAAGTACTTTAAATGTTTCTTCTCTGTCGTTTCCTTACTATAAAATTATAATATGTAATATTATTATAATCTTTTTCAACAACTTTGTTGTGCCATCTACAAACATAGAAGTTTCATCTTGTTGTATAATATGAGATTGGCTTGTTTATTTGTTTATGTTGAATAGTGAAATAGACTGCTGCTCTGACAGACTATTAGATTACTTTAGATTCCTACAAGCTGATACTTAAATAATCAGTCAAGTGCGAGTTGGACTTGCGCACGAAGGGTTCTGTACCGCTATAGAGTGAAAGTAGGCAAAAAATGTGTTTTTTGTATGGGAGCTCCCCTTAAATATTTATTTTATTTTATTATTAATTATTAAGGTACAAGTAAAATAAAGGATTTGGTGAAAATTTAAGTGCCTACCTGGTGCCTTTATTGACTATGAGCTAAAAAGGCCAAAAAATTATGTTACTTGTATGGGAGCCCCCCTTAAATATTAACTTTATTTTATTTTTAGTATTTGTATTTGTATAGCAGCAACATAAATACACAATCTGCGAAAATTTCAGAAGTCTAGCTATAGGAGTTTTTGAGATACAGCCTGGAGATAGGCGGACAGACGGACAGACATCAAAGTCTCAGTAATAGGGTCCAGTTTCTACCCTTTCTGTACGGAACCCTAAAAAAACTCACAGCCAATAATATCATTCCATTTGTGTGGTAACTTTGTCATACATAAAAGCAATTTCAATATTTTGTTTTAGCAACAAAATCATCCAGTGGCTAGTAACTTTGAAAATCAATGGGGATTTGACACACAACTTATTGTAGCAACTAAGGATGCTGAAGCCATAAAGGAATTGCACACTGGTGTAACTCAAGAATTTGAGACTTCTTTTGACCAAAAACCTGAAATTATGTACAGTCAGGGTAAAGTAAATATTGATAATAAAAGTTGTAGTAAAAGTGCATTAAAAATTAATATTTCATCACCACACCAAATACTTCAAGACACTGTTTTAAACAACTGCAATTTGTCCCATTTGGGGAATGAAGACAGTAACAATGACAATGCAGTTGATGATTGTAATTTGCAAGACCTTGTATCGGAATGTGATACTATTTCTTCAAGTCCAATTTTATTTTCAAACAATGAAAAAGAATGTCACAATACTTCTTTCTTATTAGAGTCTTTCGAGAAGTTTGAGGCTATTGCTGCACCCATAGTTTATGAGAACTCCGATGTAGAAGCAGTGAAAAAAATTATCAACTTAAAATTTTTACATAACAACCAAGCTCAAGTGACATCTGAAGAAATACAATATGAAGACAAAAATTATGAAACTGCATCCATCCATCTTAGTCCGATTTTAAAATTAAAAACTGACCAAGAAGAAATAATGAGGCACATAAATTGTCATTTATCAAATAAAGGTGACTTTCTTGATGAAGATATTATATTTAGCAGTGATGAAAAAACTGAACTTGATTACAATGAAGTAGAAGAATTGCCATTGACTTGCGCTTTGCAGACATCATTTTACGAACAAGAATATGACTTAGACAAAACTATTTATGTAGGATTCCAAACAGCAAGCAATAAATCGATACAGGTTTTAACCAACTCATTCACAAAAGCCAAGAGTATTCTGAATGATTGTTATAAAATCAGTAAACCAATTCAATCCTTAAGCTTATCAGAACTAGTTGAAGTATATGATAGCGCAACAATGGAGAAAAAAGGAGATTATAAGTTTCAAAAAACAAATTTTGATACAGGATGTGGAGCTAAAGAAAATGTTTTTAACAGTTCATTTCATAATAATGACAAAGAACATAAACCACTCGATTTTGGTCATTTTGACGATAGAGTACTTCTTAAAACAAATAAAGCAGTTATTTGTACTCAAGAACAGATTAAGATAGATGATTACATGATGCAGGAGTTTGAAGAGAACATGTCTATAAATGACAATAAACTTCATACTAATTCTATATCTAAACATCCTGTAATATTTAACAGGGCTGAACAACTTATGTTAAATGACAATACGAATGCACATTCAGATTATTGCAGTGTTCCAAACTCCACTTCTGATAATGAACAATACAAAACGAGTTTAGAAGAAAAATTAATCGAGAACTTAGGCATGGACGATGAAACTATGTATCAGAATAATTACGAAAGAGATAAAATGAATAAAAATGGGAACGTAAAAAATGAACTGCTTACAGGATTCAAAACTGCTTCAAACAAATGTATAAATATTTCTAAGGCATCTTTAGTAAAGTCTAAAGAAATATTAGAAGAAGTCAATATTGAAAGTAATCTTACGACTGATAACCTTCATGCTAAAATGGTGAAAAATAAAAAATTTCAGGGATTTAGAACAGCTTCTCAAAAACCAATAAAAATTTCAGATAAAGAATATGTAGAATCAGATAAAATATTCCAAAGTAACCAATTCCCGCTTGTCATGAATGAAAATCAGAATTATAACAAGAAAGGAACTACAGAAAACACTCAAAATAACAGTCAAATATTTGAGATAGAAAACAGTAAAATAGATACTCATTCTGGATTTAAAACTGCATCTAATAACTCTATTCATGTTTCGAGAGATGCTTTATTAATATCAAAAAAGTTTTTACAAGAATTCAATTTTGATGATGATATCGTTATTAATAACAAGAAAGAATTAGTTTCAGAAAAAGAGACATTGAGATTAATTACAGAAGGATCTTATAGTGATTCCAATAATCCTGTTAGTGTTTCAGAAACAGATTTTGAAAACACGAAAAACAAGTTAGAAGAATTTTGCCTGAAAAAATATAGTGAAAAAGATGATAAAGTCGGAAGTATGAAAGAGAAAAATGACGAAAGGAAAAAATCGTTACAATTTTCAGATAATTTTTCGACATTTACCGATACTAGCTGCTTAAAGAATCTTTCAAATACTAAAAGAATGTTAGTTATTGGTGTTGACCAGGAAATTGAAGACAAATTACACAATAAGGAATCTTTCGCTTGTGCTGGATTGACTACGGCGAGTAATAAACGTCCCAAAATGACTATGGAATCATCAATTAAATCCAAAAATGCAATTGATAATATCACTTGTGAATTAACTAATTCTATAAATGCCTTTCAAGGTTTTAAGACGGCCAATAACAAACCTGTAAAAATATCCGATGAGGCACTTGAAAAGAGTAAAAAACTATTTCAAGATATAAATAATTGTGATTCTATGTTATTTCAATCTCAGAATAAGGAAGCTAGTAATTCGAATACTTTAAAAGAGTCGTTTCAAGGTTTTATGACAGCCAGTAACAATCCAGTTAGAATATCAGACGAGGCTCTTGAAAAGAGTAAAAAAATATTTCAGGATATAAATAATTGCGATTCTATAACACCAACATCTAACAGTGAGCAGCATAGTGTTTCAAATACTTTAAAGAATACATTTCAAGGTTTTAAGACTGCCAGTAACAATCCTGTTAGAATATCAGACGAGGCTCTTGAAAAGAGTAAAAAAATATTTCAGGATATAAATAATTGCGATTCTTATACACCGAAATCTATCACTAAGCAAACTAGTGTTTCGAATACTTTAAAGAACACATTTCAGAGTTTTAAGACTGCCAGTAACAGTCCAGTTAAAATATCAGACGAGGCACTCGAAAAGAGCAAAAAAATGTTTCTAGATAAAAATAATTGTGATTCTGTAACATCGAAAACTCACAGTAAGAAAGCTAATGTCTTGAATACTTTAAGGAACACGTTTCAAGGTTTTAAGACTGCCAGTAACAATCCAGTTAGAATATCAGACGAGGCTCTTGAAAAGAGTAAAAAAATATTTCAGGATATAAATAATTTCGATTCTATAACGCCAACATCTAACAGTGAGCAGCATAGTGTTTCAAATACTTTAAAGAATACATTTCAAGGTTTTAAGACCGCCAGTAACAATCCAGTTAAAATATCAGACGAGGCACTTGAAAAAAGTAAAAAAATATTTAAAGATATGAATAATTATAATGACAGTGATTCTATGATATTCGAAGCTAACAGCAAGGAAGCTAGTGTTCTGAATACTTTAAAAAACACGTTTCAGAGTTTTAAGACAGCCAGTAACAATCCCGTTCAAATATCAGACGAGGTACTTGAAAAATGTAAAACATGCTTTCAAGATATTATTGTTAACAGCGGTCATCATCTACTAGAAAATAACTTAATTGAGACTGCCTCGTATAACAAGATCGAAACTGCTAATAATAATACTTTATCAAAAGAAGATTTAAGAAAAAGCAAAACTGTGTTTGAGGAAACAGAAAATAACTTAAAGACTAAGATTAAACAAAAACTCAAAGATACACACGCGTCCATGCATACTGCGCCCGTAGAAACAAATATCAATGTGCATGAATACGAAAGAAATAAAGAGGCTAGAAAATGTTTTGTTGAAGAAAACAAAACAACAAAAACAAACATTACAGATGTTTGTAATTTACTTAACACTGAAGTCGTAAACAATTTTAATGAAACCATGTTAACCGAAGATTTTATTAACAAAAGTCCATCAAATAAAAGATCGGGCAGTCCAATTTTATCATGCCCGAGGCCAAAAAAAATAAAAACAAAATTGGTCCATGAACCGGTATTAGAAAAAAGCTGTGAACCGATTGATAAAACAAATTGTTTTACTTTTAATGCGAATTATAAAAAACAAAAGAAATATAAATTATTAGATGTGTACGAAATGGATAAAGTTACAAATGCAATAAAATCTAGGGAAGTAAATTATGATATTAACAATATATCGAGTTTAGAATTTGTTGGTGCTCGTAATGAACTATCCGATTCCAAATGGACCCTGGACAATATAACAACATTTTTTTTAGAATCGGTTAACAAAACAATAATTCCTAATGGTTGGGTAAATAACCAAATAAAACTTATCACTTTGAAACTTCTTTCTTATGAAAAAAGATTTCCAAACTCTATGCAAAATGTTTGTTCTGTTAGTAATGTAATGGAACAACTAAAATACAGATACGACAGGGAACTGTATAATGTTGAGAGACCGGCGCTACGAAAAATATTAGAAAAAGACGAGGTGCCTTCTAGACGTATGGTGTTGCAGGTGTTAAATATTTATAAAAACGGATCCAATGTTACAGAGTAAGCATTTTGTATTTTAGCATATAAAATTCTAACAAGAAAATCATAGATAACACTTATGTAACACAATACGTTGTTTTGCACAGCTTATGAATGTGCTTACTGCTTATGTTTCAGTACGAGCAATTCAGCCGAAAATATTGAACTACTTCTGACGGATGGATGGTACTGTGTAAAGGCGACCCTAGATAAACTGCTTACGAAATTAGTTTGTGAGGGTAAAATAACAATTGGAATGAAGTTGGTCACGCATGGCGCGGAACTTTTGCACTGCGAACAAGGTGTTGCTCCTTGGGAGGTATGAAGATTCTTACTATATTTTTGTCAAGCTTAATGGATCTATGAATATGAACTACTGTACAATATTATCAGCGCTTTTTGAACATGAAATCATTTAATATCGTTGTAGGACACATCATCAGTTCGACTAAAAATAAGCGGGAATTCTACCCGTCGGGCACACTGGGCCGCAAAGCTGGGTTTCCACGGCAACGGCGCCATCTTGTCGTACCTGACAACTGTCAAGCCGGAGGGCGGCAAAATCTCGCAACTGAGGGTAATCGCCACCAGAGTATATCCTATGTTGTATGTGGAGAAATTCGATGACGGGAGTACAGGTAACCCTAAAATGAATATTATGGACTTTACAAATTATATTCATACCAATATGTTTTACTTACGTGAATAATCTATGTATTTCAGTGACAAGATCAGAGCGCTTAGAAAACTTACATCAAATGAAGTACGAAATGGAGAGAGAAACAATGCTGGAAAAAATTTACGAAGAAGTTGAAAAGGAATTTTGTATGCAGGTAGTATCATTTTTTTATTATCTTCCCTTTGATTTCATGTAAGTAAACATAAATAATATATTTTGTTATTAAATTTAGGCCTCCCAATGCGATAGTGTGGATGATGACAGAAAAAGCCTGGAGAGTGGGTCACAAATATATCAGCTGTTGAAAAAAAGCAGGGATCCGGCGGAGTTCAGGGTGAGAATTTTTCCTATATGTAATACAAACTAGCCCGTTTTCACCTACCACCTAGGTCCTTAATCCTTCGATCGCGGATTCTTGGAAATGCTATTGTATTCTATTGTTGTCGCGATCACCGGTGCTCTTATGGGGCTTGAAGGATTAAGGATTTTCTTGGCACTCATGCGTTTGCGTGATCTTCATGTCGTTGGTGTTTGTCATGTTAGGTAAAATATCTACGAAAGGTCTGTAAAGTATAGGATTTATTGCAGGCTGGTCTCACATATTCACAATCTAAAATACTGCAAGATTACATCGACAAGCGGCGCGAGATTTCCCTCCAAGATCTCCAGTCTAAAGTGCAAAGTCTTTTGAAGAAACGTGGCCTCAATGTTACAAGAAACGTAGTAGCCATGCTGAAGATGAGAGTTGCCGATGTTTATGAGCAGAACGTCACAAAAGGTACTAATTGAATTTTATTGTGTCCAATGGAATATAGTCCTAAACAAAGTATTAAATTAAAGTTATAATATCATTGAATCTTATCATAGCTCTGTGAAAAAGTTTTAATAATATATTGTGTTCTAATGATTTCTTCTCATTTGTATAATGCAAACTTAAAATGAATAGCCTTTTGTAATGGTTGCTACGTTATGGGCTCGAAGGACCAATTTAGATCCTTATATTCAATTATAAGCTTTAATGGTATTTTTTTTTTACTTTATTTTTAAGTAAATGAATAAATTGTTTACTATAATAATTTCAGCTGTGATAACTGTTTGGAGGCCTCACGAGTCGCTGTTACATCTGTTGCGAGAGGGCACCTGGCTGGATATACATAACGTCGTCCCGACGGCCGTTAGGTGAGGATGATTTTGTATAACCAGATTCAATCGCTGTTAGGATTCGACGTTTTGGAATAGAGAGGTATATGACGTTACCGACCAATAGCAGCGCTGTCGAGAAAGCGCTTGACGCCTGAGAAACCAATAAAGTCATTGTTGCTTAACGCAACTCTAAAAGGTCGTATTCGAAGCAGTCGTAAAAGCATATGAATCCAATGATAAAAATATGTTTTAACAATGAATAATGAGGCTTTTTTGGTTTTAGATATTCGGAAATACAAATATCAGCAGGAAAGCAATCTATGTTTCGTAAAACTTCTAAGGTTGACGATAAAATGTTAAACATAGCCAGGGCGTTTCAGAGAAAGTGCCACTTAATGCAGGAGCTGATTCAGAACCCGTACTTGACAACGGACTACAACGAAGTCGATACGGTCGGCTTTGTGTTCGATGTAGAACCCTCAGTCAAGGAGTTCGACTGCAAGAAAGAACTATTTCAAAATGTATTTCTTGCTGATGCAAACAAGAAAATCATTTGCATAAATTTTTGGGGTGGCTTAAAAAAGTTTGGATTCGACAGCATTTTGGAGACGGGACAGGTCGTCGCTTGCATCAATTTACAAAAAAGATCTGGCAACACCAGAAAGAATATTCCTCATTATCGAGCCACTGAGTTTACGTATTTCACGAAAACACCAAAAATAGACGTATGCAGGAAAGCGTGCGAAGATTTATCGAAACAATTTTTGTCCTTAGATCGCAGGAAATTCGTCCAGGACTGTATAATTTTGAGAAACAACCTCGTTAATATTAAGTATGGCAACATCGAAAACATATCGCCCTATCGTTTCAATAACTCCGACTATAATCTGTCGAAGAATAAAATCTTCATAAACTCGCCCAACGGGGATCCCAACTTGAATCTCAATGGTCTGGACTTCGATTCGACTTTTCAACAGTCCGATGCGACGTTGTCGCCGAAAGAGTTACTGAGGAAAAAGGAAGTAAACGAACGAATAGCAAAGTTACGAAAGTATGGCGAACCACCACCTTTGGGTCCAATTCACATTGTCAATAAAAGCAGGGACGCTATAAAGCCTTATAGGAGTCCGTTAATTTCGAAAGCTGAAAGTAGCAAACTACCAAAGAGTGATCAGCTGGTCGCCGTCAAACCTCAAACTGCCTCTACTTCAGCTGTTGATGATCATGCAGATGAGAATACTAACGAAAACAGATGCACTAGTCCAGTGTTGCCATTCAAAAGGACTGTAAATCCCGCTAGATTAAACTTCTCCAAGCAAAAGAATGCGTCAAAGGACGATCCATTCGGAGAAGATTTCGAAACTAGTCCACCCTTAAGTTTAGACTAGATTTTAAATGTAATACGTTGCTCTAAATTGAAACTATAAAAGTTTAGACAATTGCGGTATTGCTACTTGCTACTCAACTAAACTAACGAATATTAAAAATATAAATTGACCATAAAGAATATCGGTCTTACTACAAAATATTTAAACACCTGTTGAACAGAGAAAAATTCAGTACAAAATGGTTTCAGAACAACTGTTCAACAGATGTTTAGATCTTTTGTGGTATGTCCAAACTTGTTGGTATACTTGAGCATTTTACGTCAAATGGTATACTTGAGCATTTTACGTCAAAATATAAGAGCTACGGCCTTCGAATAAAATAGCGCCCTTTCACTTTTTTGTCAACCCTTCAGGGTCAAGCTGTACATCTGTATATAATTTGTGCCATTCATATTGTATAAACGCTTTGTAATATAAAATAATAAAATACGGACTTGTGAATATTAGATATAGTACATCATAAGTTACCTTATTAAAGTTGGGTTTTCGTTAAGAATTCTATGGCCCGGTTTGGACTATGTTAGGGCCATCATAGGGCTAGTCCTGATTTTAGCCAAGTGCATAAACTTTTTGGGGTATTGTATAGTGCAGGTAAAGCTACCTCAGACATTCTATGTAAATTTTATGTCGTTAGCATTAATATAAAAATGTTTAACCGCCGTATTCAGAGACATTTAATTATGATTAACCTTCAATTTAATGAAGAGTTTGACAGATATTATGTATGCGGGGCTTAAGTAAAAATTTTTAATTAATTAATGTTCCACTCTGAATGCGGCAGTAATAGTAGAGGAGGGGAGGGTGCTATTTATGTAGTCACTCGAGCGTCATGGAGACCTAGTAGGTTTTGTACATTAGGTAAAGCTGATAAAAAAATAATAAGAGCGTTTTTTTATTTTAGCGGTGGGTTCAGAAACTGCAGCCATTTTAAAGTTTTGAAAAAGAAAATATATTCAGAAAATTGCTTATTTAGGTAAATTATAAATATATTTTAGACAACAAGGACCAAATCATTTAGTTTAGAGCAAAATAAAATATCTGCGAAGCTTAGTTAAGAAAATATGAAGCTTTATTTTTTTATATTTTAAAATGTCCCTACAGGCTTACCTGACCTTTGAATCGTCAGTGCTTTATATGGAAGCTTCTTTGGGGTATACTAAACACCCCTATCTTAATCTGACAGATCCGACGACATTTCAATATTCAAAAAATTTTTTTTTACCCACCACGTCAGAAATCTGATTTCTATAGATACTATGATAACTAGACACAATATGTCGAAAGCCTATGCAAGCTTTATCTGACACGCTCGAGCTACTCCCGAAATCCCCTCTTCCCCTCCCCAACTATAAGAGTTCTTTTTCGGAAGGAATATAGATTGAATCATCAATCACAACATTTAACATTGTACCGGAGTCAATGACCGCTACCGCCATGTTTAGCTGAGTACAGTACTGCCGTCCTTATCAAAAACAACGCATCTGCATGGCGGCAACTTTCGAGTAATTCGCGCCTAAAGTTTTATTCTTTTTTTTTATTGTCCCTTTGAATTTGAAACTAACAGGAATATTCCAAATATTTTTGTTTTGTTTGGTGCCTTTAAATGTTAACTTATACATATGTGATGCTATATTTACATATTTAGTTATTTTTAATATTTTTAAAGACGGAAAATTGTTTATGACTAGTAAACATGGATTGCAATAATGTTAATTTACTAAGCATAACCATCGCATGTGTGACTGTTGCGTTGTTTATGTCTAGGAAATGCACAATTGTGATGTTTATGCGTAGCAAAGATAAGGGAATTACTTACAGTTAAGTTGCACATACGTTCAATATGACTAGCAAAGAATGACAAGATCAGCTCACATGCATTTATATTTTTTGTAACCGAACGAAAAAGAAAACCACTGTAAATAGATGCGTAGCAATCCATGAACCGGTACATTATTTCCTAACCCATAGTCAAGCCCCATGTGCACTGGCATTAAAAAATATTTTTAAATATGGTGTGGTCTTAATTTTGACCTATACAATGTATACCTAAGAACTGTTTCTTAAATAATTGTATTTTAAAAAGATAAAACCGACTTCAAAATTGTACGTAATTGAGAATTAAAACTCCCTATCTCCGAAACTACTGAACCGATTTTGATGAAATTTGCACCTTGCATCCTTGTATTAATCCGCGGCGCGGCGGCGGCGGCGATACCGTGCCGCTGCCGCTGCGGCGCCGCGTGTAAGGGCCCATAGAAATACAAGGATGAGTAATGGAGCGGCAGCGCCGCGGTGCCGCTGGGCGTTGCATGCCGCTACGGCGCGCGTGTAAACACTCTTATAGATCACTTGCGGTATAAAATAAATTCTAATGCTCAAAATAAGTAAATCTAAAGAAAAAATGTCCAGTGTCCACTGTCCACCCTGATCGTATAATTATCTTAACCGATTCGTGGCCAATGCCGCGCCTGGTGCGTCATCGTTTAGCAGGGCCGATGCCGCTCATGGCGTGTCATCGAACAAACTACTTGGCCTGTGGTAAGAATTCGGGAAAATGAAGGTGGCAACGAATCGGTTAAGTTGGCACGGCACGCACGGCTTGAATAACTTGATCAGAATAAAATAATGAATGACGACGCACGCACACATAGTTACGTTGCCGTGCAGGGCGTCCGGGGCGCGCGGGGCACGGGGTACCTCGCAATAGAGACAGCGATAATATATAAAACTTGTATTGGCGCTAGTGCTGAATAGATTTGAGCGGCCGCATAGCCCGAGCTCTTAACTATGCACAACTTGGTATGAAAAAAAAAAAAAAAGTCAAAATATGTCACGTTGTCAAAATTTGACATTTAGCGACCGGTGTTTTTATTTTCAAGGTGACCTTCGCATGTTACCGTATTTGACGTTTGATTTGCGTACGAATTTTATTTTTATTTGAATTTCCTACCCGCGTACACATGCGATATTCGAAAATATAGTTGTAATAATTTTTCTACGAACACTTGTATGTAGTGCCACGTGTGCTGTGTGCTTATTATTTAGTTTAACCCTACCAAACCGGTTTCTCCTCGAGTTTTCTATTTATTATTTATCGGTAAGTAGAATTTTATTATTTTACGGTCGCAACGCGATGTTATCGCGTATCGGCATCGACGAGAACGATAGCAATGTGTCAAGCCAAAAATAGTTTTACTACGTTACATTTCCCGGTGATTTCCCGTATAAACATTGAGCGATTTGCTGAACGTAGCACGTTAAAAGTTCCCACCCAAGTAACAAACTTTTTGTCTATTTCCAAACCGCTAAAACATTTCTTGTTGAACGTCCAATATCTTTTAAGGTTACATCTCATAAAAACTGAAATAGGTAAATAATTTCTAAATTAATTGCATATTGAAAACATTACCATACTCATAAACTTTCTGTTACTTATTTTATTTTTACTTCTTATCTGACTATATATTTATTTGTGCAACTGTTCTTATTACCTTTACCCATCAATCCCCAAGCGGCAGCCGGCTGCCGTATACCTAACAATTGAAAATCTATTGTGTCTGTGATACCCATGATGGAGGTGTTAATGAAATTAAAATATGCATTTTATTAATAATAAAAACTAAAAAGTCTAATTTACAAAAATATTGTAGCTTATCAGTTGGCAGTTGGCACTGTTTCAATGTCAAAATGCTGGTGCTCCTTTTAATTACATATTATTCTTATCAGAGACATTGTTTGTAATCTGGTCAAATAAAACTGCTTGTAGTCTGGTTAAAAACTCAACTATTGTACTTATTGATGTGTATGTGGATAAACAATAACATGCAACTGAATTAAAAGTTATGAGCATAATATTTAACATGGGCATGGCATTACCATGGGCACCGGCAGGTGGTGCACTTGCACCTCTAGGGAATCTCGGGATCAACAGGAATGATTTTTGCAATAAAAAGCATTTTGCAACCCTACAACCTATTACCATGCCATACAAAGATAGTTCGTAAACCTATTACCATGCCATACAGATAGTTTGTAATGTTTCGGCATTAAATGTATTCTGTTGACGTAAATAGACAGTCACTGTTGTTTCGTAAAAAGAAAAGAAGAGAAAGAAAACTAAAATCTGCATCCCTTGGAAATTATTTCAGCCGGCGCCCATCGGCATTACTAGTTACCTAGTGTTGTAGGCACTACAACATTTGCAATGGTAATAACTCAGTAGGAGGAGATCTTCCTATAGTCCGCTCTACCAGGACAAATAATTCATTCCAATCTATTCAGCAATTTTAACATAAAAGAGTAATAAAAATACTTCCACATTGCTCATAATTTTATTACAAAGTGTG
Source organism: Polyommatus iphigenia (assembly GCA_963422495.1). NCBI lineage: Eukaryota > Metazoa > Arthropoda > Insecta > Lepidoptera > Lycaenidae > Polyommatus > Polyommatus iphigenia. Next base: position 9,166,583 of record OY730184.1, read on the forward strand.
GTGTATTGGTATATGAAAAATGAAAAATCTTTATTCAATAACTGACATGTTTTGTATACAGGTGGCCCCTTTTAGGTAAATCCTGTATTAGGAGACCTCACTCTTTCTAATATCAAACAAATACAAACAGTTCAATAGCCACTAACATCGCTATAGACACTTTGACTTCAGAATATTATATTAACTATATTTTATTTTTATTTTTATTTATAGCCTTTATTTTTCAGACTTGTTGGATTTTCTTTTAGCTTAACCCCCACTGACTCTAGCGGGTCAGTAGTACCATAAACTCGGTCTGTTTGCCCTTTGGCAAAGGCCTCCCCCATTTCTTTCCATTCTATTCTGTTTAGCGCTGTCCTTGTCCAAGTTTTTCCTGCTGTCATTTTTAATTCATCTTCCCACCTCCGGAACTGCCTTCCTCTATTTCTTTTACCATTTCTTGGGTGCCAGAACACTTCATTTTTGGTCCACTTTTCCAGAACTGTTGGTCTTACTTTAATGAAATTGGACAATGTCACTTTAGGGTTGGACCTCATCTGGCAGCACGGAATCGCATTTGTTCCGCCTGTGCTACCACGTGCTGCAGTGTGCTGCCGCATGCGAACGCGCGCTGTCGCATTCCGCAGACAAAAAAGGCGATCGCACGCGTCGGTGAAAGGATGCGTTAGCACGCTATCGCGCGCTTTAGCGTTCCGGAGTCTCCCTGCCGACTATTGCATTTGTCCGTGATGCCGATCGCCTCGAGGATTCCGCCGCGTGCTATCGCATTATGCTTTCTGTCTCGGTCTAGCAAATGGCAGTTCTAAGCGACAGAAAGAGAAAGGGCGACGGAAAAAGGCGATTCCGTGCTGCCAGATGAGGTCCAACCCTTAAAGAGATTTTTTTAATGATAAACACTTTAAACTTTAAAGAAATTTAACAGTGAGAAAATTAACAGAGAACTGATTCATAAACTGATGATGAATGGTGATTATAATTTTTTTTTATTAGCCTATAGTGTCCCACTGCTGGGCAAAGGCCTCCCCAGGACCTCTTCCACTGTTCTCGCTCCTGCGCCACCGCTGGCCAGCCTGGCTGGTATGCCTCCAGCGCGTCACGCCACCTTTTTCTAGGCCGGCCTCGGCGCGGGCGGCGGCGTCCATCTTCGGGTGCCCACTCTGTTGAGACCCTTGCCCAGCGGTCGGGATGCATGCGGCTAACGTGACCCGCCCACTCCCACTTCAGCTTGGCCGCCTTGACACCTACGTCCTTGATGCCCGTTTGGGAGCTGTATGGTGTTTCTTATTTTATCGAGAAGCTTTACTCCTAACATACTGCGCTCCATTGCTCTTTGGCATACCCCGAGTTGAGACCTTTGAGAATCGGTCAATGACCATGTTTGCGCATCGTAGGTTAGGACGGGCAGAATGCCCGGTGATTATAATTATTATTTTGAAATCTTAGACCAAAGTTGTAGTTGAACTAATATGAGTTATGCTTAGGTATGACGTTCACAACGCACGATATGTATTATCGTGTGCGTATAATATAGGTTAGTAGTCACTACGATTATGTAATTTTAAGATAACAACGTATTAATAATGAAAGAAGACAATAATTGTAGATTAATAATAATTATGAATGTGCCGAAGGGTGCCTACTGTCTTCACATTAAGTCTCCGGCTGTCGCGCTGCACTTTAATAGTATAGAACAGTGGTACTCAACCTTTTTTTATGCGGGTCACAAACACGTTTTGGTGTTGGTTTCGCGTGCGGCGGGCCACAACCTAAATTTTGTAGAGTAAAAAAAGCCTGTGGATTTTTTTTACGACTTTCACGACGACTTTGTACTATTTTGTCGGTGGGCGTAAAATTCAAAATAGTTTAGCTTCACGCGGGCCACTGATAATGTCCCGGCGGGCAACGCTGTCAATACTGGATATGGCATACGCCATCAAAACTGTAGCAATGTTTTTGCATGCCAAATGTGTATCGAGAAAATATTGTCGTCCTTTTTGTCTTACAGTAACAGCATATACTACTTTCTCTTTCACTCATTTTACGCTTTCAATGCATATTTTACGTAATCAATGCATTAAACACGTCCGACTGTCACCGCGTCCTATGGCACACTGCTCTCAGATGAGTGAGCTCACTCATTTCGAGGATGACACATTTTCGCGCTGACGATTGTATGGAATGCCTTTTCTAAAACGGTCCATTCACTATCCTGCATTGCAGTCCTGCTGCAGTCCGCCGTGCAGGCCTGCAACACCATTCACTATCCTGCGTGCAGTCCGCCGGCTTATGCAGGATAGTGAATGGTGTTGCAGGCCAGCACGGCGGACTGCAATGCAGGATAGTGAATGGACCGTTTAAAGGTTTTAATTCTATGCCGGCGGGCCGCAGGTTGGGTTTAGCTGGTATAGAAATTTGCACTATTGGCGACCTAATGTGAAGGCACTCTAAGCCTAGTTAGTAAGTTATTTACAATGCAAAGAAAGAAAGTGTATATAGTGCAGTTCCCAGAGCGTAAAAATCGTGCAAACCTCCGATTTTTGCAATAGTGGATGAAAATTGAAAAGAAAAAAAGGAATGTGTAGCTGATAACATAAATAATAAAGTTTACCTATTGAAAAGTTGTGCTTTTGATTTTTAAATTATTCTCTTCCACTTCAAGTAAACTCATAAACTGTAAAATTTTGAAGAAAATTTGCATATTTCTTTCTTTTAAATATATAGCAAAATAATAAAATATATTATTATTTTTTTGATTTGTATCGTTGCTTATATTCCAAAGAAAGAAAATGAGTTGAAAAAATATATAATTTAGATTTAAAATTAATATTTTTGTATGTAGATGAGCATACCTCCAAATGTGCTTGTTGTGTGCCTCGCCAGGTAAATGGCGTTCCTATTTTTCTTTGGTTTTAAATAGGAAGTTTAAAATTATTTTTTAGGCTTAACAAAGCCTTTTATTTCTTAATGTGTATAACTTTTTAGCTCTTACTTTATTAAATTTTCTGAAAATGTAGCACAAACTTTTCACGGATATTTCGAAGAAAATCTGTATTTTATTTCTTTTGGTTAGGTTTTTACAGAATAAAATTGATTTTTTTTTCATTAATTATATTTGTTAAAACATACTTAAAGGGAAAAAATACAAATTAGGTTAGGAACTGATATTTTTTGTATTCAGGTAAGCATTTTCCAAACATAGGTCGCAGCATGCGTCTTTAGTATGTACGTGAGATTTGTAGCACCCAATTTTTTTTCTGGCTTTAAGTAGGAAGTTTAAATATATTTAAAAGACTAGAAAAAGTCTTTCATTTGTCGATGCATTTAATGTTTTAGCTTTCACTCAAATAAATTTTCAATAAATACAGAAAAATATTTTCGGTCTATTTTACACATTTTTGGAGATATTTAAACGTTTTTAAGTACTTAAAAGTTATCATTTCTCTAAAAATTAAATACGCACAACAAGTAAGTTTAACACACTTTTTGTTACCACCCTTAAATCCACCCAAACCCTTTTATCTTGGTTACGACGAGGGTTAATCTCTAAAAACTTTGCAAAAACCTTATAGTTGTATTTAGCTTAGCAAAGCAAACTTTCTTTTTTAAAAATTGTGTATTTGGTTAATTTCCAACGTAAACAATCGGATAAGAGTCATTAAATAACAGGAACAAGAAAAAAAAATTTTTTCTGGTCCGGTTTTATATGGTGAAATATTAATTTTTAATTAAGTAACTAGAAAATTAAAAGCACAAAAATATTTTTGTGCTTTTAATTTTCTTTTTTGCAAGTTAAAGTGTAAAAAAGAAAATGACACCTCAAAAACAAAAATCCATTCACTATTACAATTTTCGGAGGTTAAAACCTCTGGCGACTGCACTAATAGCTATAATTCATTTTTATACACGAACATTAGAAATTAACTGCCATGATGGCGTATGCTTAACGTGATCATTTATTTTTTTTGTCAGAGCGGGAGACAAATACAGAATTCAACAACCCCCCCCCCCCCCCCCCCAACACGCGCTAACTACTGGATCGATTCGACAATTTTTTTCAGTGTTAGATAGCTCACTTATCGAGGAAGGTTTAATCCTTCGATCGCGGATTCTTGGAAATCTATTGTTATATTATGGGGCTTGAATGATTAAAATATATTTTATCACGCCAAGACTAATAGAAGCGAAGAAACGGAGGAAAATATGAAAATACGGGAAATATTATTTGAAAGGGCTTATCTCATGAACAACTCGAGCAATTTCTATGTTATTTGGCACTGATAAAAAGTAGACCATGTTATAGGTTATTTTTGTGGGCTAATTTGTCTGTGAAATTCCTAATTTACGCGGGCGAAGCCGCGCGAAACGTCTTGTTATTGATATCGAGTAAAATATTATGGCAGAATAATCTCGTTTGTTGTGTGTAATGCGTTACTTTCAGGCATTTCAAACATAAAATATGTAATTTTCAACAATAATTATTATTGTCGTTTGGTAAAGCGGGACAATTTCGGCCTCGCGGGGGACAGCGGGACAGACTGCCTGAAAGCGGGACTGTCCCGCCCAAAGCGGGACGTATGGTCACGTTACGTATGCTCCACTTGCGCTCGAAGGACCATTTCTGTTTCTCACTCTAAATGCAATCTCTTAGTTGGTGCGCTCATTAGAAACGACTCAGTAGCCTAAATTGTCATGTCAGCCTATGCAAGTGCTAGTACCAGATGCCTATATAGTGTATAATTATTATTATGTTTCCGTGGCCGCGGGGTTTTCACTTTTCAATTTTCATCAACCGTCTCCTAGGGCCTAGCGCTAAGTGTACCCTAAGGGTCTTTTAGGTTTGTGTATTACTTAAAACAAACATGTATTCTTAATGTAAAAGTTCTTATCCCTATAAGGACGTAGGTGACATACAAACATTTGCAATTATCTTTTGCATATTATATCTTTCAAGATTGCATTAGTGCATCGGCCGCTTGGGAACCACTTGGGGTTAAGAGGCGATTGGTGAAAACAGGCATTATTCTCCTACATACCCGCTGTGGGAGTCCCCAATCCCCCCCGAAATGTGGAACAGCATCTATCGCCAAAAAAATAAGAAAAATAAAAAAGTGTGTCAGCTCCGACGCACGACTGGAGTTTACTCCTTAAGTACGAGTATAGCAATATAAATACATCGACACTGATAGAAACAAACAAGCCCAATAACATATTGATAAGAAAAACGACTTCAGTAACACAGTTAATATAGTTTATTAATTATTATTATAGTTACACAGGTTGTACAAGTACATCAATAGACACAGATACCAGTTTTGTTACAAGTTCAGCTTCTTCGATAGCTTAGCAGTGGAATGAATCCCGCTAACATCGCTAGGCTTTTTATACCTAAAAGCCATTATACAATTCAACAAATATTTTCGTACAATTAATGACAAAGTATGTATTAAAAACTAGTACAATTTATAGTAGTATTTGTGATACTAATTTTGCAACAAATTTCACTAAAGGACAGAGTCTAAATCTAACAATATCGTTATAAAAAGTTATTCAGTTATTTTGAGTAGCATAATTATTATTATTTGATTTCTAGAATCTTCTACGGAAGGTTACTTCCGTAGAAGTATTTTTATTAAATACAATATTATAAATTATAAAACAGGCCTTATCATTACATAATAAATTATACAGAATTATTAACAATCTTACTTTAATCATTCAGTTTCAATAAGATTATTTACCTTTCGTTACAGTGATAATCGTAAATACAGTGTTTAAAATTCTACAACTATTTAATTCGTAACATAGGAGATTTTTACCAATTATTTTTATTCTAATATACCAATAAAATCATGGAATTGAATAAACAAATCAATATATTATTACAGATCAGTTTTGACTCCGGCCATAGACAACGCTACTCGTTAAGGGTTAGCACATTGAATTTGGTTTCTTTAGAGCGCGTATGGTCTGTTAAAGGCTCTTATACATACAACATTGCACAATATTGTTTTAACTGGCAACTTTAACGTAACAAAATTATAACATTATAGTATATAGGTATAGTCGCCTATACACCATACCATATGTACGTCCATATATATATATATATATATATATATATATATATATATATATATATATATATATATATATACAGGGTGTCAAAAGACCGCTTCCGATAACTTCGTGGGGTTATTATAGGGCATGAGATAAACCCATTGGTGCAAGTAATTTTCTTTAAATCGCCAGTTTTTAAAATAGTCAAAATTTTCAACACGCAATGTATAATGCTGATGTAAATGCGCGAAAATATCGCGCGCCAGTGGAGCCCCGCCGGCCCCGGACTGCGCCAGCCCCCCCCCCCCGCGCCGCCCGCGCCAAGTCCCGCGCGCGCGGCCCTGCGCTAGACAAAACAGCTGATCGTGGTGTGCCCTAGGCCCTAGCCCGTAGGTAGTGAATAAACCACCAATATAGTAATGATTATTAAATTACAATTGTTTTCACGATTTAATAAAATGTTAGAATTTATTAATTACCGTTTCTTAGGTTTATTACTCAAAAATACTCAGTTTTTACTTCCGGCCAAAAAGGAAAAGTAATCATAATTCACATCCGAATCAGGTTGTAAAAATACAATACACAGTTACTATGGAAAAAAATACTTGATAACATGTTCACTGACCTGTGATCAGCTGTCTGCTTTTATGAAATGCAGTTCGAGCTGTGCTCCATCTAACTCAATGTAGATTGCAGAGTTTTTCAACACGAAACAAAAGTAAACAAGAGACATTCCAATTCTTATAAAAACACTTTTTACTGCACTGTTTAAACTGCACTATCGTCTATCGACGACGATGTTCACCCTCGTTCCATAAAGGTTTACGAGTATTAAAAGTTCATTCACATTTCATCGCACATTCTTCGGACGTATCACGTGAAAAAATAGTTAAGAATGTCACAAAACAAGCAATAAGACCAGAACATCCGTAAAATTACAAAACTTAAACAAAAACTTCACAGTACACCAGCGCGGCGCGTGTTTACAGCAGACTAAATAAAATTAAAGAAAAAACTTTGTTAAATAATAGGGATGTATCCCTCTGCATATTTTGAGTTATCGATAATTTTTTATCGATAAATCGTTATTAATTGTTTTACATACGAGTAAGTATTGATTACAGTCAAACTAAAAAAAACAAATACCTACTCAATGTTAAGAATAGCGACAATAATAATTAAAAGTTATTTAAAATTAAATAGGTATTATTAAAGTATTTTCATTGCATGCGTAAACGCGTATACGCGCATACGTATAACGCATAACGCGTACCATAGTATAACAATCACTTTATCACGGTAATGTAGGTATCGAAATTATCGAATGCAACTTGACTATGTCTCCCGATAAAATTTTCTGAATTTATAACCTCTTAATAGAGTTCATTTTAAAAATGAGATTACATCTACTAAATAATAGTTATAATTTTTATTATTTAATGGTAATTTAAATATCGACTGAAATAAATAGTTTTGAATTTTAAATAGGGTACAACACTTAGATTGTCCTTGAAATGGATTAGCGACACGTGCGTTGTGCTAGGCAGAGCGGCGGCGCTTTGTCGGGTCCGCATACCGAAAGTCGATACATGTTTTTAAAGACGATTTTCGCATAATTAGACTTTAGTTCCAATTTGCATCTTGAGGTTGCAGGTTGTCCGTTGAGTTATGTTTAATTAATAAGCGTATTACGATCTTTTTAAAACGTATTATTGTGATAACTAAATGTGTAAAATGTAAATTAATTAACTATTATTTCTTATTTGTTTGCGTTAAAAAAATAAGACGTGTCGTGTAAGATATCGTGTAAAAAGAGATGTGTTGTTATTGGTGGTGTTATTGATTGGTGATATGGACTATTTTCAAAATGCATAGAGAGCACATTCAAAAATCAGAATTCAACATTTTTCACGTAAGTAATTAATTGCTAGTTTTTTCATACTGTATCGTCTGTAGTAGATAAAAAGCGATAATTGCAGATGCTACTGTCCATCCACAATCATCGTTCTGCATAACACGGAAAATGTGTTATTATTTTTTTGTTTAAACTTTGTGTTGTGTTAGATTTCGTGTAAGAAACGTGTTGTTGTTGGTGGTATTATTGCTTAGTGCTAAAGAATACTTACAAAATGCATAGAGTCTAGAGAAATAAGAACACTTTAAGAACTTAACATTTTACACGTAAGTTTATTACCATAGTTTTACGTACGGAAGTTTTCATGCATCGTCTGTAATTTCGATAGAAAGCCTGACTCCTGAGATCCGCATTCGCATATCACACAAAATCGGTTTTGTTCCTTACGAATAAATTTTTAACTAATCGATAAATAAGTTGTTACTCATGCTCAGAAAGTTACTTACAGTTTTGTACATGAGTTAGAATTAAAGTTTTAACCCATTAAGGCCCATACAAGTACCGGTGATCGAGACAACTCTAGAATACAATAGCATTTCCAAGAATCCGCGATCGAAGGATTAAATTAGCCTAGGTAAGAGATCATAGGTCAAAGTTCTGAGTTACTTGAGAGAGTTGAATGTCATGGTTCTTGATAGGTTGGAAAGAGCATAAGGTTAAAAACTGCCGCGACCGTACAGTATGGTCGTTTACGACCTTATGTTATTAAGCGCGCTACGTTTGATATCAATGACTCGCGTCTTTTAGATTACGTATCGGGATAAAAAAAATAAAAGTAAAAAAAATATTTTAAATATTTTTTGTAAATGGTTTATGGTTTTGTCTGAAGGTTATTTATTATAAAAAATATATTAAAAAAAAAAATTTTTAGAAAAAAAAAAAAAATTAAAAAAAAATACATTTTTGTAATCAGAAAATGTAGTATAATAACTACTTCCGATAACTTTGGGGTATGATTATACTACATTTTTTTTTTATTTTATTTTTTTATTTTTTTTTAATTTTAATTTTTTTTTATAATTAATACCTTTTAAACATGATAATAAACCACATATAAAAATAATTTAAAATATTTTTTTAAATTTTATTATTTTTACTCCATTATGCAATAGGCAGCGCGCGGTCAACGTTCTCGTGTGTACGAAGTACCTACGAACTCGAGAACGTTGACCGCGCAATCAGCTGTTAGCACTTAGCTCCGGGCTCCGGCCTACGCCCGCGTCGAAAGGTCGTATGCGACGAATGAAGATACACTACGACAGAACACACAGAAACCCTAATGTATGTGGTGTCTTTTCAATTTTAAACCCATGAAGGTCGCCATGACGTGGAACTTAAAACTCTCACCTCTGACCTCTTATCTAAGTTACTTGCAGTGTTAAAAGTTTAATGGTAACTCGTAGAAAACTGTAAGCAACTGTCTGTGCACAACTTGCTACAGTATGGCAAACTTAGAAGTTTGCCATACTGTTGTACTTAAGACTAGTCTAAGATTATTAGACTACATAGTTACAAAAATTTAATCGTAACTAAATAACGAAACCAATGCGGATGAACTGTCTATCCGCAATCGTCACTGATCAATCGAAATTACAGATGATACACGAAAAAACCTCATACATAAAACTGGCAATTAACTTACGTGAAAAATGTTGAGTGTGTTCTTACTTCTTTATGCATTTTGAAAATAGTCCTTAATACCAAGCAATAAGACCAGTGACCACCAACAACGTCAAAAACACTTCTCGTTTTAAACGAAATCTATCACACGGCACACCACAAAGTATTTTAACACAACTGAAATAATAATCAATTAACACTTAACACAATAACTACTACCACGTTTTGATACTTGAAGTAATTGTTAAATAATCAAACTTATCTCTAACAACAACCTATTACCTCAATGCTCTAATGGCTACTAAATTAGAAAAATCTATTTTAATTTTTAAAATAATGTTTATCGGCTTTCGGTGAAGACGTCAAAGGACACCGACACCTGCCGACACGGGCGGCGGCTTGCTTTGTCCTTTGATGCGGACCCGACAAAACGCCGCCGCTCTGCCTAGCACAACGCACGTGTCGCTAATCCATTTCAAGGACAATCTAAGTGTTGTACCCTATTTAAAATTCAAAATTATTTATTTCAGTCGATATTTAAATTACCATTAAATAATAAAAATTATAACTATTATTTAGTAGATGTAATCTCATTTTTAAAATGAACTCTATTAAGAGGTTATAAACTCAGAAAATTTTATCGGGATACATAGTCAAGTTGCATTCGATAATTTCGATACCTACATTACCGTGATAAAGTGATTGTTATACTATGGTACGCGTTATGCGTTATACGTATGCGCGTATACGCGTTTACGCATGCAATGAAAATACTTTAATAATACCTATTTAATTTTAAATAACTTTTAATTATTATTGTCGCTATTCTTAACATTGAGTAGGTATTTGTTTTTTTTAGTTTGACTGTAATCAATACTTACTCGTATGTAAAACAATTAATAACGATTTATCGATAAAAAATTATCGATAACTCAAAATATGCAGAGGGATACATCCCTATTATTTAACAAAGTTTTTTCTTTAATTTTATTTAGTCTGCTGTAAACACGCGCCGCGCTGGTGTACTGTGAAGTTTTTGTTTAAGTTTTGTAATTTTACGGATGTTCTGGTCTTATTGCTTGTTTTGTGACATTCTTAACTATTTTTTCACGTGATACGTCCGAAGAATGTGCGATGAAATGTGAATGAACTTTTAATACTCGTAAACCTTTATGGAACGAGGGTGAACATCGTCGTCGATAGATGATAGTGCGGTTTAAACAGTGCAGTAAAAAGTGTTTATATAAGAATTGGAATGTCTCTTGTTTACTTTTGTTTCGTGTTGAAAAACTCTGCAATCTACATTGAGTTAGATGGAGCACAGCTCGAACTGCATTTCATAAAAGCAGACAGCTGATCACAGGTCAGTGAACATGTTATCAAGTATTTTTTTCCATAGTAACTGTGTATTGTATTTTTACAACCTGATTCGGATGTGAATTATGATTACTTTTCCTTTTTGGCCGGAAGTAAAAACTGAGTATTTTTGAGTAATAAACCTAAGAAACGGTAATTAATAAATTCTAACATTTTATTAAATCGTGAAAACAATTGTAATTTAATAATCATTACTATATTGGTGGTTTATTCACTACCTACGGGCTAGGGCCTAGGGCACACCACGATCAGCTGTTTTGTCTAGCGCAGGCCCGCGCGCGCGGGACTTGGCGCGGGCGGCGCGGGGGGGGGGGCTGGCGCAGTCCGGGGCCGGCGGGGCTCCACTGGCGCGCGATATTTTCGCGCATTTACATCAGCATTATACATTGCGTGTTGAAAATTTTGACTATTTTAAAAACTGGCGATTTAAAGAAAATTACTTGCACCAATGGATATATCTCATGCCCTATAATAACCCCACGAAGTTATCGGAAGCGGTCTTATATATATATATATATATATATATATATATATATATATATATATATATATATATATATATATATATATATATATATATATATATATATATATATATATATATATATATATATATATATATATATATATATATATATATATATATATATATATATATATAAATCGCGATAGACTTCTTGCATCTTTACAAACTCCCACCCGTCGGCGTCCACTGGATGTTATATATATTATATATGATTAAGTTTTCAATGCATATGTATGATGTTTTTATTGATATGATATCCGGAGTCGACGTGAAATTTCATTTAAACGTTATATGTTGATATTCGATTTAGATATTTCCAGCTAACTTGATGCGTCCGTTCACTCTCAAACCTTTCTAGCACACTGTATATCTGAGTATACTTTCTAAACACTGCATGCATATTCCCGCCTCCGTTCAAATGTGCGTTTAAATCAGTTCCGTATAATGCTCTGAATATATCATAATGATTATAATGACTAAATTACTTCCATCTATTATTGAATTCAGATTGGTTCCGAATACTGGTTTGTATTATTGTATTCAGCTTATCAACCAAGCGGCTTCCACCTATATAAGAGATTAAACTGACTCTAGTTCTACAGAAACAATTATTATTACTTATTAGCTATGTTTTGCAGACATATGTATTGTTCATAAATTATATTCATAATTATAAATTAATAAAATCTGGTACTTTTCCAACTCAGTGGAAAAGAGCTCGTATAGTACCTGTGTTTAAAAAAGGTGATAACAGTAATGTGAAGAACTATCGTCCTATATCTATCCTTTCCACCTTTGCAAAGATATTTGAGTTTATTGTATGTCCAATTTTAGTTGAACATACTAAAACACTCATTTGTAGTCTACAACATGGTTTTCAAAGCAAAAAATCAGTAATTACAAACCTACTTAAATTCTTAACTCCTGCATTCGAAGATGTAGATGATGGCAAGCAGGTGGACGCGGTCTACACTGACTTCGCAAGTGCATTTGACCTTGTCTACCACAATATTTTGATTAATAAATTAAGAGACCAATATGGTATTGATGGAAGCATGCTCATGTGGTTCAAATCGTACCTAAACCATAGAGAACAATGTGTAGTGGTCAGTGGGCATGAATCAGTCAAATATTTGGCGACGTCAGGTGTACCGCAGGGTTCTCACTTGGGTCCAATTTTGTTTCTGCTGTTCATAAATGACATTGTACATAGTATCCATCATTGCCATAGCTCGTTGTTTGCTGACGATATGAAAATATCTTTACAGATAAATAGTGCTTCCGATTCTCGATTATTGCAGTCCGATCAAGATGCCGCAATAATCGAATGAAATTGAATGCCTCTAAATGTCAGTACATCGTGTTCAGTAAAAAAAGAAAGGTTTTTCCTACACGCTACAACATAAATGGGATTGATATCGCTTTTTCTCCAACTGTAAGGGACTTGGGCATAATACTTGACACCAAACTGAGTTTTATTCCTCATTTTGACTACATTATTAACAAAGCTGTTAAAACTTTTGGATTTGTTAAGCGCAGTTCAAAAGAATTTAAAAGCTCTCAGACTAAAATTGTGTTATTTAAGAATTTTGTTCGTAGTATCCTTGAATTCGGAAGCATAATATGGAACCCCTTGTACAATGTTCATTCGCAACGCATTGAGTCTCTACAACGCTCGTTCACCAGACACCTGGCATATGTGACTCCGAACATTAACAAAAGATGCTCATATGATGACAGGCTGACTGCATTCAATATGACTCTCGCACAACGGCGACGTATGATGGATTTAGTTTTTCTTCAAGAAGTAATTAAAGGCCAAACGCCATGCCAAGAATTTCTCGAAAGAATAACTTTCACAGTCCCCAAACTATCATCCCGTCGTATTCCTACTGGTGCGTTCCATATACCGAGATATAAAACTAACCTGGGCAAAAACAGCCCATTAGTAAGACTGCCTCAAACTTACAATGATTGGCATAAGCCTTAGATATTTTTTTATGACCAACGCAAGTCGTTTAAGAAAAAACTATTGACGAGAAATGTAAACAATGATAATGAACTTTAATCAATGTACCTAATTCGTTTTATGATAACTTTGACACTTATTTCAATTTATTTTACAATAATTTTAATCAATATTTTGGCTATTATTTTATTTTTGGAATGATTTTTATTTTATTAATATTATTGATAACTTATTCAATATTTTACATCAATTTTACTTTTTTACAATTATATTTTATTGAAATTTTTAATTATTTTTACATTTTCCTAATGAAATTATAATAATTAGATTACTTTTAAAATAATTGCATGTCCTTTTTAATTTTTAATTTTATGTACTAAATTATTGTTATTAACTTAATTTTGATTGTTTAATTGAATTTATCTAAAATGTTGTGCATATCTATAAGTGAAGTAAACACTAGCTCTTATTTATTTAATGTTGGTTAAAATGTATGTGTTTATATTGTTGATGTGCCTAAATAAATAAATAAATAAATAATTTTTAATGAGTACATATATGTAAATTAGTAATAAAATAATATCATGGGCGAGGGCGCTCGCCTCTGCAATACAGTATCCACTAGTGCAGGGGTCAGAGGCTTCTTTATGTACTTACAACAGCTTTGATCTAAATAAAGATATTAATATTATTAAGAGTTTGTATAAATAGGTAAGCTCAGATGAACAGGCTGGTGTGAACAGGTAAGTTCATTAGTTCAAACAAGTAAGCACAGGGATGGATTGGGATTGGGTTCAAACAGGTACGCTCACGTGATACAGGCTTGTGTGAACATGTAATTTCAAAGACAGGTAGGTAAGTAGGTCTAAATAGGTAGGTGCAGGGCATCGGAGTCAGACAGCAGAAGGAAATAAACTCAAAGTCACAGATGATGTGAACAGGTAAGTTCAACAACTCAAGCAGATGGTAAAAATAGGCAGTTTAAACGACACGGATTGTAGGAATGTTAGTGTAAACATTAAATTAAAGTTCGGCCGTTCAGAGAATGCGTTCCTGACATCTATCAGTTAGTCACGACTAGTGTCACAAAATTATAACATTCATTGATTATTGATATAATAATGTTGTTTTAATGCTCATCAATTGTTAAAACGGTAAACAACCAGCAAAAATATTTTTATCGTATCTGTAACGCCATTACAAAGTTACGTCGTCAGTTTAATCGCGACGTGTCAGGAACGCATTCTCTGAACGGCCGAACTTTAGTATGGGTAATTCCGTTAGTTTATCTAAAAAAGGAAATGAAGTTTTATGATACGATTAATCTAATGATAGTCATTACTTACTGATGTAGGTATTACTTCATAAACATACGGAATAAAAGGCATATCGTAATATAAAACATTTAAAGATTTATTATCTTTTTATAAAAAAAATACAAAATCTTTCATAAACATAAAAAAACTTACTTCAATCAACAAAATATCAATCACATTTTAAAAACAGGTGAACAGCTGTAACAGGTAGCAGGTAACAAACAATTTTATCAAAGTTGCTAATATCAGCAATGTTGTTTATTTATAAAAAGTGACATTTGTGGCTTATGTCACTTTTTATAAAAAAAAAAACAATAAAATGTTACTTCTGTGTGAAATAAAGTATTTTAAATATATTTCGCGGGAATGGTATTGCAAAATAAATAGATGTGCATATAAATTTATGTAGTAATAGTATGAAATTAGCTAATTAATGTCGATTGTTTTTTTGTATGGGGAACGAACCTCTTTAAATTATTTAAGTAGACTTCGTTTCAATCTTTTAATCAGAAATTTTTTTAGGAATACTTTTGTGGAGAAATAACAATGAAAATTTTAAAAATTTAAACAACATTAACAATTGAATAAGTGTACTAATCGCCAAATATCGACAGTATAATAAGGACATGCATGTATTAACTGAAATTTTAGTTGTATTGTATAATAAACATAAATGGGCTATGGCTCCTCTGCCCATAATAATAAAATAATTTTAATTATAGGTCTACCAGAATCTGATGGCAAACAGTGAGAAATTAAATTTACTCTAGCTATACCGGGGTAATTGGAATATTATAACATTTTGATCTTTTTTTTTCTGAATAGGGGCTGATTCTGTGTGTTAAACATGCAAATATAAAAATAAATCCAATGATCAAGGATATTTTTTAAAAATCTGCTGTCAAAAATTGCCATCAGATTCTAGTAGACCTATAAGAACATCAATCAGTCTTCAATTTAATACCACAATGGAATAAGTATTTTTATATTATAATATAAAATAAATCAGTATGGCACTTTTAAATCTAATACCGCCTATCTAGTTTTAGATAACTCCTGAAAAAGTACATTATTTAAAAAAATATATGATATATCTAACACTTCTTGTGCTATGTTACCTATACTCCATCTGCAACTATATTGCACATGTAGTATTCCAATAACATTGAGAAACTCTTTTTCGGTGATTAAATTAAACCTAGAATGTCGCTGGTGGCTAGAATTAAGAGCCTTAATCATCAATAAAACAAACTGAATTATTAGCATAACACAATATTATAGGTATCTTAATCATTGGTGTGTATTGAGAAAGTTAAAATAGGCACGCGAGCGCGGTGCACGCCTCCCCCTGCACCCCGCCGCGCCGCGCCTCTTCCTAAGTATCCCAAACGGGCCCATTAGGCACCGCATCACTTGCTCGTTTTAAGGATAATTAGGGGACGCAAGATTATTGTCACGAAAAAATGAAAAAACTTTACAAATTACTATATTCAATGGGACGCAATAAGATCGGTGAATTAAAATCGATCGGTGGTTCGAACTTCGAAATATACGTTGCAAATTATACGCTGCACATCCGCGCCCTCCCATGCATACTAGCTCGCGTCTCAACCGGCGTCCGGCACAAACGTCTGTTTACAAACATATTAATTATTATGTGACGTTATTAGTAGGGTTGCCACCCGTACTTTACAATAAAGTATTGTACGTTATTCAAGGTAATTGTACTCTGTACTTTATACTAGTAATAAAGTACGCGAAAATACTTTAGATTTCTGTTGAAGTTGTAAGTAGTTTTCGTTAAACGAAATTTATCGATGAATGTTGAATCGATGTCACCATATATTATCTTTAAATATACTTAATACTAAAGAAAAATAAATTGTACTTTATTTTTATACTGTGTACTTTATTTTTCTTATTTAGAGTAACCAATGTACTTTAAATGCAAAAATAAAAGGTGGCAACCCTAGTTATCAGCGTGAAGGGACCTTATTGTCGGTATTGAGTTATTACTTATTAGTATCCCATAATCTACATATTTTAATAGGCTATCGAACCATGTAAATAACATGCGTGAAGGTCTGGAAAATATATATTTTTTTTTTAATTTTTAAACTCGAAAGCCGTAAAAGTTGATATTGAGATAATCGCATTCAAACGTCGACACCCAAAAAAACTTCTCTCTGAGTTTATGGGAAGTACTAGTTCTATTTTGATGATATTGAGTAAGTGAGTGAGTGAGTGTCATAAATGAGAAACTTTGCTTTAGCTTAATTTCGGAACTTAATGACCTCTAGAGGTTCTCAAATAGGGGTTCCCTGTACGATGCAAGCATCGCACATTCCTAGGTCAGCAATAATTAATATATCAGTTTAGTAAATATCTCAATATTTAACGATTTCGTAATGTTTAAATTTTTGCTATACTCATCATTATCTTTGTGTATATAAAATGTGTCTGCTATAATACGCTATCATTATCTTATATCATTACTATATCATTTATTATATAACTGTACCTTTGTAATGTGTATCAATAAACAGTTATAATTTTAAAGCTGTTTCCATCATCAATCATCATTATCAGCGTGTAAGGTGTACAGACCCGTACAGGCCTAAAATGCGACGAAATGGTTCCTGTAAATAATGGTACGGCAGTGTTTGCTTCGCGCTCTAGTTGGCGGGAGCACTGCCGTGCCCCCAGATATTCTAATCAATATTACCGATTTTCAGCTTGGTGCAAATTACTAGTAGTATAATAGTAGATACCGTGCCGACAGAAAGCCGCAATCGACTCTCGACTGCAGCACCGACAGTAAGGTCTCTTTTTTACTAAACTTTAAGATTATATTAACCTATAAAAAATCGTTTTTAAAACCTGTGTCTTTGTCATATCAAACTTTAGAGTCTGTTCATTAATATGGAGCAAAAAAAGAAAAAATGATTTTTTCGACACTTTACTTTAAACGCGATTATCTTGGAAACTAGAACCGACAACAAGGTCCCTTTTCCCAGATAACGTCACATATGGCACGCGAGCGCGCTGCAAATACTACAAAAGAGACGGTTGCGGCGCGTTTGGCATAACAGTGGCCATCCAGCAGACAAAAAACCTATAACAAAGCCACAAAAGAACTAGGAGGTGAAATAGACAAATATATTCACGACTCCACAGAATCATACTTAGAATCGTTAACACCAACCAAATCGACCAGTTATTCCCTTTGAAAGGCGTGCAAATCTCTGAAAGGACCAACACTACCCAAACCTCCAATCAGGACTGACAACAATCAGTGGGCAAGAACAACCAAGGAAAAAGTAGAATTATTCGCCAACCACCTATCGACAATATTCACCCCTAATGACGCCGAACAACAAACTGATGACAGTGAAATAAGAGATGTTCTCCAATAAGACCTCCAATTAGATCTACCAATCAAACCTACATCTCCTAATACATAAAAAATGTCGAAAACAACAAATCTCCGGGTTTCGACCTAATCGACAAAAAAGTGCTTAGTGAGCTCCCACTGAAAGCCATAGTGTATATAACTATGTTCTTTAACGGTGTCCTGAGAACCAATTATTTCCCTACCATATGGAAAGTATCACAGATTCTAATGATACCAAAACCTGGCAAACCACCGAACTAACGGACCTCTTATAGACCAATTAGTATTTTGCCTATAATGACAAAAATATTTGAAAAGATCCTACTTGCAAGACTTATGAATAATGAATGAGACCTCTGTCATACCTGACCACCAATTTGGATTCAGATGGGAACATGCTACTATAGAGCAAATCCATAGAGTATGCAAAGTTATCAGAACATCCTTGGAGAGAAAGGAATATTGCTCAATAGCCTTCCTAGACATACAGTAGGCCTTTGATAAAGTGTGGCACGAGGGGCTACTGTATTAAATAAAGACCAAACTACCACATAGATACTACCTGTTACTTAAGTCTTACCTGACCGCACGGCTCTTCCAAATTAGGGATGGAGACTGCACGTCATCTATCCATGAGATTAATGCAGGCGTCCCTCAAGGATCAGTCCTCGGGCCATATCTGTACTTGATAAACACCTTTAACTTACCTCAGATTCCCGATGTCACCGTGGCAACGTTTGCCGACGATACAGCCATGCTAGCTACAAATAAAGAGACGAAGCATCTAAATTCTAATACATTACAAAAATGTCTCATCAAGGTAGAAAATTGGTTAAATAAATGGAGAATTAAAGCAAGTACTCAAAAATCAGTGCACATCACATTTACTCTTAGAAGAGATAATTTTCCACCAGTCACGTTATGTGACCAACAACTACCACATAGCGATACCGTCAAGTATCTCGGTATGCACATTGACCGTTGATTGACCTGGAGAAACCACATACAAGCCAAAAGAATCGAATTAAATACAAGATTCCGAGATCTTCATTGGATGCTTGGGAGAAATAGCAAGTTATCACTTGATAACAAAATTATTGTCTACAAAGCCATCTTAAAACCTATATAGATGTACGGAGTCTAATTCTGGGGATCAGCCTGTGAGTTATGACTGAAATATAAAAATCATACAAAGAGCTGAAGACTCAATGCTTAAACAAATAACAAATGCACCCTGGTTCACTAAAAATGAAGAGGTTCATAACTACCTAAACCTTAAAACAGTAAAGGAAAATTGAATCCGTTGTCAATAACTACAAAAACCGACTCCTAAAACATCCAAACCAACTGGCTGTTCAGCTAACTGTCCCAGAGTCATTTAGACGCCTAAAACGACGTCAAATACTAGAACTGGAGCTGCCATAGGCGACCAGATTCCTTAAGAGTAGTCTCCACTGGGAAACTTACTCTCCATGCCATAAGCCACACAACACATCTGCTCATAGTTCGAGGACTGATTGCAAGATCAAGCAATTAACAAAAAAAAAGTTCAAACAGGTAAGCTCACGTGATACAGACTTGTGTGAACATGTAGTTTCAAAGCCAGGTAGGTATTAGTAGGTCTAAATAGGTAGGTGCAGGGCATCAGACAGAAAAAGGAAATAAGCTCAAAGTCACAGATGATGTGAACAGGTAAGTTCAACAACTCAAGCAGGTGGTAAAAATAGGCAGTTTAAACGACGCGACTTGTAGTAATTAGTGTAAACATTAAAGTAGTGAGGGTAATTCCGTTAGTTTGTCTAAGAAAACCGGCCAAGTGCGTGTCGCGCAATATAGGGTTGCGTAGTACCGCTAGTTTTTGATAATTTTTGTATGGTCACAAAATGTACATTTATAACATGTTTTATACTACTAACAACATCATCTCACTTACGTTCAAAAGAATTTGAACGAAAAGTTCCTTTATACTTCGCCGAATACATTTTTTTTAGTTGACCGGCTATAAAACTTATGAATTCTTCTTAGCCGTGATAGTTTTCCTTTTAAATTCAGCATATTTCCTACTCCCGTGCATTTTTTCACATTTCCAGAACACAGGACTCTAAGGATTTTTTCCACTTTAAAACTTAATATTTCACAAACGGATCCCTAAATCGAAAAATGATCTATGAATACTCAGAATATTTTTAAAAAACCTATCCAACGACATCCCACACGATGGGGTGTACGCGAAAAAAAAATTCA
Source organism: Polyommatus iphigenia (assembly GCA_963422495.1). Lineage (NCBI taxonomy): Eukaryota > Metazoa > Arthropoda > Insecta > Lepidoptera > Lycaenidae > Polyommatus > Polyommatus iphigenia. The sequence continues at coordinate 9,187,001 of OY730184.1, forward strand.
TCCCCGCTTGATGTGTAGGGAAGGTACCATAAAAAAAAAGTTTTCATATACAATTTTGGCGGCATCATTAATATGTGCATTCATGCCAAATTACAGCTTTGTAGGTCCTACAGTCTCCGAGCAAAACCGCGGACAGACAGACGGACGGACAGACGGACAGACAGTCGGACGGACAGACCGAAACTATAAGGGTTCCTTGTTGACTACGGAACCCTAAAAAGGAAATGAATTTTTATGATACGATTAATCTAATGGTAATCATATTTATGCAGGTGTGTACATACGGAACAAAAGGCGTATCGTAATATAAAACATTTAAAGGTTTATAATCTTTTTTTTAATACAAAATCTTTCATAAACATAAAAAACTTAATTCAATCAACAAACCAATCACATTTTAAAAAAAGGTGAACAGTAACAGGTAGCAGGTACTGAACAATTTTCTTTGATATACATATTTTCTTAGATACATGATATAAGTAGGTAATCACTTCACTACCAGCTCGCGTCTCAACCGGCGTCCAGCACAAACGTCTGTTTACAAACATAACATGGCACGCGAGCGCGGTGCACGCCTCCCCCTGCACCCCGCCGCGCCGCGCCTCTTTCCAAGTAACCCAAACGGGCCCCTCAAGCACCGCGTCACTTGCCCGTTTTAAGGATAATTAGGGGATGCAAGATTATTGTCACGAAAAATTGATAAAAACTTTACAAATTCCTATATTCAATGGGACGCAATAAGATCGGTGAATTAAACGCGCAATATACGTTGCAAAATATACGCTGTACATCCACGCCCTCCAAAATTAACACGGACGATGGCGGAACTACGAAATACGCTAAAAAGCACTGTAGTGATAAAATTGCGTCCATGCCAATTTTTTGCCCATGCATTCTACTGATAAAAATACACCCTTGGGCCAAAAATCAGAGCTGGTTTATCTTGCGTCCGTATACCGGACGCAATAAGTCGGTCGGACGCAGCATCATTGGCAAATAGCGCCATGTATGACGCAGCATGACCAGCAATATATATATATATATATATATATATATACAGGGTGACCGGTAATAGGTCTGTTTCCTTTTAACATGTAAAAATACATCACTTTTGCAGCCTAAAAAGCTATATCATACCCTGTCCAAAAGCTAACGGTTACCGAGATATTCAAGATTTTGTATTTTTTTCAAAAACACCCGATTTCAAAGGAAAACTTTAAATAAAAAAAAATCTACCTATTAATTTCTTAATCTTTAACATAATTTTAGTTCTTAGGTAGATAAACTACAAATACAAAAGTTATTTATCCATCTAAACAGGAAACAAAAATTAGCAGAGTGTTTCAAAAGTCTTAACAAAAAAAAATGAAAATGATTTTCCCTCATTTCACCCCTTATTGTTTAAAAAATCAATAAGACATTAGTCGTACAAATTACTTAATTAAATTCCTTATTTATTAAGCTATCCAAAAAGGTATAATTTGTAATGCAAAAATCTAAATAACATCTTACTTAGGGAATATTAAGGACCCTACGCCGATTTGTCCAAATGAAGAACCTGCTAACTACCTGAACTAGCAGGTAGTAAAATTCTAATTAGCAAATTGGAAAAGTCTAAATAAACATTTGCTACGTCAGGTTAAGTTAAATAAAAGTCTTTGAATAAAAATTAATATTTTATTTACATAATAAGTTGATAATTATTACGGTAAATCCTGTTCGAATTGTCGTCCTCGATTTCTGATGCACTTGCGTAATCTTAAGCGAAAATTAGATCGCGTTACTCTACTTGTTAAAGTTTCTCGGATTTCGTTTGCTGCATAAATTATTCTTCTCCTCAGTTCATGTACATCGCTAATAGGTGTTGCGTATACTAAAGACTTCATGTGGCCCCATAAATAATAATCGCAAGGAGTCAAATCTGGAGACCTTGCGGGCCAAGGTATTGGACCGCCGCGGCCAATCCAACGCTGCGGGAAATTTTGATCCAGCCATTGCCTAACTGTCACTCTGTAGTGTGCCGGGCATCCATCATGTTGGTATATCATACCTCTTCGGGTTTCAACTGGTATATCTTGCATGAGCTCGTGAAGATTATTTCTCAGGAAATTTTCATACGACTCCCCGTTTAAATTGTCCGGTAGAAAAAACGGCCCAATGCAATGATTATGCAAAATTCCCATCCAAACATTCAGGGAAAACCTCCTTTGATGAGCACCTTCTTTTGCCAAGTGGGGGTTTCCACCCTGGGGAGCCCAAAAGTGCATGTTGTGGTAGTTTGTTATGCCGTCACGCTCAAACTTCGACTCGTCGGTCCATAAAATCTTTCTTAAGAAGTTATAATCGTTTTCATCGGAGTGCAGCATAAAGCGGCAGAAATCGAGCCTCCTTGCAGGGTCTCCTTCTTCTAATGCTTGTACTGGTGTGTAGTGAAAAGGGTATAACCGAGCGCTATGTACGGTGAACCACACTTTCCACTGCGTTAAACCCAGTTGCTTCGCTGCAATTCTTGTAGAGGTGGTCGGATTTCTTGCAAAACGTTCCAATATTCTCTCTTCGTCTTCTGCAACATAACGAGGAGGTCTTCCTGCATCACGTCGCCTTTGATGAACAGAGCCACTTTCCCGCACGCGTTGGTACGCCGCGGAAAAAACTCCAGCACTTGGTACATTAATTCGACGGGGAAAACGACGCCGGTACTCTTCCCGTGCAGCGGCTGCGTTGCCATCACAAAAACCGTAGCAGTACAGTATGTCAGCGTACTCTTCATTGCTAAAAGATGCCATTTTTGATAAATAAACTTGATCAAAAGGAATCGCAAATAAAACGTCAGCGCGCTCAGGACGAGAAGCGTTAACTAAACAAAAACTCTACATATTGCTCTTTAGACAGACCCGAACTGTTACGAACCGACGCGAACAGTTACGAAGAAACCGGATTTTTTTAAACCGACCAATAATAGATCGCTTCTTCCTCCGATAACAAAAGAATTTGACTACCTGGCAACCTAACCCTGAACAAATTGTAAGCCAAAAAAATTGTGCTGAGAGTTATTATCTTACCTTACCAGATGTTTGTGAATTTTTTGCACACAAATTATACCTTTTTGGATAGCTTAATAAATAAGGAATTTAATTAAGTAATTTGTACGACTAATGTCTTATTGATTTTTTAAACAATAAGGGGTGAAATGAGGGAAAATCATTTTCATTTTTTTTTGTTAAGACTTTTGAAACACTCTGCTAATTTTTGTTTCCTGTTTAGATGGATAAATAACTTTTGTATTTGTAGTTTATCTACCTAAGAACTAAAATTATGTAAAAGATTAAGAAATTAATAGGTAGATTTTTTTTTATTTAAAGTTTTCCTTTGAAATCGGGTGTTTTTGAAAAAAATACAAAATCTTGAATATCTCGGTAACCGTTAGCTTTTGGACAGGGTATGATATAGCTTTTTAGGCTGCAAAAGTGATGTATTTTTACATGTTAAAAGGAAACAGACCTATTACCGGTCACCCTGTATATATATATATATATATATATATATATATATATATATATATATATATATATATATAATATTCCGATAGGTCTTAATACACTCACAGCCAAATTAGAAAGTTGCGCACTGCAGGTGCGCACCAAAAAACGTGACACGATTTTCCGTTACTTGTTAGTAGGTTTTTTCTCATACCGGGCGCCTTATATATGAAAATCGATTCTTAAGGAGTAAAGTCCAAAAAATATATAATTATAATTATATAATAATATAATAATATATTCCGATAGGTATATTACCTTTATGGTCTTAATACACTCACAGTCAAATTAGAAAGTTGCGCACTAAAGGTGCGCACCAAAAACGTGACACGATTTTTCGTTAGTTGTTAGTAGGTTTTACCCCTCGGATTTTTCTCATACCGGGCGCCTTATATATGAAAATCGATTCTTAAGGAGTAAACTCCAATTATATAATTATATAATAATATAATATAATGTTCCGATAGGTATATTACCTTTATGGTCTTAATACACTCACAGCCAAATTAGAAAGTTGCGCACTAAAGGTGCGCACCAAAAACGTGACACAATTTTTCGTTACTTGTTAGTAGGTTTTACCCCTCGGATTTTTCTCATACCGGGCGCCTTATATATGAAAATCGATTCTTAAGGAGTAAACTCCAAAAAAACGCTCCAAGAATGAATGAATCCCAACAAAAACGAATGATGATAATGGAAAAATAGGCAGCGTCCCGAGATCGATATTTAGTGGTCGGCGAAAATATGTAAACAGGTTGATCCATTAGTCATGACCTTTTACAATTTACATTCGCGCGATTGTTACGAGTACGTAACAATGCGATACTGCGAGTTTTTTACATTTTTATAGACACAGCTCCAATATTTGATACTAGAAATCAGAAACTAACCAGGACATATTATTACCTTCTTAACATTTTAATTAAAAGATTTTTAATTTTAGTAATGCAGGCCGACTCTTCTAGTTAGTACCTTAGATGCTTTTCTTTTCATTTCATTGCAGTTTTTGAGCATCTGAAAATTATTTTCAGTACAGCCTTGGGCACTTTGGTACATTTCCAAAAACTATTCGTGACACGCCGTGCATTTAATTACATTAATAGTTACATCAAATACAATATTATGCTTCCGGATTTTAGACAATGTATTTTACGTTTATCGACATTTAACTCAGACATTTCAACGGTGAACGCACAAGCACAGAAACCTTCTTAGCTACGAATTATAACAAAACTTTGTAAAAATAATTCTGTAAATTTTTGTTCCTCAACAGTGTGGCGGTACCCACAATTCGCCTAACATTCCTGCATCGCGCTATCGAAGTTTTCTGAGCGCGTCGGTATATATACGACAGATGAAATGTATCACGTGGGCTTCGGCCTGACCGGGTAAACCACCTCGCCCGGTCGGAAGATCTCCCTTTGTGGCGGCCACGCATATTCCCACAACAGTAATTCCTGATTTCCGACTTTCGAGATATAGAGGTTTTTCAGTACATTTTTTAGGGTTTGTCGCGGACGCGATTTACCCATGAAAAGATAAAACCTCAGAAACTCGGCAGTCCGTTATAAAACAGTCCGCTATCAATTTCTACTTATAAATGAACCGCGGGCCACTAGCGGCGATAATGATTAATGATGTCGATAAGAATATTGGTTATGCAAGGCTGGCGTATTACTGGCCACGTGCGTTGTCAAGTTCGGCCGACGACTTCGGCGTGGGTGACTCACGCGCACATGATGGATCGTGTATGATCCAGACATACATTTTATTCAACGTAACAAAACATGTAGATGGGTAAGTGCACATCACGACCTATCGCGCACTTTGTTATAAATGACGTATTTGGACTCCGCTAGGAGTATTAGTGTTCTGTGTATTTGGATATGCGGCCCGACCCGCTGCTCTTCGTGCCTATTTGCCTCACCGAAACTTTGCAAGTAGTTTCGGTTTGCTTTTAATATACACTGTGTTTTTTAAGACGCTTATCTCGCATTTTCCGCAACATAAAACCCTCACAAAGTATCCGCATCGCATTAATTCATTCATCCCAAGTTCATCCGTCTAAACGTGAAGAGGAAACGTATCTAGGCAAACAGACATACTTTCGCATTTATAATATTATAGCATTTTCGGCATCTGGAACTGCCCCGGGGTAGGGCAGGCAGGGCAGGTCGAATGGATACGATTTCCGTAGCCGAACAAAACCGATGATCCACGAAGCACGTGGATTTAGTGCTGGTGCAATACGTAGTTTATGTTCTTAAATTAAACTTCAGCTATTTCCGTATCCTGTCGACTCACCCTGCCCCGGGGTAGTTCAGATGCCGAAAACACGTATAGTATCTATTCTTTTCCCTTTTCAGGTAGCAAGTGAGAATGTCTCGAGATCGCAGCTCTCGGCGGTTCTACCGGGCGGAGTCGACCCACGACCTGCTCTCCTACATGGACAAGGGCCAGACCGCGCTAGAGGAGAACCGGTGGACCTTCGAGACCGCCTGGGAGGTCGCCAATAAAGGTAAAACGTTGACTTTAATGTCTATTATATAGGAGTCACTCACATAAACTCCCAAATCGGGAGTTTATATGAGTGACCAGGCCTGTTACGCAGGAGTAATTTTATAGTGCCCAAGTGTGTGCGCAGTACACAAGAGCACTATCTATTCCTTTTCTCTCATTACCCAGTGGGGCGGAATACCGACACGACTGGCGAGAGATCAGGCGCAGGACCGACTTTTTACTTGTCAGACAATCAGGACTCAGGTGATCAGCCTGCATTGTCCTAACCAAACTTGGATATAACATGTTTCCAACGCGGGAATCGAACCCACGACCTCCGAGTCAAGAGCCACGCTCTAAGCCACTGAAGTCACTCATATAGAAACTCCGAGGAAATTCTCTCTCTCTTTACTCTTGATTCTGGTGCCAATTAAGTAGTGCCAATCAACTAAAGAAATAAAGATGATTTGATTGCAAAATCTCAACCACCTGAACATACAACCGTCAACCTGTACCCTTGACCCTTGTCATAGTGGATTCGTTCCCATTATCTCTAAAATTAAATTCTGATAACTTTAGTTCATTTACTCAAAGCACCTTCATTATTCCGACACTTATAAGTTAAAATACAATTCTTTTGTAACTTTTAAAATTGTTTCGCAGTGGGTGGTATCTACACAGTCATCAGATCGAAGGCGTACGTGACTACGGAGGAAATCGGCGACAACTACTGTTTATTGGGTGGGTATTGGTATTGGCTAAAGGCCGGCAACGCACCTACAGCTCATCTGATGTTGCGAGTGTCCATGGGCGACGGTAGTTGCTTTCCATCAGGTGACCCGTTTGCTCGTTTGCCCCCTTATATTATTAAAAAAAATAATTTCATACTCTGATTAACAAAGTTAACCTTCTACCTTGTGCAAAAAGGTAGAAGCTGTCAACTTTGTTGACACCTCAATGCATAAAATAATATTGTAAGCAATAAAGAAGTGAATTGTAACTGATAAGTGATAAGTGATAACACAATAATAATTGCACATTGCCAGGGCCATATAAGGAGCATTGCGCGCGGCAGGAGGTGGAGGAGGCGGACTTCCCGCCCGACTCGCCGCTCACCACCGCCGTCAACGCCATGAGGAGTCAGGGTTATAAGGTATGTTGAAGAAGTTTTCTGTCTTCTGTCCATTGATGTTTGTAGCCTGAAGATCAGTAAATATGAAAGAGAATATTATGATGTATGCCTAATGCCAACATCTATTCCTAAGACATCAACATCTATTGCCGTCTAAATGGAATAAAAAAAGTAAAAAACTTGCAAAAGTGATGAAAATGTTGAATAGATGTCAACTACTTAGGTAGTAGGTACTAACGTACCTACTAATCCCTTTGGTAAAATCCTCCGTGGTCTAGTGGTATAGAGCGGCTCTTGACTCGGAGGTCGTGGGTTCGATTCCCGCGTTGGAAACATGTTATTTCCAAGTTTGGTTAAATCTTAGGACAATGCAGGCTGAACACCTGATTGTCTGACAAGTAAGATGATCCATGCGTCGGATGGGCATGTAAAAAGTCGGTCCTACGCCTGATCTCGCCAGTCGTGTCGGTCGTCCGTCCCACTGGGTTATGAGAGTAAAGGAATAGAGAGTGCTCTTGTGTACTGCGCACACACTTGGGCACTATAAAATTACTCCTGGGTAGCTGGCCTGGTTTCAATGAAACCGGCTACCGTCACCGAAACCGGTGTGGGAGCTATTATTATTATAAACCCCTTGCTAAAGTTGTAAAGTTTATTTGTTGTGTTACTTTTATTATTAGTATGGAGGTAGATGTTAATCCATACTAATATTATAAATGTGAAAGTGTCTGTCTGTCTGTCTGTCTGTTACCTCTTCACGCTCAAACCGCTGAACCGATTTTGCTGAAATTTGGCATGAAGATACTTTGAGTCCCGGGAAAGGACATAGGATACTTTTTGTCCCGGAAAAATGTATGGTTCCCGCGCGATAAACGAATTTTGACGCAACGGAGTTGCGGGCGTCATCTAGTAATTACTAATTTATGCGTCGTTCTTTGTAGACTTAAGCGGGTTTGTATTTATGTGCCTCTTAACTCCAGGTGCACACGGGCACGTGGCTGGTGGACGGCAACCCGCAGGTGGTGCTGTTCGACATCGGCAGCGCGGCGTGGCAGATGGACGCCTACAAGCAGGAGCTGTGGGACACCAGCGCCATCGGCATCCCGCACCTCGACGTCGAGGCCAACGACGCCGTCATACTCGGCTTCATGGTCGCGCTCTTCATCACCGAGGTACGTGTGTGCTGCAAGGATCTTTTTGGCTAAGAGCCTGTCCACACGGCGCGTTGCGACAGCGTTGCGTCGACGCAGCGCTGCCGTTTGACGCATATAGCCACCCACACGAGCGCTGCGTCATCGCAGCGTTATATTACGAAGTAGTCTTGACGTAAACACCCCCTCCCGCTTCGTCTCGGGGGTTACTGTCCGTCATGTGTGCGTTGCGCGCTGCTGTCACGACGCAGCGCGCCGTGTGAACGCCTTGGTTATTTGTATGTAAAACAACTCAACGGCAGCGCTGCGTCAAAATATGCTTGTAGCGCTGCGGCTTGGGCTGTGTCGTCCAAAACCCAACGGAGGATGGTGATGATAAACTTACTGTTACGTTAATATAACGCTGAGATTATGCATAATTCTTATCTATTAATAGGCCTTTACGGTCGCCCGCAGATTTATTGATTATTCAACTTTAACGCTTTCGTTCCCAAGCGGTCGCATGCGACCGCGAGAATAAAATATTTCCAAGAATTCGCGATCGAGGTGCTAAATCGAAATTTTGACTATAAACATAATTATTAAATGTATATCTGTGTCCGTCAAAATCTATTTTAACTCAAAAACTTATATAGTAATGTATGCGGTCCTGTTGCAGTTCAGGAAAGCGGTGGAGGGGTATAGCGACACGCCGCCGCGCGTCGTCGCCCACTTTCACGAGTGGCAGGCTGGCATCGGACTTATCATTTTGAGGTAAATAACATAAATTTCCTACTCCGTATGATAATAATTACGCATTTATTCAACAATGAAATTCCCACTACACTAAAATAAAACAAATCACACTAAAATACAACACACAAACCAATGAAATAATAAAGGAAACAAACTGAAAAAACGGTTGTCTGTAAAGTCGGTTTACTGACGATAGTTGAACGTGATAACGTGCCTCTTTGTCGCTCGTTCCGCGCTCTCGCTTGCACTTCAAGCCTTAAATGGAACGCCTCAGAGCGAGATAACGCCGCATGAGTCATGTTTTTTCGTGCGTGCAGCCGGCTCCATCGAATTATAAGACGTTGTCACGTCAAAACTCATTTCCCCGACTGTACATTTCTGCTGAGCACAATTTTCCCCGACTGTACATTTCTGCTAAACAACTCATTTCCCCGACTGTACATTTCTGCTAAACAACTCATTTCCCCGACTGTACATTTCTGCTTAGCACAATTTTCCCCGACTGTACATTTCTGCTAAACAACTAATTTCCCCGACTGTACATTTCTGCTAAACAACTCATTTCCCCGACTGTACATTTCTGCTTAGCACAATTTTCCCCGATTGTACATTTCTGCTAAACAACTCATTTCCCCGACTGTACATTTCTGCTTAGCACAATTTTCCCCGACTGTACATTTCTGCTAAACAGCTCATTTCCCCGACTGTACATTTCTGCTAAACAACTCATTTCCCCGACTGTACATTTCTGCTTAGCACAATTTTCCCCGAATGTACATTTCTGCTAAACAACTCATTTCCCCGACTGTACATTTCTGCTTAGCACAATTTTCCCCGACTGTACATTTCTGCTAAACAACTCATTTCCCCGACTGTACATTTCTGTTTAGCACAATTTTCCCCGACTGTACATTTCTGCTAAACAACTCATTTCCCCGACTGTAAATTTCTGCTTAGCACAATTTTCCCCGACTGTACATTTCTGCTGAACAACTCATTTCCCCGACTGTACATTTCTGCTAAACAACTCATTTCCCCGACTGTACATTTCTGCCTAGCACAATTTTCCCCGACTGTACATTTCTGCTAAACAACTCATTTTCCCGACTGTACATTTCTGCTTAGCACAATTTTCCCCGACTGTACATTTCTGCTAAACAACTCATTTCCCCGACTGTACATTTCTGCTTAGCACAATTTTCCCCGACTGTACATTTCTGCTAAACAACTCAAATGGAACGCCTCAGACCGAGGTAACGCCGCATATTGCGTCATGTTTTTTCGTGCGCGCAGCCCATACCGAATTATAAGACGTTGTCACGTCAAAAAAGGGTTTTTTGGCGTGCGGTAACTTTTAAAACTTATGCCGCCGCTGTGTAAAATGTTACTTTAAAAACAACTAGTATTCAAAGTTGAGATCTCCGCCCCTATGACAATATCATACGAGATGCGAGCGTTCTCACGCCAAGAAGCATTCAAGTATTACTTACGTAAAGCTTTTAAAGACTTAAGTCCTCCGTCTTTCTACTTTTGTTATACACAGCGTCGCGTTATACGCAGGGCGAAATCCTGTAACAAAATTATACAAAACTAGATGACGCCCGCAACTCCGTTGCGCCAAAACTCGTTTATCGCGTACATTTTTCCGGGATAAAAAGTATCCTATGTTATTACTCGGGACTCAAAGTGTCTCCATGCCAAATTTCAGCAAAATTGGTTAAGCGGTTTGGGCGTGAAGAGGTAATGCGAATGTGTGTCTGACTTTCGCATTTATAATATTAGTATGTGTCTAAACACACTAGGCTGAATTACGCCGGCGTAATTTCCGCCGCAAATGTCAAACGCATACAAAACGCGACGTAATAGTGTGTCACCCCTCGTATTCGGCCCGTATTTTGTATGCGATTTAAACGCGGCGTAAACGCGGCGGAATTTACGCCGGCGTAATTCAGCCTAATGTGTTTAGACCCTATGTATGAGTGTGTAATAATTTGAATCGATATGGTAGGGTGCGTCACGTGGACGTGGCTACGGTGTTCACTACGCACGCGACACTGCTCGGCCGCTACCTGTGCGCCGGCAACACGGACTTCTACAACAACCTCGATAAGGTATACTGATTGTAACCCTTTTCATCTTTCCCTCATAAACATCTTCATACGGTCTTTATTTTTTGGAGGAATAAAATATTTATTATATATATAGTATTATCCTTTTCAAACTGTAGGTCCGCCGAGTTATTACAGTATCCCACAAAAATTGTGCAGGGTAATTTGGGACAAAAATTGGCCTGTATGATAACGATGAGCCACAGTATTACAACATTCTCTACTTGAGTAACTTTTTTCTTGCGTAAATAAGTTACAATATTATAGTAATAAAATATTTTTTTTTGTCTTTAAAATATTACTGCGACTGCGACTGTGGATGGATGTTTGTCAATGTTTTTCGCGAAAACTACCAAACAAACTGTGGAAAAAAATACTATAGTATTAGACTTTGGATAACGTATGTGCTACTTATTCTGAGAAACACTGTTCGTTTCTCAGCCAGGGCCGCGGGTAAGCCGGCCCCTAGACGAGCAATTTTCTAGGGTTGGTATTAAAAATCGCGCGCCCTCAATCGAATTGTCAAATAAACTGTTCAATAAAATTAAAGCGTGATATTGCACAATACAATTGATCGTCTACGGGCCGGCTAAGAGTCACATATATCCGTCTCTTTCCAGTTTGCGGTAGACGAGGAAGCGGGAAAGAGACAGATATACCACCGGTACTGCATGGAGCGGGCGGCGGCGCACATGGCGCACGTGTTCACGACGGTGTCGGACATCACGGGCTTCGAGGCCGAGCACCTGCTGAAGCGGAAGCCGGACTTCATCACGCCCAACGGCCTCAACGTCAAGAAGTTCTCCGCGCTCCACGAGTTCCAGAACCTCCATGCGCTGGCCAAGAACAAGATCAATGAGTTCGCCAGGGGACACTTCTACGGGTATGTATGATGTTGCTGTTCGATACGATGGAAGTTCCTTACCAGTTGATTCGTGCCTGTAAATACATATTTCGAGTACGTTTGTAGTTGTTGCGGTAAATAATTTGTTTTAAAATATTTTGTTATGTTCTATAGCAGAGTTTTGGAATTCGTATATTATTCGTCTATTAAATAAAGGCTTATAATTAACTGATCACCAGAAATAGTAACATTTCACAGACAAAAATAGTAAACGATCACCAAAATACAGACCACCATTTTAATGTAAAATGATAACCAAAGATTTAACATCTTAAAACCAAAAATAGTAAATGATCACCAAAATAAATAAATGATCACCAAAATTAGTAAATGATCATCAACATTATACTATCATTTTAATATAAAATGATCACCAAAATTTGTAAATGATCACCAACATTATACTAGCATTTTAATGTAAAATGATCACCAAAGATTTATTATCTCGCTATCCTATTTATGCAAAATGACTCCAAATAAATCATTGTTAAACCAAAAGTAGTAAACGATCACCGAAATTAGTAAATGATCTCCAACATTATACGTTAGCATTTTAATGTAAAATTATAACCAAATATATTTTTATTTCGCAATAGCAAGTCTTAGTAAAAGAGTCCCGTTTGTACCCTTTGGGTACGGAACCCTAAAAACGGGACTCTATTACTGAGATTTCGATGTCTGTCCGTCTATCCGTCCGTCTGTCTTTCTCTAGGCTGTATATCAAGAACCGCTCCAGCTAGACTTCTGAAAATTTAACAGATTGTGAATATCTGTTGCTGCTATAACAACAAGTACTAAAAACAAAATAAAATTATTATTTAAGAGAGGCTCCCATACAACAAACGTGATTTTTTTGGCCTTTTTTGCTCGATATCAATAATGGCAACCAGTAGGCACTATGATATTTTCGCAAAGGCCTTGATTATAATATGTTTACTTCAATAATTAATAATAATATAAAAAAAATTAAAGGGGGCTCCCAAGTCCCAAGCCATACAAAAACACAATTTTAGGTCTAATGGTACGGAACCCTCCATACGACTCACACTTGGCCGATTATTTTGTTAATAATACGCTTACATTTTTTGTCAATCGTAGTGATTTTATTTGATTTGAAAGGATTTGGCGATAATTTACTATATTTGGTGATCATTTACTACGAGTATATTTGACGGTCATTTACTATATTTGGTGATCATTTACTTTATTTGGTGATCATTTACTATATTTGGTGGTCATTTACTATTTTTGGTGTTCGATTACAATTTGAAGTGTTGTCATGACTAAAATAGCTGGTAGTATTGCAATTTTAGACTTTACTTTTTTGGTGTTCAATATGTTTTTTTGGTAAACAAGTTTAGGGTATCAGTGCATTTTTTGGTGGTCATTATATTTGTTCCCTTAAATAAATAAATAAAATAAACATTATCGACATTGTACTATACATATTATTTGAGCTATTTTATACCTACGACCTACCCTACGACGGAGTTCTCTCTCTTTCTATCTCTCTCTTATCTTATGTTAGGTACGTCCGTGTAAGAAGATATACAGCATACTAACTTCAAGTCTGTTTAGTGACAGTTTTGAGCTAACTACATCTTAATTTTTGGTGCCTCTAGAATATTATGATAATCATAATCATAATCATTTATTTGCCTTGATAGTAGAAAAATATTTAGAAGTATCGTTTCTCTTTAGCCATTTCAACTTCGACCTGGACAAGACGCTGTACTTCTTCATCGCGGGCCGCTACGAGTTCGGCAACAAGGGCGCAGACATCTTCATCGAGGCGCTGGCCCGACTCAATCACTACTTGAAAGTAAGTGTTCCCAGACTCAATCACTACTTGAAAGTAATTGTTCCCAGACTCAATCACTACTTGAAAGTAAGTGTTCCCAGACTCAATCACTACTTAAAAGTAAGTGTTCCCAGACTCAATCACTACTTGAAAGAAAGTGTTCCCAGACTCAATCACTACTTGAAAGTAAGTGTAAATACCTTCAAGAATGATTATTGAATGTAGTTTTGTTTATGAAAAAACTAAGCTAGTTATAGCGACACGCCCTGGATACGCACGGGTGCAATGCTGATAATCTACCTCTGAAAATAATGTTTTTACTTTTTAGTGTCTCTAACAACCTACTTACATAATAATTATAAACCTTTCTCTTGAATCACAGTATCTATTAAAAAATCGAAATAAAATCCGTTGCCGATGTTTTAAAAATCTAAGCTTACTGATAAGAAAATCTGGAAGTGGCTTTGATTTATACTATGTATGTACGTCTAGGCGGGCCTACTTTTTCCATATAGGTACTTTCATGACCAACTAATAAAATATGGAAAACCTTAGCTAAAGTGCGACAAGGCTTTAAATGAATGGGCGGGGGCGCTGCTGGTAAAGGAGAATTGTCAAAAATGGCGTTTTTGATTAATGGCAGCGTTAGTTCCTTTTTTCGCCACGTTCATTTAGAGCCTTGAAGAGCTCTACCCGTCATAATAAGGACGTACTTAAAGCTATTTTGACCCAGGCGGCGGGCTCCGACATGACGGTGGTGGCGTACCTGATCTTCCCGGCGAAGACGAACAACTTCAACGTGGAGAGCCTGCGCGGCCACGCCGTCACCAAGGCGCTGAGAGACACCATCAACGACATACAGGCGCAGATCGGACAGCGCATGTACGACGTGTGCCTCAGGTGGGACTTGATCAATCATTATAGAGTCAAGATTATGTCCAAAACTATGAAACAGAATAGAAAATATAGAGTCAGGTTTATGTTAAAAATCTCTCGTCCTTGTTTCTCGTGCATAACGAGAAACAAGGACGAGAGACGTAGCTCAAAATTGCGTCAATATTAAGTCTTTTTGGCTAACTTTCTCCTTAAAAAAATCCTTATTTAACCTGGCGTAGCCTACCACCAATTGCACATTGGTGGTAGGCACCAGTAGTAACGACGTTCTGATAACTTTGATTCAAATGTATTCAGAAATAAAACAATTGGAACGAAGTTCCTTATCGCGCGTTGCGAAAGGGGGCTAGACGAAAAGTTGTAACGACACAGAAGTGTCGTGTGTCGCGTCACACACGAAATCGTAACGCGCGACGTGTTTCTCCCTCTCTCTCTCTTTCTCTCGCGTTGAAGAGTGTGGTGTAGCCACGATTTTTTTGAGTGTATACAGGTTTTTTGTATCCTGTGTCCGTCCGTATTGTGTATTCCATCCGGGTGTCCCTTGACACCTCTCAAGTTTATTTATTGTACAGAGGCCACCTGCCGGAGCCAAAAGAGCTGATGCACAAGGACGACACGGTGCGGCTCAAGCGCTGCATGTACGCGCTACAGCGCGACGGCCTGCCGCCGGTCACCACGCACAACGTGGTCAGTATCACAGTACAGGGGCGTGGCCGAGTGGAGCACTGGGCGTGGCTAAGACGATAAGGGGCGTGGCTAGAGGACACGGCATACACTTATAATATATACTGTCGTTTAGACCACCTGACAACCCGAAAAGTCGTGACGATTTTTGATCTGTCAATGTGTGCGTGTGCTAGTGATGTATCTTTTACTATCGATAGTATAATAGTCCGTTCGAGTTATTTTACCTGCGTTTCTATGAGAAATAAATTATATGCAACTTTGACAGTTTTTGTAATTCTAATTAGGTATCATATATTTTATTTGGCAGAAAAAAGGTGACGATTGAAAAGTAGATACACATTTTCGTTTGGGGTGATTTTTCATCGTCGGATATGTTATGACATGAGGTTCTTATAAGGGTAAACATTATAAAGTTACTTACTTATTACTCAGGTAAAAGCTAACTGACAAATCAGCCCTTACATTAAAAGAAATGCAAATATAAAGTTGAAAGTAAACGACACACATAGTATATTATTTATTCTTAAATTAAATACATATCATAATACCCTTACACCCCCATTGCATTTTTAGATTAGTTTTATGATAATGTTAAATACCGATAAGCATATCGATAAATTTTATTCAAGCCCTAGCGTGTATGTAAACAATTTTGATGAAAAATTTTTCTTCAAAAATTGTGTAATTTAAGAACAATAGTACCTTTAATTACGCAAAATATGAAAGTAAAAGGGAGGATTGACAATATTTTATTTGAAATAGAGAACTAAAGACAGAATATAGCGAAAATGAACACATCGTAGCAATTAGGACATGAAGATTAATTATTACCCGTGAAATGTATATTTTTCAGGATTATTCCTATGATTTACACTGCAATCACTTACAGAACAAGTTACCATTGTTATATGTAATAGTATTTGTTGAAAATAATAAAGGATTTAAACAATAAATTGCAAATACCGAAAGGGCATTAAAACGAGTGACGACTTGGTGACGACCTGTCAAATAAAGGTGGTTACAATTTACATTAGACTGCCTCTCTCTTTTCATCTTGTTATAATTCCATAAAGGATTTTCTTCTCTCTCGCACTCTTTGTTGGTCTTTAGCATTATAAGTTTATGGGACACGGTGTGTCTAGGCCTCTAGGGCAGGGATAGCGAACCAAAAAAATATTGAATGGCACGTTTATCCATACTTCCATACTATAATATTATAAATGCGAAAGTGTGTGTGTCTGTCTGTCCGTTGAACCGATTTTGCTGAAATTTGGCATGGAGATACTTTGAGTCCCGGGAAAGGACATAAGATACTTTTTGTCCCGGTTCCCGCGCGATAAACGAGTTTTGGCGCAACGGAGTTGCGTGCGTCATGTAGTACTTTTAATATATATTTAATATTTAAAAGGCACATTATTACGAAAATGTTCGCCATCCCTGGTCTAGAGAGAGTTTAATGGGCGTGGCTTAGAGGTAGCCCAGAGGGCGAATACACAAGATAACTTTGTGTATAAAAAGAAATATAAATACTGTTTTATTTTTAGGAACTTTGAGCAATGTGTCGTATGTAATGTTGTCATTACTGTTTAATTTAATTCAACTTTGTATGTCAGGTGGACGACTGGAACGACCCGGTGCTGAACTCGATTCGCCGTTGTCAGCTCTTCAACACCGTCCACGACAAAGTTAAGGTAAGGCAAGATTATTCTATGATCTCTTATCGAAGCATTAGAACCTAGATCATGTGCCCTAAAGAATTCATTACAGCTTTTCAGATTATCAAGATAAATATCACTGTACGTTATTGTTTGTACTCTTACCTGAAATAAGATCGCAGCGGACGCAAAAAATCGTAAATTACCTACCGCTATTTTCTTTTAATAAAAGTTAAGTTAGCAAGAAGGCGTACAAAACAAATAACGCTTACAATGTGAAAACGTAAGAAATATATTTGAGTAAAGAAACAAAGCTCAACAAGGTAGGCTCAATTTATACCGCCGTGGAATAGAACGGAAGCGACTTTTTGCGACGAAACTGCACATTGAACTTTAAATCAACAGCATAAGACATAAATTAAATATGAGCGAAAAAATTGGACGCTCGTCTTCCGCGGAATTCTTGAGAATTCTCCGGTGCCAATTTCCTCGCATGAGGCGAAATTGACGCTCCATTCCGTTCCATTCCACGTCGGTATAAATAATTGAGGCTTAACGCGTCGCCAAGTGCCATGACACTTAGCGATGCGGTTAAATACCATATACATTTTTGACATCTAACTTCGCTATCGAAACTATAGAATGCTATATGACTAAGGGTATGTTCTGTCCAGGTGATCTTCCACCCGGAGTTCCTGACGTCCACGAACCCGCTGTTCGGTCTGGAGTACGAGGAGTTCGTGCGCGGCTGCCACCTGGGCGTGTTCCCCAGCTACTACGAGCCCTGGGGCTACACCCCCGCCGAGTGCACCGTCATGGGCATACCCAGCATCACTACCAACCTCTCCGGTATGTTGGGGGAGAAAAGGGTTTTTTTTAAACAAACTATTGCGTAGTCATTATGCAAAGTTTCGACTTAATGAGACTAAAGGACAGGTAAAACTAGTGCCCAAAGATTCCGTTACATACATACATGATACATACGTGATAGACAAAGACGGCGGATCTTGAATACATTCACAATACACAGCGTTAACATTTTTTATCAGTAGGTATATCTGGGGGCACGGTAGTGCCTCCGCCAGGACGAGCCAAGCGAAGCGCAAGGGCACTACCTACCTTTTCTCGAAGTGTCGTTTTTGAACTCTCATAGAGTTGGTTTATGTTATTTTCCCGCAGGTTTCGGCTGTTTCATGCAGGAGCACGTGGCGGACCCGATGTCGTACGGTATCTACGTGGTGGACCGCCGGCACATCTCGGTAGAGGGCAGCGTGCAGCAGCTGGCCAAGTACATGTACGAGTTCACCAAGCTCACGCGCCGGCAGCGCATCATACAGCGGAACCGCACAGAGCGACTGTCCGATCTGCTGGACTGGAGGAACCTGGGCATTGTGAGTCAATAGCAGTACTAGATATTAAGCGTCGCAAACTGTGAGCATTGAGGGCAGCGTGCAGCAGCTGGCCAAGTACATGTACGAGTTCACCAAGCTCACGCGCCGGCAGCGCATCATACAGCGGAACCGCACAGAGCGACTGTCCGATCTGCTGGACTGGAGGAACCTGGGCATTGTGAGTCAATAGCAGTACTAGATATTAAGCGTCGCAAACTGTGAGCATTGAGGGCAGCGTGCAGCAGCTGGCCAAGTACATGTACGAGTTCACCAAGCTCATCATACAGCAGCGCATCATACAGCGGAACCGCACAGAGCGACTGTCCGATCTGCTGGACTGGAGGAACCTGGGCATTGTGAGTCAATAGCAGTACTAGATATTAAGCGTCGCAAACTGTGAGCATTGAGGGCAGCGTGCAGCAGCTGGCCAAGTACATGTACGAGTTCACCAAGCTCATCATACAGCAGCGCATCATACAGCGGAACCGCACAGAGCGACTGTCCGATCTGCTGGACTGGAGGAACCTGGGCATTGTGAGTCAATAGCAGTACTAGATATTAAGCGTCGCAAACTGTGAGCATTGAGGGCAGCGTGCAGCAGCTGGCCAAGTACATGTACGAGTTCACCAAGCTCATCATACAGCAGCGCATCATACAGCGGAACCGCACAGAGCGACTGTCCGATCTGCTGGACTGGAGGAACCTGGGCATTGTGAGTCAATAGCAGTACTAGATATTAAGCGTCGCAAACTGTGAGCATTGAGGGCAGCGTGCAGCAGCTGGCCAAGTACATGTACGAGTTCACCAAGCTCATCATACAGCAGCGCATCATACAGCGGAACCGCACAGAGCGACTGTCCGATCTGCTGGACTGGAGGAACCTGGGCATTGTGAGTCAATAGCAGTACTAGATATTAAGCGTCGCAAACTGTGAGCATTGAGGGCAGCGTGCAGCAGCTGGCCAAGTACATGTACGAGTTCACCAAGCTCATCATACAGCAGCGCATCATACAGCGGAACCGCACAGAGCGGCTGTCCGATCTGCTGGACTGGAGGAACCTGGGCATTGTGAGTCAATAGCAGTACTAGATATTAAGCGTCGCAAACTGTGAGCATTGAGGGCAGCGTGCAGCAGCTGGCCAAGTACATGTACGAGTTCACCAAGCTCATCATACAGCAGCGCATCATACAGCGGAACCGCACAGAGCGACTGTCCGATCTGCTGGACTGGAGGAACCTGGGCATTGTGAGTCAATAGCAGTACTAGATATTAAGCGTCGCAAACTGTGAGCATTGAGGGCAGCGTGCAGCAGCTGGCCAAGTACATGTACGAGTTCACCAAGCTCATCATACAGCAGCGCATCATACAGCGGAACCGCACAGAGCGACTGTCCGATCTGCTGGACTGGAGGAACCTGGGCATTGTGAGTCAATAGCAGTACTAGATATTAAGCGTCGCAAACTGTGAGCATTGAGGGCAGCGTGCAGCAGCTGGCCAAGTACATGTACGAGTTCACCAAGCTCATCATACAGCAGCGCATCATACAGCGGAACCGCACAGAGCGACTGTCCGATCTGCTGGACTGGAGGAACCTGGGCATTGTGAGTCAATAGCAGTACTAGATATTAAGCGTCGCAAACTGTGAGCATTGAGGGCAGCGTGCAGCAGCTGGCCAAGTACATGTACGAGTTCACCAAGCTCATCATACAGCAGCGCATCATACAGCGGAACCGCACAGAGCGACTGTCCGATCTGCTGGACTGGAGGAACCTGGGCATTGTGAGTCAATAGCAGTACTAGATATTAAGCGTCGCAAACTGTGAGCATTGAGGGCAGCGTGCAGCAGCTGGCCAAGTACATGTACGAGTTCACCAAGCTCATCATACAGCAGCGCATCATACAGCGGAACCGCACAGAGCGGCTGTCCGATCTGCTGGACTGGAGGAACCTGGGCATTGTGAGTCAATAGCAGTACTAGATATTAAGCGTCGCAAACTGTGAGCATTGAGGGCAGCGTGCAGCAGCTGGCCAAGTACATGTACGAGTTCACCAAGCTCATCATACAGCA
Source organism: Polyommatus iphigenia (assembly GCA_963422495.1). Taxonomy (NCBI): domain Eukaryota; kingdom Metazoa; phylum Arthropoda; class Insecta; order Lepidoptera; family Lycaenidae; genus Polyommatus; species Polyommatus iphigenia. Next base: position 9,207,566 of record OY730184.1, read on the forward strand.
GCGCATCATACAGCGGAACCGCACAGAGCGACTGTCCGATCTGCTGGACTGGAGGAACCTGGGCATTGTGAGTCAATAGCAGTACTAGATATTAAGCGTCGCAAACTGTGAGCATTGAGGGCAGCGTGCAGCAGCTGGCCAAGTACATGTACGAGTTCACCAAGCTCATCATACAGCAGCGCATCATACAGCGGAACCGCACAGAGCGACTGTCCGATCTGCTGGACTGGAGGAACCTGGGCATTGTGAGTCAATAGCAGTACTAGATATTAAGCGTCGCAAACTGTGAGCATTGAGGGCAGCGTGCAGCAGCTGGCCAAGTACATGTACGAGTTCACCAAGCTCATCATACAGCAGCGCATCATACAGCGGAACCGCACAGAGCGACTGTCCGATCTGCTGGACTGGAGGAACCTGGGCATTGTGAGTCAATAGCAGTACTAGATATTAAGCGTCGCAAACTGTGAGCATTGAGGGCAGCGTGCAGCAGCTGGCCAAGTACATGTACGAGTTCACCAAGCTCATCATACAGCAGCGCATCATACAGCGGAACCGCACAGAGCGACTGTCCGATCTGCTGGACTGGAGGAACCTGGGCATTGTGAGTCAATAGCAGTACTAGATATTAAGCGTCGCAAACTGTGAGCATTGAGGGCAGCGTGCAGCAGCTGGCCAAGTACATGTACGAGTTCACCAAGCTCATCATACAGCAGCGCATCATACAGCGGAACCGCACAGAGCGACTGTCCGATCTGCTGGACTGGAGGAACCTGGGCATTGTGAGTCAATAGCAGTACTAGATATTAAGCGTCGCAAACTGTGAGCATTGAGGGCAGCGTGCAGCAGCTGGCCAAGTACATGTACGAGTTCACCAAGCTCATCATACAGCAGCGCATCATACAGCGGAACCGCACAGAGCGGCTGTCCGATCTGCTGGACTGGAGGAACCTGGGCATTGTGAGTCAATAGCAGTACTAGATATTAAGCGTCGCAAACTGTGAGCATTGAGGGCAGCGTGCAGCAGCTGGCCAAGTACATGTACGAGTTCACCAAGCTCATCATACAGCAGCGCATCATACAGCGGAACCGCACAGAGCGACTGTCCGATCTGCTGGACTGGAGGAACCTGGGCATTGTGAGTCAATAGCAGTACTAGATATTAAGCGTCGCAAACTGTGAGCATTGAGGGCAGCGTGCAGCAGCTGGCCAAGTACATGTACGAGTTCACCAAGCTCATCATACAGCAGCGCATCATACAGCGGAACCGCACAGAGCGACTGTCCGATCTGCTGGACTGGAGGAACCTGGGCATTGTGAGTCAATAGCAGTACTAGATATTAAGCGTCGCAAACTGTGAGCATTGAGGGCAGCGTGCAGCAGCTGGCCAAGTACATGTACGAGTTCACCAAGCTCATCATACAGCAGCGCATCATACAGCGGAACCGCACAGAGCGACTGTCCGATCTGCTGGACTGGAGGAACCTGGGCATTGTGAGTCAATAGCAGTACTAGATATTAAGCGTCGCAAACTGTGAGCATTGAGGGCAGCGTGCAGCAGCTGGCCAAGTACATGTACGAGTTCACCAAGCTCATCATACAGCAGCGCATCATACAGCGGAACCGCACAGAGCGACTGTCCGATCTGCTGGACTGGAGGAACCTGGGCATTGTGAGTCAATAGCAGTACTAGATATTAAGCGTCGCAAACTGTGAGCATTGAGGGCAGCGTGCAGCAGCTGGCCAAGTACATGTACGAGTTCACCAAGCTCATCATACAGCAGCGCATCATACAGCGGAACCGCACAGAGCGACTGTCCGATCTGCTGGACTGGAGGAACCTGGGCATTGTGAGTCAATAGCAGTACTAGATATTAAGCGTCGCAAACTGTGAGCATTGAGGGCAGCGTGCAGCAGCTGGCCAAGTACATGTACGAGTTCACCAAGCTCATCATACAGCAGCGCATCATACAGCGGAACCGCACAGAGCGGCTGTCCGATCTGCTGGACTGGAGGAACCTGGGCATTGTGAGTAGTTTGCTGAGCCGATATTTTCGTCTAGGCTTCAGTTTATGTAAAATAAGTATATCTTATACACTTGCTCTATCTCGTTCTTTGTGTTTATGATAAACACATAAAGTTTCGACAGCAGATATTGTATGCGCCCATTGCAAGAATCTACATGACTTGAGTGAGTGGGAGCCAATTAAATTTTAGTAATCGCTTTGATCAGCGTTCAATGAGCATCGCGCATAATATGCAGAATCGGTCTAATGTTTATTTATCAGTAATCACGTATACATACATTAAACAATCAATATATTCAACAGATACTTTGTGATAAGCGCCTATATCTACATTCTACGGCATATTTGGGTAATGCGACTCGGCAATATGTTAGGAAAACGAAGTCTTTTTTTTAGTAAATAGGCCTGGACGAGACATGTAGAGAACGATAAGGGAGATCGCAGACGGCACACTTTTTGTGTGATCGAGTCTGCGGCGTACATACATTCTGCAGGGCCTAAGGCAAAAAAACCTATCGTTCGCAGCATTATTACAATTATTATTATTATCAAGAGAAAAGTTGTTCCTTGGATCACATCTTGCCTCGCCGTCCTATATCTATTTTGATTTTTGACCTTACATTTTATACGACTAAGACCAGGCCGTGTATACGCCCAAGATGATTCCAACGTGAGTGCTCCAATGGCAACTCGCAACCTAGCATGTAAGAACGAATTGCAAGAATTTAAAGTCTGTATCTAATATTTAAAATCCTTGTGTCAGTGTTTGTGCGCGAACTCCTCTAAAACGGCTCAACCGATTTTAATGTAAATTTTGTATGTACTATCAGATAAGTTGATTCTTAGGCAGATGGCGGACCTAAGTAATATGGTCGCGTTGCGTCAAACCCATCCGACCGATCACTCATTGAATTGACAAAAGCCGACCAAATGACGTAGGTCTGTCAACTGCCTAGGAATCAATTTCCTCGGGTATACACTCGTAAGGCATGAGAATAGGTTTTTATCTACTTTTTATATTGATACTAGAAATAATGTATATGGCAAAACAACGTTGCCGGGTCAGGTAGTTAATGTATAACCGTGTCCTCCGCAGTACTACCGTCAGGCGCGCGCGCAGGCGCTGAAGCAGGTGTACCCGGACTACGTGGACCAGCAGGACGTGGAGCTCGGCAAGCGGTTCAACTACCCCCGACCCATCTCCGAGCCGCCCAGCCCCACGCACTCACGTCAGTACACATTATCCATACTAATATTATAAATGCGAAAGTATCTATGTCTGTCTGTCACGCTTTCACGCCAAAACTACTGAAACGGGAACCACCGCACGCTGTAAACTGAAGTCCACGCGGACGGAGTCGCGGGCAATAGCTAGTTATAATAATAATAATATCTATGGACGCTTCACACCACGTCAGTCTGGCCCCGTGCTAAGTACCTAAAGGACTTGTGTTACAGGTACCAGACAACGGAAATATATTTAATACTTTTATACTATACATATATTTAAGATTTTTATTATATAATAAACATATTGAATACACATCCAGACCCGGGAACATTGAAAACTTTTTGTTCCGTCGGCGGGATTCGAACCCGCAACCCCCGGCTTGAGCGTCCAACGCGCTTACCACTGAGCCACAGAGGTCGTCAAAGTTAAAGAGTTATTTATATAAATTGAAGTGCATCGGACATATGCACGAAAGCATATTTATTTTTTAACATTTCCGTTGTAGATAGGGCACAATGCTGTGCTACGTTAAGTCCGGCGACACAACGAATGTGGTAGTCTGTATAATGACGCGGTAGTGAAGCAAGACTACGCCACGCAACGCAAAAAATACATTAAGCATCGTTCTTAGCTGGTTCATGATTCTTGATATAAAATTTGAAAATACCAAGAACCTGTGGCATGAACTTTAAACAAATATTTACTTAACTGTACCAATGATCAACAAGCCCCAATATAAACAATTTTCTAAGCGCGTTCAAAATATCGGCTGCCGTCTGGACTGCGTCTGGACGTCGAATTGGCTGGCTTATTTAAGTAAATACAACAAGATGTAATGTATTCTTTAGAATATTCTTTAGATACTAAAAGTTATTTTGTAATGTAGGAGTCACGACCCCGGCGGCCTCGGTGCACGGCTCCGACGACGAGGATGAAGTCGACGAAGAGAAGGAGCTGGCCGAACTCAACATCTCCGACAAGTAATATTCGCCGAAATAGAAGAAATAAAGTAGTACGGTTAGTGAGGTGAGCGGACTATCCCAGTTATGTGAAGTAAAAGAAACTAAGTCGAATATAACTTATAGAACAGCAATATTAACTGCTCGAGTTCGAAAATTATCAAAGATACTTTATCACTGATGAGCCCGATAATTATAAAATAACGCTCGTGCTAAACTGTACCGCATAAATGTATTAGCGGCGCAAACGGTTTCGACCAATCAGAGCGCAGTACGCTAACTACGGGCGCGCAGCGTTTTTGCAAAATTCGTCGTACAAAATACGGAACAATTTTTCTCTATTGGTTTTAACCTCGATGTTTACTATCAACGTATGGTATGAACAGTTTAATCCTGTCACAATGTTAAAATGGGTACTATGCAGTGGCGGGGCAAGACCAAAATTTTATGTGGGCGAGATACATTTTGCGAGGCCCCATAGGCCCAAATGGATTATTTTTAGATAATCATTTTTTTATAAATAAAATTTGAGTCTCAAAACGCGTAAATTTCCAAAAAAAAATTCCTCGGGGTCCAAGAGGCGCGAGGCCCCTTGGACCGCGAGGCCGTGGGCGGTCGCCCACACCGCCCACGCCTTGCGCCGCCTCTGGTACTATGTTATTACAAAATTAAATATGAAGTGATCTATATTATGCATACAGTATGAGAACGAAACAAGTTTTTAGCGAGGAAATAATTAGCAACTCTATTTGTTTGTGATACCTACTGTACTCGCAATGGTGGCTCGATAACTCAATAGCCTCCAAAAAAAAGTTACAATGGCAAACGCAATATTAAATTTTATATTTTTATACAAATCAAATATTTTTATATTTCAGAAATTATTTTTGTATGTTTATCTTATAATCAGAGTACTTTCTAAGTCCAAATCTTCTTCTTCTACTTCCTATACATACCCCACCCTACCTGTAGCAGTATCTAGATTCCCAGCTCGAATTTATAATGCCTACAACTAATGAACTACCTCTTACTAGATGTAAAATATACCTATTTTGGATCTACCAAAAGTAACTAAACTTAACTTTTGATTTTGTATATTATACAGGGAAAACTTATATTCTAAAACTCATTATGCTGCCAATTAATCTTTATCTATTTTTGTCAAAGGTAGATTTGAAATACGGTACTTGCCATATTTTTCTAGTTCTGAATTTATAATTATGTTTATACGCACATGTGCTATCACAATAGACTGTTGTTTGTTTCCTAGTCCAAATGTCTTCCTATTGCTATTTTTTAACCAGTTTGTAAGTCGTAGATAGTGTATTTGAGATTTTATAAACCGAATTTTGTTTATTTATCATATGAACATACTTTCAATATTATGTCCTCGTGCTTGTTAGATATAAATAAATAAATAAATAAACGTTTATTCCCCTTTTTTAACCATATTAGATATCGTGCATGAATATTTTTATATTTGGATGTATCGTTTTGTGTGGAGATGTTATGAATATATTTAATTGTTGACATTATTTTATATTCTGTACTATCAGCACGCATAGCTTTAATAACATAGGAAGGATTACAATCTACATATTGTAATATTACATATAGTCTAAGGGAGTTTGTCCCTAAGGACGCAATTTCACTGGTCGATAGGGCTCGCATGCGGGGTGCGGGAGATTTCTGAAACGCATGCCACGATCAATGAAAATGCGCCATTAGTCGTTATCTCGGCTGCAGGGATTCCCCGTATGCTGTATACTGTACGAGTTGACGACTAATTAAAATGCGCCATAAAACGGGCCTTAGATTGTTTCTATGCCTGATGTGCATAAAGACTTTAGACATAAAGAATGAGAAATTTGTTAACTTGAAATGAATATCATACGCATAATATTAACTAATCGACTTGGTTAAAATTATATACAAGTAAAACTTAGTCTCTATATGCCCTCGGCAATCATTGTTTTTACCTCTAACAAATACTTTATTAGCGGTAAAAACAATAAAAAAAGAAAAAGACCTATGGAATTACACTGCCAATCCGAAAATAATACTACAAATATTAAATATTGTAAATAATTAAATGAAATATACTACTATATTATGTTATTTTTACAATGAAATAGATATAGTCAGTGCTCAAATAGCAAAATATGTGTTAAGCTTTCAGTGCACAAATAATTGAATTTATCATTTGTGCACTGACTGCGTTATACTAATTTGAATAGTTAAGATCAGTACTCGTATGCTCTATATTAAGTATTAGGTTTATACTATACACAATATAATATATTATACTATACACAATATAATATATTATACTATACACAATATAATATATTATACTCATTATTACTACGATAATATACTTTATTCGGATACAATGAAAAATGCAAATTTTACAATACGATTAATAATTAATATATTTTAAAGAAATTTTATAAAAAAACTTGCTAAATTTTATATATTGGTTTATTTGTGAATTGGGTTTTGTATTGTGCCATAATGTCATTTAGTTTTAGAGTCTAAAACTTAGACAATAAATGTGTTCAATCATATGTTCCGTTGTTTCATTTCGGGTAGCCAGAGGCGTGCAGAGCTTTTTGACATGGGGTAAGCAGCGGTATCGGTTTAGTAGTTTTGGCGTAAAGCAAAACAGACAGACAAACGGACAAAAAGAGATATTTTCGCATAAATTGTAATATTAGTGTGGATATAAATTAAAAACTATGTTTTCTAAACTATTATAATATATGAGTACGTTCTGTTATGAAGAAACAAAAAAACGCCATCTGTTGTCACGTGTTGGAACTACAATGATAGTTCATTTGCGTTCACATGTGTGCTAAGCTAAAATAAATAAAAACGCCATAGATGGCGTATGGCGTAATATAGATTGTTATATATTAGAAATGCAATGTGAATTCATTTTCATCGATATTTCCATGGAAATTAGATACATAGTATATTTTTGTCTTATAAAAATGTAGCCTATGTCCTTTCTCAGGCTCTAGACTGTGTACAAAATTTTATTACAATCGGTTCATTAGTTTTGGCGTGAAAGCGAGACAGACAGACAGAGATAATTTCGCATTTAATATAAAGTATATAATATTATAAAATGATAAAATAAATAAGTACATGAATATGAATTACATGAAACTTTCGAGTTACTTACATTTCATTTTTGTTGCTGGTTTAATTGTTGTAACTCAGGTACACGTACCTACCTTTCGACACAAATCACAATTAGAATCTTTTCACTGAATGACAATTGTGAAAACTTGTTTTTTTTTTAATTTTTAATAAACACACATTTTCAACACAAACCTCACAGTCAAATAACATTTTTAAGAAATCAAAAAACGCACTTAATATAGAAATTAGAAACTCAGTAATAACTAATATCTAATAAACTGTTAAATGTACAAACTTTTAAATGTTAAAATAATAAAAATCTTCTAAGAAAACTATAAATATACTGGCGCAAACAAAAATAATATGTTACAGTGCTCATCACATGAAAAAATGGCCTCCCAAAATACAAAACACTTCTGTAATGTAAACAAATATAAACCGTACTAAACAAAAATGCATTATGTGCATATGTGATTAATTAGATTTCCGTCTATTATTTTTACTCGGATTATAGGCAACGAACATATCCGATTACTTCCGAACGCGCCGGCGCTCGGCTTAGCTCGGAAACCATGCGGCAGGTCCTGGCCAAGTAAATCGCACACGCACACACGTTTGCGAACAGTGTACGAATACGAAAATCTTAACTCACACATATAGGCGGGGTCTGCGAGACATCGAGTGCCTGTAACCACAGATATGTAGTATAATTTTGGTGCGTACCTTCGCGCGGCGCGCCTAGTTACCACTTACCGACTTATGTTTATGTAGTTTTGCAAATCAATTGGTGCTATTTTATAAAAGTAGGCGTTAATGTGTATTCATATTTTTACTATTAATAATAATTAAAGTCATCTAAAACGTACGAAAGTTAAATTAAAATATGTGTATAGCAAGTATTTATCATTAGGTAAGCAGTGCTTTTTTGCCTTTATGGTACGCACGTCCATGCGGGTAGCTATTACCCTTTTTTTATGTGCAGGGGAAACCCGTCATGCTTAGCCTTACCTGACTGTAAACTTATTTCCACTACAATTTGCTATTTGTATTTATTATTCTGCGCAAAAGACTAATCGCGAAACATGTAAGTACAAATTCCTATTGACCTTACGCATGTATTTTTCATACGTGCACACTGCACATCCAAATATATTTAATATATTATACAATATATTATTAGGTTGGGGGATAAGTTTCTTCGGATTTTATATAAAAATTTAAAGGGTTTTTATAACATTTGACCGAAGTATGTAGGTGACCTCTCAACTTTTGGCTTTAATCTTATCAGTTGTTCGCAGTACAGTTCAGAATCATGGTCATTCCTGGCGGTAACAGCGCAATAATTTCCAATTACATTATATTTTAACCAAAGAATTATAACTTCCTATCCTACCATACACACAGCATCACCTTGTGAGTTAGCTCGGGTTTCGACACACCTCATTAAATAACTTAAAAAAACAGCGACGTATTTCAGTTTCCTTTATTATTTTCATCTACAAATAGCATATTTGGTAATATTTTTAAATATTATTTTTGACTTTCACTAACAGATTCCTTCGTTGCATTGACAGCTACGATGGCTTTAGCCAGTTTGTCGATTAAGATTTTCTCGGCTTTGGGATCCGTGAAGTAGATGTTGGCGACGTAGTCGTTGTAGACGGTGCTGTTCGTGTTGTGCTGTGACGTCACGAACCCAGCACCGCCATCTTGTCCGGAGCTGACGCCATTTTGTTGAACATCAGAGCTGTCCGTGCTCCCCTCCTCCGAGTTGATGAGGTAATCGATTCTGTCTAAGTACTCCTTTATTTGTTTGGTTACGGCTTCCTCTACTTCGACTTTGATGTGCTGAAAAAGAGAGTGCCATTAGTGACAAGTGGAGGAAAAAAATTATCTGTACAGGATGTAACAAAACATAGTGATGATACTTTAGGTTGTTTATGAGTCTCATATTATATAGAGTTCACTGTTAAAGCAACGCTGAAAGAGTATATTTTTTAAACTTTTGTATGGGTAAACTCGTGACGCTTACCCTGTATGGATAATCACAAAAATGTTTATACAAAACACATTCACATACTATTAAGTATTATGACTTTGTTTTGTTACTAAAAAGTTCAGAGGCAGTATTTAAGATATGAGAGTAGCAAACGATTTTTTCTTGTAGAAATAAAAAGATAGTCCTGAAGAAGTAAAACCAAAAATAATTGATAAAAATTCATCTTACCTCGTCCAGCAGTTCCGTGTAGGCCTCAATCCAACTGGTCAGCCAGTCCCAGAACTCGTCCTAAAATATGACGGATTCAATTAAATAACTATTGTTTAGGCCACAATATTTTGGAAGTATAAAATAAAGTAAGGCCTGAACGCATAACATAATGCCTAATGCGGATAGGTCTGGTCTACTCACGACATCAGCGAATCCGAAAGTTCGACAACGCTTAGTAGTACTTCAGTTTAACAGCAGGGCCTAATTTAAATTTTTATGAGTAAAGGCCATTTTAATTTTGCCGCTCCTATGTATGAACTCTGCCGCCATCCTAGAACGCTGCCCTTAGGACGTCATAGGACGCTGCCGCTCATAGGCCAAGGCCTATAGGTACTGCCTATACATAAATCCAGAGCTGTTGAACAGGACTTACATTTTCTAGAAGTTCACTGAATATTTGCAGGTAGACGCTCTCCTCGCTCTCTCCAGGGTCAGCCGGGTCAGCCTGCTCCTCCGCTACGCTTCGTTCCGTTTTCACGTCTGGCTGAAAACAGCAAAATTTATTACAAGCCATAGCCCATAGGCCGCCACTTTTGCCGAACGATATATAGTTGTGTGTGGCTAAACGGCAAACGCTAACACCGTTAAAAATGGATGCAATACACAATTTCTCGTGTCTTGCATAAATTTTTAATTAGGCTATTTAGATTCTAGTCTATGTCTATCTAGTGCCTTTTTCCATGTAACAGATTTTTAAAATATTTTTATTAGTAACGGGCAATAATTACTTACTTCCACAGTTGTGGAGGAGCGAGAACTTCCAACTTCAAATGCCTTTCTCGCGTCGTTCAACATCTGAAATAAACAATTTCTATTTCACCTTGTAGGCAATTTATCACTCAAACTCCTATGGAAAACATTACAGGCTAGCACTTTTTTATATTCAATATACCTAACTAGATAACGCCCGTTGCGCCAAAATTAGTTTATCGCGCGGGAACCGTACATTTTTCCGGGATAAAAACTATCCTATATCCTTTCTTTGGACTCAAAGTATCTCCATGCCAAATTTCAGCAAAATCGGTTAAGCGGCTTGAGCGCGGAGAGGTAACAGACAGACAGACAGACGGACACAGATAGACAGACAGACACACTTTCGCATTTATAATATTAGAGTAGTACAGACTACAGAGTAATACATATACTTGAACTTGGCTTGACACGCTGCCGCGTGTCTAGATTTAAACTTGTTTTAAACGTACATTCCAAACAAACCCCTGTTGCCCGCTGAGGCTCACGCCGTACGTGCGCGGGAACTCAGCACCCCTCTGCCCGTAGTCGGTTATGTTCTTCAAGTCCGAGTACACCTTCTTCAGGACGCCCAGAACCTTGTTGTTAATGTTTTTTTCGTACGTGACATTGGGAGTTGAAGATACATCCTGAAAAGGTTTTTTTTAAATGTAGCTTGGTTTGTGTATGATTGCCTTATGTAAGTATAGTGTAGTAGCCTTGATGTTACGTAGACTATAGTGAGTAATGACGTATATTTTAATGATTTATTTAAGTTAAGTATTAAAAATGCCTACCCTTTTTTGAAGTTGAGGCAAGCTTAATCCAAATGACTGCAGACTGCACACCACAAAAATGAAGTTGATCTGAAACATTAAATGGGTTACGAAAGTACCATCGGAAGAGGCGAATAGCGAAAGTCGTCTTATTAAAACAATGTACCTAAGTATATCCCTGACTCCTGAGTAAAACACCCCCAACCTAGCTTACTCACGAGAAGAGTATTTAGCAGTTGGTAAGTACGCCAACGTGTAGAGTTCGAGAGCTAAGCTCTATTTAGAGATTCTAGACTACTAGGTAGATCGTTTTCTCGTGACGTGAGAGGCATCGTTTTACCTAGGTACAAAATAACTATATGAGTACCAAAAGAGTGAAGAAAAACTTACCTTCCAAATCATGCTGGTAGCTGGCAACACTAACTATAAAATAGTTTTTCTCGGCTTTTGGACTATATATAATAATTTCATCTCTACTAATTACTGTTTAATTGAGTCTCAAATATACGTTATCTTACATACCGTTAGCTGATAGGAGCTCCCTGACGTGTCCATTCATATATTTGCTAAAAGGTAACCCAACTATTATGATTTAAGAGCCTGCTGTCAAAAATATCAAAGCACGCTAGCCCCGTCTACACACCCCGCTATCCTCCAATCGTGATATAATGATTCCATAAATCGTGCCCCCGAGCAATGTGCTTTGCGCTGCAGCTAATAGTGAACAATATCGCGTAACAACGGTTCCCGCATTATAGCACGAAAGTACCTAAAGGTTGTAAGTCCCAAAACCGTTTTTGATGATTACTTAAAAATTAAAATATACAATACTAATATTTTCCTTTAGCCATTATTTTATAAAATGTGTGATTGTAGTAGTGCAAGTTATTTTATGATTGTAACTCAACAAGTGTAACAGATATATTTTGTTGAAAAGCCCAGAAAGATTCATAATTTCGAAAAATATAACTATCGAGTCAAAATAAGTGATGTGTTTTCCGTTACGTATATTTATCTGATATTAGGCAAATATCAGATAAATATACATAACATTGATTAAATAAATCTCAATTTCATTTAAGTGAATCGTCTTCCGGGATCGTAATACTCATTAGAAAACACAGCAAAATTTGGCAGCCCGCTCTTAAAAGTTAGCGAAATGAAGTGAATTTTCATCTTAGAAGATTTTAGGAGTAAGAAAGCCACAATCACATTGACGCATGTTTATGTCGTACATAAAAATGTTTACTTAGTTATGTTATACTTACTTTTAAGTTTTAAATAATAAAAATAGCGTAAACAGAATCAGCTTTAATTTTCAAAAATCTTAACAAGTTTCAATAATACAAACAACTACAATATAATAGTATCATGGTACACTTTAATAACATCGTCTAACTCATTATAACGTGATTTTTGTACCGATGGGCTGTGCATGTGCTTGTCATAGTAGCTATCTCCTGCGCCGACTATATTATTAGATAACAAAGATAAACTATTGTAATTGGGATATAGTTGAGAATTAACATGGTCAAAGTCTGCATTATCAGCTATTGGTTTTTGATATCTTCTTCCTAATGAATTTTGAAAATCTTCGACGTATTTATTATTTCGTTCAGCTGTTTTCACATGCTTGAATTTGGGTTTTTTATATTGAATATCAATTTTTCCTTTTTTATCAACTTGAGGAAAATTCCTCGAATCAAAGACGTTTTTAGCAACAACTATTGGATCTTGCTCTCGAGTTTTGAAATGAGGTTCGTTTTCTATTTGATTACTTATCACTTCTGTATCGGAGCGTAGAGCTTGTCGTATTTTATCTATCAAGTGACTAATAAACTGTTTTCTTCTAGCATCTGTAGTTTTACCATCGAAATGTGTTTTTATTTCTATATCAATGTGCCGATTCCCCTCCATGGTTGCGTTGGCATTGTTATTAATTGTCTTTGTAGTTGTACCCTCGCCGTAATTCACTTGCCTCTTGACCAATGTTTTCCAAGTTGTGGTGTTTTCACCGAGTTGTTTATTTATTTCCACATCAGCTTCATTCTGTAGAATTTGCGCAATTATTCTTACATTATCAATTTGGAGTGGATCTACCGCGTTTCCTGAGTTGTTTTTCTCGTTGTTCGTAATGTTTTTGTCCTTGTATATCAATTTGAAGCTCCCTTTATAGGGATCAATAGAAGATCTTTTGGATCTATAGATAATACTTTTGTCTCGAGAGTTTTTGTTGTAAATATTATCTTTAGCTTCATTATCAATTCTTCCGACATCTTCTTGCTTCTTCAGACCTAAAATCATTACGTACTTAAACTTATAGAAAACGTGTTTTTTAGTTATGTACTATCAGAGAAGTTGATTCCTAGGCAGATGGGGGACCTACGTAGTTTGGTCGCGATACGTCAAACCCAGCCGACAGATCACAATTTATCATTGAATTGACATGATCCGACCAATTAAATGACGTTGGTCTGTCAACTGCCTAGTAATCAATTTCCTCGATGGTACAATTAGTATAAGTGAGTTACTTACCTTTGAACATGAGGAAACTATCAATATCTACAAACACGTTAGTCAAGATAAGAGCAAATATAAAGGTGACTGCTATCAGGCATACGCAGATCACTCTGAAGAAGATAACGTCGGAACCCCATCGCAACATTCAGCTCACTTGTCCTAAAAACTTGATGAACATAAAACCACACAAATTCTTTTATTCCATTCGTAATTTTATCTATCTTTGTTATTATAGTTTGTCTAACTAAATATAGCTATTCCAAAAAAATCTTACATTCAACCTTTTCTTAAACCATGGAGCTAGATATCGTGAAAATCTACCGTAGAAAAGGATTGTTTGAAAATTGTGATTGTGTACTAATACATGGTTCAAAACATAACATGTTTGTACGATAACTTAATTACCAAACACCTTTTGAAGTTAGCGTTATTTTCCACACTCAATCGGTTTTTGTATACAAATGGCCTAAACTACGAAACGAGTTACATAAATTATTATTATTATGGACCAATGCGAAAGCGACTCATCTCGTGGTTTGGAGCACGGAATAAGAGGGCTTCTAGGTTAGTGTGTGGCTGAAAGTACTTCTATTGTATCTGGTGATCTATTTTACTGTGAATCAACTAACGCCGATGCATAGTACCTACTTTACGTGCGTGGGCGTACAATAGTACTGTGGTAATTGACCTACTGATATTTTGTATATGTACCAGATCACACCTGCATATTGTAGTATAAATAAAAGTTTGATCAGTTTCTTGTACGTAAAAATAGGCAGATACTGTGGGGGATGAAGAATTCATTATTCAGTCAAAGCTTCGTACCGGGGGCTATATTCAGTACCTGTCAACATCAAATTCATCAAGCCCCATACGCTCACCGGTGAACGAGACACAATAAAATATCTATTGTGTCTCGTTTTCCCAAGATCGACGGGTTAAGTATGAAGAAAATAATATTTTCTAAAATATACTCGGTTTTCATTAGTTTATGATCTACTTGAAGGGCAGCAAAATCATACAAAGCATACTGATATTATAAATGGATGCTGTTAAGCATATTTTGTGTATCATCCCACAAAAATACGTATTGAGTAAATACAGATTCTTAAGATCATTTAGATTTTAGAACAATACTGCATGAATCATAACTTAACAAAAAAAAAATTTGTAGGTTACAGGGTTAATACACAAATGCTTAACAGCGACCAAATGTGATAACTGATAATGTGCCCGCTGGCCTGATTATATTTTTTAAACTTAAAAACTTTTTGGATGAGATATACAGGACATGGAAATATCACTTATCATGATAAAAAAAAAGATCGGTTCTCCCGCTACATACGAATTTCAGCTCCATCAAAGTTCCAAGAAACTTCTACCATAATCAAACATCGATCAATGTTAACAAGATACCTGGAAGTCGATCTTTATCGGCGTTACCGTTTCGATCAATTAATGAGACGATACTGCAGCAAGAAGTGTTCCCGGGGGTCAGTGTGGCGGGTAACGGGCGGGGCGGGGCGGTGCTGATCGATGGGCGCGGGACACAATGCGGCCCACCGCCGTATGCTAATGCCCGTGACTCACATTCGGCTGGCGAGATGTAACTGTACTGCGATTCAATCTCTGACACGATGACGTGCAGGGGTGCGCAACTATTTCCCTGCCAATAAATTACATGATTATGATAATCGTATGATAACGTTAATATAATGTTAATTTAATCTTATGATATCAAAGGGCATGGTTAGTTCGCACTGCTTATCCTGGCGACATCGAAGTTGCAGTGGGACTGTGTGGTGTGCCAATTTGAATTATGTTAAGAAGTTATCAAAACTCTACCAAAACATATGATTTTACGAAACAGATTTCATATTTAATAATTCCTTTTTTAATTAATGTGAAGAATGCTTACAATCTGTCTTCGCATTTTCCAACACAAAATATCACATAAACTTCCCTGACCAAAACGCCTATAGTTAAATCATTTACCTCTGCAATAACTTAGGTCTTAGCAAATATAGATAGGTATAATAAAATTTGAAGACGTGAGTTGAAGAATCGAACGAGTAACATTTCGTAACATTCGGACAATAACAAATTTTTTCCCTAATTATTTTAATAAAACTTGTAACTTATCTACTTCATAACCTAGCTAATGTATCTGCCATCTGGCTACAACACATGTAATCCATAATTTTTCTATTTCAAATATTTTTTCCGGCCCTAAACCCTCCATTTAAGCAAAAAAAACGGGAAGGTTTTTCATGTTACTTACCCTATTCTTCCACTCACGTCTTGAATTATATTGTACATATTAGAATTAATCACACTGAAAAAATAGTGTTAGAATTATTTAGTCGATGTTGTCAAATTTGAGGCAAATTAAAAAGATAAAGTTACAAAGATATAAATAGATAAATAATTATTTCAATATTCATGCAAAATTGCTGAAAAGGTTTCGGAACTCTGTACTCCAGTGACATTTCCTGTTGGTGTAAGTCGAAGAAACACTTTCGTCCAGTCATAACGACGCCCAAAGACATGGAGTTCACGACTAACCTGATTGTTGATGTATCATATTCATAACGCTACGGACTTAATAAAATGCCATGTGTAGAAATAAAACTGATCATTTAAATATTACTTAGTATGAGTAAATTTCGGAATATTTTTGGCAAATTTTATGGAATTAAGTTTTGGTACAAATCTAAGGTTCTTAGAACTTTACTCATTTGAGGTTCCATAACTTCCTTAAAAACGTAGAGCGTAATCAATACAAAATATGTAGGTTAGCGTAAATGATTGAAAACCTTGGTGTTATCAAACAAATCCATCTGATGCAATACTACGCGGTATTATGAGCTGCACTTGGGTATAGTCCGCAAAAAAACATCCATTTTTTTCTGATGGCAATGGCAATGATAAAAATTTTGTCTTCGTTATTATACAACAGAGTTAGGTACAAGTTAGAACAGCTACTTCGTCATATAACTTACTATAATAGGTCTTCCTATAATAATCTTCCTAGACATTAATTTCAATATCATGCAACGATTAAAGGAAGTTTTAATTGCATTGACTTTCTTCTAGGGAAAACTAAATCTACTTTTGTATAGCGTCTTAATCGAGTAATAGGCAGAAGATATGACTCCTCTTGAAACTCAAGAGCGAAGAGAGAACTGAGTAATGGAAAAATACTGTAATTTTTCAGAGGCGGAGAAAATACCATTCATCTTATTTTTCCGGCTCTGGGTAAATTCGTCTTATTTTATCCTACTCTGGAAAATATCAGTGTTTTTCCTTGGTGTCGGTACACCGTCGTCGGCCCCATGCATTGTCCTTTGCATATATAGTGTAGTAATGGGTCAAAGTTATAGATAACATGTAAATGATGGTATGTGGGGCGACTGTTAAGGCGGCGCCAACCGGTGCGAACCGGTTTTACTGCGCAGTATTTACATAGCGATGAAGGCTGGGATTCGGAGGTTTTCAGCGCCAACCGTAAACTTAAATCAATTATATGCATTTTATTACAGTTTTCCACGGTTTTGGTGGAAACTTAGTGGAAACAGACAAAATAACACAACATGACGTGTTATATTCACTAATAAATTTAGAGTGTCGATGGTGGAGGCTGCAAGCGCCTAGGCTGCTTTGTGGCCTACGTCATAGAGTACTAAAGTATTAAAGTACTAAGTGAAAGATGAAAATACTTCATTAAGAAAAATATTTGAGGCAGAAAAGTATATTTTCATATTCGAAACGTAATTGGGATAATTTGGACTCATTTAATACCACATAATATTAGGTATTTATGTTACTTTTGGTCTTGTATAATAATCTCATTTTCAGAATGGGTTGTTAGATATCGGCCATAAAAGTACTGAATAGAATTTCAGGAAGTAAAATCTGAACTCTGTGATACAGCGATCCCTATACAAAAGATATAAACGGGAGTAAAGCTCGCCGTTATGTCATTTTTTCGATGTTATTTCTGTGTTTCGTTTTTAACATTTTACATCATATAGATAATGATGGTGCATGGGCATGTAGGCAAATATGATGTGCTTAATTTAACGCATACTGAGCCTTAAATAATCCTTTGGCTCAAGTATAATATGGCGCATCAAAACAATGACTAAATGCATATAATTACTTTACCCTTAATCACAGACAGTGGTTGACATTGACGACGTATGTAGCACACATCCATTATTTTGAAAAGATAAATCTGAAGATTTACAGATTTTGTACAATACAATTTCGTGGCCCATAATAAACTATTGCCAACAGAACCATTGCTTGCTAGCAGACTCATGCCCATAACTATACTTTATTTGTAATTTGAATTAAAAAAATGAAGTGGCAAATGAATTTTTGAAATAATTACCTATAAAACACTTTTGGTGCGATATAGCAGAGCAATTAACGCTAAAAAAGAATTTGCTTTGGCACTGTGCTAAAGTAAATTATTATTGGATTACTTATCGCGACACAGATGAACGTATTTATGAATATGTGGGCGTCCATCATCATCACTGTTTGGAACATCTCCATCAATAGGATATTTTCATCAATAGGACGTCTGCCTAAATGGCCACCTATCAGCAAAATCATCCGCTTCTGAATTTTCAACAACAAGTCTTTATTTAGTGGGTACATATTATGATTCCTTAGGTTATATTGTATCATTAGTATGATTTTGTTGTTTATATAATAAAATTAATCAATTCTTGTAATTTGTAAAATTCTAAGTAGGTAAGTAGGTGAATTTATATATTATTAAGTTTGACGGGCTATCAATTACTTGGGTATATCTTCCGTATAATATCAACTTAAGAGTAAATCTTACTTTTACATAAAATCCTTCCAAAACATAACTTTCTTCAATAAGCTTACGCACATCTTCTTCGAAAGCTCAAGAGTCACGACGACCCGATTTTGCGTACAATCGAAGTGCAGACAAAGGATGCATCTCGAGATCTGTCGCGTGACCCACATTCGCGTGTGTCGCGCACATGGCATTGTCAATGAATTAGAAAAATGAACCGAAGCCATCACCGACACCTCATTTCGTTTTCGGTTGTTAAAAAGCGTGCACGCAACATATAGCCATTGCGTGCGCGTGCGCCGGGCGATGGAACACGATATTAGTTCGCCGCATCCGATCTTAAGTTTTATTAATAAATAAAACCAAACATAATTAAAATAAATCGGAGAGGACTCGTCATCGACATAAGTGTAATACCGAAAGTGTTATTTAATAACAAATTAATGATTTAACTGGGACAAACGAAACCAAAACAATGTTTTGTTTATTACTGTTAATTATCACAAACATCTGCGGGGCGAGCGTGTTCCAGAGCCGCATAGACCACGGCGAGTTCTACAGGAACAGGACGTCGTCGAAGGCCCTAAGCTTCTCGACGAGCTACTTGAATCAGAACTTCGTGTCGAAGGGGAGTGAGAAGGACAGAGTGCAGTGCGGGACGCGGACGGTGGACTTCACGCTGCGGCGCGGCAAGATCGTGGGCGGCTCCGAAGCGCCCTACGGAGCCTTCCCCTGGCAGGTAAGATACTATCTACTAATAGAAAATTTTTCGTTGCCGTACACTAGCAAATGCGATGAAAATATGTTATAATATTAAGGGCAGTGCCTCGTCACAGACGATAAAAATGTGATGCCTTGAATATTATAATATAATATTTCCGTTGTCTGGTACCCGTGACACAAGTCCTTCAGGTACTTAGCACGGGGCCAGACTGACGTGGTATGAAGCGTCCATACATATTATATATTATATTTTAAGGCCATCCTCGCGCTAGATTGGGTTATTGCTAATGGCCCGGGAGCCAGATAAATTTTTGGTCAATGATTTCCTCCTGGGCGAAACTTTGTACAATGTATAAGAGACTTATACTATGAATACTAGCGACCGTCAGCTGCGACTTCGTGGGTGCGGTGGGCACTGGGCAGTGGCAGCTCCATGAAGAAAAAAATTTTTCAGTATTTTCCTCTCATTTGAAAATGTATCAGAGTATAGTTTATGTAGTATTTTGAAAGAAAAACATAGTCAGCTGACCATAACACGGTGGATTACACGTCAGCTGGCTCCTTGAATATGAAAAAAATAATTATATTTTCAATGATTTCCTCTTAGCTAAAAATTTGCCTGATGATCGTTTATATGCTACTATGAATGAAAATTAATGTCAGCTTGCTGTATCTCAGTGGAAAGTTTGTCAGCTGGTACCTTGAAAGGTGTAAAACTTATCAGCTGACGACTTTTCCACTGACTTACAACTAGCTGATTTTTTAAATTGTTTACTAGAGTATTTAAACAATACTCTGATAAATTTTCAAATAAGAGGAAATGAGTGAAAAAAATTTTTTTTTCTTCATCTTTGGGAGGCTGCCACTGCCCACCCCACCCACGGAGTCGCAGCTGACGGTCGCTAGTATTCATAGTATAAGTCCCTTATTCATTTCACCTGGCCCCAGGTCTATAATCGTTAATGTATTTTTATAAATATGTATGTGTTATAAAAAGTAGAGAAAATATTATTTATTTCTCGATTAAATTTTAGTACTTTCATGCTATATCTGATTTACGAAATAGTAAATACCCACAAGGGAATATAGAGTTCCGTAAAACTATTTTCCTAAAATCCTAACAGTTAGACGAAGGTTTTCAGGTATTGACCTCTTGTTTCAGTTTTGGAACGCCTTAACCCATCAAGCTCCATAAGCTCACCGGTGAGCGAGACACAATAGAATAACAATAGATTTCCAAGAATCCACGATCGAAGGATTAAATAAGAAATAGTAACTTTAAGGACTCCAATTAATAGTGAATAGCACAAAAGCATTAATTTTTGTGTGAAATGGTTGTGATTTATGTATGGTAACAATAATTATTACAGTTGTTACAAAATATTATTATTTGTTGTATAATACTGTTATCTTAGCATGTAACTTAATATTTCCTGATTTATACTAAAAAGTGAAAGCAAAACATAATTTTTCACACTTTGCAATTTGACCCAATGTCAAAATAATATATGAGTTGGCACTAGGCCAACTCATATAATTTATTTTGCCGCTGATTTTAGTTTGAGACATTATTGAATAATTTAATTCACATAAAAAAGATATGCTCTGGCTTCGCCGGCTCTTGAAACGGATGATTTTAATTTAGTTCTTAGACTTAAAATTAGTTCTTAGACATACTTTTAGAATGATGTGATTACGAAATAAATTCGAATAACAATAATCCTCGGAAAATTCGTAAATCGTTATTTATAGTGTAGTTTATAGTATTATCTTATTGCCCTTTTTAAATTTTGTCATACCTACCTAATGACTGGGTTTATGGGCCATAGAGATCTTTAAACTTAATATAGCTATAATATAATAAGACTACATTCTCATAATTCCATATAAGAAGGCTTTATCGTATATACTATTATTCAATAAATATAATGGTAATTTAACGGTCGTGCTCGGAAAAATGTAATAAACTTTAATTTTATATAGAGTTTACTAGAAATGTAGCTTAGCATATCAATCCCCGTAAGGCCTAAGTGGGCCGCGATAACAAAAGATTTCCAAGAACTGGCGATCGAAGGATTAATATGTCAAAATCTTCAGTAAGTTATCAGTTATCACTTATCACTGAATCTGTCTAGGCGCGGCCGTTACATATTATAACTTTGGTGTCGAACACTGTCTGCAGGTGGACATCCAGATGTTGGACGTGGACAAGCTGAACTTCGAGCACCACTGCGGCGGCGCCGTGCTCGCCGAGCGCCTCGTGCTCTCCGCCGCTCACTGCTTCGACCGGGTAACAATCTACCTCACCCAGTGCCCGTTTCTGCACTACCAGCACCCTGGGCGAGATTTCTTCGGCACCCAGGGTGCTGGTTGTTCTAAAAAAAGGGTTACCGCAGTGCCCATTTTTGTTTGCCTTCGGCGCCCATTTTTGACCCCCCTAATAACGCTACTGATCTCACCCATCAGTAGAATAGTAACAAATCGAACCCACGACCCGCGACGCTCTAGACCACTGGACCACGGACGATAGTTACAGGCTTCATTGACTATTGCTACGCAGGCCATGTCGTAGTAATCAAGATCTCTTTTGCTTCAGTGTCGTAAGTTTGCCAGATGACACTGGCGAGTGATCAGAATTGACTTTTCACAAGTTGATATTAGGAAGGCTTTATTTTAATATTAGACATCTACGATTTCTCCGTACTAAAAGTTATAATAGGTTACCTCTCCTTTATTTACGCGGTCTTATGCTCAGTACCTAATCGATTCTGACAAACTTTATATACACTATACACTCTTGACGACCTCTGTGGCTCAGTTGGTGGGCTATTGGTAGCTCAAGTCGGGGGTCGCGGGTTCGGATCCCGCCGACGTAACAAAAAGTTTTCAATGTTCTCGGGTCTGGTTGTGTATTAAATAATATGTGTATTATACAATAAAAATGTTAAATATATATGTATAGTATAAAAGTACTAAATATATTTCCGTTGTCTGGTACCCGTAACACAAGTCCTTCAGGTACTTAGCACGGGGCCAGACTAACGTGGTGTGAAGCGTCCATAGACATTATTATTATTATTACTATACAGTGTCATAACTCATAACCCACAACGTAACATTTCAGCAACCCCTGGAGCTGGAGCACATCCGCCTGCTGGTGGGTCAGCACCGCCTCAACCTGCAGGACAAGCACGAGCACCGCTTCCTCGTCGACAAGGTCGTACCGCACCCAGACTTCAGGAAAGGTTAGCGAAAACATTACTATTACCAGTGGCGGGCTTACTCATTGCGAGGCCCCGGGCGAAAGGTCTTTGCGAGGCCTTTTGTCTTACGAAAGAATACCTTGCGAGGCCCTTGCAAGAGCGAGGCCCCGGCATGGGCGCCGGCAGGGGGGTGCCAGGGGGTGCACTTGCACCTTTCGGGAATCTCGGGATCAGCAGGAATTATTGAAATAAAAAGCATTTTGTAAACCTATTACCGTGCCATTCAAACATAGTTCGTAATAAATAATAATGTTTCAGCACTAAATGTATTCTGTTGACGTCTATACGTAATAGACAGTCACTGTTGTTCGTAAAAAGTAATAAGAAAAGAAAGAAAACTAAAGTCTGCACCCCTTGGAAATTAATTCTGCCGGCGCCTATGGGCCCCGGGCGATTGCCCGTTTGTTGTTCGCCACCCCCTAGGGACGCCACTGACTATTACTTTATTGCACGTTGTGGGCTTGTTGTTTGCATATCAAATTTCATAAAAATCCTTTTCCTAGGAAAATAAATACACAACCTTATATATATCTATATATATAAAAATGGATTTTCAAATGTGTTAGTCGCGCTAAAACTCGAAAACGGCTGAACCGATTGGGCTGATTTTGGTCTCAAAATATTCGTAGAAGTTCACCGGGACAGCTAGTTATATATAAAATTTTCGTGTCACAGTATTTGTGCGCGAACTCCTCCAAAACGGCTCAACCGATTTTGATGAAATTTTGTATGTACATTCGTTAGGCCTGAGAATAGGTTTTTAAAAAAATTAAATATTATGTGCACACTGCACAGCTGTTTTTGGGTATTTTGATTTAAGGGGTACCAGGGTTTTAAAAGGCTTTTAAATTTGAAACCAATTTTGTTGACACCGCGCGCTATAAACTGATGTCCACGCGGACGAAGTCGCGGCCCGCGGGCAACAGCTAGTAATTTATATGGCAAAACAACGTTTGCCGGGTCAGATAGTTTTTCTATATTTTCAAGTTATAATAATAGTAGGATATTCAAGTATGCTTCTGCCCTGTATATCTCTACCTCTTGGGCCGACAATAGACAGTAGTAGGTACTGTCAGAGTATGCTCGAGATAGTTTGTGGAGTATTATTGTTGGCTGTCCACCATGATTCATGGCCTAAACATAGGCCGTAGAAACAGGGCCGGATTTATACTTTTATGAGTATAGGCCACTTTAATTCTGCCGATATACGAATACATAGGGATGTACGAACTCTGCCGCCATCCTAGGACGCTGTCGCCCATCATAGGCCATGGCCTATACTGCCTATACATAAATCTAGAGCTGCGTAGAATGTTGTAACGGCTGCTCAACTCCATTCCAGAGGGCCCGCACAGCCACGACATCGCGCTGGTGCTGGTGGCGCGGTCCGGCGGTGGTGTGCGCTTCGACAGCCACGTGCGACCCATCTGCCTGCCCGCGGCCGACGTGCCCATAGCGCCCGGCGCCTGGTGTGCTGTCAGTGGCTGGGGGTACCAGTCAGGTAACGGCTCACTTCTTACGGCCGTTCCCAATATTTTATCTATCTCTGGTTTTGCCCTACTAGAGATAGGAATAGTTATCTATTTTATGTCAATTCAATGGCTGCGATCGGTCGTATGTCAAACCAGAGATAGATTTAATATTGGGAACGGCCGTTAGGGTTCCGTACACAAAGGGTAAAAATAGGACCCTATTACTTCCATGTCTGTCCGACTATCTGTCTACAGGCTGTATCTCAACCGCTATAGCTAGACTTCTGAAATTTTCACAAATTATGTATTTCTGTTGGCACTAGAACAATAAAATATACTTACTTACAAAAAACAAAATAAAACTGGTCTTCAACGCTTTACACTGAAGCTTCTTATACAGGGTAAAACAAAACAAAGTGATAACATATAGGGTGTGTATGAGTTCCCTGTATAGAGCTTACCAAAAAAGTAGCAGCGCTGAAAGAGTTTATTTTTTATTTTTTTATGGGAAAAGTTATAGCTTGCTTGGTTATAGCGTTATTGGTGCTTGCCCATACAAAAGTGAATAAAATTTTTACTCCTTCAGCGCTGCTGCTTTCATAGTTAATTCCACCTCTATATATAAAGGGACATAAACGCACCCTAAAGTTTTATCTAGTGTTTTGTTACAGCCTATAGAAACCAAAGCTTCACTAAATGGTAATTTCAGTTTTATTAAATTAAGTCGAGAGTTCAAAAGAAATCGCATATTGTTGAGAAAGTTCTTAAAATGGAAATATTATGTTTCAGAGGGTACAGAAACGTTCGCGCCCGTTTTGAGAGCAGCCGCGGTGCCAATCCTTGAACTGAGCACGTGCCGCAAGAGTCAGGTGCTTGGTGGCCGCCAACAGCCTATACTAGACTCCATGCTTTGCGCTGGTGAGTAACATACAGAACGCTTCATACGTTGATGAGAATGAAAGGGGTTAAACTACAAAAAAAATTGTGTATTTTGTGGTCGTCGGTGGTTTGATAATGTGGTTTAACATTTGCACAGGGCTGTACAATTGAACGCCTAATATTTAACTTGTATGCGCGTTAAAGGTATTGCTATTTTGTTTTAATAGGAGAACGGACAGCAATAATATTATTCTCATTATCGAGTAATTAATGATCATTATTATGAGCTATTAAGCTATAGAGATATTTTAAACGATGAATCTATAATGAAGTTTTTGCTTGTTTGTATAAAACGTAGCATTTAAATATAATTATTACATAACGACAAGGATCTTAGCGGTTTGTCGCCTACGTGTTCATCAAGCAGTTGATTTGAATATCTTGTTTTTGCAACATTTGAAACGTTTTAGACCAGTGGTTCCCAACCTTTTTAGAGCTGTTACCCCTATGGCTTGTTAGAGAAACTAATTTTACCCCCCCCCGCCCCCCAATTAAAAACAACTTTATAAATTTGTATTATAGTATAGTCCGTCAAGAAAGTCATGACAGGCGGGAAAATTTTGTAAACGTAAGGTGTATTTTTTCTTTGTATTTTCACAGAGAACGCTAATTACATTTTAAATATTGTCACCTTGGCAATTTTTATCTCGAATTAATAAAGTTCTCATATTTTTTATTTCATTCAAAAATTTTCCCGCCTGTCATGACTTTCTTGACAGACTATACATTCGCAAGTTTTTTAATATAATTAGGTTCAGACTTCAGTGTAACTGAATACTGAATGAACTTAAAGCGCATCTCATATCATGCTCGACGTTCAGACGGTTTCTTGCCTTTTTTTGTTGTTGTGTGGCCTCTCAACTCTGGTAACATTTAAAAAAAGTGGTAGCTAACGGTACCTACCAACATTTTCAGATCTCTGTCTGCAATGATAGGGAATTCTGTAGCTGTTTTTCTCCAAAATGTACAGTTTTTTTTGCCAATTCATCTATTTTAGGTACCACCTCTGTTACCCCTTTAGAATAGCTATTTTACCCCCGCGGGGGTAATTACCCCCAGGTTGGGAACCACTGTCTTAGACTTTAGTCTTGCCTACCAAAGTTCGTAGATCGATCACCTTATTTGCATTTGCGTGTATAACATCAAGTCTGTTTATTTGGCGAGGAATCTAGAATGTCAAGGATACCGTTATCTATAGAAGTACCTAAAAGAGGTTGAGTGTCTTTCTTAAATAGACCAGGAAGCGTGCAGATTGCCGCCCATCCATGGACTCTCACGACACTGACACCTACAGTTGTAAATCCTCTGATGTTGCGTACTGGCGCATCTGTTTTTTTACGACATTTTTTTGTGATCTCGTGGTATTGCACTTTAGAGGTGTGACTTTCGGTAATGGTATCTAAAAGGAAAATGTGTACTTAGGTAAATTGTGTACTTAGGTACTACTGTAGTACTTAAAAGGGTTAAATCAGACCGCAACGCGAAGCATTTCTAAATTTATTCTGAATTGATAGTTTTCAATTGCGTGAGATGTCCTACAAATCTGTCATATCCATACAAATTGAGAAATGCATCTTCGCGTCACGTTGCGGTCTGGTTTGACCCTAAGGAGGTTGAACGTCATACTCTCTTCTGCAGGTGTGCTGTCAGGCGGCGTGGACGCGTGTCGGGGCGACAGCGGGGGTCCGCTGGCGTGTGCGACCGGCGCGGGGGGCGGGGGCTGGCAGCTGCGGGGGGTGGTGTCGTGGGGGGCGGGGTGCGCGCGGCCCGGCCGTCCCGGTGTCTACACGCGCGTCGCCGCCTACCTGCCCTGGCTGCGTCGCGCCGCGCAGGCGCTCGGACAGAAGCTGTAGACCTGGCATGGTTTATCTCTAGCCTGGTGCCTCGGCAGAACCTCTGAATCCATTTAGCATGTGGCTCCGCAGGAACTCTAGTTCGACCTGGCTCGTCTTACCTCGAACTTGATATTTGGACTAAGCGCTGGATCTATTTTGTCTGCGTTTTCTCGTGTCCTGGCGCTCCGACAGAAGCCCCAGCTCAGGCGTGCGTGCGTTGCCTCTCTATCCAGCCAGGATAATGTCAACGAACGCGAGGCCTGGACAGATGCTATAGCACCCATGTCAGAGTATTGTAGCTCATTCACTGTATTGTGTTATTTCAAATCTTCGAAATTTTAACCAATTACATTTCAGATACCTATAGGTACTGAAATGTTTGTAGAGTTGATCTTGTAAAAGCACACTTTACCATTAGTTTTGTGATTATCATTTTGATTAATTCCAACTATCCGGTTCAGTATTTTAAATGTAAAATCGGTTGTAAACATTCCCCATAACGACCGACCACAATATAGCTGGTTACATTGTGGATCCCTGGCGTGACATTATGGTTATTACCGGCTAAATAAGAGTCAACAATATTTTCGCCGCCTCGTGTATCATCGAAAATATAATCTGTAGCAAACAAATTTAACTCTAATTAAACAATAATATTATTAGTATATTATATTTAAATTTAAAAATTAAAATTAATCAGCGCGGAACAATCGCTGTTAATAAAATTGTTATTTACGTATTCTATTTTAAAATTTTACCTCGTAATTGGGTATCGTGTATAATTTATGTTGTTACCGTATGCTTTTGGACTCTAATATTATTATGTTAAAAGTTAGGGTCAAATCAGACCGCAACGCGACGCGTAGATGCATTAATTTTGTTAAGTACGAAATTGACAGATTTCACTTGCGTGAGACGTCTTGCAAATCTGTCAAATCAAAACTTTAAAATGCAATCTACACGTCGCTGCAGTCTGAATTAACCCTTAGACATTTTTATCACTGCCATTATAAAAATATTTTATCAATATTCCAGTCTGTCGACAAAAGTTTTTACATGTGTAAATTATAGTTAGACATTTTTATTGACAATATTTAAGCCTAATAGTTGTAAGTTATTTAGTATTAATCCTTCGATCGGAGGTTCTAGGAATTCCCATTGTATTCTTTTGTTCTCGCGATCACCGGTGCTCGCGCGGGGCCTGAAAGATTAATAGATTTTGAGTTAATAATTTATTATTTTAATTATAGTTTGTGGCTCCGCGCGCCATGACGAAGCGCGGTTTTTGCGGCTCGCTATTCGAGTAAAAAATCAATAATTTTAACGCCAAAGATTAATTACCGATACTTAAATTAAAAATGTAAATTAGTTTTAAGTGGTAGAATTTGAATAAAATAATAATTTATTGACCATCATGGTTTTAATATCCTGAGTTATTTTCTTGTCAGAATTTATTTACAAGGAACGTAATAATTATATACGAGTATTTAATTAGGTACCTACAATTGTTGTATGTTTTTAGATGCCTACTAATTTTATTAAGTAAGTAGTTCACCCACTAACAAATTAATGTTCTTTTGTAAATAATACAGAAATATTAACGTTTGGTTTTATTGTAAAAAAAAACAGAAGTGAAACAAATGGACGAAACAAATGCAATTCTCGGAGCTTCTAAAGGATAAATACCACACTGGATTTTGTGAATGAAGATAAAAGCAAAAGATAATAAGCAGCCCTAAGTGACCTCCGGAGGCCGAAGTCAAAACAGGCTGCGCGAACACGTGAATATGTGATCCGCACGTGCGCACGCGCCGCCGCGTACAGGCCAGGATCTACAGATTGCAAGATAACCACTAATTAGACATACCAAAACACATCATTCTTATTTACGGCATAAACTGAACAGAGTGTTGTTAAGCTACAAACAGACGATCGAACTGTTCGGGCCGACCACGAACAGTACGATGCGCTCTACACAACATACGACCGCATCGGACTCTCAACGTCAAGTGCAACGTCAGTGTTGCTGGTTTCATTATTATTATAGTCTTAAGTTACTAAAAGTAGCTAGTCTGTTAAAAGCATTAATAATGACTGTGCAAAATAAAATATTTAATGCATTTTGAACCGACTTCAAAATAGGAGGTTATCAAATCGCATATCGTTCCAATTCCGATTTAAGCAATAATTTTTTTGGCGCACTAGGTATTATGCAACTTAGGGAATACTGCAAGTTTCCTTAAAATATGTTTAGAAGCTTTTTAAAAGGGAACTTTTTTAAATTTTATTCTTGTTTGTCTAAAGTCTAGACTCTAGCATAAAGTAAGATTGGTCCAACCACGTGTAGACTGTAGATGGAGCGTATAAATTGTATTGCCAAAAATAGAATCATGAGTTTCCGGGTTTTCATAATCTTAAAATTTAGTTTGTTATTATTTTTAGCAATATTCCGCGAAATAAACTTCCACCTTTAAGTAAATGAGTGAGTGTACGCATAGGCATGCGTACAGCACCTCCCTCCTCCCACACTGCCTATGCGTACACTCGCATGCAAGAACTTGCAAACACCACCACCACACAAGCAATAATGTTGGCAAATCCGTGCAAGGCCCCTCACCACCATGCAGGTTGAAAACCTCGACGCGCGTTTCGCTCCAACACCGGAGCATCCTCAGGATGTGGACTCTACGAACAACGTCCGTCAAGTGCCGCCACCGGCCAAAACACCGCCTTTTATACCCTATCGAGCCCCGCTACTACCCCCACTACCCTCACCAGTACCCCCGAACATATTAATAAGCGGTGACGTAGTCAAGCAAGTTTGGTCATTCAACAATGCAAATCTGTTATTTTTCTTTTCTTTTATGATCTCTAATTGTTCCAACACGCTCAGCCGAAAGCCTTTATCGCATTTATGTAAAACTTTATAGGAATGGCCATCGGGCACGGTATGATTACTATCTAAAAGATGTTTAGCAAAATGTGACTTATCAGGATGACCATTCCTATAAGCCGCGATATGTTCTTTATACCGAGTCTCAAAGCTGCGTCCAGTTTGACCCACATATACACTATCGCATTCAGGACAATCGATCTTATAGACACCGGACTGATATTTTTCATCAATCCGGTCTTTGTTGTGACATAAATGATGTTTTAAAGTATTATTTGTCCTGAATGCGACATGCATATCGTTGTTTTTCATTATTTTGGATAAGCGTGCAGATACCTCTCCCATGTAGGTCAAACTGGACTTATATCTAACTACCTCCTTATCAATAGGACCTGCGTACAAAAACTTAACCAGTTCTTTCTTGTTTTTATTTTTCAAAATATTATTAATAATTTTTGGACTATATCCGTTGGATATCGCAATTTGGAAAATGATATTAAGCTCATTTTGATAATTATCTTTACTAAGAGGGATCGATAATAATCTATGAATGTAACTATGAAAGGCCGCGAGTTTGTGTTGCCAAGGATGACATGACGATGCATGAATAGTTGTATTAGTATATGTCGGCTTGCGAAAGATTCCAAAACTGTGTTTATTATTAACTCTAGTAATAGATAAATCGAGAAAATTTAGGGTGTTATTATCTTCACATTCTAATTTGAATTTAATTTTAATATGTTTTTTATTTAGTTCTTTAACAAATACGTCCAGTTGTCTCTGTGTACCCGTCCAACAAAGAAAACAATCATCTACGTATCTAAAGTAATATAAAATACTTTTATTAACGACGATATTTCTTTGTTCAAAGTCGTCCATAAATATTTCGGCCATCAAAGGACTTAAAGGTGAACCCATAGCTAGACCGTCGTCTTGAACAAAGAATTCGCCGTTAAATCGAAAGTAGTTTTGTTCCATGCAGGTTTTAGTAAGAGTAAGCAATTCATTACTTTCACCAGGAGGTAAACGTTTTTCTAATGCATTCCTTAAAATACCCAATGTTTCCTTACGTGGAACATTAGTGAATAAACTATCGACATCAAGTGAAACTAATTTGCAACGAGGTGGCAAAGTCACATCTTTAATTTTGTTGACTAATTGTAGACTATTTTTTATGGCATAAGGTGGCCGAAATGAGAGCTTTTCTTTTATTATGGAATTAAGTGACTTTGCCAGCTCGTATGCTGGTGCACCTATGTATGAGACAACTGGACGCATGGGAATATCAGTTTTGTGAATCTTTGGCAAGCCGTACAGTGATGGTGCGCGAGGATTCATTGGGATGAGTTTTTTCTTTGATGATTCAGTTTGAAAGAAATATTGATTATTATTAATTGCTAATTTAAGCTTAGCTAAAAACTTTTTTGTTGGGTCAGAAGGAACCCTTAGAAATTGTTCACCCTGAATCACGTCATTAACTCTGTCCAAATAATCGTCGCGCTCCATCACTACTACTGTGTTACCCTTATCCGCTTTCGATATTACTAAGTTATTATTATCTATTGTTTGTTTTAATGACCTCAAAGCCACTCTTTCGGGGTTAAAAGAGGAACCGGAAGGAGTACCTTTGATTTCGTTGGCTAGTAGGCCCTTAACCATGTTATCTTTCTTATTAACTACGGCAGTTATTTCCGAATCCACCGCAAGCATTTCCAAAGCATTCTGATTAATATTAGGAGTAATATTATATTTAAGACCCTTTTCCAAAAGTGTCATCTCATCCTTGGCAAATTGTACGCTGGTTAAGTTTTTGACGCGAGGGTGGAAGGAAAAAGGTTCAGACCTGGATTCTGTATGTGATTGGACAATCCTGTTTTTATTTACCAAAGTCTGAAGCTTTTTCTTTTGACTTAAATATTTAGCGTGCACTTCGATTGCTGCGAAATGGCGTGCCTTTTCGTCTAAGCGATCGAATTCGATATTATGTAATTTAAAAGAGAGCTCGGTATAAAGAACTTTGAGATGTAATTTTAAATTATCCCTAACAGTAAACCAATGACGTGTCTCTTCGTTAAGCCAGATAGTCTCGGCTTTTTTGATAGCAATATTGGAGGCTCGGCTGTGCGTGTTGGTTCTTACATTAATATAATTAGGAACGACATTTAGACGTTTGCATTGTTGATTGAACCAAACATTTTGGGCGGCTATACGATGTAATTTTGTTAACTTAATGTAGAGTCGTGCCTGATCGGTCATGCTCACCGATTTTAAATAGTTAATGGAATCAGGCGTTACTTTGCGGAAATCCATAGCTTAAAATTTAGTTTGTTATTATTTTTAGCAATATTCCGCGAAATAAACTTCCACCTTTAAGTAAATGAGTGAGTGTACGCATAGGCATGCGTACAGCACCTCCCTCCTCCCACACTGCCTATGCGTACACTCGCATGCAAGAACTTGCAAACACCACCACCACACAAGCAATAATGTTGGCAAATCCGTGCAAGGCCCCTCACCACCATGCAGGTTGAAAACCTCGACGCGCGTTTCGCTCCAACACCGGAGCATCCTCAGGATGTGGACTCTACGAACAACGTCCGTCAAGTGCCGCCACCGGCCAAAACACCGCCTTTTATACCCTATCGAGCCCCGCTACTACCCCCACTACCCTCACCAGTACCCCCGAACATATTAATAAGCGGTGACGTAGTCAAGCAAGTTTGGTCATTCAACAATGCAAATCTGTTATTTTTCTTTTCTTTTATGATCTCTAATTGTTCCAACACGCTCAGCCGAAAGCCTTTATCGCATTTATGTAAAACTTTATAGGAATGGCCATCGGGCACGGTATGATTACTATCTAAAAGATGTTTAGCAAAATGTGACTTATCAGGATGACCATTCCTATAAGCCGCGATATGTTCTTTATACCGAGTCTCAAAGCTGCGTCCAGTTTGACCCACATATACACTAT
Source organism: Polyommatus iphigenia (assembly GCA_963422495.1). Taxonomy (NCBI): domain Eukaryota; kingdom Metazoa; phylum Arthropoda; class Insecta; order Lepidoptera; family Lycaenidae; genus Polyommatus; species Polyommatus iphigenia. The sequence continues at coordinate 9,240,157 of OY730184.1, forward strand.
CGCATTCAGGACAATCGATCTTATAGACACCGGACTGATATTTTTCATCAATCCGGTCTTTGTTGTGACATAAATGATGTTTTAAAGTATTATTTGTCCTGAATGCGACATGCATATCGTTGTTTTTCATTATTTTGGATAAGCGTGCAGATACCTCTCCCATGTAGGTCAAACTGGACTTATATCTAACTACCTCCTTATCAATAGGACCTGCGTACAAAAACTTAACCAGTTCTTTCTTGTTTTTATTTTTCAAAATATTATTAATAATTTTTGGACTATATCCGTTGGATATCGCAATTTGGAAAATGATATTAAGCTCATTTTGATAATTATCTTTACTAAGAGGGATCGATAATAATCTATGAATGTAACTATGAAAGGCCGCGAGTTTGTGTTGCCAAGGATGACATGACGATGCATGAATAGTTGTATTAGTATATGTCGGCTTGCGAAAGATTCCAAAACTGTGTTTATTATTAACTCTAGTAATAGATAAATCGAGAAAATTTAGGGTGTTATTATCTTCACATTCTAATTTGAATTTAATTTTAATATGTTTTTTATTTAGTTCTTTAACAAATACGTCCAGTTGTCTCTGTGTACCCGTCCAACAAAGAAAACAATCATCTACGTATCTAAAGTAATATAAAATACTTTTATTAACGACGATATTTCTTTGTTCAAAGTCGTCCATAAATATTTCGGCCATCAAAGGACTTAAAGGTGAACCCATAGCTAGACCGTCGTCTTGAACAAAGAATTCGCCGTTAAATCGAAAGTAGTTTTGTTCCATGCAGGTTTTAGTAAGAGTAAGCAATTCATTACTTTCACCAGGAGGTAAACGTTTTTCTAATGCATTCCTTAAAATACCCAATGTTTCCTTACGTGGAACATTAGTGAATAAACTATCGACATCAAGTGAAACTAATTTGCAACGAGGTGGCAAAGTCACATCTTTAATTTTGTTGACTAATTGTAGACTATTTTTTATGGCATAAGGTGGCCGAAATGAGAGCTTTTCTTTTATTATGGAATTAAGTGACTTTGCCAGCTCGTATGCTGGTGCACCTATGTATGAGACAACTGGACGCATGGGAATATCAGTTTTGTGAATCTTTGGCAAGCCGTACAGTGATGGTGCGCGAGGATTCATTGGGATGAGTTTTTTCTTTGATGATTCAGTTTGAAAGAAATATTGATTATTATTAATTGCTAATTTAAGCTTAGCTAAAAACTTTTTTGTTGGGTCAGAAGGAACCCTTAGAAATTGTTCACCCTGAATCACGTCATTAACTCTGTCCAAATAATCGTCGCGCTCCATCACTACTACTGTGTTACCCTTATCCGCTTTCGATATTACTAAGTTATTATTATCTATTGTTTGTTTTAATGACCTCAAAGCCACTCTTTCGGGGTTAAAAGAGGAACCGGAAGGAGTACCTTTGATTTCGTTGGCTAGTAGGCCCTTAACCATGTTATCTTTCTTATTAACTACGGCAGTTATTTCCGAATCCACCGCAAGCATTTCCAAAGCATTCTGATTAATATTAGGAGTAATATTATATTTAAGACCCTTTTCCAAAAGTGTCATCTCATCCTTGGCAAATTGTACGCTGGTTAAGTTTTTGACGCGAGGGTGGAAGGAAAAAGGTTCAGACCTGGATTCTGTATGTGATTGGACAATCCTGTTTTTATTTACCAAAGTCTGAAGCTTTTTCTTTTGACTTAAATATTTAGCGTGCACTTCGATTGCTGCGAAATGGCGTGCCTTTTCGTCTAAGCGATCGAATTCGATATTATGTAATTTAAAAGAGAGCTCGGTATAAAGAACTTTGAGATGTAATTTTAAATTATCCCTAACAGTAAACCAATGACGTGTCTCTTCGTTAAGCCAGATAGTCTCGGCTTTTTTGATAGCAATATTGGAGGCTCGGCTGTGCGTGTTGGTTCTTACATTAATATAATTAGGAACGACATTTAGACGTTTGCATTGTTGATTGAACCAAACATTTTGGGCGGCTATACGATGTAATTTTGTTAACTTAATGTAGAGTCGTGCCTGATCGGTCATGCTCACCGATTTTAAATAGTTAATGGAATCAGGCGTTACTTTGCGGAAATCCATAGCTTAAAATTTAGTTTGTTATTATTTTTAGCAATATTCCGCGAAATAAACTTCCACCTTTAAGTAAATGAGTGAGTGTACGCATAGGCATGCGTACAGCACCTCCCTCCTCCCACACTGCCTATGCGTACACTCGCATGCAAGAACTTGCAAACACCACCACCACACAAGCAATAATGTTGGCAAATCCGTGCAAGGCCCCTCACCACCATGCAGGTTGAAAACCTCGACGCGCGTTTCGCTCCAACACCGGAGCATCCTCAGGATGTGGACTCTACGAACAACGTCCGTCAAGTGCCGCCACCGGCCAAAACACCGCCTTTTATACCCTATCGAGCCCCGCTACTACCCCCACTACCCTCACCAGTACCCCCGAACATATTAATAAGCGGTGACGTAGTCAAGCAAGTTTGGTCATTCAACAATGCAAATCTGTTATTTTTCTTTTCTTTTATGATCTCTAATTGTTCCAACACGCTCAGCCGAAAGCCTTTATCGCATTTATGTAAAACTTTATAGGAATGGCCATCGGGCACGGTATGATTACTATCTAAAAGATGTTTAGCAAAATGTGACTTATCAGGATGACCATTCCTATAAGCCGCGATATGTTCTTTATACCGAGTCTCAAAGCTGCGTCCAGTTTGACCCACATATACACTATCGCATTCAGGACAATCGATCTTATAGACACCGGACTGATATTTTTCATCAATCCGGTCTTTGTTGTGACATAAATGATGTTTTAAAGTATTATTTGTCCTGAATGCGACATGCATATCGTTGTTTTTCATTATTTTGGATAAGCGTGCAGATACCTCTCCCATGTAGGTCAAACTGGACTTATATCTAACTACCTCCTTATCAATAGGACCTGCGTACAAAAACTTAACCAGTTCTTTCTTGTTTTTATTTTTCAAAATATTATTAATAATTTTTGGACTATATCCGTTGGATATCGCAATTTGGAAAATGATATTAAGCTCATTTTGATAATTATCTTTACTAAGAGGGATCGATAATAATCTATGAATGTAACTATGAAAGGCCGCGAGTTTGTGTTGCCAAGGATGACATGACGATGCATGAATAGTTGTATTAGTATATGTCGGCTTGCGAAAGATTCCAAAACTGTGTTTATTATTAACTCTAGTAATAGATAAATCGAGAAAATTTAGGGTGTTATTATCTTCACATTCTAATTTGAATTTAATTTTAATATGTTTTTTATTTAGTTCTTTAACAAATACGTCCAGTTGTCTCTGTGTACCCGTCCAACAAAGAAAACAATCATCTACGTATCTAAAGTAATATAAAATACTTTTATTAACGACGATATTTCTTTGTTCAAAGTCGTCCATAAATATTTCGGCCATCAAAGGACTTAAAGGTGAACCCATAGCTAGACCGTCGTCTTGAACAAAGAATTCGCCGTTAAATCGAAAGTAGTTTTGTTCCATGCAGGTTTTAGTAAGAGTAAGCAATTCATTACTTTCACCAGGAGGTAAACGTTTTTCTAATGCATTCCTTAAAATACCCAATGTTTCCTTACGTGGAACATTAGTGAATAAACTATCGACATCAAGTGAAACTAATTTGCAACGAGGTGGCAAAGTCACATCTTTAATTTTGTTGACTAATTGTAGACTATTTTTTATGGCATAAGGTGGCCGAAATGAGAGCTTTTCTTTTATTATGGAATTAAGTGACTTTGCCAGCTCGTATGCTGGTGCACCTATGTATGAGACAACTGGACGCATGGGAATATCAGTTTTGTGAATCTTTGGCAAGCCGTACAGTGATGGTGCGCGAGGATTCATTGGGATGAGTTTTTTCTTTGATGATTCAGTTTGAAAGAAATATTGATTATTATTAATTGCTAATTTAAGCTTAGCTAAAAACTTTTTTGTTGGGTCAGAAGGAACCCTTAGAAATTGTTCACCCTGAATCACGTCATTAACTCTGTCCAAATAATCGTCGCGCTCCATCACTACTACTGTGTTACCCTTATCCGCTTTCGATATTACTAAGTTATTATTATCTATTGTTTGTTTTAATGACCTCAAAGCCACTCTTTCGGGGTTAAAAGAGGAACCGGAAGGAGTACCTTTGATTTCGTTGGCTAGTAGGCCCTTAACCATGTTATCTTTCTTATTAACTACGGCAGTTATTTCCGAATCCACCGCAAGCATTTCCAAAGCATTCTGATTAATATTAGGAGTAATATTATATTTAAGACCCTTTTCCAAAAGTGTCATCTCATCCTTGGCAAATTGTACGCTGGTTAAGTTTTTGACGCGAGGGTGGAAGGAAAAAGGTTCAGACCTGGATTCTGTATGTGATTGGACAATCCTGTTTTTATTTACCAAAGTCTGAAGCTTTTTCTTTTGACTTAAATATTTAGCGTGCACTTCGATTGCTGCGAAATGGCGTGCCTTTTCGTCTAAGCGATCGAATTCGATATTATGTAATTTAAAAGAGAGCTCGGTATAAAGAACTTTGAGATGTAATTTTAAATTATCCCTAACAGTAAACCAATGACGTGTCTCTTCGTTAAGCCAGATAGTCTCGGCTTTTTTGATAGCAATATTGGAGGCTCGGCTGTGCGTGTTGGTTCTTACATTAATATAATTAGGAACGACATTTAGACGTTTGCATTGTTGATTGAACCAAACATTTTGGGCGGCTATACGATGTAATTTTGTTAACTTAATGTAGAGTCGTGCCTGATCGGTCATGCTCACCGATTTTAAATAGTTAATGGAATCAGGCGTTACTTTGCGGAAATCCATAGCTTAAAATTTAGTTTGTTATTATTTTTAGCAATATTCCGCGAAATAAACTTCCACCTTTAAGTAAATGAGTGAGTGTACGCATAGGCATGCGTACAGCACCTCCCTCCTCCCACACTGCCTATGCGTACACTCGCATGCAAGAACTTGCAAACACCACCACCACACAAGCAATAATGTTGGCAAATCCGTGCAAGGCCCCTCACCACCATGCAGGTTGAAAACCTCGACGCGCGTTTCGCTCCAACACCGGAGCATCCTCAGGATGTGGACTCTACGAACAACGTCCGTCAAGTGCCGCCACCGGCCAAAACACCGCCTTTTATACCCTATCGAGCCCCGCTACTACCCCCACTACCCTCACCAGTACCCCCGAACATATTAATAAGCGGTGACGTAGTCAAGCAAGTTTGGTCATTCAACAATGCAAATCTGTTATTTTTCTTTTCTTTTATGATCTCTAATTGTTCCAACACGCTCAGCCGAAAGCCTTTATCGCATTTATGTAAAACTTTATAGGAATGGCCATCGGGCACGGTATGATTACTATCTAAAAGATGTTTAGCAAAATGTGACTTATCAGGATGACCATTCCTATAAGCCGCGATATGTTCTTTATACCGAGTCTCAAAGCTGCGTCCAGTTTGACCCACATATACACTATCGCATTCAGGACAATCGATCTTATAGACACCGGACTGATATTTTTCATCAATTCGGTCTTTGTTGTGACATAAATGATGTTTTAAAGTATTATTTGTCCTGAATGCGACATGCATATCGTTGTTTTTCATTATTTTGGATAAGCGTGCAGATACCTCTCCCATGTAGGTCAAACTGGACTTATATCTAACTACCTCCTTATCAATAGGACCTGCGTACAAAAACTTAACCAGTTCTTTCTTGTTTTTATTTTTCAAAATATTATTAATAATTTTTGGACTATATCCGTTGGATATCGCAATTTGGAAAATGATATTAAGCTCATTTTGATAATTATCTTTACTAAGAGGGATCGATAATAATCTATGAATGTAACTATGAAAGGCCGCGAGTTTGTGTTGCCAAGGATGACATGACGATGCATGAATAGTTGTATTAGTATATGTCGGCTTGCGAAAGATTCCAAAACTGTGTTTATTATTAACTCTAGTAATAGATAAATCGAGAAAATTTAGGGTGTTATTATCTTCACATTCTAATTTGAATTTAATTTTAATATGTTTTTTATTTAGTTCTTTAACAAATACGTCCAGTTGTCTCTGTGTACCCGTCCAACAAAGAAAACAATCATCTACGTATCTAAAGTAATATAAAATACTTTTATTAACGACGATATTTCTTTGTTCAAAGTCGTCCATAAATATTTCGGCCATCAAAGGACTTAAAGGTGAACCCATAGCTAGACCGTCGTCTTGAACAAAGAATTCGCCGTTAAATCGAAAGTAGTTTTGTTCCATGCAGGTTTTAGTAAGAGTAAGCAATTCATTACTTTCACCAGGAGGTAAACGTTTTTCTAATGCATTCCTTAAAATACCCAATGTTTCCTTACGTGGAACATTAGTGAATAAACTATCGACATCAAGTGAAACTAATTTGCAACGAGGTGGCAAAGTCACATCTTTAATTTTGTTGACTAATTGTAGACTATTTTTTATGGCATAAGGTGGCCGAAATGAGAGCTTTTCTTTTATTATGGAATTAAGTGACTTTGCCAGCTCGTATGCTGGTGCACCTATGTATGAGACAACTGGACGCATGGGAATATCAGTTTTGTGAATGTTGGCAAATTGCACGGATTTGCCAACATTATTGCTTGTGTGGTGGTGGTGTTTGCAAGTTCTTGCATGCGAGTGTACGCATAGGCAGTGTGGGAGGAGGGAGGTGCTGTACGCATGCCTATGCGTACACTCACTCATTTACTTAAAGGTGGAAGTTTATTTCGCGGAATATTGCTAAAAATAATAACAAACTAAATTTTAAGCTATGGATTTCCGCAAAGTAACGCCTGATTCCATTAACTATTTTCATAATCTGTTTGCATAGGATAGTCCGATCATCATAGAGTTTAGAAAATTTCCTAAGTGCCATTAAACATTACATAATTTGCAGTTGTACTAATAAGGAAAAGGACCTATTATAAATTATTATCTAATAAACGTATATTAGAAGAGGATACACAAATATATTACTATCGACAGATCAACCTAGCAACCATCTGATAAGGCGCGCTTTAAATGTTTACGTGTACCGATTTAGGTTTGACTCGTGAATATACTTTAAATTATTAAAAAAAAAACTACTTGTAAGATTCTTACAAGTCGTTTTTTAACTACTTGTAAGATTCTTACAAGTAGTTTCTCCTATGCAATGGTCTTAAGAAGTTAAGACGCTGACAACTGCCAATGACCTTGATCTCGCATCACTCTCGCACCACTGTCGATTTTCATGCCAGAGAGACAGAGATGTGAAATGTTCACTCGGTAGCGTGGATACATTTTTCGTTTGTTAGAGGAAAAAATAAATATTATGGGAAATCTAGATGTCCGGTAGAACCGAAAATTAAATCTTACAAGCTTTGGATTTTTGTAAAAGGCATCAAATAAACAAATTTTTAAAAGCATAGCTTGTATATTATTTTAGTTAGAACTGTTTAAAGTTCCTGGAAGATGTGACTATGGTATTTTTTTTCATCCAGTAGTCCGGAATACATTATTTTATTATTTAAAATAAAGAAGCTTTTTCAAATATAATAAAAAATCACATATATTTTTTTGTGCCAATCAATGAAATATATATACGTCTAGAAAACTGCACAAAGATGTCGAATTGGCAGCTGTCTTCGCCTTAAGAACAAATCATTATAATATGAATTATGGAAGTCTCAATTCTCAGATCGAAAAGGTGGAAAAAATTGCAACTTCGTATAATTTGTAATCGATGCAATAATATTATCAAGTTATACGGCCGCACTTTTAATGAGACGTTTAATAATTACTTTATAGTCTTTAATTTAATTAATATTTTGACATTTAAGCTCCATAATTTTTCTGTCAAATTCCTTATAAGTATAATTAAAATTAAGTTCTCATTAAATATCTTTGAGTGCAGCCGCTAGAGAATATTAGCTTTATAGTCAGAAGCATTGGCGGGGCCCCGTATAAAAATCTGTTTGGGGGCCCTAAGGTAAGGGCGCGTTCAGACGTAAGCGTATTCTGCGCATGTTCTGCTGTAGCGTTTGGGATACAGCCGCGCGCGTGTTTTCCTAATGGTCGATTTACACGGGTGACTAACGGTTCGATTTTAGTCACCCGGCAAGTCACTAGCCGAATCGCCTGTCCAAGTCGAATCGCCACCCCATTTGCACGGGTGACTAACGGGTCGATTTTAGTCACCCGGCAAGTCACCAGTCGAATCGCCTGTCCAAGTCGAATCGCCACCCCATTTACACGGGTGACTAACGGGTTGATTTTAGTCACCCGGCAAGTCACCAGTCTAATCGCCTGTCCAAGTCGAATCGCCACCCCATTTACAAAAATCACCTGTGACTATTTCATTCTGCTTGAAAATGTCGCGTCTGCGCACGCTACAGTAGTATTCGCAGCAAGCGATCGCTTGCGACTGAACGTTTACACGGTCGATTTTAGTCACCAGCCGCATGCGACCATGCGGCGTAGTCGAATTGCCATTTACACGGTCGATTTTCGCCGTCCGGCGTAAATCGTGCGGCTTTAGTCACCCGTGTAAATCGGCTATAAACGCTACAGCAGAATACGTGCACGTCTGAACATGCCCTATGTTTGGCTTTTTTACTTTTAAGAAATTGGAAGTTTTTTTTTCTTACGCACGTTGGGAGCCCATGTGGGCCGGGGGCCCCGTATAGTTAATACGGCATATAGCAGTAGCTACGCCCCTGTACAAAGTTTACAAGAATCTTTCTGAAAAAAAAAACTCGGTTTTATTCTTCTCAAGGTGTTGTTTATAGCACTGTCGCGATATTATCAAGTCACGTGGTGTTCCACTTGCCCTCTGACTCTGATATCATAGCACTTACCTAAACGAGGGGAAAACGGAGCGCGATATCGCGGCGTTATTTACTGCAATACGTGTATTATAATATTATTGTTTTGTTATCAGCTGTGCTGCGTATTTAGTGCATAAGGCGTCTGCGTCTTTCGCTATCAGTATGATAGTAACAGAAAGTAGCCCCTGATTTTTTGTTGTAAGTACAAACCGAAAAAGACGGTTGTCGAAGGTAGGTTTGTCGCCCGCATATGTTCTTCAAACGTTTGAGTTTAGAATTTGTTTTTGCAGAAAAGACATGCGGAATTTAGTTTTGCGAACTAAAGTTCGAAGATCGAGTTGCCTTATTTGCATCTACGAGTATTTATCTAACGGATAGTCTAGACTCTAGAATGTCAAGGATATTGGTGCTATGAAAGTAAAGGATTGGACTTGTGGTCATGGAATGGACCAGGAAGCGAGCAGACGGATCTCTTTATACAAACATTCACTTTAACAGAAGTGTGTGATAAATTTGGAACACATACTGTGTTCCAAATTTAACTCTCCTCGGGCTTTCGTTTCTGTAGCTGATTGTGAAGTTACCCCTGTTACCTCACAATCGGTGAATCATAACATCGGCTGCAGTCAGAGACATTCTATGATTATGTTTAATAGAAAAGCCTTAATTTAATAAAGAATTTGACAAAAAAATATGGAGATATGAAAAATCTTCTTGAAATACTTTAATCTCTCTGAGTCCGGCGGCAGGTTGGGAGTTATTTCGCACAGATTTTCCGTAAGACATAATGCGAGTCAAAGCTTGGCTTTTGCATAAAGTAAAGCAGTCGTGTAAGGGGCTATTATAGTTCTCAAAAATATGAAATTTACACATACGCATCAAAAGCACGTACGCTTGTCTGCGGAAAACTGAACCAAGGTTAGATAAGTTATTGTTTTGGTACCACAATAGGGTTACTAGCTGTTGCCCGCGACTCCGTCCGCGTGGACTTCAGCTTATAACGCGCGTTACTTCCCGTTTCCATGTAGGCTACAGTACTGCACCACGACAGTTGCTTCCGCCGGTTCCGCGGTACAATTACTTCAATTCAAAAATATCTTCTTAAAACTTCAAAAAAAAAAACGTGAAAAGATCCTTCATCCTTACCACCTCTTAAAGAAACACGTACAGAATAAGCGCTTGTGCGATGTAGGTGACGCAGAGCGACATCTATTATGCATTTTTGGAACTAACTTAATTTGAACTTTACGCATAAACACAGGGGGTGTTTACAACCTCTTTTTCCAGTTAAAAAGTAGCCTATGTCCTTTCTCAGGCCTTAGACTATCTGTGTACAAAATTTCATTGCAATCGGTTCAGTAGTTTTGGCGTGAAAGCGAGACAGACAGACAGACAGAGATACTTTCGCATTTATAACATTAGTATAGATATAGATTGACAGTAATATTGTTTTAAACACAAACAAACGTACGTGTCACAGTGGTGGTAACGTGTTTGCCCTATTTTGGGGGTCGCGATAAGTTGGGTCCTCGTCCTTGGCCCATATTCGGCACACAGCGAGTTGCGACACGAGACCACTCCGAACTAGTTCACTCGCTGTTCCATCAATATTTACTTTGATAAACATTCATTATAATATTTTGTATGATGTATCTAATTTAGGGAAAACCTGTCGAAGTTTGCAATTATTTTGTTTAAGATCTAACATTGCCATTGTATTATTATTATCTAAGCTATTGCATAGCTTTTATCGCAGGCATTTCGAAACGAAAAAAACATTACACCCCCACTCGGTCGGTGCGGCGTTGCCAGACTTCGGCACGGTGTTTGTGTGCGTGCGACTATACAGAGTGCAATTAAACCTTCCTGCCAAATTTTGATATAATATTGATCCTTGTTAAAAATAAAAATACACGTATTTTTTTCTTTTATAATCACTCAGTACTAAAATTTTGAGAAATAGCTTCCGAAAGTTATCCTTAAAAAACACTACAATTAATGGACACGATGCGTCGGCCGCGCGTGACGTGGCCCCGCGCGCGCTTCTCACCCCGCGTCACCCCCTCTCATTCCCCCGCGCCGTGACTGACCGTTCTACAACGATTTTAAATGGGATAAAATATGTCATTGAAAAAAAAATAATACCCAATTTTTTTTGGTTAAATGGACTCTCCTAATGACACCTAAGCCCTGGAAAAAATTTGGCAGGAAGGTTTAATTGCACCCTGTATAGACGTATGCGAATTATAATCCATAAAGCGCATCACAGACGGTGAAGATAATATAAAATATATATTATCTTAGAGCATATTTTAGAATATCGCTCACCATAGAAATCCTATGAACCATCACACACCACGAAGTTAATTTATATTTTATATTTTGTATCTTAAGATACCGAGCGATATGGAAATATATATTTCGTGTCTTAATATGTTATCTTAAGATACGAAATATATATTTCGTATCTTAATAAGTTATCTTAAGATGCGAAATATATACATCTTTATGAATACAGGGTGTTTTTGTGTCGGGCAGGGGGCTCATCGTTGATCGGACGCACTAGTGGATGCAGTGTTGCCAGTGCTGTATGTTAAAAAGTTACATACTCTCATTCGAAAAGTAACATTTTGAGGTAAAAAGTAACATTTCGGATAATTTTAAATAAAATTTACTTATAATTTATTGCTAGCTTAAAAAGCTTATGAATCGAAATGAATGTTTCTCTTGAATTTCTAAAATACTCCTGAAACTTCTTCGTTGACAGATCTTGATAAAGGTTAAATTCGCCGCACGTTTTTCTCTTTTTTTATGTGAGGCTCTATCCAAATGTTTCTCCTTTTGGAATGTGCTACTATAATCTGCATTTCACATTCTATATCAGAATCATCGTCTGAGGAACTGTCTAACAAATCAAGAAGTAAGGCAGTATCACTCATAGTCAATCATCCTGTATATAGAACTCTAACAAGGAATACGTGTGGCACCAACGCAGACTCGTAAGGAAATGAACAGATTTTTAATAATATCGTATCTTAGCCGTGTGTGATAGCCTAAGATACTATAATATTTTATATTTGGGCATCTTAAGATAAAATATTATAGTATCTTCACCGTCTGTGATGCGCTTTAGTTGATAAGAAAATGCCTCGAGTGCCACAAGCATTTTTTTATAATCTGGGAGATGAGTAAACAATTAACACGTCCAATAGGAAAATATATGATAACAGTGATCTATAGGCATTTATTTACTCTTCTTGTAACTTAATAAAGTTATTTACAGATGGTACAACTTTTTAAATATTAAAAGGTTTGTAGTACTTTTTTGAATTGTTTGGAATAATATGCCATCCCTGCATAATATGTAGAACGATAGTACTTATATTATAACAAATTAATTGATGGATTGGCATTAGCTATGTCCACATTATGCGCTTTCGTCTTCAATTTTCATTAGCTTTGTCCACATTGTGCCTTTTTTCTGTTCAACAAGGGCATGCCTTATAGCGCTGTCAACAGTGAACGTGTGGCATGCCCGTGACGCGCGTCAAAATCCACCCGCGTTGAAAGAAAAGTGTCATAGCGCGCGCTACGATTTCAACGCGCGTTACGGGCATGCCTCACGTTTGACGTTGACAGCGCTATAAGGCATGCCCTTGATGAACAGAAAAAGGCACAATGTGGACAAAACTATTCAATAATAATTGAATGCGTCAAAGAACGCAACGTCAACCGTCATTTTTAATAACAAAGTTTTGGACGGTCAGAGGGCATGCGTCGCGGGCATGCCTCACGTTCGCTGTTGACTGCGCTATAACGCATGCCCTTGATGAACAGAAAAAGGCACAGTGTGGACAAAGCTATTGATAGGCACTTTTGTTATTTAAAAAAATATTATTTTTAACCGACTTCCAAAAAGGTTCGAGTTTTAAATGTATTTTTTGTGGTCCGATTTTCAAAACTCTAAATTTTTTGTTGTTTATGTATAGTAGCGACCACATATGTACAGGGTATATAACTCGAATTTCTTCGAACTCACGAAAAAGTATTTAATATCTAATTATTGCAATTTTTTATATAGTAACTTTTTCGCACTTTTTCGGAATTCTGCTAAGATTCGACGATTTCTTTACTTAATCTTCAAACTTTTAAAGTCGGTGCCAGTCCCAAAAATTACTTAGATTCATATTTAAGTTGGCTGGTACCCTATAGTAACGCATTCAAAAGTGTGAAGATTGAGTAGAGAAGTCATTGAATCTTAGGAGTTAGGAGAATTCTGAAAAAGTTTATACTATTTAAAAAATAACAATCTATACATATAATAAAACTGTAGAAATGAAAATTCTGTACATTAAAGATATTCAAAAAATAAGAAGCGGGGGGGCTACATCGCTATAGAAGCCAAAAATGTGGTTAGTTTTTTTGTCTGTCTGTCTGTCTGTCTGTCTGTATGTTTGTTCCACTATCACACGAAAACTACTGATCCGATTTGAATGCGGTTTTCTCAGATATATTTGCCTTCTTCCAACTTAACATCTGGTCTATAAAAAAAATTCCCCCCACCCTTCTAAAGGGACTAAAGAGGGGGTCAGATTTTGTATAAGACTTTTGCTTTAACACGAAAACTACTTATCCGATTTGCATACGGTTTTCGCAGATATATTTGTCTTCTTCCAACTCAAAATCTGGTGTATAAAATTACCCCCCCCCCACCCCTCTAAGGAGAGCAAACAGGGGGTCAGATTTTGTATCAAACTTTTTTCTTTAATGGAATTACTTCATATTATTAACTGTTTTTTCTAACTTAACATCTGGTGTATAAATTTTTTCCCCCCGCCCAACTTAGGGGACAAAAGAGGGGTAAGATTTTGTATCAACTGATGAAGTAGAAATACTTTAAATGGCAAAACAACGTTATTTAATACTTTTTTGTGAGTTCCAAAGTAGTTTTACAATTTTTGTTTAAAATTAATGTTTTTTTTAAACTGGAAGGTACATGTATAGTATATTAACTAAAATAACGAAAGGAGAATTTGAAGTGATAATCTTCTTCGTCTCTTTTGTAAACAGAGTTAAGGGGAGTTTTCTATCAGAATGTAATACAATAATGTATCATTTATTGGCGACTGTCATTTAAATTAGATCAAAAGCATTTATGATACAGCAGGTCAAAGAAGCTTGGCCCAAGATAGGGCTGTGCTTCACATAAATGAATAATAAAAGAAATAAAATATTTTTTTTAGTTTGTATTTTTAGTTGTACAAGATTTAAATTTTTTATCAAATATCTTTTTATTCAAAAAAATATGTATTAAAAATGCACTTTTTGACCATCTTGAACGTCGGGACTACGGTGCCTACCATCATTTCGGGAACTAGCCCGGCGAGAATAACCCGAGTAAGAAACTCGCACGGGGCCATCTTTTACCAAAAAGATGGGGAAATTGCCAAAAAGCCATAGTCGCTTATAAACTGAACGAGGAAAAAAGAATTCCCTTACTTAATAATAATATGTACACAGTAAATAACTTTGCAAGGATCTATTTGGTTTTGTCGTGCATATTGAAAAAGTCTCGTTACAAAGAAGTACAGCAGACCTTGAAATACGCTGTATAAAAATATCTCTTTTTAGTCAGATGTTACAGGGTCATATGTAAAACGTAGTTGAAGTGGGTTCAGTAAAATTTACGCTATGCAGCCGTCAACTGCAACATTTTAAGGGCGCATTTTCATTAGTCGTTAACTCGTACGGTATACCGCATGCGGGGAGTCTATGACAACTAATTGACAACTAATGGCTCTTTGTCATTGGTCGTGGCATGCGTTTCGGGCCCTATCGACCAATGAAAATGCGCCATAATTAGCACCTGTAGGCTGTATGATGTATCACGGAGTAAATATTATTTGAAGGATTTTAATCTTCCGTAACTGGCGCTTAGTAGCCACACCCACAAGTATATTTTGAGGCAAAGGAACAAGTTTAGCATGTTTTCATTCGTATAAATTCCTCATTTGCTTTGGTTTTTTTTTAGATTAACTGTGATCATGTTTATAATAATTTTCGGTACCTAGCTGTAATTTTTTACATATTTTTCTATATGATGAAGAACGAAGATCACCAAAAAAGCAAATTGGTAAAATCATGTTCGTTTAGGCCGTGTTCACATCAAACCGATTGTGAGCCGCCGAATGTGAGCGAACGTTACGCAGTTTATTGTATTCACTTTTTTGTTCACACCTAACCGACAATACGACATTACGCTAGGCGTAGGCGCGGACATTCGATACCGTATATTTTCACGTTCACACTGGAGCTCACAATGAGCCTGCTCACATTCTGCGGCGTATAGTCAGTTTGGTCTGAACACGCGCTTATACGCCGTCGAAAAACTGCCGTGCGCCTACGACGCGACGCTGCGAAGCTGTATAGTTTCTGGTATGCGGTAGCCCTAGGGTGGGTCGACTCTAGACATTAGTAAATACACTGAACCCAGTTCCCTTATCACTAGCCTCATTTGCGTAGAGTCGGACGAGCGGGCAACGCGTCACCTACATTATAACTGTGTTGTGCGAAACGATGCTCGCGGAACCCGGGACATACACCATGTAAGCTTTGTCTACTGTTTATAGTATACATACCTAGTATACAAACGTATACTTAGCTCCTTAATAATAATAAAAAGATCCATACACTGTGTATACCATGTTTTGCCCTTGGCGGTCAAGAGACTTCTTATTATGTATTGCAGGACAAAACATTGCAAAGCTATTAGCTACGTCTGTATTCACAGTATGAATCTTTCAATTTTGGGATAACTCCCTTAACAATCAAACTATTAACATAAAAATACAACGTTAGTCGAGAACTTTTTTAACGTATCAAAGATAGGTGTGTTAATTTTTTTTAGTGAGGTTGTAAGTATTTTGTTGAAGCGGCTATATAGCTGTGGATAATAAACATTACATGTTGAAAATCAATTTTTCCAGTGCTAGTCCAACCACGTTGACTAAATGTGCGTGTGTTCTGTAACTGCAGTAAGAACATATAGTTTTTACATCTCGCCTCTTAACAGTGAATATAATATTTATCTTAGATTCAGGACGTAGCTATCGCCGTATCTGTCATACCAATTATACCGGACCCCCAACGTGCGTCAGCAAAAATAATAAAAACTCCCCCCCTTCCAAATTAGGCCCCAATTTTTTTTTTCTAAAAATAATAAATTAATAATACAGGGCCCCGCCAATACCTACAACTGTACTTCTGCTCAGATTCAAATATTCTTTCTCGTCTATTCCAAATTTATGCCACAATAAACCATGGTTCCCGTTCTCGAAATTAACTGATATTAACAAGCCGAAATAGTAACGAAGTGCTGTAGACTGTAGGCAATTCATAATCGTATAGGCTTATTCAAATTGGGATTAAATTAATAGGCAATAGCAAAGCAATATTTCTATTTTTATTGTAGGAAGAATTTAAACAAATTGTGTGATTTGGAATCATTGATTACTCAAAAATAGAATAAAAAGAAAGTTTAAAATAATAAAGTAATAATTTGGCGTGCATTAATTTTCTTGATGTTGCTAAAAATTATTATTTTGTCTTCAATAACAAAACATCATGACGTCAGAATATCTGCCGGCGCCCGCGCACCTTTACGTCCAGGCGTGTTATTAACAAACTTTTTTGTGCAGCCGTTATCTCGATTAGGTACGTAATTAAAGTCAATTCATCAGAATCACCATCTTAACACCGCGAGTTCAAAAACCGACTGGAATTTTCCGCAACGGAAAGTTTGTGTAACCCCTGAGAGGTCTAAAAAGTTCGGATACCGTACAGTAACCTTCTTTCGAGTTTCCTCAATGCAATTTCCGCACGTGCAGTTAGCTTTAGATGATTCAGCATTTCGTCGTTGAAGTGTTAATGCCGTCTAACTGTAGGAGGTGGTATGGTGCTTATTTGACAGGACAATTAATCAATTAACTTTTCAGGTTTTGATTACAGGATTTTCCTAATTATTTAAATAATATCACGTATTCTTGTAAAACCGTTAGGAGATATTGAACTTGAAGTCGATTTCTTAAAATTTTTTAGATATGAGGTATTAAATTGGCACTTCAATGACGATTGATCATATAAAATAATGTTGTTGTTTTAACATGACGCAAAATCTGCACACGAGCTTCGAGGTATCGTAGTTTTAAGAGAGCGTGCGAGACTCTATGACAGAATACCACGCATTACTCACGACAACATTTTTGATAAATCCTTGGAGCTCGCGCGCGGACTGTAAACTGTAGTTGTGTTCCGTTGTAACGCATAAACTACTACAGTGAAACCTGGTTAGCGGGACCTGGACAAGCGAGAAAACTCTATTATTGGTAGTTGTATTTAATTAAATTACCTCTTTTAATGGATTTTCCGAAACTGATTAAATGAGTGGGGCTTCTGATCAAAAAACTGCGACAAGAGGTTTTAGCAATCCTCTAGTGATATTAAAACTTGACACTGCCTAAGGAATTCTCCAGATACCAAAACAGGTAAAAATCTGAAGGTGCAAGGTCAGGACTATACGGCGGATGCATTAACACCTCCCAGCAGCCTTTAAATTTTTAAGCAGCCTAAACTCTTGTAACTTTCGCTGAGTGGCCAAAGATATTACTTATGTGGGGTCTAGTGTTATCATGGTGAAAAACCACACCCTTTATGTTGATTGCTGCTTTCTCTCAACTCTCATCAGTTGTTACCTACCCTACAGTTCAGAATTGATGGTCCTACCTGGCGTTAACAGCTAATAATAAATAATGCCCTTCCAATCCCACCATACACGCAGCATCACCTTGTTGTGAGTTAACCCGGGTTTTCCCACAGTGTGTGAAGCCTTTATTTCACGGCTTGTTTTAAATTTTTACCTTTTTTGTAGTAAAATAAATTTTAAAATGTATCGAATTTCTTAGCAAGATTCACTCATTTTAACAATAAGAAAAACAAATGAAAATCACACATTTTCCTAATTTGTATTTGAAATTGTCTTCTTTTAAATTTTTTTTAATGATACAAAAACTAGCCAAAAACTATATTACAAATGGTCTTTGGCTATACCAAAGAAATTTGATTACAAGTTCATACAATGCGAAAAGACTTTTCCCAAACCTATTATGAGTTATGACTTAATATGACGGAGGCTCTATAATTTTGTAAGCCACAAAAATCTTTTACGTTTGAATACAAAAGTTAAAAGTGTTTCAAATACAAAAGTTTTTGGTAAGAATATATTACAAGTCTTTCTTTAATTGGCCAAGGCCTTCCTTAAATGAACTAACGTAACGAGGAAAACCAAGCAGTCTGTTAATTCTGATAAAATATAATATCTAATGTCATGATTTAGCCAAAATAGCACTAAAATCTATGTTGATTTATGAATAGATCAAGGTATATACCAAACTCTTAAAGTTTAGAAGATACGCTCACGTTCCGTGTTCCACTAAGGTCTATGTTGTAGGTTACACGTTCAATTTGTCATCAATCTGGCGTCAATCTGTTAGCGTGTTTACACACGCGCCGCAGCGGCAGCCGCACCGCCACCGCGGCGCTGCCGCTCCATTACTCATCCTTGTATTTCTACGGGCCCTTACACACGGAGCCGCAGCGGCAGCGGCACGGTATCGCCGCCGCCGCGTGTAAGGGCCCGTTCCGCCCATACAAATACAAAGATGAGTAATGGAGCGGCACCGCCGCGGCGCCGTGTGTAAACAGCCTTATTGACGCCAGATTAATGGCTATATAAAAAGTACATATTAAAAAAATTATCAGTCCATCAGTTTCGCGTCAATCTCTACCAAATTGATGAATCAGGTTAATGAGAAACTGAACGTGTAACCTCCGACTAAGAAAATTATTAAAAATGTCAATGCTAAAGGGACTAAAAAACGAGCCAATGGCAATGCAATAATTTGTTGAAATTTTTTGAAAACAATTTTTTTTTGAAAAAAATAATTCAAGACGTGAGTGGTATTCTAATATAAGATGAAAATAAGTAAAGCGTGTTTTTTTTATTTTATTTTTATTATTATTTACAAGTTACAGCTACTCGTACTTAGTTAAAGAATTGTGGTTCTGATCGCGGTGTTGCTCAATTGGGCCTTGAGATATGTGGAGGGAAGAGGAACTATTCATCGGCAAGTAACATTTTTGTATTTTAATATTAAAGTACAAAGACCCCCACCAAGAAGCCACATTTTATCAGTATTACTAGATGACCCGCTGAACTTCGTATCACTTTCCTCCTAATATTAACTGAACTCCTAATATTCCCTGAACTTTCACGAACATTTCAAGAATAAAACTAACCAAATTGGTTTAGCCGTTCTCGAGTTTTAGCGTGACTAACAAAATTTAAAAATAGTTTTTATTTTTAAACATGGATATTACAATATAAAAATTAACGTGCTAAGTGACTCTTAGAATAACAACAATAAAAGAAGGTAGAAGAATTGTCTTGACTTGACTTGTCAGTTCTATTATAATATAATATTATATATACAAATTAAAAATCTGTTTTAGAAATTCCTGAATACCAAGAAAGATGCCATTTTTATTTTCGTCCCTTCATACTTCCTCTAAACTCTAAAGTATATCGCAGCCGAACCCAAAACCAAACCATATATTTTAATCAAAATATGTATTTTTATATACTTACAAAAATAAAAATAAAATGTTATATCATCCATGGCGGATCATCGCTGTGTAAGCATCGAGTATCCGTGGCCTATTGGGTAGACCTTTGGTTCGCACTCGCAGAGGGTGCGGGTTCGATCCCGGGTGGAGCCGTGTGCCAATGAGACATTTTCTGATCTCAAGTAGCTACACAATAAGGACGGCTCGTACGGTGAAGGAAAACATCGTGAGGAAACCCGCACATGGTTGGTCCTCTGGAGTCTGGACTAGGCCGACTAATGACTATGTTGCGAGAATGCCGTATGTGCTTGGGCAACCAAACAGGTATTTAAAAATCTTGTCCCGGGCACTGCAGTATTTGAAGAGTGGTTACATCATTCAGTCTTGGATACGGCCGTACTCAGAGACATTAATGAACTTAATTTATTTAATGAAAGTCTGACTGATAATAATAATAATAATAATAATTTATTTTTATGGGGCTTATGTCAAAATCTTCATTTAATTACGGTTATTAATCGTCTCCGAGTTAAACGTTCATCTATACTCTCGACGACCTCTGTGGCGCGTTGGTAGCTCAAGCCGGGGGTCGCGGGTTCGAATCCCGTCGACGGAACAAAAAGTTTTTCAATGTTCCCGGGTCTGGATGTGTATTAAATATGTGTATTATATAATAAAAATCTTAAATATATGTATAGTATAAAAGTATTAATACATATTTCCGTTGTCTGGTACCTGTAACACAAGTCCTTTAGGTACTTAGTACGGGGCCAGACTGACGTGGTGTGAAGCGTAAAAATATTATTATTATTATTATACTAATATTATAAATGCGAAAGTGTCTGTCTGTCTGTTACCTCTTCACGCCCAAACTGCTAAACCGATTTTGCCGAAATTTGGTATGGAGATATTTTTAGTCCCGGGAAAGGACATAGGATACTTTTACCCCGGAAAAATGTACGGTTCCCGCGCGATAAACGAATTTTGGCGCAACGAAGTTGCGGGCGTCATCTAGTATACTTTAATTTTAAAAAATCATAATAATATATATACAATAGGTAGTTACATTTTTAGGCATCTCTGATAGCGTCTATTTTTATACTAAATAATATTATTGTTTTAACCAGTTATAACAAGTGGTGATAATTATAAGCTCTCCCAATGTCAGTGATATGACACATGGAACGTATTTAAATATGATTGGTGAATTCATTTTTATCGTTTTTGAGAGAAAATGGCCACTCAACAGAGGTTACAGAGCTTTGGAAGTGTTTAGGTGCAGCTCTTGTGAGAAAATGTCTGGTACATTATACTGTGAGTACATTCAATATTTGAAGGTACATAATTCCAAAAATATTTTGTATAATTCCAAAAAATATATTTTTTATTTATTTTTTATTTTATTAATTTTTGGAAAACTTACAGCTAACATGCACATAGAATCGAAATATACAATACAAGAAGGCCAATTAAAAGTTTTCACAGATAGGTACATGTTTTAAATTTACTCAATTCTATTAATATTCTGCATTGAAAAAAAGT
This sequence comes from Polyommatus iphigenia, assembly GCA_963422495.1. Taxonomy (NCBI): domain Eukaryota; kingdom Metazoa; phylum Arthropoda; class Insecta; order Lepidoptera; family Lycaenidae; genus Polyommatus; species Polyommatus iphigenia. The sequence continues at coordinate 9,261,323 of OY730184.1, forward strand.
AAATTATTTTATTGTTTTTTTACTTTGTGTATTGACATAGAATATTTAATTACATACACAAAATTTTCCATACATTTTTAGTTAGTAAAGAGACGTTATTGGACAATTTCGTAGAAGCGCTACGCCGGCGCGGGCGTAGCGACCTACGTCAAATGCACAAACTGCTGTTAATAGGGTCAATTCAGACCGCAACGCGCCGCATACATGCATTTCTAAATTTGTATGGATGTGACAGTGTTGAGTGTTGCATGACGTCTCACGCAAATAAAGTCTGTCAAATCCATACTTTAGAAATGTATCTACGCGTCGTATCATGTATCAAAACGATTATCTATTTTATCTCGTAACGATCTTTTAACACTCGCTGAGTCATATAAAGTTGAATAAAGTAATTTGTTTGTTCGGACGTCATACCTCACCATGGAAAGTCCATAATAACAACATTTTGTTACAAAATTACAAATCGTTTTGTTGACAATTCTAAATACGACGGCGAAATAATTGGACAAAAAGTGTTAATTGTCCATTTTTCATCATCGGCCAGCGTCACTAAATTAAACAATCGAGCCTTTTTTGCACAAAAAAATGACAATTTGCGATTGTTTTCGTGACGATATTATTAATAATGTTATTTTTATGTCGTCAAAGACAAACACTTCTTCTCCTGTATCGTCAAGAATATTTGTCTACGACCACGCCCCTACACCTTGAGCTATTTTAGGTTTACGCTCTTTTAATAGCTTACCTCTTATTGGCTCTTATCTTGAAGTCCTAGATAGTTCATGAACCAAACGGTCCCTTAACGACACTACAAAGTACATTCGGGGTCGCGTATACTCAGCACTTAGGTATGTGCTGTAGTCATTTATAGGTACTCTTGCACGGCTGCACCCACCCGCTTCTGCATAGTAAAAATGTTGATGGGCTGTCAATCTTTGTGACCAATTATGTGATACAAAAAAAAAAGAAAGAAAATACTTATAAGTCTTTTTTTATTGCAGTCATTTTAATAGATTCTAGGTTAACTAGTGCAAAAAAAGAATAACATTTATAATTATTCAAATTTTTAAAACCATTTTATTGTAGCAACTGTGATTGACTTGTAAGGAGCAGTCAACGCTCTTGTAATAATAATTATTATTATCTTTTTGTAATTCGCCTGTGAACAGATAATATCATTTCACATGAGAATATATTTTATGGACTAGTAACGTTGCTATATTTGGACTATAAAATCTTCGCTGAACAAGTTGTTTTTGTACTAATACAACTCTCGTATGATTTTTTGATTTTTTATATTTCACATTAAATTTAATGTTAGAATCGTGAAACAATGAAACAATTCCAGTCGTAAAGTTTTCCATTGCCAGACTTTTTGCATATTAGAAGAAAAAAAAACTATTTGTAACCGACATGGTAACCGACTGTCAAATGAAGAAAATTTTGTATTTGCCAGTTTTTTGTATGAATGTAATAAGATTGATTTGTTGTTTGTGAACTGATTTTTGTACAAAAAAAATAATAATTTAGGATTACGCACAAGTGGATGAACATGACTAGTGATTGGACAGAGCACAAAAACACTATAATATTTATTAAGGTTGCTTTAAAAACCACCTGTTTTTCTTTAAAATCAGGCGTTAATAACTTTTAAAATAGGCAGTTTTTAAAGCAACCTTAATAAATATTGTGTTTTGTGCTTTGTCCAATGACTGGTACTGTCCAATCACTAGTCATTTACCCTACATTATTTTATTTTGTGCACAAGAAGTTATTCATACATTACATTTATGAATTATTATTTTTAAGAAAAAAATTAAAACCGACTTCCAAGGTAAAAACAATAGTAATATGAACTAAAAAGTATTAAATAACTCTTACTCTTTAATAGTGCCTTTTCCAGAATTCGTCTAAATCTCAACTATTTCTGTACATACTACATAGTCTTCATTATTTTGAAGTCGGTACCAACTAATTTAATCGTGAGTTCAGTAAAGTCTAAATATCTGAAACTTTTGGGACTGGTACCGACTTCAAAGTAATGAAGACTGTAGTACGTACAGAAATAGTTGAGATTTAGACGAATTCTGAAAAAGGAACTATTAAAGAGTAAGAGTTATTTAATACTTTTTAGTTCATATTACTATTGTTTTTACCTTGGAAGTCGGTTTTAATTTTTTTCTTAAAAATAATAATTTCACTCTTTTTAGTTACCTACAAAATAAGGCTTTATGCGTAAATAACCAATACGAATGTTAACTATTCACATTATGTTACTGTAAGCGAAATTGTGGTAAATGCTTGCAGTTATCTAAGCGATGCTGCAATTTCCAAACTTTTATCTTCAAAGGTTTAGGACTTCTGTTCAGTGCCTTTGGACCAAGAGACACCCTCGTATGAAATTTCTCTTATTCTTAACATATGTTTAACTTACTAGAAACATCATTTTAACCACTATGAGTGTTTTGATAAATTTCAAGGATTTCCCTCGATTGCTCATAGATCCCATCATCAGCTCACCACTTTCGTAATTGTTATACAAAATCCTATGACCTATACAATAACACGAGAATTTTGAAAATCGGTCCACAAATAGCGAAATCATCATCAAAAACATCTGCTTCGATGCAAAATATCACGAAAAGTACCAATAATTGGGTCATAGTGTGATGACCCATGGTATAATTACGGTTGTGATGATGATGATCAATCAAATCGATGTGTTAGCTTATGCTTTCAGTTGTTTAAACAACGCCGAAATCCCCGAACCTGTACCTATAAACATTTAAAAGTTCTGTTCGGTACCTTCGGATCCAGGGTATAACCTGGTGCAAAGTCTTACTTTTTGGTAGCATTTACCTTGAATGCTTCAGAAAAAATCAAAATCACTATATGTTTTCATAGAAATTTTAAGGAGTCCCCTCGATTCCTCAAGGATCCCATCATCAGATCACCACTTTTGTGAACATGGTACCAAATTCGAGCTAAACCCTATACAACACAAAAATAATTTTGAAAATCGTACCACAAACAGCTGAGTAATCGTGGAACATACAAAAAAAAAGATACATACAGCCGAACATATTACCTCCTCCTTTTTGGAAGTCGGTCAAAAATAGCGCCATCACTTTCACTCCGACATTAAAAACCACGAAAACCACCTACGCGATTTCTTGACGTCATTCATGACCAACTCGATTCGCTGTAGAACAAAACAAAAGAACGCGAAGAAGAATATACTTATTAAAGATTCGGTATTAACAAATGAACAGTCTGACAATATTAATACGCTTTTTGTAATTTTATAATTAATTTAAAAAAATACACATTGCTGTATTTTGCAACGGTATTTTGAAGCAGTTTTATATGAACTGCTCTGCACTGGAATTTATTTATTTCATTATACTTAATTAGAATTGAAATACTAATAAACATAATTTTATTTTATATACATATTTTATTTATGTAATACAATTCTAACTTATATCTATTTTAGAATGTACTATCAGAGAAGTTGATTCCTATGCAGATGGGGGACCTACGTAGTTTGGGCGCATTACGTCAAACCCAGCTGACACAATTAACATTGAGTTGACATGATCGACCAAATGACGTTGGTCTCTCAAATGCATAGGAATCAACTTCCTCGATGGTACCTTAAAGGTGAACGCAGATTTGGGCCGCACCGCACGCACCGCAGTCGCCGCATTCGAATTCTTTATATGAAGTTATATGCAAGCTCGCATACCTACCTACCTGCGCCGCAGTCTTCGCAACTTCATAATAATATGAAGAATTGCGAATGCGGCGACTGCGGTGCGTGCGGTGCGGCCAAATCTGCGTTCACCTTAAACCTGCAAGGTTTGTCTGGTACACCTACACCTACATTATAACATTGAAATAAAAAAGCCAACTCAACGAATCTCTTTAAGTATCTTTCTATTGTTATCAGTGAATCTTTATCACAAATTATTTGAAATTATGTAAACGTAATTAATATTCCTTTGTTTTGTTTCAGATGCCCGTCCGTTATCGCCAATTATAAAATAACTATTGCGGACGATATACAAGAAAATAATATAATATTGCGTTAAGCGTCCTACTGAAGTTCCCAAAAGAGAGAGAATTAGTTAAATTAGTTAATAATATAAGTAGTACTTATTAGTTTATCGTGAAATATTATTTGTTTTCGCAATAAGTGACCGCACGCCGGAAAAATGCTGATACACTTCAACTGTAAGTATTGTTATCTTACATTAATAATTGTTATTGTCAGTGGCAGCCTTACCCATTGCGAGGACCCGGGCGGCAGGTCTTTGTGAGGCCCTTTGTCTTAAAAAAAAAAAAAAAAACATTTTGAGAGGCCCCTGCAAGCGGGAGGCCTCGGACGATTGCCCTGTTCGCCACCCCCTAGGGCCGCCACTGTGTTGTGATGGATAGCCATGCCTGCCACTCTTGAATACTCTTTGCGTTCGTAATAGCTGTTCGTCCATTACAGGTCGATATGATGAGGTTGCTTAAGTAAAGAAGAGCACATTTTTAACGTCTGCTTACATGCAAATTGTAAGCAGACGTTAAAAATGTGAGTTCAAGCTAACTCATTAAAAATGTTGTAGTTTTGAGCTCACTGGTCAGTGGTCATACACTAGATCATGGTGCCGTATTACCTAATCAATAACTTTTATATAATAAATCAAATAACACATGATAATATATTGATACAATAAACTGAAATAGAGTAATCAATCATTATTGCTTTTGTAATATTTTTGGACTTTTGTACCTAATAAACGAGAAATATTTTAAGTAGTTTTGAGTATAATATTATAATATCTCAGTTTTTTTTTACGTGATTTCAAATTTTAAATCATTAACAATTAGATGATTGCCAATCAAGACATTGAATTCTGCGCATATTATAATTTACTACTAAAATTGTATAGACCAAGAGTTCACGATCCTTTTCTGCGCTATCATAAGTTTGGTTTAGGCTATTAAGAAATAAAATAATTTGAACCAGTATTTTGAAACAAAGCTAAGCCGATGGGTACAAAAATTGCATGTTTCATATATCCGTTTGTTATTTACCACATATTTGATTGCGTGTAGTGGGATCCACCTTGTCGGCGCCAAGTACGGCGCGCGCCATTTAAATATCGATCAGAGCAAAATCTTCGTCATGCGGCACACAAGGCGAACTATGTCCTGTTTGGGAGCGACCACGACTAAGAATGTAAATAATAAATTAACTACTGTGAATTAGTTCCGCGGTGGTTCATTCGTGGAATACTTTAGTGGTGTTCGACACTGTAGAACACGTCCGGAGCTATATCGTCTACAGCTATATCACGGGCTCTAGGCTCGTCCGCGTTGTAGCGTCAAACCGCTACTTCGCGCGGACGCATATAATTACATAAATGGAGCCTTTATTAATAACTTCAAACTCTTTTTAATCAGGAGATTAGATTTTCGGATGTGTACATTTTATTTTTGTACTTATGCTTGATCAAATCACGACTTCGACAGATGAATTAGTGTTTTAAATATATATTATAGGCACTTGAGTGTGTGAATGTATATATATATTTTTTATTTATTCGTCCCCCTAACATTATCAGGGCTATTTATTTTCTATTTGTCTATAAATAAAATTTGTCTAATTAGCCTTAGATGTAACAATTTTGTTCAATTTTATAATTTGTACAATATTTATGTTATCCAATATAAAATATACGATGTAATTAACACTAAATTCAAATACCAATTCCAATATAAAAAAAAATTACAATAAAATAATTCCACTATAATAAACAAATAAAATAAAATACCTACAACTAAAATGTCAAAATAATAAAACAACGGCACAAATATAAAACAAAAAGAACAGAGACTATTCTAATATCACAGCTTAAAATTAGAACCTAATTGTTATTATCACACAAAATACTACTGTTACGCTTGTTCACTACACCCACGATCGTTCTGCAAAAAGCCAGGAAGATGTCCCGCTTTTTACCCCCCAGGATGGATGGCAGATTCTCACCTGTTATCGATGTGCCCAATTTCTTCTCAATATCGTATCTATTGCTAGCAAAAATTGGACACTCGAGTAGCAGGTGAGGAACCGTCTCCTCAACTCCTGGCTGACACAGGCAGGACGGATCCTCCTTCAGCTTGAATCTGTTCAAGTAGAAGGCGAATCCGCCGTGACCGGTCAGAATCTGTGTGATGTGGTGTGTGATGTCTATTTTCTGTACTATTTTGTATGCAGCGGCAGCGTTTGGGAAAAAGAGCTTCGTGACTCCGGCCGTCCCTCCCACTTCGTATCTCCTGTTCCATTCCTCAATAGTATCCTCTCTCAAGATACGCTTGACGAATGAAACAGGACACAGATCGTAGTCAGGTTTCCTCCTCAATCCCAGCGCGGCCTCCTTGGCTAATTCGTCAACTCTCTCATTCCCTCTCAACCCTTAATCCAAAACAAGGAGACCTCCCTCCTCTGCAATGCAGCTTTTCGGAGGTCCGCCCTTGTTTGCACTGCCAGAGGATGAGGGGAACTAAGGGTGACAGCCTGGAGAGCCGATCTGGAATCGCTAAGGATACCGACCTTTGCCATTCCACTCTTGCAAAAAATGTGGAACGCTTCACGATTTTGCGTGTCATCCTTGCGCAGGGGCCATGCTAATCTTCTCTGTATCGTTCCAATTTTAGTATATGTACTGCCGAAGCGAGTACTGTGAATGTATATAAACACTATATTATACAACCTGTGATAGGTACCACAAAATTAACGAAATATTAATACTTAATGGAGACTTCTAAAAAATTAATACAAACATCGTGTAATACAATATGACCGATATACGCTTAGCAACTGACACGTTTTTAAACTATAAAACAAAGATAAATGAAATAGGTGGACAAATATATACAAAAATTGAGGTAAAATAAAGGCAAGATAATAATATATTATTTTTTAAATATTGATATTTTTTATTCCAATCACAAAGTAAAGCAGCTACGAATATAAGGATAATGCAAAATATTGAAATGACACAATTAATAATATATTTTATATGCATTTGCGGATACTTGTGGCATCCAGTTAAATAATTTAAAGAATGATGATAGTCTGTATATCAATGACGACCACAAAAACTTAATTGCACGAGGTCGGTTTATTTCCAATGCGTCATAATTCCTCATAAATCATAATTCATAACAATCATAATACAGTAAAAAGTATCAAGATTATACATTTGAAACTATAACTCGCCTAAAGGTAGAGTTGATCTCATTTTTAGCAACTTATAAGAATCATCAGCACATGAAATAATGTTTTTAGAATTGAATACTTACCAAGAATTTTTTTTCGTAACGTTTGTAGTTTTTAGTTTTCAGCGAGCTGTCAAATTTTGCTGTGTTTTCTAATAAGTATTACGATCCCGGAAGACGATTGACTTAAATGAAATTGAGATTTATTTAATCATTGTATATTTATCTGATACTAGCCTAATGGAAAACACGATTCACTTATTTTGACTCGATAGTTTTATTTTTCGAAATTATGAATATTTCTGGGCTTTTCAACAAATATCTGTTACACTTATTCAGTAACTATCATTAAATAACTTGCACTACTACAATCATACACTTTGTAAAATCATAGCTAAAGGAAATATTAGTATTGTATTTAGTTTTTACCCGACTGCCAGGAGGGTTATGTGTTTAGCGCGTATCTTCTATGTATATGTAATATTCTTTATTACCTCGTATCTTCAGAACGGCTAAACGGATTTTCACATTTGAGGTATCGTTAGATTTGTCTTAATAGCCCGAGTGTTCTTAGATAGGTGACATTAAGAAAAAACCAAAATGGCGGATGTTTGACGCCATACTATCGTGAGGTAAACAAAAATAAAAATTTACCAAGCATATCGAGTGGGGTATCAAGATAAAGAATTTTAAACACTGATTCTAAATATTATGTATATAACTTGCAGTTTTAATATTAAATCGAACGATAAATCTACACTAATAGTACAAAGAGGAAAGATTTGATTTTTTGTTTGTTGGGCTCGGAAACTACTGGACCGATTTGAAAAATTCTTTTACCATTGGAATTCTACATTATTTTTGCTGAAAATAGGCTGAATTTTATTTTGGAAAAAATAAGGTTCCGTAAGATATTTGGGTTCTTCGGACGCAAGGTGTAAAAAATCAACCAGAAAAGTTATTTATTTTACGTACGCTGCCTAAACTATAAAAGATAGAACCATAAAATTCTAAGTGATTGTAGAACTTACAAATATCTACAAAAAAGTCCGCGACACACTATACCTATCTATGTCGAGTGAGGCACAATAACCATTTTTTTATTTAAAAATCTTGAAATTTTTTTGGACTACATTTAAACGCGTTTATTTTATTAATTCTTTTAATCCTTATCAAAATAAATTATTCCATTACTAAGTACAGTTTATGTAGATAATATTTGGTCTGTGAATGAATAAAATTGGACATTTGGTTTTGAAATTATGGCGAAATTAAAATATTATAATAGTTAAACCCGCACCAAGGCGGGTGCGCGTGCGGGAGGAAGACAATCTGTGCAGGGTGCAGCCTGCGTATAATGACTGCGTCGTCGATGTTAGTGTCTGAGTCTGGACCTGGGAATCATTTTGCTGACCGAGTCTTTCCTGGGTATGCTTTTTGCAGAGCTCACTGACATCCACGCGGGCGGAGCCGCGGCCGACCGCTAGTAATAAAATAAGAAAAAACCCAAAATCCGCCTACATGGATAAATCCAATATTAATTAAAAATTAACTGACATTACTGAAACAAGATGAAAATTCAATGACAAAGTATTAAAAAAAAACAATGATTTGGTACTTAAAACTAGAAACATACATTGAAACAGTACCAAACCTATGTACCTATTATAACGTATTGTAGGTACACTTTTCTAAGTGTACCTACGATATAATATGGTTATATCACCACGGTAGTTTTTCAATTTTTTATTAGATTGATTGTCGAAATGGTTAGATGACTACAACTAAAAAGTCGCAAATAAAATAAATTAATTAAAAATCAAAAAACCCGACTGCAAAAAATGTTCTGCCGGAGGCATCGAATCCATGTTTTAATTGATACGACTCTTGCTTACGAGTTTATGATGGCATGGCATAATATTTTATGGTTTATGAATTAATGTTAAACTTGGTGCGACATGCCTCCGACTGCATTTTATTATCCACTTTCTTCTTCTACATTTTGCTATGTAACCTTCTATTTATCCTGGCATGAAACTCGTAAGCAAGAGTCGTATCAATTAAAACATGGATTCGATGCCTCCGGCATAATTAGGTCTTGTTTCGTTCTTTTTAGTTATCATTTTTGCAGTCGGGTTTTTTGATTTTAAATTAATTAAGTAATCATCAAAAAACTATTTTGGGACTTACGACCTTTACTTTCGTGCTATAATGCGGGAACCCCTGTTACGCGATATTGTTCACTACTAGCTGCGGCTCAAAGTACAATTCATGGGGGCACGATTCATGTAATCATTATAACACGATTGGAGGATAGCGGAGTATGTAGGCGGGGCTAGCGTGTTTTGATATTTTTGGCAGCCCGGTCTTAAGGCGACGCCTTGATAATTTGGCTGTAGCGATATCGATTTTTCTCGGCAATGACTAAAGCTAAGAAATTAAAGTTCATTGTCAGTATTCATCATGTCTTTGTGTTTGAATTACCCATAGCATAACACGATTGGTCAACTTTTGTAACACAGAATAATCAATCAAAAAGACCTCTGTAAAAAAAGGGATTCCTATTTTGCCAACAGAGGAGAGTGATTTAAGCTTCCAAAATTTGTACATAGGTTCAAGCATACACTTTAATTTGCCCATAGCTTATATGAAATGTATTTATGGCTTTTAAATTATGCGACAAAAACCATTTTGTCGCTACGCCGTTTCCATTTTTTGCTGTTCCATTGCTTGTGTTTAGAGCACACTGGCTGTAAAAGTATTTAACTAATCTTAGCTTAAAATATATTCCATGCTTTAGTTGCAACTTCGCTACACCGAAGTATGACATTACGAGGAGCGCGTCATTATATTTTCGAAATAGACCATACCATCCTCAAAATGTTTTTTTCTCGGGGCACGTATCTCTATATCAAACATTGAATGTGAAAAAGTGATAGACATACGTACAGACTCATTTTTGCATTTATAATAGTACTAGCTGTTACCTGCGACTTCGTTCGCGTCCACGTCAACATTTTTTTACGTGAAAAATATTTTTTTAAAATAAAAAGTATCTTTGTCACTTTTGGTACCTCCGAGAGTAGGTACTCGTATGTGTACAAAGTTTCATTATGATTCGTCAAGTAGTTTTTGCATGAAAGCGTAACAAACATCCACGATTTCACATTCATAATAATATTATTATTAATAACAAGGATAAGGATTAATATAATAAGGTAGGACTCTTCTAATAATAATAATAAAAAAATAGTAATAATGTATCAGTAACCTATTTTGTTATCAGTTGTAAGACAGTATCAGTACTACACCGATTGAAATATTTATGGAAGATCACAGTTCTGGTAGCGAGTTTTCATTATCAATTGTTGTGCAGGACAGTTCTGAACTTCCGACCTCACTGTCTAGGAGATAGCAAAATAGGTTGCTGATAAATTCATCATTGTTATCATTATTGGAAAGGACTAGATATTGCATACTTTATGTACTATTATTGATGCATACTTATAGCTGGCTTATGTAAATTGTTCAGGTTGTGATCACCACTTTGACTTCACGTTACCAATAGCAGACCTATGGATTTATTTCTCTGACCTACTTTATTGTGCCATAAGAGCTTTTTGGACAGGGTGGCAACATTAGAAAAACATTATATTGACCATGCACTCTCCTACGCCAGTAATACAAGTAGATAACATATTACAATATAATCTTAGTTTCTTGCGGTGGTTTTATCTAGGTACTATACTTTGTTGATCAGTAGCGGCGTTAGGGGGGACGACGACGACGCTAGGCGACCGCCACCGGATAAAATGAGGCGCCGAAGGGAAACACAAGGGGGCGCCTTTTTTTAAACTACCAGGCCTACCAGCACCCCGAGCGCCGGAGAAATTTTGAAGAGGGCGCTGGTAATGCTAAAACCGGCACTGATGTCGATATTTCATCAGGCTCGCGAATATAATCCTCGATTTTAATAATGGTTTGAGAGCCGGCGCGGCGTCGTAGCTCGGTGTTATGAATGACTCATTATGGCTTATAAGATCAGACACGCATTAGCTGCAGCGTTTGCCATTTTGCCGCTCTAAAAAATAAAAAAAATATCTAAATTTAAAATGTGTAAGTTATGAAAAACGCATTTTCATAATAAATTTGATTTTATGCAGTAATAGAGTCTTGTTTTTAACCGACTTCCAAAAAGGAGGAGGTTTTATGTTCGGCTGTGGATATTTTTGAAGTGAAATCTTCTTTAGCGGCGTTGAGCACTTTTGTGGGATGGGTAAAAACTATGAAACTCGCGTCAGATTCTCGTGCTGATCGAAAAACCTTGGAAAAACCGTAAGACGGTTGGAGAATAGTGTTGTAACATTGAAATTGATTAATCGAACAATCGATTGTTTTTTTTTTCGATTGTCTTTTTATTTATTTTTTCGATTGTCGATATTTTTTTTTGTTTTTTTTTTATCGATTGTAAGGGTTTCGATTAATCAAAAAAATCGATGTTTTAAAAATCGATTTTCATAAAAAATGGGTTAAAAATTTAATCGATTGTAAGGGTTTCGATTAATTAAAAAAATCGATTTTTTAATAATCGATTTTCATAAAAAATGGGTAAAAAAAAATGCGCAACGTTAATAATCAATAGAGACCGGATTATATGCAACATAAAAAGCTTATTATATGCATGGACGTGCGTACCATAAAGGCAAAAAAGCACTGCTTACCTAATGATAAATACTTGCTATACACATATTTTAATTTAACTTTCGTACGTTTTAGATGACTTTAATTATTATTAATAGTAAAAATATGAATACACATTAACGCCTACTTTTATAAAATAGCACCAATTGATTTGCAAAACTACATAAACATAAGTCGGTAAGTGGTAACTAGGCGCGCCGCGCGAAGGTACGCACCAAAATTATACTACATATCTGTGGTTACAGGCACTCGATGTCTCGCAGACCCCGCCTATATGTGTGAGTTAAGATTTTCGTATTCGTACACTGTTCGCAAACGTGTGTGCGTGTGCGATTTACTTGGCCAGGACCTGCCGCATGGTTTCCGAGCTAAGCCGAGCGCCGGCGCGTTCGGAAGTAATCGGATATGTTCGTTGCCTATAATCCGAGTAAAAATAATAGACGGAAATCTAATTAATCACATATGCACATAATGCATTTTTGTTTAGTACGGTTTATATTTGTTTACATTACAGAAGTGTTTTGTATTTTGGGAGGCCATTTTTTCATGTGATGAGCACTGTAACATATTATTTTTGTTTGCGCCAGTATATTTATAGTTTTCTTAGAAGATTTTTATTATTTTAACATTTAAAAGTTTGTACATTTAACAGTTTATTAGATATTAGTTATTACTGAGTTTCTAATTTCTATATTAAGTGCGTTTTTTGATTTCTTAAAAATGTTATTTGACTGTGAGGTTTGTGTTGAAAATGTTTGTTTATTAAAAATTAAAAAAAACAAGTTTTCACAATTGTCATTCAGTGAAAAGATTCTAATTGTGATTTGTGTCGAAAGGTAGGTACGTGTACCTGAGTTACAACAATTAAACCAGCAACAAAAATGAAATGTAAGTAACTCGAAAGTTTCATGTAATTCATATTCATGTACTTATTTATTTTATCATTTTATAATATTATATACTTTATATTAAATGCGAAATTATCTCTGTCTGTCTGTCTCGCTTTCACGCCAAAACTAATGAACCGATTGTAATAAAATTTTGTACACAGTTAATCTAGAGCCTGAGAAAGGACATAGGCTACATTTTTATAAGAAAAAAATATACCTACTATGTATCTAATTTCCATGGAAATATCGATGAAAATGAATTCACATTGCATTTCTAATATATAACAATCTATATTACGCCATACGCCATCTATGGCGTTTTTATTTATTTTAGCTTAGCACACATGTGAACGCAAATGAACTATCATTGTAGTTCCAACACGTGACAACAGATGGCGTTTTTTTGTTTCTTCATAACAGAACGTACTCATATATTATAATAGTTTAGAAAACATAGTTTTTAATTTATATCCACACTAATATTACAATTTATGCGAAAATATCTCTTTTTGTCCGTTTGTCTGTCTGTTTTGCTTTACGCCAAAACTACTAAACCGATACCGCTGCTTACCCCATATCAAAAAGCTCTGCACGCCTCTGATTATATGCATGCAAATATGCATGAAAAATGCTTGAAATATGCATGAAAATTGGCAGAATATGCAAAATTAAATGACAATATGCAAATTCAAAATCTGCATACAAGTAGTAAATTGTTTTTGATAGGCGATAATAGGTACAGTAACATTAAAATATGACATTAAAATTATTTAAAAATTTTGTAAACGTAAGCAATCAAATATTTTTCTAAATTTTCAGTTGTTAGATTGTGTCTGCGATCATTTAGAATATTTTTGTAAATAGAAAAGGTTCGCTCCACATCCACTGAGGTAACTGGGCAGAATTTGAACTTGGTTGCTATGTTAGCACTTACAGTTTCTGGCAAAAGTTCTGCCGTCCCAAGCACGTTAATCCTTCGATCGTAATTGTCAAAACAAAAGACGCGCACAACTACTGACTGCATTCAAAATGCAGCAAAAAGTCACAACTATTACTCAATAGCCCTTATGTTTTATAACTGTTATTGTTATTAAATTTGGTCGCATTTCGGAACGCAGCAACCCGTCTTTTTTTTGTATGTTCAACGATTACTCCGCCGTTTGTGAACCGACTTTTCAAAATTTTTGTTTTGTTATATTTTATTAGATTTCACTCCAATTTGGTACCATGTTCACAAAAGTGGTGATCTGATGATGGGATCCATGAGTACCTAATCGAGGGAACTCCTCAAAATGTATACTGAAACATACGGTGATTTTGGTTTTATGAGAAGCATCCTAAGCATATGCTACCTAAACGCAAGATTTTGCACCAAGGTATACTATGGTTCCGAAGATACTATAGTGGAGTCACCAGAGGTTTTAACCTCCGAAAATTGTAATAGTGAATGGATTTTTGTTTTTGAGGTGTAATTTTCTTTTTTACACTATAACTTGCAAAGTTTACCAAAAAAAAATTGTGCTTTTAATTTTTTTGTTACTTAATTAAAAATTAAAATTTCACCATATAAAACTTCTCTCTCTTCTTCTTCTCTCTCTTCTTGTTCCTGTTATTTAATGACTCTTATCCAATTGTTTACATTGAAAATTAACCAAAAACACAATTTTTAAAAAAGAAAGTTTGTTTTGCTAAGCTAAATAAAACTATAAGATTTTTGCAAAGTTTTAGAGATTAACGCTCGTCGTAACCAAGATAAAAGGTTTTGGGAGGATTTCAGGGTCGTAAAGAAAAGTGTGTTACACGTAAGTTTATTGTGCATATTTAATTTTTAGAGAAATAACGAGTTTTAAGTACTTTAAAACGTTGTAATATCTCCAAAAATGTGTAAAATAGACCAAATTCCTTTTTCTACATTTGTTGAGAATTTATTTAAGTAAGAGCTAAAACGTTAAATGCATCGACAAATTAAAGGCTTTTTCTAGCCTATGAAATATATTTAAACTTCCTAATTAAAGCCTGAAATAAATTTGGGTGCTACATATCTCACGTACTTACTAAAGACGCATGCTGCGACCTATGTTTGGAAAATGCTTACCTGAATACAAAAAATATCAGTTCTTAACCTAATTTGTATTTTTATCCTTTAAGTATGTTTTAGCGAATGTAATTAATGAAAAAAAAAATTAATAAATTATAAAATTTATTCAGTTAAAACCTAACCAAAAAAATAAAATACATATTTTCTTCGAAATATACGCGAAAGGTTTGTGCTACATTTTCGCAAAAGTTAATTGAGTAAGAGCTAAAAAAATTTACAAATTAACAAACAGAAGTCTTTGTAAAGCCTAAGAAATAATTTTAAACTTCCTATTTAAAACCAAAAAAAAAAAATAGAAACGCCATTTATCGGGTACCTACTTACTGCCGAAGCACACAACAAACTTATTCGGAGGCATGCTCATCTAGATACAAAAATATTAATTTTTGAATCTAAATTATATATTTTTTCCACATAATTTCTTTTTTGGAATTCAAGCCCGTCACAGACTTAGCTATAATATATATTAATATATTTGTAGCAAGGCATATTAATCTATACTAAATCCACATGTCACAGAAATATATATTATAGCTGAGTGTGTGGTCACGCGAAAATTAGTATAGAAAATATATATTAATATGCCTTTTGACGACCTCCGTAGTAGCGCAGTGGTGAGCGCGTTGGTAGCTCAAGCCGGAGGTCATGGGTTTGAGTCCCGCCGACGGAACAAAAAGTTTATAAAGTTCCTGGGTCATGGATGTGTATTAAATATGTGTATCATGTAATAAAAATCTTAAATATATGTATAGTATAAAAGTGTTAAATATATTTCCGTTGTCTGGTACCTGTAACACAAGTCCTCCAGGTACTTACCACGGGGCCAGACTGACGTGGTGTGAAGCGTCCATAGATATTATTATTATTATATTATATTATGCCTAGCTATAAACATTAATATATATTATAGCTAGGTCTGTGACGGGCTTTATGCAACGATATTAATAAATAAAAAATATATATTTTATTACTAGCTGTTGCCCGCGACTTCGTCCGCGTGGACTTCAGTTTATAGCGCGCGGTGTCAACAAAATTGGTGTCAAATTTAAAAGCTTTTTAAAACCCTGGTACCCCTTAAATCAAAATATCCAAAACAGCTGTGCAGTGTGCACATAATATTTCATTTTTTTTAAATTAAGTAAACTTTATTTATACCAAATTTAAAGCTTATTTAGCCCCCCATTACACAACTTTAGCTTTACCCATAAACTATTTATCATTGGTAGGTTTAAGGTCACGTCACTGCATGCTGCATAGATAAAGTACTGAGTAGTGAGTTATTTAATAACGTGTTTAACAATCGAAAGAATCGGAAAACTTAGTTCAATATGGTGCCAGCTCTTATAGAAAGACTTATGAGCAAGCGATAGCGAGATGTAGGCGACTCTTAGCGCCATCTGTTATGAATTTTTGGAACTAACTTAATTTGAACAAATTTACGCATTTTCACCTCCTTACAACCCCTTTTTCCAGTTAAAAAGTAGCCTATGTCCTTTCTCAGGCTTTAGACTATCTGTGTACAAAATTTCATTACAATCGGTTCAGTAGTTTTGGCGTGAAAGCGAGACAGACAGACAGACGGACAGACAGAGATACTTTCGCATTTATAATATTAGTATAGATTTTGCTACATAATTGAACTGAAAGAAATGCAGGTTTGCTTCAAAATTTTAAAATTTATGAGTGTAACTGAAGTAGTATAGAATAATTAAAAAATTAAAAGCACAACTTTTCAATAGGTAAACTTTTTATTTATTTTATCAGCAACACATTCCTCTTTTTCTTTTCAATTTTCATCCACTATTATGGAAATCGGAGGTTAGCATGATTTTTACGCTCTAGGAACTCCACGAGAACTCCAGATTCCTTATAGATACAAGTTTGGGGGTTTAGGCGCTGTTTTAAGAACTGAAAGCATATGCTACTATGCAAATTATATTCATCATCATCATCATCACCATTACCACATCAGGGTCACCAATGTCACATGGTTGTTTAGTGTATATGGATACATCACACAATATGCCCCCCACAACACCACAATAATTATATCATCATTCATCACGTTTTGTCCAAGTATTATATTGGTACTTTTCATAGCGATTTAAATAAAAATATAATGTTGTTTCTTTCAAAATAAATGATTCAAGTTCTAAGCGACTTAATATGTACTTACCACAAAATGGAACATAACAAATTCAACCTTAACTCCAGAGTGTAAGGCACACATTTGCTGGGTGTGATTGATCGAAGGATGAGCCGAAGCTCATCCTTCAATCGCGGATTCTTGGAAATCTATTATTCTGGCGGCCACATGTGGCCGCTTGGGAGTTGAAGCGTTAAATTGTTAAATTACCTAGCACGTGTTCACTTTGATTTTTTTAATGTATTGTTTTAAATTATCTACCTACCTGATAATTATTTGTGAGTATGACTCTTAACAAATCGTAATAAGATACGTAGAATATACGCTTTACTTTCTTTACTAGGTAACTAAAAAGAGTGAAATTATTATTTTTAACAAAAAATTAAAACCGCACTTCCAAGGTAAAAACAATAATAACATCCTTATAATATGAACTAAAAAGTATTAAATAATTTTATCTAATAGTGCCTTTGTCCGAATTAGGCTAAACCTTAACTATTTCTGTACTCAATCTTCATAATTTTGAAGTCGGTGCCAGTTCCTAAAATTTCAAATATTCTGTCAGAGAACTGAAGATTCAGCTATATCTGGTACCAACTTCAAAATGATGAAGATTGAGTACAGAAATAGTTGAGGTTTAGCCGAATTCGGAAAAAGGCACTATTAGATAGGAAAAATTATTTAATACTTTTTAGTTAATATTATAAGGATGTTATTATTGTTTTTACCTTGGAAGTCGGTTTTAATTTTTTGTTAAAAATAATAACCTTTGGGTATGGAATCCTAAAAACAATAATTAAAATTAAGGATTTATAACTAACATGTTTCTTAGAATTAGATACATTACTTATACTAATATAATTTTGAGTTGAATAATATCCTTCATTAGCAGCACCAACCTCAGTGATAATAATTCATACCTATAATATCTAAGTGCCATTAATTAATATTGTCATTAGTACATTAATCGAATTTTATACCGTAGGTATAGGCAAAAATTAACGAATATAGAATGTCTTAAAAATAAAACATATCTCTTGATGATTTGCAACAAAAAATTGCTTGACCTGATGATTAACGAACATAAGATCATTTCAAAAAAAAAAATGTTGCCGGTCATGATTATTGCGTTTAAAAATTAAGTATCTCTGTACTACGTCAACAAATACCAAGGAACATGAGGGAAGACGGTGCTATATTAATCTTATATTGCAAAAACACTATGATAGGATCTAGATGAAATTCGAAGGCAAATATAATAGGTACTAGCTGACCCGACATACGTTGTCCTGTCTTAACGATGATTATTTAATTCTAATTGGTATAATTAAGTAAACAATAGATTAAAATTAGTATATCCATGCCAAATTTCATCAAAATAGATTAAATAGTATTTAAAGCGAAAATCATAAAAGTTTATTGTGCGGGAACCGTACATTTTCCGGGACAAAAAGTATCCATTGTCCTTTGCCGAGACTCAAAGTATCTCCATACCAAAATTCATCAAAATCGATTGAATATTTTACGCGCAAATCATAAAAGTATATTGTGCAGTAACCGTACATTTTTCCGGGACAAATTTGGTCTTCGGGACTCAAAGTATCTCTATGCCAAATTTCAGCGAAATCGGTCCAGCCGTTCAGGCGCAGTGTTGCCAGATGGTCTTGGCGACGTACCCCTGAACTATAATTTGATTTCCCCCCAGAAATGCCCTAGAATGCATGAAATTTAGTTTTCCTGATTAGGACGCCGCGATTACTTTTTCCCCGATTTTGGGGGGGGGGGGGGGGGGGGGGGGGGCGACGGCGACAGTGGTACCAGCACCCTGGGCGTGGAAGAAATCTCGCCCAGGGCGCTGGCCGCTGGTAGAGCTAAAATCGGCCCTGGCTAGGATAAATTCAGCATCAGAGTGTCTGTAGAGATAAACTACGATAACATGGCGCGCCCCTCCAAAATTCAAAACGTTTGAAGTGCGTTGTCAAAACGTTTGAAGTGTGTTGTCTTGCGCGGTCGGCTAGTTATGATTAGTTGATCAACAAATCTTGGTAATAAGTTATTAAATGACATTAAGTGAAATATTACGAGTACTGGTTGATTGGTTGAATACTACATACAAACTCTTTCATAAGGATGTGACTAAACACATTGAAACAGTAATTAATTGGAGGGGCGCGCCATGTTATCGTAGTTTATCTCTAGACTGCAATATATAAGAAACGGTCAATGTCAAGAGCTCTAACAGGATGCAGATCTTTCAATAACAAGTCGAATTTACTTTTTGTACAGCCTTTTCTATCGCCTGACGTGCATGACGAGGGTCTATAATAAATCATACATTAGGTATTATCTTAATTAAAATTAAGACATAAAAATCCCCTTATAACATAGCCATAAAAACTTTTGTAGCGCAAATATGTTAGTTTTTATCGGCTCAGTGACGCAGATCGAGATATTATATTAATGACAATGCAAAAAATAAGATTTTCTGACACGTACCATTACAACCTTATATTGAAAACGACAAAAAATATGTTGTTGATCGGTTACAGACTTACAGAGCTATAAGAAGGTTGTGGCGCGTGGCCAATATTGGAAGTTGGAACTTACGCCGCCACATTGAAAAAATGGACATTGTCATTTGCGAAACAGCTGACTATCATCGATGTCATCCAAGTATCATTTTTCCTGTGGCCGTAATGAACAGTTGTTTCATATTCACGCCCACAACTATGTCGTTCACGCGCCAACACATCCTTGTAGTTTTTTTATTATATCCAAAACTGAAACGAGTCATATTTTTTTTTATATTGATACGAAATTTTGCTGTTCTGAGCCACGTTTTGATAATAGAACTCTATTTATAGCCTAGGATCCCTTCATAGAAGGACCTTCACCGAGCTGTTTACTGGATGAAAAGTATTTTATATTCAATTACGTATGTCAACAAATTAATTGCAAGTGGGTTGCCTAAAAAAAATTCTGTCCAGCATAAAAAAATAAAAAAAAAAACAAAAAAAAAGTTTTTTTTTACATTTTTCTGGTTTGGTTAATAGACAGATTCCATACCAATCGAAAGTATGAAGCCCATAGAATATGCATTAAGCATTAACCGGTACTAGTATCGATTTACCTGCCTAGTGAGCCTACCCAAGAGTTGTGACAGGAAAAAAATAGACAACCTAACGTTTTCATACTCTACGGGCTCCATACTTTCGATTGGTATAGAATTTGTCTATTAACCAAACCAGCGAAATGTTAAAAAAAATGTTTTTATTTTTTTTTCTATTTTTTTTTATTCTGGACTGAAATTTTTTAGGCAACCCACCTGCAATTAATTTGTTGACATACGAAATTGAATATAAAATACTTTTCATCCAGTAAACAGCTCGGTGAAGGTCCTTCTATGAAGGGATCCTAGGCTATTATATGTATAATGCGCACTGTTACATCCCTAGTTAGTTCGTCCAATTCGTTTACTTAGCATTTCTAGATTCTTCCATATTTTTCCGTTTGCGTTGCAGTTTTCGTTTAGCATTCATTGTAGTTCAATTATTTATCGCGCAGTTAGATTCTGGAAGCCGGGCAAGTAAGGTGTGAGAAGTCGTAGTAAAGTGTAACTAATTAATTTTGGGGTAATAAATTAGTTGGGGTGAACTTTTGTTTTTTTTTTAAATTTACACAGAGGGTGCTGCAAAACAGCACGAACGAGCGGTTTTGGCCGCTACACCGCGAGTTACTTACACTTGCTTGTGATCTCGCGGTGTAGCGGCCAAACCGCTCGTCCGCGCAGACACATATAAATCGATGAATAAGATCACACATAAAAAAAAATTAAAAAATTTAGTTCAAGTATTTTGCCCCCCTCTTTGCTACTTTTGACGATAAAAATGTGTTTTGCGGTTATTGCCCTTATTGGATGACTACGAAATATAACAATTATATGGTTTTAATGTAACTTTTTATAATTATTGTTTATTTATACGAATACAATGTAACGTTTCTTGCGGTAGAGCGCGAGATTTTACAGTTCGTATAAAAACTTTTATTTAAATGTACGAGTAAGTACCTACTTGAAAAAAGCTTGATTCCATAAAATAATGAAAAGAATATAATAATTCACGAATAATTAGTGACCCTTCTATTTATAAATTAAAGCTGATAATTAACAGTTTTCCACTTAATCTTCTTTGTTATTGTAATAAGATTAACCCATCAGTCGTGGCAAAACGAGACACAATAGCTTTTTCATTGTTATCGCGGCCGGATGTGGCCGCTTGGGGCTTCATGAATTAATAGTAATAATATCTATGGACGCTTCACACCACGTCAGTCTGGCTTGTGTTACAGGTACCAGACAACGGAAATATATTTAATACTTTTATAATACTATACATATATATTTAAGATTTTTATTATATCATACACATATTTAATACACATTCATTCTCAGGAACATTGAAAAACTTTTTGTTCCGTCGGCGGGATTCGAACCCGCGACCCCCGGCTTGAGTTGCCACACACTCTCATTGAGCCACGGGTCGTCAAGAGATTGAGATTGAATTTAAGTTTTATGAAAATTTTACATAGATTATTATTATTATTGAATGAAGAGTGTTTGAGTATTATTTTTAGTAATTCTGCAGAGGAAATGTTACGACAACGCGACGCACGCGCAGCGTCTGCGCTGCGCATATTATGTTCATCGAACGCCTACGCTGGACAAACGCTAGTGTGAAGGCAGCCTTCGTACATAAATATTTACTTGTTTGTTTAGATTCTATTTTTTGGCCTATAAAAAATTAAAATAATGAAATAAGAAGCTCCTTATTTTTTGAAAGTCGTTATATAGGGGGTTTCAATAAATGTTGGAAAAAAATTACGTTATAAGTACTGTGTAAAATTATGTCAAAAGTTAAAGAATATTGCCAAATCTGCAGGAGATCATCATTCAATAATGAATATATCCAAAACATAGATTTTATAAATCTCGCGTGAGGTCTAGGGGAGGGGAGAGGGAGCTGGGGAATTTTATCTCGCCAAAGGGGGAAGGGGTCATAAATCCTCAAAAATGCCTCACGCAATAATTAATAGACGCACCCATACTGAAAATCTAATAAATCAATACTAAGGTAATAGGAAGTGAATACAATATTTATGATAAGTATTTGTTTGTTTGTTGTATCTTTGTGACATTATTGTTTTGTTGTTTACTAAACACAGTACATAAAATATAATACAAGGTTGACTTATTTGTCGGATGTCCTCGAAACTGCACAAAACAGTTTTTTTTAATCTTTCAATTAATGATTTTAAAATATTTCAATTAATAGATCATAGCATTAATAGCTCATATATGTCGATAAATTTATTATAATGATAATAATAACTAGGTATTTATTTCAGACCACAAAAAATCCATAGTGTTAGTAAACAACTACTATTAAAACTTAAAATTATATTAGTAGTTAGTACATCACAATTCACATCATTATATAACTTTAATAAAAATTAGTTTATTAGAAATGGTAGGGCATTGAAACTATTAACGAGCATTTCCTAGATATATTTAAGTGTGGCCTTTCAATCTTTAGATCCAGACAAAAATTCAAATAAAATGCCACATCATGACAAGGGTTATAGGTTTCTTCTCTCTCACTTTAATTTAT
Source organism: Polyommatus iphigenia (assembly GCA_963422495.1). Taxonomy (NCBI): domain Eukaryota; kingdom Metazoa; phylum Arthropoda; class Insecta; order Lepidoptera; family Lycaenidae; genus Polyommatus; species Polyommatus iphigenia. The sequence goes on from OY730184.1 coordinate 9,284,099, forward strand.
TGCTGAATAATAAAATTTATGTTACGTACAATGTATATCTACGTAATTTAATATTAAGCTTCGGCCAAACCTACGCGACCAAAGCGACTGTGAAGCGTGGAGAGTCTGCAACGCGGGACGTTTGCGTCGGCAGAGCGGGAATAATCTACGGTTCGCACAGCAGGGCAATCGCGCTATTTTTAAACGTTTCAATTCAGGTTCACATCTACTTTGGTTGAGGTTCAGTTACGGTTTGGTTCCGCTGCGTCTGAACAAATTTCGGTATCGTGCTAACGTTTTAACCGTAGCTCAACCTTAGATGGAACTCGAACGAAGCGCAACGTTTGACCTATAGACAGACATTGCAGCGGACCAATCAGCGCTCTTCTAATTTAATTTTGATTGGTTTAAATATGAACAAATTTTTTCCGATGCGTTAATTGGTCAATTGACAAATTGTTTATTTAAACATATGGATGAATATGACACGAGTGAAGTTGTTTTGGTAGTTATGAATGCGAATGATTATTACTTGGAGTTTTTAATTTACGTAATTAAATTTATATTGTTTTACTATATTTTACAAGCGCCATAAGTGTTGAGTAGTGACTAGTGACTTGTGACGAAAGTTTTATGTGGCGGAGAAAACATTTACGTAAAGAAGTAATGTCAAAATTCAATTCACTTTTTAACAAACTCAAATAGTCCGTAGTGTTATTTTACAGCTTTGAAGTAAAACATAAGCTTAAATTATAATTTGATTCTAGCTTATGTTATATTTTTCCATCGATTTTCGTCAATTTAACATACCAAAATAAGAAACGTTTCAGAAACGTGCGAGTAGAAGTTGCATTGTATCAACTTTTTGTTTTGACAGCGTTTGCGCTTGAGCTGAGGTTCAGTTACGTCTCAACTGGCTGTCAAAACGTTAGCGCGATACCGAATCGTTCCAAAAGTCGATCAACGTCCGAGTTTCATTTGCGGTTCAGTTGAAAAAATTTAGCGCGATTGCCCTGCAGTAGTCGCGCAGTTGTGAACACCTGCAGTTTCGCGTTGCAGACGCTCCCGTCCCGCGTCCCGCGTTACTGACGCGCAGGTTTGGCCGAAGCCTTACGGTTGATACATTTAATTACATAAATTCAAATAACGATGGTTGCAGAACACAAAAACGTGATAATAATAGAACAAAAAAAAACAGCTTAATTACTTAGGGTGGGTTGCACCAACTTATTTAAGGCGACGCCTTGATAATTTGGCTATAGCGATGCCGATTTTTCTCAGCAATGACTAAAGCTAAGAAATTGAAGTTCATTGTCAGTATTCATCATATCTTTGTCTTTGAATTGCCCATAGCATAACACGATTGGACAACTTTTATAGCACAGAATAATCAATCGAAAAGACCTATGTAAAAAAAGGGATTCCTATTTTTCCAACAGAGGAGAGTGATTTAAGGTTCCAAAATTTGTACATTAATTGGTTCAAGCATGCACTTTAATTTGTGCATAGCTTATATGAAATGTATTTATGGTTTTTAAATTATGCGACAAAAACCATTTTGCCGCTTACGCCCTTTCCATTTTTTGCTGTTCCATTGCTTGTTTTCTATGAGAGGCCGGGCCGGCCTCTCATAGAAAACAAGCAATCTAAAACATATCCAACACGGTTTCTTACTTTAACGCTGCGTCACCTTAAACTATAACTGTAACATTAACTATAATTTTAACTATAATTACAGTGCAAAATGTCAAATCTTTGGTTAAAGGAGTGAGCACATTGAGACGGGCCGTGCCGGGGCTCAGCGTGCCGGGGCTCAGCGTGCCGGGGCGCATCGCAAAAATCCGCCTCCATACAATTTGTATGGAGGCGGATGCGCGTATCGCACACTGTGTCGGGGCGCAGCGGATTTCCGTCAATGCGACAAGGCCCGGCAAGGCCCGACAAGACCCGCTGCACCCCGGCAACAGTGTGACCACACTTCACATAGATTTCCACTTTTTGGTAGATTTGAGGTCAAATGAATGACGATTTAGTAGTCCAAAATTTTTAGTACATTTTAGTAAAAGATCGATATTATAGAATAAATAATATAAAAATTTAAAATGGATAATGAAGACAGTCAATATAAAAATTTTAGTTTTATTTTAGTTTCAACCATTTCAACATACATCGATTAATAAAGGTAGATTTTCAGTAGAAGCTAAAACACGGTCTAGTAGATTTTAGTAGAATATAGCAACGTTTTTGATATATCGAGTCACGAGTGACTTACGAGTGGTCACACTGGAGCTATCCAAAGTACTCAAAATCCGTCAATGCGATGCGACCCGACCCGGCAATAGTGTGCTATAGGCTATAGCGCATTTTCCGCTGCGCTGCGCCCCGACCCGCCACGACCCGCCACGACACGCCCCGGCACGCGCCGACAAAGTGTGCGCGTACCATAAGGACGCCATATTTAACGATAACCATTACCACTCAAACTTATATCGAAATTTTCGTGAAAATTTACAATGTTGTATGATGTATCACAGTGTTGTTATAACAAATATTTTTCCTGTCGATTTTTACGGATAATTCATTTTTTGTACTTACTGTAACTGTAGCTTTAAGGTGAAGACGGCTGCCAATTCGACATCTTTGTGCAGTTTTCTAGACGTATGTATTTCATTGATTGGCACAAAAAAAAATATATGTGATTTTTGATTATATTTGGAAAAGCTTGTCGAATTTAATTAATAAAATAATGTACTCCTACTGGATGACAAAAAAATACCAAAGTTACATCTTTCAGGACCTTTAAACAGTTCTAACTAAAGTAATAATACAATCTATGCTTTAAAAATTTGTTTATTTGATGCCTTTTACAAAAATCCAAAGATTGTCGGATTTAATTTTCGGTTCTGACATCTAGATTTCCCATAATATTTATTTTTTCCTCTAACAAACGAAAAATGTATCCACGCTACCGAGTGAACAATTCACATCTCTGTCTCTCTGGCATGAAAATCGACAGTGGTGCGAGAGTGATGCGAGATCAAGGTCATTGGCAGTTGTCAGCGCCTTAACAAAAAAATAAACGCAACAGATATTTGTGAAATTCCGTGGTTTGACCACGTACCACCACCACCACCACGTAAAGGTTAAAGTTAAGTAAGCCTTAGCTATAACCATAACTTTGACCATAACTTTGACTGTAACCACGCCTCTGGTGCAACCCACTCTTAGTGTATAATAAAAAGTAATATACTTTAATTAGGGTTTCGTACTTTAAACTACACTAAGTAGTACTACACACTTATCTACACGTTTTCGCGTATATTATATAAAGTTTTCTTATAATAACTTTTTAGGTAATACTTATAAGTTTTTAAGAAAAATATTAATTTATTATTATTAATGTAATCCGGCAATCATTTTGAAGCTTTTAAAAACCTATTTAGCGATGATATTTACGGAAGAAACTACTGTACTACCGAACGGTTTAGCTATTTTTATCTTGATGGAAACAAGAATAATAATCAATATGGCCATTGACCATAGTTAATAAGAGTAGTATGAGCCGTTTGTTTCTGATATCTATGAGTATGAGTCTTTCGTCCCAGTGGGACGAATGGCTAGAAGCGAATTTTTAATTATTTTTCATCTAGCGTTTCGTCCCAATTAGTTTTTAGGGTTCCGTACCCAAAGGGTAAAAACGGGACGGTTTGTCCGTCTGTCCGTCTGTCTGTCCGTCTGTCTCCAGGCTGTAACTCAAGAACGGTAATAGCTAGAGAGTTGAAATTTTCACAGATTATGTATTTCTGTTGCCGCTATAACAACAAATACTAAAAACAAAATAAATTAAATATTTAAGGGGGCTCCCATACAACAAACGTGATTTTTCAAACATTTTTTGCTCGGTATCAATGATGACAACAGGTAGGTACTTGAAATTTTCACAAAGGCCTTAATTATATGTGTTCTTTAATAATTAGTAATAATATTTAAATAAAATAAAAATTTAAGGGGGGCTCTCATACAAAAAACACAATTTTTGGCCTTTTTTTGCTCTATAACGGTACGGAACCCTTCGTGCGCGAGTCCGACTCGCACTTGGCCGATTATTATGCTTAAGTAACTAATAAACTCAATAAAATATTAAAGCTTTTAGTGTTTTATTGGGCTAATTACAAAAATTTTTTTTGTCCAACTTTATAATATTATGTTATTTTTAGTTGTCACTTAAGGATAATCGAGTATTAACTGTAATTAACTGACAATATTTTATAAAACAACTTTTATGCCATGGCATAAATATTTTTATGACCTCCGCTTCTTTATTTTAATTATCTGAGTTTATTTATAAAATATTTGCTTTTATTACTACCTACGTTTGCATTGAGTTTTAAAATTAATGTATAAGTTACTAGTTGATCCCGCGAACTTCGTTTCGCTAATAATAAAATAATTATGAAAATTATACCAAAACTTTTCATGATACATACAAGGTGTAACAAAACTAAGCGATAATACTTTAGGGGGTGAATGTGTTCCTGACATAGAGTTCACTGTGAAAGTAGCAGCGCTGAAAGAGTAACTTATTTTTTAAGTTTTTTATGGGAATATTCATGACGCTGAGGCGCTTGTCATTACAAATAAGAAAAAAAATTAGCTCTTTCAGCTCTGGCACCACTTTCACAGTGAACTCTATGTCAGGAACACATACACCCTCTAAAACATTACCGTATCTCATATCATTACTGTATACCTACCTGTAGAAAAAATATTGTATGTTGGTATAATTAATATATGAATGTTTTATAACTTACTTTAAAAACTATTCAGTTGGGATAGAAAAATAGGCTGATACCTCATTACTCAATATTAATGCTATTAAGTACTCACATACGGTTTTGCTCGATATTTTTACATCAAATCGAGTAAATAATTATTACTGTGTGGACCGCAAAACTGACAGCTCGAAAGGTCGCATCGAGCCACTCAAAGGCTCGCATCGTCCATCGAGCCAGGTTAATGTAAGGTACATGTATCGATTTCGAGTAAAAGTAACGAGCAATGCTGAATGTGTGGACGAAAGCTCGAGCCGCGGGTTTTGCTTGACGTTATTGCCCGATCGAGCAAAACCGTATGTGAGTACTTAGCATAAGAAAGTCGATCCATGCGTAGACATGCCAAGCAGTCAGTCCTTCGCCAGTTCTCTCACCGGTCGTGTCGATCAGCCGTCCCATCTGTGACCTGATGGTATATCTCTCCAGCGTATTCTGAAGATCTCGATGAGATCGGTAGCCAGCCAAGTCGGAAACTTGGAAAATATTATCATTATTACACACCCTTTATCGCAGTAGCAGCGGCGGCGGACGATTATAAAATAAAAAATTAAAAAAACTGTTGATACAGTGGCTAAATGTTGATTTGAAATAAAAGTTCAAGACTTGGCTTGAATGTGATCTAAAAACTTTTGATGATAGATTTGCATAGATGGATTTGGGTTTTCTTTTTACATTTCATGTTTTTCGCTGGATTTCGTTAACTGTTTTTAAGGTGACGTTAAATTTTTCTATATTTCTATCTATCTACAACTCTTTAATTATTTTTTCTTTGAGGCTTCGTTACTACTTCTAAGGTGGACAAGCCTGGACAGTAAATATACTTCTCAGTCGATTATATTCAACTATCGCTGACTCTTGAGCGTTTTAAATACTTGACGGTGGTCATTTTCAGCATTGCCCTGGAATCCATGACTGCGTTGATATCAGCATTTCCACTTTCGTCGCAGATGTAAACTTGCGTTTTATTCCAATTCGCGGCTACATAATTGACTACGGCACACGTCGTTATTACATGACGACTGAAAACTCCCATATACTCGTATGCTGTATGACAAACAATGAAATAAACATGATCCATCTTCAGGAATAGAGTTGACTCGGTGTGGACTAAGGTCACCTTTTATGTTTAGTATTTCACGTACCATTTATTGGTTTGTAATGATAAAAAATGTAAATATATATAATAAAAAATATAATATTATAATTAGCGTATCAGACGATTCCGTTTCCTTCAAAATTAAGAGCAACGATATTATTTTCTAATTAATGAAATGATATTTCGTCATGGCACTTGACGTCAGGTGCTAATGACTTGATGTCAGGTTTATCGATGTCATTATAACCAGCACTATTCTAACTTGACGATTTAACCTACATAATTAACTATAAACTACTATACAATATACATACTTACCTAAAAACTTGAAGCATTCATAAACTGTCAATTAATACCTGTAAATGTCTGTAAATTTATTATTATATTATATTATTATTATATTATACTGCGTGACTGGTGAGACATGTTCAAAACTCGAGGACGTGATTTATTTGGCTTTTATATTAGATAAAAAAAATATAAAAAAATAATATCAATTGATCACTGAGTAAATGTAGCTTAAAGTTTAATTATTTTTTACCCAACGCGTGGACACCGCGCGCAGGAAGGGTAGCGGGGTGGTGTGTCTTTGGTAGTGCACGCCACCGCGCACCGCGCTGGCCGCATAGTATGCCTACTTGCCTAGCCGCGTAATTTATTTAGTATCCATGATTCATTTATTTTTGGGAAATTCTGAAAAAAATAAGTACCTAATTTTATTACATAATTATTATAATGATAATCGAGTACAGAGTACTCTCCTTAAGTATTGAACATGTCTCACCAGTCATGTTGTATTCTCTGTAAGCGTTACATAATATAATCCGCAGTACCCTCTCCCTGAAGGCTTCGGGGCGGGACTGAGATGGATGCCAGCGAGAGCTGAGAGAAGCCAAACTTCACTCATTCTTTATAAAATTATATAGTAGCGATGATGTCACAATTGAAAAGAGTGCAGAAGGGCAAGAAAGAAGGGGACACCTCCACCCATTGCACCAAGAACTAGAGGGAGGCCCCGCATCGCGCCCCCCTTGTAGCGGGGTGGTAACGACTGACGGGTCTGCACGACGTGGACGATCGCTGGCAGAGTTGCGGTAGGTTCTATCGAACCCGCAACTCGGCCTTAAGCGGGGAGTGGAGCACCATGGGGTTTTAGTAGGTAGACCGCAGGGGAGTCCCACATACCCCAACCGATATCCCCAATCCGCCGAGGATGTGTAAAGCATGTAATAAAAAAGGGCAAGCAGGAAATGAAGAAGGGAAACGAAGATCGAGAAAATAGTTTGAAAATTATGATTATCTCAAAAATCCATATTTTGATGTTACAAAACTCGTGACTCCTGTTAACCACACATGTGCAACGTATAGGAAATAAGAATATTTTTAAGTATTTTAGTGTATATTTTAAGACATTAATCTTGAAGACGGTTGGCCGCTGGTCCCACGAGATCTCGTCCTAACAGAAGGGACTGTATTTTTTTTCCATTCGTCAACGCGTCGTTTTTTTGTTTTTTATTATTATCTAACGAAAAACAGATGAAGTAATCGGCGATTTCGAAGTAATATGAGTAACCCGTCATCGCGGAACTTCTACACATGTAAGTTAAGGCGGTTGCCGGTTTAGAGATTAGGTTTTCGTGTAAGACATGTGTATCGCGGAAGACATAAGGCAAATGCTGAGGGCCACGATGTCGCCAAGGTTGGACGCTGACTCATAATAACAAATTACAATAACATGCAAAGATACTACAATTAGACTAGATTTTATATTTGAAAGAGACAGTCTTCATAGCTTCTTTGCAGGGCCCGATTAACTATGTACTCGTAGCCTCTCCGGGCAAAGATCCTTTTTGCCGCCCTTAACATACAGAAAAGTGAAAACCATACAAGTCGTGAGCTTGTTTTCTTGGGGTATATTGGGGGGAATATATTTTAATTAAAATACTTAAATAATAATAATAATATCTATGGACGCTTCACACCACGTCAGTCTGGCCCCGTGCTAAGTACCTGAAGGACTTGTGTTACGGGTACCAGACAACGGAAATATATTTAATACTTTTATACTATACATATATTTAAGATTTTTATTATATGATACACATATTTAATATACATCCATGACCCAGGAACTTTATAAGCTTTTTTTGTTCTGTCGGCGGGACTCGAACCCGCGACCTCCGGCTTGAGCTACCAACGCGCTCACCACTGCGCCACGGAGGTCGTCAAAAATAATTTCCGTCGTCGTAGGTCGTCAAAAAAAATTTAATTAAATATTTCCACTATCCAATCTCTACCTAGTAGGTTGTAATGTAAGGTATAATTGTTATCAAATTTGGGTGGTGGATGGCCAATGGCTATGGTTGGAAGATAGAAAGAAGTTTTTGCCGTTCTTCATTTTTTGCCGCTCAGGGTAAATGCCCAGCTCACCACCTTACATCGGGCCATGCTTCTTTGCTAATTTTTATTGTCTACAAATTATTAACATTTTAACCGCTTGTACTTTATTTCAATTTCTGTTAATTATTATTCATTCTTTACAAGCGTCTACTAATTTGTTAGATATTGAAATTATAAGTTGTTTTGAAGAGTTACGAGCGGAAAAGTATAATTTATGACTAATTGGCGTCGGCACTGACTCGATCGATAATAATTTGCTAAAAATTAAAGAAAAATTATTTAAAGGTTACAATAATATTATATAGGTACTTAGCTAATAATTGCGTTAGATACGTATAAAGTTAAAATGATATATTTTTTAAATGTACGGTTCGGCGTCCTTAATACAAATAAATAAATAAAAGGGCATCTTCAGAGGGCATTTTTGAGAGGCATACGGAAATAGTATAGTCGAACAATATTATCTTAGTAATTCTGTCTGTTTAATAAACATCATTTTGATATGACTGTGTGAGGCCATGGAGTACAATGGTATTGAAATGATAGGCTTTATATTCTTCTGGTGTAGATAAACCCTAAACGAGACTAGACTATATATTACAAACGAGTTGCCGGTATTCAGGTCTTAGATAATAATAATAAATGTTAAGTTTTTAAACCGGAAAACAAACTGGTTTGACAAAAAACGCAAATAGCTGTAGTATGGAGAACATGCTACCTGATTCAGTTCTACTACATGTGGGATGAATGTACCTTTGTTTTGAAACTAAAGTAGTTAAATGAACTTTTGATAGTGTAATGCTAAGTACTCACATACGGTTTTGCTCGATAGTTTTACTCCGAAACGAAGGAAATGACATAAATTATTTGACTTATTTATTATAATATTGTGTTTTATTTGTGTATTATTTAATTCCATTGAGCCGGCTCGAAGCGAGCCTTCAAGGTGTCAGTTTTGCGGTCCACACGGTGGTTATTGCTCGATTTGGAGTAAAACTATCGAGCAAAACCGTATGTCAGTACTTAGCATAAGAGAGAAAGATTTTATAGAGACCAAAAGATTTCATATTAAAGTCTGTTATTGTAAAATAAGTAAATGAGTAATTTCTTGGTAAGGGACAGACTAGGACTAGAACAATAATTTTAAAAAGATTTCTTCAAATTTATAAATTTCTCCACATCACTTTTAATCTTAGCTACCTGCAAAATACCAAATTTCCCAGTGCGTGGAAATATTGGAATTATAAGATAAACAGGGAAATCTCTGTTAATAATGACTGACATATTTTTGCTACATGCCTTTATTATTAGAATAAAACCTTCAATAAGCCATAATATTGTAATTACATTTATTACACAATTGGCAAATAATAGCAGAGTGCAAAAACTCCTGCGATAAGGAAGCGAAATAAATACTGTCATAATAATACCTCCGAGCCTTATTAGTCCAGCCGTAGAATAGCATTGTACTTGTTATAACTCATAAAACAATAATTTATAGACATCTACATATTTTTATTACTATTATTCATCAGTTTTTAATAGGGGTTTGTTTTATTTCTTCATAAAAAATCATAATTTATTATATTTACTTTTAAATTCTTCGTTTATCTATCATAATATTATTATTTATATTTTTATTACAAACTTAAAACCACTACTAATACAATCGGATGTAAATATTCCTAGAACATACTTTTATTTAATGAAAACACGTAGACTCATTGACCACAACATCATTATGTAGGTAATATTTATGTTATGTACGTTGTAAGCACAATAGTTATGTATCATTATACCTAAAAATCACAACTCTGGAATTTTACTAGATCTAGGCAATCATTTTTTTTTTAAATATTATTGACTTGAAATATAATTGTGTCGAATTTAATATAATAATTAGTTTCTATTGAAGAGGTATACATTAAGGTAGTAGGTCTCTTTAAGAATACTCGGAATTCACATATAAAGGAGCTTTGAGTAGCTCCTAGATGAAATACAGCTTATGTTGCAACTTGCATATGTCCTTTAAGGCGACGCCTTGATAATTTGGCTGTAGCGATGCCGATTTTTCTCAGCAATGACTAAAGCTAAGAAATTGAAGTTCATTGTCAGTATTCATCATGTCTTTGTCTTTGAATTGCCCATAGCATAACACGATTGGACAACTTTTATAGCACAGAATAATCAATCGAAAAGACCTCTGTAAAAAAAGGGATTCCTATTTTTCCAACAGAGGAGAGTGATTTAAGGTTCCAAAATTTGTACATAAATTGGTTCAAGCATGCACTTTAATTTGTGCATAGCTTATATGAAATGTATTTATGATTTTTAAATTATGCGACAAAAACCATTTTGTCGCTTACGCCCTTTCCATTTTTTGCTGTTCCATTGCTTGTTTTCTATGAGAGGCAGGGCCGGCCTCTCATAGAAAACAAGCAATCTAAAACATATCCAACACGGTTTCTTACTTTAACGCTGCGTCACCTTAATTAACAAATACCTATTAAACAAGTTCATATAACAAAACGGACACTTAACATTATACTAGAATTATTATCAGTAAATGTCGGATGGCCGTATCGAGTACGTGCTTAGTGCTGTCCTATATGAAAATATTGTTAGATTAAAATATATTATTTTTTATTAAGTTACTAATTATGATAAGTTAATATGAATTCGTATCTATTATTTATTATAATAAATAATGTAATTAATCGTTCATGGGGTTCTAAAAACTCATGGATTTTTCCGAAACTGAATTGTTTTTAGGTTTCCGAAGTTTAATCATTACATTTTTGACGTCATAGCCATTACCCTGACGTAAAAATAAGTGATTTGTTGGATAATCCCTCGCGCACACACTTGTATGTGAAACTATATCAATCCGCCTTTACTAAGTATTCAAAACAAGCTCATTTGTATTCATTATACGGACGCAAATGGACAAGCCCGAACCCTAATCTCTGTTATACTGTTATTTATCGGTTCTTAATAATTCTTCGTCTGTAAAGCGTGAAATTGAATTAGTTTATATCAATTTTTTTATATAAAGGGCACATTTTTGTGGGGTTTATGGTACTAGCACGGTAATACTTAGCCGTATATAGACGTAGGAAGGGAATTATAGGAGGTGGAAAAACAATTAATTGCAGAATTTTAGATTTTGTATCTAGTAAGGAAAAACTTCCTTACTGTAGCTTACTACACACAAAAACTAAAACTACAACAAGGAATATAATTTATTATTATGCAATGTCAATTTGTTACTTCAGACACATTTTGTTACGGGATAGAACTTTTTTATTTTATTTTTAATGAATTATTTTAGACCTTTCATGAAAATAAAAAATTAAATAACGTACCGATAGGTCAATTTATATGGTCAATGATTTCATAAACGATGGCACATTTTGGGAGTAGGATGGCTGCTTGCAAGGCTACTTCTACTTTATTGTATGACTTACAATTATGTATGTAACTATGTTGACATTGTATAAGTTACAGCATTGTAAATTTTATTTTAAAAGATTAATTTTTTATCTCACTTTTTTTTTAAAAGTGGGCCCCTGCGAGTTTCTTACGCTGCGCGGTTATTCTCGCCAGGTTAGTTCCCGAACCGGTGGTAGGCACCGTAGTATCAACATTCTGAAAGCATTGTCTTAAAATCTATTCAGAAATAAAACAATTTTTATAGGTGATGAAATATGATAATTTTACGCTCGAAAAAATAGCGACTACATAAAATAATACATTACTGAGACTGTAGTAGGTACAAAACGTCTTGAAGTCTAGCCAACATGTCAATTAATTATTTTTTGTCTAGATTATTTGGAAAACTACACAAGTGTAGTTTTGAAGTTTTGTGTTTACAAGTCTTGTAGTTTTCCTCAACAATGTAGAAAAAAGCTTTTCAACATGCAATGAGATACGTGAGGTGCATACATTAGTCAAGAACAGTTTCCTGCACACCATTGTCACCAGTAAGAAGTAAAAAAAATTAAAAGAATTTTGAAAAATACTTAGGGCCTGTTTCACCACTTCTTGAGAATCTGTCAAAAAGTTGTGGATAGCCTATCCGGCACTTTATCAGGAAGTGGTGAAACAGGGCCTTAATAAAGTATTTTTTCAATAACTACGGAAGTATGGGAATCTACCTTAAATAAATAAGGTTACATTGTACATTATTAATGTATATTTTATTTTATACCCAAAGGGCAAAGTTTAGGATCACTTTTACCCAGAAGTTTAACGTTAATGTGAAGCGATTAGAAGATGAACGAGTCAGTGAATCATTCTCTGTTCCTCGTCATACATTTGCATAAGTTAGAAAGGAACAGAGCTGGAAATCCCGCTGCTGCGGTTATGGAAATTGCCTTGGGCCTTGATAATTGATACAACATGTGGTCGCCGCTCGCCAGGGCTGCTGAGTAAGTTTATAGCGATAATAGTAATTTAATTATACCTAAAGGTTTTTTTTATCCGAAACTTAAGTTGACTGGAACTAAAACATAAAGAATAGATGATACCCGCAAAACTGCACCTAAATTCGTTTATCGCAAGGGAACTACATCCGTAAAAATTCTGTATTCAAATTATATGCTAAAATTGGTTAAGTGGCAATAGGGCATAGGCAGACAGATTGATTAGGTATACACATCTACATTTTTATTATATTATGTATTATATTATGTAGGGCAAGATACTTTGGCAATTACAAGGAATTAATTAATGTTATTGTCATTCCGGGCGAATCCGGCAGAACTCGTTTACGTGGTTCCGGCTATACCAGGTTTTTACATTACCAGCTAGTTCCTGACGCAACGGGTCGCTACTACACGTGAAGTAGAATTTTTGAACTTGCCAACTTTTAATTTGAAGTTTTGTCGCATTGTTACCGGCAGAAGTTGATGAACAATAATACTTAGCAAAATTATGTATATTGAATTATAAGTCAAGAAAAAACTATAGGATTTCAATAGCTTTGTCCACACTGTGCCTTTTTTGTTCATCAAGGGCATGCGTCATAGCGCAGTCAACAGCGCACGTGAGGCATGCCCGCGACGCATTCAAAACACCGTATCCAAAACTTTCGCTTAGTTCTATTTTTTCTGGAATTTCTTATGACCAAAATATAAGCCGCATATATTCCACCCAGTAAAACATTCTCGTCGCACATACAAAATGACAATGTAGGCGTTGCGTTCGTTAACACATTTAACTATTGAAAGCACCAAACAAAAGTTGAATACAAAGAAGATGACGAAAATTGAAGACGAAAGCGCATAGTGTGGACATAGCTATTAAGTAAGTACATTTTTTTTCTCGCAATGCAGTAAATATGCACTCATGTCTAAGTCTAAGTTTCAGTTCTTTTTAGGGTTCCGTAACCAAAGGGTAAAAACAGGACCCTATTACTAAAGCTCGATTTACACGGGTGACTAACGGGGCGATTTTAGTCACCCGGCAAGTCACCAGTCGAGTCGCCTGTCCAAGTCGAATCGCCACCCCATTTACACGGGTGACTAACGGGTCGATTTTAGTCACCCGGCAAGTCACCAGTCGAATCGCCTGTCCAAGTCGAAATCGCCTGTGACTAGTTTATAATTATCGACACAATATGTCTTGTATATTGGCGAGTCAGTGCACTCGGCCAAGCACTCGGTATGTTTATCATCGACACCTACCGAGTAGAATAGCGAGACAGTACACTCGGCCAAGCACTCGGTATGTTTATCATCGACACCTACCGAGTAGAGTGGCGAGTCAGTGCACTCGGCTAAGTACTCGGTATGTTTATTATCGACACAATATGTCTAGTATATTGGCGAGTCAGTGCACTCGGCCAAGCAATCGGTATGTTTATCATCGACACCTACCGAGTAGAGTGGCGAGACAGCACACTCGGCCAAGCACTCGGTATGCTTATTATCGACACCTACCGAGTAGAATAGCGAGACAGTACACTCGGCCAAGCACTCGGTATGTTTATCATCGACACAATATGTCTAGTATATTGGCGAGTCAGTGCACTCGGCCCAGTACTCGGTATGTTTATTATCGACACAATATGTCTAGTATATTGGCGAGTCAGTGCACTCGGTCAAGCACCCGATATGTTTATCATCGACACCCACCGAGTAGAATAGCGAGACAGTACACTCGGTCAAGCACTCGGTATGTTTATTATCGACACCTACCGAGTAGAGTGGCGAGACAGTACACTAGGCCAAGCACTCGGTATGTTTATTATCGACACCTACCGAGTAGAATAGCGAGACAGTACACTCGGCCAAGCACTCGGTATGTTTATCATCGACACAATATGTCTAGTATATTGGCGAGTCAGTGCACTCGGCCAAGTACTCGGTATGTTTATTATCGACACAATATGTCTAGTATATTGGCGAGTCAGTGCACTCGGTCAAGCACTTGATATGTTTATCATCGACACCCACCGAGTAGAATAGCGAGACAGTACACTCGGTCAAGCACTCGGTATGTTAATTATCGACACCTACCGAGTAGAGTGGCGAGACAGTACACTCGGCCAAGCACTCGGTATGTTTACTATCGACACCTACCGAGTAGAATAGCGAGACAGTACACTCGGCCAAGCACTCGGTATGTTTATCATCGACACAATATGTCTAGTATATTGGCGAGTCAGTGCACTCGGCCAAGCACTCGGTCTGTTTATCATCGACACCTACCGAGTAGAGTGGCGAGACAGTACACTCGGCCAAGCACTCGGTATGTTTATTATCGAAACCTACCGAGTAGAATAGCGAGACAGTACACTCGGCCAAGCACTCGTGCGACAAATTCTGCGTGAAAATGTCGCGTCTGCGGTCGCCACAGTAGTATTCGCAGCAAGCGATCGCTTGCGACTGAGCGTTTACACGGTCGATTTTAGTCACCAGCCGCATGCGATTTTAGTCACCAAACTTTGGGGCTTGCGACTTTAGCCGCATGCGGCGTAGTCGACTTGCCATTTACACGGTCGATTTTCGAACGGGTGACTAAAATCGTGCGGCTTTAGTCACCCATGTAAATCGGCCATAAGACTTCGTTGTCTGTCCGTCTATCCGTCTGTATCCGACCAATCCCAGACCTCAAGTTCCCCTGAAAGGGGCAACTGTGAGTAGAGGTAGGCCTGGACAGTCCCGTGGTGGACGCGGACGCGGCGGCTCTGGGGACGTCTGCGCTGTGAGGAGGCCAGCGCAGCTGCCCTCATTAGCGCAGGAGCACTCAAGTCGCAAGGTGGCGCGAAACCCCCTGCTCCGACTACCCAACCTGCACCACACAGACTAAACACACTCACACACACATCCACATAGATTCACTTTAACACTCTACAGCTACACTCTACAGTAACACTACACAAAAAAAAATGATTAAAGTAATACAAGTCAACTTACGACACGCGAAGGCTGCCACTGATGTACTCTGTCAAAAGTTCATCCGGGAGGCGCTCGATATTGCTTTAATCCTAGAACCTGAATACGCCTGTTTGGGGGAGTTTGCGACCGTGTTTCAGGCTGAAGTCTTCGCTATCCTCGGTTGTTCACTAGAAAGCCTGGAGATGGCCCTAGTTAATAAAAACGTGTTTATCTTCTCCGATAGTCAAGCTGCACTTAAAGCACTGACTGCCGCAGAAGTCTCGTCCAAATTAGTTCTGGAATGCATTGAGACGTTGAACATGCTGGGAAGGAACAACAACATCCGCCTAGTATGGGTCCCGGGCCACAGTAACGTCCCCGGCAATGAAACCGCTGACGAACTGGCTAGGCTTGGGGCCGAGAGTCTCATATATGGCCCAGAACCAGTCTGTGGTACAACTCCCAGTACCACAAAGCAAGTGCTCAAGGAATGGGGCCACAGACTATGCAGGAAGTAATGGGCTGAGACCCCTGCCCTTGAACACTCCAAGGCACTAATTCCTGGCTTCAACAAGAAACTATCAGAATTAGTGCTCACCTTGGGTAGGAACCAATTAAGAATCCTTACCAGAAGCCTAACTGGGCACTGCAAGCTCTACAAACACCTAAACAGAATGGGTATTTGTAGCTTAACGACTTGCAGATTCTGTGAGGATGAGGATGAAACACCTATTCACCTTCTCCTCGACTGTCCTGCTCTACTACAGAGCAGGAACAGGCACCTTGGTCGCCACGAATACTCATCCACAGAGGAAATTTGTGGCACCAACCCCAACCATATCGTTCAATTTATGAGCAGTATTGGGTTGGGGATGATTCTCTAGTGCGAAGGAGTCACAATAGATCCTTATGGGTCGCAGTGACACCAGGGCTATAGCGACCTGCCTTCTTTAAAAAAAAAAACCGTCTGTATGTCTCCAGGCTGTAACTCAAGAACGGTAATAGCTAGAGAGTTTTCACAAATTGTGTATTTCTGTTGCCGCTATAACATCAAATACTAAAAACAAAATAAAATTAATATTTAAGGGGGAGCCCCATACAACAAATGTGATTTTTTGGCATAATATTTTGGTCTATATCAATAATGACAGCAGGTGGGTGCCTACTTGAATTTTTCACAAAGTTCTTAGTTATATGGGAACTTTAATGTTTAATAAAATTATTAAAAAAAAATAATTAACCCATACCAAAAACAGAAATTTTGTCCTGATTTTACTCTATAAGGCGTGGTACGGAACCCTTCGTGCGCGAGTCCGACTCGCACTTGGCCAATTATTTTTAATTTCAGACACAATAATTATTGATTATTTATCGTTTTAATACGTTGACAACAGTAATATTATTTTATTTGCCTTTTAATGATTTGCCGTTACAAGAAGTTGACTACCACGAGTAGGTACCAGTCATATTATATAGCCGGAGACCTATTGCCACACAACTCATAATAATAAATATTATTTATGATTTTACACAACTATCAATACTTTATACCAGGGGTCACCAATTAGTTTCGGTCGGGGTCCGCTTTAAGAAATAAAATGACCGTCGCGGTCCGCACATTAAAAAAAATAAACAAATGTAATTACGGAAATTACAAAGGTATTTGTATCAATGAGAAAGTGCCAATTTTTGTTGCTACAATGCTACAATATGTTCATCAGTATGTCGAGACCGAAATTATTTTTTAACGAAGTTCATCCTCGAACATGCTTGGTTCGCACACAATGGTCGTCGGTCCGGATGGGGACCGCGGTCCGCCATTTTGTGACCCCTGCTTTATACTATGGCGACTAATGATATCGTTTAGCAGTTAGCTGAAACTTCTGCGAGCATGAACTGAGGTTTTGGAAAGGACGTGGTCCTATAAGAATAGAATAACAGATATAAATTATATAGATTACTAGCTGTCCCGGCAAACGTTGCTTTGACATTTAATATAAAGTACCTATTTCGCCCATATTATTTTATTGAAGTGACTAAATAAGTATGTCACCATGGCAACGTCCATCGCCATTCCGTAGCATGTAAACAATGGTCGCCGTCAGTCTCGAGTTGTAATAATTTACTATTATTTATTCAACAAATGCACTTCTAAATATAAAAAGTACCCAGTAGCCGATTCTCAGACCCACTGACTATGCATATCAAATTTGGTTAAAATCAGTAAAGCCGTTTCGGAGGAGTACGCGGCCTAACATTGTGACACAAGAATTTTATATTATAGATTATAGAGTATCTTCCATAGAGTCTTCTTTATATATATCTTCCTACAGTAGAATAGACAAAGCACTAGATGGGCAAAGGAGTAAGTTTGGTCTCTAAAATCTGTTATAATTTTTTATTCTCTAGCATTTCTACTGTAGCATGCTAAGCATCTTCCTTCAAAGAAAATATAATAAGGAATAGAAAAGTAACAGGATAAAGGAAAAAATATGTCCCTAAAATCTGTTAGTGTAAAATGTTACTCTCTCACATGTTACGCCTGCGGATCACGCCACAACATATCGTATCATAAATTATAATAATTCGCTAATAATATAGGTGTTATGTAAATTCGCAGCATTCCAAAATCGACAGAATCTCTATGCGCTATAAACCTGCCCACACCGACTTGCGGCGTGGGATCGGCCCGCGAACTAAACAAGGCAGGACCACCATTGACCTCTCCACTTTGAGTAGCAAACTACCAAATTAATCGCTCCCTTGAAATATTTTATCTTCCTTTGATCCTTTTAAATAATTTAGAATCAATATTAGATCATTCCAAACCAATATCGCCAAAAATATATCGTGAACATCTAAATAAGAGGACGAGTGTCATTTTTGGACTTGGATAGGCTTCATCGCAGGCCACTGCTGTTTATGTAAGTAGGTATATCTAGGGTTAGGTTGTCTAATTAATCTTGAAATACAGTGTGTATTGAAAAGATTAATTATAATAATAATATATTTTTGCTTCGCCGTAGTTCGGTAAATAGGTACATTACTAGTTAATTTATTTGATCAATTTTGCATAAAACATACTATGTGTTTTGTAGAGCTCCTAGTTGTTCGTCCGTAGACCGTAACATTTAGTTTTTGACTTCCTTAAGGTGATGCAGAATTTGTAATAAAGTAACAACAAGACACAAATAGTCATTAGATGACTAAGGATTTAAGGAACTTTAAATCTTGTTTTTAAGCCTGTGGGTGTTCACTGTTCAAAAACCATTCAGAGCCTTTGCTTTGAGACAAAGCGAAATATATACAGGCTTATCGAATAAATAATTTTTTTCACTCTCCAGTACCTATAATATTTCATTGAGGTGTCAGGGGGTGTCTTAATAATTTTTAATATCTGATATAAGTTTTTATAATATCAATTATTATGGTAATCAAACTATAATACTTTTTGATTCGCGCGTTTGTGCTGTCCTTAACACAGAATGATGAAAGACGAATCGTAATGGCTACATTTTGATATTATAAGAATAAAATATGACATATAGTGGTATTTTCGAAGATATCGAATTAATAAAGATCTCCTCACAAACGATGTTATCACGATGGAGGCCCTCTTTTAAAATGGTATGCGCAGTCCGATCGTCCTTTGATCGTAGTTTGGCTGACGTAAAGCTAGCTACTGTATTAATTATGGCGCGGTTTCACCCTCAAATTCTGAAAATACAACAGGCACAATAAACATTAAAAGCATGGAGGCCGATAATAATATTAATAATTAGAGTTATTATAACAAACAAGAGAAAATATTTTGATAAGTAAATAAATACGTTTCAATCTAATGGTAAGACAAAAACAGGTCATTTTGTACGTATAGGTAGGTCACGAATCACGATTCATTAAAATTATTATTAGTTAAATATTGAATTAAGAGTCCGTATACGAAATTTGCCGATTTCGCTGATTTAACAGACGTGATTTAACAGTTAAAATACAGTATTTCTATAAGTTTTAATGCACAACATGTAAGATCATTTCAATTATAATCTAATGTTCGAGCTAGATTTTTTATTTTTTTAAGTATTTTTAAATAATCCAACTCAAACCCGCGACAGTTTTGTGATTTTTGCTGTAAAAGGTTTAGAATATCACCTGTTTATGGATTGTATTGAGGTCTTAACGGTATGAAAAAAATACAATGTACTGTTGAGAAAGTCGTATATAAAATGTTGGAATTACTTTTTACCACTTTAATATGAAATAGTTGAGTAAAAAAATATGTAACTCGGCAAAATTTTAGAGAAAATGGGCAAAGAGTTGCTGTTAATTTCGGCAACTTGGAGCTGTAATTCATAAAAAGAAAACGACAGAAATAATCTATAGATAAAATTCTATCCAAAAAACAAATTGAAAAAGAAAAAAAACTGGTTGCACTCCGGGAGTGCCGGCAGAAGTGAAAACTTGATTATTAACGTTGTGCATTTTTTTAACCCATTTTTTATGAAAATCGATTTTTAAAAAATCGTCAATCAAGTTGTTTCGATCAAGTTTCGATCAAGTTTCGATCAAGTTTCGATTAAGTTTCGATCAAGTTTTGAACAAGTTTCGATCAAGTTTCGATCAAGTTTCGATCAAGGTTTCGATCAAGGTTTCGATCAAGTTTCGATCAAGTTTCAATCAAGTTTCGATCAAGTTTTGATCAAGTTTCGATCAAGTTTCGATCAAATTTCGATTAAGTTTCGATCAAGTTTCGATCAAGGTTTCGATCAAGGTTTTGATCAAGTTTCGATCAAGTTTCGATCAAGTTTCGATCAAGTTTCGATCAAGTTTCGATCAAGTTTCGATCAAGTTTCGATCAAGTTTCGATCAAGTTTCGATCAAGTTTCGATCAAGTTTCGATCAAGTTTCGATCAAGTTTCGATCAAGGTTTCGATCAAGTTTCGATCAAGTTTCGATCAAGTTTCGATCAAGTTTCGATCAAGTTTCGATCAAGGTTTCGATCAAGTTTCGATCAAGTTTCGATCAAGTTTCGATCAAGTTTCGATCAAGTTTCGATCAAGTTTCGATAAAGTTTCGATCAAGTTTCAAATTGAGTTCGAGTTCGAGTTCGACACAAAACACTACTCTCCAACCGTCTTACGCGTTTTGTATGGTTTTTCGATCAACACGAAAATCTATCGCGAGTTTCACAGTTTTTACCCATCCCACAAGTGCTCAACGCCGCTAAAGAAGTTTTCACTTCAAAAAAAAAAAAAAAACAAATTGTACCAAAAAACACGATTCAAAACAACCTAAATCTCACATTATATTACTCGCCGCAAGGCTCGAGTCGGCTTTCCGCGCTTAAATATATTTTAAATCTAATAATTAATATATATATTTTTTAAGTGTAATAAAATAAAAAAAATTAATAAAATAAAAAAGGGAAAAAACCTAATAATATTTCTGTAGCGAACCTTTGCAATTTCGTATTCATCGGCAAAATTTCGTATACGGACTCTTAACGTAATATATTAATATTGTCTTTGACGACTTATGTAAGAATGTGCTTACTTACATAATTCATATCACTAGGGGCCCGATTATCAAACCTCGAATGTCACTTCGATTATTATTGTTCAAGTCCAATTTGCACGTAAATTTGTATGTAGGTGTGCGCGAGAGTGAGACACGATTATGATTACGAGTATCATTCAAAATGAAGCTTGGGAATTTGACGACCTCTGTGACTCAGTTGTAATTAGGGAGCTGGTGAGCATTTAGGTATATGATTTGCACAAGTTTCACATCGAGGTAGATTGCAGTTTACGTCATACGAATTGATTTGGTCCAGTCAATTAAGGTCCTACGACGCTGCGTTTTCGCGTTACAGCTGATTGAAGTTGCTTAAAAAAAAAGGGGATACTAAATCATTTGCACATGTATGCCTCTGGGGTTCATGGTCACAAACAGCTTGGAAACGAAGAAAATGCAGACATTCAGGGCTCTGCATTATTATGGACCGGAGTTGTAAAAATGTTTAAAAAAAAAGCTGTACTAAGTAATTTGCACACGGTTCTCATTGCGCCCATTCGATTCATTATGACTCCGTGGATATGAAAAAACATTTGGCAGACATTTTGCTCACTGATTTTTAGGTGTATAACTGTTTGAAATTCACGGAATCAAGGGGAAGTGGGTATTGCAAGGGGTTATTGTCATTCTTTAGTCTATTGTTATTATTTAGTTTGATATTATTTGCTGAAGTCGCGGTAACGATTCAACTTCTTCTGAAGCTAAAATCTATGGAATCACTGTGGAGAAATTTCATAGTCTGCGCGGAGACGTAGTTAACAGGTAGAAGCCGAATATTTCTGACGCGTGTTTAAAATTTAATTTTGTACTTCTAGCTCGGCGGGAGCGTCGGGTTGAGAAAAAAAACTGGTTGCACTCCGGGAGTGCTGGCAGAAGTGAAAACTTGATTATTAATGTTGTGCATTTTTTAACCCATTTTTTATGAAAATCGATTTTTAAAAAATCGTCAATCAAGTTGTTTCGATCAAGTTTCGATCAAGGTTTCGATCAAGGTTTCGATCAAGTTTCGATCAAGTTTCGATCAAGTTTCGATCAAGTTTCGATCAAGTTTCGATCAAGTTTCGATCAAGTTTTGAACAAGTGTCGATCAAGTTTCGATCAAGTTTCGATCAAGATTTCGATCAAGGTTTCGATCAAGTTTCGATCAAGTTTCGATCAAGTTTCGATCAAGTTTCGATCAAGTTTCGATCAAGGTTTCGATCAAGGTTTCGATCAAGTTTCGATCAAATTTCGATCAAGTTTCGATCAAGTTTCGATCAAGTTTCGATCAAGTTTCGATCAAGTTTCGATCAAGTTTCGATCAAGTTTCGATCAAGTTTCGATCAAGGTTTCGATCAAGGTTTCGATCAAGTTTCGATCAAGTTTCGATCAGGTTTCGATCAAGGTTTCGATCAAGTTTCGATCAAGTTTCGATCAAGTTTCGATCAAATTTCGAGTAAGTTTCGATCAAGGTTTCGATCAAGGTTTTGATCAAGTTTCGATCAAGTTTCGATCAAGGTTTCGATCAAGTTTCGATCAAGTTTCGATCAAGTTTCGATCAAGTTTCGATCAAGTTTCGATCAAGTTTCGATCAAGTTTCGATCAAGTTTCGATCAAGTTTCGATCAAGTTTCGATCAAGTTTCAAATTGAGTTCGAGTTCGAGTTCGAGTTCGACACAAAACCCTACTCTCCAACCGTCTTACGCGTTTTGTATGGTTTTTCGATCAACACGAAAATCTATCGCGAGTTTCACAGTTTTTACCCATCCCACAAGTGCTCAAAACCGCTAAAGAAGTTTTCACTTCAAAAAATTCAAATGGTCTGCCTTTGAAATATTAGAGGCCTGAACGTCTGCCTCATCGAGTTTCTTGGTTTTCATGATAAATTCAAACATCAATCCAAGAGGCAGACATGTGCGCATAATATAGCACCTTTTATATTTTTTACATTTTTGATACGCTGTCAATAGCGAACGCAGAGGCAACATCCTGGCAGACTATTTTTCTGTGATCCTTCTCATTGTTATTAATCGAACAATTTCAATCTGCCAAGTGTGCACTTCATATAGAGTTTTTTAAATCATAAAAAAAACTTAAAAATTGAAAACTACAAAAGTCAGAGCCCTGGATGTCTGCCTCTACGAATTTTTGTGTTTACAGGATGACTATCATCATCAGCCCCAGAGGCAGACATGTGCATATAATATCACCCACCTATTTTTTTTTTTCAACATTTTTGAAACACTGCAAATTGACAACGCAGCGCCACCATGGTGGCAGACAACGTTCTTGATGTTTCTTAGGGTATAATTATCACTATTAATAACGTCTGCTATGTGTGCTGATCATATAGAAATTTTGCTCGCCATCTCCCTAGCTATTGGTGGGCTGTTGGTAGCTCAAGCCGGGGGTCGCGGATTCGAATCCCGCCGACGGAACAAAAAGTTTTCAAAAGTTCCTGGGTCATGGATGTGTATTAAATATGTGTATCATTATAGAATAAAAAAATCTTAAATATATTATGTATACTTAAGATTTTTTTATTATGTATACAGACTGATGTGGTGTGAAGCGTCCATAGATATTATTATATTATTATTATATTAGAATTAGAACTCGGTGACTTGGTGAGTGGTGAATAAGCGAGATCTGCCAATAAACCTTGAACAGCGAGCTTCGGCGAAATTGTGTAATATCAATGTCACGCTCACGCCAAGGACATGGTCGACACACGTTGCAAAACCACGATATCATTTATATTTTGAGGTCTCTTGGACTGGAATGTTCGATTAATAATCGAATTCATATTTTAAAAATATAACAAGGAACATAGAGGAGGTTTGGTGCTAATACTGCAGTCGCCAGAGGTTTTAACCTCCGAAAATTGTAATAGTGAATGGATTTTTGTTTTTGAGGTGTCATTTTCTTTTTTACACTATAACTTGCAAAGTTTACCAAAAATTTTTTTGTGCTTTTAATTTTTTAGTTACTTAATTAAAAATTAATATTTCACCATATAAAACCGGTCCCGAAAAAAAAAAATTTCTTGTTCCTGTTATTTAATGACTCTTAACCGACTGCTTGCGTTGAAAATTAACCAAAAACACCATTTTTAAAAAAGAAAGTTTGCTTTGTTAAGCTAAATACAACTATAAGGTTTTTGCAAAGTTTTTAGAGATTAACGCTCGTCGTAACCAAGATAAAAGGGTTTGGGTGGATTTAAGGGTTGTAACAAAAAGTGTGTTAAGCTTACTTGTTGTTCGTATTTAATTTTTAGAGAAATGATAACTTTTAAGTACTTAAAAACGTTTAAATATCTCCAAAAATGTGTAAAATAGACCGAAAATATTTTTCTATATTTGTTGAGAATTTATTTAAGTGAGAGCTAAAACATTAAATGCATCGACAAATCAAAGACTTTTTCTAGTCTTTGAAATATATTTAAGCGTCCTACTTAAAGCCAGAAAAAAAATTGGGTGCTACAAATCTCACGTACATACTAAAGACGCATGCTACGACCTATGTTTGGAAAATGCTTACCTGAATGCAAAAAATATCAGTTCTTAACCTAATTTGTATTTTTTTCCTTTAAGTATGTTTTAGCAAATATAATTAATAAAAATAAATAAATAAAAAATAAATTTTATTCTGTAAAAACCAAACCAAAAGAAATAAAATACAGATTTTCTTCGACATATCCGTGAAAAGTTTGTGCTACATTTTTAGAAAATTTAATAAAGTAAGAGCTAAAAAGTTATACACATTAAGAAATAGAAGGCTTTGTTAAGCCTAAAAAATAATTTTAAACTTCCTATTTAAAACCAAAGAAAAATTGGAACGCCATTTACCTGGCGAGGCACACAACAAGCACATTTGGAGGTATGCTCATCTACATACAAAAATATTAATTTGAAATATAAATTATTTTTTTTTTCAACTTCTTTTCTTTCTTTGGAATATAAGCAATGATACAAATCAAAAAAATAATGATATATTTTATTATTTTGCTATATATTTAAAAGAAAGTAATATGCAAATTTTCTTAAAAATTTTACAGTTTATGAGTTTACTTGGAGTGGAAGAGAATAATTTAAAAATCAAAAGCACAACTTTTCAGTAGGTAAACTTTATTATTTATGTTATCAGCTACACATTCCGTTTTTTCTTTTCAATTTTCATCCACTATTGCAAAAATCGGAGGTTTGCACGATTTTTACGCTCTGGGAACTCCACTATAAGAGCCTTTGAGCATGTGGACAAAATTTGAAAGTAAAGATGATTGTACTTTAAATTCATAGGCACAATTAATAATTATTCTACACGTCTTGTAACATTTAACAAAGAATAATAATAAATTAATGGCTATATACTCGTAAAAATCTTTATGAACAATACAATAGGGAATATAATGTTGACTGATGTTGGCTACACTTCTACATAATGCCATTTTAAGTATAATAATATTAATGTACTTGTTAAAGAAATATGGATTGCAATTTGTAAATGGTACAATCTATTAAATACTCAACTATGTAATTCCCGTCACTACTCACTACTAAAGGTTACACTAAACCTGCCAATATCAATCGGTGATCAATAAAATGTAACATGAGTTGTCGCAACAACAGTACCTATTTCCCACAGAGCGGCTCGGAATTTTGCGGGTCAACTATTACGATTAGTCTCTCAGGGTCAAAACATTACATCCAATAACCTATTGCTATTTTTATTGACATAATAACTGTAGACGTAAGCGGATGAAGTGGATAACTAACATTTTATAACATAAAGACAATCACTCATTTTTTCGCTCATAATAATTTAACCCGGCGTCATGGGGGCAGAAAAGTTTTACACGGACGTTGGAGTGGGCCTCACATACCCGTGTGTTAGATATCAAAATTAGTCCAATTTTTTATAATAATCAATTTATTTTATATGTTTATATTTAGTTCATTATGTATATATGTGAATTAATAAAACACAAATATAAATTATATAATTTTTAACCATATTTAATAGAGCTTTGAAAAAATAACGACAAAAATCAACAAAATATTTTTCTTCTTCATAAATGTTACTCTATTACTAATTAACAATCAGTCTTAATATTTTAATGGCACCTTTTTAAAGAATACTAAAATATTCTTATAAAAAATTAACAAATAATCACTTCTAATCATTATCTTTGGTATAATAAGCACAGAAAGGTACAACATGTTCTAAGCAAATGTGTTTGTTGCAACTTTCGCAAGTGTAATTCGTTTAACGGTCTTTTTTGGCTGGACAGTCTTGGCATCTTTTGCGAATATTCGGCTTCTTTGCCGGAGGTTCCCCTGAAGATTCGCCAACAAATTTTTAAATTTTTTTTCGCAATTCGCGTGGTAGCATTGATACATTTTGTGGCAGTTTGAGCTGTTCCACAACAAGACCGTGGCCTAGATTTTTTTAAAATTTCTTTCGTTTTGTTTTTGAATTGTTATTTATTGCGTTGTCGTTCTGCCACTTCTCGATCCATTTTGAGATTAAAGTACTTCAAGTGAGTACCTACAAAAAACACAAAAAATAAGTAAGTAGGTAGGTACCTACAAGAAATAAAATACATTTTACTATAAATCATCTAATTTTATTGTAAAACACAACAAAAATACAAAAATGAAATGTTAAAAACACTGATAATTATCAAAATAATGTCTGCGTAAATGTCTCGAAATTGTTACATTGACTGCGGGGATGGGTCTCACATACCCTATCTATGCAACTTTGGGCCCCTGTTACTCCTGCTGCAGCCGCCGCACGAGTAACGCGTTACCTGTGACGCATAGACCAACTTAACAGCTCCAGCTATTGAGAAGTTTGCCAACGCCGCACGCATGGTAACTGAATTACAAGTGAAATAAAAAGTGACGGGTCTCACAGACCCAACCCCCATGACGCCGGGTTAAACAAACCTTGTAACTGGCTAATATAAAATAACAATAAATCCACTTTTTATAATTTCATCGATCCGATCTGGGATCGAAAAAAGTGTGGCTCTAGCCTCTGAGGAGCATCCATTTATGCAAACAATTTTCAAATTGTCAGTTATACTCACTTCATCCACTTACGTATTCAATCGATACTCTATTATTTATTTCTAGGTTTATGAACCTAATAAATAACCCAGGCAATATTATTAATTACTACAATTCGTCTAATCCTAGACTACCTGGAATCACGTATAATTATTATGAGGTGGGCCGACCGTCGACCTCAGATATCTAATTAAATACTCGTAAGTCGTAATACAAAGTATAGCAACATTTTATTTTTCAGTAATTTAAAAAAGTTGTTAAAGAACGTTTGTGTGCTAAGGCTTATTATAAGATAACTGATTTTCTTAATGATAATTGATAAGTGATAACACACCCTGGGAAAAATAAGCCGACTGACTGTAAGCTGCTTATATATAAATATTACACATTTTTACATGCTTTTGTAAATTAGTTTAAGTTACTATTGCAATTTTCCATCTTTTTAGTAAAAGATGGCCCCGAGCGAGTTTCTTACGCCGGTTCTTTTCGCCGGGTTAGTTCGCGAACCGGTGGTAGGCCTCATGTAGTCGCGACGTTCTAAAAGTGCTAACTTTGTTAACCTATTTAGAAATAAATATTTTGATTTTGAGTAAAATAATAAAAACAATCATTAAGCTATAATTTCGAATCGATAAGCCCTGGGTTTTCCCTTTCCTTTTACATTTCAATGTTATCACCATAGAAATAATGTTAAAAGTTGACATCGCGAAACTCCTTAAACGTACGTACTTAAATACCTAATACGGTATCACCTATTAATAAAGTATGGAAAATTTTAGTCGCTACTTTTTGTACATTATGAAATAAGCTCATCAATACGGTTACATTAGAACTGAAAAAAGTGTGTATAAAAACGGCAATCAAAGCATGTATCGACCGACGGGTCACGACTCACGAGATGTACGCGTTCAGGGTTATCTACCTCGCGGGTGTTGTGCGAAACTGGTCCTTGTGACGTTGGAATAAAAGCGCTGTTGGAGGTGCATGCACACTCATTTTGCGAGATGGTATGTTCTAGAATCTAGAACATGTACATGTTCATGAACATGTACCTACATGTACCGACCGAGACGTCTCGGTCGGTAGATGATGACGCGGGAGAGGTATCAGGATATAATTGAATTTGGAATTTACAGTGTCAGAGTTTACGTTTCATGGCCCCCGTTACTCGGGCCTTTGCATCCTTTGGGGATGGTTTCAACAGCATTCATTCATCAAATACTGTAGTGCTTACTTGGGACAAACAACATAGTCGGCCTAGTCCAGAGGAATGAATAGCTCTCGTCTGGGACCATCTACGTGTGGGTTTCCTCGCGTTGTTGTTTTCCTTCACCGTACGAGCATCTGTATTATGTACATCATACATAAGATCTGATATAATCTCATAAGTAAACGCCTCCACCCGGGATCAAACCTGTACCTTCTCGAGTTTGAACTAAGGTCTACCCTTAGTTCAAACTCGAACGGCAAAAGGGCAACGGACGCTCTAGGCAAATATGGCTCCCGTGACTTACTAATAGTTACTGTACCATATTCTTAGCCAATAAATAAATTTGATTTGATTTATTTATTGTGCAGATATTATATGATTGTAATTTAAAGACAGTAAGTGTTACTATATGAGAATATTGTTCTCATCTCTGGGCAGGAGCGCCAGAATACCAACTGCTCCCTCTGGATCGTATCCAACGAAGGGCCGCTCGAATTGTTGACTGCCATAAGTGTTTCAAACAGCTTGGAACCCTTGGAATTACGCCGAGATGTAGCTTCACTCTTCATCCTCTATCGTTTGTATCACGGGGAGTGCTCTGAGGAATTGTTCGGAATCATACCACCTGCAACTTTTTGCCATCGTCCCACGCGAAAAATATACCATCCTCATCACCTTGATGAGTGGCAGTCTTCCACGGTGCGTTTCTCGCGTAACTTTCTAACGCGCACTGTAAAACTCTGGAACGAACTGTCACCAGCAGTTTTTCCGGACCTTATACATGACCTGCAAACCTTCAAGAAGAGAGCGTATACCCTCTTAAAAGGCCGGCAACGCACCTGTAGCTCTTCTGATGTTGCGAGTGTCCCTGGGCGACGATAGTTGCTTTCCATCAGGTGACCCGTTTGCTCGTTTGCCTCCTTTTTTTATGAAAAAAGTGTTAGATAGCCCATTTATTGAGAAAGGCTATAGGCTATATTTTATCACGCTAAGACTAATAGAAGAATGTGGAAAAAACGGGGGAAATTATTTGAAAGGGCTTATCTCACGAACTACTGGAGCAATTTTTATATTATTTGGCACAGATAAGTAGACCACGTTAAGGATCATAATATAGGCTATCGATTTTAATAATTTTTTCAGTGGCTATATGTTTTGTACCCGTGCGACGCCGGGGCGGGTCGCTAGTCTATAATAAGCCGGGAAGTAGATTAAAAGCATTACTGAAAATTCTGCCGAAAGGTGGCGTCCGGCGTCGTACTGCACTATGGCCAAAATTCGCTAAATAGTAGAAATAATCGACATCATATTATGGGAACAATACCCTAGAGTTTTTACCCACAACACATTTATACACAAGAACAATAATATACCCTTTGAAAACTACTGTATAATGAAATATAGTCTCAAGTCTGGCTATATTTTAGTCAGACAAGAGTTAAACCAAGTGTGAAAATCAACGATGTCAATACTTATGATAATAATGGTGAAAATATGTATGAAAAATTATTTATTTTTTTGAAGCGGACGAAGTCGTGGGCAATAGCTAGTGAGAAATATATATCCAACAGATTAATATACACTTTCTACATCAGTTTGTTAAGGATAGCTTCATAAAGTAATGTTAATTACTATTGATTTATGTATGTGCAAAAATAAATATACTAAAATAATCATAGCTCAGCTCCGATATTACTGAGAACAATTTTTATTACTAATATATTATGTTTCTCTAATGTAGTGCTACAAAATAATAATGGTTTTATCCCTGGCCGCTGAAAAAAAATGACGCCACAGGTCCATACAAAGTTACCCAATGCCCTTTCCCTGGACTTTCATGAATATTTCAATATTAAAATTTGACGAATCGGTTCAGCCGTTCTCAAGTTTCAGCGAGACTAGATAAAAAAAACAGTTATATCTTCTTATATATAAAATTCTCGTGTCACAATGTTAGTCCACGAACTCCTCCGAAACGGCTTTACTGATTTTTACCAAATTTTATATGCATATTCAGTAGGTCTGAGAATCGGCTACTGGGTACTTTATATATTGATAAGTGCATTTGTTGAATAAATAATAGTAAATTATTACAACCTGAGACTGACGGCGACCATTGTTTGTGCGACTAGATAGCGATCGACGTTGTCATGGCGACATACTTATTTAGTCACTTCAATAAAATAATATGGGCGAAATACTTTATATTATGGCAAAGAAATGTTTGCCGGGACAGCTAGTCTTATATATAAAATTCTCGTGTCACAATGTTAGTCCGCGAACTCCTCTGAAACGGCTTTATTGATTTTTACCAAATTTTATATGCATATTCAGTAGGTCTGAGAATCGGCTACTGGGTACTATAAATATTGATAAGTGCATTTGTTGAATAAATAATAGTAAATTATTACAACCTGAGACTGACGGCGACCATTGTTTGTGCGACGAGATAGCGATCGACTTTGCCATGGCGACATACTTATTTAGTCACTTCAATAAAATAATATGAGCGAAATACTTTATATTATGGCAAAACAACGTTTGCCGGGACAGCTAGTTTGCATATATAAATGTACCACATTTTATTTACATACCTATTGTAAATTACCTTAAGCTATATTATTGTAATTTTCCACCTTTCTGGTAAAAGGTGGACCCGTGCGAGTTTCTTACGCCGGTTCTTCTCGCCGGGTTAGTTCCCGAACCTGCAATATTTTGATTTTGATTTTGATAGATTTGGTAATATTTATACCATACCATGGGTATTCGGTATCAAAATGTTATAACTACTCGTAAGTTTAAACTAAGAAAGCAACGGCCTCACTTAACATTAGAATTAGAACCCTCAACTCTCATGATACCGCAGGTTTGCGCAAGTTTCGAACACTATTTGTCTCAAGGTCCAGTTATTATACCTATTTTTTTTTCAAGAGCCGATTGGCCCTTATTTGGAAAGGTTGTGTTGCACCATCTCATTTGTAGCTGGTACGTTTCTGGACGTCGGGCGAAGTGGAATTTGGCAACCGAAAGCGTCCTTCACAGTGCCGTTGAACGCGACTATATAGTGTTGGTTCTGACTCTGAGTATAGTGGGCCCCGTGCGAGTTTCTTACGCCGGTTCTTCTCGCCGGGATAGTTCCCGAACCGGTGGTAGGCATCATGTAAACTTTCAGAAAATATTTGCAAAAATTAATTCTGAATAAAAAATTGTGAGTTTGAGTGATTTTCCGATCTTTGCTGCAAGCGACCGCGACCAACAAAAATTGAAATAAAATGTCACTTTATGGAATAGGTTTAATTTTTGCTCTATGCCACTGCCGAACATCGGCGGCATGGGTCGCTATACCGAAGTCGGTAGAAAATGAAATCTATTCAATAAAGAGGCATTTTATTTGAATTTTTGTCAGTCGCGGGCGTTTGCGGTAAAAATCATTTTATAACATGCTTAAATTAGATTCAAATTCTAATGATGATGCACAGAGCCCGCACACTCCGGCCAGCTTGCGCGCCGTTTCCAAGAACATGTTTGCACAGCTTGTTTAAATTATTGACAACAGAACAACGTTTTTGCGTCCGAAACTTCGCAAAATAAAATATTTTATGCCAGTCATCGTGATACAATCAATTTAATGTTGTGTAGGTCGTAGAAACTAGGATGAGAATTTCAGACGAAGAAAAAGTTTATTTTAAGTTTATTTCTTTATTTTATATCAAAACTAGATAACGTCCGCAACTCCGTTGCGCCAAAATTCGTTTATTGCGTGGGAACCATACTTTTTCCGGGATAAAAAGTATCCTATGTCCTTCCCCGGGACTCAAAGTATCTCCATGTCCAGCAGAATCGGTTCAGCGGTTAGGGCATGAAGAGGTAACAGTTAGACAGACAGACACACTTTCGCATTTATTGTAAATAGATATATTATTATATGCGCAAGATACAACAACAAGTACCCGATACAGAAACTCATATTTAAGCTTTACTTACAGAAATCAGGTGCTTCTCGTATACAGATGTAACAAAAGAAAGTGATAATATTTTAAGGTGTGTATGTATCCCTTATATACTGTGAAAAAAGCAGTGCGGAAGAGTATTTGTAGCCCCAGTATTGAAATTTGCCCATACAAAAATGGAGATATAAATTATTCTATCAGCACTGCACTTTCACAGGGAACTCTGTACGGGGGACTCATATACACCATAAAGTATCATCATTTTGTTTGTTACTACCCGGTCAAAGTATCTAGACTTGGCACGCAAATCGGCCGCAGTGACGTTTTTATATCACTCAGGTTAAAATATCAAAGTCGACAAGCTTACGTAAGCCAAGTTCTTTATTAAAAACTAGACGTTCCGCGTGGCTTCGCTCGCTAAATTAGATGTTTTACAGAGAAATGAGTCAATAAAAATAGCCTATAGGCTATGATCCTTCACGTGGTATATTTCTTATCTGTGCCAAATAACAGAAAAATTGCTCCAGTAGTTCGTGAGATAAGTCCTTTCAAATAATTTCCCCCGTTTTTTCCACATTTTCCTATATTTCTTCGTTCCTATTAGTCTAAGCGTGATAAAATATAACCTATAAGCCTTCCTTGATAAATGGGCTATCTAACACTGAAAGAATTATTCAAACCGGACCAGTCGTTCCTGAGATTAGCGCGTTCAAACAAACAAACTCTTCAGAATTATAATATTAAGTATGGATAATATTATGGTTACGTAAAAAATCATATTACAAAGTTCACAGCTGAACTTAAGGGCAGGTTATTCGAAATTCACGTTTCTAGAATAAGTAATTTTTAAAAAAGCGTCATTCACATAAACAGAAAAATATATACCTACATGTAATATGTATAGATACCTACATCTTTTAACTAGTGATTTTTTAGTTAGAAACACAATACAGATAATTTTACTCGATAAAAAAATCGGAATCAACGTCGATTTGAAAAACATTTTGAGTTTTATAGGACTTAAAGGGACCCACTCAAAAAATAATTTGACAGTTCGATTACTATTAATACAGGGTATTCATTGGATACATGTTTAGTTTTTTTTTCGATACAATATCAACGAGAATTAATACGGGTTGCGCGCACCACGCCTGACGCCACGTCGCATCAGTCAGCGCTAAAAACTTGCGCGGTGGGATAACATGCCCTTAAAACATTGTTCTTTTTGGAAGTCAGTGAAAAAAATATATTTCTATATATGGACGCTGTTAAGCATTCGCGAAATAACCCACAAAAAGATTACATATGAGTTATGAATGCAGTTAATTCTTTAGATCATTTAGAATAAGGCTGCATTCAAAATTCAACAAAAATTATCGGCCAAGTGCGAGTCGGACTCGCGCACGTAGGGTTCCGTACCATTATAGAGCAAAATCAGGCCAAAAATTGTGTTTTTTGTATGGGAGCCCCCCCTTAATTTCTTATTTTATTTAAATATTGTTATTAAATATTAAAGTACACATATAACTAAGGATTTTGTGAAAAAGTTAAGTACCTACCTGTTGCCATTATTGATATAGAGCGAAAAATTTCAAAAAAATCACGTCTGTTGTGCGGGGAGCCCCCTTAAATATTTATTTTATTTTATTTTTAGTATTTGTTGTTATAGCGGCAACAGTTAAACACATTCTGTGAAAATATCAACTCTCTAGCTATTACCGTTCTCGAGTTACAGTCTGGTGAGAGACAGACGGACAGACGGACAGACGGACAGACGGACAGACGGACAGACGGACAGACAAAGAAGTCTTAGTAATAGGGTCCTGTTTTCACCCTTTGGGTACGGAACCCTAAAAATAATGGGTTAGTACACAAATGCTTAACAGCGACTATATAAAATACTTAAGTAGACGATAAATATTACTAATGCTAGGTTATATAAATGTCCAACTCCATACATTAATGTTGTAAATTGTACATGAAACAAGCGCTTTTTGTACCTGCCGGGGCGCGGCCGGGCGTCCGGCCGGCAGCGGGTGCACAAGCATTAGACTTGTACGCGCGCGAAGCTCCTCCAGGCTCCAACTGCCGCACCCAGAAACGAATATAATTATTAATCCTTCGATCGCGGATTCTTGGAAATCTATTGTTATTATATTGTTGTCGCGGTCACTGGTGCTCTTACGGGTGCTGAAGGATTAATTATTTCACTAATTAAATGGGGAGTTTGACATAAGCCTCACACATTAACTGTTACCCTCTTCATTAAATTTATGTTTAACTATCATTTAATGTCGTGCGGCCGTTAAAAACTTTTTTTTAAGAAAAAATATAACTAAGAAATGTATCTATTTGATAGATACTCAAACAGATACTTTTAATAACTTAATTTATTAATTACTACATAGTAAACTTTTTGTTTTATACTTTCCGCAGTCTGTTTATATGAACAGAGTGTCTCTATATCAAAGGAACGTCTGTATAAACTATAAAACATGCACAATAAAAAATAGTGATCATTTATAGATTTCGATAGCTACCAAATTAGGAGTAAGGAAAATGGATAAAAATTTAATCACTAACCCTTATAATAATAGTTAAAACATGTTGTGAATAATTTTAACGGTATTCTAAATTCTGTAGTGCCTGGGACAAGATTTTCGAATGTCCGTATGGTTGCCCAAGTGCATTTGATGATTTGCCAAGGGCATTCTCGCGACATAGTCGGCCTAGTCCAGAGGGATGAATAGGTCAATACGTCTGGGACTAATAATGATATTTTCCTTCACCTTATGAGCGTCCGTATCATGTACTTGAGATATGAAAATGTCTTATTAGATTCACGTCTCCACCCGGGACCGAACCTGCACCCTCTCGAGTGCGAACCAAAGGTCTACCATTAGGCCACGGACGCTCCACGCGCGGACGGGCGATCAGTGGGTACAGTGAACGACAAGTATTAACAGCTGCAGTAGTGCGCAGTTATACACAAAAAGTTATTACGTTAACTAGTTAATTGGATGCACACGATGACAACCAATAAACATTGTATGGAAAAATACGTTTAATCAAAACCAATACGACCATAATAAGTTTTTATACCCCACGTTATGCTATATATAATATAAAACGCATGGAAAATAATCGCTTCGACCATGATTAATCGTACTCTATAGCATGACTGAATACATTGTCACTATAGTTATAAAAAACGTAGTTTACGTGGTTATTCAAAATACATATTCGACAATGATTTTCAAATAAAAATTCCATTCCATTTTGAGATATTAAAAATTTATCTGTTTCCCGTATTTCCAAAAAATTGCATAAAATCGCTATTTATAATTATTGTTACCTTTACTCGTTTATTTTGAAATTAAACACGAAGATAGCAAAGGCCGACAAACAGACATATTGACAGACACACCTGTAAATAGATAGACTGACGGATGGAAAAGGATGAGGGTTCTATTACTTCTAGCTCCGTGAGTACTTCAATTACAGTAGTATCGCACATTATCGCTTACTAGTCATTTTGTTTGTATCTAAGCGCACGGCAATGCACAGGCCAAGTTTCAGCAAAGGACCGCGCGCATGTCGTGCACGAACCGTTTCGACGCACTTTTGCCTAAATTAGGTAGAAGTATCAGGTTCAGGATCAGGCTGTTGATGCAGATGACTATGATCGATTTTGAAGTTCATCTAAGCGTGGTATTGGATTGGATTTCAACTCTTATTTTAGGCGAACAATAAGGAAGTTGGCCCGCTTTTTAACGGGTATTTTTAACTTGGGGGTAGAATTGATCAAATTTCTTAGCGGATGCCTACGTCACAAGTCACAACATCTACCTGCATGCAAAATTTCAGCCCGATCCATTCAGTGGTTTAGGCTGGCATTGATAGATCACTATGTCAGTCAGTCAGTCACCTTTGAGTTATATATATTATGTATTTAAATTATTTCGGTTAAATTTTAATAAAATAAATTGTAAAATATCAATTATTATGTTATCAATGATAACATAATAATTGATATTTTACAATTTATTTTATTAAAATTTAACCGAAATAATTTAAATACATAATATAGCAGCAACAAAAATATGAAGCTATTGTAGAATTGGCATAGTAAAGTCAAAGTTTTAAAATTAAATATTATGTTAACTAACCTCCTTAATCTAGTTTACCCATATGGTACCCCAAAAGAGGATTTTTTTAGGATAAAAAATAGCCAATATATCCTAAAGTTTACCAAATTTTATTAAAATCCGTTCACTAGATAACTAGTGTTACGTAAAACACTACGCTTTAAATTACGCGTTTACGTTGACAATATTTACCGATAATAATAATTATTGAGAATTGATATTTCCTCATTTCCTCATTTTCTTTTTTTCTTAATTTTTGTATCGAGTGAAGAAATGTGAAGGTTATATATTTTGGTCTCCAGTTTCTGCAGTATGTTGTTACTGTTACTTTTTTATTAAATACGGAAATAAAGTCGGTCAAGTGCAAGTCGGACTCGCGCACGAAGGGTTCCGTACTGTTATAGAGCGAAAGTTGGTAAAAAAATGATTTTTTGTATGGGAGCCCCTTCAATCATTATTATTTTTTGAATTTATTATTAAAATTACAATATAATTAAGGATTTTATAAATATTTCAAGTGCCTTCCTGTTGCCATTATTGACTATGACTATGATAAAAAAATGACAAAAATATCACGTTTGTTTATCGAGCACCCCTTATGTATTAATTTTAATTTGTTTTAAGTATTTGCTGTAATAGCGGCAACAAATACACACAATCTGTAAAAAAATCAGAAGTCTAGCTATCGTGGTTATTGAGATACAGCCTGGAGACAGACAGACAGATGGACAGAGAGCGAAGTCACGATGTGCTCCCAGACAGAAGTTATTTAACGTTAGATAACATTTTTGTATAACATTTTTTAACAAATTAAAACAAAAGACACGTTTTTTTTTTTGACATGTTGTATCGTATGTTACACTATGTTATAAAATGTTATCGTGTTACACAATGTTTTATAACGTTATATAACTTCTGTCTGGGAGCACCTTTAGGCTTCGTCCACATTTGTATCATTTGCGCGATCAGATCTCCGTCGCGTATCATCGAAGCGTATTAAAATGATACGCGTATCATGATACGCCCTGATCGCTATTAACCGCGTATCTGATACGTGTCGTATCAAATACGCGCATGATCAGCAGAATGATCTAAAGGCTCGTCCACATTTGTATCATTTGCGCGATCAGAACTCCGATCAGATCTCCGTCGTGATCATGGCGCCGTATTAAGTATGCGTATCACAGTGTGGACGCCTATTAGATCATTCTGTCGATCATGCGCGTATTTGATACGACACGTATCAGAT
Organism: Polyommatus iphigenia; assembly: GCA_963422495.1. Classification (NCBI taxonomy): domain Eukaryota; kingdom Metazoa; phylum Arthropoda; class Insecta; order Lepidoptera; family Lycaenidae; genus Polyommatus; species Polyommatus iphigenia. Next base: position 9,321,972 of record OY730184.1, read on the forward strand.
ACGCGGTTAATAGCGATCGGGGCGTATCATGATACGCGTATAATTTTGACACGCTTCGATGATACGCGACAGAGATCTGATCGGAGATCTGATCGCGCAAATGATACAAATGTGGACGAAGCGTAATAGGCGTCCACACTATGATACGCATACTTGATACGGCACGATGATCGCGACGGAGGTCTGATCGCGCAAATGATACAAATGTGGACGAGCCTTTACCCTTTGGATACGAAACCCTAAAACGCTGCAATATTCTTGTTTTTATCTATTTTTGTAATTAAATAAATCGTGTATTGCATTTAATAATATAACATTGTCCCAGTCAGGTAATTTGATTATATTACCAGTCTTTTTACCTTTTAAACATTTAAATATGTCAATGATTTTAAATTTTTTTTATCGAGAGCTTTTAATTTATTATATGGTAGTGATGAGTATCATTTTATGCTAATATAGCAATAGGTATCAACGTAATAGTCTTCCTCCAGACTTGTTCTTGTAGATGTAGATTTGATCATTCACGCGTTTCTTTCCTTCTCTTTGGCGCTCACGATCATGATCATCGTCACTATTTTTTGGTATCTACAATTATTGTTTTTCCTTCCTTGACTCTAGATCCGTTAAAAGGCTATTATAATTCAAACCAGAAGACTAGTCAGAAAATTTCATATTCATTCCAAAAATTGCATACAATTTTGTGACTAGTCTCGCGGTTTTGTCCATAATAATATTATATTCGATGGTGAATTACATAAATATTTTTTTCAGTTTTACGTATTGCATACGAAAATAGGATTGAAATTATTCCTACTATTATGCTCCTAATGATAAACATACGTGGTGTGGGCAGTTAGTACTTAAATAATTCGGGCGAGCAGCAAGATAAGATGTACATTGTACGTATATAATGTTATATAATAATCATAATGCTACTGATGTATGTAACTCTTATCATCACTGAGATGACGCCGTAAAAAATTGCTGCAATTTTCTTCTTATTAAAGATAAAGCTATATGACCGAGCTTCGCTCGGTATTCAAAAAATTCAAAAAACACACATTAAATGACATTTTATGAAAATGATTCCTAGCTAGATCGATTTATCGCCCCCGAAACCCCCTATATACAAAATTTCATGAAAATCGTTGGAGCCGATTCCGAGATTCCAATTATATATATATATATATATACAAGAATTGCTCGTTTAAAGATATAAGATAAGATATACCTAACTTTACCTATTAGAATAGAACGTGGAGCAGTTAAAACGAAATGTCACTAAATAGAAAGTAACTGTAACAGAGTGTACACTGATAAATTAAAAAGTATTTTAAAAAGATAAGACCGACTTAAATCGTACGTAATTATTACGAATTAACTTGGCGTAATTCTAAGGCAGCGGTTCCCAACCTGGGGGTAATTACCCCCGGAGGGGTAAAACGGCAATTCTAGGGGGGTAACAGAGTTAGCACGAAAAAGTATTATAATAATAAACAAAATAATAGTACGGTAGTGAAACCGAACCTAATACTCGTATTCTTAAACGCAATGCAATTTGCGAATGCAAAGCATTATCAACCTTCACACCTACAACCTAAACGTGCAATTTCTTACCTAATAAAGACATTTTTGTTCGAATTCGTGTGGTTGAATTATTTTAAATTAGCAAGGGGTAAACTTAATTCCTTTACTTGTTCACAGGGGTAGTGGCATTGAAAAGGTTGGGAACCGCTGTTCTAAGGGGACCAGCCTGTTTAAAACACTATGGTAGTCAACAATTCGGCCCTTCGTTGGATACGATCCAGAGGGAGCAGTTGGTATTTAGTATTCCATATGAGGCCGAACCTGCGCCTTGTAGAGTTGTAGGGGTTGGTCCGGACTCCGGAATGAAATACTGTCTAGCTCTATTAAGAACATCAAGCTTCTTCGAGGCTAACTTGGCCTTACCCTCTAGATAACATCGGAAAAATACCAGAAAGACCTTAATAAAATTAAAAATAAATTAGAATTATTCGATTACTCCAAACAAAAGGAAAAAGTGAATTTTGTGAACATTCTTCACCTCTTCTTGACCTCCTTGACGACCTCATGCTGTGGCTCAGTGGATGAGCGCGTTGGGAGCTCAAGCCGGGGGTCGCGGGTTCGAAACCCGTCGACGGAACAAAAAAGTTTTCATAGTTCCTGGGTCATGGATGTGTATTAAAATATATATGTGTATCATATTCTAAAAATCGTAAATATAGTTATGTATAGTATAAAACACAGGTATTAAATAATATATTTCCGTTGTCTGGTACACCGTACAAGTAACACAAGTCCTTCAGGTACTTAGCACGGGGCCAGACTGACGTGGTGTGAAGCGTCCATAGATATTATTATTCTGTGTTTAATTACCTCAACTCGTGTATAATTTTGATAACTAGTTCGAAGGTTATCAAAGCATTGTTTAAATTGCGCTCGCAACTTGCCCGAAGTATACCTACATTATCTACTCTAGCGAGTTCTAGTAATGCTTGCAGAGGCAAGTAACCACTATTCTCACCAGTTTTACCTTTCTCTACCTTAAAAATACACTAAACGCGCTTGGAAATTACTTTTTCTACGGAAGCAACAATTCCACTTAAAAAATCTGCTTTTTATACAAAAAAACCTAAAAGTTCTGAGTCGGAAAGTTGTTGTAAAAATGTGTTTAGTATTTGAGGGCGTTCCTTACGGAGATTCCGTAATTTACCGTATTTCAAGCCTTATAAACTCATAATTTGAAAGCTACAAAGTTATAATAAAAATACAGCAATAATCTTCAGTATATCAACATTCATTTCCCCGTTTTAAATTTTCTATTTTTGTTTATTATACTCATGATATCAGCTTCCAAAGTAAAACCAATTTATTAAAATTCAAGCATACATTCAGCATCTCCTTAGGATTTACAAATTACTTTTATTTGAAACACACGCCAATAGATTGACAGTATCATAAACTACATATTCCCCGTTAAAATTTTTTTTAGGGTAATTTTGAACTAAGATAAGTAAAAAAAAATAGGGTTTTGGTGCGATCTCGGCAACGCGGCAAATGTATGGCCAAGGTCGTTTGCTCGGGGGACGGCCTTAAGGTTGTATTCAGATACATAATATTATATAAACTAAAAATATTATACAATTTAATCACCCTGTACAGTATTATAACATCGCACATAATATTACAACAATTATACATAATCAAGTCCGGAGTTAATCAAGTAATAGTCATCAAGACTGTAGTATGACAATTACTAGACTATTATGTTATTGTGTAGCTACTTCTACCTACTCGAGTATTGCAGCTGGCAAATTAATCGAAAATAATAATTTGATGTGACGCGATGATAATATATTATGATGCCTGGTGTCTGGTGACGTAAAAAGATCCTTCTAGATTTCAAGTGTAATTAGTTCAAAGAAAACCTATTTTTTATGCTCGTACGTGACTAGATGTCGCATGAACTTCGAATCACTTCCCTGGACATCAACGAATATTTTAAAATTAAAACTAGTCAAATCGGTCCTGCCGTTATTGAGTCTTAGCGAGACTAACACAATTTAAAATCAATAATTATACGGTGTGTAACAAAACTGAATGATAATACTTTAGGGTGTGTACGTGTTCCTTGTAGAGAGTTCACTGTGAAAGAAGCGGCGCAGAAAGAACACTTCTTTTCACTTTTGTATGGGCAAGGGCCAAAGCGTCAAGAGTTTCCCCAACCCCCATACAAATGTGAAAAAAGTTTTGGTCTTTCAGCGCTGCTACTTTCACAGTGAAATCTCTACAAGAAACACATACACACCCTAAAGTATTATCATTCAGTTTTGTATAGATAGATGTTGTGTTCTATACATCAAAATTGTTCTACTTTGAGTAGGTAGGTATATTATGCAGTTGTAAAAATGTTGCGTATCCTTTTTACTCCACTGTCAGAGGGTATTGTTAATTATGTAGCTAGTTTTTCACAGCTACTTCGAGTATGGCAGTAATGCCATGCACCGCCGCCGGTTTAACCTGCGATTTGAACACAATGGGACTGTACTATTTCTGTATTAGAACATATTCTACGAACAGAAGACAATCAGCACGCATAGACAATAACGCATAACGCTATGACTAATTTAATTATTTTTGAGAAGCGGGGAAATCTCGCTTACGGTGACGTATAATGTCCGCGTGTACGCGCTTCACAAAGGACATTAGACAGAAAGTGATAGCTTTACCTGCGCATGCGCAAGCAGTGACCAGCCGGCCGGGAACTCCCGGACAATGTCCACTTACAGCTGGGCTCTAAACTAGTTACACGGGGATTTCCGACCGCGGCCCTTTGTTACACTTTTCTATTTTTTGTTCATTTACCTCTTGCATTCGAGGTAAATATACGAACGATTTTATGTTTCACAACATTTAACTGGAAATTGAAATTCTCCATCTATTATACCTCTAGTCTACAGTTTACGTATTACATTTTTCGATTTACGGTTTTTAAAATTCATACTCATACTATGAATGTGAAAGTGTGTATTGATGCCTGTCTGTACTTAACACTTCGCGGTTTGGGATAAGTAATCGGATTTTTGTGCAACGAAATTGTAAGCAATATCTAGACACATAAAAGAAAAAGAAAATCAGTAACACAGAATGTTTTTAAACGAAATTGTTAGCAATAGCTATACTACAGTAAATGTACTTGTAGCGTCTTTGATTGACTACTACTCCTTTTACTTGATAAATGAAACGATAGTCTTGATATACCGTTACTTGGTTTACTGACTGATACACATGATGATAGAATGACCTGGGTGTGTGAGCACGCGCGATCGCCTTGATTGATCGATGCGAACTGAAGTTATTGCTAACAATTATTACTAAACTCGCGTAAAATGCAGATGATTCAATTTGGTGTACGCGCTTGCCCGTACAACGTACTATTAGTTGTAAACTTTTCACTATAAAGTTTATAGTGTAAGGTGTGTACTGTAATGGTTTATAGTAATTATAGTATAAACCATTACAGTAGTTCCTACGCCAATTGTAATTATGTAGAAGGTACTAGTAATGCATCAGAAGTGGTCACCCGTGCGCGTTTACGCACACGGCACAGCGCGGCGCGGCCCTGCGGTAACATATTATTTATTATGATGACGTATTTCCGTGTCACAGTAACTTCTAACACGAATATGATCTACCTTTAGGATCAATAACGTAAACAATAACACAAATGACTAAATGGTGGGTGTGGAGCTCTGTACTTTATTGATTAAAGTAAAAGATTTAAATAGATCATTTTAATGTGTTAAATTTTCGTCTAAACATCATGCATTCTCATTTAATGCTTTATGCTACGAAGAACGAGAAAGATAATTTAAGCGGGCATTAACTTTAAGCGGGCGTTAGTGAAATTGGTGCCTATAGTGTCTGATAATGGCGTTTAGTTATTGAAGAGACAGCACTTTACTATGCCTTGGTTGTGTGTGTGTGTGTGTGTGTGTGTGTGTGTGTGTGTGTGTGTGTGTGTGTGTGTGTGTAGTCAGCACGTGTCCATCACGTCACGTGTGTGGAGTGCATGCAGTTGTCGGCGCACCGCCCACCTGCATCCGAATATCCGACGTATGTTTACTACCAATAAACACTGTAAACTACCGTCACATACTTTTCACCTACGACTCATCCATAATCCTAATTAAAAAAAATGATTCATCCATAATCCATAAAATTTTTTTTGGTAGGTTATCGACTATATGCAAAAACTTTTGTTTAACACGTTGAATACACGTGTTGAATAAAGTTTATCTAACGTTAAATAATAAATAACATTTTTAAGATTAACAAAATCTTAAAATAGACTTTTAAGATTGCTTATTTTTAACTCATCACCTTGTAAACTATTTTCATCATGTTAAGTAAGCGTGATAATACGGGTAATAAAATAAAACTGACAATGTAATTTTCTCGATCTCGTAAATCTTGATATTTTTTTATATAAAACTAAGGCCTGAAACACATTGAGTCTAAAAAGGAGATACAATAGCCGAATATATTAAACTAATTAATCCTATACAGCTAGAGGGAAGGCTCGAGGCTTACGAAGCTCGAGGCTTACGAAGCTCGAGGCTTACGAAGCTCGAGGCTTACGAAGCTCGAGGCTTACGAAGCTCGAGGCTTACGAAGCTCGAGAGTAAACATAGAACAAGAACATTAATTATTACTATTACAACGATTATTATAATCACTTTAATAGCTAGACAAAACTTGAAATAATTATAATTTTAAATCAAATCCGTTTATAAATAAACTATGTGGCATATATGTTTACAAATATTATGCTATTTATAATAATGAACTCTTCGTTACATTTAGGCACTTTTTTTACTCACGCTCACACACACATACCAAAAAAATATAATATATCCAAAGCCGCAGGATGTAACAAAACTAAGTGATAATACTTTGGTGTGTGTATGTGTTCCTTGTAGAGAGTTCTTTGTGGAAGTAGCAGCGCTGAAAGACCAACATTTTTTGTGATTTGTATGGGCAGCGTCACGAGTTTCCCCATACAAAAGTGAAAAAAATTTGCTCTTTCAGCTCTGCTACTTTTACAGTGAACTCTATACACGGGACTCGTACACACCCTAAAGTATTATCACTTAGTTTTGTGACACTCTGTATAACCTCCTCCTTTTTGGAAGTCGAAGTGGTAAAAACTGTGCTAAGTTACTCGTTTAGTTTAGCATAATACCTTTACTTACTTAAATGAAAAACCACTTCACTTCACAAAGTGAAAAAAAAATTGCTCTTTCAGCTCTGCTACTTTTACAGTGAACTCTATACACGGGACTCGTACACACCCTAAGGGCGCATTTTCATTAGTTGTTAACTCGTACGGTATACAGTATGCGGGGAGTCTATGACAACTAATTGACAACTAATGGCGCATTGTCATTGGTCGTGGGCCGTGGCATGCGTTTCAGAAATCTCCCGCACCCCGCATGCGGGCCCTATCGAGTATCGACCAGTGAAAATGCGCCATAAAGTATTATCACTTAGTTTTGTGACACCCTGTATATCCTCCTCCTTTTTGGAAGTCGAAGTGGTAAAAACTGTATACTTAAATGAAAAAAAAAACACTTCACTTTGTTCGTAGAATCTGTGTAATGCTAAGTACTGACATACGGTTTTGCTCGATAGTTTTACTCCAAATCGAGTAATAATTACTGTGTGTGTGTGTGTGAAATATATCGATTTAGAATAAAACTATCGAGCAATGCTGAATGTGTGGACGAAAGCCCGAGCCGCGGGTTTTGCTCGACGTTATTGCTCGATCGAGCAAAACCGTCTACTCTGATATTGTTGAGATTTCCATTTGCTTTGACACTGGCAGTAGTTGTGAGTCATAATAACCCGAAAAGTATAAAGATTAAGCCGTACAGTCAGCACAATAATGTATCAAATAACAAATATTTGTAAGTATCATTAAGGTAAACTCACTATTAATTCATAAAGCCCCAAGCGGCCACATCCGGCCGCGATAACAATGAAAAAGCTATGGTGTCTCGTTTTGCCACGATCGATGGGTTAATATCACCACACTATCAATACACTTGTTGTTTCTTTTTTCTAATATAAGTAGTATTATTAGTTATAAATATATTTTTAATTAGAATATTATTATCTAACGACTAACAGTTAAAATCATACATTAATTATCTTACTGAACAATGTACGTTTACTAATGTTTTAATAATTTTGCAGATATAAAATTAATTTCTTTAATTAAACATTGATTAACAACCTTTTGATTTTGTATTTTTATTTATTTAAAATTCTTTGCGGATTGTACCTACCTACAGCCTACCCATCCTACCTATAATAAAATTATCAGATTTAGGAGTGATTGTGACGTTGGTAATTAGCACTTAAGAATGTCCTCAAATGAGTACAAAGGAGAAATAATAAAAAAAGGTATTATGCAAATTGTTACATCCGCTTTATTTGCCGATCAGCCTTGACCCCCTGACCAAAACTTTATCACCTTATATTATGTCAATTCTTAATAGGTACGTACTTTATTATCAAATTGAGAACCATTCGATTTAATTTTTGTGTAATACTTCCACTTTTTTAAAGAAAAATATGCATTAAATACTTATGCTTGAGAAATTAAAAATTATAATATAATAAAGGTTTCCGTCAACCTATTCCAGGTTGACGGCGTAAGACATTTTTTTTTGCAGTTTGTACGGACTATGGACACTTTAATGCGCGACACCGACTCGCACTTGGCCTTTAATTTAATAAAGACAAAAAGTTGCCGTTGCACAATCATCATAAATAACGGATTGCGCGAATTTGTGTTCTAGAAGCATCTACCGAACGTCGAGGCTGTCTCTAATGAGTTGTTTAATCACTAAATGAGACCTATAAGATATGAAAATTGTACACTTCGCGTGGCATTGACTGTTCACCGTTTCGATCTATCTGGAAACCACTCCGTTCACGTCGCTCGCCGTCTGCGACGTCATCGCCAAGAAAAAAGGGAAATGGTATTTTTATGCACATTTCGTACTCTTATATTACGACCTAAAATAATAAGGAAGTCCAAATTTTAAAAGTGTAAAGAAAAAACACACATCTTTGAAGTCTGTGAGAATCCTTTGAATACGTTCTTATACCTGACATAACTTTGGTGCTTATGATATTGAAACAATAGAAAAGGGGAAACTATTTATGTATTCATTGTATAGTCATCACTGAAAAAAATTACCGTTATCGGGATTCGGGCGAACTGTATCTGAAAGCCTATCGAGTAATTCTATCACTTTTTTTGGTTTCATAAAACTGAAAATATGTTACCTAATGGTTCAATGACATCATAATAATGTAACAAAATGTATGAAAAAACTAGGTGAACAAAAAAGTGGAATCTCTTTTGATTTCATTAGTTTTTAAAATAGAAGTTTTAATTAGGCAAAATGAGACTATTTAAATAATAACAAAACTTAATACGAAAGTAGGTCTAACTGCATTTTGTCCCGACCGCCGAGCTAAATAATCAGGGCGAGCGAAGCGAGCCCTATAGTATATCCCACAACCTGAACACTTTGTGGTACACTTTACGGAAAAACTATCACGCCTACTGATTTGTGCTTTAACATAGTAATTTTTATTTATATGTAGATGTGTTATCATCTATTAAGGTGTGATAACGCGAGCCCTCACAAAGCTCGGCTTTTAGCTAGTAGGGTATTACTTGAATGGGAAAGCACGCGTCCCCCGATCCCGGCGAGATCCTGGTCCTCGCCTACGTGCATCACGAAAATTTCCAAAGTAATCATATACGGAATCCGGTCGTTCACGTCAGCGGATCGTTAATCGATTTGTGCATTATTTCCCGAACTGGTCGCGGCGCGTACGCGTGTGCGTTGCAAAAATTTTATATAAAGTCGACATCTGTCGGCCGGCAACTCATTAGCCGCTCTGTCGACCGACCGTGCGTCGCGGACATTGCGATTTTTCATTCGTATGACTCGTCGAGCGCGCGAACGTTCGAATTTTATTTCAAGGGACTCCCTAGTAGTATCGACGAGTGTCGCCTCCCCGAACGCGGGCGCGAGGAGATTACGGTGATCTACACGATATTGTCTGTACGTGTTATAAAGTAAACAGTGGGACGGACGTGCCTGAATTCACGATCTGAATCGATAAACACAGTTCGATCGGTTTCGGTTCTCGTTTGACGTGCTGGTAGTCGAGATGAAGGAGCTGCTACAGATCTGGAGCCGCGTGACGGGGCGACAGTACGCGTCGGTGGCGGAGGCCCGCCGGGAGCAGCCCCAGCACCGCCGCAAGGGGGACCGGGGCCCGGCCGCCTTCGAGGCGAACCTCTCCGAGTGCGAGGAGCTCGATCACAAGCTCGCCGACGACCGCGACCTCGACGACAGGAGGCACGCCATCATAAACAAGCTGTTCACGAGGAGAAGGAGCTACCAGGCGCAGGAATCCAAACGTGAGTCTCGTGACATTTTTAAAGAAAAAGAGTGAAGTATCAGTAATAGTAACGTCTCTTTTGTTGATGTTTTAATATAAAAAAACGAGATTCACAAAATAGGTGATGACTTGATGAGTATTTTTATTATTATTTATTTATTATATTTTTAGGGGTCTAATTATGATTTTTAAGGGTTAGGTTAGGTCAAGGCGTTTTGAAAATTAAATAGTTTTAGTTTAAAATAATATTTTAATACTTAATCATTTTTGAAATGAAGTGGTCTTAATCATCAATATTCTTATAAACTGCATTGTGCACTCGTCAGACTATGAGTATGATCAACAGGCACGTAACTGTAGAATGAACATTAGATATCATGCGTCCGTATGAGTCTTTTAATTTATTTAAATCTTTTTCACAAATTAATAGCTATATAGTAATAAATAAATATTTAGTAATTTATACCGTAACATAATTAACAAAACTTACTTGTTTAAAATATCGCAAATACAATACTTAAAGCTTAGGTAAAATAAGCAAGTAAAAATACTAAGATCATGGACGTATAAAAAAAGGCGGACGGAGTCCCACCATACACAAAACTGTGTCGTTCAGAGTCGGCCAGCTGGCTGTATGTACACGGTCCGCACGCACACATTCTTGCGCTAGTCCATACCATTTGACAGGCGTCAGAATGTGTGCGTGGCCGACTCTGAAGAAAAGTGAAGACACAGTTTTGTATATAACAAGACTCCGTCCGCCTTTTTTTCTACGTTCATGACTAAGATAAATATGTATCTGCAGTTATTTCACCGGTTCCTTTTGGGATAGTTCATAGTTCCAACGGCAGTAAATTTACATATTTTTTTTATTTGAATTTACTTTGTAACGATGACTACGGGAGTGTCGAGTGGAAGTATGTATTTATAATATCAGTAAATATAGGATAGTAGCATAATGATAGTGGAAACGATAGTCCAAGTACAGTCTATCGTGCCTATAATATTATACTTACTTACCTACATGATATATATAAGTATTTATGTAAAAAAATACGAAAGTCCTCATACCTATATACTACATATTATAACGTACAAAATACTTATAAATGGTCCAAAAAGTCCCTTTAATTGTTTTCGTCAGTAAGAAATTGTTAAAATTAATATTCTATTTCTAACTGAATTTTAGTCGATTTATTCTTCTGCCATCTATTGATAAAAATAAGTACATTATCTTCTGATACTCGTCTTATTAGTACATACGAGTAAACATTTTCAGTTACAATATTTCAGAAAAAATTCCATGAGACAACTTTCGGGTCTCTATGTGTTTACCTTTATGCAGATATATAACCGCATACAGAACTTCCTACTTTTTCGAAATCAGTTAAAAACATGGATATCTTGAGGTCCTCAGACGCTGGACATGTCGAAGGGTAATTAGCAGTACAGCTTTATCGGCGGCTCCCGGGGCGTTTCCTTAAAAAAACTTTCATTGCATATTCATTGCGAAGGCGGAAATGCTCGGAACTTTATGTCCCGAAATCATAGCGAACAGCCATTACTGAATAACTTCCTAGTCCACTTCGAGAAAAAGTTAATGTCGGAACCGCGCCCGGAACCGATTTCGACCTGTATCATTCATTTTTATATTTCACTCGTCGGGCCTCAAGCTGTCTGATAATGTCGCTTTAATTCTGCCAGATATGGCTGCGATAATATTAATTATGACTGAATATCTTCAGGTTTTATGTCTAGATGATTTGTAGAATTCGAGCTTGTCAGTTGCGAATCCTATAGTCGAATGTGGAATATGTTTAGGAGAGCGACTGATATGCTTGTAATTATCTAGCGAGGTGGTAACGCAAGCTACCAAGCCATTCAAAGTTTCAAATCAGGATTAATTGTCATAAAATAAATGTTCAACCGTTACATCTAATCCGGTTTCAGCAGACATGGGTCATGGAATATTTTAAAGGACTACTTGTTCGCTTTTGATTTAGTTGAGGTCTCGATATTTTAGGCAACTGGTGCTGCAGGCTCTCGGTCCCAGATCTGCCCTTATTTGCATAAATAATAAACTCGGGTCACCTTTACATGTTACATATTATTATTGTGCTTATTGTTGCTTTATTTTTTTATTATTTACTTATATTAAATTATTTTTTGAAATTATAATTTTACGGAAGATTTTCTCCGCCGTTGTTTGATTCGTCAGAAGAAAATTGATTTCGAGACTTTGGTATGTCTGAGAAAAATAATAATTCATTCTCATATATCATAATCGGGAGGCCCAAAGGTATGATTCTTTCTTATTATAATTTCCATAGCCATTATTATTAGCCACGGCTTAATTCGCGACCGTATCAGGCATCATAACTAAACTAATAACCTTTGGAAGTCGGTTACATTTAAAATATTGGACATAAGTTATTCCTAACCGGGTCACGTGTAATGGCTCATCTCGCTAATTCCCCGCTATTAATTACCGATCATCTCAGCGATTTATCCTAGCCGTATAAAATTCTATTTGTTACTGTAATTCTTCAAAAGTAACCCAAAAATAAGATTTTGGGTTACTTTTGCAGCTAATGATTTTCAATCAATTTTAGCCCACTTTTATCATGTTTAACAATGATGCAAAAAGTATACAATCAGATTTTATTTGTACATATTGTGTATTATTTTATTTCGGAATATTAACTTAGAAGTCTGCACTTATAGATTCTATATTGTCGCATCGACATGAATGATTTATGACGCAACAAATTAATTAATTTCCTATAAATCTAGCGTCATTGATGGTGTTACTTATAGTTCTCAGTAAATAATTAGATCGGCATGCGTAGGAAAATTATCAATTTCCTAGGAACATAATAGACGAGAGAAGCTGGCGTATGATTAACTTTACCAGGTGTATAGATGCACTTATAAGTATGCGTAACACGCTAATACATTTCCTCCTTTATGTCCTTTTTAGGAGTGACGCTATGCAACAACATATAAAGTTGTTGCATTAGTTTCGTACGTATAATAATCCCAAGATGGAGGCCAGTCAACGTTGTATCTCAATGTATCAGATACGTTTATTCCTAGGCAGATGGCTCTCATGGCGGATTCGACCGATCATAGCTAACATTGAATTGACATAAGCCGACACCATGACGTAGGTCCGTCAACTGCCTAGGAATCAATGTTGCCAGAAATGTAAAAAACGCGAGGAAGCCGTAATCTTTCCGTGATAAAATCTTATGGTCTTGTCCCGAACTCAAAGTAAATTCATATTCCATATACCCATCTAAAGCGGTTAAGCGGGAAGAGGCAATTTAATAGACGGACAGAAAGATCACTTTCGCATTTTTAATATTAAAGAGTTTGGCCTACTAGTATCTATCTATATTCTATATCTTCTTACATATAAAAATGGATTTTCAAATGTGATAGTCGCGCTAAAACTCGAAAACGGCTGAACGGATTGGGCTGATTTTAGTCTTAAGATATTCGTAGAAGTCCAGGGAAGGTTTTAAAGTGACACAAAGTTCACCGGGACAGCTAGTACTTAAAAAAAATGGATTTCCAATTGTGTTAGTAACGCTTTAACTCGATAACGGCTGAACCGATTCTGCTAATTTTAGTCTTAAAATAATCCTTGAAGTCCAGGATAGGTTTTTAAGTGACACGAAGTTCACCGGGACAGCTAGTCTATATACGCACAGCCCAAACCACTGGACGGATCGGGCTGAAATTTTGCATGCAGGTAGATGTTATGACGTAGGCATCCGCTAAGAAAGGATTTTGATAAATTCCAACCCCAAGGGGTTAAAATAGGGGATGAAAGTTTGTATATAATAATACTTCTTAACGCGAGCGAAGCCGCGGGCAAAAGATAGTTTTTATATTATATTATAGTAAGATTCGTGGTTGAGGGTAATAAATTTAAAATCATCTCTATTATTGGAGTTTTCATGGCACGGAATAACAAATGGCGTGGTCGTTTAATAGTCTGACCCGGGGGTAATGATGACTACTTGTTAAGTTTCCACTGGTTTCCATTACATTTTATTGTCCATTTCCAGGACTCAAAATATCTCCATACCTTTCAGCGAAATCGGTTTATCGGTTTGGGAAGAGGTAACAGACAGACAGACACACTTTCACATTTACAATATTAGTATGGAAGTATGGATTATGAAGCAAGAAACTGTTTTGAAGTAACAATTATTTTAATAGAAACAAAAATTATAGTAGTTCCTTTCGATTAGCATTGAAGTTTAATATTAATTATGCAACACTTACACATACAATAGTCATTGCATAGTATACTTACCTAAGTATGTAATTGTTTTTTAATGAACTACATTACTCTAAGTAATATTCTAGAAAAAGTAAGGAGTATTTTTGGTAATTGAATGTTGTTTATTTAGGAATAATGTTTTACACTAGTCTAACCTTGATCAGTGTTTTTTGAACCATTGATTAAACGGATATCTACCTACTTCGATCTCAGTTCGTGTCTATCTGGCTTATTTTAAAATAGACGACTCTTCTAATTATTTATATTATAAATTAAAAACATATTTTAAATTATAAACGTCTAGGAAATATCTATATATTATTTAAAAATGGTTTAGAATAACAACACTTTAACTTATACTGGACCGGCGCGGTCTAGGAAGTACACAGAAATCAGAATCAAGTTTTAATAAATTAAGAATTGTGTTTTTAATGAGTACAGTCAGGTGTCGAGTTAAAGAGGTAACAAAATGTTAACTACAAATACTTTAAAATATAATTAATAAGTAGGTAAACTAGCTGTCCCGGCAAACGTTGTTTTGCCAAATAAAGTATTTCGCCCATATTATTTTATTGAAGTGACTAAATAAGTATATGGCACCATGGCAACGTCCATCTCTATCCCGTCGCGCAAACAATGGTCACCGTCAGTCTCGAGTTGTAATAATTTACTATTATTTATTCAACAAATGCACTTATCAATATAAAAAGTAGCCAGTAGCTGATTCTCAGACCTACTGAATATGCATACAAAACTTGGTAAAAATCAGTAAAGCCGTTTCGGACGAGTACGGTAACTAACATTGCGACACGAGAATTTTATATAAATATTATTAGATAATTATTATTTCAAATCTGCTTGAAGAAAAACGTGTAATGTTTATTATGTACGAAAAATATAATGTTCTACATACCTATAGACTATAGTTTAGCACAAGGGAGTGGGGAATCACAGTGACGGACATAAAAATAGAAAAGTGTAAATTAAAGGCGGTGGAAATTAGGATGTTTGATATTCTATTTGCCACCAGGTGCCGATATGCTGAGGGTAGCTAGCCTTACAGGGTCATGTCAAACTACTGTCATATGTTACGATATTATATTAGCTCTGTCATGTGTCATGATATAGCATGACGTGTCACTATAATATGCCTATTTGACACGATAGACTCTAAGGCTACATACCCTCATTGCAGTTACATCATACGATAGGAATGATAGGATTGCTCGTTTCTTGGTGCTATTCTAATAAAAATATGTTAGTTTAGAGTGAGAATATAAGATATGACGTAAGTTCGCCCAAAAGACGAAATTTAATTTAAATAATATCAATATACATACATATAATGTGGTTTATTAAAGTGAAAACATTTTCAAAGCGAATTTGCATACGTGGGATTCCCCAAAATTATATTTCACCCAACGTCATCGTTTAATTGAATTGAAAGTGGCCAATATAAATCACTAGAGTTGAAAATATTCCGCTAAAATATATTGTTGCTAACTTTCTATGGTCCTTAAACTTTCTTTTTCATGGCCGGTCATAAAGTTGATTTTTTTAATTGGTCGATCAAAGAAACAACATATTACAAATTATAGCACGTTGCCATTGGCGAATTCTTAATCTTAATTGAGTTGTACAAAAGGCAATCATAAAAGGCACTTGTCATAAATAATTTGTTAGCCGTTTGGTCACTTCCGCAGGCGGATCACGCCTGGCCATGAATTGATGACGGATTAATTGCCAAATCTGATGATGATGACTAGTTCTGCGTGCTAAGGGTCCGCGACTTCCCGCACCCAGTCCACTCCGACCTTCAGCCGTGACCTTGACTGTTTATGAGCATATTGTAAACATTTATTGACCCAATATTTTTTACCACATGACAGTCGAGGCCACGAACGTAAAGTGGGAAGCCTAATCATTGATACTTTTTTTTGTTTGACACCTCTTATGATGTATTATGAGTATTATCTACACTTCATTACTTACATAAGTTACTTTGAATGTGTGATTACTGATTATACTGAGAAGTCATGTGAGACAACAAAAGTCGATGTAGGTACTAGTGACCTAGGTCATGGACGTTTTTATGCTTGCTGAAGGCACAGGAAATGCGAGACATTTTTGTAAACTTATGGTTAGTTTTGTTAATGTATAAGTTTGTTTTGTAATGTACTAAGTAGCTTTACTACTAAAAGCCCTTCGTACAGTCAAGTGTACGGCGCCCGCAATGACTGCTCACTGCTCACTGCTCAGTGCTCACTCAGTTCACGAGTAGCCAATTAGCCACAGAAATTGTTTAAACAATCATAATATTATAAAGGGTGTAACAAAACAAAGTGATAATAATACTTTATATCACTTTTTTTGTATAGAGTCCACTGTGAAAGTAGCAGCGGTGAAAGAGCAAACACTTTTTGTGATTTGTATAGGCAAGCGCCTCAGTGTTATAAGTTTACCCATACAAAAGTTTAAGAAAAAGTTACGCTTTCAGCGCTGTTATTTTCACAGTGAACTCTACACGAGGGACTCATACACACCGTAAAACCTATTATCGTTTTGTTTTGTTACACCCTGTATAGTACTGTTTTGCACCTAATCAGTTTATTTACACAATAATACAGGTGTCATATTATACAAATTAAAAGCTCATTTATATATCAATATAAATGAGCTATAAATGAGCTGAGTAAATAATATATTATTTATCTGTTGTTTTTTTGGCATGTTCGGGAAAAACAAAATACAAGCAATAAAAAAAAATACTTAAAGGTCGCCACACATCGAAGATAAAAACTATTATCTTGTGTCTCATTTAGATCTATAGAGCTTAAAGATCCATGTTGTGATCTCTGCTTGAAACTTTATATTTATCAAGCTGTAAAACTGAAAATCTAGCCCGTCTAGCGAATCTAGAGATTAGTAATTCGTAGAATACCCTGTTTTTTCGACTGCTCCAGAAGAATTGTTACCATTTAGCAATAACACAGTTACCTAACCAATGCACCTAGGTTGTACTTTTGAATTTACGTCATAATCGATTGCAAGTATCTTAAACCAAAGTTTCGTTTATTTTCATTACCACAAAGATTTAACTTTGTCTAATGTTGTAAATTGTAATGTGTACACAAGTAAAACATTCCTAACATAAATAAATTAATAATAAACGCTGAATGGGAATTAGGAAAAAAATAAATTAAGATACAAAATTAATTTAGTCCGTACAAAACAATTAACTATCTGTAGTTTTTATAGAATTACTAATTTGTAGAGATATTATACCTTGTTTTCAATGGAAAATCACTATGCTACTAATACAACAACAACATAATAATATTAAAAGTTGCTTGAAGATCAATTAAGCTTAGGATCAGATAAAATTATCGCTTAAGATTACTTAAGATTTAACGGCCCGACGTAAAATATTTTGCTGTTGATTTACAAGTTATAGTCGTTATGTCGAGTCGTAGTGATGAAATATTTATAATGAAGAAATTTAGACAATAATGCCCAATTTTACTTAAAATCTGACCAGTGTAATTGACATAGCTTCGAATTCATATGAAATTTAAATTATACTTATCTATATTTGGTGGTCAGATTAGGCTAGGTGGGGAGGTAGCGTAGAACTAAAGCTTAAACGATTTGGTTGAAAATTGATGGGGAGTTAGCTATAAACCAGGAAAAGGCAAAATTTACGACTCCAGTGTGCGTCAACGGATATTATGCGCAAACGAAATCGCGTGTTACATCTATTATTATATTATGACTGTTAAATTTCGCGAATTATATTTAATGTAAGTAATTTGAGATACAGTTATGTGAAATGAGCTCTGTCGGTGATCGGTGCTCGGGTAATCTTGATGTATCGATACCCGAGGCGGTGGGAAGTTGACCCCGATGTGGGTCAGACTTGACACCTGACCTCGTGTGACCCAGACTTAGGGGTGCTATATAGCTCGGTTTATAATTTTAACCTGTAGTTGTAATGTATGTATGTAATGTAAGTGTTTTTTGTGCCTTTTCGTGTTATTCATCCCCTCCGTATGTAACTGATTTGGGATAAAAGCACTGTCTATTAGGTATTGTTTTATTTAAGTGTACCCTAAACAGAGTAGCTGCTTGGCTAAACTGCCGTAAAATTGACGTTTATGTGTAATACAAATGCTTCCATTACGTCTGCAGACATAGGGCTCACTTCCTTGTATAGGTACAGTTGTTAGTGTCCAACATTTTTAAGGCTTTTTGCACCTGTCTGTACGAATATCAGCTCAGTATATTATGTATATCGTTTGAGCAAAACCGGCTGTTATAAATGGCGATTACAGTGTAGTTATGAGTAATCACATCTTAACGCTAAAAGCATCACAAAGTAATTTTTCCAATGAAATAAGTACGGCATGTTGAACACGACAAACATAGAGTAAAACCGGTTAATTGCAATTTAAAATTCCTACATCATAAGAAATAAATCATTCAACCTTGTTACTATACTACGTCAAAATTCTCCGTAGTAAATGACGTCGGTACGGTCACCGGGACAACCCTATGCAAATGTCGATATCGATTAAACACTGTTTCATTTGATGTTGTAAAATACCTACTCGTAATAGGACAAAGGTTATATATAGGTTCATCTTTCATTGAAGTCATAAATAATCATAAAATATCAAATATTTTTTGTGACAATACGAAAAGTAGATTAACCTGTTTGTAATAATGTATATATTTATGGTGCGACTTTATAGAAAAAAAAAAAGATATTTATAATATTATTATAAAATGATGTTTCCAACCGAGAGCTAACGATCAGTTGTTTCTATTACAAATTATGCTCAAAGCGAGTTCTTAATCGCAAAGATCATATTAAATATAACAATAATTATTAATTAACTTTTATTTCCTTACCAGACTTAATGGTAATCTCTTAAAACGCAAATAGTAGGTAACTCGTTTAAGAAACAAGATTCCATACATTTTTTTATAAAAATATACAATAGATTTCTGATGTTGCGAGTGTCCATGGGCGACGGTAGTTGCTTTCCATCAGGTGACCCGTTTGCTCGTTTGCCCCCTTATTTTATATAAAAAAAAGATTAAAAATCTGTAACATTCCCTAAAACTTCAATACGAGTTGAGTGCAAACTAGAAATAATATTGATATCATCAATAATTAACTTTATCTTATAACACAAAATTCACTCGTTCTTTCATAAAATAAATGTAATTAATCGATACGTGTGAACGCGCATCACTAAACTGTGTAGTATTATTATGAATCGCGTACGTTTCCACTACTAATAACTAAGTTTAATTCATCATTCCGATACAAAAAGTCTGTATCGTAATGTAACTGTTAATTTTTTGCTGGCTCTGCGGAACTTTTTTGGTTTTTTGATATTTTCATTGTGTCATTATCGTGACCTTTACCTACGTGTAATTTTAATCTGTCTGATTATCTGAATCCACTGATTTTGAAAATTCTTTAACTGATAAATTGGATGTAGCGTATGTCAGCTACAAATCGTAAAGATTTCGTGTAAACCCTGTATTTATCCGTTATCGCGGGCAGATAGGGCCCCATTGAGCTCAGTGAAAGACATGCGGTTGTCAGTCAACGGTGTTGCGTATAAGCGGCAGCATCCGACACATCTGACCAAGACCTCAGCCCCTGACCTAGAACTTGGACGCTGGCCACCTCGCCCGCGAGGCCGCTGGAGGTGTGTGCCGGCCTTATATTTTTACGGCGCTTACAATTATTTACATATTCACTATCACCATCAGCATTAGAACAATTGATTTTTTAATCTTAAGGCTGATTTTAGGGTCACGCAGCACGCTGTACACTAGCTGACTCATGGGCGCCGGCAGAAATAATTTCCAAGGGGTGCAGATTTTAGTTTTCTTTCTTATCTTTTTTCTTTTTACGAACAACAGTGACTGTCTGTTTACGTCATCAGAATACATTTAGTGCCGAAATATTACGAACTATTTTTGTACGGCATGGTAATATGGTTTTTATTAAAACAAAATTAACAAAATGCTTTTTATTTCAATAATTCCCGTTGATCCCGAGATTCCCGAGGGGTGCAAGTGCAGCACCTGGCACCTCTCTGCCGGCGCCCATGAGCTGACCCGAGATGTCCGAAATTCTTTAAGCACTTTTGAACAACGCGTAGGTAGCCGTCGGCGCTGACGGTCAGCGAGACTTTAGGCTGATTTTAGAGTCACGCGCTGACTGCGCGCGCACCGTCGGCGCTGATGGCCCGAGATGTATGAAATTGTAGGAAGCATTTTTGAATAACGCGTAGCAGACAGCGCTGATATTTCATACATTTCGGTGTCGGCGCCGACGGTCAGCGAGTGGTCAGCGTGACTCTAAAATCAGCCTTAGAGCCGTGATTTTAGAAGGATTTTAGAGTCAGGCTTACCAAAAATCGACAAAAATACTTGTAACAGTTTCTACGGAAGCAAAAAGATAAAGTAGGTTACATTAATTGTTATTATTTTAAATTCGCAGAACAATAAGAAAAATATTCCACAACGATTACTTACGTGCAATACGAATCACATTAATTACAATAGTGGGATTTCAGCAAAACTTGGGATTCCCGCAGTGTAATTTAGACACAAATATAATTAAAGTGTTTACTATATTAAATCTGCAAAAACAGCGGAGGCTTTGGACAATTAAGTAATTAAGTAGTTTCACACGAGTTAAAGAAGTGCTGCGCAGTGTTGAAATGTTTTACAAGTAAATTCACTTTTAAATATAAAAATAATGACATTACTGTTCCTAAATAATTAAACTCAAAAACTATTAACTTTGGTATGGAGACGTCATGTATCTACATCTACACAAGCGCTGCTTCGCAGATAAACGATATTATGCTAATAATAGCAATTTACGATAACGTAAAACCACCGACATCTTTGTTATGTAGGATATAAATGTTAATTACATAATTATGATAATCGTATTATTTGGTGTGATTTGGTTAACGAGACGGGCGCTACTTTTGTAAATTACAGAAACAAGATAAATTAATTTAAATATTAGAGCTTTCCTGAAGAACATACGAGAACGAATTTAGCGGAAGAGGCTGTCTTGGATATTTTAATGATTAACAACACAAACAAATACTTAACAACAGATTACATATTTTATGATTCATTTCAATTTTAAATAACCTAGTGTATCTGAGATTTTAGAAAAATGCATACATAAACAATAAAATATATCATTGTGATTGCATTGTACGTGACCATAGGTGGAACAGATTTTTACCTCAATGATTATTATACAATACGAGCTTTTGCCCGCGGCTTCGCTCGCGTTAAGAAGTTTTATTATATATACAAACTTTTATCCCCTATTTTAATCTCTTGGGGTTGGAATTTATCAAAATCCTTTCTTAGCGGATGCCTACGTCATAACGTCTACTTGCATGCCAAATTTCAGCCCGATCCGTCCAGTGGTTTGGGCTGTGCGTTGATAGATCACCATGTCAGTCAGTCACCTTTGAGTTTTATATTATAGATGTATGTATATTTAGGACTTAAGCATCTTCGTGTGGTAGGTACATTATAAAGTCATTTGTGATAACGGGTTTGACCTAGTTGAATTAATAAAGACTTAAGATTGAATATCAAAGGTAATTGACCTCATTCGGGTCTATACCTTTTTTTTTAATAACAGGCAACACAATCTGTATATAATTAAGAAATCAGCTAGACTTCTGAATTTTTGAAACTAGCGGCTCTTCCAATACAGCCAGGAGACAGACAGACGGACAGACGGACATACATTGAAGTCTAGAGTCCCGTTTTTCCCTTTGGGTTCCGACGCTGATCGCGGGCAATCATAGACGAATAATATGCTCCTGTACACATTCGTAGTAGTGGAATGTTATTGTCAATCATGGCTAACGTGACCATACGTCCCGCTTTGGGCGGGACAGTCCCGCTTTCAGGCAGTCTGTCCCGCTGTCCCCCGCGAGGCCGAAATTGTCCCGCTTTCGCAAACAGACCAAACGACAATAATTTAAAAGTATTTTTATGTTGGAAATGCCTGTGCAATGCCTGGAAGTAACGCACTTCCATACAACAAACTTGATTATTCTGCAATAATAACTCCATATCAATAAGTAGATGTTCCGCGCGGCTTCGCCCGCGTAAATTAGGAAATTCACAGACAAATTAGCCCACAAAAATAGCCTATAATCCTTCACATGGTCTACATTTTATCTGTGCCAAATAACAGTGGCTCGTGAGATAACCTCTTTCAAATATTTTTTTCCGTTTTTTGCTCATTTTCCTCTGCTTCTGCGCTCCTTTTCGTCGTCTTCCCGTGATAAAATATAGCTTTCCTCGATAAACGAGCTATCTAACACTGAAAGAATTTTTCAAATCGGACCAGTAGTTCCTGAGATTAGCGCGTTCAAACAAACAAACAAACTCTTCCGCTCTATAATATTAGTACAGCTAATAATAATAATAATTGTAAGATAGGCACTTTCAAAATTGAAATACATATTCACAAATTAGGGGGGGGGGGGGGTGGAATTATGTATTTGTCCCGCTCTGACAAAAAAAATAAATGGTCACGTTAATCATGGCCCAACTCGTAAAGGCAGCTTTATACGTGTGGAGTAGGTGACCGACCGTGAGCTTTCCGGAGTTGGAAATTGTTTAACCTTTCCCCATGTGATCAATCACATTATCACAGAACATCTAATCCATCAATCCATTCAATTATCTCTTGAATTTCTTGAATGTTTATTATTCTACATTTTCTAGGTATTTTAAATTTAAAAATCATTGATGTTTTCATAAACTCGCTTTTTATCTTTTGTTTTAAAATTTCCAAGACGAAAGAACGAATCCTTTTGTTACGATAAGGGTGAAGCCAAACGAGCGTTATAAAATTTTGTGAGTCGTGAGTCGGAGAATTTCGGTCTTCGGCTGCATTCAGTTTCATAGGAAATTCCTACTTCATTCACACGAGCGTAATTTTGTCAGTCATGATTAAGTATGAAACATAATTTACGCGACCGAAATTCTGTGACTCACAACAGCACAACTCACAAAAATACGCTCGTTTGACTTAACCCTTAGGGTTCGTTAATATTCCCGTGTATAGTATAGGCGTAATTGGACGGTATGGGGCGACCCGTCGGACATAATATTGTAATGGTCTTTTTGTTTGCAGGCTCCTTCATATTCCTGGCGATGGGTTTGGTGGCTCTGGGCACGGCGCTCTTCGTGCAGTTCGTCCGCCCATACGATCTCATATTCAATTATGTAAGTTGTTTTGGGCTTAATTTTATGTATAAACCAGCTGACCCGGCAAACTTTGTTTTGCCATATAAATTATTTGTCGTAACAATATAAAAAGTAGATAAAACCTATTTTCAGGCCCAACGAATGTAAGTAAATACAACATTTAATTAAAATCGGTTGAGGCGTTTTGGAGGAGTTCCCGCACAAACACGAGAATTTTATATATTAGAAAAGATAATACGCATTTTAATATTTCGTTAGGTATTTTATAATTAGGCTATTTTGTATTTGCCTTTGCTACTGTGAGAAAAAAGTTAACAAATCTGAATAAATAAACTGTGCACGTACCTATTCTCAAGACCAAATGAAAATTGGTAATTTAATTTGCTACATTTTAAAATTATACCTAAATACCAACTAAAATATAAAAGTACCTTTGTTATGTTTTGTCACGTGTTTACCCCTGTGATATAATTATTAATTCGTATATTAGAAACATAATATATAGCAAATAATGTATTGGAGCTCAACCGGATTCGAGTTTAATAGAATTTATGTGTCATGTCGGAGTCGGCCCGGAGACCCGAACTGGTTTGTTTAATTACAAAAATAAATCACTTTTTTGGGTTTCATTCTAATCAATATTTATTACTTGATGACGCTCGCAACTCCGTTGCGCCAAAATTCGTTTATCGCGTGGGTACCGTACATTCCGGGATAAAAAGTACCTATCCTATGTTCTCTCCTGGGACTCAAAAATACTCAAAATATCACCATACCTCAGGAAAATCGGTTCAGCGGGAGAGGTAACAGACAGATACACTTTCGAATTTATAATATTAGTAATTAGTATGGATTTTTCTCAACTATAATTTATATAAAATCAATACGCGTCTGAGTGTTCCATTTAACTAAATTCTAGGATGTTCTGAGCATATTCTATAAGCGATCATCAGCCATCTGCAGGATCGCTTTTCGCATTTTTTTGAGGAAACCAGAAACTCTAATGTGTCAAAATTATTAATAATTTTTGTCTGGAATCTAAACAAATAAAATGTATGTTTATAATATAATTTACTGCTACCACCGCGATCACAATTCTGTTTTTTTATTTTCCAAGTGAGAGCTGAGCTGAACGCGCGTTGAACTTTTTAACAGGGGATACATTTATGAGCGTTTTCATTTAATTATTCTTTCGCTCTTTGTATTTTTTTTTTGTTCAATTTTAGGCGGCTATCTTATATAAAATATTAAGTACAAATATAACATTATAATTTAAAATATAATGATATTATGAATGTTTCTTTGCTCTTCATATTATTGAATGAAAATCGCTGGACATATTGTTATTGCTATAGTCTACGCTCTGTCTGATTTAAGAGCTTTGCATTTTGTTTTATTTCTCTGGCATGCGTTAAAATTTATCAAATTTGTTTTATAAGAATAACTTAATACGCCAATAGTAAAAATTTAAGGCTTCAGTCTCGAAATCAGCGGGCAGCGGGGCGGGAGCGGCGGCGGCGCGTGACAATGTTACATATAGATTTATATTATGGACTAGACGTTCCGCGCGGCTTCGCCCGCGTAAATTAGATATTTCACAGACAAATTAGTCCACAAAAAAGCCTATGATCCTTCACGTGGTCTACTTCTTATCTGACCCAAATAACAGAAAAAATGCTCTAGTAGTTCGTGAGTTAAGCCCTTTCAAATAATTTCCCCCGTTTTTTCCACATTTTCCTCTATTTCTTCGCTCCTATTAGTCTTAGCGTAATAAAATATAGCCTTTAACCTTCCCCAATAACTGGGCTATCTAACGCTGAAAGAGTTTTTCAAATCGGACCAGTAGTTCCTGAGATTAGCGCGTTCAAATAAGCCCTTTCAAATAATTTCCCCCCGTTTTTTTCCACATTTTCCTGTATTTCTTCGCTCCTATTAATCTTAGCGTGATAAAATATAGCTTATAGCCTTTCTCGATAAATGGACTATCTAAAACTGAAAGAATTTTTTAAATCGGACCAGTAGTTCCTGAGATTAGCGCGTTTAAACAAACAAACTAACTAACTAACAAACTCTTCCGCTTTATAATATTAAGTATAAATAAGCCGTCTAGTACGAGCGGCGCACGGCGCTGATTTCAAAACTGAAGCCTAATGAATAGTAAGTCCATATTGGAATAATAATGATTCCATTGATTTCCAGAAAATAGTACTGGGTGACGGCGGCGAGATCTACGAGCTGTGGCGCAAACCCGACGTGAACCTGTACACGAAGGTGTACCTGTTCAACGTCACCAACGCGGACGACTACATGGCCGGCCGAGACTCCAAGCTCAAGCTGGCCGAAGTCGGGCCCTATGTCTATAGGTAAGAATTCCATTTTTTTTACGGTAAAGAGGAATTTTCTAAAGCATCGTAGGTGAAAAAAAGCACGAGGCACGCACCCGCAGTATTTGTCGGAATGAGGTTTTGGAGGAGAATATATATCTTAGAACTTTAAGAAATAATTTAAAGTTATAAGCCTTTAACGTTCATCTTCGTGAGACAGATTTTTTTATATGCCACTTGCATACACTTGCAAGAAAACTCTTGTATGCTAGAAAAATGTAGTAAGATCGACATGACATCAACACGTCTATCAGATAATGATCAGGTGCTCCTGCACCACCCTTGAACCATTGATATTATACTTCATCAATTTTTATTCACTTCATCAGAACTTAGTTAACCAATCCCCGTGTTCACAGGGAGCTACTGGAGCACTCTAACGTGACGTTCAACGAGAACGGCACGCTGTCGGCGATCCCGCGTCACCCCCTCGTGTGGGACGAGGAGATGTCAGAGGGACACCGCGAGGACGACATCCTGTACATGCCGCACATCGCCCTGCTGGTCAGTAGTCAGTACCCACTTGCTTCAGACATGGACCTCACGCCACTTCCACTCCACTACAGGCCTTTATCCTACCTGGGCCCTGATTCACAATGCGTAATTCGGCTCGAATTCGGAAACTTCACTGTGCGACATCCAATAAACGCTCGCCGCGATAGGCTTTGACTTATGACCGCACGGTAAAGTTTCCGAATCCGTGTCGAAAGGGAATCGTGAAACGCCCTGCAGGTCCTGAAATGTGATGAAATTGTGGTGAAATACAGGTTTAAATCGCGAAACTGATTGGATTTTGTTTTCGTTGTTGAAATCCAATCA
The DNA here is from genome assembly GCA_963422495.1 of Polyommatus iphigenia. Classification (NCBI taxonomy): domain Eukaryota; kingdom Metazoa; phylum Arthropoda; class Insecta; order Lepidoptera; family Lycaenidae; genus Polyommatus; species Polyommatus iphigenia. The sequence continues at coordinate 9,348,771 of OY730184.1, forward strand.
GTTTTAGGATTTATCAGAAAAAAAGACTCGTGTCTGGGACCGAATTATCAAACTGCGAATGTTGTTTAGATGGCAGGCTAACCTATTCTCGAGATATTACTATGTGTGAGAATTGAGATAGTGCGATCGAAGCGTTATAGCAGGTATTACAATCAAACTCCAAATCCGATAAGACCAAATCCGATCCGTACCGAACAGACTTAAATTATAATAAAAACTTGTTAGATCCAGTTATGAATTGAGTCAGTGTACGATCGTGCGGTATCTATAGATCTAATCAGTTCATTAGGAGCTAGCAGTATCCTGCTAAAAATGTTAACGAATTGATAGATTTATTAATATCAATAAAACATAAAATACAGCTATATAATGTTTAATAATAGCAAGAATTATATTAGCAGTTACATCATACTTTTATCAATATAAGGTCAAGTTTAAAGACCCCACCCAGCGGTGTGAGTTTCAACTGATTAAAGAGAAAGGTAACACGAATCATAGAGAAAGGTTATTGGCAACTTTATCTCTGGCGACAGGGGCCCAATCTTCGTACCTCGAATCCCAGTTTGTTTCTGAGGCTGTCTCGAAGAAGTAGGATCTAGTTCGAAGAAATAGTAGCTTTTTGAGTGGTTTAGTTTTCATGTCATACCTACCTAATGTTTTAATGAGACTTTAGACTACCAATAGCAATACGCGTAATCTAGCGTATTGCTTCGTATGAACAAAAGGGGCTTTATTATGTGTATTTCGTGGAGGTATTGAAACTAAATTACTAGTTACTACTTACGTACATGTTATGTCTCGTGCTATTCGCGGCCTATACCTACTAATTATAAAAGGACAAGTTACCGAACTAGCAAGCTAAAGACTCCTCATCATTCCAGAGTATCGCCCACGTGACGGCCCAGAAGGACTTCATCACGCGCTTCGGCCTCAACAACCTGGTGCGGCTCACCAACAGCCAGCCGCTGCTGAAGATGACGGCGCGCGAGTTCATGATGGGCCACGAGTCCAAGCTCATGTCTCTGGGACACAGCTTCATGCCCGGCTGGATCTACTTCGACAAGCTCGGCCTCATCGATCGGGTAAGTCTGCGGATAGTAGCTGACCGTGTTCACTAGTCGGTGGGGTAAAATGACGTCGGTGATAGGCATCGCGTTAAATTAACGATCACTCGCAGTTAATTTAACGGTACCTATTAAGATTTCGCCGACGTTTATATGCATACTAGTTTATGACCTATAGGGCTCCCACACAAAACTGCGAACGCATCGCAAATATCTGCGACAAAACTCATAATAAAAATGACATTGCTATGCGAATTCGCATGAATTTGCAGTTATAATATGTGGGAGACCTAAGGACATAAAGTGACGGTGAAAATCTTTTTTCATACCTTTGTAAGCGATCTTAAAATGCATTGTTTGCCGAAAACGGGTAGAGTGTACCTACTTATACATAGATACTCGAAGAGGAAAGTGAAAATGAAACGAATTCGGTGAATTCCGAGCCTAAGTCCGGCTTGCTGATTCAAATCAAACCGTTCTGCATCGCACTTGAATTAATTTTAACGTCTGCAAATTTCAAAACCTGTTTCTAAGATTTAGTTAAAATTTATTAGAAAAGTGTAGTTTTTATTATTATTTGCATATTTTATGCAGATTCTAGATTAGGCCAATATCCAATAGCCATGTAATAAAAATAAATTTTAACGAGAAAAACACAATTCAAATGTGTCTTTGTTCGGTATATTTCTAGTTTTTAATGCTGTTTGTAAATCGGTTTTAGTTTTAAAGGTTAAGTTAACTTTCCTGGAAGTAGCTTATAGTAGTAGCTATTTAAGTCTTATTACAGCATAATATTAAAAATTAAATAAGGACCTAAATCCTAATGCCTATTATGTACAAAAGTTTCGGATAATTTATTATCCCTATGGGTTTTGTATGATGCTCATGATTATTAATTAACAACAGGTAATAATTAAAACAATAGCAGATAAAATTAGAGGTTATTGTGGCGCCATAGCGATTAATTAATATTCTTAAAATATCGAATCTTGAATGGCAAATTACAACCACGCGGTTGTAATTTCCAATAACAGGCTCCGGCCTTGATTCAATTTGGAATGTGAACCAGTTTTCTTAATTATTAAGTTCTTTATAATGGTTTTCGGAATGGTTATCTCAACTTGTTGCTTATTATCAGTAATAATCGAGATTTATTACTAGTGCAGTCGCCAGAGGTTTTAACCTCCGAAAATTGTAATAGTGAATGGATTTTTGTTTTTGAGGTGTCATTTTCTTTTTTACACTATAACTTGCAAAGTTTACCAAAAATTTTTTTGTGCTTTTAAGTTTAGTTACTTAATTAAAAATTAATATTTCACAATATAAAACCGGTCCAGAAAAAAAAAAATTTTGTTCCTGTTATTCAATTACTCTTATCCGATTGTTTACATTGAAAATTAACCAAATACACAATTTTTAAAAAAGAAAGTTTGCTTTTCTAAGCTAAATACAACTATAAGGTTTTGCAAAGTTTAAAATTCAAATTCAAATTCAAAATTCTTTATTTGCACAAAACATGGTGAAATTAGATGTTACAAATATTGATGTACCTACATGTTTTGCCTGTTTATGGCATGCAAATGTTTTTTATGGAAGTCATATTAATTTAGTAACATGCATATTATGTGAATCTAAATAGGTTTATAAAATTAGGTCTTTTCTCATCACATTACAACATAAGTCACATATTAAAATCATGTCAAAATTATACATTACATTAAATTATATATACTTACTTATTAAAATATTTATTTAATTAATTAAATTATATTTATCGTTTAGATATTCTGAAACAGAGTAGACATTTTTATCTGTGAGAAATTTAAATAATTTCTTTTTAAAACTATAACAATTTTCAATTTGCTTTATGTCAGAGGGTAGTTTATTATACAGTTTTGGCATCATTATGTAAGCACTTTTACTAAGCTTACTTGTAAGCTTTGATATAGGTATTTTAAGTTTATTTTTATGTCGCATGCTTTTAAAGTTTTCGTACATCTGTATGTTATATTTTTTTAAAAATAGAATGGATTCGTAAATATATAAACAGTGTAACGTTAGGATCTTAAACTTTTTAAAATAGGGTTGACAGCTTTCTGTTTTGTTTGAGACCGCACATAGAGCGTATGCATCTTTTCTGAGCTCTAAAAACACGTTCATGTTCAGTAGCATTACCCCAAAAAATACCATATCTTAAAATGGATGCTACGTAAGCATTGTACGTTATAAGCAAGGCACCAATACCGACTACTTTTGCTAGCATATATAGTGCATATGAGAACTTTTGTAATTTAGTACATAATATTTCAATGTGGGAATTCCAACTTAAGTCATTGTCAACCAAAAGCCCCAAGAATTTTGTTTCTGTGATTTCTTCTATCGCATGATTATTGTATTTAATATTTAACGTAGGTCGCTTCTTATTTTTGTTAACAAATGTCATTATTTTCGTTTTGTCAAAATTCAAATTTAATTCATTTTCTTTTAGCCATTCAATTATAATAATCAAAGTATTAAAAATTTTAATCTCAATATCAGTCATTCCGTCGTCAAAAAATAATAAGTTACAGTCATCGGCAAAAATTGTCATAGGAATTTTAATATGTAGAGGAAAGTCATTTATATAGATAATAAAAAAGAGTGGACCGAGGACACTTCCTTGAGGAACACCGCGAAAAATATATTTGAGTTCAGAGTAATGCAGTTCCTCTGACTTTGTCTGGAAATTTATGGTTTGTATGCAAGTAAATTGCAATCTATTCTTTAAATATGATTTAATAAGTTCCAAGGCATTTCCTCTAATACCATATTGATACATTTTAGCAATTAAAATTTCATGATTTACAAAGTCGAAGGCTTTTTTTAAGTCCATGTATAAAGCGCAGGACACGTAGCCTTTGTCAACATTTTCCATTAATTCTCTTAAGAAATTAAAAATGGCAACATTTATTGTACAATTTTTTCTAAAGCCCATTTGCTGTGAAGAAAAAAGATTAAATTTATGAAAATAATTGTATATTCGTTCGTAGATAGCTTTTTCTATTATTTTTGATAGAACAGACACTAGAGCAATGGGCCTATAGTTTTCTATATTCATTTTGTCATTTTTTTTGTATAGAGGCTTAATTATTGTAACTTTGAGCCTATTTGGAAACTGTCCTTGGGACATACATAGATTTGTTAAGTGAGCTAGGATAGGCGCTATAATCGGTGCTACAAATTTACTTTAGTAGAAATATTGTCATTGCCTGTACTATTAGTATTTTTAAGAGACATGATATACCGGATAATATCTTTCGCTGAAGTAGGGTACATAAACATCGTATGAGGGGTAAACGGCGCATCAAATTTCTTTTTAGGGTTTTTAGGTAATCTATTTTCAGGGTGACCAATGAAATAGTTGTTGAAAGCCGAAGCTATTTGGGCGGGGTAAGAGACGATATTATTATCTTCATCACGTATCTGTGTAATGTTATTATACGACAGTTTTTTATATATTTTCAGAAATATATTTAAACTTCCTACTTAAAGCCATAAAAAAATTGGGTGCTACAAATCTCACGTACATACTAAAGACGCATGCTGCGACCTATGTTTGGAAAATGCCTACCTGAATACAAAAAATATCGGTTCTTAACCTAATTTGTATTTGTTTCCTTTAAGTATGTTTTAGCAAATATAATTAATGAAAAAAAAAAATCAATTTAATTCTGTAAAAACCTAACCAAAAGAAATAAAATACAGATTTTCTTCGTAATATCCGTGAAAAGTTTGTGCTACATTTTCAGAAAATTGAATAAAGTAAGAGCTAAAAAGTTATACACATTAAGAAATAGAAGGCTTTGTTAAGCCTAAAAAATAATTTTAAACTGCCTATTTAAAACCAAAGAAAAATAGGAACGCCATTTACCTGGCGAGGCACACAACAAGCACATTTGGAGGTATGCTCATCTACATACAAAAATATTAATTTTAAATCTAAATTATATATTTTTTCAACTTATTTTCTTTCTTTGGAATATAAGCAACGATACAAATCAAAAAAATTATAATATATTTTATTATTTCGCTATATATTTAAAAGAAAGAAATATGCAAATTTTCTTCAAAATTTTACAGTTTATGAGTTTACTTGAAGTGGAAGAGAATAATTTAAAAATCAAAAGCACAACTTTTCAATAGGTAAACTTTATTATTTATGTTATCAGCTACACATTCCTTTTTTTCTTTTCAATTTTCATCCACTATTGCAAAAATCGGAGGTTTGCACGATTTTTACGCTCTGGGAACTGCACTATACGGCTTTATCGACGAACTGGATTGACAACATTGATCGAGTCAGATTCTTATTTGATGCCTTGTGCAAAACATAGTGTAATGCCATAGGTATATTATGATACATGTAATGCTATCTAATATATCCTAGATAGTTTACCGAGCTAGAACATTCGATAGAACGCACAATATTTACTCCAACTCGTTTACAGATGTACGATTTTGAGGGCGACTACGAGACCATCTACACGGGCGAGACCAATCCGTCTTACTCCGGGCTGATCGACACGTACCGGGGCTCAACTGACCTGCCGCAGTGGGAAGGCAAGCACTGCTCCAACGTCCAGAACGCCTCCGACGGCACCAAGTTCAAGGGAGACATCGGGGAGAACGAAACCATTCTCTTCTTCAGGAAGAGTCTTTGCAGAGCCGCGCCCTTGGTGAGTGTTGAAGTTATTGCCTCTCCTATCTTGATATACTATTTCTTTGTGATTTTGTAGCAGTGTATTTACTGGAACTTTATTTTAATGTCTTGTTATAATTTCAGATCAAAATAGGCGAGGGAGTAAAGAATGGCATCGAGGTTTACAAGTTCACCTTCCCCGAGCACATGTTGGACAACGGCAAACACATCGAAGAGAACAAATGCTTCTGTAGAGAAGGTGGGTGCCTCATTATTATCGTGGTTAATTTGATTAAGCCTTCATATTATTGGCACGAAATTTCTATGTAGTTCAGTGTCACGTCTCTCGCTTTTGACTGCACACTTAGATTTAAAGACTTCTTGAAGACTTCTACGTCTCAAGCGATTGCAGCAGAAGATAAGTCAATGTGTTGTATGTTCCAGGCAAGTGCTTACCTGAAGGTCTGATAGACGTGACGGACTGCTACTACGGCTTCCCCATCGCCCTGTCCTACCCCCACTTCTACAAGGGAGACGATATTCTGTTCGAGAAGGTCGAAGGACTGACACCGAATCAAGAGCAGCATGAGACCAGGTAAATATAGAGTAAAGTTTTATTGCGTTTAAGTCTATGTGGCTTTAAAATTCCGTTTATGCCAAATCACATAGTTGAGTCATAATAATAAAATTTACAATCGATGTCCTTTTCACATGATTTTTTCCTTTTTGCAGGTTATTCATTAATCCCAAATCTGGTTTCCCCCTGGACCTCAGTGCCAAAATTCAAATAAACATGGCCATTGGAAACATTGACAGCATCGAGAACACGAAAGGTTTCTCAAACCTTTACCTGCCGCTGCTCTGGTTCGATATTGTAAGTATCTTTAATTTAGTAGTTTATTAGATCAGAAGCAATGTTTATATGAACTGTACTAACTACTAATATTATAAATGTGAAAGTCTGTCTGTCTGTTACCTCTTCACGCCAAAACCGCTGAACCGATTTTGCTGGAATTTGCCATGGATATACTTTGAGTCCCGGGAAAGGACATAGAAAGTATCCTACGTCCTTTCCCGGGACTCAAAGTATATAAAAGACAAAAAGTATTTTGTCCCGGAAAATGTACGGTTTCCACACAGTAAACGAGTTTTGGTGCAACGAAGTTGCGGGCGTCATCTAGTATGACATATTGTTATAATAATATTATATTATCAAGTTTCATTTGTCTGTGTATCGAATCGAATGTATGTTAAATACATATTTTTTTGTTTTCAGAAACTGGCTTCTCTCGCCCCGAACATGGAGACAAAGTGCACCCTGTACCTGAAGGCCCTGCCCATCCTGGAGACGGCCATCCTGTACGGCAGCCTGGTCACCGGCGTCCTGTTCATCCTGCTGTCCGCGTACATCTCCACATTCCGCGTGGTCCTGAGGTCGCCCCGGGACCGCCAGAACAGGTTCAACTTCAAAACGAACATCTGGATGGACGATGAGAAATCGAGCATACAGAGGAACAAGGACGACATCTACGCGCCCTGCGAGATCCCCCTGAGCGGCACGGAGTCCGAGAACTCGGACGAGTACACCGCCAAGTCCACGTTCATCAAGGCGCAGTCGGACAAGATCCGGGAGTTCGGGCAGAAGCTCAGCGGGAAGATGCACGGCATCGGCGGAGCGAAGCTCACCGGCGACCGCAAGAACTCGCTCATAGACCCCGAGGACTCGCTCGACGAGACCAACGACGCCTACCGCAGCGACAGCGGCGACGACAGCGACCGCGAGCGGCGGCGCGACACCGCCTACCTGCAGGTCGTCGACGACGGCAGCGAGTTCGAGACGTGAGCGCCGCCGCGCGCCGCCCGCGCCCACCGAGCCGCGATCTTGCCGCAGTGTGATAGTAAAGACTGTATACCGACATTGAGATTATGGCGCATCGTCCCGCCCGGACCGCGAACGGCGGGGGCCGGAGTCGGAGATCGCTCGATCTCGATCGCGTCTCGATCGAGTCGAGTGGCCGATTAGGAAACACGATCAGTTCCTGTGTCGTTTAACCGTACATACCTCCCGGTGTATGTCCGCTGGTGCAGCAGCTCCTCCCGGCTGACACTAAGTTCTGTGCGTACCCCCTAGACTTCAGCGAGAGGAGAAGATTTTAAGATATTAGTGAATCCGACGGTTAGTTACTTCTTGACTTGTCAATCGGCTGTAAGCTACTGTGTAGTTATTTATGTGTAAGTTGTCGTCCGAATGTTTCTCGTGTGTTATTTGTGTTGATGAGTGTTTTAAAATTTTGAATTAATTTAATTGATTAGTTTAAGTGAACATAATGGGTACCTATATTCGGTTGCACGTCGCTGAGATGTGCGGCTTGGGGTGAAAAAATAATTGCTCAAAAGAGACAGTCAAAAGTTCAGTCGAACGAAATACAAAAAAAAATGTTAATACATTTTTTGGTTTTGTTTTAAATGAACTGAATTCAATGTATAATGTGACAAATTAGTAGATAATTAAGAAGAATGGGCATTATATTGTGTAGACGATGCGTTGCGATCGGCAGGTAAAAGAGTTTGTTGATGAATGCGACTGCAGGCTTCTCGATATTTGTTCAAAGAGTCCTGGGCCATATTGTTCGAGTGGTTGTTTGTTACTTTTAATTTATTCCACCTGCTCGTGTGCACTTATACGATCTTTAGAACCCTCTACTTTTTTAACGTAACCTTGCCATTTAAATGTGTTATTGTCTATGATAGGGCTGTTAATTTACGTACATATGAATAAATCTATTATCCCACAGTGACTTTATAAATTCGATTAACTTAATTTAAATGCTGGCATTTAAAGCAGAAATTCCGCGACCTATTAATTGTATTTCTTATTATAAGTATGTAGTTTCGACTCTATACCACCGCAAAATTGTAGCATTAATTTATTTTCAATATCAGTCAATATTAAATGCGTGAAAATTCTAAATTCGTATGTTCACGCCTGTTCGCGAGATTTCATGGTGATGACACGTGTAGTCGCGGTTTGTTTTGCACTTATATATTGTAAAGCTGGCCATATACAAGTCCTATGCCAATCCAAATGGCGTGTTCGCAGTCTAAAATCGTTCCAAGATTCAAACGCAGTCAGCTTAATATGGAAATATGTTTTATTTAAAGTGCGTGGACTGTAGCCATTCCAAATGGCTGGCTCGAATATGGCCAGTATAGATCTGACTGATATTGTCAAAGGAACTCACTGCTCACTGTTCAGTGTAACAAAATATTAAGAAAATGTACAAAGTACATAAAATTTTAATGTAAGAATTCTCTTTCTTTTGGGATTAGGTTTATTTAAATAATTAAACGTTTATAAATTCTAAAAATATACCGAATAAAAATTATTTTGTTGATAACATTTTTTTATTTAAATCTAATCTATGCTTTTTAGCAGATACCACCTTTATTTTACTGTGAAGATTACGAACATAACAAGTAGAGGAAAGTATTTCCAGAAAAACGCCCCCGTTGTTTAGTGGTTTAGAGCTTATCTTTCAACTCCAAACTCCAAAGACAACCACCGGGTTTGATTCCCTTTGGAAAGTGTTCATACTAATATTATAAATGCGAAAGTGTGTCTGTCTGTTACCTCTCCATGCTCAAGCCACTGAACCGATTTTGCTGTCCCGGGAAAGGACATATTTTACTGAATAAAAAGTATCCTATGTCACATAGGATACTTTTTATTCCGTAAAATTGTACGGTTCCCGCGCAATAAACAAATAGTGCAACGGAGTTGCAGACATCATCTAGTATTATTATAAATTATAACATCCTGTCCAAAGGGAATAATTAGATATTATAATACTTATTTCCGGACCATTGTTCAGTTTAAGGGCATTCCCTACGGAGATTCCGTAATTTACAAAGCTACAAAGTTATAATAAAAATACAGCAATAATCTTCAGTATATCAACATTCCTTTCCCCGTTTTAAATTTTCTATTTATGTTTATTATACTCATGATATCAGCTTCAAAAGTAAAACCGAATTATTAAAATTCAAGCATACCTACATTCAGCATCTCCTTAGGATTTACAAATTACTTTTATTTGAAACTCACGCCAATAGATCGACAATATCATAAACTACATTTTCCCCGTTTTAATTTTTTTTAGGACAATTTTGAACTAAGATAAGTAAAAATAATAGGGTTTTGGCGCGATCTCGGCAACGCGGCAAATGTATGGCCAAGGTCGTTTGCTCGGGGGACGGCCTTAAGTCATTGACTCGGTCAATGACTTTAAAAATATCTACTTGGTATATTAAGGAGGTACCTACAGTACAAAATGTATGTATTTAATATACAAAGTGATGGAAAACCAATGATATTATATTATAGTAAATTGTAAAACATCATAGGATGAAAACACTATCTGCTTAATCCTTAATGATTCCCAAATAAGATAGAGGAGATTAAATTATTAGGCGGTATTTTATTTTTTAACTCCCAAATCAAATGGATAGGTGATCATAGGTGTCATAAAATTGTAGTGGATATAAGTACGTACGACACCATAACAACTCGGCGAATTATGTTCATTTAACATTATTGGGTGTTGTATGATTTTCCTTGATCCTTCATACCTTATATTTTTATACTACTTTTAACCTGACTTTTAAATTTAATTAAGTACATAAATAGATAGGTTTTGATTTATTAACAATAATAATAATAAATTAAGACAATGTCTGTCGCTTATGCATTGTTTATTGTAACGGCAACGCTGAATTGATTATCATAATTATTACTTTCAGTTCAGGCGTATTGTATGTGACAGAATTGTAAGGATAGGATACATAATATTGTAAGTTTAGGCAAAATAGCATTGCTTTTAGATACTAATAATATAACTTGGACATTGTTTTTTTAATGTCCGTAGCCTATTAAACCTAACTAAGTATGGGTACTAATTTATAAAGCTGAAAAGTTTTTTGTTTAAACGCTCTAATCCCAGGAATTACTGGTTCGAATTGAAAAAAAAAATGTTGTGTTGGATAGTCCATTTAGCGAAGAAGGGTTTAAACTTTAAGTAATAATGTAACATCATTGAAAAATGTGAAAAACCGGCGAAAATTATTCATCCTAGTTATTTTATTGTGTTAACAATTAACCCGGACGAAACACACAGAAAGACAAACACACTTCTGCATTTATATTTTTTATTACTAGTGTTAAGTGTAAGGATTAAAAAAGTAATAAATACTACTCTTATATTATTACATTTTAGGCAATTTAAGCTTTACTAGCCTAAACATACGTTTACGCTAGTAAAGCTTAACAATTGCCTAAAATTATGCTTCATATTAATATGAACTCAGCTTTATAACCAAAATGACAATCATAACTAAACAATGAAGAGGCCTGTATAAGTAGGATGAGCGTATAATCGTTAGTTTTCGATTCCGGTTCAGTGTAGAGATGTCCACGAAACCAACAGTGTTTAATTTACTTCAGTGAATAGAAGATTAGAACAATTTCTTTAAATTAAACGACAGAAACGACCAAACCAATAATTTAAATAACAGAGGAAAAAGATCGATTCAAAAGCGCAGTATTTCAGAAGAATAACTAATTATTGTTTATTTATTTAATAAAATTGATTTCCAGATTCTCTTCTGAATAAAGTTATTAATTGAACGGAAAAATGACTTTCCTCGAGGACCGGGATTTCAGTGAAATAGAATTGATACCTGATTATTACGAAGGGAAAACTATTTTCATCACCGGCGGATCAGGTGTGTAATTTCATTTCAAATGTAAATTATTATTATAAGTTATAGACATAAGACGAACGTATGAAAAGGGTTAGTGAATCAAGTATCAACTTTAGTTTTGCTATAATCTATACTAATATTATAATTGGGAACAGTGCCGTAAATAGGGCGGTGCCACCGGTGCCCAGGCACAGGGCGCAGACTCTGGGGGGGCGCAAGAATGGCCAGACCAGGGAGGCCTGTCATGGCCCTAGAAGCATTGCTCTGGGTACATATAATATCTAAAAAAACCGGGCAAGTGCATGTCGGGCCACGCGCAATAATATAGGGTTCCGTAGTACCGCTAGTTTTTTTTTAATTTTGGTCAATGAATGTATATTTATAATGTGTTTTAAACTACTAACAACATTATCTCAGTTACTTTCAAAGGGATTTGGACAAAAAGTTCCTTTATACTTCGCCGAATACATTTTTTTAGTTGATCGACTGTTACTCAATAACTTATGAAGTCTTTTTAGCCGTGATAGTTTTCCTTTTAAATTCAGCATATTTGATACTCCCGTGAATTTTTCACATTTCCAGAAGCAACCGTTTAGCTGGTAGAAGGGGGGGGGGGGGGGGACACTGGACTCTAACGATTATTTCCACTTTAAAACTTATTATTTCACAAACGGATCCCTAAATCGGAAAATGATCTATGAATAATCGTAATATGTATTTTTAAAAACCTATCCAATGACACCCCACACGATTGGGTGGACACAAAAAAAATCATCCCCGCTTGATGTGTAGGGAAGGTACCATAAAAAAAATATTTTTAAAAGATTTCATGTACCATTTTGTCGGCATCACTAATATTATGTGCATTAATGCCAAATTACAGCTTTGTCCTATAAATAGTCTCTGAACGAAACCGCGGATAGACGAACGGACAGACAGACAGACAGACAGACAGACAGACAGACAGACGGACAGACGGACGGACAGACCGAAACTATAAGGGTTCCATCACCTTGTTGACTACGGAACCCTAAAAAACAAGGGCGCAGTTATAGAAGCTCGCACAGGACGCAAAAGAGGCTATTTACGGCACTGATTGGGAAGAGTTTGTTTGTTTGAACGCGCTAATCTCAGGAACTACTGGTCCGATTTGAAAAATTCTTTCAGTGTTATAAATATATAATAGCTCCCACACCGGTTTCGGTGACGGTGGCCGATTTCATTGAAACCAGGCCAGCTACGCAGGAGTCATTTTATAGTGCCCAAGTGTGTGCGCAGTACACAAGAGCACTCTCTATTCCTTTACTCTCATAACCCAGTGAGACGGACGACCGACACGACTGGCGAGAGATCAGGCGCAGGACCGACTTTTTACATGCCCATCCGACGCATGGATCATCTTATTTGTCAGACAATCAGGTGATCAGCCTGCATTGTCCTAACCAAACTTGGAAATTTTATCATGTTTCCAACGCGGGAATCGAACCCACGACCTCCGAGTCAAGAGCCGCGCTCTATACCACTAGACCACGGAGGCGTTTTCAGTGTTAGATAGCCTATTTATCGAGAAAGGCTATAGGCTATATTTTATCACGCTAAGACTAAGAAAGTGTGGAAAAAACGGGGGAAATTATTTGAAAGGGCTTATTTGAACGTACTGGAGCAATTTTTATGTTAAGTATTTGGCACAGATAAGAAGCAGACCACATGAAGGATCGTGATAGGCTATCGATTTTATTCATTTTTTCAGTGGCTATATATTTTATACCCGTGCGACGCCGGGGCGGGTCGCTAGTTTACATATATAAATAGATACCTTTAGCATGTTTTAACCAAAACACACTACAAGATTTTGTTTCAGACATTCCCCACTTTCAGTGAATTTGAATTCCCTCGGGTAGGGTACCTTATAACGTTATAATGCAGTTAGATAATACCGATAATATAATGAAGACACTTGCGCTGTAATTAATAAAGAAACAAACCTACCTAAAATATATATTTAGACGGAAGACAAAAAAGCCGCGAAATTAAAACTTTTTAGGAAACGCGGGCCACTAGAGACCGCTGCCGCTGTTAGATATTATATTCAGCTAGACTCAATTTCACCCATGTCTGTTAAAGACAATTTAACAAGCCATTATCACTAACAGACGTTGGTGAAATTAGGCCTTACCTTTTTTATGCTGAAGGCAGGTCATTCTAGCCCTGATGTCACTGCGACCCTTGAGGATCTATTGTGATTGTGATTTGTGGCTCCTTCGCATTAGAGTACCTACCATCCCTTAAATTACTTATCCTTTACACGTGGGAGAGCCATGCTTCGGCACGAATGGGCCGGCTCGACCGGAGAAATACCTCGTTCTCACAGAAAACTGGCGTGAAACAGCGCTTGTGCTGTGTTTCGCCGAGTGAGTGAGTTTACTGGAGGCCCAATCCCCTACCCTATTCCTTTCCCTACCCTCCCCTATTCCCTTCCCTTCCCATCCATTCCTACCCTCCACTATCACCCTATTCACTCTTAAAAGGCCGGCAACGCACCTGCGGCTCTTCTAATGCTGCGGGTGTCCATGGGCGACGGAAGTCGCTTTCCATCAGGTGACCCGTTTGCTCGTTTGCCCCCTTATTTCATAAAAAAAAAATCCTTCAAAGGGTTCCTGGGCAAAGCGCTGACGGAGAAGCTGCTGCATTCGTGCCCGGGGCTGGACCGCGTGTACCTGCTGCTGCGGACCAAGAGGGGGGTCGCCCCACACGAGCGGTTGGCAGCGCTTTACAGCCAGCCGGTAACACCTGCGGATTCTTATATAGCTTTAAATCTTTCAAAATATGATCTTTAGTAGTTTAAGTTGCAACTTAGGTTAAAGGACATAGTTAGTAAAAGATAAGAGGGACTGCAGCATCTTACACTTTGTAGATAATGGGAAATTCTAAAGAAACTCCATACTACTCCATACTAATATTATATTATAAATGCGAAAGTGTGTCTGTCTGTCTGTTACCTCTTCACGCCCTAACAGCTGAACCGATTTTGCTGAAATTTGGTATGGAGATGCTTTGAGTCCTAGGTAAGTAAAACAGTATCCTATGTCCTTTACATAGGATACTTTTAATCCTGAAAAATGTACGGTTCCGACACGGTATACAAATATTGGCGCAACGGAGTTGCGAGCGTCATCTGGTTATTTATTACCCGACTGCCAGGAGGGTTATGTTTTTAGCGTGTATCTTTTATAATCATTTTGTTTGTTTGGTTTTAGTGTTTCGACCGTCTCCGCAGCGAGAGACCGGGCCTGTTCGAGAGTAAGGCGTTCTTTATTGCCGGAGACGTGGGAGCTAAAGGCCTAGGTGTGACCCTCAGCTACACTATGATATGTGAATGGTCTGCAGTTTGCACGATTATGCATTTATAACATTTTTAATTTTAGATATATCTGAGGAAGATAGAACGTTATTAATTAATAGAACGAACATAATATTTCACTCAGCTGCAAGTGTAAGGTAAAGCGTTTTGGCTATTAAAAAGACCTATGATTACATTCAACAACTATATATTTCAAAATTTTAGTACTGAACCTCTACAACTTTCAGATTTGACGACACTTTGCAAGCGGCGTTCAATTTGAACGTAAGAGGAACAATGGAGATGATCAACTTAGCGAAGGACATGACACAGTTGGAGGTAGGACTTGGCTATTGCATTCTTCACTATAATATTATTTTTGGTTTACTACAAAGTACATTTATTAACCTATTGTCATTCGTAACACTACACAAATTACATCAACAAATCCTCTCTTTATTGTCTCTTATAAATCCTACTACCAACCTACCATGTATCGGTGAACACAATGCAAAGGCTTTATACTACACAACTGATTTGGGAGGTCGTCTAGTCGATAAAAGAAAAGTGTCCCACTTTTAGATAATCTGCAGGGACAGCAAGATATAGGAGCCACATAAGATACCTTATGCTTATTCAGTGTTCATCCGTTAAGATCCTCAGCACATTTGCAGTCTTTCGTGCACGTATCCACCTCATACTCCAACACATCCCGTGACGTCATCCACGAGTGCATGTACCCGGCGCTGGCGGACTGGCGCCAGCTGCTGGACATTTGCGACAGCACCGACCCTCATACACTGCACGTTCTCACGCCCAAGTAAGACAATATAATCTGTGTTACACTACACTGATGCCTAATTTTTTAAATATAAAGTAAGGGGGCAACAAGCAAACGCCAATTCATCCGATGGAAAGCAACTATACGGTAGGTGCGTTGCTGGCCTTTTAAGAGGGAATACGCTCTCTTCTTGAAGCTTTGTAGGTCGTATTGGTCTGGAAGTACTGCTAGACAGTTTGTTTTGTTTTCAAATTCAGTTCTGAATAATATTATAATGTAACTTCTAGTATTTTTTTTGGATCACGTCCACGTTATACTTTTGGACATTATAGGGCACTCAACATTTTTGGAAAACGACTTTCTTCACAATTTTTTATTCATTGGTATTTTGCATTTTGCATGGCTCTCTACTTGGTGGCATGAAATCCATGTAGTTAAAACATAGTATGAATGACCTAAATGCGAATACCATCAACCTGTCTAGTTATTTCGCGTTGATGGACATTACTCGTCGTTTTTACAGAATTCTCGGGCAGATGCCGAACACCTATGTGTTCACCAAGCAGTTAGCTGAACATGTGGTTTATGAACAAAAAGGACAATTACCAATTGTCATAGCCAGACCTTCCATAGGTAAGGAATAAAAATTAAAAGTGTGTATCGCATTTAAAGCTAGTGCAATTTTGTTTTACTTTAATTTTTGTAGTCGTAGCGAGCTTGTCGGAGCCTATTCCCGGGTGGGTGGACAACTTTAATGGACCTACTGGCATTCTAGTGGCGGGTGCAAAAGGTAAACACCTCCCAAATTATCCCTTGAATTATTTTTCAAGTCTCCAAGTGTAAAATAGAAAGTGTAAAACACCATTCACCAGCATTCCTGAAATTTCAGGTGTCCTCCGAACTATATACACGGATCCTGAAATCATCTCCGACTACATACCAGTCGATGTGGTCATCAAAGGTCTCGTGACAATCGCCTGGGCTAGAGGTACAAAAAAGTAAGTATTGAATAAAGACAATTTTCGAAGATTTTTAAGGAAGATGCGCGGTGCGCCTTTGACCTTATACCAGGGACTGAATAACCGGAAAATATCGGTAGAGAAATTTAGCGGTATGACGTCATACCTTTAAATGGGAAGTTTTCTTTTTTAAATCTCCACCAGACGGCGCGACGGTAGACACTTCTAGATTTTCTATTGGTTCCCCACCCATCTGAAATTATCTGCAGGTTGGCATCACTGACAACATATTGGTAGTGTTTCAAAAAAATAGCAGTGTACTGTCAAGTGTGACGTAAATCAAAATATCTTAAATCTAAGCCATCATTGGCCTAAGCGATTAGGCCAGTATACCAAACCCATGTCCTTCATTAAGTTGCCATGTGTAAAGAGTCAGGGGATGTTATTGGGGGACAAGGCCTGTCAACTTCGACGACCTGTCTGGGTTCTGCACTTAAATTATAACATACACTAATGTTATAAATTAAAGGTAATATTAAACTCTATGTTAGTAGCATAAACATTTGATTGTATTGATGATACTTTAATTTTGCCGACCTCTAAAGACTAAGACTCGTTATACGGCCAAGGATTTGGTGGTTTCTGTCCTTGCTGGCCATTTTGGTGTTATATTATATTATAAAATTGGTTGACACCTCCAAGGATCTTTTTATAAAGCTGGCCACAGCGTCCCCATCAGTGTCAGTGTAATAGACACAGGTGTGCTGAGATATAGCTACCACTGCATTAAGACACGCTATCATGAATTCCCAGTTTTTGGGTTTTGGTCTGTACGATGATCACTGAAGGACTCGTGTCTGATCTGAATCCCTGAGCTTCGTGAATTGTGAGGACGCGAGAGCCCATTCTCGATCCATAGCCTATACTAATTATAACAACTTTCTGCTCCTGTGTGTGTACGAGATACAGGTATGTAGATCGGATTTAGATATTCATTTTTCCTCCTGTTTATATTTCTTTAGCTTTAGGGACCGCACTCCTTCCTTCGATAAATAGATGTTACTGTAGACCATGCTTAGGGCGTAACTCGTAAGCCACATCCCTAAGGCTTCTGTGTGTACAAGATAACTCCTGGGTGATACTGTTTACAAGGTTGGAGTTTAAAGAGGCTTGCGCACTCTATGAAAGGAAGTTGGTTAATATCTTCAATGAGGATAACGTCGTTGGCGCCTATTAATTGATTTGCCATGACAATTGAGCCGAATTGGTTCATGAGGGCCTACCTAGTTTGTCCCATTTACTAGCATGGAGGCCATATTTTTAACTTCATCCGTATTGTTGAAAAGACCATGAGAAATACCAATAACAGAGTCAAAGCGTGATGAATGATAATGTATGGTGTAACAAAGGTGGTGATGATGATGATTAATGTAATTTACGTAGTGGCATATACATGTAGTTATTTAAACAACTCTGAAATCCCCAAACATGACAACTACAAGGACTTTAGCGGTCTATCGGTCCATTCGGAACCAAGGTCTCAATATCTTGGTGCAAAATCTTACAACATATTAATATGTTTCTTTGATTTCTCATGAATACCATGTCACCACTTTTTGTAAAAACCATTACACCATTGTTTAAAAAAAAAGAATTTTAAAATTCGGACAAAATATGTCTGAGTAATCGTTGAATAAAAAATATATATTTTTTGACCGACTTCCAAGAAGGAGAAGGTAATATGTTCGGCTGTATGTATCTTTTTTTTTCTTTTTGTATGTTCAACGATTACTCAGCCGTTTGTGATACGATTTCCAAAATTATTTTTGTGTTGTATAGGATTTAGCTCGAATTTGGTACCATGTTCACAAAAGTGGTGATCTGATGATGGGATCCTTGAGGAATCGAAGGGACTCCTTGAAATTTCTATGGAAACATATAGTGATTTTAATTTTTTCTGAAGCATTCGAGGGTAATGCTACCAAAAAGTAAGACTTCGCAACAGGTTATACCCTGGATCCGAAGGTACCGAACAGAACTTTTGAATGCTTATAGGTAGAGATTCGGGGATTTCGGCGTTGTTTAAACAACTGAAAGCATAAGCCAACACATCAATTTGATTGATTATCATCAACACAACCATAATTATACCATGGGTCATCACACTATGACCCAATTATTGGTACTTTTCGTGATATTTTGCATCGAAGCAGATATGTTTTTGATGATGATTTCGCTGTTTGTGGACCGATTTTCAAAATTTCTCGTATTGTTGTTTAGGATATAATTTAATTTTGTATAACAATAACTACGCAAGTGGTGAGCTGATGATGGGATCTATGAGCAATCGAGGGTAATCCTTTAAATTTATCAAAACACTCATAGTGGTTAAAATGATGTTTCTAGTAAGTTAAAGATATGTTACGAATAAGAGAAATTTCATACGAGGGTGTCTCTTGGTCCAAAGGCACTGAACAGAACTCCTAAACCTTTAAAGATAAAAGTTTGGAAATTGCAGCATGGCTTAGATATTTGCAAGCATTTACCACAGTTTCGCTTACAGTAATATAATGTGAATAGTTAACATTCGTATTGGTTATTTACGCATAAAGCCTTATTTTGTAGATAACTAAAAAGAGTGAAATTATTATTTTAAGAAAAAAATTAAAACCGACTTCCAAGGTAAAAACAATAGTAATATGAACTAAAAAGTATTAAATAACTCTTACTCTTTAATAGTGCCTTTTTCAGAATTCGTCTAAATCTCAACTATTTCTGTACATACTACAGCCTTCATTACTTTGAAGTCGGTACCAGTCCCAAAAGTTTCAGATATTTTGACTTTACTGAACTCACGATTAAATTAGCTGGTACCGACTTCAAAATAATGAAGACAGTATCAGAATGTAGAATGTACAGAAATAGTTGAGATTTAGACGAATTCTGAAAAAGGCACTATTAAAGAGTAAGAGTTATTTAAGGTAAAAGACCTAATGCTAGACACTGAACTAATAGATGACACTTATGACACAAATACCATAAAAATAAGAATTACTCTAATTATTTCTCACCACTGTAAATTTTATAAGCTTCTCAAGCTATCTGTTGAATTGAAAAAATATATTAGAGACGCCTTCGGGATCAAAATTTTAAAATGGGATCAGTTTTCGTAAATAATATGACCGCGTCAACACGCGCTCGGCAATTTCTTAGCAAATAGGATAAGGAAGGCGAAATGTTGCACGTAAGTTTTGAATACATTTATTTGATTTTTTGTAATTTCTATTGATTTCATTGGATTAATGGTCATGTTGTATACACTCATTAATGTCTATCTAATTTAAGATTTTTTATCCATTTTCCCAAACAATATAAAGGGTGTCTACTATTAGTTCTTGAAAATGTAAAAAATCTAATAGATGACATGGATCTCATCTTTGAGTTTTGCAATAAGTACATACTAAAGTTATTTTGTGCTTTATTCTACTGCAAAAATCATCACTATTCTCTGAAAATATAATTCTATTAACAATCTAAGAACTTAGAACTACTGCACCTAAAAATGGACATGGTGTCTAATATTAGACCTTGTACTGATCTAAAAATCGATTGCTTTAGTTTTTTAGCAGTAAAAAGAAGCAAAAGGAGAGCTGAGAAAAGAAAGAAGAAAAAAGAAGAGGCAAAAGAAGCATGGAGATCAAAGACTGAAAATAAATTTTGCTAGGAAAGAAATATGAAAAATAAAAATAAAAGGAAAGATAGTTTCAGCATGGAAGAAGAATGAATAGAATCTGGAGACAACGTGGATAATATTTCTGATGCATGTAGTTACTATGATGAAGTAAATGAAATCTTTTGAAAAATGGCAAATAAAGACTTAATAATAGGAAAAATGTAAAATGTAATGTAATGTTCTATGTCAACTATTAGTTCATATTGGTGTCTACTATTAGTGATGTTCGTTTTTTGTGATGTCATCTATTAGTACTTATGACTAAGTTTACAAAACGACCAATAATATATTTTTTAATTGATTTGTCAGAGAATAATTATAATAGTTTTATTTTGTAAGAGTTACTGAAGACATGGAAGAAGTTATCAATCCTTTATTTTCATAAATATATAATTTATAACATTCAAACGTTTCATGTTTCCTTAAAGTGTTTGCCATTAGGTCTTTTCCCTTAATACTTTTTAGTTCATATTACTATTGTTTTTACCTTGGAAGTCGGTTTTAATTTTTTTCTTAATTTTTAATGTAATTAGGGGCCGTCTATGGGCTGTTCGCCCATATCCTTTTTTTGCTATCTTTGTATATAGGTTTTTCGCACCAAGGATAATTTAAATACAATATTATTAATTGTAATTATTGTAGTTCATCACGCCATGGACTTTTTTTTCTTTTTAATATATTATATATAATAGAATATAATATACAGGGTGTTAGGTTTAACACCGTTATCCTTAAAACTATCAAATGGGCTTAATTGATGGTTTTAAGGATAACGGTGTTAAACCTAACAACCTGTATACATAAAAAAATATATTATATTATGTGTACAGCCAAACGTATAACCTCACCTTTTTTGGAAGCTGCTTAAGAAAACACCAAATATAAAATATTCTGAACATAATATTAAAACTACAACTCAATAAGCGAGCGAATTAAATATTAATATTGTAGGAGGCTGGGTTGAATGCAACTTATCCCCGACTGTCTAAGTCTTGACATGACAAATTGCGGCGTTGCCAATTCGAAAATTGGCAACGCCGCGCATGCGCCCTTGCATTTTTTCGGTACCGAAATGATTTCGGTTGAGGTACCGATAAAATAAAGAGATATATCGGTACCGTAAAAATAAAGGTATATTTCGTTATTTTGCGGTACCGCAATGGTGAAGTTCAACCGTTTTGACTTAACCTAATCAAAGCAATACCGTAATTTTATACCGGTATATATCCTTTATAACGGTACCACTTTCAGTCCCTGCCTTATACCACAGAATACATATTAGTTTAACAACTTAGGGCCGATTCACACCGGAATGGCAGAGGCGAGGCGAGCAGTTTCAGTGTTATATGATTTTAAACTTTATCTTCACTATTGTAATACATAGTATCGCTTGAGAAATCGACGCCACCGGCGGCAGCAAGAGGCCACGAGCGTCCACGGGCGGCCGTAGATTTCTCAAGCGATACTATGTATTACAATAATGAAGATAAAGTTTAAAATCATATGACACTGAAACTGCTCGCCTCGCCTCTGCCATTCCGGTGTGAATCGGCCCTTATACTTAAAATCAGTATATTATTCAGCATCGCGCGCCGTGCTGCTACATTTCTTTACCAATAGCTTAAGCCTCCATCCAATGCTGGCAAATTGTCTCTTTTGTACCATAGGTGACTCGTCGTAAATCATGATCATTTTTCATGAGTAGTTCTCGGTCCTCGCTTCTTAACCACCACATCACAAAATTGCAGACTAGAGTCATCAGACGACATACCGATCTACAACACGTGCACGGGCGGTCTGACGCCCATCACGGTGCAGGAGATAGTCAGCACGGGCATGGAGACCATGAAGCAGGTGCCGCTCATGGACATGTTCCGCCCGCCCCGCGTCGACATCGAGCGCTCCAAGTTCGTTTACAACATCAAGGTGGGTGCTCTTTGCATATACGCCAACATCGGTGTGGGAGCTAAGATCAGGGTCTGATCTAAGCGCGGCGAGCCGGGCATTTGCCCAGAGCGAAAATGAGGGGCGGCAAAATTGAGATATTCCTAATTAGCCATCCATAACCCAAGTTTAAGAGCCTGTTTCACCACTTAAGTAACCGATATTAAGTGCCGGATAGGCTAGCCATAACTTATTGGTCCATACTCTACCTGTCAAGTTAAGTGGTGTAGTGGTCCTATCCGGCACTTATCAGGAAGTGGTGAAACCTAGGCTCCGAGTATTTTACCTTCCAACCTACTTTAAGTTTGGTAGTGAAAACATTTAAGTATTTTACTTAAATGTCACCCGACACCCCCATTATCACCCCAGAATGTATATTTTCTGTATTTGCCCGGAGCGGCTAATTGGCTAGATCGAGCCCTAGCTGATAGCCATGCAGCAGTTCTATCACTTAAAAAAAACTCCTGTGTTTAGACTTTAGCTACCTTAACAAGCTACGCAGTGTCTTAGAATCTGCGCAATACACAACTTCTCTCTCTCTTCTTTCCTGTCAAATAATAGTACTTAACTCTTACTGCCGCACTCAGAGTGGAACATTAATTACTTAAATGTAATTAATTCAACATTTTGACATTATCCGTCAAACTCTTCATTAAATTGAAGGTTAATTATAATTAAATGTCTCTGAGTACGGCGACCTCTAGACACTGACTACGCTTTTTAAAATGCTACACTAGACACTAATCGAAGTCACACCTGTATACTTCTAGGTTCTCCTCTATCACTTCGTGCCTGCCATATTGGTTGATATTTTACTTCGGATTCTCGGAAAGAAGCCTATGTAAGTGTACAAAATTAATGCATTTTACTCGGTGAATTATACATCAGTTTTTTATACCATTCCATAACTTTCAGGCTACTAAAAATCCAACGCCGCATCTACACGGCCAACATAGCGTTAGAGTACTACCTCACTCGGCAATGGACCTTCAACAACACCAACTTCGTCGAGCTACGGTCGATGATTAAGCCGGATGACAAGGAGCTGTTCTTCTATTCTTTCGAGGATATAGACGCCGTGGCGTTCTACAAGGCGTGTATCACCACGTCGAGGAAGTTCCTACTGAACGAGACTGAGGAGGATTTGCCGAAGGCTAAAAAGATTTATAGGAGGTACTCATTTTCTGAATAACTACATAGCTTAGGAATGTATGTACGCTTTATATTTGGATCGCGATCCGGAATGCGATATTTATCATATTGTATATTAATCATTCGATCGCGGATTCTTGGAAATCTATTGTTATTCTATTGTTGTCGCGGTCGCCGGTGTCCTTATGGGGGTTGATAGGTTAAGGCCGTCCCCCGAGCAAACGACCTTGGCCATACATTTGCCGCGTTGCATTGCCGAGATCGCACCAAAACTCTATTTTTTTTTTACTTATCTTAGTTCAAAATTGTTTTAAAAAAAATAAAACGAGGAATATTTAGTTTATGATATTGTCGATCTATTGGCGTGTGTTTCAAATAAAAGTAATTTGTAAATCCAAAGGAGATGCTGAATGTATGCTTGAATTTGAATAAATTGGTTTTACTTTGGAAGCTGATATCATGAGTATAATAAACATAATTAAATAGAAAATTTAAAACGGGGAAATGAATGTTGATATACTGAAGATTATTGCTGTATCTTTATTATAACTTTGTAGCTTTCAAATTATGAGTTTATAAGGCTTGAAATACCGTAAATTACGGTATCTCCGTAAGGAACGCCCTTAAAGCATAATATTGTTACGGATACGGACACACAGAGCCATCTAGCGTCGAACCGGCAAAACTAGGGGACACACTACACATAAATCCCCTACTCGAAACTAGATGGCGCTAGTTGGTACATGCTCGAATCTCCTAGAAAGTTCCGACCGTTGTTTACTTGTTTACGTGTTTACTTGTTTACGTGTTTACTTGTTTACGTGAATCGAGTAAGGAACTTTCTAGAATTCGAGTCGCCCATATAAATAGGCGCAGGTGGACGGCCCGGGATTCAGTTTTTATCTGAGCGATCTTCGAGGCGACTTCGAAGCGAGAACAAGTGATCAATAGTGACAGTGATAGTGTTTAGTGTTTGGACTTAGTGCTTAGTGTTTGGACTTAGTGATTAGTGTGACCTAGTGTTTGTGAATAAAGTCTTCAAGCGAGTCACCAGGTCTTTCTCTCCGAATCCTCGAACCCTAGCACGTAACAACTGGTGTCAGAAAGTGGGATTTGGAGATGCCATTGACTCCGAGAGACGACTTCAAGGGGAGTGTCAGGACAAGGGCGCAGCGAGCTGCCGCCATTGACTTCGAGAGAGGAGTTGGAGGTGGGGCTGCGGAGGCCACACCCACTGGGGACCAAGCTCCGCCCACTGCGGGACAGGCCCCACCCGCCGGAGCCGCCCACCAGGCTCCGCCCACTGACCACGCCCCCCAGGCTCCACCCACTTCGGATGAAGCCACGCCCACTGGCTCCGCCCACCGGACCCGCCCACTGACCACGCCCCCCAGGCCCCACCCACTGGACATGGCCACGCCCACTGGCTCCGCCCACCAGGCCACGCCCACTCAGGCCACGCCCGCTGGCCCCGCCCACTGGGCCCCGCCTGCTCAGGCCCCGTCAACTAGCTCCATCCATCCTGCCACGCCCGTAGTTTCTACGGCCTCTCAAATGGCTCCTCAATTGGAAAGCATAATTGGGTTAATTCAGACTTTGCAAGATTCTCAAAGGGCAATGATGGAGGCACAAGACCGCAAGCTCAGCGCGTTGCAAGAGTCACATGATCGCAAGCTCGGCGCTTTACAAGAGTCACATGATCGCAAGCTTGGCGCTTTGCAAGAGTTGCAAGAACGCAAGCTCTGCGCATTGCAGGAGTCACAAGAGCAACAAAAAGTCCTCCAAGAAAAAGCACTTGGAGCTATAAAGGATGTAAGTGACACGGTGGTTAAGCTCCGAAAAGATGTCGACATAATGGACGAACGAGTTACGGGGTTAGGATTGGATGTGGAAAATGTGAAAACCGGCCTTACTGAACTTCAGAAGAAAGTAGTGCGCCTGGAAACCACAGGAGTGGCGGTGTCTAGTGGAACTACCGGAATGGTGCAAGTAGTACAAGGACCAAGAGTTAAAGTGCCACCATACGACGGTACTACTTCTTGGAACGCTTATCGTCAGCAATTCCAGACGGTTGCTTCTGCCAACGGATGGACTGACGAACAATGCCTGACCGCTCTCACTGTTGCGCTCAGAGGGCAAGCTTTGTCGGTCCTAGAAGCACATACAGGGAAGGGGTTCCAAGACCTGATGGAGGCCCTTGAATCCAGATACGGGGAGCGACACCTGGAGCACGTGTTCCGTGCTCAACTTCGTGACAGAGTCCAACGCTCAGGAGAGGGACTACAGCAATGGGCGTTGGAAATTGAAAAACTTGTCAAGAAGGCACACCCCGGAGCCGATTCCAAGATGATCGACACGAATATTGTGCAAGCATTTGTCGACGGAATCAGGGACCTCGAGGTCAGAGCTGCAGTGAGGCTACGTCACCACACCTCGCTAAAGGAAGCATTGGCGCATGCTTTGGAGGTCGAGGCTGTTCGCCGTGACATACGACAGACCCATAAGATCCATGAGGTCTCTGAGGATGTTAAGGAGGTCAAGGCTCCCACGAAGAGAAGTTTTGGAGCCATGTGCTACAAGTGCGGTGAGAGGGGCCATCTTCAGCTCAACTGCCCGCAGAAGGAGACCCAGATGGCAAGGATGAAAAGGCTCGAGGAACAAGTAGAGGAGCTGAAGAAGCAAGGAGCTTCGTCCCCTGCCCGGGATCAGGGAAACGAATAAAAGCCAGGACTAAGGGGCGAGTACTGGCTGACGCGGAGGAAGCCCCGATAACTGTTATCTCCCAAGTATGCAGCGGGAATAGTCTTGTGATTCAGGGGACTATTAACAGGACGGATTGCAAAATGACTCTAGACGCAGGAGCCTCTAGAACGATAGTGAATCCAAATCTAGTAAAAGCCGCAAGTAGACATAAGAGGAGAATTAACTGTCGGCTTCTTACTGCCTCCGGTCAGCCAATACCCGTCCTGGGAGAAATGTCAGTTACGATTAATGTAGGGGGGTCCTCATACCCTCATGACGTTATCGTGGCTGAGATTATGGATGATTGCATCTTGGGTTTGGATTTCATGAAGAAGCACAACTGCGGAATTAATGTCGCTGACGGAGTTTTCAAGTGTGGCGAAGAAGAAATTTTCATCCTTGGAGGCGCCTGCGGGAAAGTCGCATGTGTAAAGGAAGTCATTATACCTGGACGAGCGGAAGCTAGAGTGCTGGTGAAACTACCGCCAGCTGGAAAGAAGAAGTCAAACAGATGTGTGTTGATCGAAGACACACCTACCAAGACATCAGCGCAAAAACTGATGACGGCGAGAACCCTTGTTAGTGGAAGCAGTAACGCTGTGGTCAAGGTTTTCTTTTCATCTGCTTGAACAAAGGTGACGTCATTGGAAAGTGCGAGGAAGTTGTCTGGATGAGAAAGTGTAGTTCGATCACAGGCTCAGACTCAGCCAACAGCAGCAACTATGGAATAGTGACTGAGCTACTCGATGACTGCAAGAGTAATCTGACTTATTCGCAGAGCATGAAAGCTAAGAAGTTTTTACAACGCCACGCGAATATCTTCTCCAGTCAGGAAGGCGACCTTGGAAGAACGTCGATGGTTCAGCACAGGATAGATACCGGAAGCGAGAACCCAATTCGTCAACGAGCAAGACGGATACCCATTGCAAAGGAAAAAGAAGTTGAAAGCCTTTTGGAGGACATGAGAAGGCATAAGATTATTGAACCGTCTGCAAGTCCGTGGTGCTCACCTGTTGTGTTAGTGAAGAAGAAAGATGGCAGCACAAGATTTTGTGTGGACTACAGGCGTCTCAATGATGTCACTAAGAAGGACAGCTATCCATTACCTCGAATTGACGACACTCTGGATACCTTGAGTGGCATGAAATGGTTCTCGACCCTGGACCTGAAATCTGGATACTGGCAGGTGGAAATTCACCCAAAAGACAAGGAGAAGACAGCTTTCTCCACCGGTAAAGGTTTATGGCAGTTTAACGTCATGCCCTTTGGATTGTGCAACGCACCTGCCACATTTGAGCGACTCATGGAGTGTGTACTGGCAGGCTTAGTTGGAGAGGCTTGCTTAGTCTACTTGGACGACGTCATCATTGTTGGCCGCGACTTCGAGGACCATTTGCGAAACTTAGAACGTGTTTTCGCCAAAATAGAGGGGGCCAAGTTAAAGTTGAATCCGAAAAAATGTCGTTTATTCAGGAGTAAGGTCAATTATCTCGGCCATGTCATCTCCAGTGATGGAATCCAGACGGACCCGGAGAAACTGGAAGCAGTTCAAAATTGGCCAACCCCTAAGAACAAAACCGAAGTGCGGGCATTTCTCAGCCTATGCTCCTACTACAGGCGTTTTGTTAAGGGATTCTCGGAGATAGCCAAGCCATTACATCGGCTGACAGAGGATAAACGACAGTTTATTTGGGACGAGACTTCTGAAGATTCTTTTCAGAAACTGAAGAAACATCTGTGTGAAACACCAATCCTGGGGTATCCACAACCTGCAGGTCAGTTTATAGTCGACACGGACGCAAGCAACACGGCCATTGGAGGGGTGTTATCTCAAAAACAGGGTGAACGAGAAGTTGTAATTGCATATTTCAGCAAATCTTTATCTAAGCCAGAGAGAAACTACTGTGTGACAAGAAGAGAACTCTTGGCTGTTGTAAAGACGCTACAACATTTCAGCAAATATCTCATCGGCAGACAGTTTTTACTGCGAACTGATCACGCAGCCTTGAAGTGGCTACTGCAATTCAAGAACCCAGAAGGCCAAGTAGCTCGATGGATTGAACAACTCCAGGAGTATGACTTCAAGACGGAACACCGCAGCGGAAAGGCGCATGGGAATGCCGACGCACTTTCACGAAGGCCGTGTTCAGAGGACTGCAAACACTGTATTAAGCAGGAATCTAATGAAATAACATTGAAGTTAACCAGAACAAGTCCCTTGGGTCTCTGGGAGAATGATGCTATGAGAGAGGCTCAAGAAAGAGATGACGACCTTCGGCATATCATCACATGAAAGAAACGCAGTGACGTAAAACCAATCTGGAGTGAGGTTGCACCCACTGGCGCTGTCACTAAGGCGTACTGGGCGCAATGGGACAGTCTGATACTTCAAAATGGAATACTTTACCGGAAATGGGAGAAGACTAACGGCAGAGAGTTCCATCTTCAGATAGTTGTCCCAAGGACGAGAGTACCAGATGTTCTCCGTGAAATACACGATGGCGTATCAGGAGGTCATCTAGGTGTCAAGAGGACGTTAACAAAAGTGCGAGAACGATTCTACTGGTTGCATTGTCGAGATGATGTGCAGGATTGGTGCCGCAAATGTACTACTTGCGCTGCAGTGAAGGGACCACAAACAAGGAGCCGTGGGAACCTGCGCTTGTATAACGTTGGCGCACCGTGGGAACGAATTGCAGTTGACGTAGCTGGACCATTTCCTGTAACGGAATCGGGAAACAAGTATTTTATGGTGGTCATGGATTACTTCACCAAATGGCCCGAAGTGTTCGCCATACCAAACCAGGAAGCTACAACAGTTGCTTCTAAGCTAGTCGAAGAAGTGATATCACGCTTTGGTGTGCCTCTAGAAATCCATTCCGATCAGGGCAGGAATTTCGAATCGCAGGTCTTCCAGGAAGTGTGCAGAATTTTGGGAATGCATAAAACGAGGACCACCGCGTACCATCCACAGTCTGATGGAATGGTTGAGAGATTTAACCAGACCCTTGAGAGGCATTTGGCGAAACTGGTAGATGACAAACAAAAGGATTGGGACAAGTATATACCGCTCTTCCTTCTGTCGTACCGTACCGCCGAGCATGAGAGCATAAAAGCTACCCCGGCGTATGTCAATTACGGTAGAGAACTGCGAGTACCAGTAGACCTCTTGACAGGAGGGTCACCGGAGGAACCGAAGACCGTACAAGACTATGTCTGCGATTTAAGGGAAAAGATGCTCTATATACACGCCATGGTTCGGGAAAATGGGTTGCAGTCAAGTGAGAACATGAAGACCAGATACGACCGGAAATCGAATACGAGCGGATTCGAAGAAGGGTCACTGGTGTGGCTGGATGACCCAACTAGACGAAAAGGGAAATCTCCAAAGTTGCAGACCAAGTGGGACGGCCCATACAAAGTGGTTACCCGATTGAATGATGTGACTTACAGGATTCAAAAGCAACCGAGAGGGACATTCAAAGTGGTACACATAGACCGTCTGGCGCATTACCATGGCAGTAATAATGATGCTCGGGACGAGCATCTCTAAGAGGGGAGTAGTGTTACGGATACGGACACACAGAGCCATCTAGCGTCGAACCGGCAAAACTAGGGGACACACTACACATAAATCCCCTACTCGAAACTAGATGGCGCTAGTTGGTACATGCTCGAATCTCCTAGAAAGTTCTGACCGTTGTTTACTTGTTTACGTGTTTACTTGTTTACGTGAATCGAGTAAGGAACTTTCTAGAATTCGAGTCGCCCATATAAATAGGCGCAGGTGGACGGCCCGGGATTCAGTTTTATCTGAGCGATCTTCGAGGCGACTTCGAAGTGAGAACAAGTGATCAATAGTGAGTGACAGTGATAGTGTTTGGACTTAGTGCTTAGTGTTTGGACTTAGTGATTAGTGTGACCTAGTGTTTGTGAATAAAGTCTTCAAGCGAGTCACCAGGTCTTTCTCTCCGAATCCTCGAACCCTAGCACGTAACAATATTATCACTGGAAAGAAAATATATCAATGATAAATTACTTTGTAGAACACCAAAGTACTCGTCTATTTTTTTCCGTTTGCTCGTTTGTTTTAATTTTGTTAGGGGGCAAACGAGCAAACGGGTCACCTGATGGAGAGCAACTACCGTCGTGGACACATAATTGCAGGTGCATTGCCGGGATTTTTAGAAGGAATATGCTCGTACGCTTAGCAGGTCGTATTGTTCCGGCAACACTTGCTTCTAAGGTCTCGAATTCTTAGAGCTCGCACGGAGTAGGTATACCTACCTTTATGATATAATTGTTATTTAAATAATAATTACATGACTTTCTTTTGCAGAGCGGAGATGGTGGATCGAGCGCTGCAGGTTCTGTTCTACGGGTGCCTGTTGTACTGGTTCCTGAACTTGGATTCCGTCAAAAAAATCATCATAGACTACATATAGAAAGAGATTTGACATCTTATCAAATCAAAATCAAATAAGTTCCCGAAGATTTTGCTATTTTGTCAATTAAATGTTTTCTTAGTAAACATATTTTTGTCACTGTTTTTTCCGTAAAATAATAGGAACATTTTGTCAATGTTTTCTTTTCTTTGAGAAACTTGGAGCATTTTGTAAGTTTTTTTTTTTAAATTAGAAAGCGTGTATTAAAGCTATCTTAGAATAATGAAATTTTAAGAATAAAACACCTGGTAGGTTATAGTTAAATAACATAAAACATGTATTTAAGTACTCATGTAATCCAAAAGTATCAGTAAGTAGATATTAAGGGGCCGGTACCCTCGAAATTCTCATACATACGTAATTCCAAAATCATTTTCTCATACGAAAATATTTAACATGTTTGAGTTATTTTTCAGCTTAAAATAGTAATTATCTAGGTTCCTGCACAAAAATTTACTTCAAAATATTTAAACACTATTTTTTTTTGTGTACAATTTTTTTTAGTAAATTTACTACTAAATATTTAAACACTAAAAATAGAGTAAAACACTAAAAATATATAAATAAATAGTAAATTTACTACAAAATATTTAAATACTAAAAAATATTTTTTACAGTTTAAATATTTTGTAGTAAATTAACTATTTATTTATATATTTTTAGTGTTTTACTCTATTTTTTAGTGTTTAAATATTTAGTAGTAAATTTACTAAAAAAAATTTTATAGCAAAAAAAAATTTTTTTTGTGTTTAAATATTTTGAAGTAAATTTTTGTGCAGGAACCTAGGTAATTACTATTTTAAACTGAAAAACAACTCAAACATGTTAAATATTTTCGTATGAGAAAATGATTTTGGAATTACGTATGTATGAGAAATTCCAAGTGTACCCGGCCTCTTAAGGCGACGCCTTGATAATTTGGATGTAGCGATATCGATATTTCTCAGCAATGACTAAAGCTAAGAAATTAAAGTTCATTGTCAGTATTCATCATGTCTTTGTCTTTGAATTACCTAATATAGCATAACACGATTGGTCAACTTTTATAACACAGAATAATTAATCAAAAAGACCTCTGTAAAAAAAGGGATTCCTATTTTGCCAACAGAGGAGAGTGATTTAAGCTTCCGTACATAGATTGGTTCAAGCATACACTTTAATTTGCCCATAGCTTATATGTAACGTATTTATGGTTTTTAAATTACGTGACAAAAAACATTTTGTCGCTACGCCCTTTCCATTTTTTGCTGTTCCATTGCTTGTTTTGTATGAGAGGCCGGCCCGGCCTCTCATAAAAAACAAGCAATCTAAAACACATTCAACACGGTTTTTTACTTTAACGCGGCGTCACCTTAATAATGATTACTGACTATCACACATACATAGATAAATAACACTCATACAACATGAACAACACTTTCATCACAGCACATGACAAATCTACTTTTTACTATAAATTATTGCGTGTGATATTATGTTTTTTATAGTGTACCCGGCGAATCGAAGCGATAGCGGTCATTGATCTTTTTAGTCTAGGAGCTATATATGAGAAACTGCGCGCACTGTATTCAGTTAATTTAACTTAAAAAAATTGACCTCTTATAAAGACACAGATTAATTATTATATATTCATAAAAAACATCTTGGTAAATCTTAGAATGATGATTTCTGACTTTTTATGAGTTTGAAGTAACTAGGAACATCTGACACTTCATTAATATCAATCGCGGATTATTTAGAAAATATAGTAATATGACAAGTTTTTTGACGAGGCGGGGGTCTGAGGGTCAATGACCGCTACCGCCTCCATTCGCTGGGCAAACAATAAATTAAGAAAAAAAAATATGTCATGTACATTTTATGAATAACCACCTAAATAATGTTTTTACGAATAATATTTAATTAAAAAAACAACTAATTCATTAACAAATTATGAGAATAAAATATAAAATTAACAACACTATATTGATACAGTATGGATGAATGATACAAACAAGAATAGCATACAAATCAGTTGAATTAACTTAACTCATACACAGTACCGCATACTTTATAGATACATTACACCATACGTCATACAAATAAAATTAATGTCTTAAAACTTTAATGAAATATCACAATAAGGCTAATTCTTGTTTTTTATATTACGTATTAAAAATTGTACAAAATGCTACATTGACTTCTACATGAACAACCATACTAATCCATACGTAATACCTCAATCGTGGGAATCTCAGACACAATAGATTTTCATTTGTTATGCGGCAGCCGGCTGCCGCTTGGGGATTGATGGGTTAATATTATGAATGCGAAATAGTATCTCTTTATGCTTAAACTGCTGAATCGATTTTCATGAAAATCATAGGAACTAAATATTATTTTATTATGTTTCCTTCGTAAACAACATAATATTTATAATTACATAATTTCAGAAAATAGTAAACAAAAATATTATTCTCAAAACTCCCACTCTCATTATTTAATGAATAGGCAATAGCAAGGAAGTAAAATTTTTACTAATATTTGGATAATATTTTATGCAGGGTGAAATTAAACCCTCTGGCCAAATTTCGAAACGAGACGCAATAGATTTCTATTGTTATCGCGGTCGCATCCGCTCGGGGCTTGAAGCATTAAAAATAAAAAATCACTCAGTACTAAAATGTTGAGATATAGCTTCCAAAAGCTGTCCTAAAAACCCACCGCGTCAACCCCGCTCTACCCACAGCCACAAAGTGACTGTACTGCAACGATTTTAAGTGGGACAAAATATGTTTAAATTGTAAAAAAATTAACAGCCTATTTTTTTGGTTAAATGGACTCTCCTAATGATACCTAAGCCCTAAAAAAATTGGCCGTTAGGTTAGGTTAGGTTAGTTTAGGTTTAATTGCACCTTGTATTGCAACATACAATGAACTCCTACTTACACAATACAGTGACAGTTCTTTAGGCAGTTGCTTTATCCAGCTGTGCTAATTGGTGGCCAAGTC
Source organism: Polyommatus iphigenia (assembly GCA_963422495.1). Lineage (NCBI taxonomy): Eukaryota > Metazoa > Arthropoda > Insecta > Lepidoptera > Lycaenidae > Polyommatus > Polyommatus iphigenia. Next base: position 9,382,360 of record OY730184.1, read on the forward strand.
TTTCCTCTCTTGCCCTTCTAGCTTGCCCCAGGGCTCTCTTCTCAGAAAACTTAGACACAAATGTCTCCACTGGAATGTTACCTGAAACATTAAATAAACACAATAATATTATGAAATAAAAGACAAATGTGCAAACACAGTAGTATAAACAAATATAGAAGTATATTATAATGTTTGGTGCAAATACTTTTATTTCATTTTTACATACCTAACAAAAATTGTTCCGCGATGGACTCTGCATCCTCATCAGCCTTTAATGCTGCCACTTTCAAGCAATCCCGAATGTGGTGGGGATCATAGACCTCTGACAGTTTCTGATGTTTTCTATTCAGCTCCTCGTAGTTCATCTTCATTTGAACTATTGTAGATATTCTATCCAGAACATCAGTTTTGAGATCATCTAGTATTTGTTGCTTTGAAATGTTGTCCTGAGCTATTTTCTCAATGCTCGCCATAACTTCCTCAGTCTCCATATCAAGTTCTATCAGTTGCGGATTTGTTTCGAGTAATTTGTCCTGTAAAATATCAGAATATAATGTAATATGTATTAACATTACAATCATACAAAGTTACAAAGTTTACTAAAGATTGTACAACTATGTAGTAAAGTATCTAAATTACCTGAAGGTCAGGATTTTCGATGATTTCCTGCAGCTCCTCAATAGTCAGTTCACTTAACTCCGGAAACATTAAAGAGTTTATGTTGAAATTTGATTGAGGACTGACGTTAGCTGATGCATTTTCACTTTTGATATTTGGTACTGATTTTTGGAATTCTCTTATAATAGCTTGTACGACTCGACCCAAATCTGAGTGTTGAGTAAAATTTAGTAGTCCCGGAGCATTCACAACCTGGTTTGAGTTATCCGATAGCCAAGGATGAGAGATAGCAGGATTGACAAAAATAGATGGCTTTGTGTTAGGAAAATCCTGTCCCAATACTACGGTCAGACTCATGTTTCGGTTATCGGCCAAGAAATCGATTTTGTATTCCACATTTTCACTTATTTCTGTCACATTATCATTAAATATTTTTAAGGTATCAATTTGACGTCTTCTTATATCTTGGTCGGTGTAGTATGTTCGCGGCAACATATTTATTTTTAAAGCAGTAGTATTAATTAAAATATTTTCCTTTGCTTTCTTTCCTAAAAAATAACTGAAGTAAGTACGCTTTCACTTTGGATTTTAATCCAATTAATATTAAATAAAGTAAGAATATAGAATTGTTTATTATTAGATTTTTATTAATTCATTTTAAAATATAATTTTAAGTGTAAATTAAAGTTTTTATGAGATTTTTTTTTTTCTTCTTTTTTGGCAACTTGACACAAAGGATGTGTATGTTGTGCCACAGACAAGGTAAAAAGGTAAGGAATATGGCGGGAAAACCACATTCCTCCTATTATAATTTTCATCATCGTTTTCATGTATCGTCAGGTCTTAAGTCTAGTCAAAGTCTAAGTAAAAGTCAATACAGTCAAGGAGTCAAGTCGGTCGATTCAGTAAAGTGGTAGACGCTTTACTGAAACTTTCGATGAAGTTTTGGAGGGAACACAAAATAGCACGTTTCTGGATATTACATCACTTTCCTACACTTGTGCATGAACACGAATATCTAATGGTTAATATTCTACCAATATTACACACTAAAAACCCAGTTAACACAATTTTAGGAAAATAATATAAAAACACAACAGCACCCTTTTACATTCCCGGCAAAACTCTCATGAGAATTTTTTTTTTCTTCTTTTTTGCCAACTTGACACAAACAAGAAGCTTACACCCTAATGGAGGTTTCATAGTGAACAATAGATTGAAGATGAAAAATATGTCCTTGGATGACGTCATTGTTATGTGCTATCCCTTTTCTTTAGGGTAACCAAAGTTTTGAATATTCTAGGACAAACAAGTAGCCTTAGTAAACAAGTAGTGTCTGTATGTCTGTTTGTTCCGGCTAATCTCTGAAACGGCTGGAGCTATTTTGCCGGGACTTTTTTTGGTAGATAGCTGATGTAGTAAGGTGTAACTTAGGCTACATTTTAACCGACTTCCAAAATAGGAGGAGGTTATATTTTACTTTTTTCATATTTGTTTGCGGACTATCCATCTTTGTCATTATACTAATCCGCGTCAACAACGCGGACGAAGTCGCGGGCAACAGCTAGTCAATATATAAAAAAACTAAATAATATATAATGTTTTATTAAAAATAGATTAAAAACCACACATTTACAATTATAGGATACTATAACTATACACAACAGCAAGCTTGAGCAAGAAGTCCTAACAGTAATTATACATGTGAAAATAAAATAGTTTTATGCAGTTTTTGGCGTTTAGTCCTGAGATCGCCTAATTTCTTTTGTATGTCATTTTTTAAATAAGATGACAATCTTATTTTTAAGAAACTATTTGCTATATATTTTATAACCTCAGTTTCATGTAAATCCAGACATACGTCTGTGACAGGGTGCTTAGGAACAAAAATTTCTTGTACTTGGGGTTGGAATTTTTGTAGTGTAGCCATTACCAATTTGCCTGTAATGTTAACGACTGACAACAGTGACATAGATACAGTTTTTTTTAAATAATGTATTAACATATTTCACGATCATAAATGCAGCATCCGAAGCAAAACATAATTTACCCCGGTTGACAAATGTTGTGAATGCTGAATACTTATTTATATTCAGGGCATAGTCATGATCACTTTTTTTATTTTCAGTTGTGAGCACAGCATGACAAAACTCGCAATTATTTTTTTTTAATCTTTTGAATTATAAAGCCCGTTATATAATAAAGCACATTATCTTCATAGGCGCTGCATAGATAATTTTCTAAAGAATTTATCATTTCGGAAAAAATGTCTCTTTCATCAGTACTGTGTTTGACTTTCAATTAATGATCTGGTTTTGCTTCGAAATTCCATGACATGGTTGGTATTAAATGTATCATCTATACAATTTGCTCTTATACTGGGTCGTACCGAGTTGCGATACAATAATTTTCTTAAAATATATCGGAACTCTAGCGGGCTCGGATTGTCTTGAGTCCTCCCTAGCACGTATGCACGAAAAAAATAATTCTAGATTGTCTTGCGAACATTTGAAAGTTAGTAAGTATTTTAGCGGGTTCTCTTCTAATGTTGTCAGATCATTAAACAATAATTTGAAAGAAATCATGTTCACAAGGAACCCCAAACAGAACGTTTTGCGGGTATGCTTCATTAATGGCTGGTCTCCTATTTTAAGATTATTTAAATAAATCTCAGCTTCGTCAAAAAACGTTTGCCAGACATCGCGGTTGTGTATTGTTAATGGCGACTTTAAATAAGTGCCATAGGGAGATCGGCTATTCATGCTATCAAATAATCGATCTAAAATATGGATAAATTCGATAGTCGCAGAACTGTCTTGGAATTTAGGATTCCCACTATTGCAAAGGAACTCAATTGCATCAGCAACGGATGAGCTTAGTACTTGGCAAGCTAAACGGACATTTATTTTTTTGTTTTGGTAAGCGACATGAGCTCCTGTTAATTTATTAGAGAGCTTAAGACCCTCTTCTTGTTGCATCATATGCAATTTCTGTACATATTGAAAAGAAATTTTTCCGTTTGGTGATTCTAAGCCTTTTTCTGCAAAAACGTTTCGAGCCAGTTTAATCATGTGGGCCGGATCTAAAAGGCAATAAACGTTAGTTACTCCATTGGGATGAAGAAAGTAGGATTTAATGTTACCTTCCTCAAATGAGCAACCAAGACACTCGTATGCCTTTATATTGCATTTGGCGCCATCACACGTTAGTGACCTTACAGTAATTCCTGCTTCGCTCAGTAAGATTATTGCAGTATTTATCAATTGTCCCAGCAATTCGGCGTTCAAAGAACTTGGAGTAAAAAAGTAACCAATAGGGCATTTAAAATAATTTGAATATGATACTATTTGAAAAACTAAGGCTTCCGATGCAAGCTGTTCAGGATCATCAACGACAATGTCACCAAGGTCAACATAGCCAAATGTTTTTCCTAATTTATTACAGTAACAAATATCTCTTTTTAAGGCCATCGAATCAAAAATCATGGCCACATTTTTTAAATAGGGCTTATTTGGTAGTCCTGATTTTAAATATTCAATTACTTCTGACAGAAAACCAACAGAACAATTAAAACTTGAAATCGCCCGCCATAATGTTGATTCATGTGGCAAAGAAATTATGCTTCTCAGGTAATTATAAGCCTTCGGACAGTAAAAATGCAAAGTTAAGGAAAATGATTTCACTTCATCACTATAATATGTGACCTGTCTTTTTTTACTAGTATGGAATTTTTTACATATATTTGCATAATTACCTTGCAATATATTTTCAATTTCTGATTGTGAATTATAATTTTTGACAACTTTTATTAATTCTTTCATATTTTCAATATTCTTTGCCTGTCTATTAACTTTCTGTTGAAGAACCTTATTTTTCTTTTTTAGCACTACTTCACTACGTGTTTTTATGTTAGCTTGACTGCTGAAATCTTTTAGTACAGGTTGATCCTTGAGAACCTGTAAACAAAAAACTATAATATTATACACTGTAGGAATTGTACTAGAAAGTTAATTTTTATATTGATTTTATAACAATAAACAATGACTAAGTATAAGAAATAGATAGAGATACACTTGATTATTTTATTAGTTTTTATAATTACAAAAGTTTTGTTGATTACAGAACCCTAAAACGGAACCCTAACCAGCTAATTTTTTGTATATTGGTAGAGAGAGTAACCTTGTCCTACAAATAGAACAATCCATATTTTAGGACCATCAAGCCAAAGTATGAAATCCTTTCTATCTCTGTTAGCTACCACTTTCGAGATTTTTCGAAAATAAAAAACATGTTGTTCGTCTTATCAAAATGTAGCTACTCACAAAAAATTATCTCGTTAGTAATCACAAAAAAATTTGTTCTAGGGCTCCCGTACTATTAGGATGAAGTGAAGCAACGTTGATAGAATGTATGCTTATTTTACTTTAGTAAATTCCTCCAAAATAATACTACAAATATTTTAAGCCGAGAAAAAATCACTAACCAATAAACATAAAAACCAAATCAATATAAGAATTGGTGCATTCTGCATACTGGGAAAAATGTTGTGCCTATAAGCTATACTAGATATTAGCTTTCTGATAAAATATGATAACTTACAATTTTCATGGCTTGAGAACATATACCAGCTGGCGGATTGGAGCAAACAGGTAAAATGATAGCTTCTTGCACTTCCACAATTTGTTTCTTTTTAGGTGGTTCATTTTCATCGAGCTGAAAGAAGTAGCAATGTGAGATGAAAATGTAAACGATAATCCAAGTCTCAAAGTCAACCATAAAATTTTAATTAGCCTCCATAGAACACGATTCCTACCGGCTTACCTTGGCCAATTTTAATATATACATTTTTTATTATTAATAATTATAGCTTACCCCGCTTCCTACAATTTCATAAAAATAATTCGCCATGTATTTAAAATCACGCAAACGCACACATACCCGTTTCTACGATCGCACTCAGAACGCGTACATAGTGTGCGGCGGCGGTGGCCGGGGAACTCGCTCAAAACATCGGGAATCCAAACATTTGAAATGTATGAAATTCACGCACACATACACATTACTACTACATGCAAACGACTCGTCGATATTGTCGAACAACAAGCCGATCCCACATAGCCTACCTAGTCTTTATTTGTCATGTGTTAAGGTTTAGTTTCGCATGTTTCGCTTTAAAAGATTTCGTCCAATCACAACAGAGCTAATTGCAGCGGCCGACCGGCGCGTGCTGTCATTTCAATTCACATAAACAATTATATTACGCGCTAATTTGCACTCATTTTGTACTGTTATTATTGTAATATGCAAAATTTTGTTTATTAAGTTAGTGGGCTAGCTTGATTGTAATATTATACAGTTTAAAAGAATCGAAAGTAGTGAAATTTTACTTGCCAAGTGTTGTGTTGTGTTTTTGTTTGTTACATCGTAAAGGTTGGTTTGTTTTACTTACTTTGTAATTTGTCGTGACACGGTTGGGTGAGAAATGGCAGCATTAGTACAAATTGACTGTTGTCTTACGGATTACCTATTATATTTTATAATAATATTAAATAACGACGACAGACGACAAATAACAAAATTAAACATTTAGGTACGTATTTCTGCTGATATTTCTTTGCTACTAGCTTTTGCCCGCGATTTCGTCTGCGTGGACTTCAGACAGGTAGCCTATGTTCCTTTCCATGTTTGACATGGGATGCATGCAAAATTTCATCTAAATCCAGTTTTTGCATGATTGAGTAACAAACATCTACACTGGCAAGTCAGGATTCACTTATTTTTGGTGTGTGAGTGTGAGTGACGTGTGCTTAAAACGGCTTTTTTTAAAGCCACTTTTATCATACTCGACATGCACTGTTCATATAATACCAGTGATGTCATGTATGGTGAAGGTGGTGAATACTAACAACACTAACACTGCATGCAACGCACACAATGCAAGCAAAGCACCCTAGTAGTTATGGAAAAGGTAAACTAACACACTTAATACAGGTATGTAATTTATTGCACGTTTTTTTTACAAGAATTGAAATTTTGCTTATTCACGAGTTAGCCGTTTTTTGGTCCGGCTTTACCTTTATTTTTTTTCACCCCACGCCACTGGCTTACTTACAAATTTTTCAAGTATCGGCATTGCTGACGCTTTAGCGCACGGAGTTTCTTGTGAGCTTGAAGGAATATTAAGACACTCCTGAAAAAAATAAGCGATATTAAGAAGAGGAAGACACAACTTTAAATGATTAGTTACCTGAAGTAATCTCATTTCTTTATTCATACTAATGTACTATCTTCATCGTCTGTGTGTCTTTCTGTCTGTTGCATGCATGCTTTACAACTGAACCGATTTTTATGAAATTTGGCATAAACATAGATAAGATGTTGAGAAAGGACATAGGTTACTTTTTACTGTGTCTAAATACATAGTTCCCATGGGAAACGGTAAAACCTAATTTTGCCACAAGGAAGCCGCAAGATACCTCTAGTATTTAGTAAGGTAATTCACTATTAGAACTTACCAATGTTTCGCAACACCCACATATCTTTGGTATAGCAGATTTCAATAAACGGCCAGGTCTATTGACATCATAGTCTTCAGATCAGGGAACCTGTAACGTAAAATGGGTACCATAAATGTAAAATGCTAAGTAAAGTATTTAAAAAAAACATTAAAATACAAGGACAATCCAATCCAAACTCCAAATAGTCATCCTAGCCTAATATACAAAACTTTTGTCCATAACACCTTTTTCGGGTAATAAATCATATTTTGCAGTTATATGTACGAACTACGAGGACAATCCAATCCAAAGTATAGCTAGTGGTCACCCTAGCGAAATGTAAAAAATATTTCATTTAATTAACTTACCCGTGAAATTTCACACCACAATTTGGATACCATACACTTTTACAACCTCGAACTACACAACTCATTGTATTTTGTATTAAAATATTATGCTTTATTTATCTTGTAAAAAATCGAACAGAGACGCTGTCAACAACCGGCAGCCATAATGTTTTGTATACGTTCTGACATTTGCTTGTGTTGCCATTAAAAAATACTAACATTATAAAATGGGAGTAATGTGAATAAAAAAAATCATAAGTTTATTTTTCTTTTTGCTTTTGATGTTATGCAACCAAAAACCACCCTTGAATTATTATTTATTTAATTGTAAGGTTTTTTTAATCGTGTATATGGGACGTATTTTAGGCTTAAAAACTAAAATTGATTTTGTTAATAGGGAAAATATAAAACGCTTTGGCAACTCTGTGTTTTACAAGCGAGCGAGTGAGAACTATCAAAAGAAAAGAACAGGACATAACAAAAAGGTCAACAGAGTTCAAATATTTGACCTTTACTTTTTTGTTCTGCATGAAACCTCCATTAGGGTGTAAGCTTCTTGGACACAAAGGATGTGTATGTTGTGCCACAGACAAGGTAAAAAGGTAAGGAATATGGGGGGAAAACCATATTCCTCCTATTATAATTTTCATCATCGTTTTCATGTATCGTCAGGTCTAAAGTCTAGTCAAAGTCTAAGTCAAAGTCAATACAGTCACAGGAGTCAAGTCGGTCGATTCAGTAAAGTGGTAGACGCTTTACTGAAACTTTCGATGGAGTTTTGGAGGGAACACAAAATAGCACGTTTCTGGATATTACATCACTTTCCTACACTTGTGCATGAACACGAATATCTAATGGTTAATATTCTACCAATATTACACATTAAAAACCCAGCTAACACAATTTTAGGAAAATAATACAAAAACACAACAGCACTCTTTCACATGCCCGCCAAAACTCCCAGTGAGGAGTTGCCAAATGCCAATGAATAAGAAAACAAGAAAACCCATTGAGATAATATACACTAGGAGAGAGCCTTATGTCGGTGTATAAGCGTCAAAAGCGTGTAATGTTATGTCCTACTTACTCGGACATAATAAAGGAGTCGGTCTGCATATTTCATGTAATAAAAGTGTTAATAAAGGTTTTTAGTAAACATTTTATGTTAGATATTGTTGAGTTTTGTGGTTCCGCTAAATAATAAACCATAAGAATGGCCAAAGAATGCCTCAAACACGTGGATTTAACATTGAATACGTAAGTTTTGAACAACGTATTTTGTGCTTTTCAATCGGTATTTTTGTAAGCTAAAAAGATAATTTATAAGATTAATAATCCCTTATTCGTGCTATATAAGGCATTAGTGCTAAAAATGTCACATCAATTAATAATTTGTCTACAAAAATTGCATAGCTTTTTACGTGTGTTTACGGATTCTCATTACTTGAACTATAGTTTGTCGATATCATGAACTAAATGACTTTCTTTTCTGTATAATAATGTGCTTCGAAATGATCGACAAATAGAAATATTCAAGAAAATAAACGCACACTACTTGTATAAGCACAAAATGGCCACGGGATGACGGGCTAAGGTTACATCTATATATATATCCTTAACCCTGGAGTGATCACGTGGACAACATATGTAGTCCACATAAACAAAATCAAAATTTTCTCCAAAACTGTAAGCGTGCGTCTCTTGCGCCTCTAGGTACTTTCAAATGACCTATCTAGCTACACATTCAGTGCAGCGCAAGCCCCTGTCGCATATTTTCGTAACGTAATAGCCCCTCAAATATCGTGGACTACACCTGTAGTTTATTTAGAATTTAACCAAAAAATATACTTACGTAATGACGTAAGTATATTTTTTAGTTAAATTTTTGTTATTTCCGTATAAGTATTTAAATATTATATAAGTATATACTAGTACAATAAACTCTGTTTAATAATTTTGATTTGTTTTAAAATAATATAACTTTATATTTTTGGACAAAAAATAGCCGAGCGACAAGCTGCATACATTGAGGCGTGGTTGAATGAAGTCGATGGCGATAGCGAAGAGTATCAAGCGCAGTCAAGCTCTTTATTTTTGTTATTTTAATTACTTTTAATACAGGGGTCGTGATTAATTTTTGTTAATTTTTTCTAATTATGTATATAATTATTATATTTTAATAAGTAAAATAAATAAACTATTATTTAACATGTTTTTATCTTTATTTAAAATTGGACTACGTATGTAGTCCGCGCGACCACTCCCGTCCCATTCAGGTGCGCGACCACTGCAGGGTTAATCTGTGAGAAAACCAATGTCAAATGCCAACAGAATTGGGATCATCTGTTTTTGACAGTATTTTTTTGTGCTGCAGCCTGCACTCAACTGCAAATACACGCCAACGACCGTGTTTTAATTTTATAATTGTCAAGCAGTTTTCATTTTAGTAACTAGATGGCGTATGGGTAGACAATTACTATCGGAGATACTCCATCATTGATTGCTTCAAAATAGGGGAAAATAATGTAAAACTTGATGCGTTTTTTGATAAGACGCAATAATATTTCAATGAATAGGGTAATAAAGTTATTATAAGTATGTTTTAGTTTAAAGTCATGTAAGAAATAGTCCTATTTATCTTCACACCAAATGTCACAGGAGTTTCTTTGATTTTGACAACATCTTGCCTGTACTTGTGCACGATAACGAATATTCAATGGCTAATATTTTACCAATATTGCACACCAAAAACCCAAATAAATAACACAATTTGGGGGAAAAAACCACACCATCAATAAAAAGTAGAAGAAGTATCAAAGTGACATACCCGCCAAAACTCCTTCAGTTGTCAATTTTCAGTTTGACAATTAGTGTCATATTGTGTCAGTGGCTTCCTAAAGTGTTATCAGTTATCAACTTATCACTTATCACTCAGTATATTGGCCTCAATGCCACACTTGGCGAATTTGTAGGATTTGCGTATTTAAACACATGTCTGGCGCCGGCTTATAGCTAACGTGTAGCATTCGGTGCTTAAGACCCCGGCGGGCGGCGCCAGACATATTGTGCTTCAAAGTTTGAGCAAACTTTTTGAAAACTTTGAGGTGCGCAAACAGGATCACAAATATGCCTGCCAGACTTGTTTTCAAATGTTTTACGGCACAGTTATTGCAAAGAGACGCTGTCAATGTATTTTATTTGAGTGCATTTAATTTTTATTGGATTTTACTCCTTAAGAATCGATTTTCTTAAATAAGGCGCCCGGTATGAGAAAAATCCAAGGGGTAAAACCTACTAACAAGTAATGAAAAATCGTGTCACGTTTTTGGTGCGCACCTTTAGTGCGCAACTTTCTAATTTGGCTGTGAGTGTATTAAGACCATAAAGGTAATATACCTATCGGAATATTATATTATATTATATATATATATATATATATATATATATATATATATATATATATATATATATATATATATATATATATATATATATATATATATATATATATATATATATATATATATATATATATATATATATATATATATATATGTTATTGGGCTTGTTTGTTTCTATCAGTGTCGATGTATTTATATTGCTATACTCGTACTTAAGGAGTAAACTCCAGTCGTGCGTCGGAGCTGACACACTTTTTTTTTTACTTGAAGTAGCTCAAGAAATTCGATAACTAAGTCATTACTCCACTCCATTAAATACTGTACGCATACTTGAAGCTTACTGATATGAGATGGCGCTAGCGTGCTCGTCGCTCGACCTCGTCTTGTCTCTTTCCTTCTCGTACCCTCTCGCTCGCACAGCTACCTTGAGAACCCCACCATGGCGACGCCACGAGAAGTGGCCTAGTTTAATTTCAAATCACTGGCGTCTGAATTTTCCACCCGTCTGCACTTACCAACAGTTCTTATTGTGATAAGTGCTTAAGTTTTTATTCTATTTTATAAGTGTGAGCCTGTTATAGCAGCGATTCATGTAAGTGCTCATTTTTATTTTCCTTACAAAGTGATTGGAACTAACGGTTTTACCGTTCGTATTGAAAATATTTCTTTAAATAGATCCTTATTTTTATGGAATCGATAATAATTTAGTTCTTTACGCTACCCTCTTAAGGAATTCAGTAATTTTATAAGAAAAATTAGAAAATTTTACCACTTTTCTAGAAATATTTATCTACCTTCAAGTAGACTTTTTTGTACTTATTTTTTAGATTTCTTTATATTTAGAACTATTTATAATATAATGCATATTGGTAATGCTTTCTACGATCGTGCTTTTTAGTTTTAAGTACGTAATTTTAGTAAAACACAGATCATTATATGGTTTTCGAATATTTTTAACTACCGTCAAGGAACACTTTTGTTTGTCGTTCGTTCCATATATTTCAAACCTTTTGCATGAAATCCTAATATCAGGTTTCGTTTTTAGCATGGAAAAAACTCATGATGAAGTTGACCCGGTCGTAAATAAACCGGGCCCGAGTACCGCCAACTACGACACTAGCTCGGATTCTTCATCTTCCTCTTCCTCATCTTCTTGCACAAAGAAACGGCGACAGCGCCGCCGTAAACGCAAGGATAGTGCTTTGAAAAAATTGACACAGGAAGTAGGCGAACTTAAAAGGCATTTTAGATTCAACCACGACCACGTGGATAAAAGCTATTCGCTATCGATTATTGACAACGTAGATCTTAATAAGGACTATAATAGCGATAATATTATTGACGATCAAGTCAGTGGTAGTCTTTACGATGAAGAACATACTAATAATGCCAAATTAGATTTTAATTTTGATCTTGAAGTTAAATTAAAGGAGCCTTCGGTACCAAAGGCACCTTAAAAATTTATTGATTTGCTGCAACAAATTCAACATTTTGATAAAGATGAATGGAGCGAAGTTCGCTATGCGGAAGTGCAAAAGCGGTATAATCATACGCCAGGTTTTACTGATTTAGAAGCTAACGACGAGATTAAAGCTTATGATAGTCTACGTCATTTAGCTTACGCAGATAAAGCTTACGCCGGTATTACTTTTTGTTTGCTAAAACAGCGCGATGCTCTGCAACAGACCCTAAACTTACTTTTATCTTGGGCTAAAGATGAGGTAAACCTAAATGTCGACTCATTGCATACGAAGGTTAGGGAATTATTTTCAAGCGGTGATTATGCGTCTGTTTCTGCAGACCTCTTACAGCTCGTCTGTGGTCACAGAGCTGAGGTGATACAGATGCATCGAGATGGAATCATAAAATATGCTCGTGATCCACTAACCAAATAATATTTACGCAAAATTCCTCCTTCAAACAAAAACTTTTTTAATTCCGAAATGCTATCGGGAGTTCTTGATAAGGCAGGTGGCGTTAAGAAAGCTTTTTTGCCTTTAATAAAATTAAAAAGTTTTGGAACTACCTCGCAGGTAGTTAATAGTGGCTCTAATCATCCCTCACAGGGAGCTAGTCATGCACCCTCGCAGGGCACAACTCAAGGTTGCTGTGGCTCTAAAAATTTATGACCGTTACATTAGTTATCCCTCGCAGAGTTCTCACGAAAATTCTAACGCATGGCGTGGCAATAAAGCTAACCGTAGTTCCTTTCGACAACAAGTCGACCGGCAGCCAACGGTACGGCTTGAGCATGCAAAGGACAATAGAAAACGGCCTATTAATAGAGACTCCAACTCAGGTAAGAAAAGAAGATTCTGACTCGAGATTCCAAGCGGGCCGACTTTGGGCTTATCACAGTCATTGGAGGGCGTTGAAAGCACCACGTTTTCTTTTAAAAATAATAAAAGGCTATCGCATACCCTTTTACAAGAAACCACCTCTTCGCCTGCCCGACATGACACGCACCTGCCTAGTGACAAGAAAGTGCGAAGCAATGTCAAAGGCAATTCAAAAGATGAAGGATGAGAAAGTTCTCGAAGTAGTTCGATCTTCCCCCAGCTTCATTTCGAGCATGTTTCTCGTTCCAAAACAAGACGGCTCGCACCGTCCAGTGTTCAACTTGCGCAAGTTGAACGAATATGTACTAACCGAACCATTCAGGTTAATAAATGCGAACAGGGTCCCAGACTTCCTACAACCAAACGATTGGTTGTGCAAAGTGGATTTGTCCCAGGCCTACTTCAATCTACCAATCGCTCATTCTCACAGAAGATTTCTACGTCTGATTTACGACAAGGAAATTCTTCAAATGACGTGTCTTCCCTTCGGGCTCAGCACGGCCCCAAGGGTATTTGCCTGTTTAAGCAACTGGATTGCTCAAATTCTAAGGGAACAGGGTATACGCGTCTTAGTATACCTAGACGATTTCTTAGTGGTCAATCAAAATTACCACATTCTAAAGTCACATATCCAAATTGTAGTGAACAGACTTCAATATCTGGGCCTTCAAATCAATTTCGAAAAGTCAATGCTGACTCCTTCCAAATGTCTGACCTTTCTGGGTTTTCAATGGGACCCATGGCGCAATGTAAAATCTCTTCCGTTAGAAAAGGTAATAAATCTAAAGAGAAAGATTTCCGTAATCCTACAAACTCAAAAAATACACCTAAAAGAGTTACAAAGCCTTGTCGGACTTCTCAATTTTGCTCGGTTTGTGATTCCGAGGGGACGACTACATTTTCGAGACACTCTAATGTTCTTGAACGTTGCCATAAAGAGCCCGCTTACTGCCGTGCATCAGTTGCCGGACACAGTAGAAATGGAACTGCAGTGGTGGATGGCCAATTGCGACTCGTCGTCACGAATTCATTTTCCATCTCCAACACAGTTCTTAACAACGGATGCCTCGGACGTAGCCTGGGGCGCCCAATTGGAGAAAATATCCTTGAGTGGGATGTGGACAGTTCCAGAACAAAATTTACACAGCAACCAAAAAGAAATGTTAGCTGTGTTAAAGGCACTCCAAAGTCTATGTCACACGATAAAGAACTCCACAGTCCTCCTACAGTGCGACAACAAAACTGTTGTATCTTATTTAAAAAACGAGGGGGGGACCAGATCCTTACCGTTGCTCCAGTTGACAAAAGAAATATTTCACCTTTTAGACTTACACCACATAGAACTACAGGTACACCACTTACCAGGAAGGTACAACAGTCAGGCAGATCATTTATCACATCTCAGTCTTCCGGAATGGCATTTACTGCCTCATTACACGGAGAACCTGTTCAAGAAATTCGGGACTCCGATGATCGATCTCTTTGCAAGCGAAACATCGAAAGTAGTTTCCAATTATGTGAGTCTGGACCAAACGGATCAGGAGGCGATATATCACGATGCGTTCTCCCGAATCTGGAATTATCCCCTCGCTTGGGTATTCCCGCCACCTTATCTAGTTCCCAAGGTGCGCATGCACTTGAACAAGGCGACAGGGTTCTATCTGTTGGTGGTCCCGAGATGGGAACGAGTTTTTTGGAGGGCGGACCTAAGAACCCGAGCAGTAGCAGCCCCGTTCACCATACAGAATCTACACCTGAATTTAATAGATATTGCGACAGGTCATCCCCCAGCAGGAACCCAAGACATGGAATTGCAGGTGTGGAAATGTGGGGGTGGACAGAGGAGCTAAAGGACTGGAATATAAACCACCTTAATCTGCTGAGAAACTCTTGGCGTTCATCGACACTAAAAACTTACAAAGTGGCGTGGAACCGCTGGCTCAGATGGTGCCGCACTCATAAAGAAAATGCCACTCATCCGTCGGGATTTGTTCTGGCAAAATATTTGACTGATCTTCATCTTATTGATGGTCTAGCTTACAATACTATATTAGTACACAAGTCGGTCGTGTCGACATTGTGCAGTGTTGAAAATGCATGCAAGCTATCTTCACATGTTCTGGTAAATCATATGCTTAAGTCAATAGCTGTAAATAAACCAATCTCTAGAAAAACAAGTGTATGGGATATAGACGATTTATTAAGGCATTTGGAAAAGCAAAATATTGATAAAGACAATGTTTTCCAAACTTGTCGACATACAGCCACTTTGCTTCTTTTATGCTCAGGCCGAAGAGTCCACGACTTGACATTATTAGCGGTTGATTCAGGACACTTCACTGTAAATGAAGACTCGGTTTGTTTTTGGCCTCTTTACGGATCTAAAACTGATAGTGCGAACTATAGACAGTCGGGATGGAAGATATTTTCAAACAATAGTTCCAGAAATTTAGATCCTGTTTTCTGGGTTAAGCGGACCATTGTTTTACTAAAAGAAAAACGGAAAGAAAGTAATTCAAATAATCTTTTCATTAATTTAAGAGGAAACCCTAAGCCAGCCTCCAGAACAGTAATTGCTGGTTGGGTAAAAACTGTATTTCGTGAAGCAGGTATTACTGCCCCCCAGGAAGTATTCGCTCTGCCGTAGCCTCAAAAAACTGGGTTGATAATTTACCTCTAGATCAAATATTGGCCAAAGGAAACTGGCGATCAAGTAATACTTTTTCGCGTTATTATCGCAGAGAAGTAAAACCGTCTCGCACAGGTAAAACAAGTTTGGCTAAATTATATAGCCCTACAAATTGATTTTATTGTTACTGATATACATTTTTTTGTAATTAATTTTGTACCTTATTAATTAATACAAATCAATAAATCTATTGATCTCAGTAAAGTATTTTACATTTCTATTTTCGAAGCTCTTCTAATGTATAATAATATTATGCCCTTCACATTGGCGTCTTTTTCCCACCAGGCGATAACAAACAGGTCTCATATCAGTAAGCTTCAAGTATGCGTACAGTATTTAATGACGATGTTTTACCTGTAAATAAAACACATATTAAATACTTACCTTACTTGAAGCTTACATTTTTAATACTGCCTGGTGATATTCGACTCAATGATTTGAAATTAAACTAGGCCACTTCTCGTGGCGTCGCCATGGTGGGGTTCTCAAGGTAGCTGTGCGAGCGAGAGGGTACGAGAAGGAAAGAGACAAGACGAGGTCGAGCGACGAGCACGCTAGCGCCATCTCATAACAGTAAGCTTCAAGTAAGGTAAGTATTTAATATGTGTTTTATTTACAGGTAAAACACCGTCATTATTGACGTCAAATTCTACAATAATAATTGCTCTAAAGTCCAAAGTTTGTGCGACAAGTGTGGCAGGCCGCACAAACTTTGAAGTTTGTTTACTTTAATGTGCACAGAAAAACCGACTCATGATGGCAAACTACAATTAATGTGTGTTCAAACTTTGCACAAATAGGCAAATGTCTTGGCGAATTTGTAGGTATTTGCGAATTTGAACACAAGTCTGGTGCCGGCATAAGCCATTTATTGTTCTTCGTGAAATAAACGAAGCAAAAAACAACCATATTTTTTGTGTTAAAGAAAATCTAGAATTAAAAAATTAAAAGAAAGCCTCTGGTGCAGATTTTAAAAAGAAAACGGCCCATTTTGTGCCTACTGCCATCTAGGCAACACAAACAATATTATTTTTAAGACTGGCAATAAAATTACGTCAAACGAATCGCTGTCATTATCTCCAGAGAAAAAAAACCAAGCGCTTCGCTTCTCTTTTGGAATTTATGGAACTGTAACAAGGCTCCCTTTTGTGTTTCACTAAATAAAAGTTTAAATTTTGGAAGCAATAATTATGTCAACAAAGCGCTAATTACTCGAAATAAAGTTTAGAAGCAGCAGTATTATATTATTATAAGAAAATTATCCTAATTTCGATCAATATTAGAGTGCTCGAAATGTCTCCATAGCGTCACTGCAAATGGAGACCAAGTCGGGTGGCGTTACAGACCATTGGATGAAAAATATGATGGAACCAACCGGTAGTGAAAAACAAATACAAAACGACAACAGATCATCGGTTAAGCGCGAGAAGATGGCTGAGGCATCGAACGGTTCGGAGTATATAACATTCGAATTGAAACAAAGCGAAGGAAGATATAGATGTGATGTGTGCGATTTAGCATTCGAAGGTATGGAATACTTGCTTTTGCATAAAAAGTTTCACGGAAACGATAAAGATACTACGATGCCGGAACCCGAGACTCCCGCGGTAAAGGAGGGCCCGAAGAAGCGAAAGAAGTTCAAGTGTGATCAGTGCGACGTCAAAGTGAACTCACAGTATCATCTAGATATACATCGCAGTAAGCACGAGGGAAACGCTTCCAAGAAGTATATCTGCCAGGTCTGCGACCGCAGCTTTGTGGCTGCACAGTTTCTCAAAAGCCACATGCAATCCCATTCTTCTACGAGCACTATTAATTGCGAAATATGCAACAAGAATTTTACTGGACAAGCTTATTTAAAATTGCACATGCAGCTACACAACGATATCAAGAAATTTAAATGCTCCAAATGTGATGAGATGTTTCCAACAAAGAATTGTCTGAAAATACACATGAAGAAGCACACAAAGGTTAAGAACTTCAAATGTGACTTCTGCCACAAGTTGTTTGTCTCCAAAATTACTATGGAAAAACACAGGCAAACTCATGAAGGGCAACCTATGGATTGCCACGTTAAGTGTACCCAGTGTGAGAGAACCATGCACTCTTCTCTTCTCCGTACTCACATAGCAAGAGCTCATCCAATGACAATAGACGATGATGTGAAGCGTCCTCACAAGTGTCTGACTTGCGGAAAAAGCTTCATTGTTAAGATAAATCTTAATTTACACATCCGAGTGTGCCATCCCGATCTAGCGGAACCAGAAGATGAAGATGAGGATGTTATGACCGATAACTCTTAGATTTAAGTTTTACCTAAAGGCTAAATAATCATGTATTACTATTGAATAATATACTTTTGTATGTAAATTGTTTTTTATTTTTAGTTAGGTGCTATACAAATGTAAATAAACAGTTAACATCCTTAGTGCTTACTTAGGCATACTTCTAGAATATGCAGTGCCTATGGTAATTTGTTACTATGACCAAATATTTTCCTACACTGTTCAGCATCAATTCTTGAGAAATGAAGAGGAAAAGAAAGTTAAAAAAAAATATGTTTAGAACAAACAGAACTTACAATAATAATATATGTATGTATTATGTAATTATTGGTGACATTATGTCTTGTGAATTTCGAACTATGGAGAATGCAGATATTGTAATTAATCCTTCGATCGCGGATTCTTGGAAATCTATTGTTATTCTATTGTTGTCGCGGTCACCGGTGTCGTTATGGGGCTTGATAGGTTAAAATCACTGACCTCCATAATGGAGGTCAGTGGTTAAAATAAATAAAAAAAATGCTAATATTGACTGGTTAGCTGCTGTCAATTTTTATATTTTGCCATTTTTGGCTTTTGACTTTAGAGTTATTTTTATTTTGTAGCATTTTTACAGTTTATTTAATTTTAGATTTTTTTTATTTTTAGATTAAAATTATGGTCAAAAAGGACAAAAGAAAAGTATGTTCTTCAATACCTAACTTAATAGAATATAACCTAATCTTTAGTCATTTTTATTTTACTCTGTAAGTAAATATGTAGAACCTCCCTCAGGAGGCTCTACATATTTACTTACAAGTTATGTAAACAGCCATAGCAGTGAACACAAAGGGCCATTTCATAATAATATATTTTGTTAGACCTTATTCTGGTATGAACTTGTAAATCTCTTTTCTTTCAGAGCCCAAGAGATGAAAATGCTGATGGTATGTGTTCAACTGAACAGGGATAATTATTGGTTTCAACCAAAGAATAAAGCTTACTTTGCTCTGTCTACAGTTTCAACAGGGTCACAATGAAACAGTCTGATGGACGGACAGACAGTCAGCGAAGTCTCAGTAGAATGGTCTCATTTAATTACCATTTACTTTTTAGAAAAGACGACTAGAGCTGTTTATATTATGCTCTGAAAACGTGTAGCATCCTTCAGCCAGAGACATGTAATAAATACATCAGAGGATACCGTACTCAATCTTGTCGCACCATCCCATAGAATCTTCTAAGAATTTATAGTTTATTCAAAATAACATGTCACAGAATTTCATACTCCATACTCTCTCCCTCTATATTAGCTCCGTGCTCTCTCCCTCCCTCCCTCTCTCTCTCTCGCTCTCTCTGTCTCTCTGTCTCTCTCTCTCTCTAACACACACGTGTAGCCGTTTGGACGATTATAATAGGTACTTAAATTCATCCGCAGAAATAGAGCTGCCGGACGAAGTGTTCCTGGCTCTGACGGACTTCGAGTCGGAGGGGGGCGACGTGCAGACAGTGCAGTACACCGACACCTCCTACACCAGCGCCTCCTTCGAGTCCCTGCCGCCGGTCGTTTCAGGTCAGAGAATTGAGATTAGCAACTGGATGGTCAGTGGTCATACCTAAGTTAAGACAATAATGTGGACTGCAAAACTGACAGCTCGAAGGCTTGCATAGAGCCACTCGAAGGCTCGCATCGAGCCAGCTTGATGGAATTAAATATATCGATTCAGAGTAAAACTATCGAGCAATGCTGAATGTGTGGACGAAAGTCCGAGCCGCGGGTTTTGCTTGACGTTATTGCTCAATCGAGCAAAACCGTATGTGAGTACTTAGCATTACAGGTGCTTACCTGCATAATATTATAATTTACTAGATGACGCCCGCAACTCCGTTGCGCCAAAATTCGTTTATCGCGCGGAAACCATAGGTACATTTTTCCAGGACAAAAAGTATCTTATGTCCTTTCCCGGGACTCAAAGTATATCCATGCAAAATTTCAGCAAAAACGGTTCAGCCGTTTGGGTGTGAAGAGGTAACAGACAGACATACACATTTTCTATAATAGTTTGGTATATGAAACCTTAGTCAAAAATGCGAAAGGCTATACTTATTGCCTCTCAATTTGCTGACGCTGCACTTCCACTGCCACTAAGCATATTAGGGTGAAATGACCAGTGATTGGACAGTAGAACGTCTGATTTTAAAGAAAAATAGGTAGTTTTTAAAGCAATTCAGGTAAATATTGTGTTTTTGTGCTTAGTCCAATGACTATCTAGTTATTTACCATATGTAAAAAATATCTAAGTACTTAATAAGAAACTAGGTATATTCTGCAAACAGCTGAGCGCCAGTGCAAGGTCAACGACCTAATTTTCACAACCTACTTTTCACCTCTTATGTCTTGATTCATAAATTATCGTTTTCAGATCCGGAGCCGAAACATAAAAAGGCTAAAAAAATTACACAACAATATATACGGGTATCTACCTATATTTTTGCGTGTTTTGAATTTACAACTCTGAGTATTACGAGGGCTGCTATTTATGTATCCGGAATTAAAAAAAGAAACAAACATATATCATTTAATATGGTTTTATTGCTTTTCAAAATATTCGCCGCGATGATCGACACACTTTTGCATACGCTGGAACCAATTTTCATAGCACTTTTTCCATTCTGATTGAGGTATCTCCAAAACGTGCATTTTGAACGCATCAACAGCCTCTTCGCGGCTCGAAAAACGTTGACCACGTAATTTGTTCTTCGCGTATGGAAATAAAAAGAAATCGTTAGGTGCCAAATCAGGGCTGTACGGCGGATGACCAGTCAATTCGATCTTTTGACCCTCCAAAAACTGAGTTGTTTCAGCTGAGGTGTGACAGCTAGCATTGTCGTGATGTAATATGATTCTGCGTTGTCGGTTGTCCTTTCTTATTTCTTCAAAGACTTCTGCTAAACAAATGGTCGTATACCATTCAGAATTAACCGTTTTAGGATTCTCTAATGGCACTGTAGCCACATGTCCATTAATTCCAAAAAAACAGGCGACCATTTGCTTCAAAGTACTTTTTGCACGAGTAACTTTTGTTGGTTTCGGCTCATCTTGGAACACCCACACCGTTGACTGTTGTTAAGTTTCGGGGTCATATGCATAGATCCAAGATTCATCACCTGTGTAGATATTATAAACGGCTTTTGACGTACCACGGTTGTATTTTTTTATCATTTTTTGCACCAATCGACACGAGCCCGTTTTTGATCGATTGTCAAGTTGTGCGGAATCCAACGCGAACATATTTTTTTTACAGCCAAATGTTCGTGTAATATCTTATGTATGCTCGTCATACTTATGCCTAAGGACGCCTCTATCTCGCGATATGTAACATGACGATCACGCATTATTAGTTCCCGCACAGCATCTATATTTTGTGGGACAACAGCTGTTTTTGGGCGACCTTCTTTATTTTCATCCGTGAGCATAGACCGCCCACGATTAAACTCACTGTACCAGTGATAAACAGTGGTTTTTGATGGTGCTTCATCTCCAAAAGTTGCGGTGAGTTGAATAAAGCACTGTTGTTGATTTAGCCCACGCCGAAAATCGTAGTAAATCATTGCACGAAAATGTTCACGCGTTAAATCCATGGCAAATGAAGACACGCAATTTTCAAAATGACGCCACAATGGAAAAATAATTGACAGTCACATGAAACAAAATGTATTCTTCAACCAAAGAGTTCTATTTTAAAATGTTGTAATTACTTTTTAAATATTGTTCTTGTAAGTGGCCAGTTCCGGATACATAAATAGCAGCCTATGTAATCAATCATTAATCAATTAATAATCCTAGGCAAAAAAGTAACTAACGTCACTTTGCAGGATTCGAGCGTTTATTCAGAATGGCCCGAAGAATCACTATCAGGTAAATGATTAGGTACTAAGGTTGGTGTAAAATTATAAAGTGAAAAGAAACACGTAACGCTTAACCACAAGATAGGTTCTAAAAAATTGTTAGTAAAATTAACTTTAACTTTAAAATTTTATAGGAGAACCACAGGAAGAACAAAGGCGAACCAAGAAGAGAAAGAAAGAGAAAAGGAAGAAACATGATCTGGACATGCCACGTTTTGAGAAGGTTAGGTTGATAATAATAGCTATAAGCTTAAGGCTTCGTTCAAATCTACGCGACAAAAAGTGTGTTTTGTATACAAAACACACATATTTTGACAACTTGACGCAACTTGACGCTCCCGCTTCGCAGTCGCTTGGTCGCGTAGGTTTGAACGAAGCATAATTGTAAAATCATAAAATTTATTAGACAAAATTGAACAAGTTAAGTAATAATATTAAAATTAATATTTTTAATTTCTTATTTATGTTGAGCTTAAAACTGTAGATACTCAAAGGAATATTATGTAGAATGATGAGACAGTATGAATATAATAAGTCGATGCACTTAGATTTACTTAGCTTTACTTATAGGCCTTATATCTAAAAAAAAAAATAACTATCAGTTTAGTTGTTTCTTTGATACGCTGAGGTGACGTTCTTCAGACATACATATCCAACCTTTACAATGCGTCGTTTGATCAATATACCATACAATGTAGAAAGTCCAACATTGTGCCTTTGTAAACAATAATCAATATCACTTAGCCGAAGAATTGGAAAGAAATGAGCAAGAAACAGAGAGACATCTGGCTGTTGGAGAAGATGGAGGAGTATAAAGCCCAAAAAGAAGCCGAGAAGTAAGTTTTCGCAATTATTAAATTGGTAAAGGTAGAAGCTGTTACAGGTGGAACAGCCATGTTGAGTTTGCGATTAAGGAAGCGTGGTAGAATTGTCATTTCGTATAAGTACCTAAGGGTCATTAAGAGGTAACGTGTACTTGAAGTTACCAGTTACCATACAAAATTGTTTCCGGAAAGTCGCGCTACGTAGCGTCGGATATAACGCATAATATTATAACTATTATCTTGGCATGTTCAACCATCATCTCATTATCTGGCTCTAGGGCGATCTTTACGCTTCTATACCGTCCTTACACCATGATGTATCAGACAGGCGGCCCTAGCGGGTGTGAAGGAGCGGCGTGCGGCTGCGGCCCGCGAGCGCGCGGACACCGCGGCGCGCGACGACGCTGAGCAGGCCGTGCGCCGCGACCTGCTAGCTCGCACCGTCAAGCTGTTCGACAGTGAGTGACCCCGCGGTGGCTTACCCTGACCAGCGCATTGATTGTACCCTCGGATTCGAAAACTCACTGCTTGGTTTATTGGTCATTGCATCGTTGTAATGTGCCAAAAACCGCGCAGTGTGCTTCCGAATCCGAGTCGGACGACATTAAGTGAATCAGGGTTGTTCCTTCAACTGTTTCTCTATAAAAGTACGTCTTGAATGAATTGACTTTTGTCACATCGCAGAATACGAGCGGCAGCAAGTGGAACTTAACCACAAGAAACGACTGGTAGCAGAGGTAAGTGACAATATTAATATATTGTGCACTTACTTTCAAATCGATTGTGACAGACAGTAAAAATACACAGCCGAACATAATATAACCTCCTCTTTTCGGAAATTGATTAAAATACATTGTAACTAATAACAGTATTTACAAAACTGCTCGCTACTATTTATACTGTCCCTATATGGGAACATACCCATACTACGTGACCCATTTAGGGGAGGAGAGGGGTCTTCAAAATACTACGCTCGGTCACTAGAGGGAGGGAGGTGGTCTAGAGTTTTGTCACGTAGTCAATTTCGCCGAGAGAAACGTCATACGATTTTGTTGGAGTTTACTCCTTAAGAATCGATTTTCATATATAAGGCGCCCGGTATGAGAAAAATCCGAGGGGTAAAACCTACTAACAAGTAACGAAAAATCGTGTCACGTTTTTGGTGTGCACCTTTAGTGCGCAACTTTCTAATTTGGCTGTGAGTGTATTAAGACCATAAAGGTAATATACCTATCGGAATATTATATTATATTATTATATAATTATATTAGTATATAATTTTATTATTATATAATTATTTTTTTTTGAGTTTTTTTTAATATTATTATATAATATTATATTCCGATAGGTATATTAACTTTATGATTAAGACGTACATAGGGTATGCTGTATAGGCGACTATACCTATATACTATATGTTATTGGGCTTGTTTGTTTCTATCAGTGTCGATGTATTTATATTGTTATACTCGTACTTAAGGAGTAAACTCCAGTCGTGCGTCGGAGCTGACACACTTTTTTTCTCGCCATTTAATAACTTGACACTGGTTTTTATGGTTATATTATTTTTATAGCCAACAGCCATTAAAAAAAAAACGGGCACTGTTGTTACTTGTCAGGCATTTTGAAGTTTGGTGAAGCTGTCAAGTTTGGTGATCATTAACGCTTCAAGCGGCCACGTGTGGCCGCGAGAAAAATAGATTTCCAAGAATCCGCGATCGAAGGATTCTATAATATTTGGTGTTCGATTAGAATTTGAACTACAGTCGTGAACTCGTGATTAAAATAGCTAGTATGTACCATCGAGAAAATTGATTCCTAGGTAGTTGACAGACCAACGTCATGTAGTCAGATCATGTCAATTCAATGTAAAATTGTGTTCTGTCGGTTGGGTTTAACTTTAAACGCGACCAAATTACTTAGGTCCGCCAACTGCCTAGAAATTAATTTCTCTGATTGTCTTATTGTAATTTTAGACTATTATATAAATTATAATTATATGTATATCTATACTAATATTATAAATGCGAAAGTATCTCTGTATGTCTGTCTGTCTCGCTTTCACGCCAAAACTACTGAAATGATTGTAATAACTTTTGTACACAGATAGTCTAAAGCCTGAGAAAGGACATAGGCTACTTTTTACCTGCAAAAAGCTGTTGTAAGGGTGTTTATGCGTAAATTTGTTCAAATTAAGCTAGTTCCAAAAATCCGTAATAGATGTCGCTCTGCCGTCACCTACATCGCACAAGCGCTTGCTCAAACGTGTTTCTATAAGAGTTGGTAAGGATGAAGGATCTCTTTCACGTTTTTTTGAAGTTTTAAGAAGATTTTTCTGGATTGAAGTAATCGTACCGCGAAACCGGCGGAAGCAACTTTGTTGTGGAAATTTTTTAAATAAATAAAGAATAAATAATAATTGCAGTAATGTAGCCTACATGGAAACGGGAACTACCACGCGATATAAGCTGAAGTCCACGCGGACGAAGTCGCAGGCAACAGCTAGTTATACATAAATCTAAGTGATAATACTTTAGGGTGTGTATGTGTTCCTTACATAGAGTTCACTGTGGAAGTAGCGGCGCTGAAAGACCAATTTTTTTTTTCACTTTAGTATGGAGTAACTCGTTACACTGAGGCGCTTGCCCATACAAAAGTGAATAAAATTTTACTCATTCAGCGCTGCTGCTTTCACAGTAAACTCACTACACGTAGACATCCTAAAGTATTATCACTTAGTTTTGTTACACCTTGTATTGTATGTATATCTTAAATATTGGTGTCAAGTATTTCTTTTTGGCAAACTATTGGGTATCAAAGTATTTTTTGGTGATATTAATTTTTATTCCCATATGTAATGAATGTGTGGCTGGTCTCTGGTAGTACCTAATAATTATAAATATTGGTGTCAAGTATATTTTCTTTTTGGCAAACTATTGGGTATCAAAGTACTTTTTGGTGATCGTTATTTTTATTCCCATATTTAATTAAGTAGTAATAATTATTATAAACATGCATGAGTCTTTTGTAATAAATTACTTAATAAACTATAGAACTATAACCTTTAGAAAAGGTATTCCATACAATCGTCAGCGCATAAATGTGTCACCCTCGAAGTGAGTGAGCTCACTCATCTGAGAGCAGTGTGCCATAGGACGCGGTGACAGTCGGACGTGTTTAATGTGCATTGAAAGCGTAAAATGAGTGAAAGAGAAAGTAGTATATATGCTATTACTGTAAGACAAAAAGGGCGACAATATTTTCTCGATACACATTTTGCATGCAAAAACATTGCTACAGTTTTGATGGCGTATGCCATATCTAAGTATTGACATTGTTGTAATAAACACAAATATGAGTAAAATTATTTTCATTTGCTATATACTCTTTCTACATACAAAATGATTAAAAATTATTCTTGTCAATACCACGTGAACAATTGAAGGGGGGGGGGGGGTGTCTTGGCATATACTACGCGTGGTCACCAGGGGGAGGGAGGGGTCAAAAAATCTCAAAAAGTAGGTCACGTAGTATGGGTATGCTCCCTATTATGATTTTGGAACTTCAAGTGTAAGCTGACTCAGAATAAGCATTTGTCTGGAAACGACTTCCAAGGAAGTAACCCTCATGTCGTTGGCATAACTTGTTCGCACAGTGGCAGCAGTACCTCCGTTGCGACGGTCTGCCGGACCCGCGCGCGGCGGCGCAGCTCAACACGTACTTGCACGTGTGGCGCGAGAGAGGCGCTTGCGATGACGACGAACTGGACAGGCGGTGCGAGGAGGTTCTGCCGGTTAGTTGTTAATACTACTTATTATAGATCTGATCGCTAAGTAAAGCACGCAAGCAGGCGTGCACTAATATTTAAAACTAATAATACTATGTTTGCTAGATGCTGGAAATGCTGGAAGAGTTCGTGACGGATGTGCGACAGTTCACGCCGCGCCAGATCCAGAACTACAATGAAGTGAGTTCTTATTATTCTTCATGAAAACTTGCAATATGCGGCTCAAGTCAATTCCCAAGGAAAAAAAAAACGGGCACTTGGGGACTGCCGTGGTAAAGCGGCAGCGCGGTAAGGCACAGCATTTTTTATCAACTTATGCGATTATAATTCGCATACGTCTAGTAAGACGAGCACCACACCCCGAGCCATACCGAGGTGAAGTCTGCTGAGCTGAAATGACGTTAGACGAATGTTAGGTGTTTTTCGTTACGGAATGTCTTTTTGGTCGCCGCGCTCAAACCCCGCGATAAAAGTTATGCAATAGCTTAAATAAACTATTTTTAGGTGCGACTAGAGCTACGCAGGCAGCTCTCATCAGCCATACACTGTGCGTCCTACACTCTGCTGCGAGACATCAAGCACCGTCTGGCCTGGCAGTCCATACAGGTGGCGACCTACGAGCGGCAATTCCGAGGACTGAAGCTCAACATATACGTGTCAGTGCCGCTGCCGACTAGGAAACCCAAACCTGTGGAGCCGGAGAGGTAGACTTCAGTCTGCAGTCGTTTCGGTTCAAATTATGTTCAATTGCTTAAGAAATTTAGGGCCTGTTTCACCACTTACTGATAAGTGCTGGATACGCTATCTACAACTTATCTGTCAGATCCTCTATTCTCTATCTATCAGATAAGTTGTGGATAGCCTATCCGGCACTTACCTCTTACTAAGTTACTAATGCCCGTTTTCACCAACAACACCTAAAATTTAGGTGTCCTTTAAGCCAATATTCCAAGCTTTGTTCTTGATGAATTGACAACCCCGTAACTCTTAGGTGACGTATATCACTACATAGTATAAAACAAAGTCGCCTTTTCTGTCCTCATGTCTCTTTGTTTCCTTTAATTGCGGTTTTCTTTAATAGATAGATTGATTAAAGAGGAAGGTTTGTGATAAATATGTATATTAATTATGGGAGTTCGCTATTTTACAAGTAAAATATCAGACGGCCATTCTATAACAGATTCATTGTCAAGGCAACCGTCGTCGTCGCCACATACGTCACCAAAGTGTACGGGGTCGTCAATTCATCCCGTAAAGGTACAATTCCGTGCATCGCGATCGATCGCGGTCGTGCACGACCTACGACTGTCGTCGGACGCTCGCGACCATAGTCAACGTATGAAAATGTATGGCACCGCTTCCGAGGTCCGCGATTGACGCGCGCGGCCTACGACTGTCGTAAGCCGCGCGCGATCGTGTCTTGAAGTTATGACAGTCGCGCACGACCGACGACAGTCGTAGGCCCCGCGCGACCGTGTCAAAGTTATATGGCACGATCGCGCGCGGCTTACGACAGTCGTAGGCCGCACGCGTCAGTCGCGGGCCTCGGAAGCGGTGCCATACATTTTCATACGTTGACTATGGTCGCGAGCGTCCGACGACAGTCGTAGGTCGTGCACGACCGCGATCGATCGCGATGCACGGAATTGTACCTTTAATTATAAACGTCACCTAATGGTTTGACGGACGAATCGCATAATAGGTTGTTTTATTTCAAATAAACGTCACCTAAGAGTTACGAGGTTGTCAATTCATCAAGAACAAAACTTGGAATATTGTCTTAAGGGATACCTAAATTTTAGGTGTTGTTGGTGAAAACGGGCATAAGTTACTTAGGAGCCTAATGTTTGTGTTAAACTTGTTAAGACCTCGTATATTGCTACGGGCTACGGCGTAGCAAAAACCGTAGCTGCTACGGCACTACGTGTTTTTCTACGATTATTATTAATTATTAATTGCTAAACACTGTAAAACTTTGGAATGGAAAAGCAACATCGTTAATAGAAAATCACAATCATTCTGGTAAACTGCAATTATTTTCTAGTACTTAACTCCATTTAAGTGTTGCTAGAGTACTCTGGAAGGTTAGCACCTAGGTATATACTATATGTATATTCAATTAGACGAGTAATGAGTACTCAAAATTTTGTACAGGGAGGCAATCGAGCTAGCGTTTCCGTCGATGGCGGCGACGGTGCGTCTCCCGCGGGCGATAGACGGCGCTCGCGCGTGCGTGCACGCCGCGCACTCCGCGCTCGACCTGCTCAGCGAGACCTGCCGCACGCACGCGCTGCCCGCTACACCCGCTGACAGATACATGGGTACGTTTTTTAGGGTTCCGTACCCAAAGGGTAAAAACGGGACCCTATTACTGAGACTTCGATGTCTGTCCGTCTGTCCGTTTGTCTCCAGGTTGTAACTCAAGAACCGCTATAGCTAGACTTCTGAAATTTTCACTAGTCTAGCTATAGGGGTTCTTGAGATACAGCCTGGAGACAGACAGACGGACAGACAACGAAATCTTAGTAATAGGGTCTTGTTTTTACCCTTTGGGTACGGAACCCTAAAAATTACAAACTTCGACTATTTCGGTATTTATTTGATTTTACTTTTTATTTTGGCGGTTTCACTTTTTCTGACAGTAGTTTAATATATTTTTTAACTAGCGACCCGCCCCGGCGTCGCACGGGTATAAAATATATAGCCACTGAAAAAATGATTAAAATCGATAGCCTATGATCCTTCACGTGGTCTACTTCTTATCTGTGCCAAATAACATAAAAATGGCTCCAGTAGTTCGCGTCCTTCGCGAAATAAGCCCTTTCAAATTATTTCCCCCGTTTTTTCTACATTCTCCTATTAGTCTTAGCGTGATAAAATATATTAGCCTATAGCCTACCTCAATAATTTTGCTATCTAAAACACTGAAAGAATTTTTCAAATCGGACTAGTAGTTCCTGAGATTAGCGCGTTCAAGTTAGCCCTTTCAAATAATTTTCCCCGTTTTTTTCCACATTTTTCTCTATTTCTTCGCTCCTATTAGTCTTTGCGTGATAAAATATATCCTATAGCCTTCCTCGATAAATGGGCTATCTAACACTGAAAGAATCATCAAAATCCGTTGCGTAGTTTTAAAGATTAAAGGGAACAAAGGACATGAGGGAAAAAAAGCGATTTTGTTTTATATTAAGTATAGATATAGATATAGATATAGATATAGATATAGATATAGATATAGATATAGATATAGATATAGATATAGATATAGATATAGATATAGATATAGATATAGATATAGATATAGATATAGATATAGATATAGATATAGATATAGATATAGATATAGATATAGATATAGATATAGATATAGATATAGATATAGATATAGATATAGATATAGATATAGATATAGATATAGATATAGATATAGATATAGATATAGATATAGATATAGATATAGATATAGATATAGATATAGATAATTTAGGGTATAACTTATAGCGTTTTCGGTATCTGGAACTGTCCCGGGGCAGGGCAGGCAAGGCAGGCCGATTGGGTGCGGAAATAACCAAAAAAACCGATGATCCACGAAGCACGTGGACTTAGTACTAGTGCAATACGTAGTTTATGTTTTTAATTTAAACTTCGGCTATTTCCGTATCCTGTCGGCCCACCCTGCCCCGGGGCAGCTCAGAGCCGAAAACGATATTACATTCTAACATTTTAAAAATATAATTATATACCGTAAAGTACCAGTCATTGGACAGATCCTCCCCCCGCGGCCTCCGTACGGTTAACATCGTCTGACGTGCGCTCCGGGATTAAAAATTATTTTCGGTGGTTTTAAATCGGTAAATTCGTGCTGAGTGTGTGTAATTAGCTAGGTAACGGTGTAATCTACGTGTACTGTAAGTTTTTTAACACATTTGCTCGTATTTTATTGGATTTAACTCGGTAAGTAAATTTCTTTGTTCACTTTTATCAGTAGGGAATTGTAGGTAGGTAAAATATTGTGTGTGTCGGTACCGCTCGCGCGGCGCCGGCCGGCCTTGCGATCAGCTGACTGTGATTATTAAGCTAAACTTTTGTTTCATTCTAATTTAAATTAAATAAGTGTAATTGGTACATTCAAATTTTATATTAACTCACAATGTCGAGCCAAAATAATATGCCGCCAGATAAAGATACAAACCCGTTTAATAGAAGCGATAAAACTCCTCGTTCTCCGACATTATCGTCCGGTAAACGTTTGTTGTCGGAATTATCTCCTTCCTCCTTGTCACCTGTGGAGAAGCGTCACCAACCCACTAGGGACGAGCCTCTGCTGTCCCCCGTTACGTCATTATTAGACACAAGCCGCGCATCCGACGATGCTTGCAATTATTACGAGCTCGTCCGCGAAGCTAGCTCGTACTTAGCCAAAATAAACGAGTTCGCAAACGACACCGTGTCTCGCCGTAATAATTTTGCCAACAAGTCCGATATTATGAGTATGACTCAAAAAATAACTACGATCGTCTCACTTCTCGCCATAAAGAACTCCTCCTTGGAAACCAAGGTCGCTAATATGGAACGCGAATTGTTAGCTGCCAAAACTAATCCCGTCGTACAAACAGTTGCCGCCGCGCCTTCTACCTCCTACTCGGACGCGCTTAAACTAAGACTTGCGAAGTCAGTGCCGCCAGTCGAGACCCGAAAACCGCTTCCCTGCGTTATTGCCTATCCGACACAAGAAAAATCGGGGGAATTAAAATCATCGTCGGAGACAAAACAAGCTCTGATGAAAGTCATCAACCCGGCCGACGGTTTTCAATTTCACGGCGTCAAAAAAACAGCTAATTCGGGTGTGATCTTGCGACTAACTAGCGAGTCGCAAGTTAATAAACTTAAATCCGTGGAAGCGCTTAAATCGGCCGGTCTGCGACTCGAGTCGCCTAAAGGACGTAACCCACGTATTCTCATAAAAGATGTACCGCAACATATGATGGGTGATAATTTCCTTCTCGCACTTTTTAATCAAAATATTAATGGCGAAATGAATATGTCTCAAGAACAATTTTTGCGTTCAACAAAAATAGTAAGACGTCGTAATTTAAATAAAGATTACAACAACAGGAAATGGATAGGTATCGAATTAGACCCCGCTGTGCGTAAACACCTGATCAATTCAAAAGAAAAACTGTTTATCGATTGGGCGATGTGTCGCTTCGTGGACGACGTTGAGCTGGTCCGCTGCGGCAACTGCCAACAGTTTGGGCACGTCGCTAAATTCTGTCGCGATCCTAATCCTTGCTGCTATCACTGTGCCGAAAAACACAGCTCGTTGTCGTGCCCCAACAAAGATAAAGAAAATTTTAAGCCAGTTTGTGGTAGTTGCCAACGTTATAAAAAATCTTCCGACCACCCCACGGGCTCCCCAGACTGTCCAACATATAAAAGCAAAATGGAGCAACTTATTTTAACTACTAGGTATGGATAGTTTAAATATAGGACAGTTAAACCTCCATAATAACAAGCACGCGACTTTAGAATTAGAAAAGTTAGTTTCTGATCACAATTTAGACTTAGTACTTGTTCAAGAACAATATCAACTCGCGTCGTTTCGGTCGAAAATGATACAAATTAATAACTTAGCTCGCGCGGGTATATACACACCTCAGTCTAGATTTTCAGTCACGGCCTTAACTAACCTTTCGACGTCGCATTGTGCGGTAGCCGAGGTATCGTGTCCTCAGTTTAGACTATACGTTGTAAGCTGCTACTTTCAGTACGCGGATACCGTAGGCCCACATTTACATCAACTCCGCCGCGTATTACAATCTCTCGCGGGTGATAAAATTATTATTGGCGCCGACGTCAATGCATCCTCGCCCTTATGGCACGGCCAGCTTAGGTACACTGACCGCGACCGTCGTACCGCTGTAGAAGACTTTATTGCGGAGTTTAACCTCCAAATTCACAACACCCCCGATGCACCACCTACCTATAGTAGCCCAACGGGCGAATCGTCGATTGACGTCACGCTATCCAGCGCGTATGTCCAGATTAGGCATTGGCGTGTCCTACCTGATGCGTCATGTAGTGATCACCGCTTATTGGTGTACGAGTATTCTCGTGCGGTCCCGAGTGATACCGTAGTCAATTCTAATGACTATAAATACAACGTAAAGAACGGCGATTGGAATTTATTCCGCTCCCTCATTACCGCTCATGCCGGAGACTTCACTCGGCCGGATTTAAACGTCGATGAGTGCGCGGAAATTATGACAAACACATTTGTTTACTGTGCCGATGTAGCCTTGGGTCGTAGACCTCTTAAAAAGATCACAACTGTAAATGGTGGAACAGTAACCTTCTTAATCTTCGTCGGGAATTTAGAAGGGCCAGGCGCAAAATCAATAATCTTCGTAAATCTGGCCACGATCGTTCGAATTATAATTACATAATTAGTTTGAATAACCTACGCATTTCAAGGTCACGCTATCGCGCCGCCGTTACGTTAGCGAAAAATAATATGTTGAAGAATGCCGCGAATAGACTGGATAAAGAGGGCCCCTGGTCCTCTTTATACCACGAGCTTAAACCCGGTAGTAGTAATGAGCCAAGCTTTTTCTCAAATATTAAAATTAACAACTCTTACACTTGTAGCTTAGACGAAACGGCGAAGGCATATCTAAACGTTCTCATCCCAGACGACGAGCCCTCCTTGGATGATGAACACCACCGCGACATTAGGAGTAGAATGCTAGACCCCATACATACACCGGCCTCAGATTTACCAACTTCGGAGGAGTTTAGTAAAATAGTAAACCTTTTGCCTATAAAAAAAATCTGCGGGCGAGGATAAAATATCGAATATTATGATAAAACAAGCGTGCTTAGCGGCCAGTTCATCGATTCTACATGTTTACAACAGATGTATCGCAGAAGGTATATTTCCAAAAATTTGGCGCACCGGTTGCTTAAAATTAATACCTAAAGCGGGAAACAAACCTCCTGACGACCCAAAATCTTACCGTCCGATAACGTTACTGCCTTGCTTAGGTAAATTACTAGAACGTCTCATCGTACCTCGCCTGCTACCCGGTGGCCCTAAATTTCATAGTCATCAGTTCGGTTTCACCGCCGGGAAATCGACTGTTGACGCGGCTATGGAAGTTAGAAAAATAGTAAATCATTCGGAATCTAAATACGTGGTCGCCATTTCATTAGATATCTCCGGCGCGTTCGATCATGCTTGGTGGCCGATGTTATTATTAAAACTAAAAAATCGAGGTTGCTACTCTAATATTTATGCCATAATACGTTCTTATTTTTTTAACGGTCAAACTAAGCTTCGACTTGGCCATTGTACACACGCCAAAGATTTAACATGCGGCTGCCCTCAGGGCTCTGTTATCTCGCCAAAACTATGGAATTTCGGATTTGATGATTTATTAAGTCTTCCCCTACCACCGCTGTGCGTACTAGTTGGCTACGCCGATGACGGTTTTCTCATCGTTCATGCAAATTCACGTTCCGAAATTGAATCTAAAGCCAATGATAGTCTTAATTTAATATCGAGCTGGGGTAAACGTAATCGCCTGAAATTCGCCGCGCATAAAACTTACCAAATTCTTTTAAAAGGGTCCCTTATATCTTTCCCTATCATTAAACTTGACAATATTAACGTTAAACGCAAACAGTCACTCTGTTATCTTGGTTTTTACTTGGAAAATAAATTTTCATTTTTAGAACATATAATTCAAACCGGTGAGACAGCGAAGCGCAATTTTTACTCCTTTACCAAAATATCTACGTCGACATGGGGCCTCTCCTTCAAAACCCTAAAATTAATTTACACTGCTACTTACCTAGGCAGCATTTGCTACGGGGCCCCCGTGTGGGCTGACAGAGCAACAATCGGCGCGGCTCGTCGCAAGTTGCTACAAAGCCAACGTCTTGCTCTTATATTCTTATGCAAAGCTTACAGGACCACAAGCACCGAAGCCTTACCTGTGTTAGCCGGAGTTTTACCCGTTGACCTTGAGATTCAGCGTCGTGCGACAATTTACTATCATAAAAAAAAACATTGACAACCCGTTCTTTTTAAGCGCTCGCGATAAAATTAAAATAGCAAGACTGTTTGAACCTTTAGAAAACTCTGTGCAAAGCCTAATCTCCGAATGGCAGTCACGATGGGACTGTTCCACCAAAGGGCGACACCTTTATAATTTTTTCCCTAATATTCGTGAACGGCTATCCAAACATTGGATGGATATTGATCACTGCGTTTCTCAATTCCTGACCGGTCATGGAAATTTTAAGGCCAAACTTTACGGATTTAAACTAGTAGCATCACCCATGTGCGAGTGCTCGACCGAAGGCAACATGTTTGAACAAACCGCGCATCATGTTCTCTGGGAGTGCAGTCTCTGGCAGGACGAAAGAACTACTATGCTAAACAACCTATTCTGTACATCTGGAGTAGCATACTACGGTGATCTCGTGGACAGCGCTAGGAACTTCCGTGCCTTCAAGCGTTTTTGCCACAATTATTATTGGCAACAGTCGAACACAATAAACTCCAATATTAACTTAGCTTTAGCTTAAGAGTCACAATTATTAACCTTGTTTCCGTGGTGCTCCCCCTTAAGTTCTTTGACTTTCGGTCATTGCAACTTTGTGCTGTCTCCCGCTTTTATGGGGAGGGAAATTGGATTCTTCCTACTCCTCCTATTTTCTTCTGATTAATTTCGTTGCGGGTCCCAAGACAGTATTAGCATGTCCCTCGGGCTCCCTGAGATCATATCAAAGGGTTTTCGTGGTTGGATGCCGCTGTCGATCCTGGCGACACAGGAGATACAGTGGTGGGAATGTGTGGTGGGCCAAAGCCCGTTTAAAAAAATAAAAAAAGTCATTGGACAGCTAAGGATTTTTTTTACAGGAATAGCTGTAAAACATTAAAACTTCGCATGAAATAGAAATAGATATTATATTTGTGTTCATAAATTATCTAGCATAAGAAATGCGATGGTTTTTCAATTTATATTGTTTTTTGGAAAAAACTGAATAGTAGGTAAATCACAGTCATGGGACGGAATTACAGTAGTTGGGACACCCAAAACCAGTAGTTGGACAAGCAAAGTTTGATTGAAATTTGGTTAAAATTGGTATTGTAAATAGGAAACATTAAAAATAATTGTTGTTTTCACATATATTTTTATTATTTCTTGCAAAATAAGGTATTTTAATTAAATATTTAACAAAAACTGACTTCAAAAAATTAAAATTCTTACCAATATTACATAGTACTATTGTAACATATCCATACTAATATTATAACTTTATAAGTATGAAAGTCTGTTCGTCTGTCTGTCTGTCAATTTCTTCTTCACGCTCAAACCACTGAACGGATTTTGCATAAATTTACACTTTGAGTGCAGGGAAAGGAAAAATAGTACTTTTTGTCCCGGGAAAATGTACGGTATCCACTCGATAAACGGACTTTGACGCAATGGAGTGGCCGTCATCTATTAATATTATAGATGCAAATGGATGTCTGTCTGTTTCTTTATCATATTACATTGTTCAGGTAAAACGTAACTCAAATATTTAGAGATTTCAGATTGTCCTCATCGCGGAGCCAATCGGCATACTCAGACAATATTTAAATATGGAGCACAATGCAGAGCAACTTATTTGCCTGTCGCTGTGGCCGTACTCTACTTTCAGGAGGGAGTTGGGCTTGTCATGCCATGCACGTAAACGATTGTGCGCTAACAATGTTATCTTTTAGGATGGGAAGTAGATCCCACAATCCAGGGATTTCCTAATAAAACATAAACAAAAACGGTAGCTGATTTTTAAAATTCTAATAATTCCTCTATAAAAACGGAAAAAAAATTAACGCGTTGTTCACATATCAGCCATTGTGCAACGCATCGTAGCATTTTATAAGGCCCCCAAATTGGGTTACGTTCCCTTATTCATTCCATACAACTAACGGCAAAAAGTAGGTTCTTGAAGTGTTCAGAAGTCACACTACATTGAAGTATTCAGAAGACACACTACGTCAGCTGCAAATTAACTTTCGTATTGAATAATACTCTCATCTTTCGAATATATTATATCAAGTAGATCAGTATTATTTCATCTAATAACGTCCAATAACTGTTTTTCAGCACTTTTACAATACCAGTAGTAGGAAAGGCCAAAAAAACCTTTAAATGAGATAAAAGGTTATTAAGAATGTACAAAAAATACTTAATATATTGTTATTTATACAAAAACACGTTTATAATAACTTACACAATGTGTATCATAAATAATATTATTAAAAACTTTAGTATGTTTCTTAATTTTCACCACATCACATTTTTGTGATGACCATGGCGACAAAAATACGTTTTATTTTGGTTACACCGTAACCTGATAAAAAATACTCTATTTTTATTGTAGCGCGAATGCCCCTCAATATTAATTCCATTATTATTTACGTCGTATAAAAACCACAAACTTTTATTTTTACGATCAAAGTGTAAAGTGTCCCTGTACTGAAAAATTCTAATGACTCGTATTTGACCCTAGGTAGGTAGGTAGGACGTAAACGTAATCAATAAAAAAAATAAGGTAAATGACTAGTAGATTGGACAGTACCAGTCATTGGAAAGAGCACAAAAATACAATATTTATTGATGTTGCTTTAAAAGTTTCCTGTTTTTAAAGTAAGAGAACGCCTGTTTTTAAGAAAAACAGTCAGTTTTTAAAGAAACAGTAATAAATATGGTGTTTTTGTGCTTTTTCCAATGACTAGTTCTGTCCAATCTACTAGTCATTTACCCTATAACTTTTTATACTGGCACATTTAATAACTTTTTTAGTAAATTCAAATTTAGAACACAAATGTCAAAAATTTTCACGCAAAATTATTTTCAACTGTTTTTAAAGAGAGTTTTGGCGGGCATGTGAAAGAGTGCTGTTGTGTTCTTGTATTATTTTCCTAAAATTGTGTTAGCTGGGTTTTTAATGTGTAATATTGGTAGAATATTAACCATTAGATATTCGTGTTCATGCACAAGTGTAGGAAAGTGATGTAATATCCAGAAACGTGCTATTTTGTGTTCCCTCCAAAACTCCATCGAAAGTTTCAGTAAAGCGTCTACCACTTTACTGAATCGACCGACTTGACTCCTGTGACTGTATTGACTTTTACTTAGACTTTGACTAGACTTTAGACCTGACGATACATGAAAACTAATGATGAAAATTATAATAGGAGGAATATGGTTTTCCCGCCATATTCCTTACCTTTTTACCTTGTCTGTGGCACAACATACACATCCTTTGTGTCAAGTTGCCAAAAAAGAAGAAAAAAAAAAAAACTGTTTTTAAAACTTAATTTCAATTGTTTCCTTTCTGGTTTTAGAAATTTTTAATTTTATTGCAATATTTAATTGAAATTGTTAATTTAATGAAAATAAAATCAATTATTCATTCATTATTATTAATTTTCGTTTTTGTATTAATTTCAGATTTATTTACATTCAACGAACGAGAGCATGAGAATGTGTGTAAAATGAAAAAAGAGCAGGATGAAATTCGAAACAAATTCTACAAGGAAGCGAGGGACAGAGTCAAAGAAATCGAAGCGTTTATAAAGGTGAATCCGTGAGTATAATATTATTTCAATGATTTACAAGTAACTTAATCTTATATTATAAGGGTGGGTTGCACCAACTTACTTTAACTATAACTGTAACTAACAGTTACTATAACTATAACTACAGTGCAAAATTTCAAATCTCTGGTTAAGGACGCCATATATTTTAATGATAACCAAAACCGCTCATACTCATCTACTTAGGGTGGATTGCAGAGGCGTGGTTAAAGTCATCATACAAAAACGCCATTTTTGACAGTTCTCTTTTACCAGCAGCGCCCCTCCGCTCACGTTTTGTCGGACCAGCAACTGACATAGTCAAATTCTGTGGTCAAAGTTAAGGTTGAAGCTAAGTTAGCCTTAACTATAACCATAACTTTAACCACGCCTCTGGTACAACCCTAAGCCTTGTAGAACATTTTTTTTTATTACTATCGAGCTAATTTTTAATTGTTCTAAAATATGGATTGTTGTATTTGTAGGACAATGTTACTCTTAAATTATAAAGTTCTATTAACCTATCAATATCTATACAAAAAATCTGCTGGTTAGGGTTCCGTTTTAGGGTTCTGTAATCAACAAGTCCTCGTTGACTAATTCACCACCAAACACCAAAGCACGCTGCCGCCTCCCTAGCACGCTGCCGCCCCTAGGCCGTGGCCTATAACGGCTTATTTACAAATCCGGGACTGCCTTACATTAGTAACTGCCGCACTCTGAGTGGAACGTTAAATAATTATATTACTTAAATGTAATTAATTCAAAATTTTGACATAAGCCCCATACATTATCTGTCAAACTCGTCATCAAATTGAAGGTTAATCATAAAATGTCTCTGAGTACGGCGGTAAGCGATATTTATTATTTTATTTTACGAGGTACGCCAAAAACGATAAAGAGAAAGAAGAAATGGAGGCCCTGATACTGAGCGAGCCGGCGGACATGCCCGACCCCCGCGCGCACATCGCCGAACGAAACGGTCAGTTTGTACGTCATACACTAATGTAATACTAAACTAATAAGTGTGAAAGTGTGTCTGTCTGTAAGTTATATTCGATGAAATAATTTGGATGAAGCATATCCTCTTATATATTATATGTTGCCCGCGACTTCGTCCGCTTTAGCATAGTACTCGTAGATCACGTTGTACAAAAATATTCAATGTACAGAATTGACCTTCCTACGATTTTATTATATTTAGATGTTCCGCGCGGCTTCGCCCGCGTAATTTAGGAATTTCACGCAACCGTACATTTTTCCGCAAAAAAATAGCCTATGTCCCTTCACGTGGTCTATTCTTCATGTTGCCAAATAACATAAAGATTGCTCCAGTAGTTCTTAAGATAATAAGCATTTTCATATAATTTCCCCCGTTTTTTCCACATTTTTCTCTATTTCTTCGCTCTTATTAGTCTTAGCGTATTAAATATAGCCTATAGCCTCGATAAATGGGATATCTAACACTGAAAGAATTTTTCAAATCGGACCAGTAGTTCCTGAGATATGTGCGTTCAAATAAGCCCTTTCAAAGAATTTCCCCCCGTTTTTTCCACATTTTCCTCTATTTCTTCGCTCCTATTAGTCTTAGCGTGATAAATTATAGCCTGTAGCTTTTCTCGATAAATGAGCTATCTAACACTGAAAGAATTTTTCAAATTGGACCAGGACTTCCTGAAATTAGCGCATTCAAATAAGCCCTTTCAAATAATTTCCCCCGTTTTTCCACACTTTTCTCTATTTCTTCGCTCCTATTAGTATTAGTGTGATAAAATATAGCCTATAACCTTCCTCGATAAATGGGCTATCTAACACTGAAATAATTTTTCAAATCAGACCAGTAGTTCCTGAGATTAGCGCGTTCAAATAAGCCCGTTCAAATAATTTCCCCCCGTTTTTTCCACATTTTCCTCTATTTCTTCGATCCTATTAGTCAGCGTGATAAAATTTAGCCTATAGCCTTTCTCGATAAATGGGCAATCTAACACTGAAAGAATTTTTTAAATCGGACCAGTAGTTCCTGAGATTAGCGCGTTCAAACAAACAAACTCTTCCGCTTTATAATATTAGTATAGATTTTTCCACATTTTCCTCTATTTCTTCGCTCCTATTAGTCTTAGCGTGATAAAATATAGCCTATAGCCTTCCTCAATAAATGAGCTATCTAACACTGAAATAATTTTTCAAATCGGACCACTAGTTCCAGAGATTAGCGCGTTCAAACAAACTCTTCCGCTTTATAATATTAAGTATAGAATAGATAAAATTCTCGACTCTCTACTACTCCGAAACGGCTTAACGACAGCTAGTAATCTATAAATGCTATGGGACTCGAGAGTATAATATATTCTCGAGTCCATGTTACAAAATATAAAAAGATTTAAATGCGGAGCAATAATTTACAGTTCTGCACAGTTTTCTGAGTTTTAGCGCAATGAAGTTGCCGGCATCGGCAGCATGAAGCATCTAGTATATTACAATATATATATCCAAGTCACTCGTGTAATCGTCTGGATTATAGGTAATAATGTTTTTTATAAAAATAATATTTTAAAAAGATAAAACCGACTTAAAATTTTTGTTTGTACGTAATTAAGGGTAAAATTCTCTATCTCAAAAACTACTGAACCAATTTTGATGAAACTTGCAGTATTCCCTAAGTTGAACAATACCTAGTACAATAAAAAAAGAATCACTAAAACCGGACTTGTAGTTCCGAAGATATGCGTGCACAAACATAAAAACATACATACATACAATATACACTTTTGAAATTTGGCACATTTGTTCAGAAGCTGTTATAGATTAACATATTATACAAAAACTGGGCAGTTCTGGAAATATTACATACAGTACCCGGCGATAAATATTGCACATCGACCTTTGGAAAGTGACAGTCGGCTAATTTCGGTTTTGTAGAGCGTTATCTCTTACGCACGAAATACAAAAAGTCCGGTATATATTAGGAGCTGTTAAAAAAAACATAATTATTATGGTTTGCTTCTTTTGACAATTTTATTATTCTTTGTATAAAATACACCAAATTTTCTATAAGTTAGGGGAATTGTGCTTAAGATGGCATAGTCAGGTAAGATGACACATCGGCAAAATTCGATGAAATTATAGTGCTTTCTGTGAACTTGTGACGTTTTATGGAGCACCTCGGTATGCCCCTAGTAGCCCAATTTAGTATGCCGGATAGGGACCGTACTTTACAAAGTAATAAAGGTTTTCCTAATTTTGATGAGAGAAAAATTTTCTTACACTTTTGTTTTGTGGTGAAAAAACGTATAAGGTCAGAATCTTTTCTTATAACAAATTGTTATTATGGGCATGGATTCTTATATACCACAAATATTAATAAAAGCGTGTTCTAACGTTAAGTATTTTTTTACAAAATTTAAATATATCCACTATTACTCATTTGGTAAGATGACATACTAGACGTCGGCTTAAGATGACATACTATAGTTACTTATGTTTCCGCTAAATCGGTAACAGAAGCATTGTATATTTTTGATGATAATGAAGAACTTAAGAATCCTTACACCACTGACAACTAGAGGGATGATAATGCAGTTTAGATTTACGTATTGTATAAAACGACATACCATCAAAGTCTAAGGAATCATAGTATGTCGTCTTACCATATCGATATGTCATCTTACACTCGTCGACCTAGCGTGCAATGTATGTTTTTTTTTCACTGTTATATTAAGGGCAATTCCATATGTGACTGACTCTACATTTGATACGACTTGCGTTTTATTTTGTCATATATTATTAATTATGGTTACTATCATGTTGTTAATATCAATTTTAAGATGGCTTTGTAGCAGATTAAACAAGTTAACTTATGCAGAAAAAATGGTATACACTGTTGTTTTCAAATAGCATTTATTTAGTCAAACATAAACGTGACCGACACTACATGCAAAAGGAAGTCGTTTCCGAGTGTTTGTAAACACCAATAATCTTCCTCTCTGTGTGCTAAATAACTCTACTTTGTATTTTTATCGAAAGTGCATGAAACAATCTATTATAAAATGGTTACCTATAACCTGTAAGTTATGTAATAAAATATTTATTAGCAAAAGAAATTGTGACCGACACTACAGCCCAAAACGTGACCGACTCACTTTGTGCAGGTAAAAGTCGGTAGTTTTACATGACACCTTAAAATTTATGTATCTCAGCACGTACAATATGAACTCTTAAATTATATAAAAGCAAATCAGTAATTAGTTAATTCATTAAAATGCTTTTTTTGAACTTGAACATCACAAAAACGAAACCGCTAATAATTTGTCAAAAAATAATTCAACACGAAATCTTCTCAAAAACTATTAACATAATAACCCAAGAGCCAGCGATAGGCAGACTTTCGTCATTTTTTAAGCTAAAAATTTTCCTTTATATGTGCCCTATAGAGGTAAGAACGACCAGACACTATGAAATTTCGGTCGCTGTTACTTTAGAAGGTTTCCAGTTCTGCAGGTCTACCTTACGTTCAATAAAGTTTTAAGATCAACAATTTTATCTTATTTTCTTGCGATATCTGTAAGAATCTCATATTGTACTGCCAAATTTTTATGACAATTGCTTCCCATTTCCAGACATCGCTAAATTTTGGATTATATTTGACTTTGAGGTGGTCTGGCAGGTTCTTAAAATAATAATTTAGCTTTCTGCTTCTCTCTCTCTGCTTTCTATAGCTATTTTCCGCCATCTATCAGCAAAACTAACAATCAAAACGCTACTTTTGGGCGTGATCAACTCTATAATGTGACTGACACTACAAAAATATTTTTTAGAGTTTAGGTGTTATAAAAAAAGATGACAAATTTTTAATGCCATTATCATTTGAGTAACGCCGTCACGTAAGAAAGTTTCTAATTTTATTGATGTAAAAGTAATTTTACTGTAGTTAAAGACAAAAGTAATGTTTTTTATGTGACCGACACTACAACTCGACACTGTGATCTTACAAGCCTATTATATCTTTTTAAAATTGAACTTTCCCGAATCTCAATAGCTATATCGGTATTTAATTGTGTGAACAATCAGTGTGTAACAAAATATGACATGAATTTAAAATACATAACGTGAAAACTAAGTCAGAACTTCATCATGAAAATCCACAGTCAGCCGAGCTCACGACATCATCTCATAAATGGCAGCTTTGCTAGAAAAGTAATGCTTAGAAATTGTTGCTTCTATAAAATCTTAATAGTACCATAATATTGTGACTATAATTAAGTATTTTTAATACCAAAATCAGGTATTTATTTTCTTAGTTTATGGTAGACTTTTACATGGAACTGCCCTTAAGTTGATTTTTCTAAAACTGTTTAATTTCGTTGTTTATGAATCATTTATTTATAAAAGTAAGTTACTGATCTCATGTGACTTATTTTATTTTAAATATTTACCTTCAAACAAAAAGTATGTCATCTTAAGCACAATTCCCCTATGGCTTTAGGTTCGGGTAAAATAAAATAAAAAAGCGTGTTCAAATTATGTTTACGTATATTTAAATTCTTTTGGAAAATTACAGCTGTAGCAAAATTA
This sequence comes from Polyommatus iphigenia, assembly GCA_963422495.1. Classification (NCBI taxonomy): domain Eukaryota; kingdom Metazoa; phylum Arthropoda; class Insecta; order Lepidoptera; family Lycaenidae; genus Polyommatus; species Polyommatus iphigenia. The sequence goes on from OY730184.1 coordinate 9,426,226, forward strand.
GGGGTGTTAACAACTCTAGATATATATTTTGAACTGGACGCGACTGCACTCTATTGAATTTGAACAACGACTGACATAATGTCAAATAGGTGTGTGCTACAAAGATAACGCTCTATGAAACCGAAATTAGCCGATTGTCTCTTTCCAAAGGTCGATGTGCAATATTTATTGCCGGGTATTGTACATACGCGTCGAATTGATAACCTCCTTTTTTGAAGTCGGTTAGTTAAAATAAAGTATTTTATTTCAGATATTGAATTTTCAAAGTACCTCAAAAGCTGCACGATGAGAACAAGAACTGGTGAAATTAATCTCCGTAAATACAGGTACGTTGTATAGGTACTAGAGAGATCCTTTTAGGGTTCCGTACCCAAAGGGTAAAAACGGGACCCTATTATTAAGACTTCGTTGTCTGTCCGTCTGTCTGTCTCCAGGCTGTATCTCAAGAACCGCTAGAGCTAGAATTCTGAAATTTTCACAGATTATGTATATCTGTTGCCGCTATAACAACAAATACTAAAAACAAAATAAAATTAATATTTAAGGGGGGGCTTCCATACGACAAACGTGATTTTTTCGGCCTTTTTCGCTCTATATCAATAATGGCAAGAAGTAGGCACTTGAATTTTTCACACATTCTTTTGTTATAAGTGTACTTTAATATTTTATAATAATATTATAATAAAATAAAAATTTAAATCCCATACAAAAAATACAATTTTTAGCCTATTTTTGCTCTGTATTGGTACGGAACCCTTCGTGCGCGAGTTCGACACGCACTTGGCCGATTATTTACATATTTTTATCAATAGACTTTTAGAGAGGTTTTATAATTTATCCATGATTCAAAAGCGAACGACTTGATGGATTTTTGCTTGAGAAGTGTCGATTAGTCTTTACGGTACTTATATCACATTGCACTCAGGTTTTTTACTTTTTTACTTGTAGGATTTGCAACGGCGTGCTGAATCTTGATCTGCTGGTTACTCCTCCGCAGCCCAAGCTGATGGCGGGGGACATCGCTATCACCACTTGTAAGCACTTTTTTCTAATTTTTTATAAAATAAGGGGGCAAACGAGCAAATGGGTCACCTGATGGTAAGCAACTTCCGTCGCCCATGGACATTCGCAACATCAGAAGAGCTGCAGGTGCGTTGCCGGCCTTTTAGGGTGAAGCCAAACGAGCGTAATTTGTGAGTTGTGAGTCGCAGAATTTCTGCCGCGTAAATATCTTTGCATACAAATCATGACTCACAAAATTACGCTCGTGTGAATCAAACAGGACTTTTGTATGAAACTGTATGCAGCAGAATTCTGCCGAACCGAAATTCTGCGACTCACAACTCACAAATTACGCTCGTTTGGCTTCGCCCTTAAGGGGGAATAGGGTAATAGGGCAGAGGAGGGTAGAGAAGGTAATAGGGTAGGGGATTGGGCCTCTGGTAAACTCACTCACTCGGTGAAACACAGCGCAAGCGCTGTTTCACTCCGGTTTTCTGTGAGCCCGTGGTATTTCTCCGGTCGAGCCAGGCCATTCGTGCCGAAGCATGGCTCTCCCATATACTGTATACGTAAAAACTGATGACATTAAAAAGAGGAGCCATTTCCAAATTTTTTGTTAACTCTACATGCGCATATATTAATATTTTTTGGAACAAAATAATAACTTATTCCTAGAACTATTGAATGTTGTTTGTGAATTATTGATAATAATTCGATAAGTTGATAAGTTTGTTTTGTCGTTACCAACCACGTATCAGCAGGCAGCCTTACAAAATAGTAGAAATAATAAACATTTTTGTTACTTACTAATATAATTTTAATAGTATTTTAAATTGTAATGCTATGCTAATACATATAACTCATTAATACATATTTTCGGACTTCAAACGTACCTGTCCCTATTATCATAAACATTGAAATGCTAAATTAAATGAATAAAAACTCATCTTACTAACTTGTCTAATAAACGTAAATGTGTAAAAAAGGGGGAATAACTAATTACTTATTATAAATTAAAGTGTCTGGGATTAGAGCGTCCGTGGCCTAATGGGTAGACCTTTGGTTCGCACTCCTAGAGGGAGCAGGTTCGATCCCGGGTGGAGGTGGTGTAGCAATGAGACATTTTCTGATCTCAAGTATATAATACGGACGCTCGTACGGTGAAGGAAAACATCGTGAGGAAACCCGCACATAGTTGGTCCCAGACGTATTGACTAGTTCTTTCCTTTGGACTAGGCCGACTATGTTGCGAGAATGGGCGTTTGCACACTGCACGATAACGACACGACACGATACCACAGAATAGAGGGCCACCGCACATATTATACAATTTCAAGTTGGCCGACTATCGTACAAACTGACTATCGTACTAATTCTAATATTCTGTCACTTAATATTGAATGCAGCTAAAATATTCTCCTTTCTTTTCGCTTTCGTTTTATTAGTGCCACAATAAAAGCGTGCTTTTTACGCATTTTAACACGCACGTCGCTAGGCTAGCGACACTGTTACCAACTAAATCTAAAAGTCTGCGGCTGGCAGCGTACACGATGAAGTTGTCCAATTAAATTGTGACACTACGCAATTTAGTTTGTACGATAGTCGGCCAACTTGAAATTGTATTATATGTGCGGTGGCCCTTATCTATTCTGTGGTATCGTGTCGTGTCGTTACCGTCGCAGTGTGAAAACGCCCAATGCCGTACAGTATTTGAGGAGTGGTTACTTCGCACTGAAAATACTGTATAAATCACCCACAACGGATGCAAAGACCTTGTTTATCTGGGATTACTGATAATATCTCAGGTTTGTTTAGACTAGATAAAATAGGATGTATAGCATAAGATAAACTTCATAGGAAATCCAAAATTGTAACTCCGTGGCATGACGCCCTCTTAAAATTTCACTCATAATGAGCCTCGAGAAGTTCCACTTCTACTAGTCTGTCTCACGCCAATGAAACGTTTCGTTCTAGCTGCCTCAGTTTTTGGACCACCAAGCTTTTTTTCAGTCTTTTCCAAAATATTTTTTCTAGTTCTTTTTTTGAATCGCCGCTATTCGGCTTGGAGTGCGGCCAAACGATGTAGGTTTTGGTGACCATCAGATAGTGAAGAGTGGTCGGCCGGAGACGCCTGGGTATGTCCTCGAGAAGAATTAAAATAAGGTCCTCGCGTCTTGTTTCCAAAAGTCTGAAAAACATTATCATTTTAATTTGAATTTCTTTATTTTTTATCTATCATTAAAAGTTTTGAGATTTATTCGCAACGTATTAAACAGTTTTTTAAGTGCTCTCCTTTCACATAGTCAACCAACGTGTGAAGCAGTTGACTGCAGCTGTCGATACGTTGACGTCTCTGTTAACTTGACGCGCGACTGCAATTGTCGGAAATTATACTCCACTCGGGCTAGCTTGTCGCTAGCGGTCATTGACTTCCTGTCAAAAATTTGCTATTTTCCATATAAAACCACGATTGACAATATCTGACAATTCATTGTCAATCGCGGTTTATATGGAAAATGACAAGTTTTTGACAGGGAGTCAATGACCGCTAGCGACAAGCTAGCCCGAGTGGAGTATAGCATTGATTGCAGTTAAACTGCATATAACGTCGTTATAAGCGTCGTTCGTCTGCCTGTTCTTAAAGACCCCAAGGCTTTCTAAACCTTTCCGTGACGCCTTATGTAGCAACCGAAGCAATGTGATTTTTATGGTGACGATTCTGCTCGTGGATTTAAAAAACCTTGTACTAATTTACGTACCTGTGTTGAGCGAGGTGCATCTCGAACTGGCACCACTGACTGAGCAGGAACGGGCGTGACAGCACTAGCATGATCAGGCGCGACCGGTCCATGCACGACACTATGTTTTCCAGGATCGAAAGACCCACCTGGAATTGATCAGTTCAGCATTTTTGCCGTTTCAAATTGCGTAATTGGATAGTCAGGAAAATAAATGCGTTGTTAGAGTGGACACAGGTAAAGCCTAAACGAACGTAGATATTAGGTAGGCACAATATTATCAAGGTAATAAAAGTAATGACACTGAAATTTTAATTAAAATTTAGCACGAGTTCGATTATTAAGTGCAGGTAGCATTGACGAAATGGTACCTGAAAATCTCTTTCATGTAAGCAAACGCTTATGTTGCAATCGTTCTCGAGGTGAGACAAAAGCTGGTCCAAAACCCACTGCCTATCTTCGTTGCAGTAGGACACGAAAACGTCGTAGTTGTATATGGAGTTCTCTGAAACATTTTTAAATAGTAATGTATCTGTGAATTGCACATAATTAACTGTAATATAAAGCGTTCTTACCATCACGATTTTCATTTTTGTTGATCAAACTTAGCATCGCGGAATTCCTCATCGTTATCAAAAAATATTTGAAATTCTTCCTGAAACTGTATAAAAACAAGACTGGTACAATCAAAACGGGAAGGCAGAGTATCAGATACAGCTTGTTCCAGCTCCCCTGGAGCACGTCGCTCAGATCGATGTCTCGCGCGAGCTGGTTGCACGTCAGGATCTCGTAGAAGTTCAGCGAAGTGCTCTCCGGCACCGCCAGGCAGTGGTACAGGGACTCCTTGTAATCGAGAATCAAGTAACGCCCAGAATTGCTCCCATCCGTATCGCAACGTTTTCGCTCCTGGCAACCCTCGCTGATGTTATTCCGATTCCATATCGCCGTGTTGTAGTCGACGTACCCAGTGTGATACAGGGATACGTCGGTGAAGTTTATCGGTTCAACGAACGCATCGCTTCGCCTGAACTCGTTCTGGAGGGCGATGTCGTAGATGTCTCGGGCGCGACAGTTGCACACCATGAAGTTCCCGGAGAAGCTCACGTACGACAGATTCTTAAAGTCCTCGAACATCTCCTCCGTGATGACGTTTATGTTGTTGTTGCGAAGCGACAGGACTTTCAGATTAGGCAGGCGGTAAAAAAATGGTTGAAACCACGCCGACATTCTATTGTTATCTAGATCTAGTATTTGTAAATTTTTAAGAGTTTTGACATCTTCACCGGTAATATATCTGATGTTGTTATACGATAATTTTAAAACTTCCAGGTTGGTGAAATTTTCGAACGGTTTCATGTTTTTTAAAAGCACTTCCTCCGCGTAGACGACCTGCAACGTGTCCTCCGTCCCCTGTAAGGATCTCGCGGCCGATAGGGCCTCGACGTTACCCGAGATGTCCAGGTACCGTAATGAGGTATTTTGGAAAACATTGTCTGGGAGCTTGGTGATACCCGTGTAGCATAGTGAGAGTTTTTGTAAGTTCTTTCCTATTCGAGCTATGATCGGGATAGTCCTCTCCTGTAACCTCGTGAAGGAAAAATCGAGAGACTCGAGGCTAGATTTCCGAAGAACGTCAACGTTTTCAAACGTTATCCGACTGTGCATCCCGTTCTCGTCCAACCGGTAGTTCCTGCTTATATCTAAATGTCGCATACTTCTGAGGCCACTAAAGGCGTTTGCGTTGATGTAGTAAATATTATTTTCACCTAAGTACAGATGGGTAAGGTTCGGCATGCCGCCAAAGTTGAAATCTCCTATTACTTGAATGGAGCACGCCCGAAGATCCAACTCTTTCAGTAGGTCGAATTGAATATCTCGGAAACCCAGCGACCACTCGGACATTTCTGAAAAATATATTTTGATGTAGAGTTGTTTGCAAACGTACACTGATCAAAAGTAGTTTAATAATTATTTTGCTTACTGTGTCTCAAAAATTCGTCGTTTGCGACGATTAAATGTGAATTGCTGGCGTTCAATACGATATCATACTGATTGTACTTAGCGGTCTGCATGGAGAAGTTGTTGCCGTAGAAACTGATGTACTCGGCCGTGTCCGCCAGCCTTCGCCCGAGATTGTCTCGTGTATTGAATATCTGAAAATTTTTGGCTAGTTTTATATTTTGCTAGAATTTATAGACTATTTGAAGATAAAAAATCAGCTATTTGCAAAACGAAGATGCTCTTGATTTGTATCACTTATGTTTACCGTCTGCGCTACTACTAAATGCGTAATCGTGAGCCTTTTGCTGATATTAGGAATATACCGGTGGTATCTGCGTCAAGCTACACCTCGCCATGCTCAGGTACATGACCCGCGCTGTAGCAGTTGGGTGCCTGAGTAGACTCATCTCATTTTGCAAAGATTCTAGTGGGTCGCTTCTTAACGACAAGTCTAAGGCGGTGCGTCCTAAAAAATTGTACCATATTAGTTGTTAGTTACTACATCTTATTTTTGGCACTTTACTGGGAAGGCACTAGGCCCTCTACACGTTAGGTTATGATATACAATCGCAGAATATGCCATGATTGCCACCACGCCGCTAGTGTAATACTATACGTTCTATGCGTTTATTATAATACTCGCCTGTATTTGTCAATTTTTTACAGACGAGTTAACTGTTGAGAGTTGACACAACAACATGCCAACTTGTATCATGACTCATGAGTTGGAGTATTGATGAACGGGATAACTCTTTTCTTCACAGTGGTCAGTAGAATTAACCACCTATTTATTCGTGTGTTTTATGATATAGCGACATATTATATTGGTTGAAGTTTGTATTAAGTAATATAAACAAAACTAACATGTTACATTTGAATAGCCCTAATAGTCATATTCTGACGGTCGGTCAGAAGGAGAAGTAAACTGTCAAACGAAAACTTGAAATTTGAAATTCTTTGTTCTGGTGTTTTATTTCATTGCTAAGTTAATATTTACGAATACGAATTATTTTTATGCTCAAATTGTTGATAAGTATATGATTAATCTTGTATAATGGGTATAAATCTCATAAACCAAAAAAAAGATGATTTTGAAAATTAGACCTTATTTCCAGCAGCTAGCAGCGTTATTTTGCTATTTTCTTCACAGTTGTCACCCATAGTAACCACCTATTATCTGACCCCCCGATCAACCCACATAAGAAAAACCGCAAAATCTACTTATAAGTAAGCCTAAGTAATGAAGAATAAACAATAATAAAAAGTAAAAAAAAAACTAAAACCCAACTACGACAAAAAACGACGCTGAAAAACCGCAGTCACACGTTGTCAAAGTGCTACGGTAGGTATGTATATGTAACGTGTGACTACGCCTTTCCAAACATGAAAGTTTATCTCTACATAGTGAATATTGCATACTTCAGAGTAGTATTGTATGACATTATTGTCAATTTACAACGAAGATATCTTGGTAGAGTCTACTGTGTCCATTTACTTGCAACTACATTAGCAACTTTGTTCAGTTCAGTATTCTGAAAATCTTGTTTTATACTTTTTCAGCGTCGTTTTTTGTCGTAGTTGGGTTTGAGTTTTTGTACTTTTTATTATTTGTACTATTTTGGTGTTAAAGTGTATTTGTGGCGCATAATATTAACAAAAGTTAATTATATGCAATCAGCCCATGAATACAGGTAAAGTCACAAGCAAATGCTAGTATATATATATATATATATATATATATATATATATATATATATATATATATATATATATATATATATATATATATATATATATATATATATATATATATATATATATATATATATATATATATATATATATATATATTCAAAATATACAAGTAAACCAAACACGGTATATTTATCTTAACTTTAAATTTTTACTCTGTATGTTTTGTCCGCCAGAGGGCGCCACATTACATTTTGTGAAACCTCATATAGCGGACAATTAAGACGCTTCTAATGAATATGTCATTTGTCGAATTCTGATGAGTAGCTTAGAAGTTACGAGGGAACAGATGAACATACATACATACATACATACATACATACATAGCCTGTCAAAATCATAACCCTCCTTTTGCTTTGCCGTAGTCGGGTAAAAATATTAGTCTAACTCTGAATATAAAAATCTGTGCCGCAAAGAGATAAACAAAACATTTTACCAGACACGTTGATCAAGTGACCTTCCTTGTCCACCCATTTCTGTACGTCCGTCATATACCCGGTCAGACATCTGGCTTCCTTTGGGTTCTCTTGCCAGTTACTTAGACCATACCTCAATGTATCTGCGATCACATTACATAGAAGACTACAGTATACTCTGGATGAAAAAAAGACAATCATTAAATATTGCGTATTTCAGTTATGTTATAAAATAACCAACGATCATGCTCCGTAATCAGTTTTGTGTTTACGCTTCTTGAGAGATAGTCGATTTTAGAATTATCTTTCACTGAGATACTAAAAATGGGTATCTTTGTCTATTCATACGAGACCGAAGACAATGCAATTAGTGTCCTACTTTTGTAACCTTGAGGTTAAGAAAGTTATTTTTCAAGTTTTAAAATTTAGACTTTTTGGGAAACTTTAAACGAATGAAACTACTGGATCAATCTCTATGTTTGGCACCGATAGTAGACAATTATATGAGAAGAAAATATGCGGAAAAGGGCATAGGCTTCTTTACGCGGGAAAAGCATTGTTACCCACAAAATTTTATTTTACACGTACGAAGCGTCTAGTTATATCTAGTTAATAAATAAAATAAAACAAAAAACTGGTTGCACTCCGGGAGTGCCGGCAGAAGTGAAAACTTGATTATTAACGTTGTGCATTTTTTAACCCGTTTTTTATGAAAATCGATTTTTAAAAAATCGTCAATCATGTTGTTTCGATCAAGTTTCGATCAAGGTTTCGATCAAGGTTTCGATCAAGTTTCGATCAAGTTTCGATCAAGTTTCGATCAAATTTCGATTAAGTTTCGATCAAGTTTCGATCAAGGTTTCGATCAAGGTTTCGATCAAGTTTCGATCAAGTTTCGATCAAGTTTTGATCAAGCTTCGATCAAGTTTTGAACAAGTTTCGATCAAGTTTCGATCAAGTTTCGATCAAGGTTTCGATCAAGGTTTCGATCAAGGTTTCGATCAAGTTTCGATCAAGTTTCGATCAAATTTTGGATTAAGTTTCGATTGAGTTTCGATCAAGGTTTCGATCAAGGTTTCGATCAAGTTTCGATCAAGTTTCGATTAAGGTTTCGATCAAGTTTCGATCAAGTTTCGATCAAGTTTCGATCAAGTTTCGATCAAGTTTCGATCAAATTTCGATCAAGTTTCGATCAAGTTTCGATCAAGTTTCGATCAAGTTTCGATAAAGTTTCGATCAAGTTTCGATCAAGTTTCAAATTGAGTTCGAGTTCGAGTTCGACACAAAACACTACTCTCCAACCGTCTTACGCGTTTTGTATGGTTTTTCGATCAACACGAAAATCTATCGCGAGTTTCACAGTTTTTACCCATCCCACAAGTGCTCAACGCCGCTAAAGAAGTTTTCACTTCAAAAATCTTTATTCAAACTAACAAAATAGATCAATTTACAAAAGTTATAATAAAAGAAACAGTTTGAGTTGGCGGCCTTACTGCTGGAAGAGCAGTCTCTTCCAGGCAACCATAAAAATTAAAGATATTAAAAAAACAGGATAAGATACAAAGTACATAATAAGATAAATAAATAAAATACAAAAATAAACATAAATCATAATAGAGATATATCAATAAGGCAATAGTTTAATTGTTACTGAAAAAAATAAATATAATATTATTATGATACGAAGAGGAAAATAAATCATAAGAGTTTGCAGATAAATCTAAGTAATGTTGTTTAAGTATGACTTAAACAACATTAGTAATTTAACAACATAGATAGTTTAATATTAAATGTAAAGATTTACATTTCAGTCACAAATTAATCAGTCGGTGGCCAATATCGTGCTCTTCACCTTAACTTTGAAACGATATGTTAACTGATAATAATACACCGTAGCAATGTAGTCCGAACAAAAAAAAGATAGCAAAACACTCACATATTCCTCAATATCATCCTATGATCCATAAAACACACCGCACTAACATATTTTGTTGGTTTTAATTCACGATTTTTTTTTAATCAAATTTAAGCATGTTCTCAAACGCGTGGATTCTCTGTTTCTAGCTATAACCACAAATAATAATATCGAAACCTATCGTATCTGATAAAACAGAATCTTTATCTTATCCTCCGATAAATCCCGCTTGAGAATTTATTATGATTTATAGAAGTTAATCAATTTATTATTATCGATTACCACTAATTGTTATGGAACATAATATCATGTGATTTATTAGTAAATATACACTCCAATCAGTTTTTATATTGTATTTTTTTATCAGAATAGGCCAGTCATTCCCAATGTGTGTTTCGCGGATCCCGGGGGCCTTGCTTTGTAGCCCTTGTAGGAGCTACGCGAGCGATACACAAATTGTTTTTAGAAATGACATCAGATACCAGCATGGAGAAAATTCATTCAAAGACAATAACATTCTTTTAATCTGTCAGAAATGAAACTTCTTATAAGGATTCCGCCACCAAAAAGGTTTGAGAACCGCTGGAATAGGCCTGGAGAAAATGGAGAATTGCCATACTGAGTTATGAAACTGAAATTGATCAAAAATCATCGTCATCTGTCAATATAATATGTGCGTCGCAACGCACACATGCGGACAGCAGCCCTTGAGACGAAGCGGGAGGGGGTGTTGACGTTAAGACTACTTCATAATAAGTAATAACGCTGCGATGGTGCACCGCCCGTGTGGCTGGCTACGCGTCAAAATATTTGCGTTGCGACGGCGCAACGCAAAGCGCCGTGTGGACTGGCTCTAAGGCTACTAGCGGCACCTGGTGGCAAATATAATTTCAAACACCCTCATTGAGCTATACGTTTTCTAGGTATGTAAGGATCCTTCTTGCACCACCGACACCTTCTAATCTTTCTTCGTGAGTAAAGGTCGCTTTCGGATCTTTGCCGCGAGCGACCGCAACCGACGAAAATTAAAACAAAATGCCACTTTATGACGTAGGCGATAGGCTTCATTTTACTCTACCTACTAGCTTTTACGCCGCCGCCGGCGGCAGCGTGGGTCGCCACGTAAATGTCAGTAGAAAATTAATATTCTATGTCATAAAGTAGCATTTTATTTGAATTTTTACCGGCCGCGGTCGCTCGCGGTAAAGATTCGAAAGCCACCTTAAAGTTGCCTATTCTCCCAATACCTATATCGTATTAACAGTGGAGCTACCGAAGCAGCTGCAGCGCATGTCGTACGAGGTGCAGTACCGCGCCCCCTCTCCGCCCCCGCCCGGCGTCACCCGCACCCCAGAAGAGATCGAGGCCGAAATCAAGCGGACCGAGGCCGAGTACGAAAAGTTGGCACTTGTCTTCATTGAGTACGTATCATCTTGAGGGAAGATTACACCCGTTTAAACCAATTTCCCCCTAGCACTAAGTGTCCTCTAGCGGACATGAAGTGTATCTATTAAATTATTTAAGATTTTGCTTATATTAATGTGTCGCCTACGTTCTAACTTTGGCGAAACATTAGATAAAGTGTTTTCAAAAACTTGTTTTACATGACCCTTAAAGATTGGGGATACTTAGCATTAGGGGGAGGTTGGTGGAAACAGCTGTCATAAGTGTTTTAAAAAAATAATTAAGTGTGGAGGATAAATTTGCATAAATTTTATGTACCTTCATGTTTTTTGTGTAGCAATAATTCTTATCTCCACTGTGGTCATCGTAAATGTGATAATATTATTCATGACTCATAATCATCTATAACAGGTGCTGCATCATACCATCTACGTCGTTTTTACATAACTTGTCTGAGCTAAGCTATAACTTGTAGATTGATAAAGAGGTGTTAATTTACTTTGGATACAAGAGCGGGCGCCAGCTACTTGACATGTTTGCATTATAATACGCCGTGTATACAGTGCTCACCGGCAGCGCTGGAATCTAGTGATTCTGACGTCCGCGTGTATTCATGCCTCTTTAAATCATTTTTAATCAGTAGTAGTGTTTTTTTAAGCTATTGCATAGCTTTTATTGCGGGCTTTGAGCGCGGCGACCGAATCAATAAGTTCCGTTACAAAATAAACCTAACACCCCCATGGGCGTGCAGTCTTTGTAGGCAAAAAGGCAGTGCTTGCCATTCACAGATAACAGATATTTTAATTTAACTTTCGTACTTTTTAAATGACTCATGACGTTAATCTTTTAATAATAATAGTAAAAAATATAGTAAAAAAATAAATAATACACATTTAAAACACCTCAATTTATAAAATAGCAACATGTAATCAGGTACACGCGCGAACGGGTTCACGAGAGGTCAAGATAGGCTCAGTGTTGAGGTGCCTGCCTTGCGCGTATGTGTGAGTGTGTCCGTGCACAGCCGAAAACGCACACAACCATGAATATCGAATGCGATTATTGTACTGCAAGCTCTGCGGCAGACCCCAGCAGTGTTGCCAACTATGGGGATATCCCACTTTTAGTAGGGAAAAATTAAATATATAGTGCGTATTTTAGGGAGTAAAAATATTATATTCATGGGCGTGAAATTTTTTAAGCAAAAATGTATATTTATTTGGTTTTTATTACTGTTTTTATATAAATAATGACATCATGAGTGACGTTTTTGCCGCAAACAATAATTGCGGTCGGCTGAAGTAGTATTTTCAGCGTTTCGATCTCTCAGTGGAAAGTACCCCAAGTAATAAATAATATATTTAAATAATAGTTGGGGAGTTCTGGTTGAAATTCAATGGCATCACTGGCGCCGCGGCCGGCGCGGGCGCCCGCGCCATCCATGCCGACGGCGATCGGAACTACTCGTGAATAGTCGTGAGCAATCGGATATAATCCGAGTAAAATGAATAGACGCAAATCTAACTAATTACGTATAATATGTAGGTACATTATGCATTTTTGTTTTGTGAGGCTTATAATATTTGTTTACATTTTACATAGCTGAAATTTTTTTGTGTTTTGGGAGGCCATTTGCTTTTTTCATGTGATCGAGCACTGTTAGTACTATATTATATTAATATTTTTGGTTTTATAGTTTTCTAAGAATATTTTAGATTTTAATATTTGAAAGTTTGTATAATATTTAACAGTTTAACATTAATAATTGCGTACATTCATAACTATCACTCACTTGGATAAGATAATTTGTGGTGGCCAAAATTTTGCATTTATTTACATCGGATTATGGATCGGATCTCAAGTAACCGGAACCTTGATTATGTGAAAAGACAAAAGTTAAGCTGATTAGGTGAGTACTTAAAATATACTAGATATAAAAATGAAAAAGTTGTAAAAGAAAAAGTTTTTGTTTTGTTTTGTTTCACGCCAAAACTAATGAACCGATTGTAATAAAATTTTGTACACAGTTAGTCTAGAGCCTGAGAGAGCCATAGGCTACATTTTGATGAGGCAAAAATATATTATCTAATTTCCATGGAAATATCGATGAAAATAAATTCACATTGTATTTCTAATACGTAACAATAGATGGCGTTTTTATTTATTTTAGCTTAGCGCACAATATTATGTTGTATGGTAATTGGTATATTTCCATGGGTTTCGATGAAATAAACTCTCATTGTAGTTCCAACGCGTGACAACAGATGGCGTTTTTTTTAATTTCTTCATAACAGAACGTAATTATACTAATAGTTTAGAAAACATAGTTTTTAATTTATATCCACACTATTATTATAATTTATGCGAAAATATCTCTTTTTGTCTGTTTGTCTGTCTGTTTTGCTTTCACACCAAAACTACTGAACCGATATCGCTGCATTACCAGTGTCAAAATCTTCTGCACGCCGCTGAACACCCCCCCACTCCGACCGGCATTTTAAACGCAACGAGCGGCGTGCGGCGTTGCCGTGCATCTTTTAACGTCGTTTCAGTTCGGCAGATTTCGGCACGGTTTTTATGCGCGTGCGACTAGAGTGACTAGACGTTCACGAATACCGCGGCGGTGCCCGAGTGCCACACGTACATTTTTAAATATAATTTGGTCAGGTTACCGCACAGCGTGATGTGGTCGGAGCCGCCCGTGGTGTGCCAGTGGCGGCGCGACGACAACTACTGGACCAGCCACTACATCAACGACTACAAGTTCAACGAGGACAAGCTCACTGCTCAGTTCAGGACTGGCGTTTTGTGTAAATACTTTACATTACTACAGTTAAGAGCTTCGATCTTTAGATTTTAAACATGGGACCAGCTCTGGAATTATGTAGAGGCAGTATAGGCCATGGCCGCCATGGCCTATGGACGGCAGCCTTTTACGGCGTCCTAGGGGGGTGGCAGCGTCCTAGGATGGTGGCAGAGTTCTTACAATGGGGCGGCAAAATTAAAGTGGCCTATACTCATAAAGAATATAAATTCGGCCCTGCATGGGATGATGAGGTAACTAAGGCTTAGATAATAATAATTATGCATCTCTTTTCACATTGTCAACAACAGCTGAAATGCTCTAAAATTCTGAAACTTCATCTTGCATTACCTTCTCAAAACGTGTGGCAAAGTTATGTCAATGTCACTGACTACATAAAATAGTAAAGAGATTTCTGTTCAACAATTTTTAAACATATTTTACAATGAGATTGAAAATTTGTCCTTATTCTTATCAAAATATTAATATTATGTTTCGAATAAGTACCCGTTGCGTTTAAATTTTTGTAGGGCCCATCGGGATAGCTACTCTGCGCTACGGCAATATGCCGTATCAGGGGTGGGACATCAAACCCGATACAGACAGGTACGTTAGTTGACTATGTGTAGACTTTTAGCTATGTCCACATTAGGCGTTTTCGTCTTCAATTTTCGTCATCTTTTTTCATTCAACTTTCATTTTGGCGCATTCAATAATTGAATACGTCAACAAACGCTACGCCAACATTGTCATTTTTGAAGTTTTGGATAAGGTCAGAGGGCATGCGTCGCGGGCATGCCTCACGTACGCTGTTGACTGCGCTATGACGCATGCCCTTAATGAACAAAAAAAGGCACAGTGTGGACAAAGCTGTTGACCACGTAATATTTTGAAAAAAAGATAATATACCTGCGGCTTCGTGCGCGTTAGAGATAATTTTACAGAAACGGTTCATTTAGATGAAACAAAACCATAATATTATATCGCCTTCATTCTTACGTTTCTGCGATATGCTCATTGCTCATTCAGTGCGAACGAAGTGGCGGGCAACAAATAGGATTTTGCAAGCAAGACTAATTTAAGGATAAAATTGTTCGGCGTGCATCCGTTGTCTGATTGCCATAACACAAGTTTTTACTTAGCATGGGATTAGACGACGTGATGTACGCTCTCTAGCTTTTATACTATTGTATATTATTGTATGGAAAAAAAAGTCTTATATGACTAGTAGAACATTTTTCTACGACACTTATGGCTATTTATATGTCTGTTGTAGCAAAGGCGTGCTAATATCTGTGACGGGAGTGTGCGTGTCCGTGACGTGGCTGTGTGCGGGCAGCTCGGTGCGGCTCAAGGCCATCGCCAACGCCACCACGCCCGCCCTGCGAGACCACTTCGACAGACCCTACAGCGTCAGACGGATGATGCAGGTAGATGATGATATAGCTGCTTAGTGAGTTCGCAGTTAATATTTGAATTTTCTGAAAGTTCAGAAATCACCAGAGGCTGTGCGATGGGAAAGGAAACTAGACACTACCTTTTTTAATAAATAATATTTGATAGAGCCAGAATCGCAAAAGTCATAGACTTACAGTAGAAATAATTAAGTTATGAATTATAACTTTCTGAGTCAAAATCGAAGTATATTTGTAGGTTGCTTAATATAATTTTGGAGCCGTATACCGATACCTATGTGAGCGTCTTCCAATTCTAACTTCTTCTCTTTCGTGTTTCAAAACGATAAAATGGCATATTTTTGACTTCGTTACATTTAATATTATACCTTTGTTTGTTCATTAAACCAACTTTTAAGGCAGTCTTCACCAACACACTCTGAAATTGGCGATTCAAAAGGAGCCATAAATAAGAAGTAGAAGAAGAAGAAGTTTTTTTGATTTCATTAATATTTACTGCTACCGAACTGTACACTACAGTAGTGGGTTGTAGATTGTAGAGCGTCTGTGGCGTAGTTGGTAGACGTTTGGTTGGTTCGCAATCGAGAGGGTGCAGCCTCTCGATTGCGAACCAAAGTTCTACACACTACGAACCTGCACCGTGCAGATCCGATCCTGGATGGAGGCGTGTGTACCAATAGACATTTTCTGATCTCAAGTACATAATTCGGACGCTCGTACCGTGTAGGAAAACATTGTGAGGAAATCCGCACATGGTATATGGCTGCGTCCCCATCAGACACGGCACGGCACCGTCACCGTATTACGGCACGACGCCGCCACCGTGACACGGTACGGCGCCGCACCGTAACACGGTGCCGCAAACGGTGCACTGCGCGCCCCTATTCTGGGTGAAACTTCCGAACAAAAATTGTGTCCAAACTTAAACTTTTTTTTTTGTGGGTATGTCCAAGAGGCAACATCTAAATTTGTGCTCTCCAAAATAAATATTTATTTTCTGCAAAATAAAAGTATAATATTAACTTAAATGATCTAAAAAGTTCCTTGGACACCGAGCAAATTAAAATTAATAATAATCACAGTAGCAAACCTTCATCCTACGACACTACCACAACAACTATGGATATTCACAATGAACTGAACAAGAATATGCAAGATATTGTTAATTTGTTTCAATCACGGATGGAGCACTTTGATAAAGCACTGGAAGGAACAGCAGCAAAATCTTCTACACATCCTGCTTCATCAGATTTCACAAGACTTGCCGCAGAATTCACCTCTTTTAAGAAAACGGTATGGGAGTCTTTGTCATTATTGAAAAACCAGGTGCAATTATTGGCAACTGCCATAGACTCCCAAGAGATGCGGTCACGGCATAAGGTGCTGCTCATCCACGGACTAGAAGAGGATGAGTGTGAGACTCCCGAAGTTAAGGTATGTGACTTTATAAAAGATGACCTAAAATGCCCGAACATTGTGTCAGATAGTATTGATATATGTCACAGACTGGGCACAAGAAAGGACAAACCCAGGCCTATGTTAGGGTTCTTACAGACGAACGGCACGTGTCGGCGGCACGTGTCGGCGGCAGTCGACGGCAGTCGGCGGCAGTCGACGGCACGTGTCGGCGGCAGTCGGCGGCAGTCGACGGCAGCCGACGGCAGCCGTTGACAGTTTATGACGCTTGCAGGGAGCCTACCACGACCTTTCCTAAAACTATCATGTTTCCAGAACACTTTGTTGTAAGATTACAATAATTTTACAGACTTTCATTCGTATCATAAGCTTCATAAAGTGTATAAAAATAATATTGTTTTATTCATACTTAGGGTCTAGGAATGAGATAGAACGAACTATTTCTTTCGAACAAGGTGCAAAATGGAAAAGCATTGTTCGGGAATCTTACGTTTCATATTATATTCGGTGTTTCCGTGATTACGACAATAAGCGAAGATTTTCATGTGTTTTATTAATTTGGGAGTACATACTGTACACGTTGTTTAAACTTAACAGGTAACTAAGTAAATAAACAACTTTGTTCGTGGCGTTGTCATGACATGGCATGTTTTGGACATGCGCAATAAAAGGTTTTGTGGCGCATGCGCCAAAAATTACGCCGGCGAACAAGGCCAATAGCTATGTCCACATTATGTAATTTCATCTTCAATTTTCGTCATCTTCTATTTATTCAACTTTCGTTTGGCATATTCAATAATTGAATGCGTCAAAATCCACCCGCGTTGAAAGAAAAGTGTCATAGCGAGCGCTACGATTTCAACGCGTGTCACGGGCATGCCTCACGTTCGCTGTTGACTGCGCTATAACGCATGCCCTTGATGAACAAAAAAAGGCACAATGTGGACAAAGCTAATGACTATGTCCACACTAGGCGCTTTCGTCTTCAATTTTCATCATCTTTTCATTCAATAATTGAATGCGTCAACGAACGCAACATCAACATTGTAATTTTTTATGTTTTGGATTTGTCTTTTTCTGGGCATGGGGATTCAAGGCCCAAGGGCATGCGTTATAGCGCAGTCAACAGTGAACGTGAGGCATGCCCGCGAGGCATGCCCTCTGACCGTATCCAAAACTTCAAAAATGACAATGTTGGCGTTGCGTTCAATAATTGAATGCGTCAAAACGAAAGTTGAATGAAAGAAGATGACGAAAATTGAAGGCGAAAGCGCCTAATGTGGACATAGCTAATTGACTCTGAATGTCATACCGTAAATTATCATAATAGGCCAGTCATTAAAGCCAAAACCCGAAAGAAATTAGTAACTTGATAAAATTTTAGGGGGTTGTTAAAGAAGGTAAAATAACTTACCGTGTGATTTTGCAGCGTTCTGGGGTGTACGGAAAGGGTTGAAAAGGGGTGAAAAAGGTTTTTTGTTAATAACATTGCGTAAAAAAAATTAGTAACACGCTGCAAATTTGGAATTAGGCTGTTCTTACCGTTTTGTAACGTGTATTAAATTTTCAGCGTTTTGTAATACACGGAAAATTGTTTATTATTAAAAAAACAATAAAATTTGTTTATAACAGGGGTAAAAAAATTAGTAACACGCTGCTAATTTGGAATTAGGTTGTTCTTACCGTTTTCTAACGTGTATTAAATTTGCAGCGTTTTGCAACATACGGAACATTGTTTATTATTAAAAAACAATGAAATTTGTTATTAACAAGGGTAAAAAATGTAGTAACACGCTGCAAATTTATAATTAAGTTGTTTTTACCGTTTTCTAACGTATATCAAATTTACAGAAATTTAGTAATAAACAATGTTCCGTATGTCGCAAAACGCTGCAAAATTAATACACTTTACAAAACAGTAAGAACAACTTAATTCTAAATTTACACCGAGTTACTAATTTTTTTTTTACCCCTGTTATTAACAAATTTTATAGTTTTTTAATAATAAACAATGTTCCGTATGTTGCAAAACGCTGCAAATTTAATACACGTTACAAAACGGTAAGAACAACCTAATTCCAAATTTGCAGCGTGTTACTAATTTTTACGCAATGTTATTAACAAAAAACCTTTTTCACCCCTTTTCAACCCTTTCCGTACACCCCAGAACGCTGCAAAATCACACGGTAAGTTATTTTACCTTCTTCAACAACCCCCTAAAATTTTATCAAGTTACTAATTTCTTTCGGGTTTTGGCTTTAATGACTGGCCTATAAGTAAATTGCATAAAAATGGCATCCGATAAAGATCTTTTATTTACAGTAGAAGTCTGTTGTCAAAATATTGAAAATGGATTGTAGTTTTTTATTGAATTTTAAAGACTTTTAAAGACATATTTTTTTTTAAAGAATTTTAAAGACATTCTGACATCAGTTGAGTCAATCAACTCGAGACTGTCTATAATTGTTGAATTATGGCTACAAAAATATGTAATGTCCGTACTATGTCCGTATGTATGCCGTCGACTCGTGCCTTTCGTCTGTAAGCGATCTTATAGTATTTAAACACACCATGCCGAAGATATGCGGCCGAAGTTCGGCAAGATTACGGCTGTAATAATATATTTTAAATTACCGTTGACACACCATGCCGAAATAACGTCATGTTACCTATATTGTATGCGTAGCGCATTACAAGCGTAATCATACCGAACTTCGGTCGCTTATTTTCGGCCAAGTGTGTTTAGAGTTTAGAACTTAAGACACTTAGGAATGGGATAGAACGAACGATATCAAATTATTTGTTCATAATATTTTGCTGTAGGTCAAAGCGAGATATAGGAGCTAAGCGCTTCGACCCTCTCGCATGAATGTGTTAACAAATGAATTATTGTCTAAACAAAATATGTAGTAAAAACTCACTAGAGAATTTCAAAGGTTTTATACTACACCTTAAAATATTTCAATAAAATAAATCTAACAGCGTAAGATATTAGGCTAGTTGACTATTATTTTTTTTGTTATTGGTAACTAAAGGAACTCTCAAGAATAGAAACATCAGTGAAAGAATGACTCCGAATGTCATACCGTCTTCATTTTTTAATATAATTTTACTAAATAACAGGAAAAAATACAAAACAATGTTAAATCTACTGAGAAATATCAAATTTTTAAGATCGCTAGTTTGACGTGAAAGTATAATAATTAATAATATTGCTCATCTGTGTCAAAATGGAGCTCATGGTACGCTGAGAGCGATGAAATGGGATGACGTCACAAAACGTCTGGATGAAACATTCTTAAAATAATCTTACTTTTAAGAGGTTGTGGTACAAAATCTCGAAGTACCTCATAATACTGCTTTCAGAGTTGGTGGTAGGCCCTCAGTTGTGACGTACCCCTGCAAGGTAAGCGTTCACAGGTCTGTATCGTACGCAACGGACTGTTATAGCTTTAGTGTGTATGTAACATCCCTTAGTCAGCCCCTTTCCTACCCATCCAGCATTTCCTTTGTGTAGCAGCTTCGGTTGCATTCCCAGTCCCACACTCTCCATCCAGTATCCAACCGCGCTAGACGTGTGCATCAAAAATCAAAAATTGTTTTTTTTAAAAAGCCAAAATCCTTGTGCGTTGTAACATCAATGTCTCGCATCAAACGGATATTTTTTTCACAGTACGTCCGCTGAATCGGCAACGTACGGATTACCGTTTAGCCTAGTAAATGAATGCTCATAAGGGGGGTATGGATGGAAAATTTTTTGAAAATTGTAACATTGGTGGCAGCGGTGGGATTTTAAAAGTCCCTGGAAAACGTCTTCCGAAAACTCTTCTAAATCCTCAGTATCCTATATCCAGTGAAAAGTGTTTCGTGAAAGTGCTAATTCCAATCAACCACAAGTCGAACTCTTACATAAAAAATAATTATTCCTATTCTTGCACACTTAAAGTCTAGTTAAATATTCGAACTTTAATCGTACTTAAATACGTCGTGCATTTCGCCGAAGTAACCTGACCCGCCGAGCCCGACGACTGCATCGAGATAAGCAGATTCCTGTGAGTGATTTACTATTCTATTTCTGGTCATTGCAATTTAATATTAAGAAATATTTTTGTTTTGTTTTAAAGAAATAACAGCTAACTTCTATTAAATATAATTTAAGATGTCGGAATCTAGAGCCCCCTAGCCCTAAATTTGAAAGACCTGAAATAAATGTGAATGACATAGATGACGAATCAGGTCCGTCCTCCCAACCCGGACCGGTCACTAGGTCCCAGAAAAAAAATAAAAACACTGCTGCACCTAAGGTAGAGTTAGATTTATCAACATTATTAAAATTTATAAAGCCTTACGACGGTGCTAGGGAATCACTAAATTATTTTCTAGTAAATTGTAGCAATGCCCACGATCTCGCTACAGATAATCAAAACGATATTATATTTAAATACATTTTATGCCAATTACAAGGGAGAGCACAAACTGCATGTTCTATTAAGGAATTCGTAAATTGGGCGCAACTTAAAGAATTCTTGAAGACGCAATTTAGTGAGCGCAAACACTACGCCCACTTACTAACCGATCTGCAAGAATATAGACAGCAAACTAACGAACCCGTGAGCCAATATGCCCTAAGGGTAGAAACGTGTTTGTCACAACTATTAACAGAAATTTCAATTGCCCATGGAAATAAAATTAGGGAAATGATAGGTCGTACGAGGGCTGCTATTTATGTATCCGGAATTAAAAAAAGAAACAAACATATATCATTTAATATGGTTTTATTGCTTTTCAAAATATTCGCCGCGATGATCGACACACTTTTGCATACGCTGGAACCAATTTTCATAGCACTTTTTCCATTCTGATTGAGGTATCTCCAAAACGTGCATTTTGAACGCATCAACAGCCTCTTCGCGGCTCGAAAAACGTTGACCACGTAATTTGTTCTTCGCGTTTGGAAATAAAAAGAAATCGTTAGGTGCCAAATCAGGGCTGTACGGCGGATGACCAGTCAATTCGATCTTTTGACCCTCCAAAAACTGAGTTGTTTCAGCTGAGGTGTGACAGCTAGCATTGTCGTGATGTAATATGATTCTGCGTTGTCGGTTGTCCTTTCTTATTTCTTCAAAGACTTCTGGTAAACAAATGGTCGTATACCATTCAGAATTAACCGTTTTACGATTCTCTAATGGCACTGTAGCCACATGTCCATTAATTCCAAAAAAACAGGCGACCATTTGCTTCAAAGTACTTTTTGCACGAGTAACTTTTGTTGGTTTCGGCTCATCTTGGAACACCCACACCGTTGACTGTTGTTTAGTTTCGGGGTCATATGCATAGATCCAAGATTCATCACCTGTGTAGATATTATAAACGGCTTTTGACGTACCACGGTTGTATTTTTTTATCATTTTTTTGCACCAATCGACACGAGCCCGTTTTTGATCGATTGTCAAGTTGTGCGGAATCCAACGCGAACATATTTTTTTACAGCCAAATGTTCGTGTAATATCTTATGTATGCTCGTCATACTTATGCCTAAGGACGCCTCTATCTCGCGATATGTAACATGACGATCACGCATTATTAGTTCCCGCACAGCATCTATATTTTGTGGGACAACAGCTGTCTTTGGGCGACCTTCTTTATTTTCATCCGTGAGCATAGACCGCCCACGATTAAACTCACTGTACCAGTGATAAACAGTGGTTTTTGATGGTGCTTCATCTCCAAAAGTTGCGGTGAGTTGAATATAGCACTGTTGTTGATTTAGCCCACGCCGAAAATCGTAGTAAATCATTGCACGAAAATGTTCACGCGTTAAATCCATGGCAAATGAAGACACGCAATTTTCAAAATGACGCCACAATGGAAAAATAATTGACAGTCAACCAAAGAGTTCTATTTTCAAATGTTGTAATTACTTTTTAAATATTGTTCTTGTAAGTGGCCAGTTCCGGATACATAAATAGCAGCCTATGTACAGCTGCGATGGAGGAACTAGCACTCCATCACTTCCAGATGGGTCTCACGCCGAGAATTTCAAACATCGTCCGGTGCAAAGCACCACGTACTCTTAACGAAGCAGTGAATTTTGCCATATCCGAGGAAAAACTCCAACAATTTATTTATAAAAATTCTCAATCGCAACCGCGACCGGAAAGACCGCGAATGATTAAGCCAAACCCCGATAATTTCGTTAGCAACCAACCAGCCTTTAGATTCAATCGTAATAATATGCAGTCGCGATTACCACAACCTAATTAAACAAGCAGTGGGTCGGAGGTCATATGCAGATACTGCAAGGCAGCCGGGCACACCCTAGAAGAATGTAGGAAGCGTCAATTTAATAATGAAAGATTTAGGCTCAATCAAAGTCCGAGATCGCAACGGGTTAATTTCATATCTGAACCTACCGAAATTGATTCCGTCGAAGACACTAACCCTACTGAAGGCTACGACACTGTCGATATCAGACCAAAAAACGCATAAGCGTCTCGTCCTGTTGCCGTGCGGGACCTAAAAAACTTCAAACCGGCACGAAATTATCCTCTGTTTCCTCTGTTTCCTCTAGAGTCACGCAACAGGGTAACCAGCCCCAAATTGAAGACTCCTTAATTAATAAATATAATAAATTATCATCTGTTTCCTCTAGAGTCACGCAACAGGGTAACCAGCCCCAAACTGAAGGCTCCTTAATTAATAAAAATAATAAATTATCCTCTGTTTCCTCTAGAGTCACGCGACAGGGTAACCAGCCCCAAACTGAAGACTCCTTAATTTATAAAAGTATTAAATCATCCACTGTATCCTCTAGAGACACGCGACAGGGTAACCAGCCCCAAACTGAAGTCTCCTTGATTACTGATAATTCACTGAATCAAAAAAATAAAATATTGTCAACATTTGAAATCACTAATGACCCAAGCATTATGCTCTTACCTTATGTACTAGTCGAAACTTCTATATCCAAGCTTCGTATATCCTTGCTTGTAGACTCAGGTTCATCCGTAAGCCTAATTAAACATTCCTGCCTACAGATTCATCCATCCCTTAAAAAAGAATTTATACAACTCAAAGGCATTGACTCCTCTGAAAATCCTATCCTTACTAATGGACATTTTGAACTTAAGCTAAAAATCCAAAAATCCTCCGTATCACACATATTTCACGTTGTTGATAAAATCCATTTACCTTATGATGGTATTATCGGGTCAGATATGCTCAATGCTCTTAACTGTAACATAGACTACAACAAGGACCTACTTTATATCGGAGAATCATCACTAAAACTAAATTTCAATGAACCGGCATATCTAATTCCACCCAGGACCGAACAAATTATTGGGTGTTCAGTATCAAATCCTGAAATAAAGGAAGGTTTTATTTTAGACCAAAAAATTTCTGACTCCTTATTAATTGCAAACTGTGTTGTTAGTGTAAAGCAAAATAACAGAATAAATTTGTCCGTCGTCAATCTTTCAGAAAAAAAAGTTACTCTAAATTCAAACCTTAATTTAAAAATAATACCGATAGAATCCAATAATTTAAACTGTTATCATACTGCCTCTGTAAATCATTTAAGTAGCTCACCTCCTAATTTTACGAAACGCACTGAAAAAGTTCTACAACAATTACGTATTACACACCTTAATGAAGAAGAGGCTAATGCATTAATGGAGCTTTGTTCCGATTATTCAGACATATTTCACTTACCCGATGAAAAGCTTACTTATACAAATGCTCTTAAACATGAAATTAAAACTACTACCGACATCCCGATCCACACGAAAACTTACCGGTTTCCTGAGGTGCATAAAGCAGAAGTCCGTAACCAAATCAACAAGATGTTGGATTAAAATATAATTGAACCATCCAATTCACCATGGTCTTCCCCGATTTGGGTGGTACCAAAGAAACTAGATGCGTCAAACGTTCAAAAATGGAGAGTCGTAATAGATTACAGGAAGCTAAACGACGTGACTATTGGTGACACATATCCTATCCCTCAAATTACTGAAATCCTGGACCAACTGGGTCAAAGTACTTACTTTTCCACGTTAGATTTAGCATCAGGTTTCCATCAGATCCCTTTAAATGAAGAAGACAACCCCAAAACTGCATTCACTGTACCAGAAGGTCACTATCAATTTCTAAGGATGCCGTTTGGACTGAAAAATGCACCGGCAACCTTTCAAAGACTAATGAATAACGCACTTTCCGGATTGCAAGGCTTACGTTGCTTTATTTATTTAGACGATATTATCTGTTATTCTCACGACTTGTTATCACATATTAAAAATTTAGAACTCATTTTCCAAAGAATAAGAAAATTTAACCTGAAGTTGCAACCCGACAAGTGCGAATTCCTGCGTCGTGAAGTTTTATATTTAGGCCACATTATCACAGAAGATGGCGTTAAGCCAAACCCGAATAATATCAAATCTGTTGTCGAATTTCCTATCCCGCAAAGTCCTAAAGACGTCAAATCCTTCCTCGGTTTAGTATCCTATTACCGAAGATTTATCCCAGATTTTTCGAAACTAGCTAAACCTCTAACCAACCTTTTAAAGAAGGATCAGCCCTTTATTTGGGAAAACCAACAGCAACTAGCCCTAGAAGCACTTAAAAATAAACTTACCTCCGCACCCGTCCTATGTTATCCCGACAATACCAAACCCTTTATACTAACAACAGACGCTTCAAACTATGCTCTCGGAGCTGTCCTTTCCCAAGGCCCCTTAGGTCAAGAGCGCCCCATAGCCTATGCCTCTCGAACCCTTAACAGGAGCGAGAGTAATTATAGTACGACAGAGAAGGAGTTGCTAGCCATCCTATTTGGTTGTTAACAGTTTAGACCGTATCTGTATGGACAAAAATTCCAGATAGTCACTGACCACAGGCCTTTAAAATGGCTTTTCAATCATAAAGATCCGTCCAGCAAATTACAGAGATGGCGTCTCAAGCTCGAAGAATACGACTATGAAATAGTGTATAGGAAAGGAAAGCTCAATTCAGCAGCAGACTGAAAATATCCTGAAAATCCTACACCAACTGAAAATAACAATCCTATACCCCCTACAGAGCCATATTCTGACGTTTTCGATGATAATGAATGGACCACAATAACGTTTAGCCCAATAGACGAAAAAGACTTAGACTTCTCACCACTGAATCCTCCTACTCCGGTTGAATCCGATCCTCTAAATCAGCAATTTCAAAATCCTGTAACTGACAATCTTAACCCTGACTTGAATTTGACATTTGATCCACAACCGTCAACCAGTAGACAAACTACTGTACAACCCGAAATCGATAGCCCTGTAGTTAGTCACGCTCCCTTGGTGCCAACTGATCACTCGGAACAGCCTTCTGCACCTCAAGAACGGTCAACAACACCGGATGAAACCTATAATAATTTCCTTAAATCACCTTCTAGATCTTTTAATACCCGAATTTTAGAACATAACAGCAGCATCCTGAAAAGCAATTATAAAATCATAATTATACAAATTTCAATAGACATGGACTAAAATATACCTTACGTCCAAGAAATTATCAACAATTGTCCTGCATCTATACGCAACGACTTCGAAAAACTCGAAAGGACATTATTTGAATATTTGTCACTCGAATACAATAATAAAATATATATTTTCCTGTTTACAAAAGTACACCATTTCGATTCTTGCACTTACCCGGATATATTCAAATCGCTTAAAACTATAAGAGATCAAATAATGATAAATCACCCAACCGTAAACGATATTAGTATAACAGACTTCCGAAACCCTTTTGATAGGATATCGTTTGTAAAAATCTATAATATACTTGGTCACATTTTCGACGGAACAAATATTTCCATCCACATTTACCATAATAGCTTGATTTAGCCTGTTCCATCTGAAATCCAAAAAATTCTTAAAGAAAATCACGATATTCCTATTGCTGGACATTTAGGGCAGAGCAGAATGCTTAGTCGCATAAAAGAAAAGTATTTCTGGACAAACATGCGTAGCGATATCGAAAATTATGTAAAAAATTGTTCATCATGCCAAACAAATAAGGCCTTAAGAAAAATTAATCGCTCACCCATGGTTATTACGTCTACTTCAACATCTCCTTTCGAAAGGTTGGCAATAGATATTGTAGGACCTATTCCCGAATGCGGCCCTGCAAAATTAAAATACATTTTAACGATGCAAGACGACCTTACAAAATTTAGCTTAGCATATCCGATGCGGAGCATCACCGCTGAAGAAACCAGTGAGTGTCTCGTACACTGCATTTCATTATTCGGAATTCCCAAGCGCATACTCACAGATCAGGGCACAAATTTCACTGCAGAGTTATTTAGTAAGACATGTGAACTGTTCAAAATCAAACATCTTTTCTCATCTCCTTATCATCCCCAAACTCAAGGTGCTTTGGAGAGATCGCACTCCACTTTAAAAGAATATCTTAAATCATATATTAACGAAAATCAGGACAATTGGGCTCGCTACGTATATACAGCTGTATTATCATATAATACCGCTGTACATTCCACTACGCATTACTCACCTTATGAATTATTATTCGGACACAAAGCCCACATCCCGACATCAGTTTACGACGATACATCATCCACGACCTACCCGGAATACGTTAAAATGTTGCAACACCGTTTAAAATATTCCCACGAAAATGCTTTAGAACATATTAGAAAGTCTAAACAAACATCAAAAGATTACTATGACTCGCATACTCGCCCAGTAGAATACAAAGTCGGAGATTTCGTATATCTCAAAAATCATTTAAGACTAAGAAAAGCCCTATCTCCTGTTTGGAAAGGGCCGTACAAGGTAGTTAAAATACACGGCAAACACACATTGTCGCTACTAATTAACAGACGTCATGTTAAACACCATTATGACGAAGTAAAACTTGCAGAGATCCAAGGAGATACTCCAACTTGAAAACCTGAAAAAGAAAAGAAAAGGGTTATACTATTTACATATTTAATTTACACTTTATACAAAATTATACAATATAATATATATTACTTACCTATTATACATTATACATACTTACCTTAGTCGATAAGGAAATACCTAACGGAAGCTACAGCATACTGGCTCACGCTCTTCAGGAGTTTACCCGTCGAATCGACACGAGTCCGGGCATATATTTTGATCCAATTGGCGAACTCAAGATCAATGTTGGCCGCTTAGATCTTATCACACCTTATGATATATCATATATGGAACCGAACATTAAGACCATTAACTCAATCTTAGGTACAGTACGGTTTTTATGTAACCAAGTTCAAATTGAAACAATAAAATACCTGGAATGCCATAATATTCTGGAGCCACTGAGTGTAAGATACAATGATGTTGTTTCGGAATATTCTTCCATTTCACATCTTATTAGTAATAAGAGATTTAAACGTGCTTGGATAGGTGCCGTAGGATCTTTGTCTAAAACAGTATTTGGTACTTTAAACGAAGATGACGCTATCAGATACGATAACGCCATACGAGATGTACAGGATAGCGAAAAAAGACTAAGTTTATTGATAAAAGAAAACATATTGGTTACAACTTCAGTTTTGTCAAAATTTAACGATACACTTTTTAAAATAAAGCTCAATGAAATTAGTCTTACTGAAGCTGCCGACGACCTCTCACTAAAGATGAAAAATATTTCAAAAAATTCTATGGAACTTAACTTTAAAACTAGCATTGATTCTATATTAACAAATCTGGAAGCGTCACTACTAACACTGTCTTTCCAAATGGAAGATATAACAAATGCCATTCTTTTTGGTAGCCGAAACATTTTACATCCAGCTATTTTGCCACCAAAACAGTTGTATAAAGAGCTCGTCGACAACTATAGGC
Organism: Polyommatus iphigenia; assembly: GCA_963422495.1. NCBI lineage: Eukaryota > Metazoa > Arthropoda > Insecta > Lepidoptera > Lycaenidae > Polyommatus > Polyommatus iphigenia. The sequence continues at coordinate 9,454,970 of OY730184.1, forward strand.
ACCTACCAGCTGACGTTACATTACCTTTAAGTTTAGAATTAAGAAACATTTATAAACTATTAAATGTGTCTAGTATAAGTTGTTTTAGCCTAAACACTAAGATAGTATTTGTAATAAGATTACCTTTGGTGTCCCCTAAACTGTATGATCTATATCATAATATAGCATTACCAACGCCGCATGATGACGTTAAACCAGACACTTTTATTAAGCCCAGTAGTAAATTTATCGCAATGACCAGAGATAAATCAGAATATTGTAAACTCGATTCACTCACGGACTGTCTGGCAATCGATGTCAACGACTACATTTGCAATGTGATGACCGTCTCCCCAACAAGTGCAAACCCCAGCTGTGAAAGTGAGTTAATGTCAAAAGTTATCAGTGTATTACCAGTGCAGTGTCAAACCGATTCTATTAGTGGAATACTCAACGTATGGAAACCGATTTCCGATAATAATTGGATATATGTACAATCCGAAAACATTAAAGTTTATCTAGACTGTATTGACCAAAAGATCATAGAGCTAGATGTAATTGGTACAGGCATCTTGAAGGTGCCGCAAAATTGTGTAGCATTCTGTAAAAATACAAAATTAATACCTAGATACGCTGATGTTAAACTTAATGTTACAGTTTTTCACCCTACTTTTAATATAATTAAGGATCCTTGTTGTATTCTAGATAAGATCCCTAAAGTCCGTGATGAGTCCCCTATTAAACTTAAGAATATTGATTTAGACATTCTTACATCAGACGCCAATTCTAAATTTAATTCCCTATTGAAAGAAACAGATGAAATCTTAAATCAGCAACCAATAATAAAATATGGGACCCATTATTCAATTGTTTTAATTGTAATGTTAATTTTAATCTGTACTTATTTTGTAATCAGGTTATATTTTTACATTAAAGAGCACCGTCTATCCTATCTGTAGTGTATGTGCAGTGTATCTACATAAGTAGATACTACATTGTCTCATGCACACCAGTAGTGGGGGCAATCTATATAAGTCGTTGTCAAGTAGTCACAGGTTTCAGTTGTATAGTGGCAGTGACAGTGAATAGACGTGCGCTCCGCAAGTGGTACTGGGTGTGTTAGTGAGCCAGTGTCCCGAGGATTCCACATTGGCGACAAGGACAAACATTATTAAAGGTTTGGAGAAATTGAAAATATAAAAAAAGGAAGGTAGATGTAAATAAAAAATATATTTTAAAAGTTGACGTTATGGTTTGTTAAGAAATTTATAAGGCAGACAAAACCAATACGTTTTTGATTATTTTCTTACCTTTTGAAAATTATAGTTATGTAATGCGTGCAATGAGTAACTAAACAATCGTTAAAATAATAACATATTTAAGTTGTTCCCTAGTATGTACTAATAATTACAATTCAATTTGTGATTTTATTGTTTCGGAAGTGTTTGTAAGTTAATATCAGCTGATATATGAAATTGCTACAAATAAAATTGTGTAAATAAACGCAGGTAAGTGGAATTTTATTAACACTTGTGTACAATTATGTATATTTAATGTGAGAGGTTTATAATTTAACTTTGGTGATACGAGTATACATGATAAATTCTTTGGTTTGTTTTAAATTTATATAAAAATTATATCTGTCCTTGTACTTAAACAAAGTTTTAGCAGAAAAGTAAATTTAACACAATATACCTAATCATGATACAGTCATGGATACAATAATGAATATAACTTTAAGACATTTACACTGCCGTGTATATACCTACCTAATTCATATTTTGTGTAAGTATCTTTGTTCAAAATAAACCAAAATATTTTATACAAAACAAAAGTATGGTAATGGTTAAAATGAACGTTATTTCAATAAATAAGTGTTGTCTTAAGGTCCCTATTTTATGTTTATATTAATATAAAAACGTTGAAAAACTAAATCTAATAGCAATGAACTTTAATAAAAGTATTCAAATGTTTTTATGAAGTAAAGATAGTTATAACGTGGATATTTATTTCTGATAGTTCTTTGTCGATATATTGTTGTATGACTATAACAGTTGTCCTTATTTTCTCAAGTAAAAAAAAAACGGTAATTAATTGGAAGATGTCTTATTTTTGACATTATATTATTTTGATTTTTGTTACGTGATCCTGTATTGTAATAGTAAGACCAAATTGTACAATATTTGGCCAATAATAATATTATAATTGTTACATATTATTCAATATAATGTTAATGGGTTCTGAAATTATTGAGTTAAGAACGTTTGATAAAAATTATAGGAATAGTGCATGTCCATCTCAATAGTGTTTGGAGTAAATACAACCTACTGTACACGGACGGAGCATTACACTATAAAGAGGTGAAGCATGAAAGGTACGACAATTTCGTTTATTGTACTGTATTTGTACACGTGACCGACACTCACACACGCAACTAGGTACTACAACCCGCTGTCATTCTACATAGAGTGACGGCGCCAATGACACGCACACATCCTACACGGACGGCCATTACTATGCTTCACTCGTGAAATAGGCAAGGTTACGTCCGTATTTTTTTTACGTCCGTGCTACTGTAATTATCAGTATTGTGATAATAAGAAACAATAATAAGACTATAAAATTGTTAAGGTTTCAAATTATAAGTAATATGGAAACTATTTCAAACAAGAATTTTATACAAACTCATCTACAATGGAAAAATAATAAAAATTCAAGCAATAATATACTAAAAATTAAATCAAGTTAATATAATTGTGAAGCTAATCCGTAAGGTCGATCTTGTAATAAAGTTAAACGAGTAACAAAGTCATGTAGAGGAAATAATAAATATAAGCGAGGGTAGTTGTTGTTATGTTACATTGGGTCAGTTGCCACACTATAAATACAGTAGAGTACAGTAGACATCTTCATGTATCCAATTTCGACATGCTCGTACATTGCAGTGCTTTCGGTAGCCCGAATGATCGGGGTAATATTATAATTGTAATTACGACGACTTAATCAAATCTGAGCTCCTGGCTGTGTTGCGATTAACTTGATTTTTCGAATACATATCAAGTTTACTGTATGATTATAGCTTGAAAAACAAGCTAGGTAAACATGGTGCAATATGCATTGCACTTTATAATTACTTTTATTTTGCTTTTACTTATTGCCTTCTATTCATACAAATAAACCTTTGGGAATAAAAATCTTTTCATACGTTTAACATGACGTAACAGTTCAGCGTGAACTGTGAGGTTCGGTGTTTGTGACAAGTTTATAGTATACGAGTGCAGGTACAGAATATGTCACCTGATAAAGACATTCAAGACCCAAGACCTCGTATAACTCTTACAACAGTATAAAATATATATAGACTAAAGACTTTAAATGAAAATGTTAGAAATTGAGTAACATTTTGGCAACTTCTATTGTTAAATGTAAAATTTATTGTGAATAAATTCATTAAAAAGTGTTCATATTGTATTGATGACAAAACATGAGATAGAGATAACTACTTAAATGAGCTAAAAGCCGGGTTTTGTGAGGGCTCGCGTTGTCACACCTTGACTGATTGATAATAGCACATCATAAATAAAAATGATTACGTTAAAGCACGAATCAATAGGCGTGATATTCTCTCTGTGAAGTGTACCACGAAATGTTCAAGTTGTGGGCTAGGGTTTGATTCGCTCGCCCCAATAATATTATTAAGTAATTATTATTTAATCAAATAAAAGTATACGTACGTGGATTACCTCTCTGGTTTTGAACGCAGAGTTGGATTCTCAAGATTTTTGAAATGGAAGGGAGAAGAAGTATAAATAAAACAATAGCGGTTCAATTTCCTGATATTATGTTTTATTTCGTCTGGATCACGAATCTAATTTATCCAGTAGTTAGACTAAATAAATAAATTATTCTTTCATGCTAAGGTGATGGAAAACAGCACACACATCAGAAATTAGGATTTGAAAGATAATAATTGATATACAATCGGTTGATGTATTTGGAAGTTGTCGTCGTGTCACATTTAAGTAAAAGCTTATTTGGCTAAAAAAAAATGGAAACGACAATAATTCAATATGGTCTGTTAACTGTTTCCTATTCAACTAAAAATATTGATATCGAGAAAAGTGTGATGTATATTTCATCATTAACAATTAATCTATCTTCATTACATGAAAATATGTTGAGATGTAAAATTATTACAGAGAAAAGGTTTTCACCAGATCAGGTGGTGTCAAAACTTGTTATGGACGTTCTTGTAAACAAATTTAGAGATTCGGAGTTATTTTATAAATTAGAAATAAACTTCTTATGATCGAAGTAAATGTAGTAGGTAATCTACTAGCAAGAAATACTTTAAAACTCATCCTTAGGTACAAAACAAGTAAAACAAAGAATAGTTCACTTTGAGTTTAAACATATCTGGGTTTTAAAAGTATAAACTATACCTACTTAAATGTAATAACTGTGTTGATATTATGTTTGTTTGTCAGGTCTATGATTCGGCATTATATATTTTGTTATCACATACACAGGAAAAGTTTGATAAAATATATAATATATTAAAAGTTCTACCAAAGTTAATTCTCAACACAAACTACATTATGGAAATGATGATAAAGTAACAATAATATCAATATTATAATAATTAGTGTCAATAATACAAAGAAATATACAGAGCATCATAGTATGTCAGAATTAGGAGGACCAAACCTAACTTAGGTTTGTATTATTTGGATTTGGCGATGCGGTCGCGTAATCGAAATTCTTAATAAAATAGATTTTGTTAATTGATTATGTTAATGATTCAGGTAATGGAATTTTACATAACCATCAATGTTATCTAAAAAATGGGATTTACATATTATAATAATCAATTTGAAGTTGTTTTGAAGGATAAATTATATTATTATTATTATTATGTTTATCAAAAAGAGAAACGTTTGGAATTGCTGTTTTACTTGTCTAGCTGTGGAAATGTTAATAGTAAGAACACCAATGTTCTTGACCCTTACACAATATTTCAGACTCGCGGTGGTATGATTGAATATAATATGATCTTACAATTGTTATAAGAATGTAAAATGTAATATTCGAGGCATCACATTTTCTTTAAGGTAGCCACGGAAATATTATCATACCACAGATTACTAATTATTACTTAATAGTTACTTTGTAATTATACAATCAGATAATGAAGAGCAGCTATTGGTAGTTGTGAATATTTGGATATTTGGATTTTCATTCAACGTAAATACTTGAATACGAATTTGACTGTTTATTATTTTGAGAGGACTTGAATTTCATTCAATTGAAATTATAAATGCTCTAAAAATGAATTATAAGAGATTTCCTATTGCATTAGAAATACTTAGGTACATGTTAGGGTGACAATCAGCCCACGAGCAATGATAATAATTTATACTTGGCACTAGTTAAAATGATAACTTGATGCGTCGTTAAACTATGGTAGAGTTAATTGACGCGCTTGTAGCTAGATGGCACAAACACGGCTACAAACAGAAAAATTATTATTAATAGTGTCAGGAAAAGGCCTTGCCAAAAAAAAAATAAGTTGAGCTGATAATGAGGTCCAAAGATTTTTTCCAAAAATGGAAAATAAGCTATTAATACTTAATTTGGTGGAATTCCATTAAAATTATTACTAGTATTCATAAAAATTGAATCAATAAAATATGATAGGCATTTTATTAGATTGGAAATACAGTTAAATGTTTATCAAATAACATACTTATATTATTTAATATTATGCAAACTAAGATGCAATTAAATGTTTAATTTAATTCAGTCTGTTAATTTAAATATAAGAACTTGGTTAAAAAAAAAAGTTATTTTGTTATGATTAGGCCGACCAGTAAATTGGTAGATTATGTTTTGCTGCCATTAAATTGGTAGATTATGTTTTGCTGCCATTAAATTGGCGGATTATGTTTTGCTGCCATTCAATTGGTAGATTTTGCTGCCATTAAATTGGCGAGTTATGTTTTGCTGCCATTAAATTGGTAGGTTATGGTTTCTCGTTAAATTGGGAATAAAATATAAGAACTTGGTTTTCCATTAAATTGGACATCTGGTTTTCCATTACATTGGAAATGGAGTTTCTCATTAAATTGGGAATAAAATATAAGAACTTGGTTTTTCATTAAATCGGACATCTGGTTTTCCATTAAATTGGAAATGGGTTTCTCATTAAATTGGGAATAAAATATAAGAACTCGATTTTCCATTTAATTGGACATCTGGTTTTCCATTAAATTGGAAATGTAGTTTCTCATTAAATTGGGAATAAAATATAAGAACTTGGTTATCCATTAAATTGGACACCTGGTTTTCCATTAAATTGGAAATGTAGTTTCTCATTAAATTGGGAATAAAATATAAGAACTTGGTTTTCCATTAAATTGGACATCTGGTTTTCCATTAAATTGGAAATGTGGTTTCTCATTAAATTGGGAATAAATACGAACTTGGTTTTCCATTAAATTGGAAGTGTGGTTTCTCATTAAATTGGAAATTAATAAGTAACAAGTGGTTTCTCATTAAATTGGGAATAAATAAGAACTTGGTTTTTCATTAAATTAGAATTTAACAACAAATACTATCAACGCCCTCTGCCCCTACCATACGGGCACTGATAAAAAGTGTCGTTACAACTTTTTTGGTCTAGCCTCCTTTCGCAACGCGCAATAGAAAACTCCGTTCCAAAAGAAGGAAAAAAGAAGAGATGGAAGCTTATATTCATGGAAGGAGGTAAGGGTAAGAGGAGGAGCGAAAAAGGAAACTTGTAAACTTGTAAGTATTGAAAAGTCAATTGGAAGAGTCGTCACTGAAATATAGAAACAAGCCGGCAAGTAAGAAGGCATAGAAAGTAGGAGTTATAGCAGTAGGTATACATCTAGATTTTGTAATGTCTAGTTTAATCAAAATTAGAAAAGGGAAGGGATGTAGTGTATGTGCAGTGTATCTACATAAGTAGATACTACATTGTCTCATGCACACCAGTAGTGGGGGCGATCTATATAAGTCGTTGTCAAGTAGTCACAGGTTTCAGTTGTATAGTGGCAGTGACAGTGAATAGACGTGCGCTCCGCAAGTGGTACTGGGTGTGTTAGTGAGCCAGTGTCCCGAGGATTCCACACTATCGTTTTCCTAGGCCCTTTCAATCACCTCAAAATACTACTAATGCTATAATACCAGATTCAGCTACTTCCGACACAGTTGATTCAAAAAGAAATGTAGATGAAAATTCCATAGTCACACCTAACAATACGAAAACTCCTTCACGTGAAATACCCTCACCAAGCATTAGAATCAATATTTAAATTTCTTAATTTTTTCTAAACTTCAGGAACATAGGCCCCTGAAGTTTATTCTACTCCGGGGAGGTGTTATAGCTTTAGTGTGTATGTAACATCCCTTAGTCAGCCCCTTTTTCTACCCATCCAGCATTTCCTTTGTGTAGCAGCTTCGGTTGCATTCCCAGTCCCACACTCTCTATCCAGTATCCAACCGCGCTAGACGTGTGCATCAAAAATCAAAAATTGTTTTTTTTTAAAAAGCCAAAATCCTTGTGCGTTGTAACATCAATGTCTCGCATCAAACGGATATTTTTTTCACAGTACGTCCGCTGAATCGGCAACGTACGGATTACCGTTTAGCCTAGTAAATGAATGCTCATAAGGGGGGTATGGATGGAAAAGTCGAAAGCAGAAATTTTGACTTAGGAACTTTGTTTGAACTAATTTGAAGATAAACATACTAGCTAGTCGGTAATCCGTACGCTGCCGATGCAGTGGACGTACTGTAAAAAAAATATTCGTTTGATGCGAAACGTCCGTTGCGTACTATACCGACCTGTGGACGCTTACCTTTACGCGTTACGTCACAACTGCAAGCGTTATAAACTGTCGACGGCTGCCGTCGGCTGCCGTCGACTGCCGCCGACTGCCGCCGGCACGTGCCGCCGACTGCCGTCGACTGCCGCCGACACGTGCCGCCGACTGCCGTCGACTGCCGCCGACACGTGCCGCCGACTGCCGTCGACTGCCGCCGACACGTGCCGCCGACACGTGCCGTTCGTCTGTAAGAACCCTTAGTCCGCTTCAACTCAATGAAAATCAGGCATATTATATGGTCCAATAAAACAAATTTAAAAGGCTCTGGTTTTTCCATATCGGAGTTTCTGACTAAGTCCCGACAAGAAGTCTTTGTTGCCGCCAGAAAACATTTTGGTATCAGAAATTGTTGGTCTGCTGACGGAATTATACACTTAATCCTTCCGGACAAGAGTAAGAAGAGGATTGTGTCGATGCATGAATTGCATGCTCTTACTGCCAAGTTCCCTATCTCTACCACTGTCGACACAAAGGCTATCAGAACTAGGAAGGCAAAAAATGCCGCCAAAAAGTAATCTGGCCATCGATTCTAAGTGTTTCCAAGACTCCTTAGTTGTTTTGTAGTGTTATATTGAACTCTATTCAATCCACATTCAAACTTATAACGTACTTTTAACTGTTTGTCTATATACCCTGTGTTTTATAATGTATTAGCACGTAAACAACTTTTATATTAATTATCCGTTTCACTTCACTTTTTTTACTTCTCTATTGTCAACCACAGATTAAAGTTTTACTAATATTTTAAAGATTTTAACCGAATTTATCAGTAAAAAATTGCTGACTGCTGTCAACAGACAAACAGCTGTCTCCTGTCAGTAGACGTCACTTGTCAAATGTTGGTGACATGTGTTTTTTTTTCTTTAACTCGTCTATGCCACAGTATTAAACGTTCTGCAGCTCTGAATTGTTTTGCATACTTTTATTTTTAATTTTATTTTATATATTAGTACGTGTAAATAATATGGTTCAATCAGTTCAATTTACAATTTTACTTCTGGACGACTTTGGAGTTTTAGCTTTAGTTTCCAGATAATATAAAGGTGTTGTTTGCCCTGTGTTGCTTAATTTTATGTCTTTATTGAAATTAATTGCTTGGGTGTGCAAGATTCTATAATGATTTGTGTGTATTTTATATTAGAAATATTTTGGTTTTACTGAATATTAAATATAAGTTTTAGCTGTTAAGGATAATTTTAGTGTAGTTATTAGTTATTACATATTATTATAATATTTAAGTATTATTTAAAATATATATTTATATATTTATAAATTTTATTATTTACTTATTTATTACAATGAACCGTAATGATGATAATATAATATTTTATTCTAACAACAACATGAATGAAGATAGCTTTAGTTCATGCGCCTCTTCTGAAGACTTCTACAGTGCCACTAGTGAACCAGCCTTATCTGATGATGATCTCACAGAAAATATTCCACTGGATATTAAATTAAAACAGGAGATCTTTACAAGTAAGAATCGCTTAATATAGTCCATATTAATGCCCAGAGTTTCTCGGCTCACTACCAGGATCTCGTGGCAACCTTCAATGATGTTCCAGTGGATTGTGTCATGGTGTCGGAGTCGTGGTTCAAACCTTCATTACCATCTACACTGTACCCGTTAACAGACTTCACACTAGTACGTAATGATCGCGTGATCGGTAGAGGTGGGGGTGTGTGCATGTACATCAGGAAGGGCTTCTCTTATAATATTGTTTGTCAATCTCCCAACGATTCCCGTGACTGTCTCGAATATTTATTACTTGAACTATGCGTTTCACATAGCAAAGTTCTTCTTGGAGTCATGTATAGTCCGTCCTCCTCTGTCGATTATTTTGATGAGCTGGAAGTTCTGTTGGATAAATATGGTCCTTGCTATGATCACGTTATTTTGATGGGAGACCTCAACACTTGCTTGATAAAGCAAAACACAAGATCCCACAAATTACTGTCCCTTAGGCAATACATGCCGTATTGCCTCTCTCGGCCACTCACTATTCGCCCAATCACGAGCCATCGCTTCTAGACCTAATGTTTGTTTCTCAGCCAGCCAAGGTCACTAAACACGGACAACTAACTTCACCCTTCTCATACCATGACCTGATTTACTTAACATACAGCATACGCAAGTTGAGGCGCGTTAGTGAAATCAGGATGCAACGTTGTTTTACCGGCCTGGATGTTGATTTACTTCGTAGTGACTTTGCTAAGATCGACTGGTCTTCTCTCTACGAAGCTAGTACGATCGACTCCAAGGTTGAGATTTTTACCTCTGTGGTGACAAACATTTACGGCACACACGCACCAGTAAAACAGATACGTGCTAAACGAATTCCAGCTCCTTGGCTCAATTCTGAGGTAAAGGCTTTAATGGTTAAACGGGACAAGGCCAAAATAAAATGCAAACGATACCCATCCGAATCGAATAATGAACGATATAAAAAACTACGCAATCTTTGTAATAGGAAGTGTCGTGATGCTAAACGTCGGTACATACACTCAACTATAGAAAACCTACCTACTGCCCAGACTTGGAAATTCCTTGCGTCCCTTGGGATTGGAGGGTCTACAGCTAGGGTTCCAGTTAATTTTAAAGATGCTAATCTACTGAACAAATATTTTACTGATCCTCCTCTCTTATTGGACCCGCAAAACAAATTGACATGTCTTCGGTTACTATCAGAGCGTAAAAACTTTACTCATGCACCTTTTTCCTTTGAGAATATTAACGAAAGAGAGGTACGTGATTGCCTCTTAAAAATCTCATCTAAAGCATTTGGGTGTGATGAGATAAGCAAAGATATGATTGTACCAGTAGCTGACTTACTCACTCCTATTATTACTCACATACTTAACTTCTCTTTAAGTACTAACACCTTTCCCTCTCCCTGGAAAAAAGCCCATGTAATTCCTTTACCCAAAGTTTCCAATCCAGATTCTCCCTCACACTTTCGTCCTATTTCAATGTTGCCTATCCTGTCCAAGATCCTGGAGCAAGCAGTGAACAAGCAGCTATCTAAATACTTAGCCGAAAATCAATTGATTAATTCGTTTCAATCCGGTTTTCGTGCAAGGCATAGCACTACTACTGCACTGCTGAAGGTGTCTGATGATATCCGTCAGGCCATAGACAATAGACAGCTGACAATAGTCGTTCTTCTGGATTTCAGCAGTGCATTTAACTCTGTGGATCATGATGTCTTGCTGGGTATACTTCGTTCAATTGGTGTGTCGGATTCGGCACTAAAATGGTTTGATTCCTACTTGAGAGGTCGCCAGCAACGTATCTTTACATCCGATCTAACATCTAATTGGCTTGAACTTATTGCTGGGGTTCCTCAGGGTGGAGTACTATCTCCCACACTTTTCTCTTTATTTATAAATGAATTATCGCGACTCATTATCTCGTTTTTCCACCTTTATGCAGACGATCTGCAAATATACACACACAGCACACTGACAGAGATAAATAATGCGATACGCCAGTTGAACGAGGACCTTGCGAGAATCAACGATTTTTGCAAATACCTTCGGTCTCCTTGTAAACCCTAACAAATCGCAAGCTGTTATCATAGGCAGCAAACAAATTCGTAGCAGAGTTGACTTCCATAGCCTAGAGAATATTAACTATAATGGCAACATAATACAGATATCCAACGAGGCGAAAAATCTGGGTGTAATTTTTGACTCCAACTTATCTTGGTGTTCTCAGATCAACAGTGTTAGCAGCCGTGTAAATGGTGCTATGCATTCACTTAAGCGGCTCCAGAATTTTCTCCCTTTCCAGACTAAGTTGCTACTGGTACAATCGCTCATTCTTCCGTTGCTTGACTATGCTGATGTGGTTTACTTAGACCTGACCGAAGTGCTACTAAACAAACTGGAACGCCTGCAAAACCATTGTATTCGCTATGTATTCGGTTTGCGCAAATATGACCACATTACTGAGTTTCGCAAGCGTCTTAACTGGCTCCCAATATAGATTAGGAGGTCACGACATTTTTGGTAACGATATCCAAAATGACTTATTTTAGATTGACAAGATAAAGAGCAACTCTCTGATGCCAAATATGTCGGTCTGCCTGCGTAAAGTAGTTGCGTTCTCTGTATAGGGCGCCTGAAAACCCAGTTATCATGACCAAAAAAAAAAAAATGATAAGGTAAATGGCTGAGTAAGTTATATTAGGTAAGTACTAGTTGTTCTCATATCAGCAGCGTAAAAACTGACCAAATATTCGGTTGCGTTATGAAGCAACGAGCGTTCAAAAGTGATTTATCGTGACCTATACAGGGTGCAATTAAACCTTCCTGCCAAATTTTTTCCAGGGTTTAGGTATCATTAGGAGAGTCCATTTAACCAAAAAAAATTGGGTGTTATTTTTATTTCAATAACATATTTTATCCCATTTAAAATCGTTGCAGATGGTCAATCGCGGCGCGGGGGAATGAACGGGGGTAACGCGGGAGGAGGCGCGCGCGCGGGGGCACGTCAGGCGCGGGCGACGCGTCGTGTCCATTAATTGTAGTGTTTTTTAGGATAACTTTCGGAACTTAGAGTGACTATAAAAGAAGAAATACATGTATTTTTATTTTTAACAAGGATCAATATAATATCAAAATTTGGCAGGAAGGTTTAATTGCACTCTGTATTGAAAAAGTAAAACCCAAATCAGATCAATTATGTACTTTTATTATACACTGACACTTCAGTAACTAATTACACTTGTCGGTTCGACGTTTAGAACAGTAATAATCCTATCAATATGGCGACTATCCTTTTTATATCTTTCGGAACTAAAAGCTAAAAACAATAAATCATAATATAACAGTTTTAGAACTACCTTATAAATATTTAATAAAATAATAACTTGATATCAATGAAATAATTGTATTAATAATATAATAATAATATAATAATTAATTTAGCTTAACATTTCATGTGACTGTTGACAATCAAACTAACATTTGAGAATTAAACTGAGTAAATAAATATTGATCATGATTGTAAACAATTATTATTTAGACAATTTCTAACATTCGGCCATCCTGAATCAATGCCTGGCCTCAGGCAGAAGAGAAAAAATTATGTTTAGTTACTTTCATATTATACTATTTATGAGAAACTAACAATATTATATTTAATAATATAATATGCAAGCACACTAACATTTTAACCGATTGATTAGCTTAATCTAAATTTATACAATACAATATTATAATGTTTGCTTTATTTTCTTAGTTACTTTCATATTATACTATTTGTGAGAAACTAGCAATATAATATTTCATAATATAATATGCAAGCACACTAACATTTTTAACTATTATCAGATTGATTAGCTTAATCTAAATTTATACAATGTTTATTTTATTTTCGGCCATCCTATTGTGATTATTGAATGGCCCCATTCAATTTTGATTAACATTACAATATTCATTTCACTTCACTTTAAATATTTTTAGCACTATATTATTTTCTTGACAATTTCACTTCATTTTGTAGCTTTCTTCACACTGCACTCTATTATTTAATTAGCACTTTATAATTTCACTTCACTTTGGGTTCACTTAACTCTGAGCTAATTTTCGCATAAAGTAAACGCGCACTTTTCTAGGAAAGCACTAGAACAGGCTGCAGGCATAGCAATATAGCACACACGGGGTGCAACGGCGTTGTAGGCCGCACCACCGCGTACAAGCACGGGGTGTAGCGGCATTGTAGCAGCTGGTGTAGCGTACACACACAGGGTGTACCGAAGTTGTAGGCCACACTACCGCGTACATACACAAGATGTATCGGCCTTGCAGCAATGGATGTAGCGTACACGCACAAGGTGCACAAAACGTGAGCCACACTACCGCGTACACACACAGGGTGTTTCGGCCTTGCAGCAATAGACGTAACGTACACGCACAAGGTGCACAAAACGCGAGCCACACTACCGCGTACACACACAGGGTGTTTCGGCCTTGCAGCAATAGATGTAACGTACACGCACAAGGTGCACAAACGTGAGCCACACTACCGCTTACACACACAGGGTGTTTCGGCCTTGCAGCAATTAATGTGAAGTACATACACAAGATGTACAAAACGTGAGCCATATTACCGTTTACACGCACAGGGTGTTCCGGCCTTGCAGCTGCAGGTGAAACGTACACACACAGAGTGTACACGTTATCCGCAATATAATGCAATTGTAATTTCACTTATATTTCGAGTCGCCTAAGATATTATGTAATAGTAATATAAATTCATTAAAACCATTTTAAAAATAATAATCAAAAATAATTTCGTTGTATAATTTGATTTATGTATAAATGTTTATATATTTATTTATAATTAAAGATATCGCTTAGTTTTTTTAAATTGTAAATATAGAGTAGTTTAATATATAAATAATGTTCATGGTAAAGTATCATTCAGCACTTGAATCATTTGAATCATCATTATCGGAGCTACTACCGATAGGTCCCAACCTTATCCACGGCTTCATTTTATCCGCCGAGTACACATTTTTATATTTTCTGCTCGAAAAACCGTCTATACTGCAGACTTCGTAACGATCGTTACCTAGCACAGCAGAAACCTTGTAAGGTCCACTGTATGGGGGAACAAGTTTATTGCTATTACCGATGTTATTAACGTTTTTTAATACCATAACTAGGTCTCCTACTTTATACATGTGAGCAGTACAACGTTTTTAATCGAATCGGGCTTTCATCGCACTCTGTTCCTTACGTATATGTGAAGCTACTTCTTCCCGAATTTCTTGAATATTTTCGTTTTGCTCTAAATTCATTGAAGTCTCATGCAGATGACTTTCTGCAATATTTACAGTCTGCTTACCGAAAACGATCTCAGCTGGGGTTTTGCCTATACCTTTATTAATAGTGTTGTTTAAACTCCATTGTACTTTGTTTAGTTCTCTGTCCGAATTGCGATCGTCTTTGGTAAAGTTAAGAGCAGTCAATGAGCCAAGAATAGAACGGTTATAACGCTCGATTTGACCGTTTGCTCTAGGTGTTGCTACCGCGTTTTTGACGTGTTTTATTTGGTTTGATTTTATAAACCGTTTGAACTCTGCTGAGGTAAAGCTAGTACCTCTATCAGAAACTACAACTCTAGGTGAGCCAAATAACCCTATGAATTCCTGTAAGACCTGAATCGAAGTTTTAATTTTAGTATTCCGAACAGACCGTAACACAATAAACTTTGTAAACGCATCGATTATTCCTAATATGTAAGTATTTCCGTTCTTACTGCGGACAAAAGGACCTACATGATCTATATGTACACACTCGAAAGGAGTTGTAGGTTTGGGTATGGGATGCAACATGCCTTGCTTTTTTCCAGAAGGTTCTTTCGCGTAGGCACATTGAATACATGACCGCACATATTTTTTGACAAAACGTGTCATATCCGAAAACCAGTAGTCTCTCCGCATTTTATCTAGGGTCTTTTCAAAGGAAAAATGACCACTTTCATCATGGCACAAAAGACAAACCTTCCATCTAGCATCATGTGGCACTGCCCATCTCAACGTATCCCCAACTTTTCTATATATTTTACCGTCTTTTAAACAATAATTCTTCATAATATCCTTCGCTTCTGCACAATTTTTATCAAGAATACATTTAATGAGTTTTAATTTGGGATCAGCTAATTGTATGGCTAATAAAGTCTGGGCATCTGAATTTATTTTAAGCACACTAACTTCATGTCTGTCTTCGTCAGTAAAGGGTAAAGAATTACGACTCAATGCATCTGCGTGTTGGAGCTGACTACCTGGTCTATATTCTACGGTAAAATCGTAATCTTGTACAAGGAGCCACCATCGTGCAATGCGTGGAATTAGGTCTCGTTTTGTTAATGTTGTTCTTAGCGCATTACAATCAGTCACCACCTTGAACTGAATACCAATTAAATAAACTCTAAAGCGATTTAAAGACATTATTACAGCCAACGTCTCCAATTCGTACGAGTGAAGATGTTGTTCTTCTGGAGAGGTTTGTCGGCTGTAGTAAGCAACAGCTCGAAGAGACGAATTTTCATTTTCTCTTTGCAATAAAATTCCACCAATGCCATGTTGACTGGCATCAGTACCTATGGAGCTCAGTGAGATAACTGGGATTGTAAATGCTAAGAACTGGTCTCGACGTTAGGGATTCCTTTATTTTAGCAAATGCATTAATTTGTTCTTCACCCCATCTCCAAGGAATATTCGATCTAGTTAACAAAGTAAGTGGCCTAGCTATAGTTGCAAAATTATAAATAAATTTACGGAAAAAACTAGCTAGGCCAATAAACTGGCGTATCTCGTGTGGGTTTTAGGAGCCGGGAATGCCAATACCGCATCTGTTTTTCGAGAACCAGGCCTAACCCCATTACGTGATATTTCAAATCCTACGTATTCTATCGATTCCTTAAAAAATGGCATTTCTTTAAATTCAAAGACAGCTTAGCTTCACGTAATATATTAAGTACCAATTTCAATTTGTGTATCCCTTCATCTATTGAACTAGATCCTATTACTATGTCATCCATATGTGCAAGAACAGCTGGTATTTTATGCTTAATTAATAGTTTATGTACCATCCTTTGAAATACCGCTGGAGCGTTCGTCAGACCAAACGGCATACGGTTATATTCGTAGTGTCCGTCTGGTGTGACGAACGCTGTATAATGTTTGGAGTTCTCTGACATGGGAATCTGATGATAGCCTTGGGTTAAGTCCAAGGTGCTAAAATAGTTTTGTCCCTGAAGACAATCTATTTGATCGTCAATTAACGGCATAGGACATTTGTCCTTGATGGTTTTACGATTAAGCGCCCGATAATCGACACAAAGACGCAGTTCACCATTTTTCTTTGGCACTAATATTATCGGGCTCGCATACTCTGAATTTGATTCTCGAATTATGTCACTCTCCAAAAGTTCGGATATAATTTGAGAAACTTTTTCGCGCTCTGCTAGTGAAAGCCTATATGGACGGTATGTTACAGGAGATTTGTCATGCAGATCGATTGTCATTTCGGCTACTGATGTTTTACCCAATTCACCGGTTGAGAACGCAAAACAATCTCTGTATTCAGTTAACATATCAAGTAATTTATTAACAGCCTCAGGTAATAGCGTTTTGTCAATATTCAGGTCATTATATGAAATTTGGGCGTTATCGTTAGACACATGCCTAACATTTACGATGTAACTATTTTTAATATTTTCAGGAAATATTTGATTAGGTATACCTATACCTCGAACCAAAGTTGTATCTTTAGCTATCTGTATATCCTTAGAGTTAAGTGGAATCAACACAAGCCTTTGGTTACAGAATATAAGCCAGGCAAAATTAAATATTCGGCTTCTTTATTTAACCTCAGATCGGGTGTAATGCTAACAAATCCAGTGAATTCCTTATTACTATATACTTCTATTGAACAATTATGACTAACTGTAGCGTCTTCTTTAGATTTAAGGGTTATCACATTAGATTTATTTGGAGAAACTTGGTAAAGAATTAGATCTTTGTCCGATTTAAATACTCGGACTGAGGGATGTTCTGTGAGGGTCTGTCCTATTAACCCATCAGTCGTGGCAAAACGAGACACAATAGCTTTTTCATTGTTATCGCGGCCGGATGTGGCCGCTTGGGGCTTCATGAATTAATATATCTGCGGGTAGATATATTGCAGGAACTACAAATGCTGGTACTTGTAATTCAACCATGTCCAATTTTATATGAATAGTTATTCTCCCTTCAGGAGTAATAGCATTGTTTCCGAATCCTTTTAAAGTTGGCAGATTAGTATTATTTACTTCCGATTTTAGGATGCTTTTAACTTTATCGCTATTCAGTGTACATTCACTTCCAAGATCTACATATCCAGATATATTCATTCCATCAACGTTAACCTGTTTAAAATATTTATTATTACCGTTGCCTAAAGTTTCGTCGATAGTCATGACCTGCTTTGAGTTTTGTTTCGGATCAGCAACTTTTGGACTTTCAATATTATTATTGTTACTATATTTATTAGTCAAACTAACTTTACAATTTAGCTCTAAATGCTACATTTAAGAATTTCTTTTGTGCAATTTACCACCGTATGACCAGTTTCTTTACAATTGTAACAGGTAACCGCTTGTATATTTTTTTTATTACTGGTACTATCGGAATTGTTTTTAAATTTACTATCTTGTGTATCGGAATGTTTTCGCAAGTTATCAAAATGACTACGGTCCCTAAAATAATTCTTTTTGAATATTGCTGTGCCCTCTTTTATATGAGAAATATTCTGAAGGTAATTAACTTAATATTCTGTACTTGATCGGGATCACTGAATTGTGCTCCTTCTATGTTCATTCTAATATTACTGTCGTAAACTCCGTGGCTTAAACAATCTACAGCTTGCCGACCTTTTAGTTGACACCGATTAACTAACATAATTTTATCGTAAAAATATTCAACTAACGTTTCATTACGTCGACTTCTTCTATTAAGCATCTCAACCAAAAGATCAGCATAGTTGTGATCACTAGGGAACGTTTTCAACAATTTTTGTTGCCATTCTATCCAACTAAATTTAACGCTTGTAAGCCCATCGTACCACTTTTTTGCTAAACCGGAGAGTTTTGGTAAAGCGTAAAAGATAGTTTGCTGTTCTGACCACCCGTAAATTTCAGCAGATTCATTAATTTTAGCAATCCAATCATTTATGGTTTGACTCTTTGAGGCTGGGTCAAATTCAGTTATTATATTTTGCGATCCCTGCACATGACTAGAATTATTATTACGTAAATTGTTTCCTCCCTGCAATGCACTGATTAATTGATTAAGTATATTATTTGAATTATTGTCTTGCGAAGTATGGGTTTCACTCAAGTCTGCACTCCCACATGGTTTATCGCGATCATTCCGTCGTGCACTAGAACGAGACTTTTGTCGATGTCGAGGCGTTAACGAATCTACTCGTGACCGGCGATATCGCGAACGAGACCGACGATGAGATGTACGTGCACGGTTACGTATAACGGGTGTTCCGCGCGAGCCTGATTGTGAACTGTGACGTGTCGAAGCAGAGTCACTAATTCGAGATCTACGACGCGAGTGTCTTGTACGTGAACGACTGTAGCGTCTGTAGCGACGTCTTAAATATCGACGGTGACGATTGTGACTACCCGAACTGCCACTACGAGAAGAGGAGCTGCCGGTAGACGGGCTACGATGTCGCTTACGGCTTTTTCGAGTCGATCTAGTCAAATTATTTGAACGGTTTCTAGAAAAAGGTATAGGGCCCGTCGGTGTACCTTCACGGTCTGACATATTAATATTTAGGATAGTATATAACTTGTGCGAATGAATATCTTTACAATGATACTACCGATTATTATTTTCTAAAATTAAAACGAAAATGTGGGTATTTGAGAAAATTAGATATCAATAATTTTATAGTCCAACGAAAAAATTGCAAGCTTTCAATATATTACTAATATAATCAATGGCTTAAGCGAGCCGAGACACGGTTAAAAACAATAGCACAGATATCTGAAAATAATCACTTCGTTATTACTTCAAAAACAGGTGGGTACTTAGAGTTAAAAGGAAATATCCGTTATTTCAGTTATACATATTATACATTTGTAATCTAATAAATAATAAGCCGTTAAACCAAATTGAATAATAACGGTAATACGATATCTCCAGAAAATTCTTTGTATTTCACTCAAATACTAGTTAAAAATTTTGGACATGAAAAATATATAAGTACAGTTAACTCATAGCAATACAAATTCAACACAGCATGCACAGGTTTAAAAGGTAAGCCGTAGCTCCAGAATGAACGTTAATAATTTTGAATTTATATCTGTAATAATGTCATACAATTGCGACTTACCGACTTTCACGCGTCATCACTACATACTACTACCAGATTTAGGCCGTAGGCGTTCTTTATCCAACACTTCTGATTTGAAAAAGTAAAACCCAAATCAGATCAATTATGTACTTTTATTATACACTGACACTTCAGTAACTAATTACACTTGTCGGTTCGACGTTTAGAACAGTAATAATCCTATCAATATGGCGACTATCCTTTTTATATCTTTCGGAACTAAAAGCTAAAAACAATAAATCATAATATAACAGTTTTAGAACTACCTTATAAATATTTAATAAAATAATAACTTGATATCAATGAAATAATTGTATTAATAATATAATAATAATATAATAATTAATTTAGCTTAACATTTCATGTGACTGTTGACAATCAAACTAACATTTGAGAATTAAACTGAGTAAATAAATATTGATCATGATTGTAAACAATTATTATTTAGACAATTTCTAACAGTATAATGCCTGCAAAGAAACTCCCACTAGTTTGTCGCCAGTTGATCATGGCTGGAAGGAAGACTGTGAGAAGTACATTCCTGTTTGGTACACAGGTAATCAGCTGCCAAATATCAGTGTGGCTGATGTAACAATAAACGATGAAAACAAAAATGATAATAATGAAAACGAAGATATTTATACTGGCAAGTCACAAACTTAGAATGCATTCACGTTTAACCAGCTTTCGGCAAGCATAGCCAGCTACGGGGTCAAACACATAAGTTTAACCAGTGGTGGTGGCAACCCAGCGGTACATGAATGCAGCGCACTATACAAGACCTAAACTCCTATTTGTTTTTTCTAATAGTTTCACATTATATATTTCCTATAATATTTGTAGTAGGTAATCAAGAAATTATAAATAATTGATAAATGGTGCGTAGTTTAACGAATCAATGTCACTCTGCTGGTGCTCGCCAAGCGCTGGGGCACGATGTCAGCGATGAAGAAGATGATTATGCAATATAAAATATTTCATTAAAAAAAGTCCCAATTACTTACCAGAGTTTTCTTTTTCTACTACCGTTTCGAAGTCTAACAAATAAGAACAAGCTTAGTTTGAAAACGCAGACAAGATTACGTGTCATTGTAAAGAATCTAATGGCGTCAGAGGGGGAGCTGCAAAGTTGCGCGTACTGGTGCCTATTTTAGTAGGTATTATTAGCTAAAAATCGTACCCCAGAACAGGTTACACCGATCCCCACTACCTCCTATATAAGCAGAAGCATAACCGGGCAAGGGCCTCTTTGCTGCCCGTTCGTCGACCGGTAAGGTAGTTGTTTTCGGTGTTACGCGTTCTGGAGGTTAGTCTCTTATTGTTATATTTGGTCTATTTTGTATCAGTGCTTTATTTTAAGTGTTCAAGTGATTATTATGATATTGTGATTTGTGTGTAATAATTAACGATTGTCTATTGTAACAAATTTTGATTAATTAGTAAATTGTTAATTTTAAGTCAATTAAAATTGTTTTTTTTTTATGTTTTATCACTTCTGATTCCTAAAATCAGAAGTGGGATAGAATTTCGTCCACATATTAGCCTTGCCAGCGTAGACAATCGTTGATTTTTACTATGCCACGCGTTTCACGTGAACGGACGGTTAAAACATCCCGAAATATTAGTCAACGGTCACGTCGAAGTAGGCTGCGCTCGACTTCAGGCGGTAGCAAAACTCGTTCCCCGTCGCGTCATCGTAGTAGTACGAATAGCCGAGCGCGCTCCCGTCCGTACCGTGATAGATCGCATTCACGTCGCCCGCGCCGCTCGCGTCGTAGGAATCGTTCGGCATCGCGAAGAGTTAGATCTTATTCTAGTGATAGTAACCGCTCACGTAAAAGTTCGAGATCTCGTTCAGATCATTCGCGTCGAAATTCAAGTAAATCTCAATTCTACCCTCGAGATAAGTCCGTAAAAAACACTTTAGGATTAATAATGTCTCGACTGAGTGCTATTGAGGAAAATACGATTAATGGTTCGCATGTTCCGTCGTCCGTTCGTGGTAATACACCTCCTTTGAATAAAAATGAAACTTCGATCACGCAAGCTTTTGTAAAAGCGTTAGATACGTACGTAAAACCTAAGTGTTCTAATTATTATGTGTCAAACTTTGATCCGGCTATAAATAACTTTGAAGTGTGGTGTAATGAGGTAGAACGGGCTATAAGGGCGAATCAATGGGATGATTATGAGTGTTTTTCTCGGGTGGCAAATTGCTTAAAAGGGGATGCAAGGACTTGGCTAAACGAATGGGCTACCAATGACCGTTCGTGGTCAAATTTCGTTAAAGAATTTAAGTCTTTGTGTCCACAAAAAGTTAATTACGCGCAAATACTTCATGAAGTGTTAAATTCGTCGTCCGAAAAGTTTTTATCGTATGCAGAATACGCGCGTCGTTCATTGTTACGGTTACGTACGGTGAAAGGGCTAAGCGATGATCTTATCGTGCAAATAGTGATATACGGTATCAGTGACGTACAAGTTCGTGCAGCAGCTACGAATGCTGACCTAACAACGGAAAACTTAGTTTCATTTTTAGCTACGTACGTTAAACCTACCCGCAAGTCTGACGTAAATAATCATAACACGGATAAAGCTAAGATATCTCACAATTTCAACACAAATAGAAAACGTAGTTTTGTAAGTAATTCTAGCAGGTTTGAAAATAAGTGCTTTATTTGTGGTGAAGTTGGCCATTTTAAAGATAAGTGTCCAAAAAAGCGTAATGTTACCGAGAACACTGTAAAACCGACTTGTTCTTTTTGCAAAAAACGAGGGCACAAGGAAACTGAGTGTTTTGCTAAAGTTAGATCTGAGGCTCAAAACATTAATAACAAAAAGCGTACGGTCAATTTGTGTAATGAACGTTTGTCTATGAACAACAACCGTGATATAAGTACAGGCGTAATTCAGGGCATTCCGGTGGACATTTTGATAGACAGCGGTGCCCTCAATGTGTCCTTGATATCCTCTGCAGTAGTGCGCTATTTTTCTGGCCAGCGTAAGCCAATTAACTTCTCCTTGAAGGGAATAGGTGACAAGGAATTTTTAGCTCGAGAATACATCACTTTGACGGTTGAGCTTGATAATATCGCACTCGAAGTAGATTTTGTGATCGTGCCCGCCTCTTATATGAACACGCCGATTATAATAGGGACGGACGTTCTGAACCGTGATGGCGTAACGTTTATTCGTACAAGAGATAAGCAATATCTTACTCGCACACCTAATAGGATATTAGAAGTTAATGTAGTTGATGCTAACGATCCCGATACAATAAATACGCCTCTCGAAGGCGTGGAGCTTGCCAAGCTGATGACTGTCATAAATGAATTCTCTTCCTTTCTAATTTCCGGCACAGCCACTACGACTGTGAAGACAGGCAAAATGCACATCAGCCTGACAAGCGACATACCTGTCGCATACCACCCGTATCGCTTATCATACCCGGAAAAATTGAAGGTGCGCGAGATTACGTAACGTTTTAAAAACTTTAACGGAGGCCGGATTTTCTATTAACATGAAAAAATGTTCCTTCCTTACCACTAAAATAGAGTATCTAGGGCGCGTAATTAGTCACGGTCAGGTTAGGCCGAGCTCCGTTAAAGTTGAGGCTTTAGTTAATTCACCTGTACCCACTAACGTCAAACAAGTACGCCAATTTTTAGGACTCGCGGGATATTTCCGACGTTATATCGAAGGCTACGCGACAAAAACTGCTTGTATCTCGCGTCTTACAAAGAAAGATGTTAAATTTGAGTGGGGACCTGAACAAAATCGAGTTCGCCAAGAACTTATACAGCATCTAACCAGCGAGCCAATACTAGCAATTTTTGACCCGAGCCTTCCCACAGAACTACACACCGATGCCAGTAGTTCAGGGTACGGTGCAGTGCTCATGCAGGTCCATGTGAGTGGTAATAAACGGGTTGTAGCTTACTTTAGTAAAGTAACTCAAGGTGCAGAGCCCAAATACCATTCATATGAATTGGAAACGCTGGCGGTCGTCAAGGCCTTGCAACATTTTCGCCACTATCTTATTGGCATACATTTTAAAATAATAACTGACTGCAACGCCTTGAAGGCCACCGAGCGTAAAAAGGATCTGCTTCCAAGAGTTGCACGCTGGTGGATTTACATGCAGGATTTTAATTTCGAAATACATTATCGTAAAGGTGTAATGATGAGTCATGCAGACTACTTGAGCAGGAATCCACCAGCGTTGCAAGTCAACAACATAGACCGACCTCTAAATTGGGCTCAAATAGCTCAGTCAGCTGACTCTGAAACACTTGATCTCATACAAAAACTCAGAGACGGCAATTTAGACTCCAATCGATACGTGTGTAAAAACGATATCCTTTATTATCGATATTCACCTGTCAGTGAAGAATCTCGTTTGTTATGTTTTATCCCTAAGGGACATAGGTTGAGCTTATTGCGAGTCTTTCATGACGAGCACGAGCACATCGGGGCTGATAAAACTTACGACCTAATTTTAAAACATTTCTGGTTTCCGGGCTTAAAGCAATTTGTTCGAAAATATACTTCACACTGTTTGGTTTGTATTTCAAAGAAACGAGTCCCAAGAGCCCCTCGTCAGCCTATTACATCATGGGAAAAATCTGATGTTCCATTCGAGGTTATTCATGTAGATGTTTTAGGTCCACTACCAGAGTCTAATGGCTATAAGTTTGTACTAGTTTTGGTTGACTCCTTTACAAAATTTTGTTTACTTTATCCCATGTACAAACAGGACACTAATGAATTAAAACGAGTATTTAATAGTTCCATTTCTTTGTTTGGAGTCCCTAAATTAATAGTTAGCGACCGTGGCCGTATGTTTGAGTCTTCAGCTTTCACAAGTTGGATATCCGATATGGGTAGTGATATTCACTACATAACGCCCGAAATGCATCATTCCAATGGGCAGGCCGAGCGTTATGTAAGAACCGTTCTTAACTTACTTCGTGTCGAAGTAAATTGTAAAACTTTAAATTGGTCTGATACTTTGTGTAAAATACAGTTAGTTTTAAATATTACTAAGCAAAAGACCACACAATATTCTGCTTTGTATTTATTGATCGGTACTAATGCGACCACTCCTGTGATTCGTGCACTGATCCGAGACGTTGCCGTCGAGAGCTCCAGTCCCAACCGTGAAGCAATGAGAGAACTTAGCAGGAGTGCAGCCAAAGCATCACTCGATAAGAATCAAGGTGCTCAGGATTCTAGGGTAAATCGTCAGAGACACCCGCCGAGAAAGTTCCAGGTCAACGATCAAGTTTTCGTGGTCAAGTACACCCAATCCACTGGGAAACTCGACCCTGGAATGAGGGGCCCGTACCGCATCATCAAGATCTTACCAAGTGACCGGTACGAGCTGAAGTTACTGAGTGGGGCGAGAGGCAAGACGACTCAAGCCGCAGCTCAATACATGATCCCATGGAAAGGCGAATGGTGTCCCAAGAGTTGTGCTGCATTTTTTGAAAGTGAGTCTGATTTGAAACGTCCAATGTGTAATTTTTTTGTTTTTAGTGCATTGGAAACGCGTTTCGACTTTCGGCTACTTCTCACAGTAGACTGAGTCGGGTCTCGACAGATTTGCAGCCGCAGCGCTAGTGGGTGCACACTACAGTTCCGGTAAACGTGTTCCCTGAACGCGTGTCAGACACAGATCTAGCAGCCGCAGCGCTGGTGGGCGCAGTCCCAGTATACGTGTTCCCTGAACGCGTATCAGGCGTAGACCTGGCAGCCGCAGCGCTGGTGGGCGTAGCCCAGTAAACATGTTCTCTGAACATATATCAGGCGCAGACCTGGCAGCCGCAGCGCTGGTGAGCGTAGCCCAGTAAACATGTTCTCTGAACATATATCAGGCGCAGACCTGGCAGCCGCAGTGCTGGTTTACTTTCACGTTTTGTACAAGTTAAAGTGTTTATGATTGGGACACTTCGCATGAGATGTATGCACGTTTGTTGAAAGAGAAGTGTCTTAGCTAATGTTGTGTTAGTTTGATGAACGAGGGCCTTGTAAGAGTGATGAATGGAAGACTAGGCACTGTCGTGCATGTTATGGTTAACTAACATTCGTATGTTTAACATTACAGATGACTGTGACGATGACCCCGAGGATTCCGGTGCATCGACGAGTGCTCTCGCTGACCCTGCTACCCTCCCGAGAGTTGAAGAGTCACATACGGGCGAGCAAGGCGAAGAAGATACTCCCATGAGTTCAAGTCCAAGCAGCTCCCCAGAAGATATTGCTGGTGCAGCCGAGGACGGTGCACGATCAGGATAGGCCGTATTAGCTAAAAATCGTACCCCAGAACAGGTTACACCGATCCCCACTACCTCCTATATAAGCAGAAGCATAACCGGGCAAGGGCCTCTTTGCTGCCCGTTCGTCGACCGGTAAGGTAGTTGTTTTCGGTGTTACGCGTTCTGGAGGTTAGTCTCTTATTGTTATATTTGGTCTATTTTGTATCAGTGCTTTATTTTAAGTGTTCAAGTGATTATTATGATATTGTGATTTGTGTGTAATAATTAACGATTGTCTATTGTAACAAATTTTGATTAATTAGTAAATTGTTAATTTTAAGTCAATTAAAATTGTTTTTTTTTATGTTTTATCACTTCTGATTCCTAAAAGTATAGATAGGTAACTAGCGATATCAAAATTTACGGTTCAGCCTTTTTACGTCTTAATGCTGGGATGACCTACTCTAATAAAGTTGATACATGCAGGTTTTCGTCACGGTGCTTTCCTCCACCGTAAGAGCGTCGGTTACTATGACAAGAATGAATATAACTTCTGAAAAACTTATTGGTACAAGGTCCGGGTTGGAATTCGAACCCACGACCCTACGATCACGATTATTGGGATCATGATAAGTACATATGTAAATCGAAGAATCTCGCCTGTGTGGGTATCTTGACACGCTTTTTTATTAGCTTCACCTGTAACTGAGTCACAATGCAAGAAAATCTTGGAATTCAATTTCAGCCTACTTCTAATTATCGTATCGATTTGAAACTTTGTAAGTTTATAACACATGTCACGACTGGATGAGGAGGGCACAAGATCGCCGTAAAGAATGGAAATGGAAGTGGTCTATGTCCAGGAATGGACTCTTAGTGGCTGACGATGATGATGATGATGAAGTTTATAAGAGTCCGTTGATAATTGCAATTGCTACCATCGAGCTGATCGATGATGGTACGACAGCATACACCATGGTGGGCAATATAACTCTTCCATGGCTGTTGCGAAACCCCTTGAGCTTGGGCTCATTTGTTTTCTACTGATGACCTAATTCGCTACACTTGGTTGGTGGTGAGAGTCTGATGACGGAGCAGGGTGAGATTTCAGACTTTTTAGCGATTAGATATTTTAATCATCGATGAAAAGTTTCCTCACCGGTCATAAAAGCGTGTGTTTTTCGTTTTCAAACCAAGCACTTTACTAGTCAAATACTTAAAGAATATAGGTACGTTCAGACATAGGTCGCCGATAACTATGAATTGCAACCAAATATTTGGTCAGTTTTGGTGCCAATAAGCTAGAACGTACTGACAGTTTATGATTTGTAATTTTCAGCCATTTACCTGATCATTTTTTTTTGGTCACAATAAGTCACGTTTGAACGCTCGTTGCTTCATAACGCAACCGAATATTTGGTCAGTTTTTGCGCTACTGATATGAGAACAACTAGTACTTACCTAATATAACTTACTCAGCCATTTACCTTATCATTTTTTTTTGGTCATGATAACTGGGTTTTCAGGCGCCCTAAACAGAGAACGCAACTACTTTACGCAGGCAGACCGACATATTTGGCATCAGAGAGTTGCTCTTTATCTTGTCAATCTAAAATAAGTCATTTTGGATATCGTTACCAAAAATGTCGTGACCTCCCGTAATAATACGTCAGCGTCGGAATTCGCACATCCTCACGCTCCTCTTTAAGCTGCTTCGTTCTCACTCACCTCAATATCTACACGAAAGGTTCTCTTTTATTCCACCTAGTGAGAGACCAGTTCGCTCCTGTACAATTAAGAGACCACTAGCTATTCCTCACTGTAACACAATCTTCTATGAGGGCTCATTTTCGTGTAGGGCGACGCAACTATGGAACAGTTTGCCAGATCACATTCGTGAGGCACCTACCGTTTCCACATTTAAATTTAGATTAAAACGTAACTATTTATCACAGGTTTAACTTACTTCTAATTAATATTTTAGTTTCAAAATTTTGCTTCTTCATATCACATAACATCTATAATTTTTATTATATTAAATTACGTTCATTTATATTGTATGTTAGTATTGTATATGTATGTTTATTTTAATATGCTACTTATTTAAGTGTGTAGGTATATTAATGTATTATGGATTTAGCTATAGGATTTAAGTGTTAGTATTATGTCTTTATTGTACTAGTTTAAATGTTGTGTCTTTAGTGTACATTGCCCTGTTTTCACACCATTTTATATCCACTTCTGTTTATGGTTTGCTGGAAGAGATCTCTTAAAGAGATAAGTACGCCAATGTTATATTGTCACTTTTATAAATGTTATGTCTTAATTTTGTACATAAAGAGAATAAATAAATAAACAAGGCACTTATTTGGAACATATAAAATCGGCTAAGTGCGAGTTAAGCTCGCGCACGAAGGGTTCCGTACCATTATTATAGAGAAAAAAGTAACCAAAAAATTATGTTTTTTGTATGGGAGCCCCCTGTGTATTAATAAAATTTAATTAATACAAATTATTATAATAAATTAATACAAATGTGAACATTTCAAGTGCCTATCTGTTGTAATTAGTGGTATGAGCAAAAAATATCATCAGCATCAATCTGTTTCTGTTTCTTTTTTAATCTTAGCCTTAGTAACAACAAGAGGATAATCCATCGCGATCCATATCCAGACAAGCACTTTCGTTCGAGCGCAAATATCGACTGAATAGGGACATGCGTCAGCGCACCGTGCGCGGCACCGTGACACGGTGCGGCTCCGTACTGTAACACGGTGGCGGCACCGCGCCGTGTCTGATGGGGACGCGGCCTAACTTTACTCAATTTAAGATAATGCGCGAGGCGGCGTGCGACTTCTTCCCGGATTTCGACGGCCACAACCACGTGGAGGGCTCCTGCCCCAAGGAGTGGGCGGCCGAGAGACACAACTACCACGCCATGGCCTTCCTCGCCAGGGCGTACAACTTCCAGTGGAGCAGGTATGTGATAACTAATAACACTGAAGCTATTTAGGCTATATGGAATAGAGAGTAACTCAGGCAAACTTGTCTTAAACATAATATAGTTGTAGTGTATACTTACTAAAAAAACAAGATTATTTTGATCTCTTTTAAGGCTTAATGTCCCTCACGACTATGTGTATAATTATAGCCTTTTAAACTCTCCAGGTGGAACTTAGCAGCCGGTAGCAGAAACATTGTCATGCAAATTCGTGAGGCAGTCGACAGGAAAAGAGAGGTAAAATCTGTTTCTAATTTTGAAGGGGTAATAAAATGTATATATATGCACTCTGTAATGTATTATTTTGTATGTATTGTATCAATATGTTGTTCCAGTGTTTTGTTGTCATGATTTGATTATTAAATAAAACAAGTTTTAAAAGGTCGCTCTTAAGCATTTGTGTATTAATCCACTTTTTGACGTGACAACGTCTTATAATTCGATATGGGCTGCGCGCACGAAAAAACATGACGCAATATGCGGCGTTACCTCGCTCTGAGGCGTTCCATTTGAGTTGTTTAGCAGAAATGTACAGTCGGGGAAAATTATGCTAAGCAGAAATGTACAGTCGGGGAAATGAGTTGTTTAGCAGAAATGTACAGGCGGGGAAATGAGTTGTTTAGCAGAAATGTACAGTCGGGGAAAATTGTGCTAAGCAGAAATGTACAGTCGGGGAAATGAGTTGTTTAGCAGAAATGTACAGTCGGGGAAAATTGTGCTAAGCAGAAATGTACAGTCGGGGAAATGAGCTGCTTAGCAGAAATGTACAGTCGGGGAAATGAGTTGTTTAGCAGAAATGTACAGTCGGGGAAATGAGTTGTTTAGCAGAAATGTACAGTCGGGGAAAATTGTGCTAAGCAGAAATGTACAGTCGGGGAAATGAGTTGTTTAGCAGAAATGTACAGTCGGGGAAAATTGTGCTAAGCAGAAATGCACAGTCGGGGAAATGAGTTGTTTAGCAGAAATGTACAG
The DNA here is from genome assembly GCA_963422495.1 of Polyommatus iphigenia. NCBI lineage: Eukaryota > Metazoa > Arthropoda > Insecta > Lepidoptera > Lycaenidae > Polyommatus > Polyommatus iphigenia. Next base: position 9,484,996 of record OY730184.1, read on the forward strand.
TCGGGGAAAATTGTGCTCAGCAGAAATGTACAGTCGGGGAAATGAATTGTTTAGCAGAAATGTACAGTCGGGGAAATGAGTTGTTTAGCAGAAATGTACAGTCGGGGAAAATTGTGCTAAGCAGAAATGTACAGTCGGGGAAATGAGTTGCTTAGCAGAAATGTACAGTCGGGGAAATGAGTTGTTTAGCTGAAATGTACAGTCGGGAAAATGAGTTGTCTAGCAGAAATGTACAGTCGGGGAAAATTGTGCTAAGCAGAAATGTACAGACGGGGAAATGAGTTGCTTAGCAGAAATGTACAGTCGGGGAAAATTGTGCTAAGCAGAAATGTACAGTCGGGGAAATGAGTTGTTTAGCAGAAATGTACAGTCGGGGAAATGAGTTGTTTAGTAGAAATGTACAGTCGGGGAAAATTGTGCTAAGCAGAAATGTACAGTCGGGGAAATGAGTTGCTTAGCAGAAATGTACAGTCGGGGAAAATTGTGCTAAGCAGAAATGTACAGTCGGGGAAATGAGTTGTTTAGCAGAAATGTACAGTCGTGGAAATGAGTTGTTTAGCAGAAATGTACAGTCGGGGAAAATTGTGCTAAGCAGAAATATACAGTCGGGGAAATGAGTTTTGACGTGACAACGTCTTATAATTCGATGGAGCCGGCTGCACGCATGAAAAAACATGACTCATGCAGCGTTACCTCGCTCTGAGGCGTTCCATTTAAGGCTTGAAGTGCAAGCGAGAGCGCGGAACGAGCGACAAAGAGGCACGTTGTCACGTTCAACTATCGTCAGTAAACCGACTTTACAGACAACCGTTTTTTTTTTGAGTTATGAATGCAGTCTTGTTTTAAATGATCTAAACTCTAAAGAATTTATAACTCAATATGTAATACACAAATGCTTAACAGCATCCACATATTATAAGAACCTTGAAAATGTTTGTTTCGACCAGGGGAAGTTTCAACTGCTGCATGTGACGCCGCAGCGCGCGACCATACTGAAGTGTATCGAGGTGTCGCAGGAGTACAGCGCCGAGCCACTGCCAGGCTTAGATGTAAGTTTTATATAAATATTATTAGGTAGTGCTAATCCACTACAGTAATACTACGATATGAATAATATAAACTGAACTGTGAGTAAATTAAGACCGAATTGCGACATAATTGCGACCCAATTGGAACTGAATTTCGACTAAATTGCAACTTAATTGTAGAGATCTTGAGATCGAATTGCGAATGCATTGCCTCTGAACTGCGAGTGATTTGCGATCGAATCGTAATAACATGTGAGTGAAATAACTTGTCAGGCTGTCCATTTTTGTTCTTATTGTATTAAAAATTTAAGGGCCTGTGTCGCCACTTCCTGATAAGGTGCCAGAATATATGCTTATTTGACGATTCTCCATACTCTATCTGTCAAGTAAAGTGGTGGATAGCTATGATAGATAGAAGTGGTGAAACAGGCCCTAAATATCCAATATATTCTTTATCCGGCTAGCCGGATGAATGTTGACGGCTTATGAGTTAATTCAAACCTAGCCGTCAGTTAGATCACGACCGATAATATTGACCTTACGCCAAACAGCGTAGATGCCATCTGGCTTCTGATTCAATTTCTCGCTGATGGCACTATTAAAGAAGTGGATTCATACTTCTTAGGCAGATGGACCTACGTAATTTGGTAGCGTTCGACCGAGCCGACAACTCAGTTAACGACTAAAAGAGCCCTAGAAGATCATGCAGCATGACATGCGTTACGTGCTGTCATGTGCGAATGATCGTTTAGTAATAATGGTGATAAGTAAATTATTTGGCATTCCCAAACGAATAAACATTGTCAGTTCCACCCCGACCTGTTCGCTGTCAACATGCGGTGGGGGTCGGTGGACGCGCGCCGCGCCGCGCTCACCGCCAGCGCGCGACTCGTCGAGACAGTGTTCGAGATGCTGCTCGAACTCAAGCTGTCCAGCTACTCCTAACTGCAGGTATGTCACTTGCCTTTTTAGGGGATGGTGAGATCCTATTGCTGATATGAAATGAACGCGTTATAATTTGTTTTGTTTGAAATCTGTGAGTAATAAGTTTTCATATAAAAAATCAGCCAAGTGCGAGTCGGACTCGCGCACGAAGGCATCGTTATAGAGGAAAAATAGTACAATATAGGACAAAATTTGTGTTTATTGCATGGGCATGGAAAAATATTTTAAACATTTTATTTTATTTTTATTTTATTATTAATAATTAAAGTGCACATGCAGTTGAGGATTTTCTGAAAATTTCATGCGCTCACCTTTGTAATTAATATATATCGGATCGTTGAGCGGTATACTGAATCTGATTCAATGACCATGGAATAATATTGCATTCATCCTCCAAGATTGTGAGCGTATATTAGTTACGTGCTGAACCAACACTGTGATTAACCAGATATCATCATATTTGGAGCCGATGGGTTTGGGAGCATACACCGTTCCTTCCAACATTCATAATAATTCAGATATTTTTGGCAGGTGACGGTTGTCACCTCTCAAATGTCCATCGTCGGTTAGACAGCGTCACTCAAAACCCCATCCGGTGCTGGCCGCTCCAACAGATAACATAAATTATGAAACTTATATTCTCAAAATAAGTTGCCAATAGACAAGTTAATCGCGCACGCCGTTATATAGATATCGAGTAAAGGAAGCCAAACAATTAGACAACGAAGTCTTAGTAAGTGGGTTCTGTTCTTATCCGTGGGGTAAGTTTCATAATTATTATAAATATTATTGGGTAGTGCTAATCTACTACAGTAATACTACGATATGAATAATATAAACTGAACTGTGAGTAAAACTGAAGTGTGAGTTTTTACCCTAAAAAGGAGAAATAGGAAATAATGAAAGAAAAATGCAATAAATAGTTTATTTTATATACTTGATGCTACGAAATATAGTTTCTTGAATTACCTAACACGTGACATATAAACGATGCAGTACAGTGTTAGACTGTCGTCGCTAGCAGCCGGCCCAGCAGCCACCACGAGATGTAGGCGTACAACGTGTATGACACTATTCTGTTGATTATCGTTTGCCTGGAAATAAACACAAAAAAAAAAAAAAAAAATCGGTACAAAACAGAGAATCGCGTGCGCCATTTTTAAGTATTCAGTGCCATAAGCCATTTTTACAACTAAGGCGAACCTAATGTTTACCTAAAGGTACAATTCTTCGCGACAATAGTCATTGTATGAAAATGTATGGCACCGCTTCCGAGGCCCGCGACAGACGCGCGCGGCCGTGTCTTGAAGTTCATACGTGTTTTAACGGGCGTGCGCGGCCTACGACAGTGTCGTCTAACCACGCGCGTCTGTCGCGGGCCCCGCGCGACTGTGTCAAAGTTATATGACACGGCCGCGCGCGGCTCACGACAGTCGTCGGCCGCGCGCGGCTTACGACCGTCGCGATGCACGGAATTGTACCTTTAAGCTCAAATCCAATGAGCCCTTTAGAGCGTGCTAAAGAAAAAATATACAGTGCTCCCAAAGTGATAATGCGCATAGAAATTGTCGTCATTGTTCGGCAACGATCGTTTTTCCCGAGCGTCGGAAGGAAACCTTTTATTGCGCATGTCCAAATCACGTCATGCCATGGCAACGCCAACTGTTGAAGCAACTTGTTGGTGGCGTTGCCATGGCATGACATGATTTTGACATGCGCAATGAAAGGTTTTGTGGTGCATGCGCCAAAAATAGAGACAATTAATATGATATTTACTTCTATTTCTTTCGCACAAGGTGCAAAATGCAAAATAATTGGATTTAATGCGAAATATTTGAATTTCAAAAGAATGCGGGTTACGTAGCACACGCTCTACGGTGGCGTAGCGGGCCCGCTCGTAGCCGCTCGCTCGTAGCGGCCTACGCCAGCGTAGCTCTGCTACTACGCAGGCTAAAAACAACTAAATTATATACAAATAACTTCTAGTTTTTAATAAGGATGCGCACAATTAATATACCTTTACGGCTCCCGCACGCGGGCCACCGGCCACAACCACATAACGCCGCTACCTATTTCCTGTAGTTTTCATACATTTTTTGACGCCGGTGGCCGCCACACGCTACAACGATTCACTTTACGACCAATAGACTAGCTTAAAACGGCGTTTTAAGCTAGTCTATTGGTCGTAAAGTGTGTTGCGGCGTACTCACCATTTATAAATTTTTCTCCACTTGGGCAAGCTGTTCTCGTCCTGATGCAAAAGATCCCTTCTCACTATCAGCCCGGCGTTGTAGAGGTGCTCGGTCAGTTTGACCCCCTCCATCTTGTAGTGGAACTGCGACCGATCCTGTGGTCGCAGCGAGGAGGCGAGACGCACGAATTTGTCGTTGGCGAAACACCACGGCCGCGTCATGAAGTATTCGAGCGCTATGTTCGAGATTAGCGCGCGGCGTTGGACTTTTAATAACCTATAAAAATAGTTCGTTAATCTATGTATTCCTATAATTATAAAATCTTTGAAATGTAAAAAATTGTGGTGTAAACAATAATTCAATAATAAGTAGTGCATTATTCTGATAAATTTAATATTATAATTTATATCTAAGTTACGTTTACTTACTGTTGAAAATAACAAATAATAGCATGAGACAGGCAATATTGTTTCGGTTTTCTGGCTGATCAAAAATAACAATTACTTAAGTAACTTTATTGTACTTCATGGAAATTAAATCTGATAAGACGTGATGTAATGCGCTCGCATTTATCACACCAAAAAATTATGTGTTATGTTTATACTGCGTTCGAAAAAACTTTAGTTTTCTTACCTTGGCCGGCCCCCTACTACTCGAAGAATAGCATCCACCACAACAGCTAACAGAAAGTGAGATATTAACACCTGGAAGAAATAATAATATGTAATTCATAAAACTTTTAAATGTTGATTAGTCTGTTTGTTTCGGCTTTGGGATGATATTACGAAATATGCGGGAAAGCTTGTCCTTTTTCGTGAAAAAGAGCTATCTGTGTCATTTCAAAGCTCAAACTGCTGGCGAATCACAAAATGCTTTCATTACTTTTTGCATGGAAGAGTAATGCGCAATAATCATCTGGCTACCCATCAGAAATTGTATTTAATAGAACATGTTATTTTATGTCCCACTCCAAAGAATTGTTAGGAATATCGCGGGTGAAAGTGCGTGGTAACTTGTTATAGTCAATCACACCTCAGCACTGACACTTACAGCCCTTGAAGGATTCCTTGAAGCTCGCACGTGGAGAATACAACAAGGCTTTCATTTTTTTTATTAGGGAATGTTTCACCACTTTCTGATAGATGTTTCACCTTTTTCTGATAAGTGATAAGGTTATCCACCACTTACCTGACAGATAGAGTATGGAGTATCTATCAGATAAGTGGTGAAGGCCCTAAGATACTTTCAACGCACACTGTTAAGTGTTATACAGTCCCGACCTAGTATACTTTAGCCACCAAAACAAATCTTACATTGTACTAACCCCTCCGTGGTCCGGTGGTTTAAAGCGTTGCTCTTGACTCGGAGGTCGTGGGTTCGATTCCCGCGTTGGAAACATGTTATTCCTAAGTTTGGTTAGGACAATGCAGGCTGATCACCTGATTGTCTGACAAGATGCGATCCATGTGTCGGATGGGCATGTTAAAAATCGGTCCTGCGCCTGATCTCTCGCCAGTCGTGTTGTCGGTCGTCCGTCCCACTGGGTTATGATAGTAAAAGGAATAGAGAGTGCTCTTGTGTATTGCGCACACACTTGGGCACTATAAAATTACTCCTGCGTAACTGGCCTGGTTTCAATGAAGCCGGCCACCGTCACCGCAACCGTTGTGGGAGTTATTCTTACATTGATAGTGAAGAAGAACTTAGAGTGCGTGTAGATGACGAATATGGGTCGCAGCGTGTACTCGAACGCGACCAGCGGCGTCACCTTCTCGCCCATGACGTGCAACTCCGCCAGCGACGTGCCCTCCTCCTCGCCCACGCACGCGTTGTATATCGGGATGTCGTCGGTCTCCTGTAACCTGGATTTTAGGAGATTAATGTAATATACAGGATGTAAGAAAACTAAGTGATAGTACTTAATTATGTATGAGTCCCCTAAATAGAATTTGCTGTGAAAATAGCAGCGCTGAAAAAATAACTTGTTTTTTCATCTTTGTATGGAAACATTTATTACGCGCAGGCGCTTGCCCATATAAATCACAAAAAAGAGCTCTGTCAGCGCGGCACTTTCACAGCAAAATCTATATAAGGAACACATACCACTCTAAATTATAATCACTTAGTTATGTTACACCTTGAAGAAGCTAGGTATATTTATAAAGTTTATATTTGATGTGATCACACACACACAGGCTACATGTCTGGACTCCATGTAGCCAACCGAAAGTCCACCACCCACCATTTGCCTATTAATCGATGTCTCTGAGATAAACACTCGTCGTTCAAGACCCTAAATGTTGTGCAGTCGTCTTCTATTACTCTTAAGGTGTCTAATGAAATTTAATTTCATGTCGCATAGTAATTGAAAGCTTTTACTTTTTAATTCCTCTCGTCCAAGCGGCGATGAGAGTCCCTTTGGTGACAATGTCAGCTGGTACGTAGTCACTTTTTGCGTGCTTATCAGCGTATACAGTTCGGAGGATACCTGAAAATGGTCAATTGAGTATGTGACTTATGCACATCTCATGACTTATGCACATCTCAGTCTAAATTCTCAATTACGGCCCTAACAAATATATCGACGTCGCACTGTGCGGTGGCGTCTTGTCTGGTTAGGTTGATACTTTAGCCTTTACGTAGTTGTTATTTTCAATAATCCGACCCGGTAGGTCACCACTTACACCAGCTACGACGTGTCCTACAATCGCTGGTCGGAAATAGAATAATCATAGGTGCCGACGTGACTGCCTCGTCGCCATTATTAACTTAAGGCCGTGTTTCCACTGACGCGGAGCGGAGCGGTGCCGAATTGACCAATCACCATACTCGAAATCTTCGCTCCGCTTCCCTTTCATTCCGCTGGAATAGCACGATTGGTCAATTCGGGCACCGCTAAGCTCCTCTCCGCACTCCGTATATTGACCGCGACCGTCGTATGCGGTCTAGAGTGAAAATATTGCAATAGTATAGTTATATCCCATTTGAAAAACAGTTTCATTAGCAATACATGGAGTATATACAATATAATGGTACATTAAAACCATTCCAAATGTATGGCTCGTTTATGGTCACTAGAAGGTAAATCCTGATTTAGCTTTATTGTGTAAATTCTGATTTAAAGTATTTATGATATATTTTATAGTCGTTGTTACCTTGTGCAGCGGCGGTGATAAGCCCAACGGGGCCATTGAAGTTGTCTATCCAACCCGGACACGGCTCCGACAGGCACCCTGTAACTGTACATTATGCCACAAATTACCAGAAAGCTACTTTTTGAATGCCTCCTAATAATATGGTGGGTGAAATCTAAAACTAAAAAGACGAGTAAAATAGTACTTACTATACTGCACACTGTTCACCAATATTTAAATAATAAAGAGGTAAAGTTTGTTTTTTTGTTTGTAGGAGGAAATCTCTGAAACGACTGGTCTGATTGCAAAAATTTTAACACCGATAGAAAGCTAGTGTGGTCCTGAGTATTTATAATTATATAGACTATATTTTATGTATAAAAAGTTTTTTCCGGAAATTATGTCGTTCCCAGAATTCCACGCGGCGAAGCCGCGGGCAAATGCTAGTACTTTATAAATAGGAAACGTTAATGTTAATTTGTTTTCCGTATAATTCATTAGCCGCGTACTGACCAAGCGAGCAGCCTCGCCCGAGCTTGCCGCGGCCGACTCAAAAGTTGTCGGTTTTTGGTCGATGCTCAAAGGCGCCTCGGACGTTTGCCGCGCACTAACTCGTACTGACCGACCGAGCAACTGCGCGCGAGGCTGCCGCGGCGAGGCGGCTCGCTTGGTCAGTACGCGGCTATTAACCCACGACTTCTGTGTCTCAGTTGGTAGGCTGTTGGTAGCTCAAGCCGGGGGTCGCGGCTTCGAATCCCGCCGACGGAACAAAAAGTTTTCAAAGTTCCTGGGTCATGGATGTGTATCAAATATGTGTATCATATAATAAAAATCTTAAATATATGTATAGTATAAAAGTATTAACTATATTTCCGTTGTCTGGTACCCGTAACACAAGTCCTTCAGGTACTTACCACGAAGCCAGACTGACGTAGTGTGAAGCGTCCATAGATATTATTATATTATTATTAATAAAATAAATAGTTTAACTAAAAAAAAAACCTATAGACGGGCGCACTATCACGATGGGCAGCTTCCCTCGAAGCTCGTACACGGCATGCTCGGTCAGGTTCTTCGTGAACGCGTATGCATTCGGAAATTTTCCTAAAAGCCTGTAAATATGTATTTATTTTAATTTATTATAAATTAATTTACTTAACAAAAAGCTTATGTACAAACGGCGTATCGAGGCACAAAAATTTCATACATAAAATATCAGTAATAAAATCTTAGCATCGTTATTTTAGGTGCGTCCACATTTGTACCATTTGCGCGATCAGATCCCCGATCAGATCTCCGTCGCGTATCATCGAAGCGTGTCAAAATGATACGCCCCGATCGCTATTAACCGCGTATCTGATACATGTCCTATCAAATACGCGCATGATCGGCAGAATGATCTAATAGGCGTCCACACTATAATACGCATACTTGATACGGTCCGATGATCGCGACGGAGATCTGATCGGAGATCTGATCGCGCAAATGATACAAATGTGGACGCATCGTTACCCGATTATTTGGCATTCATTTTTTATAGTTTACAAGTTATCTTTGAATTTTTTACATATCCTGATAATAGGGATGATGACAAGGTGAAAGATTAGCGAATTTTGTTAATAAAATAAAGAAAGCACGGTAAAAAATAAGCGTTACCAAAATTTCAGCTCGATAGCATTTGTATATTTTTTGTTAGGCGCCTTCAAAGTTGGATAATAAAGTCGAATTTTTTTTCAATTAAATTTCTTAATATTCGTATACCATTCGATAACTTATGCAATTAAAAGCAACTTTTGGTATGAAACCACTTTCATAAACGCAATATTTAATATACCTATCGAACAAACTTCTCTCACGATCCGTACAAACTACGAAAGACTGACGTCAGTCTTTCGTAGCACTTTGTATGAAGCGTTTCGGGCAGGTCTATTTTATGAGATGTTTGAATTGTTCATATCTTGGTTAATTTTTAAGCTATGAGAGTCATTCTTTCAGCGATGTTTCTATTTTTTAAGGGTCTTTCAATTTCCAATAAGAAAAAAAATTAGTCATCAAGCCTATTCCAACTATAATAATTCTTGTCAAGATTTAAAATTCAGATCTAAGTCACAACTTATTTCGATGACCAAACGTGCAAACTACAAAATACGAACTCACTTTGGGGTCAGGACCCGTAGTGCTGGCGGGTCCGTGTTGTACACTATCTCCCTGATCTCCCGCCAGTCCGCCGCGGGGGGGTACATCTTCTCCTGTATCACTCTCTCGTAATCGAGATTACAGAATGACGTAGACACGTGCACGTAGCTCTGTAACAAAAGTAGGAACAAAAAGTGCTTACGTGGAAAAGAGAAGTAGCGTTAGCTAAAGGTGCGTCCACATTTGTATCAGATCAGATCTCCGATCAGATCTCCGTCGCGATCATCGCGTCGTATCAAGTATGCGTATCATAGTGTGGACGCCTATTAGATCATTCTGCCGATCATGCGCGTATTTGATACGACACGTATCAGATACGCGGTTAATAGCGATCGGGGCGTATCATGATACGCGTATCATTTTGACACGCTTCGATGATACGCGACGGAGATCAGATCGGAGATCTGATCGCGCAAATGATACAAATGTGGACGCACCGTTAGGCTTCTTACAAACGAACGGCGCGCATAGACGGCATTCGCTGAATTTCTTTTTCATTGATTTTTTTGACACTTGTTGATGGCAGTTTAGGGCTGCCGTCGAGTGCCGTCGACAAGTGCCGTCCGTCTGTAAACGCTCTTACTATCAACATTTCTCTATACGATGACCGGATTATAGTTATAGCCTATAGGTTACTAGATCACGCGGGAACCGTAAATTTTTTCGGGACTAAATGTATCCTATGTCCTTACTTAAAGTATCTCCATACCAAATTTCAGCAAAATCGGTTCAGCAGTTTGAGCGTGAAGATGTTACAGACGGACAGACTTTCGCATTTATAATATAAGCATGGATTGGTACCTCTAAGTTTCGTGTCAGTTTCGCTAGTTCAATCAGTTTCAATGCTCCCATTAGATTGGTTTCCAGCGCTTCCTCTAAGGTTTCGTCAAATCTACAAGCAGAAAAATAATGAGCCCCAAAACTACGTAGATAGCCCATATTTGTGTAAGCTATTGAATGTATCATGGTTGATGATTACGTAATTTGCGACAGTAGGTGTTTCACAGCAGATGCTGCACTGTATGTGCTGTCTGTCAAAATTTTCGTACATTTGTAACAGATCTGCTGTGTGTAGCAGATATTGTGCAAAATCTGCTGCCAAACGCCTGTTAGGTTACTTGTAGAAACTCGCAAAGCACTCATTCTGCCGTTTGACAAGGAGTTTACTAATAAACGTTTTAAGAATAGCACCTACTACGTGCGTTATAGGTCAAAAATACCTGACAGTCGCAGCGGCGTGTATAATGATATTCGTATTTTCAAGCACAAAAGCTCGATCTCTTTCCGACATGCCTGGAAATTTTAAACATAACTACTTTAGTATTATAAGGAGAGCACAAAAGGAAACGTTACTTGAAGTTCTAGTAGGTAGTAAAAATTCTTACACACCCAAGTCTTTTTCAATCATATTTCCCGGCACGACGGTTATTTTAGAGTGAAAAAGTCCGCTTTTTTCTTCCCTGAGCCTATCAAAGCACTGAAAGAACAAAAACTATGTCAGTTGAATGACACTACCTGATATGCTGTTCATTAAAAATAAGATGACGCTCGCAACTCCGTTGCGCAGAAATTTGTTTATAAAGTAGGAACCGTACATTTTTCGGGGATAAAAAGTATTCTATGTCCTTTCCCGGGACTCGAAGTATCCCCCTACCAAATTTCAGCAAAATCGGTTCAGCGGATTGGGCGTGAAGAGGTACAGACAGACAGACACACTTTCGCTTTTATAATATTAATAGTAAGTATAAAAAATATACTTCGATTTGATATGTTGTACTTACGGAGTTTTTGTACAGATTGTCTAATCTCTGTTCGGGAGAAACACCTTTCTTGGCTCTTATAAACATATATATCTGTTTTAAATCTGAGCACGAATAGAGTAGCTTCTCTATAAGTAGCTTTCCTATGAAACCTGTAAATTTATGTTATCACTTATCAGTCATCTGTTTTTATGGCATAAAATACCAAATTACTGAAATACTAGATTTGGCTCCTGTTATGCGCTATTAAGGGCCTTCCCTACGGAGATTCCGTAATTTACCGTATTTAAAGCCTTATAAGTAAACTCACAATTTGAAAACTACAAAGTTATAATAAAAATACAGCAATATTCTTCAATATATCAACATTCCTTTCCCCGTTTTAAATTTTCTATTTTTGTTTATTATACTCATAATATCAGCTTCCAAAGTAAAATCAATTTATTAAAATTCAAGCATACATTCAGCATCTCCTTAGTATTTACAAATTACTTTTATTTGAAACACACGCCAGTAGATCGTATACTACATATTCCCCGTTTTAATTTTTTTTGTACAATTTTGAACTCAGATAAGTAGAAAAATAGGGTTTTGGAACGATCTCGGCAAGGCGGCAAATGTATGGTCAAGGTCTTTTGCTCGGGGGACGACCTTAATGCGTTAGTTTAAAAAAAGTATTAAGAAAGAGGAGGTTCTATGTCCAGCTGTGGATTTTTTTTGTTGTTATTGTCAATAACGAATTTCGCTATTCGGTCTTTCTGTGATTGCCACAACGCGTCGTCCGCGTTTTCATTAGATCCATGACACGAATTTTGCCACGTAGTCTGATTAACAAGTGCCATTTTCGTCAAAACCTGATCTCATGCACCGAAAATTATGATTTTGGTCTCATTCGATTCGGAATACCATCTAGAACATTCTATCAAAATTCCAAGTGGGGCTGAAAAAAAATGCAATAGTTATAAACAATTAAGTAAACATAAAAAGAAGGGTTTGGATTTTTTTTAATATTTCGAAAACTGTTTGAGATAATCAAAATTTGAAAATAGATCCTTAAAGAGCAGGAAATTTTCTAAAAAAATCCTAGATCCTGGAACCTTACCAATAATCCTTATAGCTTTAAATGAGCGGCGAAAGTAACGGTAAAAACGCGTAGTTCGGGTTTCGCGCGAATTGCCGCAATCTGCCACGCGAACTAAAAAATATATTTTAACTGATTAAATATTAATATAAAGAAATAAAAAAAAATGGGTAATAAGTAGACATATCAATAAATAATAATCCGTCAACAAAAATAAATTATCACAATTTGTTTTAATGTTATGCTTTTGTTCATTTGTTATTAGTCACCATTTTAATGTTAACATAAAAACGCTGATTATTTCTAAACAAGAAATCTAGATTTTTTTATTATTCTTTTGAGCTAATCTTAAGAGGGCTTAGAAGAGATATCGGGTGGAAAAATTCAATAATTTTGATTTTTCACTTTTTTATGAACAATCAAAGGCATTCATGAAATTTTCATGTAAATAAAGCAATTAGGGTTTTTTCATCAATAAAAATGATTATTTAAATTTTATTAATTATTAGTTATAAATATAAAAATATATATTGTTATCTGGCTTCTAACAACAACAAAACAAAATAATAACAATAATTGGATATAAAAGTACCGTAATTGCTTTATTTACATGAATAATTTTAGAATGCTTTTGAATGTTAATAAAAAAGTGAAAATAAAAAAAATTAAAATTTTCAACGGGAATCTTTTCTAAGACCTTTTAAGATTAGCTCAAAAGAATAATAAAAATTTCTAGATTTCTTGTTTAGAAATAATCAGCGTTTTTATGTTAACATTAAAATGGTGACTGGTAACAAATTAAGAAAAGCATAATAATTAAACAAATTGTGATAATTTATTTTTGTTAACGGATTATTGTTTATTGATATGTCTACTTAGTACCCAATTTTTTTTATTACTTAATATTAATATTTAATCACTTTAAATATTTTTTTAGTTTACGTGGCAGATTGCGGCAAATCACGCGAAACCCGAACCACGCGGTTTTACCGTTACTTTCGCCGCTCAATTAAAGCTATAAGGATTATTGGTAAGGTTCCAGGATCTAGGATTTTTTTAGGAAATTTCCTGCTCTTTAAGGATCTATTTTCAAATTTTGATTATCTCAAATAGTTTTTGAAATATTAAAAAAAATCCAAACCCTTATTTTATGTTTACTTAATTGTTTATAACTTTTGCATTTTTTTTCAGCCCGTCTTGGAATTTTGATAGAATGTTCTAGATGGTATTCCGAATCGAATGAGACCAAAATCATAATTTTCGGTGCATGAGATCAGGTTTTGACGAAAATGGCACTTGTTTACCAGAGTAATGTGGATATTTTATTGTGACCACATCGCGTAATAATTATTGTGAGCTTTTTTCCGCCTACTGTGTGTTTTCGATCTTTGAGCGTAACACATATTTTGATAAACAACATTAATTTCACTTTTTTTGGGTTCATAGATTTAGCCTCTGGTAAATAAGCAAAAAGTACTTTGCTTTTCTTAGAATTCTAAGCTGGAGAGGTAACAGACAGACACCCTCCTAATGTATAATATTAGGTATAATGACTAATGACTATAGGCAAAATGGAATAAGATGGCACCAACACTTATAATTGACCTTTCTTGTATCGGAGTGATGAGAAAAATGCTCGCACGGTATTTTGTTACCTTAAACACAAAAATGAACCAATTACAAAGACACAGACTAGTATAAATTCATCGAAAAACCTCATGGTAACTATTAAAATGATAATCTCCAACTTTCTAGGAGTTCAAAGCGATTTACTGCAAACTCTATTTTAACCGAGTACGAAAAATACAATGCTGCCCTTGTTCTAGAAACATCTGTCACTTCATTGTCAATCGCAGTTAGTACAGAAAAAGATGAAATATGACAAGTTTTTTGACAGAGGGTCAATAACCATTGACCACTACCACTACCGCGTGGTTACAGCATTACCTACTTGATTAGTAAGTTATTAAGTTGTAAGTCTTACTATACCTGTCCCACCAGTAATGAAAATTGTTTTCTCTTTGTAGTATTCCGGTATTGTGGGAATATCGTTAAAGTCAAGTTCATCCACCCGCGTCATTTTCCTAAAAAATAATAATTACTAATAGCCTAGGATCCCTTCATAGAAGGACCTTCACCGAGCTGTTTACTGGATGAAAAGTATTTTATATTCAATTTCGTATGTCAACAAATTAATTGCAGGTGGGTTGCCTAAAAAATTTCAGTCCAGAATTAAAAAAAAATAGAAAAAAAATAAAAACTTTTTTTTTAACATTTCGCTGGTTTGGTTAATAGACAAATTCTATACCAATCGAAAGTATGGAGCCCGTAGAGTATGAAAACGTTAGGTTGTCTATTTTTTTCCTGTTACAACTCTTGGGTAGGCTCACTAGGCAGGTAAATCGATACTAGTACCGGTCTGATTAATGCTTAATGCATATTCTATGGGCTTCATACTTTCGATTGGTATGGAATTTGTCTATTAACCAAACCAGAAAAATGTAAAAAAAAAACTTTTTTTTGTTTTTTTTAATTTTTTTATTCTGGACAGAATTTTTTTAGGCAACCCACTTGCAATTAATTTGTTGACATACGTAATTGAATATAAAATACTTTTCATCCAGTAAAAAGCTCGGTGAAGGTCCTTCTATGAAGGGATCCTAGGCTATAAGTATACTATAATTTGACACTTTTAATTAAAAAGAAATAACAGTAAGAACAGAAAAGTGGCCAAAACTGCATTTATGATGACGCACTTAAATTGCCTGATTAAGTATTTAATTTTCATTTGCTATATAGTTCTTCCATTATTATAATAAGAATAACATAGTGTCCACCATTATTTGATCAATTTTAGTTCTTAGAAGCATTTAAATAATATCAATTTTATTAAAACATACATTACTAAGCATAAAACTAATTACTAATTAGGTACTCACTTCTTTGTGTTAAACGTCAAACGATTACTTTCAGAATACTTGAACTATGATAATATATTTACAATATGTTGTATATGTGACACACGGAAATATATAGAACACAATAACATAGTATAAGCGTTGCGCGTAAAGTTAACGCTGTGTAAAATACAGTATTCTAGATGATGCCCGCAACTCCGTTGCGCCAAAGTTAGTTTATCGCACCGGAACTGTACATTGTTCCGGGATAAAAAGTATTCTATGGCCTTTACCAAGACTTAAAGTATCTCCATGCCAAATTTCAGCAAAATCTGTTTAGCGGTTTCTGCGTGAAGAGGTAACAGACAGACAGACAGACAGACAGACACACAGACAGACAGACACTCTTTCGCATTTATAATATTAGTATGGGAGTATGAATTTTATTGTAGAACTTTATAATAACGAACGTTGTGTGTAAGTATACAAAGCCTATACAGGGTGCAATTAAACCTTCCTGCCAAATTTTGATATAATGATCCTTGTTTAAAATTAAAATACACGTATTTTTTCTTTTATTATCACTCAGTACTAAATTTTGAGAAAAAGCTTCCGAAAGTTATCCTAAAAAACACTACAAATAATGGACACGACGCGTCGTCCACGCGTGACGAGCCCCCGCGCGCGCGCCTACCCCCCGCGTCAGCCCCTCTCTTTTCCCCGCGCCGCCTCGCGCCGCTAGTGACCGTTATGCAACGATTTTAACCCTTAACCTCTGACGTACGTCTGTGAGACGTAGGTGCGCGACAAAAACAAAAATATCTTTTAAAATCTTTGTCGGATGAACCTGTGCTTTCCAGTACCTTCCTAAGTATTGGTAACGTGCCCGAAGCGGTAGTGACCAGAAATGTGGTAAAACTCAAATAGGTAAATATACTCTTTGTGATGTCTGTGAGACGTATTGTCAGTGGTAATGTAAGTTTTTATTTTTTTTATTAAAATTTGTTTCTGCTTCAAAATAGTTTATTATAAACTTTTGTTAACGCTGAAGCTTAGACTTCTATTGGATGGATTATAATTAATCTAAACGATCAAAATTTTGAGAATTTTATTGAGGAAAACTTTACTTTTTCGGAGACTGGCGATTTTTGTGTCGATGGAAATGAGATCATGTCACCAGATACTGAAGAGGTCAGATATTTTGAAATCCCTCATTCTCATTTCATTAGACAGTGATTACAATGTACCCTAAACAGAATTATAGAGGGAAGCACAAAAATATACAATTTTTTAATCTCATGCTGAAGAAACTACGACAAAGTCGCAAAAAGTGTCAAGTCCATAAAAACGTGCATTTTATTCCTGTTCATATCAAAGAATATTTCACAAGTAATAATAAGATATAATCAGTTCTGTAATAATTTTAGACTGAAAAGTTAAGTTTTTGAGGTCATAGAAAAGATACATTTATGTTTACGGTGATTCTTATTAGCTTTTGTTTGTTTTGAGAAATATAAATAAATATTAAACATAAGAAAATACTTATTTTATTTATTAGTATAATATATACTAAAGTGACGATATATAATAAAATAATCATATTTTCTTATATAACTATTGACTTAGAGCTGTTTAAATCAAGCGTACGTCTGTGAGACGTATGTCAGTGATAATGCAAGTAAATACACGTCAGTGGTTAAGGGTTAAATGGGATAAAATATTATGTCATAAAAAAATAACCCCCAATTTTTGTTGCCTTAATGGACTCTCCTAATGATACCAAAGCCCTGGAAAAAGTTTGGCAGGAAGGTTTAATTGCACCCTGTATAGATAATCTTGTCCTCTACACATCGCTGTTTTATTGGCAATAAAGTATACTTGCTGTTCTTATAAGGACTATATAATTTTATCTATAAGGACTTAATAGTTCTTTTTTGGTAACATAAAACTCTGTTATAGCCAAATCACATTATAATATAAGTTATCGTATAATTTTATTTCGCTATATTAACTTTATGGGTTGAACATACAAAAAATATTTATTATTTAGCCACATAATAATAATAAATATTAAAGAGAGTACGGCTTTTATGGTAGTCGTTTAAAAACAAACGACGAAAATTTTCAACTTGGCTACCTATTTGGATATCAAATGATATATTATATTTTCGTATTGAATTTTTCACACGCTTGGTGCATTGAACACATTGGATCTCTGACCAATCTACTAATGTAAACGTTAATATTCTTTCTTATTTTAACAATATCTACTTATATCCGAAATCCGAAACTGAATAGTGTGTTTATCCGAAATCCGAAACTGTATTCAATATTCATAATGTTAATATTCAAAATACTATGATTTAACATTACATATTTTATTAAACCACCTCATAGACTATAGCATGACGTATATTTCTATGCATAAATTTTAATATTGTTAATTGCATAATTAGGCAAAGTATCTTCAAGTGTTTATATTTACACATCATTGTTAAACACTTACCTAGTGTTTTATAATTATTCTAGTATATTTTCATTATATTAGAATATATTAAATTCTGTCAATTCATGACTTTGTATCGTAATGGAGTAAACGTGTTGTATTTTTTTTTTCTCAGTTTTTATATCGCCGAGAGACAGCTTCGGTCAATTTTATTTGACGAATAGAAATCTATTTCCATCCCTTGTCTTTAGTAGGTTTTGGTAAATAGTATCGAGGTTAGGTACTACGAGTAGATAGCTTTGTATATTATTATCATGTATAATAAAGGCTATTTCTTCTTTGACTTGAAATTTAATGTAGTCTCAAAACATTGTAGTACGCCGTACGGGAGCCTTAGAACATTTTATATATATCTATCAAGATATTTTTTGATGAGTAGCTTCATTTTGATAAGACGAACAACATTTTTATTTGCGAAAAATCTCGAGATCTAAGAAAGGATTTGATACTTTGAATTGATAGTCCTAAATATGGACTCTTTTATTCGCAGTACAATATTACTCTCAAATTAGATAACTTATTACCTATCCATATACAAAAAATCAGCTCGTTAGGGTTCCACTATAGGGTTCTGAAATCAACAAAACTTGGTTGACTACTGAACCCTAAAACGGAACCCTAACAAGCAGCTTTTTTGTATATTGATAGGAATGAGTAATATTGTCCTACAAATATAACGATCCATATTTTAGGACCACCAAATCAAAGTATGAAATCTTTTCTATTTCTGTTAGCTACCACTTTCAAGATTTTTCGCGGATAAAAATGTTGTTCGTCTTATCAAAATGATACTACTGACAAAAAATTTGCTTGATAGCAATAAAAAAAATTGTTCTAGGGCTCCCGTAATTTCTGTATTTTGAACCTATATCGGATTTCCCGTATTTTTATTTATTGGTATTTCTGCAGTAATGACAAAGTCTGTACTGTCTAGATCCATTAGATTCCAGGTTGGGTTCGGAAATAAAAAAAGTAATAATTATTATTTTTAAACTTTATTAAAAAAAATAGGGTTATGTTAATATAAGGTGTTTTTACTCTTTTATAAATTCAACCCTCAAGAATGTGTTTAAAATCCACCAGAAGACAAAAACGTAGAAACTGTACGTCACTATTGAGTCTATTATCACCTCCCTGTAAAGAAAAACAATATTAAAATATAAGAATCAATGACACAGCACCTTTATATAAATCATAAGATTGGTAGTAATTTTTGTTTTGTCACAATATTCTTAATTTAAGTACAAGATGACGCCCGCAACTCCGTTGCGCCAAAATTCATTTATCGCGCGGGAACCGTACATTTTTCCGAGAAAAAAAGTATCCTATGTCCTTTCTCGGGACTCAAAGTATCTCCATGCCAAATTTGAGCAAAATCGGTTCAGCGGTTTGTGCGTGAAGAGGTAACAGACAGACAGACAGACAGACACACTTTCGCATTTATAATATAAGCATGGATTCGTTGATTTATCCAGGGTGTAACAAAACTAAGTGATAAATGACAATACTTTTGGGTGTGTATGGGTCCCATTTAGGGTTGCTACCTTTTATTTTTGCATTTAAAGTACATTGGTTACTCTAAGTAAGAAAAATAAAGTACAAAGTATAAAAATAAAGTACAATTTATTTTTCTTTATTATTATATCTATTTACTAATATAATAAAGCGGAAGAGTTTGTTAGTTAGTTTGTTTGTTTGAACGCGTACTGGTCCGATTTAAAAATTCTTTCAGTGTTAGATAGCCCATTTATCGAGAAAGGCTATAGGCCATATTTTATCACGCTAAGATTAATAGGAGCGAAGAAATAGTGGAAAATGTTGAAAAAACGGGGGGAAATTATTTGTAATGGCTTATTTGAACGCGCTAATCTCAGGAACTACTGGTCTGATTTGAAAAATTCTTACAGTGTTAGATACTCGTAGCCCATTTATCGAGCAAGGCTTTACACTATATTTTTATCACGCTAAGACTAATAGGAGCTAAGAAACAGAGGAAAATGTGGAAAAAGCGGAGGAATTTATTTGAAAGGGCTTATCTCACGAACTACTGGAGCAATTTTTCTGTTATTTGGCACATATAAGAAGTAGACCACGTGAAAGATCATAGGCTATTTTTGTGGAATAATTTGTCTGTGAAATATCTAATTTACGCGGGCGAAGCCGCGCGGAACGTCTACTGAGAAATAAAGTATTTTCGCTTTCTTTATTATTAATATAAAGTACAGAGTACAATTACCTACTATACTTTATTATAAAGTACGGGTGGCAACCCTAGTCCCATTTGCTCTTTCGGCGCTGCTACTTTCAACATACATATGCAAAGTACCGCACTTTGTTTTGTTACACCTTGTTTATTTTGAATAGACGTTGAATCTATATTTGAATTATTAATTATTATTACATTTTATAAATTTTCCTCCATTTCGACATCGTTCTCTCGTCTTGATGAAATAAATCCTTTCTGATTGTTAGCGACTCTCGCGACTGGACTCCCTCCGAGGAGAAGAAGAATTGTCTCCGATCCTGCGGCTTCAGCAGCGAGCGCAGGCTCATGAAGTTATCATTGACGAAGCGAAAGGAGCGCACCATGAAAATCTCGAGCGCTATATTCGCCATTAGACTGCGACGCTGCGCTTTAAGTAACCTGTGAATTGAGACAAGTAGTCAATAACAATAAAATTTAATTATCCGAAACCCGAAAACGAGTAAGTTTAATGAATTAGAGTGCAAAAAAATTGAACCGATCAAATCACTGGAAGTTGCTTACAACCTTTGATGAAATGGATATGTCGCAGGCGACTGGTTAAAAAAGCCATTCAATCAAACAGCTAGCCCTTTGACTGAACAACGCCACTCAATCACACGGCTATACGTCGTTTAGCCGACTTGTTGACTGCAACGTTCAACACTACAGCTAGATGACGCTTAGCCAACTGGTTTAATGGAAAATTAACTAAGGTGACCATTCGTTTAGTGCTATTATTACACAAGCGTAATGATAACAAGCAGATTAATTGTTTTGAACACAATTGCAATAAATACCTTGGTTATGCATCATGCATTTCATAATCCCGTAATTTCTCCACGAATATTAGTTTAAATTTTGATTCACTCGTATGTGCCCCCATTATTTATGTCTCTTTAATAATACTTGTAACGTATTATATTTACGAAAAATATCTTGTTACAACCACAAAACACCGGTTAGTTGGCGCCATATTGTAAACAAAACGCACCTAGCGCCGCGGTGGTGAGCGCTGAACTAATTCAATTAAGCGGCGGCTTTTGAATCAGCTGTAGTGTTGAACGTTTTGAGCGACTTAAATATTGAATTAAAAAGCTAGACGTGTGATTGAATGGCGTTGTTCAGTAAAAGGGCTAGCTGTTTGATTGAACGGCTATTTAAACCAGTTGGCTGCTACAGATACACCGAAATTTTATGGCACCGAGTGAGCTAGATGATGAACTCGACGGGTCCCAAGAACAAAATCGTATATAGGAAAATATCGGTTTACAGTATGAGGTTTTCAAGTTCTGTGTAAATATAATTATAAATTGTTGAAGCAAATATAAATTTTTTGAGAAATAAATTAGCAAAAGCTATTGAACAGCTTAATTCCTTTATTTTCATATTATTTTATAGATTTAAATTGTTATTTTCGAATAAAATGAATTCTTAAAATACAATAAGGTTTTGTTTTCCGGAACGATCTAGTACATATCTTAATATACGACGTTGTTCTTTGGAACAATTTAGTATATATCTTTATTTAAGACTTTGTTTTACGGAATTGATGTTTCGGTTTCATGTCTTAAAAGATAATTAAGCCCTAATGTTCGAATTGATATTGAAAATAACAATGTAATTATAAAAAACTTTAATTAAATATATAAATTCAGAACATTTTTAACTCAAAAATAATATAAAAAAATAGTTTTTAACTTCGTTTATGAATTAACACCAATCGTAATTATTATAAAAACGTGTAAGCTGTATTTTGCACCTATAGAAAAAGTAATTCTTTAAAAAAACAGTAAACTAAATATTTAAGAAAAATAAATTTTACTCTTATTCTCACCTGCAGGGCATAACAAAAGTAGACATGGAAAAGAATCGACATACTGACAGATTTTATCGACAAAATGGCGGATTTCCATTGTCTAACTGTCACTTTATCTTGTCTAACTGTCACTTTGTCTATTCTTCCTAAGAAAGAAACCGTTTCTATGGTGACCATGCTACGCCTGCTCGTAGTTAAAGAAGTAAAAAATCAAATCGGTTTTTATTCGAATTATCTACCAGATATTTGGCATTGCATTGCTTGAATTTATGACGCCAGAATCGCACATACATACTTATTAAATCTTTATTTTTTTTAGCTTCAATAGTGACGAAAAAGCGTTTTCTAATACAGGTACTGCAGTCTCTATTTCCTAGCTTCCAAAATCGATTAAAACATTCAAGTCTTTGTTCTTCTGTTATTTCGTCTCCACACTTATACTTAACAACTACACGGTTTTTCCATTATTTTGTCACTAACCAATCTACCTCTTTTTGAAACGTAACTCTTTCCAAGATTTTTCAGGGTTTTTCGTTTCGCGTTCGACCAGTCTTGTCTACGTACCAAACGTTTCTTTGACTTTCACTTCGGGGCAGTTTCAGGCGTTAAGTTTGATGTGCTATTATTTAGGGATTGGACTGAATCAATCCAACCACTACGATCATTACATTTTTTGTGTACATTAACTGGGGAAGGCATAAGTGTAGCTATAATACCATATGTGAATGTGTGGTGATCCTAATCTCCTACTCCTACCTTTCTTCTGATTAATTTCGATGCGGGTGCCAAGACAGATTTGGCTTGTAACTCGGTCATCCCTGAGATCATATCAAAGAGTTTTCGTGGTTGTTTACCACTGTTGATCCTGGCGACACAGGAGTTACAGTGGTGGGAATGTGTGGTGGGCCTAATACCATAATTATGTGATGATGATGGTGTTGTAGAAATCGCAGGTTCTTCAAACTCTTCAATATAATATAATATATTGCTGGTGAGTTATTAAAGCTGGAGGTTACCTCAATGTTCAATGGAGTAAATACTTAATCTGTAGGCGGTGCTGGTGGCAAATACATAGGCGGTGAAGTAATTTGATAGCAGGTATCATGATAGGGTATCTGGGTTATGGATAATATGAGGATTTGATTTTTCTCTCAAACTATCATTTTCATTATTTTCATCAAAAACATCATGCCAAACAGAAGTTTGGAATGATGTTTTTGATGAAAATAATGACCTAGAGCCGAGAATATTGACGTCGATATGGTAGAAGCCATATCGACGTCAATATTCTCGGCTCTAGGTGGCACAAGAGAGCTGATGTTGGTGTAGCGTTGGCATCCAGTATCTAACAGAAAGCAAATAAGAAGGTATATGGTATGGTAGTATATATAACTAAAATCTTATTACTTATAAAAAATGTTACTATTTTATCATAAAAAATATTAAATAATATACTTTTGTATAGAACAAACACGCATGATAAAATAGTTTGCAGAGAACAAAATTGTTTATTTATATACGCCTTATTTTTTAATTAATAATTTGTAGAACAAAATCGTATCTGCTCAAGCGATAAATGACTTGAAATTGATTTTTACCGAACAAAGACTTATGTTAAAATAATAAGGTAGAAAATAAATGTGTCTAATAAGAGTCAAATTTGTATAGTCTATGAATATAAAAGTTAAATAGGTTTTACATGAATTATTTATAAGTTACTGATGGACGTATTTATATTTTTATAGAACAATATCGTATACGGACAAACGTCAAAAAGTAATGATTTTGCGTGTAATTTTGTTTAACTATTTCTAACTTTAAAATATAACAACTTTAAGCAATGTTAAAGTGCATTATGTAAAAAATTCAAATATTACCCACCTTTTCTAGAGGTGTCATCGTCTTTATTACAACTTCTAGGAAGACTGCCGCTATTTTCATTTACATGCAGAGCTATAAAATAGAGTATTCTTTTTTTATAAGCCCGACATTATTATACTACACACTAAAATTGTATAATTATAAACTTAAATCATGAATTTAAACTAAAATTTTGTTTTTTTTCGGGAGCTCGCTAAAATATTGGACTTTGACGAGAACAAACATGCGAATGACGTTGCGTCGCTGCGCGCGCGGTGCGAGTTGCAAAGAACAAGCGCCTACATGTCATTACATGTTTGTTCGTGGGTATACATTTCTGATAAGACAGTGTTCGATTGATTATTCCTATAAGTAAAAGGATATAAAATAAAAAAAAATATAGTGCCATATAGTTTTTAGTATGAAGAATCCAAAAACGCAATAAAATACATTTCGTCTTATTTTTCCATAAGATTTTGTTCTTGGGACCCGTCGAACTATTGCTAAGAAAATTCTCGATCATGTCAGTAGCCGAAAAACTGAGTTAGATATAACAATACTCACATAGGCTTTTTACCGAGCGCCCGCAAAACTTGATCCACTGCAATAGCTGGCAGCACGTGAGAGATTAAGACCTAAAAAAAAATCCACTTGTCATAGAAAACAACAACAAAATTTGTTTCATAGATATAATATAAGCATATTATATGAAATGCCCATTGAGTTTTTTTTGCAATTTTTAAGAAGTCTTTTTTACAATAATAAACGAAGGCATACCGAGTAGGTAAAAAGTAAAAGTATTTACATATAGCTTAAAAATCAGCTTGTTCCTGAAAAAAATGATGTGGCCAGGGCGCAGAGTGTTCTCTAGCGCGATAACTGGAGCCACGTGCTTCCCTATAGCATGAAGTTCACGCAACGACACGCTCAGCTCCTCTCCCGCACACGCGTTGTATACTGCGATGTCGTCTGTCTCCTTTAATCTGTAAAATAAATGCCTGAAATTAAAATAAATGGGAAGATTTGCGCCAAGTTATCCTGATAGGAGCCGCGATATTTACTACAAACCGCTTCGCGAATCGCGCTTATCCGTGATTTGTTTCTAGGGTTTCGCACCCAAACTAGGGAAAACGGGACACTATTACTAAGACTTCGTTGTCTGTTCGTCTTTCTCCAGATGTATCTCAAGAACATAGCGGTTCTTATAGTAGCTATATACTTCTGACATTTTTACAGATTGTGTATTTCTATTGCCCCCCCCCTAACAACAAATACCTACTAAAAACAAAATAAAAGTAATACGCAGGAGGGCTCCCATACAACAAATGTGATTTTTTGACCTTTTTTGCTCTACATCAATAATAGCAACAGGTACGCACTTGGTATTTTGACAAAACCCACAGCAAAAGTATAAAAGTAATCAGTTATAATTAAATTGTAACTTACTTTGCAGTTCCTCTAACCCATGCGGCCACCAAAGTCCCTTTTACGACTACGTCAGCTGGCACGTAGTCAGATTTGATGTCTTCGTCAGAAAACACCGCTCGAAGTATACCTGCAATAGAGGTAGAAAATTATTATGATTTGAGTGGAAAGTCGAATTGAGGGGAATCCTAAAATAAACAAGTTTTTATAATAATGTTATTCATTTATTTGCATTTATTGTTGCATAGAATATTGTAATATTATGACGTAAACTATATTTTGTTATTTTATATGTTTACTACTGATTTTCATTTGTGGAAACTTCCTTTGTGCTTTTGCTACTCCTAGACACCGTACATTTTTCCGGGATAAATGTATCCTACGTCCTTTCCCGGGACTCAAAGTATCTCCATATCTACCAAATTTCAGCAAAACCGATTCAGCAGTTTGGGCGTAAAGAATAAGTATCAGACAGACTGACAGACACACTTTCGCATTTATAATCTATACATATTATAATATATTATAAAACAAAGTCGCTTTTTTTCCCTCATGTCCCTTTGTTCCCTTTAATCTTTAAACTACGCAACGGATTTTGATGATTCTTTCAGTGTAAGATAGCCCATTTATCAAGGAAGGCTACAGACTATATTTTATCACGCTAAGACTAATTGGTATAATAAAATAGTTGAAGTTGTCTATCCACCCTGGAGAGGGCTCCGACAAGCACCCTGTAACTGTCAACAAACGCACGATTCATTTTATTTCAATGTGTCTTGAAAATTCTGAATAATAATCTTTGTGCCGATATTTCGGTTTATAAATTCTTTAGTTTTAAGTACGTTTATGAAAAGGAGTACCTAGCTAGTTAGTTAGGTTGTAGTTACAACTCGGTACTCATATTTCGGAGTACTAGTCACTTATAAGACACTTACCCGTTTATTCTTTTTGTTGGGAGTGTAAGGGTCAATTCAGACCGCAACGCGACGCGTAGATGCATTTCTAAATTTGTACGGATTTGACAGATTTGCAAGGCGTCTCACGCTTACAAAGTCTGTCAATTCAGTACAAAGTCAAAATAGTTCATTCTACTGGTTTTGTGCCTCACGAATAGCAACTATCAGGTATCATTTATCTATACTAATCTATACTTATATTATAATCTATACTTATATTATAATTCTGAAGAGTTTGTTTGTTTGAACGTGCTTATCTCAGGAATTCAATTCAGGGTCATTTATATAACAATCATATTATATTAAAAAATTCTTTCAGTGTTAGATAGCTTATTTATCGAGGAAGGCTATAGGCTATATAGCATCACGCTGAGACTTTTAGGAGCGAAGAAACAGAGGAAAATGTGGAAATAACGGGGAAAATTATATGAAATTGCTTATTATCCTAAGAACTGCTGGGGCAATATTTATGTTTTTTTGGCACACATGAAGAATAGACCACGTAAAGGGACATAGGCTATTTTTTGCAGAAAAATGTAGGTACGGTTCCGTGAAATTCATAATAACGCGGGCGAAGCCGCGCGGAACATCACAACATAAACCTTACCTATCGACGGTCGGACTATTACGAGTACAATGGGCAGTTTTCCTCTGTACTCGCAGACGACATGCTCGGCCAGATTCTTCGTAAACACATACGAGTTGGGGTACGTGCCCAGTAACCTGTAAATACAATACCAATTTATACCATAGCATAGAGTTTGGGAAGGAATTAAGGGCTAAAGCTAATGTCAGATGGATTAAACTTGAATCACATTTTAGTTCAGTCACGCTTAGTACTTACTAAAAAATTACGTCCGTGGGCCGGTCTCAAACTATTCAAAGTAAATGAGAAAATAACGTAATGATCGCATTAGCCATGAAACATGAAGCTTTGACTATACTATTTCATATTTGTCAGTGTCATTAAAAGTAAGGGGTGTAGTGACTATGACACGACTTTAGCTTGCCACCATACGTCGGATAGTCAAAGGTTGAGGAGGCTGTAGTGGATAAGTAGAACCATACAGGAATTATAAATTATGTCCTTGGTAGAACTTACTTTGGTGTCAAGATCCGTAGAGCTTCTGAATCCGTGTTGTCCACTATGTCCCTTATCTCCCTCCAGTCTGCCACCGGTGGGTAAATTTTTTCCTGGATCTTCTCCTCGTAGGCCAGATTACAATATGCCGTGGAGACGTGAATGTAACTCTGTAATTTATGAAAAATACATCTTGAATAATTCATGATCAATTTTTTTTTCTAAACTTATGAGGGCTTAACCCATCAGTCGTGGCAAAACGAGACACAATAGCTTTTTCATTGTTATCGCGGCCGGATGTGGCCGCTTGGGGCTTCATGAATTAATTGACTGACAGTGTACGTAAGTATGTATATGCTCTGAAACTAAATATTATGTAAGTACTGGAATAATTTTGATTAAAAACAATCGATGGCCGTGAAGTGCTACTTTATTACATTTTTAAATGTTAAACGATTTTTTAAGATTTAAGTTAATATTTACCTACGATAAGATTTTGATAGTAATATTTAAAGTAATTGTAGGTGTAATATTTATATCGCGTAGGTATTGTACAGATTTCAGTTACCACTTAATAATAAAAAGATCTTAAAATAATTGCTTACCTCTAAATTGTGTACTTCTTGTGCTAGTTCAATCAGTCTCAATGCGCCCAAAACATTGATATTGAGTGATTATTTCAAAGATTCATCAAATCTAAAAGGCAAAGACAAAAAAGGCTGGAGCTTTTATGTCGATTAGACTAGAGATTCTTCAAATGATTTTTTTAAAACGGGAACTATATATTTTGTGTGTTTTTATAAATGTTCCTCATTAAAGAAATTGCGGCTTAAATTACGGTCACAATATTATCTACGTACCTCACTGTTGCGGCGCTATGAATTATGATGTTAGTGTTTTATATCACTAAAGCGCGGTTATATTCGGACAATCCTGAAAGATGAAAATATTTACAGGTATATCCCTAACTGCTGCATTCGTAGATAAATACTAATATCTGTCAAACAATTCATTAATTCTACGATCGCGGATTCTTGGACAGCTATTGTTATTCTATTGTTGTCGCGATCGCCGGTGCTCTTATGGGGCTTGATAGGTTAAATTGAAGTTTAATCATCAGTTTCATTGCACCTTGCATTGTAACAAATAAGTCATTAAAATAAAACCTACTAACGTCAAAAGATTTTGCTTGTAATGTTTATTCGCTAGTAATAATTTATAGATTACATTGTAAAACCATTATAGATACCTACCTAAACGATTTTCAATCATATTCCCCGGTACGACCGTTACTTTAGATTGAAATAATCCGTTTCTTTCATTCCTGAGTCGATCGAAGCACTGAAAAAACGATTTTACGATTTTATTGTATTAAACTAGTGCTGAATGTTTAAAAGGTTTCCAGAAACAATGGATATTGCGACAATAGAGAAAAATATGATTCACATAGGCATCAGATTGTGTGTGGCGGACTGACATGTTATTTTAATCGGTTGGGATATGTTAAGTCCAGCACAGATCACGATTTGAAATAGCCCGATCAATTTACGTAGGTCCGCCTATGAATCAATGTCTCTGGTGGTACGTAACAATTAACTTCTTACGGTACTTTTGTACAGTGGTGCTACTCTTGTCTCCGGAGTAATTACCTTCTTGTCCCTCACGAAAACGTAGATTTGTTTCAAATCTGGACAAGAATAAAGTAGCTTTTCTATGAGCAATTTTCCTATAAAACCTGAAATAATAGTGCTTTTCAAGAAACAATCAATTAAGAGTGCTATT
Source organism: Polyommatus iphigenia (assembly GCA_963422495.1). NCBI lineage: Eukaryota > Metazoa > Arthropoda > Insecta > Lepidoptera > Lycaenidae > Polyommatus > Polyommatus iphigenia. The sequence goes on from OY730184.1 coordinate 9,513,900, forward strand.
TATAGTAACTTAGGTATACTGTGATAATATTCAAGCATATTCTATTTATGATTGCCACAACACAAATCTTAACTAACCATGAGATTAGATGACATACAGTATATGTACAGTACAATATGTTTATTCCTATGTTTGGTAAAGAATTGTAATGAAATTATTATTTTTGTATTACTACTACTTAAATTATTATTTACCTGTGCCACCAGTGATGAAGACTGACTTTCCACTGTAGTACTCGCCAATCGTAGGCTCATCATTTCCTTCATTTTCTACAAAGACTCTCATTTTTTCTAAAAAAAAATACAGGGTGCAAATAGTCAATGTGGTTAAAATGTATACTCATACATTTTAACAATTTTCACAAACAATATCCGTGGTAACTGGTAAGTATGTATAATGAAAGATTGACACAACACCATCACAATAATTAAAAAAAACTAAGTTTTAATTTGTAAATAAATAATATTTATAATATTATACTTACTCATATTAATAATATACTTATTTTAATATTAAACTAGTATTATAATACTCTATTAATAATAGATAAATTATTGCATTATCTTTGCCTTACCTTTTGGTACAAAATGTGCTGACACTGTGTTATGCCTTTTATTTTATATTCACGGTCTATATTATACATAATATACTTGTAAATATGTAGAACTTTTTTAAAAACTTAGTACAAACGCCACGTGAAAAATATTACACTATTAAAAACTTGACGTGCATTTTATCATAAACATTTAATTACTTACTAATTATTTTTATTTTGTATTTAATAATATACATATTTACATATTCATAATATTTTACAATATACATGAAAGACTGGTTTCACTTGGCGCTCAACCACAATAGTGGATCTATTAAGTGTCGATTTACACGGGTGACTAACGGGTCGATTTTAGTCACCCGGCAAGTCACCAGTCGAATCGCCTGTCCAAGTCGAATCGCCACCCCATTTACACGGGTGACTAACGGGTTGATTTTAGTCACCCGGCAAGTCATCAGTCTAATCGCCTGTCCAAGTCGAATCGCCACCCCATTTACAAAAATCTCCCGTGACTAGTTCATTCTGCGTCATTCTGCGTGAAAATGTCGCGTCTGCGCTCGCTACAGTAGTATTCGCAGCAAGCGATCGCTTGCGACTGAGCGTTTACACGGGCGATTTTAGTCACCAGCCGCATTGGGGCTTGCGACTTTAGCCGCATGCGGCGTAGTCGACTTGCCATTTACACGGTCGATTTTCGCCGTGCGGCGTAAAACGTGCGGCTTAAGTCACTCGTGTAAATCGGCCATTCGTTTACCTAAGTTTTAATAACAATGAGTTTAGATTTGAGTGTTAATATCATATTACCTATATCTAACCCAAAAGTCTACTGGTAAACAAATCTAATGAAGCGGGGGGACAGAAAAAAGCCCGTAATTCTAGTAACGTCGTATAACACAAAATAATAGTCGTCACTTAGACTATGTTGCCAATTTTGTTGTATTCAAATAAATAAACATTGTTTAGTTTAATTTTAAACTTAAATAGGTGCAGAACTAATGTTTTAAATCGTATTTTTTTTTAATTACTCATCAATAATGATTTGATGCTACTAAAATATGGACTGTTCTATTTGTAGGACAATGATACTCTTAAATTATATAACTATTAACCTACAAATAACAAATATACAAAAAACCAGCTGGTTACGGTTCCGTTTTAGGTTCTGTAATCAACAAAACTTGGTTGACTACGGTACCCTAAAGGCTAAAACGGATCCCTAATCAGCTGATTTTTTGTATATTGGCAGGTTAATAGTTATATAATTTAAGAGTAATATTGTCCTACAAAATATAGAACAATCCATATTTTAGAACCATCAAATCAAACTATGAAATCCTTTCTATATCTGTTAGCTACCTACCACTTTCAAGATTTTTCGCAGATAAAAAAGTTGTTTGTCTTATCGAAATGAAGCTACTCACAAAAAATTATCTTGTTAGTAATAAAAAAATGTTCTAGGGCTCCCTGACTACAATGTATGTCTGTGTAGGATAACTTAGAATTATTTTAGGACTATCATATTATTTTGGGCTTAGTAAACTACTTGTCTTTTAAATTAAATTACCTTCCATCCCTATATATTTATTAATCTTGAAAACAATCAAAGGTCTTAGAGAGGTTACAAAATATATAACGAATGATATAAAAAATACTTTGGGCATCAACATTGCTTTCGAATCTGGGGCTTGGATCAATTTGATAGAAAAATGTATTTTTACGCCTGAACTAAAAATAAGGCAATGTATTGTTGCAAGCAAGTTAATTTCGACTAAAAAATGTGCAGTTTGTTATTCTATTTTCAAACAGAAACAAGATTTTTATTCATAAACTTAAAATAAAAGGAAATTAATTTGTACTAGTGTATTAAAAGAGATATTAGCAAACCACAATCGGACGGACGAGATCTTGAGCAAACCGATTATACAGGTAAATACCAACTTGCCACCGTATTCACAATCCACCATGACACACACGCGTAGAATATGAACGTCAAAATTCTGTCTATTATTACCTCCCTGAAAATGAAAAAATTAACTATAGTCAGGACAATTTAAGGTGGCACCAGCGGTTTGCCCTTTATAGTCTAGGAGCTGTGTGAAAATATCTCGCACTGCGTTCTGTTAACTTAAAATTAAAATTGAATTCTTGTAAAGAAACATACTACTATAGTTTCATCGGAAAACATCTTGGTAACTCTCCGTATGATAATCTCCAACTGTTTATGAGTTTGAAGTGATATAATTCATACTTTGTTCACATCGTGTATGTAAAAAACGACGAAATATGGCAAGTTTTTTCACATGGAGTCAATGACCGCTAGTAGACAGGATTCCGCGATTTGAGAATAATCAGACTATTAAAAATGGACCGTTTAATTTTTTTTTGGCCAATGAAAATTATTTTTAAATAATAAACTGAAGCTATTTAGTTTGGTCAAGTCGAGTTGCTGGATGAATATTTTTTGGTTTAAAACCAAAAAAAAGAAAATCAATTCCTTACCATTTATAAATGGTTCTCCATTTCTTTATACTTTTTTCGTCTTGATGTAGAAGATCTTTTCTCGCCCTCAAACCAGTATTTACTACAAATTCCACTGATTTTACTTTGTCCAACGTGAAAGAGAATTGTTTTCGATCTTGCGGATCCAGTTTAGACAGAAGCTTCATGAAGCTGTCGTTGTTAAACACCCACGACCGCATGATAAAGAACTCCAAAGCGAGACTCGCGCCAATCACTTTACGTTGCAGTCTTAACAGCCTAGAAAAAGATAAAAAAATATATTATGTTATGTCGCTGTAGGTTCTTAATACTACGTTTTAGCTGTTTCTAAACTAGTATACCCTGTACTTATATATACAATGTGACCCGACACCGGTGTCCGATCCTTTAATGACATTATCTATGGCATATTTTATCGACAAATTGGCTCTCAATTTTTTTTTCTCCCTCACGGTTATAAAATGGCAGCCATTTTAGTTTTTCTCGAGCTTTCACACTAATCTGACCATTACTTCTCATGTAAATATCCTACGAAGATAAGAAAGGTCTCATTTGATAGCTAAACTTGTGGTCTATGCTTACACAGGCAATATGTTATAAATTTTGTGGAATTAAACATAGAAAAACCAAAGTTTAAGGAAAATAATTGTGTATTTTTTAATTAATGGCTTTTTGTGAAAAATCTAGCACATTAAACTGGTTCTTTTTTATTTTAAAAAGATAGAGGAGGTTTTCACCTTAAATAAATTCTTTACTTCAATGCTCTAAGTCAGATAGTTTAGATGTTTTAACGATTTTCCTATGAAGTATAGGCCAGATAAGTATGATTAAGTCAGAGAAAAAAATTTTTTTCAAGAGTTGGAGAAAAAAAATTGTACTCATGATTTATGGTATAATATTTATCCATACTAATATTATAAATGCGAAAGTGTGTCTGTCTGTCTGTCTGTCTGTCTGTCTGTCTGTCTGTCTGTCTGTCTGTCTGTCTGTCTGTCTGTCTGTCTGTCTGTCTGTCATGAGAAGTACTGGTCAGATTAGTGTGAAAGCCCGAGAAAAACTAAAATGGCTGCCATTTTACAACCGTGAGAGAGAGAAAAAATTTGCCGTAGATCATGACATTAAAGGATCAGACACCGGTGTCGGGAGTCGGGACTCATTGTATATGTAGTATATTTATACTTATAAAATTACATGTCCCGACTGACTGACTGACTGACTGATTCATCATCGCTGAGCAAAAACCGTTAAAGTTACAGGAACGAAATTTGGTGAGTAGGGTTGTTTTATTAAGTAGACACTCACTAAGGAAGGAATTTTGAAAATTTTATCCCGAAGGGGGTGAAATAGGGGTTGAAAGTTTGAATGAAAGTCCGTCATTTCTTGAGTTAGTAACATGAAACTTTATTTTTGGGTTACTGATTAAAAATGAATGGATACGTATTTAAGCGTTTTTGGAAATTCTACCCCCAAGGGGTTGAAATTGGGGTTGAAACTTTGAATGAAAGTCCGTTATTTCTTGAGTTAGAAACATGAAATTTTATGTTTAGGTTACTGATTAAAAATGATTGAAAAAATGAAAATGAAAAATATTGTTCTCACCACTAACAAATAGTATTATTACAAATAAATAATAAAGTACCATTAACTATTTTGTGGGAGACTGGTGCCTAAGCTAGGCATAGCCTGTATTTCAGGACACCAGACCTCCATCTTAAATTACAAAAAAACAAATTACACAATTTGGAATCGAGTACATTTCATATTAAAGTTAGTTATTAAGAGCTATTAAGTGGTGTGTGTGCATGTGTGTGTGTGTGTGTTAAAAACTCATTACCATTCTCGACTAAACGGGAATGGTAATGAGTTTTTCTGTCTCTTCATAGTTAAGTGTCAATAGCCATTCAGTCAACTTTTTCTTGCACCTTTTTCTAGTTAAATGAACTATGTTTATGATCTTGTTTATTTTTTTGTAGGTGTATCTTCCAATGCCACAGAAGAAACGGTTTGTGAACTGGGTACGAAAGAGGAAACCGGGTAGGTCAGGATAACGTCTTTTAAGGTTTAAAGGCGGAGCAGGGTTGTAGGATATGATGCTGTGTTGCTTGAGGATCGTGTGTGTTATGAACAATTGTCTCACGACTCACTGTTAAAACTTTGCTCTTTTTGTACAGATCTGATGTAGGATATCTAAAAGGTAACGAGTAGGAGACTTTCAGGATAGCCCTTTGCGCTCGTTCTAGCTGCAACATGGTGGACTTGCGTGCACCGCCCCACGTCGTAATGCAGTATGCTAAAATAGACTGACAGAGGGTAGTGTATACCATCATCCTCAACCTCTCGTCTGCCACCTCTCTTAAGTTTCTAAAAACAGGAATAAGCTTTCTTATACGCGATGTAAGAGTATCAATGTGTGGACGGAAGTTAAGGCATTGGTCTATTATAATTCCTAAATATTTAGTTGTGACTGTTTTTCGTAGAGGTTCACATGAGCATTGTAGACTGTTAGAATTAGAACAAGTGTGTGCAATAATAAAGCGTGAAGAATTTGTTGGTGGAAGGTTTTTTATTGAGAATAAGATGTAAGTTGTCTTGCGAGCATTAAGCGTTAGGATGTTACTACGTAGCCATTTCGATACCGTGTCAAATCCACTCTGGGCAATTTTGTACAGATTTGTCACAGTGTCTGAGTGGAACAACAGGACGGTGTCATCTGCAAAGGAGATAATTTTTCCCTGTTGTAGTTTGAGCGCACAGAGTTCGTTAATATAGATGAGAAAGAGCGTTGGAGCGATTGCACTGCCTTGGGGAAGGCCGTGGGTAGTGGTTGTATCAGTGCTTAAGTATCCATCTATATTAACGCATTGTGTGCGATCAGTGAGAAAGTCTGTGAATAGTTCTAGAATCATTCCCCTTATACCTATTTTTTCCATCTTCGCTACAAGGATAGGAACAGAAACAGTATCGAAGGCTTTGGCTAGGTCAAGAAAAATTCCCAAAACTTTTTTCCTGCCGTCTAATTTTTTTATTATATAGTCCGTAAGTTCGTGAACCGCATCTCCTGTTGATTTACCTGCGCGGAAACCGTACTGTGAGTTCGATAATAAGTCGTTTTTTTCTAGGTATGATGTTAGCCTTTTGTTCAGTAGACGTTCTAGTATTTTCGATAGGGACGGTAACACTGCGATTGGCCTATAGTTGGTGACCTCATCTCTGTTCCCTGCCTTATAAATAGGATGTATTACAGCTTTTTTTAGTGCTTTGAGGAATATTCCTGTTGAAAGACACAGATTAAAAATGTAAGCTAGAGGAGGGGCTATTACTTGAATGTTTTGTTTTAGGATGCTCGCTGGTATTTTGTCCCATCCCACTGCACAATCTGTCCGAAGAGACATTGCGATTCTTGATATTTCCTCTTTGTCCGTTGGTAGGATCGTCATTGAGAGGCTGGGGGTGTTGGTATTGGTGAGCTCGATAATTTGCGGAGTAGGAGGGATTTTGTCAGCTAAGTTCTTTCCAAAGTCAGCAAAAAATTGGTTCACGGAGCTCACGGCTTGGTTTGGGGTTGACGCGAGCGAGAGAAGATCAGAGGCGCCGCTTCGGTTTTTTGATCTATTAGTAATTTTATTAATAGTTTGCCATAGTGTTTTGCTGTTTTTTCGTGAAGTTTGAAGTTCATTTTTATAGTAGTCGTTTTTCAAATTTTTCAAAATTTTAGTGCAGTAATTTCGGTATCGTTTGTATGAAGTGGCAAGTGTTATGTTATCCGGGAATTTTTTAGCTTTCCTGTGTAAATTATCTTTGTGCTTTAGGCAGCGGAGAAGTCCGGGAGTGACCCACGGTTTTAGTAGTTTTTTACGGTTGGAAAGGTAAGTCAGTATCGTGTTGGTGTCTATGATTTTTTTAATAGATGCAACTAAAAACTCTGTTGCTGGGTTGGGGTCTTCCATGTGATATATCGGAGTGAAGTCAACATTAGACAGTTCAGTGGATATGCTATCGTAATCTATTCGGGTGATGGTTTTTCTAGTAGCTGGTTTCGGAGTGTGGCTTGAGAGGAAGAGTGTGATGGTTTCGTGATCGGTAATCGTGGAATGAGCGACGAGAGCTTTGGCCGGAAGTTTAGTTTTTAGGATTATATGATCGAGGCAGCTGGTGAGTCTGGTTGGCAAGGTATGAGTGGGGAGGAGTCCAAAAGAAGCTAGTAACGTTAAATATTGACTTTTGTTTGGGTCTTGGGAGTTCTCTGCTATGTTAATGTTTAGATCACCTATAAGTACTACATTTTTAGAGCAATCGATTTTTGTTAAGATGTCGGTCAAGGAGTTGAGGAACGGAACAATATCTTTTGTGGATGGAGAACGATATATAGCCAGTACGATTGTGTCGTAGTCGATAGATATTTGCAGGCAGTTTGAGTCCGTTAAGGAAATTTCGTCTACTGTGGTGGTAAGGTTTTTGTTAGAGTAGACAACTACTCCGTCATTTTGTGTTCTATTGTTCTTAGTCATGTATCCGTCATATCCCGGTAAAGTAGGTATATTACTATTTAGTTCCTTGGATCCAGCACTCCGTAAGAATAACAAGATCCCACTGGACTCGAGTTCTTGTGAGAGCTATTTCGAATTCAGTTATATTCTTATTTATGCTTCGAATGTTTTGGCTGATTAACTTGAGAGTTTTTTGTAATATTAGTCCAGAAGGTATACAGTCATCCAGTTCACAGTAGGCGGAATCAGCCACAGTGGAAGCATCAATAAAGTTTAACGTCTGATTTATATTATCGAATAGGTTATTTTGTTATGTAACGCGCTGTATTGGTTCCCGAATCCCGACCATTTTGAAGGAGTTTGATAGCGTTGACGTATAGTTGACATAATATTATATCTTGTGATGTGGTTGTGTATGTTGTAGAGTGTGATATTGTGATGTGATGGATAGTTTAGATGTGTAATGACAATAATACATACTGGTATTTTAATAATAAAATTAAGATAAACGAAAACAGTAAATGAGAGATTTACAATAACAGACATAATCAAGAACATAGGGTGTGATTGATAATATACAAAAACATTTTCCAAGTAAAGTTTTAAAATCAGGAATTGAGGAGTACATCTATGAATTCTTCGTATTTGCCGAAGGTCCCACAAATTTATCCACGTCCGCCAGCGTAGAAATACGATGAACCTCGTTTCCATCAGAACGTCTAACAAGAATATTGCCATTTCGTATCCAGCAATAACGAACTTTGTGTTGTCTAGATCGTTCTCGGGCTGCACGAAAAAGTTCTCTGTTGGCTTTAGTCAATCTCTCATTAAAGTAAATTCTTGTAGGGCTACCATCGAGTATGTCAGAAGTCGTAACATTTTTCCGGGACCTGGCGGCTGAGAGCACTTCATCCCTCTTGCAGCGTCGTAGGAATTTTACCACAATTACACCCGGTAGTTTCGGTGAAGCGCCTGAAGAAGATATCTTATCCTTGTTTGTAGTAATACTGTGCACTGCGTCTATGTCTCCCTCCGTCAGTTGCGTGCCTATTTTCTTTGCAGCGAACATCACGATATGGAGTAGATTTTCGTTCGCTTGTTCTGGGATACCAGCAATCTCTATCTCATTTCTCATAAGCTTTTGCTCCTGGGCAATCTTTGTTGACTGCAGGTTAGATACCACCAACTTCAGTTCGACGATCTCCTTTTTAGCAGCCTCAAATTTGGACTCCAACAGGTTCAACTTAGAGGCGTTAAATTCACACGACGTTTTCAGTTCAGATATTTCGCTCTTTAATAATTTGACATCCTCGGATAGCTCTGTAATCTTGCAAAGTTGTGATTTCATATCTCGCAACTCTAACAATATCATCTCCAAAGTCACCGGTTCAGGAACTGTCGGAGTTATAGGACGCGGGCTCGATGCATGTTTGCATTGCGGACATCTCCACATGGACCTTCTGTCGGCCCCCAGCTTGCGGTAGCCCGATTCTAATATTGAAGCACAGGAAAAATCCATATTTCGCCTACAGCCATTACAATAAACTCCGTCCGTGTAGGTGGAGTCGCAAATGTCACACTTCATTTTTGTGAGTAGGTTGAAAAATTCGAAAGCTTGGAGTGGCAACACAAGTTTTCGTGTGACAACACTAGTTTTAGTATGGCAACACAATTTTTCGTATAGCAGCTGGAGATTTTATATGGCGACACTTTGTGCTCTATGGTTGCTGTTTTGAAATTCAAATTTAATGTCGGTAGTTAAATAATTTTCTAGATTACTCTGTCAAGTCTATATTAATTATTCCTCAATATTTGATGTGAATTACGTGAAAGAATTTTGATGTGAAATGTTCTTACTGATGTTGAATGAAGACTTTTTAACTCACAATAACTTTTCACTTTAAATCCGCACTATTACTCGCACAAACTTATTAATAAGAGGGAGGTTTATTTGGGCGGTGTTTACTTCGTGACAGTTGACATTGTTGATTGGATACGTGTTTAAGCGTTTTTGGAAATTCTACCTCCAAGGGGGTGAAATAGGGGTTGAAAGTTTAAACGAAAGTCCGTCATTTCTTAAGTTAGAAACATGAAAGTTTATTTTTAGACTGCTGATTAAAAATGAATGGATAGATATTTAAGCGTTTTTGGAAATTCTACCCCCAAGGGGGTGAAATTGGGGTTGAAAGTTTGAAGGAAAGTCCGTCATTTCTTGAATTAGAAACATCTATATTTTTGTGCTACTGATTAAAAATGAATGGATATGTATTTAAGCGTTTCTGGTAATTCTACCCCCAAGGGGGTGAAATTGGGGTAGAAAGTTTCAATGAAAGTCCGTCATTTCTTGAGTTAGAAACATGAAAGTTTATTGACGTTTGCGTTTGACGTTTGCCTAAATAGGGTCCCGTTTTTACCCTTTGTATAAAGAACCACAAAAAGGGGAAAACTATCCATCTTTGTTATTATACTATGTTAACGCGGACGAAGTCGCGGGCAACAGCTAGTTATATGATATAACATAATATTATAGTCAATAGTGTATCATAGTACATGGAAATCGTACAATAAAAGGTGTCTTCACTTGCAACAAATGGGGTAGTTCTGATTTTTTTATATGTTGTATGTGATGAGGTGGTAATGTCAAATATAATTTTTCCACCTCGAAATCCTTCCGGAACATTGTAAAATTCATGAGAAACCATTAAATTTTTGATCAGTTTTCAGTTTTTGCCATTTTTTACCACCAAGGACCTGTTTAATGGTAGAAGTCACTAGGAATTATTTTAAAGAAGACAAAATTTGCAAAAAAAATGAGAATAGTTGGGTCCCGATAAACTGAATAGTTTCAAAGATTCAGCTGTTCCAATGTTTGCAAATTATCCAAAAAAAAATTTTTTTCGAGTTTTTACAAGTTCTCGTCATTGTGGTCAATTATTATTGATCTATTTGACAGCATAAATTCATATACCTTATTAAAGAAGACAAATTTTTCAACAAAATGAGACCAATTTGGTCTATTAAAATCTGATAGTTCCCTAGCTACAGCTGTTCAAAATTGCTGAGGTGAGTAAACAAAATGATATACGACTTATGAAATAAGCATTATAATATTTTATAAAATGAAATAATCTATACTAATCGATACTAATATTATAAAGCTGAAGAGTTTGCTTGTTTGTTTGTTTGTTTGAACGCGCATCAGCACGTTTTTAGAATTTTTTAAATCGGACCAGTAGTTCCTGAGTAGTTTCTGAGATTACTCAGGAACTACTGGTCCGATTTGAAAAATTCCTTCTGTGTTACATAGCCCATTTATCGAGGAAGGCTGTAGACAATAATAACATCACGCTGTGATTTTAGGAGTGAAGAAACAGAGGAAAATGTGGAAAAAAGTGGGGAAAATTATTCATCTTTGAGAGCTTCCGTTGCGTGCACTGCAAAAACGTTCCAAGATGCCCAAAAAATATGTATGGAATAATCATTCCTCTTTAATGATCTAAATTTTAGATTCTAAAACATGTTCGTGATAGTACGTGTCTATCTTTTAAGATTAACTCAAAATAATCGTTTTTATATGGTCTAAGAATCTTTGGTCGAAATTAATGCATTAATGAAATAGACGCAGTCGAAGCCGTGGGTAACAGCTATAATTTATAAAGCTGAGGAAGTTGTTCGCTAAAAAACATGATGCCCATAATAACTATTCCATGCGAACGAAGTCGCGGGCACAGCTAATTAGAGTTTAAAAATTCTAAGACTGTGTTATACATATTAAATTTGCATGTGGCGGTTGAAGTTGAGGTCGTCACAGGAATTTTATTATAGTGGACATCTGCTACAAAGTTATGTGGCCTCGGAATGTGTCTGATGGAGAAATTGGTGCCAGGTATGTCCAATACTTGAAAAGTCACTACGGCTCCTATAATATAATCGTGGTTTTCAACGGGTATCCATATGACGCTTCAGAAAAAAACACCAAAACGTCTGAACGTCTCCGTAGAGTTGGAGCAAAGTCCTCCGTGTTATCTTTGACGAGACAACCATTGCTCCAGTTGCTCAGGATATAAGTTCCTATTGAATGAAAGGAACAAAGTTAGATTCATAAACATGCTGAAGGTGCAACTGGAGAGGAAAAATATTCTTACACTACAAGCAGAGGTGGATGCTGACCAGCTGATGGTAACCACAGCCATTTCCATGTCTTCTACATACGACGCAGTGACTAGTGAATTTTGATTTTTTTTTTGAGAATTTGCAAACATTTGAACAGCTGAATCTTTGAAACTATTCAGTTTATCGGGACCCAACTATTCTCATTTTGTTGCAAATTTTGTCTAGTAACTTCTATAATTAAACAGGTCCTTGGTGGTAAAAAATGGCAAAAACTGAAAACTGATCAAAAATTTAATGGTTTCTCATGAATTTTACAATGTTCCGGAAGGATTTCGAGGTGGAAAAATTATATTTGACATTAGGGTTCTTACAGACGAACGGCACGTGTCGGCGGCACGTGTCGGCGGCAGTCGACGGCAGTCGGCGGCACGTGTCGGCGGCAGTCGACGGCAGTCGGCGGCACGTGTCGGCGGCAGCCGTTGACAGTTTATGACGCTTGCAGGGGGCCTACCACGACCTTTCCTAAAACTATCATGTTTCCAGAACACTTTGTTGTAAGATTACAATAATTTTACAGACTTTCATTCGTATCATGAGCTTCATACAGTGTATGAAAATAATATTGTTTTATTCATACTTAGGGTCTAGGGATGAGATAGAACGAACTATTTCTTTCGAACAAGGTGCAAAATGCAAAAGCATTGTTCGGGACTCTTACGTTTCATATTATATTCGGTGTTTCCGTGATTACGACAATAAGCGAAGATTTTCATGTGTTTTATTAATTTGGGAGTACATACTGTACACATTGCTTAAACTTAACAGGTAACTAAGTATATAAACAACTTTGTTCGTGGCGTTGTCATGACATGGCATGTTTTGGACATGCGCAATAAAAGGTTTTGTGGCGTATGAGCCAAAAATTACGCCGGCGAACAAGGCCAATAGCTATGTCCACATTATGTTATTTCATCTTTAATTTTCGTCATCTTCTATTTATTCAACTTTCGTTTGGCATATTCAATAATTAAACCATAATTGAACCTCCGAAGTAACTTAATATTAACTCTTTTATTTAAAGTTGAAGTCTGTTGTCAAATTGAGAATGGATTGTAGTTTTTTATCTATATATATAATTGGAATCTCGGAATCGGCTCCAACGATTTTCATGAAATTTAGTAATCATTTTAAGAAAATGTCATTTTATGTGTGTTTTTTTAATTTTTTTAATACCGAGCAAAGCTCGGTCATGTAGCTAGTTGAATTTTAAAGACTGTTAAGTCAATGGTTACATGGCCATTCTGACATCAGTTGAGTCCATCAACTCGAGACTGTTTATAATTGTTGAATTATGGCTACAAAAAATATGTAATAATATGACCCGTCCGTATGTCTGTAAGCGATCTAAGTGTCTAAACACACCATGCCGAAGATACGCGGCCGAAGTTCGGCAAGATTACGCCTGTAATAATATATTTTAAATTACCGATGACACACCATACCGAAATAACGTCACGTTACCTATATTGTATGCGTAGCGCATTACAAGCGTAATCATGCCGAACTTCGGTCGCTTATTTTCGGCCGAGTGTGCTTAGAGTTTAGAAGTTAAGACACTTAGGAATGGGATAGAACGAACGATATCAAATTATTTGTTCATAATATTTTGCTGTAGGTCAAAGCGAGATATAGCAGCTAAGTGCTTCGTCCCTCTCGCATGAATGTGTCAACAAATGAATTATTGTCTTAGAAACAAAATACTACACCTTAAAATATTTCAATAAAATAAATCTAACAGCGTAAAAGATTAGGTTAGTTGACTATTTTTTTTTTTGTTATTGGTAACTAAAGGAACTCTCAAGAATAGAAACATCGGTGGCAGAATGACTCCGAATGTCATACCGTCTTCATTTTTTAATATAATTTTACTAAATAACAGGAAAAAATACAAAACAATGTTAAATCTACTCAGAAATATCAAATTTTTAAGATCGCTAGTTTGACGTGAAAGTATAATAATTAATAATATTGCTCATCTGTGTCAAAATGGAGCTCATGGTACGCTGAGAGCGATGAAATGGGATGACGTCACAAAACGTATGGATAAAACATTCTTAAAGTAATCTTACTTTTAAGAGATTGTGGTACAAAATCTCGAAGTACCTAATAATACTGCTTTTAGGTAGGGGGTTGTAGGCCCCCAGTTGTGACGTACCCCCGCAAGGTAAGCGTCCACAGGTCGGTATCGTACGCAACGGACGTCTCGCATCAAACGGATATTTTTTTCACAGTACATCAGCTGAATCGGCAACGTACGGATTACCGTTTAGCCTAGTAAATGAATGCTCATAAGGGGGGTATGGATGGAAAAGTCGAAAGCAGAAATTTTGACTTTGGAACTTTGTGTGGACTAATTTGAAGATAAACATACTAGCTAGTCGGTAATCCGTACGCAGCCGATACATTGGACGTACTGTAAAAAAAATATTCGTTTGATGCGAAACGTCCGTTGCGTACTATACCGGCCTGTGGACGCTTATCTTTACGCGTTACGTCACAACTGCAAGCGTTATAAACTGTCGACGGCTGCCGTCGACTACCGCCGACTGCCGCCGGCACGTGCCGTCGTCTGCCGTCGACTGCCGCCGACACGTGCCGCCGACTGCCGTCGACTGCCGCCGACACGTGCCGCCGACACGTGCCGTTCGTCTGTAAGAACCCTTACCACCTCATTACATACAACATATAAAAAAATCAGAACTACCCCATTTGATGCAAACCAAAATGTACCAATTCCATGAACTATCAAATGAGTGCGAGTAAATGAATAAAAAAAAAGAGCAAAAATTAAACAACACACCCTCTCTTTATAATAATTACTAATAAAATATACTTATCATCTAATAAACGCTGAGAGCGTATCTACCCAGATTGAGTAGAAGCATGAGAGCGGTTTAGTATAATTATTAAGGGCTTTAATTTCGTAAACAATTAAATTAGTTTCGATTTTAATGGCTCAAAGGGCATTATGTTCATAAAAGTGGAGTGAATGTAATACCTTCGAGGTATCTAAATATACTTACATGGGTTTTTTGCCAAGAACACGAAACACGACATCCACCGCAATAGCCGGCAATACATGAGACATCAGCACCTGAAACGTGAAACAATATTCCTTATATTCTCATATACAGTGTAACAAAAATAAGTGATAATACTTTAGGGTGTGTACGTGTTCCTTGTAGAGAGTTCACTGTGAAAGTAGCAGCTCTGAAAGACGATTTTTTTTTCACTTTTGTATGGGCAAGGGCCCGAGCGTCACGAGTTTCCCCATACAAAAGTGAAAAAAAAATTGGTCTTTCAGCGCTGCTACTTTCACAGTGAAGTCTCTACAAGGAACACGTACACACCCTAAAGTATTATCACTTATTTTTGTTACAACCTGTATATAATATCTTGTATATACAGGGTGCAATTAAACCTTTCTGCCAAATTTTTTCCAGGGCTTAGGTATCATTAGGAGACTCCATTTAACAAAAAAAAATTGGGTGTTATTTTTTTTTCAATGATATATTTTATCCCATTTAAAATCATTGCAGAACGGTCACTCGCGGCGCGGGGGAATAAGAGGGGGTGCGCGGGATGAGGCGCGCGCGCGGGGGCATGTCACGCGCGGCCGACGCATCGTGTCCATTAATTATAGTGTTTTTTAGGATAACTTTCGGAAGCTTTTTCTCAACATTTTAGTACTGAGTGACTTTAAAAGAAAAAATACGCGTATTTTTACTGTTAACAAGGATCAATATATATAAATTTGGCAGGAAGGTTTAATTGCACCCTGTATATACAAAATTGTCGTGTCGCGATGTTTGTTGCTTAACTCCTCCTTTTGTTGAAATTTTGTGTACTTATCCTGTGGGTACGAGAAATGACCAACATCCAATATGAAACGCTACGCAATCCCAAATCACGCTACCGCAGTTAGAGTTTATCTGAAGAGATAGTTGGAGGTTTCGAAAAAAGTCGTCATTACAACATCTAACATGACCTCCTCGCTCGGTCATGTCGGCTCTCCTTTGAGGCTCTCAAGGCTCCCACAATAAATATAAAAAACAAATTTTCAGGATCAGCTAGTAACAAAAAGTGTACAAACCAAATTCCTAAAGCCTCATAGTAAACTTTCAACGTAACAATATTTTTAACCGACTTCAAAAAAAGAAGATTACCGACGCGTATTTATGTAATATTCCCAGAATCGACGCGTATTTATGTAATATTCCCAGAACTGCCCCGTTTTCGTATAATATGTTAGTCTATATATCAGCATCTGACCAAATGTGCCAAATTTCAAAAGAGTAAGTCTCAAAAACTACTCATATATACACTGATGTATGTATGTATATTTTTATGTTTGTGTTCACATATCTCTGGAACTACAAGTCAGATTTAAGTAATTCTTTTTTTGTTGTACTAGGTATTGTTCAACTTAGGGAATAGTGTAAGTTTCATCAAAATCGGTGCAGTAGTTTTTGAGATAGGGAATTTTAATTCTCAATTACGTACAATTTTGAAGTCGGTTTTATCTTTTTAAAATACTATTAAATTAACATTTTCTAACAGCTCAAAAAGATTCTCAAGTTTTGCTTACATATAATTTATACATTAACTTCGATTTCATGGGAATGAAATGTATCGGTCTGAAAGTGTTCTCAAAAGCGACGATTGCGGTCGCTTTCCTTCCTACATTTGCAAGGTGTTCCAAGCTTAAGCAGTTTTCGGGCCCCACGCAGGCGTGGTACACTGGTATATCATCGAGCACCTGTAACCTGTATCAAAATATTAATAATGTAGTCTATTATATGATATATCAGGAGCATTTAATTATTTAATTCAATTTTCTAAAAGGAGAATAAATAAGAAAATGACGCGAAATGATCATTTTAAAGTACTTGTGATCATTCAATTGCTTGAAGTAATAAAATTTTAAAGATATCTCACTTTTCGGTTCCTCTAATCCAAGAAGCTATAAGAATGCCTTTCGCGACCACGTCGCCCGGCACATAATCTTGGCCAGCGTGTTTATCTCCAAATACGGCGCGAAGGATGCCTAATAAAATCACCAAATTACTAAGAGCGGAAGATTGCGTATCAAGGAACGTTGAAAATGTTCCCATTTTTATTACGGTAAAAAATAACTTACCTTGTCCACTGGCTACAGCGATACCCACAGGACCATTGAAGTTGTCCACCCAACCTGGGGCAGGCTCCTCGAGACAACCCGTCACTGTAAAATAGTTTTGGTAAGGAATTAATATGATATTTTCCTTAGTATATTTTCTTACGAAATTCACGTATTATTCCTACTTCGCGTAGGCTAAGTAATTAGGACTTGCCTACGGACGGTCAGAACAGCTCGCCCCTATGAGCACAGGGGCGAGCTGCCCATCATCGCTGACCGCCTGCTCCGCCAGGTGCTTCGTGAACACGTACGTGTTGGGGTACTCGCCCAGTAGCCTGTAAAGTACAAGATCTTACCTACGGACGGCCTGACTATGATGATGGGCAGCTCGCCCCTGTGCTCGCTGACCGCCTGCTCCGCCAGGTGCTTCCTGAACACGTACGTGTTGGGGTACTCGCCCAGTAGCCTGTAAAGTACAAGATCTTACCTACGGACGGCCTGACTATGATGATGGGCAGCTCGCCCCTGTGCTCGCTGACCGCCTGCTCCGCCAGGTGCTTCGTGAACACGTACGTGTTGGGGTACTCGCCTGTAAAGTACAAGATCTTACCTACGGACGGCCTGACTATGATGATGGGCAGCTCGCCCCTGTGCTCGCTGACCGCCTGCTCCGCCAGGTGCTTCGTGAACACGTACGTGTTGGGGTACTCGCCCAGTAGCCTGTAAAGTACAAGATCTTATAGAAGTAGATTTGAGGCGCGTGCGTATTTCGTCTTCGTCCGTAGCATCCTCTACGTGCTGCGTAGCTTCGTAGCTCTCGTACAAAAGAGATGAATCAGTGAATAATTATAGGTGTAATGACCAAACCAATAAAAAAGTTTTTTGCTCATCTTCTTGTCTCCCTCTTGCGTGTCAAGCATGTTATAGCCTGTATTTAGTTTTTCTTTTAATTTGTTGATCGAAATAGGTATAGTGTTCAATAAACACAAAAATAAAAATCCTTGAACGTTGGGTCTACAATCTACATGTCGAATACCGCAGGCGAGGGCTGGCATACAAGCCTGCTACCTGTGAAAAATGTAAAATCCTACAAAATCTATACATGACTAGCTGTCCCGGTGAACTTTGTGTCACTTTAAAACCTTCCCTGGACTACGAATATTTTAAGACTAAAATCAGCCCAATTCGTTCAGCCGTTTTCGAGTTTTAGCGCGACTAACACATTTGAAAATCCATTTTTATATATAAGAAGATAACATGATTATATTCTTTTCATCTAAATCATTTGTAGCGAGCAAATATAGGTATTCTTACTTTGGAGTTAAAATGTTTAAAGTACTAAAGTCTTCACTGTCACAAATCTCTCTGATGATCCTCCAGTCAGCGCGCGGCGGGTAAATATATTCCTCTATGGCTTGATCACACTTTATGTTGCAGAACGACGTCGATATGTGAACGTAACACTGAAATATATTTTATCCGTTTTCATGAAACTGATATATTTGGGCTCCATCGACTGCTGCTGATAAAAGCCTGGTAAGCAGTTTTATCAAAATGAAAATTACCTTTAGATTACACATTTGCTTCGCTAATTCTATCAGTCGTAAAGTTGCCCTCACATTGATATCAAACGCATCTCTTAAGTGGTCATCAAATCTATAAAATAAACATTTTCAAGACATAATATTATGAACAATATTATTTATAGCGTATAATAAATGCAAAGCAGCTAAGTAGCTACGTACGAGGAGTCAGCAGCTAAGTAGCTACGTACGAGGAGTCCAAACGTACCTGTACGAATATTATTATAGTGGAGGCAATGAAGGTTTTTACCTCCGATTTCGTTGAACCTCCATCGATTTTCATAAAAATTGGTGAGTAGGTGGGGGGTACCCTAAGAAACAAAAGTGACATAGTGTCAACTTGCGCTTTTGTCCTGGGGGTGGAAGCCAAACCTTCTCGGGGGGTGAATTTTTTTTAATAAAAATAACCCAAGGAATCAATAGACACACAAATTCTAAGCAAAATTTGTTATACAAAGTTTTTTGAATAAATCAATACTTTCGGAGTTATTAAAGATCAAAGATCATGTTTTTGCATGAGAAAAATACATGTCTTAAAGCGGTTTTTTATAATTAAATAAGAAACTATAGGTTTTTACGAAAAATGTGTAATTACCAAAATTAAAACCAATAAAAAACAAACTAATTTCTACCCTGAAATACCTTCCTATATTTATTCAAAGTGAGCTATAGGTGATTGTATATATATTTTCATTCGGCGAGTACCTAAGTCTAAGCATTCAAACTTAAATAACGGTAAACCGATGCATTTTATGATATGTACTTCTGTAAGACCTTTTAAAGTACTTAAAATTACCTTTTTAATAAGCATTTTAAAAAGTTAATAGCATCAAAATTGAACAAGTTATGATAAAAATAAGATGACCCTTACAATTATTTTTTTGAAAAATCGAAAAATAAAACGTTGACCATTTCTACAATAATTCAAATTTATGGTTATCCCCAAAGGCTTTTCTTTATTTTAGCATAAGTAATGACCTCAAAAATTTTTCTTGGTTTGGAATGCTTAGTTTTGAAAAAAATAATGATTTAGTAAAATCGAAATTGTTAAATTTTTTCTAAATATCGTTTTGTTTTGAACATAACTTCAAAAATATTGAACCTTCGTAAAAATTATAAAGAGCAAAATTTGTGTCCATTTTTTAAGAAATATTTTGATTTTCTTTTGATTTTTATAGGATGAAAAATAACGAAGATAGAGACGTTTAAAGCCTAACTTTTACCGCGAGAACCATGAAACCGGGACCTTTTAATCCTATTTTTTTTAAACCAAGGGCTTTAAAAAGTATTATTTAAATTGATCTTAAATCTCTTTAAATCACCTTTAAAATGGTCCATAAATGAACTCGATAACTTAAAAATTAACAGAGCTATTGTGATATTAACGAAAAATTTTTTTTGAAAACAATTTTGAAGCAGAGATTTGGGATGCAAATATTGTAGGAAACCCTGTCAATAGGTACATCTATACTAATATTATAAATGCTAAAGTGTTTTTGTCTACCTGTTACCTCTTAACACCCAAACGGTTCAACCGATTTTGCTGAAATTTAGTATGAAAATACTTTGAGTCTCGGGACTGGATATGGACATATGATACTTTTTATCCCGAAAAAGTGTACGGTTCCAGCGCGATTGCAGGCGTCATCTAATCCATACTAAATATGCATTAATCTTTTCAAGTCTTTCAATATTCAGAAAGTAAACGAAACTGTAAATGTCTATTAGATAAGAGAGGGGCTTTTTATAATGATGTGCGTCTATGAAATATTTCAGTCTAGCAGATTCAGCCTTTGCGCCAATTTTTTGCACAGAGGGTAGTTTGAAATCGTTGTCTGAATATTTTGGACTAAATAATATCAGTGTTTGAATTATAATATATTACTAAAATTTCACTAACTATGAAAAAATATTCGAACTCATTAAAGCTGATAAAAAACTTAAAATAAAAACTTAAAGCTTATTATTCAAACATTGGGTAGTTTACAGCCCGGGTGAAAAAAAATCGCAAAAAAAACTTAATAAGAAATTAACACTAAGTAAATAAACTGAAAAAATTGGGTTCCAAAACTTAAACCTAATAAGTTTTTGAACCCAATTTTTACCGTTATTCCGCAATAAAGGGGTACTTTTACGGGTTTTTATTTCAGTCTTATCCAAAAATTATATTATAAATATTAAACAAACTCTTTATGTAATGTAAATATACGATTTTAAAACAAAGAAATACAAAAAATGTTTTCTTCACGATTAAAGGGGTGGTTGCTTAAAGGATTGAAAACTTAATTATAATATGATCATAAATCATGAATAAAACATAAAAAACGTTTATTTTATCAAATTAAACACGATTAGTTAAGCCAGAATGGTTAAATCTGCATTTTTTTCTATTTTCAACAAAAGGGGTGATTTCACCCCTAAAATAAAAAAAAGCGCGAAACGAGCGTATGTCACTTTTAAAGTAGAGGGCTTAATGTACTTAATCCCAAATTTTCATCCAAATCGATGGAGGTTCAACGAAATCGGAGGTTGCACCTGATTTTTGCCTTCAATTACTGTACTATTATGTGACTAACCTGACACTAGCGGCGCTGTGTATTACAATGTCGGTTGTAGTTGTGACCAGTACACGGTATTCCTCCGATAAACCTGCCACCAATTATAATTGTACTTACTGAAACTTTTTAATATAATATCTATAAATTACTTTATATAATACTCTATATAGTAATGTATTTGCAGATATATTATTTACTTTTAGAAAAAATAGCTAATAAGGCATTTTACCTAAATTTGAGTCCAACATATTGCCGGATATAGCCTTCACTTTACTCTGAAACAGACCGTCTCGCTCCTTCCGAAGTCGTTCGAAACACTGTAATAGATCACAGGTATCAGAATTTGTTCTACCACATTAAAAATGGTGTCTGGATATTAACAGTGTCTAGAGAAAAGGAAAAAGTATCTTGATATTAATGCGCCATGCAGTTTTTTTGGGTTCCGTACCGATTTTTTATAGCATATAAAAAATCGGTACGGAACCCAAAAAAACTGTGCAATCTAGGGAATATCCAACCAATGCATAAAAAGCAATCAAAGGCAACACCTCTATAAAAGTGTACATAATCTAGATTTTAAAGGTGTACCTTTTCAACTAAAGCAGTACTTTAAAATCGAATGAACGTTATTACCGAATTATTGTACATTGCTGCTAATCTTTTTTCTGCTAGAACATTTTTCTTGTCTCTGATGAAAACGAAAATTTGTTTTAAGTCCGGGCACGAGTAAAGCAGCTTCTCTATTAATAACTTTCCCAAGAAACCTATAAGTAAAGATGTTTGTATATTTTATACTCTTAGAACCGATATTGTTTTATTTAATATTATTAAAAATATTTTAAAAGGAAGGATAACAAAATGTTTTAAAATAATACCTGTTCCCCCTGTCAGTAGAATTGTCTTCCCTTTGTAGAACTCCGGAATATTTGGGATGCCACTAAAAACGTTAAGTTTGTCGGAAAACGCCATCTTACTGGTAATATAAATTCCAGATAATATATCACTTATGTATGTTATATAATCACACAACTACTAGAAATACTACTTTATCTATAGAAACATAAGTTCAAAGTCAGTATTTGTGTCGAGTCCGTTTGCCAATGACGACACTATATTTAACTGTTAAGCCTTTAAATATTATGTTTTTTTTTGCCCTTAACGTCTAAATTGCTTTTACTAGAGTCGTGGCCTCTTTTTGCCTTACACGTACTGTAATGTCTAAGTGGAGAACCACGTTTTCACTAAAACTTATAAATTGAAAACCTTGACTTATAAACTAACTATACTTATCTATTTAAATATTTTTGACATTAATTATTTATTGTCTTTATTTATTATTTATAAGCTTTTAGTTCCTGTTTCAAGTTTTAGCTTTATATTTATAAAAAACCTCATTTTCTTACCTAAGTTATTTTCAATACAGAAATCAGAATACTTACATCTTATACCGTTATTACTTTTTTTTACATAATAATATTATGGCTGCAGTAACATCATTATTTATAGCAGGTACATTATAATACATAACTGGTAGTATATAAACTATATAGGTATAATATTAAATAATATGTATTAACAAATAAGTTGCACGTTAAAGTAAAAAGTAAGTCAACTAAGGGCTCCCACTCATATTTGCGAATTCGCATCGCAATGTCATTTTTAGTATGAGTTTTGCGATGCGATGCGTATTCGCAGTTTTGTGTGGTTCTGTTTTTTTCAAGTGCGTTAATAAAACCCTCTCCGCTGCACTCCGTTCTGTCTGCACTCTGCTCTGACACTAAGGTGCCTATTATAATTTTTTTTAGAGGACGTAATTTTATTTTTGGGGCATGTAGGCGAATTGCTCAATAGAAGCATAACCCAAGTTTGTGGGGTTGCCGCCCGGTCGCTGAAAAAAGTTAAGCTCATGTTACATTTCCATGGACTAAATTTCAAAATGGCAACTTTTCTCATAATATACTTACAGTACCCGGCGATAAATATTGCACATCGACCTTTGGAAAGTGACAGTCGGCTAATTTCGGTTTTGTAGAGCGTTATCTCTAACGCACGAAATACAAAAAGTCCGGTATATATTAGGAGCTGCTAAAATAATTGTGGTTTGCTTCTTTTGACAATTTTATTATTCTTTGTATAAAGTACACCAAATTTTCTATAAGTTATGGCTTTAGGTTCGGGTAAAATAAAATTAAAAAGCGTGTTCAAATTATGTTCACGTATTTAATTCTTTTGGAAAATTACAGCTGCAGCAAATTTAGGGGTGTTAACAACTCTAGATATATATTTTGAACTGGACGCGACTGCACTCTATTGAATTTGAACAACGACTGACATAATGTCAAATAGGTGTGTGCTACAAAGGTAACGCTCTATGAAACCGAAATTAGCCGATTGTCTCTTTTCAAAGGTCGATGTGCAATATTTATTGCCGGGTATTGTACTTCGACTTCCGAACAATTGACATTTAAATTTTTCATCACTATGAGACACACTGAAACAGTTGTAACTGAGTTTTTTTTTAACTAAAGTTTATATACATTCACTATCGCTTTTATTTGGCTCGTTTCAAAAATTTTATTTGTTTAATTACAGGATGTGAATCGAGAATAGATTAACCCTGGAGTCGTCGCGTGGACTACATATGTAGTCTACGTAAACAAAATCAAAAATTTCTCAAAAACTGTAAGCGTGCGACTTTTGCGCCTGTAGGTACTTTCAAATGACCTATCTAGCTACACATTCAGTGCAGCGCAAGCCCCTGTCGCGTATTTTCGTAACGCAATAGCCCCTCAAATATCGTGGACTACAGGTGTAGTCCGCGCGACCCATTACGTAAGTATTTTTTTTGGTACAATTTTTTATTATTTCCGTATAAGTATTTTAATATTATATTAGTACATACTAGTAAAATAAACTCTGTTTTATAATTTTGATTTGTTTTAAAATAATATAACTTTATATTTTTAGACAAAAAATAGCCGAACGACAAGCTGCATACATTGAGGCGTGGTTGAATGAAGTCGATCGCGATAGGGAAGAGTATCAAGCGCAGTCAAGCTCTTTATTTTTGTTATTTTAATTACTTTTAATACAGAGGTCGTGATTAATTTTTGTTGATTTTTTCTGATTAAGATTACTTAATATATTTTAATAAGTAAAATAAATAAACTATTATTTAACATGTTTTTATCTTTCTTTCAAATTGGACTACGTATGTAGTCCGCGCGACCACTCCCGTCACATTCAAGTGCGCGACCACTGCAGGGTTACGAGGGCTGCTATTTATGTATCCGGAACTGGCCACTTACAAGAACAATATTTAAAAAGTAATAACAACATTTGAAAATAGAACTCTTTGGTTGAAAATAGAACTATTTTGTTTCATGTGACTGTCAATTATTTTTCCATTGTGGCGTCATTTTGAAAATTGCGTGTCTTCATTTGCCATGGATTTAACGCGTGAACATTTTCGTGCAATGATTTACTACGATTTTCGGCGTGGGCTAAATCAACAACAGTGCTTTATTCAACTCACCGCAACTTTTGGAGATGAAGCACCATCAAAAACCACTGTTTATCACTGGTACAGTGAGTTTAATCGTGGGCGGTCTATGCTCACGGATGAAAATAAAGAAGGTCGCCCAAAAACAGCTGTTGTCCCACAAAATATAGATGCTGTGCGGGAACTAATAATGCGTGATCGTCATGTTACATATCGCGAGATAGAGGCGTCCTTAGGCATAAGTATGACGAGCATACATAAGATATTACACGAACATTTCGCTGTAAAAAAAATATGTTCGCGTTGGATTCCGCACAACTTGACAATCGATCAAAAACGGGCTCGTGTCGATTGGTGCAAAAAAATGATAAAAAAATACAACCGTGGTACGTCAAAAGCCGTTTATAATATCTACACAGGTGATGAATCTTGGATCTATGCATATGACCCCGAAACTAAACAACAGTCAACGGTGTGGATGTTCCAAGATGAGCCGATACCAACAAAAGTTACTCGTGCAAAAAGTACTTTGAAGCAAATGGTCGCCTGTTTTTTTGGAATTAATGGACATGTGGCTACAGTGCCATTAGAGAATCGTAAAACGGTTAATTCTGAATGGTATACGACCATTTGTTTACCAGAAGTCTTTGAAGAAATAAGAAAGGACAACCGACAACGCAGAATCATATTACATCACGACAATGCTAGCTGTCACACCTCAGCTGAAACAACTCAGTTTTTGGAGGGTCAAAAGATCGAATTGACTGGTCATCCGCCGTGCAGCCCTGATTTGGCACCTTACGATTTCTTTTTATTTCCTTACGCGAAGAACAAATTACGTGGTCAACGTTTTTCGAGCCGCGAAGAGGCTGTTGATGCGTTCAAAATGCACGTTTTGGAGATACCTCAATCAGAATGGAAAAAGTGCTATGAAAATTGGTTCCAGCGTATGCAAAAGTGTGTCGATCATCGCGGCGAATATTTTGAAAAGCAATAAAACCATATTAAATGATATATGTTTGTTTCTTTTTTTAATTCCGGATACATAAATAGCAGCCCTCGTAATAAATCAGTATTTAAGTTTATAGGAGCACACTGTATAGTTTAAGTGAACACATCAATATTTGCACACAATGTAAATTTTGTACTGGTGTAGCGGAAACCAAAGTGTCTGTTCGTAATTATTGAATTTTTAACATTATACGTATATAACTATTTAGTAACACTGGACTATATTTAGTAACATGTGTTATAAGTAAACGGTCAAGCGGTTAAAATCGCGAGTGGATCGCAGAGGGCACCATGCCATGTTTAAGTTATATTTTATGCAGCTACAAAATTACCGGAACTGTTTCTTTCGTGCTACAAGACATTTAATTAACCCCCGACAAAAAAGAGGGGTGTTATAAGTTTGACGTGTCTGTCTGTCTGTCTGTCTGTCTGTTTGTGTGTCTGTCTGTGGCATCGTAGCGTCCAAACGGGTGGACCGATTTTGATTTAGTTTTTTTGTTTGAAAGCTGACATGATCGAGAGTGTTCTTAGTTCATCATCATCAGCCTGCTCAGTGCTGGAAAATCGCGGTTCATCTGGTTCGTGAAGGGCCGATTAGCAACATGCAGTCGTTTGGTGGGCTTTATATTTTGTTTGCATTCTAGCTCGTGACATTTATGAATTTCACATTAATCGAAAGTTGACCTGGTGCTGCAGCATCACCTGGTAATCAATAGAATACCCAACTGCTCACCAACTTAGAGCAGAGATTTCGTGTTTGGGCTCATTTTAATTGCGACAACTAGTAAGACGTAGATTAACAGTAAATATTGGCATGCTACTGCTGCAGCATCACTGGATTCTATTGGAGCCGAGCTCCATATGAGCCTAAAGTGGAGGATTCATGTTTGGACTCATATTGACGGCCTCATCCAAGAGGACATTCATAGATGGTATTAATTGGGATATGATCCTGTTGATAGGAATTATTCTGCACTTTAACCAACATAAGTTTAAAAAGCATGAAATAAAATTAAATTAAGAAATAAAAAAAAACCGCCAGAGGTCGCGAGAAGGAAGAAAAAACCATAAGGATCAGAAATACTATCAATATTTCAAGAAAAATATATATGTCGCAGTCATCTGGTTTAATCTGCGATTCGATTGAATGACTAGCGCATTTATTGAATGACAGCATTCAATCGAATGACTAAAGGACAACTCGTCAAGACGTTGACTGTGATGCTTAACGTCTTGACTAAAAGTCATATAGTGAAGTCATTAAATGGGATGCTGTAATTTTTTTAAGTAGCCGTTGACGGGGTAGTTATGGGTAAATCCACGCTATTATAATATTGTTACGGATACGGACACACAGAGCCATCTAGCGTCGAACCGGCAAAACTAGGGGACACACTACACATAAATCCCCTACTCGAAACTAGATGGCACTAGGTGGTACATGCTCGAATCTCCTAGAAAGTTCCGACCCTTGTTTACTTGTTTACGTGTTTACTTCGAGGCGACTTCGAAGTGAAAACAAGTGATCAATAGTGAGTGATAGTGAATCTACGACTCGGCTACGCCCTAGGACAGTGATAGTGCTCAGTGATTTGGATCTAGTGCTTATTGTTTGGACTTAGTGAGTTTGTGTGAGCTAGTGTCAGTGAATAAAGTCTTCAAGAGAGTCACCAGGTCTTTCTCTCCGAATCCTCGGACCCTAGCACGTAACAATATTTTATTACAAATTATAAAGTACTTTAAACTTTAAAGTTAATTTAATCGACAAAATATCAACACAGTGCTATCAGCTGTGTGAGCTGTTTGACGCCATATTTATTTTCGTGACTACTAGCGCCGCAGTGGGAAAAAACGAAATACGGTCAATTACCTGACTGATTTCATGTCCGCTATCTTCAAAGGGCTATGTTACAAATCGCTAACTAGTTGGACGTTGAGTGACGATCGTTTAATCGACGTTCGGCCGAGTCATTCAATTGAATGGTGTCATTCAATGAAACCGCTAGTCATTCAATCGAATCGCAGATTGAACCAGATGACTGCGACATATATAAAAGAAAGTCGTGTTAGTTACACTACTTATAACTCAAGAACGGATGAACCGATTTGGCTGAAAATTTGTGAAGAGATACTTTGAGTCTCAGAAAAGGACATAGGATACATTTTGTCCCGGAAAAATATACGGTTACTGCACAATATACTTTTATGATTTGCGCTTAAACTACTCAATCGATTTTGATGAGTTTTGGTATGGAGATACTTTGAGTCTCGGGAAAGGACAAGGGATACTTTTATCCTGGAAAATGTACGGTTCCCGCACAACAAACTTTTATGATTTTCGCCTAAACTATTCAATCTATTTTGATGAGTTTTGGTATGGAGATACTTTGAGTCTCGGGAAAGGACAAGGGATACTTTTATCCTGGAAAATGTACGGTTCCCGCACAACAAACTTTTATGATTTTCGCCTAAACTATTCAATCTATTTTGATGTTTGGCATGGAGATACAAATTTTAATCTATCTATATATCAATATATATATATATAACTAACAAGTAATGAAAAATCGTGTCACGTTTTTGGTGCGCACCTTTAGTGCGCAACTTTTTAATTTGGCTGTGAGTGTATTAAGACCATAAAGGTAATATACCTATCGGAATATTATATTATATAATTATATATATATATATATATATATATATATATATATATAAATGAATCCACAAATAAATGAAACATCAACTTGCAACATTTCGAGAAATTGTGCGATGGCCAAAGTGTTGCAGCAGAGCAAACTAATAGTTTGGGATGAGTGCACGATGACACTCAAAAATAAACACACTTATTATTAATTATGCCAATTCGAATTAAATAATCATCGTTAAGACAGGACAACGTCTGTCGGGTAAGCTAATTTTATATAAATTATTATTTTTAACAAAAAAATTAAAACTGACTTCCAAGGTAAAAACAATAGTAATATGAACTAAAAAGTATTAAATAACTCTTACTCTTTAATAGTGCCTTTTTTAGAATTCGTCTAAATCTCAACTATTTCTGTACAATATACTACAGTCTTCATTATTTTTGAATCGATTCCGCAAGGATCCCATCATCAGATCACCACTTTTGTGAACATGGTACCAAATTCGAGTTAAACCCTATACAACACAAAAAGAATTTTGAAAATCGGACCACAAACGGTTGAGTAATCGTTGAACATACAAAAAAAAAGATACATACAGCCGAACGTATTACCTCCTCCTTTTTGGAAGTCGGTCAAAAAACTGGGAACTCATGTTATATTTTAATTTCCAGTGCTTTTGATTTTCACGGGGATTCTGAATGCCGTAATATACAGTATTTTTGCTGTAAGTCACAAAGTTGGCTCTGGGCGTCCCACTTCCATTGCTCGAGGGTAAGGCATAGAGACATAGTAGAGTAAAAGAACAGACGATGACACAAAATAGTTCAAGGTTCGGACATTGGCTCGCACCAAAAGTCATTTGGGTAAATTAGAATTGTTTATAAACGTACTAAACCAACGTCATATTCAATTAAAATCAGGAGGAGGGGATAACAAACACATAGTCATGTCATGTAACTATTTCGTGCCTCGTCATACTAGATAATCATTTAAAATGTGAATATACAATGAGTCCCAACACCGGTGTTCGATCCTCTAAAGTCTAATGTTATGAAATAAAATCGGCCAAGTGCAAGTTGGACTCGCGCACTAAGGGTTCTGTACCATTCTTATAGAGCAAAATTTGTCCAAAATTGTGTTTTTTTGTATGGGAAAATCTTTTTTTTTATTTTATTATATATTATTATTAAATATTAAAGTACACATAATATAACAAAGTACTTTGAGAAAAATTCAAGTACCTACCTGTTGCCATTACTGATACGAGGGCTGCCTTTTAAGTTTTGTCGTTTGGAATAAATACAGACAATCTAATAGATTATCACCATTTATTGTTTTTATAAGAATTCTTCGCGATATTTAAAATGCTTTTGCATGCGTTCAAACCAGTTTTTAAAACATTTATTCCAGTCTGAAGTTGGGTAGTCAAAATGACCGATTTTTATGGGTAAACAGCTTCTTCAGGTGAGCTTAAACGTCGACTGCAAAGACTGCTTAATTTTGTGGAACTTATTAAAATCCTTAGCTCAAGGCTCAAGCCAGCGCTGTAAGGCGGATGATCTAAAATTTCAACGTTTTGGGTTCACAAATACATCTTTGTTTGACCGACGATGTGCGAACATGCGTTGTCATGGCCTGGAACATCGCAACTAGCAAAGTTTGGTCATATAGTTTTCGAGACAACGTTTTGGTTATAACTTGAAGTCAGGCCTTTTTGGTTATATAGCATTCGTATTAGAAATAAAAAAAAACCGCCTTTTATATGACGCGAAATAGGCGCAAAATATATAACTTTTATTTGTATAGTGATCGTGTCATGGTCATTTTAGTGGCTAAATATTCGTGTAGCAGTCGTAAAGTGATTAATTTTTTAACCGTTTCGTCGTATTGTGATCCAGTAGACGTTGTATAAACATTGGGAAGTATTCATCAGCATTACCATAATGCGGATACTAATTATTTTACAGTTCTGCTGAAGTAAGATAAAAGAAAAAGTAGCCATCATGTTGTTTAAAGTTTGTCTGCCATATTTATTATTGAATGAATACTATTGACTATAATGTATTTGGTGTTAGTCGGTAACAATATCTACTTTTCTAAGGGAAATTAAATTTCTCGACGATTGTATATACGTTTTTTAACAAATATATTTTAACGACCCCTTCGAATAATTGCAAAATAATATTTATGAATTTAATTCGCATATCTTACCACCATCATCCGCCATTTTTAGGGTACCGTAACAAAGTGGAAACCCATGCATTTTATTGAATTCTCAATATTATGGTGATAATTTCTGATGTCGAAATTTTTTTAACTAATTAACGATTTGAAGTTCCTAAGATTAGCGCGTTCAAACAAACAAACTCTTCAGCTTTATAATATTAGTAGGTATAGATTGTAAAAAGTAGGTGGGTACATGAAATATTCACAAAATCTTCAATTATATTTGTTCTTTGATAATAAAATTAAAATAAAATAAATATTTAAGGGTGCTCCCGTAAGAAAAACAATTTTTGGCCTACTTTTGCTCTATAGCGGTATAGAACCATTCGTGCGCGAGTCCGAATCGCACTTCGCCGATCATTTTGTATAAATAAAAATGCATTTTGCTCTGGTCGAAAAGAAGTTGTAAAAGAGAAACATGAAGTCATTAAACAACTAAAATGTTTTATAACAGTAACTTTTAAAAGCATTTCAAACTCATAACTTTAGTTAGTTATTTAAGGCATAAAAGTATGAATATTAGGCTTATAAACATTTTATAAGAGTCGTGTAAAGATAGTCAAAAATCATAAAAGAAACGTGTATACACATGTACGTGTTATAAGAGTTAAATATATGGACTTTTCATGATTGTCATGTAGAAATCTTATTACCGTTAAAAAGTAGTGTAATGGTCGGCATTATAATCAGATTATGATTGTTATATAAATTAATTTTACACAACATCAATGTGTAATTTAAAGGTCACATCTGCGATATTTATAGGATGGTCATATAATTTGGTCGTGTTAACGAATACAGGTCTAAATTAAATGACTAAAAGCTTATACGACTTATACGACTTATTTGGGTTACTAGTATATGAGTTATAAACGAGCAAATGTTACTTAGGCTCCAAATTATAGGACTAATTTGCTAGTTGGGATACGACGTCTTGAATTGGGTTTTTTCGAAATTCCGTGATGACTTGTGGCAAACAAGCTGTGGTATTCTTTTAAAAAAATTATCACAAAAAATGAACAAAAACAAGTCGCCAGGTAGTGACCACATACGAATGTCAGATCTGAAATTAATTAATGATAAAATTAGCCCTGTTCTAGCAAAATTGATAAATATGTCTGTTAAAAAACATAAATTTCCAGAAAAGTTGAAAGAAGCATTAATCCGTCCCATTCATAAGAGAGGTGACCGAAAGGTATATTCAAATTATAGGCCGATATCGATACTTTTGAGTATCGATAAAATCCTGGAAAAGTGCATAGTAAATCAAATTGGAAGTTATTTAAGAAAAAAAAAGTACTCAATGAATGTCAACATGGTTGTCAGAAAAATAAAAGCACAAACACACTATTATCAAAATTTACGGATGAAATTAATACAGAAAACAAAAAAATAATAGTTGCTATTTTTTACGATTTTAAAAAAGCTTTCGAAACTTTGGAGACGGAAACCCTCTTGAATGGAATGGAGGAGTGCGGCCTGAGGCAGCCTCTGAAAAATTGGTTCAGGGACTATCTCAGGGGGCGCTCCTACCGCGTGAAGGTGGGTGGCAGCCTCAGCGAGGAGAAAAACGTCGAATGCGGTGTGCCGCAGGGCTCGGGATGTGGCCCCGTCTGCTATCTGATGCAGTCCAACAGCCTGTGCGGAGTCCTGAGGCACAGCTCCGGTCATATGTTCGCCGACGACCTGTGCACGCTGAGCGCTGGCACCGACCTCGAGAAGACATGTAGTCTGGTACAACGGGACGTAGATGCGGTGGTTAAATGGTGTCACGATAATGGCATTATATTAAACTCGGACAAAACTTAATTACTAATTATTCACTCTCCTTATCTGCGACCCGTTGACTTTTCACCGCATATTATAACGCATACTTTTGATTACTTTCTAACAATAGGTTAAACCGTCAATGTAAACCGATTGAAAATGTGAATTGTATTACATATCTAGGTGTTAAAATTGACACCAGCTTCTCATGGGCATCGCATATAGATTATATATGTAGTAAGTTAAGAATATTACTGAATAAATTTTATCATTTAAGTTTGAAAGTACCTACCAAAATATCAAAATGTTTGTACTTTGCATTAGTAGATTCTATAATCAGTTACGCACTCGATTGCTATGGACTGACTTTTAAAACATATATAGAAAAGATAGAAGCACTACAAGTAAGATTCCTAAAACTAATAGTTAACGATAAAACAAAAAATAACTGTAAGGGAGATTATACAAAACTATTTAAAATTTGTCAAATTTTACCAGCGAGTTTAAAACATAAATATCTAATAGCAGTGCATAACCATTGCAATCGGGATTGTAACTTATCGTTATTACAGCATAAAAGTGGCACCAGAGTGACATCTAGTAGTAAATATGAGGTCCCCATAGTAAATAATTATTTCGGAGACAGAACATTAAAAAAACGCTTGCCGTACTTACCAAATAGCTTACCTGAAAACATTAGACTGGAATCTAATTTGTGTAAATTTAAAAGAATGTTGAGCGAGTTTTTGTCGGGGACACTTTAGTTTTGTCATAAGTACCTACCTACTTCATTCATATATATGTAGCAGAAACAATTTTATTAACATTTATAATACATATAATATAAGTATTTAGTTATTTCCCATCAGTCGTGGCAAAACGAGACACAATAGCTTTTTCATTGTTATCGCGGCCGGATGTGGCCGCTTGGGGCTTCATGAATTAAAGAGACTGTAACTTGCAGTCAAACTGTGTAAGCTGTTTTGCAGGAAGTGTATAACTGTTATGTATTATATTATAAGATTAAAAGAAAGAAATAAATAAATTCTAGTCAGCGGTAACCGTTTTGCAATCTTCGGGTACAATAGTGGCGATGTGATCATCCTTTGTCACAATGGAGGCAAACATTTTTTTTAAAAGTGCTCTGTGACTTTGGTCGATTTTGGCTCATTCTTGAAGACCCAGACTCGTCACCATTGAGCAAATTATAAACGTGCTTTGACTCTCCTCGGTTGAATCGCTGCAGAGTTTTGCGACAAAAACTAACACGGGCTGTTTTTGGTCGTCGTTAAGCAAACAAGGTATCTAACGAGAAATTACCGTTTTTACTCCAAGTTTTTCGTGCAAGATTTTTTGGACAGTGGTCCCTGAAATGTCCACGGATGCTTCTATTTTGCGATATAT
This sequence comes from Polyommatus iphigenia, assembly GCA_963422495.1. Classification (NCBI taxonomy): domain Eukaryota; kingdom Metazoa; phylum Arthropoda; class Insecta; order Lepidoptera; family Lycaenidae; genus Polyommatus; species Polyommatus iphigenia. Next base: position 9,547,433 of record OY730184.1, read on the forward strand.
CACATGACGGTCTTCGAGGATTAGCTGCTGCACGGCTTCAATATTCTCTTGCGTTACGGCGGTTTTTGGACGACCATCACGTGGCTGGTCACTGAGGCTAGGGTGTCCACTTTAAACTTCTAAATACCAGCGTTCTATAATCCTAAGATATGGTCCTGCATCACTAAATACAGAAGTGATCTCCTCAAAACGCCGAAGTCGCGATAATCAACTTCGTTAGTTGTAAAAAATTATCGCAAGGAAATTTTCCCTTAACATTTCTATTTTTACAACCGACATGTCACCTTTGAATAGACGATACAATAAGGGCTGGTTTACACGTATTAAGTAGATAAGTAGTTAACTAAATTTTAACTTAATTTTAAGTTATTTATTGCATGTAAACACAAAATTTTGTAACAAGTAGCAAGTTAAAATTTAGTTAAGTACTAAACAAGGAAATAATAATTTTGACTATTTTCTGTTAAGTTGGCAGGCGGGGCTTGCCACTTGACACATTTCGGGTAGGCACTTCAAATTAAGTTAAAATTTAGTTACTACTTATCTACTTAATACGTGTAAACCAGCCATAGACTATTCGACCAATCTGAATAATTTCTTTTGTTTTTGAAATCCAAATACAAGGTGATTAAAATCCCATATGGATTTTTTTCAATAATCGCGGGAAGTTTACAAACGACAGAACTTAAAAAGCAGCCCTCGTATAGAGAAAAAAGGCCAAAAAAACGTTTGTTGTATGGAAGTATTAATATTAATTTTATTTTGTTTTTAGTATTTGCTATTATAGCGGCAACAGATATTCGGAACGTGCACGTCAGTAGTGACATATTATTTCAAACGAAGTTTTGTGGGCATGTGTCAAAAAATAAACAACAAGAGTTTGTTTATATTTTTGTAAAAATTATAGCAAATAAAGTATATTTAGAACAATAATTAATGGTATTTGGGTGATATTTAGTTAAAAACTACTTGTGGAAAATGAATATAATCATAAAAACCTGGTTTTCAGAGTGTAAAACACTCAATAAGTTTCAAGGCCCAATCTATGCTAAAAGGAAATAAATTGGTGTTAGCAGGACATGTAATGCTAAGTACTGCCATACGGTTTTGCTCGATAGTTTTACTCCAAATCGAGTAATAATGACTGTGTGGACCGCAAAACTGACAGCTCGAAGGCTCGCATCGAGCCACTCGAAGGCTCGCATCGAGCCAGCTTGACGGAATTAAATGTATCGATTTAGAGTAAAACTATCGAGCAATGCTGAATGTGTGGACGAAAGTCCGAGCCGCAGGTTTTGCTTGACGTTGTTGCTCGATCGAGCAAAACCGTATGTGAGTACTTAGCATAAGGGATGTAGAAGAGCTAAGAACTAATGGCAATGTTATTAATTAATACGAGCCAATATAATTCGCCGAACATCGGTGACTTTAGCACCCTATAAAACAAGTTCAAACGTAAGTACTCAACCAACCAAAAAACGTAACTAAACATTTGGATAAAGCAAGTCTAAACATTTTTATTCATTCTTACAGATAGATAATAATGATCGGGTTGTTGCTGGAGTAAAATGCAGCTGCGTTTATAACCAGAGCGGCAAGTGCAAACATATTGCTGCTTTAATCAGTAACAAAAATACGAGCAATACGTCTTTATACTTAAAAAAAATAAATGTAATGTTTTTAAAAATCTTGTTTTTATTTATTTCTTACAACATTAATACTCTTGAAGAAAATCGGAGTCTATAAATTTACTAAAACACTGCAAACATTCTTGATGTTTCTGAGTCTTTGCATTTATTAATGCAAAGTCTAACTTTCAATCAATGAGTTCCTAAAATAGTAACATAGAATATCATTGCTTTCAATATGGATTCTTACTCGAGCAATATCATAAAGTCCTTTCGGTTTCCTCTTGAGAGTACTCGTTTTGCTTTGCTCAAAATGGGGGCATAATAATTTTAACTTTTTTACCCCTTTCATCTAAAACTTGCTTACTTGAAAAACCTTTTTGATTCAAAACTCTATCTCCAGCTTCTAAAAGATCAGTTAAACCAGTATGTAGTATCTGGTTTATCGTCATATTTTGTGAGTCACTATTTCTTCCACCTAATACTTAGGATTTAAATGAAATATTCTATGAAACTATCACTGCAAGTTTTGTCGTCGGGTTTTGGAGACCATGGTGATCCATCATTCATCAACACTAAAATAATAGTTAGGTACTCAATTAATATCTGTATAAAATGCAACTCAAATAACTAACTTGACTGATAATGCAATTTTAGGTTATATCGAATCACATATTTTTTCATTTTTACAGCAGCTATCCATTTATATCTGTTCAAATTTCCTAGTGGATTTAGGAAAAACATTAAATTTGTATACTGACTACGAGTACCTGTTTCTGCTGTTACTTTTGCAGTCTACGACACAAAAACAATTAAGACCAATTTCTAAAAATTTCGAAACAAGATTGACAAGTTTGTTTGACTATTAGCTGAGCCTCTTTTTTTGCATATTTTTGCCGCGGCAAGCGTGGCAATCGCTTTCTTTAGCCCCTCCACTCACTTCGCACGCTCCGAATACATAATCTGTGAAAATTTCAAATCTCTAGCTATTACCGTTCTTGAGAGACAGACGGACGGACACACGGACAGACGGACAGACAATGAAGTCTTAGTAATAGGGTCCCGTTTTTACCCTTTGGGTGCGGAACCCTAAAGCGGGGAATTGACTACCGGGCCGCCCGCTACGGGCCGCCCGTCACGGGCAGGTCTGTCGCATGTCTGCTCGTCAATTCCTAGGTACGGGCACAGACATGCCCGCTGGCCCGTGCCCGCAGCCTGCCCGCGAGATCGCATTTTTCCCGCGCGGGCACGGGCAAGTCTGAACATGAGTGGTCGCGACGGGCGGCCCGTCGTCATTCGCGCCTTGGAGAGCGACTGGAGTGTACTTAAAATATTATTTTAAAACATATTATTGTAAACAATACAAACACTAAATAGGAATGAAGGAACAAAAACAATTTTGACATTCGTTTATTTCCATTTACCGGTCGTATCCTTGTTTGTAGAAAATTAAAAGCAAGGATTACATGAACACCGATCTACGTAATGCTACTAATACAGCGATTAACTTATTGAATAATACAAAGAAATCAATGCCGATGCTGATCTATCATTTCTTACAAAGAAGATCGAGTCCATGAGTCCACGACCGAGCTGCAGCTCTCAATCTATTCGACTGACTTGCCTGTTCTGTGTGTGTTCAATAGGGGCAAGCGGCAGACTTGGCAGCCCGGTAGTGAATTCCCCGCTTAATATGGCATTTTTGTCAACGAAATGGCTCTTTTTTTTTTCTCTCTCTAATGGTTAGAAAATAAACGAAAAAAAAGGTAAACGTCAGCGATAGCTTAATAAATAGACTACAATCATACAGGTATTATTATGTTTTGATTTTTGTGGAATAAAACATAGAAAAACAAAAGTTAAAGGAAAAAAATTACGGTTTTTTGTGTATTTTTTGGTTATTGGATTTTTGTGAAAAATCTAGCATATTAAACTGGTTCATTTTTGGTGTTAAATGATATAGGAGGTTTTTAGCTAAAATAAATTCTTCAACATCTTTGCTCTCAGCAAGGTACAAAATTTGCCAATAAATATTATATTCTACTTTTTAACTTACTTGTTGATATAATATTATATTATTAATTATTACACTCTAAACCTAAACAATAACCTCCAAGGGTTTTAAATAAGAACTGAAAGTTAGTTTTTAAAATGTTACATGTAGGTATTATCTGCTCTACCTCTCAATCCCCGGCCGAGCACCGGTGCTCGGGGTCACGTGACACATCGTAATTCCGTCAAACCCCGCGCGAGCACCGGTGCTCGGGCTGTTATCGGGCTTTATATACCGTATTTGGCCGACTTAGAGAATATTTTTGTATGAAGAAGTTTGGTTGGTTACGATCTATGATACATTTGCCACATTCTGAATGCAAAATATTATGACAATCTGTGGTCGACGAATATTTTTCAGTCATTAGAAAATCGTGAATTTTTTCGTGTGTGTTTCGTCATTTTGTGTGTTTTTTGTGAAATAATTGATGGATTTAACGAATGTAAGTAGTAAAATAGTTTACTTTAGTAACAATAAGTTATTTTAGATACTCATTTGCAAGAAATACATCGTAATAATTTGTGAAAGTTGAGAAAATAGTTGTGTGTGTTATAAGTGATTTTAACGCAAATTTGCTTCATATATTTGTAAATTAATTACATAAAACGCTTAAAGAAGTTATAACAAAAGGTCTATAAGACTATATCTTATATCGATAGTATTTCTTACGTTTCTAAAACAAAGAGCTAAAAGTTCGCAGGTAACCGCCATATTCTGCCGGCCGCGGCCATTTTGAACTTTATTTGTAAAGTCATAATGACGAAGTTTGCTTGTGGGTAATACGAAACTCATTTTTTCGGGTAAGATTTATGACCCTTTTTTATAAACATCTCGAGTAGTAACGATGATTGTTTATGTAAGAGCTTAAAATCAGGGTTCCTTCGATAAGAATAAAACAAAATATTGATTTATTTCATGTGAAATAGTCAGAAAAATATTTTTCAAAATATATACTTCTGAAAAGAATATTATATCAGACTAAATACTATATTATGATGGCTTGGTAGATAGAAAATTTATTAGATATTATAAAATTCTTTACAAAAACATGAAATATAGTAAGGTTGTAAAGTTATTATATTATTTGTACAAATAGGGTAGGCCGGGCGCCATTTTTTTTTAAAACAGGTCTGCCTAGAATCTAGGCATCCATTTTTTTTTCCGATTGAGGGGCTAGACCTGGGGCCAGTGACAGAGTTTCATGACCAAGTCCCTCCCAACCGAAACTACGTAAAATGAATAAGGGACTTATACTATAAATACTAGCGACCGTCAGCTGCGACTCCGTGGGTGGGGTGGGCAGTGGCAGCCTGCCAAAGATGAAGAAAAAAAATTTTTTTTTCAGTCATTTCCTCTCAATTGAAAATTTATCAAAATATTGTTAAAATACTCTAGTAAACAATTAAAAAAATCAGCTAGCTGTAAGTCAGTGGAAAAGTCGTCAGCTGATAAGTTTTAGTAGGTAGGTATAAAATATGCTGTTGCGTTACACCTTTCAAGGTACCAGCTGACAAACTTTCCACTGAGATACACCAAGCTGACATTAATTTTCATTCATAGTAGTATATAAACGATCACCAGGTAAATTTTTACCTGAGAGGAGATCATTGAAAATATAATTTTTTTTTTTCATGTTCAAGGAGCCAGCTGACGTATAATCCACCGTGTTAAGGTCAGCTGACTATGTTTTTCTATCAAAATACTACATAAACTATACTCTGATAAATTTTCAAATGAGAGGAAATGACTGATTTTTTTTTTCTTCATGGGTGGGAACTGCGAGGCTGCCACTGCCCAGTGCCCACCCCACCCACGGAATCGCAGCTGATGGTCGCTAGTATTCATAGTATAGAGACTTATCTCTTATGCATTGTACAAAGTTTCGAACGGGAAGAAATTGTCCAAAAATTTACCTGGCTCTCGGGCCACTCCGATTCGCATGTTTAATATTCCATTTAGTCTATACTTATTATAAAACAAAGTCGCTTTTTTTCCCTCATGTCCCTTTGTTCCCTTTAATCTTTAAAACTACGCAACGGATTTTGATGATTCTTTCAGTGTTAGATAGCCCATTTATCGAGAAAGGCTATATAGGCTATATTTTATCAAGCTAAGACTAATAGGAGCGAAGAAATAGAGAAAAATGTGGAAAAAACGGAGAAAATTATTTGAAAGGGCTAACTTGAACGCGCTAATCTCAGGAACTATTGGTCTAATTTGAAAAATTCTTTCAGTGTTAGATAGCCCATTTATTGAGGAAGGCTATAGGCTATATTTTATCACGCTAAGACTAATAGGAGAATGTGAAAAAAACGGAGGAAATTATTTGAAAGGGCTTATCTCGCGAACTACTGGAGCAATTTTTATGTTATTTGGCACAGATAAGAAGAAGGGCTAGCCTACCACGTGAAGGATCATAGGCTATCGACTTTAATCATTTTTTCAGTGGCTATATACTTTATACCCGTGCGACGCCGGGGCGGGTCGCTAGTTAAAAATAAAGTACTTAATTGATAGGAATATATTTTCATGATTTGGATCCAAAAATTGATACAGTTTATCATAATGACATGACAAAATAAAAATACGGACAGATAGGCAATAAATTAAATTCTTATTACATAATTTATTATTATACGCTTTATTTACAAGTAAGTACTTATTGAGTTTATACTTTTCAAAATTAGTTATTATCTTTGCAATAGATTTGACGGTTACAATATATTAACAAAGTACATAACTACAAAGTTAGCACTCGACTAATATCCAAAGCTTGCGGTCGCATTTAAAAATTTAAATACTTTAAATACTGAAACACAACAAGTGACCGCACATGAGATTGGAGCGATGTGTGATAACGGCGCTGTTAATTGACTCCCTACGCACGCAGAAAGAGATTGAACTTTATCCTGTCGATAAAGTTGATGATTAACGTCCGTAAGATAACGTCGATAAGATGAATGATTAACGTCCAAAAAAATAAAATCTTAACGAGTAATGCCATTCGGTAACTTGAAATAATCAAAATTAGCAATATCACTTGTAGTTCCGTGATAAATATGTTTTTTATATTTCGGCTACACGGCTAAAACGCTCAACGTCACAGGCGTTTACTTCAAAATAATCTTTAATTCCAAGTTTCGTTATACCGTTCTAAAAAAAAAACAATAATCTCAAAACTAACATTTTAGGACATTCATCATTATTGCAGTGGACCCTTCATATAATATACGGTGGTTAGGCGGTATGGACGGGTAGAGCTCCTGCTACAAGACATAGCTGGTCACAGCCCGCCTCAGTATCCACCACAGCGCGCACGCGTACAGCATCAACGTGATCACGCGGTCCACTATCACCTCCCTGGAAATGTAACAATTTGTGTTTTAGTCTAGGCTTTATTACTATTTTATGCTTGAGTAATGGACCAAAGAGTGACCTTTGCATTGTGAACACTTGGGCATTTTAAAAATTACTCCTGCGTCACCTGGCATTCGCCAATAAAACATAATGAAATAATCTGCTACGAAATTGGCGTGGAATCTATAATTTATGCGTTTTAGATGATATGGGTGACAGTTCTCATATTCCTTGCTACGATTTTTTTTACAAGAAAACAAAAACGTCAAGATAATCATATTTTTTATATCTTTAAGCACATAAGTATTACATAATATTATCTTATTACTAGAATTAACAAGAAATTCTTCTTTAATTATAAACTTATCAGTTATCATATTTACCATTTGTAAATGGTCCTCCATTTCTGCAAAGTTTTCTCGTCTTGATGTAGTAGATCTTTTCTTGCTCTCAACCCCCCATTCACCAAAAACTCTATTGATTTTAGTCCATCTAATGTGAAGGAGAATTGCTTTCTATCTTGTGGATCCAGTTTTGTGAGTAATTCCATGAACTTTTCATTGTTGAAAATCAACGACTGCTTCATAAAGAATTCTAGAGCGAGATTCGCGCCGATCACTCTACGTTGCAGTCTTAACAACCTGGCAGGAGTTATAAGAAAATGTTAATACACACGTCAAAACCACGACTTAACGTTAAAAAAACTTAGGAGACTGTTCCATAATACATAGATTTGTTAGACCGTTTAACATACATGGGTTTCTTGCCAAGCACACGAAACACGACGTCCGCTGCAATAGCCGGCAATACATGAGACATCAGCACCTGAAACGTAAATAAGATAGCTGAAATAAAGGTTTAGAATTTTTCTACAAGGAAAAATCCTAATCTATTAAAGTTTGACGATAAATATGGAAAGGATTAGCGAGCGTAAAAAGATACATTCGTGTCTTGTCCAAAAAGCGCAATTTTCAATATTCTCAAGGGAACCAAAATTCCAAAAGAAAGAACCAAATTATCATGTTAAATTGATAATAGTTCAAAATAAGGGATCTTTTATCTTTATGACTCACTCCGAGGCTTTTGGATTAGTGTGAGCATTAAAAAAATTGAACTACGAGAAATGGGCGAGTCCGACAGGCACGTGGCTGTTAATTTCAAACTTCAACCAAAAAAGGCTTTTACCAAACCTAGCATACCGCCATACGATACCAAATAAATAATATTTTACTTACATACAATCGAAACAAGTGCAACGAGTTGAAAAAAACTACGTTCATAGGTCTGAACGTGTTCTCAAATGCGATTATCGGTGCCGCTTCGAGCCCAAGGTCTCTAATAAATTCCAGTGATATAAGGTATTTAGCTCCCGCGCAGGCGTGGTACACCGGTATGTCATCGTGTGCCTGTAACCTGTATCAAAATATATTAATAATAGACTAGCGGAAAATGTTTTGCCTTTTAGTGGGAGCGGGCTTCCCACCAATCGGATGTGACAAGTGTCTTCGGATGATACACACGCCGCCCTGCTCTGAGAAAATTATTTCGAGCATAAAAATGAAAGTTAACCGACTGTCAGACCCCCAGGGTAGGCACACGAGTTGCGGTAGGTTCTATCGTATCCGCAATTCTGCCAGCGAGGAGTGGAGCACCATGGGGTTTTAGTGGGTAGACTGCACAGGAGTCCCACATACCCCGGCCGATACCCCCAATCCGCCGGGGATGCGTAAAGCATTTCCCCATTTAAAAAAAAAGGGTAGGCACACGAAATTTCAACACAATCGGGCCAGTTGTTTCGGATAAAATTTGCAACAAACACCGCTATATAATATAACATATTTAATGAATTAAAATTTACAACAAAATATATTGTTAACATTTTTTTGAAAGTGTAAAGTGATAAAAACTCAGCGCTGTAATTTTCCGAATCTAACTCGAACCACGCAATGTAAATCACGATTCAATTAACCCTGTTTGGTTTGAGCCATATTAAAACTTTAACAAGCTTTTAAATATCAGACCATATTCCATAATGATAAGGTATTGATAAAAAAATTGATTGTCGGGCCAGTCCACACGGCGCACTGCGTCAGCATTGCGTCTACGCAGCGCTGCCGTTGTGTTTTAGTTACATACAAATAACCAAGGTTGTTCACAGTTCACACGGCGCGCTGCGTCGTCGCAGCGCACACATGACGGACGGCAGCCCCCGAGACTAAGCGAGAGGGGGTGTTGGCGTTAAGACTGCTTCGTAATAACGCTGCGATGACGCAGCGCCCGTGTGGCCGGCTATACGCCAAACGGCAGCGCTGGATAGTCGCAACGCTGACGCAACGCGCCATTCTGGACTGGCTCTCGCAATTTCACTGGTCGATAGGGTCCGCATGCTGGGTGCGAGAGATTTGCCGGGATTTTCAGGGCCCGCATTCGGGGAAGCGTTTTCATTAGTCGATAGGGCCCGCATGTCTTTCTACTATAACAAGTACTTGTGAATCCAAATTGATTAATGGCGCATTTTCATTGGTTGATAGGGCCCGCATGCGGGGTGCGGGAGATTTCTGAAACGCATGCCACGACCAATTACAATGCGCCATTATTTGTCAATTAGTTGACATAGACTCCCCGCATGCGGTATACCGTACGAGTTAACGACTAATGAAAATGCGCCCTAATGAAAATGTATTTTACTCGTGTCCCGCAAGCTGTACAATATCGACCGATGAATTTCATTGGTCGATATCACGGTCGGTATAAAGCAAACCTAGGCAATCCCCGAAGGCGGTGTAACGAACACGTATCGATTTGTAACGTTCTATCTCGGCTGCGGGGACTCCCCGTATGCTGTATATCGAACGAGTTAACGACCAATGAAAATGCGCCATGACCTCTTACGGTTTGGTTCCTCTCAGCCAAGAAGCTATCAAAATGCCTTTTATGGCAACGTCACCGGGTATGTAATCTTGAGAAGATTTACGATCTCCGTATATTGTTCGAAGGACGCCTGAAACCACCAAATTTTCAAAAGTCTAAGTACTAATGATATAATATAAGCCAATGAAGCCTGAAATAAATAACATTTCAGGCTTTTGTACTTGATGAGTGATGACTATGATATGAATTCAATAATTTAATAGGCACAAAAATCGTCAACAGCAAAAAATAATTTTACTAATATATATTATGCAGAAATATTTGATCGAAGCATATATTATTATATGCGATAAAGTCACAATACCTTGTGCTCCAGCTACACACATGCCCATAGGACCATTGAAGTTGTCCACCCAACCTGGGGCAGGCTCTTCGAGGCAACCCGTCACTGTAAAAAAGTTTTGCTAGAAGAACGATTAAATGTAATGAAAATAATGATGATTGATGATTGATTTTATTTTCAAGATGTACCTATCGCTTAACGGCCTATCCTATGGTAACTCCGTTTGTAAGTCTGGCTCTGGTCTTCTTCAAAATAATACTACATTAATTAGATTTTAGCCAGACCTTATTTATTGGGTAGCAAATAAAATTAATATAAAAGTTTTTTTAACCCTCTAAACCTCTATCGGGGATAAAATATTACATATTTCACAGCTGTGAAATTTACAGTTTGTTATGATCAAGGCTATCAAGGACTTACGGACAGGCAGAGTGAAACTATTTAAATTTTTTATGTGAGTTTAAGGCTTCAGCTTTTAATTTTCGAAAATAACAAATTTATCTGTAATACTTTGCTGAGAAGTTTGTTATTGTAGTGAGATCTTACCTACGGACGGCCTGACTATGATGATGGGCAGCTCGCCCCTGTGCTCGCTGACCGCCTGCTCCGCCAGGTGCTTCGTGAACACGTACGTGTTGGGGTACTCGCCCAGTAGCCTGTAAAGTACAAGATCTTACCTACGGATGGCCTGACTATGATGATGGGCAGCTCGCCCCTGTGTTCGCTGACCGCCTGCTCCACCAGGTGCTTCGTGAACACGTACGTGTTGGGGTACTCGCCCAGTAGCCTGTAAAGTACAAGATCTTACCTACGGACGGCCTGACTATGATGATGGGCAGCTCGCCCCTGTGCTCGCTGACCGCCATCTCCGCCAGATGCTTCGTGAACACGTACGTGTTGGGGTACTCGCCCAGTAGCCTGTAAAGTACAAGATCTTACCTACGGACGGCCTGACTATGATGATGGGCAGCTCGCCCCTGTGCTCGCTGACCGCCTGCTCCGCCAGGTGCTTCGTGAACACGTACGTGTTGGGGTACTCGCCCAGTAGCCTGTAAAGTACAAGATCTTACCTACGGACGGCCTGACTATGATGATGGGCAGCTCGCCCCTGTGCTCGCTGACCGCCTGCTCCGCCAGATGCTTCGTGAACACGTACGTGTTGGGGTACTCGCCCAGTAGCCTGTAAAGTACAAGATCTTACCTACGGACGGCCTGACTATGATGATGGGCAGCTCGCCCCTGTGCTCGCTGACCGCCTGCTCTGCCAGGTGCTTCGTGAACACGTACGTGTTGGGGTACTCGCCCAGTAGCCTGTAAAGTACAAGATCTTACCTACGGACGGCCTGACTATGATGATGGGCAGCTCGCCCCTGTGCTCGCTGACCGCCTGCTCCGCCAGGTGCTTCGTGAACACGTACGTGTTGGGGTACTCGCCCAGTAGCCTGTAAAGTACAAGATCTTACCTACGGACGGCCTGACTATGATGATGGGCAGCTCGCCCCTGTGCTCGCTGACCGCCTGCTCCGCCAGATGCTTCGTGAACACGTACGTGTTGGGGTACTCCCCCAATAGTCTGGAAATTGAAGATTTCTATGTTTGAATTTTAATTTACATTAAGTTAAAGTTTATTAATAATATTATAGACAATCGAAATAAATCGATCCTGGTATTACGTCGTGGAAAAAAGATTGTTGTTACGACAATAATATACCAAAAAATTACTAACTTTGGAGTTAGAGTATTTATAGTATTCGAGTCTTCACAGTCACAAATCTCTCTGATGGTCCTCCAGTCAGCGCGCGGCGGGTAAATCGTCTCCTCTATGGCTTGATCAAACTTTATGTTGCAGAACGACGTCGATATGTGAACGTAACACTGAAATATATATTATTACAATAAGTAATAACTGTAAACATTTTTTAATGAACATTTTTATAAAGATACTTTGTACTGTATAATGATTTAATTTCAACAATAGAGTTGTACATATTTATAAGATACTTCGAAACCCTTGTCGATTTTGTATTTTTTTTTATTTTTATAAAAAATAATCACCTTCAAGTTGGACATTTTCTTTGCTAATTCTAGCAGTTGTAACGTTACCACTACGTTCGCCTCAAACGCATATTTTAGTGAGTCGTCAAATCTAAAACAACAATGCAATGTTTGAATATACCTACGAGTAATAAATTATAATAAATTATTTTAAGTTCATTTGTACTATCCATACTTACTTAATATTATCAATGCGAAAGTGTATCTGTCTGTCTGTCTGTTACCTCTTCACACCCAAACCGCTGAACCGATTTTGCTAAAATTTGGTATAGGGATACATTGAATCCCGGGGAAGGACATGGGATACTTTTATCCCGGAAAATGTAAGGTTCCCGCGATATACCGCGTTGAGGGCGCAATATATGGCGCAACCGAGTTGAGGGCGTCATCAGTACTTTAATGACAATATACCGGTGATAGATAATTTTCAATCGTCTCAAAGTCTCATTTGGGTCTAAGTCTTGTTTCCGATTTCAGGAAAAAAAAGAGTCGAAGACTCCTCCCATTTGCTGAAATCCTATTAAAAGTACAAAGCAAATCAATAATGCCATTTCCAGTCTATATAAGTAGATAAAAATGAATAAACTGTGTCGTATCAGCTGAACTGTAGATGTAGGGCCTGGACTCGTTGTCGAGAGAAAGTTTACGTTTCTCGACAATAATTTTTCTTGTGTTGAAATAACTAACCTGACACTGGCAGCGCTGTGTATTACGATGTCGGTTGTTGTTGTTACCAGCACACGGTCTTCCTCCGATAAACCTAACGAAAAATAATTTAAAAATCTCCCTCAGCCACATACGACCAAAATATAGTTTAGTTTTTATTATTATGTAAATTAATCAATACATTTATTTATTTTATTTTATTTGTTAAAGATATACCAGCAACACATTGCGGCAACATTCATAATTATTAAGATCTACTACATTAAGAAGAATATTTAAGATTATACCTAAGTTAGGATTCAGCAGGTTACCGGTTACCGCTTTCACTTTGTTCTGAAACAGACCGCTTCGTTCCCGCCGCAGTCGCTCGAAACACTGTATTTAATCAAACACAAAAAATATATATTATTTTGTGATAATGTCAACAAAGCAATTTATAGAAGGCTTGACAAAGTACTATGATAAACTGGAAGTGTTGGTGAAATTAGATCTAGATGACCCAACAACATTATCAGTCACAAGCATTTTTTATTTCGTATCTACTGAATCCCCCTAGACCTCTGTGGTTCTTGTGGGTTTGCAGGTATAGTGGTGCTAATTGATTCGCATTATAGATAATTTAAATTATTACTTACCGAATTTTTGTAAATTTCTGCTAATCTCTTCTCTGGACAAACTCCTTTTTTGTGTCTTATAACGAGATAAATTTGCTTTACATCTGGACACGAGTAAAGCAGCTTCTCTACTAATAGTTTTCCCACGAAACCTGAAATTATAGGTAAAATGGTTACACTCCGTCCTTCGTTACAATTATATCTTTAAATATATAAAATTTATGTTCGTAACCGTACTCCTCCGAAACGGCTTTACTGATTTTTACCTATATGCATAAATCAATAGGTCTGAGAATCGGCTACTGGATACTTTTTATATTGATAAGTGCATTTGTTGAATAAATAATAGTTTATTGCAACTCGAGACTGACGGCGACCATTGTTTGTGCGACGGGATAGCGATGGACGTTGCCTTGGTGCCACACTTATTTAGTCACTATAGGCACTCACTTCAATAAAATAATATGGGCGAAATACTTTACTTATATGGCAAAACAACATTTGTCGGGACAGCTAGTACTAGTAGTATATAATTTTATGTTTACTTTTATAATATTTTACTCGACATTTAAATTTTTTCTAGGCACTCACTTTAACTATCTTTAGTAATACGGTGAGTAGGTACAAGGTGCAACAGTAATATTATCATCTATACCTGTACCGCCGGTAATCAGAATAGTCTTCCCCTTGTAGAACTCCGGGATTGTTGGCATCTCGCTGAAATCATGCTCGTCGGACACCGCCATTTTGCTAAAAAGTTGAAAAATCTAAATTTTCGTTTCACTTAAGTTATCTTATATCTTTAAACGAGCAATTCTTGTATATATATAATTGGAATCTCGGTATCGGCTCCAACGATTTTCATGAAATTTAGGTAGGTAGGTATATAGGGGGTTTCGGGGGCGATAAATCGATCTAGCTAGGAATCATTTTTAGAAAATGTCATTTTATTCGTGTTTTATCGAATACTATTTTAATAGCTAGTAATAATATTATGTTGTAAATATTTTTTTAATGGTCACAAAATATCTTATTATCTTTATTTTTTTATCATCATTTTTTTATTTATTTACCTGCACTAAAAATGTATGATCTATAAAAGTGTGTAACTAAAAGCACACCCAGGTCTTTGCGCTGCGCGTCGTTTTGCCTGCAACTTAATCCCAAACTGAAACTGAAAATTTGTTTTTTCGTCGATTGAATATTATAAATTATTGGTTCATTCTGTGCAAAACTGCTTTAACCCTCTAACATACATTATTTCTATTAAGAGCCTACTGTCAAAACGCTAGCCCCGCCTACACACAACGCTATCCTCCAATCGTGATACAATAATTCCATGAATCGTGTTCTCGGGCAATGTGCTTTAGGCTACAGCTAATAGTGAACAATATCGCGTAACAACGGTTCCCGCATTATAGCACGAAAGTAAAGGTCGTAAGTCCCAAAACTGTTTTTTTATGATTACTTAAAAACTAAATACAATACTAATATATCCTTTAGCTATTATTTTATAGAGTGTGTGATTGTAGTAGTGCAAGTTATTTAATGGTAGTAACTCAATAAGTGTAACAGACATTTGTTGAAATGCCCAAAAAGATTCATAATTTCGAAAAATAAAACTATCGAGTTTAAATAAGTGAATCGTGTTTTCCGTTGGCTAAATATCAGATAAATATACCTACAATGATTAAATAAATCTCAATTTCATTTGAGTCAATCGTCTTCCGGGATCGTAATACTTATTAGAAAACACAGCAAAATTGCACAGCCCGCTCTTAATAGTTAGTACAAATTACCCTACTTTTTAACAAATGGGGGGTTTTTGTCTGTTTAACGATAACTTAACTGTTTTAAAACTAATTTCAAAACTCTTCTAAAGTTGCTACAGTAACAGTGTTTTAGTAGCTGGCACTAATTAAAAATTATTTACAATGTTAGCCATTTTAGGGTTCCGTACCCAAAGGGTAAAAACGGGACCTTATTACTGAGACTTCGATATTTGTCCGTCTGTCTGTCTGTCTCCAGGCTTTATCTCAAAAACCCCTACAGCTAGATTTCTGAAATGTTCAAATATTGTGTATAATATCTATTGCCGCTATAACAACAAATAATAAAAACAAAATAAAATTAGTATTTAAGGGGGCTTCCATACAAAAATCGTGATTGTTTTACTTTTTTGCTCGTAATTAATAATGGCAATAGGTATAGGCACTTTAAATAGTCACAATTTCCTTAGTTTTATTTGTTCTTTTATATTTAATGATAAAGTTAAAATAAAATAATTAATATTTAAGCGGGGCTCCTATACAAAAAACTAAATTTTTGTCTACTTTCGCTCTATAGCGGTACAGAGCCCTTCGTGCGCGAGTCCGACTCGCACTTGGCCGATTTTTTTTTAATTTGCCTAAAATTTAACTTGATAATATAACTAGAATATCCCCCAACCTGTACATTTTGTGTTACACTTTACGGAAAAACTATCACGCCTTTAATTGATTTGTGCTTTACGAGTAACATAGTAATTTTTATTTATGGGCGAGGCCGCCAATTTTTTCTGATTTTGCAATTATTTTTCTCCGCCCTTTGTACTTTAAAAAGTACAAAGGGCGGAGAAAGTGTTTATCTTATCGATGGCCCCAACGAATAAACGTGCAATCGAAAAAAGACAACTTTTCAGGAAGACAAAAAAACGTTTGGAACCACATAACTTTGACTACATAATAAATAGACAAATATAATGTATGATCAAATTAAAGGTAAAAAAAATACCTTTCAGCTCATATATTTATTAAAAATCAAATATTAACGGTTTACTACATATTTAAGAAAAACCATATTAAATTATTATTCTAGTGAATAATATGTGACTTGTTAACACTATTGTATCAATGCACGTTTATTCGTGTCATAAATGAAGTTTTAACAAGTGCAGTGAAATATTGCATGGTTATTCCACGTATATTTTTTCCTTCTGAGCCATGCCCAGTCATTTACACGCTTATTCTTGTATATTTTGATACTTTTACATATTTGTAAAGATAAAAGCCCGTATATTAGTGTTAAGAAATTAATTCATTATTTATGTAATACGACCTTATTAGTGTCTGGTATAAAATGTAAATCTATACTGATATTATAAAGTAGAAGAGTTTGTTTGTTTGAACGCGCCAATCTCAGGAACTACTGGTCTGATTTGAAAAATTCTTACGTCGTTAGATGGTTCATTTATCGAAGAAAGCTATAAACTATAAATTATTACTCTAAGATGATTAGAAGCGAAGAAACGTAGGCAAATGTAGAAAAAACCGGGAAAATTATTTGAAGGCGCTTATCTCGCGATCTACTGGATGAATTTTTAAGTTATTTGGCACAGATGTAGAGTAGACCATGATGTGAAAGAACGTAGGCTATTTTTTGCGGGAAAATGTACGGTTTCCGTAAAATTTCTCATTTATGCGGGCGAGGCAGCGTGGAAAGTCTAGTTAGCTAATATTTTCTTGTTGATGGTTCAGTAAAAAATATTGTTGACCTATTGTTGTTGTTAATAAATATTGACATACCTCGCGTCTATGTGTGGACAGATACATATAAAATGGAGTACAACCTTGCTTATAGATCCTTCAAGAGAGAGATCAATCGGGCAAAGAAACAGCACGTCAATAGTATTGGTGAGAGACTCGAGTGCCTTTCTTTGGGAACCCGTAAATTCTGGTCTCTGGCCTAAGCAGTAGCTTCAATAGAAGGGTATTTTTGCAAGCCATCCAACCATCCCTACAAGTAGGAAATGGATCGTTGGCCCACGACGCAAAATACAAAGACGATCTTCTGGGTAAGCTCCTTGCGTCAAACTCGACCCTTGATGACCTTGCGATAAAAACCGCCGATCATACCACGATGCAGGGGCATCATGGATATTAGGTTACATCAGCGCTCAGTGTGAATAGCCCTGCGTGCCCTTGATATCCAAAAGTCGAGTGGGCCTGACGGAACCCTCCTATTGTGTTGAAAAAGTGTGCTCCAGAGTTGGCTCCGGTCTTAACGCGTCGTTTTTGGTTCTCCTACTCTTCTGGCACTATCCCGGCTTCTTAGAAGACAGCCTTAGTGTACTCGATCCCCAAAAAAAGGTGACCGCTCAAATCCTTCCAACTACAGACCAATTGCTAAAACCTCCGTCATCTCGAAGATAATGGAATTCATTATCAGCTCTTTCGATACTTGGTCGGCCAGACATTACAAAGCGACAAACACGACAAACAGTATGTGTCGCTTGGCTGGTTATCTCTTGGCGTACCAAACTCATCGTTGGGCTCAGGTGATTGTGTGGAGAGGAGAGGCATTGGCTGTTAGTTTGGACATTGCAAAGGCCTTTGATCGGGTTTGGCTCAAAGCGCTACCATCAAAGCTTCCATCATAATATGGGCTTCCCGAGAATTTATGCAAATAGGTCACAAGTTTTTTGGCAGATCAATGATATGTTACATTCCAATGGCATTTATTGCTATGCGGATGATAGTACAGGTTATCTACTATCTACTGGCTTCCACCATATTTCTCGGCTAAATGTCATCGAGAGTTGAAACGAACTTATGTCCAAAATAGAGAATTCACAGGAGAAAGTCTCTGAATGGGGTAGACGATACTTTTCTGATTCTGTTCTTAGCAGGACGAGACAGTATTTCAGTCTGTACCAATGCCTGCAACTCTATAGGGTGCATGTCCGGCCTCATACTATGGAATACTGTTCTCATATCTGGGCAGGGACCCCAAAATACCAACAAATCCCTTTGGATCGTATCCAACGAAGGGCGCTCGAATTGTTGACTGCCATAGTGTTTCAAATAGGCTGGACCCCTTAGAATTACGCCGAGATGTAAATAGCTTCACTCTGCATGCTCAATCGATTGTATCACGGGGAGTGCTCTGAGGAATTGTTCGGAGTCATACCTCCTGCAACTTTTCGCCATCGTTCCACGTTAAAAATATACCATCCTCATAACCTTGATGAGTGGCAGTCTTCCACCGTGCTTTTTTTGCGTAACTTTCTGCCGCGCACTGTAAAATTTGGAATGAACTGTCACCAGCAGTATTTCCGGACCTATACGATCTGCAAACCTTCAAGGAGAGAGCGTATTCCCTCTTAAAAAGACCAGCAACTCATTAGCAGCTCTTGTGATAAACTTTACAATAGCTCTTCGAATGACCTTTACAAAAGCAGAAAAGACAAAAGAAGTTAGTAAAAGATATAGAATAGCTGTGATTAATATATTCAAAGTTTCGCCATCTGCAATGAGGCATAAGTGGTAGAAGTCGCTTGCATTTTTACACGAATAATCGTGCAAGAGTTATAACTCAAAGGAAAAGATAGACACGAGCGCCAGATTGTTTTAACACGTTTATTCTGGTGAACTGAAATAAACAAATAATCTGCAATAAGCGCATGTTTTATTATTAATGTGATATATGTTATTATTTTTTCCGTACAATAAAGATTTACATTGCTATAAAATCGTTATTTTAAGTAAAAAAAAAATCAAAAAATTTTACATAGGTATATCATAGTCCATGCAAACGAAAAATCAAAAAAAACCTTTATATATCAATAAAAATTACAAAAACAATGTTATACGGCGCACTATAAAATTATACAAGTAATGTGTTATCATTAATTATGTTCAGATGTGTTATCATCAGTCAGTCAAGGTTTTTTATATGTAGATGTATTATCTAGGTAACTCTGAAAATGTTTAGAAAATAAAAAACGGCTTAATGTAGAAAGTTGCCTTGGTTCCTCTCTAGTCTCCACACATCGTCACATTCGATGGAATCACCGAAAAAAGCAGTGTGCCCAGTCCTTATTCCTACCCCCAAAGAACCCCTCCTTAGGGGTCTTTTCTATGGCATTTTCGTACGCTTTTATCGCATGTTCAGGGCTCGTAAAGTTAGTACCTCGAATTTTATCTTTAGGTATCACTACATATTATAAAACAAAGTCGCCTTTTTCCCTCATGTCCCTTTGTTCTCTTTAATCTTTAAAACTACGCAACGGATTTTGATGCGGTTTTCTTTAATAGATAGAGTGATTAAAGAGGAAGGTTTATTTAAAGTATAATAACATTCATTAAATAGTGGAGAAATACTGTTATTGTTGGGGTTTCTAATGTGATGTCGTAAATAATTACATTTTTTTCCGCTTACATTGCAAACGCAGGGTGAACCCTACGAGATTTGTCAAAATAATGTACCAAGTATTGTACACGTGGGAGTTAAACGTGGGAGAGCCATGCTTCGGCACGAATGGGCCGGCTCGACCGGAGAAATACCACGTTCTCACAGAAAACCGGCGTGAAACAGCGCTTGCGCTGTGTTTCGCCGAGTGAGTGAGTTTACCGGAGGCCCAATCCCCTACCCTATTCCCTTCCCTACCCTCCCCTATTCCCTTCCCTTCCCATCCCTACCCTCCCCTATTCCCCTTTTCCCTCTTAAAAAGCCGGCAACGCACCTGCAGCTCTTCTGATGGTGCGAGTGTCCATGGGCGACGGAAGTTGCTTTCCATGACCCGTTTGCTCGTTTGCCCCCTTATCTCATAAAAAAAAAAAAAACACAATGAAAAGGTCTACAGAAAACTCCGCGATGGGATATGTCTATCTCTTAAGGCCTGTATTCACTTTGATTAGTGCAAGTGCAGGTGATTAATGCAGGTAATTAGTGATTAGGAGAAATGAAAGGACTTAAAAGGTTACCCATCCGCTTTCGTCGCAATGCCCGTGCACTCTCCTTCCTTTATAACATCCTATTTGATTCCAAAAGTCCTAAATACCTAAAAGAAATCTTTAACTTCCGTTCCCCCGACAGGCATGAGCTGCGTTCTTCAAAAAAATTCCTTCTAGATATCTCTATCCATCACACCAAGTATTTCCACTGCTTGCTTGCTTGCTTGCTTTTGAGGTGTCATTTTCTTTTTTACACTATAACTTGCAAAGTTTACCAAAAATTTTTTTGTGCTTTTAATTTTTTAGTTACTCAATTAAAAATTAATATTTCACCATATAAAACCGGTCCAGAAAAAAAAATCTTGTTCCTGTTATTTAATGACTCTTATCCGATTGTTTACGTTGAAAATTAACCAAATACACAATTTATAAAAAAGAAAGTTTGCTTTGCTAAGCTAAATACAACTATAAGGTTTTTGCAAAGTTTTTAGATATTAACGCTCGTCGTAACTAAGATAAAAGGGTTTGGGTGGATTTAAGGGTTGTAACGAAAAGTGTGTTAAACTTACTTGTTGTGTGTATTTAATTTTTAGAGAAATGATAACTTTTAAATACTTAAAAACGTTTAAATATCTCCAGAAATGTGTAAAATAGACCGAAAATATTTTTCTATATTTATTGAGAATTTATTTAAGCGAGAGCTAAAACATTAAATGCATCAACAAATGAGAGACTTTTTCTAGTCTTTGAAATATATTTTAACTTCCTACTTAAAGCCAGAAAAAAAATTGGGTGCTACAAATCTCACGTACATACTAAAGACGCATGCTGCGACCTATGTTTGAAAAATGCTTACCTGAATACAAAAAATATCAGTTCTTAACCTAATTTGTATTTTTGTCCTTTAAGTATGTTTTAGCAAATATAATTATTGAAAAAAAAAAGCAATTTTATTCTGTAAAAACCTAACCAAAAGAAATAAAATACAGATTTTCTTCGAAATATCCGTGAAAAGTTTGTGCTACATTTTCAGAAAATTTAATAAAGTAAGAGCTAAAAAGTTATACACATTAAGAAATAGAAGGCTTTGTTAAGCCTACAAAATAATTTTAATATATTTAAAACCAAAGAAAAATAGCAACGCCATTTACCTGGCGAGGCACACAACAAGCACATTTGGAGGTATGCTCATCCACATACAAAAATATTAATTTTAAATCTAAATTATATATTTTTCAACTTATTTTCTTTCTTTGGAATATAAGCAACGATACAAATCAAAAAAATAATAATAAATTTTATTATTTTGCTATATATTTAAAAGAAAGAAATATGCAAATTTTCTTCAAAATTTTACAGTTTATGAGTTTACTTGAAGTGGAAGAGAATAATTTAAAAATCAAAAGCACAAATTTTTTAATAGGTAAACTTTATTTTTTATGTTATCAGCTACACATTTATTTTTTTCTTTTCAATTTTCATCCACTATTTTTAGCTCTAGGAACTCCACTAGTACTCGTATGTTGTTATTGTACTCGTAACCGTGATTGTGCACAATAAAGTATTTATTCATTCATTCATTATACTCGTGTCTTTCAGCCGCGCCGGACTGTCATTGTCAAGTGGGGCGATGTCCTCGCATGGCTCATACAATTACGAGTATATTTTATTTTTACTAGTTTCTACTCTATATTTAAAAAATGACCAAGTATGCAGTAAAATGGTCTAAAAGTCATACGTTTTATACAGTTTTATATAAAACGTATCTGTGTGGCGCGGGGAAATAATAAAGGTCGTAGGAGCCGATCAAAATATTATTAGTGAGGCGGTGAGCTACCTCGTCACCCACACTGACGACCAGCGAGAGGTTGATAATAATAATGAGTAGCGGAACTAGCATTAAGCATAATTTTCTATGCATGTTCTTTACTGTTATAATATTTGCACGCCACTTACACCAGAATGTTTGTACCACTTTATAATATTTTTAAGAACTTTTGTAACCTACATTCAAGGCAAATAAATGATTTTGATTCAGTTTTTGAAAGATATTTGAAAACAAAATAGCTACAATATGATTAAGTGATTCAAAGTACACCGGGTCATCTAGTAATGAAAATAAAACACAAGGCAAGCACAACTTATGTATGTAATTCAGAGTTTTGACCATAAAGTTAATATACCTAGCGGAATAGAGCAACAATCTCGAACTGTCACACTAAACCGAAATTGATTTACATCTGTGTGTAAAAATATGTGTACGTATACACTTACACAAGCATCTTTCTATGAGATTAAATTGTCAACGTGCCGATAAGTGCCAACTGGACGTCAAAAAAGGGTTCTGCTGTCATGTATCACACGTCTCGTTTTACCACGCAGTGTTACTGATAGTTTACTCTATGCTGATAGTGACATCTCGCTTGCTCAGGCCTGGCGACGTAGCTACTACTTAAGTACTAAGGGGCTAGGCGGGGCAGTGCCCCGGGGCCCTCAAGCTCAGGGGGCCCTCGAATCCTTGTCAGATCGAACTGAACTTTTGAAAATTTCTCCCATTTTCAAAATAAATATGACAGGTTGCAACCCCACTCTAATTATGACAACTCAATTGAGAGAAATTCGAAATGTATGCTTAGGGAATTCCCCTAAATACTTTCTGTAGGTTGGCAGTGTTGTTAATTTGACGGATCGTTATATTATGTATGTTTCATTATGGTTTTATTATTCATCGATGTGCGTTTTGTTGTGAATTCGAGTTAAGATAATATATCGAAGGTAGATCAGCTAACATTGTTGTGAGGTACCTATGCAGTAATAACCAGATCGGAAAATTGACAGCTATTAGCCAATTTATATAAAAGTAAAAGAAGTGTTTCTATCCTTTATATCTATTATCTCAGCCATCAAACATAACATGGCAGAGAAGGTTTAGTCAACCAAGTGACAACAATATTAAAAAATTTTGATTTAAAACATGTGTGGGCCAATGCAAGTACGAATTATTATGATGGAGCCATTGTGTAAGTGGTATATGTATAACGGTGTACAAATTAAACATATCCAGGCTAATGCAGAGTACGTACAGATAATTTTAATAGCACACATAATTTTAATTTGGTGATTAATGATGTCGTTAACTAAATATTGATTTTTTTCGCAACGTTGCAAGAAATGTACAACTTTTTTGGAAACAACATCAAATGTTGGGATCTATTATCAAAATTCATTGGCGAATCGGGCACCACTCTAAAAAACTAAATCAGACTAGATGGTCCAATAGGGTTAACACGATATCTGCAATAAAACTCCGTTATTTTGTTATTAATAAAAAGAGTTCTAATAAAGATGAGTGTAGAGAAGTAGAGAGCAATATAAGAAAAATGCAAAATTTCGAATTTGTGTTGCTTTGCGTATTCGTGCGCAGTGTACTTGATCGACATAAATTATGCAACCAAAACTTTACAAAAATGCGACATTAATTGGGCGAGGCGAGTAGTTTTAGTAGAGAACAAAGCAAAGTTGCAAATTTATAGAAATGAGTTCGAATTATTCCATTGCAAAGACAGTGAAACTGCAAGAAAATCATAGCAGTGGGGCCCCATTTTTTAATTTGCCCCAGGGCCCTTGGTTACCTAGCTACGCCACTGCTCAGGCCTTTGTTTCTCTATTCCTCTAGGACCTAGGTATATTAACTTAACGGTTTTGACCTTGATTCAGGCCAAAAGACATTCGGGTAAATTAGAATTCATATTCAAATAAAATCAGGAGGAGGGGGTAATGATTGAATAATCAATGCATTTTTGTGCCTTGTCATGTCAAACATGTCTATAATATTTTAAATTTAATATGATTGTCGTTTTTATTTGAAGCAAAGTTGCGGTACTTTAAATATAATTTGTTGCTTCTTCCTTCTTACGTGGTGCGTATTAAATTAAGAAAAAAAAACCGATTCTAAACTTACACCAGGAAATGCCAGGAATCAGAATTTTAGCCGATTACATTACATGAAATCGCTTAACCCTTCATGAAATAGAGAAATCCAGATATTCCAGCACTGACCGGGATGATGACGATGAACATAGCTAAATACATTCTCCATCATGTCAGCTTACAAACATTCTCCATCATGTCAGCTTACAAACAAAAAAGCTAGATCAAAATTCCACCTCCCGTTTGGATCTCACGGACAGACACGCACGGACAAAGAGACATGTTTTTTTTCTTCTTTGTCGGGGTTCACAGATTACCAAATTATTTCCTGCCGCCTCCCCCTACAACTTTTATGGTAATATCAATATCAAAAACTACTGATTGTCTTTCTACTTGTGTTGTTATAATTTACCTTAGTATATACCTATAGCTATAGCGAGATAACATAGGCATTGTTTAGAAACGAGACGCCAATAGTTTTTTTTATTCATCCCCTTCAGGTGTTAAAATTATAAGGGTTAGGTACTTTCGAAAAATTTAAAACTTCCCCCGAATCACCTACCCCGAACTTATATATTTAATATTTAATTTAGTAAATACAGACTAATGATCAGGAATGTTTTATTTTTTTAAAGGGTGAAACGGTTTGTAGGTATACTAAAGATACCATTGATTAGGCCATAAGTTTTATTATATAGAAATAAGCCCTTATAATTAAGCCCTTCCAATCCCACCATACACACAGCATAACCTTATTGCGAGTTAACCCGGGTTTCGCTATAGTCTTTGACCAACCTTTTGACTTTTGTGCTTTTAACCAAGAACTTTTTCGCACGTTTTTGTTGTAAGTGCGTGATACACTTTTTTTATTTTTATTTTTCTGATAGTTCCGGTACTGATTTTTCAGAATTGGTTTCGAATTTCACCTTAAATTTAAAATTTAAATACTTGGGGTCAATTATCTCGAACAACGCAGAGATAGAGGCTGATGTATCAAATAGAGTTCTGAGTTATGTACTGCATGGCAGAAATGGAGATCGTTAACAGGCGCGGTGTACTAAGTGACTCAAATATGCCAATCCATACAAAAGGAAAAGTATAAAAAATGGCGGTAAGACCTGCAATGCTATATGCTTCAGAATGTTGGACGGTCAGGGAAACATATATGTATACAAAAGCTCCACACTACAGAAATGAAAATATTACGATTGTCTGGAGGGGTAACTGAACTTGACAAAATTAGAAATGAATAAGTATATCCGGGGAAGCTTCAAGATAATTCCAGTGTCCGAAAAACTGACCGAGAGACGCTTAAGATGGTATGGCTACCACATTATGCGCAGAGATGACAACTACATTGTCAAAAAGGCGTTGAGTCTCCCAGAAGCTGAGAGAGCTAGAGGGAGACCCCCAGCCACATGGTGGACCAGTATGACCAAAGCACTAGCTGTAAATAAATTGCCTAAATCGACAACCCAAGATAGAATTTCTCGGCGCAAATGTAGAGCCGACCCTACGTAAAGTGGGAATGAGCTAAGAAGAAGAAGAAGAAGGTTTCGAATTTCACCTACAGTGCAAAAAATCACGTTTAACATGTCTGGTATACCTATACCAGACAAAGTGTGTTTTTTTTTGTCATATACCTACTTGTGACAAGGCGAAAATAAGTTTATTTATTTATTACCCAAATGATTTTATTTGAATACGAGTATGACCAGTGATTTTAAATAATGAATTCTAATTTAACCAAATATCTTTTGGTTCGAATCAAAAGTACGAATTCAAACTACATATCTAATATTATATTGTGTCATCGTAATGTCAGTAATGTTCTATTTTAGATTTTTTGCAAAGGGTGAGAGACCCAATTTGACTGAGACTATAGATCTTTGCGTAGGTAGAGTATGTATTTGCACGGGATAGCAATAATATAATTTAAAAAGACGTAGGTAAACAATTGTTATCTTAAAAAATATTTATTTAAATACAATACTTTAATACTGTACAGTTATTCCAAAACAAACGTTTTTTTACTAATCGATACGAAGTACCAACAAACCTGGCAAAACAAATGTGGAAGAAAGTAGTCATTAATATTACTAGCGCTTAATAAAGAGTCCTTAATCATTGTTACAGCACGAGAGGCAGCATCACGACAGTGAGCAGATACAGGAGGAGCAGCATCCCTGCCCACAGCACCAGCTGATGGAGGTAGTACAACCTACAAGTTACATACAAACTATAGTAACACCATAACTACAATCTACTAGGGGACATTAGGGGACAAACTGCAAATATAATTTGTATAGAATCGCTTGTATACAATTCTGTGTCTCGTTATTTTGACTAAAGAGCCTGTTTCACCACTTCCTAATAAAGTGCCAGATATGCTATCCACAACTTATTTGACAGATTCTCCATACTCTATCTGTCAAGTTAAGTGGTGAATAGCCTATCCGGCACTTATCAGGAAGTGGTGAAACATTTGAAACAGCCCCTTAGTATTATAGGTACATCCAATATCTCTTTAAAATTATAGTTTATTTCTGCCAACTAGTTAATAACATCAACTTTTTCTAAGATACCTATTTTCGTACTTAAAAAAAAGTTCCGTGCAAAAGAGCCTTGCGCTGCCACTGCTTTCGTTTGAAATCTAGGAGATTTTTTTAAAAGTTATAAGTAAGACGTAAGTACTCATAAATCAAAATAGTTCAACTTGAAAGTTACTGCCATAGAAAAAGTTGTTTATTCTACAACTAACAAAATTAAGAAAATGGAATTTAGGGATAATATTTTCATCCAATTTATAGGTCAGGGATCAGGGTAGATTTCACCATCGGCGTTTTTTTTTTCTTATAATAAATATTATATTATTGCATTTTTTTTGTTTTTTTGTTACCTTTTTATCTTTATTCGTGCTTGTGGTATCGTTTCGTCTTTCTCCTTCAGTAGGAACATCCTTATCCCCAGAAGATAGTCTTTGAAGTACTCCTCCCAGTCTAGTTGCCTCATATCAAATGGGAATAGCTGTAAAAGTTACCAAATAGCAAATATCTATAGACTATTCTTTTAGTTATTACTTATTGTTATTAGTTACTTTTATAAGAACTTGCACATTAAAAATTTTAAGCCCTAGAGTCAACGGCTGGCTGCCTTCGTCATTTTATAAAAGTTCAGCTTTGGGGCCATGGACAGAAAAACTGTCAGCTTTTATAAAATGACGAAGCTGCCTGCCGCTGGCTCATGGGCCAATAGTGACGACGGGTTTCCGTAAATTCATCGGATAGCATTCAAATTTACACTTTCGAAATGGTTCTTCCATTCGTCCCATTTTCAATAATCGCTAGAGAAATATGCATGAAGGTATTAAAATATCCTCATGAATATATTTTATAGTCTCGTAAACAATTACCTTCTTGTCTAAGGTGGAGGTTTGCTCCCACAGCTGTTCGGTCTGCTCGTTGCTAAACTTGAACTGTCGCGTCGAGAAATAAGCCAGCACGGAAGAGAACTTGTGAATCTTTCGATACACTTTCAACATCCTGAAACAAACGATAACAAACATAGTTTTCAGAAGAATCAGACTTATTACTTGATGGCATTTTGGTACCAATCATTGGCTATTATTTTCTGCTCAGGTAATATTTTCGTCGAGTTATTTTAAGCCCTTTCTGTTTTTTTCTGTT
Organism: Polyommatus iphigenia; assembly: GCA_963422495.1. Classification (NCBI taxonomy): domain Eukaryota; kingdom Metazoa; phylum Arthropoda; class Insecta; order Lepidoptera; family Lycaenidae; genus Polyommatus; species Polyommatus iphigenia. The sequence goes on from OY730184.1 coordinate 9,575,349, forward strand.
CACTTACATCTTACTAATTGCAGTCCATGGTTTCTGTTGTTACATACGTTATCGGCTAAACCTAGTCATCATTAACCAGTTAACCACACTGACGTCCCGCAAATGTCATACACGTAACACGATGCACGCAGCACGACGCAAAACGATCGTGAATAGGCTTGATGTATGGCAGATAATAATAATATTGTAATTAATTATTTACGTGCGTCAAGCCTACTGCCTAATCACAGTCGTTTTGCATCGTGCATCTATGGCTTTGGTGGGACGTACGTCAGGACTGATGGTTAATGATTATAACTGGGCTTAACCGATAACGTATGTAACAACAGAAACCACAGGTGAACAAAGCGGTTTGTAACGTAACACAGTTTATAGAAGAATTATTTTATCTGTCTTCGGCGCTTTTCCTGTCATACGTGTTGTCACCCGCGCGCTGATCTGGTCCGAATGCGGGTGCCAACATGCTCCTGGCCGTGCGTGTTGCCCGGACAGTCTTGACAGGAAAAACATCTATGAAATGGGGGATGCGGACAACTTCCATGCGGAACAGGGGCCGTACCACGAAACCGTTTTGAGACTCAAACAATCGTACGAGAATGCCGCGTCCTACTCTAACGAACGAGAAATTACGTTGTTAGAGCAGGACGCGGCATTCTCATCCGATTATTTGAATCTCAAAACGGTTTCGTAGTAGGCCTATCCATCCGCGTGCGGACAATGACACGCAAGACAGGATATTCATCGGGGAATACGAACTTGGGTTTTTGCGTGAGGCAGACCGCGGCAGCATCCACCAGCAGCGCTGGCAGCGTGTGCAGGAACAGCACATAAATCAGGTTCACGTAGTAGTTCCTGTTCAGACTTAACGTTCTGTACCTGAAAAAAAAACATTATTTCACTTATACAATAATACAATAGGTATGTTTTTGTGTAGTAAAAATTTTCAACTCTCTAGCTATTACCTTATTATACTCACGCATGGTAATAACCATGCTTGAGTTACAGCCTGGAGACAGACAGACAGACAGACAGACAGACTGACTGACAGACAGACAGACGGACAGACATCGAAGTCTTAGTAATAGGGTCCCGTTTTTACCCTTTGGGTACGGAACCCTAAAAATAGATATGCCCTTTGATTAGGTACTAAATTAAGATAAAGATTAAAGATATCTAATATGCCCTTTGAACATTATTCATATACGTAATTGATTGTACTGTCGGTTCTTGGTGGAAATTCATGTTGAACACTAATAAAACACACTTTTCTTGCACTTTTTCCACTATATTAAGATATTATATTATAACTTTTAACAAATTACACGACCGGTTTCGAAATTGATGATGATGATTTATTTCGAAACCGGTCGTGTAATTTGCTAAGAGTTATAATATAATATCTTAATATAGTGGAAAAAGTGCAAGAAAAGTGTGTTTTATTAGTGTTGAACATTATTCAAGCAAAGTACTAAAGATCACGTTAGCAAAAATACAATGTTATACAATGACGACATTTAAACAATCACATATTACTGTGACATAGTGACGATGTTAAAATAACGTTAATTTGACATTGGCTGAACTTGAACCAGCTCTGAGGTCAACAAAATTTACAAAACGCGGTTGCTTCAGCAAGCATTCGCAACAGCAACTAAATGAGTTTTTTTTGGAATTTCGTACCCATAGGGTAAAAACGAGACCATATTACTGTCCGTCTGTCTATCTCCAGGCTGTATCTTAAGAACTGCAAAATTTTCACAATCATGTTTTTCTGTTGCCGCTATAACAAACACTAAAATCAAAACAAAATAAATGTTTAAGGGCGGCTCCCATACAAAGTTTACAATTTTATGGTACAGAATCCTCGGCGCGCGAGTCCGACTCGCATTTGGCCCAATTTTTGTTATCAGCTTTGCAAATTAAATTTAACCCACTTTCCGGTTTCCAATTGAGCTACATTTTTCACCATTTCATTGCTGTTGATTCTTGAGTTTTTATGTGCATTTAGATTTTAGATCGTAAAAGAACCTTCCTATATTTTTTTAAATAATTACCATATTATTTGTCGAGTAGGACGAGTAGGTTTCCAATAAAAATTATTATTTTTAACAAAAAATTAAAACCGACTTCCAAGGTAAAAACAATAAGAAATAATATGAACTATAAAGTATTAAATAATTCTTACTCTTTAATAGTGCCTCTTTCAGAATTCGTCTAAATCTCAACTATTTATGTGCATACTATAGTCTTCATTATTTTGAAGTCGGTACCAGCTAATTTAATCGTGAGTTAATCAGTCAATGTCAGAATATATGAAACTTTTGGGACTGGTACCGACTTCAAAATAATGAAGACTATAGTATGTACAGAAATAGTTGAGATTTAGACGAATTCTGAAAGAGGCACTATTAAAGAGTAAGAATTATTTAATACTTTATAGTTCATATTATTTCTTATTGTTTTTACCTTGGAAGTCGGTTTTAATTTTTTGTTAAAAATAATAATTTCACTCTTTTTAGTTATTTACCGGTAAACATATAAGACATTATATATAAGACAGATTTAAATGACAAAACTCCTTTATCGCGCGAGAACCGTACATTTTTCCGGGACAAAAAGTATCCTATGTCCTTTCCCGGGACTCAAAGTATTTCCATGCCTAATTTCAGCGAAATCGGTTCAGCGGTTTGAGCGTGAATAGGTAACAGACAGACAGACAGACACACTTTCACATTTATAATATTAGTATGGATTTAGGTATGAAACTATCACAACTACTATACTCAGACAGTTTTCAAAAAAGTTTTTTCCTACGTACCTCATAGATCCCATGATCAAATTACCAACTTGGTAAATGGTAACCGCAACACCAAGTTTAAATCATTTACTTTGTAACAACATTAATATAATTTTCAAAATCACTCGACAAACTCGAGTCTCGATCGAAAAGACTATGAAAAGTACCAATAATAGGGTCATAAGTCATAACTCATAAGTTCGATGCATCGTGTGATGGTAGTAATAATTATGATGATGATGATGATGAATGTAATTTGCATAGTAGCATATGCTTTCAATTCTTAAAACATCTCCGAAAGTCCCAAACTTGTATCTATAAGGAATCCGGAGTTCTCTTAGTATCTTCGGAACCATAGCATGTCTTGGTGTGAAATCTTACTTTTTGGTAGCATATGCCTAGGATCCTTCACATAAAACCAAAATCACTATATGTTTCCATATAAATTTTGAGGAGTTCCCTCGATTACTCATGGATCCCATCATCAGGTCACCACTTTTGTGAACATGGTACCAAATTTAAGTTGAACCCTATACAACAAAAGAAAAATTTTGAAAATCGGTTCACAAACGGCGGAGTAATTGTTGAACATACACAAATAAAAAAAAATATATCCATAGCCGAACATATAACCTCCTCCTTTTTGGAAGTCGGTTAAAATATTAAAAATACTATATTGTTGAGTATAAGTACTGTACACACCATATAGCTTTCGTGGTGGGATAAAGGTCGATGTGCTTGAAGCTCATGACTCGAAAGTCGTTCCACGTCAGCTTGTTACCCCGCGCCGTAACGAAGTTGTATACCGGTGGTTCCGACGGACTGCTGAAAAAGTATTGAACAAATAAATAGCTGAATACTGTATCCACAAGGTGTAATAAAACTAAGTGCTAGTTAAGACTATTAGCGGAAAACGCGAGTTTTCCGTGCTGCTGCACGGAAAACTAGCATCGTCACCATAGAAGCGGTTTCTTTCTTCGGAAGAATAGACAAAGTGACAGTTAGACAAAGTAAATTCGCCATTTTGTCACTAAAATCTGTCAGAATGTTCATTCTTTCCCGTTTCTAATGTTGTTATGCTAAGGTTGTAATCCTTTGTGGTGAGAGTACCGACGAATCTTCTGTCGACTTTCGAGGCGCCGGAGTTCTGGCCGATGGATGTAGTCTACCGGAGGTTCCGGGGGAGACTCCGGAACGAAGCGTCGAGTCACGTCGCCGGCAACAATTAGTGACAGTGTTAGTTTATAAGTGAATATAAAATATGTATGTTAGTTTTTAAGGTATTTATTATATTATATAAAATTCTCGTGTCACAATTTTAGTACACGAACTCCTCCGAAACGGCTTTACTGATTTTTACCAAATTTTATATGCATATTCAGTGGGTCTGAGAATCGGCTACTGGGTACTTTATATATTGATAAGTGCAATTGTTGAATAAATAATAGTAAATTATTACAACCTGAGACTGACGGCGACCATTGTTTGTGCGACGAGCGATCGACGTTGCCATGGCGACATACTTATTTAGTCACTTCAATAAAATAATATGGGCGAAATACTTTATATTATGGCAAAGCAACGTTTGCCGGGACAGCTAGTTATATTATAAATATGTATGTTAGATTTAAGGTATTTGTTATATGGGCCTCCGATGCCCGAAATAAAGATGATTTGATTTTGATTTTGATTAAGGGCCTGTTTCACCACTTTCTGATAAAGTGCCGAATAGCTATGTCCACATTATGCAATTTCATCTTCAATTTTCGTCATCTTCTTTTTATTCAACTTTCGTTTGGCATATTCAATAATTGAATGCGTCAAAATCCACCCGCGTTGAAAGAAAAGTGTCATAGCGATTAGCGAGCGCTACGATTTCAACGCGCGTCACGGGCATGCCCGTTCGCTGTTGACTGCGCTATAACGCATGCCCTTGATGAACAAAAAAAGGCCCAGTGTGGACAAAGGTTATAGACTCTTCACAACGTTTTTGACAGATTCTCCAAACTTCATCTGTCAAGTTATGTGGTGGATAGGTGGATAGTCTTTTCGACACTTATCAGGAAGTGGTGAAACAGGTCCTAAGCCTACAAAAACCGAACAGTTTAGTGTGAACGTTGTAATACAAGTTATACAACGCCTTTGCTGCGAGCGGTAAACGCACGGGTCCCAACCGCGCGGTTCCCACTGTATCTGAACAAGCACTTAGTGATAATACTTATAGGTTTGTATGTGTCCCTCCCATAGAGTTCACTGTGAAAGTAGCAGTGCTGAAATTGAGTTTTTTTGTCGTTTGTATGGGCAAGCGCACGAGCCTCATGAATTTTTCCATACAAAAGTAAAAAAAAGTTACTCTTTCAGCGCTGCCACTTTCACAGTGAACTCGATAGGGTACCCATACACTTAGTTTTGTTACACCTGTATAATATTTATTATTATAATATTAATACTTTTCAAATGTATGTGTGTAATGGGATATTATGTTTTGCCAATGGATTGATTCAAAAGGATAGAAGATCACCGCAAATCAGCACAAGTTCAGTCTCACTAAGAAATCCTCTGGTGATGCGTCGCCAGAGGATTTCTTAGTGAGACTACTTGTACTAATAATATATTGTATTCTGTGGTGAGACGATTGCGAACTGCTGCTATGTCACAGATTACTAAGTAGTTACTTCATAAACTACGTATAGAGATATCGTTCCACCGGCTCAATACGTCTGCTATACAGGAAGAAAGTTCTTAGTTTAGGTTTTTTTTCGTTACGGTATTTCTAGATTCGGTCGCCGCGCCAAAGCTATGCAAAAGCTTCAAAATGAAAGTTAAGTATTCATTAAAGCTCTGAGTGCCGTCAGTTAGGTGAGGTTACCTAGTGTTGTACAAGTTGGCGACGTGCAGCGAGGCGACGAGCAGGCAGTTGACGACGTAGTCGACAGGCACGAGCTCCGCCGTCTTGTCCGGGTCGCACTGTAGCGACCGCAGCACACCCGTCACTGAAAACACGTGATACATTACTCGCCGAGTTAGCTGAAGTGCTGTGTACTGAAGTAACATAAAAACTCTCGTTGCTTGGGGAGGGAAATTGGATATCTCCTACTCCTCCTACCTTTCTTCTGATAAATTTCTTTGCGGGTCCCAAGACAGATTTAGCTTGTCCCTCGGGCATCCGAGATCATATCAAAGGGTTGTCGTGGTTGGTTATCACTGTTGATCCTGGCGATACAGGAGCTGAAGAATGTGTGGTGGGCCTTTTGCCCGTTAAAAAAAAAACAATAACTCAGGCCTTTGCATCCATTGTGGATGGTTTATACAGTATTTATCCGAGCGAAGTAACCACTCTTCAAATACCTAAGTAAATACCTAAGTAGTGCCTGCGACAAGATTTTTAAATGTTCGTATAGCTGTTGCCCCCAGCACATTCGGCATTCTCGAAACATAGTCGGCCTAGTCCAGATGATTGAATAGCTCAATACGTCTGGGACCATCCATGTGCGGGTTTCCTCACGATGTTTTCCGTCAACTTACAAGCGTCCGTTATGTACTTGAGTATAGTTATGCCTAGTGTAGTTACGCCTAGATAATGTAGTTACGACTTACGCCTAGTGCAGTTTCAATTACTTATTTTAAAAAGATGTAGCGCATGCCTCGTACCTTCAAGTGAAATAAAAACAGTTCGGGGGAACGAGTTTTCTGCAAAAAAAAATTCTAAACCATAAAAATTTCAAAACTCTAATTCCAAAATACTTACTGCAACCGACGGCGACGCCTGTGGCACCGTACATGTTGTCGACCCAACTTTTTACAGGCTCTTCTGCTGTAGAAGAAACTAAGAAAAAAAAACAAAATTGTCATATTTTGTTTTACATCCACAGAACAATTAATAAAAGAACTTCATCTTTTTCAGCAACTTACGGCTTACCTATAGCTGGTCGAAATATGCACAGTGGGATGTTCTTGCTGTTTTTCAGGAGTTCATTTTCTGTCATGGCTTTGGTGTATGTGTAAGTGTTTGGCCACTTATTGTCCAACACCCTGAAAGTAGAGATCATTATGTTAGTAAAATGTCTAGATAATCATTATTATCATCAATCATCATCATCGACAGACACTATATTTTTTTATGAAATAAGGGGGCAAACGAGCAAACGGGTCACCTGATGGAAAGCAACCACCGTTGCCCATGGACACTCGCAACATCAGAAGGGCTGCAGGTGCGTTGTCGGCCTTTTAAGAGGGAATACGCTCTCTTCTTGAAGATTTGCAGGTCGTATTGGTCCGGAAATACTGCTGGTGACAGTTCGTTCCAGACTTTTACAGTGCGCGCCAGAAAGTTACGCGAGAAATGCACGGTGGAAGACTGCCACTCATAAAGGCGTTATTCCACCGCGGCGCACGCTGTGCACGGCGGCCACGCGAAGCACGGATTTATATTGTTTGACTAGTATATTTTTGCGTGGGACGATAGCAAAAAGTTGCAGATGGTATGATTCCGAACAACAACCGATAGAGGATGCAGAGTGAAGCTACATCTCGGCGTAATTCCAAGGGGTCCAAGCTGTTTGAAACACTATGGCAGTTAACAATTCGAGCGGCCCTTCGTTGGATACGACCCATTTATGAGTATTATACTAATTTTTAATCACTTAAGCTTCTTACAGACGAACGGCACTATAATTTGAACTCATCATCTAGGTATTAGCTAGACGATGAGTTCAAATTATAAGCGAATCCGTTAAAAAATAAGTAATTGATTTTATGTTGTAAAATGTTAGTTTCCCACTTCTTCCACTCATGTCTTCAATTATATTTAAAGTTGTTTTTACTTATGACTTACTTGTCCGTGTACGCGTCCACCTCGTCGTCCGTCATCTTGTCGACGCGGGCCTGCAGCTCGTCGTACTCCACGTTGCACGGGTACACTCTCTCGTCTATGTAGTTCAGGAAAGGGTAGCCGAATGCTGTCGATATGTGCATGAAAGCCTGAAATGGAACGTAAAATTGATGCAATGAGGGTGTTTGCCACCAGGTGCCGCTATGTAGCCTTAGGGTCTCATTCTGAAATGTAACATGTGATTACACTATTTGGCCTTTAACATGTAGGTATCTAAAACTTGTTGACTGGTAGATAACTTCTGTAATCAAGCCCATGAATATTGAATGAAGATGTGACTTGGTTTGGACCTTAACGAATATCTTAGGATGGAGTAGGGTAAGGCCGCCAGTAGTCAGCCCCACACCAGTAGTCAGCCTTTTCCAGCTAAAAACCTATAGCAATATATTGCAAATTAACCAATCAAGTTACTTTTTAAAAAAGGTTGGCCTTCTTATTGGCCAGTTCAGAACGTCACAATGACGCTAAGTGGCTGCAAGAAATGGTAATCTGATTCCAATTCGACGTTGTCACTCGTCGAGCCAAGATGCGGCGTGCGCGTCAAAATTGTCTTAGTGGGAAGTGCCCGTCAAAAAGGTTAAGTATCTTATATGCTAATTTCATAACTAAGTTTAATAAATGATTAAGTGAATGAGTACAAAAAGTTTTTGATTACTATTTTAAACAATTTTCTATCCACATTTAAACTTGCGCTTTCCACTTAAAGGCTGACTACTGGTGCCCGTAACCTACTAGGTGTGTACCTAAAGGCTTTAGAATATTAATTAAAAATCAAAAAACCCGACTGCAAAAAATGTTAACTAAAAAGAACGAAACAAGACCTAGGTAATTCTGCTGGAGGCATCGAATCCATGTTTTAATTGATACGACTCTTGTTTACGAGTTTCATGCCAGGATAAATAGAAGATTACATAGAAAAATCTAGAAGAAGAAAGTGGATAATAAAATGCAGTCGGAGGCATGTCGCACCAAGTTTAACATTGATTCATAAATCATAAAAATATATTATGCCATAATAAATAGAAATTTATCCTGGCATGAAACTCGTAAGCAAGAGTCGTATCAATTAAAACATGGATTCGATGCCTCCAGCAGAATTACCTAGGTCTTGTTTCGTTCTTTTTAGTTAACATTTTTCGCAGTCGGGTTTTTTGATTTTAATTTATTTATTTTATTTGCGACTTTTTAGTTGTAGTCAATGATATTCTACTTATACAGATCTGTTACGTTCATACTACTTTCCTGCTTAAATCTCTTCCGAACAACATTTACAAATTTGACAGATAAGTGAAACAAAAGATACGAAATGCCATTTACATAAAAGAGACAGACTAAATAAAAGACGACCCAATTGGGTCGTATTTGAATCTCCACAACGCGCGCGGTAGTAACATATTATCTGCTAAATGAGTTTTTTTTATATAATATCATTGGTTGTAGTCATCTAACCATTTCGACAATCAATCTAATAAAAAATTGAAAAACTACCGTGCTGATATAACCATATATCGTAGGTACACTTAGAAAAGTGTACCTACCTACAATACGTTATAATAGGTATATAGGTTTGGTACTGTTTCAATGTATGTTTCTAGTTTTAAGTACCAAATCATTGTTTTTTTTAATACTTTGTCATTGAATTTTCACCTTGTTTCAGTAATGTCAGTTAATTTTTAATTAATATTGGATTTATCCATGCAGGCGGATTTTGGTTTTTTCTTATTTTATTACTAGCTACTACTTTTTTCTTAATTTATTTTGATAAGGATTAAAAGAATGAGTAAAATAAACGTGTTTAAATGTAGTCCAAAAAAATTTCCAGATTTTTAAATAAAAAAATGGTTATTGTGCCTCACTCGACATAGATAGGTATAGTGTGTCGCGGACTTTTTTGTAGATATTTGTAAGTTCTACAATTACTTAGAATTTTATGGTTCTGTCTTTTATAGTTTAGGCAGCGTACGTAAAATAAGTAACTTTTCTGGTTGATTTTTTACACCTTGCGTCCGAAGAACCCAAATATCTTACAGTACCCTATTTTTTTCCAAAATAAAATTCAGCCTATGTTCAGCAAAAATAATGTAGAATTCCAATGGTAAAATAATTTTTCAAATCAGTCCAGTAGTTTCGGAGCCAAACAAACAAAAAGTCAAATCTTTCCTCTTTATAATATTAGTGTAGATTTATTGTTCTATTTAATATTAAAATTGTAAGTTATATACATATTTAGAATCAGTGTTTAAAATCCTTTATTTTGATATCCCACTCGATATGCTTGGTAAATTTTTATTTTTGTTTACCTCACGATATGGCGTCAAACATCCGCCATTTTGGTTTTTTTCCTAATGTCACCTATCTAAGAACACTCGGGCTGTTAAGACAAATCTAACGATACCTCAAATGTGAAAATCCGTTTAGCCGTTCGAAGATACGAGGTAATAAAGAATATTACATACATAGAAGATACGCGCTAAACACATAACCCTCCTGGCAGTCGGGTAAAAAATAACTCCCCGCACCGATTTCAGTGGCGGTGGCCGGTTTTGTCGAAACCAGGTCAGTTACGCAGGAGTAATTTTTTATTGCCCAAGTGTGTGCGCAGTACACAAAAGCACTCTCTCTTACTTTACCTCCAAAAACCCAGTGGGGCGGATGACCTACGCAACTGGCGAGAGATCAAGCGCAGGAACGACTTTTTACACAAGTACCAATCTTTTGTATCCGATGCATGGATCATGGGTCAATCAGGTGATGGGCCTGCATTGTCCACCATATTTTGAGGTAGTTTTGCGGTTCTTCAAGACATTAAGTAGTGGCACTCTCACTCAGCAAGTTTCATCATGATCACTCACAGTAAGGCCGGTCATCTCTCGAGCCAGGTGCACCAGCGCGCGCGTGGCTCGGACGTTGGTGACCAGCGCCCGCCGCAGGTGCTCATCGAACTTCACCGTTGCCGCTGAGTGGAAGATCACGTTCACCTGGAAGTTGGAGACAATTGTAACTAGTAACAGGGCCGGATTAACATTTAGCGTGCCCCCCCAGGACGCCATAGGTCGCTACCGCTGCATGAATCCAGAGCTGACTAGGAGAAGTTGTATGTAGAAGTTGTAACTAGTGCTGATACGTGTTGGAGCGCAATACCTAATCCTAAAGCGACTCCTTTTTGGACTTAAGTTACAAAAATCGTATCCCTTGTAATTATCTAATTTGCATATATTTAATTTTTAAGCTATTCCATAGCTTTTATTGCGGGCTTTGAGCGCGGCGACCGAATCAAGAAATTCCGTAACGGAAAAAACCTAACACACCCCACTCCGACCGGCCGGCACAGCGGTGGGGCGTTGCGGCTTCGGCACGGTGTTTGTGTGCATGCGACTAGACGTATGCGAATTATAATTGCATAAGTTGATAAAAAATGCTATGCAATAGCTTTACCGCGGCAATCCCCGAGTGTCACACGTATTTTTAAGTAGTTCTCACTTTCTCGATGAGCATCTGTCTGTCAGTGATGTTGAGGCCGAGGCCGGCGTCGTCGCAGTCGCCCTGCACCGCCACCACCTTGTGACGGAACTTCGGCACCTCCTCCTTCAGACGGTCGAACAGCTGAAACACGTTTATCAAACTTAGTTATAGAGTCTCGTTTTTAACCGACTTCAAAAAATGAGGTTATCGATTCGACCTGTATGTATGTAAATAATATTTCCAGAAATGTCTGTCTATATCAGCGTCTGAACAAAATATGTGCCAAATTCCAAAGTATGTATTAAAATGGCCTTAAAAAAAAGTTGAACTCCAATCCAATTAAATGCCAAGTTTAGATGCACTTCATCGATCGTAATCATCTTCATCAATTACAGCCTTATCCATAATACTTCTGAACTTGGCAGGTTTTCGTGCTATACGTAACACTTGATTAATTATTGTATATTTAGATAATATATTTTATACATTATAAATAAATTAACCTGCCAAGTTCAAAAAAAGGCAAGCGCCCGGGCGCCGGGCGTCACGAGATTTGCAAACTTTTTATAAACAATTATTAATGGCCTTTAAAGTCATCAGTCAAAGTTAACGACCCAACCAATGCATAAAGTTAATAAAAACAAACCATACAGTTTGAAATTTTAAATTAAATATCCGTATATGCGTTTTATTTTATGAAGAAACTAAAATATTGAGTACCTACGTAATATTTAAGCACATAATACAAGTTGCTTTTATAGGTGTTCTAAGAATTTGAAAAACAATTACAACTATAACAACTAACAAGTCCAGTATTGACAGTCTCTGCACAGTGCACACGCAAAACGGAAAAACCATTCTACAATGTAATTTATAAGTTAACACAAACAATGGAACTACACTTAATTAGGTAAACATTGTTTAATAATAATTAATATGTTAATTATTAGTAGCACTCGCATAATAATAATCGTTTATTGCACTTTATCTGTAACCTACCTACTTACATAATTAATTTAAGCTTTGTTTATATTTTAGGAAATGACTGACATATTTTTAACTATGTATTAAACAAAAAAGTGATACATAAATTATAATCTTAATAAAATATATTATGCATTTAAATAATACTTGAATAAGTTACTAAGTGTTGTCGATTGTACAGCTACCTAATTAGGGTTCAAATTTAAATCGACCCAATTTTTAACCAAACAAAAACGAGGGGTGTTATAAGTTTGACGTATCTATCTGTTTGTCTGTCTGTGTGTGTGTCTGTCTGTAGCATCGTAGCATCCAAACGGGTGGACCGATTTTGATCTAGTTTTTTTGTTTGAAAGCTGACATGATCGAGAGTGTTCAGTAATTCAGTGAGCGACACATCGTGACAACAATAATTATGGAATAGATTATTTCTTTCCACATGGCAAATATTTTTAAAACTAAATATTATTTCATTACTTTTTTCAGGAAAAGGGGAGACTGGAGAGGTATCCGCACGCTTATCCAAAATAATGAAAAACAACGATATGCATGTCGCATTCAGGACAAATAATACTTTAAAATATCATTTGTGTCATAATAAAGACCGGATTGATAAAAAATATCAGTCCGGTGTCTATAAAATCGATTGTCCTGAATGCGATAGTGTAGGTGGATCAAACTGGACGCAGCTTTGAGAATTGAGACTCGACGGTATAAAGAACATATCGCGGCTTATAGGAATGGTCATCCTGATAATTCACATTTCGCTAAACATATTTTAGATAGTAAATATCATACCGTGCCTGATGGCCATTCCTATAAAGTTTTACATAAATGCGATAAAGGCTTTCGGCTGAGCGTGTTGGAACAATTAGAGATCATAAAAGAAAAGAAAAAATATAACAGATTTGCAATTGTTAAAATATGACCAAACTTGCTTGACTACGTCACCGCTTATTAATATGTTCGGGGGTACTGGTGAGGGTAGTGGGGATAGTGGGGATAGTAGTAGTAGCGGGGCTCGATAGGGTATGAAAGGCGGTGATTTGGCCGGTGGACGTTGAACGATGGACGTTGTTCGTAGAGTCCACCACCCTGAGGATGCTCCAGTGTTGGGGCGTAACGCGCGTCGAGGTTTTCAACCTGCATGGTGGTGAGGGGCCTTGCACGGATTTGCCAATATTATTGCTTGTGTGGTGGTGGTGTTTGTAGGTTCTTGCATGCGAGTGTACGCATAAGCAGTGTGGGAAAGGAGGGAGGTGCTGTACGCATGCCTATGCGTACACTCACTCATGAGGTTTATTTCGCGGAATATTGCTAAAAATAATAACAAACTAAATTAAAAGCTATGGATTTCCGCAAAGTAACGCCTAAAATGTGAAACCTTAGGAGACTTGAAGACAAAATGAAAGCTGAGGTTATTCAAAATCAATCATACTTTCTAATGAAAATTAACTACATCAAAATTCAGGAGACCGCTGCCGAGGACACTATTTTACAGCATAATTAATATAGTGGTGTAATCCTTAAGGCATCATCTGGTGCTAAATAAAGTTTGAGTCTCAAACTTTATTTAGCACTATTGCGTCCAAATTCGTTTCCACAAATTTTTCCGGGATAAAAGTAAGTATCCTATGTTCTTTCCCGAGACTCAAAGATCTCTATACCAATTCCAGTACAATCGGTTCATCGGTTTGGGTGTGAAGAGAGAGGTAACAGACAGACAGACAGATTATATACAGACTTTCGCATTTATAATATTGATATGGAAGTATGGATGTCGTGTTACTTGGGCATACTGCATCAGAATAGATCAAGCATTGGTCTCGCTTAGGGTCAATTTATACTAGCGCAGAGTCGAAGCGCGTCGAAACGAACTGAACATAGAAAATTCAACCCCGAGCATAACGCACACAATATTTCTCATAATATTACTTCTGCAAGACCAATCAGCATTGGTCGGGCGCATTCGAGCGAATTTGCGCGAATACGCGCGCCTTTATAAATTCTCAGAAGTAATGTGTGCGTTAACGCTCTGGAGCTAAGGTTGAATTTGTTATAATCAGTTTTGTCAATTCGCTTCGATGCGCTTCAACTCTGCGCTAGTATAAATTGACCCTTAAACTAACAACGGTAGACAATAATTTATCGAAGAATAATATGCGCAACAGCTAATGTGTAGTAAATACAGAAAACTTACTGGATCTTCGAAGACGGCTTCGACCCTGGAGTAAATATCCTGGCCGCGCTTCTGCCGCACCAGGATGAACAGGTTCTCCAGACCCTGGCAGCGACGCAGCAGCTTCTCCATTAGCACCTTGCCAAGGAAACCTACATGATCAAAGGAATTTCTTTAATATTTGGCTTTCTTTAATTTGAAGATTAAGGGCCTGCTTCACCACTTCCTGATAAGTGCCGGATAGGCTATCCACAACTTATTTGATAGATGCTCCATACTCTTTGCGGTTGTGGTGTGAAGAGGTAACAGACAGACAGACCACAGAAAGACACACTTTCGCATTTATAATTAATATTAAGTAATGGTAGGTATGGTAGGTATGGTAGGTATGGTAGGTATGGTAGGTATGGTAGGTATGGTAGGTATGGTAGGTATGGTACGTATGGTAGGTATGGTAGGTATGGTAGGTATGGTAGGTATGGTAGGTATGGTAGGTATGGTAGGTATGGCAGGTATGGTAGGTATGGTAGGTATGGTAGGTATGGCAGGTATGGTAGGTATGGTAGGTATGGTAGGTATGGATTTCTTTATAGAGGATTAATCTTTTATTAATTATTATTTACTTTTCAACACAAAATACAAATAAATTACACGTACAGGTATGTTGAGTCACGGCGCGTTCAGACGTGCGTGTTTTCTGTGCGTTTTTCACGTGATTTTTGCGTTTTTTCTGCTGTAGCGCTTAGGAAAACATTGCGAGCTGAATCCACGCGTGCAGAAAACGCGCTCTTACCAGTAGCTCCTGTAATGAGGATGTTCTTCTTCTCATAGAACGTCTGTACGTCGGACAGCCTCTCCATAGTCCTCGCCTGATGGTCCTCTTCCGTCCCGGGTGCTACTGCTTCCTCCACTCTAACATTGTTCCCAATTGTGTCCATTGTGCTGGTTACTTTTGGACTCTCATCGCTAGAACGAATCGAAATTAAAATTTATTTATTGCTATTTTATTGCTAAAATGAAATTGTAATCTATGTCATCTTATCTACCTATATAATATACTAGCTGTCCCGGCAAACGTTGTTTTGCCATTTAAAGTATTTCTACTTCATCAGTTGATACAAAAACTTAATTCTAAATTAAGGCTAATATTAATTAAAACTAAGATTCTTATAAGTAGATATTTTATTTGTTATGTACTTATTTATAATATTATTTGTAGCTTTGTTATGATTTTCAGTGCAAAACCGTAGTGTTTATGTGGTTTTGATTCATTTGAAATACATACTTGCAAGTGGGGAAATAGTTCCCATTGTCTATTAGCAACTCCATTTAGCTTCACTATACAGGGTGGAACAAAAATAAGTGATAATATTTTAGGGTGTGTACGATGGGGGTTCATTTGTGTCAACTTTTAAGATTTGTTAATTATTTTAGTTTATTTTAAATTTTTACTATCAATTATTTTAGACAATGCCTTTAAAAAATGCAAAGTGGTATTATGTCCGCAGGAGTGTTTCAAACAGTTTCATTTGTCTGATTAATGTTTTTTTTTTAATAAACACCTCTCAAAGATTAGGTATTTTATTGTTTATTGGATGCTTTATTCGGATACTGATACATAAGCTCATTTTAACTTAAACAATTTTGTACACATTAATTGAGGAAAATAAATTCAAAAGTAGAGTCAGAGCAACTAACTAGTATATTTATTTATACATTTCTTTCGTAATTAGGCAAAGGGAAATAATTCCCCACCTTGGTTTGTCATGAACAGGCAAAGGGAAATAATTTCCCATCCGTAAAAGCCTTATTATTTTCAGTTTCAGTAATTTATAATTGATTTTATGTACACAGATCTTCTAATTGACCTAATAACATCTACTTAAGGCAGGGATTAATCTCAATCCAAAACGATAACCTAACACACAACCAAAGACCAAGCGTATACGCATCGCAATAAGATTCATTTTAGCTTAGCATAAAACTATAATTACTAGGGGCGGATCTTCTCTATTTTTCATGTTTTTTTTAAATATCTTTGGAAATAAATATTAAGAAACAAAATTGTTCGGTTCAGAATATTTTAATATAGATTCTCTGTCACAAGTCATTCTTGACAAATGTATTAATGGAGTTTTGGCGGGCATGTGAAAGAGTGCTGTTGTGTTTTTGTATTATTTTCCTAAAATTGTGTTAACTGGGTTTTTAATGTGTAATATTGGTAGAATATTAACCATTAGATATTCGTGTTCATGCACAAGTGTAGGAAAGTGATGTAATATCCAGAAACGTGCTATTTTGTGTTCCCTCCAAAACTCCATCGAAAGTTTCAGTAAAGCGTCTACCACTTTACTGAATCGACCGACTTGACTCCTGTGACTGTATTGACTTTTACTTAGACTTTGACTAGACTTTAGACCTGACGATACATGAAAACGATGATGAAAATTATAATAGGAGGAATATGGTTTTCCCGCCATATTCCTTACCTTTTTACCTTGTCTGTGGCACAACATACACATCCTTTGTGTCAAGTTGCCAAAGAAGAAAAAGAAAAAAGAAAGAAATGTATTAATGAGTGCAAAAATAAAAATAAGGATGATATTGTAGTGATTGGTATTGGATCCAATGATAAAAATCCATATAGATTGTATATTGACTTAAGTAATACCTTAAATTTACTTAAAAACATTAGGATATTTATTATAAGTGTAAATCACAATCCGTATCTTAATACAACTTTGTTAAATTATAAAATAAAAACTTAAGCTAATCATTTTTAGAATTGTACGTATATAGATATATCTAAATTAAATTATACTCAATACAACTTTAAGAATACATTAGAATATATTGTTTTTAAATTAAATGTGGAAATCGATAACATAAACTATAAAAATAACTTTATCAAGAATTCCGTATCTAATAAGTTAAGTACATTGTCTAATAATCCTAGAATTAAAAAAGGTACAATTCCATACTATTTTACATCACAAAACAAACACAAAAAGATTGTGACGTTGAATAATAATGTAAATGAACATAACATACAAAAAAATGACATAAAAAAAGGGACCGTTCCATACTACTTAAAAAAATTGAATACAGTTAAATTGAAGGACAGAAGTACGTTTTTTCTATAATAATAATTTAGTAACCGTTCTATATCAGAATATAGCTGGTTTATTAGGAAAATTGGGCGTATTTGAATTAACATTAAATAATTTAGTGCAAAAATCAAGATTAAAAGACAATTTAAACTTTGACAGAAACTTTTGTAAAACGTGGTTCTGAGCAAAATGTTATGCTTAAAAATTATAATATAGCTGCTCAATTCACAAGACTTAATAAAAAAAGGGGAGGAGTGTGTATTATGATAAAAAATAATTTCTATTTTACTCAATTAGATTATCTTTATCGTGACATCGAACCTGTTGAAATACACTTTGAATACTGTGCAGTACAAATACCCGAAATTAATTTGTTTGTTATCTGCATTTATAGAACTCCAACAGCGGATATAAGCATTTTCTTTGAAAAATAAATTCTCTATTACTCAAATTAAAAATAACTGCCAAAAAGAAAATAGTTTTGTGTGGGGATTGGAATATCAATATGCTAAAAGTAAACAAATTTTCTCAGGAACTTAATTCAATATTATCTCATCACAATCTTACTAATCACATTAAAAAACCAACAAGAAAGGAAACATGTATAGATCTTATTGTGAGTAATATTAGGAATACTATATCAAACACTTATTACCTTGGTCTTTCAGATCATGAGACTGCCCAGACACTTTCCTTTACAATTCAGCATAAGAGTTCTAGCAAAAATAATAAATTAGAATACTATTTTAAAAAAAGGAGGGATTATTCTAATAGTAACATTACTAAATTTAACAATTGCATATCAGCTTTATCATTCAATGAGGTTTTAGAACAGAGGGAAACTAATGCTGCATTTAATATATTCCATAACGAATTAACGCTTTTTTATAATTTGTGCTTTCCTATCATAACATCAAAAGTAGTTAATAAGAAACTTAAAAATAAATGGATAACTAAAGGACTGAAAAGATCATGTCTGGTTAAAAGAAAATTATATTTATAATAAATATGTTAACAAAATGAAATATGCAAAGTATTCAAATCTATTAAAAAAATGTATTTCTAAACCACAATCTATAGGTAACACAAATTATATTAATACAGCTAAAAACAAAAGTAAAGCAGCTTGGGAAGTGATACACTCAAACATAGAAAACAAAGGTTTATCTGTTAATGAAATCAAATGTATAAAAGTCAATGATATGATATATAACAATCCTGAAAGAATAGCAGATGAATTTAATAAATATTTTATTTCTATTAGTAAATGTAATAAACCTTATGTAAGATTTAATGAAAAAAGTAATGATTCAATTCCTTATAACGATACAACAATATTTTTATCGCCAGTCACCAAAAAGGATATCACTAAAGTAATTAAAGGTTCGAGGGATACGAATTCGACTGGTTTTGACCAAATATCAACTAAAATTATAAAAACAATAGGTAACAAAATATCTGAACCACTAAGCCATATTATAAATTTGTCCTTGGTTGAAGGCAAATTTCTAGATATTTTGAAGTAGGTACTCAATAGTTAAACCTTTATTTAAAAAGAACGCTAAAGAGGAAATGAATAATTATTGTCCTGTAACATTAATACCAAACTTAGCAAAAATTTTTGAAAAAATAATGTACAACAAAATTTATAGTTTTGTAACGTCCAAAAACATTTTAGATCCGGCTCAATTTGGATATAAAAAAAATAGTAGCACTACTCTAGTAAGCTTTTGCCTAACCAAATACATAACAGAAAACATAAATGCTGGCAATTCAGTGGTGGCTTTGTTCCTAGATATGTCAAAAGCTTTTGATCTAATATGCCACAAAAGGTTATTAAATAAATAAGAAAAATATGGCATCAGAGGCGTAGCACTTGAGTGGATCAAAAGCTACTTGAAAAATAGGAAACAGGCGGTAGAAATTATTAGAAAAGAAGGTAAACGGGCAAATAATATAATGTCGACATACATGACAAACAATCCATATGGCGTACCACAAGGTAGTGTATTAGGGCCTTTGTTATTTTTGCTGTATATAAATGATTTCCCTAAAATAATAAAGCATAAATGTTGTTTATATGTTGATGATATTACAATAATTTACGTGAGTAAGAATAAAGAACTGTTATATGAAGAAATAAAAAAAAAGCTTAAAAATAATTTATAATTGGATAGAGACTAATAATTTAAAGATAAATGCAGATAAAACAAATATAATACACTTCAAGACATTAAATAGCTCAAATGTATATTTAAATATAAGTTACAGTGGTGCTAATATTGCGCTTACTGATGAAACTACATATTTAGGAATCATAATGGACCAACACTTTTCTTGGAAACAACATACAGATAAATTATGCACAAAAATAGATAGATTTATATACGTACTGCGTAACTTATCTCAAAATGTCAATGAAAAGGCGGCTGTTATAGCTTATCTCGGTTACATATCATCCATTTTAAGATACGGTATTGTGTTATGGGGCAATTCTTCACACAGCCAAAGAGTTTTTATAAAACAAAAAGCTTGCTTAAGAGCAATATGTGGTGCTCGACGACTAGAGAGCTGCAAGCCGTTATTTAAAAAACTTAAAGTACTACCACTACCTTGCCTATATATCTTTGAAATACTCAAGTTCGTTAAAAGTCACAAAGAATTGTTTCATGATAAGAAAGAAGTAATAAGCGAAAGGCCACATAGAGGAAACAAACTACAAATTCCAATTAAAAGGCTCAAAATTTTTGCAAACAGTGCATATTGTATGGCTATAACTTTTTATAATAAATTACCTGAAGACATAAGGCAACTACAATTAAATTCATTTAAAAATCGCATATTTAATTTTTTACTTGACAAAGGCAGTACTAATGAATTCATTAAGGATAAGGAAATTTCTATCAAATCTCATTCCAGTTAGTACTTAGATTATAATAATTATCTATTTTCTTGATTTATTTTATATTGGTTTATTGACATTTAATTAAATAATAAAATGACATATTGTTACACATTGTAGAGTTAAGTTTGATTATGAAGTAATTATTTTTTGACATACTTAATATTTTGTTTAGTAGGTAATATAACTTATTAATTAATTTTTTAAGCATGTTCTCTACTATTATAATTTATAACATTTGCACGCTACATATAGCAGAATGTATGTACCACTTTATAATGTAAGAACTTTTGTAACCTACATTCAAGGCAAATAAATGATTATGATTATGATATAGGGTGGGCAAAAACTTTTGAACGGTACAATACATAGGCTGCTATTTATGTATCCGGAATTAAAAAAAGAAACAAACATATATCATTTAATATGGTTTTATTGCTTTTCAAAATATTCGCCGCGATGATCGACACACTTTTGCATACGCTGGAACCAATTTTCATAGCACTTTTTCCATTCTGATTGAGGTATCTCCAAAATGTGCATTTTGAACGCATCAACAGCCTCTTCGCGGCTCGAAAAACGTTGACCACGTAATTTGTTCTTCGCGTATGGAAATAAAAAGAAATCGTTAGGTGCCAAATCAGGGCTGTACGGCGGATGACCAGTCAATTCGATCTTTTGACCCTCCAAAAACTGAGTTGTTTCAGCTGAGGTGTGACAGCTAGCATTGTCGTGATGTAATATGATTCTGCGTTGTCGGTTGTCCTTTCTTATTTCTTCAAAGACTTCTGGTAAACAAATGGTCGTATACCATTCAGAATTAACCGTTTTACGATTCTCTAATGGCACTGTAGCCACATGTCCATTAATTCCAAAAAAACAGGCGACCATTTGCTTCAAAGTACTTTTTGCACGAGTAACTTTTGTTGGTTTCGGCTCATCTTGGAACACCCACACCGTTGACTGTTGTTTAGTTTCGGGGTCATATGCATAGATCCAAGATTCATCACCTGTGTAGATATTATAAACGGCTTTTGACGTACCACGGTTGTATTTTTTTATCATTTTTTTGCACCAATCGACACGAGCCCGTTTTTGATCGATTGTCAAGTTGTGCGGAATCCAACGTGAACATATTTTTTTTACAGCCAAATGTTCGTGTAATATCTTATGTATGCTCGTCATACTTATGCCTAAGGACGCCTCTATCTCGCGATATGTAACATGACGATCACGCATTATTAGTTCCCGCACAGCATCTATATTTTGTGGGACAACAGCTGTTTTTGGGCGACCTTCTTTATTTTCATCCGTGAGCATAGACCGCCCACGATTAAACTCACTGTACCAGTGATAAACAGTGGTTTTTGATGGTGCTTCATCTCCAAAAGTTGCGGTGAGTTGAATAAAGCACTGTTGTCGATTTAGCCCACGCCGAAAATCGTAGTAAATCATTGCACGAAAATGTTCACGCGTTAAATCCATGGCAAATGAAGACACGCAATTTTCAAAATGACGCCACAATGGAAAAATAATTGACAGTCACATGAAACAAAATGTATTCTTCAACCAAAGAGTTCTATTTTCAAATGTTGTAATTACTTTTTAAATATTGTTCTTCAGTCCTTCTTCAGTCTTCCAGTTCCGGATACATAAATAGTATAAGAAGATTATTATTATATAAAATTTTAGATAAAATTGACTTATAATTTATTGCTAGCTTAAAAACTCGTTAGTATGGGACAACACGATTAAAGTTCCTTGTTTGCATAAATATTATTTAATGTATATAAATAAGATGTAATTAATAGTTTGTTAAAATATGCACGTTTTGCAGTAGATTTTATTCTAATTAAGTAATTACGCTCATTGTACTGTCAGGAAATTAATTTTTTACTGTACACTTTGTTTGTTTTGAAGCGCTAATCTCAGGAGCTGCTTTTCGTATTGATAATTATAATTTTTGTGTTGCATAGTCCATTTAATTAGGAAGGCTCTATAGTCTAGGCTATATTAATGTGATATCAAACTGCGACGAATCAGTGGAAGAATCACTGAACATTGGTGTAAATATGCGGAAAATTATCTGTTTGTTATTAGTTATTACTTATTACATAATATTATATTATACTGACGCAGACGAAGTCGCAGGCAATAGGTAGTTTCTAATAAGTACGTTACATTTTTCAATTAATATAACATTCTTGAAATCTACAGGGTGCAACAAAACACAGACATATTGTGTCCCATAAATAAAGTTACTGCAAAAGTAGCAGCGCTGAAAGAGTTACTTTTGAATTCTGTGTTTCTATGGAAAATGCCCTAACCGCTAACGTGATCAATTTCCCCAATCCCCATACAGAAATTTAAAAAAAGGACGTAACTCTTTTAGCGCTACTTTTTAGGGTTCCGTAGTCAACGAGGAAGTTCAGAAGAGGAGTTTCAGTCTGTCCGTCCGTCTGTCCGTCTGTTTGTCCGCGGTTTTGCTCAGGAACTAAAGAGCCTACAAAGCCGTAATTCGGCATGATGCACATTGCACAATGCACATACTAAAGATGCCGATAAAACGGTACTTATGTATATAAAATCTTAAAAATACAGTGTGTTTGTGTAGACACCGTTATCCTTGAAACCATCAAATGAGCCCGTCAAAATGAACAACTTTTTCTATGAGAACAATGCTGGGAACTCAAAAAAAAATGCCGTCTTCGTACCCATACGGATGCCCGTATCGGCAATTTGTATGGGTATGAAGACAGATTTTTTTTAATTCCCAGCATTGTTCTCATAGAAAAAGTTGTTCATTTTGACGGGCTCATTTGATGGTTTCAAGGACAACGGTGTTTACACAAACATCTTGTATATATTATAGTACCTACACATCAAGCGGAGATGATTTTTTTTTTTCGCGTCCACGGTTTTCCGTGTCGTTGGATAGGTTTTGTTTTAATATTGCGGGTATTCAAAGATCATTTTCCGATGTAGCGATCCATTTGTGAAATATGAAGTTTAAAAGTCTGAAAAAATCGAGTCCAGTGTCCCCCCTTTTATCAGCTAAACGGTTGCTTCTGGAAGAAAAAATTAAATTAAAAGGAAAACTATCACGGCTCAGAAGACTTTACAAGTTATTTAGTACCTAATTAGTCGATCAATTAAAAAAAAATATATTCGGAGAAGTATATAAAGTAAATTTTCTTTCAAATTCTTTTGAACGTTACTTAGATGATGTTGTTACTTATGTTAGCAGTGTAAAACACGATATATAAATGTACATTCATTGACCATACAACAATTATCAAAAACTAGCGATACTAAAGAACCCTATATTGCGCGTGGCCCGATACGCACTTGGCCGGTTTTTCAAAATGAACTCTATACAAGATGTTTGTGTAAACACCGTTGTCCTTGAAAGTTTCAAGGACAACGGTGTTTACACAAACATCTTTTGAAACCGTCAAATCAGCCCGTCAAAATGAACAACTTTTTCTATGAGAACAATGCTGGGAATTTAAAAAAATCTGTCTTCATACCCATACAAATTGCCGATCCGGGCATCCGTATGGGTATGAAGACGGCATTTTTTTTTGAGTTCCCAGCATTGTTCTCATAGAAAAAGTTGTTCATTTTCACGGGCTCATTTGATGGTTTCAAGGATAACGGTGTTTACACAAACACACTGTATAATACGAGCTTTTGCCCGCGGCTTCGCTCGCGTTAAGAAGTAATATACAAACTTTCATCCCCTATTTGAACCCCTTAGGATGGGAATTTATCAAAATCCTTTCTTAGCGGATGCCTACGTCATAACATCTACCTGCATGCCAAATTTCAGCCGGATCCGTCCAGTGGTTTGGGCTGTGCGTTGATAGATCACCATGTCAGTCACACTTCAGTCCTCAATCGCCTTTGAGTTTTATATATACAGGGTGTAACAAAAATAAGTGTTAATACTTTAGGGTGTGTGCGTGTTCCTTGTAGAGAGTTCACTGTGAAAGTAGCAGCGCTGAAAGACTAAATTTTTTTTTCACTTTTGTATGGGGAAACTCGAGTCGCTCGGGCCCTTGCCCATACAAAAGTGAAAAAATTTTTCGTCTTTAACGTGATCTTTAAGTGAAAACTTCTTTAGCGGTGTTGAGCACTTTTGTGGGATGGGTAAAAACTGTGAAACTCGCGTCAGATTCTCGTGCTGATCGAAAAACCTTGGAAAAACCGTAAGACGGTTGGAGATTAGTGTTGTAACATCGAAATAGATTTTTTTTTTATTTTTTAAAAAAGAAGGCAGGTCGCTATAGCTCTGGCGTCACTGCGACCCATGAGCATCTATTGTGACTCCTTCGCACTAGAGAATCATCCCCAACCCAATACTGCTCATAAATTGAACGATATGGTTGGGGTTGGTGCCACGAATTTCTTCTGTGGATGAGTATTCGTGGCGACCAAGGTGCCTGTTCCTGCTCTGTAGTAGAGCAGGACAGTCAAGGAGAAGGTGAATAGGTGTTTCATCCTCCTCCTCACAGAATCTGCAAGTCGTTAAGCTACAAATACCCATTCTGTTTATGTGTTTGTTGAGCTTGCAGTGCCCAGTTAGGCTTCTGGTAAGGATTCTTAATTGGTTCCTACCCAAGGTGAGCACTAATTCTGATAGTTTCTTGTTGAAGCCAGGAATTAGTGCCTTGGAGTGTTTGAACACAGGGGGTCAGGGGTCTCAGCCCATTGCTTCCTGCATAGTCTGTGGCCCCATTCCTTGAGCACTTGCTTTGTGGTACTGGGAGTTATACCACAGACTGGTTCTGGGCCATATATGAGACTCTCGGCCCCAAGCCTAGCCAGTTCGTCAGCGGTTTCATTGCCGGGGACGTTACTGTGGCCCGGGACCCATACTAGGCGGATGTTGTTGTTCCTTCCCAGCATGTTCAACGTCTCAATGCATTCCAGAACTAATTTGGACGAGACTTCTGCGGCAGTCAGTGCTTTAAGTGCAGCTTGACTATCGGAGAAGATAAACACGTTTTTACTAACTAGGGCCATCTCCAGGCTTTCTAGTGAACAACCGAGGATAGCGAAGACTTCAGCCTGAAACACGGTCGCAAACTCCCCCAAACAGGCGTATTTGCCTTTCGGTGGCCTGCCCCCGTAGAATCCGGCTCCCGCACGGTTGTCTTTCCTTGATCCATCCGTGAACCAAACTATGTCGTTAGGGCGGACATCGATTGGGATTTTTCTTTCCCAGTCCTCCCTGGAAGGTATAAAAACCTGGTATTGCTTCGAAAAGCTATGCACCTTGATCATGGCATCTGATGGCATGGCCATGACAGGTGATTCACTGAGAGACTGTTCCAGCTGTCGAAATGGGGTGGAGGCCCAATTCGTCCTACCCGCCGTCCTGGCCCTGAGAGCCACCTTTTTGGCCTCCATCCCGAAATTGATTAATCGAACAATTGATTGTTTTTTTTTTGTTTGTTTTTTTTTCATTGAATCGATTGTAAGGGTTTCGATTAATTAAAAAAAATCGAGTTTTTAATAATCGATTTTCATAAAAAATGGGTTAAAAAAAATGCACAACGTTAATAGTCAAGTTTTCACTTCTGTCGGCACTCCCGGAGTGCAACCCGTCTTTTTTTTATTACACACTGTATAGATAAGGGACACATCACACATGCACAACCAAAAGTAATATATTATAGCCCGCGTAATATAAGATAATAATATTATGTAGGAACCTGCAGAAAACTTTTCCACAACACCTCCCTCCTTTCCAGGACACAGTCATGTGTTCTGCACTTACCGATAGTACCGATTATTTATACCCATACAAATTGCCGATCCAGGCATCCGTAATATGGGTATGAAGACCGGCATTTTTTTTTTTGAGTTCCCAGCATTGTTCTCATAGAAAAAGTTGTTCATTTTGATGGGCTCATTTGATGGTTTCAAGGATAACGGTGTTTACACTAACACACTGCATATGCCGCAATACCACAGTATAGCAATATCCCTATACTGAGGCAATACGTACAACAGAACGTGTGTTGCAGTCTGCAGACTATAATATAGGTACACCAGAATCACAGCGCTTTTATTCTAAGCTTGTGACTTGTGATGAATGATGATTCATAATTATTATTAAAGACATATGAGGGGACGAAGCCGGTAACTAACATTTAACAACATAAGAACAATTTTCCATTTTTGCCTTAGGTATAATTTGAACAAACCTTGTAACTTACCTACTTCATCTAACAGCTAATTAATATATCTATTCTCAAGTCGCGGAATTCTGTATGACATAGCGGTCATTGACTCCCTGTCAAAAAACTTGTCATTTTCTGTACAAACCGCGATTGACAATGAAGTGACAGATGTTTCTAGTCTAAGGGTGATATCGTATTTTGCATACACGATGTGAACACAGTATAAATTATATCACTTCAAACCTATAAATATTTGGAGATTATCATACGAAGTGGTAACCAAGACGTTTCCCGATGAAAATATTATAATATAGTCTGTTTCATTACAAGAACTTAATTTTATTCTTAAGTTAATAGTCAGGGTTCTCAGGGAGCCCTAGAACATTTTTTTTTTATTACTAACAATCAAATTTTTTGCGAGTAGCTTCATTTTGATAAGACAAACTATTTTTTTTAACTGCGAAAAATCTTGAAAGTGGTAGCTAACAGAGATAGAAAGGATTTCATACTTAGATTTGATTGTCCTAAAATATGGATTGTTCTATTTGTAGGACAATGTTACTCTTAAATTATATAAATATTAACCATTCCGTTCCGTTTTAGGGTGCCGTAGTCAACCAAGTTTTATTGATTACAGAACCCTAAAACGGAACCCTAACCAGTTGATTTTTTGTATATTGGTAGGTTAATAGTTATATAATTTAAGAGTAACATTATCCTACAAATGGAACAATCCATATTTTAGGACCACCAAATCAAAGTATGAAATCATTTCTATCTCTGTTAGCTACCACTTTTAAGATTTTTTGCAGATAAAAAAGTCATTTGTCTTATCAAAATGAAGCTACTCACAAAAAATTTGCTTGTTAGTAATAAAAAAAAATTGTTCTAGGGCTCCCTTACTATAACAGAATGCAGTGCGAGTATTTTACATAGCTTCTAGACTAGAAACGCAATGGCCGCTGGTGCCACCTTAAATTGTCCTGACTATGGATAGCTACTAGCTTTACATTTATTTGGTAGGATTTTTTGTAATACGTCTAAATAATTAATAACTTACGAGCGAGTAATACATTTTTATTTTCCTGGTTATACTGACGTAATCGTATAGTCGTTCGTTTGTTAGAAATGACATTAATTCAGATAGACTGTTGTCTCACAGATGCTGAGCATTTTGGTAATACTAATACCCCAGTAGAGTTAGATTTTTTTTTTAATTAATTATAGTCAGAAATTTTTTTGCACCAGTGTTTAGAGGAGCTCACCAATAGCTTAAATTCAAAAACTCGACCAAATCCGACGAGTGCGTTAGCCGCCATATTGGTTTGAAGGTCCTATCTTTTTTTAGCTATATCTCCTTTATTTTATTTTTTTAAAGAAAATAAAAAGGATCAAACTCGTCGCAAATTTGATTCTCTACAACTTTAGGCCTCATAATTTTTATTGTAAAATCAATATTTATGGAAATAACTGCAAAAAACAAGTCAAAGTATAATTTCGACCTGTTCAACCTTTATCGCGATTATTGTCAAATTACAGAAAAAAATACAGAAATAAACTTTTAGCTCATTAAATTAACCACAATTAAAATTAAGACTTCGCTGTCTGTCCGTCTCACAGTGTTTTAGAAACGCCCAAAATCGGACATGACTAAGTTAATGCAATAGTCGATGGCGTCTTATATTTCAAATACAAGAGTAAAACTCCCGTGTACGCATTTTACTTCGTTTTTGAGAAAATTGATTTTTAAATTGCTTATTTTTGAACTCCCTAAAAACGAAATTATTTTATTTAAATTAATTACATGGGTTTGTAAACTTGCTATCTAGCTGATTAGATTAATCGTTAAGAGACACAAATTTTGCACTTTATTTCATTCCTACAACTCAAGTATATATAGTTCCTGAGACTATTTTTTTTTTTTAATATTTAGACTTTATTTTTTTTTCTGTTTTCCTACATGATTTCCGCAATTGTTTTCCGTAACTACTGAAAAATACTTTGGTATAGTCTTTAGACTACAATATTTTTATTTTTTGCGAATCGTTTATAGTGCCAGAGATTTACGAATTTCTAATTTTGTACGCCCCTTTAAAAAATTTAAGAGCAAAGTTTCATCGAATCTTAATTTTTTTTCAAATAATCAGGAAGAAACATTTTATTCTTGATATTAACGACACTATAAAGGTGAACCCAGATTTGGGCCGCACCGCACGCACCGCAGTCGCCGATTTCGAATTCTTTATATGAAGTTATAGGCAAGCTCGCATACCTACCTACCCGCTCCGCAGTCTTCGCAACTTCATAATAATATTATGAAGAATTGCGAATGCGGCGACTGCGGTGCGTGCGGTGCGGCCAAATCTGCGTTCACCTTAAATTTGACACGGGAGGACAGCATTTTTGACGGCTAATGTGATAGAATAAAATGTTTCTGCTGCAATGCTGCTAGCATTAAGACAATTAAAATAAGCATAAAATATTTAATTGTATTTGTAATTTAATAATTAATAATAAAATTAAAATAAAATAAATATTAAGGAGTATTCCATACAAAAAGCACAAATTTTTGTCTATCTTTGCCTTATAATGGTACGGAACCCTTCATGAGCGAGTCAGAGCGAGGTTGTGCCTTAATTGTTACAGGGTCTAATTCATGATCAGAAATATTCAGTTTTATCCAGTCGCTTGGGTCCCGGTCAGCGTTGCCAGACGTCCCGATTTTGGCGGGACGTCCCGAATTTTTCATCAAAATTAAATGTCCCGCGCGGGACAAACCTCGCGGCTTCGGGCTTTTCCCCGAAAAGCGGGACTGTGCAGTCCCGCTTTTCGGGGAAAGCCCGAACGTAAGTGCAGCGTGCTGAGAAAGAAAGGTGCGTAATGAAGATAAGAGTGTGGGAGGTAGAGGGGTGGATTTTCTATGGCTATATTTTAGATATCTATTGTCACGTAAACGTTGTTTTAACGCAAATAAGAAGATAAAAATTAAAAAAACTTTTGATTTTATAATATTTTTTTACTTTGTCCCGCTTTTGACTGAAAAATCCCGCTTTTTTACCCAGAAAGTTCCAAAGTCCCGACTTGGCACAAAAAAATCTGGCAATGCTGGTCCCGGTATATTTACCATAGGTTTAGGAACTTAAATATTGATTTCTAAAAAAAAGTCATAAGGATCAAATTTGTAGGAAAGATGATCTATCACCTACAACTTTATTTCTACAATTAATTTCGCTAAATTCGATAATATTTGACATACAAGCGAAATCATACTTTGACTTGTTTTTTGCATTTATCTCCGTAAACATTGATTTTACATTGAAAATTATAGGTAATAATTAAAAATGTATAAAATTAAATTTACAACAAATTTAGTCCTTATCATTTTCGTAAAAAAATAAAATAAAGGAGATATAGCTAAAAAAAGATTGGACCTTCACACCAATATGGCGGTTAACGCACTCGTCGGATTTGGTCGAGTTTTTGAATTTAAGCTACTTGTGAGGTCCTCTAAACACTGGTGCAAAAAAAATTCTGACTATAATTAATTTCAGCTTTCCATACAAGGCTGAACTAACCCTACTGGGCTATAAGTAGATATTTTATACTCCGGCTTCCCTTCCGAAAGTATTCACCCTTCGCCACTGTTATCTAGATAATATATCAATAGCTAGAATGAAATCAAAAAAATGTGGATTCTATGTACAGACAGATGATTTTTTTTATTTCAAATCATTTTTCCGGTCCTAAAGCCTCCATTTATGCTAAAAACGGCCGTACTCAAATTGTTAGTTACGTGGTTCATCCACTCGATCTTTCGATCGCGGATTCTTAGAAATCTATGTGTCTAAACTCTAAACACACTAGGCTGAATTACGCCGGCGTAATTTCCGTGGCTGAAATTACGTTCCGCCGCACTATAAATTACGCGAAGAGCCGAAATTACGCGGCGGAATTTCTCAGATTCAGAAACTCTCAGACGTAGTGTGTGCGTTAACGCTTTGGAGTTAAGGTTGGATTTGCTATGTTCGGTTTTGATACTTCGCTTCTGCGCTCATATAAATTGACCCGTAATCGTTGAACATAAAAAAACGAACATAACACCTCCCCCATTTCGAAAGTCGGTTAAAATTGTAGCCTATGTGTTATTTTGATGTATAAGCTATAATCTATATTATTGTATTGTTTTATTAAAATCCGTTCAGTAGTTTTTGCGTGAAAGAGTAACAAACATCCATACATACATACATCCATACATACATCCAAACTTTAACAAAACATTTCCGCCGAATCGCTGCCGAACTTTATCGCTCGACTCGGCTCGACGGAAGTTCGTCCATCGCGTCCGTCCGTATTTTGTATGCGTTTAAAACGCGGCGTAAACGCGGCGGAATATACGCCGCGCGCCGGCGTAATTCAGCCTAGTGTGTTAAGTTTAGACACTATTGTTCTCGCGGCCACACGTGGCCGCTTGGGAGTTGAAGCGTTATAGACTTTAATTATTATTATTACAATACAGGAAGTATAAATATTCAAAAACAACATTCAGCTCAGAAGAACATTCAGCTTAGAAGAAGTAGTATCAGACGACGAGTCACGAGATCAAACTAATAAGGAAATGAAGTGGGTTTTTTAATGTCTGCTTTTGAATTTAATACCTAGCTATATGTGAATCACGTGTAGATTTGTTAGCCTAACAACCTTATAATATAATTATAGGAAGCATTTAAATAAACCTACAAGGAAGCTCATAAAAAGACATTTAAGGTGAAATCCGGACGGAAATATAGGACGGAGGTCGGCCACAGGCGGGCCGCGAAAGGTTGAACCAGCGACCGCCAAATACTTATAATGTATTTTACATAATATACTAAGATATTGTATCAATTAATTACGTAGATAATATACTAGGTTATACATGGGTAGTACTAATTTATTAAGTACAGTCTTTTTTGTATTATATTATGCACACTATCCGGATCCCACCTAGAAGTTTTGTCGACGCCTGCTAAAAGCACCGGTTAAGGTGTTAGAGCTCGATTTTGTAAATACTTAAAAGTGTAAAAACTCATTTTAAAACAAATTAAAGCCGTATAAATTATGGGCTCTTTTTCCCACTATCAATTATTTTTATATTTTTTCTAATAAGTATAACAATTTGAAGTTATTTAAGCCTTACGAAATTATTGAATGTCATACGTTAATAAACATAAAGAAATATTTTGACCCGAAAAGTACATAGGTACCATACCTATACTAAATCGTAGAACATTAATTACACGTACCTACTCCAGTACTATTATTTTGAATTTTATAATCCTGGAGAGTCAATTTTGACCTCCATGTTATTAAGTACTGAGTGTTACATTTGTTGGACACGCGGCTGTTTAAATTAAATCGAAACTCTGCAGTACCTACCAGAATTTTCAAGCATAATATGTAATAATTTTTTTCCGATTACATTCTAATCCGCAAGGCACGTCCGCTTACTAACATTATGCTTATGTGTAAATATTATTAATTATGTACATATTGTAAATAAACACTCACGCCTCACGTCTGCCGACCGAAGCCACTAAGTTGTACTGACTGCACACCTTGCAAAGGTCACTAATATAGGTGTTACATCTCCTAAGGAATTAATGTTTTGAACACACTTTATGACGTACAGAAAAAGCTAGGATTACATCAGACTAGAATGTAAATAAGGTGGCTGCAGGTGACTACTCCGAAACGGCGCAATCCGTCTGAAAGCCGACCGAAGTTTAGAAAAGTATTTACCTACTCCGAAGTTGCATCGTCTATCTTAGACATGTAACAAACTTCGGAGGCACGTAACAAACTTCTGTCGGCCCGAGCTTCTCACTTTCGAACGAAAGTATTTCGGTTCGGACTTCGGAGTAGGAATAGGCCCGATTGTTCGGCCGAAACATTAAAAATATGCACTTCGGAGTAGACCTGAGTAGACTGGTTTCTAAATAACTTAGGTGCATATTTTTAGTTAAACGTGAATTCATACACGTCAAAATTCAGAAAAATCAGGTTTATTATCGTGCCAGAAAAGTAAGTTGCCAGCTTGATCCTTACTTACTTAAAAATTAAAATCTTTTTCATCGATTTACATGATGCCGTGACCAAGACCGTTACATTTTGTAAAGACTAAAGATGTTTAAAATAATGTATTACTACCTACACCTTAAGAAAGTTCCCCTGAAGAAGTTAGAGCGATTTTGTGTTAATACAAGGTGTAACAAAACAAAGTGATAATACTTTAGGTTCTGTATGATTCCCCTGTATATAGTTCACTGTGAAAGTAGCAGCGCTGAAAGATTTTTGAAGTGAAAACTTCTTTAGCGGCGTCGCGTTGAGCACTTTTGTGGGATGGGTAAAAACTGTGAAACTCGCGTCAGATTCTCGTGCTAATCGAAAAACCTTGGAAAAACCGTAAGACGGTTGGAGAGTAGTGTTTTGTTGTGTCGAACTCGAACTCGAACTCGAACTCGAATTCGAATTGATTGTAAGGGTTTCGATTAATTAAAAAAATCGATTTTTTAAGAATCGATTTTCATAAAAAATGGGTTAAAAATTTAATCGATTGTAAGGGTTTCGATTAATTAAAAAAGTCGTTTTTTTTAATAATCGATTTTCATAAAAAATGGGTTAAAAAAATGCACAACGTTAATAATCAAGTTTTCACTTCTGCCGGCACTCCCGGAGTGCAACCCATCTTTTTTTTTTGTAATTTGTATAGGCAAGGGCCCAGCGTCATGCATTTGCCCATTTTATTTTATTTTCTTTCAGTGCTGCTACTTGCACAGTTAACTCTATACAGGGGATTAATATGCACCATAAAGTAATAACATCACTTTGTTTTGTTACACTCTGTGTACAATTTATACTATCACAGTAATAATATTATACACTTTTCATGCACTTATTCCACTTTTATTAATTTATTTTATTACAAATATGTTTCACGCGACCGGTTTCGATAAAATCATCAAAATACTAAGCTTACAAAGAGTAGTCAGAAGATATTAGATCGTCCGATGGAAAGCGATTATTATCGTCACCTAAGCACACCAATTGTACAGAAGTGCGTTGCCGGCCTTTTGAGACGAGAGATCTCTTCTGGTTTGCAGGAAATTCTTTCATTTCTTGCTTCTAATGTAATAAAAAAGGAAAGGATTTACGTCAATTTTGTGCTATACGTTCATACATACAAACCGTAACCGTAGGCCTTAGCCTAAATATTCTATCTTTACATAATAGTATGCAATATGTAAAATAATATTTTGATGTTATCTTTACTGACTGTGATGCCCTTGAAAGTAATTAGTGAATGAATGCTTAGATTTTCCGCCCAAAAATGTTTCTGATTAATTATTGTTCTCAAAGCAACAATTATAAAATATTTATGTGCAGCTGGTTTCGCAGTATATATCTGTAACATTGTTAAATTTAAGACGTTACATTAAAAATATACAAATAAGTAAGTATAAAATATGTAATTGAAATACGTACACACTATTCGGCTTAGTATTTGAAATATACTGCGGTCTGCCTCTAAATTCTCATCTTGCCTTTTAGTTCAATCAACTCAAATATTAAAAATCGGTCAAGTGTGAGTCCGACTCGCGCACGAAGGGTCCGTATCATTCTAGAGCAAAAATATGTAATTCTAAAATTGTGTTTTTTGTTTGGGAGCCTCCTTAAATATTAACTAGGTAATTTTATTTTGGTATTTGTTTTTATAGCGGCAAGAGAAATATTATACAATCTGTGACAATTTCGGGAGTCTAGCTATAGCGGTTCTTGAGATACAGCTTGGAGACAGAAAGACAGATAGCAAAGTCTAATGTAATTTCCGTACGCCTTCGTGTGGCACTCGGTAATTGCTGTGGTAAAGCTATTGCGTGGCAGTTTTTATCAACTTATGCATTTATAATTCGCATACGTCTAGTCGCACGCACACAAACACCGTGTTGAAGTCTGCCGAACTGAAACGACGTTAGACGATGCATATAGTAACGCGCGGCACACCGCCCGGCAGTGGTCGGAGTGGCGGGTTTTAGGTTTATTTTCGTTACGGTATTTCTTGATTCGGTCGCTGCGCTCAAAGCCTGCGATAAAAGCTTTGCAATAGCTTAAAACTTTTTTGCTTTACAATGATATGGAACCCTTTGTGTGGAACCCCGACTCTCATTTACCAGATTTTTGTAGGTGTACAACGATAATCCATATTAATATTTTAAATTCGAAAATGTATTTTTCCATGTCAGTTTGTCTCTTACCTATTTACGCTTAAACCTCTGAACCAATTTTGATAAACTTTGAGCCCCAAAAAAGCTAGAATAGTTTTCGTTTAAAAAAATATGCGATTCCCAAGCAATATTAAACCTTAGTGTTTTGCGCGTAAACCGCCGCACTGTATCGATTTCGATGAAATTTGGTATCAAGATAGTTTTTATTTCTAGAAAGAAAAAAAATAAAGAAATGTACAGTTCCTGCGAGTTGCGGGCAACCTCTAGTTTTCAATAAAATTAATTTAAAATGCTATTGAAATATGTAATAGGTAAGTTAACAGATAAGTATAATATATTATTTATCACCATCATATTAAAGTCTTTATATTATTATGACCTACATCCTGGGTCGCCACCCAGTCTAAAATAAAGGAAATTGTTTATTTTCTACTCTTACCGCTGGAAAGAGTATATATTATTATTATTATTTTTTCAATATTATTATTATTTTTTCTTTTCCAGAGTGATGAAAAAAATATTCAATTGAGTAAAAATCGTATTAAGAAGGCGACTAACCCAAAATTGACGATTTTATAAATCATTTTTGTACTTGATAATAAGCCCCGAATCGTTTAATTTTCTAAACATAGATACTACATTATATTTCCAAGAATTCGGTCTGAGCGAAAACACGATATCGTGAAATTTTATCGATAGAAAAAAATCACAAAGATGCATCTAACTTTGACGAATTTTTTCCTATATTCCCAAAACCATGCAGTAAACTAAGTTAATATTTATACACATCATATAAAATTCTATCACCGAGTGTTCGTTCTAGCGGATTTTTAATATCCATACTAATATTATAAATGCGAAAGTGTGTCTGTCTGTCTGTCTGTTACCTCTTCACGCTCAAACCGCTGAACCGATTTTGCTGAAATTTGGCATGAAGATACTTTGAGTCTCGGGAAAGGACATAGGATACTTTTTGTCCCGGAAAAATGTACGGTTCCCGCGCGATAAACGAATTTTGGCGCAACGGAGTTGCGGGCGTCATCTAGTTCTCTATATTTTTTAAGATATTTAAGAAAAACCACATTGGCGCTTCACCGCCAGATTTGTCTCACCTCTCAGTCGCCAACAGTCGCGTTCGCGCGCGCCTGAGGAGAGGACGTACTTCCATTGCCTTTACTCCGGATTGAGAAAAAATTTAATCGAAACCATGGGAAACAAACAAAAAATAAATAAACTCACTAAAAGCAACATTTACAGGAGAAAACGGGAGCCGATGAACAATTGTAGAAGGCTTTTTAATTTAATGTAAAATATGTATTATTTGTTTACAAATATGATAATATTATCATGAGTCATGACAAATAACTTGTCAAACCCATATGTTGCGACCGCACATGCGCAGTGCTTCGTGCTTGATTGGACGATCTGCGTGTATCGTCCAATGGTATCGTCTCAGAGCTCGAAGCTTCGTGACGATCGACGAATCAGCGGCCGCGGCAATAGAGATTGAAAAAATAAATCGGCTTTAAATCGATATTATAGTTTTGACAAAAACTAGTGTATGACAGCGATTTGGAAATCGATTTGGTTTCAATGAATGTCGTACTCGATACTATGGAAATATCGAATAAATTTCTTTGGTACAACGCTACGGTCTTAAAATGAAAATATTAAATTGTCAAACAGTGATAACATTATCTATACTTACAAAATTACATGTCCTGACTGACTGACTGACTGATTCATCATCGCTGAGCAAAAACTGTTAAAGTTACAGCCACGAAATTTGGTGAGTAGGGTAGTTTTATTAAGTAGACACCCACTAAGGAAGGAATTTTGAAAATTTTACCCCGAAAGGGGTGAAATAGGGGTTGAAAGTTTGAATGAAAGTCCGTAATTTCTTGAGTTAGAAACATGAAACTTTATTTTTGGGTCACTGATTTAAAATGAATGGATACGTATTTAAGCGTTTTTGGAAAATCTACCCCCAAGGGGGTGAAATTGGGGTTGAAAGTTTCAATGAAATTTTAGGTTTGGGCAACTGATTAAAAATGATTTGATACGTGTTTAAGCGTTTTTGAAAATTCTACCCCCAAGGGGGTGAAATAGGGGTTGAAAGTTTAAATGAAAGTCCGTCATTTCTTAAGTTAGAAACATGAAAGTTTATTTTTGGACTGCTGATTAAAAATGAATGGATAGCTATTTAAGCGTTTCTGGAAATTCTACCCCCAAGGGGGTGAAATTGGCGTTGAAAGTTTCAAATTTCTTGAGTTAGAAACATGAAAGTTAATTGACGTTTGCGTTTGACGTTAGCTTAAATAGAGTCCCGTTTTTACCCTTTGTATAAGGAACCACAAAAAGGGGAAAACTACCCATCTTTGTTATTATACTATGTTAATGCGGTCGCGGGCAACAGCTAGTAATATTATATGCAAAATTCACTACTTCGACCATTCGCTTGTAATAAATATTAATCCTTCGATCGCGGATTCTTGGAAATGCTATTGTATTTTAGTGTCGCGATCACCGGTGCTCGTATGAGGCTTGATGGGTTAATAACAAAGGTGACGGCGTGACGGCACATGTTTTATGAAAGGATTTAGAAGAGTACTATGCTACATAATAATATACTACATAATATTATTTTATAAGGTCTTTTATACCTGTGATATTGCCGTTTTGTTTGAAAAATGTTCTTTTTAGGGTTGCGTACCCAAAGGGTAAAACGGGACCCTATTACTAAGACTTCAATGTCTGTCTATCCGTCGGTCTGTCTCCAGGCTTTATTTCAATAACGGCTATAGCTAGACTTCTAAAATTTTCACAGAATAAAATTATTATTTAACGGGGGCTCCCATACAAAAAACCAGATTTTTTTGCTATTTTTTGCTCGATATCAATAATGGATATAGCTAGGCACTTGAAATTTTTACAAAGTCCTTAATTATATTTGTACTTTAATTATGGATAATAAAATTAAAATAAAATAAATATTCAAAAGGGCTCCCACACAAAAATTACAATTTTGGGCTATTTTTAGCTCTGCGGTACTGAACCCTTCGTGCGCGAGTCGGACTCACTCTTGGCTGATTATTTCGAACTTACTTATTTCTGTTTATCAAAGTAATCACCCCTGCAATCAATGCACCTTCGCCAACGCAGTGGCAGACGACAGACTACATTCTAAGGCATTTTGTACAGCCTCCCGCGATTTGAATTTTCTTCCCGGTAAAAGTTTTACCAATTTTGGAAAAGGTTATAGTTGGTATGGCAGATGAGGGAGAGCTTCCAAACAAAATGGGGTCGCGCGTTGTCATCAAGGAGGAGCGGAGACGATCGACTGACAAAAACTAGTTGCAGACGTACGAGCATCGCCATAATTGTGGGCAGTTTTCAATGTACACATCTGCAGTAATGCTCTCGCCGTTTTGTAAAAAGCTGTTACTTATCACATCGGCAATTAGACCACCAAACTCGAAAGTGCGACCATCACATTTTTAGGGGTGATTTTTAGGGTTCCGTACCCAAAGGGTAAAAACGGGACCCTATTACTAAGACTTCGATGTCTGTCCGTCCGTCCGTCCGTCTGTCTGTCTCCAGGCTGTAACTCAAGAACCGCTATAGCTAGACTTCTGAAATTTTCACAGATTGTGTATTTCGGTTGCCGCTATAACAACAAATACTAAAAACAAAATAAAATTAATATTTAAGGGTGGCTCCCATACAACAAACATGATTTTTCTGCCTTTTTTGCTCTATATCAGTAATGGCAACAGGTAGGCACATGATATATACACGAAGGTCCTTATATAGGTCTACGTCAATAATTCATGATAATATTAAAATAAAATTAAAATTTAAGGGGGGCTCCCATACAAAAAACACAATTTTGGCCTATTTTTGCTATCTAACGGTACGGAGAACATTCAATTTTTTTTTTTTATTAAAGACGCGTTGGCCAACGTGTTGGCCCAATGTGTAGAACAGGCGTTCGCGCGTTCGCGGTAGGTATTTAGACGTTGGCCGACGCGTTTGCGAGCTTGCCGCGCGGTGTCGGAATGATCAAAGGAAATTTGTCGCAAGGCTTGTCGCAAGGCTTGCGTTCCATCCACACATAGGCCGCGCGATCAGTTCGCCCGGAGCAGCGCTGAAGAGTGCACGTTTCCTTCTTGTGGCGAATTAACATCTAACTTGACGAAATAGCGAACAATATAAGTATCGAGTAAACATTTAAATTTATTGATTTAACTATCAGAGTAAATCTGCCTGTGGAACAAAAAAATCATATCAAAAATGCTAAAAAATAAGGTTCTTGGGCATGCTATTTTGCTCACGATGTTTTTTAGGGTTCCGTACCCAAAGGGTAAAAACGGGACCCTATCACTAAGACTTCAATGTCTGTCTGCCTTTTTGTCCGTCCGTCTGTCTGTCTGTTTGTCTATCTGTCTGTCTGTCTGTCTCCAGGCTATATCTCAAGAACCGCTATAGCTAGATTTCTGAAATTTTCACAGATTGTGTACTTATATCTGTTGTCGCTATTAACAATAAATATACTAAAAATAAAATAAATTAAATATTTAATAAATAATAAATATTATATATTAATCAGGAAAAAACAACATCGATTTTTTCTATAAAATTTTCAAAACCTAAAATTTACTTAATACTACAATATTTTGGAAGTGAAAAACCTGAATTTTTATTCATTTTCAAGAAATTATTACAAGACAACTTAGAACAAGGCCGCATATATACAAAAAATAAAAAGGTGCTCTCAGGAGGAGCGAGAGCCTGAGCAAGTCATTGTTGGAAAAAAAAAGAAGCAAGACATTGAGCTGCCGGCCTTATAGAAGCACTCCCCTGACCGCAAGATGTGGAAAGTAAAAGATCTGTTAGTTTGGACCAAGGACTATATTATTTTAGTGTGAGAGAGGCCTGAGCTTTCAGTGCGGTCCGATATAATCTGATGCTCGTCAATGACAGAGAGATAGACTAATACAGGAGCTACAGCCAATGGACAGTATAATGTCCATACCAACGGTGCATGATGATGGATAGAGAGTGCGGAGAGCGAGAGTCTATCGAAAAATAAGAGAAGCAGCGACTTCTTTACACAAGCTACATTTTGTTTATAGTTTTCTTTAGTTAGTCTACCTTATTTTTACTATGTAATTTATGTAAATAAAATATTTCCTAAGGCTTTAGTTTAAGTTACATTTTTAAGTACGATGTCTTTAGATATTAATAATGATAACCAAGGCATTGCATGCCCGCACTGCCCATGCTCAAGTCGCCGATTTATTGGTACTCACGGGTTGAATATATACATCAGCCGCAAGCACAAGAACCTGTTCCCGCAATCTTCGTCCGATTTATCCTGTATCTCGACATCCCTCGGCGGCACCACTCAGCCCAATCAGGTCAGTAACGACCCATTCGACTTCGACAGCCTTTCCAAACTCAAGCGCAGTGTCCGCGTATTGAAACATGTGCCTAAAGGAGCCAGAAGTCTAGCTGCTGGCAAACTTGCAGACCTGATCGATGTTTGTGTCGATAGAAACTCAAAAGCAGCCTGGTATGAATTTTTAACCTTTGCCTACTTTGCACTGAGAGTACCAGATCAGACAGGCAAATCATTTCTTACGACAAAAGTAAAACACAATATTTACAACCCCTGCCCTTTGCCACGCGAGATCCCAAGTTGGCTGCCTTTCGATTTATGCAAAAGGGTTGAAGCAAAAGTACACTAAGGGGATTTAGCAGGAGCAGCACGTTTGCTCGTCTCAGACTGCAAAATCGCCCCCACCAACACAAACACTCTAGAGTCCCTAATCCAAAAACATCCTGCTCCCTCCCGCCCACTGTCCATACCACCCCTGTCTCCCGTAGTGTCTGTACCTCCTCTAACGCTGTCCCCTGCTGACGTTGCTTCCGCCATACAAAGCTTTAATAACTCATCTGCCTCCGGCCCCGACGGCATCCGCCCCCAACACCTCAAAGAATTAACATCACCCTCTGCCGGCAACAACGGCCCACGTCTGCTAAAATCACTTACCAATCTCTGCAATTTCTTACTACAAGGCACATTAAACCCTGACGTTTCTCCACACCTTTATGGGGCGACACTTTGTGCCCTCTTAAAAAAAGATGGAGGCATTCGTCCAATAGCCATAGGTTCCACTTTTAGACGCCTCGTAGCGAAGTGCGCGTGTCGAGCAGTTAGGGAATTTATGGCATCACACCTGCAACCTACCCAAATTGGCTTCGGTACCGCCCTCGGCGGCGAAGCGGCAATCCACGCGACGCGGGCTTTTGCTTTGAACCCAGATAACAGCGACTGTGTCATCGTCAAGGTGGATCTAAAAAACGCCTTTAACGCCGTCGAAAGGGATATCATCTTAAACGAGGCAAAGGAACTAATTCCTTCGCTATATCCCTTTCTACATCAATGTTACGCTTCATCCAGTAATTTAACGTACGAAAATCACATAATTCCTTCGCAGGTAGGAGCGCAACAAGGCGACCCCCTAGGTCCCCTCATATTTAGCTTAGCCATCCACAAATCCATATCCTCCATAAACTCGCCTCTAAACGTCTGGTACCTTGACGATGGCACAATCGGCGGTAGTCCAGAGTCAGTCGCGGAAGATATACGCATTCTCTCCAGCAGTCTTCAAGAACTGGGACTCGAAATAAATACCAACAAGTGCGAAATCTTCGCTTGCGGGGACACAGCCGAACACAAAATCACCACGTTTGACTCTCTGCTCCCTGGAATTAAAACCCTAAATAAATCTACATTTTCTCTGCTAGGCGCACCAATATTCCCGGATGCCATTCCATCAACTCTACAAAGTAAGGGCAAAATTCTAACACAAGTCCGAGAACTTCTCACCAACGTATCTTCTCACATTGCCTTAATACTGTATCGCAGCTGCTTCTCTCTGCCCAAGCTCACTTATGTAATTAGGACGGCCCCCACCTGGCGATTTCCCAAGGAGGTCTGTCAGTTAGACAGTATTATCCGATCGACGCTAGAGGAAATACTCAATATTTCTCTAGATGATCAGCAATGGGAACAGGCTGCGCTACCAGTAAAACACGGTGGTTTGGGCATCAGGAGCATTGGGTCTGTCGGTTTGCCGGCCTTTCTTGCGTCGTCGAATGGGGTTGCTGATCTTGTCACTAACATTTTAAAAATCCAAGGTGCAAGTTGCAGCATCCCCTTTATGGCCGACGCAGAAACTGCCTGGCAAGAATTATATCCTGGCATCAACCCCCCCGAGGATGTCACCTCCCAGCGTGCATGGGATGACCTCAGCTCCAGATATACCTTAACGCTTATGTTGAACTCTCGGTCGGAATCAGCACTGGCTCGTATTAAGGCAGTCTCCTGCGTGGAATCTAGTGCCTGGCTCCAAGCGTTGCCGTCACCGCAGCTCGGCACCCTTCTTGACGACAACACCCTAAGAATAGCAGTGGCCCTGAGACTAGGCTGCGAAGTGTGCGAGCCTCATCGCTGCCCCTGCGGTACTAAGGTTGACGCGTACGGCCACCACGGGCTCAGCTGCATTAAAGCTGCCGGTCGTTTTGCTAGACACCACGCCCTCAACGACATTCTC
The DNA here is from genome assembly GCA_963422495.1 of Polyommatus iphigenia. Lineage (NCBI taxonomy): Eukaryota > Metazoa > Arthropoda > Insecta > Lepidoptera > Lycaenidae > Polyommatus > Polyommatus iphigenia. The sequence continues at coordinate 9,617,745 of OY730184.1, forward strand.
CGTCGAGCCTTGGTGTCGGCAGACGTACCGTGCGTGCTTGAGCCCCCTGGCTTGAGCCGAAGCGACGGCAAACGCCCGGACGGCCTTTCCCTGATCCCTTGGGAGAAGGGTCGGTGCCTCCTATGGGATGCCACGTGCGTTAGTACGTACGCAACTTCGCACATTTCTGGCACTGCCCGAGATGCGGGATCTGCCGCCGAGTACGCTGCTCGGCAAAAGCACAACTAGTACGCAGATTTGGAAAGACAATACCTGTTTGTGCCTTTTGCCGTCGAAACGGGAGGTCCGTGGTGCTCGTTGCACCACGGACCTCCCGTTTCAGCAAAAGCTTTTGTTCGCCAGCTCGGACGACGGTTGCGGGAATCAGGCAACGATCCACGCTCCGGGGCGTACCTAGCCCAACATGTCTCCCTGGCCATTCAACGCGGCAATGCGGCCAGCGTGATGGGGACATTTGAGCACGGTACGCTGCGGGGTGGTCTATTTGATTGAGTTTTTATTTTTTATTTTTTATTATTACATTATTATTTACCTGTATATATATTGTTATTGTTAATTTTGTATTTTAAATTATGTACCTAATTTAATTAATCGTAGTATTTATACCATAGTAAATTTGGAAAAGGTACCTACTTACATGAATGTTTAAATGTTAGTGTATTGATTAACATGTTAATTTATGGACTATACTATACGTAATATGTATAATACAGATTATTTTTTTTTAGTATTAACTTGCTAATAATTATCAAATCAAAATTATATATTTTATATAGATTATGTACTTAATATTACAGTAAACATTCAAATGTTTAATCAGGATAATTATAATTATTATAAGTTAATAATTATTATATATAAGAAATAATAAGTAATAAAACAATTATATTATTTTAATATTATAGAATAATTATGTAAAAGTGAGTTTATTTCTTTGTTTGTTACGTTTTCTCGCTTTTTACTTATTTATTTCGAGAATACCCTTTAAAAACTTTTTGTTGTCCACATTTATAAAGTAATTATAAGCTGTGAACAAATATACAGCTGCAGCTGTTAGCGACTCAACATCCATTTTGAATCCGTCCGCACATTGGCGCGATCCAAAGCATACTGAATGACCTTCCAATGTGTGGATTACTGACAAGCGCCGTTGCAAGCGCACCGCCAACGCGTGGGCCAACGCGTTGGCAGTGCGTTCGTCTATATGGGGAGGCAGCATAAGAGTGCGAGCCAAAGCTCTACCTATTAGGCCACGGACGCTCTTATATATATTAATAAATATTAATTATATTGGAATTTCAAGTAATCTTTTGTTCTAACTTAAATACTAGAAAATCTTTGAAATTTATTCCAGTACTGCAATCTGGAAAATGTGAAGGGTTGTTTTTTCACGAGTTTGGAGGATTGATAATAAATTGATAATGGTAACACCTAATGGGACGAATAATGGCTCTCCTGAGCCAGTCGAGGATGGTTAATCAATGCAGAATTTCTCGAACACTTGATTTTAGTATATCGAGATGAAATTTGAGCTGGGGTTTTTATCAGCACCAGCATCAGAGACGATTTTAGTGATACCATGGTCCATGGCGGATAACTCCGCCATTTGTTGCCCGCCGTTTGTTGACGGATTTCCAAAATTCTTGTGTTATTGTTTATGATGTAGTCCGAATTTTGTAACATGTTAACAAAAGTGGTGATCTGATGGTGCAATTCATGAAAAATCGAGGGGAGCTGAAAGGAGAAAACTAGCTGAGCCGGAAAATATTGTTTAATATAAAAAATTATCAATATAAAAGTATATAAAAACCTATTGTCAGGTCTAACGAATGTACATATCAATACAATCGGTTGAACCGTTTTGGACGAGTTCGCGCACAAATACTGTGAACCGAGAATTTTATATATAAATTTGACTATATGACCCGGCAAACGTCAGTTTGCCATATAAATTATTTCTAGCATCAATATATTATATCAAAAGCAGATAAAAAAATATTCTCAAGCCAAACGAATGTATGTATGCAAAATTTGAGAATTTTGTATATTTTAATCTGACAAATGTTAATATATTTTACGCAAATACACACAATAGGGGAATTGTGCTTAAGATGACATAGTCAGATAAAACGACACATCGGCAAAATTCGTTTAAATAATTGTGCTTTCTGTAGTCTTGTGACGGATTATGGAGCACCTCAGTGTGCCCCTAGTATCCCAACTTAGTATGCCGGACAGGGACTGTACTTTACAAAGTAATAAAGGTTTTCCTAATTTTGATGAGAGAAAAATTTTCTTACACTTTTGTTTTGTGGTGAAAAAACGTATAAGGTCAGAATCTTTTCTAATAACAAATTGTTATTATGGATATGGATTCATAAAGCCCCGAAATATTAATAAAAGCGTGTTCTAACGTTAAGTATTTTTTTACAAAATTTAAATGTATCCACTATTACTCATTTGGTAAGATGACATACTAGACGTCGGCTTAAGATGACATACCATAGTTACTTATGTCTCCGCTAAATCGGTAACAGAAGCATTGTATATTTTTTGACGACGATGAAGAACTAAAGAATCCTTGAACCACTGACAACTAGAGGGATGCTGATGCAGCTTGGATTTACGTATTGTATAAGACGACATACCATCAAAGTCTAAGGAATCATAGTATGTCGTCTTACCATATCGATATGTCATCCTACACTCGTCGACCTGGCGTGCAATTTATGTTTTTATTCACTGTTATATTATGTTGATTTTTCTAAAACTGTTTAATTTCGTTGTTTATGAACCATTTATTTATAAAAGTAAGTTACTGATCTCATGTGACTTATTTTATTTTAAATATTTACCTTCAAACAAAAAGTATGTCATCTTAAGCACAATTCCCCTAACTAACCAAATTCGGACGTGGACGAAGACATGACTAGTAGATTATATTAAATAAAGTTATAATATTTTTGTAACAACTACAGCTTAGGAATTCTAACCAAAATCAATCCAGTAGTGTCAGAGCCTATTCGATTTCGATAAATAAACATATCATAAAGTATTAGTTGCGTGTGTACGGTAAATTATACGGCTATTGCTGAACCAAAGATTTCCTTTGGTAGGATTGGTCCTTATGGCCCTAGGATGGATTTAAGATGTGGAGCCACCGCGATTTTTGATGTTAATTTTTTAAAATTTTAGCAGCTTCTGCTCTGGAAAAAAATAGAGTCTCAATCTGTATAGAGGCATTAATTATGGTACTATTTCAAGTTCGGTACCATATTCGGATGACTTAAGAATGCTTAATTCATTTTAGGACTCATATTTGCACGATAAAGATGTTAAACAACGTAAAAAGAAGAAGAAGAAGAAGCATTATTTAAACGCGCTTATATTAGTATGAGTCAGTAATTACTGGTCCGATTTGAAAAATTCTTTCAGTGTTAGATAGCCCATTTATTAAGGAAGGCTATAGGCTATATTTTATTACGCTAAGACTAATATAAGCGTAGAAATAGAGGAAAATGTGGAAAAAACGGTGGAAATTATTTGAAAGGGCTTATTTCACGAACTTTTCTGTTATTTGGCACATAAAAAGTAAGAACGTGAAGGATTATAGGCTATTTATTGTGGACTAATTTGTCTGTGAAATATTTAATGTATGCGGGCGAAGCAGCGCGGAACGTCTAGTAATATTATAAAGCTGAAGGGTTTGTTTGTTTGAACGCGCTAATCTCAGGAGCTACTCATCCGATTTGAAAGAATCTTTCAGTGTTTGATAGCCTATTTATCGAGGAAGGCTATAGCTTATATTTTATCACGATAAGACCAATAGGAGCAAAGATACAGAGGAAAATGTGAAAATAAAGCTGAAGAGTTTGTTGGTTAGTTTGTTAGTTTGAACGCGCTAATCTCAAGAACTACTGGCCCGATTTGAAAAAATCTTTCAGTGTTTGATAGCCTATTTATCGAGAAAGGCTATAAGCTATATTTTATCACGCTAAGACCAATAAGAGCAAAGATACAGAGGAAAATGTAAAAAAACAGGGAAAATTATTTGAAAGGGCTAATATCTCACAGACTACTGGAGCAATTTTTATGTTATTTCACACGAATATATAGTAGACTACGTGAGACATGGCTTATTAATTTGTGAAAAATATACGGTTTCCGTGAAATTTCAGATTTACGCGGACGAAGCCGCGCGGAAAGTCTAGTATTAATTAATATGTTTATTGCTCCATTCATCACCATGTCTTTGGCATGCAGAAAAATGCGGCTATCAGCCTCCTTATATTAATGTAAAGAAAAATGTATTTTTCTTTATTTGCATTTTGCCGCTATTTAGATGATTATTTGACAGATCCTTCTGCTCTACGACTTCTATGTAATCTATGAAAAGAAAAGATGGCCGAATGGACTAAAAACTAGAAAGTATTATCATTGATTTCGGCGATTGTTACTTTAATAACACTAAAATATGTCGTTTCTTTGTTTTTTCCAGAAACCCAATTGTGTTATTATTTACTACGTAATCGTCGAAAATCCTAAGAGGTAACTTTACAAAACGACATTTACTGTCAAGAAAAGAAAATATGGAAAGGTTGAAATTCGCATTCCAAGTAAAACCAACATCAGACGGAAAGTCGAACCACATTGCCATAACCTCAATCAGTAAACAAGATGACAAGATTTTTCTAATTCCTGAAGAATATCAAGCAGTGTCACTCCACAAACATATACAAGCCAGTAAAACCTTTAGTACAATGAAAAATACACTGAAAAAAAGACACCAATCCAGAAATGTCTGGATAAAAACTACCGAGGACATTTTAAATACTTATGTGGATGAGGATAAAAATATGATTTTCCAGGACCTATTTCTCGAGGAGATAAGTCAAGAACAATTTGCTAAAACCAATACAAAAGTAACAGAAGTCGACCCAATTGTAAAGATTTTGGAAAAATTGATTGAAAGTCAGGAAAGAAAAGAAAAACAAAGCATGAAAAAACTGGCTGACAAATTCGTTATTGAAAAGTTTGATGGACGAAATACAATTAGTGCATCATATTGGATGGAGACATTTGAAAAGGAATGTGAAAGGTTTGGAATAGTAAACGAAGATGAAAAAATTGAAATTTTCAGATTATTTCTTGAAAAATCTTGTACAGATTGGTATACCGCCATGATGATTAAACATAGCTTACAATCAGAGTGGTCCGAATGGAAATCAAGTTTTTTACAAACCTATGCCATTAAAGGTTGGTCACCAAGCAAGTATGCATTGTCTTTTAAGTATCAATCAGGCTCTTTGTTGGACTATGCTGTAAGAAAAGAAAAACTATTGCTAGAAGTAAGAAAAACAATTGATGAAGGGACATTAATTGATATAAAAGCTGAGGGCTTGCCAGACTTTATAACAGACAGAATTAACAAGGAGGAGGTTGTGTATATAAAAGATTTATTCAATGAACTGAGAAAGTTAGAGCATCTAGTTTTAAAAAGAAGAATTTTCAAAAAGAGAGAAGATACTAAACCAAATATAATAAAAGAAAAGTGTAGCATTTGTGAAAAATTAAAAAAAGGTGTGCGTTACCACTCGGAAGATTTATGTTGGCTTAATCCTAAGATAAATAATGAAAAGGATAAAAAGCAAATAAAACTCATCAATAATTCAGAGCTAGAATGTGAACTACAGTGTGAAGATCAAAAAAACTAACTGTGCCGCCATTAATTAAAGTAAAATTAGTTCTTAATAACAATATTGAGATATTTGGAATCTACGACTCTGGTTCTAATGTATCATTGATCAATTCAAAGTTATTAAAGATAAATAATAAAGATCCTAACTTTAGTAACAATGCTAATTTGAAAACAATTAATGGCGTTATAAAAGCGAACGGCATAATCAAAGTTAATATAAACATTTTTGATATGGAAAAGGAAATGAATCTTTTTGTGATAGACAGAAAGAATTTTGACTATGACTTTTTAAATAGGACTAGACTGCATAAAAGAATTTTAATTGTGTCAAGATGAAAATTTGAAAGTACATCAGAAACTGCCTGGTTCTAAAATTCAACAGTTTTTTGAAGAAAAAAATAATTCAAATATAATAAACTTTAATGAACACTTATGTGAAGAAAACTTTCAAATTTACATAAATCATCTAGATTTCAAGGATCAAGCACAGATTGACAAGTTGATATCAAAATAAAAATCTGTTTTTGCAAAAGATAAATATGACATAGGGAGAGTAACGGGTTATGAGGCACACATCGATTTACAAGTGGAAAAATATTGAAGTAAAAGACCATATCGTTGCACTATTCAAGATAAGAAGGAAATAGAAAAACAGGTTGCAAAGTTATTGGAAAAAATATAATCGAGGAATCATATAGCCCTTTTTCAGCACCTGTTACACTCGCTTACAAAAGAGATGAAAATAAAAAGTCCAGATTATGCATAGATTTCCGAGAACTTAATAAGATAGTTGTTCCGCAATCGCAACCATTCCCTTTTATTGAAGACCTTATAGTGAAAACGAGAGACTGCAAATGTTTCTCTACGCTAGATTTGAACTCCGCTTTCTGGTCCATACCATTGCGTGTTACTAACAGATACAAAACTGCATTCGTCACACAGGAGGGCCACTACCAATGGACCTGTTTGCCGTTCGGTCTAAAGACAGCACCGGCCATTTTTCATAGATTATTGTGTAACATTATACGAAAAAATAAGCCCTAATTTTTTAAGCCCTGTCAACAGCGTTTTCGTTGGTTGAAAATCATATATTATTCTACATTTTTTATTTTATTTTATTTTTACTATCTTTTATCTAAATATTATTCCAAAATTGGCATTTAAACATTCGATCCAATCGAAAATGATACCAAACTCGACTATATACCTGAATCCCACGCAGTTATTGACCTCATACCTTGTTAAAGCTAAAAAAAACCCCCTCCCCCACCTGCATGAAAAATTCAGGTGGCTCCACATCGTAAACCCATCTTAGGGATATAAAGATCAATCCTACCAAAGGAAATCTTTGGTTCAGCAAAAGCCGTATTTCTCGTTTTTTTTGTCTTGTACGACTATAGTGTATAAGGCAAAAAGTATTAATTTGATTCTCAAAGTGCAGATTTAAAATATGACTCAAACTTCTCAAAATTTTATCTGATATATTTGGTTATACTACGTTCGTACAAAAAGTGGTTAGAGATCAACTACGACAGAGTAGACAGAATGATAGAGTATGCCGACTTAGAACTGATGTAAAAAAATTTAAGTTTGACGTATTATGACAAAAGTCGTCGCTAGGGTCGTTACCTACAAATTTAGTTGTTGTTTATATTTTGGCACATGCAAAGAAAACTGACAGAATTCAATTTCAAAATCTTATTTTTAAAAATAAATTATACCAGCCAGCGCGCCAGCCTTTAACTTATCCTAGTGAAACCCGACGAATTTGACAGATATTGAAACCTGTCCATTTCTTTGCAGTCGAACTACTGGTAGTTATGTCTATTGTGACTACGATAACATGGCGCGCCCCTCCAAATGACTGTTTCAATGTGTGTACTGTGTAGTCATATCCTTATGAAAGAGTTTATATGTAGTAAGTATTCAACCAATCACAGTACACGTAATATTTCACTTATTACCAAGATTTGTTGATCAACTAATCATAACTAGCCTACCGCGCAAGACAACGCACTTCAAACTTCAAAGGTTTTGAATTTTTGGAGGGGCGCGCCATGTTATCGTAGTTGATCTCTACGAGAGTAATTACACAAAATAGCCGCGGTGACATTTTGAATGCGTTGTGCGAGTGCGGGGGGTATGAAGTGCGCGGGTGAAAACCGATTTTTTTGTCATAGGTCGCCTTCTGTAGTAGGTAATAGTTGTTAGACGTCACCAACTGTCAATAAAACTAGTGACGACTAACAACTATGTTAAGTGATGCTAACCATACCTACTATGGTGCTAAAAACAATCCAAATTAGCTGAATCCAAAAAAATATCCGCGTTGAGATAATAATTAAAGAGATTCCGTGATAAAAAGAATTCAACTGTACTAGCTAGCGCAGTTCTCGAGATACAGCCAGCCTGGGCCCTGGAGACAGACAGACGGGCGGACACATCGAAGTCTTAGTAATAGGGTCACGTTTTTACCCTTTTGGTACGGAACCCTAAAAATGAAGGTCCTACTCCGACAGACGGGTAGACACGTCGAAGTCGTAGTAATAGGGTCCCGTTTTTTAGTAATAAATTTAGTAATAGGGTCCCGAACCCTAAAAATGAAGATCCTACTCCGATTTTAATGTCGAGGGCAGGTTTCATTAAAATCAATACAACGCGGCTATCATTTGCACAGTGCCCAAGTGTGTAAACAATACACTGAAGAGTGGTGTCTGGAACACTGTATGTTCCTTTTACTCTCATAACCCAGTGAGTGATTGAAAATTTTTATTTCAAGTGCTGGACTTTTTATATATTGTCTATCTAATCACTAATGCATGGATAGCGTGGGTTTAACCCGATTGCCAAATAAGAAAGATATTATGGATTTTACAGATCTTTCTTATTTGGCAATCGAGGAAAACCCGCGTGTAAAGTCGGCACTACATATACAAAACGCGTCGGCCAACGTCTAAATACCTACCGCCAACGCGCGAGTCGCCAGTTCTACACATTGGGCCAACGCGTTGGCCAACGCGTCGGCCAACGCGTTCGCCTATACGTAGTGCCGACATAAGGTACGGAATGTCGCTCCCAAGTCCCAACTTATCGCCAAGACCCAAGTAGGCCTCCACACATTGGCCCAAAGCACTGGCTCCATACGTTGACCCAATGTCGCAGTCATCTGGTTCAATCTGCGATTCGCTTGAATGACTAGCGCCACATTGAATGACATCATAAAATATAGTGTCGAGTGACTAAAGGACACCTCGTCGAGACGTTGACTGTATCGTTTAACCTCTCAATCCCCGAGCGGCCGGATCCGGCCGCGCTATCTAAACGCAGCTATCGTCTGGATGGACTAATCATAATACAATGAAGTCGTTAAATGGGCTGTTATAATATATTTTTTTTATTAGTCGTTGGTAGCGTAGTAAAAGGAAAATGCACGCTGTCATAATAAAATGTTATTACATAATATTATTATAACGCACTTTATAGTTTTATCGAAAAATATCAACGCAGCGCGATCAGCCCCTGCGAGCTGTTTGACGCCATATTTTTTTTGGTGACTACTAGCGCCCCAGTGAGAAAAATATGAAACATGTACCTACATTCTAGAATTGCCTGACTGATTTCATGTCCGCTCTCTTCAAAGGGCTATGTTACAAATCGCTAACTAGTTGGACGTTGAGAAACGATTGTTCAACTAACGTTCGGCCGAGTCATTCAATTAAATAGTGTCATTCAATGAATGCGCTAGTCATTCGATCGTATCGTAGATTGAACCAGATGACTGCGACATAAAATATACAACCGGCTTTAGGATACACCACACAAAATGCCTAAATTTTGTGCAAAAATACAACACGTGCGTCGTTAAGCCCGTGAGTCGTGAGTCGTGGCTGGAGGTGATAATATATTACTAAATCATTTTCCTTAAATACATGACGCATCGTCTAGCGCGGTTATACTGTAATCGACGAAACATGGCGGTAGCGGTCATTAATGACTCCCTGTCAAAAACTTGTCATTTTCTATACAAAGCCGCGATTGACAACATCTGACACTTCATTGTCAATCGCGGTTTATACAGGGTGTAACAAAACTAAGTGATAATACTTTAAGGTACAATTCCGTGCATCGCGATCGATCGCGGTCGCGCACGACCTACGACTGTCGTCGGCCGCTCGCGACCACAGTCAGCGTATGAAAATGTATGTCACCGCTTCCGAGGCCCGCGACTGACGCGCGCGATCTACGACTGTCGTAAGCCGCGCGCGACCGTGCCATATAACTTTGACACGGTCGCGCGGGGCCTACGACAGACGCGCGCGACCGACGACAGTCGTAGGCCCCGCGCGACCGTGTCAAAGTTATATGGCACGGTCGCGCGGGGTCTACGACAGACGCGCGCGACCGACGACAGTCGTAGGCCCCGCGCGACCGTGTCAAAGTTATATGGCACGGTCGCGCGGGGTCTACGACAGACGCGCGCGACCGACGACAGTCGTAGGCCCCGCGCGACCGTGTCAAAGTTATATGGCACGGTCGCGCGGGGTCTACGACAGACGCGCGCGACCGACGACAGTCGTAGGCCCCGCGCGACCGTGTCAAAGTTATATGGCACGGTCGCGCGCGGCTTACGACAGTCGTAGGTCGTGCGCGACCGCGATCGATCGCGATGCACGGAATTGTACCTTTAGGGTGTGTATATTGTGTTCCTTGTAGAGTTCACTGTAAAAGTAGCAGCGCTGAAAGATTTTTTTCACTTTTGTATGGGGAAACTCGTGAGTCGTGACGCTGGGGCGCTTGCCCATACAAAACACAAAAATTGTCAGTTTGTCATATCAGTGGTCTGCGTAAAGTTGAAGTTAACCGTAGATTGTTTTAAGATGAGTGGTAAATTGAATATATTGTTGTTCCTAACAAAAATTCTTCAGCTACTTATTTGATACTATGTCGTTAAGTCGTGTTTGCATTTTTATATGCCTAATTTTGAACAGTCGCGACACTAAGACTGAAACGTGTTTTGACTCGTATAACAATTTAAAGGTTTAGTTATGAGTACCTACTGTAATTATTGTAGTAAAGATTAGCTGAGTTGTCTAGCGCGATGTGAGTTGTGAGATGTGACATGTGACGTATCTCTCGCTCGACGGCGCGGCCCGCGGGCGTTCAGTATAGTTTTCACAGAGCCAGTACTGGCTGCAAATAAGACTGGCAGCCAGTATTGGCTTGGTATATGCCGCGTGTGAACAGTTTGGCCTGGCTTGAAAATCTGTTCACATGCGGCATATATCAAGCCAATACTGGCTGCCAGTCTTATTGGCAGCCAGTACTGGCTCTGTGAAAACTATACTTTAGTATTCGCAGCACGACCGCTGACCGTTCAATGGCTAATGAAATAGGTCGCCGGTTCGACTCCGGACGTTGTTATGCCAGAACATGCTTCATATTCTTTATAATACCTACCTAATGGTTAGCGTACCTAATATATGTATAAGTGACGAAACTTGACATTATTTTCTAGAATATCTTCGAGCTTATACTTAGATATTAAGATTAATAAAAACATAGTTCTTATTTGAGAGTTGAGACGGTATTTGCCCATAGGTTTCGCCGCTGGCTCGGATCGGACTCGAAGATTCCAAGGCTACACCGGTAAATCTTGCAGAGCGGGGGCGTAAATAAAACACGAGTAATCGAGGAGAACATTGACCCCGAAACGCACCTCGCTTACCTGGCTCAAGGTAATGCCGTATAGAGGGCCGCGCCGCTCCGATTCGCATGTCTTCCGTCTCATTTTCACTATCGGAACCGGCTATTTTTCCCTATTTTCGCTATTTGCCATGAGCCAAGGTAATTGAAACGCATTTCGGGAAATTCTTTATTTATCGTTCCACAATAATCAACTTATCCTAAATATCAACACTTATATCTAACATAATTACAGCTAGGCGAAGATAAAAGTTAATACAATTTACATAGTTTTCTAACACATTTTTCCCAATATTTTCCGAACTATTTATTTTCTACAACTATTTTTTCTGGTATTTATTAGTTATCGTACTACTTTATTAAAATAACAACTTTTTACCTCTTAGGGAGCCACAGGTTTATCACAGTTCACTTCTAAAGTTTATTTTCAAAAACACTTATTTTGCACTGAGTTTATCTCTCATATTTCACTGTTAACGAGTTTGTATGCACTCACTATGTGTTTATCGGGTGCGAGGCCGCTGTCCTCAACATCTCTAAATAAAACTAGTAAGCTTGTTATAGACTCTAGGCTTATTCGTATGTCAGAACTGTTTTAAATCTTAATTAACGAATGCTAAGATTCGCCGTAGCACATGGACACTCGCAACATCAGAACAGTTGCAGGTACGTTGCCGGTCTTTATGAGGGAATACGCTCTCTTGAAGGTCTGCAGGTCGTATTAGTCATAAAGATGATGAGGATGGTATATTTTTCGCATGGAACGATGGCGAAGAGTTGCAGGAGCCAGGAGATATGATTCCGAACAATTCCTAAGAGCACTCCCCGTGATACAACCGATAGCGGATAGAGGATACAGAGTGAGATTCACATCTCGGCGTAATTACAAGGGGTCCAACTCCAGCCTGTTTGAAACACTATGGCAGTCAACAATTCGAGCGGCCCTTCGCTGGATACGATTCAGAGGGAGTAGTTGGTATTTTGGCGCCTCTGCCTTTTCTCATCTCTGGGGCCTGCCCCAGAGTTGAGAAAATGCGCCTTGTAGAGTTGTAGGCATTGGTCCGGACTGAAATACTGTCTCGAAATCTTCGAGTCGAATTAATCATATAATTTTGTAATAAAATAAAACTAAAATGTTGCAGAGTTCACATTACTCTTTAAAATTTTCTTATGATGATTATTGATTAGATATATATTTTTTTAAAGAGTAATCATCTATTATATATAATAGATGATTACTCTTTAAAATTTTCTTATGAAATTCATTGTGTATTTATTTTTGTTATTTTTGTTATGAATGCAAAATGCAAGACGTGCATTATAATTAACTTGGATAACTGAGTAATAATAATTAATATATATTTAAAAATACCAAGTAAGATATTTATATTTTTTAATATGCTAAAATTTTTATTATTATGTTTGCAAAGATATAAAAATAAGAAAAAAACACATTATATATTATATAATATTGTATACCTTATACATAATATAATAACATAATGTTAATCGATTAAAGCGCACGTTTTATTTGTGAACTTGCAGTATTAAAAAAAAGTATACCTATTCATATTTTATTTTAAATAAATGGTTTTTTTGTGGAAAAACATGCCACCTATGACCTAGTTTATGATGAGTTATCGTATCCGTCTACCGATCGTCTCTTTTTTCTACTTTATTAAATAAAGTAGAAAAACTATGTAAAAAAGTTGTGGATTTTTAAGTCGAGGTAGAAACAACATGCCATAATTTAGAGAAAGGTGGCATTGATATTATGGTTTATTTGTAATGGCAGATATTTTTCCTATTTTCTACAAAACGATAACAAACAATACAATAGTGAATAGAGTATCGGAACAGTTACGTTTTCGGAGTCACGACAGAGCTTTTTACCGTGATCTAGGCGAGCGTAAATTACGTGAGAGTGTGGCGAATTCGCAAATCTTGGGGCCCGATTCTCAAGAACCGAATGTCGTTCTCAGGTGCCTTCTCCGTTAATTCGCGTGTACGGCGTGGGTCAATTCAGACCGCAACGCGACGAGGCGAGGCGAGGCGTGGCGCGGCATAAATTTGTATGGATTTGACAGATTTCAATTGCGTGAGACGTCTTGCGACTCTGTTAAATCCATATAAATTTAGAAATGCATCTACGCGTCGCGTTGCGGTCTGAATCAACCCTTGGGGTCAATTCCACTTCAGACCGCAACGTGACGAGGCGAGGCGCGATTTGTATGGATTTGACAGATTTCAATTGTGCGAGGTGACATGCCAATCTGTCAATTCAGTACAGAATAAATGCATTTACGCGTCGCGTTGCGGTCTGAATTAACCCCGATCAACGCAGCAAGCGTTCGCGAGTCGCGACCGACAAAAATTTAAATAAAATGCCACTTTATGATAAAGGCTATAGGTTTTATTTTGCTCTACGCCAAAGCAGCGGCGACATAGACGATGTCGCGGTCGTCAGTAGAAAACAAAACTTATAGCTTATGTCATAAGTGGCATTTTATTTGAATTTTTGTTTGTCGCAGCGGCGCGGCGGCGTAGATCGGAAAGTACACCTTGAAAACGCACGCCGGAAATCGAAGCTACCGAGTTGTGGCCAGTGAGTTGTGGCCAGTGAGTTGTGAGCATGTAATCACACGGCCCTGTGTCATCCCACTTCCAGTTAGCCATTTGAGACCAATTCCTATAACTGTATTACATGCTAGGAGAAAGGACGAAGTAAAAATGATTGAGTAGAGTTTATGTTAAGTCCGGCTGCAAATATTTTTTGAGAACCAAAAGAATTGCTTCTTTTGCCTGAGCCTGACTTCGCTAAACGCATCAATTCTATTGGATCTCAACTTCACATGAGGCTTTGGTAGAATCATTATCTTCTATTTTTAGGCATATATTATATACTTCAATTACGTTTCCGGTAACGCAGACGCACTTTCACATTTTACAAAATTATATCAAGACAAAAAAATAATCATCGCGTGACGATGTAACGGTAGAAAACTGCTGGCACTAATACACATGCATAAAAAACTCACCACGGCTACGATCTACTCATACTCATCAATCATCATCAAAATCGGTTCACAAACGGCGAAGTTATCCGCTAACAAGCATTAAAAATATACGGTCAAATTGAGAAACCTCCTCTTCTTTTGAAGTAGGTTAAAAAAGGTAATAAATAAAGAGCGTACTTGTTAAGTACATACAGTATGATTGATGCCAGTGACATTACGCACATAATATTATGAAGGAAAGCACCTTGGCGGCCTCTCTAGCTGGCTCCAGCATACTGTCCGACGACGTCGATTGTGCTACGGACAGCTTCGCAAAGCTTGGTAATCCATCGTGGCCCAACGTAGAGAAGGGCCTAATCGTAACCAACGTAGAGAAGATGATTGATCGACACAAATTCGCAGGGGTGCCAACTGCTAATTCTTTTTTTTTAACCTCGAGCCAAAAACGAGAATGTTATGTATGTTTGACGTACCTGTATTAAGTACTCTAATTTTCATGTCTTTCCTAAACGTTAGCCGACTTTGATGGTGATAAAAACAAAACTTCTTCAGGAACTTGTAGTTTTGAGCGAGAAAAAGTGCATACCGGTCCCACGCTGCATGCTTGCCTGCTTTGGCTTTTATTGGCAATCTCGTATTCAAAGTAATCAGTTTACAACATCTACTTATTTTAAAACAGACTACCTAGTCTTTATCTAAGATTAATTCAGTCTTTCCTCCTCCACTTCATAACCCCAAAATAATTTTTGCCAGACAAAATGTAGACAAAATATAATATTATACATATTATATTACATTGTACAAAAAATTGTTAACCTCTGCAATTATTATTCAGATGGTTTCGGAACAAAATGCTTAGCAGTTTTTTAATTAGGCATTGCCAACCATTGTACAAAGAAAATATAATAGTCCTACCATGTTTACTACAATAATATTATGTTTAACATTAAAGTGAATTTTAGTATAAAAACCTACGAATAACAATAAAAACTAACATTATTATATTAACATAGTAATTAATATTCATTGTTATATTTTATACATATTTTATTATTCCAATTATATGTCTTTGTATTATTAATACGGTCGTCAATGTTAAAAGGTTTAATATTATGTTATTATATTACATTAATTATAATAATTGTGTTTATATTTAACACAAGTAGAAATCAATAATATTATCATTGTTTGAGAGTTGAGACTGACAAAGTTGAAAGTTAGTAACTGGACCCTATTACTAATGCTGCGTTTCTGTTGCCAAGGCTTGACCAGCGTATACAAGCACAAGGAGACTTCGATGTCTGTCTGTCCGTCTGTCTGTCTGTCTGTCTCCAGGCTGTAACTCAAGAACGGTAATAGCTAGAGAGATAAAATTTTCACAGATTATGTATTTCTGTTGCCGCTATAGCAAGAAATACTAAAAACAAAATAACTTAAATAAAATTTATTTTGTTTTCACATACAACAGACGTGATTTTTTTGCCATTATTTTCTCGATATAAATGATGGCAATAGATAGGCACCTGAAATATTCATGAAATACTCAATTGTATTTATATTTTAATAATTTATAATAAAATTTAAATAAATGAAATAATTAAGGGGAGCATACAAAAAACACAATTTTCAGCCTATTTTTGCTCTGTTGTGGTACGGAACCCTTCGTGCGCGAATTCAACTCGCACTTGACCTATTTTTATTTTGAATTCTGAAAAATACACCATCTCTATTATATTATAAATAATATCTAAGTTTTATTTAATACTTTTTTGTGAGTTGGAAGCCGGTTTTCAATTTTTCGTTAAAAAATATGATAGTCACGACACAAGTTTATCAACCACTTAAAGAAATGCAATTGCTCATCAATTATCTATACTTTAATTTTATAAAGCGGAAGAGTTTGTTTGTTTGTTTGAACGCGCTAATCTCAGGAACTACTGGTCCGATTTGAAAAATTCTTTTAGTGATAGATAGCCCATTTATCGAGGAAGGCTATAGGCTATATTTTATTACGCTAAGACTAATTAAAGGAGCGAAGAAATAGATGAAAATGTGGAAATAACGGGGGAAATTATTTGAATGGGCTTATATCTCGAACTACTGGAGCAATTTTTCTGTTATTTGGCACAGATAAGAAATAGACCACGTGAAGGATCATATGCTATTTTTTGTGGACTAATTTGTCTGTGAAATATCTAATTTACGCGGGCGAAGCCGCACGGCACGTCTATTTTCATTATAATTTTTTACTTTTAATAACTTTGATTTTATGTAAGTAAATTAGTAATTGTTATAAAAATTTGTGAAAATAAAAATATGTAATCGTTGTAAATTCGTTTCGTCCCCACAGGACAGGCATCGCCTAGTGTGGGGATCCGTTAACGCATTATGTTAAACAATTTTTGGTCAATAAAATATATTTGTATTTGTATTTTTTATTGACAATAAGACACGGTAAGTTCTAAATTTTAAATGTCAAAGTGTGTCTGTCTGTCTCTTACCCCTTCACGCCCAAAGCTCTTAACCAATTTTGCTACTAGGTATGAAGAAACTTTGAGTCCCGGCAAAAGGACATAATATATTTATAGAACTGCCTCGATCAACTGAAGGTAAACTAAGGCTGAACTTCAATACAAATCTAGGCAATTAATGTAAATCGTTTCGACCATGAAAATGGCCGTATTCTACTGATTGTCATCTATACTTACTAATATTATAAATATGAAAGTGTGTCTTTTTTTTTATATTAAATAAGGGGGCAAACGAGCAAACGGGTCACCTGATGGTAAGCAACTACCGTCGCCCATGGACACTCGCCACATCAGAAGAGTTGCAGGTGCGTTGCCGGCCTTTTAAGAGGGAATACGCTCTTTTCTTGATGTCTGTCTGTCTGTCTGTCTGTTACCTCTTCACGCTCAAACCGCTGAATCGATTTTGCTGTTTAGTGTGGAGATACTTTAGAGTTTAGAGTCCCGGGAATTGGGAAAGGACATAGGATACTTTTTGTCCCGAAAAAATGTACGGCGTCGTGTAGTATGGTTTTTAAAATCTTGGCATTTACTACGCGTGGTCACCAGGGGGAGGGGGGGAGTCAAAAAATCTTAAAAAGGAGGTCACGTAGTATGGGTTGGTACAACTAATATATATTCTGTGGTATGGGTATGCTCCCTTAAGAGGGTAGATAAAGATAACACCTTGCTTGTGTGCTTAGATTGAATGTTTAAATTAAATTTTAAATGTTACGCTCAAAGACCGAAAAGCGTTTTCGGTCTTTGAGCGTAACATTTATATACTCTACACTAGCTGTCCCGGCAAACGTTGTTTTGCCATTTAAAGTATTTCTACTTCATCAGTTGATACAAAATCTTACCCCCTCTTTTGTCCGGGGGGAATTTTTTTTTACACCAGATTTGTAGGGGGATTTTTTTTTTACACCAGATGTCAAGTTGGAAGAAGACAAATATATCTGCGAAAACCGCATTCAAATCGGATCAGTAGTTTTCGTGTGATAGTGGAACAAACATACAGACAGACAGACAGACAGACAGACAGACAGACAGACAAAAAACTAACTACATTTTTGGCTATAGCGAAGTAGTGACACTCTCCGCTTATTATTTTTGAATATCTTTAATGTACAGAATTTTCATTTCTACAGTTTTATTATATGTATAGATTTGTCGTACATGCTAAATTATAGTCAGCTACTTTAAGTATTTGCTTTTCTATTTAGATCCAATTTAATCTTCACGTTAACAAGCTAAAGAAAAAGTTTTATTACTCTGATTATTATAGAACCAAAAAAATTGGACTTGTTCTTATAATATAGACGACCAATTTTAAAATATACGTAGGTATATATTAAAATTGGGACAGAAGGAGATAAAAATATAAACAGACGAACATATTATAACCTCCTCCTTTTTGGAAGTCGGTTAAAAAATTAACAAGATCTAAGAAGTGGAACTTTCGTGGAACTCAATCACTAAAATTCTTGTTGTCAGAAGAGTTTATGAATAAACGACTGCCTTAAAAATTATTCCAAATTCAACCTTACCTTGAAATGCTTTCCCGATGACCACCGAAAATCCGATATTTTAAAATTGGAACACTGCACCGTGCACCGGTGTCACCGTGTCACGCAGTGGCGCGAATTCGTCTAACTGTCAAAACGGTAGCCAGCCAGTACCCGCCACTGCGCTGCACCTCCGTAGAGGCTGTGCCAACTGGAGCCATTACATAACTTTCATTACAGATTATATAAGATTTATTGTCCACTCGAAACGTACGAGGAATGCGAAGTAGAGCTTAATGAGAGCTGATACTTGCTGCGTCACTACAAATGAAAAAAAAAGAGAAACTAAATCATGTTTATTGAAATAGTGCGTTACCTACCGAGTAGGTATTTGCTATTTTAATTATTACGTAGTTTATATCTTCTTTGATTTTAATTTATGATATCAAAACATGACATTGCTATAAAATATTTTTATAGTGTTATGAAGTGGCAAAAAATCAAGGGTTTTTAAATGTATAATATTTTAATTTATTATAAATATTTATTATAAATTGATATAAACAATGTAATCGATGTAATTATATCGCAATTGTTATCAAACAAAAAAACGAAGGAAGTTCTCAAGTCAATGCTAAAGGTGAACGCAGATTTGGCCGCACCGCACGCACCGCAGTCGCCGCATTCGCAATTCTTCATATTATTATGAAGTTGCGAAGACTGCGGCGCGGGTAGGTAGGTATGCGAGCTTGCCTATAACTTCATATAAAGAATTCGAATGCGGCGACTGCGGTGCGTGCGGTGCAGACCAAATCTGCGTTCACCTTTATTTAATTTTTTTGTCGCTCTTTTTAGGGTACCGGGTACCTCTTTTTAGGGTACCTAAAGGGTAAAAACGGGACCCTATTACTGAGACTTCGATGTCTGTCCGTCCGAATTATTACGTAGTTTATATCTTCTTTGATTTTAATTTATGATATCAAAACATGACATTGCTATAAAATATTTTTATAGTGTTATGAAGTGGCAAAAAATCAAGGGTTTTAAAATGTATAATAATTGATATAAACAATGTAATCGATGTAATTATATCGCAATTGTTATCAAACAAAAAAACGAAGGAAGTTCTCAAGTCAATGCTAAAGGTGAACGCAGATTTGGCCGCACCGCACGCACCGCAGTCGCCGCATTCGCAATTCTTCATATTATTATGAAGTTGCGAAGACTGCGGCGCGGGTAGGTAGGTATGCGAGCTTGCCTATAACTTCATATAAAGAATTCGAATGCGGCGATGCGGTGCGTGCGGTGCGGACCAAATCTGCGTTCACCTTTATTTAATTTTTTTGTCGCTCTTTTTAGGGTACCGGGTACCTCTTTTTAGGGTACCTAAAGGGTAAAAACGGGACCCTATTACTGAGACTTCGATGTCTGTCCGTCTGTCTGTCCATTTGTCTGTCTGCCTCCAGGCTGTGCCTCGAGAGCTGCTTTAGCTTGGCTTGTGAAATTTTCACAGATCGTGTATTTCTGCTGCCGCTATGACAACAAATACTAAAAACATTATAAAATTAATATTTAAGGGCTTCCATACAACAAACGTGATCTTTTTGGCCTTTTTTGCTCTATAATCTATATCACTAATGGCTACAGGTAGGTACTTGAAACATATTCACAAAATCCTTAAGTATAATATATAATATTTTGCACTTGACACAATAATTGATACTTATTAAAAATTAAAATAAAATACATATTTAAGGGAGCTCCCGTACAAAAAAAAACACAATGTTTGGCCTATTTTTGCTCTATAACGGTACGGAACCCTTCGCGTGCGAGTCCGACTCGCACTTGGCCAATTTTTGTCAATTTACAAACCGTCAGTAGAATTCCAAGAACGCGTGACGCATTCCTTCCTAAAGAGGGTTATTCCGTACATTAAATGTGTTGTTGACGTTTAATTTAGCCTAAACTAATATTATGTAGACCTCTAATATAGAGGGTCTTCACTCTACAGCAGATAGTCTATGTGGGTTGTAACTTGTAGAGTATAGGTACTTTTTAATACTATAATATTATGTTTATAGGTAGGCTTTTATTTATGGATGGACTGGAAAACACGCATATACCTTAGGTTAAGTATCGCCTGCTGACTTTCATATTATCGTCAGAGCAGACGTTTAAATTTTCCACCCTCCTGGGGGTAGACAGTGGAGTAAGACCGCTCTATTTCAGTATAAACTTTATGCACCGGTACCAGCTGTATTTAAAAGCTACCATATTTTTGCAACAACATGCGACCAGTAAACAAGTAACACATAAACGCTATATTATAAAATTCAATAAAGAAGAAGAGAGGCGGGCGCGTTCAATATTAACCCTAGACGATCAAATATAATATTAGACAATACGTGACATTGCACAATGAAATTGATCGTCTAGGGGCGCGCAAAGGCTGATTTTAGTCCGTAGACCGGAATGTGTGCCCAAGGAATAGACCTGCGCAGTTTTTTATACCTGAGGAGGCAACCGGAGCAAAATCGAAAATCAATTATTTCGAGTGACACCTGCGCAGGCATACCTGCACAGGTGACCTCGCCGGTAGACCGTAGCGTGTATGGCTTACATTACATTACGGCGCGTTCAGACGTGCGCATGTTCAGCTGTAGCGTTTGGGAGAACACGCGAGCGTTCAGCCGGGAACCAAACTGACCACAACCAAAGTAGATGTGAACCTGAATTGAAAAATTTAAAAGTAACGCGATTGCCCTGCTGAATCCGCACTGAATCCGCGCGTGTGTTTTCCCAAACGCTACGCAGAACTCGCGCACGTCTGAACGCTCCCTTAGAGCGCTTACAGACGAACGGCAAGTGTCGGCGGCACGCGTCGGCGGCAGTCGACGGCAGATGACGGCACGTATCGGCGGCAGTCGACGGCAGTCGGCGGCACGTGTCGGCGGCAGTCGGCGGCAGTTGACGGCATGTGCCGTTCGTCTGTAAGAAGCCTTACTATCCACCTACGGATAATTAATACTAGTCTCTACCTTGTACGATGAACTTGAACGGTAACTTTCTGAGTTTGTAACAGATGAAGGCTGCGGTGGTCTTGACGGTTTCGCAACGACTCTGTATTCGTCGGTATTTATTTTTATTATTTACGGAAATTTGGATACGCAAAGGTCATGTAAATGAAGGTCACGTGAGGTCAGTACCCAATCAAAATGATATTATGTATATGTCGCAGTCATCTGGTTCAATCTGCGATTCGATTGAATGACTAGCGTATTCATTGAATGACTCCATTCAATTGAATGACTCGGCCGAATGTCGATTGAACGATCGTCCCTCAACGTTTAACTAGTTAGCGATTTGTAGCATAGCGTTTTGAAGATAGCGGACATGAAATCAGTCAGGTAATTGAACGTATTTCATTTTCTTCCTACGGCGGCGCTACTAGTCACTAAAACAAATATGGCGTCAAACAGCTCGCACAGCTGATAGCACTGTGTTGATATTTTATCGATTACATTTACATTATTAGTACTTTATTTGTAATAACTAATAAAATAATATGAAAGCGTGGATTTACCTATTACTACCCCGTCAACGGCTACTTGAAAAAAAATATAGCATCCCATTTAACGACTTCGCTATATGACTTTTAGTCAAAACGTTAAACGTTACAGTCAACGTCTTGACGAGTTGTCCTTTAGTCATTCAATTGAATGCTGTCATTCAATGAATGCGCTAGTCATTTGATCGAATCGCAGATTAAACCAGATGACTGCGACATATACATGTTAACAATATCGAACCTTTTTTGCTTATTTTGACAGTTTTATTAACACCTTCACTACGGGGCAGGCCGAAATCGGCCTGCCGCGGAATTTCAGCTAGTGCGGACGAAGAAAACGATTATCTCAGGTGTTTGTAAAGGTACGACAGAGGCAAATACAGGGTGCAATTAAACCTTCCTGCCAAATTTTGATATATTGATCCTTGTTAAAAATAAAAGTACACGTATTTTTTCTCTTATAGTCACTCAGTACTAAAATGTTGAGAAATAGCGTCCGAAAGTTATCCTAAAAAACACTACAGTTAATGGACACGATGCGTCGGCCACGTGTGACGTGCCCCCGCGCGCGCGCCGCATCCCGCGTCACCCCCGCGCCGCGAGCGACCATTCTGCAATGATTTTAAATGGGATAAAAAATGTCATTGAAAAAAAAAAATACCCAAATTTTTTTGATTAAATGGACTCTCCTAATGATACCTAAGCCCTGGAAAAAAATTGGCTGGAAGGTTTAATTGCACCCTGTATATATTTGAGATTGTGTTCAAAATTATAGGTCTTTCCTATAAAAAAAATTATGGCAGGTCGTTATCGGCCTACCACGCACTGGAGGTGTCAAAAAACAACTCAGTGCGGCAGTGGGCCTATTGCGGCCCACCGTACAAGCAGGCGGTTGGCGACCCGATACCGCAACGAGCGTCCGCATCGCCAGTTAGTGATGTGCAATCTATCGTAAGTCGTAGCTGACGTACGTCGCGTTTTTTAACCGACTTAAAAAAAGGTTATCAATTCAACCTGTATATTGTATATATTATTTTCAGAACTGCCTAGTTTTGATATGTTTTAGTCTATATTATCAGCATCTGAACAAATGTGACAAATTTCTAAAGTGACATACATGTTCATGTATGTTTTTACGTTTGTGTTCGCACATCTTCGGAACTACTAGCCCGATTAACGTAATTCTTTTTTGTACTGGGTACTGTTTAACTTCGGGAATACTGTTCATCAAAATCGGTTCAGTAGTGTTTAAAATAGGTAATTTTGATTCTCAATTACGTACGATTTTGAAGTCGGTTTTATCTTTTTAAAATACAATAATTATTCATTTTATAAAATTAACACTTTAACGCACGATAGCAGGAAACAAAAGATCATGTCCTTGAGATGAGCGTTAAACGGCGAATTTGTGCAGGGTGATATGTAAAACTGGGAGAAACCATGAGGAGTCTCAAATCAAAAAAGAAATAAAAAAAAATAAAACATACTGCAGAATGTGCAAACAAAAACGGGCTTTGTGTTTTAAAGACAGGAATTTAAATATATTAATAAAAATATATATTTTCGATATCCCCTTATTTTTGTCTTTCCCATCTCTACTAAAAATACTTTCTAGTGCGGTTCAGGACGATATCGGCCCGCCACTTTCCCTGGTTTATTTCTCATTTCCTGTTTGGCAGATCCCGGGGCGAATCAAATCTACAGTAGTTGGGTTCAAGGTTATTCCAACAGTCTTTGCTGTACACCTACATTATGTTTTCGCAAAGTTATAGTAATTTCTAACCTTGTGCTGGTGGGTCGAGAAAGGCCTACCCCGCACTGGCAGAAAAATCATTGGGGGCACAATTTGGCCCGCCGCCGCACCAGACGAAGGTTTAAGATTTTACTTGCCGCAGTGAAGGTGTTAAGTATGATTCAGTATCCAATCCATACTGATATTATAAATTATACACCTACTATCAGTAGGTGCATAATTTAAGACGTAGTAATTTTATGAACTTAGAGGCAGACCAGATGGCGTAGCCACGTGATTTGGTCGGGTTGTGTTATTCAATGTTGGCGGTCGGTTGGCCTTAGGGCGCATTTTCATTAGTCGTTAACTCGTGCGGTATACAGCATACGGGGAGTCTATGACAACTAATGGCGCATTTTGATTGGTCGAGGCATGATCTCCCGCACCCCGCATGCGGGCCCTATCGATCAGTGAAAATGCGCCATTAGGCTGTGTTTCCACTAGAGATGTGTTGCGAGAAATGTGTTTTTAAGATCCAATAGAATCGCTGCGCTGAACGAGGTCACGTCAATGAAGCGATTCTATTGGTTCTCAAAAACACATTCCCCGCAACACATCTCTGGTGGAAACAATAAAGTTAATATACCTAGGGCAGGGGTTCCGGATCTTTTTCAGCCTGCGGCGCAGTTACACGTTTACAGTGCCGTAAATAGCCTTTTTTGCGCCCTGTGCGAGCTTCTATAACTGCGCCCTTGTTATTTAGGGTGCCGTAGTCAACAAGGAACCCTTATAGTTTCGGTCTGTCCGTCCGTCTGTCCGTCTGTCCATCAGTTTGTCTGTCTGTCCGTGGTTTTGCTTAGAGGCTATAGAGTATAGGACCTGCAAAGCTGTAATTTGGCATGAATGCATATATTAGTGATGCCGACAAAATGGTACATGAAATCTTAAAAAAATATTTTTTTATGGTACCTTCCCTTACACATCAAGCGGGGATGAAATTTTTTTCGCGTCCACTCCATCGTGTGGGGTGTCGTTGGATAGGTTTTTTAAAAATATTATGAGTATACATAGATCATTTTCCGATTTAGGGATCCGTTTGTGGAATATTAAGTTTTAAAGTGGAAATAATAGTTAGAGTCCAGTGTCACCCCCTTTTACTCTTACCAGCAAAACGGTTGCTTCTGGAAATGTGAAAAAATTCACGGGAGTAGGAAATCTGCTTAATTTAAAAGGAAAACTATCACGGCTAAGAAGACTTCATAAGTTATTGAGTAGGTAATAGTCGATCAACTAAAAAAATGTATTCGGCGAAGTATAATTAAGGAGCTTTTCGTTCAAATTCCTTTGAATTTTCGTTGTTAGTAGTGTAAAACACGTTATAAATATACACTGACCATACAAAAATTAAAAAAAACTAGCGGTACTACGGAACCCTATATTATTGCGCGTGGCCCGACATGCACTTGCCCGGTTTTTTTAGATATTATATGTACCCAGAGCAATGCTTCTAGGGCCATGACAGGCCTCCCTGGTCTGGCCATTCTTGCGCCCCCCCAGAGTCTGCGCCCTGTGCCTGGGCACCGGTGGCACCGCCCTATGTACGGCACTGCACGTTTAATATTTTGTCACGATGCCCTTCTTTACCTAGCTATTACAAAAAGATACATACATAAATAAACACCTTTAATGATTGTTATGTATGTTGTTTGGTTAAGCAGGTAAATAATAATAAACAAATATTTAATCATCTGCCTGCTTTATATAATTCATATTATTTTAATTTTATTTTATAGTATTTGTAGTTTCGGATGATGATGGAGGATCGACTCACGGCGCCCCTCTTGCCTTTCCACGGCGCACAGATTGGGAACCCCTGACCTAGGGTATATTAACTTTATGGTGGAAACACAGCCTTAAGCCCGACCAAATATGAATGGATGTCTGCGATGGTATGCAAACTTCTCGATACAGTTCCATCGCAATTTGCAATAGGATGTAAGTAGTTCGAAATAAACTAGCGCAAGATGGTTTTGATCTGTGGAATGGGAAACATACAAAAAAGCGACGTTTTGTATGATTTTCATTTCTCAGAAACACAATAGGAGGCAGAAGGGCGTGACGGTAGAAAGTCGCTCGCCAAACACTTTCCACTTCCTACGGGCTCGAGGGAGATGTTGGCCAAGCTAATTTATAGATCTTGGGCCAAGCCAAATCTGTTATATTACTGTTATAACTAAAAAAATATTTACACGCTGTAAGGTTGGCTTATCCTTGTCCGGCTTAAGGTGAACGCAGATTTGGCCGCACCGCACGCACCGCAGTCGCCGCATTTCGAATTTTTCATATAAAGAATGTAGAAGTTGCGAAGACTGCGGCGCGGGTAGGTATGCGAGCTTGCCTATAACTTCATATAAAGAATTCGAAATGCGGCGACTGCGGTGCGTGCGGTGCGGCCAAATCTGCATTCACCTTTATGGGAAACATCACATGACAGAGAAAGACGGTGGACCTTGCGTTGCGTAAATACGGCCTGTAACAAAACTAAGACGTGATAATACTATTGGGTGTGAATAAGACTTCACTGTGAAAGTAACAGCGCTGAAAGAGTAGCTTTTTTACTTTTGTATGGGAAAATTTATGACGTTGGGGCGCTTGTCCATCCAAACCCCAAAAAAAATTCATCTTTCAGCGCTATTTTTACAGTGAACTCTATACAAGGGACATGTACACTGTGCATTGTACAGTTTATCACATTACATTATCACTTTGTTTTTGTTACACCTTGTATATTTATTCGTATTACCTGTAGAATTCTCGAAGGTCTAGAATTGAAGGAGGAATACCTAATAGTCGCGGTCGGAGTCCTTCTCCATAAACCTCTACAACGGCGTAGCTCTTACATGGAAACAGGCGTGGAGTAGGTATACAACTTTTAACATGATAATATTATGTATTTTGTTAGTTAATGGAATCAGGCGTTACTTTGCGGAAATCCATAGCTTAAAATTTTGTTTGTTATTATTTTTAGCATTATTTCGCGGAATATTGCTAAAAATAATAACAAACTAAATTTTATGTATTTTGTTATTTACGAGGTACATATTATGTCTGCAATTATATTGTACCTACTCGAGTAAGAGGTACAATTTATAAAGCGTGATAAAACATACGAAAGATAAGGAAGGAATTAACTTTGACACATCGAAGAAAATATCTAAATTTAGATTTTCTATCGATTTTCATAATAAATTACAAAATAATAAAAAAAAGGAAAAAAAATATAATTTTAAATGAAACCTAGGTAGGTACATAGAAACTCCACATTTATTGTCTTTTTGCAAAATCAATATTATGTTAGTACTTACATAAATTATGTACACTTGGCACCATTAGCACTCATGTTTGTGTTATTCCTAGGCATTTAACGCTGCAATAACAAATTCGATTCCTACGTAAAGTTTCAAAGTTCCAACCTGTAGAAGTATTATCGGGATTGGAAATAATAAACTCAAAATTCAACTTTATATTCTTTTATTTTAATAAATATATGGAATAATAAATTAACCCCTCCAATGTATATACCGACCTATCACCTGCGCACGTTGGCTGCGCACCGCCCCCGCCCCCGCCCCGCTCCGGTCGCCGCCCCCGCCCCGCTCTAACACAACTCTCGGGCTAAGAATAAAATTGTCTACAGGAGTACCGGGAGGGCGGCGGCGGCAGCGGGGGCGGCAGCGGGGCGGGGGACACGATCATTGAGCATGGTAACCGGCTGCCGGTACACGCCGCCGGAGCCCCTAAGCGAAATTATAGCACTCTCCGCTCAGTTTCCGAACGAACTTTAGACGACGCCGTCTCAAAACAATTAAAACTCTATACATATATAAATATTACGTATCGGCACCGTTTGGCAGGCGAGCCCTTCCCCGCGCGTCGCCCGGGGATTCGTTCAGAAACTGTCACACGACTACAGCGTACGGTGAAAACTCACCGTCAATAATAACTTCATTAACTAAACTATATACAAACAAAGTTATCGCTCGAACGACTCCTCCGATGCCGTTCGAAAACAATTCGAATACAAAAAGCGTCCTCGAACGATTTACGATCTACCGGTACGTTCAAAATGTACATATAATATACTTACAAGCGAAAACAAATATCTATTAATTATAATAATTACTTCACAAAAATCAATTGATATCTAAGCTACGTCGCGGCTGCGGCTCCGGCGCTCGGCGGGGCGGCGGCGAGTGCGGACGGGGGCCGTCGCGCCGTAGCACCAGGTCTTAAACTGGGGCCTAATTCACTTTCAGCCTAATTGCTGTTTCGTTTAAGGAATAAGGAGTAGAAATTTAAAAATTAGCCCCGAGTAAAATGAAGTTGTGAGTCGCCGCTTGCGACCGCCGCCACCCGTACCCGCCGCGCCTCACCCCCCATACCCTACCCCCTCGGGAGGCTTCCGAGGCCCTCGGCAAACGAATACGCTTAAAATAAAACAATATACAGTAACATCAACTCTTCAAATTCAAAATAACTATCGCGGCCCGCACTCGGCGCACTCTTTGGGGTCACAGCTGGAGTTCACGACTTAAAGTAGGTTTGGAAGAAATTGGAAATCGATCGACGAGTCGAATGTTATATCGATATGGCAGCTAACACTTTGAGTTACGTATAGTTCGAAAGCAGCATCGTATTATGCGAAAGGCGAACAAACCCCGGGTCCGCAGCAAAGCCGCTCGTCGTGGATAAACCGGCCGGGATACGGGTTATCCGGGTCGCTGACGAAGCATGGATTACATCGATTTCCAGGTAAGACGATGCCCGACCCTCCCGCAGACCCGAGGACCCTAAGACTTAATTATTAAAAATGCAAACAAACATGTGACTTTATCACAAAATACGCTTTGTCAATGTCGATTTCGGATGAGGTAAGAACATTGCAATACTTAACATAATCTACGCTAACACTAGAGACAAAACGGGGAGTCCCCTAGAAAAGTACGGGTCACATCCTCCACACTCGGCGTCTGCCCCCTCGCGCGCCCGCTTTACTTTAACCCGTTGACTGCCGAGTTCGTATTACGATACTTCGGTACCGAAGTAGGTACCCGACAATATATTATGTCCTCAGAAAACAGCTAGGTAACTCCATAAAACGACCGTCAACGGGTTGCACATATTAAAAGTTCCAAGCTCCAACGCTACAGTTTTCATCACACTCATGCGACTTTCAACAAAAACTTGAAAGAAAATTCTACTCGAACGCGTAAACAAACACAAACATTACCTAACGTATGGACGCTTCTTCTATAGATACATTTGAAATTTTTTTGGAAACCGGATGAGTGTAATCGAGGCTAAGGCTCGGTTTATATGCGTCCGCTCGAACGCGCGGTTTGGCGGCTACACTGCTACATCACAAACTATTGTATGTAAATGACAGCGTGACCGCGCCGCTATTTAAATAAATCGTTACATACACGGCCATTCGTCTGCGCGGACGCAAATCCAGCCTAAAATATAAGTCACACGTTTTCTCTCCCGCGTCCACAGTACAATGGTTCCTGTCAATATAAACTTACGCTATCCTTGTCGATACAGAGTTAAACACGATCGCCTAAACTTTTAATGATAATTTTGAACAGAACGGTGCTTAGGTCTATATCCTAGAGTAGAGTACCTAAGTATCGAAGTTGGTTCTCCGTCGTAACAATAAAATAACACTCGTCAACAGATTATAGTATTAACACAAACTAAAATTATTTTAACGTAAACGCTGCACTAGACTTAAATGATAATAATAACGTTATAATTAGATTAAACGGTTTG
This sequence comes from Polyommatus iphigenia, assembly GCA_963422495.1. Classification (NCBI taxonomy): domain Eukaryota; kingdom Metazoa; phylum Arthropoda; class Insecta; order Lepidoptera; family Lycaenidae; genus Polyommatus; species Polyommatus iphigenia. The sequence continues at coordinate 9,647,310 of OY730184.1, forward strand.
AACACTTGTTAACAATGCGTTGATTGAGCGTTCAACGGTTGTATCGGCGTCAACTTTCACATCCTGTATCCTCTCCGCGTTGGACCACGATGGAAAACGCCGATCATGGGCAATAGGGAATGTTACGCAAAGGTCAAAGCAGAGGGTGCTACTAGCATATAATATGTACCATCGAGGAAATTGATTCCTAGGCAGTTGATAGACCAACGTCATTTGGTTGACTCATGTCAATTCAATGTTAATTGTTATCTGTCGGTTGGGTTTGGCGTAACGCGAACAAACTACGTAGGATTACCATCTGGCTAGGAATCAACTTCCCTGATGGTACATTATACAGTAAAAAACCCGACCAAAATCCGACACTTTGCACACGTCGCACACTTGATGCACGTCACATCAGGATATTGATAGAAACGTTGTCAAACGTCGAACAGAACTTTTCGTTTGCTGTCTATGCTGGTGCTGCCCCCCAACTTAAAACATTGCACTAATTTTTGATCTTTCGTGGGCCAACGCCGGAGATGCCGCATTATATTCAAACTTTTTACTTTCACAACTACAACAAAATATTATTATACAACTTTGTTTCAAATGTATTCCCCCGACCAAGCGCTTCAACTCTACATAGAGCCGTCCTCGGCCGAAGTTCTTTCTGTTATCTTTCCCCAAAACTTATCAATTGCTACTGTTGTTCCACTACTAAATGTCATTACTAGCGATTTAATTAAATAAAATGCGTTACAAACTGCACACGAAATAACAAGGTCTGTTATATTAACAATAATATTGATCGTTAACAATTTCACACACGTCTTGGTCCATGTTCTGTTTGGATTTCCAACCCGGCTATGACATACTTATTGGATTTTTTAAATTTTTAACGAGGTTTATTCTGTTTTTAAGTAAACACGTTATCACGTGTTGTCATCAGTCGTTTCGGATATAACAATAGGAAAACACATGACGTAGTTACCTGATTCTAATTTAACGAAATGGTAACATCAAAATTAATTTGTTATTATTAAATAAAACAAGTTTCCGAGCGAGATGTTTGTTGTAAAATCCCATAGGATTGTAATCTTTACAATTTTTCATTATTAGCTGTTTAATCAGATTAAGAGTACCTTCTCGAAGTAGGTATAATAATAATAAATTAAATTAATGTTCAAAATTATTATTTCCTCAATATAAAATACTTACTTCAAATACCTACCTTCGTCCGTCATTGTACTCCATAAAATTTAAATGAAAAACCAAAAAAAAATGTACGGCTTTAGGAAAAACCTATTCGTTGGCCGTTTTCAGCTTTATTACGTATCGACTTGTTTCATTTAAATAAGATTAAATTTAGGTACGTACTAGTTCTATATAGTTGGACTGAAATATCCTAATACGAGTACAGTAGCGCGTATATGGAAATAGCTCTTTCGCCTCCTACTGAGATTTATTTCAAGACAGTGACAGTATTTTGCAGCGCTACTGAATTGCTAAGTACTCACATACGGTTTTGCTCGATAGTTTTACTCCAAATCGAGCAATAACCACCGTGTGGACCGCCAAAACTGACAGCTCGAAGGCTCGCTTCGAGCCGGCTCGATGGAATTAAATATGTCAAATATGTCATATCCTTCGATTCGGAGTAAAACTATCGAGCAAAACCGTATGTGAGTACTTAGCAAATCGCCTCAGTTAGGGCTTGATTACACCGGCCGAGTAGAGCGGCAAGACAGTGCTCTCGGCCAATTTTATCGGCAATCAAGCCCTTATAGATTAACGTCTGGCGAGTTCTCATCAGACGGAACGTGCACAAGGTTGTTTTCTTTTATTTACTTCACATGTGCTGCCACCTATAATTCCTGCACGTTTTTATAACATCTCAAATAGTCAAACGTACGCCGTTTCGGAACAATACGTATATTTTATGATGTGGTACAAGAAATAGCAGCAGCAAAAAGCACAACATTTTTAGGTGTACATAATAAAAATATCGAATCATCATTTTTCACACATTATGCCATTGCCAAGGATAATTGTAACCATTAGCACTTAGCAAAGTGATTTGACTGTACAGCTGTGTACAGATAAATATTTATTTTCCTCACAAATCATAACTCACACGTGCTTCTTGCATCACCTCACAAGATATTTCGGTTTTTATGTGGATGACATGAGTTTTGCTTCTTTTTTTAGTCATCCATACAACAAAATAGAGGACATGGAGCATGTTTCTGTTTAGTACAAAAATTTACTTTTATCCCAAATCTCAATAAATTTAAATTAAAAAAAATTTACTAAATACTTTAGAAATGTCCTATACGTTTTATATTATTAGAGTTTTATGTCTCCATCTGCATGTCACTACATCAATCTCACGACACTCAACGTCAGTAAATCTTGCGATTAACGTTCTATTCATTCAATAATAATAAACGGTCGCTTCGAAATATTAAAGCTAAATAATTTAAAAATACTATAGTCACCGAAATTTTTACAAGTCTTTGCACTAGCTTCGGGCTAAAATTTAAAATATAATAATTTTATAAAAGCCTAAAATTTCGCATGGAAGCATTAGATTGGGAAGCAGCGAGATTAAAACTAAATTCACTAGAGGAAGGAGCCCCGAAGCGACGGGGCTGGAAATGTGTCAAATGACCGCGGTCGAGGAGTGCTCAGCCCTCCAGGTCCTGTGATACCCCTAGGGGCTGGTAGATAATAGAATTACGGGAAGCCCTCGCATCGAAGCTTCGGAAGCATTAGAGAAACCTAACTCGGCAGCTCGACACAAGCCACCGGCGACGACTGCCGCTGCGGTGGACCGTCATAATATACAATATAGACCGAACAGTGTTCATCAGTAGGGTAATTTGTGTTGGTAATATTGTAAAAGACTTAACATAAAGTAACTCGCCGTTGGCGGGAAATTGTTGTTTCAACGAAATATAATCGAAAGTTTTCGAAGCTAAGCGAGCTCAAAACTACTGAAGAACAAAGAAATAAGCGCCTCAAATTTTGGTCCATTGACATAATATGTTTCGTTCCCGCGATATCATAGTAGTATGATATGATAACATACTATGGTTAATCTCGACTCCCCGGTTATATCTAGACGATATGTTAGACCACGAACAGCTCGACACCCCTACGTATACTAATCATAATATTAAACCTAAAGTTACGACTCGTTAAGCCAAAACAAAAATTCCAAAAGCTGGGTGGAAATTTCCGCCGTACGTTCGTCATTTAACAATATTACCAACATAAAATCTGCTAAATACGTATCTTTAAATAATAGTTTATTTGGGCTAATTAAAAAATCCACGCCTGACATTAAGTCACGTTCGTTAAACATTCATCGATCGACCTATTAAATAAATAATATTCCTACTATTTTCTTGTTAAGATGGCTGGATTTGTATTAGGCGAATATGCTCTCATGGTTAATGACTTTTTCGTGAAATGTATCATCGATGTCGATGGCACCGGTTCAACGGCGTGAGCTCGACACACGAGGTGAGCTCGACACACGAGGTGAGCTCGCTGCTTGCAGCCGCAGGTTTCGGTCGTTACTAATTCAAGATTTTTCGTCGAGATCTAGAACAGTCGGTGCCCAAACAGAACGATCTAGCTTCGTCCAGCGCGTTGTCTTTTATTTAACTTTACTCGATTAATTATTATATAATTTAAGCTTATCGACGCAGGCTTCACCGAGCTGTATAAAACTGATACAAAACCGGCGGTGGGCCGCCGCGCGCCGCCGGTCGACAACATCTAAAGGAACCTCCGAAAAGCCTTCAAAGTCGAATGACCTCAGGAAGCGAAACGATATAAGTCTTGACATATCTATTATAGTAAAATCTAAACATAATTTAATTAATTGCCGTTGTGTCCTTACGCCTACGTCGTCGCCGCGCGGCGTGGCGACGTAACAGTGAATCTCGAACGAACGTGGGGCGTCCCGGGCCGCCGCTCACTTACGAATGTGACTTTTGACAGTTTGTATTTGGAGAAGTTTGGAGGCGGAAGTGGCGGAAAAATCAGTCTACAAAGGAAGAAATGCGTCGAAATTATTCTATCGTGCGGCAAGAGGAAGTGAGGCTTTCTCAATGCGGAAACAAACTTTTCGCGTGACAGAAGATCAGGCAATATTAATAGGATTGGATCTCCTCCGTCTGAAATGAGTCGCGAAGTGTTCGGCGGCAGTGCGATCACAGCCCGGAGCCGTCATCACAGTGGAGGCCGTTATCGTTTAGTATCGGTCGACGAGTAGCTCCTTCGCCCTCGATCGTCCGCGGTAACGTTCGCTACGTTTACATAAATATCGAGCACCAGCAGGAGAGAAAGAAATTTGAGAATCGATATCACCGATAGAAGCTTACCAATAATCACAACTCTGATCACTTGTACTACTACTGCGTATTGTGCATCGGAGCTCAACGAAACGCACCGAATCCGCGCCGGACGGATCGCGCAACATCGACCCGCTGGCCGGTTCCCCGCGCGCCAGCGCCGTCAACATAAATATTGTCATCGAGCGTTTGTCGCGTTTACTCTAGAACGATCCGCGTCGAACTTCTCCAAAAGCCACATTCGTAGGTGCGCGCTCAGAGCGGGGGGCGCCGTTACGAGTGCGGCGGACATCAGACGACGGCGAGCAGCCGCGCCGCGCGCACCAGCACCTCCACCAGCCGCGACCACGCCGCGCGCAGCGTCGCCGACCGACTGAACAGGAATCGCCACACCAGGAACACGGACATCACTTGGATTATAATGTGGACTATGTGTAACCTGAAATGGACAAAAGTACCATTAGCTAGTCAATATCTGGCGGGCCCTGTAAGGAGCCAGACACGCTCGACATAAAAAAGAGAGAGTAGCGAAGATCAACAAAAAAAATCACGTTCAAAAGCAACAATTTGTGAAACTCACCTTCGAATAACTTTTCTGGACTTTGGCAACGTATTCGGATCCTCTTTGAACAGGAACCTCCTAATACCGAGCACGTACGCCTCGATGTACGCCTCCCAGTCGATGTTCCTCACGTCGAAGTCGAAGGTGGTGCGGTCCTCGGGCGAGAGCGCCGCGCACAACGCCTGCACGTTGTTGTCCGCAAACGACCACTGCCGGGTCGTGAAGTACGTCAAACACGCCGAAGCCTTTTCTAATTTGTTATGGACTTTTATCATCCTGAAAACACCAAATTACGCATTCGATGACTTAGCTAAAGTCTAAATTAATGGAAGTAGTAGAATGTTGACACTTACATGGGCTTTCGACCTGACAACCACGATATTAGATCCGCCACGACCGCCGGCACCCGATGTTGCACGAACGCCAAGAACTCGTGCAATGGACGACTGCTGGTGATGGAGCCGCCAGGGTACCAGATCACTTCGCCTGTGAACACCACATTCTCTTAGGTCTTAGAACATAGTGAGTCAGTTATCGACATATGCCTGTTTTTGACGTGATAACGTCTTATAATTCGATATGGGGTGCGCGCCCGAAAAACATGACAGTTCATGCGGCGTTACCTCGCTGACAGCTCTGAGGCGTTCCATTTACACTCTCAAGTCTCTCAACAACCGTAAGGCCCACCTGGGCCGCGCTCTTTGTTTCGATTATATTACGTATTTCGATGACTTAGATAATACTTTTGTATGAAGAAGTTTGGTTAGTACCTTTGATACATTGACCACACTCTGAATGAAAAATAAATAAACAATCTGTGAGCTATTAGTATTATTTCGGCTATTCAAAATTGTGCTCTATTTCCTACGTGTCAAGGTATGACTTAATATATGAAGAATAAAGTATTCGTTTATTTCTTCTGAACAAGTCACTAATTATAGTTTCGAAAGTTTATAATTGAGAAACTAATATCACATCGGACTAAATACTATATTATGATGGCTTGATAGATAGAAAATTTAACATATATTATAATGTAGTTCACACAAACATAAAATATGGATTGTACCTATGTAAGAATATTACATTAATTTTATAAAGAGGGTAGGCCGGGCGCCATTTTTTTTGCACATTGACCTGCCAACTTTTTTGCATAGATTTTTCCCGGTACTGAGGGGTTAAGGCTATGACGTTGTCACGTTCAACTATCGTCAGTAAACCGACTTTACAGACAACCGATTTTTTTAAACAGGCTTTAGCCCACCACACATTCCCACCAATGTATCTCCTGTGTCGCCAGGATCGACAGCGGTATCCAACCACGAAAACCCTTTGATATGATCTCGAGGAGCCCGAGGGACATGCTAAAACTGTCTTGGGACCCGCAACGAATTTAATCAGAAGAAAATAGGAGTAGGAAGAATAATCGATATAGCCTGCGTGAATACCTTGTTTGTTTCTAATTTTAGGCATTGTTAATTGATATTAGTAAGTCAAAAAAAGTGTAAGGTATCAACTCCACTTACTGAAGGGATGTTTCCTCATATACCGGAAACTAGTTTCAACGAACAGCTGCCATGTGATGGGGTTCTGCTGTCCGGTGCAGCAGTTGTACACCAGCACACCTTCGTTTCTGTAATGAGAACATCTATACTGTACTCGGCGAAACATGGCGGTAGCGGTCATTGACTCCCTGTCAAAACTTGTCATTTTCTATATAAACCGCGATTGACAGTGAAGTGTCAGATGTTGAAGAAAATGACAAGTTTTTGACAGGGAGTCAATGACCGCTACCGCCATGTTTCGCCGAGTACAGTATATATTTTATGGATGTTTCCGGTGAAGTAGCAGTCGAAATATGTATAGAAATAGCTGATTACAAAAACGGACGCAGTCTTAAGGTGAACGCAGATTTGGCCGCACCGCACGCACCGCAGTCGCCGCATTTCGAATTCTTCATATAAAGAATGTAGAAGTGTGCGAAGACGAAGGCGCGGGTAGGTATGCGAGCTTGCCTATAACTGCATATAAAGAATTCGAAATGCGGCGACTGCGGTGCGTGCGGTGCGGCCAAATCTGCGTTCACCTTTAATTGATGTGAAAAGCTTAATTAAAAACAGGCATGGTCTTGATTAACAAGAAAACATGGGACTTGGAAGTGAATACTTACCTAATCATTTTTTTGCAAAATATGTAATTAACAGTCCATACCTATTTCAAATATCTATGTTCGTTTGGTACGTTTGCGGTTTGGTCAGGGTAAACCTATTAGGAATAGCCGACAGATCATAAAAAAATTCACCATCTGGGTAAGTCAATCTTTCTGCTGCTACAAAGATGTAAATTAAGTTTATAATCCCACCAAAAAGATTTCATGTAAAATGTTGCCAAGACGATCACATAAGGTTTGCCCTGTGAAAAAGATATCAGATCTTATGTAGAGCAAAGCCTCTGAATCTACACGGCCTAAGGCTTCTTACAGACGAACGGCAGGTGTCGGCGGCACGTGTCGGCGGCACGTGTCGGCGGCACTCAACGGCAGTCGCCAGCACGTGTCGACGGCAGTCGACGGCAGACGACGGCACGTGTCGACGGCAGCCGTTGACAGTTTATGACGCTTGCAGGGGGCCTACCACGACCTTGCCTAAAACTATCATGTTTCCAGAACACTTTGTTGTAAGATTACAATAACATTACCGTACTCACTTTTTAAATATAATTTTACTAAAAAAACAGTTAAAAAATGCAAAACAATATTAAATTCGCTGTGAAATATTAACTTTTTTAAGATCGCTAGCTTGACGTTAAAGTAATAAATTTTATCTGTCAAACGGTGTCGCTTAGTAGAGATGGTGGTAGGCCCCCAGTTGTGACGTACCGCCTAAAGGTAAGCGTCCACAGGTCGGTATCATACGCAACGGACGTCTCGCATCAAACGGATAATTTTTTCACAGTACGTTAGCTGAATCAGCAGCGTACGGATTCCGATTAGCCTAGTAAATGAATGCTCAAAAGGGGGGTGTGGGTGGAAAAGTCCAAAGCAGAAATTTTGACATAGGATCTTTGTTTGGACTAATTTGAAGATAAACATACTGGCCAGTCGGTAATCCGTACGCTGCCGATACAGTGGACGTACTGTAAAAAAAATATCCATTTGATGCGAGACGTCCGTTGCGTACGATACCGACCTGTGGACGCTTACCTTTACGCGCTACGTCACAACTGCAAGCGTGATAAACTGTCGACGGCCGCCGTCGACTGCCGCCGACACGTGCCGTCGTCTGCCGTCGACTGCCGCCGACACGTGCCGTCGTCTGCCGTCGACTGCAGACGCGTGCCACCGACATGTGCCGTTCGTCTGTAAGCGCTCTAACTCTACCGACCCTAACTTCAACAAAGAACAAGGGGCATTTTTGTATGGGACCCGTACCCAGGCTGTAGCACGTTGAGACATAATTATTATATCAAATGAAAGGGCTTGAAAATCTGTACATTTTCTTGTATGACATAAAATCTCTAATCCATGGGAGAAAAAAGTTAACGAGAGTAGAAGGTAAGAAAAAATCACAAAAAAACATCCTGTATTATTGCATCAATTTATAGTGTTGCTGGTAAGGAATCATTTCTGGAAAGTAATCATATATGACAAACTTAAGGAAAGTGTTATATTTTAGTATATCGAAGAATACCACAGGTTTTCGGGGGGGAGTGGTGTGGTGGTCCCCACAATTTGCCTAACAATCCTGCATCGCACTATCGAAGTTTCGGAGAACGGCAAGATATAATATACAACGTCTGAAATGACGTCAGTAGGCTTCGGCCTGACCGAGCATGCTATCTCTCTCGGTCGGAAGATCTTCCTTTTCGGCCGCCGCTAACAACGTTAAAATACTAAAATATAATACTTTCCTTAAGTTTGTCATATACGATTACTTTCCAGAAATTATTCCTTACCAGCAAAACTATAAATTGATGCAATAACACAGGGTGTTTTTTTTGAGATTTTTTCTTACCTTCTACCCTCATTAACTTTTTTCTCCCATGGTTTAGAGATTTTATGTCATACAAGAAAATGTACAGCTTTTCAAGCCCTTTCATTTGATATATGTCTCAACGTGCTACAGCCTGGGTACGGGTCCCATACAAAAATGCCCCTTGTTCTTTGTTGAAGTTAGGGTGGTAGACTTAGGCCGAGTAGATTCAGAGGCTTTGCTCTACATAAGATCTGATATCTTTTTCACTTTCGTCATACAATAAAATGTTCAACTTTTCAAGCCCTTTCATTTGGTATATGTCTCAACGTGCTACATTGGTGGGTACGAAATGCCCCTCCTTCTTTCACATAATGTACTGATATGTGGAATTTTTTGAATATCGCTACAGTGCGCTCAGATATAATTGTAACGTCGTAAGCCTTCTTGGATCTCTCACCTCTTGAGCGAGGTCCTCCAGGCGCTGACGATCATGAGGTTGATGACGGTGTCGACGGGCACGAGGTCAGCGACCTTAGAGCCCGTGCCCAGCATTGTGCGGAACACGCCCTTGCCTACGGCCGCTATGATACCGTTCGGGCCGTTCCAGTTGTCCACCCAACCCTTCACTGGCTCCCGCAGAGACGACAGCACTGGAATAATACAACATGTACCTATTATTAAATATGTAGGTATAGTATCATTGCTATATAAGTTAATAAAATCTTCCGTCCCGCTGGGTTTTGAGAGTGAAGAAATAGAGAGTGCTCTTGTGTACTGCGCTCACACTTGGGCACTATAAAATTACTCCTGCGTAGCTGGCCTGGTTTCAATGAAACTGGCCACCGTCACCGAAACCGGTGTGGGAGTATTGTTATTATATTTATTAAAAGTTAATGAGAATCTGAGGCCGATAGAGAATCATCAGAGTCGTCAATAAGGTACACGTTGCTTTTAAGTAAAAAAAAACTGACGCTAGTGGTTGAGTACTCTGATGGATCTAAGTTATACGTCTTGCTCATTGTATCCAGCCCTTAAAATAAATAAATAATAGGTACCTATATGACACCAATTACTTATTACTACATTGTAGTACCTACCTGTCAATATGACACTTTCAAGGTAATTTTTGACTACAGATCATTACAGCCTAGTTTAGCCAATAGCCTATTATGTTTTACATTAATTAGGATAGACAATAGAAAACCTTCTGATTGAATTCTTAGATTTAGCTAAAAGGCATACTTCAATGTTGTTGTACTAAATTTGGTATTATACGTCCGAATATTAGTTCATATCGACAGTATATTGTAAGTCTATGGTTCATATTCAAATAAGTTTTGATCCTTAAGGCGACGCCTTGATAATTTGGCTGTAGCGATGCCGATTTTTCTCAGCAATGACTAAAGCTAAGAAATTGAAGTTCATTGTCAGTATTCATCATGTCTTTGTCTTTGAATTGCCCATAGCATAACACGATTGGACAACTTTTATAGCACAGAATAATCAATCGAAAAGACCTCTGTAAAAAAAGGGATTCCTATTTTTCCAATAGAGGAGAGTGATTTAAGGTTCCAAAATTTGTACATAAATTGGTTTAAGCATGCACTTTAATTTGTGCATAGCTTATATGAAATGTATTTATGGTTTTTAAATTATGCGACAAAAACCATTTTGTCGCTTGCGCCCTTTCCATTTTTTGCTGTTCCATTGCTTGTTTTCTATGAGAGGCCGGGGCGGCCTCTCATAGAAAACAAGCAATCTAAAACATATCCAACACGGTTTCTTACTTTAACGCTGCGTCACCTTAACGGGACGCTCCCACTCAAGTCGAGTAAGATCTTTCAAAACATATAGTGCCAATAAGTTCACATAACATTGATAAAATATCGGTCAAGTACGAGTTGTACTCGCGCACGAAGGGTTCCGTACCAGAGCAAAAATATGCTTATTTATATAAAACTGTGTTTTTGTATGGGAGCCCTCCTTAATTATTTAATTTATTTAAATTTTATTATTAATTATTAAAGTACAAATACAATTAAGTATTTTATGAACATTTCAAATGTCTATGTATTGCCGTTATTGATTAAGAGCAAAAAATAGCAAAAAAAATCACGTTTGTTGTATTGGAATTCTTTGAGGAAGGCTATAGGCTATATTTTATCACGCTAAGACTAATAGGAGAATGTGAAAAAAACGGGGGAAATTATTTGAAAGTGCTTATCTCGCGAACTAGGTACTGGAGCACAGATAAGAAGTAGACCACGTGAAGGATCATAGGCTATCGATTTTAATCATTTTTTCAGTGGCTACTGCCTACTGGCTATATATTTTATAACCCGTGCGACGCCGGGGTGGGTCGCTAGTATCTACATAAAGCCTTGAAATGGGTACAGCTAGCCCAAGTGAGTCATATAAGCATAACTCATAACCGTCAAGTTATATCAATATGACGAAATATTGTCAAATTATCAAAGCGTTATAGCGTTGACTACTATGATGATATCTGTAGATAACAAATTTAAAAGAAAACATGAGTTAACCATTTCAAAGTAACAAACCCGGATACAAATTTCGAAAGAAACATACTTCACAGGCCGCACCCAAAACTCACCAATAGATGGTCTGACGATGGCCACTGGAAGGTTTCCGCACTCCTTGATGAGCATATCCTCGGCGAGAGCTTTCGTGAACGTGTACGTATTAGGCCTGTCTCCTGCAATAGTATTTAAATGGACGTTGTTAAGTATTTGTGTAGCATCCCACAAAAATATTACGTATCGAGTTAGGAATGCAATTAGGTATGTTCTTTAGATCGTTTTAAACAAGACTGTATTCATAATTCAACAAAAATGTTTGTGGGTCAGTAGTTAATACTTACCGTTTAAACAAATGAATAGCGTTAACCCGGTAATTAGGCATAGGCGGGGTCGTGAGTGACATCAGGAGTGTCTCACCCACTAATTTGGGTGTGATTTGGGCGACTAACTTCTATAACTTCTATAAATACCCCTTTATACGTTTAGTCATTATGAGCATCAACAGATCGCTATCATGATTTTGCATTAGTCTACACTCTACACAGTTGTGGGATCTACGTCATGTGTGGTCATGTAGTCGGCTTAGCCGCAGTTTCACCAACGACTGTTAAAGTTAACGTTCGAATTAGTATCACGTTGCATCTTTCGTTTTTCATATAAATGAAAGAGAAGACATGACATTTTAACAAGCTGTTAACACTAACAGACGTTGGTGAAATTGGGGCTAAATATGTTATTTTAATGTTAGCTGTGATCGGTCGGATGGGTTTGAATGAACTTAGGTTTTTAAAATTACTTAGGTCCGCCATCTGCTTAGGAATCAATTTCTCTGATAGTACATACTATCAGAGAAGTCAATTCATAGGCATTAGGCAGATGCCTGACCTACGTAATTTGGTCGCGTTATGCCAAACCCATCACAGCTTTGAATTGACGTAATCCGACCAAATGACGTAGGTCCGTCAAATGCCTATGAATCAATTTCTTCGATGGTACATAGTCATACTACATACAATCAGACGAACCCCTCGCCTGTTCATAGCTAAACCTGTAAAGTACCGTTTAGGTAACGCGTCTCACCCACTAAGTCCGGTGTGATCCTGTCGACGAGTTCATCAGGCAGGGTCTGCACCAGGATCACCACGTGCTCGGGCAGGGCTGGCGGCGCGTACACCGTCTCCTCCACGCGCTCGCGCTCGCAGTTGCAGTACGCCGTCGACACGTGGATCAGAGCCTGAAATATTGTGACGTCACATTTTATAATCTTTTATTTTTAATTTTTGGGAAAATGCTCGTTCGCTTTGGGGGTCTATGAACATTTTTGGGATATTTGTCTATCTCTACCATTCAAATATTCTGTATATTTAACTGAATTCTAGGATAATAGTCCAACCCAACCACTCAAGAGTGCCCGAAGGATATTTATTACGTCTTATCTGTACGTGGATACAAGCGCCATGGCTTAGCATAACAACATTAGAAACGGGAAAGAATGGACATACTGACAGATTTTGGTGACAAAATGGCGAATTTCCTTTTTCTATTGTTCTGCAGAAAGAAACTGCTTCTACGGTGAAAATGCTAAACCTGTAGTGGAGGTAATGAAGGTTTTTACCTCCGATTTCGTTGAACCTCTATCGATTTTCATGAAAATTGGTGAGTAGGTGGGGGATACCCTAAGAAACAAAAGTGACATAGTGTCAACTTGCGCTTTTGCCCTGGGGGTGGAAGCCAAACCTTCTCGGGGGGTGAATTTTTTTTAATAAAAATAACCCCAGGAATCAATAGACATACAAATTCTAAGCAAAATTTGTAATATAAAGTTTTTTGAACAAGTCAATACTTTCAAAGTTATTAAAGATCAAAGATCATGTTTTTGCATGAGAAAAATACATGTCTTAAAGCGGTTTTTTATAATTAAATAAGAAACTACAGGTTTTACGAAAAATGTGTAATTACCAAAATTAAAGCCAATAAAAAAACAAATTTCAACCCTGAAATACCTTCCTATATTCATTCAAAGTGAGCTATAGGTGATTGTATATATATTTTCTTTCGGCGAGTACCTAAGTCTAAGCATTCTAACTTAAATAATGGTAAACCGATGCATTTTATGACATGTACCTACTTGCTTAAGACCTTTAAAAGTGCTTAAAATTACCTTTTTAATAAGCATTTTAAAAAGTTAATAGCATCAAAATTGAACAAGTTATGATAAAAATAAGATGACCCTTACATTTGTTTTTGGAAAAATCGAAAAATAAAACGTTGACCATTTCTACAATAATTCAAATTTATGGTTATCCTCAAAGACTTTTCTTTATTTTAGCATAAGTAATGACCTCAAAAAATTTTCTTGGTTTAGAATGCTTAGTTTTGAAAAAAAGGATGATTTAGTAAAATCGAAATTATTAATTTTTTTTCTAAATATCGTTTTGTTTTGAACATAACTTCAAAAATATTTAACCTTCGTAAAAATTATAAAGGGCGAAATTTGTGTCCATTTTTAAAGAAATCTTTTGATTTTCTTTTGATTTTTATAGGATGAAAAATAACGAAGATAGAGACGTTTAAAGCCTAACTTTTACCGCGAGAACCATGAAACCGGGATCTTTTAATCATTTTTTTTAAACCAAGGGTTTTAAAAAGTATTTTTCAAATTGATCTTAAAGCTCTTTAAATCAACTTTAAAAATTAACAGAGCTATTGTGATATAAACGAAAAAAATTTTTTGAAAACAATTTTGAAGCAGAGATTTGGGATGCAAATATTGTAGGAAACCCTGTCAATAGGTACATCTATACTAATATTATTATAAATGCTAAAGTGTTTTTGTCTATAGTCCGCGCGGAACTAGTTGGCCGCGCCTGAGGTATGTGAGCGGTGGGACGGAGAGGCAGGGGCGCTTCGCGCAAGAGATTGCAATAGCAAGATGAGTCCGCCGATAAAAAGACAATCTAAGGAAATCTTATATATTTAAACGAGCAATTCTTGTATATAAATATATATGTATATATATAATTGGAATCTCGGAATCGGCTCCAACGATTTTCATGAAATTTAGTATATATAGGGGATTTCGGGGGCGATAAATCGATCTAGCCAGGAATCATTTTTAGAAAATGTCATTTTATTCGAGTTTTTTGAATACCGAGCGAAGCTCGGTCAAATAGCTAGTAATATTTAAAGTGCATACGTTTTTTAAAAAACGGAAAGCCGATGTCAATAGTTTAGAACAGTGGCAGTGGCGAAGCCTCCATAGAACACGATTCCTACCGGCTTACCTTGGCCAATTTTAATATATACATTTTTTATTATTAATAATTATAGCTTACCCCGCTTCCTACAATTTCATAAAAATAATTCGCCATGTATTTAAAATCACGCAAACGCACACATACCCGTTTTTACGATCGCACTCAGAACGCGTACGTACTGCTCCTCCTGGGGAACTCGCTCAAAACATCGGGAATCCAAACATTTGAAATGTATGAAATTCACGCACACATACACATTACTACTACATGCAAACGACTCGTCGATATTGTCGAACAACAAGCCGATCCCACATAGCCTACCTAGTCTTTATTTGTCATGTGTTAAGGTTTAGTTTCGCATGTTTCGCTTTAAAAGATTTCGTCCAATCACAACAGAGCTAATTGCAGCGCGCGACGCGACCGGCGCGTGCTGTCATTTCAATTCACATAAACAATTATATTACGCGCTAATTTGCACTCATTTTGTACTGTTATTATTGTAATATGCAAAATTTTGTTTATTAAGTTAGTGGGCTAGCTTGATTGTAATATTATATAGTTTAAAAGAATCGAAAGTAGTGAAATTTTACTTGCCAAGTGTTGTGTTGTGTTTTTGTTTGTTACATCGTAAAGGTTGGTTTGTTTTACTTACTTTGTAATTTGTCGTGACACGGTTAGGTGAGAAATGGCAGCATTAGTACAAATTGACTGTTGTCTTACGGATTACCTATTATATTTTATAATAATATTAAATAACGACGACAGACGACAAATAACAAAATTAAACATTTAGTACGTATTTCTGCTGATATTTCTTTGCTACTAGCTTTTGCCCGCGATTTCGTCTGCGTGGACTTCAGACAGGTAGCCTATGTTCCTTTCCATGTTTGACATGGGATGCATGCAAAATTTCATCTAAATCCAGTTTTTGCATGATTGAGTAACAAACATCTACACTGGCAAGTCAGGATTCACTTATTTTTGGTGTGTGAGTGTGAGTGACGTGTGCTTAAAACGGCTTTTTTTAAAGCCACTTTTATCATACTCGACATGCACTGTTCATATAATACCAGTGATGTCATGTATGGTGAAGGTGGTGAATACTAACAACACTAACACTGCATGCAACGCACACAATGCAAGCAAAGCACCCTAGTAGTTATGGAAAAGGTAAACTAACACACTTAATACAGGTATGTAATTTATTGCACGTTTTTTTTACAAGAATTGAAATTTTGCTTATTCACGAGTTAGCCGTTTTTTGGTCCGGCTTTACCTTTATTTTTTTTCACCCCACGCCACTGAACAGTGGTCCCCAACCTTTTTTTCATGCGGGCCACAAACATGTTTTGGTCTTGGTGTCGCGACTCGCGGGCCGCAACAAAAATTTTGTAGGGTTAAAAAATAACTTTCTTCAAAATTAAAGATTTAAAATTGAAAAAATTTAACGACTATCACATAGACTACGTTATTTTGCCGGTGGGCGTGAATTTCAAAATTGTTTAACATCACGCGGGCCACAAATAAAGTCCCGGCGGGCCACATGCGACCCCGGGCCGCGGGTTGGGGATAGCGGATTTAGAATATAAAACTGATCAATTGTCTAATGTCTTTAATTTATTCTTTCCAATAATTAAATAATATTATTGTTCACGATATCGCGAGATTGGTCGTCACTGTCTAATCTCATGTGCATTGCGGCAGCAAGCAACCCGCCCCCTCACCCCCGTCCCTACCTAAGGCGCGGCCAACTAGTTCCGCGCGGACTATACCTGTTACCTCTTAACATCCAAACGGTTCAACCGATTTTGCTGAAATTTAGTTTGAAAATACTTTGAGTCTCGGGACTCGATATGGACATAAATTATGATACTTTTTATTCCGAAAAAATGTACGGTTCCAGCGTGGTTGCAGGCGTCATCTAATCCATACTAAATATACATTAATCTTTTCAAGTCTTTCAATATTCAGAAAGTAAACGAAACTGTAAATGTCTATTAGATAAGAGAGGGGCTTTTTATAATGATGTGCGTCTATTAAATATTTCAGTCTTGCAGATTCAGCCTTTGCGCCAATTTTTTGCACAGAGGGTAGTTTGAAATCGTTGTTTGAATATTTTGGATTAAATAATATCAATGTTTGAATTATATATTATTACTAAAATTTATCTTAACTATGAAAAAAAATTCGAACACATTAAAGCTGATAAAAAACTTAAAATAAAAACTTAAAGCTTATTATTCAAACATTACAGGGGTGAAAAAATTTCGCAAAAAAACTTTATAAGAAATTAATACAAAGTAAGTAAATAAACTGAAAAAATTAGGTTCAAAAACTTAAACCTAATAAGTTTTTGAACCCAATTTTACCGTTATTCCGCAATAAAGGGGTACTTTTAGGGGTTCAGTCTTTTCAGATTTTTCAGGTTCAGTCAGTTTATTTCAGTCTTATCCAAAAATTATATCATAAATATTAAACAAACTCTTTATGTAATGTAAATATACGCTTTTAAAGCAATGAAATACAAAAAATGTTTTCTTCACGATTAAAGGGATGGTTGCTAAAAGGATTGAAAACTTAATAATAATATAATTTAAATCATGAATAAAACATTAAAAACGTTTATTTTATCAAATTAAACACGATTAGTTAAGCCAGAATGGTCAAAACTGCATTTTTTCTATTTTCAACAAAAGGGGTGGATTTCACCCCTAAAATAAAAAAAGCGCGATACGAGCGTATGTCACTTTTAAAGTAGAGGGCTTAATCCCAAATTTTCATTCAAATCGATGGAGGTTCAACGAAATCGGAGGTTGCACCTGATTTTTGCCTTCAATTACTGTACTATTGCAGGATCAAGGGGTGAGGCTCACCTCCCGGCACTGAAGCCTTTAGGGGGATCCGCTGGCAGGGTCGGGGTTGTGTATTCCGCGTATTCCGTGGCTCTGCCTAAAGCTGAAGAGCAGGAACACCGTTGGGGTTTTAGTGGGTATGCCCGGGCGCGGCTCTCCGCCCCCAGGGAGTCCCACATACCCCGGTAGCCCTCCCCAGACGCAGTACGTAAGCACACATCCCCAACGCAAAAAAGCTAACCTCCAGACCCAGCATGCGGTGGCAGAGCTGCACGAGCTGCTTCGTGCCCAGCATGTTGATGGTGACCGACAGCTTCAGCTTCTCGTCGAACTTCACCGTCGCCGCCGAGTGGAACACCACCGATACCTTATACACCAAAATTTAAAAAAAATATGATAAGTAAATCGAATTATTTATATAGTTATCCTAGTCAAACTGCTACTATCATAGAAAAAGTTATTTAAGTTTTGTATAGTATGTTTTGTTGATAAATGTACAATTAGAAAGTTTTATTTCAGAAATATCATAATATTGTTATCACTTATAATACATTTTCGTCACACGGTAGAAATAAAGGGGCGTATTACTCTCCCTCGTCTTATGAATTTTCGATCAGGTCCACGTGTTGATGACGCGACCATTACATTTTTTACGCGATCCAAATAAAATGATGTAACCTTACAGCTCGACAAGGCTTTTATTAATGAACGTGGCCAAAAAAGGAACTAACGCTGCCATCATACAAAAACGTCATTTTTGACAGTTCTCCTTTACCAGCAGCGTTCTCGCCCACGCTCATTTAAACTTTAAAGCCTTGTCGCACTATAAACATTTAAGGTAATTTCTAAATATGATTGACAAACTTTCTGCTTGTCTTTAAACACTTTTTCAGTATGACGCAGTACCTTCTGACACAGCATGGTCTGGTCCGCGGGGCTGATGCCCAGCTCCGGCTCTGTGATGTCGCCGACGATGGGGACTATCTTGTTCAGCTCGTGGGCCCTCTCTTTCCGAAGTGTTTCAAACAGCTGCAATAATCAATGACGATCACTTTTAAAAATAATGTAAGCGCACGAGACAAATAGTTCGTTTGTCTGTAAGAAGCCTTACAGAGAATATAATATCTGAGTTCATAAAGATGCAACCAAATGAATGTAAATCGGGATGAATCTCTCAGAAATTCGTTGTCGTGACACAAAATCCATTTACATAAACTTCTGAAATATCAAGGTCATTGTAGCGCCTAATGTGGACGCACCATTACAGAGCTTATAGTAGGGGAGGTAATGCTAGCGTTTGCTAAGTCATTTCATACCGACCAAATTTTTGTCCAGCGGTAGCTTAATATTTATCAATCAATATAATCAGCGTCAGTCGCCGCACCCGTGGTGGAATGTTAACTGAGAGTATTTCAAAGTTGTAAACAAAATAGTTGCAAAAAGTGATTTTATACCGAATGAAACTTTAATGGATGATTATTGAGGTCATGTTTAACCAAAAAATCACCGTCAGCCGTATTGCAGACGGGGGATTCAACGTCAGTCGCGTTACTGAACATGTAAAAATTTTTTGAATAAAAGTCATTTTATACCGTACAAAATTTATACAGGTGAATGTTTCTACTTTGTAAATAATAAAGAAAACCGTCAGTCGCTAATACTATGGTGGAAAAACCGTCAGCCAGCGATATAAGTTATGACCAATATAGCCCTACTTCGCGCTCAATGTATCCTAGGGCGTCGCGTAGACGACATTTCCACCTGCAAACATTAGGCTGACGGCGATTTTCGTTTGAATTAACCATAAAATTATCTCACATAGCAATTTTAAGTAATTAATTCGATAGTCAATATTTGTGAAGAAGAATTATATACATTTTACTTTAAAAGCGCCATCTGTTGTTATATACTAAAACTAAAATAACACCTAGCGAACCTAAACGTGCATAATCTAGATAAGAACCTTTATTGGGTGCGAATTGGGATCTTTTTAATGTCAATTCAATACGATTCGCAACAACAACTTTGACATACTCTCAATTTTTATTCCACCACTTCTGAAGCAGCTGACGATCAAAGCTGTTATGTATTAGTGGAATACTATTATTGTAACGATTTTCGCTCGGTATGAAATGACTTTTTAAACTGAGCGCGACCTCCCCTACTATTAAGTGTCAATACAAATATAGGTTGAAGTCCTTAAGCGTCTAGACTCTGGCGTGGTAGTCGTGCTCAAGGATTGTATCAACGATGCCGCGACGTTCTAATAGTAAGCATTCCTTATAAATCGGCGTCGCGACAGCTAATCAGTGCGTAGGCTGGTAGGCTCATCGCATGACATAATACCCACTGGCAGCTGCAGCAGCTCGTTGAGCCGTGACGTCACGTCCTGCCCGCGCTTCGGCCGCATCAACAGATATATCTTCTTTATTTTGGGACAACTCCGCAGCAGTTTTTCAACCAGCACCTGCAAAATAATAGCCGTTAATTTATCCTCCTCGCCCTTATTAAGGTGCCCGCGATAGGGCCCGCTTGAGGCGGTTAAAAATCGTACATGTCGATAAGGGGTCACAAGGGTGTCGCCAGCTTATGACTAAGGGCGTTAGCAATGGAGCAATATTATGGCAATATAAGCCTTACACTTTGGAAGTATTTGCCTGGAAGACGATTGTAGTAAGAACGTGGTTCTAATATCAGTATAAAACTTTACTACATTACATAACTGGCAACAAGATTGCGATTTGTGGCGCCGGATCTCATTGACCCAGGCTCATATCAGCACAAGTAAAGATTTTTCTCGCAACAGTTAAGGACTCCGTAACCACCCGAGAGCTATACAGGGTGCAATTAAACCTTCCTGCCAAATTTTGATATTATATTGATAATTATAATCAGTACTAAAATGTTGAGAAATAGCTTCCGAAAGTTATCCTAAAAAAACACTACAATTAATGGAAACTACGTTGTCGCCCGCACGTGACGTGCCCCCGCGCGCGCTCCTCCCTGCGTCACCCCTGCTCATACCCACCGCCGCGAGTGACCGTTCTGCAACGATTTTAAATGGGATAAAATATTTCATAAAAAAATAACACCCAATTTTTTTCGTTTAATGGACTCTCCTAATGATACCTAAGCCCTGGAAAAAAATTGGCAGGAAGGTTTAATTGCACTCTGTATAATAAATTCGTATGAATATTTCGGTAGCTAACGCGTGACAGATAAGGGCTTTCGCGTGCGATGATTTCTAATGTGTCAATCACCGCTGACCTAGTAGCCGGCGTGCTAAGGAACAAAACGTGCCTCCGTTCGATTTCACGCTTTCCTATACACAGGGCTGCCATCCGTCCGGTTTTCCCCGGATTTGTTCTAGTTTGAAGGTTGTCTGTGGACCATCCGGCCGGGTTTTTGAAAAGTGTCCAGGTGATATCACTTTTGTTGCGAGAAATTCAACTTTTTTATCATGCAGCAATAAATGAAAGATAAAAACTCGATAAGCATACCTACACACGGTTTCTTCTATGATCAAAATCAAGTACGATTTCAAGGACTCGAGTTAATCAGATTTTTACAAAATTTTGTTGGAAAAGAAAAACGTTTTAGCAAAAAGCAAGATGTAATCGTGAATATTTTTAAGAGGTTTCTGGGGAAATAACCACATTTCGGCAAAATGACCGGGATTTTTGTCGTGCCTGACCGGCGATGGCAAATGAGGTGATGGCAGCCCTAAATATACACAATAGGCCTGTGTTCGGCGTCTCCGAACTGAACATAATCGCTTGTACGAAGTTTTTGTGTACTATCTACAGCATTTTCAATACTTTTTTATATCCGCAGTGATCACTTTTTGAGATAGGCGTGTATATCAATGTAGTATTAATGTACCGTTATCAGCTTAACGTTTCAGCCTATCTTGATAACGTTTTAAAGTAACTTATTGTGCAATGTGCATAATACATGCATAAAAATAAAAATTTAAGTTATTAGTTTCGTTTGAATTCATGCAATTATAATATTAAATCTTTTTAGGGTTCCGTAGCCAAATGGCAAAAAACGGAACCCTTCTAGATTCGTCATGTCTGTCTGTCTGTCTGTCTGTCCGTCCGTATGTCACAGCCACTTTTCTCCGAAACTATTAGAGCTATACTATTGAAACTTGGTAAGTAGATGAAGTCTGTGAACCGCATTAAGATTTTGATACAAAAATGGAAAAATTATTAAAAATTTTAGGGGTCCTCATAGGTACAACTAAAACGAAATTTTTTTTTCATCTAACCTATGCGTGTGGGGTATTTATGGATAGGTCTTCAAAAATCATATTGAGGTTTCTAATATCATTTTTTTCTAACCTAAATAGTTTGCGAGAGAGACTCTTCCAAAGTGGTAAAATGTGTGTCCCCCCCCCCCTCTAACTTCTAAAGTAGGGGTATTATAATTCTAAACAAAATATATGATGTACATTACTATAAAAACTACCAACGAAAATTGATTTGAACGAGATCTAGCAAATAGTTTTTTTTATAAGTCATAAATAGGTAAACCTTAATTTAACTTTCATCAAAACCTTAATTTAACTGAAATATAAAAATAAATCAAAAACCTTTTAACCTCTCGAGCGTCCCGCGGGTCCTGTGCCCAAATAAAAGTAACTTTCATAGAAATAAACCTTATTGCTGCTGCGGAACCCTTCATGGGCGAGTCCAACTCGCACTTGGCCGGTTTTTTTATATTTTGTAGAATGATGCTTTGAACGCAAGAAAATTATTAAACAAATAATAATAATAGCTATATTAAAAAAAATCCGTTTTTCAAATATTCCTTGCATATCTTCAAGACGCCAGTATCACTGTTGTATTCATATTCAGACAAATTGGTACCCGTACAACAGTTGAGGCCAGTATCACTACATTCCAGTGCTGGTCGCTGGATCAGCACTGTATCAATGTAAACATATCGAGCATCCATTAGCTGTATGTAAACAAGCTCCAGTCTATCACAGTAGGTACTTGTAGTCTGACCGCCAATATTTATGTAAATCAGTAGCGTCGACAGGGGCCAGTAGATTTCGTACATGGGGCGACGGAAATGAAGCGGCCTTACACTCATAAAAAATATAAATACGGCACTGATCATCACCACGTTTCACTGATCTACGCGACGTAGCTGGCTCAAGCTTATAATATGTCATGGCACAAAGATTAAAACGTTTTACGGATCCGCACGTTTTTCCGAAGTGCGAACTACTTATGTCCCTTGTTCTTTCCAGGTGCAGGGACCCAAAGTACAAAAACCTATGGTAATTTTTTTATCAAAAATACTTTCGGTGGTTAGTTGAAAGTGGGGACAGGCAGTCCCACTTTCCCATTTATAAGTTATAACATTTGTATGCATAATGGATGTTAGTGTATGCATTACACATTACAAATTACAATGAATTATTACAGTAAGTACCTATATACAAAATATGATAATTACTTCTATGAAGGTGACTTTTTGTAATTTTATCTTCAACAGAAGGCTTAGGCTCAATTTACACCGGCGCGGAATTGAACGTAATGGAAGCGTCAATTTCGTCACGAGGACATCCCAATTCCTATTGTTTAATCTATATCTTTTACATGACTAGCTCGCGCCACTTCCCGCGGATTCCTCAGACGGCATCGGAGAAATCACAAGATTTCCGCGGAAGACGCGCGCACAATTTTTTGGCTCGTATTTAATTTGCGTGATATAAACTTCACTATGCCATGTACAGTTTCGTTGCGAAAAGTCGCTTCCTTTCCGTTCCGCTGCGGTACAAATTGAGCCTTAGCGGGCCCCTAGACGGTCAATCTTATTGTCAAATAAATTGTACATACTATTGATTGATCGTGTAGGGGCCTACTTAGGGTAACATCATCATGATCACGTACCTTTCCCATGAATCCCGTGCCGCCGGTGACGAAGACCGACTTGTCGGCGTAGAACTCCGCTACGGGCACGTACTCCTGCCCGAAGCCGGCGAACGTCGACGCCATCGTGTGAGATACCGCAAAGACCGCGCCACGACCGATACACCATGCGTGTTCTAGCGGGGGGACGTCGATGCGCTATGACCTAGCATCACATCTAGCGCTCATCTGAAACAAATAACAATACGACATTATATTACTGTAATGTGTTCCCGTTAGAAGCAACACCGGCATAGTAAACAAAATAGTAGAGGAGGGGAAGAGGGGATTTTGGGAGTAGCTCGAGCGTGTCAGATTAAGCTTGTGTAGGCTTCCGACATGTGTCTAGTTATCATGGTATAGAAATCAGATTTCTCACGTGGTGGGTTAAAAAAAAATTTTTCTGAATATTGAAATGTCATCCGATCTGTCAGATTAAGATAGGGGATGTTTAGTATACCCCAAAGAAGCTTCCATAAAAAGCACTGACGATTCAAAGATAAGGTAAGCCTGTAGGAACATTTTAAAATATAAAAAAATAAACCTTCATATTTTCCTAACTAAAATTCGCAAATATTTTATTTTGCACTAAACTAAATGATTTAGTCCTTGTTGTCTAAAATATAATAATAACTGACCGAAATAATCAATTTTCTGAATATATATTTTTTTTAACAGACTTCCAAAAAACGTGGTTATTCAAAACTTTAAAATGACCGCAGTTTCTGAACCCACCGCTAAAATAAAAAACGCTCTCATTATTTTTTTATCAGTTTTACCTAATGTATAAAACCTACTTATAGGTCTCCATTACGCTCGAGTGACTACAAAATTAGCACCTTCCCCTCCCCTACTAAAAGGTCTCGTTCGACGCGAGCAACGTGTGTTGGATTATTTACTGTATTAGTGGCGCCCTCTTTTTTATATAAAACAAGGGGGCAAACGAGCAAACGGGTCCTGAACCTGATGAAACGCAACTACCGTCGCCCATGGACTCTCGCAACATCAGAAGAGAGAATACGCTCTCTTTTAGAGGTTTGCAGGTCGTATTGGTCCGGAAATACTACTGGTGACAGTTCTTTCAGTGCTTTACAGTGCACGGCAGAATACGCGAAAAACGCACAGTGGAAAACTGCAACTCATCAAGGTGATTAGGATGGTAAATTTATCGCGTGGAACGATGGCGAAAAGTTGCAGGAGGTGTAATAATTCTTCTGCTCCGGATTGTGGGTAACGTAACTAATATTACTTAATAAAGTTGTTATAGAAAACTGAATTGTCGAGCGACGAGCGTCGATATACTGTCAATCTGCATTCAAACAAAACACAGAGGAAATCGAAAATATTCTTTTGGAAGTTGTAATGTCAGGGACAAATACACAATCATGTTTATAAGTTGTAAGTTATAACGAAACAACGTTTAAAACACTCCCATATTTGGAAAATCAAAATATAAATTGATTAAATTAGTCTTAGTTGATTAAATTAGTCATGCAAAATACAACATAAGAATAAAGAATATAATATTAGATAATAATATATTTAACCATTCATTCGCTCCGAGCCTCCGATTGTGAAAATTTACTGAAGTATGGGCTCAGATTGCTAAATGGTGGCATAAGAAATGTGCAAATTAGGTTATATATCAATGCAGCATAATTCGATCAAGTTTATTTACTTTATTAATTATTATTAAACTTTATTATTCGAATTTATTTTATGCTATGTAATCCATTTTACAAGAGACAATACTCATCACAGAAAAGTATAAATTATATTATATATTCAAATTTTAAAATAATTTGAATCTTTGTTACGAAATAAATTGGAAATAAATGTAAATAATCACTACTCGTATCCTACCGTCTTCGTAGTTCGTAGTACTTCGTAGCACTACTACGCGGGGGGTTCGTCTACAGCTTCATTCATCTTCGGATTATACAAATATACTGAACTTAATATTAAATTCAGCACAAGGATTATAAACCAAATATAATATCGGTTCGTTCACACGTAAATATTTTACGACCATACCAAAACTCTAACGTCATACTGGTGTCGGTGTAAACGCAAACAGCACAATATCTTATCACAATTATATAGGTTAGTGTACAAAATGTTTGTCGTGAAAACACGTGCATTGGTTTATCTCGGCAAAGGACCGTGCACTCACTCAATTTAGGATTACTTAGCTTGAGAGACTTAAAGTACCTATGGCTTAGCATAAAACTTTTAAAAACTAACTCTGCAAGGCCTGACTTCACCAACTCTACCTCTTACTGCCGCACTCAGAGACGAATATTTACTACTTAACTGCTATAACTGTAATGAAATGAAGACTATATGACAGATAATGTATGGCGCTTATATATATATCAAAACTAGCCCCTAGCCTAGCCCCCCGGCAAAGTTGTTTTGCCATATAAAATATTTCGCCCATAATGCTGTTTTGCCATATAAAATATTTCGCCCATAATGCTAATACGGTTTTGCTTGATAGTTTTACTCGAAGTCGAGCAAAAACCACCGTGTGGACCGCAAAACTCACAGCTCGAAGGCTCGCATCGAGCCAGTTTGAAGGCTCGAATCGAGCCGGCTTGACAATTTTTTTGACACTAGTTTTTATTATTCGTAGCTAATTTCCTTCGAACTAGAGTAAAACTATCGAGCAATGCAGAATGTGTGGACGAAAGCTCGAGCCGTGGTTTTTACTCTACGTGATTGCTCGACTAATATTTTATTGAACTTTGAAGTGACTAAATAAGTATGTCACTATGACAACGTCCATCGCCATCCTGTCGCACAAACTATGGTCGCCGTCAGTCTCGAGTTGAAATAATTTACTATTATTTATTCAACAAATGCACTTATCAATATAAAAAGTAGCTAGTAGCCGATGCTTAGACCTACTGAATGTGCATATAAAATTTGGTGAAAATCAGTAAAGCCGTTTCGGAGGAGTACGGTAACTAACATTGTGACATGAGAATTTTATTTGTAAGATAAATTACCATTCTCTCATCTACAGTCTACACCTCTCTGTATTCGACAGTTGTATGTTTGCACTACATCATTCGCTTTACTTGGCTGGAGGCACTAGTATGCCTATAAATTCACTAGGAATATTATGTACGTAGATATTCACCGAATATGTTATAAGTTTTTTGTATTTTAAATATGTAATTTAAAATATAATTACCCAAGTCTGACAGTTTAGCAACGTATTCAACAAAAATATGCAATTAAATTGTAATAGGTAATAACACCCACGTCTGACCAGATATTATTTATTCAAAGGTGAATGTCACGATCTAACACAAAGCAATAATTATTACGTTAAGGAAAAAAAAATAATTATCATAATAATATTGTGTCAGTTAAAGCGTCTTTGTATTAATATTTTTGTTTTTATTATCACCTCTATCCATTTCTATTCCATTCATAATATTATTATGATTAATCGTAAAACGTACGTTAGAAATTAGCTACTAAATCAATTATTATGAAAACGAAGCAGTAAATTGCTCTGAAAAAAGTTTGCTGTTATCATACAATACATAAAAATATTATAATATCGATCGCGATCGCGATATAGCCCAGCAATAGTAGAGATTGGCGAGAATCTTATAGGCGTATCTACCTCTCGTATCATATAGGAGTGCCAAGTGTCCTCTTAGAATTAGGCTGTCTTTCCACCAGAGCTGAGCGGAGTTATGTTGCGAGGAATGTGTTTTTGAAAACCAATAGCATCGCTTCATTGAGATGACTTTGCCATGACATCGCTCAGCGCGGCGATGCTATTGGTTCTCAAAAACACATTCCTCGCAACACAGCTCCGCTCAGCTCTGGTGGAAACGCAGCTGATCCCATTTCAAGTAAATAAGTATCATTTATACAGTACACTCAAGTAGACCGTACCAAAACCAAAAATAAAAAAAATATTCTTACAAAACTTTTTTTGTCAACCGGCTATTATTATCACATTATATAAATTATCTAAGTTTTAACACACGTGTAACACCTAAGGTGTTTAATTTGAAAAAGGAAACTGAAATATTTTCTATCAAACAAATTTTATAGAAAAATTAAAATCTGTGAACTAGAAAATTAATATTATAATCGATTAAACCTACTTCTAGAGCGCAACCGATGTATTTTTACACTCGAAAAATTTGTTCACGACTGTAGGACTAGTTATTATTTATTTCTGCATGTAACATTATGGAAAATAAACACATAAATTATAAAACTAGATATCGGATTATATCATTCACTATCAACTATGAATGCCGGAAAATGCATGGGAAATATGCATATAAAATTACCGAAATATGCACAAAATATGCATGATCAAAAGTCATTTATTATTTAAATTTGTGATTTCCTTCTGAAGAAATCCTGCGGTGCCTTTAATAATATAAAGGCGTGAGTTTTCGTCAATCCACGGTTTTAAATTTTTTTATACAAACACTAACTAATGGAAGTGCATAACGTAATTCAACATTTTTAGGGTTCCGTATTCTCTAATGTCACCAACTACAAAGAAAGGTTAATTTGTTTCTAGGAAAATATTGCATCGGGTTTCGGATGTAATGCAGAAGTCTTTAAATAGGGCTGGGTCCACATCTTTGAAGTATTTTGATATAAAGTACCTTCATTTCATAATATAACCTGGGTGCGTATCATGATAGCTATATTAAGAGCGGGCTGTGCAATTTTGCTGTGTTTTCTAATAAGTATTACGATCCCGGAAGACGATTGACTCAAATGAAATTAAAATTTATTTAATCGTTGTATATTTATCTGATATTTAGCTAACGGAAAACACGATTCATTTATTTTGGCTCGATAGTTTTATTTTTCGAAATTATGAATGTTTTTGGGCATTTTAACAAATATCTGTTACACTTATTGAGTTACTATCATTAAATAACTTGCACTACTACAATCATACACTGTATAAAATAATAGCTAAAGGAAATATTAGTATTGTATTTAGTTTTTAAGTAATTATCAAAAAACAGTTTTGGGACTTACGATCTTTACTTTCGTGCTATAATGCGGGAACCGTTGTTACGCGATATTGTTCACTATTAGCTGCAGCCTAAAGCACATTTTCCGGGAGCGCGATTCATGGAATTATTGTATCACGATTGGAGGATAGCGTTGTGTGTAGGCGGGGCTAGCGTTTTCACAGTAGGCTCTTAAGTTTGGAGATGACGACGCGACGGTATAATACGATAAAGATGCACAATAAATAAAAAATTATCAAAATTATATGCACTATCGCCTAAAAAATTCCGTTACATATTATGCATTAATACTCATTTATTTAAATCAATTTAAATAAATCTTTTTTCATATGTAAATGTTTTCAAGTTTTCAACTAAAGTTCTTTGCAGTCTTTTTATAATTTTGCCTAGAAGTAAAATAAAATAAAAATCTACGAGTACTTAAATAAAATTTTCTCTATAGTTTTAGTTCTTGTTATATTGTACGTAAGTGTATACTTAAACGAAGTACATGTACATGGTACATAATATATTATCATGATTCATACAATATCTACAACCGGCGAGTACGGAACCCGCGCGTGCTCACGCGACCGGCTTTCGTAGCCTGCTCATACTAATCACAAAGTTCAGGGTCTCAAAGAGAATACAATCACTGCAGGGTCTCAACTAATAACTGTCGAAGATCATTTACCTACATACCTGAAAATCGATAGTTTGACTTGACGTGATTACTGTCACTAGCACTATCAGAAGTTCACGAAACCCACACTTTAGCAACAAAATTCTTTCGCTGAATTATAGGCTATTTTAGCTGGGCGATTTACCCGCGGCTGAACGGTGACACAGTCCACGGTCTACCTCAGCCTGTCAGCTCACTACCTCTTATCACTCGATCGAGGAATTGATATGATAGATATCGATAAGTCGTCGTCGTGACTTACATAACTAATTTTTTTATAACCGGCCAGCAGTTTATAAATCACTCTGTGAATCATCACGAAGGTTTGACTGGTTTTTGTGATTCTGTCCGTCCCGTTTCCGTTCCGTTTGGTTATGGTTTGGTTTCTGTCCGTCTGTCAGTCAGAAGAATATAATATCCGGTATAAATGTCTATAATTCTCTACGGAATATAATTAATATAAAAGAATTGGCTTCGGCCTTCACTATTATTCATTAAATAGAGAAAACATAGAAATGGCTGTATGGGCAACGCTCCCTTTGCCTGTCCCGACCGGGACGAATTAAAAAAAAATCTCTATGGAATATAACATCATAACCCTGAACGCTAGAGATTTTTTAAATGTTTTAAGTATTTCTTGCTTCCGCTATAGGTAAGTACTTAAAGTACTAGTTATATTATATTATCACAATGATAATAATTAAACGGCGCACCCATACAACAAATTTTATCTACTTTAAATTAGTTTTGTACGGAACAATTTTGGCGCGAACTCTTATAACTCAGTTTTCCGACTCTATTTTACGAGTCCTCGCGAATAACTGCAATCAATTACTTGAAGATTACGCAAGCAGGTTTACAAAATAGTATAATTGCAGAGAATAATCTAAGTATTTGTTTATATAATATATACTAAGTAATATTATAAATGCGAAAGTTTGTCGTCTGTCTGTTACCACTTCACGCTCAAATCGCTGAACTGATTTTGCTGAAATTTGGTATCGAGGTAATTTGAGTCCCGAGAAAGGACATAATATGATACTTTTTATCTCGAAAAAATGTACGGTTTCCGCGCGATAAACGAGTTTTTTTTTAATGAAATAAGGGGGCAAACGAGCAAACGGGTCACCTGATGGAAAGCAACTTCCGTCGCCCATGGACACTCGCAGCATCAGAAGAGCTGCAGGTGCGTTGCCGGCCTTTTAAGAGAGAATAGGGTAATAGGGGAGGGTAGGGAAGGGAAAAGGGTAGGGGATTGGGCCTCCGGTAAACTCACTCACTCGGCGAAACACAGCGCAAGCGCTGTTTCACGCCGGTTTTCTGTGAGCCCGTGGTATTTCTCCAGTCTAGCCGGCCCATTCGTGCCGAAGTATGGCTCTCCCACGTTATTTTTTTAAATTGCGATTTGTGGACTTCAAAGTCTCTTGTTGTACTGGTACCACGGACAGCTTGGAAACGGAAATAATACGAGCTTATTCTGATTCTGATAATAATTATTAAGGTATCTAGATTCTAGTCGCAGTTTCTCATGCATAACATTTTCGATAAAAAAATAACGCTCATTAAAAATATGGACATGTTCCTTTGACCTTATATTGAATTAAAAATTATTTCAAAGGAAAATTCCAGCACTTTAACTATTTTTAAAAAATCAAGCGTCTTGTGTTTGCCTAAATTGAAGTAAGGTTAAATAAGTAATAGCCACAACATCAGCAAAAAATATCTGGAAGCATGTGAAGTTGTGTGCACTGTACTCACTTCATTTTTTTTTTCCGTATTGTAAACGTACTGTTTTTGTTCGTATAGATAATATATATTTTCTAATTAGAGGACCCGGTGAACTTCGTATCATTTTCCTCCTATTATTAACCTTCCCTGGACTTCCACAAATGTTTCAAGACTAAAATTAGCCAAATCGCTTCAACCGTTGTCGGGTTTTAGAGGGACTAACAAAATTTAAAATTCATTTCTATACTTATTATAAAACAAAGTCGCTTTTTTTTCCCTCATGTCCCTTTGTTCCCTTTAATCTTTAAAACTACGCAACGGATTTTGATGATTCTTTCAGTGTTAGATAGCCCATTTATCGAGGATGGCTATAGGCTATATTTCATCACGCTAAGACTAATAGGAGCGAAGAAATAGAGGAAAATGTGGAAAAAACGGGGAAAATTATTTGAAAGGGCTAACTTGAACGCGCTAATCTCATGAACTACTGGTCCGATTTGAAAAATTCTTTCAGTGTTAGATAGCCCATTTGTTGAGGAAGGCTATAGGCTATATTTTAAGTATCACGCTAAGACTAATATGAGAATGTGAAAAAAACGGGGGAAATTATTTGAAAGGGCTTATCTCGCGAACTACTGGAGCAATTTTTATGTTATTTGGCACAGATAAGAAGTAGACCACGTGAAGGATCATAGGCTATTGATTTTAATCATTTTTTCAGTGGCTATATATTTTATACCCGTGCGACGCCGGGGCGGGTCGCTAGTTTATTTATACATCGATGATTAATTGTTTTGTAATGGACTTTGGAATCAGCATAATATTATGCTAAATTATCGAGTGAGACTCCATTGAGTGTCCCAAGCTCATAAGCACGGAGCTAATACAAAGCTGTGTTTGTGTGTGTTTAATAAAAAAAAGCTTTGTATTAGCTCGGTGTTCATTATAGTTACGGTTCGAACTGACAACTTACCCTATACCAATAATTATGTAACTATACTGTCATGGTCTATGGTGTATCTCAGTGATTCCCAAAGTGGTCCAGGTGGACCCCCAGGGGTCCACTTGAGAATAGACGGAGGTCTACGTTGGCCCTGACAAAAATTTGGGTCCACAATTGTAGGCGGGGTGCCATGTAAATGAATTGTTAGCAGTGATTTTTTCACTGACCATACTAAGCCTGCTGGTGAAGGTAAATTTATAAAAACAATGGGCGTTTTCACACTGCGACGGTAACGACACGACACGATACCACAGAATAGATAAGGGCCACCGCATATATTATACAATTTCAAGTTGGCAGTATATCGTACAAACTAAATTGCGTAGTGTCACAATTTAATTGGACAACTACATCGTGTACGCTGCCAGCCGCAGACTTTTAGATTTGGTAACGGTGCCGCGGTGTTGCTACTTTGCTAGCCTAGCGACGTGCGTGTTAAAATGCGTCAAAAGCACGCTTTTATTGTGGCACTAACAAAACGAAGGCGAAAAGAAAGGAGAATATTTTGGGTGCATTCAATACTACAAAAGTGACACTACGCAATTACGCAATTTAGTTTGTACGATAGTCGGCCAACTTGAAATTGTATAATAATATGTGCGGTGGGCCTCTATTCTGTGGTATCGTGTCGTGTCGTTATCGTGCAGTGTGCAAACGCCCAATCGCGCAGCTCCGGGCGCGCCTACCTAGAGTGCCATCTTATGAAAATAAAGACAATCTCAGTGCATAACGAAAGTAGGTCTTAAAGTTAGGTCATGTAGTAATATAGGTTTAAATCTAGTGTTATGTGATACGAGCAGTCGTACGGCATCTTTGTTCACATGGCAACAATATGTTTCATTTGAATAGTTAGTTGTAGGCTTGGAATATATTAGGAATATTTGCGTGGGCTGCAGGCTGATATTTATTTCTGGGGTATTGTTATTCTGGGCATACTTAACACGACCTAAATTCCGTAATCAGGATCATTCAGTAAACTGGCATAAATAAGCGTAAAATATACTTCCTTTACAGGTCTACACTCTACATTACGCCAGAGACCGTCTCTGTGTCCGTCTGTCTGTCTGTTACCGCTTCACACTCAAACCGCTGAACCGATTTTGCTGTTTGGCATGGAGATACTTTGAGTCTCGGGAAAGGGCATAGGATAGTTTTATCTTTTAATCCCGGAAAAATGTACGGTTCCCGCGCGATAAACTAATTTTGGCGCGGGCGTCATCTAGTAATATAATAATAATATTACAATACGAAAGTGTGTCTGTCTGTCTCTCTGTCTACATGTCTGTTACCTCTTCAGTCTTCACCACGTCTTCACGCCTAAACCCCTTAACCGATTTTGCTTAAATTTGGCATGGAAATACTTTGAGTCCCGGGAAAGGACATATAATACTTTTTACCCCGAATAAATTTACGGCTCCCACGCGATAAACGAATTTTGGTGCAACGGAGTTGCGGACGTCATCTAGCAACTGTTAAATGACGTAGGTAGCCAGCTTTAGTTGGCCCAATGTTCAATCGCTTTTTGCGGCCCACATTTAGATTTTCCTAGGCACGTTCGGGAGATGTACGGAGAAGATCGACATTGGTAAAATGAGAGAACCTAACGCAAACGAAGACGTCATCGATTAGAGGAAATACGTCAATTTGTTACCAATACAACTTTATTAGTAACACAGTGTTGTTACTTAGGAACGAAACAATGAATTATTATTTTTAACAAAAAATTAAAACCGACTTCCAAGGTAAAAACAATAATAACATCCTTATAACATGAACTAAAAAGTATTAAATAATTATTCCTATCTAATAGTGCCTTTTTCCGAATTCGGCTAAAACTCAACTATTTCTGTACTCAATCTTCATCATTTTGAAGTCGGTACCAGATATAGCTGAATCTTCAGTTCTCTGACAGAATATTTGAAACTTTTGGAACTGGCACCGACTTCAAAATTATGAAGATTGAGTACAGAAATAGTTGAGTTTTAGCCGAATTCGGAAAAAGGCACTATTAGATAGGAATAATTATTTAATACTTTTTAGTTCATATTATAAGGATGTTATTATTGTTTTACCTTGGAAGTCGGTTTTAATTTTTTGTTAAAAATTATTAATTTCACTCTTTTTAGTTACCTAGTATATTACTATACGTAGAATAATACATTATACACCTGTATATTATTCTACGTATCTTATTACAGTCACACTTACAAAATATAATATCAGCTGCAGCATGCAGATAATTTTAAACAATACATTTAAAAGAAATCGAAGTGAACACGTGTGACGTGCTAAGTAGCCGGTCACCGGACTAGTTTCAGTAGGCAATGGCTGGCACTCGCTCGACTTGTCGCACACGTGACACGCAGCCATATATAAAAAAGTACTCTGTGCACGCAGCGCACTGTACAGTACCCGGCCCGCGCCGCCGCGCCGCTCGCTTGACAGCCCTGGCAGATTAAAGCGGAAGACGGTACTATGAACGCTAAACGCAATGCAAAAGGTTGAAATTAGGTTGTTTTCCAGAATATCTCGGCGAAGTGAGATGTTACAATCGAAGCAACTTACTTCTCAGAGGTAATGTCAAATGTGTGCCTTATGCTCTGAAGATAAGGTTGAATTTGGTGACATTGGTGACCCTGACGTGATAATGATGATGATGATGATGATGATGATGAATGTAATTTGCATAGTAGCATATGCTTTCAGTTCTTAAAACAGCGCCTAAACTCCCAAACTTGTATCTATAAGGAATCCGGAGTTCTCTTAGTATCTTCGGAACCATAGTATACCTCGGTGCAAAATCTTGCGTTTTGGTAGCATATGCTTAGGATGCTTCTCATAAAACCAAAATCACCATATGTTTCCATATAAATTTCGAGGAGTTCCCTCGATTACTCATGGATCCCATCATCAGATCACCACTTTTGTGAACATGGTACCAAATTGAAGTGAAACCTAATACAACAAAACAAAAATTTCGAAAATCGGTTCACAAACGGCAGAGTAATCGTTGAACGTACAAAAAAAATCCACAGTCGAACATATAACCTCCTCGTTTTTTGGAAGTCGGTTAAAAAACAAACAGGATGTGACCAAACAAAGTAACAATACTTTATAGACCTGGATCCCAAAAGCATAAGACATAACTTACTTTCTGATGGATGAAACCATAGGTTCTTGGTAGTGCCTCGTGTACTTAGAATACCTGTGAATTTGTGTAGCTCTTGTGTGACACCTGGTCAGGTACCAGGTACCAAAGTGGACAAAAAATTAGTCTTACTTTACTTATTTTCTGATGGCTAATATTTATATATAATTTGTAGATTATTGTTCTGAACTAGTATCATGTAGTGTAAGACACTTTTCAATGACCAAAACTATTATCAGACGTTTTGAAAATAACTTTGTTACTATTTTTTTTTTCAAAGGCGTTAATTTTTATTTTATAAATTAATAATTTAATATAACACCTTAGAAAACAATACGATATTGCAAGAATTTATTTTCTACTAGCTGTTGCCCGCGACTTTGTCCGAGTCAGCATACTGCATAGTATAATAACAAAGATGGATAATTTTCCCCTCTTTCCTTACCCAAAGGGTAAAAACGGGACCCGATAACAAAGATATTGCAGTCTGTCCGTCTGTCTGTCTGTCCATATCCAGACTGTACCTCCCCTTTGTAACATGTAGTGAATGATTTTAAAGTATGGATACAATTGAGTATTTTTTGGTCATATACCTAGTCAAGTGCCTACCTGTTAGACCCAGATCCCAGAGCGATAAGACAACTTACTATCCATTGTTTTCTGGCAAGAAATTTTGAAGTAGGGTTGGCACAAAAATAATCAGTTATAACCATATTATTTTGTTTATTTAATACTTAGAACACTCTCATTAACTTATATTATAATTATTACTATTAAGTACCTAAATCTACTGCGTGAAATTATGTTTTAAAAATACTTGATTTATTATTATTATTAGTACTTATAAAAAAATAAAAAAACTGTTAAAACTATATATTTTAATATTATAACCACAGAATTTACTTAACGTAACATCTAAGGATTATTTTTGTTAAAAATTGTAATATTATTAAAAACTAGAAAAAATAATGTATGGAAAGTATTACTCATACTTTAATAATTATAATATTATTACATATTGGGAAAAGGTGGTAATGTGGCCCCTGCATATATATTGGCCCCCTTCCATATTTTAATGTTTTAACAACGCTATCTAATAAAATTTTGGTGCAACGGGATGCTTGCGGCATGCTGCTAATTAGTGCCGTACAAATCCAACAGAGGCTGTCACATTCGATTGTCATTTGATCGAGTTCAAACTTGCGACCGGCGAAACTTTTAAGTGTGTGTGATTTTGTTTCGATAGTTGTTAAAAAATAGAAAGATTTGGCTTTTGGGTTCGAACAACGGATACATCAAACTCTTCTCCTACGGAATTTAAAAGGTAAATATAAAATTAGACATTTAATAAATATTTTTTGAACGTTTGTTTAAATGTTAGCAATACTTGTAATTTGGCCCCCTCACATTGGCCGTAATGTGGCCCCGGGGGTCACATTACATGTAAGAGAGTTTCATGACGTGGAAGACATAACCACTATGGAGAAGGCGCTGGTAGGAATGCCGTTTGACGCCAGAGAGACACTACAATATCCAGCAGTAGCTCTGAAAGTGACGAAGACGCCGTAAATACCGATTATGACGACTCGTTTACAAATAATTATGGTTCCTGAAAACGCGGACGTGCCATGTATGTTCTGCGACACAATTTGTTCCAATAACAGAGCTGGAAAGGCAGGGCTTATGTAACATGTATAGGTTCTGAAGGTGGCTATTACATTTGTGATGTTTGCCGTTAAGTTTCACTTCTGCAATACATTTAATGTGACCCCCCCAGGGGGCCACATTACCATCACTTGATCTCAAGAGACCAAATGTGATTAGTCAAGAATAAATATTTTTTTAGATAATCCTGTACGAGTTTTGTTTATTCTCTAATAGACATGTTTAAACAAATGAATAAGAAGTCCCATAATTTTAGGTTTCTGACTCCTGTATTTTTTTAATAAAGCTTGATAAACAAAGTGGGGGGCCACATTACCACCTTCTCCTATACTTAATAATATTATTTGAGTGACCTACTGGAAATTGTAATTTCTTTAAACCTAGTAAATTATATTATTATTAACAATAACTAATTCGCAATTACAAGGTACACCTAAGAAGTTATTTTATAATAAAAACTGTGATTTTATTTGATAGAAAAAATATTACCTACTTTAGTTTTATTTCAATGTTTCTAAACAAAAGAAGTACGAAGAATCTTATTTTAATATTATTGGCCAAATATTGATTTATTTTCTATTAATTTTTCTATTTGTTTGAAGTTTTAATTTGTCTTGAGCCTTGACCGATCTCAATAAATATTTTCATACAAAGTAATTATTTTGTTTTTTATTCTAATCTAAAACTTTTTTGCTGGCCCTACGGACATAAGCCCCGACAGTCATAAAAAATAATTACTTTGGTCCAATCGCTAGATGATTTTTTTTTAAATATTATTCATATATTTTAGTCATTGGACCCACTGGGTCCAATTTTTATGGGTCCAATAGCCCGAGTACTCAATTTTGCGAAACGAAGTTGCGGGTGTTATCTCGTAATTAATAAATATTGAAGTAAATTTATATAAAAGTAAAGCTATTTGGAGCTATTTCGTTTTATAAGGCTAAATATAAATATAATATAAATTTTATTTTATTTTTTGTAGAAAAGATATCAGATAAAAGAATATATTTTACTATGATTATAATAATTAACTGCAAGTATTTGTCTGTTATTTATTCATCGTAATCATCAACAAAATCATTGTAATTTTCATCGTTCATCCAATCACGACACTGCCTGTTTCAGTCATCATCCTTGTCGTCATCAGCTAAGGTAGTAAAAACCGTGTTGGATACGTTTTCGATTGCTTGTTTTGTATTGCGGCCGGGCCGGTCTCTCATAGTAAACAAGAAAGTGCGTAAGGGACAAAATGGTTTCTGTCGCGTAATTTAAAAACTATTTAAATACATTTCATATAAGCTATGGGCAAATTAAAGTGTATGCTTGAACCAATATAATATGTAAAAATTTTGGAAGCTTAAATCACTCTCCCCTGTTCACAAAATAGGAATCCCTTTTTTAACCGACTTCCAAAAAACGAGGAGGTTATATATTCGGCTATAGATATTTTTTTTTATTTTTTTTTTATATTTTTGTATGTTCAACGATTACTCCGCCGTTTATGAACCGATTTTCGAAATTTTTGTTTTGTTGTATTAGGTTTCACTCCAATTTGGTACCATATTCACAAAAGTGGTGACCTGATGATGGGATCCATGAGTAATCGAGGGAACTTCTCGAAATTTATATGGAAACATATAATGGTGATTTTGGTTTTACGTGAATTGTACTAAGAATATGCTACCAAAAAGTTAAATATTGGGTCAAGGTATACAATGGTTTCGATGATGCTGAGAACTCCTGACTCCTTATAGATACACGTTTGGGAGTTTCGGCGTTGTTTTAAGAACAGAAAGCATATGCTACTATGCAATTCATATTCATCATCATCATCATCGTCATCATCATCATCATCATTACCACGTCGTGTTAAGGTCACCAATGTCTCATGGCACAGAATAGATAATAGTACAAGGCATAGGTATTCATACAATAATAATAATTATGTACTGTATAACACCAATAGGATGTTTATTAGAGATGAAACGGATATCCGGCAACTATCCGGTATCCGGCCTATCCGGCGGTCTTAATACTATCCGGCCGAATACCGGATAGCTGCTATTCAGCCGGATAGGCATCCGGCCGAATAAAAAAAAGTTCTGGATAAAAAAAATATTTTTAAGTAATTATTTAGGTACTTTATTGAGTTAGTCTTAAGAAATTTAAGTAGTTTTAGTTTAAAGTAGAAAATGAATTAATTGGTACTCATACTGCACTAAGGGCAAATTATGGTGAATAAAACCGGCCAAGTGCGTGTCGGGCCGCGCGCGATATAGGGTTCCGTAGTACCGCTAGTTTTTTTTTTTTTTTTGTATGGTCAATGAATGTACATTTATAACGTGTTTTACACTACTAACAACATAATCTCAATTACTTTAAGGAATTTGAACGAAAAGTTCCTTTTAAATACTTCGCCGAATACATTATTTTTAGTTGATCGGCTATTACTGAATAACTTATGAAGTCTTCTTAGCCGTGATAATTTTCCTTTTAAATTCAGCATATTTGCTACTTCAGTGAATTTTGTCACATTTCCAGAAGCAACCGTTTAGCTGGTAGAAGGAGGGGACACTGGACTCTAACGATTTTTTCCACTTTAAAACTTAATATTTCACAAACGGATCCCTAAATCGGAAAATGATCTATGAATACTCATAATATTTTTAAAAAACCTATCCAACGACACCCCACACGATGGGCTGGACGCGAAAAAAATTTTTCATCCCCACTTGATGTGTATGGAAGGTATCATTAAAAAAATATTTTTTTAAGATTTCATGTACTATTTTGTTGCCATCATTAATATGTGCATTCATGCCAAATTACAGCCTTGTAGGTCCAATAGTCTCTGAGCAAAACCGCGGACAGACAGACAGACGGACGGACAGACCGAAACTATAAGGGTTCCTTGTTGACTACGGAATCCCAAAAACCAACTTCTCTGCATTGAGAGGTAGCGGTTTCGCTTCTCTTCATAAATAAGGCCAGCTTCAGCAAAATCTTTCGCTGTACACACTGCTATAAGGTGCTGAAAGTATGTGTGCTTTGCACCAAACGGCTAAGTACCGCCGGATATTCGGCGGCCGGATATCTGGCTATCCGGCCAGGTGGTTAGCCGAATATCCGGTATCTGTTATCCGGCCAAACTACTATCCGTTTCATCTCTACTGTTTATACACGGCGGTCGGCGCCGCAGAGGCGACGGCCGCGGCGTCGCCGCCGCACGGCGCGTGGCGGCAGACGACAAATCGAATACTTTACTAACTACTTTATAAAATTGAAATAGACAAATAGAATTAAAATAAAGTTATTTTAAGGCTATGACGTTGTCACGTTCAACTATCGTCAGTAAACCGACTTTACAGACAACCGATTTTTTTTATAGAAAAACACACATAACTTTGTGGTTTTTTGAGCTACAGTTTTGGTTTAAAGACCATTTTTTATATTTTTTTGCGCTGAACTGGATCCAAGCATTTAATTTGGTCTAGCTAGCGTAGTTAACAAGATGAGTGTCCTTTAAGTTCTGTGATTTTTGGTAAGTGTCCTTTAAAGCCAAATCAGAAAATACAAAATAAAATCATTAGAGCCTAAAGAAATTTTTAACAATGACGTTAGGCCTTAAAGGACAACTACATTCAGGATATCCAAAAATTTGTCCATTAAGCTGTAATTGGCAACTGGGTATCTCATGTAATATTTTTGAAAATAAAGCTTAAAAAGCACATGAATATTATTAATCAATATTATTATTATTATATTAAAACAGAATATGTAGGTACATTAAAACTTAAATTGTTTTTAATTTCAAATTTTTTAACACTTGTCAATCAGATTTAGCCTGTCCCAGTGTTTATAGTTTATATTGCTTCTTTTCCTTTAAGTTTCAGTGTTTAATTTTGATTGTTATAAAATAAATTGTATGTAGGTACTTACATTGCCCTTATAATATACTATTACCCACAGAAATAGGTGCTATTATCTAAAAAAAGTATTAAAATAACAAAAAATTACTTAGTCGCATCTAAATGAAAAAGTAAGTTCTCTCTAAATTATATTAAGTACCTAAGCTTCTTTACCTTTTAAATAACAAAAATGAAAGTAAGGATTAGAGTTGTACTGAAAAGTTGTACACAATTAACGTACATAATATTATAATAAATATTAATATTCTTCAAAGAAACGATCTACAATAAACATACTGTGTTATCTATTCCTTACACTGAAAACATCCCTAAATTATTCCTATACTTAATAAATAAGGCATTTTTGCTTAGTTCTTATTCATATCTAAGTAACAATAAGAAAGTTTTAATTTAAAGTTATTTAAGTAATTGCTTATTATGAATCTATCAAAAATATGAACCATGTGTACTATCTTTGAGTAGTTACAATCGAATCGTAAAGTGAGGATAATTAAGTTAACTATTTAAAAATATGAAAGATACATGAGGTAATCGTAAATTTTTAGCTTGATGAAATATTTAATCCAAAGAAGTCAATGTAAGTCGTAATTAAATACGATACAATATTCAAATACAATTTTAAAATGAGTTTAAAGGGTGTTAAATTTCATGTTAATAACCAAGGCCCGTGTAAATAGCCAGCTTTAAGACTTAAGAGCAAAGAGAATATTAACTACAAGCGTAACAATTAGATTCGGACTTGAAAGACAAAAATACAATTCGATTTAAGATCGACTGTGATTGGTTAATTTTTAAGCAAGATCGATTGTGTTTAGCTAATTTTAAAGCAAGATCGA
The DNA here is from genome assembly GCA_963422495.1 of Polyommatus iphigenia. NCBI lineage: Eukaryota > Metazoa > Arthropoda > Insecta > Lepidoptera > Lycaenidae > Polyommatus > Polyommatus iphigenia. Next base: position 9,688,774 of record OY730184.1, read on the forward strand.
CGGCGATTGCCTGAAAACGGACAAATAAAAGTTTAATCTGTGTTTTTTTAACTTAAACTTCAATAACCGACGTAATTTTTTTTCTAGGTTCAACCTCTTATATCCGCTTTTTTCTCTTTCTTATATTCTCTATGTTCTTAAATACCAAGAGCAGACTATTAATACGGCCTTAGTGTCCTTTAAGCCAAATAAGAATGATTTTAAGTTGGTGATCGGAGGTCTTAAATACCTATTTTTACTTTTTGGGCCTTTAAGCCCAAAAATCAAAAAATAATATATTATTTTGTGAGTGTGAGTTGTGACTCTTAACAAATTGTAATAAGATACGTAAAATATACGCGATGGTTTACCTACTAGTGTAACTAAAAAGAGTGAAATTATTATTTTTAACAAAAAATTAAAACCGACTTCCAAGGTAAAAACAATAATAACATTAATATGAACCAAAAAGTATTAAATACTTACTTAGTGCCTTTTTCCGAATTCGGCTAAACCTCAACTATTTCTGTACTCAATCTTCATAATTTTGTAGTCGGTGCCAGTTCCAAAAGTTTCAAATATTCTGTCAGAGAACTGAAGATTCAGCTATCTGGTACCGACTTCAAAATAATGAAGATTGAGTACAGAAATACTTGAGGTTTAGCCGAATTCGGAAAAAGGCACTAAGTAATTATTTAATACTTTTTAGTTCATATTAATGTTATTATTGTTTTTACCTTGGAAGTCGGTTTTAATTTTTTGTTAAAAATAATATAATTTATGATATATAGCATCAGTCAGGAAATTGCACACAAGCTGCACGAGGAAATAAAACAACATCTATTGGGCTAGCTGTTGTGTAGGTATCTATTGGGATTTCCGATTTGGGCTAGTTGTGTTATTGTGTAGTCGTCACAGGAAGAAAATAAGTACCTACATAGGAAAGCTCTTGCATCAGAAAGTAAACAATAACCTGAGAAATACAGAAGCAGACGAATGGACAAAAACGATTCAATGGACCTGCTGGATTGACGTTGGTTCAAATATTTGTGGGAATTTCTTGCCCCTTTTCTTTCCCTTCTTTATATCTTGTATGATTATTAATTTGTAATTTATCCTTTAACGGTTGTTGTGTAATAATATTCGTTGAAGTATTTAAATAATTATATTTTTCAAAAAATTATATTTTTTAAAAAAATTAAACTTATACTTATTAGGTAAGTACTTATAAATTATTTTTTTCAAAAATCTTATGCAAACTTTAAAGAGTTCCATTGAATAAGCAATTTGGAATTTTCCTTATTTATTATTTCAAATAATTACTTAATAGCTTCCTTACTTAATGCGATGATTTTCGGTCAATGGCAAACATTGACCTTTAAAAAAATTTAGCTTAATATAGCAGTTAGTCGACCTAACTTCTTGAATTTTTGCATTCCCCTAGAATTGATAAATGTTAAATACCTTCTAATTATTATTTTTCACCGTGTACCTACCAGTCTTATCTCAATCGGTTCAGTAGTTTTATCGTGAAAGCAGAAAATAGACACAAACATTGATACTTTTGTCACTTTTGTATTCGTAAGAGTAGTGTTGGATTGTACACTGACATTGTAATAATTAAGGGAGTGCCTCCGCTGCCGGCGCCGGTTGCTGAAATGGCTGCCGGCGCCGTTTTCCGAACTCCGAAGTTTGCCGAACTCACGCGATGTTTGCCGAATAGGCTGCCGGCGCCTATTCGGCAAACATCGCTTGTCAAATGACAGAATAATGATCAAAAACATCAGTCGAGCTAAAGGACTACGAAAAGTACAAATAATAAGGTCATAAATAGTCATATTATTGTAAGGATGCATATTTGAATCCTTCGATCGGGGATTCTTGGAAATGCTATTGTATTCTATTGTTGTCGCGATCACCGGTGCTCGTATGGGGCTTGAATCTTGATGGGTTAATGGTGGTGATGATGATGCTGACAAATGTGATCTGTATAGCAGCATAATACAATATCTTTGCTTCTTTAAACAACGCTGAAACTCTCTAACATGTATAAGGAATCTGAAGTTCTGTTCAGTACCTTCGGAAGTATACCACGGGGTTTATAACTGTAGCTGTGAAGCAAAATCTTACTTTTTGGTACTTAGCTGAAAAAAGGTATCTAAGGTAAAGCTAAGCTAATAAAATGCATCACAAAAAACTAAAATATCCACAGCCGAACATTTGTTTGGCTGTGGAGGTACCTAACCTTCACCTTTGGAAGTCGGTAAAGTCGAATATATTATTTGAGATTATAATTATTTCTTTTTAAAATTTGTGTATCGGCACTGGAACCTAGCGCTTTACGCATTATCACCGGCTCCCATTTTGAGTGCCAGCGCCGGCAGCCGTTGTTATAGTTGTTTATATCGCAGCTGCCGGCACGACTTACCGCCGGTTCCACTCCCACTCACTCCCACTAGGTCATTATTGTAAGTCACTAATTGAATTTATTGCATCGTATACAGATTACAGACTTATCCAAATATAAATAAAAGTTTGAACCTGGAACACATACTACGCCATTACAAATTATTGTTATCTAGCAACTAAGTATTACTTTTGGTTCGACGAAATCAGGTGAAAATATTATTATAGTGTACAAGGCGTAAAAAAAACAAAGTGATATTAATATTTTGTACTTAAGAGGGGCGTATGACGTATGTATCCCCTATAAGAGGCATTTTTTGTGACTTGTATAAGCAAGCTCCCAAGTGTCATGAATTTTCCCATACAAAAGTAATCCTAAAATACTATCACAGTTTTGTTACACCCTGTAATCTGTATATATTATGTGGTACATAGTAGTAGTTGGGCACTTGAAAAATAATTAATTACTTAACCGAAAATAATATATTGTTATGATGCATGTTGAAATTTAATATATCATTATCATTTAATAAACATCGCAATAATTACATTGCTTGAAAAATAAATAATTATTATTATATCTAATTATTATCATAATATACAACAGGAGCGTCAAAAATGTTTTAATAAGCTGTACCTTTGTTATAACACTCTGTAATCTAAACACCAACATAAATATTTTAAATTCTTATTAAATAGTCAACACCTACAATCTACTTAGCATCGTCCTAAACAACCCAGCGACTTGATAAATTCATGTTTGTCATCAAGATCTTGGTACCATGGTCGTAGCTAATTTGTGACTGTAGCGTTGGGCCTGCGAAATCTTGAACCTATAATATGTAATGCCTCTACGCCGCGCCTACGTAGGCCCAACGTTACGGTCACAAATTAGCTAGTTAACAGCCATGGTACCAAGACGTTGATGATAAACATGGTTTCTATATTATGTATTTCTATAAAACACCCTACGCAACTAGCGACACGAAGCTAGCGACACTCATTCATAGAAATACATAGAAACCAGTAGTGTCGCGACGACATGTCGTCTGCAGTTGTCACGTGTCGCTCGGTTCCAAATTGTACCTCACTTTGTTTATATTTCATTGACAAATTGGCACACTATATTAGTGCTCTCGCACGAAGTTTTGTTCGCAGCTAACGTCCACTTATGCCCGGTTCATTGTTGTGCACAATTATTGCCGTGAAAGCTAAAATGCGGCTACTATGCAATTGACCTTTTGTACCTCGCTATTGGCTAATAATTATTATAATCGTTTAAAAACATAGGCAAGCTGCGGTGAAATTAATTGTAAATATTTCGCAATTACTTTGCTACAGTCGAAAGAAACCGTAGCAATCTCGTAGCACCACTAATTAAAATGGTAATTTACTTGTTTAATTAATATCACAGCACCCAATCAAATTACTTATATGAAACCAGTTACGAGGATTATTCTCAATCCTAATTGCTAATTATCAACAGAGCGACGACGACTAGAATATGAGCCGATATAAAATTCGCTTATTCAGAAGAAAGTTATGTTCTCCTAATAAAAAATCTTAGAGTTAATATAACAGCGTTAATATTGATTTGTTAGTTGTTAGTAAATACATACACTCCTTTCAAAAAGATTTTGAATACCGGAATTACATGACAATGAACAAGTCATTGCCAGCTGCTTTATGCGCTAAAATTCCTAGGTAAGTATAGGTAAATATTATATACCGTATTATTTCTGCGGGATGAAAACTGAAGTACCTATGTTCTTGCCGGGACTCAAGTTTTTCCTCAAAATATTACATCTAAACCGTACTATCAGACACATTCACATCAATAAACACTATTACGAATTATTTACTTTCGTCGTAATAAAGATTGTTGGGCACTAAACAGACAATATGCGAGTACTCACCCACTTTAGTGGTCATAACTAGACAGACGTCCGGAACACTCTTAAATCTAAGACTGATGTGGCGAGTACTTAAATACGTAACTTAAGGGCGTTCCTTACGGAGAGACCGTAAAATACCGTATTTCAAGCCTTATAAACTCATAATTTGAAAGCTACAAAGTTATAATAAAAATACAGCAATAATCTTCAGTATATCAACATTCCTTTCCCCGTTTCAAATTTTCTATTTTTGTTTATTATACTCATGATATCAGCTTCCAAAGTAAAACCAATTTATTAAAATTCAAGCATACATTCAGCGTCTCCTTAGGATTTACAAATTACTTTTATTTGAAATACACGCCAATAGATCGACAATATCATAAACTACATATGCCCCGTTTAACATTTTTTTTAGGACAATTTTGAACTAAGATAAGTAAAAAATAGAGTTTTGGTGCGATCTCGGCAACGCGGCAAATGTATGGCCAAGGTCGTTTGCTCGGGGGACGGCCTTAAAGTAATAATATTACTCTCGAGCGATTTTTCATGCAAAAGATACCTACTACGCGATATTTGCTAGGATCGTAACAAAGTTTTTTAAGCGTACTGTTAATGGCTTCACTTTTTAGTGGTCGCACGTAATGCACGAAAAACGAGTAGGAAACCTGGCGATTATCATGAGATTTATTACACTTTACGGCATCTTTTAGCGTACAAACGCCAAAAAGTAGTACAAGCAACAACAGAGACTCGAAATTAGGAAATATCCATAAACATAATGCATCAAAATGCAAAAATGATTTTGACTCGAAAATGGACTGATTTTTTTTGCGGCGATTCGCATTTGTCGAGAGCACATACTACTTAGAAGAACTAACTTTGTCGAGAGGTTCGTGCTGTCTTATACATACCCTTATACATTTTGCATCTCAATACGTATATGTCAGAGCAGAGGGTGCTACTAGCACATACGGTTAATAAACCGACCAAAATCCGATATTTTGCACACGTGACATCAAATAATATGTATTGACAAAATCGTTGTCAAACGTCGAACGAAACTTTTGTTTACTGTCTGTGCTGGTGCCGCCGTCTATCGTGAAAACATTGCAGTATCCTATTCATATTTTGATTGAGTATAGCATTTTTTTAACCGTCAATTATTTTATTCAACTTAGATATAAGTTATAACATTCCGCTTTCAAAGTCAGTCTGGTCAAAGGACCTTATGGCCCAGATTGCCGTACGGTCGTACCTGGTACGGTGTCGAACTAGATAGCTCCCGTCATGAATATTTAGTAGCTACTAACCGAGTGGGATACTGGGTACTTAGTCAAGTTGCTTTCGATGATTCCGACTGCGACGTTAGAAATAAAATATTGCAATACTTTATACTTAGCTCTGCGACATATTTTTTATCTCAAACTTCGCTGTACCTATATATATATTATCGAATGAACTTGTCCAAAGATCCCGAACCCCAATCTACGACCTGGCTAAGCTCGACCGCAATATTACGTCAACTTACATCGCTCGTGCAAAATTACACCGAACACGCAAATTTCATCGCAACCTTCGAGTCCTCATGGCCCATAGCGATGAGCGAGGCTTGTCACAATGCTAAAATATTAATTAATAGCAATAGAATTAGCCAAAAAATTCATTTCTTTTTATTGAGAGAAATTGTACCTATGTATGTGGGGATATGTTATACTGTTCCCATCTCTGCCTACAATCCATAATATATAAGTATTTTATATGGCTTATTTTTTTAATGTGTTTGTATTTTTCGTTCTCATTTTATATGATGAAGTTTTGATTGGTTTCAATTAATTTTATTGGATAACACTGTAAACTAACGTAACGGTAGGTATATTGAATTAAAAATATATGTAGAGAACCATTTAAATCGTGTTACCCAAGTACCTAGGTATACCGTTTATCAAAGTAAGTACCATGTTTATAGCATTTGTATCTTAATTATTCTTTACAAATGAGCAAAAACTAAAACTTAAAAATGATGAACAATTTACTTTCCTTACCTACATGAGCACAGTAATATAATTTCTAAAGCCTAAGAAGGCACGCCTGAGGCTGAAGTGGCCGAGTTGATTACTAATTAGTAAATACAATAGAGAATTATCGCCCTGGCGAGTGAAAGCCACACATACAGAGACATACAGGATAGTACCTCAATCGGAGCTAGAGAAAACACCCAGACGTAACTTTAGAATTTTTCACTTTAAAGAATCAGGTAGGCGGAAAAACGCGCATGCTTTTCACCCCATTAAGATAAGTAGAGGCGTCGCGGATGAGAGGGAGGGGGAGAGGAGTCCTGGAGTTCCGGGAGACCCTCACCTCGCGCCCGGCCCACGTTATGTCATTGCCTCGTTCCAATTTTGAATGTGACATAATTGAAAAAAAGGAAATTCAAATTAAAAAAGCGACCTCTCGACCGATTGACACAAATTAGAGGCGAGACAGTAACCGTATTACGGCCGGTATGTAGGTCAGAGGGGCCGGCCCGGCGCGCCGGCCGCCGCTTACCTTCGCAGGGGACGACGGAGGCAGCTCCTAAGGCGAACCACACATAACTCGCCCGACACGATTCTCACGGCGGAGCACTCGGGGGTAGGTTATAAAACATGAAACGTTTCCGCACGCCGCGGGTTATATATAGATCGACTTATTTTCGAGTCGGCCGAGCCGGGAGCGGCGGGTCGCGGCGGTTTCTGTGTTTGGAGGAATTTAATAAAAAAATCAATCGGAGACGCGGCGTCCGGCCATCTTGTGTGCGGAGGGCGGGCGGATCGCGCGTGCGCGGGCGGACAGACTACAGTCTACACCCGCCGCCGCAGACTGCAGCGCGGGACTGACAAGTGGCAATAGACAAGGCCGGCAGCCGAGTGGGTGACGGGCGACGGCACGTTGGCCGCGCGACCCGGGACGACACGACTCCCGTCAATAAACACGGTCCACAGTCAGCGATATAACCGAGCTGCGCTTCCTGACACCGGCTAACGGTGATACTGAATGATGTAGTGGCAACCGGATCGAACTACTGCCATCTCATCAAATGTCGCTATCAGAGGACAGAGCTGTCACTGGCGAGGGTCGTTGGGTCGTTAATCGTGATTGACTTTGAAAAGATGGCGCTTCAGTACTTATATGTCGCAGGGAAAAGAGGATATCAGGGATTTCACGATATCCCTAGGGATATCACGAACTCCCGGTAGATGCGGAATATTCTTGTTTGTTACGTCTTCTTACTAAAAATATCTAGTGATATGTCATTTCACTAAACTTAATCTAGTGAAACGTCAGAAAAGCGGACAGCGCCGAATAAAAATCAAGCCACGCATTTCTCTCGCTTGCTCTAGTATACACATGGGTACTTTGATAGGATCATCTAACATCTGAATCTGACAAGTAAGATGTTAGATGATCCATGCGTCGGATGGGCGTGTAAAAAGTCGGTCCTGCGCCTGATCTCTCGCCGGTCGTGTCAGTCTTCCGTCCCACCGGGTTATGCGAGTAAAGGAATATAGAGATTGCTCTTGTGTACTGCGCACACACTTGGGCACTATAAAATTACTCTTGGCCTGGTTTCAGTGAAACCGGCCACCGTCACCAAAACAACTATAGCAGATCTGAGGGGGCATCACCATATCTCTGAATCATACAGTTGAAACCAACTGAGGGTTCTTCATCAGATACTTCAGACCTTTGATTTTTGACGTCAAATGAAGCGGCCGACCAAGTTGAATATTTTTTGTAAAGGTGGCATGTCGATCTCTATTTTGGTCTTGTACAGGCACAGGTACTACAGGTACTCCAGCTCTTCGATTATTCTAGTTTTTACGGTTCCGTACCCAAAGGGTTAGTCTGTCTGTCTGTCTCCAGGCTAGACGAGCCGCGCCAGCTCGAGCGACGCATTTGTTTCACTCCCACTAGTGCCCGTGTCACGTGTGGGAACTAGAGCGAGCGAGAGAAATGAGTGGCTCGATTTTTTTTCGGCGGTATCCGCGTTTCTGACATTTCACTAGATTTAGTTTAGTGAAATGACATATCACTAGATATTTTTAGTAAGAAGACGTAACAAACAAGAATATTCGGCATCTACCGGGAGTTCGTGATATACCTAGGGATATCGTGAAATCCCTGATATCCTCTTTTCCCTGCGACATATATATAGGGCTAGACTCTTATAGAGCCTAGAGGAACTCTTCCGCATCTACCGATATTATGTAACAAGTAAAGTATATCTAAATATTATTAAAATAACGTTTAGATACTGATTGTTAGAATTTTAATAGCTCTTTGAATTTTAATTACCTAGTTTACCTATACTTTTGTACACAGTTATAGCAGCTGTTTGCGTGAAAAATTTTCAGTTGTCAGTTAATTTTAACATAATATTATATTTTAACTAATGTCGTTGTCGTTTTTATTTTTACACTCGTCCATCTTCACCTGTAAACTAGGTTACTCTCATTTCTTTTAACCCATCAGTCGTGGCAAAACGAGACACAATAGCTTTTTCATTGTTATCGCGGCCGGATGTGGCCGCTTGGGGCTTCATGAAAGGCACTCGCTAATATATGAAATTTAAAAATCTTGAGTATAATATACTACTATACTTAACTACCCTCGTATCTATATATATTATATATACTCGTAGATACGAGGGTAGTTTTACTTTATTTACCTCCTTTTTAAAAGTTCTTACAATTAACTGTGTTATTAAGTTTATTTAGCTATTGCCTATTAGATAAGACTATAATAAAAGTTTATATTAAATCTCTATTGTTATGAAAACCAGAGCAAAACAATAACTTATCGGTAAAGTTAGCGACTCTGCTTTTGTTAACCGACTTCCAAAAAGAAGGTTTCTAAATTCGACCGTAATAATGTTCTTTTTGAAGTGAAAACTTCTTTAGCAGCGTTGAGCACTTTTGTGGGATGGGTAAAAACTGTGAAACTCGCGTCAGATTCTCGTGCTGATCGAAAAACCGTAAGACGGTTGGAGAGTAGTGTTGTAACATCGAAATCGATTAATCGAACAATCGATTGTCGATATTTTTTAATCGATTGTAAGGGTTTCGATTAATTAAAAAAATCGTTTTTTTTAATCGATTTTCATAAAAAATGGGTTAAAAAACAATTGTAAAAGTTTCGATTTATTAAAAAAATCGATTTTTTAAAAATCGATTTTCATAAAAAATGGGTTAAAAATTTAATCGATTGTAATGGTTTCGATTAATTAAAACGTTTTTTTTTTAATCGATTTTCATAAAAAATGGGATAAAAAAATAATGCACAACGTTAATAATCAAGTTTTCACTTCTGCCGGCACTCCCGGAGTGCAACCCGTCTTTTTTTTATTTTTATTCGGAAATGTATAACTACTCACCGACTAGAAGCTGCAGCGGTAGCGAGGGACTGGCCACGACTCAAGAGACTGACTATGAAATGTTCATTAAACCGTGAAAAAAGCACTTGTAAATTATTGTATTTCCGAGCAATTTACAAGGCAAACAAAATTCAAGTAGACGGAGCAAATTTCAAGTATCTTCATGGATATAATATGATTTGTTTGTGAATAAACAGTAGGTTTATTTTATGACATAATGCACCTACTTGGACAAGCAAGGTAGGATGCGGAAAACCTTGGTCGCGCGTTGGATATTCCTTCAAGAATCGATGGAGACATCTCAATCCATACTTCCATATCCATACTTCCATACTAATATTATAAATTCGAAAGTGTGTCTGTCTGTCTGTCTGTCTGTCTGTCTGTCTGTCTGTTACCTCTTCACGCTTAAACCGCTAAACCGTCCCGGGAAAGGACATACGATACTTTTCGTCCCAGAAAAATGTAGAGTTTTGGCGCAACGGAGTTGCAGGCGTCATCTAGTGATATCAATAAAATAGTATTTATCGTAAGGAAAATGAGGAAAATATTTAAGCCATTTAGCCTTTTTGGAGGTTGTTATGTTATTACATGACATACAAACCTATTTTTTAAACTACTGTACAACTAGGTGCCACTAGGTAATAAAAGTAGTACTTCATAAAACTATAATAATTTATTATAGTTTTATTAATAATTAGACGGCAGGAAGACATAATTACCGTTTGTCCTGTTTAGCGACATTGTACACTGCGCGCACATGGTAGCGATGGAGGACGACTATTTAAAAATAAAAACCTACTCCATATCTTTACCATCGATAATAATTATCTTTACCAAATGTAATCAAAGTTTAGCCGTTTAAGAAGTAACAGACTGACAGACACTCTTTAACATTTTTATAAGTATGGATTAGTAATATGGAATATCATATTCTTTGCCTACTATGTATGCGCCACACGCGCATCGCCTTATAGGGGTTAGGAGTTTTGGTCTTCACTTCTTAAGAGGCCGGGTACCCTTGGAATTTCTCATACATACATACATCTTGGAATTACTCTAAAAAATATTTTTTAGTATTTAAATATTTTGTAGTAAATTTACTATTTATTTATATATTTTTTAGTGTTTTACTCTATTTTTTAGTGTTTAAATATTTAGTAGTAAATTTACTAAAAAAAATTTAAAACAAAAATAATTTTTTTTTGTTTAAATATTTTAAAGTAAATTTTTGTGTAGGAACCTAGGTAATTACTATCTTAAACTGAAAAATAACTCAAACATGTTAAATATTTTCGTATGAGAAAATGATTTTGGAATTACGTTTCTATGAGAAATTCCAAGGGTACCCGGCCCCTTAATGATTCCGTTATTAATGTACCTTAGTCCTAATACTCCAACGTCCGCCAGTGTGAATAATACCTATACCATGCTTCTCTTTTAATTTAATGAAAAACGAGAGATGTAACATGCAGTAGCGGCAAAGGCAAACAAAAAGGCACCCCTTTATTTAGTACTACCTCGCCCAGGGCGCTGGTACTGGTAGCATGATATTAACTCAACAATTAACTTTAACAGATAATGGCATGAACTAAATACTTTTGGCTACTAAAACTACCTAGTAGTTTAGGAAAATCGTCCTGTCAAATTTTGTTACATTCGAAGTTACGATTCTCCTAAGTTTGAGGTTGGAATTATAACATCATAATATAAGTTGTAACACAAAATAATTTATTTCTTATCGTCTTCGGTGAGTTCTATGACTTTGGTGTCTTTTATAATCTCGTCTATCTTGTGCAGGTCCTTCAGGGAGACCTCGCCCGATCCTCGCTCCATGGGTGCGGGCTGCGAGGGATCCGGCTTCCAACCCAGGAAGTTGATCACCTGGTACGTGGCCGGCACACCGCGGGAGTTCTGTTCTGGCACGTCCTGGGAACGTCACATTAATAAAATAAAAATAACTCCCACATCGGTTTCGTTGACGGTGGCCGGTTTTATCGAAACCAGGCCAGTTGCGCAGGAGTAATATTTATAGTGCCCAAGTGTGTGCGCAGTACACAAGATTAGAGCACTCTCTATTCCTTTACTCTCATAACCAGTGGGACGGAAGACCGACAACACGACTGGCGACAGATCAGGCGCGGGACCGACTTTACATGCCCATCCGACGTATCGATCATCTTACTTGTCAGACAATCAGGTGATCAGTCTGCGTTGTCCTAACCAAACTTTGAAATAACAGGTTTCCAATGCGGGAACCCTTCGAAATTACTTAAATGTAATTAATTCCAAATGCTGACATAAGCCCCATACATTATATGTCAAACTCTTCATTAAATTAAAGGTTAATCATAATTAAATATCTCTGAGTACGTTGTAAAGCCGCTGTACACATTGGACAAACTCATTGGGCCAGCGCATTGGGCCAACTTGTAGAGTACGGAATATCGCTTTCAACTTATCGCCAACTAGGCCTATCTACACGTTGGCCCAAAGCATTGGCTCCATGCGTTGGTCCAATGTGTTGGCCCAATGCGCTGGCTCAATGCGTTGGCCCAATATGTTCAGCAAGCTTAATGTCATGTTTGTCACTTCAAGGTGTGAATGACATTTGTGATGGGATCAAAATAGCGCCCTAGGTGGCAAAGAAGGCCGTGACAACTTATCAATATCTTGGAAAAAAATGAAGCCTCAGTTTTCGATTTTTAGGTCTCTTTGGTGGCGCGAGAAGAGAGCAGTGAGTAGACGACTTGTTACAGGTAGATCGCGATCGTGTTTTATATACTTACCAGACTTATAAGTAACAAAATTTGGTTAACGTTGTCACGATGAAAAGGACATAAACATAAACTCTGTACAGTGTGCCGAGTATGAGTTTTTTGTTTGACATTCGATCGTGAAAGCGTTTGGCGTTTACTAAGATTTTGTATGGGAGCTGGGCTCACTCCCGTGAGTACTCTAGGTGGCGCTGTACAAATCCCATACAAAATCTTAGTTAACGCCATACGCGTTCACGATCTAATGTGAAACAAATACTCACACTCGGGCCTCAGTGTACATATTATACGTCATAACTCATACAGCATAAAAGCTGTTGTCGACAAGTCAGTAAGTAAGTATATCGATTCTCGAATCTCGATTAATATGCGTCTGCGCCACAGATTTTAGAAGGTCTGCGCGACAGAGCGAATTGGCCGCTACACAAGAAATTGTATGTAACGATTTATTGCCGAAAGTATTGTGTCACTAGCTGTCCCGGTGAACTTCGTGTCACTTTAAAACCTTCCCTGGACTTCTACGAATATTTTAAGACTAAAATCAGCCCAACCCGTTCAACCGTTTTCGAGTTTTAGCGCGACTAACACATTTGAAAATCCGTTTTTATATATAAGAAGACTAGCTGTCCCGGTGAACTTCGTGTCACTTTAAAACCTTCCCTGGACTTCTACGAATATTTTAAGACTAAAATCAGCCCAACCCGTTCAACCGTTTTCGAGTTTTAGCGCGACTAACACATTTGAAAATCCGTTTTTATATATAAGAAGACTAGCTGTCCCGGTGAACTTCGTGTCACTTTAAAACCTTCCCTGGACTTCTACGAATATTTTAAGACTAAAATCAGCCCAACCCGTTCAACCGTTTTCGAGTTTTAGCGCGACTAACACATTTGAAAATCCGTTTTTATATATAAGAAGACTAGCTGTCCCGGTGAACTTCGTGTCACTTTAAAACCTTCCCTGGACTTCTACGAATATTTTAAGACTAAAATCAGCCCAACCCGTTCAACCGTTTTCGAGTTTTAGCGCGACTAACACATTTGAAAATCCGTTTTTATATATAAGAAGACTAGCTGTCCCGGTGAACTTCGTGTCACTTTAAAACCTTCCCTGGACTTCTACGAATATTTTAAGACTAAAATCAGCCCAACCCGTTCAACCGTTTTCGAGTTTTAGCGCGACTAACACATTTGAAAATCCATTTTTATATATAAGACTAGCTGTCCCGGTGAACTTCGTGTCACTTTAAAACCTTCCCTGGACTTCTACGAATATTTTAAGACTAGAATCAGCCCAATTCGTTCAGCCGTTTTCGAGTTTTAGCGCGACTAACACATTTGAAAATCCATTTTTATACATAAGATAAGACGATACACGCCGCCGCGCCGCTATTTACATACAATAATTGCTTGTGGTTTCGTTGTGTAGCGGCAAAACCGCACTGTCGCGCGGACGCGTATGAATCTAGCCTTGTGTACCCTATCTTCCCCCACCGTCATATAGGTAATTAATGAGCCATGTGGCAATTATAATAGTATGAAATTATGGTGAGTTATTAACAAGTTTAATACTTATGTAATCATCCATTATTATGATTTATAGGATGATGATTTAATTATTACAAACAATGTATGCTTATAAACAAGTGTAGAAACAAAATAATAAATCAAAGGTATTAAACGTCAACTTCAGAAATATTTCCATGAAACAAGAAATAAAAGGAATTCGCTATTACTTTGTGGCACAAAATATGAGAAAAATGTGAGCCTTCTGCCTCCTGCTAATAGATCTTTCTACCCTAGTCATCAGCTCATGCTGCTTAAGAGCGTTTACACATGACACGACGCGATATCGTGTGTCGCTCTGATTAAATACATAAATATACATTAGTGTCAGTATCTACCATCGAAGAAATTGATTCATACGCAGATGACGGACCTGGGACATTTGGTCGGATTAGGGTCAATTAAAACCGCACCGCGACGCGTAGATGCATTGCTAAAGTACTGAATTGACAAATTTCAATTGCGCGAGGCGTCTTGCAAATATTTCAAATCCATACATATTTAGAAAATAGAAATGCATTTACGCGTCGCGTTGCAGTCTGTTTTGACCCTTATGTCAACTTAATGTAAGTCGTCATAATATTATTTTGTCGTCCGGCCGGTCCGGGTTTGACGTAACAAGACCAAAATAGGTACGTAGGTCCTCCGTCTTATGAATCAACTTCTCTGATTTTACATTAGGCATATGTTTAAATATGTATAGTAATATCATTGTCATTTTTTGCGCAATAACATTCGAAATTTAGATTTTCGTTGTTCTGTACACGCTCCTAGACAACGGCTACACGCTCAGTCTGGCATCAGTTCAGTCCATTAGTTTGGTCAGAAATGACGGGAGAATGAGTGTCTAACTGGTCGATTGACGGACTGATAATTTTTTATTAAATGTACCTTTTGGCCATCATTCTGTCAGTCTCAAACTGATCGACTGTTCATAGAGGCTGACTGAGCGTATAGCCTTAAAGCTTCGGCCAAACCTTCGCGACCTTAGCGACTGCGAAGCGGGAGCGTCTGCAATACGGGACATTCGCGTGGGCTGAGCGGGAATAATCTACGGTTCGCACTGTGGTCGCGCAGGTGTGCACACCTGTTCGCGCCAGTTTCGCGTTGCAGACGCTTCCATCCCGCGTCCCGCGTTACTGACGCGCAGGTTTGGCCGAAGCCTTAGCCTCTAGGGCTTTATGTAATTCAGCAGATAGCCGTCGTCATACCTTGCCGTACATCTCATCGTAGATGGCGGCGGCTGCGAACTGCACTTCGCGGGCGAGGCGCAGCGGGCGGTTGAGCGCGCCGTTGGCTTCTCCCAGCGCTCGGACATCGCGCATCACGTGCCAGGCGGACGGGTACCACACTGTTAGGGTGTCCACGTCCACAGTCTGCAGGGTGAAACCCGCCCTGAGGGGTTACAACATAATATTTGCATTGTTCTCTTCAGCATTGCTAGATGCAGAATGGAGCGGGCTCCAGTGGCAGATTTATATTTTTTATGATTGTAGGGCACTTTATTTCCGCCACCCCATGTACGAAAGCTGCTGGCCCCATAGGACGTTGCCGCCCCCGGCCCCGCCTATACGGCCAAGGCTGGTGGGCTCGCAATGATTATATTATGGACCAGCAACAAACGACAGTTATTTGTTAGGGATATATTGTTACATTTTGATTACATGTTTATAGAAATTATTATAATAAACCAATATAATTTGCTAGAAACAGATATAAGACATCTTATTATATTGTTTAGAAAAAGTGCTAGAGTCTAGCATTAATAGATGATATTATTTTAATAGCTGTGCTGCTTTCAAAAATTATAAGCCCGGGCTTCAAGCTCAAATTATGATTAGGTTCTTACTTACGCATTAAGCAGGCCTCCAATATCTCTGACCCTAGTGAAAGGTGATATGTGAGGGTAGACTCCGCCCAACCTCTCCGTCTCGGCCAACTGTATAGCTTGTCTTAGTTCCATTAATGTGTCCCCACCAAACACACAAGCTACAAATACCTGCAATAATAGTACTTAATTATCTTCAATAAAGAACATTTAAAAGCAATTAACAACAAAAGACTTACTACCGTACTTAGAGACTTTTAATTATGATTAACCTTTAATTTAATGAAGAGTTTGACAGATAATGTATAAGGCTTATGTTAATTTTTTTTTTTTTTTAATAGAATATAATAGAAAGAACATTTATTAGCAGCTATAATAAAATACATAATAATATTTAAAAAACAACTTAAAATAGGAATTTATATTGTACTTAAATATTTTTACAATTAAGTAATTAATGTTCCACTCTGAGCGTGGCGGTTAACTACTTAATGCTTAAGTAACTTAAAGTAACTATGAAACAAAGTTGATGAGAAATTAACTTACACCATCTGGCTTCAAGCATTTCATGACTTTGTCGAAGCACCCAGGCAGGTCGTTCACCCAATGCAGGGCCAGCGATGATACAAACAAGTCCACACTATCTTCTGCAAACTGAAAAGAAAATTCACAGTATATATGCATGTTGAATCCATAAAGTTTTAATTGTAAAGCAAAACTTACTTCTTTTTAGAATATAATTTAGAGCAGCGTTTCCCAAAGAGGGCGATAATGCCCCCTTGTGGGCGCTAAAGGTCTAAGCGGTGTGGGACCCAGAAAAAAAAGGGCGTTGTGTAGAGGCTTGGGGGTTGATTTATTTCATCTTGATACATTTTAAATTGAAACAATGGGGGCGCTATAACATATTTTTTTCTCAAAGTGGGCACAAAAAAAGTTTGGGAACCCTGATGTAGAGAATGAATCATACAACACCTACTTACATCAAAGTTTTCTTCATCTACTGCTATTTTTTCTACTTGTACCCCATCTCCTACAATTGCTTTGTCGAGATGGGTCTGTGAAGAGTCACATAACGTTACTTTCTCTACACTGTCGGGTAGAAAATGTCTAGAAACGTAACCTCTTCCAGCACCTGTAAAATAATTTCAATAATATGTAAAATCTATTTATATAAAAATGGATTTCCAATTGTGTTAGTAACGCTATAACTCAATAATGGCTAAACCGATTCTGCTAATTTTAGTCTTAAAATAATCCTTGAAGTCCAGGGAAGGTTTTTAGTGACACGAAGTTCACCGGAACAGCTAGTCTTCAATAAATACAAGTTTGTTAGATGTATTTATATATAATATTTTATTTTATTGTCTGGAAGATTTGCTACCTATTTTGGGTTATTTAAATGAACTTATCAACACACCTAGTTCTACTGCATTCTTAAAAACTCTTTTTATGTCAAAAATTTTGTCAGCAGTTCTCCATCCTATCTCTTCTTTTATGTATTCATATAAATTATAGTCCTCTCGTTGCGCAGAACGTTCCTTTTGTAAAATTTTCGCTTTTCGGTCAAATATATTCATAGTACGAAACACAGAACTAGCGGTTTTCTTTTTTGTGCTACTCGAACTCTGCGCTCGGCAAACATTATTCAGAAAAATAAAATTTAAATTATTACTATGTATGCTACAATTGAAGATGTTATTATTTATTGTCCTAATTGATTGAAACATAATAGCACAAAATTACTAATTAAAACATTAGTATTTTATAATAATAAGCTTAATCCTCTTTGTACTTTGTAGGTTACGATTTTATTTTTAATTTTTCAAAGTTCAAACTTATCAGCAGTGTTTCCACTATAATGATTTCGTTTCCCCACGCCTCAATTCAGATTTCCCCTTTTTTTCCCCTCAAAAATTATTATTTTGCTATAGTTTTAAGTTTTGGCACTAATTTATTAACTAAAAAGAGACTTTATCGTTTTTCATCTAGATAGCCTGCCCACTTACGCCTTTGGTTATACCATACTAAAATAATATTATATTTAGACTAATTCCAGTTTCAAATTCTAATTATTTATTACAGACTTTCGTTCATATTAGTTTCTCTAGGTTTTATATACGACTTCCCGCAATTTCCCCTTTTAAAGTCTTTCCCCTTTTTCTTCCCCTCTGGACTTTAATTTCCCCTCAAAAGGGGGAGTTACCCTCATTGTGGAACACTGCTTATCAGCTGTCAAGTGTTAATGTCAAAATCAGCTGTTATATTTTTTTTCCCGTAACCGAGTAATACCGAGTTACTGACTACCACAGATTAAGGATATATTAGCTCATCTTTTCTTTCTTTTTCTTCTTTTTTGGCAACTTGACACAAAGGATGTGTATGTTGTGCCACAGACAAGGTAAAAAGGTAAGGAATATGGCGGGAAAACTATATTCCTCCTATTATAATTTTCATCATCGTTTTCATGTATCGTCAGGTCTAAAGTCTAGTCAAAGTCTAAGTAAAAGTCAATACAGTCAAGGAGTCAAGTCGGTCGATTCAATAAAGTGGTAGACGCTTTACTGAAACTTTTGATGGAGTTTTGGAGGGAACACAAAATAGCACGATTCTGGATATTACATCACTTTCCTACACTTGTGCATGAACACGAATATCTAATGGTTAATATTCTACCAATATTACACACTAAAAACCCAGTTAACACAATTTTAGGAAAATAATATAAAAACACAACAGCACCCTTTTACATTCCCGGCAAAACTCCATTAGCTCATCTGTCAAGCGGCCAAAATGGGCGCCTGGGAGTTTTGGCGGGCATGTGAAAGAGTGCTGTTGTGTTTTTGTATTATTTTCCTAAAATTGTGTTAGCTGGGTTTTTAATGTGTAATATTGGTAGAATATTATCCATTAGATATTCGTGTTCATTCACAAGTGTAGGAAAGTGATGTAATATCCAGAAACGTGCTATTTTGTGTTCCCTCCAAAACTCCATCGAAAGTTTCAGTAAAGCGTTTACCACTTTACTGAATCTACCAACTTGACTCCTGTGACTGTATTGACTTTTACTTAGACTTTGACTAGACTTTAGACCTGACGATACATGAAAACGATGATGAAAATTATAATAGGAGGAATATGGTTTTCCCGCCATATTCCTTACCTTTTTACCTTGTCTGTGGCACAACATACACATCCTTTGTGTCAAGTTGCCAAAAAAGAAGAAAAAAAAATGGGCGCCTTACCCTAACTAATCAAAAGTTCTTCTTCTACTTTGCAGACCACCGATTTAGTATTTTGTTTTAAACATAAAACTTTGTGTAATTCGCGACTAATAGCTTATTTATTAAAATTTCTAATTATATAAAAATTATATATAGCTTTCATGGTAATTTCTTTATATAATTTGATCAGTTTAATGAGATTAATTGGAAATTGAAAAATTTTCGAAAAACGAACTGTCAAATCTGACAGTTCTTGACAGATGAGAGGTTATATATATATAACCTTAGCCCGTCATCGCGTGGCCATTTTGTGCTTATTTTCATACAAGTAGTGTGCGTTTATTTTCTTGAATATTTCTATTTGTCGATCATTTCGAAGCACATTATTAAACAGAAAAGAAAGTCATTTAGTTCATGATATCGATAAACTATAGTTCAAGTAATGAGAATCCGTAAACACACGTAAAAAGCTATGCAATTTTTGTAGACAAATTATTAATTGATGTGACATTTTTAACACTAATGCCTTAAATAGCACGAATAAGGGATTATTAAACTTATAAATTATCTTAATAGCTTACAAAAATACCGATTGAAAAGCCCAAAAAATGTTGTTCAAAACTTACGTATTTAATGTTAAATCCACGTGTTTGAGGCATTCTTTGGCCATTCTTATGGTTTATTATTTAGTGGAACCACAAAACTCAACAATATCTAACATAAAATGTTCACTAAAAACCTTTATTAACACTTTTATTACATGAAATATGCAGACCGACTCCTTTGTTATGTCCGAGTAAGTAGGACATAACATTACACGCTTTTGACGCTTATACACCGATATAAGGCTCTCTCCTAGTGTATATTATCTCAATGCTGACTATCGACACAAACGGCCCGGGCCGCCCGGCCGCAGTCCGCACCTGCGTCCATCGTCCGAAGCTTCATGCTGTGGTCTGTGAGACGATTCACGATACACGCAGATCGTCCAATAGCATAATAGTATATCGGTTTAAGCGCGAAACAATACGCATATGCGGCTGCGGCATATATTCATTTTATTTACCTGAAAATCAAAGATCTATAATAAAAAGTTTCTTATGTCAATGCTAAAAATACAAAGATATGCACCTGCCCCAGTTTCAGTCAATGATTAAAGTTTGTCATTGATTTTAGTCACATTTAATGAATTTGGAATGTTTGGGAAGAAACAGATTTTACTAGAAGAAAAAACAAGTTATCGCCAGATGTCGAAGTGCTAGTGCTTAAGTTCTCGGACAAAAATGAAAAAAAAAAAATAGAATGTCAAATGCCATGTTGTTTTGACATCTATCTTTTATACGAAAAAATTTAAAAAATGTTAAAAATTTAAAACAATTTTAAAACCATTCATTTCGGTTTTACAGCAAAATTATTATTTATTTATTATAAAAGGATATTAATAGCTCTATCGTTAAAGTTCAAGGTGATTTTCAAATAACCTATAACATAACCAAAAACTAATAAATATTGTGAAGTTTTTGTAGAATATTTTAATATTTTGGATTTGTATTTCAGATGTGGCCGATTATTCTGCAGTTTTTAAGAACCAATGCTCCTTATATTACCTTGCCTATTGCCGCTATTGTCGGAGTAGTAGGATATAACTTAGAGAGCCTCTTATCTGATAGATACACACCATATAACAGTAAGTTGAGAGTTTGTAAAACAATTCATTGATTCTGAAACTTAAAGGGGCCTATTTTTAATACTTATAGGTAGGATAATGGTGTTTACACTACTTATCATCTTGTATAAATTTGTAGCGCCATCTATGAGGCATTACAGCTACAATGAAGCTTCAGTTTATTTAAGTGTCTCCCAGACAGAGGCGGCCTGCGGTGGCGGTGGCGGTGGCGGTCAGTTGGATGACTTGGAGAGTTCTAGGTACGACACAGACACACACGGCCGCGCGGCCAAGTCATCCAACTTCCGCCGCCACCGGCACCACCTCTGTCTGGGAGATGCTTAACTCTTTCAGGTTTGCTATTACTACCGCTGGCTAAGTTGTTAAATATTTAAAAACAAGACTCAAGAGTAACACATTTTTGGTAATTTTTTAATAATATAATGTACAATTTATTTTATACTTTTGACTTCTTTGACCTATTTTTTTTATTGTCATTTTAGAGTCCGTTCAAGATCAAAGGTTGGAAAGACAAGAAGAGGAACAGCTGTCAAAGGATCCATTGAATGTTGGTAAATTACAGTATAAAGAAAATGTTTTAGGTAGGAATGTGTCACCTTCGTTAGAAAAGAAATCTTCATAAACATGCTTTAAAAATTTTTAGCCCATATAATATACTGCGTGACTGGTGAGACATGTTCCATACTCGAGGACGTGTTATTTGGCTATTATATTAGATGAAAAAAAATAATATCAATTGACCACTGAGTAAATGTAGCTTAAAGTTAAATAATTATTTACCCAACGCATGGACACTGCGCGCGGGAAGGGTAGCGGTGTCGTGTTTCTTTGGTAACGCACGCCGCCGCGCCGCACAGTGGTCCGAAATCGCTAAATAGTGGACATTCGCAAAAAAGTTCGATTTTGGTGTAGAAAAAAATACCATCCGATAGATTTTAATAGGAGTAACAATAAATCCTTATTAAGTTTTTTATAAAAATGTATATTAAAGGTGAAAAAAAATAATTACGAAAATGTTGTATGGGAAAGACTCTATAAATAGATTTTTTGCAAAAACTACTAAGTCATTCTGGTTCATCTTTGAAACAAGTAAAGTTCTAGGGGTATTTAAGGTTAACCCATCAGTCGTGGCAAAACGAGTCACAATAGCTTTTTCATTGTTATCGCGGCCGGATGTGGCCGCTTGGGGCTTCATGAATTAAGAAAAAAAATTACGAAAATTTACGTGCAGCCTTTTGCAGTAGAGGGGTTCAAAATTTTGAAATAATTTTACTAACTTTTTAGGTGTGGAAAAAATACTATTCGAAAGATTTTCTAAAGAGTAACAATAAATCCTTATTAAGTTTTTTATAAAAATGTATTTTTTAAGGTGAAAAAAAAAAATTACTAAAATGTTGTATGGGAAAGAATCTATAAATAGATTTTTTGCAAAAACTACTAGATCATTCTGGTTCATTTTTGAAAGAAGTAAAGTTCTAGTAGGTTCATAGGTTCATAGGTTAATTCTAGAAGTAAGGTTCAGAAGAAAAAATACGAAAATTTACGTGCAGCCTTTTGCAGTAGAGGGGTTCAAAATTTTGAAATAATTTTACTAACTTATTAGGCGTGGAAAAAAATACTATTCGATAGATTTCCTAAAGAGTAACAATAAATCTTTTATAAGTTTTGAACAAAAATGATTTTTTTAAGGCGAAAAAAAATTATTACGAAAATTGTATGGGTATGATATAATATATAAAACGAGTCCTTAAAAAGCAACAATACTTATATTTACAAACATGGACAGCAAAACCAAATTAAACTAAAACTAACTACTTGCTGACTAAACTATTGTAATTATAATAAAATAAAAATTGTTACATACACTTATAACTCAAACAATTTCAAATGAAACTTATAGATAAACAATAATAAATAATAATCAATTAAACCAACGCGCTTTACAAACCTAGTGGATCTCTAATGCCTTGTAATGACACAACTTCACTTTCTTCGTAATCTTCTGATAAAAGAGGTCTTTCAAGCAACAGGTCGACTGTGTCTGGATGAAATCCTTGGTGTTTATTTTTAGACAACTTTGGACGAATGTGAGACACATATGGATCAGAGCTTATTAAGAAGTTGTGCAACAAATCTTCATTAGTTTCTGCTCAACTCGTCTTTCTAGTATGCATCTCTCTAGTATTTCTAAATTCTTTATTCCTTGCCTCTGAAGCTTCTTCACTCAAATAGCCAATTGGAATAAAGCCAAAATGCTTACAAATATCAGCACCATGTATAAGGAGTTTGTGAACACTTGCAGGCATGTAGTACCACGGTGCACGGCTAAAGCTTTACATACATCTCATCACAATCTCTCTCTTTTCAGGACTTTAGGACGACATCTGAAATAACGAAAATAGATTTAGAATGAATAAAGGGGATTATACGTTGTATTGCAGACAGTTTTTTCTGGGAAGCTTATCAATTATCAATATAGATCACTTTCGAAATTATTCTAGGGAAACAGCAGAGCTGTAAAATGTAAAGATTTTTCCGTGGTACTACATGCCTGCAAGTGTTCACAAACTCCTTATACATGGTGCTGATATTTGTAAGCATTTTGGCTTTATTCCAATTGGCTATTTGAGTGAAGAAGCTTCAGAGGCAAGGAATAAAGAATTTAGAAATACTAGAGAGATGCATACTAGAGAGACGAGTCGAGCAGAAACTAATGAATATTTTTTGCACAACTTCTTAATAAGCTCTGATCCATATGTGTCTCACATTCGTCCAAAGTTGTCTAAAAATAAACACCAAGAATTTCATCCAGACACAGTCGACCTGTTGCTTGAAAGACCTCTTTTATCAGAAGATTACGAAGAAAGTGAAGTTGTGTCATTACAAGGCGATGATAGCATTGGAGATCCACTGTGTTTGTAAAGCGCGTTGGTTTAATTGATTATTATTTATTATTGTTTATTTATAAGTTTCATTTGAAATTGTTTGAGTTATTAGTGTGTGTAACAATTTTTATTTTATAATAATTACAATAGTTTAGTCAGTAAGTAGTTAATTTTAGTTTAATTTTGTTTTTGCTATCCATGTTTGTAAATATAAGTATTGTTGCTTTTTAAGGACTCGTTTTATATAATATATTATATCCATACAATTTTCGTAATTATTTTTTTTCGCCTTAAAAATTAATTTTTGTACAAAACTTATAAAGGATTTATTGTTACTCTTTAGGAAATCTATCGAAAAGTATTTTTTTCCACACCTAAAAAGTTAGTATAATTATTTCAAAATTTTGAACCCCTCTACTGCAAAAGGCTGCTCGTAAATTTTCGTATTTTTTCTTCTGAACCTTATATACTACTAGAACTTTACTTATTTCAAAAATGAACCAGAATGACTTAGTAGTTTTTGCAAAAAATCTATTTATAGATTCTTTCCCATACAACATTTTAGTATTTTTTTTTTTTCACCTAAAAAAATACATTTTTATAAAAAACTTAGTAAGGATTTATTGTTACTCTTTAGGAAATCTTTCGAATAGTATTTATTCCACACCTAAAAAGTTAGTAGAATTATTTCAAAATGTTGAACCCCTCTACTGCAAAAGGCTGCACGTAAATTTTCGTAATTTTTTTTCTAAACCTTAAATACCCCTAGAACTTTACTTGTTTCAAAGATGAACCAGAATGACTTAGTAGTTTTTGGAAAAAATCTATTTATAGATTCTTTCCCATACAACATTTTCGTAATTATTTTTTTTCACCTTAAATATACATTTTTATAAAAAACTTAATAAGGATTTATTGTTACTCCTCTTAAAATCTATCGGATGGTATTTTTTTCCACACCGAAATCGAACTTTTTTGAGAATGTCCACTATTTAGCGATTTCGGACCACTGTGCGCCGGCCGCATAGTATGCCTACTTGCCTAGTCGCGTAATTTACTGAGTGTCCATGATTCATTTATTTTTGGTCAAGTCGGAAAAAAATTAAGTACCTAATTTTATTACATAATTATTACCTCGATCACGGATTCTTGGAAATCTTTTGTTCTCGTGGTCGCATGCGACCGCTTGGGAACGAAGGCACGAAGAATCTGTTATAACTTATAACGAAGGCGTTATAATGAGAATCGAGTACAGAGTACTCTCCTTAAGTATTGAACATGTCTCACCAGTCATGTTTAAGTAAATAAAAGTTATGTAAATATTTAAAAAAAAAACAATTATGTTTCAAATGCATTTAGGTTAGATTTACAAATTCAATACAAATTGTATAAATCATAAGCTAGATTTATTTTATTAGTTGTTGAAGCTTTTAAAGAAATTGTTAATTAAAACCAATAATTTAAAGAAAACATTGTCTTCTTTCTTTTTTAAAGTTCAGTCCAAAGACGAAAGGATAGGTCTGCTTGGCAAGTACTTTTTAGTATTCCTTTTGTTGCTCAAGAAAGTAAAAGGTTTAGTGAGTCTTTTATAACTTATAAAAGTAATAAAATGGAAAATGTCTTAGAAATATTTATATTATTCATTTATAACTTTATATGTGATTACAAGATTATTAAAATTTAAAGATGCAACAAAGTAAATATTAGAAACATTTAAAAATCTAATCTGTTATAACTCCAGTCATGGGGACCTCTTCTTTCTTTCCTTTATCAGTGTTTGGCTCCTCATATCTGCAATAAAGGTGAACAGTTGACCAAAATGTAATATTTGAATACTTTACTTATTAAGGGGGAAAGAGAGTTTTGGCGGGCATGTGAAAGAGTGCTGTTGTGTTTTTGTATTATTTTCCTAAAATTGTGTTAGCTGGGTTTTTAATGTGTAATATTGGTAGAATATTAACCATTAGATATTCGTGTTCATGCACAAGTGTAGGAAAGTGATGTAATATCCAGAAACGTGCTATTTTGTGTTCCCTCCAAAACTCCATCGAAAGTTTCAGTAAAGCGTCTACCACTTTACTGAATCGACCGACTTGACTCCTGTGACTGTATTGACTTTTACTTAGACTTTGACTAGACTTTAGACCTGACGATACATGAAAACGATGATGAAAATTATAATAGGAGGAATATGGTTTTCCCGCCATATTCCTTACCTTTTTACCTTGTCTGTGGCACAACATACACATCCTTTGTGTCAAGTTGCCAAAAAAGAAGAAAAAAAAAAGGGGGAAAGAATCTTGATTTATCATAGATAAGCTAAATCCTACATTCTTTCTTCAGTGGATCTTCTCGCTCTCTCGTATTGATGAAAGAGAATTAATGATATCCAATAATCAATTCCCAAAGTCTTACATTTGTAACGGGGGACACATGAAGTGACGTATGTTCCTCGGCATGAACATGTCGGCCTGCGCCTTGCTCACGTCCAGGGCGTACTCCTCAAACTCCTTCATAGTTTCAGGGTCCACGGGACCGCCGATACCCGGCACGGCGTACACGACTGTCACCTGAAAACATTGTCTCTCTCTTACTCTCTTTAACTTGTTTTGATTGCCTCTCTCTCGCACAGAGGTGGCGTGATACATGGGCGATGTAGGCCTCCGCCCCTTGGACCACGAGAATTTTTTTAGGGTTTCTGAGTATTTTGAAAGCTCGTATCAAAAAAATTCTTTCTCTCAAAAATTCGACCTCTTGCGTCATTAATCAGGGGGCCTTGCAAAATAGCACTTGCACGATTTGACACCTATCCTCTGTTAATTGCAACAATGCAGTCTGCTAATCAAAACGAGATTTTATTGAACATAATAACATAGCTTTATTTTTTTTTACAAATATTACCTTAGGTAACGGTATGTCTTCCTCAGTGGACTGGTAGCGCACCAGGTCACAGGTGCAGCCTTCCTGAAATCAAAGGGGAGTATTAAATATTGAATCAACTACTTCATTAACTAACGCTTAGATCACCCATAGTTACATATTTATAATATGAATATTATGTACCAAAGTAATCGCTTGGAAGGAGCTACAGAGCACACTGCAGTTTGTGCCAACCTAGCGCCATCTGTGATGAGTTTTTAAGGTGAATAATAACTTTTTCGGAATAAATTACCATATCTGCCTCTTTAACAAGCTCAGATCCTCCCCTAGCCAGGCCTACAAAATAAAATTAATATAATAATATAATATGAAAGAAATTTTTTTTATAGTAATTAAGTTAGTATTGTATTAATTTCAACATGTTAGAAAAAACTTACCGCAAGTGCCGTCTGCGTGTTCCTTAAAAAAAAAATAGTTAAAATGCATCAAATAAAAATATAATAATTGTAATTTCATCAAAATCACGTCCCTGGCACGTCCCTGGCTAGATATTTTTATTAGAAATTAGAATATACAACTTGATTTACCTCGTTTTCTTTTTTCTCTTCAGCAGCTTTTGCAGAAGGTGATGGGGGCTTCCCGTCTAAAACAAGTTTATCATTTTCAAATCTGTGGCCAATCTTATAGCGCTTTAGCCAAGTAATTTTCCTTTGATAAAATTATATATGTAGTAGGTACTAGATGACGCCCGCAACTCCATTGCGCCAAAATTCTTACCGTGTCTCGGGAATTAAATATCTCCATACCAAAATTTCAGCAAAATCGGTTCAGCGGTTTAGGCGTGATGAGGTAACAGACAGACAGAAGACGCGTACTTTCGCATTTATAATATTATTAAGGATATTAAAGATTGAACTCTATCGTCAGCAGCTCTTTCATGAAAATATTTGTAGCTCATTTCAACGGACACGTTATGTGGGCCAGATACAAATATAATCGTGCGCGTGAAAGGGAGACATCGACCATCATTCTTGAAACATTTTTTTTCCATTATTAGGTAGGTACTGTATCTAATACTAATATCATAAAGCGGAAGAGTTTGTTTGTTTGTTTGATCGCGCTAATCGCAGGAACTACTGGTTCGATTTCAAAAATTCTTTCAATGTTAGATAGCCCATTTATCGAAGAAGGCTTATACTATAGGCTATATTTTATCACGCCACGACTAATAGGAGCGAAGGAATAGAGGAAAATGTGGAAAAAACGGGGGAAATTATTTGAAAGGGCTTATCTCACGAGCTACTGGAGCAATTTTTCTGTTATTTGGCACAGATAAGAAGTAGACCACGTAAAGGATCATAGGCTATTTTTTGTGGACTAATTTTGTCTGTGAATTGTCTAATTTACGCGGGCGAAGCCGCGCGGAACGTCTAGTTATATAATATAGTAATTTTTATTAGTTTGTATATCTACCCTCTCTTTGACCGTTGATGTACTTGACATCGGTGGAGGCGTCCATCTGCGCCAGGAAGCGGTACATGGTGAGGAAGTCCTGTACGGGGATCGCCGCGGAGCCCCCATCAGGCTCCGCCGTCAGCGCCTCGCACAGCAGGATCATTGTGTGGGTCAGGGTCTGAACAAAAACACTTGGATATATTTTTGGTCGCAAATAAGACCGCTTACGTAGTATCCCCTTAGTAGTCTGAGGCGCTTACAGACGAACGGCGGCCGTCGACTGCTGTCGACACTCGACAAGTGCCGTCTGTAAGAAGCCTAACTGACTGCCGCAAACAAAGGACATAATATTTTGTCAAGAAAATCTCAATTTTAAGTGCTGTCTTGAAAATGCATCAGCGTGTCACGTCTTTTTTATTACATGACAAAAATTTGTGACGCTGCCTGCTCTTCAGCTCTGGATTTATGTATATAGGCAGGATAGGCCATGTCCTATGGGCGGCAGCGTCCTATGGCGTCCTAGGGGGGCTAGGGGGAGGAGCGGCAGCGTCTTAGGATGGCGGCAGAGTTTGTACATAGGGGCGGCAAAATTAAAGTGGCAGCTATAGGGGAGCCCAGCTCAAAGCGGCCATAGGAGGCAAAACGGCCACTCTTAATATTTCGGTTATTTATGAAGGCAGAGCAACGTTGCTGCTCTGGCGCATAGTGAACATCCCGCCCAGACCCGCTCCATGATGCGGTAGCGGTTGAGGAAGGCGCGAGCTTGTAGCGCCAAAAATATTGGAATTGCACATTTTATTAAAAAAATTCAAGGTAAATTCTTCCTGTTTTAATTATTTTCTTGTATATTTGAATGCTTCTATTTTCCCAGTGTCGTTGCTTATCTATTTAGCTTTATCTATGATGTTTTTATTCTGGAGTATGATAAAAAATGCGAAAGAAAATTATGTTTAAAACGGAACGGTTGCCAAAGGGCAAAGCGGACCGGGCAAAGCGGCCAATAGGCCGCTAAGCTAAATGATAGTTTTATATGATAATTACTTAAAACTATTTTTAGATGGTGAACAAACTATCAAAAGAAAACTATCCAGGGGTCATGGGAAGAGACTACGATGGCGCGAGCTATTAAAGATTTTCAAGAAAATTGGGGTTCAGTCAAATTAGTAGAAAACAAACATGGTCATACTTTAAGGAGACATTTAAAAACAGGAATATATCGATAAAACAAAGTTATATTGATATATTTTGATTATTTTTATTTTAGAAGAGTTGATTATTTTTTATAAAAAAATGTTGAGATTGTTGGAAGATAAACTCCTGTCCAGAAACCTCAGAAACCGGGCATAAGCGATAAAAGAGCCAGTTTACAGAATTGTTTTTAATAAATACCAATTTTCGAACATTTTTAGCATTCATTTTATCTAAAAATATATTTATATATTAGAAAAAAATACCATTTCGTGTGAACATTTGGGCTGGCCACGTTGCCCTTACCCCTATGGCCGCTTTAGGCGGGCCCTCGGGCAAAGCGGTTTTTTGACATAAGCTAATTTTAAGATTTAGGTCAATATGAATCATACAGCAGAAATATAATAAATGCACTATCTGGTAGCACATTTTATATTTTTAAATATATAATATTTCGTCTTTTTTTCGAATTGAAAGTTAAGGTGGCCACTTTGAGCTGACCTCCTTTACTCATAAAAATATAAATCCGGCCCTGCTGCTCCTTTCGCTCCACTATTAATTGGTAAGACAAAGTAGGTACAGAATCTTATCTACGATCTCGTCATATATGTATAAAATAGCTAAACTGCTGTAAAAAAAACCTTTAAAAAACCTAGCACTCTCTCACCTTCGTCAACAACCCCCCGGCGACAGCAACAAAGTGGAGGAACGGCACCTCCTCCCTTAGGTAGACCTCGCACAGGCACAGGATGC
Source organism: Polyommatus iphigenia (assembly GCA_963422495.1). Taxonomy (NCBI): domain Eukaryota; kingdom Metazoa; phylum Arthropoda; class Insecta; order Lepidoptera; family Lycaenidae; genus Polyommatus; species Polyommatus iphigenia. The sequence continues at coordinate 9,718,709 of OY730184.1, forward strand.
GCGCCAACTCCTGAGGGTCCAGGCAGAAGCCCTTCCAAGCTGCCTTCATCTCCGCTACCGGGAGACGATTGGAGTGCTGCAGCTGAAAAAAATTTTTCCACATTCAAATATTTAGGCATGTCTGCATGCTTGATGTCTGCATGAGCAGACGTCGTAGTTGAACTTCGTAACTTACAGGTGTAGCAAAAATAAGATATTATTATTATAATTTATTATAAGTACTAGCTGTCCCGGTGAACTTCGTGTCACTTTAAAACCTTCCCTGGACTTCTACGAATATTTTAAGACTAAAATCAGCCCAATCCGTTCAGCCGTTTTCGAGTTTTAGCGCGACTAACACATTTGAAAATCCATTTTTATATATAAGACTAGCTGTCCCGGTGAACTTCATGTCACTTTAAAACCTTCCCTGGACTTCTACGAATATTTTGAGACTGAAATGAAATTTTGAAATGCCTCAACGTCATGATTTTCCCTTACAAAAAAATTTAAAAAATCTTTTAGCACTGCCGCTAGTACTTTTATTATGACTTATAATTTTTTTTTTATTTATTTATTTAAGTCAGGCGTCTTGGCCCATATTATAAACTAGCGACCCGCCCCGGCTTCGCACGGGTATAAAATATATAGCCACTGAAAAAATTATTAAAATCGATAGCCTATGATCCTTCACGTGGTCTACTTCTTATCTGTGCCAAATAACATAAAAATTGCTCCAGTAGTTCGCGAGATAAGCCCATTCAAATAATTTCCTCCGTTTTTTCCACATTCTCCTATTAGTCTTAGCGTGATAAAATATAGCCTGTAAGCCCCTTCCTCAATAAATGGGCTATCTAACACTGAAATAATTTTTCAAAACGGACCAGTAGTTCTTGAGATTACCGCGTTCAAGTTAGCTCTTTGAAATAATTTTCCCCGTTTTTTCCACATTTTCCTCTATTTCTTCGCTCCTATTAGTCTTAGCGTTATAAAATATAGCCTATAGCCTTCCTCGATAAATGGGCTATCTAACACTGAAAGAACCATCAAAATCCGTTGCGTAGTTTTAAAGATTAAAGGGAACAAAGGGACATGAGGGAAATAAAAGCGACTTTGTTTTATAATAATTCATATATCTTTTAGACTGTATAACATACATACAACTATACTAAAACTAACACTATTAAACACTAAACACGTATTGTCTGCGACGTAGGGCGCGACGTGTTCGGAAGTCGTCCTCGGAACCTCCTGTAGACGACTCCAACTATATTAAACACACAGAGCAGCGCTGCGTTGAGACGCAGGCGGGCGCAAAGCGCGGCCGCCCGCGACGGGCACACGCCCAACGCAGCGAACGCCCTTAGCATGTACGGGCAACGTCATCCAACATCTTCGTCGCACATCTTTCGAGCGGTAACATTAGCGATTGGTACTATACATATGTATAGGTAACTACTTGATCAAACTGTATCACCTGATGAACGAGCACCTTCAGACAGCCCCTGGTGAGTCCGCCCTCGGTGCTGTATATGGGGTACTCCAGGCGCAGCTTGACGGGCGGCGGCCGGCCCTCAGCCAGCGCGGAGAAGTACTCGTACGACCACAGCAGAAGATCATACGGCTGGGTTTTGATAGCCGCTGTAAAGGCAGAAGCAGCTAGACTGATTCAAGAATGGTAAGGATTGTAAGGGTCAGCTGAAAGCAAAATGAGAGGAATCCAAGCTCGGGTTGTCAAATAAAAGCATACAGCAATACAAAATTTAAGATCATTGTACTCCGTGAGTAATACTAATAAGTATGTGTTCTGTGATTTTGTATTGTTGCATAATAAGGTATTATAGTTGGGGAGGGGAAGAGGGATTTCGGGATAAGCTCGAGCGTGTCAGATTAAGCTTGTAAGTTGTATCTGGCTTCCGACATGTGTCTAGTTATCATGGTATAGAAATCAGATTTCTCACGTGGTGGGGTAATTTTTTTTTTTTAATATTGAAATGTCATCGGATCTGTCAGATTAAGATAGGGGATGTTTTTGTTTAGTATACCCCAAAGAAGCTTCCATGTAAAGCACTGACGATTCAAAGGTTAGGTAAGCCTGTAGGGACATTTTAAAATATGAAAAAAAAAGCTTCATATTTGGTTAGGTAAGCCTGTAGGGACATTTTAAAATATGAAAAAATAAAGCTTCATATTTTCCTAACTAAGCTTCGCAGATATTTTATTTTCCACTAAACTAAATGATTTAGTCCTTGTTGTCTAAAATATATTTATAATTTACCTAAATAAGCAATTTTCTGAATGTATTTTCTTTTTTCAAAAGTTTAAAATGGCTGCAGTTTTTGAACCCACCGCTAAAATAAAAAAAGGATCTTATTATTTTTTTATCAGTTTTATCTAATTAAAAAAAACCTACTAGGTCTCCATGACGCTCGAGTGACTACACAAATAGCACCCTCCCCTCCCCTACTATTAGGTACTCATTATTTTGCCTCTCGTTTCTTTTCGTTTCGGTGTGAAATGACCCTAAGTTGAATCTTAGCGGAGATTGTAAATAATCTACAGGTTTTGCACCAAAACTAAGAAAAAAGCAAATACTTAGTTAAGAAGAAATAATAATTATTACAGATTCAGCGAAATACCTACTTACTACTAGCTTACTATCATCCTTACTCTACCAGTGTAGAGTACCTAAGCTTTACGGTCTACCATAGGGTCTACCAAGTCCATTCGGTTTACAGGCAGTCAGTCCAGAACTAACAGAAAAGCAGAAGGCAAAATAAGTTTATTCTGTAGTAAACTGGTGACTCATAAAAACTCACCTTTGCAATATTTCTTCAGGATGTAGGGAAACTGCGGCGGCACTATGATCTGTTGCGCGCAATACATCTGGTCTATCAGCTCTGGCATCTCGACTGACAACTAGTAACTAAAAAGAAAGAAATAATGAGGAAATTACCAGAAATATGCCAGGAATCTAGATACTAATATCATAAAGAGGAATAAATAATGTTTAGACAACTCGTACACTGGGCTAAGTATGAAGACAGTTATTATCCTGGCGCATAATAATTAATATCTAGCTTAGGATTATCATTTTATTGTTTGATAACAGATACCTGCACAGATTCTCTTTTTCAATAATTTTTCTCTGAATTTCATGAACTTTGAGTTTGCCGTAGGTCGTCATGGTAACCGGCGATGGTCCCTTCAAAAGTTTTGCTTCTCGCCAATAGATGTCGCTATATACCTGAATTTTGTAAATTTTAATATTTTCAGCAATTTGTTTTATAGAGCGCATGTAGTACGTAGTACAGACATACCTAGTCCAAAATTAAAATAATTTTATTTAGCTTACTTATAATATAGTCTTGGTCGATATTTTTTTGGTAAGCTCGAATAGAGCCTAGAAATGTTCATCGAACGCCATCTAGCGGAAAACCTCTGAACTCGGTAGGATAAACCGATCACATGGTGAATGGCGTATGGAGAAAAAAAAACAAAACCTGTTTGATGCGATGACGTTCGCTTGTGTTTTTGTGCCGTGAGCTTTTGGATTAAAACTCGATTGCATAGATTTTTCTAACAAGAATCTATAATAACACGAAAAACTATGTGAAAATTATTCTTTATTAGTTAATAAAGTGTTACAATCAAGTGTGAACGTAAAATCAGTGGTTAAAATAGGATAATAGACCATTTGGGACAGTTTGTTAGACGAATGTGATTGGCACTTTGTATCAAATTGCATTTATGTGGTATCAATAGAAAATGTGTGATGGATTTATTCGATAACGATATACAATTATGTGTGTGTTTTTAATTAGAATCAAACGTGGATCAAAATAGTGGAAATGGATGACAATACTTACCATCCATGTAAAGTGAAAATTAAAACACTGGTGATTCTAGAAAAATGGATTTGAATACAGACCTATCGCCTCTGAGTAAGTATTTTGCTTTATCTACCACTGATGTATTTTACGGTTTCATTACGATGCTAACAATACAAAATATGATTTTGAAACTAAAAGTATCGTACTAGTTAGTAGTACACTTGTTTAGTTGTTTCGTGTGTTCAACCTGTGTCACATTTCACAAGAAGTAAGAATTCCTTTAGTTCCTTACGTAGGGCCAAGATGTAGAGCACAGAAGTTTTGTCCAATCTATGAAAGAAGGAAAGAAGTTTGCTAAGAAATTATAGAATTATAATATTTGGAAGAGCTCTCGTCCAAGAATCGAGACAAAAATCCTCTTCAAGTACACCCCCTGACAAAAACAGATAAATATAAAATAGAATAGAATGCATGTTAAATAGAGATAACTAGTGCATTGCTATTGAACAAAACCAGCCAAAACAAAAAAGCCAAATACTTGGGGCTTTATTATTTATGACTGGATTTGCTGCACAGGTTGGCATGGGAAGGAATCTAACTAGAATTTCTTGCGTCACCTTTAACCGGTTTTTGAGATCTCGTATAGGTAGTCAATAATATGATAATATCGAACGAGAGCCATGCTTCCGCACGAATGGCCCAGCTCGATAGTTAAACATCGTGGCCACTCAGAAAACCGGCGAGAAATAACATTTACGTGGCGTTTAGCCAAGTAAGTGAGATTGCGGAATTTTGAGCACCAGCAACACAAGTTCACACAGAGGATTTACAAAGTGTAACTGCGATTGCGAATTCCGATAAGCGGCAGCAATCGCTTACGATCAGGCAATTTGTCAGCCCATTTTACGGTCCATTTAATCAAAAACAATAATCCAAAAAATGGATCTGGCATTCATAAAAATTTTGACGAAAAGTCGATAGTATTTTTATGTGGCCGGTAACACACATGACACAACACTCGGCTCAAAGGGAATCAAGGAAAATGTTGCATTTCGCATCGTATCCTTTGAAGCATCTAGTTTCTGTCGGAAGTGAGGAATCAAGTCGGACTGCATAATTAAGACTTCCTCTATCTACTCGCTCGATTATGTGATTTTATCCTCAACATCATGGAATAGGGTGTACGCCGTATGGCGACTAATACGGTGTATTACTTTTCGACCTTATAACCTTGCAATAAAGATCATTGATGTGAATCACATGCCACGCGATATTCAAGTAGGTAAGGTAATTTACCTTCTAATAAAGGGTAAATGTTCTAGCGGTCCTTCGCCTCTCGCGATTGGTATTCCAATGTCGTCGCAGATTTGTTCGGTCATGTGGTTTTATTTACGTTGTTTTTTTATGTGGACGACGTGCCGTGACGTAGAGGCCGTCGCTTGTCGGAAGATACTAACCTAGCCTCCTAGCACAGAAATTAGAATAGGTACATATATATATTAACTACAAGTCTCCTAGCCTATTTTCAGAAGATTTAATTTAAAAAAAAGTTTGCTATAGGCAAAGTATTTTCTAGAAATAGCCTTTTTTATTTATCGTAAAAATATAAAATGTAGAGACAATAAAGAAATCTAACAATGACGTAGCCTACGATCTTTTTTCGTTTTTTCTACAGTAAATAAGTGCCGATGGTCTAATATTCTAATATTGTGCAGTTACATTCTTTACGACTACAATAATTTACAGCTCAAATAAGTAAGGTCTGAAAAAATTCTTTTTTTTTTAATATAAAATTAGGGAGCAAACGAGTCACCTGACCGAAAGCGACTACCGTTGCCCATAATTTGTGTCCGCAACATCAGAAGAGTTGCAGGGGCGCTGCCGGCCTTTTACGAGGGAATACGCTCTCTTGAAGGTTTGCAGGTCGTATTTTCAAAATCAAAATACATATTTATTTCTAAAATGGTTAACAAAGTTAACACTTTTAGAACGTCTACATGAGGCCTACAACTACTATTGGCCCGGAAATACTGCTGGCGACAGTTCGTTCCATACAGGATTCGATTCGTAGAATTCGTACAAAGCTATTCAGGGTTTTCGTTCATATAATTACACCAGAGGAAGCTCAAGAAATCGCTTAAACTAAATAAAAGAGCCAAAACGGTACAGAAGAGGTTATGCAAGTAGATGCGGGTATAAATAGAGAGATGATCCGACTAATAACGCCCCGACCGGCGGACATAATAGCCACTTGTATTGTGTACATAACACTGCCACTATCTACTGACTAGGTCGGTTATTTTGAGACCTAAATTGACCCATTTAAACCTGCTCACTTTTCGCGAGAATGTCGGTCGAAAATGCCTTAGGGTCTACACAGACGGACCGCATTTCAACTGCAATCCAACCGCAAATTGCAGTTCAAGTGCAGTTTGAATGCAGTTGACACGACTGCAATACGACTGCAATAGAACTGCAAACCAAACAGTTCACACGACTGCACGCCAACTGCAACTGAACTGCAATCCGACTGCGCGTTTGCTTTGCAGTTCTATTGCAGTCGTATTGCAGTCGTGTCAACTGCATTCAAACTGCACTTGAACTGCAATTTGCGGTTGCATTGCAGTTGAAATGCGGTCCGTCTGTGTAGACCCTTAGAAGTTGTACGATTTAGGGAGATCGCACACGTCAAACTTTTTGTGTGATCGAGTCTGCGACTTCCATACAATCTGATGGCGCGCGCCATGCAGATTGTATGTAAGCCGCAGACTCGATCACACAAAAAGTGTGACGTGTGCGATCTCCCAGAATGCGTAGAGACGCAGTGTAGAGGAAGGTGTAACAACGGACTCTAAAAACTCCCCTTGCCTGAAGTAGGCAAAAGAAGCGAACGTAAACTGCTAGAAAACAGCTCAAAAATCTGTGAAAGATTCCAGTGGAGTAGGTGGAGTCAGTACTCACTGCTAATGGTTTCAATTTTATTTTAACCTAAAATTACTTCTACTATTAATATTACTGTTACTTATTAGTTATTGGCCGATAAAAACATCCCAGACGCTCGATTCTCATAGTCGAATGTCACGTCATCAGCATGCGATCAAAGCGAAATTCGAGTTGTAAGAATCGGGCCCAGGACAAGAGGATTAGTGATTGTGTTCCCGAGATCACGAAGTCGTGTGTTGCACAAGCACAATGCAACAAAGCTGTATAATGCCACAGCCTTGATTGCAATTATTTATACTGTACGTTCGAATGTCTCGAACTTTGCCCGTCTGAAACTTGTCCGCTGCCCTAAACAAAGTATCATTCGTTAAAAATATCGTTTTTTTCGAAATTCGTTATCAAAATGTATGCGGTTTGACATAAGTCATCGCTAAATGACAAATCCACTGACCTCCATTATACAAGTACGCTAGACCAATGATACCCAGATGTATTTTGTGCCTATTTGAAGCGGAATCAGCTCCCCCATTATTCGGGAAGAGAACTAAATCTGACGTAACTTGCAAATGGCCGCACAATCGCTATTGGTTGTAGAAACCACAGATAATAGTATACATCCATGGTAGAAACTAGTTTGATAGCAGTAGTGGAAGTTCCAAGTACTTCCACTACTGCTAGAAGCGCCAATATGGCGACATTCAAACATCATTTTTACGTCAAATTTAGTTCCTATCCCTAATATCGGGGGAGCTGATTCCGCTTCAAATAGGCACAAAAAATAGCTGTCATTTCAAAGGGTATCATTGGTCCAGCGTACTTGTATAAAAGAGGTCAGTGGACAAATCGCTTGCAAAGAGTGAAGACTAATGTCAAATCCCATACATTTTGATAACGCATTTCGTCATCGTTTTTAACGAAAGATACTTTATCTATGGCAGCTGGTCCCTTAGCATTTTTAAGACGATTGTCTAGTTTCTAGGTTTTATGTAGGAAGCGTCATGGCTTCAGAGTTCAGACACAGTTTTAGCCTACCACAAAATATATTATCAACCCAACCTTGCAACTCCCGTATAGCCAGACTCTACAATGGTATCTAAGTTTTGTACAAAATCCCTATAATATTTTATAATCCAGGGCTGCCCGAGGACACGATTATTCTGTCTTTGAGTCTGCAACATAATTAGAACAAGGTCTTCGCGAACAAAACATGAGATTATTCGTCAATGCCCATACTCCATAGTTCGAACTTCGGACCATAATTTTACGCTAACATCGCTTAATCGAGTTCCCATAATACAAAACGTACTCGAGCTTAACTCGTAAAAAACCGTTATTCTAAATAGATTTTTAACTCCACCATATATACATTTTTAAGCAAACCAAACAATGGTTACATAGAAATCTTTCCCACCCGCTTGAGAAATGTTACACTTGCCGACGAACGTGCTTTGTGGCTTAAAGTAGGTCTCCGGTGCGTATGCTATTAGGTGATATTAGTTGTAATAATAACACCAGGCTACATGCATTATAAGACTTGTTCCTTGGCCGTTACTCCCAAAACTGGCTTAAAATACAATATATTATGGTGTTGATAAAAAATCTTTAAATAAAATGCAGTCTTAGTTTTTGATCACTCAACCTTTTGACATCTTACCTCAAAAATAGAACTCAAAGGGTTGACATTAATAGTAAAAGGTCCAATGGGACCAAAATAGAATTAGGCGTCCCACAGGGATCCATTTTAGGTCCATTCCTTTTTCTCATCTACATAAACGACTTACCTTATCTTGTTAAGGATAATGATAATGAGATAGTACTTTTTGCTGTTGACACTTCACTTATTTTTAAAGTGAAGCGACAACAGTCAAATTACGACGAGGTAAATAGTGCTCTCTCAAAAATAGTACATTGGTTTAACGTTAATAACTTACTTCTAAATTCTAAGAAAACTAAATGTTTAAAATTTACTTTGCCCAATGTCAGGCAAGTTAAAACCAATATACTATTAAATGATGAGAAGATGGATTTGGTGGACACCACTGTATTCTTAGGCATTACACTAGATAGTAAACTACAGTGGGGTCCTCATATTGCTAATCTTGCAGATAGGCTCAGTTCTGCAGCATACGCAGTCAGAAAAATACGGGAAATTGCTGACAAAGACACAGCAAGACTAGTTTATTTCAGTTATTTTCATAGTAGAATGTCGTATGGCATCCTCTTATGGGGAAACGCTGCCGACATTAATACGATTTTTGTGCTGCAGAAGCGAGCTATACGTTCAATTTATAAAATGTCAGCTTTTGAATCTCTGAGAGAAAAGTTTAAAGAAATTGGTATTCTAACTGTTGCTTCTCAATACATTTTGGATAATGTTTTATATGTTAGAAAGAATCTTAGTAAATTTACAACCAAAAGTGACAGTCACGGAAGAAACACTAGAAATAAGTACAAACTAGAAATACCGGTGATCAGACTTAGTAAAGTTAGTAAATCTTTTAAAGGTCAATGTGTACGCCTTTACAATAAAATCCCAGAAAAAGTTCAAAATCTTTCCATTAATAAATTTAAAAAAGTAGTCAAAGAACGTTTGTGTGCCAAAGCCTATTATAAGGTCAATGATTTCATAAACGACGGCACATCTTGGGAGTAGGATGGCTGCTTGCAAGGCTACTTCTACATTATTTTATGACTTACAATTATGTATGTATGTTGACATTGTATAATTTTAAGTTACAGCATTGTAAACTTTATTTTAAAAGATTAATTTTTTTCTCACTGTTTTTGGTAAATAAAGTGGGCCCCCTGCGAGTTTCTTACGCCGGTTCTTCTCGCCGGGTTAGTTCCCGAACCGGTGGTAGGCATCATGTAGACTTTCAGAAAATATTTGCAAAAATTTATTCTGAATAAAAAATTTTGAGTTTGAGTTTGATCGGATGGAAACAGGAAATCTATTGTTTACGCGGTCGAATTCGACCGCTTGGGAGTTGATAGGTTAAGGACCTGAACGGGCGCTTACCGTCATGCGATTCGTCTATTTTTTTCTGATCCAGTAGTACACCATCAAAATAGTTGTGTTGGTTCAGGTTTGGTCCATATGTGGCCGGTGGGAAAGATGTCAAGGCGGTGATTGGGCCAACTGGCTCACAATGGCCCGTCTCGGTAATCGGCCATTATCTACTTGGCCACGTCAACGCCACCATTTGAATGTCATTATCTCGAATTGAACGGGATTCAGCCGGCGATACATCGCTCGCGTATCGTCGGCGAGTTTCACCGTTTTTATGAAAAGTTGGATTTGGAACAGTACAATACACAGAGTAGAATATGGCCCCCTTGTTCATGGAAAAGTTTGCCGGACTTACTCTAATCTATTTTTCTTTCATAATATTGTCTGTCAAGTGGCGTTTCCAAGTATCAGACAAAGGGAGAAACGTGTAGTTATTTTGGTTAGTAGTAATCCATACTAATTTTATAAATGCGAAAGTGTGTCTGTCTGTCTGTCTGTCTGTCTGTTACCTCTTCACGCCCAAACTGCTGAACCGATTTGGCTGAAATTTGGCATGGAGATACTTTGAGTCCCGGGAAAGGACATAGGAACTCCGTTGCGCCAAAACTCGTTTATCGCGCGGGAACCGTACATTTTTTCGCGATAAAAAGTATCCTATGTCCTTTCCCGGGACTCAAAGTATCTCCATACCAAATTTCAGCAAAATCAGTTTAGCGGTTTGGGCGTGAAGAGGTAACAGACAGACAGACAGACAGACAGACTGACAGACAGACAGACTGACAGACAGACAGACACACTTTCGCATTTATAATATTAGTATGGATATAAATAAGCGAAAAACAAATTAAATTATACGATTTTAGGCAAGCAGTATTTACGACCTTTTTTCAATTGCCTTGCCTCGCTGAAAACTTAAATAAATAAAAGTTAAGACCTATTATATTTACCGTTTTGACCTCTATTATTACAAATAAATGACATACCGAATGCTGGCGACCGTAGTTTACTCAACTGAACCGACAATTTGCACTTTATTATACCTTACAAAGCCTTATTTACTTTATTATGGTACACGAATTATAACTTATTATGAGGATTTTCATTTACAATTTACCGAATATAATATTTGATGCCTACAAATTATGGTACTTATTAAAACGGGCTTTGGCCCACCACACATTCCCACCACTGTATCTCCTGTGTCGCCAGGATCGACAGCGGTATCCAACCACGAAAACCCTTTGATATGATCTCCGGGAGCCCGTGGGATATGCTAATACTGTCTTGGGACCCGCAACGAAATTAATCAGAAGAAAATAGGAGGAGTAGGAAGATTCCAATTTCCCTCCCCATAAAAGCGGGAGACAGCACAAAGTTGCAATGACCGAAAGTCAAAGAACTTAAGGGGGAGCACTACGGAAATAAGGTTAATAATTGTGACTCCTAAGCTAAAGCTAAGTTAATATTGGAGTTTATTGTGTTTGACTGTTGCTAATAATAATTGTGAATAATTGTGAATGGTACTTATTAGTTAATCTTAACTCTATCATATTAACTGCCGCACTCAGAGACAGAATATAATAATATTATAATTATTTAAGATTGCCTAACATAAGCCCCATACATTATCTGTCAAACTGTACACTCAATTGATGTTTAATCATCATTATCATTATTATATATTATTATGTCTCTGAGTGCGGCCGTAATGTTTCTATACTGTACTCGGAGAGTCATGGCGGTAGCGGTCATTGACTCCCTTAGAGCATTAAACCAGCCTGGCTGGTTTAAAGCTCTAAGTTGACTCCCTGTCAAAAACTTGTCATTTTCTATACAACGCGGCAATTGACGACATCTGACACTTCACTGTCAATCGCGGTTTTTATAGAAAAGGACAAGTTTTTGATAGGGAGTCAATGACTGCTACCGCCATGTTTCGCCGAGTACTTACTATTATTATTATTATTATCGTGGGCAATCACGGAATCTGGGTGCATGGTAGTGCACCCGCCGAGACAAGCCAAGCGAAGCGCAAGCGCAAGGGCACTACCTACCTTTTCTCGAAGTGTTTCGCCGTTTTTTGGAACCTTCATAGAATTGGTTTCCGTTGTAGCAGATAGTTCATATTTTTAGGATATGATGTCATCAATAGACTTATTAAGTATACAAAGTCTCAATTGAATAGCTCTTATACTTTAGATTTTATTGATATCTAAAATACACCGATTTCGTCACTGACACACTCATACACTGACACACTGATGATCATCAAAATGTTTAGCTACTTCCTGAAGTGCTAGAAACCTGAAATTTGGTATGTGATCTAAGTTTAGTACACAACAAACAAAAAAAAATCATAAACTTATAACTTTCACCCCCATCCCCTAAAATGGGGGGGGGGGGTGGAGCTTTATATGAGACTTTCGCCAATTTTATGAAATAGGACATAAAAGTTTACGTTTACAGTAACTAAAAACATTTAAAATAGTACTTATAAGAACCAACTTACAAAAAGAACTGAAATCCCACAAAAACATTTCTTGTAAAATGTTGCCTCGACGACCACATAAGGTTTACCCTGTGAAAAAGATATGAGATCTCATGTAGAACCAAGCTTCTGAATCTACACGGCCTAACTCTACTGACCCTAACTTAAACAAATCTTACATATCAGTAAATATGTATGGCTCGGCTGTTTCGTTACTAACTTCAGATCAGAAACTAAATATTCGCATCACCTCCACGACGGTAGCGAAACGGTGAAGCCATACATATTTACTGATATTATGTAGAATTTGCTTAAGTTAGGGTCAGTAGAGTTAGGCCTTGTAGATTTAGAAGCTTGGTTCTACATGAGATCTCACTATCTTTTTCACAGGGTAAACCTTATGTGGTCGTCGAGGCAACATTTTACAAGAAATGTTTTTGTGGGATACACGTTTGTAATTTGGCCAACGTAGGGACAAATTAGATTTGTTGGTGTTTCCTTTGGGAATTAATAGAACTATGTTTTAGATAACATAAATGCACTTAATTTAGAAGTAAACAGTTTCTAACAATGTTTACGGCAACGTATCGCGTGGTCTACGCATACGGCATAGCCCATAGGTAATAATATTATAAAATAACTGCGTATGAATTATATTAATTTATTAATTAATTGTACTATGAAAATTATATGTAAATGATCGCCTCGCTTGTTACATGTGCTCTTCCGCCATCTAATGAAATACATAATGTGTCAACAATACAAGTGCAGTGACCATGACCTTACGATAAGCGAATGTGTTTAATGTACCCAGTAGAATAGCTGTGATGACTGGTGTCCTAGGATTATAACCTCGAGAGACAAACTCAAAAACGAAGCCTTTGCATCCATTGTGGATAATTTTAAATGCAATATTTTCACATCGAAGTAAACCACTCTTCAAATACTGTAGTGTCTGGGAGTTGGGACAAAATTTTAAATGTCCGTATGGTTGCCCAAGCACATACGGCATTCTCGCGACATAGGCCGACTCCAAAGGAGTGGAGTGAACAGGTCATTGATACGTCTGAAGACTGGCGCCATAATATTATTATATATTGTGCGGGTTTCCTCTCGGTGTTTACTTCACCGTACGAGTGTCCCGTATATGTACTTGAGATCACAAAATCTCTCAATGGTAGGTACACGCCTTCACTTGGGAATCGGGATCGAACCTGCACCCTCTCGAACTTGCGAACCAAAGGTCTTCCCACGAGGCTACGGACGTTCTACGAGAGACAAACTCACAGAGCCGATTTCAGCATTATTCGCTCCTGCTAGATGACGCCCGTAAACTCCGTTGCGCCAAAATTCGTTAACCGTACATTTTTCCGGGATAAAAAGTACCCTATGTCCTTTCCCGGGACATGCCGGGACGCAAAAAAATTCTATACCTTTCAAAAAAATCGATTCAGCGTTTCGGGCGTGAAGAGATAACAGACACACAGACACACTTTCGCATTTATAATATTAGTATGGATGAAATGACTAGCGACTTTCTGAAAATCAAAATAATATCATCCAATATCAACAGCAAACTATAAAAATTATGTTGCGCTTGCGCAAGATGTCGATCGAGATCTTATTTGTTTCCTATATCTCCCCTTAAACCTTATTAATAAAAATGTTTATTCCAGGCTTACTAATCCATATTGCTGTTTTTGTCTTTTAACTTTTCGATAGTCAAAAAGAACAAAATTTTTGCCCTTCGACCCTTCAACGAAATGCGGATTAGCGCTACATAATATAATATCCGTAGTTAGATAAGATAGGAAAGGCTAGTTAGATATTGTTGCTTCAGTAGATACCTCGTATTGTAGTAGCAATTGTTGCTCGAACATTGCGCAACATTTAGTTTGGTATTGAAGACAACCTTAGTTAAATATGAAGCTTCATATTGACTGCCTAGCTTCCGGCAACATTGGAACTTGCAGAGCGACTTATATAAGTTTTAAAATTTTGTATTTTGCATCATATCAAAGTTACATGGGACACGACAGAAAATCTCTATTCGTTAGCTCCAAAATGTGTCATTCCTGCCATTCAACAATAACCACTGTTTCCCACGAACACAATGCAAATGCAGTGAATTGCAATGAACGCAATAACTCAAATGAAGGAAATTCTGCTCTATTATATCGTTGCAAAGCATATTTTCTTGTACTACGTATTCAGAACTTGTGACGTTTTAATTTTTATAGCCGCGTGCATTCTTAAGAAACACCTGTGTGTAAGATTAGCGCTAACGCCTAACCGCAGATTTTTCCGCGCGTTATGTTAATAATTAGCTGGTCCTAGGCCGGTATAAATAGTCAGTACTCAAGATGCATCTCGGTCTCAAGACACGGTTCAGGCTCTTTGGTTGGCTGTCAAAATTTGAACCAATCACAGAGCCGAACCGCGTCTTGAGACCGGGTCGCATCTTAAGTACTGACTATTTATACCAGCCCTAGAGTTTGTAGAGATAACCCAAGAGCCAGCGACAGCTTTCTTTCTTTTATTTTTCGTGCATATGAACCCCAGGCCCCATAAAGGGAAAAAGTGGGAAACAAATGTCATAACTCATAAGTATGCGGTAGTGGGAGGGGCAAGATTCCTACAGTTATCCCGAGGAAAAGAGGATGAAAAATTGAGTTTTATACTTTATCGAAAGTGGTCCTTCAGAACTGGATACCTCCTAAAGTAACCGCGACCGAAACTCCATAGTTGCTGATACTTCTTACCTTACTCAAAGTCTTTTATGTAGACGAAATTAATGTAGTGATTCGCGAGACTCGAGAGATCAGGTGAATTTTTGCATAGCCTTCGCCTCTACCTATAACCACAGAATACATAATATATATTAGTTGCTATTAATTTAGGGTGGCCACTCATTTCTTATTTTGAGATCGATCATTTATCTGGTAAATAGCATCTTAGAAAGCAATATTATTTGTTGTTTTAACGCGGGAATGTAACCTACGAAGTGGAAAGTCAAGCGTTGGACCAAAATTGCCTAATCTATAAACACGGTAATTTTATAGTATACTCAATATTATAATTTTAATATCTTGTAGCCGCTCTATAATGTACTGAAGAGTTTGACAGAAATTATTCTGCCAACTCTTCAGTACATTATAGAGCGGCTACAAGATATTGAAACTAATCTCTCTCTCCATATTAATGGAGATCATGGGAAAATCTTCATAATTAAATTAAAATTAAGCAATCATGAAATCTCTCTGAGTGCGGCCGTTACTGTTTAAATGCTAAGTACTCAGTACTCACATACGGTTTTACTCGATAGTTTTACTCCAAATCGAGCAAAAACCACCGTGTGGATCGCAATTCGCAAAACTGACAGCTCGAAGGCTCGCATAGAGCCGGTTCGATGGAAATCAATACAATATCTAATTTCCTTCGATTTGGAGTAAAACAATCGAGCAATGCTGAATGTGTGGACGAAAGCCCGAGCCGTGGATTTTACTCTACGTGATTGCTCGATCGAGCAAAACCGTGTATGAGTACTTAGCATCAGGGCTCGAAAACGTTATTTTTAATAACGGTTTTGATTCGTTCGGAACGGTTCATTGCAATAACGTTTTTGGGAACAAAAACGTATTTGAGAACGTTTTGAAAACCGAAATAAAACGGTTAAATCCACACAGCGGGACATACTAGGGCAGTCAGTACAGGTTTTCACCACCGATTTTGTTGAACCTCAATCGATTTTCTTTGGTGAGTATAAGGGGATAACTTAAGAAATAAAAGTGGCATACTACCTACTTGCGCTTTTACCCTGGGGGTGAATGCAACCCCGTCTCGGGGGTGAATTTTTTAAATAAAAAAGCCCTAGAAATCAATAGACACACAAAAGTAATTTGTTATGTAAACGATTTTTTTTAATTTGAAGCAGAGAATTGGGATGCAAATATTGTAGCAAAACGTGTCAATACGTTTTCTAATATAATATTATAAAATATGCGAAGGTGTTTTTGTCTATCTCTTACCTCTTCACACCCAAACAACTCAACTGGTTTACTGAGTATGAAGATACTTTTGAGGCTCGGGAAAGAACATATTAGGATACTTTTTATCCCGAAAAAATGTACGGGCGTCACTAGTCCTTAGTAAATAGTAAATACACGTCATGTATGTGTCTTTTTAAAATTGAGAAAATAAACGGAAGTTAAAAATTGAAAGTGAATTTAAGAGTAACATTGTCCTACAAATAGAACAATCCATTATTTAGGTCTTAGGACCATCAAATTAAAGTATGAAGTCCTTTCTATCTCTGTTAGAGCCTACCATTATCAAGATTTTTCGCAAATAAAAATGTTGTTCGTCTTATCAAAATGAAGCTACTCACAAAAATTAGCTTGATAGTAATAAAAAAAATGTTCTAACTTCTAGGGAACCCTAACGGCTTTACTGATTTTTTACCTATGTGCACATATTTTTATGCATAGTAATTCATGAAGCCCCAAGCGGCCACATCCGGCCGCGATAACAATGAAAAAGCTATTGTGTCTCGTTTTGCCACGACTGATGGGTTAATTAAAAGGTAAAAATCAGTAAAGTTTAAAATAGATAGCAGCCGATTCGACCTACTGGTCTGAGCATTGGCTACTATCTATTTTTCATACCCCTTAGTGGTAAGGGTTGTTCAGTATTCACCCTTAACATTTATTTTTTATTTTTGGTCAATTTTTTTATTTTTTTATTTTTCTATAATGTGACATTAAAAATATATGTATACAACCCCTCATTTTATAAAATGTACATTCATTAATATACAAAAAAAATGTACATTCATTAATATAAAAAAAATATACGCACGAAGGGTTCCGAGTTCCGTACCATTAGGTACAGAGCAAAAATAGGCCAAAAATTGTGTTTTGTGTATGGGAGTCCCCCTCAAATATTTATATTATTATTTTAATTTTAAATGTTTTTTAAAATGTTTTTCACTCTATTTCGATTAAAATTTCCCTGAGCTTTTTGTATAAAAATAAGTTTTTTATTTATATTAATAAAGTTTATTCGTGATGAAGTAGAAACACTTTATATGGCAAAACAACATATTTTGTCGAGAAAGCTAGTAGTTAAATATAATAAAAAATCATAAATACAAATATTAAAAACATTTTTTTTACCTCGTTAAACACAATTAGTTAAGCCAGAATGGTTAAATCTGCATTTTTAGGAAAAGGGGTAAAAAAAAATTAAAAACAAGGGGGGTAAAAAAATCTATCCCTAAAAGCGCAATTACGTAGTATGACAATTTTAAATTAAAGGGTAAAACGATCCCTTATTTAAATCTATGCTGTACCTGATTTTTAGGGTTCCGTACCCAAAGGGTAAAATCGGGACCCTATTACTGAGACTTCGAAGGCTGTCCGTCTGTGCGACCGCTAATATTATAGCTGGACTTGATTTGATTGTGTATATCTGTTGCCGCTATAACAACAAATACTAAAAAACAAGATATTATATTTCATATTTAAGGGGGGCTCCCATACAACAACCGTAATTTTTTGGCCTTTTTTGCTCGATATCAATAACGATAATAGGTAGGCTCTTGAAATTTTCATAGAGTCCTTGACTATATGAGTTCTTTATTAATTAATAAAACTAATAAAAAATTAATAAAATTAACCCATCAGTCGTGGCAAAACGAGACACAATAGCTTTTTCATTGTTATCGCGGCTGGATGTGGCCGCTTGGGGCTTCATGAATTAATCCCATACAAAAAACACAATTATTGACCTTATTTTGCTCTATAACGGTACGGAACCCTCCATGAGCGAGTCCGACTCGCACTTGGCCGATTATTGCCTCGCCGTGATACCGCAAACGAATGCCCGAAAAACAATAGTTTTTGTTATATATTTAACTTTTGATCGAGGAAACGGGAAAAACCGTTTAAAACCGTTTTAAGGATCAAAAACGAAAAAATCATTTCGTTCTCAAAAAATGTTCCGAATAGCGTTCCGTTCCGAACGAAACCGAAATGAAACGTTCTTTAGGTACTTAAGGCGATAACGTTTCGAAAAATATAACGTTTTTCGAGCCCTGCTTAGCATAGAGGTTTTCGTGACTTAAATTGTGGTTAGCGATGTAAACGTTCTGCGAGACAAAACAAAAATAATATATTATTTATGTTAAAATATTAAAATTGCGTATAAATTCGTGGTAAGGTCCTAGCGTGCTAAACGCTACTGGTTGTCGTGTTTTGATTCCACTATTTTTCCTACAGGGTGTTGCAATTAGCTACTTTTTTTTTTCTTAGAACATAGATCATAGTGTTCTATACCATGAGGTAATGTTTATTTTCTTTGAAAATTTGACAATTGTATGGTCGTGCAACGATATTTAAACTTCAGATCTAAAGAAAACTTTAGGAATCTATTTATACCAGGCTACTTTGATTAGAAACGCTCTGCCCTGAAAAAAGAGTCCTTTTTTAGTGCTGTTTTTCCTGATTCGAGACCCTTAAGACAGATTTAGTTTTAACTCAGATCAGTCATGTTTATTTTAGTTTAATACATTTGGGTCCATTCTAATTTCTAGATCCATTTTATAATTAACTAGCGACCCGCCCCGGCCAAGCACGGGTTTACAATATAATATTACAGCCTATGTCACTCACTGAATAAATGATTAAAATCGATTCAGTAGTTTTTAATCTATACTATATATTATAAAGAGATTAACTTTGTTTGTTTGTTTGTTTACTCATAGATCTACTACTACTGCATCTACTACTACTGCTACTACTCATAGATCTAAACTCCCCTCCCGCGAGCGCACCCCGCTTTGGTAGCTCCCACTTCGAAACGGGCGTAAATCGCAATATTTTAATTTTGCCATAAATTGTAAACCAAACGTCCAATTTTCATTTCAAAGAATCATTCAAAGAATATTATCTACATAAACTGTACTTAGTGATGAAATAATTTATTTTGATAAGGATTAATAGCATGAGTAAAATAAATGTGTTTAAATGTAGTCCAAAAAATATCAAGATTTTTAAATAAAAAAATGGTTGTTGTACCTCACTCGACATAGATAGGTATAGTGTGTCGCGGACTTTTTTGTAGATATTTAAAAGATTTACATTTACTTAGAACATTGCATGGTTCTATGTTTTATAGTTTAGGCAGCGTACGCAAACTAAGTAAATTTTCTGGTTGTTTCCGAAAAACTGAAATATCTTACGGAACCCTATATTTTCCAAAATAAAAAATAGCCTATGTTACTCGTAAATAATGCAGCTTTCGAATGGTGAAAGAATTTTTAAAATCGATCCAGTAGTTTTTGAGCCTATTCATTACAATTAAAGAAACAAACAAAGTTTACCTCTTTATAATATTATATAGATATAATATATAATTAATAATTACTAATTACCTCTTTTAAACAAACAAATAAAATGGCATGCATACTCTAAACTCTTGTATTCATGTGTAAGAACATCAGCCTGTATAAAGTTGTTTTTATTTCGACCATACGTCAGTTTTGACATTTCACAAAAGTGACGCATCGGCACGCGTTCCTAATTTGAAACAACCGCCCGTGATTGGCCAATCCACCCCTTTGTAGTGACTTGGATCCGCCCATATTTATGTAAAGCTTGATTTGTTTGGTCGATATTTCCACGAAATCACGTGAAAAGCCTTGAGATTTTGTTTATTTTCATCGCTTAAGCTTTTGTAAGACTCATAGAATGACGATGGGCCTCTAAATTTAATCTCCTAATTTTTAACCAACTTCCAAAAAGGAGAAGGTTTCTTTTGACCGTATATATTATACTTTTAACAACTCTCCTTTATTACAGCTTTTGCCATGAGTCATACATGCTTCATAATATTATTATCTTCTGACTCTCCAAACTTTATACTTACAGGCATTAAGCTCTAGGAGTCTAGGCACATATTAATAGAGGTATCTTATCACGTGCTGTCCTATGATCCCATCCATCAAGGGAAAGCTTTTAACCGCCACGTCTTTGTTTACACAATACAAGAAGGGCTTGTTTAATGTCGTCTCAGTGACTAATCCTATTTTTTAACCGACTTCCAAAAAGGAGGAGGTTATTAATCCCTGACACAGCTACTGGACCAGTGTAAGCTTTTCGCTACATTTCATAAAGTTTTATCTGAATAAGTATTGCTGAATAAGTATTGTAAGTTAAAGGTAACAGAATTTTTGAATTTTTTGAACTGAGGCACAAGTGGAAAGGCAATATTTTACATCTCTACTGATTGGGTTTTAGGTGTAATTATATTATTTTAATACAAGTCGTTACTAAAAGGACATCCATACTTATATTATAAATGTGAATGTGTGTCTCTCTGTAACCTCTTCACGCCCAAACCGCTGAACTGATTTTGTTGAAATTCCCGGAAAAGGACATATGATACTTACTTTTTATCCCGGAAATATGTACAGTCCCCGCGCGATAACGAATTTTGGCGCAACGGAATTGCGTGTGTCAGTCGTAGAACGACTTGTATTAAAATATTATTAAAATAGAAGAAAGGGCATCATTGGATATCATTAACTATTTCTTGGATGTGGTATGCAAATGCCTGGATCAATAGCTGCGGGTGTATTTTGAGCAACGTCACGAGATGGTCGCCCCGGCTACCGGCTGTTTGTTCGATAGAGAACAAAGGTTAAAGTTAACTGCATGGTTCAAGTTAGCCACAGTAAACTGCGTCTCATTTTAGTATTGATTTGTATCTTCAACTTTCAAGTGGTAGCATGAGTTTGACGTAGAGAAAGATCTTACTTGGCATTGACGGCAATGATACCGACGCTGAGAACTGTTTAAAAGCGACAAAAAAACCATACAGCAAGATGCGAATTGCGATATTACGCATCGCCATATTATGATACTACTTATCATCCGCTTTTACGCAGTCCGCAGCTTCGGTGTACCAACGCGCAACGGCGTAAGTCCCAACAACGTAATTTCCTTAGACAATATGTCCTGACTCCTGACTCCGAGCCTGGCCGAGCCTTTAATGTTATGAATTATGATGTATGGCAAATTGGTTCTTAAATTTTTTCACTGTCATGCTAGGTAGGTGAGCCAAAGCACCTATGCCCAGCCAGAACAGCTTCAAGAGAAACTCCCATGTAGAGCTCGCATGTGTTCCCAAACAATTAGCATGTTTTAATCGAAATCGATCAGCATAATATCGGTAATGCCGTTAATACCAGCTGCTGTCACACGCCATTGGCCACCATAGTGCACCGAATTTGTCGCATCATTGCGCCCGCAGGCAACTGGCAAGGTGTTGACGCACTACGCAGACACGGAGCGGTTTCATTTTCGATACACCATGTTCTTGATATGGTATATTTGAAGGTCAGGTTCTAGAGAGTTAAATCTTAAAATGACTGAATTACAATAACCGTTTCCACCAAGTGTTCCCTGGAGCATCCTGAATCCAGTGCTCCCTGGAGCACTGGATTCAGGAATCCTGATGTACCCCAGCGGTCTATCTATATTATCTTAAGACGAAAACGCTTTCACCAGCGCCTGCATGTTATCTAAGTCTTAATTGCTCCGTGGTCTTAAGTATTAGGGCCTGTTTCACCACTTCCTGATAAGTGCCGAATAGGCTATTCACCACTTAACTTGACAGATGAAGTATGGAGAATAAACATGAATTAAACTTTGGAGAAATCTTAAGAGATTTATTTTGTTGGTACCACAACGCAACTACAAAAAGCTGCAGCGACCTGCGACACCATTCACAAGTAACCACTGCTCGGCAACATTTTGTCGTTGCGATGTCGTGTGGTTGTGGTATGTGTGGGTTGGCCCTAAGAGACACTTACCCACGTCTTGAATCTTAATGAATGGTCCCTGTTTTGGTCAAAATGGTCTAAAATCTAAATGTAACATACAATAATATTATTCCTTTTGCAGAGATTTGGTAAAAATCTGCCCGTTTGCTCTATCAACTATGGTTAGTTAGGATACATGGTTTTTTATAGTGCAATCTGATTCCTGAAAACTAATGGCCGAATATCCTTTTGAAAATTATACCAGCAATTGGAAATGGTTGCACCTTTACAGCGACAGGTTCCCACGTTCCCTGGTGATGGGGTGGGCAGTGATCGCCGACGACCTGCGCCCCCCATAATCGACCGTTTAGACCCCACACCAATTATCGAATAAACCCATTAACTGCGGTACCGACTGGAAATTCGGGGTTATGGTAATTTGGAACGGAGCTTTTATTGAATTATGAAAATGAAATAGATAGGTTTGTTTTTTTTTAACCTTTGTGGAAAAATGTAAATTGTTCGGTATCTCTTTTATAAAGTACTAAATTTCGCCCGCTACTTTGTTGCGCAGAAATTCAGTCATCGCGCGGAAACTGTAAATTTTTTCGCAATAAAACTATTTAAATAAGTCCTTTCCCGTTTCTCAAAGTCTCTCCAGAACCATCTAACGATTTAGACTTCTAAACTCAAAGCGGTAACAGAATGACTGCAGACAAACACACAATCATATATTTTATAATATTAACAACTAGCGACTCGCCCCGGCGTCGCACGGGTATAAAATATATAGCCGCTGAAAAAATGATTAAAATCGATAGCCTTCACGTGGTCTACTTCTTATCTGTGCCAAATAACATAAAAATTGCTCCAGTAGTTCGCGAGATAAGCCCTTTCAAATAATTTCCCCCGTTTTTTCCACATTCTTCTATTAGGCCGTGTTTCCACTGACGCGGAGCGGAGCTTAGCGGTGCCGAATTGACCAATCACCGTGCTCGAAATCTTCGCTCCGCTTCGCTGTCATTCCGCTGGAATAGCACGATTGGTCATGAAAGAATTTTTCAAATCGGACCAGTAGTTCCTGAGATTAGCGCGTTCAAGTTAGCCCTTTCAAATAATTTTCCCCGTTTTTTCCACATTTTCCTCTATTTCTTCGCTCCTATTAGTCTTAGCGTGATAAAATATAGCCTATAGCCTTCCTCGATAAATGGGCTATCTAACACTGAAATAATCATCAAAATCTGTTGCGTAGTTTTAAAGATTAAAGGGAACAAAGGGACATGAGGGAAAAAAGCGACTTTGTTTTATAATATGTACCTATAGATGATGACTATGATTTATTTTTATCCATAATTTGAATAAAAATTGGAATAAATAGCATTGCCAAAAAGTTCGTTGTGAGACTTTAAATATACTTTACTCCAACTGGATAAGATACTCGTTGGTCTTATCATCATTATACTCGTATTATTATAATTTCCTTGTTTGTTTTCTTGTAGATATAAAATGTGACTATGTGTAAACATGTGGATCTAATAGGTATGCTAGTATCCGGGAATTTCCCAGTCGAAATAGCCTAGTGAGTAGTGTTTCAATGTTATATTTCAACTTAGTATCCATAAAGTTAATACGCAAAATCGAAGCGTGAGAAACGGTTATTTACGATAATGTTTTATAATATGTTAATGTGCTATATTATTATACTATGTTGAAAAACCTTTATGTCAAGAAACAATTTCCTAAACAGTAAAGTTATAAAATTCCGATCATGTAAAAAATAAATCCATGTAACCACAAGAACGAAAAGGTATTCATGAAATCGCTACCACCCCAAACCATTAGAAAATCAACACGAAAACTACCCCATTGGTCAATATTTCCCTCCAAACCGCTCATGTTTTCGTAGCAACCATGAAACGATACACATATTCATCCCTTTCTACCCCAGGCGAATGTTCTCGCTGTCCTTTTCCTGCAGGGGTTGAAACGGCAACGTTAACGCCAGTAACCTTCCAGTGTAAATTGTTAGCGGACGCTTGTCTATTTTGGTTTCAATAGCGACGAAAAAATTAATTGGCTGGTCACTTTTAAGTTGATGCTCACAACTCACAATAATAAAAAAAACTCTCAGTGGTTCGGAATTTAAATTTTTCCGCGATGTGTGATTTTGACTATGCCCTGGATGCAACGTGATTTATTTTATAATGCCTTGACGAACTGAAAATGGAATACACTTGGCATATTGAGGAGTCGCGTCAGGAAAACGGACGAAGACTAACTAGGAATCACGGTAGGTGTTTATATAATACCATATTATGTATATTAATCATTCTTCTCAGTAAAAATAAGATATGTAATACCCACGATGCGCCCAGTTTACAGGATAAAAGTTCCTTCACTTATTCAGGTTAGGAAATGTAGAGAAATACTGTTCTCTACATTCGTGCCCGTGAAAATGTAACAGAAGATTTTCCCCCTAAATCTTGTAATATCATCGTCAGTAGTAAGGGTGAAGCCAAACGAGCGTCATTTGTGAGTTGTGAGTCGCAGAATTTCGGTCGCGTAAATATCTTTTCAATTTTCATACAAATCATGACAGTTCGCAAAATTACGCTCGTGTGAATCAAACAGGACTTTTGTATGCAACTGAATGCAGCAGAATTTCTGCCAGCCGAAATTCTGCGACTCACAACTCACAAATTTTGCTCGTTTGGCTTCACTCTAATGCTTTGCTTTGTATTGACGCTGCCGCTTCGCAGTCGCGTGGTCGCGTAGGTTTGTGCAAAGCATTATACTGACGATGATATTACAAGATTTAGGGGGAAAATCTTCTGTTACATTTTCACGGGCACGAATGTAGAGAACAGTATTTCTCTACATTTCCTAACCTGAATAAGTGTGGCTTCACCCTAAACAATTACTTTTCTGTGAACGGCATAGGATCCTTTTTCGAATTTTCCGACGTACCAGACGGAGGTAACAAGTAACCCGTTAAGGTTTCTTGTGCTTAAAGTAACCTAGATAAGATGCCTCTAGGAGCAGAAGAGGTGGTAAATTTACCAAAAAGCAAATGAGTGCTATCATTAGTAGGTAATCTCTACTGAGTTTTATGAATTTTGACGTGTTTATGATAAAAACGCAGCGCGTGTCTGGTTATGTTTATTTTGAATCACGCGGAGTGACGTCGAGCGCAGACTCTGGAAAATCCGCAAGTATTTATTAATTTATGGACGTTTCTCGCCGCTGCACGCTCAGTTACTTGTTACAACATTATTAAATAATGTTGTGACTTGTGGTATTTATAACGTACATAATATTATACCAACGTTAAATAAATTGACAAAATCCACATTCCAAGGGCTAAGAAACATTATGCTCAGCACTGTCAGTAGATTGCAGTGTCGTATCCTCTCGAAACATCGAACTACAAATTTTGAGAAAGATCTTAGAGAAGAATTACATATAATATGAGTTTGTTAGACCTTTTAAGAATTAGTAATCAGTTCAGTTTAAGGATTAGTAATCACTAATCACATAATCAGTTCTTTATTTGCACTAAAATTGGTGGTTATAAAAGGTGTTTACAATATTATTGATTCTGACACTTTAAGATATACAATAGCATGCAAATATTATTTTTATTAAATTTTTGTTACGTCATGTCAAACATAAAACATCACAAAACATCTTGGCTAGGGGCTCTTGTTCATTACATTTAATAATTAGCAGAAAGAAACCAAGCAATGTCTTGGAAAATATGCGGAAAATATTTATTCTCATATTATTATTACCAACATAAATAATTAAAATTCAAAACACAATCGGTTTACACTTCAAATTGATGTAATTATGAACATTTTCAGCGTTTAGTACTTTGTATGGTCTTAGAAAATTATAGAGCTATTTGGGATCGTGACTCGTAACAAAAATAACTTAAATTGTCTACAATTTTCAGTTTTTACTAGAATACGTCAATTCGCGCACCTAAGCGATGATTTAGGTATTAAATAATATTTTTTCCTTTTCTATGTTTTTTAAAAATAATCCTTTGATTTGTATATTTTTTGATTTGTATATTTTAATTATATTAAAATATACAAATCAAAAGATGTTAGTAAACTAAGTATTTATTATTTAAATACTTATATAAATTTACTTTTCTGGAAACAATCAAGGGGTCGTAGGTAATTTTACTTTAAAGTTTAAATAAATCCTATCAAAAAACCTTTGGTACTTCCACGACTCATTTCGTGACGGTAAATATAAAGCTTAGCTGTATTCGTGATAATGTGACGTGATGCTTTATTATCTGTGGAATCGAATTTCATATTTCGAATGTTATATTTTTAAATGATGGCGCGTAATTCCAAGATAACAACTTAGCTGATATTAATAGCTGTAGGTAGAATGAAACGCACTTGTAGAAATCCCAGGAAGCAACCTCCAAATGTTAGGTAATCTAGTGTCTGGATAAGCGAGGAGAACTGCCGACGCGGCCTAAGATGCGCAAACGAGAAAATTTTGTCTTAGATATTATGTTTTCTCGATGTTTGATGGTTTGTCTCTTCATCTCTATTGACCCTAGCATGACAAACATTTTTTCTTGTGTGGATCTGTCATCGAAATAACACATTTTCATTGAGTTTTGTCGAGATATCAATGTTGAGATTTTGACATTATGTCAGTAGTTTTTAATTATCTCGAGAGTGAGATATCCCGTTGGCGCATGCTAAGCGCCACAGACCTGAGGATAACGACGACGTGTCGTCGTGTTGTTTGCAAGAGTTTAAATTCAAATTATTATACTACATACAATAATACACAAAAGCACAAAGTAGGCAGTGAACATCACGTCGTTTAATCCCATGCTTAATTATGTTATGGCAACCAGACAACAAAATATGCACACCGAATCATCTGATCCTACAACCGTTAGTTGAAATATGTGGACCTTTAAAAACATTATGATGAGTAAGTTGAACGCTCTATAGGACGTTTCAGCAAGTTTACGCGTTTTGTAATCATCTTATAATATATAACCGCCCATCCGTATTAACCCATCAAGCCCCATACGAGCACCGGTGATCGCGACAACAATAGAATACAATTATTAGCATTTCCAAGAATCCACGATCGAAGGATTAAATATTATTGATTGAATCACTTATTGAATTGGTGAATGCTGCCCAGCCCTACTAGACAAATGGCAAGCGACATAATATTTATTAATTTACGTCGTCGCTTCGCTAGCGAATACTAATGTCAAATCCCATATATTTTGTTGGCGTTTGCGATAATCGCTTGCCACTTGTCTAGGCCCTCTGGTGTAGTCTTAGTGATGATGATGTAAGCTCTTAACGCTGAGTACTAGAACTAGACAATAGATAGTGTCAGTGTCATCATGTACCCTGCCGGGCTGCCACAGGATTGAGTTATTTGAGACGTCCTATTCATGCTTTATCAGATGCATAATTCATCAGGTTCAATAAATTGACAAAATCCGCATTCCAAGGGCTAAGAAACATTATGGTTCACTGCACTGCCAGAACATTACAGTGTCGTATCCTCTATAAGGAATAAAGTGGCCAACAAATTGATGTCGAGAGAGTCTAAACAATTTAAAACTGACACGGTGTTGATAGATAACGAAAGCCTACTTGCTCTCCATCCCGCATCCGGTGAGTATGAGGCAAACTCGGGACCAACGAAAGGTGAGAAAAATCACACCACATTGGTTAAGATTCAATGTTTCCCGACCATAAAGTCTACTTCCCCTCCTCAAATTAGCAACGGGTAAATCACCTGTCCCCATCAGGTTATGGGTACACAATCGCCGCGGTCGAGCGAGCAAGCGCGTGTCCGAACACCCTCGCGATACAACTAATTTGTTAACATAATCGTGCGAAAGGGCCCCGACTAGTGAACCGTTAAAACACCTGCACCCCGCCTGCGATCGTGGGCCGTGGGATTTTGGGAAGGTATAACATTTTAGGCTTTTAGGCCATATTCAACGTCATCACTCATCACTCATCAGTCATCACCAACACCTTGGTCAGGACTCAGGATACGATTCCCGCGTTGGAATGTTGTTTCCAATTTAGCTTAGGTCAAAGCAGGCTGATCACTTGATTGTCTGAAAAGAAAGATGAAACGTCGGATGGACATGTAAAAAGTCTATCCTGATTCCTGTACCTGATCTCTCGTCAGTCGGTCATCTGTTCTACTAAAATTATTATCATCATCACGCAACCACTTTATACTGCCACTGGCTACATATAAAAACTATTAGGCTGCGTTTCCACCAGAGATGTGTTGCGAGGAATGTGTTTTTTAGATCCAATAGCATGGCCGCGCTGAGCGATGTCATGGCAAGCTCACGTCAATGAAGCGATTCTATTGTTCTCAAAAAAAAACACATTCCTCGCAACACATCTCTGGTGGAAACGCAGCCTAATTAGTGGGATTCGTGGTCAGATAATTCTCTATATCTAGCTTCAGCACTGGCTGCTTTTGCGCAATATTTATCCGTTCATTCGATTGCGACAAAAGTTTGTCAACAACTAACACGAGGAAGTTATAAAATATTATAGCATTGATTATTATTATATTTTTCTACTAGCTATTATCTAGTGATTTTATTGTATTTGATAATTAATTGTTGTATCTATAAATAGGTAATGACATCACAATGCAGTTTCTTCTGCCCCCCTCTTTGGGTAACCCAACTCGTTTCAGCCATTCACCCACCTTTCACTTTTGTTCTTCAGCTCTGTAATGTTACATGCATAGTGTGGAATCGGGAAATTGTAAATGTACCCAATCCTTATCCACAATCTCTACATAATAGAGTCGTTACACTAGGACAGGGGTCGGCAGACTTACCAATCAGATGAGCCAAATATCAAGTTTGTAGATTTTCCCATACCTTCAAAGAGCCGCTACATACATTTTATAAGTCTAATAATAATAATTAGAGTCTAATTTGCTTCACACTACAAAGCTACATTTACAGTTAAAAAAAATAATTAATTAATAATTACTGAAAGAAATTTATTACAATAGCACTCATAAATTATTATAATATTATATTTTAGTTTTCGTTGGAACGGTGTCCTTACTCCTTGCATTGCTTTCGAAAGCTTGCCTATGACTGGCAAGTAGTTACTCGTTTTTATTAATAACTAGCTGTCCCGGCAAACGTTGTTTTGCCATTTAAAGTATTTCTGCTTCATCAGTTGACACAAAATCTTACCCCCTCTTTTGTCCCCTAAGAGGGGTGGGGGGAAAAATTTTATACACCAGATGTTAAGTTGGAAAAACAGTTAATAATATGAAGTAAGTCCATTAAAGAAAAAAGTTTGATACAAAATCTGACCCCCTCTTTGGTCCCCTAAGAGGGGTGGGGGGGGGGGGGTAATTTTTATACACCAGATGTTGAGTTGGAAGGAGGCAAATATATCTGCGAAAACCGTATACAAATCGGATCAGTAGTTTTCGTGTTAAAGCAAAAGTCTTATACAAAACCTGACCCCCTCTTTCGTCCCTTTAGAGGGGTGGGGGGAAAAATTTTATACACCAGATATTAAGTTGGAAGAAGACAAATATATCAAAACCGCATTCAAATCGGATCAGTAGTTTTCGTGTTAAAGCAAAAGTCTTATACAAAATCTGACCCCCTCTTTCGTCCCTTTAGAGGGGTGGGGAGAATTTTTTTTATACACCAGATGTTAAGTTGGAAGAAGACAAATATATCTGCGAAAACCGCATTCAAATCGGATCAGTAGTTTTCGCGTGATGCTGGAACAAACATACAGACAGACAGACAGACAGACAGACAGACAGACAAAAAAACTAACTAACTTTTCGGCTTCTATAGCGATATTGTGACACCCTCCGCTTATTATTTTTTGAATATCTTTAATGTACAGAATTGACATTTCTACAGATTTATTATATGTATAGATAATTGAAGGCACGACTGTAAATAATTGTCGTCGGTTAATTTGCTTCTTAATTTACTTTTAATCTGATTCATACATGAAAATTTTTGCTCACATGAATATGTAGAGCCGAAGATAGAATATATAGTTATACAATTGCAAATACTAGTTTTTTGTCGTTTCATATGTTGCAGGAAGGCTATTCCATGTATCAAACAGAATTCAGTTTCAGTCAGAGAATTCAGTTGTTTCATGTTGTTTAGGTGTTTTATTTATGCTAAATGCTGACCCCTGCACTAGGACATCAAACTAATTTTAACTTTTTAATTTTAATACTTGCTGTTTTAAAAAAATGCAAGTCTTAGCTGGTTTAAATGGCTTCGTTGCGCGTTGGTTTACGCTTTGTTATGAGCTCTGGTGCTGACCTACCGCAGTGATGTCGATGAATTTTGACAAGCGAAACAGTTAGTCACAACTCACAACTCATGTAACAATACCAACGGTATCTTTATTATTGAGCTCCAAATTTTTAACTTCCTCCTAATAAATCATGCCCTATCAAGTACGGAGTATTTTCTACATGTGATAATTTCTGCGTTTAGAATGATATAATTTTTTTATTGGCGGTTATTAATATTCTTCTTATAGTTGTAAAAAAGTATTGGTAACAATGATGCACGATAGACGCAGCGTGTAATCCGGACAGTTTCCGAAAATCCTGCAATGTCGAGCGTTCTGCAACATTTTCTCATTAATCACGTTCATGTGCACATAAACGATGAAAAATGGCAGTTATTTTCTAACTTTTCGACGTGTAACACGCCAACTGCTAGTGAAAACGGTTACGTGATGTGATGATCGCTCGATTGGGTTCTGTGATGTGATACATTCTGTGATACATCTAGACTTGATTGATGTTTTGTGATGTGATAGCCAACATCAGATTGTTGATGGAACTTGCGATTAATAAGGTGATGTAGATTTTCTGATTGTTGAAGATGTGTTTTGTTTTTTTTTTTACATTAAAACATCATTACAATATTAATAATATTATTAAATGTGTTGGTTTTATGAAGTATCCATGCATTTGCATAAAATTATAATATTTTCTAACTAGATGACGCCAGCAACTCTGTTAGGTCAAAATTAGTCTATCGCGCTGTAAGATGTTAAGGCCGTCCCCCGAGCAAACGACCCTGGCCATACATTTGCCGCGTTGCGCGTTGCCGAGATCGCGCCAAAACCCTATTATTTTTACTTATCTTAGTTCAAAATTGTCCTAAAAAAATTAAAACGGGGAATAGGTATGTAGTTTATGATATTGTCGATCTATTGGCGTGAGTTTCAAATAAAAGTAATTTGTAAATCCTAAGGAGATGCTGAATGTATGCTTGAATTTTAATAAATTGGTTTTACTTTGGAAGCTGATATCATGAGTATAATAAACAAAAATTGATAATTTAAAACGGGGAAAGGAATGTTGAAATACTGAAGATTATTGCTGTATTTTTATTGTTACTTTGTAGCTTTCAGATTATGAGTTTATAAGGCTTTAAATACGGTCAATTACGGAATCTCCGGAGGGAACGCCCTTAAACAGGCAGACAGACAGACAGACCAACTTTCGCATAATTACAATATTATTTGAATGGATGCGCCTACGCTACGTTGCGCGTTGTTATGACAGCCTACGGGCACAAACAATCGCTACGAAATTTGGCAAATATTTTTAACACATAATGGAAAATGTAGGTATGAACATTTGCCACGCATGGCAAATGACTACGTCTATATTCTGTCTGTTACCTCCGACCGGACTGTAGACCGGCTTAGATAACATTTGGTTTTAAGATCGGAGGTAGGTAATTTGAGTGCTGGAAAAGATATTTCTTTGTGTGTTACTTAAATTAATCCCTCGATCGCGGAAAAACGAGACACAATAGATTTCGATCTCTCTAATGGGATGTGATGGCCGGTGAAGCCGAGTCTTTAAAAGCTTGGAGTAAGCCCGAACCATTCTGGAGTATACATTATATATTTCGGGCAGTCTGTCCCGCTGTCCCCCGCGAGGCCGAAATTGTCCCGCTTTTGCACACAGACCAAACGGCTATAATTTAAAAGTATTTTATGTTTGAAATGCCTGTGCAATGCCTGGAAGTAACGCATACATAGAACAAACGAGATTATTCTGCCGTATTGTGCCAAGTAACATAGAAATTGCTCCAGTAGTTCGTGAGAAAAGCCCTTTCTAATAATTTATCCCGTTTTTTCCACATTTTCCTCTGTTTCTTTTCTCTTATTACTTATTAGTCTTGGCTTGATAAAATATAGCCTAAAGCCTTCCTCGATAAATGAGCTATTCTAGAACTGAAATAAGTGATTTACTAACAGACAGTACTTCCTGAGATAATAGCGCGTTCATACAAATAAACAAACTCTTTAGGCACTTTGAAATACATATTCATAAATTCTGTAAAGTCCCGCTCTGACAAAAAAAATAAACGGTCACGTTAAGTATACCTAACGTGGCCATTTATCTTTTTTACCAGAGCGGGACAAATACATAATTCCACCCCCCCCTCCTTAATTTGTGAATATGTATTTGAATTTTGAAAGTGCCTATCTTACAATAATTATTATTATTAGCTTTACTAATATTATAGAGCGGAAGAGTTTGTTTGTTTGTTTGAAGTTTTGAACGCGCTAATCTCAGGAACTACTGGTCCGATTTGAAAAATTCTTTCAGTGTTAGATAGCTCGTTTATCGAGGAAAGCTATATTTTATCACGGAAAGACGACGAAAAGGAGCGCAGAAACAGAGGAAAATGTGGAAAAACCGGAAAACATATTTGAAAGAGGTTATCTCACGAGAGACTGTTATTTGGCACAGATAAAATGTAGACCATGTGAAGAATTATAGGCTATTTTTGTGGGCTAATTTGTCTGTTAAATTCCTAATTTACACGGGCGCGCGGGCGAAGCCGCGCGGAACATCTACTTATAGATATGGAGCTATTATTGCAGAATAATCAAGTTTGTTGTATGGAAGTGCGTTACTTCCAGGCATTGCACAGGCATTTCAAACATAAAAATACTTTTAAATTATTGTCATTTGGTCTGTTTGCGAAAGCGGGACAATTTCGGCCTCGCGGGGGACAGCGGGACAGACTGCCCGAAAGCGGGACTGTCCCGCCCAAAGCCGGACGTATGGTCACGTTAAGTATACCCCGATAAATACGCTAATGCCTGGAAGACAACGATGATGATTGGAGCGTGTGTTGTGGTCCGGCGGTCCGTCCGTATATGGCTCCTGTATAACTAACGTAATACGTATTTACATACGCGTCTTTACGCGGAAAATTGCACACTGTAACTGTGCCGTGCGCCACTTCGATGCAAATTATACCTTGATTCGGTTGATTTCTGTCAGACATTCCAATAATTACCTACTTAAGTGTATTGCAACTAGGCAAAGTATGTTCTAAAATAGCTATACTCAACCTGCGGCCCGCCGGGATTTTATCAGTGGTCCTCGTGAAGATTAACCATTTTAAAAACGGTCACCGGCGATAAAATGCAGTCGTCGTGAAAGTTTGCACTTTTAATTTGCTAATTTTGAAGAACGTTATTTTATCCCTAAAAATTTTGTTTGCGGCCCGCGACACCAAGAACAAAACGTCTTTGTGGCTCGTGCAAAAAAAGTTTAAGTAACATAATTGCTCTAAAAGAAGAACAGTGGTACAACTACAAGTAAGAAAGTCTATATTTGAATTGAAAACTTCGTAAAGGGCGTGCACTTTCTTTAATCCTTCAATCGCGAAAAACGAGACACAATAGCCTTTCAATTGTTATCGCGGCCCACTTGGGCCTTACGGGAGTTAAGGCGTTAAATAACGTAGAGTATGCCGCCGCCGCCGGCACGACGCTGGTGGAAGATGGTAGCTCTGCTGTTGTAGTTTTCACTTCTGCCGGCACTTCCAGAGTGCAACCAGTTATTTCTTTCATATTCTTGCACTAATTGGTATGACCTGAAGTTTTTAAGACTTGCCAACCACGATATTATAATTTATAATAGGTACAGTTTACAATTAAAACGCGCATTGTTTCATGGTAGATCGAACCTGTTCAATAAAATAAGTCTACTGAGTATTAAACAAAGCAAATTAAAGAGTCTAGTCATTTCAATTCACTTTTGACAGCAATTAGGTGTGAGTTGTGACTGAGTGTGAAGTCCTATTAAGGCAAATAGTAGGTATATTTACACACTATAAATGTAGAAGTATGTACATACTAAAACAGTACATATTTTGTCCGTGACAAACTTATAACAAAAACTTTTCCCGGAACATAGAGTAACATCGAGTAACATCGGGCAACATCGAGTAACATC
Source organism: Polyommatus iphigenia (assembly GCA_963422495.1). Taxonomy (NCBI): domain Eukaryota; kingdom Metazoa; phylum Arthropoda; class Insecta; order Lepidoptera; family Lycaenidae; genus Polyommatus; species Polyommatus iphigenia. The sequence goes on from OY730184.1 coordinate 9,753,115, forward strand.
TAGGTAACATCGGGTGACATCAAGTTACATCTGATGACATTGGGTAACATCATAATATTATAATCTAGTGACATCGGGTTACATAGAGTATCATCGGGTAACATCAGGTGATATCGAGTAACATAGAGCAACATCGAGTAATATCTAGGTAACGTCGGGCAACATCGAGTAACATCGGGCAACCTCGAGTAACATAGAGCAACATCGAGTAACATAGATTCATAGAGTAACATCGAGTAACATTAGCTTTGTCCACACTGTGCCTTTTTCTGTTCGTTCTGTTCGTAAGCGCCGTACGACAACTCACCGCATAGTACTTGAAATGCGGCGCCTACGGTGCGGACGAATGTGCGAGGTTTCAGAATTCTGATCATACAACGAATTCTGAAATGCGGCGCGTTCGGCCCGTGCATGCTGATAAATGTGCGATCACCTTTAGACGAAAGTTTGGAAATTGGAGGTCCGGACGACGCCTCCGCACTCCCGTCCTGCGCCGGCCCTCCATTAACCATTACCATATTATGTTAATTAACCTGTTGTTTCAGGTCCGGGACTGATAGACGAATTGGAAGCGTTCATGGCCCCCGTCGGCGAGGGATGTTACCCGCCCCCGCCGCTAGACGCGCGCCGCATTGGGTAAGTCATTAGTCAATCACAGTAATTAGTTTGTACTTTGTAAGGGTACAATTATCTTCATTGGGATCTATTATTATGTGTTAATGAAATAAATAGGGTACCTATATAGGTAGAGGCTTTAAAATTGTGCGGAGATACTGAGAAGTGGGAGGGCATTTATATTTATATTATATGTGCAATGAAAATCTGCCGGACGTGTTATCGTCTGATTCTCATCATGACGGTTACTAGCGAAGTAGCGACTCCTCTTTTCATCGATCTAGATACTAGAATCTAGATCCTTGTTTCTCCCTCCTTTTTAGCTAAGCGATTTTAAAGTTGAGTGGCCTATAAGATACCCTTTACGCAATTTTAAATGACGAACTATTATTTCCGTCCATGCACAGTCTTCATTATATTCTGTTTTAATATTGATTTATCTTCCTTCTATTATTTTAGAGAAACTCAACTATTCGTTTTTCAGGGGCCACCAATTACCAGAAAGTCCACCAGATTCCGGCTCAGAGAATCCATACAGTCCAGAAAGCCAGGTGTCGCACACCATAGCGGTGTCCCAGACCGTGCTGGGCGCGGACTACATGCTGGTGCCCGAGCACATCAACCACGAGATACTCCATAACGACTACATCTACGAGGAGCTGAAGGACGACGAGGCTCTGAGGACCGACCTCAACGATGTGGTCGTCCTGCCCCAGGACAACATGGACCTGGGGTTACGGACGGTCCGGCACGACCTGGCCATCGACCAGTACAGGTATCCTGAGCTGGACCAGGGCATGCTGAATCCGCAGCTGGTGTCGCTGGACCACGAGCCTCTCACGCCGGTCTACACGAGTCTCCAGGAGCCCAGCGGCAAGAAGAGGAAGCTGACGGAGAGCTCCCAAGTCAAGTGTGAACCTGGTGAGTTGAGAATTTGAAGGTTAGGTTAGGTTAGGCTTGATATAACATTTGTATGAGTACATATTTTTATTTTGTACGCTTGGTAATAGTAATAGGTTGTAATGGGCTCGTATCGTAAGCGTAACCAATAAAATGAACATGAAAATTTATTGCGGTCATATACTTTGAATACCTGTAACAAAACATAAGCACATAATATTTAGGATTACACTATAAGAAAAGGTGCTAAAGTGTGTTTATAAAAATGTCATCTGGTTGTAAAACAATGGTCTGCAATTTAATTGTTAAAAGGTCAACTTTAGACACGAGATTACTTGCGAAGTCAGAATGAATTGAAATAATATACCTAAATGATATTATTTCAATTCTCAACCATTTCACATCAGCTTCCATACACTTCTTTATAAAGAAGTGTATTAGAAATATTATTATGTTGTATTAGATACTAGATAGCGCAAATGGCTATTATGGTATGGCTAACGCAGGTAAGCTTTTAGTACTTTTGCGCTTATCGCAACGTACCTACCAATATCGGTTTTCTATCTGAAGTCCTGACAGAAACTACATAAAATATGAGAAAGCTACTCTTAATATTATGTTTTGTTAGTGGTTTTACCCAGAAACTGTAATTTAGCAGTGACGTAGCGCGTAGGTAGGTACTCTCGTCGTTTGATATTAGGGACAGGCAGCAATGAGGGTTTTTGATATTCCGTTGGCCACCAGGTGCCGCTATGTAGCCTGCGGGGCTATCGTCTCAAAGCGCTGCCATATGTTGTCACGACTCACGATAATATAGGTGTCATAATATTATGTATATTTGACACAAAAGACCCTATGCCTATATAGCTCCATCTAGTAACTAGTTGCAAATGAATTCATATTGAAAACCCTCATTTACCTGCTTTTAATGTCTTAGGGCCTGTTTCACCACTTAACTTGAGAGCACACCACTGTATGTATGGAGAATCTGTCAAAAAAGTAGTGGATAGCCTATCCGGCACTTTATAGTGGTGAAACAGGCCCTTAACCTGGTGTTTACCTGCTGTTTACCTGCTGTTTACCTGTAGCGGCACTGTCACCGGAGATCTCCGCGCGACCGCCGCCGTCGGTGGACGGTTCGGAGGCGGGGGATGACTCCCCCCTCCAGTGCATCCGGTTCGCGCTATTCCAGCAGAACACCTGGCACGCGCTATACGACTGCAATCTCAAGATACTGTGAGTATATCTAACATTGTGATCATTCGATACGAGCTTTACGACTTTGGCAAATCACAGGTCGATTATGAGGACATATCGTCACTTCAATAGACATGTGGCATTATTCAAAAAGGACAAATTCTGTAAGACTAGTATGTATTTAAACTAATAACTTCAGATCATTTATGCGAATATTTAGTTTACTAAATATTCGCATCAGCTCCGCGACGGTAGCGAAACGGCGAAGCCATACAATATACAGGGTGCAATTGAACCTTCCTGCCAAATTTTGATATATTGATCCTTGTTAAAAATAAAAATACACGTATTTTTTCTTTTATAGTCACTCAGTACTAAAATGTTAAGAAATAGCTTCCGAAAGTTATCCTAAAAAACACCCAACTAGCAAAATTTGGTTATATAAGTTTCGAGACAACGTTTTGGATATAACTTGAGGTCATGCCTTTTTGGTTATATAGCATTCGTCTTAACCTTTATATGACGCGAAATAGGCGCAAAATATATTACTTTAATTTGCATAGCGATCGTGTCATGGTCGTTTTAGTGGCTAAATATTCGTATAGCAGTCGTAAAGTGATTAATTTTATAACCATTTCGTCGTATTGTGATCCAGTAGACTAATTATTTTACAGTTCTGTTGAAGTAAGATATAAGAAAAAGTAGCCATCATGTTGGTAAACTGGTGGTCTGCCATATTTATTATTGAATGAATGCTATTGACTATAATGTATTTGGTGTTAGTCGGTAACAGTATCTACTTTTCTAAGAGAAATTAAATTTCTCGACGATTGTATATACGTTTTTTAACAAATATTTAACGCCCCCTTCGAATAATTGCAAAATAATATTTATGAATTTAATTTAATCTAAGATTACCTGTTATTTTACAATTACACGATTTTAGGTAATGATGATGACTTGTATATGATCTCTCATGACTATAAGTCGCTTAACTTACCATTTATTTATTTTATCATCCGCCATTTTGGGTACCGTAACAAAGTGGAAACCCATGCATTTTATCGAATTCTCAATAATATGGTGATAATTTCTGACGTCGAAAAATTTTAAACTGATTAACGATTTGAAGTACTTGAAAAGTTCTATATTTTAGGGTTCCGTGCCAAAAAGGTAAAAACGGGACCCTATAATTACTAAGACTTCGATGTATGTCTATCCTTCTGTCTGTCCATCTGCCTGTCTTCAAGAGCTTATGAAATGTTCACAGATTTTGTATTTTTGTTGCCGCTAGAAGGAAAAATAATAAAAACAAAATATTATTTATATATTTTAAGGAGGGCTACCATATAATAAACATGACTATTTGGCCTTTTTTGCTCTAAATTAATAACTAGACGTTATGTGTGGCTTCGCCCGCATAAATTAGGAATTTCACTGAAACCGTACGTACATTTTTCACAAATTAATAACCCAAGTTTCACGTAGTTTACTATGTATATTTGTGCCAAATATCATAAAAACTGCTCCAGTAGTCCGTGAGATATGAATACCTTTTAAATAATTTTCCTCTGAATCTTCGCTCCTATTAGTCTAAGCGTGATAAAATATAGCATATAGCCTTCCACGATAAATGGGCTATCAAACACTAAAATAATTTTTCAAATCGGATAAGTAGTTCCTGAGATTAGCGCGTTCAAACAAACAAACTAGCTAACTAACTCTTCAGCTTTATAATATTAGTAATAGATCGTACAAAGTAGGTACATGAAATATTCCCAAACCAATTATATTTGTTATTTAATAATAAAATTAAAATAAACTGAATATTTAAGGTGTTCCCATAAGAAAAACAATTTTTGGCCAATTTTTGCTCTATATACGGTATAGAACCATTCGTGCGCGAGTTCAAATCGCACTTGTAAGTTATTTAAGTTCTTAAAATATGAATGTTAGGCTTATAAATATTTTATAATAGTCGTATAAAGAGAGTCAAAAATCATGTAAGAAACGTTTATTTAAATATGTATTTTATAACAGTTAAATATATGGACTTTACATGATAGCCATGTAGAAATCTTATTACTGATAAAGAGTAGTGTTATGGTCGGCATTACAACCAGATTATGATTGTTATACAGTGTGTTTGTGTAAACACCGTTGACCTTGAAACCATCTAATGAGCCCGTCAAAATGAACAACTTTTTCTATGAGAACAATGCTGGGAACTCAAAAAAAAAATGCCGTCTTCATACCCATACGGATGCCCGGATCGGCAATTTGTATGGGTATGAAGACATATTTTTTTTAATTCCCAGCACTGTTCTCATATAAAAAGTTGTTCATTTTGACGGTCTCATTTGATGGTTTCAAGGACAACGGTGTTTACACAAACATCTTGTATAAATTAATTTTATATAACATCAAATATGTATTTTAAAGGTCACAACTGCGATATTTATAAGATAGTCATATAATTTGGTCGTGTTAACGTATACAGGACTAAATTAGATGACTAAATTCTTATACGACATATTGTTCGTTTAATATATTGTTACACGATGTTGGAGACTTTAATTACCACTATACGATTTCTATACGACTAAATGTCATTTAGGCTTTTTGTTAAAGGACTAATTTGCTAGTTGGGCACTACGATTAATAGACACGATGCGTCGGCCGCGCGTAACGTGCCCCCGCCCGCGTGTCTCATCCCGCGTCACCCCCGCTAATTCCCCCGCGCCGCGTGTGACCATTCTGCAACGATTTTAAGTGGGATAAAATATGTCATTGAAAAAAAATAACACCCAATTTTTTTTGGTTAAATGGACTCTCCTAATGATACCTAAGGTATGTAGAATTTGTTGGAGTTAGGGTCATTAGAGTTGGGCCGTGTAGATTCAGTAACTTGGCTCTAAATGAGATCTTGTATCTTTTACACAGGGTAAACCTTATGTGGTCGTCTCGGCAACATTTTACAATAAATGTTTTTGGTGGCATCTATTTAAGCGACGATATTTGCCTGTAGTTGCATGATCGATGTCGAATGTGCTTTTTGTAGACAGCTAGCGCATTCATGGCCGAAGGTGGAAAGATTGAGATAGGTCCTAACTCCTAAGTTACTGTTGAACGTAAATTCTGTAGGAGTCTTGGTTTGACGAAACTGCTTATTGCAAGATTTCTATTAGGACCCGAACCTTATAGTCAGTCCGTGAGCCCGGTCCGAAAATGCCTACGTCACGTGACATCAATATAACATGTATGGCACACGGTCGGAAAATATATGCCAAGCGAGGATCAGACGACTTTCGCACCTGAAATTGGCCGGAAGTCCGAGAAATCCCCTCACTTCCGGTCAAATTTTTGGTGTCTATTTACGTCACGTGACATCAACGTGAAACATGTGGCAGCATGTAGCCCTATAGTTGTAGAGTAGGGAAACATAAGTCTGTCAATTTTAAAATGGCCGGAAGTACTTGACAGACGGCGTCAAAGTTGGTCCTTTTTTACGTCACGTGACATCTTGATGAATTGTTTTCTAAATGTTTTGAAATAATAGTGTCTTAAAGAATAAATGAGGCTGCCAAGCCAGATCTGGCCGGAAGTCCCATAAAAGTGATTTTTAAACTGCTCGTGAATTATGAGAAAATCGCATGATTTATCAAAATATTATAATCAATTTACAAGAATTATCGACTTAAAATGCGTATGGGATGGTTTGGAAGAATCGTGAATTGTATACCTAACCTGTTATAATAATAATCTAGGGTAAATAAGTGTGTTACTGTACTAATTGATGAGCTCGTAATATAAAGTCGGGTGGATCCAATGTTGGTGGGTCCAATCCAAATTTAAATTCGCTAACGTTGTTACATTTACATTAATACCACATAGTTGATTTCAATCAATCGTGTTTATCCAGCCAGTAAAATATATAAAAGTAAACTTCTAAAGTAAACTATCTACGTATAGTGTGTCACTGGTAAAGTAAGGAGGGAAGGAACCTTACAAGTGACTCAAATAAATAAGTCACTTAAATAAGTGAGTTGTACTAATTGTAGGATATGTAGAGTATAACGAGTAAAAAAAAAATATCCACAGCCGAACATATAACCTCCTCCTCTTTGGAAGTCGGTTAAAAATATGTAGGATCATCACGTAATTATGTTTATTTGAAATACAGGGATTGGGTAAAATGTCGGTAATTATATTTTAGAGAAAAAATTAAAACTCTTTAAAGTTAAATTTTAAATATTTATATTTTATTCTTATGCTATGTTGTGTTACAAAAAACGTATTTATTAAATCGAAATTAAAAATTAACAAACTAAATCTAAAACGAAACACCTACAAAGTAAAACTAAAACAAATAAAAAAATTAGATATCATTATCTTCATCCTCATCTTCTGATGAAGTAAAAACCTGACTGCTTTCGTTATCTGATTCTAAGACGATATCATCTATGTCTAATGGGGTTGGGTCACCGTCGAACCAGTGGGGTTCATATTTTTCGTTTACTAACTTCCATCCATAATCATTTGGGTGCAGATTAAGTGTGACATCGTGGTCACAAAAATCGTTCTAATTTTCTGTTTTAAAACTTTGAAACAGGGTGGCATTAAATTCGAGCTGAAGTTTTTTACTTTTTGTAAGAACTTACTGCGTTCTTTTGCAAAAGTTTTATTAAATATTTCATAACGAGCTGAATTAACTGAATTACAATTTTTAACGCCATAATATAGCATTGAGGTAAATTCCTGGACTATGCTGAGCTCTTTTTCATTCAAAATTAATGCTGAATCAAAGTTTTTAAAAGTTGTTTGGAATTTTGTATGTTTTCCTAATAAATTCAATGCTTTCACTTTACCCTGTCTGAAAAAACTAGCCGTGTAGTCGCATCCCGTAAATGCATGCAAGGCAGGTAAAGCTTGGCATACGTCATTTGTACCCAATTTTATGTATATTGCATAGCAATCCGTTAATGCCACCCTGTTTCAAAGTTTTGCAACAGAAAATTTTTAGAACGATTTTTGTGACCACGATGTGGAAAAATGCAACACTACCGGATTATACACTTAATCTGCACCCAAATGATTATGGATGGAAGTTAGTTAACGAAAAATATGAACCCCACTGGTTCGACGGTGACCCAACCCCATTAGACATAGATGATATCGTCTTAGAATCAGATAACGAAAGCAGTGAGGTTTTTACTTCATCAGAAGATGAGGGTGAAGATAATGATATCTAATTTTTTTATTTGTTTTAGTTTTACTTTGTAGGTGTATCGTTTTAGAGCGCTTACAGACGAACGGCACGTGTCGGCGGCACGCGTCGGCGGCAGGCGACGGCAGACGACGGCACGTGTCGGCGGCAGTCGACGGCAGACTACGGCACGTGTCGGCGGCAGTCGGCGGCAGTTGACGGCAGCCGTCGACAGTTTACCACGCTTGCAGTTGTGACGTAACGCGTAAAGGTAAGCGTCCACAGGTCGGTATCGTACGCAACGGACGCTTTGTATCAAACGGATATTTTTTTTTACAGTAGATCCATTGTATCGACAGCGTACGGATTACCGACTAGCCAGTATGTTTATCTTCAAATTATTCCAAACGATGTTCCTAATCGAAAATTTCTGCTTTCGACTTTTCCATCCACACCCCCCTTTTGAGCATTCATTTACTAGGCTAGTCGGTAATCCGTACACTACCAATTCAGCGGACGTACGGTAAAAAAAAAGTCCGTTTGATGCGTGACGTCCGTTGCGTACGATACCGACCTGTGGACGCTTACCTTGCGGGGGTACGTCACAACTGGGGGCCTACCACCAACTCTCCTAAGCGACACCGTTTGACAGATAAACATTTATTACTTTTACGTCAAGCTAGCGATCTTAAAAAGTTGATATTTCACAGCACATTTAACATTGTTTTGTATATTTTACTGTTTTTTAGTAAAATTATATTTAAAAAGTGAGTACGGTAATGTTATTGTAATCTTACAACAAAGTGTTCTGGAAACATGATAGTTTTAGGAAAGTTCGTGGTAGGCCCCCTGCAAGCGTCATAAACTGTCAACGGCTGCCGTCGACTGCCGCCGACATGTGCCGCCGACACGTGCCGTTCGTCTGTAAGAATCCTTAGATATAGTTTGTTAATTTTTAATTTTGATTTAATAAATACGTTTTTTGTAACACAATATAGCTTAAGAATAAAATATAAATATTTAAAATTTAACTTAGAGTTTCAATTTTTTCTCTGAAATATAATTACTGACTTTTTACCCAATCCCTGTATTTTAATTAAACATAATTACGTCCAACTCTGATGATCCTACATATTTTTAACCGACTTCCAAAAAGGAGGAGGTTATATGTTCGGCTGTGGATATATTTTTTTTACTCGTTATACTCTAAATATCCTACAATTAGTACAACTCACTTATTTAAGTGACTTATTTATTTGAGTCACTTGTAAGGTTCCTTCCCTCCTTACTTTACCAGTGACACACTTTACGTAGATAGTTTACTTTAGAAGTTTACTTTTATATATTTTACTGGCTGGATAAACACGATTGATTGAAATCAACTATGTGGTATTAATGTAAATGTAACAACGTTAGCGAATTTAAATTTGGATTGGACCCACCAACATTGGATCCACCCGACTTTATATTACGAGCTCATCAATTAGTACAGTAACACACTTATTTACTCGTACCCTAGATTATTATTATAACATAGATTAATATTCACGGTTCTTCCAAACCATCCCATACCCATTTTAAGTCGATAATTCTTGTAAATTGATTATAATATTTTGATAAATCATGCGATTTTCTCATAATTCACGAGCAGTTTAAAAATCACTTTTATGGGACTTCCGGCCAGATCTGGCTTGGCAGCCTCATTTATTCTTTAAGACACTATTATTTCAAAACATTTAAAAAAGAATTCATGAAGATGTCACGTGACGTAAAAAAGGGTACCCAAGGACCAACTTTGACGCCGTCTGTCAAGTACTTCCGGCCATTTTAAAATTGACAGACTTATGTTTCCCCACTCTACAACTATAGGGCTATATGCTGCCACATGTTTCACGTTGATGTCACGTGACGTAAATAGACACCAAAAATTTGACCGGAAGTGAGGGGATTTCTCCGACTTCCGGCCAATTTTAGATGCAAAAGTCGTCTGATCCTCGCTTGGCATATATTTTCCGACCGTGTGCCATGCATTTTATATTGATGTCACGTGACGTAGGCATTTTCGGACCGGGCTCACGGACTATTAAGTGACATTTTGGCAAGCAAATAGCAATGCCATTTTAAGTCTACGTCGAGAGGTGATATATTTTTGTTTTAACGGGTTTTGGCCCACCACACATTCCCACCACTGTATCTCCTGTGTCGCCAGGATCGACAGCGGTATCCAACCACGAAAACTCTTTGATATGATCTCAGGGAGCCCGAGGGACATGCTAAAGCTGTCTTGGGACCCGCAACGAATTTAATCAGAAGAAGATAGGAGGAGTAGGAAGTATACAGTTTTTCCCTCCCCATAAAAAGCGGGAGACAGCACAAAGTTGTAATGACTGAAAGTCAAAGAACTAAAGGGAAAGCACCACGGGAATAATTAATTTTAATTATGACTACTAAGCTAGATCTAAGTTAATGTTGGGATTTGTTGTGTTACACTGTTTCCAGTAATAATTATGACAAAAACGCTTAAAGGCACGGAAGTTCCTTGCGCTGTCCACGAGATAATCGTAATATGGGACTCCAGATTTACAAAGTATGTTGTTAAGCATTATAGATCTTTCGTTTTGCCAGAGGTTACACTCCCAGAGAACATGATGGGCGGTTTGTTCGAACATGTTGCCTTCGGTCGAGCACTCGCACATGGGTGATTCTACTAATTTAAATCCATAAAGTTTGGCTTTAAAATTACCATGACCGGTCAGGAATTGAGATACGCAATGATCAATATCCATCCAGTGTTTGGATAGCCGTTGACGTATATCTGGAAAAAAGTTATAAAGGTGGCGACCTTTTGTGGAGTTATCCCAACGCGTTTGCCATTCGGACATTAGGTAACGTACTGAATCATCTAAGGGTTCAAACAATCTAGCAATTTTTGGTTTATCACGAGCGTTTAAAAAGTCCGGGCTAGTAATGTTTTTATTGTGGTAGTACATAGTCACACGACGCTGTATTTCAAGGTCTACGGGTAAAACTCCGGCTAGTACGGGTAAAGCTTCGGTACTTGTGGTTCTATAAGCTTTACACATGAATATGAGAGCAAGACGTTGGCTTTGCAATAATTTGCGACGAGCCGCACCAATAGTTGCTCGGTCGGCCCACACTGGAGCCCCGTAGCATATAGTACCTAGGAATGTCGCTGAGTAAATTCGTCGAGAGGTGATAGTATCTCCAGACTCCATCCATCCAAATTTTATGTCAAGCGGTGCACTGTGAAAATCGACTCATGTAATCATCTCCAGGGGGCCTACTACGAAACCGTTTTGAGACTCAAACATTCGAACGAGAACGTCCTGCTCTAACAACGTCATTTCACGATTGTTAGAGCAGGACGTGGCATTCTCGTTTGATTGTTTGAGTCTCAAAATGGTTTCATTGTACGGCCCCAGTTTTTTATGATGCTTGTGTTTCTTACAGCCCCCCACCGTCGTACATAGTCGGCGCCGACAAGGGGTTCAACTTCTCGCAGATAGACGAGGCTTTCGTCTGCCAGAAGAAGAACCACTTCCAGGTGACCTGCCAAATCCAGCTGCAGGGGGAGGCGCACTATGTCAAGACCGCAGACGGCTTCAAGAAGATTAACAACTTCTGCTTGCACTTCTATGGGGTTAAAGTGAGTACACACTACACTTGAGATTTGTTCAAGTAGTCAAAAACATATAATATAACAAAGTATGGTATTTGTTTCTAATTAATTAATATTTATTATTGTAAATCTTCGAGCAACACTGAAGACAATTCACGCATTTTAAGTTATATAATTCAGCTTTTCTTTTTGATTATTTATATTTTCATATTTTTTTATATTTTAGGCAGAAGATCCAAATCAAGAGGTCCGGATAGAGCAAAGTCAGTCGGACCGAACGAAGAAGCCTTTCCATCCAGTGCCGTAAGTAGTCTTCATTTATCACGTCGCGTTGTTACCCCAAACAAGGCACGTCTTTTAATAAACCGTGCAATAACATTATTACGTGTATAGCTGAAGTAAAACACTTTTTCTCCCTTCCCCCTCTAGCATAGAGCTGCGTCGCGAGGGCGCCAAGGTGACAGTGGGGCGGCTGCACTTCGCGGAGACGACCAACAACAACATGCGCAAGAAGGGGCGGCCGAACCCCGACCAGCGCCACTTCCAGCTGGTGGTGGCGCTGCGGGCGCACACCGCGCACGCCGACTACATGATCGCCGCGCACGCCAGCGACAGGATCATCGTCAGGGTGAGTGTTGTACACTGTAACACGCGCAAGGGGCGGCCGAACCCCGACCAGCGCCACTTCCAGCTGGTGGTGGCGCTGCGGGCGCACACCGCGCACGCCGACTACATGATCGCCGCGCACGCCAGCGACAGGATCATCGTCAGGGTGAGTGTTGTACACTGTAACACGCGCAAGGGGCGGCCGAACCCCGACCAGCGCCACTTCCAGCTGGTGGTGGCGCTGCGGGCGCACACCGCGCACGCCGACTACATGATCGCCGCGCACGCCAGCGACAGGATCATCGTCAGGGTGAGTGTTGTACACTGTAACACGCGCAAGGGGCGGCCGAACCCCGACCAGCGCCACTTCCAGCTGGTGGTGGCGCTGCGGGCGCACACCGCGCACGCCGACTACATGATCGCCGCGCACGCCAGCGACAGGATCATCGTCAGGGTGAGTGTTGTACACTGTAACACGCGCAAGGGGCGGCCGAACCCCGACCAGCGCCACTTCCAGCTGGTGGTGGCGCTGCGGGCGCACACCGCGCACGCCGACTACATGATCGCCGCGCACGCCAGCGACAGGATCATCGTCAGGGTGAGTGTTGTACACTGTAACACGCGCAAGGGGCGGCCGAACCCCGACCAGCGCCACTTCCAGCTGGTGGTGGCGCTGCGGGCGCACACCGCGCACGCCGACTACATGATCGCCGCGCACGCCAGCGACAGGATCATCGTCAGGGTGAGTGTTGTACACTGTAACACGCGCAAGGGGCGGCCGAACCCCGACCAGCGCCACTTCCAGCTGGTGGTGGCGCTGCGGGCGCACACCGCGCACGCCGACTACATGATCGCCGCGCACGCCAGCGACAGGATCATCGTCAGGGTGAGTGTTGTACACTGTAACACGCGCAAGGGGCGGCCGAACCCCGACCAGCGCCACTTCCAGCTGGTGGTGGCGCTGCGGGCGCACACCGCGCACGCCGACTACATGATCGCCGCGCACGCCAGCGACAGGATCATCGTCAGGGTGAGTGTTGTACACTGTAACACGCGCAAGGGGCGGCCGAACCCCGACCAGCGCCACTTCCAGCTGGTGGTGGCGCTGCGGGCGCACACCGCGCACGCCGACTACATGATCGCCGCGCACGCCAGCGACAGGATCATCGTCAGGGTGAGTGTTGTACACTGTAACACGCGCAAGGGGCGGCCGAACCCCGACCAGCGCCACTTCCAGCTGGTGGTGGCGCTGCGGGCGCACACCGCGCACGCCGACTACATGATCGCCGCGCACGCCAGCGACAGGATCATCGTCAGGGTGAGTGTTGTACACTGTAACACGCGCAAGGGGCGGCCGAACCCCGACCAGCGCCACTTCCAGCTGGTGGTGGCGCTGCGGGCGCACACCGCGCACGCCGACTACATGATCGCCGCGCACGCCAGCGACAGGATCATCGTCAGGGTGAGTGTTGTACACTGTAACACGCGCAAGGGGCGGCCGAACCCCGACCAGCGCCACTTCCAGCTGGTGGTGGCGCTGCGGGCGCACACCGCGCACGCCGACTACATGATCGCCGCGCACGCCAGCGACAGGATCATCGTCAGGGTGAGTGTTGTACACTGTAACACGCGCAAGGGGCGGCCGAACCCCGACCAGCGCCACTTCCAGCTGGTGGTGGCGCTGCGGGCGCACACCGCGCACGCCGACTACATGATCGCCGCGCACGCCAGCGACAGGATCATCGTCAGGGTGAGTGTTGTACACTGTAACAACACTTACAACACTCACAACTAAAGTCTAAAACCTAAAACCTCTGTAAACGTAGAGTGAATCTTACTAACACGCTTTTTATTAGTAGTAGCTTACTCTTTGATTATACTATTAATGTGATGGTTACAGCTTTGATTTAAAGACTGTGTCACGACATCTGCGTCGTGACAGTAGTGTCACGAATTTCGGTTTTAAATTAACGTAGTCCCATTTCTGCCGCATTAATAATTATTCTGCGATTGTCCAAGGTCTAAAGCAAGTCTAAAGTGTATATTCCAAATCATGTTTTACTTCACAAATGGCACTTTTTTCACCAGGCGTCGAACCCCGGTCAGTTCGAGTCGGACTGCGGCGAGGGGTGGTGGCAGCGCGGCGCGGCTGAGAACAGCGTGCACTACAGCGGCCGCGTCGGCATCAACACCGACAGACCCGACGAGGCCTGCGTCATTCATGGTCAGTACCACTATGTAGTTATCTTAGGCAGACCGCACATTAGAGACACGACAGTTTTTAGACAATTGCGTTTCACATAGACAAGTCAGCTTTAAGATTAAGGGGGGTATTACTTTATCATTTATATTGGATCATTTATAGGATCATATTATATAGGATCCAATAAAAATGATCATTTGATCATATCTGCATATTACATTATCATACATCATTGATCCTATTTTACGTCATATGTGGTTTCAATAGCCAATGGGGAGCGCTAACGCTGACAGGTTTTGACATCAGTGTTACTAGATCTCAGAGAATTCGATTTGTCAAAAGACATCGTCATTTTTAATATGCCTCGTTTTTTGTTATTTCAGCAAGATCATTCAAGTATATAATTAGAAAAATAATTACATTACATTATTTGAAACATATTAACGAACAAGAAATTAAAAACTCTTTTTTTATATTAAATAACTGGCAACACTAATTTCTATGACCGTATTGGATCAAATCTCTCAGCAAATGTCAAAAATCTATGATCAAGGAAGAAATGAATCATTTATCTATATTACATTACCCAATATAAATGACTCAATGATCTAGGATCCAATATTTAAAATGATAATCTAATACCCCCCGAAAGAGAAACAGTTGTGTCTACCACGCGGCGCATACCAAGACGAAACTGTTTTGTCTACGACGACTAGGTACACCGCTAGACAGTTTTGTCGTTGATGTGCGCGCTCGCATACCTTTCAAAGGGAAGCCGACAGTCGTTAGTCAGACTTGTCGCCGTGCAGTTCTTGTACGCATTAGTCATCTTTGTCTATGAGACGTTTGGTTTCAAATGTGCGCGTCTAGTACTTTTTAGGGAGATCGCAGACGACAGACTTTTGTGCGATCAAAATCTGCGGCTTCCATACAATCTGATGGCGCGCGCCATGCGGAATGTATGTAAGCCGCAGACTTTGATCGCACAAAAGTCTGTCGTCTGCGATCTCCTTTATTATGCAATAGTCTGTTTTCAAATGTGCGCGTCTAATACTTTTTATTCTGCGATAGTCTGTCTAAAAACTGTCGTGTCTCTAATATGCGATGGCACTTAGATACGCTCGATGTCTTGAGATAACACACTTGCCAATGAAGTAAGAAGGCGCCACAGACTACTTAGGGATACTACTAAAATTATTTTTTCTAAAACCTCCTCCTCCGCCCTCATATCGTGAAGTCAGATTTTAAGGGCGTTCCCTCCGGAGATTCCGTAATTGACCGTATTTAAAGCCTTCTAAACTCATAATTTGAAAGCTACAAAGTTATTTAAATAAAAATACAGCAATAATTTTCAGTATATCAACATTCCTTTCCCCGTTTTAAATTTTCTATTTTTGTTTATTATACTCATGATATCAGCTTCCAAAGTAATCAAAACCAATTTATTAAAATTCAAGCATACTTTCAGCATCTCCTTAGGATTTACAAATTACTTTTATTTGAAACTCACGCCAATAGATCGACAATATCATAAACTGCATATTCCCCGTTTTAAATTTTTTTAGGACAATTTTGAACTAAGATAAGTAAAAATAATAGGGTTTTGGCGCGATCTCGGCAACGCGGCAAATATATGGCCAAGGTCGTTTGCTCGGGGGACGGCCTTAAACGAATGTTTCTTGTTGTCGAATCCTACAGGTAACCTGAAAGTGATGGGTCACATAGTGCACCCGTCGGACGCGCGCGCCAAACACAACATAGAGGAGCTCGACACCGCACAGCAGCTCAAGAACGTGCAGAACATCAGGGTTGTCAAGTGAGTGTTCTCAGTATATTCCAGTGGCGTGGGGTGAAAAAAAATAAAGGTAAAGCCGGACCAAAAAACGGCTAACTCGTGAATAAGCAAAATTTCAATTCTTGTAAAAAAAACGTGCAATAAATTACATACCTGTATTAAGTGTGTTAGTTTACCTTTTCCATAACTACTAGGGTGCTTTGCTTGCATTGTGTGCGTTGCATGCAGTGTTAGTGTTGTTAGTATTCACCACCTTCACCATACATGACATCACTGGTATTATATGAACAGTGCATGTCGAGTATGATAAAAGTGGCTTTAAAAAAAGCCGTTTTAAGCACACGTCACTCACACTCACACACCAAAAATAAGTGAATCCTGACTTGCCAGTGTAGATGTTTGTTACTCAATCATGCAAAAACTGGATTTAGATGAAATTTTGCATGCATCCCATGTCAAACATGGAAAGGAACATAGGCTACCTGTCTGAAGTCCACGCAGACGAAATCGCGGGCAAAAGCTAGTAGCAAAGAAATATCAGCAGAAATACGTACCTAAATGTTTAATTTTGTTATTTGTCGTCTGTCGTCGTTATTTAATATTATTATAAAATATAATAGGTAATCCGTAAGTCCCGCCAAGTCCCGCCCGCGCCAAGTCCCGCGCGCGTGGCCCTGCGCTAGACAAAACAGCTGATCGTGGTGTGCCCTAGGCCCTAGCCCGTAGGTAGTGAATAAACCACCAATATTGTAATGATTATTAAATTACAATTGTTTTCACGATTTAATAAAATGTTAGAATTTATTAATTACCGTTTCTTAGGTTTATTACTCAAAAATACTCAGTTTTTACTTCCGGCCAAAAAGGAAAAGTAATCATAATTCACATCCGAATGAGGTTGTAAAAATACAATACACAGTTACTATGGAAAAAATACTTGATAACATGTTCACTGACCTGTGATCAGCTGTCTGCTTTTATGAAATGCAGTTCGAACTGTGCTCCATCTAACTCAATGTAGATTGCAGAGTTTTTAAACACGAAACAAAAGTAAACAGGAGACATTCCAATTCTTTTAAAAACACTTTTTACTGCACTGTTTAAACCGCACTATCGTCTATCGACGACGATGTTCACCCTCGTTCCATAAAGGTTTACGAGTATTAAAAGTTCATTCACATTTCATCGCACATTCTTTGGACGTATCACGTGAAAAAATAGTTAAGAATGTCACAAAACAAGCAATAAGACCAGAACATCCGTAAAATTACAAAACTTAAACAAAAACTTCACAGTACACCAGCGCGGCGCGTGTTTACAGCAGACTAAATAAAATTAAAAAAAAAACTTTGTTAAATAATAGGGATGTATCCCTCTGCATATTTTGAGTTATCGATAATTTTTTATCGATAAATCGTTATTAATTGTTTTACATACGAGTAAGTATTGATTACAGTCAAACTAAAAAAACAAATACCTACTCAATGTTAAGAATAGCGACAATAATAATTAAAAGTTATTTAAAATTAAATAGGTATTATTAAAGTATTTTCATTGCATGCGTAAACGCGTATACGCGCATACGTATAACGCATAACGCGTACCATAGTATAACAATCACTTTATCACGGTAATGTAGGTATCGAAATTATCGAATGCAACTTGACTATGTATCCCGATAAAATTTTCTGAATTTATAACCTCTTAATAGAGTTCATTTTAAAAATGAGATTACATCTACTAAATAATAGTTATAATTTTTATTACTTAATGGTAATTTAAATATCGACTGAAATAAATAGTTTTGAATTTTAAATAGGGTACAACACTTAGATTGTCCTTGAAATGGATTAGCGACACGTGCGTTGTGCTAGGCAGAGCGGCGGCGCTTTGTCGGGTCCGCATCAAAGGACAAAGCAAGCCGCCGCCCGTGTCGGCAGGTGTCGGTGTCCTTTGACGTTTTCACCGAAAGCCGATAAACATTATTTTAAAAATTAAAATAGATTTTTCTAATTTAGTAGCCATTTGGGCATTGAGGTAATAGGTTGTTGTTAGAGATAAGTTTGATTATTTAACAATTATTTCAAGGATCAAAACGTGGTAGTAGTTATTGTGTTAAGTGTTAATTGATTATTATTTCAGTTGTGTTAAAATACTTTGTGGTGTGCCGTGTGATAGAGATTTCGTTTAAAACGAGAAGTGTTTTTGACGTTGTTGGTGGTCACTGGTCTTATTGCTTGGTATTAAGGACTATTTTCAAAATGCATAAAGAAGTAAGAACACACTCAACATTTTTCACGTAAGTTAATTGCCAGTTTTATGTATGAGGTTTTTTCGTGTATCATCTGTAATTTCGAGTTCATCCTCATTGGTTTCGTTATTTAGTTACGATTAAATTTTTGTAACTATGTAGTCTAATAATCTTAGACTAGTTACAAGTACAACAGTATGGCAAACTTCTAAGTTTGCCATACTGTAGCAAGTTGTGCACAGACAGTTGCTTACAGTTTTCTACGAGTTACCATTAAACTTTTAACACTGCAAGTAACTTAGATAAGAGGTCAGAGGTGAGAGTTCTAAGTTCCACGTCATGGCGACCTTCATGGGTTTAAAATTGAAAAGACACCACATACATTAGGATTTCTGTGTGTTCTGTCGTAGTGTATCTTCATTCGTCGCATACGACCTTTCGACGCGTGCGTAGGCCGGAGCCCGGTGCTAAGTGCTAACAGCTGATTGCGCGGTCAACGTTTTCGAGTTCGTAGGTACTTCGTACACACGAGAACGTTCACCGCGCGCTGCCTATTGCATAATGGAGTAAAAATAATAAAATTTAAAAAAATATTTTAAATTATTTTTCTATGTGGTTTATTATCATGTTTTAAAGGTATTAATTATAAAAAAAATAAAAATTAAAATGAAAAAAATAAAAAAAAAAAATTTTCGTAATCAGAAAATGTAGTATAATCATACCCCAAAGTTATCGGAAGTGGTCTTATTACACCCTGTATATATATATATATATATATATATATATATATATATATATATATATATATATATATATATATATATATATATATATATATATATATATATATATATATATATATATATATATATATATATATATATATATATATATATATATATATATATATAAATATAAATATATATATATATATATATATATATATATATATATATATATATACCGACGCGCTCAGAAAACTTCGATAGCGCGATGCAGGAATGTTAGGCGAATTGTGGGTACCGCCACATTAGGACTGCCCGTTGATTAGTATGAAAATTTTGGTAACTTTTTAGACCTGACCTAAGGGTCAAACCGTGTGGTCTTTGGAGGAGTTTGGGAATCTCTGGTCTACAATGAATAATTGATAGACCCTTTGGTAGAGAGGTTATAGACATGGAGGGTTCAAGAATAGGAAAAATAAAGAGGAGATTGGGCTCACAGAATAGGCGGATATTGCTCACTGATATTACTAGCACACGTATTTTCTTGCTAGTATAGGCAATGTGCTGAAACAAATTAATTGACTTATGTCCGGTTTCTGAAGTTTTAATCTACTAACATTAGTGCTATTATATTGAAAGTATTTATCTACTAAATAAATACTTTCAATTTGACTGACCAATCAGGACGGTTTGTCGATTCTAAAACTCCAGTTGACATTACTTTCGATAGATGTCGCTTGATCGAAATGAATAAAACTGAACTTTTTAGAAAGTGATTATATGTTACCTCACATGTTTAAAAAATGTTGTTCATGTTGTCATGCAGTTTGAAAAAAATATTGTCCAGGTTTAAGTACGACTCGATGTTCGCGGCGCACTCTGGCCTGGTGGGGTGGGAGGCGCGCGGGGGCGGCGCGGCTGACACGGGCGTGCTGGCGCAGGAGCTGCGCGCCGTGCTGCCCGACGCCGTGCGCGAGGCGGGCGACGTCACGCTGCCCAACGGCGACACCATACCGCAGTTTCTGGTGGTCAACAAGGTAAGCAGCAGCAAATTAGACCTAAGTCCTAACACGGTGGAACGAGGAATTAAAACACCTACAGTGCTCCCAAAGTGATAATGCGCATAGAAATTTTCGTCATTGTTCGGCAACGATTGTATTTCCACAGCGTCGGAAGAAAACCTTTTATTGCGCATGTCCAAATCATGTCATGCCATGGCAACGCCAACTGTTTAAGCAACTTGTTGGTGGCGTTGCCATGGCATGACATGATTTGGACATGCCCAATAAAAGGTATTAAAAGGTTTTAAGGCTCAAAAATAGAGACAATTAATATGAATTATGATATTGACTCCTATTTCTTTCGCACAAGGTGCAAAATGCAAAAGCATTATTTGGGGCTCTTACGTTTCATAGATTCGGGTGTTTCCGTGATTACGACAATTTGCGAAGATTTGCATGCGCATTATTAATTTGGGAGTACAAGATTTTTTGGCACGTTTGACGTTTTTAATATTCAGAACTGCCTTCGCATACTTAAAGTGTTTCATGAAAGACAGCTGGTTCATAATTCATATCCATGCTTTCCTGCCATATGTATCAATTTGCATATGGTTAAAATTATGTATCAATACTGGTATCGTTTGAGTCACTTATCACTGTTGTTTTGCGTAATCTATTGACTCTTGGATGACAATGGGGGTGCCATTGTAAAGCATAAAGTAACTTATGTACCTATATACTGAAAATTGTAAACCCAAGTGTCAAAAGATCCTTGTAGGTCCGTTCGTCTGGCCAATTTAATGTAATTTTTAATTGAACTTATTTCCTAATGACGAGATTTACGCTTCGTAATATAAGTGTTCGTCGTCCGCTAGGTTTTACAAATATGTGTTTTCAGAAATGCAATTTATTTATGTGTATTTACTTGTGACATTCTGGTCACAGGACCGTATCTTCATGGAGAACCTGGGCGCGGTGAAGGAGCTGTGCAAGGTGACGGGACACCTGGAGTCGCGCATCGACCAGCTGGAGCGCATCAACCGCCGCCTGTGCAAGCGCGCCGTGCAGCGACGCGACAGCCAGCGATCCAGCGGCAGCGAAGGTAGGAGGAACCGGATATGAGTTGCACGGAAAGAGGCACCCAAATGCGCCTGTAGGCTAAGGGTCAATTCAGACCGCAACGCGACGCGTAGATGCATTTCTAAATTTGTATGGAACTGAGACGTCATGCAACTCTGTCAATTTAACACAAATGAAGAAATGCATCTACACGTCGCATTGCGGTCTGAATTGACTCTAAGGTTGCCTTTAAAAATAATAACCTTAAAAATATTTGTTTCAGATTCGAGATTCTCCGGAATATCAAATATCTCAAAATCATTTTACAGCGATGGCAACATCACGATAGACCAAATACGTGACATAGCCCGGAGTATTCGCAAACAGGAGTGTTGCCATAAACTCAGTCACAACTCCCCAAAGTTCACCCGGAAACAGTGCAAACATTGCCAAGGGAATAGCTCCAAGTACGGCAAATATTATAATTATAACAAAACGAGCGCCAAATGCTCGAATAAGTCGGACAAGATCGAGACTGAAAGCAACTACCCAACTTATGTCAGTACCCTGGATTCCAACATAGATAAGATGCCAGACGAAAATTTCAGCACGATATCAAGAAAGAAAAACTCCTGTTTATGGCTAAGAGATGACAGCTTATATGGCAACTCCAAGCTGCCGTTTTGCTGCCGAAAATACAAGTACGATGATCCAAGCGGGGAGCTAATATCAAACAAATATCTGCAAATTATAATCACAATCCTTATTTTCGTCATGGCTGTTTGGTAAGTAACGATGATTGTTTATCAAATTGTGAATTATGATATAGTGCCTAAACACTCTAGGCTGAATTACGCCGACGTAAATTCCGCCGCGTTTACGCCGCATATCAAACGCATACAAAATATGGACGGAACGCGACAGACGACACACTATGCTGAAATTACGTCGCGAGCCGAATTTCCGAGGAGCCGAGTCGAGTGTAAAGTTCGGCAGCGATTCGGCGGTAATGTTTTGTATAGTGAGCAACACACTATACGCGACGGAATTGTCAAAACCGAACATAGCAAATCCTATCTTAACTCCAAAGCGTTAACGCACACATTACATCTGAGAATTTTTAATACTCACTTACGCGCGCGTACCGCAACGGAAATTACGCCGCGAAATTTCGGCTCTTCGCGTAATTTATAGTGTGTCGCATCAGACGTAAGCGGCTGAACGTAATTTCGGCCACGTAAATTACGCCGGCGTAATTCAGCCTGGTGTGTTTAGACCCATAGAAAAGATCTACTAACATATCATCGCCTAATAGCGAATTACCAATAACTTTCATGTATGTCCCAATAGCTTACCCCCGTGCACGCGAACCCGCCCCGCTCGCTCCTCCCACCAAAGGGACCTAAGAATTCAATGCGCTTTCTCCTTCCATTTTTGCCGAGTCCTTGTAGCGGCCTTATTCACAGTTGCTGTCCTTCACTCTCAAATGTCATTTCTAACGTATAGGATAAAAACAGCATCAAGAACTTATCTCCTGTGATAATACGTTAATCAGGACGAGCGAAGCGAGCCCTATAGTATATCTCACAACTTGAGCACTTTTGTGGTACACTTTACGGAAAAACTAACACGCCTATTGATTTGTGCTTTAAAATATTAATTTTTATTTATATGTAGATGTGTTATCTTCGGTCAGTCAAGGTTTGATTACTTATTAAAATATTTTAAAAAACTGTCTTAAAGATTATTACCACGCAGAAAAACGACGCGAGCCTTCACAAAGCTCGCGCGGCTTTTATAGCTAGTAAGTAATGTGGTTGTTTCTGTTAGTCTGGTGGTGATGTCGGCGCTGTACTTCCGCGAGCACCAGCAGCTGGTGAGCCTGCGCGAGGGCCGCACGGAGAAGGCGCCGCGCGCGCCGCCCTACAAGCAGCGACCTACGGACCTTAACCGTATACAGGTATATTTTTAAATAATTTTTGGAATGAAGTTCCTTATCGCGCGTTGCGAAAGGGGGCTAGACGGAAAAAGTTGTAACGACACATTTTTATTAGTTCCTGCGCTATAGGGGCAGAGGGCGTTGATAGTATTCCTGGGCGTCAAACAGATGGTGTTTTTGAGAATAAACAGCGACATCTACCGGACGTTTAAATAAATTTTATTACAATTCCACAAAAGTGTCGTTGTTAGTATTCCTGGGCGTCAACTATTTTGTACTGAATTTTTTAGTTTTATATTTTAACAGGTGTTTAAATCTTTTGTAGTAAGACCGTACTAATTTAAGGGAACAAATACAATGACCACCAAAAATGCACTGATACCCTAAACTTGTTTTCCAAAAAAGATATTGAACACCAAAAAAATAAAGTCTAAAATTGCAATACTACCAGCTATTTTAGTCATGACAACACTTCAAATTGTAATCGAACACCAAATATAGTAAATGATCACCAAATATAGTAAATGACCACCAAATATAGTAAATGATCACCAAATTAAGTAAATGATCACCAAATATAGTAAATGACCGCCAAATATAGTAAATTATCACCAAATATAGTAAATTATCGCCAAATCCTTGTGAGCAAATCAATGCAATATTTCTGTCCAAATAAATCACTACGATTGACAAAAAATGTAAGCATATTATTAACAAAATAATCGGCCAAGTGTGAGTCGTATTGAGGGTTCCGTACCGTTTATAGAGCAAAATTAGCAAAATTAAAATTGTTTTTTTTGTATAGGTTGGGACTTGGGAGCCCCCTTTAATGCTGTTCGTCGCAGATTCCTCGCGCTCTTTTAAATAGAGATTTTCCAACAGTACTTATTATTTAAGTAAACATATAATTATTGAAGTAAACATATAATCAAGGCCTTTGCGAAAATATCAACGTGCCTACTTATTATTGATATCGAGCAAAAAGGCCAAAAAAATCACGTTTGTTGTATGGGAGCCCCCCTTAAATAATAATTTTATTTTGTTTTTAGTACTTGTTGTTATAGCGGCAACAGATATACACAATCTGTTAAATTTTCAGAAGTCTAGCTGGAGCGGTTCTTGATATACAGCCTAGAGAAAGATAGACGGACGGACAGACGGACAGACATCGAAGTCTCAGTAATAGAGTCCCGTTTTTAGGGTTCCGTACCCAAAGGGTACAAACGGGACTCTTTTACTATAGTCCGCGCGGAACTAATTGGCCGCGCCTGAGGTATGTGAGCGGTGGGACGGAGAGGCAGGGGCGCTTCGCACAAGAGATTGCAATAGCAAGATGAGTCCGCCGATAAAAAGACAATCTAAGGAAATAATATTTAAAGTGCATACGTTTTTTAAAAACCGGAAAGCCGACGTCAATAGTTTAGAACAGTGGTCCCCAACGTTTTTTTCATGCGGGCCACAAACATGTTTTGGTCTTGGTGTCGCGACTCGCGGGCCGCAACAAAAAATTTTTTGGGTTAAAAAATAACTTTCTTCAAAATTAAAGATTTAAAATTGAAAAAATTTAACGACTATCACGTAGACTTTACGTTATTTTGCTGGTGGGCGTGAATTTTGAAATTGTTTAACATCACGCGGGCCACAAATAAAGTCCCGGCGGGCCGAATGCGGCCCGCGGGCCGCGGGTTGGGGATAGCGGGTTTAGAATATAAAACTGATCAATTGTCTAATGTCTTTAATTTATTCTTTCCAATAATTAAATAATATTATTGTTCACGATATCGCGAGATTGGTCGTCACTAGGGTATGCAATACCGGGATACCGGGATCCCGAAATACCGGGATCCCGCATGCATTATGCGGGACTAATCCCGGTCAAAAATTTTGCGGGATCCCGCGGTACTGGCGGGATTACAAATAAATGTGATTCATATGCGTAACTTTGCGCGCGGGGGTGCGTGAACTGGTTACAGGCAGCCCGCTTAACAATTTAGCTTCAATTCACCTATAATTCACTTTAAATGACAATTGAACTAACCAGCGTGGATGCTGAACGAGCATTTCCAGCTGCTAGCTACCTTGTGTCGAATATCAGGAACCGTTTCGGAATCTTTGGGCCCAATTTTTACCTATACTTATTTTTTTTTTTGAAAAAAAAATCGATAAAAGATGGACATAAATAAGCGTTTTTTTTAGTTTTTTTTTACTATTATTATTACGAAGCCATTTCCAAAAAAATGATTAGTTTTTCTTTCATTTTTTTATAAAGTCTGAAGTATGGAGGTGTTAATAATTAAACCCTTGAAAAAAGTGTCCGAAAAAGTTTGTTTTATTTGAGATTCTAAGAATAAAACGGGGTCTATCAAGTAAAGTTATTATAACAATTTATTTTAAAAGTTTAAATCCACCCAGCGGGATCCCGCAAATACCGGGTTCCAGCGGGATTGTGATGGTTCAATCCCGCAAATACCGGGATTGAAATTCTCTTGCGGGATTGCATTCCCTAGTCGTCATTGTCTAATCTCATGTGCATTGCGAGCAGCAAGCAACCCGCCCCCTCACCCCCGTCCCTACC
This sequence comes from Polyommatus iphigenia, assembly GCA_963422495.1. Taxonomy (NCBI): domain Eukaryota; kingdom Metazoa; phylum Arthropoda; class Insecta; order Lepidoptera; family Lycaenidae; genus Polyommatus; species Polyommatus iphigenia. The sequence goes on from OY730184.1 coordinate 9,778,827, forward strand.
TAAGGCGCGGCCAACTAGTTCCGCGCGGACTATAAGACTTCCTATTGCTAAATAAAAATATATTTGGTTATAATTTTACATTAAAATGCTAAGGGTCTACACAGACGGACTGCATTTCAACTGCAATCCAACTGCAAATTGCAGTTCAAGTGCAGTTTGAATGCAGTTGACACGACTGCAATAGAACTGCAAACCAAACAGTTCACACGACTGCACGCCGACTGCAACTGAACTGCAATCCGACTGCGCGTTTGGTTTGCAGTTCTATTGCAGTCGCATTGCAGTCGTGTCAACTGCATTCAAACTGCACTTGAACTGCAATTTGCAGTTGGATTGCAGTTGAAATGCAGTCCGTCTGTGTAGACCCTAACGTATAATGTTGGTGATCATTTACTAATTTTGGTGATCGTTTACTACTTTTGGTTTACGACAATATATTTGAGGTAATCGATCAATAGATAGGTATTACATTAATAATAATAATAATACTTTATTTCTAAATATACAAATTCATAACAATATCCATAAGCGTACAGTAAAGAACATATTAACATAGGATTTAAAATTTGAATATTTAAGCTCAAGGACCATAACCATAACATTAGTTATGTTAAGATTGCAACCGGCGGCTTAAGCGCTTATTCCATTTCACTAAATTTAGATATCTAAATGATTTAGTGACTAAATTTAGTCAAGTGGAATAACATTTAGAAAGTTACTAAATGTTATTCCACTTGACTAAATTTAGTCACTAAATCATTTAGATATCTAAATTTAGTGAAATGGAATAAGCGCTTTAGCTAGGTTACAGTATAACCTGTGTTAAAGCCACCGGTCCCTTTCCCAACCTTTTGAGGCATAGTTGCCGAGTTTACATAGTTATCAGGCAATTAAATTAGATTATAAATTAAATCAAAGTTTAAAATTAATCAAACTTGATACAAAAAATAATTATAAAATATAGTATAAGAATTCCTATCAATTATAATATATATTAATTATCATATTATTACATTAATACAATCAAATATTGTCGGTACATATTATGTGTATATTGTAAACGTGTGTACTATGTGCGTATGGTTGAGCAGTGTGATAGAGTGTGAGAGAGGCGTGAGGCTACAGCGTTATGGTCAACAAATCTTCAGTATCATCATATGTCAAGCCAAGGAGCCAATCATTGAGCGTAGCTTTACAATTTCTAATGTTCAATTCATAAATTGGTAAGTATTTATTTATTTTATTATATAAATAAGGAGCTAAAAAGTAATTATATCTCATCGATTTAACAAAATTATGGTTATTAATTTGACAGATTTTATCACTACGGCGTTTGTTTATTTTTTTAAAAGCAGTTGCGGCATGTTGTGTTAGGATTGTGCCACAAACTATATAGAATGCTAACGCATGATTGTGCTCATTATAAAATGTTGTCTGACTTTTAACACTCTGCAACATTGGTATAATTCCGTCGTAGGAAAGGTGTAATTTCTAAACGTGCCAACCTTCAGTATTGCTCTTTGCGCGCGTTCGAGCTTTAGAAGTTGAGATTTAGGTGCTCCACCCCAAGAGGAAATACATACAATAGGTTAAGATGGATTGACAAAGAGCATGATAAACCCTCTTAATGATATGTGGGTTGGCTACGTGTCGGAGCGTTTTAAATATATAAATAAGTTTACGAACTCTAGATTGAAGGAGGTCTATGTGTGATGTAAAGGAGAGGCTGTAATCGAGTACGACACCTAAATATTTAATACTCTGAACACGTGATAATCGCGGACAATCACAGGATTGGGAAAAAGTGCGACATGCGTGTGCGATTAAAGTCATTGCAGGTGGGGGTTGAGAAGATGCCCGTAGGGAAAAGGTCATGTAATGTGTTTTGTCAGCATTAAGAGTAAGAGAGTTTGCAGCCAGCCAAGTGGAGACTAAGTCAAATGCGCTTTGTGCAGTGACAAAAACTTCGCTCCAGGAATCGCCGACAAACGTAAGTGCCGTATCGTCGGAAAACGCCGTTATCTTGGTATTTTTGAAGGTTAATTGGCATAACTCGTTTAGGTACACAAGAAACAGCGTCGGACCGAGTACACTTCCCTGGGGGACGCCATAGGTAATTGGGAGCTCTTTGCTTATGTGGTTATTGATTTTCACACATTGAGTACGTCCTGTCAGATAGTCTCTCAAAATATGAAGAGAAAGCCCCCTTAAACCCACCGTTTCGAGTTTTTTGAGAAGTAGGGGCAAAGAGACCGTGTCAAAGGCTTTGGCGAGGTCCAAAAAGATGGTTAAAACCTTTTTTTTTTGTTGTCTAGGTGTTTAATAATGTGGTTGGTAAGGTTCAAAATAGCTTCAGACGTAGATTTTTTTCGTCGGAAGCCGTATTGATTGGGGTAAAGAAGGTTTTTTGCCTCTAGGAAATTAGTCAGCCGCTTATTAATTATGCGCTCTAGAATTTTGGACAAAGCACTCAAAACAGCAATAGGATGATAATTGGTGACACGGTCTCTAGGGCCGCTTTTATGGATAGGGTGGATTATGGCCTTTTTAAAGTAGGAAGGGAATGTCCCAGTTTGGAGGCAAAGATTAAAAATATGTGTTAATGGGGGAAGTAACTGTTTATTAAATCTCTTTAAAAATGCTGTAGATATATTGTCCCACCCTATGGCACAATTAGTTCGGAGGGATAACAGAATTGATTTAATTTCGTCGTAGTCGGTAGGGAGATTTAACAATGATTTACTTATTTGGAGTCATTTTGCATAAATAGGATAGCGAGATAATAAATCTTTGGTGATCATTTTACATTAAAATGCTAGTATAATGTTGGTGATCATTTACTAATTTTGGTGATCATTTTACATTAAAATGCTAGTATAATGTTGGTGATCATTTACTAATTTTGGTGATCATTTACTTATTTTGGTGATCATTTACTATTTTTGGTTTTAAGATGTTAAATCTTTGGTTATCATTTTACATTAAAATGGTGGTCTGTATTTTGGTGATCGTTTACTATTTTTGTCTGTGAAATGTTACTATTTCTTTTGATCAGTTAATTATAAGCCCTAATTTAATGGTTACTAACCATACAAAGGAGAAACACAATTGCACGGTCATATTTTTTCATATTTGTAACTTTGCCTTCGTTTAAAACATTAAAATACACACATACACACATTAATACAATCAATAAAAATACACCAGATAATAAAGTGTGGAAATCTTGTCAGACAACAAAACACATTAACATATTGTGACTAATTATTGATTGTTTTATTTTCAGTCACTAAAATCTGCCCAACATTTGCCTTTGAAGAAAACAGCAAAAGGTAATTTTATATTTTATTATGCATTTTATTATATTACTTATGAAGAATGACAAATTATATTATGAAATATCGTTTGTGTAATGTTTTATGTCGTTTTTAATGGACCAGTTTTAGCGAACAATAAATTAGAATTTTTATTGCGTGTAGTGAATGTATAATTCTTAATAAGTTATTCGTTATAATTACTTAATGCAAATCGTAGTTAGGTTTTATTCCTACAATGAATAATTATGCTGAGTGTTTGTTAGGTGAGGTTAATGTCACCATGTATTTTATTTGACCTTACGAAAATACTATTCATTGTATAAAGAATGCACTGGATACAATTTGAAATAGATTCTAGAACAGTGAGTTCAACGTTGACACCTACGACCTAGTAGAACTTAGTATTTAAGAAGATTCGAGAAAGCTACAATTAGCTGCAACGCAGTTCGCGTTGTTAGACTTACATCTTGATTTCATATACAACAGTTATTAAAGAACTTTGTTTATACCATCTGCAAAGTTTTCAAGATTAATGATCAGAGAAAAATTAGAGGTAGAAGATTGACTTATTTCGAGATTTGCTGCCTCCTAGAGGGCGCCTCGCACGTTTTAGATTTAAATAGATTTTACAACTAATTAACTGCACCTGGTTGGGGTATTATGTGATCAATAATAATGACCGTTTGTGACAGAGAAAGGCCCGCACAAGACGACGCCGGAGTACGTGACGTCGACGCCGGACGCGTACGCGTCCATGGCCGCCCTGCACGCCACCAAAAACTATGTCAAGAGTGTGCTGCGTGAGTTGTACTTTACAATTTCTTAAATAAATCCGACAGTCTAAAATTCAATTGAGGTTTAATTTAAATTTTTGTTTCCAGAGAAAAGTTTTCCATAAAATATACACACACTAATCTCGGATAGCTATTTAATATTTTTAATTAAAAAATGTTTGCTTTAGACCATACAACTGAAGTGAAACTAACCTAACCTATGAGAGGGTGAGCCGTGAGAGAAAATAAAAATGGGGGCTCGCACTGCTATCTCTTGGCCCTAGAGCAACATACTGTATTTCTAATTTCATTTCAACTTTCGTTCGCCTCGCCCGATAACACATTTCGTAACGCCGCGCTCTTGCTAGTCTTCTCCGACTGTCCCCAAGTCAAGCGTGCGTAAAGAAATTTCACTTCAGTAATTATAATAAACTCATTCGTCGATGTCATCGTGACGTGTGTTAGCAGACATGGAGGCGAGCTCCCCGCGGCCGGCGGCGGTGGTGTCGGCGTCGCGGCGCGCTGACGTCATCGGCCGCTGCGACGCGCTGCGCAGCGACAACGAGCTCGACGCCGACTGCCAGGTATGTACACCTACACAGACATGGAGGCGAGCTCCCCGCGGCCGGCGGCGGTGGTATCGGCGTCGCGGCGCGCTGACGTCATCGGCCGCTGCGACGCGCTGCGCAGCGACAACGAGCTCGACGCCGACTGCCAGGTATGTACACCTACACAGACATGGAGGCGAGCTCCCCGCGGCCGGCGGCGGTGGTATCGGCGTCGCGGCGCGCTGACGTCATCGGCCGCTGCGACGCGCTGCGCAGCGACAACGAGCTCGACGCCGACTGCCAGGTATGTACACCTACACAGACATGGAGGCGAGCTCCCCGCGGCCGGCGGCGGTGGTGTCGGCGTCGCGGCGCGCTGACGTCATCGGCCGCTGCGACGCGCTGCGCAGCGACAACGAGCTCGACGCCGACTGCCAGGTATGTACACCTACACAGACATGGAGGCGAGCTCCCCGCGGCCGGCGGCGGTGGTATCGGCGTCGCGGCGCGCTGACGTCATCGGCCGCTGCGACGCGCTGCGCAGCGACAACGAGCTCGACGCCGACTGCCAGGTATGTACACCTACACAGACATGGAGGCGAGCTCCCCGCGGCCGGCGGCGGTGGTGTCGGCGTCGCGGCGCGCTGACGTCATCGGCCGCTGCGACGCGCTGCGCAGCGACAACGAGCTCGACGCCGACTGCCAGGTATGTACACCTACACAGACATGGAGGCGAGCTCCCCGCGGCCGGCGGCGGTGGTATCGGCGTCGCGGCGCGCTGACGTCATCGGCCGCTGCGACGCGCTGCGCAGCGACAACGAGCTCGACGCCGACTGCCAGGTATGTCTGCAAACATGAACAAAATATATTATGTTGCGTATATTTAAAGACATAAGATGTTGTTGAGCGTACATTTATGACTGGTCATGATGCGTCTTGTGAAGTTTAGCAAAATGATAAATGATAATGATGAGTGATGACCAATGTTGCTGACTGGTCTATCTTGTGCCTACGCTACCAAAAACAATCCTATTATTTAATATTTTCTTCCTATCTTGTCTGTTGCTTTATATTTAATATTTCTCTCACTTTTTCATGCTGCAAAGGATTATGAGATAATGAGGTGGATTTTACACGCTTTAGTAAGTTTATGTCTTACTGTTGTTTATTTTACAAATATCACAACAATATCTTTTATAACTAGAATATAAATATGTTTTACGCAGTCATCCTGTGGACTCGACACACCTCAGAGCTACGACAACCAAGAGCCGTTCGAAGCCAACTCGGATAAGGAAGTGAACGAAACGAGGCCTCCAGAACCTCCCAAAGACAAGATACCGCTCACCCCAGTCATCCCAGAGAAGAACAACTCGGATCCCGAGCTCGGGCCCAACGCGCTCAAACTGGAGAAGGAATCCTTTAAACTAAAGGAGGAGAATTTGGCGGAATCAAACTACGTGATACCGAACAAAAACATCACAGAATTGAGACTGAAGAGAGAGGTCAGGGAGACCAACCCGGAGGATATCATTGTAGAACAGTCTGAGGAACTGAGTCCACAAGGTAAGTCGTCAATATACCCATTACCCACCCTTACTAATAAAAGATCCACAGTGTTTTGTTCTTGCTCAATATGCATGACTTGACAGACAAGGACAACATATTGTATAACTATATAATGTATTTACACAGTTTGGGTCTTTTGTTAGTAAGAGAGCCCATCCATGAGTGTAAAGTACCCCGCAAACCACAGAAATAAGATCTAGTTAGAAGCGCTGTGTCGCTCCATTTGTATGAACACGAGCGTGTCACTTTTTTCATACCTACTGTGACGTCACAAGAGCGCTTTAGTGATGGGAATACCCGTACGCGCGGAATCGATTCAAAGGAATCGCCGCGCCCTGCCTCTTTTGCCATTTTAATAGGTATATCGATTTTTAATCGATTATTATTCAAGTTCATAGACAGAGGAATGATAAATCTTAAGATACGTGCTTGCCAGGACAGCTAGTAATCTAATATATATAAATCTCCTGTCACGATGTTTGTCCGCGATGGATTCCTAAACTACATAACCGATTTTAATGTTTTTTTTTTTTTTAATGTGTGCTTTTTTCCAACTTGAGAGATAGGATAGCTTGGATCTTTAATTATAGTCGCAATTTTATTTTATTGCAAATTATTTGTCTATAATTAATTGACAGTCACAATTATCTGTTAACTCCAAAAGATTCCAACAGATGTCGATACTTTTCGAATGGATTGAGTAAGTAACGGCTACTGGGTACTTTATATATTGATAGGTGTATTTGTTGAATAAATAATAGTAAATTATTACAACCTGAGACTGACGGCGACCATTGTTTGTGCGACGGGATAGCGATCGACGTTGCTATGGTAACATACATATTTAGTCACTTCAATAAAATAATAATATGGCAAATACATAATATATTATGGCAAAGCAACGTTTGCCGGGACAGCTAGTATATTATATTATTCTAAATTAAATCACTAAACAGGAACATAAATACATATTACATAACTAGCTGTCCCGGCAAATGTTGTTTTGCCATTTAAAGTATTTGTCTTCATCAGTTGATACAAAATCTTACCCCCTCTTTTGTCCCCTAAGAGGGGTGGGGGGAAAAATTTTATACACCAGATTTTTTTTTATCGGGCTTTGGCCCACCACACATTCCCACCACTGTATCTCCTGTGTCGCCAGGATCGACAGCGGTATCCAACCACGAAAACCCTTTGATATGATCTCAGGGAGCCCGAGGGACATGCTAAAACTGTCTTGGGACCCGCAACGAAATTAATCAGAAGAAAATAGGAGGAGTAGGAAGATTCCAATTTCCCTCCCCATAAAAGCGGGAGACAGCACAAAGTTGCAATGACCGAAAGTCAAAGAACTTAAGGGGGAGCATCACGGAAATAAGGTTAATAATTGTGACTCCTAAGCTAAGCTAAGTTAATATTGGAGTTTATTGTGTTTGACTGTTGCCAATAATAATTGTGACAAAAACGCTTGAAGGCACGGAAGTTCCTAGCGCTGTCCACGAGATCACCGTAGTATGCGACTCCAGATGTACAGAATAGGTTGTTTAGCATAGTAGTTCTTTCGTCCTGCCAGAGAACACGATGAGCGGTTTGTTCAAACATGTTGCCTTCGGTCGAGCACTCGCACATGGGTGAAGGCACTAGTTTAAATCCGTAAAGTTTGGCCTTAAAATTTCCATGACCGGTCAGGAATTGAGAAACGCAGTGATCAATATCCATCCAATGTTTGGATAGCCGTTCACGAATATTAGGGAAAAAATTATAAAGATGTCGCCCTTTGGTGGAACAGTCCCATCGCGACTGCCATTCGGAGATTAGGCTTTGCACAGAGTTTTCTAAAGGTTCAAACAATCTTGCTATTTTAATTTTATCGCGAGCGCTTAAAAAGAACGGGTTGTCAATGTTTTTGTTATGATAATACATTGTCGCACGACGCTGAATCTCAAGGTCAACGGGTAAAACTCCGGCTAACACAGGCAAGGCTTCGGTGCTTGTGGTCCTGTAAGCTTTGCATAAGAATATAAGAGCAAGACGTTGGCTTTGTAGCAACAGCGACGAGCCGCGCCGATAGTTGCTCTGTCGGCCCACACGGGGGCCCCGTAGCAAATGCTGCCTAGGTAAGTAGCGGTGTAAATTAATTTTAGGGTTTTGAAAGAGAGGCCCCTGTCGACGTAGATATTTTGGTAAAGGAGTAAAAATTGCGCTTCGCTTTCTCAGCAGTTTGAATTATATGTTCTAAAAATGTAAATTTATTTTCCAAGTAAAAACCAAGATAACAGAGCGACTGTTTGCGTTTAACGTTAATATTGTCAAGTTTAATGCTAGGGGAAGATATAAGGGAACCTTTTAAAAGAATTTGGTAAGTTTTATGCGCGGCGAATTTCAGGCGATTACGTTTACCCCAGCTCGATATTAAATTAAGACTATCATTGGCTTTAGATTCAATTTCGGAACGTGAATTTGCTTGAACGATGAGAAAACCGTCATCGGCGTAGCCAACTAGTACGCACAGCGGTGGTAGGGGAAGACTAAATAAATCATCAAATTCGAAATTCCATAGTTTTGGCGAGATAACAGAGCCCTGAGGGCAGCCGCAAGTTAAATCTTTGGCGTGTGTACAATGGCCAAGTCGAAGCTTAGTTTTTTTTATACACCTGATGTTAAGTTGGAAAAAACAGTTAATAATATGAGGTAAGTCCATTAAAGAAAAAAGTTTGATACAAAATCTGACCCCCTCTTTGGTCCCCTTAGAGGGGTGGGGGGAATTTTTTTATACACCAGATGTTAAGTTGGAAGAAGACAAATATATCTGCGAAAACCGCATTCAAATCGGATCAGTAGTTTTCGTGTGATAGTGGAACAAACATACAGACAGACAGACAGATGGACAGTAGACAAAAAACTAACGACAGTTTTGGCTTCTATAGCGATGTAGTGACACCCCCCGCTTATTTTTTTTTAATACCGTTAGTGTACAAAATTTTTATTTCTACAGTTTTATTATATGTATAGAAAATGTATAAAAATATAATTACCGAGTCACAAAATACCCCAAAGCGAACATTATCTTTCCTCTGTTTCATGTCTGTTTCGAAAATCGATTATATGTACAGCATTATTTGCTTCATTTGACAGAAAAATGAGAATATTGACTGTACCTCGAAACTAAGCGATGAGTGAAAGTATCGATTGTTTTATTTCCATTGCGCGCTCAATAGCGGACAAACAGAACGGGCTCTATAATTTTCTAACTAAAGCGGTAATGTATTATGAATCATGTGGTACACACGCAGTTACGTAGATTTCATGGTAAAAACTACAGCCACACACGATTTACGTTAAATAATTGATTTTAAAATAAAGGACACATGATTTAATAATAAAATTACTTACCGATGATAAGAATAAAATTACGTGTCCACTAGTTATACCAACGTTTCTATTCGAATTTCCACAGCCCAATACGGCACAATTAGGCATTTTTAGAATTCCGATTGACGTCAGATTCCGATAACGGTGGAGCGCAGACTAAAGAACAGACTTTCGAAAGATTGAAATGTGTGATCGTTTGGGAACGCGATGGCACGCGAAGTACATACACATGCGGTATCTAATTAAATAGGAGATCTGTGCCGCAAACGATCAAATTGTTTGTCAAATTTTACGTGTTTGTCAAACAGTTTGATAGTGTACAGCTTTGTTTGAAGCGTTTGTCAAACAAACTACGTGTTTGACCTGTTTGAAGAAAATTTGCATTGGCGTAGCGTTTGACAAACGTGTTTGAACGTGTTCCGCTGTATTTGTCAAACAAGATCTCATGATTTCAAACCGATTCTAGCTAATTGTTTGACAAACTTGTTTGATGCACGTTTGTTCGTCTGAGCTGCTGTTTGATGAAAACGTAAATTACATCAAACATGTTTGTCAAACAAATTTGATCGTTTGCGGGGTACTTAAAATACTATATTATAGGAATCATAAAAATAAACTCGTAACAAAAATAATTTATTTCAAGTATTAACATTTAATAACTGACTATTAGATATTTTATTTAAATTTATGAACAATGAAAATAATTTACTAATTAGTTTCAGTGTTTTTTACTCAAACTCAAGTTATTAAGTTAATGAGTATGTAAACTTAAGATATGCTTTTAACTTTAACTATTAGGCATTAACATTTAGCAATTAGCTAGACAGTCTCATGCTATGTTTTGTTAATGTATAATTGCATTTAATTAAGAAAGCGCGTTTTTTTGTCGGTCCGTATTACACTGAAAACTGAACCAACATAATATTTAAAATTTTGGTTATATTAAATTTAAATTAAAATATTAGTTAAGTTAAAATAAATAAAACCTGTATTGGTTTTCGGGGCCTGTCCATATAAATCTATACATTGTCACGCGCCGCGCCGCTCCTGCCCCTCTGCCCGCTGGTTTCGAGACTGAAGCCTTAGGATACTTTTCGGGGTTGAAAACTATCCCATATTTGCATCTCAATCTATAGATATTATAAAATAAAGTCGGTTTTTTTTCCTCATGTCCCTTTGTTCCCTTTAATCTTTAAAGCTACGCAACGGATTTTGATGATTCTTTCAGTGTTAGATAGCCCATTTATCGAGGAAGGCTATAGGCTATATTTTATCACGCTAAGACTAATAGGAGCGAAGAAATAGAGGAAAATGTGGAAAAAACGGAGAAAATTATTTGAAAGGGCTAACTTGAACGCCCTAATCTCAGGAACTACTGGTCCGATTTGAAAAATTATTTCAGTGTTTGATAGCCCATTTATTGAGAAAGGCTATAGGCTATATTTTATCACGCTAAGACTAATAGGAGAATGTGGAAAAAACGGGGGAAATTATTTGAAAGGGCTTATCTCGCGAACTACTGGAGCAATTTTTATGTTATTTAGCACAGATAAGAAGTAGACCACGTGAAGGATCATAGGCTATCGATTTTAATCATTTTTTCAGTGGCTATATATTTTATACCCGTGCGACGCCGGGGCGGGTCGCTAGTAGTCAATAATACTAAATTTGATTACCAATAACCTCATATTTGCAGAGTGCGAGCACGTGTGGGTGGGCGCGGCGCACAACCGCACGCTGTGGGGCGAGACGGTGTGCGCGCACGCCCGCTACAACTACACGTACGCGCTGCCGCTCGCGCCCTGCCTGCACGCCACGCACCTTGACATACACTTTAAGTAAGTTCTACGAATACCTGATGAATGATGAAGTATGTACAATCTGTCAAAAAAGTTGTGGATAGCCTATCCGGCACTTTCTCAGGAAGTGATGAAACAGGCCCTCTGACTCTAAAACTATCAAGAACATTTATAAGTAGATTGTCGTTTTTTTATCCATAGGTCGCTGGTTCATATCCGGCTCGAAGGATCATTTTGTTTGTGATAATTACTTTACTTGCATAGTGGACTGTATTAGATGTAAGATGTAAATTATAAAATAAGAAAAGGTTATTACGTTTATAGAAGAAAAGATATTGCGTCCTTGGCCTAGGACGGATGTGAAGTCATTATATTACATTATTAATATCAGTCATCATTTTACGTAATAGATGTCGTTAAATCTGTTTGACTTATTTTATACACTTGATCTACAGTGTAGTGCATAGACTTTTTGACCTAAAATATCGCCTTTTGCGTCAACAGGACAGCGAAGCTCAAGGACGTGCGGCTATGCGAGTTGTCTTGCAAATTCGAGTCGGGGTGCGACCGTGAGCGCGCTAAGCCCGCGCCCGCCGGCGACGCGTGGGCGGCGCGCGTGCCCGTCGACTGCAACACCGACCGCCGCATGAAGATACGAGCCAGCTTCATGCCGCTCAAGGTACAGATACACGCCAGTTAATATAATATAGGGTGTAACAAAACTAAGTGATAATACTGGATGTGTAAATGGGTTTCCTGTATAGAGTTAGCTGTGTAAGTAGCGGGGCTGAAATCCGACTTCAAAAAAATAAGGGTATCAATTTGACCAGTGATTTGTATGTAATATTTCCAGAATTGCCCAATTTTCGTATATTATGTTACTCTATATGAGCGTCTGAACAAATGTGCCCAATTTCAAAAGTGTATGTATGTACTTACGTATTTATGTTTTTATGTTTGTGGTCGCATACCTCCGGAACTACAAGTCCAATAATTTGAGTAATTATTTCTTATTGTACTAGGTATTGTTTAATTTAGGGAACACTGCAAGTTTCATTAAAATCGGTTCAGTAGTTTTTGAGATAGGGAATTTTAATTCTCAATTACGTACAATTTTTTTAAATACTATTATTTCACCTTTGTATGGAAAAATTCATGACGCAAGGGCACTGCCCATACAAATCACAAAAAAATTGCTCGCTCAGCGGTGCTTAGTTTTGTTACACCTTGTATTGTAACTTTGATGAATACGAGTACTTATACATAATATGAACTTCATATTTTCATGAACATAAATGGTCACAATTTTGACGTTTCAACTTTTTAAAAGGTCGTAATGTCAATATTTTGAAGTTTTAAGTATATTTTTTATTACTGTACCTACGTAAATCTTTTTCTTCTGTTTTTTTAGATATAATATTTACGTATTTTATTTACATATTCAATTTGCGTCTGGTCATTTCTGAATAAGTACAATGAGGAGCACAAAGTACAAACTACTAGAAATATTGTGTCAAAAACCTTTCGATGCCCTCTATAAATAATGCATAGTAAATTGCTCCAGTATAGAATAATCTGCGTAACGTAGGTACAATTCACTAGAATGAGTCTGAAACATTTTGTCGTGATATCTTTTGTATGTTTGCTTGTGACAGCCTGACAGGTAAATGGCTGAATCGTTTGTAATAAAATTTTCATGGATAACGCGACTAAACCATGACGGATGCTTAAAAAGCTACATAATATTATGGATGTAAAAAAATTAACTCTATACCCAGGAAAAAAGATTTATATAAGAAAAGACGTCGACAAAGTTGTATTGAGTATTAATTGGTGATATTTTTTTCAGGAACTATGTCTCATCAGCCCAGACACCAAAACTCCCTTCATAGAGTTCAACATACACATATACAGAGACTGCCGAAATTAAATTGTACAACCATAATATTTTACACATAACTTTATATTTTTAACATAATATTCTTTCCTTTCAAAACATCTAATTTTTATAGTAATTGTAGTAACAGCGTAATAGTTTTTGTATGAATGGCTTAAAATGTTGTAGTACATCCAACAGGTATTCCAAAAATTGATTTCACACTGACTGCCGCACTCAGATTTCAATTTAATGAAGAGTTTGACAGAAAAATATGTAGGTAATCGGAGCTTATTTAAAAATTCACTACATTTTCTGTCAAACTCTTCATTAAATTAAAATTTAATCATCATTAAATGTCTCTGAGTGCGTCCGTTAAAGTGATTTTAATGATAATGGCAATCTCATAAGATTACAATTTATTGTTGTGTCCAAATCATGCTTTTAAGATAGAAATAGTTAATTGTTAGTATAATTACGGAACTATATTATAATTATATTTAAAAACAAGTGTGGGACCTTAAACCAATAATAATTAACGTCTTCAAAAAGCAATTATGAAGTTTTGTCGCATATTATAATACGATATTCTGATAATGTAAAGAGTTTTAGATGTAAAAACTCTTTTTGTCATACTCGAAAAGAATTTAATTTTATCAAGATTTGCTAACGGAAAAGTGGTTTATTAAATCATGTCCCAAATGGCTTCATAATTGCTATTTTGAAAATTCATGTAATTCGGAGTCGCTTGTAAAAATTAGCTAAATATAATATTATGTATAAGGTAAAACACATTGCAAAAGTGCAATTATATTTATATTTCCGTCCGTAACTATACGTCCGTAAAGTATATCCTTAAACTAGCGCCCTCTATAAAATTGTTTTATTTTTGTTTCATTATGTATATAACATCAGGTATGTTCTATAACTATTTCGTAGGTTCGCTGGATGAAATCTAGAGATAAGGAAGGAGTATTATTTTTTAAACTTGTACTAATATGGAAAATGCATAAAATAAATTCTTATTTCGCTTTATTTAGGTACATTGTGTGTATAACTATAGAAAATATTTTCTTTATCGTAAGAAAGACGATACTTTTTGTCTTTTGTTTTCAGTTCAATTGTACATACATCATACAAAAATAAACATAGATTTTTTTCTTTTCGTTATGTCATAGATAAGCAGTAAGCTAAACTCTAAAGGTACAATTCCGTGCATCGCGATCGATCGCGGTCGTGCACGACCTACGACTGTGCGCTACGCGATCGATCGCGATGCACGGAATTGTACCTTAAAGAATCTCCACATTTATTTTAGTTTTATCATAATAAATTGAGACATATTTTTATTTTACAATGTTTATTTTTAGTGTAGTAAGTTCAATGAAACATTATGTTTTACATTATTGAGTTATATATTATTTTTCCAATCTGTAGCCAGTGTGCAATAAATATGAAAAAATTTTTTTTTTACTTTAAAAAGTTAATAATTTACGTGTTTTACATTCCTTAAATCAGCTTTAAAATATGTATTATGAAATGATATACTAGTTTTGTAAAATTTGATTATTCGGTACCTGTTTTTTGTATTTTGTTTAGTTTTAACTTTTTTATTACAAGCAAGGAATTGCAATGGTAGCTATATTGTTTTAAGTAGGAGTATAAGTTGTTTCTAGTGTTACTGTATATTTTGAAACTTTATTCCATAAGACACAATTTTTATCTTTTTTGTTATCAATTTCAACTTGTTTCAAGTATTTTCTCAACAATCAAGAAGTTTCGAATCAAAAATAATTCTCATAATTGACATTCCAGTTCGTACTTATACTTATCTAGTTTTAAGGTGTAATTTATCTTTATTTATATATTTATGAAAAATAAGATTCTACTATAAGCATATCATCATAATAATATGTATTTACTTTTGTACTAAAATCACAATTATTTATCCAAATACGACTGTTTAGTTACTATAGAATATTGTAATGTTTAAGTGTAGACAGTAGCTGGAACTATTAAGACTAGGTTCCGAAATAAAACCCAGTACAGTGCGACAAGGCTTTAAATGAACGTGGGCGGTGGCGCTGCTCGTAAAGGAGAACTGTCAAAAATGACGTTTTATATGATGGCAGCGTTAGTTCCTTTAATGAGTTTAAACCTTTCCTTTCCTCGCCACGTTCATTTAAAGCCTTGTCGAGCTGTATACTGGCCTGTGCTCAGGATCATCAAGCCGACGCCATATTGTACTGGTGTGACAGGTGTGACGTATTATAATGACGCGGACGTAGAGAAAAGTTAATGGAGCTCGGCAAGGCTTTAATTGAACGTGGCGAAAAAAGTAACTAACGCTGCCATCATACAAAATCGACACTTTTGACAGTTTCCTTTACCAGCAGCGCCCCCGCCCACGTTCATTTAAAGCCTTGTCGCACTTTACCAACAAAGTGATATTACATAACACTAGCGTATATTTCGCCGATTCTAGAGACATTCGACATAAGCACTGGTCGGTATACAAGGTTATATTTCGGAACTTACGCTATAACTTCTCTCTTGTTTTTGATCTCTACTTGTCTATGAATAAGAAAATTGTTAAGCAAGTTTTCACGTAACGTAGTATTCACAGTAGCTAATATGTTAAGTATTGTAATCAGATCGTAAGTCTGTGTACTGAACCTTGCCATATTTTTATTATTGCTACAAATGGACTTTTGGCAATCTAATTACATCTTTATTTATTTTGACCTCAATAGTAAATACTTAGAATGTTTATTTCAGTGCTGGATCACCTGAATTTATTTTTTTCCGTGTTTGAAGTATTTGGTGCATGATTTTTTTAATTTTTTACTTCCTAGTTTTTGTGTATTACTTTTCCCATGTATTATAATTTTTACGTCTTTGTTTCTTTTTTCTATTACAAAAGTGCATGATTTTTGCATATAAGGTAGGTAATAGTTAATGCCTTAGTAATTAAGTAGACTGTACTAAATAGTTAATAAATGACATGTTTAAAAGAATGCATTTTATGAAAATAAATAATGTAGATTTTAAATGTAGTTTCTTTGAAAAACACTTCAAAAAGATATATTTTTTTGCGTGTAGAATTTTTATTTGTTTAATTAACATTAAGTTTAAACTCTAAACGCTCGGCTCGTAACACTTTATTTTATTGCCCATAAAATATCTTGAATTTAGAATTCAGCAGTTTATTATTGAGGTGATTTAAGAAGGTCACATGTTGGTGCAGCCATTTCATTGGTTGTAAATTACTGTGGAATAGCCTTGTTATAATAAAGGTAACATAGAAAATTAAAGCAAACAGGAAAACTAACAACCACAAAAAAAGGTAGGTAGCGCAGAATAGATAATAATAATTATTAAAGAGGTAATTAGTTAAATGTAGGTAATAACTAATAAAGATCAAAATATGCTTAGTCGCATTTCCGAATAATCATCAAAAACCCCTGCGCATAACTTAAATATACAGGCTGTAACAAAACTAAGTGATAACTTTAGGGTGTATATGTTATACAGTTCGTTGTAAAAGTAGCAGCACTGAAAAATATATTTTTTTTGTGTTTTGTATGGGCAACTAGCAAGCTCCTCATGGATTTTCCCATACAAAATGTAAAAAAAAGTTATCTACTCTTTTAGCGCTGCTACTTTGACAGTGAACTCCAGGGCCCCCGCAAGGGCTACCGGCACCTGTGTGCAAAAAAAAAGGATTTTGGCGCCCCTTTAGGCAAATTTTTTGGGTCCTTGGTTTTGGCGCCCCTAAAGATGGCGATTTGGCGCCCCTAGAGGATGGCGCCCGTGTGCATTGCACACATTGCACATGATATGGTAGCGGGGGCCCTGGTGAACTCTATACAGGGGACCCATACACAGTATACACACCCTAAAGTATTATCACTTAGTATTGTTACACCTTGTATACACAAAAAATGTTTTACTCAGACCCGAAAGGCCTAAGAATTTCAAAGCAATCCAACCGCGCTTTACCCGCGTCTATTAAAGTCAATTTGGACCCGGATCAGTCAGTAAACTTTTTTTCATTTGTTGATTTTGATGATAAAACAGGTTTTATCCGACGTCACGAGCACCAGTCATCGTCATGCAGTGCAGTGTTGCCAACTCCATAGTTCCCCATCCCCATGGATTTCCCACTAAATTTAGTGGGAAAAAAAAATTTAGTGGGTTTTTTAGGGAGTAAAATATTTTGGGGATATTTTTGGGGGTAAAATTTTTGAAGAATGTATATTTTTTTCTAATAACAACCTTAGAGTTTAGTATTGATTTAAATAAATTGTTTAAAGAAAATTACTGCAACAGCTACTAGATGGAACTGCCGCGCAAAGGACATGTCTCTATAGTCTATATTCTATACTATAAAGAGGATATTTCATATTATGGTCATCCTATATATCTATTAGGGAGATCGCACACGACAGACTTTTGTGCGATCAAAGTCTGCGGCTTCCATACAATCTGATGGCGCGCGCCATGCGGAATGTATGGAAGCCGCAGACTTTGATCGCACAAAAGTCTGTCGTGTGCGATCTCCCTAAGAGTCGTTTTTATTGATGTTGAGGTTCAGTTTGCACCAAAAATATGGTTCATACGTAAATTTTAATCCATCTCTTGGAATGATAAAATTATTTAATATAAAAATTAACAATTTAAATTAACATTTTAACTATAAATGCTTACTGATTCTTGATTTTCTGGAATGTTGAATTGTTTCTTTTATACCTACAATATAAAATAAATAAATATATTATAATTTGTAACTTTTGTCGGTTAAACCCATCAAGCCCCATAAGGACACCGGTGACCGCGACAACAATATAATAACAAAAGATTTCCAAGAAGCGATCAAAGGATTAAATAAATAATTGCTTGCCTTTTTTTTCGTTGTACCGTAATCGAAACGATTGCGATCGCTATTTAAACCGGCTGAAGGTGTATTTCAGTGTTTTGAGCGCTTAGTAGAACATACCCCAAGTAATTTTAAATGTTTTGGATTTTTGGGGAGTTTTGGTTGAAATTTAGTGGGTTTTGAAGTCGCTTTAGGGGGAAAATGTTTTGAAGAGTTGGCAACACTGATGCAGTGCTGTGCTAGCGCTGAGCAGACTCGGTTGTGGTGTACATAACGTCGTGAAAGTTTTTGTGCTATTTAGGTGGACGGAATTCTTCATAACTGCTTCCTTAATTAGGTAAGATTTTATTCTTTTTTACTGAACTATGATAAAGCCATACATAGAGCCGAAACTTTATATTCCGGTTGTTTCTGTTTTCTTTATAATGCAATTTACTATAGGTACTTAGATATTTAGGCTCTTTATTTCTTACGCAAACAAGACTTTTTAAAGTACTTATGTAACCGAGTTTATTTTTTAGGTTCTTTTAAACCTTAATATCTGTTAATTTGTTTATACCGGCACATCGATCGTATTTTCAAAACCCTAAAAATGCGTAGTGGATACTGCAGCACTGCGCCGTAACGGAACTTTCACTCTTAAGTACTCTTAACTGAGTAGTTAAGGTGACGCAGCGTTAAAGTAAGAAACCGTGTTGGATATGTTTTAGATTGCTTGTTTTCTATGAGAGGCCGGCCCGGCCTCTCATAGAAAACAAGCAATGGAACAGCAAAAAATGGAAAGGGCGTAAGCGACAAAATGGTTTTTGTCGCATAATTTAAAAACCATAAATACATTTCATATAAGCTATGCACAAATTAAAGTGCATGCTTGAACCAATTTATGTACAAATTTTGGAACCTTAAATCACTCTCCTCTGTTGGAAAAATAGGAATCCCTTTTTTTACAGAGGTCTTTTCGATTGATTATTCTGTGCTATAAAAGTTGTCCAATCGTGTTATGCTATGGGCAATTCAAAGACAAAGACATGATGAATACTGACAGTGAACTTCAATTTCTTAGCTTTAGTCATTGCTGAGAAAAATCGGCATCGCTACAGCCAAATTATCAAGGCGTCGCCTTAAGAGTACTTAAGAGTGAAAGTTAACTAATTTATGCATTTGATAACCGTTATTACAGAGTTGTAATAACGGTTATCAAATGCATAAATTAGTTGTTCACTTATGCAGTTAAGAGTACTACATTATACTATATGAAATAAAATAGTAAATGCTATATTTTTTAATTTAAACATTATCTACTTGAAGTCATTGACCTTAAAAAATTCACGCAACAGCATTGAGATCTCAACAGCTAATTTTCTTAATTAGAAGCACATAAATTTAAATGTTTGTTAAGCAAGTAGCCATAGCACCGTATTAATTATTAAAGATACCATGACGTCGTCGTAGAGTCGGGCTAGAATTTAGAATAGTTTCAGAATAAATTGAAGACGTGAGTAGAAGAATCGAACAAGTAACATTTCGTAACATACGGAAAATAACTAATTTTTTTCCTTATTATTTTAATAAAACTTGTAACTTCATAACCTAGCTAATATTATATCTGGCTACACATATAATCCATAGTTTTTCTATTTCATATAATTTTTCCGGCCCTTATAAGCCTCCATTTAAGCAAAAAAACGGGAAGTTTTTTCATGTTACTTACCTTATTCATCCACTCACGTCTTGATTATTAAGAAGATGAATTATTAGACTTTTTATCCTATGTTCCAGAAGGCTCATGTTTTTCTGTTTTCATGTGTATGTAAGGTATGTAGAACCTATAAGCCCCATTTGGTATTTGAGCTGAGGTATCGTAAAATATTTTGTCAGTTATAAGAGGCAAACTGGGTAGGTCCTAAGCTATATAGTCTTTAGTCGTAAAATCCGTTCAGCCACTTTGGGGTCGTTGTACCTTGGAGACGTCAGTCTTGTGGCATGAGTCCATTAAGATTTAAGAGGTAGGTAGGCATATTGTAACTACCTCTGACTGGACCCACCATGGGCGTAGCGAGGTACGGGCAGGGGGGGGGGGCAGCTGCCCCCCCCTAGAAGAGCGATCGGTCGCTAAAAAGCTCAAGAGTTAAGTGGTGAGAGGGGAGGCATTCAATCCCAGTTCGCTCACTCATATTTTGTTCTTTTTGTGGTTCTATTGTGAGATTCTCATATGTTAAAAATTACGAATTCGAATATACGAAGTTAATAGTCCGCGCGGAACTAGTTGGCCGCGCCTTATGGCGCATTTTCACTGTTCGATAGGGCCCGCATGCGGGGTGCGGGAGATTTCTGAAACGCATGCCACGACCAATGACAATGCGCCATTAGTTGTCAATTAGTTGTCATAGACTCCCCGCATGCTGTATACCGTACGAGTTAACGACTAAAGTCGGCACTACATATAGACGAACGCGTTGGCCTACGCGTTGGCCAACGCGTCGGCCAACGCGTTCGCCTATATGTAGTGCCGACAAAACGCGTCGGCCAACGTCTAAATACCTACCGCCAACGCGCGAGTCGCCCGTTCTACATATTAGGCCGACGCGTTGGTCAACGCGTAGGCCAACGCGTTCGCCTATATGTAGTGCCGACATAATGAAAATGCGCCCGTATGCCACGACCAATGACAATGCGCCATTACTTGTCACTTTAAATATTATTTCCTTGGATTGTCTTTTTTATCGGCGGACTTATCTTGCTATTGAAATCTCTTGTGCATTTTGTCTAAACTAGCCAGAACTGTCAAAATCAAGCGCCCCCGCCTCTCCGTCCCACCGCTCACATACGTTACCTAAGGGCGCATTTTCATTAGTCGTTAAAGTATAATTTACACAGAGCCAGTACTGACTGCCAATAAGACTGGCAGCCAGTATTGGCTTGGCATATGCCGCGTGTGAACAGTTTGGCCTGGTTTGAAAAACTGTTCACACGCGGCATATGCCAAGCCAATACTGGCTGCCAGTCTTATTGGCAGCCAGTACTGGCTCTGTGTAAATTATACTTTACTCGTGCGGTATACAGCATAAGGGGAGTCTATGACAGCTAATGGCGCATTTTGATTGGTCGTGGCATGCATTTTAGAAATCTCCCGCACCCCGCAGCGGGCCCTATCGACCAGTGAAAATGCGCCATAAGGCGCGGCCAATAGCAAGGCAAACGTGCAAGTGACCACAACCACCCACAACTCACAAATTAATGTTGTGACTTGTGGGCATGTCAGTGAACCTTGGAAGTTATGTCAACATAACTGTATTAAAGGCCTATCTCCTTATATGGCATGAAGCATTTTGTCACTGTGACCAACTGCCGTACCAGTTTATTTTCGAAATGCCACGAATTTCGAAAGTATAATGACTGCTAAGTATTTCATTACTAACAATATTGCTTGATAAATTCAAAAGAAGACAATGATATCGAAACATTAATTAAAATTAATTAAAAATCAAATAACCCGAATGCAAAAAATGTTAACTAAAAAGAACGAAACAAGACCTAGGTAATTCTGCCGGAGGCATCGAATCCATGTTTTAATTGATACGACTCTTGCTTACGAGTTTCATGCCAGGATAAATAGAAGGTTACATAGAAAAATCTACAAGAAGAAAGTGGATAATAAAATGCAGTCGGAGGCATAATATATTTTTATGATTTATGAATCAATGTTAAACTTGGTGCGACATGCCTCCGACTGCATTTTATTATCCACTTTCTTCTTCTAGATTTTTCTATGTAACCTTCTATTTATCCTGGCATGAAACTCGTAAGCAAGAGTCGTATCAATTAAAACATGGATTCGATGCCTCCAGCAGAATTACCTAGGTCTTGTTTCGTTCTTTTTAGTCAACATTTTTTGCAGTCGGGTTTTTTGATTTTTAATTAATTTATTTTATTTGCGACTTTTTAGTTGTAGTCAATGATATTCTACTTATACAGATCTGTTACGTACATACTATTTTCCGGCTTAAATCTCTTCCGAACAACATTGACAAATTTGACAGATAAGTGAAACAAAAGATACGAAATGCCATTTACATAAAAGAGACAGCAGAGTACAGACTAAATAAAAGACGACCCAATTGGGTCGTATTTGAATCTTCACAACGCGCGCGGTAATAATATATCTGCTAAATGAGTTTTTTAATATAATATAATTGGTTGTAACTTGTAGTCATCTAACCATTTCGACAATCAATCTAATAAAAAATTGAAAAACTACCGTGCTGATATAACCATAATATATCGTAGGTACACTTAGAAAAGTGTACCTACCTACAATATGTTATAATAGGTACCTACATAGGTTTGGTACTGTTTAAATGTATGTTTCTAGTTTTAAGTACCAAATCATTGTTTTTTTCTAATACTTTGTCATTGAATTTTCATCTTGTTTCAGTAATGTCAGTTAATTTTTAATTAATATTGGATTTATCCATGCAGGCGGATTTTGGTTTTTTCTTATTTTATTACTAGCGGTCGGCCGCGGCTCCGCCCGCGTGGATGTCGGTGAGCTCTGCAAAAAGCATACCCAGGAAAGACTCGGTCAGCAAAATGATTCCCATTGAGACTCCGACACTAACATCGACGACGCAGTCATAATACGCAGGCTGCACCCTGCAATTATTGTCTAATGTCTTCCTCCCGCACGCGCATGTCCGTCTTGGTGACGCCAAATATCGTAATATTTTAATTTCGCCATAATTTCAAAACCAAATGTCCAATTTTTTTTTTTTTTAATTATTTAGGAACAAACAGTTTTTCAATACAAAATAATCTTAAGACTAAGTACATAATTTATAACATAAACCTATAGTTCCATAAAAGAAAGCAAGTATAGATTGTGTTTTAAGAGACTAAAGTTACAACACATCATATTAATCTAAAACAAGGTTTTCAATTTTTTCACATACATTTTGTTTCATTTTGCTTAAAGAGCAATTAAACAGATCCAAATCGTCAAAGTGGGTATTATACATATTGCAAGAACGTCTTATGAATGAGTTACTACTATTACAAGTCCTGGATTGTGGAATACTAAAGAGGTTTCTTTTTCTTACAATTCTTTCTTGTCTCCGGGGCACACGAAACTCAATATTTTTAAGCAGCTCAGGTGTGTCTACAATATTATTAATTATTTTATACAGATATACAACATCAGAAACCATGCGACGCTTGGCTAGATGAGGTATTTTATATTTAGAAATTGACAATTCATAGTTACTATAAACGTTACCCATTCTAAACTCAAGACACTTAACAAATTTTTTCTGCAGTGTTTCAATTCGTTCACAGTGAAATTTGTATTGTGGAGACCACACCGTACTAGCAAACTCTAGGTGACTGCGAACATAACTATAATACAATATCTTATAGGTAAATTCCTTTTTAAATGGCTTAGAAACACGTAGAATGAATCCCATTTGTTTATAGGCTTTATTGAGAATTTTATTAATATGTGAAACAAATTTAAGTTTGGAGTCCATGAGGACACCAAGATCTCGAATTTCTGATGTTCTTTTTAACAATTTTCCATTAAGTTTATAATTAAATAAAATTGGAGTATGTTTCAGACTAAAAGTAATTATATTGCATTTGTCAGAATTAAGAAAGAGGTTATTTTTAGAACATTCATTTTCGAAATTGGTTATATCATGTTGAAGAAGTTCGCAATCATGTAATTTTTTTATAACTCTAAAAATTTTGTATCGTCGGCATATAAAAGGGAATTGCTATTTTTTAAAGCATTACTTAAATCGTTTATGTATAGTATAAAGAGTAAGGGTGCCAAATGTGATTCTTGTGGGACACCAGATGTTATATGTCTATAGTTAGATGTGAACCCCTTTAATACTACAACTTGACATCTATTTTGAACATAAGAACTTAACCAACGAAACAGATCACCATGGACACCAAGATTCCAAAGTTTTAATAATAGGGTGTAGTGGGAAATTTTGTCAAAAGCCTTCGCAAAGTCAGTGTACACTGCGTCGACTTGACAATTTTTATCAAATGCATTGCGAATGATTTCTGTAAAAGACAAAAGATTACTCTCAACGCCACGACCTTTATAGAAACCATGTTGTTGCGGAGTTATGAATGGACGGGCAACAGCAAAAAGCTGTTGAGCAACAATATCTTCTAAAATTTTTACAAATACACAGGTTTTTGAGATAGGTCTATATTTCTCTATATCGTCACTTATGGATCCCTTGGGTATTGGAGTTATCCAAGCCTTTTTCCAAGCCAACGGGACACAACCTTCAGATATAGATTTTTTATATAAAATCGTTAAGGGAGTTGTTAAACTGGAAGAACATTTTTTTACGAGAATCGGATGGATACCATCTGTTCCAGCGCCTTTTTTTGAATCAACTGATTTTAGAAGTTTATTAACTAGTCCTTCAGTGACCTCAATAGTTCCAATGTCGAATAAAGAATTACTAGGCGGCTGTAGATTGTCTAAAGATTGAGGGTTTACAGTAGGTGGTTCGAAAACTGAATGGAAGTACTCATTAAACAAATCAATATCTCTTCCATTATGGACATATTTATTTTTATAATGCATTTTTGTGGTAACTCACCATAATTGAAATTAGATTTTATATATGACCATAGATGATTTGGGTTGGATTTAATTGTGTCTTCACAGTCTGATATATATTTTTTATAATTTTCAAGTTCCATCAATTTTGAACGTTTTCTTAATATTTTAAAGGTTTCGAAATCTAGTGGATTATTATATATCTTCCAGCGTTTATGGTATTTCTTTTTTTCATTAAGTAATTTTTTTAAGGGAGTTGTATACCAAATAGGACATGATTTAGTGGGAGAGCGTACTACACGCTTAGGTACAAATCTCTTAAAAATATTGTTTAACTCGTTATAAAATTTGAAAACACATTCCTCCATGGACAGATTCTTAAAGAATAAATTCCAATTTATATTTGAAAGTTCATCATTTATGTTATCAAAATTTGCCATATGAAAATTAAATGCGATAGAGTTATTTGTTTTGAGATAATCATTAAAATCTGCAGATATGTCAATTAATAAAGATTTGTGATGAGCATCTTCCGAGGTTAAAGGCTCATCACAAGTAGTTACTTCACAGTTTGAATTGCTGAATATAAGATCAAGAATCCGATTATTGACATTTTTAGCGGAATTATGTTGTTTTAAATTTGTAAAAGCCATAAATTCATTTAAAAGTTGTACCACTGTATTGTTATTTGGGACGAGAGAAATAGTTCTATGGGAACAATTCCATTCTGCGTCAGAAATATTGAAATCTCCCGTGACCAAAAAAATGTCGTTGGGATAATCTATCATTAATTGGTTTGTAATATCAAAAAATGTGCCAAGGGCAATGAGTTTCTAAAATACTAGAGTGGCAACGTTTTACAAACGATTCTCAGAAATGCGTAACCACTTGATAGCCCAAAAGACAATGTCACTTCATAATGTTATTATGTCATTATGTATGGCAGATATGCCTGCAGGCATCTTCAAAGTGGTGACGCGTTGCTGTCGTAAACTGCCAATCTAGTTACGTTAGTAACATACAATATCATTGGCCAAGGGCATCACGATGACCAGGACCATGGGGAATATAAATGCAACAAATGTTTAATGATGATTTGTTCGAGTTATTTAGGGGTATAGAGACCCAAACACATTCCGAGAAAGCAGGGGGTGGTGTAGGCCAATTACGTTTGAAAGGACACAATGCGGATCTAACAGCAATAACTACACCACCACCGCGATTGACGCCGCTCGCCTCAGAACGATCGCATCGATAAACAATGAGTTTCTAAAATACTAGAGTGGCAACGTCTTACAAACGATTCTCAGAAATGCGTAACCACTTGATAGCCCAAAAGACAATGTCACTTCATAATGTTATTATGTCATTATGTATGGCAGATATGCCTGCAGGCATCTTCAAAGTGGTGACGCGTTGTTGGCGTAAACTGCCAATCTAGTTACGTTAGTAACATACAATATCATTGTCGATAAACTACAAAACTACTGTCAAAATATTTTCGATCATAAAAGTCAGATGTAAGCCAGCTTTCAGATATGCAAATAAAGTCATATTCACTCTGAGCAACCATAGACAGAAATGTTTGAGATTTTGTTCGTAAACCCCTTACATTTTGGTAATAGCCATTAAATAGTTTTAGCATTTTTAATAATAAAAATTACAATATATTGACTATCCAAAGTAACCAATAATAATATGAAAAAGAAACCTTTATGGTAATAATAATTACAAATTAATGTTAAATGTTGTAGTAATTTACAGATAAGTACGGAAAATACATTGTATGTAGCAGACGCAATGCAAAAACAAAAATGTTTAATAAAAATAACATCGTGTTGAATAATGTTACTAATATTATAAAGGTAATAATAACTTATAAGATTTTTTTGTAGCAACAGTCATTTTAGTTTATCTAGATCAGTATCTTTAGATATATAAATTGCCTTTGATTTGTCGTTTTTTCGCATCATTATCTTACAATCGCGAACCCATAAGTAAGAATAGTTTAGGTCCTTCTTTAGCTGTCTGGCTCGCTTCAGTAGAAGTTTTCTATTGGGAGTAAGATGATCGCTCACATACAGATTAAGTGAAGGACCCGGCAGACCTATGTCCACGGTGGTAAGGCCCCGACGAGCGCGGATTGATGCAAGAAAGCCATCCTTGCGAATACGATGAATAAACCTTACTATTATTGCCGGTGGTCTATTATCCGCAGCTACATCAGAGGTGGAGGTGACGCTTGGCCTTCCAAAACGTGGTACGCGGTGTATGTGATCTATGTCCATAGGATCTATAGTAAAACCGACCTTATTGGATATAGAGTGCAGAATGCTGATAAGGTTCTCGCCTTTATTCAGAGGCACCCCAGAGATTTCCACATTATTCATACGTGACTGTTGGTCTCGGTTTTCATTTTCTTGTTTAAGACGCACGACGGTCATTTGAGCAGCATTGAGATCCTGTTGTAATTGACTTATCAGGGCCAACTTCTTTTCTACTTCTGTCAGCCTATCATCAAAACCACTAAATCTAGTCTCCATACTAGCCCAACCATCTTTGAGTGCCTGTACACAAGATGACGTGCATTTTACATCAGACTTTATATCAGAGAATTCTGCCCGAAGTGCCTTTACTTCTTGTAATAATTCCGAAAATTGACCTTTCGGATCTATGCTATGTCCAGAAGTGCGGCACTGGATACATCTCCAGGCTGCCGTTTTTTCACTGCTTAATTTACGGTAAGTTGTCTCTGATATACCGGAACAAGCATAATGAAGAGCCCCAAAACAGTTGTTACAAGTAACGTAGTCAACAGCTTCTTCGCTGCACTTAATGCAATGCATTTTTAGAAAATAAAATTTTTTATAAAATGATTGTTGGATTTTTGTAAACTGTTTATTTTATCGAGGAGAAGGAGGAGAATATTTTTCTTAAACTTGCAACACCAACAATGTCAAAGTCGCCGAGGATGTCAGCTGTCACTTGTATTTGACGTCTATGATGGCACTATCTTGACATATTGCAGTTATGAATATTATTTATTTTACTACCTCCAATGATCAAAACAAGAATAAAAATAGTCGAAAATTTTGTTTTGATTTGGTCAAAAATCTTCAAAAATACGCAGAAAAACACTTTGTCCACAATTGTCCAAGCTTGCAAGACACTAAATTATGTATTTAGTCACTTTTCACTGCTCAAACAGCACTTTTTCTAATCAATTTTGAATTAAAAACTGGAGCGATGTTAATATGATGTGTAACTCCTAAACGTCGGTGGTCCATTTTTATTCATTCAAAGACCAAATATTATCTACATAAACTGTACTTAGTAATGGAATAATTTATTTTGATGATGATTAAAAGAATGAGTAAAATAAACGCGTTTAAATGTAGTCCAAAAAAATTTCAAGATTTTTAAATAAAAAAATGGTTATTGTGCCTCACTCGACATAGATAGGTATAGTGTGTCGCGGACTTTTTTGTAGATATTTGTAAGTTCTACGATTACTTAGAATTTTGTGGTTCTATATTTTATAGTTTAGGCAGCGTACGTAAAATAAGTAACTTTTCTGGTTGATTTTTTACACCTTGCGTCCGAAGAACCCAAATATCTTACGGCACCCTATTTTTTTCCAAAATAAAATTCAGCCTATGTTCAGCAAAAATAATGTAGGATTCCAATGCTAAAAGAATTTTTCAAATCAGTCCAGGAGTTTCGGAGCTAAACAAACAAAAAATCAAATCTTTCCTCTTTATAATATGAGTGTAGATTTATTGTTCTATTTAATATTAAAACTGTAAGTTATATACATATTTAGAAACAGTGTTTAAAATCCTTTATTTTGATACCCCACTCGATATGCTTGGTAAATTTTTATTTTTGTTTACCTCACGATATGGCGTCAAACATCCGCCATTTTGGTTTTTTCTTAATGTCACCTATCTAAGAACACTCGGGCTATTAAGACAAATCTAATGATACCTCAAATGTGAAAATCCGTTTAGCCGTTCTGAAGATACGAGGTAATAAAGAATATTACATACATAGAAGATACGCGCTAAACACATAACCCTCCTGGCAGTCGGGTAATAACAGATTGATTCTTAGGCAGTTGGATAGAGGTCTGCCAACTGCCTAACAATCAATTTCTTTGACGGTACATACAATATAGAGCATAGAACAAGAAGACTGACACACAATATAGAACCGGCCAAGTGCGTGTCGGTCCACGGGCAATATAATAATAGGCACTGGACTCTAATTTTTTCCACTTTCAAACTTCGTATTTCACACAATATGGATCCCTAAATCGGAAAATGATATTAGAATACTCATAATATTTTTAAAATACCTATACTAGGGAATGCAATCCCGCAAGAGAATTTCAATCCCGGGATTGAACCATCACAATCCCGCTGGATCCCGGTATCCCGGGATCCCGCTGGGTGGATTTAAACTTTTAAAATAAATCGTTATAATTACTTTACTTGATAGACCCCGTTTTATTCTTAGAATCTTATATATAAAAATGGATTTTCAAATGTGTTAGTCGCGCTAAAACTCGAAAACGGCTGAATGGATTGGGCTGATTTTAGTCTTAAAATATTCGTAGAAGTCCAGGGAAGGTTTTAAAGTGACACGAAGTTCACCGGGACAGCTAGTCTTATATATAAAAATGGATTTTCAAATGTGTTAGTCGCGCTAAAACTCGAAAACGGCTGAACGGATTGGGCTGATTTTAGTCTTAAAATATTCGTAGAAGTGCAGGGAAGGTTTTAAAGTGACACAAAGTTCACCGGGACAGCTAGTCTCAAATAAAACAAACTTTGTCTGACACTTTTTTTCAAGGGTTTAATTATTAACACCTCCATACTTCAGACTTTATAAAAAAATGAAAGAAAAACTAATCATTTTTTTTTGGAAATGGCTTCGTAATAATAATATGTAGTTAAAAAAAAAAACTAAAAAAATCGCTTATTTTATGTCCATCTTTTATCGAATTTTTTTTCGAAATATAGGTAAAAATCGTGCCCATTGATTCCGAAACGGTTCCTGATATTCGACACAAGGTAGCTAGCAGCTGGAAATGCTCGCTCAGCATCCAGGCTGGTTAGTTTAATTGTCATTTCAAGTGTGAATTGAAGCTAAATTGTTTAGCGGGCTGCCTGTAGCCAGTTCACGCACCCCGCGCGCAAAGTTACGCATATGAATCACATTTCTTTGTAATCCCGCCAGTCCCGCGGGATCCCGCAAAATTTTCGACCGGGATTAGTCCCGCATAATGCATGCGGGATCCCGGTATTTCGGGATCCCGGTATCCCGGTATTGCATTCCCTAACCTATACCTATCCAACGACACCCCACACGATGGGGTGGACGCGAAAAAAAAATCATCCCCGCTTGACGTGTAGGGGAAGTACCATAAAAATTTTTGTTAAAGATTTTACTCGTATGTACCATTTTGTCGGCATCATTAATATGTCCATTCATGCTAAATTACAACTTTGTAGGTCCTATAGTCTCTGAGCAAAACCGCGAAAAGACAGACGGACAGACCGAAACTTAAGAGTTCCTTGTTGACTACGGAACCCTAAAAAAGCATAGTAGAATCTACCTAATTTATTTTTAGTAAAAAGAAATTAGGTAGATTCTTATAGTCTGTTAGAAGTTTTTGTTATTATTCAATTCCTGACAACGTAATGCTCTGCGTGTTTGCCTCACGAATACCATCAACTCTAATGACTAGATCGTGTGTTTACTTTGTATGCAAATACTTGTATTGTTATGTAAAGTCTTAGAAAACTTCTCTTTTAATGTATTTAGCTATTCTATTCTATTTGTCTCTACGGGATAATTAATGTCATCGTGTCAACATATTCTTCAAGTGCACCTTGGGCATTGTTTTAATGATGATGGTAGGTACGAGTACAAAATTGACACTATGAGCACTGTAATTATCATACTGCAGTGTCACGATACCTCATTATTCCTAATCACCCAAAAAACTACAGTAGGTAAATGCAAAAGGTCGTGCACAGCTGTTGTGGCCTAAATCCCAATGAAGCGACGTGGTGACAAACCTACATTCACTAGGCTGAGTGATTCTTCAATAAAAATGATTCTCCGCGTAACTTTCGTGGGTTGACTCATAAAGAGTGATTCTTCAAAAATGATTCTCCGCGTAACTTTCGTGGGTTCTTCATAAATGAGTGAACCCACGAAAGTTACGCGGAGAATCATTTTTGAAGAATCACTCTAAATGAGTGAGTCCACGAAAGTTACGCGGAGAATAATTTTTGAAGAATTACTCGGCTATGGTTACCACTTTTAAAGCAAAAACATTTTGTTTTCACTTGTAATTTGTTCAAGTGTCGTGTAATTGCCGCAAACACTCCATAATTACGTAAGTATTTATTTAGCAAAGTTTAGGTAAGTAATAATTTAAGTCCAAAGTACAAACTTTTTATCTAAGGCAAAAAATATTTTGTTCTTCGATTCTTAACATTGTTCTGTGTAAGTAGGTAAATTAAATGTCAATTTCGAGTTTTCACTTCTTCTATAGTTAAGTACTCGTTATATTAATAAGTTACGAATCAAGTAATCACTAATCACACATATCGATGCCCCCAAGCAAAAAGTCGGTAACCGAAAAATCCAAATTTTACAGGAACGACGATTTACTGTTTTTTGTGTATATTTTGGAAACGCGGGGAAATATTCAATACATTTATATATGAAATAAAACCTAATTTTTTGGCGCATGTAATTGTTTAATCAGTATGCAAATATGTTTAATCATAAGCTAGTAATCTGTGAAAATAAATAATACAGGACAAGTCATGAGTAAAAAATTACGCTATTAACACTTAGGTACAGGGTTTTTGCGGTAACTTTACAAAAAAAAAATCGGTTGTCTGTAAAGTCGGTTTACTGCACAGATTAAGGATATATATATAGATGTAAGTTGTAACCTTAGCCCGTCATCGCGTGGCCATTTTGTGCTTATTTTCATACAAGTAGTGTGCGTTTATTTTCTTGAATATTTCTATTTGTCGATCATTTCGAAGCACATTATTATACAGAAAAGAAAGTCATTTAGTTCATGATATCGATAAACTATAGTTCAAGTAATGAGAATCCGTAAACACACGTAAAAAGCTATGCAATTTTTGTAGACAAATTATTAATTGATGTGACATTTTTAGCACTAATGCCTTATATAGCACGAATAAGGGATTATTAAACTTAAAAATTATCTTTTTAGCTTACAAAAATACCGATTGAAAAGCCCAAAAAACGTTGTTCAAAACTTACGTATTTAATGTTAAATCCACGCGTTTGAGGCAATCTTTGGCCATTCTTATGGTTTATTATTTAGCGGAACCACAAAACTCAACAATATCTAACATAAAATGTTCACTAAAAACCTTTATTAACACTTTTATTACATGAAATATGCAGACCGACTCCTTTGTAATGTCCGAGTAAGTAGGACATAACATTACACGCTTTTGACGCTTAAACACCGTTATAAGGCTCTCTCCTAGTGTATATTATCTCAATGGTTTACTGCAATTAATAAGGAAACATGGAAGTGACATAACTACAAAAAAGTGTGGCCGGCGCCATATTGCCAGGAACTAAACATGGCGGTCTATAGTGATGGGACACTCGGTTGATATTTGTCGAGGATATCGATAAACTAAGATGTTCTAAGTGAGCGTCCTGTTATATCATGTGAGCAATACACCAATAAAGTGAGCAACTTCAAAATTCAAATTTTGAAGTTGCTCACAAAAAAAACTATAAGTATTTGCCTATTTTGTTTCTATGTATTATTTCATAGAGACAAAATAATCAAATATAGTTTTTTTTTATTGGAGCTTACTTAATTTTAATAAAAACTATTTAATTTATTTTAAGTTTATTAATTATTATTTAAGTTGCCATTATTGATATCGGGCAAAAATTGCCAAAAAATCGGACAAGTGCGAGTTGCACTCGCGCACGAAGGGCTTACAGTTTATTTTAATTTTACCATCAATTCTTATTAAAGTATGTATACAACTGAGTATTTTGTGAACATTTCAAGTGCCTACCTTTTGCCATTATTGATGTCAAGCAAGAAATAGCAAAAAAAAAACACGTTTGTTTTGGGGCTCCCTTAAATATTTTATTTTGTTTTTAGTATTTTTTGCTATAGCGGGAATAGATATACACAATCTGTGAATATTTCAGAAGTCTAGGTATAGTGCTTAATGACATAGAGCTTGGAGACAGACAGACAGACAGTCATCGAAGTCAGTAATAGGGTCCCGTTTTACTCTTTGGGTACTGAACTTTTCTTTATATCTTTACAATAAAGTTATAATGAATGTGGAGATAAATAAAAGATAAATATAAAAAATTACATTTATTTCAAATAAAAATAGAATACCTAGTCAGCGGTAGAGCGAGAACATGGAATCGAACTTAGCTTCAGTCACTTTCTGAGCCTCGGAATCTAACGGGTATTTGGGCACACTGCACTTAATTTAGGACACTTTACAACGCGCAGGATGCACATGCTTCCAGAAATTTTCATTGTTTATCAAATTTCTCTCCTGCAAATCTTTTATAATATTTTTAGCAATTTTTTTCTTTTTCTTTCCATGTCCTTATTTTTCGTTAATGACTGTCACTCTTTTGTCAACTTCTTGATTTGAGTTCGTTTCTGTAAACAAGATTTTTATGAATTAGTTTTATTCTATTTTCCTACAACAGAACCTAGGAGGTTATGAAATGTGGATTAAAATTTATAGAATACATACCTACCAAATTTAAAACCTTCTTTGCTAAAGGAGTTTTCTCTGGAATAGTTTTATTTCTTTCTGTAAATCAGATTCACCTTGACCGGTACTTGGCTGAAAAGTTATAACTTATAAATTATAATTAACATCAAACACCGATGCTTTAAATAAACTGCTATAAGTATCACTTCTAATTTGGGTTATAGAAGAGAAGAGAGTAAAATTATTATTAGAATGAAAACAAAGTGACTATTGAAATGACATTGATTTTGTTATGATTATGTGTTGTCAAACAGATAACGAGGCGGATTAAGGTAAAAATATTTCAATAGGGTAAATGACTAGTAGATTGGACAGTACTAGTCATTGGAAAAAACACAAAAACACCATATTTATTAATGTTGCTTTAAAAACTAACTGTTTTTCTTTAAAAACAGACGTTCTTTTACTTTAAAAACAGGAAATTTTTAAAGCAACATTAATAAATATTGTGTTTTTGTGCTTTTTCCAATGACTGGTACTGCCCAATCTACTAGTCATTTACCTTATATGATCAGATTCTTCACCTTATATTTTTTAAATTCGATAAAAAAGTACATCACTAATCGTCAAATCTACTAATTTCTATGTTGATTAAATAATCAATCAATCAAATATACTTTATTGTGCACAAACATAACAGTAAAATTTACATTATATATACACATATATATATAATAAATAATAATATATATTCATAATAAAAATGTACATACACTCAACTAATCTATACATAACATAATAAATGCTATAATAATATACAATATAAATACTAATAATAAATAATAATACATACTTACTATTACTACAATGTGTATATCCTGTAAATATTATTGGTTGACAGATATATTAAAATAATGATTAAATACTAACGACTTAAAGCGATTTAACGTTTCAGCTTGCCTAATATGATCTGGTAAGGAATTCCAGAGTAAAATAGACTTAACAGTAAATGAGGAATTGAAATATTTAGTTTTATGGGCGGGAACGTTAAGGAGAAGTTTTGAGTAGGAACGGAGCTCTTTTCTATCGTAATTGTGAAAGACAAAGTTGTTTTAAAGTAAATATTTAAAATCCAGCCATGTTATATTCTATTCTATCACAAATCTTATTTATTTCTAATTATTAACTAAATTAGCACATACGAAGTCAAGCCATCTGAAAAACAACAAAAATTTTAGTAAAAATATAAACATACCGATCCAAAGACAAACTTTTCTGGTTTTCCTTTTATCTTGAGCCACATTCAACAACACTGCACTTAGGCATTAAGTCTTTTCTTGTCCGTAATCACTACACACAAGAATTAAACAGAAATATCCATGAAATTTCCAATAATCATCTATTTCAATTTAACAATACGACACTTTGACAGTTTATGTACCTCGAAAAACCGGAACATAAAATGGCGGACCGGCCGCAGTATTTTTATTTGGTATAGACCATTATGCCGAGTCCACTCTATAAAAGTCAATGGTTTACTGACGATAGTTGAACGTGACAACGTCATAGCCTTAACCCCTCAGTTGGGCTATTATGACCATTCACGGAAAGTGAATTGTTCCAGGCAAAAACCGGCCAACTTATTATTTTTCTGACTGGATTTACACATAGTGATTATATTCTCTTTGTGGATTTATCCAGTTTGGTTGTCTATGAATGGATTATATTTTTTAAACGTCAGACGAGCATGTAGGTGACATTAGGAAACGTCAAAGTTTTTTTTTAATTCGTCCCGGTCGGGACAGGTAAAGGGAGCGTTGCCCATACAGCCATTTCTATGTTTTCTCTATATTTTAATGAATGATAGTGAAGGCCGAAGCCAATTCTTTTATATAAGAAACGTCAAAGTTTAAACTTGACGTAACGATTTTTTTTAAGGAATGCACATACTCGTAATATATTATAAATAACGAACGGAAAAATTGTACCGCATTGCAATATGTAAAAATATAATTATTATACACATTATAATATATGGGATTTATTTTTTTACTGTACTATAATAACATAGCCGTGTTCGTTCGTCCTTTAAATTTTAAATATTTATAGGTACATAATAAATAGATTGTTTAATTGCAAAGGCGCCCGGAAGATGTAAATATTTTAAATGTTGCAACACTGTCTTACCGGGCGATTATAAACTTAGAGAAATAATAATTATTTAAAATTTGTTTTTAAATACATAAGTTCTATACACTTAATAAAAAAGACGGGTTGCAGTGCCGGCAGAAGTGAAAACTTGATTATTAACGTTGTGCATTATTTTTTAACCCATTTTTTATGAAAATCGATTTAAAAAAAATAATAAAAAAACGATCGTTTTAATTAATTAATCGAAACCCTTACAATCGATTAAAAAATATCGACAATCGAAAAAAAAGCTGCTGTCAGACAGACTGTCAGACACTTCTCGCGACTGTTGTCTTGCAGGTGGAAACGCGGCCTTAATCAGCGCGTCTGCTAAAGAACTCATTTCCCCGACTGTACATTTCTGCCAGAGATGGGCAAAAAGTAATTAGATTAGCAATTACAGAATTACAAATACATTGTAATTGTTAATCAAATTACAAATTAATCCGATTGATGAAGAATTGTGCACCTGAAATTACGCGTAAGTTGATTAGGATGTATTTAGACTCAAATGTATTCTAATTAGTTTGCAATTAGACTAAATTTAATAAGATTAACGAGTATTTTAATTGTGCCCAATTACAATATCCAATGCTGGTAATTATAATAAATAAAAAGCTTCAACACCGATTTCGGTTGCGGTGGCCGGATTCAATAAAACGCAGGAGTAATTTTATGGCGGCCAAGTGTGTGCGCAATACACAAGAGCACTCTGGTTTCAATGAAACCAGGCCAGTTGAGCAGAAGTAATTTCATAGTGCCCAAGTGTGTGCGCAATACAAAAGAGCACTCTGGTTTCAATGAAGCAAGGCCAATTACGCAGGAGTAATTTTATAGTATATATATATATATATATATATATATATATATATATATATATATATATATATATATATATATATATATATATATATATATATATATATATATATATATATATATATAGTATACGATGAGATCTACAACTTGGCCCCAACAGAATTTTCCGAATTTTTTTTCTCAATTTTGAGGCCAGGGTCGTATAGAGGGGAAAAATCCAGGAAAAACAAGCCGAAGAACCCCATATCCAGGACAAACAGTTGCTGAGTTATAAGCACTCAAACTTTGACATTGACAGCTCGGCAACTGTCAAAAGTCGAACAAAAGCGGCCATAACTCCGCTCCCAATAGGCCTAGAAGAACGGGGTTTCTTCTAACATCAAAGGCAACATCTCGGCTACCCCCTCCCCGAATTTGAACTAAATCGGAGGCATCAAATTTTTTTCTCAATTCGGAGGCCAGGATCGAATAGAGGAGAAAAATCCAGGAAGAACAAGCCCAAGAACCACATATCCAGGACAAATAGTTGCCGAGTTACAAGCATTCAAACTTTGACATTGACAGCTCGGCAACTGTCAAACGTCTTACAAAAGTAGCCATAACTCCCCTCCCAATAGGCCTAGAGGAACGGGGTTTCTTCCAACATCAAAGGCAATACCTCGGCTACCCCCTCCCTGAATCTGGACTAAATCGGAGACAACAAATTTGGGGGGGGGGGTAAAACCAGGGTGCTTTTGTGTATTGCGCACACACTTGGGTACAAAAAAATTACTCCTGCTCACACACACACTTGGGCACTATGACATTACTCCTGCTTAACTGGCCTAGTTTCAATGAAACCAGGCCAGTTACGCAATGTCCTTTTCCGGGACTCAAAGTATCTACCTATCTCTATACCAAAATTCAGCGTAATCGGTTCTGTGGTTTAGGAGTGAAGAGTTAACAAAGAGACAGATAGATAAAAGACAGACAGACAGACTTTCGAAATTTAAATTTCGTAAACTATGGATAATCATTAATCAGTAAGGATGCTACTATGAAGTCGCCATTGCTTTTGTCCGACGATAAATTTTATCAATTTATGTGTTTTTAACTCCTGACACTGTAATATTACATGAGTCGAAAGTCGAAACCAATTACAAAAGTAATAGTACAAAAATTAATTAGATTTATTTGAAATTGGAATACTTAGGAATCGATTGCTTTGTGTAATCTCTATAACCACAATTATAAAGTAATTCAACTACAATGTACTCAGATTAAAATGTATTCTAATTAGTTTGCAATTAGATTAGTAATTAGATTAACAAGTATTTCAATTATGCCCAACTCTAAATTTTCTGCCAAACAACTCATTTCCCCAACTGTACATTTCGTTCGAGTTCGACACAAAACACGACTCTCCAACCGTCTTACGCTTTTTCTATGGTTTTTCGATCAACACGAAAATCTGATGCGAGTTTCACAGTTTTTACCCATCCCACAAAAGTGCTCAACGCCGCTAAAGAAGTTTTCACTTCAAAAAATTACTAAACTGTAAACCATTCAGTAAAAGCTAATATTGTTTGGCGTTTATTGAATTGCTGTTTTTGACGTAAGAGCAAGCCAGCTTATGTCAGATAATGTTGTTATTACTCTGTGGTACTCATAATTGCTCATAATACGAAAAATACTACTCAGTTCACAATGGAGCAGTGTGTTTTGTCTATGGTTTTGTGCTCGTTTTGTGTCACGTGACCGCTGGCTGGCTGGAAAATGACTGGAAAATAGAGATCATAATACCAAAACGACAGCCAGCCACTTTAAGGGCGTAAACTGGTTGGAAATAAGAGGTCATAATAACCCCCCCCCGGGAAAAATCTATGCAAAAAAGTTGGCAGGTCAATGTGCAAAAAAAATGGCGCCCGGCCTACCTTCTTTGTAAAATTAATGTAATATGAAATATCCCTACATACAATCCATATTTTATTTTTGTGTGAACTACATTATAATATATGTTAAATTTTCTATCTATCAAGCCATCATAATATAGTATTTAGTCCGATGTGATATTAGTTTCTCAATTATAAACTTTCGAAACTATAATTAGTGACTTGTTCAGAAGAAATAAACGAATACTTTATTCTTATATCAATGATAAACTCCTATATTAACTATTTTTGTAAATAAATCGACGAATGATGTTGAGATGTATAAAAACAAACTACTTGAAATAGGACACTCCTCTGCAAAGAAAAAATAGTCCGCAAGCAAACATCGACCTTAGTATTATACAAATAAATTTCAAAATGGCCGCGGCCGGCAGAATGCCCTTAAACATATTGTGTCAAATGTTTATCGGTTCCCTGCCGGTCTGTGTGCTTAATAGGCCAATAAATCATTTCGTACAATAGTGACTAGTACTTCTACAAGCTTTTAACGTAATTTATTTACAAACATAATAAGCAAATCGCTTCCGAATCTCTATAAATAGAAACAAACTTTTTCGAGTGTAACCTAAAGTTATTTTGATGTATTTCTTTCAAATGATTGTCTAAAAATATTTATAATGAGTTAAATAAACTATTCGCAATACAAAAAGCTACATACATTCGTGAAATCCAGTAAAATCTTCGAACAAAGCACAAGTCATACCTTGACACGTAGGAAATAGAGCACAATTTTGAATAGCCGAAATAATACTAATAGCTCACAGATTGTTTATTTATTTTTCATTCAGAGTGTGTCAATGTATCAAAGGTCATAACTAACCAAACTTCTTCATACAAAAGTATTCTCTAAGTCATCGAAATACGTAATATAATCGAAACAAAGAGCGCGGCCCAGGTGGGCCTTATGGTTGTTGAGAGACTTGAGAGGATAAATGGAATGCCTCAGAGCGATCAGCGAGGTAACGCCGCATATTGCGTCATGTTTTTTCGTGCGCGCAGCCCATATCGAATTATAAGACGTTATCACGTCAAAACTTTTACCATCTGTAACATTATGTTATGGACTTTTATAACGTAATTTATAATGTCAAACAGGGCGCGTATGTTAATATTACGATGTTATTGCGGTTATATAATATTACGATGTTATTGCGGTTATATAATATTTATGCAGAAACTGTATTGCTAAATTACCTACATTAGTTTTAATAAGAAATTTAATACAGTGTTAGCACTAATACCGATATTTATTCGACAAATTTATTAATTGTAATATTACAAGGTTTGAAGGTAACACACAGAATATTGAGTATTAATAAGGTTTATTCATATCAAAACAAATTATTGAACTCAGATCAGTTTTATAAAAAACACAAAGTAATTAAGGGTGTCTAGGTCAAGAAACGGACGATTTTCAAGATTTAAACGGGGGACAGGAGTCATAAAAATATAGTAATTTAAATTCTGAAAAAAATATGTGTTAGTTAAGGATCTAACACATTGGAATTCATATTCCATTACACAATATCATGAACTTCACTCGATAGAAAAAAATCCCAAAGTTACATCTTCTTTTATCGAAATTGCCATACTATGTCCAAATTGTTTGGAATTATTTTCAGATAATTTTTGTACTGAATTAAAGACAAAGAATATAAGTATCTAGTTAGTATCGTTTATTTGACTCGATTTAATTGATGTATAAAATAACGACGATCAAAAAACTATAAAATTGCAGGTGTGTGACTGAAAGCACCAGCCGAACCAATTTTATAGTTTTTTGATCGTCGTTATTTTATACACCTATTAAATCGAGTCAAATAAATGATACTAACTAGATATTATATTCTTTGTCTTTAATTCAGTACAAAAATTATCTGAAAATTCCAAAATATAATTTGGACATAGTATGGCAATTTCGTTAAAAGAAGATGTAACTTTGGGATTATTCTCTATCGAGTGAAGTTCATGATACGAGGGCTGCTATTTATGTATCCGGAACTGGCCACTTACAAGAACAATATTTAAAAAGTAATTACAACATTTGAAAATAGAACTCTTTGGTTGAAGAATACATTTTGTTTCATGTGACTGTCAATTATTTTTCCATTGTGGCGTCATTTTGAAAATTGCGTGTCTTCATTTGCCATGGATTTAACGCGTGAACATTTTCGTGCAATGATTTACTACGATTTTCGGCGTGGGCTAAATCAACAACAGTGCTTTATTCAACTCACCGCAACTTTTGGAGATGAAGCACCATCAAAAACCACTGTTTATCACTGGTACAGTGAGTTTAATCGTGGGCGGTCTATGCTCACGGATGAAAATAAAGAAGGTCGCCCAAAAACAGCTGTTGTCCCAAAAAATATAGATGCTGTGCGGGAACTAATAATGCGTGATCGTCATGTTACATATCGCGAGATAGAGGCGTCCTTAGGCATAAGTATGACGAGCATACATAAGATATTACACGAACATTTGGCTGTAAAAAAAATATGTTCGCGTTGGATTCCGCACAACTTGACAATCGATCAAAAACGGGCTCGTGTCGATTGGTGCAAAAAAATGATAAAAAAATACAACCGTGGTACGTCAAAAGCCGTTTATATATCTACACAGGTGATGAATCTTGGATCTATGCATATGACCCCGAAACTAAACAACAGTCAACGGTGTGGGTGTTCCAAGATGAGCCGAAACCAACAAAAGTTACTCGTGCAAAAAGTACTTTGAAGCAAATGGTCGCCTGTTTTTTAGAATTAATGGACATGTGGCTACAGTGCCATTAGAGAATCGTAAAACGGTTAATTCTGAATGGTATACGACCATTTGTTTACCAGAAGTCTTTGAAGAAATAAGAAAGGACAACCGACAACGCAGAATCATATTACATCACGACAATGCTAGCTGTCACACCTCAGCTGAAACAACTCAGTTTTTGGAGGGTCAAAAGATCGAATTGACT
This sequence comes from Polyommatus iphigenia, assembly GCA_963422495.1. Classification (NCBI taxonomy): domain Eukaryota; kingdom Metazoa; phylum Arthropoda; class Insecta; order Lepidoptera; family Lycaenidae; genus Polyommatus; species Polyommatus iphigenia. The sequence continues at coordinate 9,820,228 of OY730184.1, forward strand.
GGTCATCCGCCGTACAGCCCTGATTTGGCACCTAACGATTTCTTTTTATTTCCGTACGCGAAGAACAAACTACGTGGTCAACGTTTTTCGAGCCGCGAAGAGGCTGTTGATGCGTTCAAAATGCACGTTTTGGAGATACCTCAATCAGAATGGAAAAAGTGCTATGAAAATTGGTTCCAGCGTATGCAAAAGTGTGTCGATCATCGCGGCGAATATTTTGAAAAGCAATAAAACCATATTAAATGATATATGTTTGTTTCTTTTTTTAATTCCGGATACATAAATAGCAGCCCTCGTATTGTGTAATGGAATATGAATTCCAATGTGTTAGATCCTTAACTAACACATATATTTTTTCAGAATTTAAATTACTATATTTTTATGACTCCAGTCCCCCGTTTAAATCTATCTAACACATTGGAATTCATATTCCATTACACAATATCATGAACTTCACTCGATAGAAAAAAATCCCAAAGTTACATCTTCTTTTAACAAAATTGCCATACTATGTCCAAATTGTTTGGAATTATTTTCAGATAATTTTTATACTGAATTAAAGACAAAGAATATAAGTATCTAGTTAGTATCGTTTATTTGACTCGATTTAATTGATGTATAAAATAATGACGATCAAAAAACTATAAAATTGCAGGCGCAAAGTGTGTGACTGAAAGCACCAGCCGAACCAATTTTATTGTTTTTTGATCGTCGTTATTTTATACACCAATTAAATCGAGTCAAATAAATGATACTAACTAGATATTATATTCTTTGTCAGTATAAAAATTATCTGAAAATTCCAAATAATTTGGACATAGTAGGGCAATTTCGTTAAAAGAAGATGTAACTTTGGGATTATTTTTAACCGACTTCCAAAAAACGAGGAGGTTATATGTTCGGCTGTGGATATATTTTTTTATTTTTGTATGTTCAACGATTACTCCGCCGTTTGTAAACCGATTTTCGAAATTTTTGTTTCGTTGTATTAGGTTTTACTCCAATTTGGTACTATGTTCACAAAAGTGGTGACCTGATGATGGCATCCAGGAGTAATCGAGGGAACTCCTCGAAATTTATATAGAAACATATGGTGATTTTGGTTTTATGTGAAGTGTACTAAGATTATGCTACCAAAAAGTCAAATATTGGGTCAAGGTATACCATGGTTTCGAAGATGCTGAGAGAACTCCTGACTCCTTATAGATACACGTTTGGGAGTTTCGGCGTTGTTTTAAGAACAGAAAGCATATGCTACCATGCAATTCAAATTCATCATCATCGTCATCATCATCATTACCACGTCGTGTTAAGGTCACCAATGTCTCATGGAACAAAATAGATAATAGTACAAGGCATAGGTATGGATACAATAATAATAATTATGTACATAACAACACCAATTATTATTATAGGCTGTTTATACACGGCGGTCGGCGCCGCAGAGGCAACGGCGCCGCGCGCCGCGCGGCTCGTGCGTAAACATCGTATTCAAGTTCTAACCGGAATGTCAGGGCATGCCGCGCTGCGAGCATTTTGAGTGTCATATGATTTTAAACTTTATCTTCAAGAATGTAATACAATATAATATCGCTTGAGAAAGGCGCAGGCGGCCGCGAGACTTTCCAAGTTTCTCAAGCGAATAGCGATAGTACTACTATACAGTATTGCAATAATGGAGATAAAGATTAATATCATAATATTATTATGACACTGAAAATATGCTCGCCGCGCCGCTGGGTGTGATTCGGCTCATCCTTCGATCGCGGATTCTTGGAAATCCATTGCTCTGGCGGCCACATGTGGCCGCTTGGGAGTTGAAGCGTTAAATTGTTATATGACCTAGCACGCGTAGGATTGTGTTCACTTAGATTTTTTTAAATGCATTGTTTAAATTTATCTACCTGATATTTGGGCCTTGGGGTATGACTCTTAAGTCTTAACAAATTGTAATAAGATACGTAGAATAAACGCAGTAATTCGACGAGTAGGGTGGTATGGTCACTACCACCGACGACCACTTATAAACTCGCGGACTATGACGGAGGTCATCTTGGAGGGTTAATTAATATTTTTAATAACAATACGAGATCAATAATTACCACTCCAAATGTTGTCAATTCAAATTTCAATGCTCACTGCTCACACCAAGCTCACACATTAATAATTATTCACACAACAAAAATCTCCATCTATTGAATACATCGTGTAACTAAAACTATATTATGAAGTATGAAAACATTCGGAGTTCGGACAAGCGATAACGCGACACAGGAGCGCCTCAGTGACATCTAGTGAAGACAATATGAAACTATTTTTATACAATTTAAATTGGCACTAATTACAGTTTACCTACTAGGTAACTAAAAAGAGTGAAATTATTATTTTTAACAAAAAAATTAAAACCGACTTCCAAGGTAAAAACAATAATCATCCTTATAATATGAACTAAAAAGTATTAAATAATTTTTCCTCTCTAAATGTGCCGTTTTCCGAATTCGGCTAAACCTCAACTATTTCTGTACTCAATCTTCATAATTTTGAAGTCGGTGCCAGTTCCAAAAGTTTCAAATTTTCTGTTAAAGAAATGAAGATTCAGCTATATCTGGTACCGACTTCAAAATGATTCATCATTTTGAAGTCGGCACAATCTTTAGATTGAGTACAGAAATAGTTGAGGTTTAGCCGAATTCGGAAAAAGGCACATTTAGAGAGGAAAAATTATTCAATACTTTTTAGTTCATATTATAAGGATGTTATTATTGTTTTTACCTTAGAAGTCGGTTTTAATTTTTTGTTAAAAATAATCTATCGAGTGAAGTTCATGATATTGTGTAATGGAATATGAATTCCAATGTGTTCGATCCTTAACTAACATATTTTTTTTTCAGAATTTAAATTACTATATTTTTATGTCTCCTGTCCCCCGTTTAAATCTTGAAAATCGTCCGTTTCTTGACCTACACCCCCTTAATTACTTTGTGTTTTTTATAAAACTGATTTGAGAGTTCAATAATTTGTTTTGATATTAATAAACCTTATTAATACACAATATTCTGTGTGTTTCCTTCAACACAACAATATTTTATTCGTTAGATTTTTTTCTATGCAAGCATGCATAGAATCCCCCTCGTTTTTTTTACTATGGCCTATTTCAAAAAATCTATGAGTTATAGAAATCGCAAGAAGTTTAGCAGCATAAATATTAAATATACAAGCGCAAAAATATAACGATTTTTGTTTTGTCCGTAGCATCCATCTGAATATAGTGAAAATTTATTATAACATATTCTCTCTTTTTCACTTTTGAAAAATAACAATAAGGCACTTCCTATTTCTGTGCTACCTCTTTAGGCTATTTAATAATGCCACACATAATCCTATTTTCCGAATATATTTAGCATCGTAAACAGTAAAATTGTAGCAAGGATATTTCCGTTTATAATGGAACTCTGACACTTCAGATTGAGGTATACTCAATACCATTTGCATAGCATTAGCATATTACCAAAACCATAATGAATTTATTTTACGGCAATAATCCGGTAAACAGGTGTTAACAAAATAAGATGAGAAATATTTATTTGTAAGATTGGGTTACAGTACTTTTGCTCGAAAAGTTTTATAATTTATTTCCGTGCAATAAACATATATTTCATTATATCTTTATAAATATCACTAAGAAAAATCCAGAAAAAATTCACAAGGTGTATTTCAGTCTTTTGATTACGAATTTCACATAATACTGCATTTACACATTCGCGTTCGCCATTCGCCTCGTCATCGACGAAGCATTCGACGAAGCATTCGTATACGAATGCTGTCGCGAATTACCGTTCACACATTCGTGGGGTGATTCATTTTGACATTCGCACACGAACATGGAGGACGTGTTCATAATATGATAGCGACGTTGAATGAAAAATATTATGAAATTTATGATAGCGATATTTTGGGTTCCAAAATATGAGATCTTCCTTTTTGTAAAATTCTAGGAATTCTAAAATTCGCCCTTCACTCCACTCCATTTTTATTACATAATAATAATAATTATACTAAATACCTACGAATAAAAACTAAGGAAACATAACTCCCATACTATTATTATCGTTTAAAATTTGGTTCCTTTCGAACTGTCATGTAACGTCAGCCTTTATACCGCTCAAGGCCACCTAAATATTGCAAATGTATTGAAATGTGTACCTAAGGTACACTTTTTTGACAAGTATTTTGGAGCATGTTTTTTGACGGAGTTACTCTTCCTTAGTTTTTTATTATTCGTAGCTAAATACTAATATGTATTGAAAAAAACATATTTCCTTATTATAATATTAGCCCGCCAAACTGCATAGTAGTTTGTCGGCGGGCTACGCGCTTATAAATACTAAGAAACTAATAAATATAATATTATACTTTAACAACAAAATATAATCATTTTGTATAAGTACGTATATATGTATGTTATATCTTAAATTATGACTTAAGTTTTCACAATGGTACGCGTATATGTGGCATTAGTAAGAAAAGAAACGACTGTAATAACTAATAACATTGTACTAACATTATTATAATAATAACATGATAACATTATCTATACTTATAAAATTACATGTCCTGACTGACTGACTGACTGACTGACTGATTCATCATCGCTGAGCAAAAACTGTTAAAGTTACAGCCACGAAATTTGGTTAGTAGGGTTGTTTTATTAAGTAGACACCCATTAAGGAAGGAATTTTGAAAATTTTACCCCGAAGGGGGTGAAATAGGGGTTGAAAGTTTGAATGAAAGTCCGTTATTTCTTGAGTTAGAAACATGAAATTTTATGTTTGAGCTACTGATTAAAAATGATTGGATACGTGTTTAAGCGTTTTTGGAAATTCTACCCCCAAGGGGGTGAAATAGGAGTTGAAAGCTTAAATGAAAGTCCGTCACTTCTTAAGTTAGAAACATGAAAGTTTATTTTTGGACTGCTGATTAAGAATGAATGGATAGGTATTTAAGCGTTTTTGAAAATTCTACCCCCAAGGGGGTGAAATTGGGGTTGAAAGTTTGAATGAAAGTCCGTCATTTTTTGAGTTAGAAACATGAAACTTTATTTTTGTGCTACTGATTAAAAATGAATGGATACGTATTTAAGCGTTTCTGGTAATTCTACCTCCAAGGGGGTGAAATTGGGGTAGAAAGTTTCAATGAAAGTCCGTCATTTCTTGAGTTAGAAACATGAAAGTTTATTGACGTTTGCTTAAATAGGGCCCCGTTTTAACCTTTGTATAAGGAACCACAAAAAGGGTAAAACTATCGATCTTTGTTATTATACTATGTTAACGCGGACGAAGTCGCGGGCAACAGCTAGTAATATTATACAGTTATACATTGTACTAAAATAGGCTAATTTTCAGTACAGTGTACTTAAGTCGAATATGTATGTTCAGCTTTGTACACGTCCTGTAGGGTCGAACGCTAGCTGTCAACTGAATGCAGGCGAATGTGTAAACAGTAAGTTCGTATTCGCTATTCGTGCCCTTTGATTCGCGTCCGAAAAACCACTCTCAACGCGAATGCCACGAATCGCGAGGCGAAGTGCGAGGCGAATAGCGAGCGCCTGTTTACACATTCGTGTTCGTTATTCGCCTCGTGATTCGCCTCGCTATTCGTGCGAATGTATAAATGCGGTATAACAGGAAAAAGTCCATAATAACACATTACGGACTTTTTGCTTGGGGGCATCGATATATTGTATACCATACTAACATATTGTATTATAAAATTAAATGCGAATGTCTATCTGTTACCTCTTCACGCCCAAACCGCTGAACCAATTTTGATGAAATTTGGCATGGAGACACCTAAGTGTCTCCATACCAACAAAGACTCTAAAGTCCCGGGAAAGGACGTAGGTTATACTTATCCTGGAATAATGTACGGTGCTGGCGGCCTCGCGCTATATTATAATATTATCTACTTATGTTTAGTTGCGAGCGTCACGTCTACTCGTAGAAGTCGTAGGAAGGTATAAATCGGAAAGGGTTGTTTGTTTGCATCGAATAAGCTCTGAAAGTACTAAACTACTGTTTACTGATTTTCATTTTTGGCACAGATGTAGAGTATACCTTCTATTAGAAAGGACAAACGTTATATTTCTATGTACGGTTTCCGCCTATGATTAAATTGTGCTCGAGCGGAATCGAGGAAAAATCTAATTGTTGAATAATTACTAAGGTAGGTACGATTCGTGACTAATTATGGTGCTGTCAGCTGTGGTCTATGTCGGATAATTGAAGACGTGAGTAGAATATGAAGTGGGTAACTAATAATTTAAAAATCTTTGTTTTCTGCATCAATTCTGCATGTAGGTAGGTAGGTACATTATACATGTCCGACGCAAAAGAATTTGGATTTTGTGTATAGCCAGATCCATTAGCCAGACGATGAAGTTGTGTTCAACTGAAAGCACCAGCCGAGCCTTTGCGCCTCCAATTTTATAGTTTTTTGATCGTCGTTATTTTATACATCAATTAAATCGAGTCAAATTGACGATCCGTACTAGATATATTCTTTGTCTTTAATTCAGTACAAAAATTATCTGAAAATCCCAAATAATTTGGCAATTTCGTTAAAAGAAGAGGTAACTTTGGGATTTTTTTCTATCGAGTGAAGTTCATGATATTGTGTAATGGAATATGAATTCCAATGTGTTAGATCCTTAACTAACACATATATTTTTACTGTCATAAGAATTGGTTGAATGATGAATCGCTTAAGAGTCCGTATACGAAATTTTGCCGATTTCGCTCATTTAACAGACGTGATTTAACAGTTAAAATACAGTATTTCTATAAGTTTTATCAAAAGTAAATTTAGTAGTAAATAGTAAATTTATTACAAAATATTTAAATACTAAAAAATATTTTTTAGAGTTTAAATATTTTGTAGTAAATTTACTATTTATTTATATATTTTTTAGTGTTTTACTCTATTTTTTAGTGTTTAAATATTTAGTAGTAAATTTACTAAAAGAAATTTAAAATAAAAAAAAATTTTTTTGTTTAAATATTTTGAAGTAAATTTTTGTGTAGGAACCTACGTAATTACTATCTTAAACTGAAAAATAACTCAAACATGTTAAATATTTTCGTATGAGAAAATTATTTTGGAATTACGTTTGTATGAGAAATTCCAAGGGTACCCGGCCTCTTAACACCACATAAAACTTGTGTTACTACATAGTTGGATGTTAGCTTCGTATGTCTAAATGATTGTTGCGCAGGTCCCATTGTTGTCAGCCCCTTTTCTAACCTTGAAGATCTCCAATCAGCAGTATGGAATTTATAGCTTAGATATGGCGCACTTGCCGGTGTGGCGCAATTCGCAAAGAGAATTTAATCGCTAGAGAATGTTAAGTATAAATTATAATTTACTAGCGACCCGCCCCGGTGTCGCACGGGTTATAAAACATATAGCCACTGAAAAAATGATTAAAATCGATAGCCTATGATCCTTCACGTGGTCTACTTCTTATCTGTGCTAAATAACATAAAAATTGCTCAGTAGTTCGCGAGATAAGCCCTTTCAAATAATTTCCCCCGTTTTTTCCACATTCTCCTATTAGTCTTAGCGTGATAAAATATAGCCTATAGCCTTCCTCAATAAATGAACTATCTAACACTGAAAGAATTTTTCAAATCGGACCAGTAGTTCCTGAGATTAGCGCGTTCAAGTTAGCCCTTTCAAATAATTTACCCCGTTTTTTCCACATTTTCCTCTATTTCTTCGCTTCTATTTGTCTTAGCGTGATAAAATATAGCCTATAACCTTCCTCGATAAATGGGCTATCTAACACTGAAAGAATCATCAAAATCCGTTGCGTAGTTTTAAAGATTGAAGGGAACAAAGGGACACGAGGGAAAAAAAGCGACTTTGTTTTATAATATGTATAGATACTTTTAATAATTAGATTAAATTATGACAATGAAGTATGAACAACTCATAGTCCATGATTCCAATGAGGTTTTTAATTTCCTACTGCTGTTGTGTGGGTTGGCCCTTATTGCTAGCAAATGTGCGGAAAATCTTTTATTACTATTATACCTACTATAGATACCTATAACTCCATTATAACTCTGACAATAATTAAAATTCTACGAAGGACTAAACGAGGCGGTGTGGCCCATAAAGGTAATATTCCGATAGGTATATTAACTTTATGGTATGGCCTGCGCCATGCCACACACTGATCCCAAAGTAAAATAAATGGGACATTAAGAATTTTCGGATCGAAGGTCAACGGATCAGGCTGATATTTTTTTTGTAGACAGCTGATGCAATTACAAGTCACTTTTATAGATGTCGTTTTTTTTTAAATATGCCGTCTACAGAGATAAAAAATAATGATATTTTTTTTGTATGGACGAAATCATTATTTAGTCATTTTTATCCAAGATTCAAACGTATTCAAAATAAATCATAGCATAGCTTATAGAGGGACGCTTGTCGTACATTTTTGTCATACACACTCAACTGCGATTTTTGCGCCTTTTAGAGCTACAGGCACTTTATTAATTTTTTTTTGGTCAGTGGATGAAGCTGATTTTTTTGTAGCATCTGATGCAATTACAAGTAACTTTTATAGACGTCGTTTTTTTTCTAATGTGCCTTATCTACATATAAAAAAAATATGAATTATTTTTTGTATGGACGAAATCATAATTTTGTCATTTTCTTCCAAGATTCAAACGTATTCAACATACATCATAGCACAGCTTATAGAAGGACTCTTGTAGTACATTTTTGTCATAGACCATTTAACTGCGATTTTTGCGCCTTTAGGAGCTACAGGTACTTTAATTTTTATTGTTTTGTATAATTCGTTTTCGAGTATTTCATATGGATTTTAATAAATATTGTTAAGGATAGACAATGTTTTCTTTATTGACAAGTAAAGTAACTCTTACTAGTAATGTTTTATTTATAAAAAAATCCTATATATACTTAAACTAAACAAATTATTAAAGTAGAAATCTCAAAACATGTACGTAGTAGGTAAATTATTTTATGACTCATCCAGTTTGTACCCAACAAACAAACTAATCTTATAAAATTAAGTCAATAAGGTCTAAACTCTTATACTTGTTATAAAAGAGCATTCATTATGCCAATGTTACTTATAATGGCACATTATTAGGTGATTTGGCTAATATTACCTTAATTCTTATAATTTGGTTGGGTAAACGTTAATAACTCTAATTTATACGGCAACTATAAGGCTTCGAAATATGTTCAGCTTATAGTGGCTAGTTACAAGGCTTTTAATATGGTCAATTATTCTTATAAAAGTAATGCACAAGGTAACTATAATGCTTTTAACTTATAGGTGCATTTAATAAGACATCTATCCAACAAACGAATGCTAACATTTTATATGACCTTAACAAGGATGAAAGCAATCCCTATTCTCTTATACAGTGATTATGAAGATATTTTTCTCTTTAAGGTTACAATAAAATGCTTTACATAACTAAATTCGCCATTTTAAACGTACAAAAGATTGTGTGAATATCTTGCGGAGCGGAATAATCGGCCAAGTGCGAGTCGGACCTGCGCACGATGGGTTCCGTACTTTCATAGAGGGATTCAAAACAATGGAAGAAGTTGAAAAGGAGCGATGGTTACAGAAGAAAAGTAAAAAATAAAACAATTCATTTGATAATCACGTATCTTTGATAATATTTCAAACTTAAAATTAGTGCACAAAAGTGAGCTAAAGTATCCTTATAAAGAGGTTTCTTTCAGCCAACCCAAGTACAGTGGAAAAAAATCATTTTTATATAAAATATACGGAAATAACACTAGCTAGGTGCGATTTTTTTAGTGTGAAAGGAACCCTAACTATATGTAAAATGGCGATAGCATAATAAACAATTGATGCCGTTCTAAAGTCATTACTCTCATAGACTCCTTATAGACGATGTGTGAATCCTGTTGTTCTTTTAAAAGCACTGTACTTAACTTGACTAAATAATTAATGACGTTTTTAGCACAAAAACAGCTTAAATTCAACACCAAAACACACAGCGTATCACATTTTATCATGCATTTAAATTCCCATACACTTTTCACTATAAACGAGCACTAAATCAGGTAAATAAACTATACATAAAATAATGACTTATCGTTTACTTGACAGTAAAATGGCTGACGTTTCTATTTCTTCTCCAAGCTGTTGCGAAAATGACTTATGACGGCAAAAAGGGGTAACGGATTTTAAGAGCCTTTGATTTGCCGCATTGAGTTTAAACTCCTTGTATCGGACAATAATATAACACGTATAAGGGTGATCGCCCGTATTAACGCTTTCCATATGTTTCTTATAAGTTGAAGTACCTTGTATTTTGAAATTATATAACACGTATAAGGAAAAAAGCGGACAATATAGCAACTATAAGGAGGGTATAAGGTTATTATCTTTATAAATTGTGCCCAAATGCACCCTTATTAGCGATAATACGACTCCTATAAGAATATTATTTTTGGCTATATAAGCCACAACAAGAGCAATTTTTGTTAGTTGGGTAAACATTGTTTGGTAATGACTCATTGCCTAATTACCTCTATACTTGGAAAATTATGATTTCGTCCATACAAAAAAATTATTCATATTTTTTTATCTGTAGATAAGGCATATTTGAAAAAAACGACATCTATAAAAGTTACTTGTAATTGCATCAGATGCTACAAAAAAAATCAGCTTCATCCACTGACCAAAAAAAAAATAATAAAGTGCCTGTAGCTCTAAAAGGCGCAAAAATCGCAGTTGAGTGTGTATGACAAAAATGTACGACAAGAGTCCCTCTATAAGCTATGCTATGATTTATTTTGAATACGTTTGAATCTTGGATGGAAATGACAAAATTATGATTTCGTCCATACAAAAAAAATCATTATTTTTTATCTTCGTAGATACGGCTTATTTGAAAAAAACGACATCTGTAAAAGTGACTTGTAATTGCATCAGCTATCTACAAAAAAAATATCAGCCTGATCCGTTGACCTTCGATCCGAAAATTCTTAGTGTCCCATTTATTTTACTTTGGGACCAGTGTGTGACATGGGCGTCTTATTGTACCTTGGCGAAAAGAAAACATGACATTTTGAGTTTTGACAAATGACAATAAACGAATTAGCGTGTCAATTGGCCAAAATATTAGTGATGGGACTCGAATCAAAATTGAGTATTCGAATCCATTCGAATCACCACGAAAATAATCGAATCGTGATTCGAATCAACCTTTAATTCGAATAGACTGTTGATTCGAATCAAATCTTTAATTCGAATAGACTGTTGATTCAAATCAAATCCTTGATTCGAATCACGATTTAAATCAATAATCATACAGAAAGACATAACTACAACGAAATGAAGCTGTCCATTTTAAATCATTCTGTCTGTGGCTTGTGGTTTCCCGCAGAGATTTTCCTTTCCCTAACAGCCAAGATACTTGTTTCTTTAATAACTTTCTTGTTACAGATAGAATTGAGTAAGCAAGCACAGAAGCTAAGAATGTCTGAAGAATCTAAAGTTCGTGCGTTCTATTCCGGGAAAAACTTTTTTATAACCGGTGGAACGGGCTTTGTCGGATTATGTTTGATCGAGAAAATACTACGATGCATTCCCGATGTCGGCAAAGTTTACTTACTTATGAGACCGAAGAAAGGAAAGGACATTAATGAGAGACTTAAGGAGTTCCACACGAATCCGGTGCGTAAATTACCTATTAATTATTTAAATTATAAGCTAATTAAATTTTATACTAAATAATTGACTACATTTACGTAAAACATGTACTTCATTGTGGACTTATTTAAATCTACTGATCACTACCCATGCAAGCCTTTCTCCATATACAAGGTAGAATCCACCTAGTCTGGGAGGCAGAACGTAAGTATTTTAGTATGTAGTAAATATTTATTATTTATTGCAGGTTTTTGAGAAGCTTCTAGAGAAAGAAACCGTGGAGATATTTAACAAGCTAGTGCCCATTGCTGGTGATGTTGGATCTGATGATTTAGCCATCAGTCCAGCCGACCGGCAGGTCCTTATTGACAATGTCAATGTTGTCATCCACTCAGCTGCCACTCTAGACTTTGAAGAGAACCTACGACCAACTGTTAACATCAATATATTAGGAACTCGAAGAATTACAGAGCTGTGCCAGCAAATCAAGAGTTTGAAGGTAATATTCTTTATTATAGCTAAAGCTCTTTTTGTAAATGATACAAAATTACTTGCTACACTACCACAGCATCCTCTGCTTGATGAATGCAAAAAAGTTACTAGTATTATGCCCTTTCTATTTATTTACACAGTTAAATATAAATTTATTATAATTTATACTGGCAAGATTTAATTTTATCACAAGCTTTTTGTTATTTTATAAATAGGGAACTTATTTGTTTTTTTTTTTAATTTATATTTATACCTAAGCTCTTATATTACTCACTGTTGCTAGTCTAGATTTTTTTTTTGTCAAAATATCATGCATCAAGAGAGATAACACAATATTTAGGCCCAACTCCACCAAAGTCTGTTAGTGTTAACAGCTTGTTAAAATGTCATGTCTTCTCTTTCATTCATATGAGAAACGAAGGAATTAACATGATACTAATTAGCTTTAACAGTTATTGGTGAAATTGGGCATTAACCTTAGGCCTTAGGGCCTAAGGACTATGTTTAGTCATAGGCCTTAATGTAGTAGATAATTGTTATTCCACTTTCAGGTGTTGGTGCATGTGTCTTCTGCATATGTCAATTCATATCTAACAGAAACTACCGAGAAGCTCTACGATGCCCCTGCAGATGTTGAGAAGGTCATCGAACTCACCAAAACAATGTCCGATCAAGCTCTTCTTGACATAGAAAAGGAGTAAGTTATCAATGTTATTTTTAGAATATGATAGTTTGCTGTCTCACTTGCATACTGTACTGCAAGTTGCTATTATTAATTTCAAATTAGCATAAAATTCATGCACTATACATTTTACATATGAATGAATAATTTGCATTGCAAATTAAATTCCTAAATTTATTTGACTTACATAATTTTAATTCATAAACAAAGAGAAACACTAAAGTAAGTACATCCTATTTATACGTAAACTCTTTTTTTCCACTGCACTGTTGGGCAAAAGCAATCATTCTTATCCATACCTGTCCATACTTAATAATATTATAAATGTGAAAGTGTGTCTGTCTGTTATCTCTTCACGCTCAAACTACTGAACTGATTTTGCTGAAATGTGGTATGGAAATACTCTGAGTCCTGGAATCTCTTCCCACACACGTAGGATACTTTTCATCTATTTGTTCATAAATTGTGATCGGTCGCTGTTGTTAAACCATCCTTATAAAAAATATTATACTACTATTTTTTGGTCTGCTTTCGTTTCTCCAATCACTAACTAGCATCTGAGTTTCATGCCTGTAGAATGGAGGTCCTATTTTTTAAAGCTTTCTATACTGTACTCGGCGAAACATGGCGGTAGCGGTCATCGACTCCCTGTCAAAAACGTGTAATTTTCTGTACAAAGCCGCAATTGTCAACATCTAACACTTCATTGTAGAGATAAACTACGATAACATGGCGCGCCCCTCAAAATTACTGTTTCAATAAATGTAGTCACATCCTTCTGAAAGAGTTTGTATGTAGTAAGTATTCAACCAATAAACCAGTAGGCCTACTACGAAACCGTTTTGAGACTCAAACAATCGGACGAGAATGCCGCGTCCTGCTCTAACAACGTAATTTCACGTTTGTTAGAGTAGGACGCAACATTCTCGTATGATTGTTTGAGTCTCTAAACCGTTTCGTGGTACGGGCCCAGTACTCGTAATATTTCACAATGTCACTTATTACCAAGATTTGTTGGTCAACTAATCATAACTAGCCGACCGCGCAAGACAACGCACATCAAACGTTTTGACAACGCACTTCAAATGTTTTGAATTTTAGAGGGGCGCGCCATGTTATCGTAGTTTTTCTCTAAGTCTAATAGAAAATGACAAGTTTTTGACAGGGAGTCAATGACCGCTACCGCCATTTTTCGCCGAGTACAGTATAGTTGCCACAAGGGCATCGAGACCGGGTTTTCCCGAAACCCGAAAACCCGGGAAAACCCGGGTTTTGGGGATCATGAAAAAACCCGGGTTTCAAAAATGGAACCCAGGTTTTTCGAGCTTTTCGGGTTTTTCGTTTTTTTGATAATTATTAAAGGCCAGACCTGATTTAAGGTATTTATTACAAACTAACATACAAATTATTTATTTTTATAACATATTGTAATTGTTGTGGTTTAATTATTTATATTGGTCATAATTAAACAAAATATAATATTTTAAAGTAAAAGTTTCGTTTTAAGAGCATTAAAGACAAATTGTCATAAAAATATTTATCAATAATAATTAATGATACATATTTTAAAAATCCTACCAAAACTATTCAATGTAAAAAAAAGCCAAGTCTCTTCAAACAATCTATCCTTCGCAAAAAGTTTTCAAATGTCATAGAAGCCAAGTCTTGTTAAACTTATTTTATAGTTTATTTTAGTTTAGATAGTTTTCAATCAACATTCAGTGATCGACCACAGTTTTGTTTATAATGTGATCAAAGGCTTACAAAATAAAGTGTAAACAGCTTCAAAGTGTTCTAACTTCTAAATCTGCTGAAAGTATCGTAGACTTTTGATGATGGGCAAGTCAGCCACTAGTTAGTGATAAAACGTTGAAACTTGTATGGACCGTTGCTGATAAAATACACCCATCAACAAAGTCTTCGGGATATTTGTGTTTTTGGAATATCTAAAAACCTGTCAGGTATAGGAAATATTATTTGTGTCCTGCTGCGGTATGACACCCAGTCTCCTTTGCAATTTAAACTCATTATTTTCAGTCGTCTAACTTACTAAAAACCCTTAAAGGATTTTGTTTGTCGTTATGCTTTTTGTCATTATTTGTTAGATTCACAACATAACAAAAAGTGAAAATATTAAGATAATGCAATCAGTAAAAAGGTTCCAGGAGAGCAACCAGCCCCTTGAAACTGACAAAACCATGCCGAGGAGTCTCATCAAGTATAATCTGAATCCATATTTTTGTATTGCGGTCTGGCAAATGCAGCAGATTGCTTTTCATTGCTTGAGAGACGGATGTTGGTAACACTCAATAGGACGAATGGTGGCTTTCTTTAGCTGGCCGTGGATGTTATACTCACTGCGGAATTATTAAAACACGTGATTTTAGTGAATCGAGATGAAATATAACAAGCAGAGTTTTTATCAGCACCAGCGCCAGAGACAATTTCTTGTGTGTAACACCATGCCACCATGGTTAATCTTCCAAATTCATTAAAAGCAACCTTCCGCATTTGCCATAATATTATAGTCTGGTCTAGGGAATGCAATACCGGGATACCGGGATCCCGAAATACCGGGATCCCGCATGCATTATGCGGGACTAATCCCGGTCGAAAATTTTGCGGGATCCCGCGGGACTGGCGGGATTACAAAGAAATGTGATTCATATGCGTAAATTTGCGCGCGGGGGTGCGTGAACTGGCTACAGGTAGCCCGCTTAACAATTTAGCTTCAATTCACCTATAATTCACTTTAAATGACAATTGAACTAACCAGCGTGGATGCTGAGCGCAGAGCGAGCATTTCCAGCTGCTAGCTACCTTGTGTCGAATATCAGGAACCGTTTCGGAATCTTTAGGCACAATTTTTACCTATATTTCGAAAAAAGTTTCGATAAAAGATGGACATAAATAAGCGATTTTTTTTAAAGTTTTTTTAACTATTATTATTACGAAGCCATTTCCAAAAAAAATATTAGTTTTTCTTTCATTTTTTACAAAGTCTGAAGTATGGAGGTGTTAATAATTAAACCCTTGAAAAAAGTGTCCGACAAAGTTTGTTTTATTTGAGATTCTAAGAATAAAACGGGGTCTATCAAGTAAAGTCATTATAACGATTTATTTTAAAAGTTTAAATCCACCCAGCGGGATCCCGCAAATACCGGGATCCAGCGGGATTGTGATGGTTCAATCCCGCAAATACCGGGATTGAAATTCTCTTGCGGGATTGCATTCCCTAGTCTGGTCTGATCAAATATATGGTAATCTGACATGAATTTTGTCTATTGTGACTAGAACTAATGACTACAAAAAGCTTTGAGGTGTAGTGTAATGTAAGATTTTTCAGTAATGTAAGATTTTCCACTAACTTACATGGCAGAAAAGTTACCTTAAATTGCAAAGAACATTCGGCTTCATACCGTAGCAAGGCAGACAAAAGGCAATTTCAAGTAAAACTAGGCACAAAAATTAAATTACAGGTATAAAGTATACCAACATCAATTAGGACTAAATAATTATTAATAACTTGACAATCAGCAATAAAAATGTAAAAGATTAAATAAAGATTTGTTGGCATACGTTTTATATTTAAGGTTACTCTACCATTAACTGTCTTCAAAAATTCTTGATAGATTTTTATATATTTCATAAAATACAAATACATATAATCTATACATATTATAAAACTGTAGAAATGAAGATTCTGTACATTAAAGATATTCAAAAAATAATAAGCGGAGGGTGTCACTACATCGCTATAGAAGCCAAAAATGTGGTCAGTTTTTTGTCTGTCTGTCTGTCTGTCTGTATGTTTGTTCCACTATCACACGAAAACTACTGATCCGATTTGAATGCGGTTTTCGCAGATATGTTTGTCTTCTTCCAACTTAACATCTGGTGTATAAAAAAATTTCCCCCCACCCCTCTAAAGGCACGAAAGAGGGGGTCAGATTTTGTATAAGACTTTTGCTTTAACACGAAAACTACTGATCCGATTTGAATGCGGTTTTCACAGATATATTTGCCTTCTTCCAACTCAACATCTGGTGTATAAAATTACCCCCCCCCCCCATCCCTCTAAGGGGACCAAAGAGGGGGGTCAGATTTTATATCAAACTTTTTTCTTTAATTGACTTACTTCATATTATTAACTGCTTTTCCAACTTAACATCTGGTGTATAAAATTTTTCCCCTTACCCCTCTTAGGGGACAAAAGAGGGGGTAAGATTTTGTATCAACAGCTGATGAAGTAGAAATACTTTAAATGGCAAAACAACGTTTGCCGGGACAGCTAGTACTTAATATATGTATTTGGAGGTGAAGCTTGTTGTAATACTTAATCTTGGCCCGAAAATCTTAATCCCTAGCTTTTATAAAATCCAATACATATTATACATATAATAGGAGAGGTAAATAGTCGCTTCTATAAAAGTATGATACGGCCGTGCCCGTTCACTCGAGACTTGGTTGGGCACTGACGTGACCGCACACTATGGTATTTAAATAGTATTTCACTGGAAAGGTGTTGGCAATCGCTAAAAATCATATTTAAATTATTTTCGCATCGTTAATCTTTGAATTTTAAGAAAACCCGAAAAAACCCGAAAAACCCGGGTACCCGGGTTTTGAAAATTGGGTCCGGGTTTGGATGCCCTAGTTGCCACTAGATTGTTTTTCTAAGGGGGGTATTACATTATCATTTATATTGGATCATTTATAGGATCATATATAGGATCCAATAAAAATGATCATTTGATCATATCTGCAAATTACATTATCATTTATCATTGATCCTATTTTACGTCATATGTGGTTTCAATAGCCAATGGGGAGCGCTAACGCTGACAGGTATTGACATCAGTGTTACTAGATCTCAGAGAATTCGATTTGTCAAAAGACATTGTCATTTTTAATATGGCTTGTTTTATGTTATTTCAGCAAGATTATTCAAGTATATAATTAGAAAAAGAATTACATTACATTATTTGAAATATATTAACGAACAAGAAATTAAAAACTCTTTGTTTATATTAAATAACTGGCAACACCAATTTCTATGACCGTATTGGATCCAATCTCTCAGCAAACGTCAAAAATCTATGATCAAGGAAGAAATGAATCATTTATCTATATTACATTATCCAATATAAATGACTCAATGATCTAGGATCCAATATAAATGATAATCTAATACCCCCCTATAACATTATGTGTTTGTTGCAGGGTGCTGAAGGATCATCCGAACACATACACATTCACCAAGCACCTGGGTGAACATGAAGTGAACAAGTGTGCAGACAAGTTCCCCTGCACTATTGTCAGACCATCCATGAGTTAGTATTTGAATCTCTCAACCAGTGTAATCAACAACTTTTGACCATGACTTTCATTGCTTAAAATAATGTTAACTTGCTACTTGCTAGTTTGGACAAAAGAGAATCTTGGAAAAAAACTCTACACTAACAAAGAATATGTAACTAAAACTTTGAGGCGAATGTGAATTAATCAAAATCTTTAGTTAACAAGAAATCATATTCCTAAAATAGAGATAAATAAATACAGAAATAATTGCTAATTTTCAGTCGTGGCGTCGTGGAAGGAGCCCATCCCCGGCTGGACCTGCTCTAAGGTCGGCCCTCAAGGATTCCTCATGGGTGCTTCAAAGGGTAATAATTGATATAAAATATATCGTATATATGCGTGGTGGCCACAAGGGAAGATCTTCCGACCAAGCAAGGTGTTATGCTCGGTCAGGCCGAAGCCCACTTGATACAGTTCAGCTGTCGTATATATACCCACGCGCTCAGAAAACTTCGATAGCGCGATGCAGGAATGTTAGGCGAATTGTGGGTACCGCCACAACAGGAAGAAATAAGTTACTACAACCAAGTTCCGAAATAAAAACGTACGTACGTAACGGAAACTTGACATAGGTATGTCGAAGTAAAATCGCGATTGTTACAGTGCCCCCTGATGCAGGCACTTCACATGGCTATTTGTATTTGCGTATTTGATGTATTCGCCAGACAATCACCATGTGTAGACGGTATGTTTGACAAGTATTTGACTTATTTGCGTATTTGACAAATATGACCAAAACCAAATACACGTATCCGTACCTTTGTCGGTTTTTGACGCACATCACAAGAGTCAAATAGGCAAGTACAGCCACAAGACTAATAAGAGATACTACGGATAGTACAGCTCGACAAGGCTTTCAATGAACGTGGCGAAAAAAGGAACTAACGTTGCCGTCATACAAAAAGATCATTTTTGACAGTTCTCCTTTACGAGCAGCGCCACCACACACGTTCATTTAAAACCTTGTCGCACTGTAAACAAAATCAAGTAAAAGTTTGGTATTTGACGTCTATGTGTGGAAGGCCACATTTGCCTTTATTTGCTTGTTTGTGTATATGTCAATAATTTTGCCAAATGCAACAAATAGCCAATAGCAAATACAAATAGCCATATGGTGTACCGCCATGAGATGTGATGAGGATGATACGCCGCCGCCTTGTGCGATGATTTTATTTTAGAACTTCTATGTCATAATTGAGGACTTAAGTGAAAGAACCAGATAACTAATTTCAAATCATTTTTCCGGCCTTAAAGCCTCCATTAATTTTTATGCAAAAAGATGGCAATTTTTTTACTGTTACTTAATCTGGTTTTTCCTCTCACATCTTCAAAAAAGCTAAAATCTCTGGCAATTTCGTAGCCAACTACGAGAATTGGCAAAGGTTCAGCCAAGCCTTGTACCTATAAGTTGACCCAATATAGACTCTTTTTATTTGTCGAAAACATGCATTAATTGATTGTTGTTCGTCAGGCGTGGTGCGACGTCTGCCGATGTGCGAGACGAACATAGCGGACTACATCCCCGTCGACGTCGTCGTTAACCAGCTGCTGGTCGCTGGGTGGAAGGCGGCCCAGGACAAGTGAGTACCCCCTCCCTGATAAGGCTGGTTTTAGTGTCACGCAGACCGTCTATAGTCTATACTATAGACCGATCTATCATCTGTATTAAGATATAACCCATCAATCACCATGCGGCACCCGGCTGTCGCACAACAATTGAAAATCTGTTGTGTCTGCGATTCCCACGATCGAGGTATTAAGGAGCTTTTAGAGTAATGTCGACAGATCCATACGGACCTGTCCGCATTACTTCTTAAATCTTAATACAGATCGGTCTATAACTTTTTGAATAACATAGCTAATAGGTAATAACTAATAACCTAGCGTGGCAGTAAAAGAGACAGGTATCGATGTACCTGTATCTTTCACTCTTTTAAAGAGACAGTAGAACAATATACTTATCTCTTTTACTCCCACACTCATTGTTACTCATGCGTAACGCAATTTCCGGATAGCATTGCTATTGGTTGTTTTCGTCATATGCCGCTCCATTCCAGAGGGTACTTCTATTATATAATACCTATCCAACCGTTTATGAACCCAATAACCAAATACTTATGGTCCAATTTCCAGGTCTGGTCTGTCGATCTACCACTGCACGTCGTCTACGCAGCGGCCGTTCCGCTGGGGCTCGCTCAACGAGGTGATCAACCACATCATACACGAGACCCCGCTCAAGAGCGCCGTGTGGTACGTGTATAATACATTTTAGGGAGATCGCAGACGGCATACTTTTTGTGTGATCGAGTGTGCGGCGCACAAAAAGTCTGTCCGCTGAACTGTAGGGATGTAGACGCTATGGAAATCGTGCAGAGATCGCGAAATATTATTTCGTACTTGAAGTACAGAAAAAGAAGAAAAAATAGAAAATTTTAGGGTACATCCTATAATTTCGGAAAGATTACTGAAGGGACAGTTTCATATTAAATTCCGTAATTTAAATCAATAAAAAAACATCCGTATTTTGTTTTTTCTTTAGACGTCAACGATGTCCAAACAGGAGCAGAATATACATTACAGCACACTAATTCTTCCCACAATTTTCTTTTTAAATGTCTATTATGATATTCTGCCTTAAAAGTATCATAAATTGCTGATCTGTTTTGTATTTCTTGAATTAACATCGTTACATCGATATACGAGATCGCGTACGTTTCGTCACTACAAATGCAGATTGCAGACTAAAAGCGTGCGCCGTCTGCGTTAGCACGTGTTGAAGCAAACGTTCAATTTTTTTCGCACACTTTTTGTGCGGCGCGGTGCGAAGCGGCTTTTCTGTAACGAAAATACCTAATACCCCACCACCTGATAACACCAGTCCGTACAGCGTTGCCAGCCTTCGGCAAGGTGTTTGTATGCGTGCGACAATACATATGCGAATTATAATTGCCTAAGTTGATAAGTAATGATATGCAATAGCTTTACTGCGGTAGCCCACAAGTGCCACAAGTATATAATATATATTTTTCAAACAATCTAACGTTTTTGGGTTGACTATTAGTTTTAGGTAAAAGCTACACGTAATAAATTTTGTGTATCATGCTGTCTCTCACATTCTTTGTGTATATGAAAGAAAAAGCATGATATGACGCATATGCGGAGCCAGTCAATTTGCACTGTGTGTTCGCGCCTTAGCTACGAACACCTACACAATCGTCGAGCGCGGCCGTCGGCTCTCTTCCGTCCCACTCACACGCACGGGAACAATATTCGCGGCGCGGTACGAGGTCCGTCGCGAGCCCCACTACCATACCTACAACCGCCGTGGACGCTCATAGTTTCAAAATTGTATAGTTCAAAATTTAAATATTGTAAAAACTGGAATATAGTTATCAAAAGAGTACAGTTTTTGATTCATCTCTTATGTTCGACCGAACACTGTGAGTTTTTCGAAGTTTAAACTTATGTAATGTTTGACTGTCTATGTGTCTTAAAATATCGTTATTAAAAAAATATTATACACTATGTTTATGCAGACGTTAAAGTTAAGAAGCGCTTACACGGGCAATAATTACGGCAATAATTGCTCGGCGACACGAATGGAGCGATCACATCACTCAATATGGTATTGCCCAATATTGCTGCTTGTTGTCGCAAATTGCTTGATGTAGTTGTGACGTCAAAGTTGACGAGAATTGACTGGAGTTGAGCAATTTTAGTTGCCCGTATAAGCGCACCATTACACAATATTGTGCCATTGTCTGTCAAAAGATCTTTCTAACGTATCAGATAAGGACAGAACGTTGTATAACTATGATGCATCTACACACAGTGTGGACCATTTAATTTAAAAGGGGAATATGCTAATATTACACTAAGGACCTGTTTCACTACTTCGATAAGTGTTGGACAGGCTATCCGCAACTTATTATATCTGTCAGATAAGTATGAAGTATTTGTCAGATATGTTGTGGGTAGCCTATCCGACACTTATCAGGAAGTGATGAAACAGGCCCTAAGCGATAGGTAATTATAATGATCACAGCCCTTTGATGACCTCTGTGGCTCAGTTGGTGAGCTGTTGGTAGCTCAAGCCGGGGGTCGCGGGTTCGAATCCCGCCGACGGAACAAAAAAGTTTTCAAAGTTCCTGTGTCATGGATGTGTATTGAATATGTGTATCATATAATAAAATCTTAAATATAATATGTATATTGTATAGTATAAAAGTATTAAATATATTTCCGTTGTCTGGTACCCGTAACACAAGTCCTTCAGGTACTTACCACGGGGCCAGACTGACGTGGTGTGAAGCGTCCATAGATATTTAAAAAAAATTTTGTTAGTACCATTTTTATAACGTACATACATTTGGTCAGGTACCCGCACCTGTCGTTCGTGCCGTCGCTGCTGATGTTCCGCGTGTCCGCCATCTTCGTCCACTTCCTGCCCGCCATCTTGTTGGACACAGTTTTGAGGTTAACCGGCGGGAGACCCATGTGAGTGTCAGCTAATGTTTTACAATCATTATTATTATACACAACAAAGAACGTGTTATAAAGATTGCAGGAAGGAAATGCTGTTATAATTTGTTACACAGACATTAGACAGTGATTTTTGCCTCATTAAAAATATAAGGCGAGAAAACGGTTGAAATCGTTTTTTAAGTTGCATGTTCATCAAATTATATAACACGTACTTAAATGCATAATATGAATATTGTCATGTTTGGGATTCCTAAAGCCTAGAATAACAACTATTTTATCCCATTTTTTAACCCCCGACAAAAAGAGGGGTGTTATAAGTTTGACGTGTCTGTCTGTCCGTGGAATCGTAGCCCCAAACGGGTGGACTGATTTTGATCTAGTTTTTTGTTTGAAAGCTGACATTATCAAGCATGTTCTTAGCTACAGTCCATCATCATCAGCGCGCTGAAAAATTTGAGTTTGATCGACTTTAAATTTTTGAATCGGGGGTAGTTTTAAGTTTAGTAATAAGGCCGCCATTGCGGTACACTAGTTATAAGTAATTGATAATTGTTGTATTTTTACTCCTTATAATTGTGTGCACAATAAAGAATATTTATTATTATTATTAGTTTTTAACTTAATTTTACGTTATAGTTTATTCCGTCTGCACAAGAACGTGTGGAACTCGCTGGGTCGGCTGGAGAGGTTCATCTTCACGGAGTGGCGGTTCCACAACGACCGTACACGACAGCTGGCGCAGGAGCTCAATGACGCCGATCAGAAGCTGTTCTTTATTGATATCGCCGAGTTGAACGTGAGTATAATAAAATACCTTCCACACCGGTTTCGGTGATGGTGGCCCGTTTCATTGAAACTGGGAAAGTTACGCAGGAGTAATTGTATAGTGCCAAAGTGTGTGCGCAGTACGCAAGAGCATTGTCTATTCCTTTACTCTCATAACCCAATGGGTCTGATGACTGACTGCCGACACGACTGGCGAGAGATCAGGCGCAGGACCGACTTTTACATGCCCATCCAACGCATGGATCATCTTACTTGTCAGACAATCAGGTGATCAGCCTGCATTGTCCTAACCAAATTTTGAAATAATATGTTTCCAGCGCGGGAATCAAACCCACCACCTCCGAGTCAAGGGACGCGCTCTTAAGTCTAAATCACTGAACCAAGACGTGTTAATCCGATTACGGGGTTCTACGACACAAATTCTTCTCTTTCATAACGCGATAATAATAATAATAGCTCCCACACCGGTTTCGGTGACGGTGGCCGGTTTCATTGAAACCAGACCAGCTACGCAGGAGTAATTTTATAGTGCCCAAATGTGTGCGCAGTACACAAGAGCACTCTCTATTCCTTTACTCTCATAACCCAGTGGGACAGACGACCGGCACGACTGGCGAGAGATCAATGCGATAATAGCTAAGCGAATATACATGCAACCTGTAAAATTATAAGTGGGTTTTGTAACATGTCGTAAGTAATATCAATAAAAACGTAACAATGCCTTACAGTATTCGTTTATTACAGTGGGATGCGTACTTCAAAAACCTGCACTTGGGTGTGCGGAAATACCTGAACCGAGAGAGTGAGAAGACCATCCCGGCTGCCAGGAGTAAAGACAATATGTGAGTATAGAGATTTTGTTTTTATAGTCACATTTTTGTTGTGTATTTTTATGGTCACATCTATAACTTATTTACATACAATATATTTTTATCTTCACGTTAAGAAGACTGAAAACTTATCTTCTTTTAAATGCCTAGTTGTTGTTACACAGCATATAAAACGGTGGAATGCCGGGTTAATTTCAGTGGTTCCTCTCGCGAATCAATCATTCTCGGAGCTCGCGAGTGGAGGAAGCCGGGGGGTGGGGGGTTGGGGAATCAAGAAAATAAAAGTACATAAAATAACCCATAAATTCATAAGAAAAATATTAAAGATGTAAAAAACAGATGAGAAAAGCTCCTGGAACGAATTGGGGGAGACCTTTTTCGAGCAGTGGGACAATATACGCTAAATAAAAACAATTATGTTCTGTTATATCTAGGTACGCATTACAGAATAATTAATCTTCTGTTTTTCTTTTTAAATATATCCACTACTTCATTCGCACCAATTTCTATCCCATAGTGAATGTTCATGAGAGCCAAGCCGTTCAGTCTGTTTTCACTCGTTGTGTTCCGCTAGTAGTTTTTAAGTCTTCTTAGGCTTGAAAAAGACCTTTCTGAATCAATAAAATTCGTAACGAAAATAAACCTAAAACCCACACTACGAACGGCACATCGGTGCGGCGACGCCGTGCTGTTTGCACGGTGTTTGCGTGCGTGAGACTGAACGTATGCAAATTATAATTGCATAAGTTGATAAAAAATGATATGCAATAGCTTTACTGCTGCAGTCCCCGAGTGCCACACGTATTTTGTTTGTGATAATGGATATGTGTTCCAGGCTATACTACGCGCACATCGTGTGGCAAGTGCTGGTGATCTGGCTGCTGTGGGTGCTGGTGGCGACCCTGTTACGAGCGACCCTCCTCACCACACCCTGGGCGCCGGTACTCATATACTTCCTATATAGCTTCTTATAAGAAGTTAGCGTAAGGGCTGTATTACACTGTAGTAAAATGTAATGACAGTTTTTGATATTCTATTCGCCACCAGGTGCTGCTATGTAGACTTAGTGTCTATTGTGTCAAACTGCTCTCATATGTCACGATATAGCTGTCATGTGTTACGATAATTGACACGATAGACCTTAAGGCTACATAGTGGCGCCTGTTGGCAAATATAATATCAAAAACCCTCAATAAGATATGTCTTTGACTATACGGATATTGTAACAAGTGTAATACCACCCTAAGATAGAGACGCATATTAGTTCTGATTAGTTACTATTCATTCCACTGTGGGCATTTATTTAACATGCATGATATTCCATCATTTGTCGATAATAATATAGTTATGTCACGAATCAAAGTTTCAATTTCACCGTATTATTTGAATGACGCGATGTTCTGCGCTGTGGTTTTTGATTTGCCATTCTCTTTCTAAGAATTAATGAGTGAAAGATACACAGAGATTTTAGAATCTAGAGAGTTTTTTGTTTTACGAAGTTTGATGTCGTTTACTTATTTATTCCATATCTCCGTCACAATTTGATATGCAAACTATTTACTTAAATACTTATTTCTGTAAAAGTATCTCGACTCGAATATTTTTAATGGTTAAGGGAAGTGGGAACATGTCTGAGTGTAAAAAATTGTCGTTAAAGCAATAATATTTTCTTAATATAAGTTTCGGGAGTACCTAATTTATTAACATTATTGTAATTATATTTATGGAAAATTTACTACTTGTATACCTGATATTGAGTAGTCTTGAGATCTATTGGTGGTTGCAGAATCTCGATACAGAATAACAGTGTATACTTATGAAGTGCCTTCATAACACAGGGATTTTAGATTTGTAGCTCATGGTACAGTTAGGGCATCGAGACCGGGTTTTCCCGAAACCCGAAAACCCGGGAAAACCCGAGTTTTGGGGATCATGAAAAAACCCGGGTCTCAAAAATGGAACCCGGGTTTTTCGAGCTTTTCGGGTTTTTCGTTTTTTTGATAATTATTAAAGGCCAGACCTCATAAAAGGTATTTATAACAAACTAACATACAAATTATTTATTTTTATAACATATTGTATAGGTTTAATTATTTATATTAATCATAATTAAACAAAATTTAATATTTTAAAGGAAAAGTTTCGCTTTAAGAGTATTAAAGACTAATTGTCATAAAAATATTCATTAATAATAATTAATAATACATATTTTAAAAATCCTACCAAAACTATTCAATGTAAAAAAGCCAAGTCTCTTCAAACAATCCATCCTTCGCAAAAAGTTTTCAAATTTCATAGAAGCCAAGTCTTGTTAAACTTATTTTCAGTGAACTTTAAACTACAGGAAGAGTAACTCCGTCAAAAAAAGTGCACCAAAAGGCTACAAAATGTGACCCGAATACATGTATACTTTATGCATGTGTTCGGTACACATTTTTCGTGTAGTATATATACGCGAGTGACATTCAACCAGGTTGACATGATAATTATTGTCAAACTCATTTTACAATTTGTTTACTTACTTTTTAAGTAGCTTTTTACAAAATTTTCGTTGTTAAAATGCCTAAATGCCCTGTGAAATGGTGTAGAAGTCATGCAGATACGACTTATAATACAGGAATAACCTTTCAAGTTTCATCAGTAAGTGAATTTTTTTTAATTATGCTCAGGTAAAGTATTTTTTCCGACCCAAAAACATGCCCAAAAAGATGGTTTATTTAAGTTGTATGCCAGGGTATTTGCGTAAAATTAAGCTGGTCTCTTTGTGTTTGTCTTATTAAGTTTACATGTTATTGTAAAAATGCAATAATCAAAAATAATATAATTACAAAATTTTTACAAAGTCGCCATGGACAGTGTTATGCAAGATGTAACAATTTAATCATAATTCATAAACGAGGGTCTGACTGACATCAGTATGGAGTATCTTATTTTTAACCGACTTCCAAAAAGGAGGAGGTTATATGTTCGGCTGTGGATATTTTTTTTATTTGTGTATGTTCAACGATTACTCCACCGTTTGTGAACCGATTTTCAAAATTTTTCTTTTGTTGTATAGTGTTCAACTCCAATTTGGTACCATGTTTACAAAAGTGGTGACCTGATGATGGGATCCATGAGTAATCGAGGGAACTCCTCAAAATTTATATGGAAACATATAGTGATTTTGGTTTTATGTGAAGGATCTTAGGCATATGCTACCAAAAAGTAAGATTTTCCACCAAGGCATGCTATGGTTCCGAAGATACTAAGAGAACTACGGATTCCTTATAGATACAAGTTTGGGACTTTCGGCGATGTTTTAAGAACTGAAAGCATATGCTACTTTGCAAATTACATTCATCATCATCATCATCATCATAATTATCACTACCATCACACGATGCATCGTTATGAGTTATGGACCCTATTATTGGTACTTTTCATAGTCTTTTCGATCGAGACTCGAGTTTGTCGAGTAATTTTGAAAATTATATTAATGTTGTTACAAAGTAAATGATTTAAAAAAGTAGGTTTTAATTTTTTGTTAAAAATAATAATTTCACTCTTTTTAGTTATTTACCGGTAAACATATAAGCTGTCAGTTGTAGATATATAGGATTTAGGTATGAAACTATCACAACTACTATACTCAGGCAGTTTTCAAAAAAGTTTTTTCCTACGTACCTCATAGATCCCATGATCAAATTGCCAACTTGATAACCGTAACACCAAGTTTAAAAGTTTCATATAATATTCTGACATTGATTGATTAACTCACGATTAAATTAGCTGGTACCGACTTCAAAATAATGAAGACTATAGTATGTACAGAAATAGTTGAGATTTAGACGAATTCTGAAAGAGGCACTATTAAAGAGTAAGAATTATTTAATACTTTTTAGTTCATAATATTATTACTTATTGTTTTTACCTTGGAAGTCGGTTTTAATTTTTTGTTAAAAATAATTATAATGCCGTTCGTACTTCGTTTAGTAAGAAACGAACCGAATTGGATGCCGAGCCAGATTACTCGTTTATGTAGCATACACTTAAATAGTCATGAATCATGATATATTTTGTATGAGTAATGACCGAAAATTAAAGAGACTACGAAAATATGCATTTGCACCGTAAGTTTTTTATTTCAATTCTGTAATAATTCTGCAATAATTTAGCACATAGATTTTTGTAATCTGAAAACGTCTTGTCTAGGTGCTCTGGATAGTTTTAAATTCGTCCGAGTCGTACAAGGTTTGTTCAAAATTATTATATATTATTATTATCGATGACTTAAGGATCAGAGGAAAATGTTTGATTTTAAAATAATAATTATGTACTCCTTTCTTCGTGATAGTAGATATATTTGGTGTATACTGCATAGTGCCATCCGCTTTTGACAATTATTGTCTACGGTTTTGTTTCATAACTGTGACATTGACAATAACCGCGCAGGCTGTCGTCCAGCGCGCAATATTATGATACGTTACCTGGGAAACGACCTTGGCGAGAATCTGAATTGTCATATTTCAGTGTTCGAAAAGGAGCCAAATTTAAAACGGTTGAAGTATGGGAGTTACGTTTCCTGTAGTTTTGTTATTCGTAGCTTATTTTATAGTTTTCATTCAACATTCAGTGATTGACTACAGTTTAGTTTATTATGTGATCAAAGGTTTACAAAATAAAGTGTGGACAGCTTCAAAGGGTTCTAACTTCTAAGTCTGCTGAAAGTACCGTAGACTTTTGATGATGGGCAAGTCAGCCACTAGGTGACAAAACGTTGAAACTTGTATGGACCGTTGCTGATAAAATACACCCATCAACAAAGTCTTCGCGATATTTGTATTTTTGGAATATCTAAAAACCTGTCAGGAATTTTTGAAGACAGTGTATGGAACAATGATAGCTTATTTTTTAGTATTTAATAAAACATATTATTAAAACACTTTTCCGAATTTTATCATTTTCAAAGCAATCACAGGTATCTACAGTCATAAAAAATCAATGATAAGTCAACAAATCTTCATTTCGTTTTATAAACTGAAAATTTCATTCGAATGAGATATTTTTACTGCTGATTGTCAAATTAAAACAATAATTTATGCTGATCGATGTTTGGCATACAGTATTTTTACAAAAAAAAAATATTTTTTGTGTCCTGCTGCGGTATGACACCTAGTCTTCTTTCCAATTTAAAGTCATTATTTTCAGTCGTCTAACTTACTAAAAACACTTAAAGGTTTTTGTTTGTCGTTATGCTTTTTGTCATTATTTGTTATATTCACAACATAACAAAAAGCGACAATATTAAGACAATGCAATCAGTAAAAAGATTCCAGGAGATCAACCAACCCCTAGAAACTGACAAAACCATGCCGAGGAGTTTCTATCAAGTATATTTTGAATCTATATTTTTGTATTGCGGTCTGGCAAATGCGGCAGATTGCTTTTCATTGCTCGAGAGACTGATGTTGGTAACACATAATAGGACGAATGGTGGCTTTCTTTAGCCGGCCGTGGATGTCATACTCACTGCGGAATTGTTAAAACACGTGATTTTAGTGAATCGAGATGAAATATAACAAGCAGAGTTTTTATCAGCACCAGCGCCAGAGCCACCATGGTTAATCTTACAAATTCATTAAAAGCAACCTTCCGCATTTGCCATAATATTATGGTCTGGTCTGATCAATTATATGGTAATCTGACATGAATTTTGTCTATTATGACTAGAACTAATGGCTACAAAAAGCTTTGAGGTGTAGTTTAATGTAAGATTTTTCAGTAATGTAAGATTTTCCACTAAGTTAGATGACAGAAAAGTTACCTTAAATTGCAAAGAACATTCGGCTTCATACCGTAGCAAGGCATTTTAATTACAGGTGTAAAGTATGCCAACATCAATTAGGACTAAATAATTATTAATAACTTGACAATCAGCAATAAAAATGTAGAAGATTAAATAAAGATTTGTTGGCATACGTTTTATATTTCAGGTTATTCTTCCATTTACTGTCTTCAAAAATTCTTGATAGATTTTTATATATTTCATAAAATACAAATACATTTAATAATATATGTAATTTTGAGGTGAAGCTTGTTGTAATACTTAACCTTGGCCCGAAAATCTTAATCCCTAGCTTTGATAAGATCCAAATATATATATAATAGGAGAGGTAAATAGTCGCTTCTATAAAAGTATGATACAGCCGTGCCCGTTCACTCGAGACTTGGTTGGGCACTGTCGTGACCGCACACTATGGTATTTTAATAGTATTTTACTGGAAAGGTGCTGGCAATCGCTGAAAATCATATTTAAAGTATTTTCGCATCGTTAATCTTTGAATTTTAAGAAAACCCGAAAAAACCCGAAAAACCCGGGTACCCGGGTTTTCATTAAAAAAAACCCGAAAACCCGGGTTTTGAAAATTGGGTCCGGGTTTCGATGCCCTAGGTACAGTATATCGGAAGTTTTAGAAATATTTTCACATTGTTATATTCACAAAAATGTTGTTTATTTGTCAAGTGTATGGAATGCATTTCTGTTATAATTTCTTTTATTTATACGTTCAATAGTTAAGTTTGCCTTATATTAATTGGAGTATTTGTGTTGTTTTAAGAATTAGAAGGAATAAAATATATTTTAATACTATATAGTTTTTCATTAGCTTAACAGTAACTTTTAGGAGTGTGCCGTAAGAAAAAGAAAGTTTTCCTATTTTATTTATTTTCACAAGTACTGCCATTCGCTTTGTTCATTTCTTTGCCATCTTTGTTTTCTTTATTTTATCATTTAACCTGTAAAAAGAAAAAAGGTATTTAGATACTAGTAAACTATGTGTGAAGGCATAATAATTATAATCACCGTTTTTTATATAATATGATTTTATCTAGACAATTAAGTAATCAAAAATATTAATTTTCCTAGGAAACTGTTATAAATTGTAATGTCATAAGAGTTTCGAAATCCGTAGAACTTTTGACATTGACCTTTACTTGTCTCTTTTATTCGCGCGCAAAATTATCAATCATCTCGCTCTAGTCGCGGGCGTGCGAGAGGCAAGAATTTGATATTCTGCAAACTCCGTGACCGGAATTAAGTAGGCAAAAAGCAAAATAAATGATTTTATAATTCATTTTTAATTTTTATACTTGAATATAAGCTATGAATTGTTTCATTTTTTAAATATAGATATACTACATTATATTTGCGAGGATCCGTACTTGCGAAAACACGATAGCTCACCTGAAAACGAATATGTATTTTATTTCTTTACAAAACGATGCGTTCAACTAAGTCAATATTTTAATAAATAATATAAAATTCTCTTAACGAGGGACTGTAGAGTACTAGCGGATTATTAAAATGTTGATATTTATCGAGTTATTAAGAAAAATACTAACTTGGCGCAGATTCCGCTTTTTTTTTCACCTGGCATATGAAAGACGGGCGTGAGTGTAAAGAGAGAACGACGATGTTTGATTTTTTGCTTTATTCGCCCTCTTAAGTACTCAATATAATCTCACCGCCTCGCATCCATCCTCCTCAGCGTCTGCAGGTCTATTGCGGGGTTCAGATCCACCTTGGAGTCGCTCTCGAAGCCCGGGAGCACGTCCGACACCCCGCCGCCGTAATCCACGTCTTTTGGATCTATGACACAATTAGATTAAGAAGCTGTTTCACCACTTCCTGATAAGTGCCGGATAGGCTATCCACAACTTATCTGACATACCTATAGAGTAGGGAGTATCTGTCCGATAAGTTGTGAATAGCCTATCCGGCTCTTATTAGGAAGTGGTGAAATAGGCACTTAATATAATATTAGGTCTGTGTACTGAAATATAAGTAGTACGTAGTACTTATACCGCCATTAATACCAGTGGGTCTGTGTAAATTAATTTGAATGTTGTTTGAATAAGCGCGACGCCACAGTTCAGTGCGTTGGCGTATGTTGCTTCGAACGTCGCGTCGCAGCGACGCAGCATAATATCAGAGACGGCGCAAGGCGTGGGCGATGCGGCGTGGGCGAAGACTCAAATTTTTATTTATAAAAAAATGATTGTCTAAAAATAATCCATTAGGGGGCCTCGCAAAATGTATCTCGCGGGCACATTAAATTTAGGTCTTGCCCCGCCACTGCATAATATGGCAACGAACTTTAGCGGTGTGGTGAATTGTATAAGGCTAGCTAGGGGATATCATGCTCTAATCAGGATAACGAATCCTGTGCTAAACGCCAGGCCTTCTCTTTCTTATTTATGAAAAACTCATGGATGTTCAATCTCTGTCGCGTAACGCAACTCCCAAAGGTCCTAACAGCGTTTAAAATTGATAATGCAGAAAATATACTTTTTGATTATAAAAGTAGATAGAATGCTTACCAATATCACTGATATGTAAACTTCTGTCGTAGTACACGTTGCCCTCCGTGTCGGGTTTTAGATCTATACATCAAAACATTGCACTTAAGTTACAATTACTTTTTATTATTATAGGTTACATTATTTAGGTTCACACAGATATATACATACCATAATCTTTTAATTTTTCTTCTAGCTCGTCATTATCTGAAATAAGGAATCCATAGCTTTTGTTTAGAATAACTATTAACGATATATAACCTATCCATGTAAAACTGACGAATTTTTTAACATTTGGCTGTAATCAAGGGCGCCGCCAAAGGGAGGCAGATCAAATGTAGTATTTTAAATTGATATTGACATTAGAACCGTTCTTACTACAATCGCTATCGAGGCAAACAGTGTACCAGCGTTCATATTTTTATCCTCCCATAATATTGCCCCATTGTCCCCCCCTCCCCTTAGTCATTAGCTGGCGATGCCCGCGGTTGTAATAGTATATTACCTGGGAAATATTTTGCTAGTATTGATTTTTCCTTATCCTCTTGCGTTGGAAGTGTCTGTGTGGTGGTCACTGGGGCTGTGAAACGAAATTTTATTTTGATTGACTAATCACAAAACCATGTACTGCATGTAACTTAAAAACAGTTTCTTTCAGTGTAAATATAAATTACCTGAAGTAGTTGTGATTGTAGTAGTTAATACTGTACTCGGTTTAGTAGTTGCAGTCTTTTTCGAATCTGAAATAGGTTTATGTTTAACTACACAATTTACTGTACAGAAAATATGTTTAAAATGTGATAAAATGTTCCACTTCTTACCTATAACTTTAAGCCTGCGCAAGGTTTTCTCTACGCACCAATTGAAGGATTGAACGTTGCTGGTCTGTCCGAGTTCCGTACAAAAGTTCATCGCCATTTTTATGAATGGATCCGAGTTATCGTTTTTCTTGTTCTTTGCGCTTAGTAGTTTAGCTTTTATGGACATGACTGTGGTCGTTTCGTTTTTCCTAGACTTCTTCGGATGCTTTATCCACCTTCGTTTTCTGATTTTTTCCTCTTTGATTACAGGGAAAAGTACGGTCGATTCTGCCCCCTCGCGCGGTTTTCGTATTTTCAACTCCCGCACTTCTGGGCGATTGACAATGCTACCCAACAATTGGTCTCTGATGAAATCGTCTATGAATGTGTTGTTGAAATAGAATTTGAATATCAAATCGTCTATCGATTGCTCATCTTTAGTCTTCAAAATATCTGGATCGAGAGTTTTTAGGCCTTTGTCTGGTTTCACTGAGAATAAGTCTATTTTCACTGCATCAGCATCAGAGGCCTGTATGTTATTGATATTTTGATTATTATCACTTTTTGTTACTTTCTCTGTTGTAAATGTCTGATGAGCTTCCTTGAATATTTTCGCTATGTTGCTCTGCCTATGTGATATGATGGTCTGCCTGTTAGCTATCTGCGCTTGTTTGTAAGTGATCTTCTCATTTTGCGCCAATATTTGCTTTTGAATGTTGAAAAAAAGATTTTGCTGTATTATAAATTGTTTTCTTTGCTTTTCAAATTCTAGCACGTGTTTTGTTAGCGTTTCTTCTTTGTTTTTAAGGTTCAGCTGCTGGTCTCTAATCATCTTCAACTTTTCATTTAATTTCTCATTGAGTCTTACTACATTATTATACTTGGTGTCGAAATGTTGAAACTTTTCTATTAACTGCTCAGAATTTCGCATAAAGTTATTGTTCAAATTCTGGAGCCTACTGTGAATCACTTTGATGTCGTTGTGTTGTTTTATAATTCTTTTGAATGTCCTAGTAAGCATTCCTATGACTTTGAATAGTTCTCGCTGTGATATCGTATTTGGTGTTGTTACATTCGTTGATTCATCTTCACTCTTTACAGTATCATTTCGATTGTTAGACGGCGTTTGAATTTTTTGAAGCCAAGGCAAATTATTTTTATCTAAGACCATTTTGTTAATAACATTATTTTGATTTGATTCTTCCTTTAAATTTAATTTAGTGTTTACTGTTTTGGACAAGTTTTGTGCGTTATCGTTTAAGGGCTTCATTATCTTTTCGAAATTTTCGGACATGTTGGCAAAATATTTCGGTTTGGGTTGGACTACAAACGTATAAGGGTGTGGAGGAATATTGTGTATTATGTTGTAGTGATCTGTCTGTGGCAGTAGGCCAGCTTCTTTGTACGAATCGTCTACAATCTTTATTGGCTTTATTGTTGACAAATCTCTCTTATTATCTTTTAGTACTTCTGAAATTAGGTAAAATTAAGATTTGTTTACAATCTAGTTAATTAATAATTATAATATTTAATTATTAGTTTAGCTTTAGGTAAAGTGCGGAAAATTTTGTTAGCAACAAGGACTTGTTTTAAAGTACTTACCTAAAGTATCTCTCTTAGCTCTTTCATTGAATGACGAGAAATACATAGTAGGCTGGCCATTTTCGTTTCTAAAATTATTGTTGTTATCGAGTATTTCGTCCACGTCGAATGTATTCAGTCTAAATACCGACAGACCCGGATTATTTTCTGCGTTTCTCTTCACCCATAGTGCTTTGTTTAAGACATTATTCCTTTCCAATTTAGATATAGAATTCGACTTTACATGAGATGAATGAATAACGCATAATATTTTTAAAAATATCGACAACGTTAGCATGGAATTCATCACTACAGCGACTTACCGATACAATGCTTTGGCTAAGTTTATAATTTGCCTTGTAAAACGAGTCGATTTTTAATGTTTGTAAATATCTACGATTGAGTGTTGGGTTTTAGGATTGGAGTTAACAGTCGATGTTTTTAGTCTTCGTAGGTTTACTCCTTTTTTGTATTACTGAAAGTCTACACAATTATAGTCTACATAATATTGTATTAATCGAAATGATTCTGTAAAGAGTACACATTATGTAAAGTAAAGAGTACATAGTAGAGCATTAGCTCAAATATTTTTAGCGGTAGATTTACATACCTTGCTTTGGGAAAACGTGTTTTTTTGTTATTAATTTAGAATTCATCATGATTTTCCATAAATCTTATGAAAAATTTCAAGTCTTATAAAAATTGTGTGGTTTAGTTTCTTGAGCACACATCAAAATAATTATTATGTTAATCAATACTCTCGATCGTTCGTGTGAAAGCACAACACTATCACAAAATATTTACCTTCACAGAAGCTTATTTTGTGTTTGCTTGCCGATTTTCTCCGTTTTTTTCTTCGATAAGAGAACAAGAATTTATTTTCACCAATTAACAGGATCAACACAAAATAAAAGGAAAAATGTGGAAAATAATACTTTTATTACGAAGATTGAGGATTCTTGTCTGTATATCGATTATGGTAACAGATTTTTGGTAATAATAAAGATTTAAAATGACATTATAATATTAAGTACATAAATAAATATGTGAAGCTTTAAATGTTTTTATTTTTAACTACAGATACAAACATAAGTTTAAGTAATTAGTTAAGTACTTTAAGCTTCTGAATTGTAGAAGAACGCGCGCTGCTATTACATTCTGGATGTGTGCTGCTTATCTGAAGTTCTCCTGCAACATAAAAGATTTAAATATTATTATTATTTATTTGACGAGAAATATTTCTACGTTAAATAACGTTAAAGTACGCTTATGTGACCGCAGATGCGCACTGCAAGTTCCGCACCCAAATTTCTTTAATTTATACAGGGTGTAACAAAACTAAGTGATAATAACAGGTGTCTCAGCGCCGATTTTAAACTTTGAAAATTTGTATAAAAAAAAACAAATTGTATTTATAATATTTTTACCGTAGTAAATTAAGGTGTATTAGTGCGGATTTTATGTACGGAATATTACACCGTCAAGATGTCTTCCATCACGGCGAATGCACTCTTCAAATCGGACACCCGAATTTGCCAAAACGCGCCGAAGGATGTCCGCTGATATTTCTCTCACTTCTGTCGTTATTTTAGTGACTTTGGGGCTGTGCAATGCTTTTTGATGTTTTGTTTTGAATTGCTGGATGACCAGTAACGGCAATTTTGACGATTGACGTACCCTTCGAGGTGAAAATGTGACTCATCACTAAAATAAACGTTGTCCATCCCGTTTTCAAAAATAAAAAATCTCTAGCATCTTCTGACAGTAAATTTTTCGCTTGTTGTAGTCTTCTTCTATAATTTTTTGCACAATTTGGATTTTTTACGGATGTAATTTTCAATCTAAAACCAAAATTCTTTGAATGCTTGACCGATGGAGGCTTAAAGAGGCAGCATGTTTTCTAAGTGAGCGTCTTGGATGCTCCGCGACCGCAGCGGCGACGCGGTCGATGCTTTCAATCGATCACACAGGTCTATTTCGTGGTCCAATTGAATGATTTAGTAAACATCCTGTCGCTCTAAACTTCTCTACCCACCCATAGACACCCATTACTTTAGGATGTGTATGGGTCCCCTATACTATAGAGTTCGCTGTGAAATTAGCAGCGCTGAAAGAGTAACTTTTTCTCTTCTTTGTATGGAAAAATTCATGACGCCCGGGTGCTTGCCCGTACAAATCACAAAAAAATTGCTCTTTCAGCGCTGCTACTTTCACAGTGAACTCTATATAAGGAACACATACACAGTAAAGTACTATCACTTAGTTTTGTTACACCCTGTATATTTGTAGTAAGACGTACTGTGGCAACTTTCGTGTTATAGAACTTATTGTAAAGAATACCTAGAGCAACAGGGCATATTCCAGAATTTCTGGTCCCGCCCGTAGTTCTCGCCGTCGTCGATGGTCTGCGGCATGTCCTTGCCCAGCGACTCCGGCAGGAACAGGCAGCAGCACCCGCCCAGGATGCCCAGAGCACCCAGGATGATCAGAGGGATCTCGATTGCTATGGTGGCCTGTGAGGATGTGGTTTATTTTTAAAAGCAAAGGGAGAGGGTAGAGTTGGTAAACAGTAGTCGTACGATAAACTCAGTTGAGTTAATCTTGTCATAACGCACTCCAAAGTCATAAGTCCAATTTGAGTGCCTTATCTTCTGAAGTTACAAACATAAGTCATAAATCCATATTTTGTCTTCTCAGTCGTTTGTATGCTTATTGCTTACTATTGGTAGTGTAAAATGAATGGCCATATCTTAAATTATTTATAATATCATGATTTAACCATCAAAAGCCTTACCATATACACGATGTAAGGCACGAGTATGGTGGCTATGTAGCCGACAATGTGAATCAGGGCTAGACCCTGCGCCCTCACCACGGTCGGCAGCAGCTCCGCCGCGTACTGTATACCGATGTTGTACGAGATGTTTACAGCAAAACGACCCACGATAGCTAGAGTTGCTGATGGTATACCTGTAAGAAGAGAAGATGAAAAGATTGGCATTAATGAAGAGCACAAAGCAAACAGGGTAAGAGTTTCTGAAACGCTTAAAAGTAAAGTGGATCAAAACACTAAAGATGAATTCAAATTAATATTATCAGAGAAGCTGATTCATGAGCCAATAGTGGACCTATGAGCTACGTAATTTGGTTGCGTTATGTCAATCCTAGCCCACAGAGAAATACGCTAGTCGCTAACATTGAATTGACTAAAACTGTATTATATGACGTAGGTTTGACGGTATAAGCGAATATGAAAAATAATTACCGTATGGCACAGTTGTAGCCAGTAGACTGAAGAGGCCACTGATGACCATAGAACCAAACGCTAGCCAGCGACGACCGAGCCTGAAAATAACAACCATATTAAAAGAAAACCGCAAATGTTTTCCTTCACAGATGGCATGCATAACATTGAGTGTAGTCGTGCTCAAACCTGTGTTTTGGAATACCAACTTTTCAACACGAGAGTTTGATATATTTCATACTAAAAATACTCCATAGCTATTAGCTACTTACACATCCAAAGTCAGAATCAGAAGAATATCAGCGGGGAACTCTGAAGCCGTCGCCACGGTGAACGTAAGGAACATATCGAGACCCAGAGAACCGACGTTCCTCACGTGACCATCGAATACCATAGCTATTGCCATCCATATCACCAGGAGAAGAATACTGTTCTTCCTCAGACGAGGAGTCTTGAACAGATCCAGGATGGAGTAGTTTTTATTCTCTTGCTCTTCTTTCGCAATTATCGATGCGGTTTCCTGGAAACAAAAGGCTCACGGGAAAAATTGGTCTCTTAAAAGGAATAGAAGGTATTCTTCTTCAAGTTACCTTAAATTCTGCAATAATTTCGTCAGGTATTTTGTTGCCATTAATCCTTTCACATCTTTTCAAAATCTTCAAAGCTTCCTCAATACGTCCTTGCGATATTAGCCATCTGTAAAAAGAAACATTATAATCTCTATAAATTACTTCTTCTCTGGCTATATTCTTATGATCTCAGGTATTTACTTAATCCTAGATGGTTACAATGCGGATCATTTCAAATTCTTGTACCTTGCACTCTCTGGGACCACGCACGGCGTTATGATAGACATCACCAAAGGTACGCTGATGATGAAGCAGTAGATCTTCCAGTCGGCCACGCCTACCGCGATCCAGGGTAGTATGCAGCCGGCAAACGTAAAGTAGACCGCTATAGAAAAGTTCGCTACGAACGTCCGCCATTTTGGTCCAACGTACTCTATCACTGGAATACGAAAAACATGTTCTGATAGTTGAAGACGTGAGTGGAAGAATCGAACAAGTAACATTTCGTAACATACGGTACAATACCTCATTTTTTCCCTAATTATTTTAATAAAACTTGTAACCTTAGAGTATTAATTAATAACAGTTATTGATACTCAAAGCTTGTAACTTATCTACTTCATATCCTAGCTAATATATCTGGCTACACATATACTTCATAGTTTTTCTATTTCAAATAATTTTTCGGGCCTAATGCCTTCATTTAAGCAAAAAAACGGGAAGTTTTTTCATGTTACTTACCTTATTCTTCCACTCACGTCTTGAGTTATGAAAGCTGCTAATGGCTACGTCCTTAAAGATTTATTCAGTACATCAAGAATATATTTTTAAAACTTATGGCTATGCCTTGCATATTATGTTAGAAGCGATGCTTACCAACGATATACATAACAACAAAGCAGTTGTCGTACGACAATCCGACCAGAAATCTGCAGAGGCAGAACGACCAGAAACTGTTTGCAAATGCTGTTCCGACTCCCGCTATAAAACCAGTCATGTTGGTCCCTGAAGAGTGAAAATGAGATTACTTATATAAACAAATTACCATAAGATAAAAGACAAAATTCATTCTAATAGAACCCAAAACTGAATGAAAAACAATCGAAGTTCTAATCTTACCAACAATAGCTGGTATTCTGCCATATTTGTCAGCAATCCATCCAAATATCAGTCCACCAACGATAGCTCCACAGAAGAATATTGATTGAGCAGTGGCACCGTAGTTGTCTCTATCGCACACCCAACCCAGCTGGAAACCAAACGTGAAAGGAATAAGTAAAAAATTAAAAGGAAGAAAGAGACATGTTTTGAAGGAGTCAGTTAGGCAACATTTAAAATATCTACCTCCGAAGCTATGGTCTTGTAAGGCACATCGGTATAATTAAACTCCCACTGGTCCACACATTTCTTGATGGGCCACGCCGGGTCAGCTATTACGTTCCCGGCCTCCAGAACTTTCTGCCAATCCACGTCATACACGAAACACTTCTCGTAGCTCCCGTTGTTAAATGGAACTGATAAGCGACGCCTGAAAGAATTAATTTTCTTATCATAAAAAAGTCAAAGTGCTCCGACAGTGCAAAAATAGATGATCCTTATTTCCTAGATCAAAACTACTGGTTTTATTTGCGGCCCCTGATATGGGACCTCTTGTTCCCCCTTCCAAAGGGAAGAGCAAATTATTTACAATTTTTTATTTATTCATCATTTTAATTGTTGACAATTTGTTTACATTTATTTTAACTACTGAACTATTAGTTAACTACTGAACTATACAGTTAACTACTGAAATATTGGCGAGGTGTCAACGTAAATCATACTCAGATTTTAACAATCGTGATTACTAATGGGCTATGGCTTTTTGTCTATTATTATTAGTTATTACTGACCTGTCTTCCACCGTCAAATTCGCTAGCTCTTTCACAAAACACCAATGCTCGGACGGAACCACAGTCATGAAGATTTGTCCGAAGTATACGAACGCGAAGAAGAACGAGAAGGGTATCATCAAGAGGAAGAGGATGCGCTGATACCAACCAAAGTCCCCGATGTACGGGAACAAATCGTCTATGTCTTTGATTTTCCTAGCAACTGCCGTGCTATTTCCTAAAACCAAAATGTATTAGTTAATTTAACGATCAGATAAAGTTTTGATTGATTTGATGATTTTTTAACTAAGTACCGAAATCTCAGACGGTTAAGGGCTACTTTAAAATATTATCTGGCTGTCAAGTCAGGAGTCATGACGCGCATTTGAAAATATTGCTTGAGCAAAATTTATAGGCATACGTGGAATAAATTCAGAAAAGTCAATGTTTAATGTTTATCCATTGTTATTTGTTGCGCAATGTTTTCATTCATCAATGAAATTCATTGATATTCAATATTTACTGTGAACACAATGCCATCATACGCGCTTTATTAGATATCTGTCGTGGAAATCACGCTTTATGTTTGTGCAATTATAATGTTACTCGAATACAAATCGGTTAGGTAATGTGGTTTATTAAAAATAGCGTCTACCCGTTCACGCAAATGTATATTATAAAAGTACCTATAATAAATTTTAAAATAATTATTTGGACGAATGTTTTGTCCTTTTAAAGTTAAAATCTGTTTAATTCAAAATCGATTCTCTCAAAATTAGCCCAATAATAACCATTAACCAGGAACAGTAAGGTAATCATTATGAAGTGTTAACTTATTTATACATCACTGGCCTTGTGACTTCTAATTTCGTTAGCAGATGTAATTATGCATAGACTTACCATTTCTAGCGCCCATTTCAATATTTTCAGGTCTCAGGTCGTTGTGACCCGAGGTAGCGTTTTTTTCATGTGATTCCATCCTCGAATTGGGTTTTGCCCTTAAAAGACACTTTTCCTGGCGTCTTTCTGGTTACAGAAGACCGAAGTTCAACGCTGGTCTGAAAGTTGAAAACGCAAAAGTTTTTTTTTTTTTTGAATTTGTAACAATTCTAAAAAGATTCGAACATATTGAACACTTAAGTGTTGGGCATTACAGAAGTCATTAATTAAGACTTGAAGTCCCATTAAACAACGGTTTAAATCACAAATTAAAGAGCTAAACTCTATTTAATCGAAACTGAATAACGTACTATTGTAGCGATGAGTGAATAAATAAATAATAATTGCAGTAAACAATGAAGGTAATAAAATCTACAATAAACTCAAGTTCAAACTAGAACCTGTCTGAAGTAAATCATTAACAATATGGGAGCTATAACAATCAATTCATAAATATATTGACGCAACGCTTGGCACTTTTATGTGCCAATTAAAAACAATATATATTAGTTGACCCTGCTCGTGCTGTTAAACTCATTGAGGATGCAAGTGTTTTGATGCGCCCGCGCACAATTGTTAAAGCCGACAGTATGTTTCCACAGATCAATAAATATGTGCCGTAGAGTGAAAAAGACCTGCACAGCAGTACTCACAAAGTTTCAAACAAGGAAAGGTGAAATGTCAAACATATAATCACCTGAGATTTAAGAACCAAAATCACCAAAATACCACAGAAGTACTCTAAACGATTTATAGAAGCTCATTTATTTATGACATAGAAAAGAACGAACTCTTTCAATAGAACATTCAAGACAAAATGGCAGGTAGAGGAGTAGTAGAGCTTCGGAGAATTTGGTTAAAATTGATCTATCTCTTCTATTTATTTCTATAAGTACAGATTTTCAAATGTAGAGTTTTTCTCAGACGAAGTATAAGTTTTTTTCTAAGAAATTAAAGTGCCTGAAAAATGTATCTGCTATTTTAGTCGACTACCTCATTCTATTTCGGGATTCAGGCAATACTATTGACATTTGGCCCGTAGCACCTTAGCAACCAACATGACAACAAGAACTAGGGTATTTAACAAATGACGTAAGTCTAGGCTTTGTTCAAGATATGTGCATTAGTTGGTTTTAACTGGTTTTATTGTTTTAATGTTTACTGTTTGTTCTTAGATAACAGTTGTTTTTGTTTTTTTTTTTTTGTTGATTACTGTTCCTAAATCTGGCTTGCAAAAGGCTTATGTAGCTTCATGTTTTTTTATAGCAAGCAAGGAAAAATATACACCTGTTGGAAAGCGATTACCGTCTTTCTAATATGGAACCAGGTACATCGGAGGAGTCGTAAGAGCGTTACCGGTCTTGCTTCTTTGTTGAAAGTTTAGACTTAAGGCCGTCCCCCGAGCAATCGACCTTGGCCATACTTTTGCCGCGTTGCCGAGATCGCACCAAAACACCATTTTTTTTACTTATCTTAGTTCAAAATTGTCCTAAAAAAATTTAAAACGGGGAATATGTAGTTTATGATATTGTCGATCTATTGGCGTGTGTTTCAAATAAAAGTAATTTGTAAATCCTAAGGAGATGCTGAATGTATGCTTGAATTAATAAATTGGTTTTACTTTGGAAGCTGATATCATGAGTTTAATAAACAAAAATAGAAAATTTAAAACGGGGAAAGGAATGTTGATATACTGAAGATTATTGCTGTATTTTTATTATAACTTTGTAGCTTTCAAATTATGAGTTTATAAGGCTTGAAATACTGTAAATTACGGTATCATCGTAAGGAACGCCTTTAAAAGGTCGTAATCATACGGAAACACCGCTTGCGACAGTTTTTTCCAAAGCTTTGTTCGTGCGGTAGAGAACTTCAGGTAATACGCACCTGAAGACTGCCACTCATTCTGGTGATGATCTGAAGGATGCCACGCGGGAACAGTGGAGAATAGTCCGATTAATTGATTGGACCACAGACATAGATCAAGGTAGATACCGCATGTGTATGTACTTCGCGTGCCATATCGCGTTCCCAAACGACGAGCAATGCTCGTCTTTCGAAAGTCTGTTCTTTAGTCTGCTATCGGAATCGGACGTCAATCGGAATTTTAAAAATGCCTAAATGCCTAAAAGTGCCGTATTGAGCTGTAGAAATTCAAATAGAAACGTTGGCCTTGATAATGGACACGGTTCTTATCATCGGTACGTCACAGTGGTAGGAAAAAAGTGACACGCTCGTTTTCATACAAATGGAGCGACATGCGGTATCTATCTTGATCTATGTCTGTGGATTGGACCTATTCTCCCTTTTTAGACTATTCTCCGTTGT
The DNA here is from genome assembly GCA_963422495.1 of Polyommatus iphigenia. NCBI lineage: Eukaryota > Metazoa > Arthropoda > Insecta > Lepidoptera > Lycaenidae > Polyommatus > Polyommatus iphigenia. The sequence goes on from OY730184.1 coordinate 9,864,267, forward strand.
CTGTTTCTTGTGCTTTAGGGAAATCTCCGGAGCATTCCGTGATGTGACCTATGAAGGATGTAGTCCAGGGATGCTACATTTCTAAGCAGTGCATTGGCACTGCTTAGAAATGTAGCATCTCACCATCATCATCACACTTATTGGAGTGTCACAATGATTTTCGATGGTCTAGTGATTTGGGCCTATACTCTCGACTTGGAGTTCGTGACTCGTGGGCATGTTTCCCGCGTTGAAACAACGAAAATGTTGTTCGGTAAGGACAATGCAGGCTGATCATCTAATGTTCATAAAATAAGCTAAATGGTAATGGCCCGTGTTCGCTTTGATTAGTGATTAGTGCAAGTCCTTTATTTTCTTCTAATCACTAATCACATGCACTAATCAAAGTGAATACAGGGCCCTAATGTCGGTCCTGTGGTATCCTTTGCTAGTCATGTCGGTCATCCGTCAGGTGGGTACGTTCGGGGGCCATAGTCGTACATACCTCCGGGGTGCTTCAGCACATTGAGGCACATTCCCAATCCGGGGCACGCATAAAGCGTTTCCAAAAAAAAGAGCACATCAGCACTATAAACATAATTCCTGCCAAGCTGGGCTGTTTTCCAAGGGATATTTTGATAGGTAATCAAAGAAATCGGGGCGGGTTATATTTCAACGGAGAAAGAGATTTCAACGAGAGCGGAGCTGTCGATTATTTTTGGCAAAATTATATTCGTAGTTTATACTACGAATATAATATAAAAAATTATATTTCATAATATAAATATTTTCTTTCCTGCACGTTCACCTCCTTTCCACTAAAAATGATATACTGCATATATACGATACGATGAGTAAGTCATAGGAATTTGTACGGTCTCTAGAGAAGTACCTTTTTCCGAGAATAAAAACCATTTTAGTTATGCTAGCTAGACTTATAGTATAATAGTAGTAGTAGTTTTTAATGATTTTAGAGACTCCCCATGTTTTGTTCGTTCAATACTGCGTCGCTCCTCGACTTCTTGTATTGTGTGGTAAAGGCCGTAAAGCCTAAAAGAACTTCAAATGCGAAAGTACTATTTTTTGCAGATCTCTTTCATTTTTCGGTAAGCATAAAAAATTAAATGCAAGTTTCAAATTCTCAGCAAAAAGATTCTAATCTTTTAATCTACCTGCTAAATTTCATTCGATTCCATTAATGATTATGGAATTATGTGAAGAGAAATGATTTTTGTGGCTTTTATAGCCCCTATATGCCCCTATTTAATTTTTGACTTAGATATCGTTAGTAATTAACTTTTAATATTATATATTTATTAAGTCGGTACAGCTGTGGAAATGTAATGCTTAATTAACTGTCAATATATAAACGAGTGCATTTGATTAATAATGACTACATAGTGACATAATATTTTAATTAATGATCATCATAATTTGATCATACAGTCACTCAACACTATGTGACATCTTTATCACAGTCGAAGGTCGATCTCTAGTTTACTTACTTTGATATTATGCTTTGCAGTTGGCTACATTGTATTCGACATTCGTACATCTAAGCAGGCCTAGTTTTGCGACAAACTTAATTTGTATAGATGAAAATTTTGTTAATTTTTGTATTTTCTAAGTATATTTTTTCTGAGTCAAAAATATTGGTACTCTAGTTTACTTTTTTGGGTGTTCGTGAAAACTGTACTTAATTTCCCAGGGGTCCATGGCTGAACAAGGTTGGGAATTGAGAAACACTGTTCTAATAATAAACTTTATCAATAATTTGATTCTTAGGTACTATGTATGTAGAGTAAAGATAGTTATCAAATAATTTAGTTGGTCCATGTTTATAGGAATAATTATAATTTTTCTTAAAAAGTAATTTTCACTATCGACGGAGTGGTCATGACTTCTTTCATCAAAAACTTTAAAATTCCAAAAGGAAAATTATCTCCACTTCTATTTGATGAATCACTGCTTACGCTAAGGCATTTAGCAACTACCCTCAAAAAACAAGAAAAAAAAAACACCACCTACCTCGTTTTTATTTCACGTGGGATCTAATAAGACTTCAGAATGTTGGAAACTGGATCGTTCAGAGTCGTTTTTCAGGCAATGTCGGCGCGTGCGCAGGTCGCAATGATACTGTCTGATGCCTCATCACTTCGCGCACGCTTAAATTCCACTCATGTACAGTCGGCGAAATAAATGTCTTACTGCCCACATTCAGATAATTTTAATTACCTAACTGTAATTTAATGAAAATTTTGACATAAGCCAATTTTGACATTATCTGTCACATTTTTCATTTAATTACATAAGTTCGTCTCTGAGTGCCGCAGTCTGAAGCCCAATTTAGGTTATGATAATATTATGGATCATGATCGATGGATGATGTTTCAAATATTGGTTTAACATTTGGCTTCAAATGTGCGATAAAAAAATAGCGAAAATGAATTGACAGCATTGGACGTGTGGCTTGTAATCATTCTACTATTTTCAAACCCCGAAACTATATCCGTATGGAATAACCTTGAACATTTAAAATAGATGATTTGATGTAACAGTAAATACTTTAATAGTTTTATTAGGTAAGCCTTGATCATAATATAAATTGACAAATAATTAGGTACCTAATGATCGTAGAACTACGACGTAGCCCAGTGCTACGGATTACTCTTATTATAGAGCCCTTATTTTAATTTACCTGTGCGGCCTACATCTAATACATTTTTAAGTCCGTGTACATAATATTATTTAGAATTGCTACAGCTCTTTTTGACTTTTGAGACAGTCCAGACAGATTTACATTTTTATCTGTGTGGCCTAAATCTAATATTTAGAATTGCTACAGCTCTTTTTGAGACAGAATTACATTTTTTAAAGACTTCATACGTTTGTTTAATTAAAATATTTTTATGATACCATTTGACGGCTGAATTGTACTCAAGACGTTGATTCCTAAGCAGATGGCGGACCTAAGTAATTTGGTCGCGTTAAGTCAAACCCATCCGACCGCACAGTATTTTTTTCGACCCCAAAAACGGACATCGTCTTTTTATTAGTCACTTCAAAAGAGTGTTTAATTACAAATTCCCGAGTAAAACACCCAACTGTCTCGCTTGAATAGTTTTTGAATTATCGCAAAAAGAAAATCCCAATCCCGCGTTCGTAAAAAAGTGATAAGTTATTATATTTCAAAATTTGTAAAGATTAGACAAACGCGTCTCATATAATATTTGTAGGACATATAAAAATCTATATTATGAACCCTTTTTCGGTTGGCTATGACTTATGGGGGCGAAGAAATCAAAGAAAATCGATTTTCAGTTTTTATTTTTTTTCGACTAAACTAAGCCGATTTTGCAAGCGCATGATGCTTTAAAAGAAAGCTAATCATTACCACTAATACTGGTAAAAATCTCAAATCTCTAACCCGTGGAACTTTTGAGTTCTATGACTTTGAAAAATCCGGGATTGGCGGGATTCGTGGATGTTGATTTTTTATTACACTTTTCGATTATGTTGCTAACAAGAAACAAATTCTGTGAAGCAACTATAGTTGTCAAACTTTAAGAAGTACAAAAAAAATTAAAATGAATTTTTCATTCATTTTAAATTTTAAAAAGGTCAAAAAGGTCTAAAAGGTAAAGAAATACATGTGTGGCATTCGACGACTGTCGCGTAGAGCTATTGCATATCAATAGCTAATTAAAAAAAACGCATAAAAAGAGTACGAACTGACGTAATAATCTTATTAATATCTAATGAACCTCTATGGCCCGATGATAATTATAATAGCAGTGGTGATTGTGAAAAAATGTATCACATCGACGCTCTAAACAGTCATATTAATTATTATACTATCATATTTTCCAACGAAAACGAAGCGTAATATATAAGTTTTCTTGCGTCAAACCCATCCGACCGCACAGTGTTTTTTTCCGACCCCAAAAATGGACATCATCTTTTTATTAGTCACTTCAAAAGAGTGTTTAATTACAAATTCCCGAGTAAAATACCCAACTGTCTCGCTTGAATAGTTTTTGAATTATCGCAAAAAGAAAATCCCAATCCCGCGTTCGTAAAAAAGTGATAAGTTATTATATTTCAAAATTTGTAAAGATTAGACAAAAACGTCTCATATAATATTTGTAGGACATATAAAAATCTATATTATGAACCCTTTTTCGGTTGGCTATGACTTATGGGGGCGAAGAAATCAAAGAAAATCGATTTTCAGTTTTTATTTTTTTTCGACTAAACTAAGCCGATGCTGCAAACGCATGATGCTTTAAAAGAAAGCTAATCATTACCACTAATACTGGTAAAAATCTCAAATCTCTAGCCCGTGGAACTTTTGAGTTCTATGACTCTGAAAAATCCGGGATTGGCGGGATTCGTGGATGTTGATTTTTTATTACGCTTTTCTTGTTGCTAACAAGAAACAAATTCTGTGAAGCAACTATAGTTGTCAAACTTTAAGAAGTACAAAAAAAATTAAAATGAATTTTTCATTCATTTTAAATTTTTAAAAAGGTCTAAAAGGTAAAGAAATACATGTGTGGCATTCGACGACTGTCGCGTAAAGCTATTTATTGCATATCAATAGCTAGTCTACGCGCGCACGTCTAGTCGCACGCACACAAACACTGAGTCGAAGTCTGCCGAACTAAAGCGACACTAGACAAATAGTAGATATTATAGTAATTTTCAATTCTATGCTAGTTTTTATTTTTTAAGTTATTGCACAGCAGTTGCTTAAAAACATAGAATTTAATACACAGTGCCTCTGATACGTCATCACGGATACGGATCGGATCTGTCTTTGTTAACTGAGTATTTTTTAGGCATTGAGTAAAATTTACCTTTCGTCATGTATAATAATTAATAATAATTGTCTTCAACATTTGCCGCTGGTGAAATTCAAACACCAAAGAAAATATGTGGCTTCCAAAATGTAGGACTAGGAAGAAAACTTATATATTACGCTTCGTTTTCGTTGGAAAATATGATAGTATAATAATTAATATGACTGTTTAGAGCGTCGATGTGATACATTTTTTCACAATCACCACTGCTATTATTATTATCATCGGGCCATAGAGGTTCATTAGATATTAATAAGATTATTACGTCAGTTCGTACTCTTTTTATGCGTTTTTTTAAATTAGCTATTGATATGCAATAGCTCTACGCGACAGTCGTCGAATGCCACACATGTATTTCTTTACCTTTTAGACCTTTTTGACCTTTTTAAAAATTTAAAATGAATGAAAAATTCATTTTAATTTTTTTTTGTACTTCTTAAAGTTTGACAACTATAGTTGCTTCACAGAATTTGTTTCTTATTAGCAACAGAATCGAAAAGTGTGATAAAAAATCAACATCCACGAATCCCGACAATCCCGGATTTTTCAAAGTCATAGAACTCAAAAGTTCCACGGGTTAGAGATTTGAGATTTTTACCAGTATTAGTGGTAATGATTAGCTTTATTTTAAAGCACATGCGCTTGCAGCATCGGCTTATTTTAGTCAAAAAAAAAACTGAAAATCGATTTTCTTTGATTTCTTCGCCCCCATAAGTCATAGCTAACCGAAAAAGGGTTCATAATATAGATTTTTATATGTCCTACAAATATTATATGAGACGTTTTTGTCTAATCTTTACGAATTTTGAAATATAATAACTTATCACTTTTTTATGAACGCGGGATCGGGATTTTCTTTTTGTGATAATTCAAAAACTATTCAAGTGAGACACCTGGGTGTTTTACTCAGGGATTTGTAATTAAACACTCTTTCGAATTTACCAATAAAAAGACGATGTCCGTTTTTGGGGTCGAAAAAAACACTGTGGACCGATCACAATAATTCACAGCTAACATTGAATTGACAAATAAGACATTGAATTGACATATAAGTCGACCACATGACGAAGGTCCGTCAACTGCCTAGGAATCAATTTCTTCGATGGCACAAATTAACGTGTTTCAATAGTAATGACTTGAAACACGTACGGAAATATTATAAACATATTGTGTTTAATAAACCCTTGCCCATGTTTTCCAACATGGATCATTTGTTTAGGCATGGATTATTTGTTTTTACTATTAAGTCATCACTTATCAAACAAGCTGTATAGCAACTAATAATATATTTAGCACCTGCGGACTTGGAATCATTTACAGTACACTCTTTATGGTTATGTCCTACACTGTTAACAATATAAATATATTGGTTTGGAAGATGGAAAACTTTACTGATCACCTTATGAAACAAGAGCCTGCGACTTCAAGAAGAGAGCGTATTCCCTCAAAGGCCGGCAACGCACATGCAGCTCTTTTGATGTTGCGAGTGTTCATGGGCATGAGCGACGGTAGTTGCTTTCCATCAGTTGTACCGTTTGCTCGTTTATTTTATATAAAAAAAACAGTAACAGTAGTAATTGATATAAAAAGTATGAAACGTCATCTTTTACTCTGACTGTACACGGTGCTGAGATTGAGTTGTAAATTGTAATACATTGACAAACAGTTATCTATTTTTAGAACCTTTTCATTTAATAACCATAAACTTATGACCGACATTAGAGCTGTTTTATCTTACGTAGTTAGTACCTACTAGGTTACCACTACTACGCTAGTCAACTAGAGGGAAACACAATGCCGAATTTTTTTAATAGGAGTAGGCTACTCCCAAGTACGTAATCTGTAGGGCCTCTATGGACGCTGCCGCCCAAGGACGCTGCCACCCCTAGGCCGTAGCCGATAACCGATAACGGCCTATTTATAAATCCGGGGCTTGGGCTACAGGTTTCAACCTAAGTACTAAGTCGTATAATTGTGTAACGCCGGTATTTAAGGTATGGAGACTTTTCGTTGAACGAAAAATAGAGTGTGAAAAGAAACTCATAAATACGCACTCTCAATAATTATTCTCACTGTTTATTGCTATTCTATTTACACAGGCACTTATGAAGAAATTTGTACAAAACATTCTTACATACTATCGCTTAGGTCTTAGCCTACGCTTCTTCCTTAGATGTATTCTTTCTAGATCTATTCGATAGTCGTATAGATGCCCTGACGGAGGCCCTGGATCCGATCGCCGTGGAGCGTACGAAGTGATCATCGTGGGGTACGATGGAGCTCCGTTTGGTATACTTCTCGGTGTCACTTTCAACAGATTTTCTGAAATATAAGAAGAATTATGGATGTTTTACGCATTGTGGTATATAGTGTTATGTACGCGAAGTTTGATAAATCTCTCAGATAGCTACACTAATTTTGTCAAAAACAAGAAAAACACAAAAACCCATGTGATCTCTTACAACCTGCCTGTAAGGGCCAGGTGCATAATGCGTATATCTCTCGTTTTTCTAAGTTGGAAAGAGAACCGGCAAGTAACCCAAGTCCCAAACTGGCAAATGTCGTATTTATAAATTCTAATAAATTCTCAAGCTGTTATCAAAAGCAAGTGGTTTTTTGTTTCATGAGCATCAAACTAACAAGCAGCTACACGTACCCAGGGAAACACGGCATGTCCCAGAACCTCTGGTCCTTCCCGAACTCCTCCCCGTCCGCCAGGGTCTGCGGCATCTCCGTGTCCATGGTCTCCGGCAGCAGCAGGCACAGCACCCCGCCCACTATCCCCAACACTCCCAGGATCAGGAGCGGTAGGTCTTGCGAGAAGTTGGCCTGAAAATTAAAGTTGCTTTTCAGAGATTTACAAAAAAGAAGATCACGTTATTTTGTACTTAGATGTGGGATGGACATCAATTATTTTAAAGCAAAAAAGATAATCTTTGTTGAAGCCTAAAGGATAGAAGACCCATAATTCTTGTACCTAACAGCATGGAGTATCTCTATAAACGGCAAACAGAAAATTCCAAGTAGAGACAGTGACAGCATTGTTAAGGCGCTTAGAACACCTAAATGCGAGATTTCTAAACAGAATATCTATATGATAGAATGCGGTTATTGTATTGAGAAAAATATATAACATTATTCAGAATATATGCTATACCCATAGTGTTTTCAAAACACGATTCAACTTACTTTTCTCGATAGAAAAAAATCGCAAACATACCTCTAATAAAATCTTAAAATCATCGGTATGTGTAGTAAATTGCACTCAATAATTATTTAATTTATGGACAATATTTGGCTACCAGTGTACTACTTCCATAGTGTTTTATTTTTTCAAATTATATCCATAATTTGAAGTAATCAAGTATTTTCCATATTTTTCACTACCAGAGTAGACGCGCGTACGCGTGTGTGCGTGAGAGCCCTGTAGCGACAGTGCCGCCGGCGAGCTCGTGAGGGGAGGACGTATTTGCGCTCCGTCGACCAATAAATCTAACCAATCGAGTCAATCGAGTGTTTATTTGTAAATACTAAATAATATTTTGTACATAAGAATAATGTATGTTCCAATGATAACGAATTTTTATTGTGTTCGTTTATGTTTTTACGCATTTGTTCGTTTATTTTAGATAAAATGGGAAATAAAAAGAATCTCTCGCGAAAAACCAAATCACATTCATATAAAGAAAATGCCAAGCTTATGAATGATGTAATAAGGTAAGTTTCTATTGATAATTTCACTAACAAATTTCTATAACAAATTAGCATTCACAATTTTATTGTTTTGGATATTAGATTGATATTTTCATATAAGGCTGACAATAAATAAAAATAGTTGCGTAACAGGACTCGTAATTCGCCAAACTTGTTACTATCAGTTATAGCCCAGTGGTGTAAGCCATGGTCCGCGGCTCACAAAGTCCATAGTCGAATCCTAGTAGAGTTATTAATTTTATGTATCACATAATTTCTCGTTATATTGTTTTTTAACGATTTTAATTTATTTTTTTGTAAATGTACTCACACAAATATTATTTGTTACAAAAATATTTGTTTACTTACTCTATTTCCACTCGAGCTGAGCTGAGTCGCTAAGGTTGTACTTTTTTAAATTTCTGTACCTATCATTTACCTAATATTCACAAAAAATCTTACAGGAAAAAGAAGCTTCAAAATTCTAATGAGTCGGAAGTTTCCCATATTGTGTATCACAAAACAAAACCCGAAGCACGTCACTTATTATTTATATACTTACCTATTTATTTTGTAATACAATTTATTATTATCACAATTACATTTTTCAGAAAACGACCAAGACTTGGTTCACGAGTAAGTTGGTTATAATTACCTACCCATACTACCATAATATTATCCTAAAATAAACGAAAAATACTTATTATAATATTGGTAATAGATACCTAAATATTAGTTATTTTCTGCGACACAAGTTAGTTATTTTCTGTTCAAGAAGTCTTGTTTAATTTTTTCTAGCACATCTTCTGGGACATCGGGATTTTCGCACTTGTCACCGTAATGCTTGTCATCTTTTGTTCTCTTTCCTAAAAATGTTTGTCGAGTCTTCTTTCTTGTATATCTTTTGCTTAGCTGTTTCATTTTTGATCGTCTGTCTTCTAACATTTTCAATTTGCCTCTGGGGCTTTTGTGAGTAATTTTCTTGTATAATTTAGAATTTAGATAAAGCGTTTTCCTCGTTAAAAGACACCGCTGATGCCATGCATCGTGTTTGGTAAGAATTTTGGAGAGAAAAGTTTATTCTTTTCCCTCCGACATATTTTGTTATTATGCTGTGATAATTCTCCACGATGTTGCTGCCAACATCGTGAAGAAGACTTCGTGCGTGGCAAGCAATGCCTTGTATTAAGAGGCATGTTTTTTGCCACAAAGTACTCAAATAAAATTCTTTTATCTTTTCTACGATTCCCGTTTTATATAATATATATTATGTAATAAAAATTGTATAGGATAAAAAAAATTAAAGCTTGTAATAAAAAATATCACGTTTAAAAATCCTAATCTATGTCTTGTCTATTTCATATGTTGGTCTATGGAAATATGGGTTGCATTGCATATTGCATATTATTTTAATTTGTACTTCATGAGCGTACAAGATTTTTAATTGTTTATATTGGATACGTTTGTATGTTTATATTTTAATGTAATAATTATAAATATATTTGTACAAAATACATTGAATTTATTATTTATTCAAAACCGTACCTACTACCTATGCAATGTTTTACAAAACAGTCACTTCAAAACTACGAATAATAAAAACTAATTATTTGTAGCTTCAAAACAATGATTTTGTATAATATATAAAATGTAAATTATTAAACTATCATTTTTCAAGCTACGAAACAGAATTAATAAATATAATATTTAAAATATTTTTATGTGCTCGTCGCATTTCGTGCACTATGGGGTGCGTAATGCGCTCGACACGTACGGCAATCAGTTTTTAAGCCTTTTGTCTCGGCCCATCCAATAAGATATAGAACTCACCAGATACACAACAAAAGGTGCGACAATAGACGCGACGTAGCCCATGATGTGTATGAGCGCGACGCCCTGCGCGCGCACCACGGTCGGCAGCAGCTCCGCCGCGTACTGCAGACCGATGTTGTACGAGATGTTCACCGCGAACCGGCCCATGATGGCCAGAGACGCTGATGGAGCACCTGGACACATAATGATGTTTTTTTTAAATAAAATAAGGGGGCAAACGAGCAAACGGGTCACCTGATGTAAAGCAACTACCTTCGCCTATGGATACTTGCAACATTAGAAGGTGCGTTGTCGGCCTTTTAAGAGGGAATACGCTCTCTTCTTAAAGATTTGCAGGTCGTATTGGTCCGGAAATACTGCTGGTGACAGTTCGTTCCAGAGTTCAGTGCGCGGCAGAAAGTTACGCGAAAAACGCATGGTTTTATCTGATCAATGTCTACTTACCAATGGGAACAGCAGTGGCAGCCAAGCTGAAGATTCCACTGACGACCATGGAGCCACACGCCAGCCATCGCCGACCCCACCTAATAATCATCATCATTATCACCACCATCGTCACCTGTGATATACATTATACGTATACGTCTTATCAACATTACATTTCAACTCATTAATGTATGTACTCAGCTGTTTTTAACCATCTTTTTTGAAAATTCTTGAAGCAGCTATTTTGATTATATAACAATACTACTTATCAATTATTAATCCTTCGATCGCGGATTCTTGGAAATCTATTGTTATTCTATTGTTGTCGCGATCGCCGGTGCTCTTATGGGGCTTGATAGGTTAATGGAGCTTATATTGTAGAAACAAATCCATAGATAAAAATAATGTAATTTAAATTTAATTTTTAAAATACAAGCAGTACAGGTACAAACTTTACCTGTCCAAGACTAAAGTTAGGAAAGTATCAGCAGGGAACTCGGTGGCAGTGGCTATGGTGAAAGTGAGGAAGATGTCCAGTCCTAGAGACCCAACGTTCCTGACGTGGCCGTCGAAGACCAAGGATATGGCCATCCAGATGACGATGAGGAGCAGAGCGTTCTTCCGTAGACGTGGAGTTCTGAAGATATCCAGCACGGAGTAAGTACGCGTCTCTGCTTCGGATACCCTGAATTTCTCCTGGCTGGCTTCCTATAAAAATAAATAATTAAATATGATTGAGTAGGTTCCTAGCTTCTTCACTATTAATAAAAATTTAAATCTATATCCTTTAGGGGAAGCCACAACAATGTTGCAGCATCACATGATCAAAATTCAAACTACACAGAAATTTGCAATAGTTGTTTTTACGATGCGGCACCGGACGCCGCAATAAAGTGGTATGTGGTGTGGCCCTTTTTGTATGTTCCAAAGAAGAAAAAGCCCAAATCCCAAAGCTAAATACCGAATAAGGTTGAAGCTTACTGTGAATTCGGTCAGGATCTTCTCTGGTATATGTGTACCATTGATCCTCTCGAATTTCTTCATGATTACTAGAGCTTTGTCTAGCTTTCCCTGAGACAGAAGCCATCTGAAATTGAAATTATTGTTATGTATTTCTACTTTAGCCAATGTTTTGGTTACAATAGGGATGATGACAAGGTCAAAGATTAGCAGATTTTGTTAATAAAATAAAGAAATCACGGTAAAAAATAAGTGTTCCCAAAATTTCAGCTCGATAGCATTTGTGTTTTTTTTTGTTATGCGCCTTCAAAGTTGGATAATCAAGTCGATTTTTTTTTCAATTAAATTTCTTAATATTTGTATACCATTCGATAACTTATGCAATTAAAAGCAACTTTTGATATGAAACCAATTTCATAAACGCAATATTTAATATACCTATCGAACAAAATTCTCTCCCGATCCGTACAAACTACGAAAGAGTGACGTCAGTCTTTCGTAGCACTTTGTATGGAGCGTTTCGGGCGGGTCTATTTTATGAGATGTTTGAATTGTCATATCTTGGTGAATTTTTAAGCTATCAGAGTCATTCTTTCAGCAATGTTTCTATTTTTTAAGGGTTTTTCAATTAACAATAAGAAAAAAAAATAGTCATCAAGCCTATTAACAAGTATATGGCACCATGAATTCAGACGACAGTAATTGGCCTAGGTCTTAGGCCCACTTATCTATGGATTATTACTAATCCTGTGTTCAAATATAATATTATGCCTTTGCCTTCTTTGAAGTAAATAAAAGAACGGGAGAATTTTAACCCAAACAAGGGGCAAGTGGGCCTTAGAATGTATAAGCAACCTCTCCAAGTGTCATCTATGTAAATGGATAACATAGATCATTGTGAAATGAATGTACAAAATTATCAAATTACCTGGCACTCTCCGGCACCAACCATGGCGTGGCTGCTGCGAAGATGAACGGAGCGCTTATACCGAAGGCATACCGTCTCCAGTCCCCAGCCCACAGCGCGATCCACGGCAGCAGGCTCGCGCCCAGCGTGAAGAATATAGCTATTGACATGTTGGCTACGAACGTCCGCCATTTTGGACCCACGTATTCCAGGACTGAAGAAAATAAATAAGAATGAATTCATAAGAATTAACAATACTATACCAATGCAAGAAGCAACAACGAGGTACTTTTGAACCCAACTTGCGAGATTTTTTTAAATTCACTTTAATTTGAATGACTTGAGCTTGAGGCGTTCATTGAGAGAGGCCTATGTCTAGCAGTGGACGAATATAGGCTGATATGATGATGATGATGATGATGAGCTTGAGACAGTCAATAGTCAAAAAGGTTCAAAAAGACCATAAGTAAAGATATTCTTACCTAGAATATACATCATAGTGAAGCAGTTGTCGAAGGCGAGCCCAACGAGGAAGCGGCACAGCGCGAACGACCCGAAACTGTCGCAGAATGCCGTCGCGATCCCCGCAGCAAAACCCATCAGGTTTGTTCCTGAAAACAGGATTGTGAACAGTCTCTGAGATGGTGTTACAAATCTTTATCTAGGTCCTAATAACACCCTTAAAAAATTTGGTGACAAGAACGAATTTAATGGTTATTGGCAATTCAATCCATTTCACAATGGCAAGGCAAAACTATCAATCTTCCAATTTAATAAGGCTAAAAATGGATTCGGCCGTCAGATCCTGGTCTAGTTTCATTGGCAGCCTAATCGTAGTTTACTTACCAACAAGAGCGGGGATCCTCCCATACTTGTCGGCCACCCAGCCAAAGACCAGACCGCCGACTATGGCGCCGCAGAAAAAGATCGCCTGCGCCGTCGCCGCCAGGTTGTCCTTGTCGCACACCCAGTCTAGCTGGAAGCACATCGTGTTCAACAGTGAAGTTTGGGCTTAGTAGAAACTGAAGCATGCTTAGATGTAGAGATAAACTACGATAACATGGCGCGCCCCTCCAAAATTCAAAACGTTTGAAGTGCGTTGTCAAAACGTTTGAAGTGCGTTGTCAAAACGTTTGAAGTGCGTTGTCTTGCGCGGTCGGCTAGTTATGATTAGTTGACCAACAAATTACAAATCTTGGTAATAAGTGACATTAAGTGAAGTACTGGTTGATTGGTTGAATACTTACTACATACTTACAATACCCGGCAATAAATATTGCACATCGACCTTTGGAAAGAGACATTCGGCTAATTTCGGTTTCATAGAGCGTTATCTTTGTAGCACACACCTATTTGACATTATGTCAGTCGTTGTTCAAATTCAATAGAGTGCAGTCGCGTCCAGTTTAAAATATATATCTAGAGTTGTTAACACCCCTAAATTTGCTACAGCTGTAACTTTCCAAAAGAATTTTAAATACGTAAACATAATTTGAACACCCTTTTTTATTTTATTTTACCCGAACCTAAAGCCATAACTTATAGAAAATTTGGTGTATTTTATACAAAGAATAATAAAATGGTCAAAAGAAGCAAACCATAATTGTTTTAACAGCTCCTAATATATACCGGACTTTTTGTATTTCGTGCGTAAGAGATAACGCTCTACAAAACTGAAATTAGCCGACTGTGTATTACTTTTCAAAGGTCGATGTGCAATATTTATCACCGGGTACTGTACAAACTCTTTCATAAGGATGTGACTACACACATTGAAACAGTAATTTGGAGGGGCGCGCCATGTTATCGTAGTTTATCTCTATAACATAGTCTGTTCTAATAATTGATAAAGTGGAGTTTAATGGTTCTAAGGGGTTGTTTCACCACTTCCTACTTTGTGTCGGACTCGGATAGGCTATCCACAACTTATCTTACAGATACTCAATACTCTATCTATCAGATAAGTTGTGGATAGCCTGTCTGTCACTAATCAGGGAGTGGTGAAACAGGCCCTAAATATCCAAGATGTCTGCAGACCACATAAAATACCTGACAATAATAAATAGAGATGGGAAATTGTGCACCAAGATCTGCTCAAGATTCTAAACATCCAGGACGCAATATACAAGGTCAAGTAAGAGAAAGAGATGGAAAATAAGCCAACAAAGACACCAACGAAGGCACAGAGAAATAAAAAGGTAGGTTTGAGGTAAGAGCATACCTGTGAAGCTATAGTTTCATATGGCACATCACTCCTGTTGTACTCCCAGCCGCTGGTGCAGGGTACCACGGGCCACTCGTCGTCGGGCGTGGTGCGACCCGCCGCCAGCGCCGCCGCCCAGTCCGCCGCGTACATGTGGCAGCGGTCGTGGGAGAACGGCCCTGACGTCTTGGGCGGGATGGCCAGCGCACGCCTGAAAAATACGTTAATTGAGTTTATAAGGACTTCTGCAGTGCCGGACTTAAGTATATTTTTTATGAGTGTAGGCCAATTTATTTCCGCTGCCCCATGTACGAAATCTGCCGCCCCCCAAGGAAGCTGCCGCCACCCTATACGACGACGGACGCTATACGGCTATTAATAAATACAGGGCTGGACTTCCGATTCTGCTAGCAGCTAGATGTTTTTGATAGATTTTAACTTTTTAAAATGTCAATGGCCGTTCTCTACAAAACCACTTCTTTTGGTTTGCATAGATGAAATTGGCCAATGTGTTTCGGTCTTTCGGAATTAGCTTCAATAAAGAGCTTGCACTCAATTGATAAATAATAATAATTCATTAACTAACTTACTATTATCAGAGAAATTTATTGATGGGCAGATACGTAATTTGGTAGCGTTTTGTGATAACCAGTCGACGGATCACACCTAAAATTAAATTGAGTATTGACATGACCCGGCTAAATAGCAAAGATCCGCCATCTGCCTAAAAATTAATTTCTTCGATGGTACATATTATGTGCTTACTTAGCAGCGTGCTTTGAAAAGCCTTAAGATATCTAGATAATATGGAATATTATAAAATATGAATAGGCTTGATGACTAATTTTTTTTCTTATTGGTAATTGAAAGACCCTTAAAAAATAGAAACATCGCTGAAAGAATGACTCTTATAGCTTAAAAAATCACCAAGATATGAACAATACAAACATCTCATAAAATAGACCTGCCCGAAACGCTCCATACAAAGTGCTACGAAAGACTGACGTCAGTCTTTCGTAGTTTGTACGGATCGGGAGAGAACTTTGTTCGATAGGTATATTAAATATTGCGTTTATGAAAGTGGTTTCATACCAAAAGTTGCTTTTAATTGCATAAGTTATCGAATGGTATACAAATATTAAGAAATTTAATTGAAAAAAAAATCGACTTGATTATCCAACTTTGAAGGCGCCTAACAAAAAAAATACAAATACTATCGAGCTGAAATTTTGGTAACGCTTATTTTTTACCGTGCTTTCTTTATTTTATTAACAAAATTTGCTAATCTTTGACCTTGTCATCATCCCTATTATTTGCATAACGATTAACGTGTGATAATATCCGCTGTGAAGCTGGTTAGAGACGGAACCCATGTTCAAGTAATAAATAGGATCCGCTTTCAACCTGCTTGATTCTCATTTCGCTGGATAACGATGGCGTCAGAACATACTTTATTAATGAATGTTATGATCAGTTACCTCAACTAATATACCATCTTCGATCGTCGTTAAATTGAATATTAGTCGTCGAAATTGCAAATAAACCTTGATTCACTGAATGCAAAACATTCTAAATCTAGACACGTTTGTATACCTCCAGCTAGGTCACTGCGAGTGAACGGCCGATTGGGTCCGGCCCATTTACAATCTTTGAAGTCTCATTTTGTAAACCAATTCATTCAACGTACTCCATAATTATATATGAATTAATTTAACGGATATGTTATTAGTGTTACTAATAAATTGTAGTGTGTTTAAATTAATAAATATCGATTACCTACGCTTGTCAATTCTGCATAGATCAATATCAAAATTTTCGCATGCTCTATGTTTAATGTTTTGTATTAGATCATTGATTAATTGATTACGAGTACATGTCCAAATAATCAATTAATTATGTTACGTGTTGCACACATGAGTACACACGAATTTACTTACGACAAGAACAAATTGTTGCGGTTGATTTCTGGGTACATTGAAGTTGCTTTACTTACATACTTAGTGTAAATTAGTTTAAGCTATCATTGTTATTTTCTACCTTTTTGGTAAAAGGTGGACCCGTGCGAGTTTCTTACGCCGCCGGTTCTTCTCGCCGGGTTAGTTCCCGAACCGGTGGTAAGCCCCATGTAGACTCTACGTTCTAAAAGTGTTATTTGGTAACCTATTTAGAAATAAATATTTTGATTTTGATTTTTGTAAATTAGTACACTACACTTAATAACTAGCTTCATTCCTAGTTAAATTTTCAACTGCTCCTCCTAGCCCCTATGATTTTATTTTCAAAGCTTCCTATCATTCTGTATTGCAGAAAGAATAACTTTCTTAAAGGGACTACTAGGCTATTATTTAATAATTCAATTAACCTTAACCGTTACTTTTACATAACAATATCATTGTAGTTATCTCACCGGGTTATGTCACCACATTGTCTACGTTTGAGTTCATTGGCTCCGTCTCTGAATTCACGCCTGTCCACAAGGTCGCCATATTGTGTCAAGGTGGCGACGTGCTTTGTCTGAACTGCACCAACCTCGTAGGGTAATTTCATGGTACCAATTGTTTTTTTTTCGAAAGGAATAGGTACCTTAAGCATTCGCGTATTCTCTGATGAAACAATGGATCGGATCACGCCAGCAAAGCCTATTCCTAATTATAACACGGTCAAATTAACTAGACGCACGGTTTGATGACGTCATTACGGAACTCGCATGTTATTGCATTCCAGCGGTGCGTCAAGTTAATGTGACCGTGTTGTAGTACTGTCCCAGCAGACATCCCACAGCATCCTGAGTCGGAGATCAACAGGTGTAACCAACCGCGAAAACCTTTTGATATTAATAATTAATATCTCAGGTTCTCAGGGGACACACTAAAGCTAGCCTTTATGACTCTTACTTGGTAAAGGTATGATCTCTAGTATACCCAGTGCCAGTACTTACTCGGTTTAAAAGGTATGCTCTTAAGCAAAGCAGTTTATCACTTGCGTCTTTAATGGGTTAGCCGTAAGCGTGAAACTCAACAACCAATAATTATTATAAATAACGAATAGATAAACTCCTGTGAAAAAATTTCAGAAACTAGGCATGAATGACATTGTATAATTTTAAGTTACAGCCATGAACGTAGAAAAAAAGGCGGACGGAGTCTTACTATGTACAAAACTGTGTCTTCAGAGTCGGCCACGCACACATTCTTACGCCTGTCAAATGGTATGGACTAGCGTAATAATGTGTGCGTGCGGACCGTGTACAATGTAAATGCAGTCAGCTGGCCGACTCTGAAGGACACAGTTTTGTGTATGGTGGGACTCCGTCCGCCTTTTTCTATACGTCCATGGTTACGGCGTTGTAAACTTTATTTTAAAAGATTTAAGTAATTTTTTTCTCATTTTTTTGGTAAATAAAGTGGGCCCCGTGCGAGTTTCTTACGCCGGTTCTTCTCGCCGGGTTAGTTCCCGAATCGGTGGTAGGCATCATATAGACTTTCAGAAAATATTTGCAAAAATTTATTCTGAATAAAAAAATTTGAGTTTGAGTTTATTAAGGCTTTATAAGCTTCGCGATTCGATAAATCCATTGTTTTAGCGAATAATTCTACGCCTAAAGGAGATAATTATCTACTGTTCTAAGTGCACTTAACTTTGCAGCTTTGGTTTATAGTTTCCCACGATAATTATTTAATAGCTTAATCTTGGAACCATCTTTAGTCTATTACTAAAAGGACTCAAGACCATGATCTTACAAGAATCAAGATCCCTTCTATTTGACCCGTAATTTTGTTCTAATAAATATATCTCATAAATTGGTTATTGATATTGGACATTGGTACCTACTTTACATTTTGATTCATCATCATTATCTAAATTTTTCTACGATGGGATGAAGCTTTCAACGTCCTCCTCTGTTATCTGTTCTACAGACTACGTCATAATAGCGCCAAACATCAAAATTGGACAAATTTTATTGGTCCAGTAGTTCTGAAGCCTATTCGATGCAACTTCAAACGGGCAAACTCTCTTTATTTATTAGTATATTATATTATTATCATATAAGTATATGTAATAAAGATCATATGGGTACTACATTAATATATTTAATATAATATATAATATATATACTTAATATATATGTACTAGATGATGCCCGCAACGCCGTTGCGCCAAAATTCGTTTATCGCGCGGAAACTGTACATTTTTCCGGGATAAAAGGTATCCTACGTCCTTTCCCGGGACTCAAAGTATCTCCATGCCAAATTTCAGAAAAATCGGTTCAGCGTTTTAGGCGTGAAGAGGTAACAGACAGACAGACAGACACACTTTCGCATTTATAATATTAGTATGGAGGATTTTAGTGAAGAAGCCTGGCATAATATTATGAAAGATGCACTAAAATGATTTCAATGAAACGAAATTCGAAGGCGCTGATGTACGTTTCCTTACAATATAAATTCGTAATTTGTAACAATTTTTTTGTATTGTAATAAGTTCACATCAAGGTCCGGGCGAAGGTTTTTCCTATCTTCCATTGAATCGAGTCGCATGAAGAATTATACGGTACTCGCTCGGAGCGGGCTTCCGGTAGCTTGACGTAACTTATTCGCAAACGCAACAATTAAGACGTTTGGAAGGCCGGGATATAAACATGTATTATATAAATTTAAATGTAGCTGAAAACAAAATGTGTAAGAAACAAGACAGTACTACGGCTACGGCCTGCCATTTTGAGCCTAATAGACTACAGGCACACGTCGAAAATGGATGGGTCATATGAACCACCTGGGGACGTATATAGGACGATATTAGAGCATAAAATAATAAGATTTAGCACTATGCCGTCACTTGTAAGCTGTCCAACTGAGTGCTGGTGAGAATTCAAAAGTGCATGTAGGGTGAGTACATTTTGGTCATATGATCCTGTACGGCATTTTTAACATCGATAGACACATGAAAAATAATAAGAAAGCCCGCAGTGCCGTACAAAAATGATGCGCTAACAAGTCGGTATTTTTATTTTATTTTCAGCCAATTTCCATGGTAAATTTGGTCATTTGATTCTATACGGCATACATTTTATACTGTTTGGATACAGCTTCGAATCAATTATTCCGCAACGCCGTACAAAAATAATGCGACAATAGAAAAAAAACGAGGGTTACAAACCCCTGTTTTTCAGGGGTCCGGGGTGTCATCTGAAACAGTAAGGCTTCGGTTCCAAACATTATTTTAGCACTCAAAAGTACTATTAAAAATAATGCCGTACATTTTCGTTAGTCCAAAGGTTTGCAGGAGAAAAAAAAACTCAAGCAAATATCCATAGAACGAAATGTAAGAAAAGTCCATACAACGAAATATATCGATTTTTTCTCAAAAATAGTTGTTTTATTAGGGTTCCGTACCCAAAGGGTGAAAACGGATACCTTTTACTAAGACTTCGATGTCTGTCTGACTTCAGGCTGTAACTCAAGAACGGTTATAGCTAGAGATTTGAAATTTTCAGAAATTATGTATTTATGTTGCCGCTACTACAAATACTAAAAACAAAATAAAATAAATATTTAAGGGCGGCTCCCATACAACAAACGTGATTTTTTTTTTCAATTTTTTACTCGATATCAATAAAGGCAACAGGTAGACACCTGAAATGTTCACAAAATACTCAATTTTATTTTTAATTTAAAAATCAATAGTAACATTTTTAAAAAAGAAATAATTAAGGGGTTTTTTGTATGGGAGCCCCCATACAAAAAACACAATTTTGCTCTATAATGGTAAGGAACTTTGCTTACTCTGCATTAAAATGTACGGCATAATTTTTTCCTAATTTACTTATCTTAATTCTATTTAAGACGAAGGAAAAATGTAGAAAGTTGCTTTATTTTATTAATCTATGAATATTTAAAATTTCAGATTTTGTATTTCTGTTTATTTTTTTTAGAACAGTTTCTTTTGAACGGCAATACCCTATAACAATTGTATTTTACAATATCATATTAAAAATAAAGTCATAAGTCTGCGGGCAGTTGAGCTGAAGATGGCCCCTCTCACCGCACTTATAGCACATGGCTTCAAATCTTTTCCTTGTGGGAGCCTTAGCTTCCTTAGCACTTGAACTCGAACTAAATTTGAGTCGCAAAAAGGCACTTGAACTCGAACGAAATTTGAGTCGCAAAACGGCACTTGAACTCGAACGAAATTTAAGTCGCAAAAAGGCACTTGAACTCTTCACTTATAAAGTCACCGTACAGAATCAAATAATTTTACAGCTTAAAAAATCAAGTAGGTATACCATGTAATTGAGATTATTATTAAAATGGACGAAAAATTTTTGACGGCATTATTTTTAATAGTACTTTTGAGTGCTAAAATAATGTTTGGAACCGAAGCCTTACTGTTTCAGATGACACCCCGGACCCCTGAAAAACAGGGGTTTGTAACCCTCGATTTTTTTCTATTGTCGCATTATTTTTGTACGGCGTTGCGGAATAATTGATTCGAAGCTGTATCCAAACAGTATGAAACTTATGCCGTATAGAATCAAATGACCAAATTTACCATGGAAATTGGCCGAAAATAAAATAAAAATACCGACTTGTTGGCGCATAATTTTTGTACGGCACTGCGGGCTTTCTTATTATTTTTCATGTGTCTATCGATGGTAAAAATGCCGTACAGGATCATATAACCAAAATGTACTCACCCTACATGCACTTTTGGACTCTCACCAGCACTCAGTTGGACAGCTTACAAGTGACGGCATAGTGCTAAATCTTATTATTTTATGCTCTAATATCGTCCTATAACGTCCCCAGGTGGTTCATAATATGACCCACCCATTACCGACGTGGGCCTGTAGTCTATAAGCTCTACGTTCTCTGCCATTACTACACAACACGGGTGTCCGATCCTTTGATGTTATGATGTATGGCATATTATAATTATTGACAAATTGTAGCATACACGCCTTCACGGCAAATGCGCCATAGCTATATTATGTCCATTGTCCATATACGGCTGGTTGGAACTTGGACATTTCCGATATACAGCATGGAATTATGGCTATACGGCGCATTTGCCACACTCACTATACTATACTATTTCTTTATCTATTTTAAACGGTTTTTTAAGGTTCCGTTGTCAACGAGGAACCCTTATAGTTTTGGTCCGTCCGACCGTCTGTCCGTCTGTCTGTCCGCGGTTTTGCTCCGACATTATAGGGCCTTCAAAGCCGTAATACGGCATGAATGCAGAAATTAATGATGCCGACAAAATGGTATATAAAATCTTAATTTTGTTACTCATT
Organism: Polyommatus iphigenia; assembly: GCA_963422495.1. NCBI lineage: Eukaryota > Metazoa > Arthropoda > Insecta > Lepidoptera > Lycaenidae > Polyommatus > Polyommatus iphigenia. The sequence goes on from OY730184.1 coordinate 9,886,427, forward strand.
AGTGTAGACTGTAGAGTGTAGATAGTGCTTGATGTGTAAGGCGGGGATGGTTTTTTTCGCGTTTTAAAAGGAAAACTATCACGGCTAAGATTTAAGAAGACTTCATAAGTATTTAAGGATCTTTCGTTCAAATTCCTTTGAAAGTTACTGAGATGATGTTGTTAGTAGTGTAAAATCTATACTTATAAAATTACATGTCCTGACTGACTGACTGACTGACTGATTCATCATCGCTGAGCAAAAACTGTTAAAGTTACAGCAATGAAATTTGGTGAGTAGGGTTGTTTTATTAAGTAGACACCCACTAAGGAAGGAATTCTGAAAATTTTACCCCGAAGGGGGTGAAATAGGGGTTGAAAGTTTGAATGAAAGTCCATCATTTCTTGAGTTAGAAACATGAAACTTTATTTTTGGGTTCCTGATTAAAAATGAATGGATACGTATTTAAGCGTTTTTGGAAATTCTACCCCCAAGGGGGTGAAATTGGGGTTGAAATTTTGAATGAAAGTGCGTTATTTCTTGAGTTAGAAACATGAAATTTTATGTTTGGGCTACTGATTAAAAATGATTGTATACGTGTTTAAGCGTTTTTGGAAATTCTAGCCCCAAGGGGGTGAAATAGGGGTTGAAAGTTTAAACGAAAGTCCGTCATTTCTTAAGTTAGAAACATGAAAGTTTATTTTTGGACTGCTGATTAAAAATGAATGGATAGATATGTAAGCATTTTTGGAAATTCTACCCCCCAAGGGGGTGAAATTGGGGTTGAAAGTTTGAATGAAAGTCCGTCATTTCTTGAGTTAGAAACATGAAACTTTCTTTTTGTGCTACTGATTAAAAATGCATGGATACGTATATTTAAGCGTTTCTGGCAATTCTACCCTCAAGGGGGTGAAATTGGGATAGAAAGTTTCAGTGAAAGTCCGTCATTTCTTGAGTTAGAAACATGAAAGTTTATTGACGTTTGCGTTTGACGTTTGCTTAAATAAGGTCCCGTTTTTACCCTTTGTATAAGGAACCACAAAAAGGGGAAAACTATCCATCTTTGTTATTATACTATGTTAACGCGGACGAAGTCGCGGGCAACGGCTAGTACGTTATAAATGTACATGCATATACCATACAAAAATTATCAAAAACTAGCGATACTACGGAACCCTATATTGCACGTGGCCCGACGCGCACTTGGCCGGTTTTTAAAAACAACAGTTCCCCATTAATTGCGAAAATTTTAAAATGTTCTTCTGTCTGTAATAATTCTAGTCGGGAGAAGGGGTAAAGTAAATAAGAAACAGATGACTGATCTTTTAGGATGTCTATATAATATTAAAATTTTAACAAACATTATATTATTCACTTTGCCCTATAGGGCAAAGTGAATAATATATATTTAATATATTAAAATGTTGCCAAAAAGCTGTGCTCAAGAAAATCAAATTAGATTTCGGTTGAATAGCATATTGTATAGTGCTGTCAACAACAATTGTATAGTAATAAGCGACACACAACCAAAATGTCAGGTCGTTGATATAAATAATTTATTAATGATATAAGTATAGATAAGTGTTACTTATCTCATTACTGTAAGAGACATAGCAAAGATGCTATAAATTTTTTTATTTTCTTTGAAAGCCAAGAATTTGGCTTCTTTGACTACTGCTTCTATTGAGCAGTATTCTAGATATAATAACGAATTGGAATATGTTCCAATTAATTATTTAAATTAGACCATAAGACAATGGAGGATGTCTCTTGCACTAATAGCTTAAGTGTGAAAAATCCTACCAAAACTCACTCCAATATAAATAGCAAGAATGTTATAAGCTTGGTGCATCAGAATTTTCAAGGAATGGTAGGTAAAGAGCTTGAAACTGAGTTATTTCTAAAACAATTTCAAATTGACATTATTTGTATTTCAGAACACTGGTTTAAAAAACATGAACTCATTTTCAATTTCAATGATTACCAGGTGGCTAGCTCGTTCAGCAGAGAGAATGCGATTAGAGGCGGATCACTTATATTAATTAGAAAAAAATTAAAATACAAAGAACGTAAAGACATTGTGAACCTCTCTTCTGAACGGATAATAGAAGTAGCCTGCATAGAGTTAAGTCAACTAATTATTGTAAGCGTATACAGGCCACCATCAGGGTTATATGACTCCTTTGAACAAAGCATGGAACAAATATTATCAAAGATATGTGCATCTAACAAAAAAGTTATTGTTTGTGGTGACTTTAATATTAATTTATTAGACTTGAACTCCACTACTGTTAGATTCACATCTCTATTTAAATCATATAACCTAAATTACTTGTTTTATGAGCCAACAAGAATCTATGACACAATGGCAACTTGTATTGATAATATTTTTACAAATTTTTCTCCATGTAAAAAAGAAATAATAAATAAGCTTAGCTCTGATCACTGTGGGCAACTAGCCTCATTTAATATACATTGCGATAGTTACCCAGAGGAAAAGCGTGTGTTTGTTCCTGTGAATACAAAACGTATTGAGAAGTTTAGAAATAACTTAAATTCACTTTAACTCATCCAATAACTTATTCAATTATTATTGGATGAGTCAAATAGTTCAGATGAAGCATTTAACAAATTGTTTAAGATGATAAGAACCCAATTTAATACTGTATTTACTCCTAGAACGGTTAGAAACAGCCATAAAAATAATAATAATTTTACAGTATGGGCAACTACAGGAATTAAAATAAGCAGGCAAAGATTATATGAATTGTATGATGAAAAATGCATGAATACTAGTGATAAATTAAAAACATATGTAAAAAACTATTCAAAGATTTTTAAAAAAGTTTGTAAGGCCGCTAAGGCTATTCACATTAGGGATAAAATTAAAAATTCGAAAAATAAAATCAAAACTACTTGGAAAGTAATAGCTGGTGAGACTGGAAATGTCACCTGTCGTAGCTCCGATTTTGAAATTTATTTTGAAAATAAAAAGATCACCAATGATCATGAGGTTGCGACGGTCTTCGAAAATTTTTTTGCTGACATTCCGGTCTCAACTACGAAAAATTTAAGATCCTCACCTGCAGCTGCTGAAAAACTACTCAGAGACAATGTAAAGGAATGTAATGTCAATTTTAGGTTTAGAGAGATTGTCCCCAAAGATATCATTAATACTTTTAAATTAATAAATATTAAAGATACTACTGATCTCTGGGGCATGTCTACTAAAATTATCAAATCGATAATTGACATCATAGCTCCTCATCTATCAATGATTTTTAATGACTGCATAAAGAGTCGTGTTTTTCCTGACTTAATGAAGCACAGTAAGGTTGTACCTTTATTTAAAGCGGGACTTAAATCTGATCCCACAAATTATAGGCGTATATCGATTCTACCGATTCTAAGTAAAATATTTGAAAAAATAATTTTAAATCAGTTACTATTACATTTTAACTTAAATAATTTATTACACAATAATGAATATGGTTTTACTAAGGGTCGTTCCACAACGGATGCTGGTATAGGTCTTCTTTATAGTATATTTGAAGCATGGGAGGACTCGCAGGATGCCCTAGGGGTTTTTTGCGACCTCTCCAAGGCTTTTGACTGTGTTGAGCATGCTACATTGATCAGGAAATTGCACCACTATGGCATTAGGGACTCAGCATTCAACCTTTTGACATCTTACCTCAAAAATAGAACTCAAAGGGTTGACATTAATAGTAAAAGGTCCAATGGGACCAAAATAGAATTAGGCGTCCCGCAGGGATCCATTTTAGGTCCATTCCTTTTTCTCATCTACATAAACGACTTACCTTATCTTGTTAAGGATAATGATAATAAGATAGTACTTTTTGCTGATGACACTTCACTTATTTTTAAAGTGAAGCGACAACAGTCAAATTACGACGAAGTAAATAGTGCTCTCTCAAAAATAGTACATTGGTTTAACGTTAATAACTTACTTCTAAATTCTAAGAAAACTAAATGTTTAAAATTTACTTTGCCCAATGTTAGGCAAGTTAAAACCAATATACTATTAAATGATGAGAAGATGGATTTGTCAGACACCACTGTATTCTTAGGCATTACACTAGATAGTAAACCACAGTGGGGTCCTCATATTGCTAATCTTGCAGATAGGCTCAGTTCTGCAGCATACGCAGTCAGAAAAATACGGGAAATTGCTGACGAAGACACAGCAAGACTAGTTTACTTCAGTTATTTTCATAGTAGAATGTCGTATGGCATCCTCTTATGGGGAAACGCTGCCGACATTAATACGATTTTTGTGCTGCAGAAGCGAGCTATACGTTCAATTTATAAAATGTCAGCTTTTGAATCTCTGAGAGAAAAGTTTAAAGAAATTGGTATTCTAACTGTTGCTTCTCAATACATTTTGGATAATGTATTACATGTTAGAAAGAATCTTAGTAAATTTACAACTAAAAGTGACAGTCACGGAAGAAACACTAGAAATAAGTACAAACTAGAAATACCGGTGATCAGACTTAGTAAAGTTAGTAAATCTTTTAAAGGTCAATGTATACGCCTTTACAATAAAATCCCAGAAAACGTTCAAAATCTTTCCATTAATAAATTTAAAAAAGTAGTCAAAGAACGTTTGTGTGCCAAAGCCTATTATAAGGTCAATGATTTCATAAACGATGGCACATCTTGGGAGTAGGATGGCTGCTTGCAAGGCTGCTTCTACATTATTTTAGGACTTACAATTGTGTATGTATGTTGACATTGTATAATTTTAAGTTACAGCATTGTAAACATTATTTTAAAAGATTAATTTTTTTCTCACTTTTTTTGGTAAATAAAGTGGGCCCCCTGCGAGTTTCTTACGCCGGTTCTTCTCGCCGGGTTAGTTCCCGAACCGGTGGTAGGCATCATGTAGACTTTCAGAAAATATTTGCAAAAATTTATTCTGAATAAAAAATTTTGAGTTTGAGATTGTAATGTATGTTGCATCTTCACACATTAGCCGCTTAACCGATTTTGCTTAATTTTGGCAATATGAGAGTCTCGGGAAAGGACAAAGGACAGTTTCATTCCGGAAAATGTAAGATTCACGCTCGATAAACTTTCGGCTAAATATATATTCTAGTTTTAGGATAATTAATATATTATATACACACAAGTATGTTAAATATAAAAAAAATAAAACAAATACACAGCCGAACATAAATAACCTCCTCCTTTTTGGAAGTCGGTTAAAAATACCTGCTATATTCACTTGTTATTGCGTAATGTTAAAATTCTGTTTATTTTGAACCTTGCAATAACGTGCGAACAATAATAAAATTTTTGAATGTAAGTACATAACGTTGTTGTTATTATCAATTACCTACAGTAGGCATTTTTGTACAAAAAAATACGTGCGTGATCGTGACAAGCTACATTCATATACTTGATATTAAAATTATTATAAAAAATACATTATGCCGAAGGTTAATAATATACAAGACTGTAGAGTGTAGGTACAAGACGTAGGTAAGTCGTAACGTAGTAGGTTTAGGACTTTGTAGTTTGTACACAGTACACAGTACCTACACCTAATTTGACAAATTATAATATAACCTAGAATATATTAAAACTTTTACGCGGTACGTAAATTTTCGTTACATACCTATTTAATAACATTTTATAGTACAGGTTCCATTTTTTTTTTAATTGCTATCAAGCAAACGTTTCGTGAGTAGCTTCATTTTGATATGACGAACAACAATTTTCTCTGCGAAAATTCTCGAAAGTGGTAGATCAATATAAAAAAACAGAGATCAATCTATACTTAATATTATAAAGCGGAAGAGTTTGTTAGTTTGTTTGAACGCGCTAATCTCAGGAACTACTGGTACGATTTGAAAAATTCTTTCAGTGTTAGATAGTCCATTTATCGAGGAAGGCTATAGGCTATATTTTATCACGCTAAGACTAATAGGAGCGAAGAAATAGAGGAAAATGTGGAAAAAATGGGGAGACATTATTTGAAAGGGCTTATTTGAACGCGCTAATCTCAGGAACTACTGGTCTGATTTGAAAAATTCTTTCAGTGTTAGATAGCCCATTTATCGACAAAAGGCTATTAGTTATATTTAATCACGCTAAGACTAATAAGAGCGAAGAAATAGAGGAAAATGTGGAAAAAACGGGGGAAATTATTTGAAAGGACTTATCTCACGAACTACTAGAGCAATTTTTCTGTTATTTGGGTCAAATAAGAAGTAGACCAGGTGAAGGATCATATGCTATTTTTTGTGGACTAATTTGTCTGTGAAATATCTAACTTACGCGGGCGAAGCCGCGCGGAACGTCTAGTATACAATAAATCTGCTGGTTAGGGTTCCGTTTTAGGATTCCGTGGTCAACCAATACGGAACCCTAAAACGGAACCCTAACTAGCTGATTTTTTGTATATTGATAGGCTGATAAGTTAATAGTTATATAATTTAAGAGTAACATTATCCTACAAATAGAACAATCCATATTTAAGGACCATCAAATCGAAATAATATCCTTCTATGTTAGCTACCTCTTAGAGAATTTTTTCAAAGGAAATTATTGTTCGTCTTATCAAAATGAAGCTAGTAGCTACTCACGAAAAATTAGCTTGATAGTAACAAAAAAAATGTTCTAGGCAACCCGGACTATTATTGTAATTATTTAATTAAACTATTCAGCATCATCCAGGAACAGCTAGTTATGAAACAAGCCAAGTTCCTATACTGTACTCAGCGAAACATGTCGGTAGCGGTCATTGACTCCCTGTCAAAAACTTGTCATTTTCTATACAAAGCCGGGAGTGACAACATCTGACACTTCATTGTCAATCGCGGTTTATATAGAAAATGACAAGTTTTTGACAGGGAGTCAATGACCGCTACCGCCATGTTTCGCCGAGTACAGTATAGATAGGTATATCATATATTATATGACAGATTTTTGTAAAAATGTTTGCATTTTCATGTAAAGTTCTGGCACTCATAATTTTGCCTAAAACATAAAGACCTTGGCAGTGTGCAGGCATGGCGGACATAATATTCCCTTATGTACCGTGAAGAACACGCTATTATAATATTTCGTACACGGAAATTAATATCACAGATTTTCTGGTATGGTTGACAATATCTGGCATGGCTTCCAAATGCCAAGCGAGATTTGTGGACGCTTGTGCTTGTGCCTTGTGGATGCTTGCCAAGCCTTGGCAAGCATGGAAACCCAGCATTAAAAAGGCTCTATTAAAGGACATGTTTTCGTGTCGTTCCATGCAATATGGGCAAAATTAATAACATTAATGTGACCGTGTCAATTTCTATGTTAAGAGGAAACGCGGGTACAGGAGAATTTAAAAAATAGGTATTTGAAGAAACTATTGCCATCGCGCTTGGCCCTGCGCCGCGCGCCGGCCTGTGTGTGTGAGTACCTATTCTATGTGTGCGTGCGCCGCTACCGCCCGCGCCCGGCCCGCGCCCTCACCCCGTTGGGCCCCTCGTTCCCGCGCAGTCTGCTTGGAAGTTGGAGCTATAATAATAATATTATTATTATTGTGAATATAATTTACGTTAGCGTTGTGCTGTGCGGAGCCTCAGAATAGATATTGCTATACTGTGGCGGGGCTAAAGTGGTCGCTCAGTAGAATCATAATGTGATTCATTCTATTAAAATCGCAAAATGCAATTCTGCTTGCAATTCACAATAATTCATGTCTAGTAATTTAACTTACTAAATTGACATTTAAAATTGTCAGTTTGACAGTTTCGACAATTCATAATTTGCTGAATTGATTGAGACTTGAGAGGAATTGCTAAATGTATCCGATCTTCGTAGACAAAATAATATTATAATTTATAACCATGTAGTCTTTTTGATAAAAGATCCTACGGCTAAGTAAATAAGGTCGTAGATTCATTGTCAATGCTATTTTACTTTTATGTGCATTTTTTGAACTGTTTTTATTACCCATTGTTTAGCGTGGGAAAATTGATAATTCCACCCTCAAAAATGAATCGAAATCGCCAAGTGCTAAAATTGTGTAACATTTTATAAAATGTTTATAAATCCGAGCTCGCAAAACAATTATAGTTCGTATAAAAGTTGCTCGAAAAACCTACATAAAAACGATTTCTGTTGTCGATGAATCTACGACCTTATTTACTTTGAAACAGGAGCTATTATCCAAGAAACTATAGAACTTCTTGTCTTTATCTATTTCTTCTATATCGACAAACCCGTGCTAGGGCAGCTGATGGAAAGCAACTACCGTCGCCCATGGACACTCGCAACAACGGAAGAGCTGAAGGTGCGTTACCGGCCTTTTAAAAGAGAATAGGGTAGGGGAGGGTAGGGAAGGGAATAAGGTATGGGATTGGACTTCCAGTAAACTCACTCACTCGGCGAAACTGTTGTTGGTTGTTTCACGCCGGTTTTCTGTGAGCGCGTGGTATTTCTCCGGTTGATCAGGCCCATTACTATGACAGTTTTTTAGGGAAAAATATTATTGTTTTTGAGTGATGATAACTGTATTTTAAAAAGATAAAACCGACTTCAAAATTGTATTTCAAAACTCCCTATTTCCATAACTAGTAGGTAACTACTGAACCGCTTTTGATGAAACTTGCACTATTCCCTAAGTTGAACAATACCTAGTACTTACAACAAAAAAAGAATTACTGATATCGGAATAGTACTTTCAGAGATATGCGAACACAAACATAAAAACATACATATACTACAGTATGTATGTATGTATGACACTTGCATGTCATACATACATACATACATACATACATACATACATACATACATACATACTCTTTTGAAAGGCACATTTGTTCAGACGCTGATATACAGGATGTAACAAAAGATGTATGGAAGATGTACAGATAAGATGTACAGGATGTAAAGAGTTCACTGTGAAAGTAGCAGTGCTGAAAGACCAAATTTTTTTCACTTTTGTATGGGCAAACTCGCAGATAAAAGTTAGTTTTATACGTAACTAGCTGTCCCGGTGAACTTCGTGTCACTTCAAAACCTTCCCAGCAGGGCAATCGCGCTAAATTTTTTCAACTGAAACGCAAATGAAACTCGGACGTTGATCGACTTTTGGAACAATTCGGTATCGCGCTAACGTTTTGACAGCTAGTTGAGACGTTACTGAACCTCAGCCCGAGCGCAAACGCTGTCAAAACAAAAAGTTGATACAATGCAACTTTTACTCGCACGTTTCTGAAACGTTTCTTATTTTGGTGTGTTAAATTGACGAAAATCGATGGAAAAATATAACATAAGCTATAATCAAATTATAATATAAGCTTATGTTTTACTTCAAAGCTGTAAAATAACACTACGGACTATTTTAGTTTGTTAAAAAGTGAATTGAATTTTGACATTACTAATTACTTCTTTACGTAAATATTTTTTACTTTTGTCACAAGTCACAACTCACAAGTCACTATTCAACACTTATATGGCGTTTGTAAAATACATATTATAGTAAAACAATATTATGAATTCAACTACGTAAATTAAAAACTCCAAGTACTAATCATTCACATTCATATTAAGTTCTACCAACACAACTTCACCCGTGTCATATTCATCCATATGTAAATGAACAATTTGTCAATTTACCAATTAACACATCGGAAAAAATTTGTTCATATTTAAGCCAATCAAAACTAAATCAGAAGGGCGCTGATTGGTCCGCTGCAATGTCTGTCTAAAGGTCAAACGTTGCGCTTCGTTCGAGTTCCATCTAAGGTTGAGTTACGGTTGAAACGATAGCACGATACTGAAATTTGTTCAGACGCAGCGGAACCAAACCGTAACTGAACCACAACCAAAGCAGATGTGAACCTGAATTGAAACGTTTAAAAATAACGCGATTGCCCTGCTGGACTTCTACGAATATTTTAAGACTAAAATCAGCCCAATCCGTTCAGCCATTTTCGAGTTTTAGCGTGACTAACACATTTGAAAATCCATTTTTATATATAAGAAATCTATACATCTATACATAATATATGTAAATAAAATTGGAGTGTCTGTTTGTAATATTGAAAGAACCGTTTGTTACTTACATGCATATGAATATAATATTATGTCCATACCTACGCTACATACACCAAAACAACATTTTTTACAATTTTTGTCTGTCTGTCTGTTTGTTCCGGCTAATCTCGGAAACGGCTGGAGCTATTTTGACGGTACTTTTTTTGGTAGATAGCTGATGTAAGTAAGGAGTAACTTAAAGGCTACTTTTAACCGACTTCCAAAAAGAAGGACATAATACTTTGACGCGGGCGAAGTCGCGGGCAACAGCTAGTTCATAATATAATAGGTACTGCATAGTCCGATATAAAATGTACATTCTCTTACCAGATTCATACAGTACTTTATGGTATAATATCATAAATCGACAGGCAAACCCGCGTCATATCGTAGTATGCAGCGATGTATATGTATGTGTACAAAACACTGTAGCGACTGACAATACCCCCCTCACTTCCTGCCTTCCCCCGCAGATTGTGATAGAGACAGATGCAGCTCAGGCCCATTTTTCGACAAAATTTTTGCGTAAATCGAGGTCCCGTATTCCTCAGTTTCCTCCTTCAAAATTGAGCCTATCTAATAATTTTTTCATGAAATATCTGCAGAAAGAGTGCCTCTATGCCTGTACGTTTTCATTTTTTTTAAAGATCTTTCAAATTTGTTTTATGATCGGTCGATTGGCGGGGTACGCGGCATTCGTTTTTGGTGATTTTCGAATGCTCATATTTTTTATTTATTAGTAAATTTAGAAAAAACCGAACGTACAGGCATAGCTTTCACAGATAGTTGTAGTTAATTTTGCATTTCATAATATATTATTATTAGGTAACTAGTACCTACTAGTTAAAAAAGATTATAATTAATTAAGACGTATAATAGCTAGCCTCCTACATACGTAGTAATTGCTTAAATGAGCACTAAAATAATAAGTTAAATTAAAAGCTAAATATTTAATTCTAAGCACCTAATAAATTAAGAGGATAATTTCATATTATCTTTATTAATTTATTATAGTTAAAACCTGGTTTTTGGTTGGTGGATTTCCACATCCACGTGAAAGGAATAATTGTAAGTATATTTTGCTACACTTGTCACGATGAAAATAAATCAGCTCTATCCTTAGATTTAGATTCCCGTGGTAGAGACACTAGGCAGTGATGTATATTAATATTTTTTACTCTAAATATATTTCTGCGTAGCTTCGGCTTATCAGCTTAAAAAAGGGGGTGTTCGAACCCCCCCAATCCCGCTCTCCTCCCCCCTCCTGGGTACGCCCATGATAATTAGACTGATGTCTTCTCTTACGCTACCGGAATGTTACCTTTCTTCAACTGTGAGGTTGGCGAGCTCCGGCACCCAGCACCAGTGCTGCTCCGGCACTATCGTCATGAAGATCTGCGAGAAGTACACGAACGACACGAAGAAGGCGAACGGGATCATCAGGAGGAACAGAATCTTCTGGTACGTCCCGAACTCGCCGACATGTGGCAGCAGGTCATCGAAATCCGTGGCTTTTTTATACTTGTGTGTGCTGACATCTGTTCTGTCTGTGCTGCCTGTGCTGCCTGTGAACTTGTTTGTGAACTCCGCGGCCAGGTCTACGTTAGCTAGGTTGTCTGGTTTCTCCTCCTCGTAGCACTGGGTCCGTTCTTGTGGCGCCATGTTTCAACAGAAACTCTGCTCCATTTAATTCTGCGAACAAGTAAAAAAGTGTTATCGTCACAACACAATCTACGTTTACTTTGGAATTGAAGTACATAAGCTAAAACTTCGATAGTTTCGATATCGATAATCATTACTATACAATATAAATGTCACATTAAATACCTACTTTTTTTTTAAAAATCGTATACCATTTTGCATAAAAGCAACATGAAAAAAAACTTGGTTTCTCCATAATTTGAAAACAGAACAAACTTGAGCGTAAAAGCGGAAATAACTAAGACTTAACTTTATAGTGTCCTTTACCTAGTCCTGGCCTATTTAGATGACTTTATTAATTACCCTAAGGTCGCATAATGGTATCTATTATATCCTGAGGTCACAACATGAGTAATAACTTTATATAATTACTATGACAGTGAATTTTACGTGACTTTGATATCGTATCACTTATAGTGCCGCTGGGCGGCTCAACGCCCAGTAATATTTTATTCCTGATTGATTTCTAAAGCTAAGATATTTTAGTAAAAGTTGCATAAATTCATTTTGAATATTCCCATGAATAGTCCCGAAAGGTATCTAATAATCAATTATTATATTATCACCCTGTATAGCAGCTCCAGCTTTAATATTGTCTGTCGTGCTACCTTTTTTTTACGCCAAGAAATACATTTACGCATTCAGCGGGGTATGAGGGAGATCCTGACGCGGATATGTGGGACTCGCTCAAAAAAACCCTACCCACTAAAACTTGGCGGTGCGCCCTCTCTGCGACAACGGAGCCACGGGTACGCCGTACGACACCGCGACCGCAGCTCCACCAGCGGTCATCTGCCTGGTGGTCGGCAGACCCCTCTTCGGAGAGGCGATTACTCGCCCCCCAGGTTCTGTCGTGCTACCTACATTAATCGGGTATCCATTACTTATTGCAAGTCAAGTCTGTCTGACGGTCGTACAAAATAATATTCTCAAATCGCAATACATAATAAATGACCCAATGAAAATACTATGTTACCTAACTACTGCCAAGGTTTATGCTGTCTCTAATAAATTAGCAATATTTGTTTCTGTCAAGACTCAAGTCTAATATTTTGCACAATATAAATAGGTTCTACATAAAATTGCTGCATATACGATCAGAGCGGGCTGTGCAAATTTGCTGTGTTTTCTAATAAGTATTATGATCCCAGAAGACGATTGACTCAAATGAAATTGAGATTTATTTAATCATTGTATATTTATCTAATAATTAGCTAACGGAAAACACGATTCACTTATTTTAACTTGATAGTTTTATTTTTCGAAATTATGAATCTTTTAGGGCATTTCAACAAATATCTGTTACACTTATTGAGTTACTGTCATTAAATAACTTGCACTACTACAATCACACACTTTATCAAACAATAGCTAAAAAAAATATTAGTATTGTAGGTATTTAGTTTTTAAGTAATCATTAAAAAAACAGTTTTGGGACTTACGACCTTTACTTTCGTGCTATAATGCGGGAACCGTTGTTACGCGATATTGTTCACTATGAGCTGCAGCCTAAAACACATTGCCCGGGAGCACAATTCATGGAATTATTGTATCACGATTAGATACAATAATTTGCACGCGTTGTGTGTGGGCGGGGCTAGCGTTGTCACAGTAGGCTCTTAACGTTTTTTCGTATTCTCCCAAATGGATAAACCGATTTTGATATTATAATAGATGACAAAAACTGAAAATTGCTTTCAATCGCAAAATATGTTAAAAGGAAAATATTTAAAACCAGATGCTAACACGTAAAGTTAGGAATAGATTTACTACTAATATATATTATATTCTGTGATAATACCTATTACAATTTCTAATGTAAATAATAATATTATGTATAAAAGAAGGATAGCAGACGTAAGCAGGCCAATGTTAAGTTGTGTCTTGTGACACTATTTATATGATAGATTGTATGTGGGATAATTACATGGTAAATAGGTTAGGTACAAAATATAATTATATAATACGGAGCCAGCAATTACTGAGTCAATATCGTTTGATATAATATATTGGGTATCGCCGTGGGATATTGGTAAATGGATAGTCGGTTTAATATTAAATACAGGCCGAATAATTTAGGTTTAGCAAAATTGCTCAAAGCATTTGGAACTGAATTTGGCACATAGTATATCGCACAGGACATTGAAGTCTTCGTAAGAGGTATACAAGATGTTTGTGTAAACACCGTTGTCCTTGAAACCATCAAATGAGCCCGTCAAAATGAACAACTTTTTCTATGAGAACAATGCTGGGAATTATATAAAATCTGTCTTCATACCCATACAAATTGCCGATCCGGGCATCCGTATGGGTATGAAGACGGCATTTTTTTAGTTCCCAGCATTGTTCTCATAGAAAAAGTTGTTCATTTTGACGGGCTCATTTGATGGTTTCAAGGATAACGGTGTTTACACAAACACACTGTATAGCGGAGAGAGATAGCGAACCAAAAAGTGCACTCTTTACTTCAGTAGCTTTGGCCTGGCCGAGAATAGCTCGGTCGGAAGAGCTACCTTGGGGTTGCCACCAAAAAACACTTAGCCATGTTTCTACAATACAAAGAGAATAACAGAAATGGTTCTGGATCTACTCTCATCGTCATCATCATATCAGCCTATATTCGTCCACTGCTGGACATAGGCCTCTCTCAATGAACGCCAAGATGACCGATCTCCTGCTACTCGCATCCAACATGGACCCGCATGGCATTATGAGCAAATGCCTTTCATGAAACGCACCAGAAAAAGATCTACTCTAAATAGAGAAGATGCCATCGATTCTAACCAGCCGAATACGTTTCACGCTGAAAATCTTTGTTCTAGAGCGCTTTGTGTGTATTTACACACAACGCGCTCTAGCCTCTATCACATCCTTCACATCATTTCGAATTTCGAATAACTGAATATTGTGAGTTTGTGACGTGTGGTGACGACCGACGACGACTAGTTAGGTACTACGACGAAAGTACTAGGTAGGTGTAACAAAATCGGCCGTAGCACTTCTGAGCGTCCGTGGCAATGATATTCTATGTTACTAACGTAATTACTAGATTGGCAATATACGGTTGTCACTTCGAAGATGCCTGTAGGCATATCTGACGTATAGCTTGGCATATTGTATCCTCAAAACTCTTTTGAAGCTTGAACCTATCAAGTGGTGACGCATTTAATTTAAGAATGATTTGTATGACATTGCTACTCTAGTATTTTATAAGCTCATTGGTCCGTGGCCCGATGGGTAGACCTTTGGCTCGCACTCGTAGAGGGTGCAAGTTCGATCCCGGGTAGAGGCGTGAGGCGTGTACCAGTGAGACATTTTCTGATCTCAAGTACATAATACGGACACTCATACGGTGAAGGTAAACATCGTGAGGAAACCCGCACATAGTTGGCCCCAGACGTATTCACTAGTTCTTTCCTCTGGACTAGGCCGATTATGTTGCGAGAATGCCATAAGTGCTTGGGCAACCATATAGACATTTAAAAATCTTGTCCCAGGCACTACAGTATTTGAGGAGTGGTTACGGTACTTCGCTCTGGAAATACTGTATAAATCATCCACAACGGATTTAAACGCCCTTTTGTAGCACTTGTAACTGTTGTAGCTACTATGAGCTTGTTAAATGGGACCATGATCTCTTGTCTTGTTGCAGTTATTCAGATCTTGTACATCTCTATACAAGACCTGAATAATTCTGTCGCTATATCTACTTAATAATGTCAATGTCATCACGTACACCAATTTCCATCTCTATTGAAGCGATTATTCTTTCTATTTACAAATGCAATGAGAGCCATTAGCGAGCATTAACAGTTAATTTATTACTTTATTACTTACATTGTATCTAAGTTTTTACTGAGGCAGTGCGGTGCGCTTCTAAGATTGTTCTGTGGCCTTCTACCCCACTTCTGCTGGCTAAGAAGAGAATTTCAAAATGAAATCAAAACTGACGTTGCTAACTGCAGCCTGCAAGTACTTTAAGATTAAGCTCTCAGGGGTGCCCGGTAAACGCATCTGGGAAAGAAGTTTTTGGGGTTGGTTACCACTGTGCATTGTTATACCTACCCTACAGAAGTAATTGTATAGTGGTGGTACAAAATACATATATTAGTACCTTACGGGTGGTGGTAATATAATATGGTGGGCCAACTATTACCTAACCTATGCAGGGTGTAACAAACCTAAGTGATAATACTTTAGGGTGAGTATGTGTTCCTTGTAGAGAGTTCACTGTGAAAGCAGCGCTGAAAGACATTTTTAGGGTTCCGTACCCAAAGGGTAAAAACGGGACCCTATTACTAAGACTTCGTTGTCTGTCCGTCTGTCCGTCTGTCTGTCCGTCTGTCTGTCTCCAGGCTGTATCTCAAGAGCCGCTATTGCTAGACTTCTGAAATTTTCACAGATTGTGTACATCTGTTGCCGCTATAACAGCAAATATTGAAAACAAAATAAAATTAATATTTAAGGAGGGCTCCCATACAACAAACGTGATTTTTTCGGCCTTTTTCGCTCTATATCAGTAATGGCAAGAGGTAGGCGCTTGAATTTTTCTCACATTCTTTTGTTATATGTGTACTTTATTATTTAATAATAATATTAAAATAAAATAAAATTTTAAGGGGGGCTCCCATACAAAAAAACACAATAATTATTGCCTAATTTTGCTCTGTATCGGTACGGAACCCTTCGTGCGCGAGTCCGACTCGCACTTGCCCGATTTTTTTACTTTTGTATGGGCAAGCGCCCCAGCGTCACAACCCAAGCAGCAACCAAGCGTAATGAACACCTAAAAAGCAGCCAATATAGCACTTAACGCTGTTTTACAGCTGTTTAAGAACGTTGAAGAAATATTGTAGTGTTATAATGTCGGTTTAGGAGTAATTATTCAGCTCTAGCTGTATTAAGTCTGTATTAAGAAGTCAAAGTACGCTTAAAGTTCTAAATCAGTGAGTGTATCGAAACTGTCATGTACAGCTTTAAGTTTCTTGTAACGCTTTGATCCGAATTTTAGTATTAAAGCTGTACAATAGCCGTATTCTGCATACCGTCACTTACTTAATACAGCTTAGAGCTGTATTATGGTGGTCCTCAAATCTTATTTCTGTATTATGAAGTAGGCGAACTCTCTTCTACAGCTTCTTTTTATAGTGTAATT
This sequence comes from Polyommatus iphigenia, assembly GCA_963422495.1. Lineage (NCBI taxonomy): Eukaryota > Metazoa > Arthropoda > Insecta > Lepidoptera > Lycaenidae > Polyommatus > Polyommatus iphigenia. The sequence goes on from OY730184.1 coordinate 9,903,327, forward strand.
GTACACCCTTTTACAGACTAAAGCTGTATAATTTCTCTCTTTGAGAGTAATAAACATCAATAAAAATAAATGACGCCTATAGTACAGCCTTAATTACGTATCCCTAAAAAGAGTTACAGGTTATGTTCGCAACACTGCTATGCAGCATTAATAGTAAATTTATTCGTTTATACAGCCCATCAACCGCTAAAAGCTGAATAATATATACATTACCTACATAGTACAGCTATTAATGCTATAAGACCATCAAAATAGAATTTAGGCTGCTTAGCAAATTGTCGCCATTTTATCAATTACAAATCGAAGATTACGAACATGAGTACATAAAAATTAGACTAATGTTATTATATTTATTAATATTTTAGTTTGTCCAACAACCTTCTATGCACCAACGAGGCTCTACGTCCAATAATTCAAACTTTTTAATTTCTAACCTATAAAAACCATATTTAGTATCCTTATTTAATATCTCTTCCTTGATTATTTTGCTGGCGCGTTTATTTTTTATCACAAAACATATATATAACCACAATAAATTTATTTTTGCACGATAATGCACTGTATCCTGCGTCTATCGAATCTCCAAATATTATTTAAACACGGCGTTTAATATATTTCACTTTGATCAACAGTTATTATAATCGCCATTATCTATACATATAAAATTACAAGTCCTGACTGACTGACTGACTGACTGATTCATCATCGCAGAGCAAAAACTGTTAAAGTTACAGCCACGAAATTTGGTGAGCAGGATTGTTTTATTAAGTAGAGACCCACTAAGGAAGAAATTTTGGAAATTTTAACCCGAAGGGGGTGAAATAGGGGTTGAAAGTTTGTATGAAAGTCCGTCATTTCTTAAGTTAGAAACATGAAACTTTATTTTTGGGTTACTGAATAAAAATGAATGACTACGTATTTAAGCGTTTTTGGAAATTCTACCCCCAAGGGGGTGAAATTGGCGTTAAAAGTTTGAATGAAAGTCCGTCATTTCTTGAGTTAGAAACATCAAACTTTATTTTTGGGCTACTGATTAAAAATGAATAGACACGTATTTAAGTGTTTTTGGAAATTCTACTCCCAAGGGGGTGAAATTGGGGTTGAAAGTTTGAATGAAAGTCCGTCATTTCTTAAGTTAGAAACATGAAACTGTATTATTGGGTTACTAATTAAAATTGAATGGATATAATTTAGGAGTTTTTGGAAATTCTACCCCCAAGAGGGTGAAATTGGGGTTGACAGTTTGTGAAACGTTGTCAATTTTAAACCGATCGGGCTGAAACTGTGTATTATGCACGAATATACTATGACGTTGGCATCCCCTCAGAAAGGAATTAAATAAATTCCACCCCTAAGGGGATGAAATAGGGGATGAAAGTTTTTAGAAATTTTCTTAGACTTTCGACTGATTGAACTGAAATTATTAATGATGAAGTGGTTCGCTTTAATAGGATTTGGGTTACTGAATAAAATCGTAGGAAATTAAGTCAATTCTGTACATTGAATATTTTTGAAAAATAATATTTGGGACGTGATCTAACTATGCTAACGCGGACGAAGTCGCGGGCAACAGCTAGTTAAAATATATCTTCTGTTTCGTTTTAATTCTTTTGTTACTCTGTTCAACAACATTTTTACAGCAAGTGAGTTACAATGTAGTCATTGGAGTGTACAAGTTTTTTCGTACACCATAGTACAGCCGCAAAAACGCTATAATATGCAGCCTATTGTGGCGGTACCCACAATTCGCCTAACATTTCTGCATCGCGCTATCGAAGTTTTCTGAGCGCGTCGGTATATATACGACAGCTGAAATGTATCACGTGGGCTTCGGCCTGACCGGGCATACTACCTCGCTCGGTCGGAAGATCTTCCTTTGGCCTCTACGCATTATTCCCACATTGGTGACCCTCGACAGAACACGCCTCCTTCATCATCATCCCTCCCCGCCCTTCCGCACCGCGCCAGCCAGCATCGCGTCATCGGGTACCTCGTCCACTAGCCGCAACGTACCGCGGCCTGGGCGACTCCGCATCGGCATCATTGGGCTTTCTCACTACACCGACCGGTCAGCAAGCAGAGCACATCTCTCCTGGTCAGCACGTAGCATCGGCCCCGCACGGCAGCTTATAGTTCCGACTCACTAGGACTCACTGCAACAGTTCCGACTCACTGGAACTCCACTGGCACTGGCGACTCAAGCGACAAGACTTCAAGATTCGACCTCCGGTCTTCGGGGGGGAGTGATGTGGCGGTACCCACAATTCGCCTAACATTCCTGCATCGCGCTATCGAAGTTTTCTGAGCGCGTCGGTATATATACGACAGCTGAAATGTATCACGTGGGCTTCAGCCTGACCGGGCATACTACCTCGCTCGGTCGGAAGATCTTCCTTTGGCCTCTACGTATATATACCCACACTATTATTGGTTTCTATGTGTATTGTATAAACTCACAATTTTATTTTATTTTATTTTATTTATATTTATTTACTTATTTATTTAAAATACTACTTGTTGTCTGTCAATCGCCTGACAACTACTATAGGATCCACAGAATACCAGGGATCACGGTACAGGTATCCTATACCGTGATCATAGCCTGAGTGGAATCCTTTTCAATGATATATTCGCATCGCACTGCCTTACATCAGGGTACCTAGTCCATTTCAGTTTTTTTATGTTCTTATTATTATTATTATCATTGTTTTGTGTGTCTTGTTTTTTTTGTTTTTTCTTTGTACCTTGTATTTGTATAACATGTGTAGGTATTTAACTGTAGTGTGGTGTGAGTGTTTGTTGAATAAATGTTTATTATTATTATTATTATTACTGTACAGCCAATATAACGCAAAACGCTGTATAATTTGTGGCCATTTCAGGGGTATAAGGGCTGTATAAGCGCTTATACAGCCTTTATGCGGCCTGGAAATACAGCATTAAGAGTATAAACGAACTTTAATAAAGCTGTTATACAGCTTGTGATGCTGCTTAGGAAGTTTCCCCATACAAAAGTGAAAAAAAAATTGATCTTTCAGCGCTGCTACTTTCACATTGAACTCTCAATACTTTAGGGTGTGTTCGTGTTTAAGGAGGAACACGTAGACACCTTAGGGGCCGGGTACCCTCGAAATTCTCATACATACACGTAATTCCAAAATCATTTTCTCATACTAAAATATTTAACATGTTTGAGTTGTTTTTCAGTTTAAAATTGTAATTATCTATGTTCCTGCACAAAAAATTTACTTCAAAATATTTAAACATAATTTTTTTTTTGTTTTTAATTTTTTTTTGTAAATTTAGTACTTAATATTTAAACACTAAAAAATAGAGTAAAACACTAAAAAATATATAAATAAATAGTAAATTTTCTACAAAATATTTAAATACTAAAAAATATTTTTTAGAGTTTAAATATTTATTTATATATTTTTTAGTGTTTTACCCTATTTTTAGTGTTTGAATATTTAGTAGTAAATTTACTAAAAAAAATTTTAAAGCAAAAAAAAAATTTTTGTGTTTAAATATTTTGAAGTAAATTTTTGTGCAGGAACCTAGGTAATTACTATTTTAAACTGAAAAACAACTCAAACACGTTAAATATTTTCGTATGAGAAAATGATTTTGGAATTACGTATGTATGAGAAATTCCAAGTGTACCCGGCCTCTTAAAGTATTATCACTAAGTTTTGTCACGCCCTGTATACTAAAGGATGATTACCCCAAGTCTAGAGACTACCTACTTTCTTTTAGTGTGTTTTAAGTTTGAAGGCTTTGCATTGGTCGTTGATGACGCTGATCGCTGACGTCACAGCTGTTATCAGCGGCGCTATCAGGCGCCGTGCCAACTAGAGCGTGAGCCACGCTCGGCTACATTCGCCTTACATTGCTCGCACAAAGATCTGCCTCTTGGGTGGTCTGAAATTAGCTTGCACAAATATTTTACTCTAAACTTCACAAAGAGATAATAATTTATTAGCTACAACAATGGTCACTTTTTTCATTGATATGTAAATAAATAAATACCTTTGTAATTTCCGTAATTACCAATCTTCTTATATGTAAAAAATCGGCCAAGTGCGAGTCGGACTCGCGCACGAAGGGTTCCGTACCGTTATAGAGCAAAAATAGGCCAAAAATTGCGTTTTTTGTATGGGAGCCCCCCTTAAATTTTTATTTTATTTAAATATTATTATTAATTATTAAAGTACATATTAATTATATGGCTTTTGTGAAAATTTCAAGTGCCTAATTGTTGTCATCATTGATACCGAGCATAAAATGTTCGAAAAATCACGTTTGTTGTATGGGAGCCCCCCTTAAACATTTATTTTATTTTTAGTATTTGTTGTTATAGCGGCAACAGAAATACATAATCTGTGAAAATTTCAACTCTCTAGCTATTACCGTTCTTGAGTTACAGCCTGGAGACAGACGGACAGACAGACAGACGGACAGACAGACAGACGGACAGACGGACAGACATCGAAATCTCAGTAATAGGGTCCCGTTTTTACCCTTTGGGTACGGAACCCTAAAAATGGATTTTCAAATGTGTTAGTCGCGCTAAAACTCGAAAACGGCTGAACGGATTGGGCTGATTTTAGTCTTAAAATATTCGGGAAGGTTTTAAAGTGACACGAAGTTCACCGGGACAGCTAGTGTTTAATAAATATTTTATTTATAAAATGTGTGGACCGCGAAGCTCATATTTTCATGTCTTAAAATAGACCCCGAGCGAAACTATTTGGTGACAGGTGACCCCTGGCTTAGAGGTTACCTATGCACGAGCTACATCGAGGATTCATACGAATATTGAATAGCATGAAAATCAACTATAGTACATAATATAAAGTAGAATTAGAGTAGAATAGTATAGCTCTGTGTTAAACTACGAGCACTTAAATATAAAGTCAAAAGTGAATATACTGAATGTAACAAAACTAAGTCTCTCTACATTCTACAAGGAACACAATACGTCACACCCTAAAGTATTAGATATCATGATATCTAATACTTTAGGGTGTGACGTACGTGTTCCTTGTAAGTAGAGAGTTCACTGTGAAAGTATCAGCGCTGAAAGACCAAAATTTTTTTCAAGCGTCCCAACTCCCAGCGCGACGTCACGAGTTTCCTATACAAAACTGAAAAAAAAATTTTGCTCTTTCAGCGCTGCTACTTTCACAGTGACAAGGAACACATACACGTTACACACCCTAAAGTATTATCACTTAGTTTTGTTACACCCTGTATAAAAAGTGAAAATCCATGTGGGAAATACAAGAAAAATGCTAAAAACTATTTATTTCAACTTAAACCAGTATAAGTTGATAACTTACCCAGTATAAGTTGATAATTTTTATTTTATTACGCACATAAAGCAGAAAATAAAGTTAACGCTATTTTAAGTAATTAAACTTTTTCCTCCACTAAAATGAATATTTGAGGAAAAAAAAGTAGGAAAAAATTATAGCTAAGTGTAGGCTAAAGACGTGGCGATATTTTTTCCTCTACTTTTCTCTGTATTATTAACCAGTTTGCAAAGGATTGTCTTTGCAATTAAGCTTGAGAAAGGAAATGTGACAGAGGGTTCCGTAACCTCTAATGAATTTATAGAGCGTCTTCCGTAAAACCGATTTTCTATCTTGCAGAAATAATATAGAAAAAAATTGTATAATTTTAAGTTACAGCATTGTAAACTTTATTTTAAAAGATTCATTTTTTTCTCACTTTTTTTGGTAAATAAAGTGGGCTCCGTGCGAGTTTCTTACGCCGGTTCTTCTCGCCGGGATAGTTCCCGAACCGGTGGTAGGCATCATGCAGACTTTCAGAAAATATTTGAAATCTATTCTGAATAAAATTTTTTGAGTTTGAGTTTGAATAATAATAATTATTATAGACACAGCTGATTGATGAAAATAACAAGCTTAACAAGATAATACCCACCTTTACTTAATTTTCCCACGTTTGTAGCTCGCAATTGAGAAAATTATCGAACTGAAGATAATTTAAAATTGTATGTATGTACTTGGTACATTTATAATTGTTAAAAAATATTAATGTTGTAAATTTTTCGATGCAATCGGTGGACTATGGAGAGAGAGAAATCTTCTGAAAAATCATAGGAAAGGACTTGTTTTTATTCCTCTTTCAATCCTTCGATCGCGGATTCTTGGAAATGCTATTGTATTCTATTGTTGTCGCGATCACCGGTGCTCTTATGGGGCTTGAAGGATTAATGGAGCAAGACAAACCGTATTCGTTGTCACAACGCAACTTACTGAGCTTTTAATACCTCCATCGTGGGAATCGCAGACACAATAGATTTTCAATTGTTATACGGCAGCCGGGTGCCGCTTGGGGATTGATGAGGTCCATACACCTGTCCGCATTACTTTAAAAGCTCCTTAAATATTTCTATTTTCCGTCTATCTTTCTATTTTCATCTGTTTCTATACTTATTATAAAACAAAGTCACTTTTTTCCCTCATGTCCCTTTGTTCCCTTTAATCTTCAAAACTACGCAACGGATTTTGATGATTCTTTCAGTGTTAGATAGCCCATTTATCGAGGAAGGTTATAGGCTATATTTTATCACGCTAAGATTAATAGAAGCGAAGAAATAGAGGAAAATGTGGAAAAAACGGGGAAATTATTTGAAAGGGCTAACTTGAACTCGCTAATCTCAGGAACTACTGGTCCGATTTGAAAAATTATTTCAGTCTTAGATAGCCCATTTATTCAGGAAGGCTATAGGCTATATTTTATCACGCTAAGACTAATAGGAGAATGTGAAAAAAACGGGGGAAATTATTTGAAAGGGTTTATCTCGCGAACTACTGGAGCAATTTTTATGTTATTTGGCACAGATAAGAAGTAGACCACATAAGGGTCGTGATAGGCTATCGATTTTAATCATTTTTTCAGTGGCTATATATTTTATACCCGTGCGACGCCGGGGCGGGTCGCTAGTAAATGATATTGGCGGTCTATACATATTACATAATATACAAAAGGTAAAGTTATACGATGTTTTATCTTAATCTGATACGTTGGAAAACTGTATAATCTAATATATAAAATTTTCGTGTCACAATGTTAGTTACCATACTCCTCCAAAACGGCTTAACTGATTTTATGTGCATATTCAGTAGGTCTGAGAATCGGCTACTGGCTACTTTTTATATTGATGAGTGCATTTGTTGAATAAATAATAGTAAATTATTACAACTCGAGACTGACGGCGACCATTGTTTGTGCGACGGGATAGCGATGGACGTTGCCATGGTGACATACTTATTTAGTCACTTCCATAAAATAATGTGGGCGAAATACTTTATATAGCAAAACAACGTTTGAAGGGACAGCTAGTATTCAATAATTCAACCTCTAGATTTCAAATCCTTATCATTAATCCGCTTCATGGACCGAGATCTGTTAAAAAACATAATATCCAAAATTCAAAATATAATAATATTTTGAATTTTGGATTTAATGCTGTTACGGTCTACGGAACCCTAAACTAATTTCACACGGTACTCCAACAAGGTGTGGGCGAGGCTACGGTGCAATTATATAATCAATAAGTAATAAAGTGATTCAATTATTGTATAAGTTTTCAATGTTAGCGCACTCATTGTTGACTCGCCTTGGGCACGCGGATGTCTGGCAAGGTCCCGGAGCTTAATGTCTTACCTGGATGCACCATCACTTAGCGTGCTTCGGCATTGATGAGCCGGCCGGGGAAACCGCATAGATAGCTAATGTGACAACGCTCGCGATGAGTGGTCGAGTGATAGGCCCGTAACCGAGGGCCAACCCACACGTACCGAAACCACACCACAACCACACCACGTGGTCGGGCGTATATTTCGTATTGTAATTTGTAAATGAACTTGACCATTCACACGTACCATATTTTGCAGTCGTTGTCGACCACTTGTGTGATACCGACCACATCGCAACCACGGCCGACCACATCGCAACCACAACGTTGCGTCGCTGCAACGACAGTGCGCGCACACCGCCCGCGCTCTTCTACCCGTCCGTTTCATTGACTTTCGTACATAACCACATCGCAACCACTGGCGACAACACAACCACGTGGGCATTTTGTCGGTACCACAACGCAACTACAAAAAGCTGCAGCGACACGATTCACATGTAACCACTGCTCGACGACATTTTGTCGTTGCGATGTCGTGTGGTTGTGGTATGTGTGGGTTGGCCCTAACTCGTGAGACTCAAAGGGCTGGGACTTGGGTGGCCTGGTGACTGGGACGTCCTAGTAACTTTTATTAGTCACCATTTAGTCCTTTCATTAAGAAATTATGGTCTCATCGTCGCTATCTACATACAAACGTTTACTTACCTACTCTACATAGGATATTGTAGGTGGATATAGCTATTATAATACACTCTACAACAGCTCTACATGACACAGGAGTTGCAGTGGTGGGAATGTGTGGTGGGTTATTTGCCCGTTACAAAAAAAGCTCTACATTTTTGTACCGTGACGACCTCTGTGGCTCAGTTGGTGGGCTGTTGGTAGCTCAAGCCGGAGGTCGCGGGTTCGAATAAAGCCGACGGAACAAAAGTTGTCAAAGTTCCTGGGTCATGGATGTGTATTATATATTATGTGTATCATATAATAAAAATCTTAAGTATTAAATGTATAGTATAAAAGTATTAAGTAAATATATTTCCGTTGTCAGGGCAATCGCGCTAAATTTTTTCAACTGAAACGCAAATGAAACTCGGACGTTGATCGACTTTTGGAACGATTCGGTATCGCGCTAACGTTTTGACAGCTAGTTGAGACGTTACTGAACCTCAGCCCGAGCGCAAACGCTGTCAAAACAAAAAGTTGATACAATGCAACTTTTACTCGCACGTTTCTGAAACGTTTCTTATTTTGGTGTGTTAAATTGATGAAAATCGATGGAAAAATATAACATAAGCTATAATCAAATTATAATATAAGCTTATGTTTTACTTCAAAGCTGTAAAATAACACTACGGACTATTTTAGTTTGTTAAAAAGTGAATTGAATTTTGACATTACTAATTACTTCTTTACGTAAATATTTTTTACTTTTGTCACAAGTCACAACTCACAAGTCACTATTCAACACTTATATGGCGTTTGTAAAATACATATTATAGTAAAACAATATTATGAATTCAACTACGTAAATTAAAAACTCCAAGTACTAATCATTCACATTCATATTAAGTTCTACCAACACAACTTCACCCGTGTCATATTCATCCATATGTAAATAAACAATTTCTCAATTGACCAATTAACACATCGGAAAAAATTTGTTCATATTTAAGCCAATCAAAACTAAATCAGAAGGGCGCTGATTGGTCCGCTGCAATGTCTGTCTAAAGGTCAAACGTTGCGCTTCGTTCGAGTTCCATCTAAGGTTGAGTTACGGTTGAAACGATAGCACGATACTGAAATTTGTTCAGACGCAGCGGAACCAAACCGTAACTGAACCACAACCAAAGCAGATGTGAACCTGAATTGAAACGTTTAAAAATAACGCGATTGCCCTGGAGTAGCTGTAGCCTGTAACACAAGTCCTTCAGGTATTTAGCACGGAGCCAGACTGACGTGTGAAGCGTCCATAGATATTATTATTATTTTTAGATGCGATATTTTAAAAATTCGCAAATAAATCTTGCCTATAGTCTATACCGTTAATCTTGATTCGGAACTAACAAAACAAAAACTATACCTAACTAGGTATAATAAATACATCAAAATTCATTCGCGTTAAGATCGCAATGGGTTATTAATTATTATGAATCGAAATAAATTTATTAGGAAATGGTAAAATTGTTTATTGCGCGTGAACATTTTTCCGGTAAGTATATAAAGTCCTATGCCCTTTTCCTTTCGTAGGACTCAAACTATCTCCATACCCATCAATCGGTTGAGCGGTTTGTAAAGCGTGAAAAGGTAACAGACAGACATGCACACTTATAAATTATAATATTAGTAATTATGGATTTATTAATTAATTTAATTACCCATTCATAATTAAAAATTTTCCTTCGATTGTTTTTGTCTAGATAGCAGAAACTAATTCACTCGTCGTAAAAACTTTAATTTATATGCAATGTACGGTACCTATAATTAATATTGCATAAAATAATGCAATATGCCTGCAAAAGTTCGGTTACCAGCTATTACCACGCTTGAGAATTTGAATCTATAAGTACATAAATAATAATTATAAAGCTGAAGAGGAACTAAGTACTGGTCCGATTTGGAAAATGTTTTCAGTGTTAGATAGCCCATTTATCGAGGAAGGCTATATATCGATTGGAGCGAAGAAACAGAGGAAAATGTGGAAAAGCGGGGAAAATTATATGAAATTGCTTATTATCTTAAGAACTACTGGAGCAATTTTTATGTTATATTTTGGCACACATAAAGAATAGACCACGTGAAGGGACATCTAAGGCTTTTTTTTTTGCGGAAAAATGTACGGATTCTCTGATATTTACATCTAGTTTGTTAATAAATTGAATGCGAGAGTAAGGACAATCACAAAATATTTTAATATGCATTTTCTATTGCATACTTCCGAAATTTTGTTGTGAATTCCATTGTTTTTTGAAACAATAATAATATAGGAATAACTTAAATAGCTACTCAGGTAAGCTAGTGCTCATTCTTTGCCACACATTTTAATGAAAATTTACTGTTTTAATTTTTAGATTTCTTTGGTTTTCTCATAAAGATGAGTTTTTAATGGCGATTCTATTGCAAATTGTCAAGTTTTTAATAAACACTGCATCCTTTAATATTGGAAATATGCTTAGGTACGGCTACGTAAACAGTAAAAATCGATATATTATGTACCTATACTATAAGTATAACGAAATTCTCGGGATCTACAATGTTTGACTTCAGATGAAAATGTCCAATAGCGAATGCGTATGTACAGAGAATGTCGTACCTACCTATAGCGTATATAAAAGCAACAAACAACCTTTCATACTAAACTTGGTACTACTAATATATATTCTGTGACTAAACTCACTTTTAAACTTGTCGCCTCCAATCCCGTCGCGAGTAAAAAAAACCGGCCAAGTGTGAGTCGGAATCGCGCACGAAAGGTTGCGTACTGTTATAGAGCAAAAATAGGCCAAGAACTATTGTGTTTTTTGTATGGGAGAGCCCCTTTTAAATTTTTATTATTTAAATATTATAAAGTAATAACTAATTAGTATAAGTTTATTATAATCATTTATTACTCGTATAATTCCATATTATAATAAAGGATTTTGTGAAAATTTAAAGTGACTGCCTGTTGCCATTATTGATATAGAGCAAATAATAGGCCAAGTGCGTGTCAGACTCGCGCACTAAGGGTTCCGTACCCTTATAGAGCAAAATTAGCCCAAAAATTGTGTTTTTTGTATGGGAGCCCCCCTTAATTTTTCATTTTATTTTAATATTACTATTAAATATTAAAGTGCACATAAAACTAAGGACCTTGAGTAAAATTAAAGTGCCTACCTGTTGCCATTATTGATATAGAGCCAAAAAGGCCAAAAAAATCACGTTTGTTGTATGGGAGCCCCCCTTAAATATTAATTTTATTTTGTTTTTAGTATTTGTTGTTATAGCGGCAATAGATATACACAATCTGTGAAAATTTCAACTTTCTAGCTATTACCGTTCTCGAGTTACAGCCTGGAGACAGACAGAGGGACAGACAGACGGACAGACATCGAAGTCTCAGTAATAGGGTCCCGTTTTTACCCTTTGGGTACGGAACCCTAAAAAGGGCAAAAAAGTTACGTTTATTGTATGTATAATGGGAACCCCGCCTAAATATAAATTTTATTTTGTTTTTAGTATTTGTTGATATAGTCGGTGGTTATAGCGGCAACAGTAAAACAATCTGTGAAAATTTCAGAAGTCTAGCTATACCTAGCGGATTTGAGATACAGCCTGGAGACAGACAGACGGACAGACATCGAAGTCTTAGTAATAGGGAGTAGAGACCCTATTTTACCCTTTGGGTACGGAATCCCAAAAAGTGAACTATAAAACAACACACTTAAATAGGTAATGTTATTAATTAATTACTTATAAAAAAATAAAAATAAAAAAAAGACGGGTTGCACTCCGAGAGTGCCCGGCAGAAGTGAAAACTTGATTATTAACGTTGTGCATTATTTTTAATCCATTTTTTATGAAAATCGATTATTAAGAAATCGATTTTTTTAATTATTCGAAACCCTTACAATCGATTAAATTTTTAACCCATTTTTTATGAAAATCGATTTTTAAAAAATCGATTTTTTTAATTAATCGAAATCCTTACAATTCGAGTTCGAGTTTTCGAGTTTTCGAGTTCGAGTTCGAGTTCGACACAAAACACTACCCTCCAACCGTCTTACGGTTTTTCTATGGTTTTTCGATCAACACGAAAATCTGACGCGAGTTTCACAGTTTTTACCCATCCCACAAAAGTGCTCAACGCCGCTAAAGAAGTTTTCACTTCAAAAATATGTTGATCTAAAAAGCGTATTACCGTTTGGAGTTGTCGCATTTTTTGTTCAATTATGGTAGTCAATCAATTACAGCACATACGGCCTGTTGCCACATTCCACCAGCTGTATTTTGCGGTTTATATAACTACTAGTTATCTAACATAGTTAACCAGTTTAAGATTGACGACAGCTTAATTTGAGGCCTCGCCAATTTCGACCCTGACAAGTAGAGGTTAAATCTTCTCTGTCTTTCTATTAACACTTAAATTGATAATAATCATCATCATCTCTTAAAAACATAAACTTGCAGGCTGCAGCGCGAGACTTCGATGTGAAATGCAACTTGCAAGCTCCAAAATACACATACTGAATGCAAAGACAATATGGAAAACAATTTTTTTGAATACCTTTGTTGAATAAGTAGATACTTTAATAAAAGTAGAACTAGCTTTTTTATGTTAGTGTGGGGCAAAAATCGGAAAATAATTTCCGGTACTAACTTAGGTAAAAGGACTCAAAGGTGACCTATTTAATTACATCGTAATTTTGAAGTCTTGGTTACTTCCTGGAAGAACATCCAGACATCTCCTACTGACGGTTCCCACTTGCAGTATAAAGGTCACGGAAACAACGGCAAATTCTAATTTTGAAAATAAAAAAAAATACTAATACTTACCATAAAATAAGATAAGTCACAGAGTAACACAGCACAGAGTTTAAACAGACACACACAGTAACTTCGACGCAGTCGCCGAGCGCAGCACTGCACGCCTACTAGCTCGCGAAGGTCGCTGGACCTTTTAAATAGTTTTAACCCAGTCTATATTGACCTTAGGGATACACCTAAGTACAAATTGCAATGGCCAAAATATTTGCCAGCTGTGGAGGGCAGTGCAGAAAAGTCCATGGGGAAGCTCTACAATGTAGAGACTAGAGTAGTTATAAGTAAATGGTAATGTAACATTTATACTGTGGCTGACTGTGGGATTATTTCATTGTATAATAATTATACTGTAAGATTCACATAGTAGTTGAATCTTTTTACATGTAGACCCAATGGTACAATTAGTTGGATATATAGTCTGGTAAAACTTTCTCTAATTATGGTCCTCCATAATTAGAGAATCCGGGCTTCCTAGACAGGAACCCAATCTAGAACGGTGTTAAGGCTATTGGCTCGTCAGCTCTGTGTTCAGGTAGGTACCATCGAGGAAATTGATTCCTAGGCAGTTGATAGACCAACGTCATTTGGTCGGATCATGTCAATTCAATGTTAATTGTGATATTTCGGATGGGTTTGACTTAACGCGACCAAATTATCCACCATCTGCCTAGGAATCAACTTCTCTGATAGTACAGGTTTAAGGGAAAAGACCTAATGGCAGACACTTTAAGGAAACATGCAACATTTGAATGTTATAAAATATATATTTATGAAAATAAAGGATTGATAACTTCTTCCATGTCTTCAGTAACTCTTACAAAATAAAACTATTATAATTATTCTCTGACAAATCAATTAAAAAATATATTATTGGTCTTTTTGTAAACTTAGTCATAAGTACTAATAGATGACATCACAAAAAACGAACATCACTAATAGTAGACACCAATATGAACTAATAGTTGACATAGAACATTACATTACATTTTACATTTTTTCCTATTATTAGGTCTTTATTTGCCATTTTTCAAAAGATTTCATTTACTTCATCATAGTAACTACATGCATCAGAAATATTATCCACGTTGTCTCCAGATTCTATTCATTCTTCTTCCATGCTGAAACTATCTTTCCTTTTATTTTATTTTTCATATTTTTGAAGTGAAAACTTCTTTAGCGGCGTTGAGCACTTTTGTGGGATGGGTAAAAACTGTGAAACTCGCGTCAGATTCTCGTGCTGATCGAAAAACCTTGGAAAAACCGTAAGACGGTTGGAGAGTAGTGTTTTGTGTCGAACTCGAACTCGAATTCGAACTCGAACTCGAATTGATTGTAAGGGTTTCGATGAATTAAAAAAATCTTTTTTTTTTTAAATCGATTTTCATAAAAAATGGGTTAAAAATTTAATCGATTGTAAGGGTTTCGATTAATTAAAAAATCGATTTTTTAATAATCGATTTTCATAAAAAATGGGTTAAAAATTTAATCGATTGTAAGGGTTTCGATAAATTAAAAAAATCGATTTTTTAAAAATCGATTTTCATAAAAAATGGGTTAAAAATTTAATCGATTGTAAGGGTTTCGATTAATTAAAAAAATCGATCTTTTAATAATCGATTTGCATAAAAAATGGGTTAAAAAATGCACAACGTTAATAATCAAGTTTTCACTTCTGCCGGCACTCCTGGAGTGCAACCCGTCTTTTTTTTCCTAGCAAATTTATTTTCAGTCTTTAGTCTCCATGCTTCTTTTACCTCTTCTTTTTTCTTCTTTCTTTTCTCAGCTCTCCTTTTTCTTTTTTTTTACTGTCTAATATTAGATACCATGTCCATTTTTAGGTGCAGTAGTTCTAAGTTCTTAGATTGTTAATAGAATTATATTTTCAGAGAAGAGTGATGATTTTTGCAGTAGAATAAAGTACAAAATAACTTTAGTATGTATTGCAAAACTCAAAGATGAGATCCATGTCATCTATAAGGTTTTTTACATTTTCAAGAACTAATAGTAGACACCTAGATACCTAGTAGATATTGTTAGGGAAAATGGATAAAAAATCTTAAGTAAACATTAATTAGTGTATACAACATGACCACTAATCCAATGAAATCAATAGAAGTTACAAAAAATCCAATAAATGTATTCAAAACTTACGTGCAAAATTTCGCCTTCCTTTATCTATTTGCTAAGAAATTGCCGAGCGCGTGTTGACGCGGTCATATTATTTACGAAAACTGATCCCATTTTAAAATTTTGTTCCCGAAGGCGTCTCTAATATATTTTTTCAATTCAACAGATAGCATGAGAAGCTTATAAAATTTACAGTGGTGAGAAATAATTAGAGTAATTCTTATTTTTATGGTATTTTTGTCATAAGTGTCATCTATTAGTTCAGTGTCTAGCATTAGGTCTTTTCCCTTACTTACAGAATATTTTTATCGAAAATAATATTTCTTGGATTAAAAACTTCTTGGATGACGTTTAATCTTCATTTTAAATTAATTTAAGGTTGGCACTTTCTTAGATCAGAGCGAAAAATATTTATAGGGCAGTTCCATAAATATAAAAAATATAAAAGTCTACCATAAACTAAGAAAATAAATACCTGATTTTGGTATTAAAAATACTTAATTATAGTCACAACATTATGCTACTATTAAGATTTTATAGAAGCAATAATTTCTAAGCATTACTTTTTTAGCAAAGCTGCCATTTATGAGATGATGTCGTGAGCTCTACTGAGTGTGGTTTTGTGTGATGAAGTTCTGTCTTAGTTTTCACGTTATGTATTTTAAATTCTTGTCATATTTTGTTACACACTGACTGTTCAAACAATTAAATACCGATATAGCTTTTAAGATTCGAAAAAAATATTTTTATAAAGATATAACAGGCTTGTAAGATCACAGTGTCGAGTTGTAGTGTCGGTCACATAAAAAACAATACTTTTGTCTTTAACTACAATAAAATTACTTTTACATCAACTAAATTAGAAACTTTCCTACGTGACGGCGTTACTCAAATGATACCGGCAATAAAAATTTGTCATCTTTTTTTATAACACCTAAACTCTAAAATATATTTTTGTAGTGTCAGTCACAATGTAGAATCGATCACGCCCAAAAGTAGCGTTTTTTTGTTATTTTTGCTGATATATGGCGAAAATAGCTATAGAAAGCAGAGAGAGAGAAGCATAAAGCTAAATTATTATTTTAAGAACCTGCCAGACCACCTCAAAGTCAAATAAAATCCAAAATTTAGCGATGTCTGGAAATGGGAAACAATTGTCACAAAAATCTGGCAGTAGAATATGAGATTCTTACAGATATCGCAAGAAAATAAGTTAAAATTATTGATCATTAAACTTTATTGAACGTAATGGAATTGGAAACCTTCTAAAGTAATAACGACCGAAACTCCATGTGTCTGGTTGTTCTTACCTCTATAGGGCTCATATAAAGGAAAATTTTTAGCTTAAAAAAATGACGAAAGTTTGCCTATCGCTGGCTCTTGGGTTATTATGTTAATGGTTTTTGAGAAGATTTCGTGTTGAGTTATTTTTTGACAAATTATTAGTGATTTCGTTTTTGTGATGTTTAAGATTAAAAAAAAAAGCATTTTACTGATTTAACTAATTACTGATTTGCTTTTATATAATTTTAGAGTTCGTATTGTACGTGCTGAGATACATAAATTTTAAGGTTTCATGTAAAACTACCGACTTTTACCTGCACAAAGTGAGTGTAGTGTCGGTCACGTTTTGGGCTGTAGTGTCGGTCACAATTTCTTTTGCTAATAAATATTTTTTTTGAATAACTTACAGGTTATAGGTAACCATTTTGTAATAGTTTGTTTCATGCACTTCCGATAAAAATACAAAGTAGAGTTATTTAGCACACAGAGAGGAAGATTATTGGTGTTTACAAACACTCTCGAAAACGACTTCCTTTTGCATGTAGTGTCAGTCACGTTTATGTTTGACTAAATAAATGCTATTTGAAAACAACAGTGTATACCATTTTTTCTACATAAGTTACCTTGTTTAATCTGCTACAAAGCCACCTTAAAATTGATATTAACAACATGATAGTAACCATAATATATGACAAAATAAAACGCAAGTCGTATCAAATGTAGAGTCAGTCACATATGGAATTGCCCTATAAACACATTTTGATCAACATACTGCTTTGTTATTAAACATTACCTATGCAATGACTATTATTAAAGTTTCCTGGCTAAACCTGTTATGGTCTTGTTTGGAGTCTAGATTTATTTAATTTTATTTTGTTAATGAAATCGAGTTACCTTGTAGACTTTAACACTGGATTCATTCACATAATATTTGCATTCACTACCTGTAACGACGAACCAATCTTTAAAAGACCCTTTTCCTCGTTGGGCAATTATACTTAGAATCAACGTTTAGGTACAGCCGCCATGATGACAAAGCTATCTAACGCAAGCATAGGTAATCAACGTTGATTATGGAAAATCAATCATGGACGAATATTTTGCCATACAGTTTTACAATCGCGTACCCTTAATCCATGGTAGACTACTGTATAAAATTTATGAACTTGACACTTGTGGTGTCCAGTAATTTTGAGGCGTAGGTACCTACGGTAAGATTTAGCTTTATGAGAGAACCTAGCTGGCTCTACCAAAATGTAAAATTTCTAAAAACCACGTACCTAGTTCTAAGAGGCGTAACTAGAGTTGATACTTGGGTTTTGTGGGTGGTGTTTTTGTTCCAGCCACAAAAGACATTGGTCAATAGTTACTATAAAAAAAATATCCACTTCCTAGCCCTACCCAAAAATCTAGCTCACCGAGAAACACTAGAAACAGATGCAAAAAGATCTAGTGCTTACAAAAACCCAACCTTTGGGCTAGGTACCCGTGAAGGCTAGACCATAATTAAAATGTAGCTAATTAATAACAGCTGTCTCCAGCATTTTGACGGTAAAAACTAGTTCTGACGGCGAGACCAATCCCAGGGTCATTTCCACTTCAATAATTCACTTCCGAATACAGTTCAATCACAGAAATAAGTAAATCCTCTTGTTTACTTGATCTAATAGAGTATAGACTATAAAGGTTTTTTGTAGGCGATTCGATTGCTACAGTTTAAATACATAAATACCATTCTCATCTTTATAGTCTACCTAGAAGTTTCAGCAAAAGATAGTGAGATTTAAAGGACCTCTTTCCTCTGTCTGTTGAGTCTTGAGACCGTACAATTATTAAAACAGCTATTGTGGCGAGCTACGAATTATTTTGAAGCTCAATCTAATCTGCAGACTGCAGTTAAGGTCGAACCAGCCTGAAACCAACTAAGTGTGGGACTATTTAAATCGATGGGTGTGGGCGGATAATAAGTAATTCGAAATTTAAAAGTACCTACCAGTGGCGTAGCTAGGTAACCAAGGGCCTTGGGGCAAATTGAAAAATGGGGCCCCACTGCTATGTAAAGTGATTGTTTTATTTAATAAAAATATGAAATATACAAAATACACTTTAAAAATTGAGATATTACTGTGTCTAGTACATTAAATTGAAAATCTCAATTTTAAATATTTTTCTCGGTTTGGAAATCGATGATCAGCAGCTAATTCATCAAAATGTTTTTTTTTTTTACTTTTCTTTTCATTTTTTCTTCCAAATGGGTATCAATACCATATTTTCTTATAGTTTCACTGGCTTTGCATTTAAATAATTCGAAATCATATTTTCTGTTTTGCAACTTTGCTTTGGTCTCTGCTAAAACTTTACTTGCCTTGCCCAAATTGATGTCTAATTTTTGTAAAGTTTTGGATGCATTTCAATACACTTTGCATGAATTCGCAAAGAAACACGATATTTAGTTTACTCTTTGCTTCACTACATCTTTATTAGGACTCTTTAGAACTATTTCTGACAATGATTTGATAATATTATCAAAATAACGAAGTTTTATTGCAGATATCGTTTTGACCCTATATCAATAATCAATAACTGCAATAAAACTTAGTTTAAAATTCCAAAAGTTTAGTTCTATCGAGGTTTCTGGTAAGGATTTGAGGGCCCCCTGAGCTTGAGGGCCCCGGGGCACTGCCCCGCCTAGCCCCTTAGTAGCTACGCCGCTGGTACCTACCTAATATAACCATCTGTAACTAAGAAGATGACGACGCGACCGCAACTCCGTTGCTCCGATTTTTATCGATTATTTCCCGGGAGCCGTACATTTTTCCGAAACATAAACAATCCTATGTCCTTTCCACCTCTCTGAAAAGGGTCTCAATACCAAATTTCGTCTAAATCGGTTTAGCCATTTAAGCGTGAATGTCACACTTTCGTATATTTATATTTTTACTAGATGATACTCATACCCGCAACTCCGTCGCGCCAAAATTCGTTTATCGCGCGAGAACTATACATTTCCTATGTCCTTTCCCGGGACTCCGAGTATCTCCATACCAAACTACAAAATCGGTGCAGAGGTTTGGGGGTGAAGAGGTAACAGACAGACACACTCTGACATTTATAATATTAAGTAAGTAATCATTTCCGCCTAGGTATAGTTTTAAGTTAAACATTTTGAAATTCAGGCCCACCGATCGTCAAAATAGTGCAAAGTCGTCGTGAAAGTCGTGAAAATTTTTCCACTTTCACGACTTTCAATATCGCGATTTAGAATAATTAATAAAATGAAATAAAAAATTTTGGTTGCGGCTCGCTATACCAAGACCAAAACGTGTTTGTGGCCCATATGAAAAAAAGGTTGAGTAAGTACCACTGCTCTATACGTTCAGTAAAAAGTTATTATATTTTAATAAATACCAGAAAAGCATATTATATCATATTATGTATTTTAATGAATATAAAAGTATTTTAACCCGTCAAGCCCCATAAGGACACCTGTGACCGCGACAACAATAAAATGCAATAGCATTTCCAAGGATCCCCGATCGAAGGATTAATGAAGTACAGGCTAAGTACAAAACCATCGACAAATTAATTAACTAAGTTAGAACAAAACGTTGGCAATTAATATGTAGCTGTAATAGAATACAGTAAAACCCGTTTAAGACGATTTCACAGGGACTCAACCAAAAACGCGTCTTAAGCGGGAAAGCGTATTATGCGGGATATAGGAAAAACGAACCTACTACATAATATGTATGTATTAATAATTATTATGAAGATAATTAATAATTATGCGTGTACATTTAACCTGGAAGTGATCATCTAGAGCTTTAAACCAATCGATGAAACGAATGCCGTTCATCCAAGCTCGAGATTGTGCATCATAATAATATGTTACAGGAAGCGATTTTATACGTTTTTGGAACAACGTGAATTTTTCGCCTTACCAGTCACCAGCAAACATAACTTTTCCGACCCAACAGAATTGGCACAGGCCAGGACAGTCAGTCTCTCTTTATTTGCTTTGCCACCATGACAAGTCTCTCCCTTGAAAACATAGGATTTTTCTGGCATCTATTTAAAAAATAAACCGAATTCGTCTGCGTTAAAAATGTCCCGCGGTTCATAATTTTATATCTCAAGTTGCAGGGACTCATGCAAAATGGCATATTATGCGGGAAATCGTATTAAGCGTGATCGTCTTAAACGGGTTCTACTGTAATTACTTTTCCATCATTACTTGGTAATTGAATGAAAATAAGTTCAATGAACAATTGTTTACTAGTAAGTGATTATCTTCAATTAAAAAAGGCTAAACCCAGTTAAATTCATTATAGACAAAGTTGCGAATGTTTTTTGCGAATCGCGTAACATTCTCAAGCCAAGTCGTTGGGATTGAAGCCGCTACCTCCAGATTCATGTTAACCACTAAACCACGGGGATAAAAAATGGCTGAACAATAGGAAATAATTGATATTCCCACATACAGCGCCATTGCCCATTACATGACGCCCGAACTAATGGGGGCAAGGACACGTACTCTCCAATTACACAGACCACCGAACACTGGCAGATAAAACATTACCTATAAATATTTATTTACAGATATAAAAATGCGGCTTCAAAACTCAGGAAATATAACAAAATATAGTACCTACCTAGGTAGTTACGTAGTAAATTTGCACATGATTATACGTCATATTATAAGCATGGGCGTACCCAGGTAGGGACGGGGGACGGGGGACGGGAGGGGGGGGGCAGCTCCCCCCCCCCCCCCCCCCCCCACAAGATAAAATAAACGTCAATTTTCCTGGCAAGTGGAAATTAAAAACGTTTTACCTACTCTGCGCAAAATGAAAATATGTTGGTGTTGTTTTTGTTTCAATATACCAGACCGACCATCTTCTCGAAACAGGGTATGCTGCCCCCCTCCCCCCACCTCCCTCCCTAGCTGAAATCCTGGCCCTTACATATAAATTTACTGAAACCGTATATTTTTCCGTAAAAAGTATCTAGCCTTAGATGTGCTTTGGACTACTCTATAAAAATCGGTCCAGTAGTTCACGAATTACTTGTATTTACACGCGTTCAAACAAACAAACTTACCTGTACTTGGCTACTAATGTCCGCCCGAACTCCGAAGTGTAAATAAAAAACTTGGCCAGTGCCGCGAAGCTTCGGTCGGACACAACAGCTGGCGATTGGCGACTCTTTGACTCATCACTCATCAGTCATCACTAACCAGTAACCGCTCTTGGTGAATGGTTTCGTCGAGAAGGTGCTAAAGTGGATAATCTTTTGATAGTGCCAAATGTGTCGCTTGGACTCTTGCACCAAATGTGACGAATTCTTTTTTTTAAGCAGTGTCACATCTAAGCCGAAGTATCTGTGCGTAGCGTGTACTATAATATGATGTTAATTGCAACGCGGTGCAGCGGACAAGGACCGCGGTAATGACTGTAACATACAATTTCACGGTGTGGCGCCACTGTCAGCGAGCTGCGGATGTAAAACGCTTCAGCTTATATCAAGCGTATTTCGAAGACTAGGGCCACTAGAAGATTTACAGCGGAAGATTTGATATAAGTTCGTGACACCAGTGACCAGTAGCACTACAAGCCGTAACTGCGCAGCACGCTTAACATGACCACCACAGATGTCTTTCTACAGAATAAAATACATAATAGACAAATTGCAGATTGGCAAAAATACTATTTTGTCATCGCGACAGGAACTTTAGTATTCCTATTCTTTGTCCTATTCTTTCTCATTTATACCTACTGCGATCATGTTAGATTTAGAGGAACACATTACGCAATTCGCAAACAAGCTTCTACAAGTTCTGCAGTACTGTGCGTGTCCATGGGCTGAGTAATCGATTGGTATCAGGGGATCCATTTTTATCCAAATCTTTTTGGTCTTTTCTTGGTCCAATCATGAAATATGAACTATTAAAGCGTGTGAGTGTGAAGCTATAATTCGCGAGTTATTACTTATTGTTGTGGCTATAGTATCGTAAAAGTAGCATAAGTAGAGTCTAGAGAGCCTGTTAGTGACCCGTCGACACTCGCGCCACACCTCATCAAGCAATCTGCGTAAAATAACCATGACTGTTAAATACTCGCATAATATTTATCACTCATGCATGAATGAGCTTTTGTTTGGAACCGTCCCTAACAACCGCATAATTATGCGGTAGTGTGCGGCAGATGGATTTAGTCATGCAATGTTTGTAAACATTTAATTTTTCAATATAGCTTAATATAATTATGATATTTAATTGATATAATGGTCCGACTACTTATCACAGTAATATAAAATACTTCTCTACCAAAAGGTAGAGACGCCAAGAAAGTACGTTCAATATTTTCTGTATCTAGATAATATTATCTAGATTCTAATAGATATATCTATGATATCGTAGACAAGAGATTGCCATAATGGCAATATTTTAAGCGTAGTTTTGAATACACTACAACAAAATCTCATAAAACACTTTTGACTATCTTTTCTAACGGCAAATAACTAAAAAACAGAAATGTACTACAAAACCTTTAATAAAAACAAAATAGGTATATAAATGCTGTGCAAAATAAGTTACAACACACTTCAGGATATACATTATACATATTGGTGAGGTATTTTAAAAATTCATACTATAAGTACATAATTCTACACAAAATATCATATACTTAATTACTTATCCATATTTCATTTTAGATTACAATAAGTAAAAGATCACTAAGTGTAAAACATGGTATTACAAGATTTTAAAATGTTGCTTAGTCGTTGTATAAATTGCTTCATTGATTTGTTTTTAAATTATTTAATTCCATACAATAAATGATACAATAATGGAATTGATTGCAATGTAGCTCACAATTATTTTTTTTAAATTTAAATATAAAATTGATTAAATTACACATACAAATTGTATAAAAAACAATAAATAAAAGTCTCAAAGTGGATGGAATACGTACGTTACAAATTTTATTAGTGAGACTTAAATTACTATGATAATAATTGGAATGAGTTAAGATATAACATAATATTATGTTATGTAGATATGTTTCGAAATTAATCTAGTAAGATTGACATTGAGATTCTGAAGAGATTCCAAGAAGGAAGAGTCAGTTGACAAAGTATATTATAGTATAAATTAATCATTCAATAGGGAATATTACGCAAAGGAGCAGAGGGCGCTACTGGCACATACAGTAAACAATCCGGCCAAAACCCGACATGTTGCACACGTCAATCAGAATAATATCGACGTTGTCAAACGTTGTACAAAACTTTTTATTGACTCTATAATATGCTGGTACTGCCTCTATCGTGAAAACATTGCAGTAATATACTTTTACAATGGCAACATCGTTGAGTTATTATGATAGAAAACTATAGGTCTACCAGAATCTGATGGCAATTTTTGACAGCAAAGAATGATGGCCAAATTTGTATAGGAGCTGGACTCAACTTTTATTTTTGCTGTCCCAAAATAAACTATAGTTAGATTTGGTTGTTCTTATGCTCTAAACATAATTCCGTTTGAGAATTATGTCTTAATAGCCACGATTTTTTATAATAATTATTAACGTTTACAATTATTTTGAGGTTAGACTTAAGAACCACCTTTTTCCCGACTGCAGTGTAGCCTACAAGTGTATATTCGGCGATCTCGTTTCTAATTATTTCAATTTTTCCTAGAGTATTACACAAAAATTGAACGAATGCGAACGATCGCCGGCTGTCAGAACATATGAAAGACAACAACGAAACTAAAATATATTAATCTTTTTTTTTTGTGGCTATTTAAAGACACATTTCTAATGTTTTTCGATGCCTTAAAATATTAGGGAATTTTTGCTACCAATGGCATATCGGGACGCCACCGCTCACCTGGTACGATTTGGCCATTGTTCTTTTCAAAAAATATCCTTGATCATTGGATAAATATTTATATTTGCATGTTTCACACACAAAATAAGCCGCTAAAGGAATAAAAAAGGATGAAAATGTTTTATTC
Organism: Polyommatus iphigenia; assembly: GCA_963422495.1. NCBI lineage: Eukaryota > Metazoa > Arthropoda > Insecta > Lepidoptera > Lycaenidae > Polyommatus > Polyommatus iphigenia. Next base: position 9,927,947 of record OY730184.1, read on the forward strand.
CTATTACCCCGGTTTTGCTAGCGTCAATTTATAATTTATTTTCTCACTTTTTGCCATCAGATTCTGGTACACCTATATAAGACCAAGCTCTCCCCTTATGAGATTCGTAGCAAACATTTACATACTTAAGTTTTTAAACTAACATTTACAAAATTGGCACAAGTCATACTGATAGTTGTAGAAATGCTTTAAATGCTAGAAAATTGATATGTGCATGTGCACTCAAAAATATTACCAAGTACAACTAAGCGATAGCAAAAAGTTATAAGCATGATAAAATAGATTAAATGCAAATAATAATGTAAATTCTTTAGCCTGGCAAGCTTAGGCCATAAGTAATAATAATGATAATATCTCTGGACGCTTTACACCAAGTAAGAATAAAGCTCTAACGTTGAAACGGCACCCATGTGTTTCGTGCTCTTGCATAAGAAGTGAGCTAATAACCAAGTTTATAATATCAGACATATAATTAAATTGCAGGCGAGCAATTCTTATAACTGCGTTGTGTTCATATTATTATAAATAATTTTATATAAAAAAGCCAATACAGTCTTAGGTTTTGTGCACTTGATATTATGTAATGTTTTAAATCTGCGGTATAAAAATATAATTTCTATATCTATGGGGTTGTATGATGTATCAGTTTGGATAACTTAAAATCTATTACAAAAATCCTTAGACTTCTAATTCTAGACAAAGTAGACAAAGTCATTTAGAAAAATTATTCATATTTCCATCTTGTCCAACTTTAAAAGTAAGAAATAAAGTCAAACTCTCGTTATTATTTGTGACATAATCATAATAGGCATGATGACTTTTTTTCTTATTGGTAATTGAAAGACCTCTCAAAAATAGAAACATCGGTGAAAAAATGACTCTGATAGCTTTAAAAATTCACCAAGATATGACAATTCAAACATCTCATAAAATAGACCTGCCCGAAATGCTCCATACAAACTGCTACTCGATTATGACGTCACCGTAGAGTAGCTTGTAGGCATCGCGGGAGAACTTTGTTCGATAGCTATATTAATTATTGCGTTTATGAAAGTGGTTTCATAATAAAAGTTGCTTAAAATAACATAAGTTGTCGAATGGTATGTGGCGACTCGTCGTGCAAGTTGCGAGGCAAGTTGCAACTTGTATGTAAACGAAGCATAGGAATCACGCCACCAGACGTCACGATCACCTGATTTCAGGGGATGACACTACGCATTGCGTTAGCGCCGCCCACTTCAATATGGCCGCATGCGTATCTATTGTCTTCGCCGCTCCGACATACGAACTTAGTATTTTTTTTAGCTTTGGCAGTTTTCCTAAAAGTTAAATTAAATTAAAGTCAGTAGTAAATTTCTTAATTTCTTAATAATATATAATCGTTAGCTAGCTAGGTAGCTCCTAGCTGCTTCACTGGTGACCCCGACGTGATTCCATTTCTTCTTGTCGAGCACATTTTTCAATCCGCCGAGTCGTTGCACCGTGTGATACATCTTAGGTAAATTGACTTCGAACCCTCCAACAACGGTGCTCTAGTAAAATGAACCTTCTGGGACGCCAAAAGCGTATAGCTCACATCTCGCGGAAGGCGGGGCGAACTCACAAACCAGTACATACCGCGACTATATACCCCAGCGTGTACGTATACAGTCGCGGTATGTACTGGTTTGTGAGTTGTGACTGTGAACCGATTGGTATCGCTGAGCACACACGGCGGCTTGAAGTCCGCTGGTGGCACCACCTTGCAGATCCCGAATTGGAACGCGATCGGCATCACCTTCTCAAAGTAGCTTATTGGATCGGTAAACTCTGCTTCTGTGGGATAAAACACGGGCGCGTCTACTAATTTAGCCCGATCTACCTCTTTTGGGAAATTACAATCCGCTTTCTTTTTTTTGCTTTCAGATGTTGAGACGAGACACAAGACGCCTCAAAAACTGAAATCAAAAAGAAGAACTAGCAGTTATCCGGGCTGGTTTATGTTCATTCTTTGTTTCAGCTATTTTAGAAAGTGGTTTTTTTCGTTTTTCTTTGACACATTTGTTTGTTTACTAGGTTTTTCTACTTTCATTTGTTTGAGAGTCTTTTCTGTGTTTGCCGGTTTTGTAGTTGAAGTGTCAGATTTTGTTTGTTCTGTATTTACCTGTTTTCCTGTGGGCTAAATGCAAAAATAACAACTAACAAAACATCAAATGTAGAGAACATTTATGTTTTGCTAGTTATTTTTGCAAATGAGACTTTTGCTTTATCGATATTTGTTTTCTTGGTCGTTTTATCTGCCTCCACGTTTTTATTTTTTTCTTTTTCACTGGGCGCATTATTTGCACTTTTTTGTTGTGCTGCATCTACCTACTGGATCGGCGGAATTTTCTGTGTGTGTTTTCTCTTTATATAGCTGAAGTAACTTGTCTAGCAGAGTCTCATTATTTGCGAGAGTGACGTCACCGGAGTTCGTTAAATTCGTTTTCGAGATGAGCCGGGCGCTCATTAGGGAGTCTTTGCGGTTAGGAATTTTGCACCACGATACCTCTACTATTTGTCCGATCCGGGTAAGAGGTCTATGTAGAAAGCTTGGTTGTCCTCGCTTTTCGAAGTTCTAGACTTGTCTAGTCGGGTAATAGCAGTGCCGTGAATGCGTGGGCTGGGTATGTTGGTTTAGGCAGACACTGTCGTGTCCATGCTGGGGTCGACATCCAGACCGTTGCTTCTGATGGTTTTGCGCGTATATCGTACTAGCTTCGATAATTCCACGACCTTCTTTATAATTTCGCAGCGCGTGCAATTATTGCAATTGCCGTCGTTATCATCCTGAGAAGCGTTCATCACGTCTTTGAGATATATAACTTTTTTTTTTGGTGGGGAAGTAGTTTTTGTAGTGCTGCCTCTTGTTACTGGACTTTTTTCAATTTTCTTTTTCTTCTGCAGAAGTGTCCGTCTGCAGAAGAAAAAGAAAATTGAAAAAAGTCCAGTTCCTGTCCAGTTTCCTGTCGGAACTTTATAGTCTTTGCTTTTAGTAATCTTTTGTACTCTCTGAGATCCATCTTTCTATTTCATTAGTTTCATAATATAACCCGCTGTTAGATTCTGCAGTAACAGCATCATTTTCTTCCTTTGTAGATTGTCTTGGTGGTTCAGGAGTTGGTGTCGGTTCCGTGTCATTAGATTTCCGTCTAATACTTTTTCTTCTATTCAATCTGGCTAATGGTACTGGCTTCTTCTTTTCTGCAGTAACAGCATCATTCCTGAACCACCAAGACAATCCACAAAGGAAGAACTTTTGTAGATTGTCTTGGTGGTTCAGGAGTTGATGTTGGTTCTGAGTCATTAGATTTCCGTCTAATACTTTTTGCTAATGGTACTGGCTTCTTCTTTTCTTTTTCCGCCTTAGGTGCTACTTGTTGGGATTTCTTTTTAAAGTAGCTGAGTGGTTGGCTCATCATCATCGTTGGAAACTCTTGAGTAAAAGAGTTCGTCGCAGCAACAGGCTCCGTGGAAAGCCATCTCCTGTGCTCAAAAAGACTATAATATTTAAGAAGAAAATTAAAGCTAAGGCGAAGATTATTACAACTAAGCGGATAATCAAATTATCAAAGCCACCTGTGAATGAAACTAATGAACTAAATGCTGTGTGTCCCTCCAACGATGATGATGAGCCAACCACTCAGCTACTTTAAAAAGAAATCCCAACAAGTAGCACCTAAGGCGGAAAAAGAAAAGAAGAAGCCAGTACCATTAGCAAAAAGTATTAGACGGAAATCTAATGACTCAGAACCAACATCAACTCCTGAACCACCAAGACAATCTACAAAAGTTCTTCCTTTGTGGATTGTCTTGGTGGTTCAGGAATGATGCTGTTCCTGCAGAAAAGAAGAAGCCAGTACCATTAGCCAGATTGAATAGAAGAAAAAGTATTAGACGGAAATCTAATGACACAGAACCGACACCAACTCCTGAACCACCAAGACAATCTACAAAGGAAGAAACTGATGCTGTTACTGCAGAATCTAACAGCGGGTTATATTATGAAACTAATGAAATAGAAAGATGGATCTCAGAGAGTACAAAAGATTACTAAAAGCAAAGACTATAAAGTTCCGACAGGAAACTGGACAGGAACTGGACTTTTTTCAATTTTCTTTTTCTTCTGCAGAAGTGTCCGTCTTCTATTCAATCTGGCTAATGGTACTGGCTTCTTCTTTTCTGCAGTAACAGCATCATTCCTGAACCACCAAGACAATCCACAAAGGAAGAACTTTTGTAGATTGTCTTGGTGGTTCAGGAGTTGATGTTGGTTCTGAGTCATTAGATTTCCGTCTAATACTTTTTGCTAATGGTACTGGCTTCTTCTTTTCTTTTTCCGCCTTAGGTGCAACTTGTTGGGATTTCTTTTTAAAGTAGCTGAGTGGTTGGCTCATCATCATCGTTGGAGGGACACACAGCATTTAGTTCATTAGTTTCATTCACAGGTAGCTTTGATAATTTGATTATCCGCTTAGTTGTAATAATCTTCGCCTTAGCTTTAATTTTCTTCTTAAATATTATAGTCTTTTTGAGCACAGGAGATGGCTTTCCACGGAGCCTGTTGCTGCGACGAACTCTTTTACTCAAGAGTCTCTTTTTATCAATTTAATTGATCTTTCAGACTTCGTCTTGGACGGTGGTGAAACAGAAGAAGGGAACTCAGGTGGTTTCTGTGTTTCACGTTTAGCAGGAGATCTAGCCCCATTTTCTATGGGTTTGTTTGCTCTATGAAGAGGTGGTTCTCTTCTTCTTCTTCTTTTTAGGGTTTATAGTTAACTTTGTGTCCGTACCGCGTTAAATTGTAAAATAGTGAATAAATCGAAGTGTTTGTTTTTAGCATCTTTTATTTTCTTTTAAATCTAAATTAGTATTTTTTTAAGTTTTGGCAGTTTTCCTAATAGTTAAATTAAATTAAAGTCAGTAGTAAATTTCTTAATAATATATAATCGTAAGTAGCTAGGTAGCTCCTAGCTGCTTCAGGTATACAAATATGTATTAAGAAATAATAATAAAAAATTCGACTTGAATTTCCAACTTTGAAGGCGCATAACAAAAAAAAATACAAAAGCTATCAAGCTGAAATTTTGAAAACACTTATTGTTTAGCGTTATTTCTTTATTTTATTAACACAATTCGCTAATCTTTGACCTTGTCATCATCCCTATTCGGTTCTTTTTCCGTTGCATTCACACTCGCGTCACATCGCGTATTAGCTGGAGATAGTATGCGGATTTTAAGTCATTATGTCACAAATTGTAATTTGGATCGATATGATTTACATAGACTATTCCAATATTACGTGTATTGGAATATAAAATTAATTTGGTGTATCAAAATTTCATTTGTTTGTAAAAAATGTATTATAGATTCCTATGTCTAAACTATAGTAATAAGTTTTATATTTTCGGCATTACTTTTTAAACCTTACCTAGCCTACGTAATACAATCTAACTTATTATTTCATTTGTAACATTTATGAATTTGTTTTATATTCATCCAATATAATTTATGAATATTTATGTAATATAATGATTTATATGTCATCGAATTTCAAGAGGCCATGTAGAACACATTGCTAGACTATTTTTGTACTAAAATGAGCTGAATCTTAATTTAGAATTTACGAGTACAATATAGATGCCATTTTTGCTTAACCTACGACTAAACCTAGTCAGACCAGTCCGTCTGTTTCGTTGCTTACGTTCACTAACACATACACTGTTTGTTTTTATTACTTAACCCATTGTTATAGGGTATGTTGTTAATAAAATACATTCTTACAAAGTCGCCAAAAATTCTAATAATGATATGATATCTTATTTATATAATAAGTTTTAGTTTAATATATATTTGGATTGAGTGTCATCATAAAAAGCATGAAATAAAATGTACATACATAAGATCTAGGTACAATAAAGAATGTTAACAACATTTGGTATGCAGAGGTAAGTGAAACATTATGATGGAATGTATCCAACTTGTCAATCTTATGTTTTGTCACGTTTAAAAACATACCTACAAGGATGTTGTTAAATACATATGATAACACTAGTACATAATTTGGCAGTATGCGAAATTGTACCATCGAGGAAATTGAATCCTGGGCAGTTGACGGACCCACGTCATTTGGTCGGCTTATGTCAATTCAATGTTAGCTGCAGACTGCAGTAATCGGTCGGATGGGTTGGACTTAACGCGACCAAATTACTTAGGTCCGCCATCTGCCCAGGAATCAACTTCTCTGATAGTACTATAATGATATTGACGCAATTGTGTAAAAGGAAATAAAACCTGTCTCTGAAGTGACACTATACAATATGGCAGCGTTATCGTATCGGCAATTTCGACCACGCGCCATCATCCTTGTAGGGTTGTATCTTCTTTACTTGATATATTCGCTGTTAGCGCCATCTATCAATGGCAAAAGAAAACTCCAAACAAGGTAACATTGATATTGTTGGCAATTCTTGGGAATGAGGGTGTTTGATATTCTATTTACCACCAGGTGCCGCTATGTATCTTAGAGTCCATCGTGTCATGATATAGCTGCCATGTGTCACGACAATATGCCTATTTGACACGATAGACCCTAAGGCTGCGTATGCACCAGAGCTGAGCGGAGATGTGTTGCGAGGAATGTGTTTTTGAGTACCAATAGCATCGCCGCGCTGAGCGATGTCAAGGCAGTCATGTCAATGAAGCGATTCTATTGGTTTTCAAAAACACATTCCTCGCAACACAGCTCCGCTCAGCTCTTGCGAGGAATGTGTTTTTAAGATCCAATAGAGTCGAGCTGAGCTCGCGAGCGAGGTCACGTCAATGAAGCGATTCTATTGGTTCTCAAAAACACATTCCTCGCAACCCATCTCTGGGTGAAACACAGCCTAATGCTACATTGCGGCACCTGCCCCCTTAGACAAGTGGCAAAACGCTAACGCTACAAAATGTATGCGATTTGACATAAGTCATCGCTTCGCTAGCGAATACTAATGTCAAATCCATACATTTTGTAGCGTTAGCGTTTTGCCAGTTGTCTAGGGGGGCTGGTGGCAAATAGAATATCAAAAACCCTCATTGCAAGGAATGATATGTCATTTTAAAAGTGTATCATCATGATCGCGCATACAACCAGGTAGGATACGTGGAGTCGCCGCGCGCCGCCGTAGATGGTCGGGTCCAGCTGCAGCCCGCGGTAGTTAATGTCGGGGATTGGCGATTCTGGCAACACATGTTATAACATGTTATAATATATGAATAGGATGCAGTGGCGTAACAACGTGGCAGGGCTGGCAAAATGGCACGGGCCCCCGACCCAAAAGGTTCCCGGTCCAAGAAGCTGCGAGCTCAGAATTATTTTTTACATTGTACCTGTTTTATTATTATGGTGAATCTCCATTAAAAGAATTTGCGGGCCTTAGATGATAATTATAGTTACGCCATTAGTAGGATGTAAAATACATGCCGGTCAAAATATATTGAGACTTCATGACTTCGTCTTACGGCCGGTCCCAATTTTTTTCCTATCTATATATACCTATATTCCTATCTCTAGTAGGGCAAAACGCCGGGTTTTGCCCTACTAGAGATAGGAATAGTTATCTATTTTATGTCAATTCAATGTTAGCTGCGATCGGTCGTATGACAAACCAGAGATAGATTTAATATTGGGAACTGCCGTTATGGCATAGGATTCTCAAGATAATTTTGAAACAAGACAAACTTCAGATTGACTCAAAAGATATGTAAAACACGACTACTCATAAAGTTTCTTGCCACGGTTGTGACTACAAATAGAACTGATATCTATGGCTATTAATTACCCTTATGCAAAAAATAAGCTCACAAAACAAAAAAAACAAAAACTATTACAAACTATTCTATGTTTACAGCCTGCGTTTAAAATAAATAAGGCCGAGATAAAAAAACGGCTTTAACTTTACTTTTGAAGCAATTTTACTTACTAATTCAAGTAATAATCCATTAACCTAGCAGCTAGCTAGTTGTCACTTGCACACACACAATATATTGCTACTTTTTTTAAGCCAGTTGTTGTTCAAGTAAAAATTCATCTATTGCTTGTTGCTCGCTCGCACACATATTGCTATCTCGTTACTACAGCCGAAACTTACACTAACCTTCGGTATGTACGTGTGCCATACGCACCAAATGTTCCGCCGTTCCAATAGAGCTAATTCACACCGTTGCAGTCAGTGTTCACTGGCGCGCTGTACGCGACGGTCGTATGCGAGTGTGTACGGTTAGCAAGGAAATTTTTAAAACAAACTTTGTTTTATTTTCATATATTAAATTGTAATCAAAGGGCAAAATGCTATCTTGTGCTTAAACAAGATTTTGTAAAAATTATACAAATAAATCTTCAGGGATCCTTCCACATGTAACTATCATAGTTGTTCACAATAGATGAATAATTTTTACCTGACTAGAGTAAGGCAAAAAGTAAGTGTTATGTGTCTCACAGGCTAAGTGTGTATGTATGTATGTATGTATGTATGTACGTATGTATGTATGTATGTATGTATGTATGTATGTATGTATGTATGTATGTATGTAATATGTATAATACGTTACCGTTAATTTGCGTAAACCAGTTAGCTGTTAGAGTGCAGATTAACGCGGTATTCTGCAGATTATCTGGATGAGTCAGTTAAAGTGCAAAAATTTGATTCTATTCTTACATTACTAGATAATCTGCAGAATATCTAGGTAATCTGCAGACTACCGACCATGCATACGGTAAATTGCATAAAACAGGTTCTTGTTTGAATAAATCATATTATTTAGTTGTAGGGATAGGGATTATTGAATACAATTTTTAGAACATTAACAAAGGAATAAAATATTAAAATTTAAGTAACTAAAATATTACTGCACTAATAAAATATAACAGATCAAATCAACTAGAAAAAAAAAACAATAAAAAACAAATAAAAACAGTCTTATGTTAGCCATACACGCAACCGTCTACCGGAGAGGTCTACCTGTGCAGGTATGCCTGCGCAAGTAAATCGGAATGTGTGTGGGAATAGACCAGCGGGGCTAAAATGGTCACATTTAGCAATTCCTCTCAATCAATTCAGCAAATGAATTGTCAAAACTGTCAAACTGACATGTCAAATCAGTACAAAAATACAGAAATGAATTGCAAGCAGAGTTGCATTTTGCGATTTTAGAAAAATGAATCATATTATGATTCATATCATGATTCTTCAAAGCGACCATTTTAGCCCCGCTGTGCAGTTACTTGGACCTGCGCAGGCGACCGGCGCAAAATCGAAAATCAATTCTTTCGAGTGACACCTACGCAGGCATACCCGAAGGTGATGACCTCGCCGGTAGATTGTAGCGTGTGTGGAAGCCATAAGGTTAACATGCTTAAGTCAATTTTTTTTAGGACAAAAACGAAGGAAGGGTTTAGCCGAGAATGTGAAAGAGTGGCGTTGTGTTTTGTATTATGTAATTTCCAAAGATTGTTCTGGGTTTTTAATGTGTTTTATTGGTAAAATATTAACCATTACATATTTGTTATCATGCACAAGTTTAGGCCAGTGATACAACTTCCAGAAACGTGCCTTTTGTGTTCCCTCCTAAACTCCATCGAAAGTTTTAGTAAAGTGTCTACCATTTTACTGAATCGACCGACTTGAGTCCTTGACTGCATTGACTTTTACTTAGACTTTGACTAGACTTTGGACTTTACTAAATAGAACATCGATGCTAAAAATTGTTACAAGAACATAGATTTCCCGCCACTTATTTGACACTGGCCATGGTTATATAGCCGAAGCGCCATAATGAAAAAAAAAAGAAACAAAGGATAAAATATTCAATATTAACTTCAATGTTGTTGTTGTTGATGTTACGAGGGCTGCTATTTATGTATCCGGAACTGGCCACTTACAAGAACAATATTTAAAAAGTAATTACAACATTTGAAAATAGAACTCTTTGGTTGAAGAATACATTTTGTTTCATGTGACTGTCAATTATTTTTCCATTGTGGCGTCATTTTGAAAATTGCGTGTCTTCATTTGCCATGGATTTAACGCGTGAACATTTTCGTGCAATGATTTACTACGATTTTCGGCGTGGGCTAAATCAACAACAGTGCTTTATTCAACTCACCGCAAATTTTGGAGATGAAGCACCATCAAAAACCACTGTTTATCACTGGTACAGTGAGTTTAATCGTGGGCGGTCTATGCTCACGGATGAAAATAAAGAAGGTCGCCCAAAAACAGCTGTTGTCCCACAAAATATAGATGCTGTGCGGGAACTAATAATGCGTGATCGTCATGTTACATATCGCGAGATAGAGGCGTCCTTAGGCATAAGTATGACGAGCATACATAAGATATTACACGAACATTTGGCTGTAAAAAAAATATGTTCGCGTTGGATTCCGCACAACTTGACAATCGATCAAAAACGGGCTCGTGTCGATTGGTGCAAAAAAATTATAAAAAAATACAACCGTGGTACGTCAAAAGCCGTTTATAATATCTACACAGGTGATGAATCTTGGATCTATGCATATGACCCCGAAACTAAACAACAGTCAACGGTGTGGGTGTTCCAAGATGAGCCGAAACCAACAAAAGTTACTCGTGCAAAAAGTACTTTGAAGCAAATGGTCGCCTGTTTTTTTGGAATTAATGGACATGTGGCTACAGTGCCATTAGAGAATCGTAAAACGGTTAATTCTGAATGGTATACGACCATTTGTTTACCAGAAGTCTTTGAAGAAATAAGAAAGGACAACCGACAACGCAGAATCATATTACATCACGACAATGCTAGCTGTCACACCTCAGCTGAAACAACTCAGTTTTTGGAGGGTCAAAAGATCGAATTGACTGGTCATCCGCCGTACAGCCCTGATTTGGCACCTAACGATTTCTTTTTATTTCCATACGCGAAGAACAAGTTACGTGGTCAACGTTTTTCGAGCCGCGAAGAGGCTGTTGATGCGTTCAAAATGCACATTTTGGAGATACCTCAATCAGAATGGAAAAAGTGCTATGAAAATTGGTTCCAGCGTATGCAAAAGTGTGTCGATCATCGCGGCGAATATTTTGAAAAGCAATAAAACCATATTAAATGATATATGTTTGTTTCTTTTTTTAATTCCGGATACATAAATAGCAGCCCTCGTACTCAATAAACAATAAACTTAATAACAAAAAAAATCTTAATATTCTGTAATAGACTTTTTTGCAGTCAGTACTTGCGGGCGTTTGTTTACCAGTCTTTCGGGGAGTTACGCTTGCGTTCGGTATGACGAATGCCATAGACCTGCATCCTTGTCACTCTTGTTACAAACTAAAATTGGCATCTCGCACTTGACTACGTAGATACTTATAGTTTGTGTGTGTGTGTAATGTTTTGAGTGTATTGTTTTAGGATTGATTTTCAAATTATTTTTTTCGTAGATTATTTTAATTGTTTTCGTAGAGTACGGCACGTCTACCTCAGTTTAAATAGAAGTTTTTGGTGCCAGTGCACTAGCACCGTGATCGGCGATACAGCCATCGCCATAGCGTGAGCAGTGCTGAACTTATTATATTGCTATTTATTTTTAAGCCTTTAGATGGACAACTAAAAATTCTATCATTGCTGCTCGCTCGCACACATATTGCCATCTCGTTTTTTATACGTACCTTCGGTATACGTGCACCGTGTACACCGCCAGTGCCGCTAGCACGGTGCACGGCGAGACCGCTAGTGCGTGCGCGCCGCCGAACCGCGCCGTGCCGCACGCCGGCGGGCACACCGGGATTATCGTCTCTACATGCGTACACATACGTTAGCACCATGGACGTATAAAAAAAGGCGGACGGAGTCCCACCATACACAAAACTGTGTCCTTCAGAGTCGACCAGCTGACTACATGTAAATGGTCCGCACGCACACATTCTTACGCTAGTCCATACCATTTGACAGGCGTAAGAATGTGTGCGTGGCCGACTCTGAAGACACAGTTCTGTGAATAATAAGACTCCGTCCGCCTTTTTTTTACGTTCATGGTTAGCACACTACATACAATAACAAACTACACAAACTTCAAATAAAAATCTCATGCTGAGATATCAGGCATTATCATGCCCTATTTAAAACCTAAAATCATAAGCGCAACATTATAATAAAACCGAAATAAAACATGCGTAACATTTGAATTTTTTAACTAGCTGAGGCCCAATGTCACCAACGACTGTTCAAGTTAATGCATCACGTTATCTCTTTCGTTTTTCATATAAATGAAAGAGAATACATGACATTTTAACAAGCTGTTAACACTAACAGACTTTGTTAAAATTGGGCTTGTCCAGCACATAAGTACTGTAACTTAGGTATTTATAGTAGAATTTCCTAATATTTTTATGGGATCGACTCCTTTTTTAAATAATATAAATAACACTTATATTTTGTTTACATTGCTTTTACAATAAACAATTGACATGTTTAGTAACTGTCTCGGTAAGTGTTTGTAAACTTTTCCTCAACTTATCTTGTTGTTTGTGTTTAATTTGCAAAGTTATTAAGATGAGTTTGTTTCTCTTTTTAACTGTTATTTTTAAATTTTATCATTATAAATAACGATAAAAATGTCACAAGGGTCACAAGCCGAGAGGTCTCGGACCCTACGTAGCAAATTATTATCTATTATAACTACTAGGTTAATATTCTATTTTATCATATTGTCATGGAAAAATACGCTACGGAAAAATATAGGATATTATAAATAGTCTTATAAGCTATAACTATATTATTATCATAATAACACATTTTACATTTGAGGCACTTAAAACAGTTTGAACTTTGAAATAAACAAACTAATTAGCTCTATATATCCGTGAGGCCAGACTCAGATATTCGATGCTTATTGAATATCTGCAATTAAGACTTTAACAGAATATGAAAAGACTTTACGTTAAAACTTTTAGTTACTAACTTCTTATTTTATTAATAAAATATGTCTTATGCTCCGTTACTAAAATTTTGACCAAAGTTTATCTATTCACAAGCGTTTTTAGTTGGCTAAGCGCCTAAGCACACTAGGCCGAAAATACGCGACCGAAGTTCGGCATGATTACGCCTGCAATGTATTTTAAATTACTGATGACACACCATGCCGAAATTACGTCGCGCTGTATTGTATGCGTAGCGCATTGCTGGCGTAATCATGCTAAACTTCGGCCGCGTATTTTCGGCCTAGTGTGCTTAGACACTAACGTCAAAAATAATTTTTGACGTTAGCCAATTAAAACCAACTAAAATTGCTGTTGAATATGTCCTGTCAAAAAATCCTGTTGAATATATGGAGGGTATATGAAAGGAGGAATACTCTGTATGTAAAAAGTGTCCACTGAAATGCGTTAAATTAGGTTTTAGAAATGTTAATTAGGTGGCGCTACAGTAGCAACAACTAAATCATTTAGCAACTTTTATTTCAGCTATTTTATGTTATATTTTTCAAAATATATTGGTATTAACCCAGTAATTCTAGTAATAATTTATATTCCAGTAATAACTTATATTTTGTCACCAACGGCTACATTCATTCCTACACTCCATATTTCATTCCATACCCTAATCATTTAGCAACTTTTATTTCAGCTATTTTATGTTATATTTTTCAAAATATATTGGTATTAACCCAGTAATTCTAGTAATAATTTATATTCCAGTAATAATTTATATTTTGTCACCAACGGCTACATTCATTCCTACACCCCATAATTCATTCCATACCCTTCGGATGCAGCTAGCGCCACTCGTGGAGGATTTTTCAACTGTTATTTACTGCGTACAGCTGGACAGTTTTTCAAATATCCCCCATATAAGATATAGCTCCTTTCATATACCCTCCATAGTTGGATATTAATGCGGCCGTAGACAAGCTAAAATTTTTTTTAGACAGCCACTCACCGAATAGCTCAACGGTGCCCTCATCCGAGCCGAGTTTGTTCTGGGCCTTGCACTTGAATGTGCCGTACTGTTTCTTCTCTATGGTGATCACACGCAGAGTCGTGTCGGTGAACTCGTCGGCCGTGGCGAAGTGGGAGATCCTGTAAGTAGATTACATTGTAGGTTATATTATGGAAAGACGCCTCCGTGGTCCAGTAGTTTATAGCATGTGGCTCTTGACTCGGAGGTCGTGGTTCGATTCCCGCGTTGGAAACATGTTATTTCAAAGTTTGGTTAGGACTGCATGCAAGCTGACCACCTGATCGTCTAAGAATTAAAAAAGATAATAATAATCCATGCATCGGATGGGCACCTCAAATAGCAGTCCTGCGCCTAATTTGTCGCCAGTTTTGGCTGTTATTCGTCCCGTTGACTTTATGAGAGTAAAAAAAGAAGTAGAGAAATTTAGTTTGAAAGAAACTGACTACTGTTAGGAAAATTCTGCTGGGTGATTCACGATTTCGTTTCGGATTCGGAAACTTGACTGTGCGGTCATTGGTTTTCCAAGCGCGGTTAGCATTCATTGAATGTTGTGCGGTAAAGTTTCCAAATCGAATCAGGACCCTGATGTCCCTAGCTACTGTGTAATGTGTTTAGTGAGTCGGTCACCTGCTGGTTGATTTCTTTTCGACTCGGATTCGGAATCTTGCTGTGCGGTCATTGGTCAATGCCAAGCGCGGTTAGCGTTCATTGGATGTTGTGCGGTAAATTTTCCGAATCCAATTGGAACTGACAACTGTGTGTGTGTGTGTGTGTGTGTGTGTGTGTGTGTGTGTGTGTGTGTGTGTGTCGGTCACCTATAGTGCTGGTTGTTGGTGAGCTGCACCTCCTCCTTGAGCCAGGTGATGGCGGGCGGCGGGTACGCCTCCACGTGGCACTCCAGATCCATGTCGTATTGTAGAGCCTACAACGTCAAAGTTTGGGGTCAGGCATTTTATAGCCTATAATATTATCAATTTCTATTAGACTATTTAATTCGTACACGAATTTTTAACGAACTTCGTTCTATTGCTTTTTCATTTCATCAACATAGGAGTAGAATTCTCATAACATGGCTTAACCCATCAATCCCCAAGCGGCACCCGGCTGTCGCATAACAATTGAAAATCTATTGTGTCTGCGATTCCCACGATCGAGGTATTTATGGTTTAGAGCGTAAATGCACAAGGTACGGTCCTAAATTCGAATTAAAAATTAAAAAAACCCCCGCCAAAAAACTTTAAAAAGTAAAGAAATAATATTTACTGACTTTAAGTTTAAATAATTCCTAAGAGTAAAGTAATATTTTAGTCCATAAATGTTGTCAAGGTGTGTCAGGGGACCGCCAAGTAAACTACCACAACAGCGACTTTTGCATTTTGTATCGCCATAATAGTCGCTGATTCTCTCGATTCGGGTCGTTGTGAACTGACCCTTAAACTATAATGTTATGTGAAATCAAACATCTACATTAGCGGTCCCCCGACTATACTCGGAACGGCAATACTCTATATCAATTGTATTTTACAAATATCATATTAAAAATAAAGTCGCCGTACAGAATCAAATAATTTTACAGCTTAAAAAACCAAGTATACCATGTAATTAAGATTATTATTAAAATGGACAAAAATTTTTTGACGGCATTATTTTTAATAGTACTTTTGAATGCTAAAATAATGTTTGGAACCGAAGCCGTACTGTTTCAGATGACCCCCCGGACCCCTGAAAAACGGGGGTTTTTAACCCTCGATTTTTTTCTATTGTCGCATTATTTTTGTACGGCGTTGCGGAATAATTGATTCCAAGCTGTATCCGAACAGTATGAAACGTATGCCGTATTGAATCAAATGACCAAATTTACCATGGAAATTGGCTGAAAATAAAATAAAAATACCGACTTGTTGGCGCATTATTTTTGTACGGCACTGCGGGCTTTCTTATTATTTTTCATGTGTCTATCGATGGTAAAAATGCCGTACAGGATCATATGACCAAAATGTACTCACCCTACATGCACTTTTGAATTCTCACCAGCACTCAGTTGGACAGCTTACAAGTGACGGCATAGTGCTAAATCTTATTATTTTATGCTCTAATATCGTCCTACATACGTCCCCAGGTGGTTCATTTGACCCATCAATTTTCGACGTGGGCCTGTAGTCTAAATGAATACCATCTATAAAATATGTCCTCTTGGATGAGGCCGTCAATATGAGCCCACTGCCCAAACATGAAACCTCCACTTTGGGTTCATACGGAGCTCGGCTCCTATAGAATCCAGATGATGCTGCTGCAAATATTTACTGTTTATCTACGTCTTACTGGTTGTAGCAATTAAAATGAGCCCAAACACGAAACCTCTGCTCTAAGTTGGTGAGGAGTTGGGTATCCTATTGATTACCAGGTGATGCTGCACCACCAGGTCAACATTCCAATAATGTGTATATTATATTCAGAAGTGTCACGAATCAGAATGCAAAATATCAAAGCCATCAAACGATTGCAAGTTGCTAATCGGCCTATCACGAACCAGATAAACCGTGATATTTCAGCAATGAGCAGGCTGATGATGATGAACTATAGCTAAGAACACTCTCGGTCATGTCAGCTTTCAAACAAAAAAAACTAGATCAAAATCGGTCCACCCGTTTGGATGCTACGATGCCACAGACAGACAGACCGACAGACAGACACGTCAAACTTATAACATTCCTCTTTTTGGTCGGGGGTTAAAAACACTCAAAACGTTTTTTTTCAACGTGCTAATCTCACGAACTGGATCAGATTTTTGTGTAATTTAGCACCGATATAGTCTACCATAGGAAAGGACTTACGCAATTTAATTTGCGGGAAAACGTACGGTGCCCACAGCTTTCTTTATTTTTGCGACAGGAGCCCCATGAAACGTCTATAGCTTGTCAAAAAAGAGTAACTGGATCAGATTTTTGTGTAATTTAGCACCGATATAGTCTACCATAGGAAAGGACTTACGCAATTTAATTTGCGGGAAAACGTACGGTGCCCACAGCATTCTTTATTTTTGCGACAGGAGCCCCATGAAACGTCTATAGCTTGTCAAAAAAGAGTAGACGCTAAACATAATTTTTAAATCACATAAAAACTAAACAGTACAAAAACCTTATTATTGCAAATAAACAAATGTTCTCTGAAAATACAAGGCTAAACTACCATTTGATCGTGATTATTTTTGGAAAATTTATTTCAGCGACTACTCTTTCTTGACAGACTGTAGTTACAACTATTACTGTACCTGTCCCAGCCTAGGTCTGGGCACGGTGACGACGGGCGCGAACTCGACCTCCAAGTTGATGTTGCGTCGCGCGCCCTTCCCCACGCCGTTCTCTGCCACGCAGTAGTAAGTGCCGCGGTCCTCCTTGTGCACAGAGTTGATCTTCAGGATGTTGCCACTGGAAAATATACCTCAAGTGAGCCTTCTGCCTAATGCTATTAGGTTACTCATACGGTTTTACTTGATATCTTTACTCTAAATCGAGCAAAAACCACAAAACTCACAGCTCGAAGGCTCGCATCGAGCCGGCTCGATAAAATTAAATAAATCGAACTTACTCGACGCGAGCCGTCGAGCCAAGTTCGAGCCATACTTAAGCGTGTGAGTTTTGCGGTCCACACGATAATTTTTACTCGATTTGGAGTAAAACTATCGAGTAATTCTGAATGCGTGGACGAAAGCCCGAGCCGTGGTTTTTACTCTATGTGATTGCTCGATCGAGTAAAACCGTATGTGAGTACTTAGCCTAAAGGTGACTTTCACCGGAAAGTATCGGTCGCAGTGCAGCAGGTCGGAGGTAGTCCTCGAGGCAAGCGACCGCGAGTCGCGACCGACAAAAGTTCAAATGAAATGCCACTTTATGACCAATAAAATGGCTTTTTGGCTCTTATTCTAACTGTGTCCTGAGTCCTGACTTTATTTTTGGAACGAAGTTCTTTATCGCGCGTTGCGAAAGGGGGCTAGACGGAAAAAGTTGTAACGACACATTTTTATTAGTTCCTGCGCTGTAGGGGCAGAAGGCGTTGATAGTATTCCTGGGCGTCAACTAGATAGCGTTTTTGAGAATAAACAGCGAAATCTACCGGACATTTAAGTAAATTTTACTTCAATTCCACAAAAGTGTCGTTGTTAGTATTCCTAGGCGTCAACTAGATGGCGCTTTTTTAATAACGTCGTTCCATCCAGGTGTCCCTTGACACCTTTTGAGTTTTACTTCAATTTTTGTCGGTCGCGGTCGCTTGCCGCGAGTGTCCGAACCTTTAGATATTGAGCCTGCGTTTCCATCGAAGCCGTTAGCTTAGCCGCGGAAAGCTGCGTTTCTTAGAATACAAATGGATTAAGAGATTCGAGGTATGACAATTATTGTGTTCTAGGATGCTCGTCTACTTTGCGAGTGCATCGGTACCGGCTTACTACTTGTCAACCGTTGTTATCCCCAGCGCCATGTGATGATAAATAGCTATATTACATTGTCAGCAAAATCAAATACTAGTTGTAATAATGACAGGACTTGAGATATCTATTTTTATATACTCTTGTGATATATAAAAATAGATATCTCAAGAGAAAGTAACAGTAATAACAATACATTATATTAGAGCAAGAACTTCAATTAACAATAATAATTTAGTGCTTCCTTATCATAGAAAGTATTTATAGCAACTAGATAAAGTAATCTACGCAACATTAACAATACATTGACTTTATTACCGATAGATGGACCCTCCGGTGGGCAAGATGGCGTTGTTCTCGCGACGCCACGAGATCTTCGGTGGGGGGAAACCGCCAGCGTAGCACTCCATTTGAGCACCTATAACAACATGTTTTATTATGACACATTTTTAATAAAATACCTGTAACAACATGGTTTATTAAGACACATTTTAATAGAATTATAAAGAAGAGAAATTCAACTGCTGATCGATTTTGGTGAACAATACAAATAGTGATCATGATCAACGATTCAGAAAATAGGTCACTTTTTAAACAAATAAACAAAACAAATAAGTAAACAAACCTTTATTTCACTCACGAAGAATTTTACACGCTAATCTTAAACACTGCTCTACACACTAGGATTCCCTGTGTCGTGGAGAGCAGTGCATGTATAGTAATAGCTGTTGTGATTTCTTTTCAGGCATTCATCTAGAATCTAGAGTCTAGGTTACACAATTCTATGCCTCAACGATTAATGAATTGTGACGACAAGTTATGTTTATGAGTTATGACTCATGATTATAACATTTTGTAGTATGGAGTTCAATTTATTCATTAATACAGTAATTTGCCAATAAATATTCTAATAATATATTCTTGTCATATTACCCAAGGTCTTTGGCTAACCACAAGTATCAAGTTTCGGGCGCAGGTTTTGCGCCGGTCTGGTTTAAAGATTATCCTTGATTAAGTTTATCATATTATAATGATATTTCTTACATTATTCATAAAATATCTTAAAGAGAATGCAGATATCTAAACACAGGATAAGCAATAATGGTTTTATAAGTTCTATTCACTTATCCTGTTAGTTAATCCGTCGATCACCAATTCCTGGAAATCTTTTGTTATCACGGCCCATATGAGCCTTACGGGGCTTGGTGGGTTAAGACTGCATCCATATCTATACTAATATTATAAATGGAAAAGTTTGTCTGTCTGTTACCTCTTGACGCCCAAATCCCTAAAGTAATTTGGCTGAAATTTGGTATGGAGATACTTAGAGACACGTGAAAGGACATAGAATACTTTTTATCCCGGAAAAATGTACGGTCCCCGCGTGACAAACGAATTTTGGGTCCGTTGCGGGCGCCATCTAGTATCTTAGATATAAAACATTGTCTGATACATTCCAATATTAGTATATATATAATATTAGTATATATATATATATATATACTAATATTATAAATGCGAAAGTATCTCTGTCTGTCTGTCTGTCTGTCTCGCTTTCACGCCAAAACTACTGAACCGATTGTAATGAAATTTTGTACACGGATAGTCTAAAGCCTGAGAAAGAACATAGGCTACTTTTTAACCGGAAAAAGGGGTTGTAAGGGGGTGAAAATGCGTAAATTTGTTCAAATTAAGTTAGTTCCAAAAATTCATAATAGATGGCGCCGTTCGTCTCCTACATAGCGCTATCGCTTGCTCATGCATCTTTCTATAAGAGGTGGTACCATGTTGAGGTTTGTTTTTCGATTCTTTCGATTGTTATACACGTCGATAATTAATAACTCAGTACTTTATCTACGCAGTGATGAGTGACGAAACCTTAAACCTACCAATGTTAAATAGTTTATGGGTAAATCTAAAATTGTGTTATGGGGGACTAAATAAGCTTTAGGTTTAATTTTAAAAAATGAAATATTATGTGCGCACTGCACAGCTGTTTTTGGGTATTTTGATTTAAGGGGTACCAGGGTTTTAAAAAGCTTTTAAATTTGACACCAATTTTGTTGACACCGCGCGCTATAAACTTAAGTCTACGCGGACGAAGTCGCGGGCAACAGCTAGTATATATATATATATATATATATATATAGTAGCCATTTTACTTACTCTCTCCCTCACTAGCTACAATGGAGCGAGTGGAGTTATCGGAGATGATGGGAGGTCGTCGCACTTGCAGCTCCACCTCCGCGGTGATCTTGTTGTTCACAGTCAGTATCACCTGGCACTGGTACCATCCTGCGTCCGTCTCTTGGATGTCTTTGATCTACAAACCAAAATACTTTACAGCATTTGTTAAGTAAAACTTCATTATATTCATCATAAATAAATGCCATTTACATAAATAATTATGGTAAGGGTTGAAAGAAGTACATTGTAAAAAACAATACTGTCTTTGTGTGTGTTGTAACTTGAATAACTTATAATCTAAAGCTAAAACACAATAAAATTAGATTAATATATTTCAGCATTAAACCAGAAACTTACCGATAGTGTGTATGTCGCCGAAGCTACATCAAATCGCAGGGAGAATCTGGAGTCCCTGATGATCAGTCCAGAGTTCATGGACAGAGGCACAGATTCTGTTGTTTTGAGGCGGTCATATTTCAGCTGGAAAAAAAAATCACAGAAAAAGGTTGTTTAAAATAGAATCTTTTTGTAAATTTTTCTTTACACACAAATTTTAAGGGTGTTTATGCAAAAACAAGCTGAGTAAAAAATTAAAATTAGAAGTATAACTTGTTCCGGCAGTCTCAAAACCTGTTATAAGAACAACTATCACTCACCCACACAACAGGATAATCACTGGCGTAGTGCACGGAGCAGTCCAGGTCCACCTGCCCACCAATGTCCCGGATCTGCTCCTGAGTGATGTGGGAGATGGTCGGAGTTCTCTGCCCATTGGCTGCAATACACAAAAATTATAAGCTTCCTTAGCACAAATTTTAATTGGGAAAAATCAACATTGTAGTATATTTTAGACTTTATTTCTAAAAATACTATAGCTGTGAGTAGCCCGACATGCATGCAATACACATTAGTTATAATAGAAATGTATAGCCTGTCCGTCACTATGGTCTCCTCCATATAGGTATCGAAATCAGCCCAGTCCTTTGATACTATTGAATACAAACAAATGTTTTCTCTTTGAAATATTATGTCTATAGAGTACCTTTTATATCCAAAGGCAATTGACTATTTAAAATCTTAAATATATCAATATGGTCAGTTGATTGCAATACAATACAATATCAATGGCACATGCCTAGATATTAGTGATGGGCCGAATGTGGTTTGAACCGAATACGAACTTCGGCCGAACATTCGGTAAAAATGAAAAATTCGGCCGAAGTTCGGCCGAACTTCGGTTCAATTTCGCCGCGCTTTTTCGTGTTGTGACTTGTTAACGCACTTGCTGCAAATATTGCTAGATGTGCCCCGCCCGCACTCCGCGCTTCCCCGCGGGGCCGTTAGCCAGCTAGTAATTTGTAAAGTAAAAGTAAAGTCAAAATTTTTGTTTTTTGATTAAGTAAGAGAGACTTGTTGACAGGGGCAGTAAAATTTTGTTTTTTTGAAAGAAATATTTCTAAGGCTCGTTTGGTTAGTAAGAAGAGCGGTTTAATTTTGTGTTTTGTTTGTTTATGTAACCAAAGATTTTTGAGGCTGGTCGTTAAAAAGACCAATTTAAGTTTTTTGTTTATCACGTATTATTACTTTTTCTTATTCAAATAAGTAAATGACTATGAATGAGTATAGTTCTTGTATCAGACTTATTTTATTTCACTGATACTACAGATGTGTTTTTTTTCATTAATTCATCAAGCCCCAAGCGGCCACATCCAGCTGCGATAACAATGAAAAAGCTATTGTGTCTCGCTTTGCCATGATCAATGGGTTAATTTCTATTATGATAGTGCAAGTATATTTTGTGCCGAATGTTCGGCATTTTAACCGAAATTCGGCCGAATGACAAAGTTCGGTTCAAGCTGCCAAAGTTCGGTTAAAGCGAATGTAAAACGAATTTCGGCCCACCCCTACTAGATATAATTTAAGTAAATGTATTTATAACTATATGAAATGTTCATATTGATCTTTCTTACACTTTACATGATTATTAATCACTGTTAACACCTCCATTGAGGGTATCGCAGACACAATATATTTTCAATAGTTATGCGGCAGCCAGCTGCCGCTTGGGGATTGATGGGTTAAGCTTCATTTAATATATGAAGCTTAACCCATCAATCCGCAGCAGGCAAAAAGGACTATATTACAGTCCTTTTTGCCTGCTTTATTAATAAAAAATAATAACACCCCATTCACTAAAATTAGACCAACATTTTGAACCATTACTCTTACTTTCAGCTTCACAGTAGCCAAGTATAGTGTGACAAATAGTATGATTATTTTTACTTTATTGTAATAAATGAATAATCTATAACAAACAAAAGAATTTTTGGAGTCAAAATGCAGCCATTTCACCAGATAAACAAAATACATGTTGTTTCAACTTTACTATTACAAAATATGTTCCAATCACATGGAAAAATATTTATTGGCATAATGTATGTGTTGTTCATATTAATTAAATAAACCTGTTTTTAAACAGTTCGGCAAGTGCTTTTTAAATCCTGTCTCGTACAGAATATAGAAAAGCAAATTTCGGTCGTAGCGGTCAGATGACCGCTTAGATGGGAAGACCAAATCCATAACTTTCACATGAAAGTGAGGTGTGAATATCAATATAGTTTTAATTTGTATTTTAGGTAAATAATATACAGTAATTTGGGTGTGTCAATGTTTCGGCTTTCATCTCGAGAGTCGTTAAGACGTAGGTAAACATTATCGTGTACATATTAAAGCATGAGAATATTGTTGAGGAAATCATAAGGATTTATCTATGGTTAAAGCTACTTACCTCGCGAACATAATATAAGAAACGGAATTAAATATTGTATCATCTTGTATTACTTCACAATAAACACAAGTCAGTAGACACCACACCTCTTTTCAAATTGAATTGTATTGTTTGCAGTTTGGATGAAATCGAAATTCGAAATGTCGAAATGTCGGAACTTGGTTGTCAATTTAAAGGGCCCATTCACGGCAGTCCGCCGTGTAGGACTGCAAATGAATAGCTCACTGATTGGTCCACACGACCGGAAACACCGAGTGTGGACCAATCAGTGAGCTATGTTCATTTGCAGTCCTGCACGGCGGACTGCCGTGAATGGACCCTTTTACTTGTCAAATCCCAAGCGTCAAGCGCACTGCGCAGTCAGCGTCACTTCGTGGTGTTGCCAAGTCGTATAATATTTAAAAACCGGCCAAGTGCGAGTTGGACTCGCCCATGAAGGGTTCCGCAGCAGCAATAAGGTTTATTTGTATGAAATTAAATAGTCCATGGAAATCGTACAATAAAAGGGGTCTTCACTTGCATCAAATGGGGTAATTTTGATTTTTTTATATGTTGTATCATGTAGATGTATGTGATGAGGTGGTAATGTCAAATATAATTTTTCCACCTCGGAATCGAAAACATTAAATTTTTGATCAGTTTTCAGTTTTTGTAATTTTTTTATTACTAAGGACCTGTTTAATGGTAGAAGTTATCAGAAATTACTTTAAAGTAGACAAAATTTTCAACAAAATGAGAATAGTTAGGTCTCGATAAACTGAATAGTTTCAAAGATACAGCTGTTCAAATGTTTGTAAATTTTCAAAAAAAAACATTTCTTTTTCGAGTTTTTACAAGTTCTCGTCAATGTATGTACAATTATTGATCTATTTGACGGCATAAATTAATATACGTTATATTTTAAGAAGACAAACTTTTCAACAAAACTATACCAATAATTTGGTCTATTAAAATCTGATAGTTCCCTAGCTACAGCTGTTCAAAGTTGCTGAGGTGAGTAAGCAAAATGAAATACTATGACTTACTAGACGTTCCGCGCGGATTCGCCCGCGTAAATTAGATATTTCACAGACAAATTAGTCCACAAAAAATAGCCTATGATCCTTTACGTGCTCTACTTCTTATCTGTGCCAAATAACAGAAAAATTGCTCCAGTAGTTCGTGAGATAAGCCCTTTCAAATAATTTCCCCTGTTTTTTCCACATTTTCCTCTATTTCTTAGCTTTCATTAGTCGTAGCGTTATAAAATATAGCCTATAGCCTTTTTCGATAAATGAGCTATCTAACACTGAAAGAATTTTTCAAATCGGACCAGTAGTTCCTGAGATTAGCGAGCTCAGATAAGCCCTTTCAAATAATTTAACCCGTTTTTTCAACATTTTCCTCTATTTCTTCGCTTTTATTAGTCTTAGCGTAATAAAATATAGCCTTTCTCGATAAATGGGCTATCTAACACTGAAACAATTTTTCAAATTGGACCAGTAGTTCCTGAGATTAGCGCGTTCAAATAAACCCTTTCAAATAATTTCCTCCCGTTCTTTCCACATTTTCCACTATTTCTTCGCTCCTATTAGTCGTAGCATAATAAAATATAACTTTTCCTTTCTCGATAAATGAACTAAGGTCAGTACGGGGAAATGTAGCTGGGAGGCAACTGTAACTGCTTTAATTTTTAGAAAAACTGTTTGATATTATGGTGGCAGCGACATCTGTTGTTGTGCGTAAAACTAATTTCAATGTAAACAATCTCAATCTAGATGGCTCTGTCAAGCACTCTTGAAGTTGTCGCCATTTTGAAAACTGTCACATTTTTTAAGACGAGATCGAATTCACATGTGTTTTTTCAATCAATAAAAATCTTGGTGATTTTGAAGAACCTGATAATTTTATACCGGTAAGTTGTTTCTTTACTAACTAAACTTATTATTTCTTTTATAATTTTGTTGGAATTGTTGCAAATAAGAGATATTTTATGTCCATTAGAAAAATCAGACCTCAAAATTTTAGTGCTGGGGAAGTGTGCCTACTTTGCATGAGGCAAGTGTGTCTATATGTCACACTTGCCCCAAGTCAGGGTTTACATTTTGGTCTAATATTAGTGATTATGTAATTTCTGATTGCTTATACATATTTTGTTTACTTTTTAGTAATTAAAATAAAACTTAGCAACTTCACTATTCAGGCTTATGTAACCCAAATAAGTATCATATTCTTGAAATTAACAATAAAATAAAAGAAATAACTCATTCAATAATTCTTACTTAAAAATGTTTTTACCCCTCTCCAACGTAGTATGCCACACTTACCTCATAACTTTTGCTCCTTTAATCTATCCTCAGAAACTATATTATGTAATATAGTCGTCATATGATTAGTTCCGATGATCAGTTAGTATATACTTTGCAGTTTCAAATTTGAAATAACTATCTATTTAGTGATTAAACGAACTTCCATGAAGTGAAGTTCTATCACAATTATACGAGGGCTTTGTCCGAAGAGATTAGCATTAAGTATACAAGTAGTAGGCACACGGTGTCGCCAGATCTTTGCACTGTATTTGAGATATTTAATCTGTGGAGATCTACCCTGTTTTTTTTTTGTGAGGGTAGTTAAATATTCGTCATATTCAACCGATCTTCCGTTCTTCATTTAGTTTAGAGCTACCTATATTATGTTGATATTTTATTCTTCCTGGGAAGAGAAACTTTAGTTGGGTGGGTGGGATGCTAATCTCTTCGGACAAAGCCCTCGTATAATTGTGATAAAACTTCACTTCATGGAAGTTCGTTTAATCACTAATTATACTCATGCTTTGTCCTCGAGATTAGCATTAAGTATACAAGTAGATGTTGAGAGACAAAAATATCAACTATGTATAATCAGAATGTTTTATTTTAATATTATGTACTTTACCATAACAAAGAGTATAAATGTTACATAGTACAATAATTATATAATGACAATTAAGAATAATTGTTTATAATACTTTCCGCAAAGGAAACATTATTTTCCATATCCTGAATAACAATTCTGTTATAAAATCTACCAAAGGTTTGGGAGCTGCCGCTCCAACCTGCGGTTTTTCTGATGGTGCTTAAATTAATTCCTAGCTGATGAGCCCTAGAAGTTGCAGCGTGTCTAGTGCTGTGAGCAGTAAATACTGATACATCGATTCCACAACTTGCCAAAGTTAGTTTTATCCATCTACTTAACGTTTGTGACGAGATAGGTTTATGGGGCTTTTTTATACTAATAAATAGATTATCATTGCTACGTAATGATTGTGTTTTGCTAAGGTAGCAGCGTAATGTTACGACTGGACATATTTCAGGACGACTGTGGAAGACGGGAAGAACTAAAATTGGTTGTGGAGCACCTGGGCGTGAGGTTTTTAGCAAGTCTGGAATATTGATAAGAATTTTATTTGAAAAAAATTCGATGTTTTTAATATTTATTTTTGAAAGAGTTTGAACTCTATGAGCCGTAGTTAGAGCAAGAAGTGTTGCCAACTTTTTACATAAATCTTCAAGATTTAGGTCGTCATTTGGATACAAATTACCTAAGTAATTCAAAACGACCGTCGTATCCCATGTAGTACTTGGGAAGTGACGGGCGTAGTCTAAAGATCCCTTTAAAGAATCGCTTTAAGCAATCTTCATTTGTTTTCTCGTTACCGAAAATAAGAGAAAGGGCTGACCTACAAGAATTTAAAGTTCCAAATTGTGCTCCTGTTTCAAATAATTGTGTAAAAAATATTAACAAATCTTCGGAAGAAGCATTATACAAATTTAAATTATTGCACCTACAATAATTAAACCATTTTTTAAGACAGGTGTCGTACTGCTTCAGCGAATTGTCCGAAAGTGAAGCTAGCATAATTGGTATAGAGGATACAGGTATGCCTCTTCTTACGAATGACGCCTCGATAACAGCCCGGCAACCAGGGTAACTTTCTGGTGAACATCTCGATTGCTGGAATGAGAGTTAATCAAAGTTTTAGATGGTCGAAAGATCAGGGGCTCCGTTAAGAGTAGGCTTTTAAATAAAGGGTACCACGGCTGCGTGGGCCAGAGGGGCACAACCATTATACCATGAGCTCTATCATCAATAATTTTTCTTAATGTTTTCAAAATAATAGCAAAAGGGGGGAAGCTGTAAAAATAAAAGTTAGACCATGACAACGTAAATGCATCAATGGCTACGGCATCCGGGTCCCGGTGCCAAGATATATATTTTTTGCACTTTTTGTTTACCCTACTAGCGAATAAGTCAATTTCGGGAACACCAAAATGATCAACAATTTTTTGAAAGGCGTAATCGGCTTATTCCCACTCAATATCCGGGTGAACACGCCGTGATTCTGTGTCTGCAACGAAATTATCAATGGAGCTGATGTATGACGAAAAAACTATTAAATTTCGTTCTTCACACCATTGCCACAGTTGTCGAGTGACGTTAGTCAGGTGTGGAAACTGCACACCGCCCATGCGGTTGATGTAAGATACTGCTGTTGTGTTATCTATTCTCAAAAGAATGTGGCAGTCTCGATAACTTTTTGCAAACACCTTGAGACCGAAAAAAGCGGATAAAATTTCCAGATAATTGATATGCATAGAGCTTTCGTTGTCAGTCCACATACCACTAGCGCGTTCACCACCACAGGCGGCCCCCCATCCCGTTGTTGAGGCATCGCTGTAAATTTCTAAGCAAAATTTGTTTTGCACGATTTCATTAGCGGGGTTATCAATTATCTTAAACCACCATTGTAGGTCTGGTAATAGTGATAACGGTAAGTTCATGCGCTTATCGTAGTTGTCATCGTCTTTTAGATTTAAATATTTACACCTTTCCAGTTCCTTCGTATATAACCAGCCGTACCTACTTAACGGCGGGACAGGCGGAGGTGAGTAGCCCTACTAGACGTGCGAATTCCCGGACTTTACACTGTTTTATTGTCAAAAATTTATCAATTTCAGTTTTGATTTTTAAACATTTTTCTTGGGGTAAAGTGACTTGTAATTTTTCGGAGTCTATGACGAAACCCAGGAATTTGCACGTAGTAGAAGGTGTAAGTTTACTCTTTTCCCAATTAATAATAAATCCTAAGGCTTCTAATAATCTAGTGGTGTCTGTAATGTTTTTAAAACAAGATTCTTTGGTATCTCCAATTAAAAAAGTGTCATCTAAATAAATTGTGGATAAATGTCCACGTGATCGCAGCAGGCTAATCACGGGCTTCATTATTTTTGTGAATACAAAAGGTGCAGTATTAAGGCCAAAAGGCATGACATTAAATTCATATAGTTTTGCGTGAAAATTAAACCGGAGGTATTTTTTACAATTATTGTGTATGCGTATTAAAAAATATGCATCTTTTAAATCGATCGTACCTACTCATGTAGCAACCATTAGAAATAAGTTTAAGGGCAGTTCTCAAATCTTCCAGTTTGAAGTGGGTAGTGTGAATAAATTTATTAAGGGCCTTAAGATTTAAAATAAATCTTGATTTTCCGTTAGGCTTAGGCACTAAAAAGGTAGAAGATATAAATTGACCTTGACATGGCTTACATTCCGAAATAGCACCTATGGTCAATAGTTCATTAATTGAATGTTCATATTCAATCTTTTCAGACACAGAATAATGTTTTTCTTTGGGAATATGATACTCGTATTGAGTTACTTGGCGGGAGAAGGGTATTTGATAACCTTGGATCCATGATAAAATAGTGGAATCATTAGTAATAAGGGACCACTGGTCAATAAAGTTTGACAGCCTGCCGGCATATCTTACTTGGTCTAACGACGATTGTGGCTGCGACTCTGCGCTGGATGCGATGACCTCTTCGATGAGCTGGCCGGGCGATCCTTGGGTGTAAAAGGCTCCTTCCTGTGGATCCCCTTCGGCCTTTGACTCAGGGGAGGAACACGCCAGTTTAAATTCGTTTGGGGCCTTTTTGAGACTGTTTGTTTAACAGGCGGGGGCTTCATTTCAGCTCCAGACCTTGATAATGCTTTCGCGGCTTTCAAGGTTTCTGCTAGTTTTTCTCCAAATAGAAGCTTGTCTATCTTGGTCGCCTGTAACTGATCCTTCAGGTCTTTTTTGAGGCCATTAAGGACGAAGCTCCTGCGTATTAAGGAGTCTGTAGCTTGGCTATCACACATAAGCTTAGTTGCATCCATTAACAATTGTATAATTGTAGTATTTTTGGTTCCGATGCAATGAGGAGAGAAAGAGCCTCCGCTATGCATGACACTGCAGAGGCGCGTTGCTTCTGTCTGAGCTCAATGCCTTTGTCCCTTTTTAAGACAGCATCTGTGATAGCAAATACTGCTTCCGGATTTAAGGCGGGTGCATCTATCAATACACAATTGGCCGGCGGCAAGTGCTTATCGAGAAGTTCTTTGCGAGCTTCTTTAGTTAAACCAGATGTGGCCACGTGTTGTAGCCTGACCGCGAGGTCACTTTGGATGTCTTTGCCATGTTTTTAGCTGTGAGGGATCCTCTCCCAATATTTTTAATAACTCGTCATCGAGTTCTGGAGGCTGTTCAAGGCCACGGGTTTCGTCGACTGCAGGTGGCATGGCCGAATCAGAATCCGTTGCCATATTAGGTACCTGTTCAATCTGCCTGACAGCACTGCTGGTCGAAGGTATTGGATCGTATGCCGCAGCGCTGGTGGAAGGCTGTTGTACAACGGCCATCGAACTTGAACAAGGTAGCGGTTCGTTCACCACTGTGCTGGCCGGGGGCCGAGGGCTGACATGTCCGCCAGCAGGACCCGACGGTGTAGTGGGCACACCTTGAATAAATAAACGAACTGTTAATTTTATTGGTTAAGTGACTGCCCCAAAGGCAGCCCGCATTACCAATTTTTAAGCAAATATTAATAAAGTGACAACCCGAAATGGTTGACCGCATTAGTAATTTATTGCTTGTATGTATTTCATTACATTATCGACAAGGTGACATTCCCAGAGAATGCCCGCACTGTCGTTATTTGTAAAGTGTTAGCCCCAGAGACTAACCGCATTACATATTTTGTGGGTAGGTTTGCTAATCGCACTTCTACCACATTTGTTACTAACCTTCAATGTATGGCGGCTCAGGCAGCGACCGAATTGTAACGGGTGTCTGCGACCGGGATCTTGAACTCGACGAATCCGACGACGTGTTCGACGAGGACGATGAGGTCGATGTTGAACTCCGCATAGATCGTCTATCACGATCTTTGCGTCTCACACGCTTGTATTGCTCTTCCAATTTCTTGATTTTCTTTGCAATAAGTTGTAATATAATATAATAATTTCAAGTCGTCGTAATTATCACGTGTACGTTTGCCGATATTGGTTAACAGAACAATAGCGCGAGGAAATGTGCAGTCTGGCGAAGCACTGAATGCGTAATGAAGAACGGAAGATGGGTGGAATATGACGAATATTAATCTACCCTCACAAAAAAAAAAAAAACAGGGTAGATCTCCACAGATAATAATATCTCAAATACAGTGCAAAGATCTGGCGACACCGTGTGCCTACTACTTGTATACTTAATGCTAATCTCGAGGACAAAGCATGAGTATAATTAGAAGATTTACTCCTAAAATTGAGCTAAAGGTAATTTTAAGTGCATGACAAGTCAACTTGCAC
Organism: Polyommatus iphigenia; assembly: GCA_963422495.1. Classification (NCBI taxonomy): domain Eukaryota; kingdom Metazoa; phylum Arthropoda; class Insecta; order Lepidoptera; family Lycaenidae; genus Polyommatus; species Polyommatus iphigenia. Next base: position 9,958,981 of record OY730184.1, read on the forward strand.
TTTCACAAGAAAAAATAATCTTTCAATAGTTTAATTGTTCTCAAGACCATCCTATCGTAATCTATAGAAAGAAATGTTTGTAAACTATTTTTTCTCGTAATTATCTACCAGAGTAATTATCAGACTGGCATAAGAAGAAGGTGTTTTGTTCGCGTTTTGGTGATTTTTCAGTGCAATACCATAGAGAACCAATATTTCTGGTGGCCTTCCTGTTTTATATTAGGCGTTCCACGCCAAGCGGACAGGAAAAAAAGTCGGTGTCTCCGATTTTAATAATAATCGATTATGAGATCAAGTGATTAATAAGATCGAGTTTTTTTTATACCTTTACGTGTGTTTCACCTTCACTGCGGCAAGTAAAATCTTAAACCTTCGTCTGGTGCGGCGGTGGGCCAAAGTGTGCCCCCAATGATTTTTCCGCCAGTGCGGGGTAGGCCTTTCTCGACCCACCAGCACAAGGTTAGATTAAATTACTATAACTTTGCGAAAACATAATGTAGGTGTACAGTTTTTGGACTGTTGGAATAACCTTGAACCCAACTACTTTAGATTTGATTCGCCCCGGGATCTGCCAAACAGGAAATGAGAAATAAACCAGGGAAAGTGGCGGGCCGATATCGACCTGAACCGCACTAGAAAGTATTTTTAGTAGAGATGGGAAAGACAAAAATAAGGGGATATCGAAAATATATATATTTTATTAATATATTTAAATTCCTGTCTTTAAAACACAAAGCCCGTTTTTGTTTGCACATTCTGCAGTATGTTTTGTTTTTTTTTTTTAATTTTTTTCGATTCAACACTCCTCATGGTTTCTCCCAGTTTTTCACATCACCCTGCACAATTTCGCCGTTTAGCGCTCATCTCAAGGACATGATCTTTTGTTTCCTGCTATCGTGCGTTGTTAATTTTATAAAATAAATAATTATTGTATTTTAAAAAGATCAAACCGACTTCAAAATCGTACGTAATTGAGAATCAAAATTACCTATTTTAAACACTACTGAACCGATTTTGATGAACAGTATTCCCGAAGTTACCCAGTACAAAAAAAGAATTACTTTAATTGGACTAGTAGTTCCGAAGATGTGCGAACACAAACATAAAAACATACATGAATATGTAGGTCATTTTAGAAATTTGTCACATTTGTTCAGATGCTGATAATATAGACTAAAACATATCAAAACTAGGCAGTTCTGAAAATAATACATACAATATACAGGTTGAATTGATAACCTTTTTTTGAAGTCGGTTAAAAAACGCGACGTACGTCAGCTACGACTTACGATAGATTGCACATCACTAAGGGCCGGTTGTTTGATCACTAGTAAAAAATAACTAATAGTTTCCGTAACCATTAGTTAGTTGACTGTAGTTAAACCTTGACCATTTGTTAAAATAGAATTACGTTGTTTCAACAGATTTTTGACTTTAGTTAAAAGTAACAATCGTCAATTGTGTTGCCATTTGAAGGAACATGGGGAACCCAAAATTCTGCCGGGAGATTTCTTTTATTACTGGTAATATTGTTTATGAAACGTCAAATTTGGCTGTCAACCTTTTGCGCTCACGCACAAGGCACAAACAATGTTCAAAGAACAATAGCTCTTAAAGTATTTGACATACGGACGTAATTAAAATGTTGTATTTTTTGGATATAATAATAATCAATAAAGATGGGTTATGGGGGCTCTTTCTGTAAAACAATACAAAAGTTGAATTTATGCACGTGTTTTCTCTATTTTTTAGAAACTTTATGACCTATTCAAACTTTTGCATAAAAAACCCTTTTTTGTGGTTTTATGGTAGGCTATTTATTAATTATTTTTCATTTAAGGCTATTTAATATTTTAAACAACGATAGGAAGAAACCTCGCAAAGAAAGAATTATGCAAGCCAAAAACAGATCTCTACAACACTGCTGAATATTTCCAGTCGCTTAAAACCTTAAAGTTTTCAATATGTATGTAATACAGCACCGTTGTTGTAGGTACCTACTTACCTTTTTAGTAAATAGTAGGCACAAAGTATTACAATATTCCTAAATCCTAGTAGTTGGTCTCTCCAATGTAGACTTCACTTCAGCAACTATCCAAAGTACTGTTTATTTGGACATTCTAAACCTTTCGTTAAATTCAACTTCATCCCAATAGTCTAATAGCAGCTAGCTGCACAAAATTTCTGGAGCGAAATGTTTTCGGATTGAGGGTTTAAAACGTATTCTAGAATGATTTCTTCATCACAAGAACTTTCCGAGTCATCGAAATGTTTAAGTACATTTAAATCCATTATTTTTAATAAAAGCACTTTTTTTGGACAATAAAATATCTCAACTCGACTAGATATTATCCGCAACAACAAACAAATCAAACTAATGGTTAATGTTAACTACGTAGTCCGAGCGTAGTCATTTTATTTAACAATTTGTCAAAAACTTTAACTACAGTTAGCTTAACTATCGATTGAAAAACAAGATTTTGTAATTTTTAACCAATAGTTAGTTTAACTAGCAGTTTTTAACTATTAGTAACCTTAACTAGCGATCAAACAACCGGCCCTAACTGGCGAGGCGGACGCTCGGTGCGGTATCGGCTCGCCAACCCCCTGCTTGTACGGCGGGCCGCAATAGGCCCACTGCTTCACTGAGTTGATTTTTGACACCTCCAGTGCGTGGTAGGCCGATAACGACCTGCCATAATTTTTTTATAGGAAAGACCTATAATTTTGAACACAATCTCAAATATATATTTGCCTCTGTCGTACCTCTACAAACACCTGAGATAATCGTTCCGCACCGAGTGAGAGAAAATAGTTTTCTTCGTCCGCACCAGCTGAAATTCCGCGGCAGGCCGATTTCGGCCTGCCCCGCAGTGAAGGTGTTAATACGCGTGCCAAATATTTTTGTCACATTATAATGACTAGACTATAATTATGGAGGCACTTCACATGGCTATTTGTATTTGCGTATTTGATGTATTCGCCAAACAATCACCATGTGTAGATGGTATGTTTGACAAATATTAGCCTTATTTGCCTATTTGACAAATATGACCAATACCAAATACACATATCCGTACCTTTGTCGGTTTTTGACGCACATCAAAAGAGTCAAATAGGCAAGTAAAGAAAATCAAGTAAAAGTTTGGTATTTGACGTCCATGTGTGGAAGGCCGTATTTGCCTTTACTTGCTTGTTTGTGTATTCGTCAATAATTTTTCCAAATACAACAAATAGCCAATAGCAAATACAAATAGCCATATGAAGTGCCTCCATTAAGAATGATGGGACTTTGAAACTTGATTTCTCTATTCGGCACTTAGTGCTACAAAGCCGATTAAAGATTAAAAAATTATATATTTAAATAATTTAACTACTTACTTATTTTTTCTTCATTTTCTCAAAGAGGGTTCCGTTTTAGGGTTCTGTATTCAACAAAACTTGGTTGACTACGGTACCCTAAAACGGAACCCTAACTAGCTGATTTTTTGTATATTGGTAGGTTAATAGTTACACATATATCACTTATACAGGGTGTCAAAAGACCGCTTCCGATAACTTCGTGGGGTTATTATAGGGCATGAGATATATCCATTGGTGCAAGTAATTTTCTTTAAATCGCCAGTTTTTAAAATAGTCAAAATTTTCAACACGCAATGTATAACGCTGATGTAAATGCGCGATAGTATCGCACGCCAGTGGAGCCCCGGGCCGAGTCAGCCCCCACGCGCCGCCCGGCCCGCGCCGCGCGCGCGGCCCTGCGCTAGACAAAACAGCTGATCGTGGTGTGCCCTAGCCCGTAGGTAGTGAATAAACCACCAATATTGTAATAATTATTAGATAACATAATGTTAGAATTTATTAATAACCGTTTCTTAGGTTATTAGTTTATTACTCAAAAATACTCAGTTTTTACTTCCGGCCAAAAAGGAAAAGAAATCATAATTCACATCCGAGTCAGGTTGTAAATATACAATACACAGTTACTTACACCTATCTATGGAAAAAATACTTGATAACATGTTCACTGACCTGTGATCAGCTGTCTGCTTTTATGAAATGCAGTTCGAGCTGTGCTCCATCTAACTCAATGTAGATTGCAGAGTTTTTCAACACGAAACAAAAGTAAACAGGAGACATTCCAATTCTTTAAACACTTTTTACTGCACTGTTTAAACCGCACTATCGTCTATCGACGACGACGCGATGTTCACCCCCGTTCCATAAAGGTTTACGAGTATTAAAAGTTCATTCACATTTCATCGCACATTCATCGGACACGTATCATGTCACGGCCCGTTATTAATTACAAACATAGAAAAAATATTAATTACAAACATCCATAAAATTACAAAACTTAAACAAAAACGTCACAGTACACAGCGCGGCGCGTGTTTACAGCCGACTGAACAAAATTGAATAAAGAACTTTGTAAAATAATAGGGATGTATCCCTGTGCATATTTTGAGTTATCGCTAATTTTTATCGATAAATCGTATTGTTTTACATACGAGTACGTTTTTATTTGTAGTCAAACTAAAAATAAGCAAATACCTACTCAATGTTAAGAATAGCGACAATAATTAAAAGTTAATTAATTAGGTATTATTAAAGTATTTTCATTGCGTACGTAGACGCGCATAACGCGTGCCATGGCTTATCAATCACTTTATCACGGTAATGTCGGTATCGAAATTATCGAATGCAACTTGACTATGTATCCCGATAAAAACTTTCTGAATTTATAACCTCTTAATAGAGTTAATTTTAAAAATGAGAACAGTATACCTACTAAATAATAGTTATAATTTTTATTATTTAATGGTAATTTAAATATCGACTACATCGTTTTGAATTTATAGGGTACAACACTTAGATTATCCTTGAAATGGATTAGCGACACGTGCGTCGTACACCTACAGAGCGGCCGGCGCGGCGGCGCGTGCGGCGGCGCCTTTGACGTTGCCGCCAAGCGGTCTGGTCGTCCCGTCGGTATCTTTGAATTTACCGAAAGTCGATACATGTTTTTAAAGACGATTTTCGCATAATTAGACTTTAGTTCCAATTTGCATCTTGAGGTTGAAGGTTGTCCGTTGAGTTATGTTTAATTAATAAGCGTATTACGATCTTTTTAAAACGTATTATTGTGATAACTAAATGTGTAAAATGTAAATTAACTAACTATTATTTCTTATTTGTTTGCGTTAAAAAAATAAGACGTGTCGTGTAAGATATCGTTTAAAAAGAGATGTGTTGTTATTGGTGGTGTTATTGATTGGTGATATGGACTATTTTCAAAATGCATAGAGAGCACATTCAAAAATCAGAATTCAACATTTTTCACGTAAGTAATTAATTGCTAGTTTTTTCATACTGTATCATCTGTAGTAGATAAAAAGCGATAATTGCAGATCTAGTTACTGTCCATCCACAATCATCGTTCTGCATAACACGGAAAATGTGTTATTATTTTTTTTGTTTAAACTTTGTGTTGTGTTAGATTTCGTGTAAGAAACGTGTTGTTGTTGGTGGTATTATTGCTTAGTGCTAAAGAATACTTACAAAATGCATAGAGTCTAGAGAAATAAGAACGCTTTAAGAACTTAACATTTTACACGTAAGTTTATTACCATCTGTAATTTCGATAGAAAGCCTTACTCCTGAGATTGCGGAAGACGGTGCATCCGCATATCACACAAAATCGGTTTTGTTCCTTACGAATAACTTTTTAACTAATCGATAAATAAGTTGTTACTCATGCTCAGAAAGTTACTTACAGTTTTGTACATGAGTTAGGATTAAAGTTTTAACCCATTAAGGCCCATACGAGTACCGGTGATCGAGACAACTCTAGAATACAATAGCATTTCCAAGAATCCGCGATCGAAGGATTAAATTAGTCTAGGTAAGAGATCATAGGTCAAAGTTCTGAGTAACTTGAGAGAGTTGAATGTCATGGTTCTTGATAGGTTGGAAAGAGCATAAGGTTAAAAACTGCCGCGACCGTACAGTATGGTCGTATACGACCTTATGTTATTAAGCGCGCTACATTTGATATCAATGACTCGCGTCTTTTACATTACGTATCGGGATAAAAAAAATAAAAGTAAAAAAAATATTTTAAATATTTTTTGTAAATGGTTTATCGTTTTGTCTAAAGGTTATTTATTATAAAAAATATATTAAAAAAAAATTTTTTGAAAAAAAAAATTAAAAATAAATTACATTTTTGTAATTAGAAAATGTAGTATAATAATACCCCAAAGTTATCGGAAGTGGTCTTTTTACACCCTGTATATAATTTAAGAGTAACATTGTCCTACAAATAGAACAATCCATATTTTAGGACCATCAAATCAAAGTAAGAAATCCTTTCTATCTCTGTTCACTTTCAAGATTTTTCGCAAATAAAAAGTTGTTTGTCTTATCAAAATGAAGCTACTCACAAAAAAATTAGCTTATTAGTAATCAAAAAAAAATTTTGTTCTAGGGCTCTCTCACAATAAAGGTCTTATAATTTATTAAATATTATTAAAATCGGAGACATCGACTTTTTTTTTCCTGTGCGCTTGGCGTGGAACGCCCCAAACTTATTGGCATCAACGAATCGACATATTATTATTTCAACCAAGCTGCGAAGAAGAAGAATTGGCACCGTCTCGAAAATCGATACTTACAATATTATTGTCAAAAATATTCGCAATATTTTACTATCTGTATAAAATTATTAGGTAGCTTAAGCTACGTATTTTTAAAGCAAGCAAATTATAGGCAACTCTTCATCGCCAGAATCGTCACTTTCACTTTCATTGTCAGTCTGTAGTTCATCATGGTTTTCACTGGTTTTCATCAAGAATCGATTTTCGAGACGGTGTCAATTATTCTTCTTCGCAGCTTGATGAAAATAATATGTCGATTCGAGCTGAAGTGATTAGTCTGATCACTGATGACTTTGAGAGCAAAGAAAGTTGATGTGACTGTCTAAAGGCACCTTTTTATACTTTTCCACTTTTTCTCCAAATGCTTTCTTCATGCTTGCAGAACGCTGTCCTTTATATACTTAATACTCTTAAAATAAAATACTTAAAGACTAAGTTTCCTAATGAAGGAGGAAACTGGACTTTCACTAGAGTATACACTATTGAGTATCTTGTCATTGATTCTATTAAGTATAGACTTAAAATAGTGCCTAACAAATCCATCTAAAAACCTTTTTGATTATTTTTTGAGTAAATGTTCTACAAATAATTTCAATTCTTAAAAAGTGTTTGTGATTATAAGTCTATAGAATAATTGAACTAAAGCAGCGCTTTTAACAAAGCAGATATAGTCCATAACAAATAAATTTGCTCTTATCTCAGTGTAATGAACTAATAAAGGTTTTAAGCAAGGAACACTAGATATTTTTTTCTATTAGAAACTTAGTTCTTATTCAAAACCATGTATAGAATGAAAATGTCTATTAAGTCTATAAATAAGCCATGACTAGTACTCCTAAAGCATAAATAGATTTAAGGTGTTTGAAGTGTGCTACTTGGGTAATTTAAATGCAAAAATAAAAGTTGGCAAGTTGGCAAACCTACCCGTGACCCGCGTCGCATAAACAATGGTCGCTCTTTATAGACAAATAATTTGCAATAAAATAAAATTGCGACTATAATTAAAGATCTAAGCTATCCTATCGCTCAAGTTGGAAAAAAGCACACATTAAAAAAAAAACATTAAAATCGGTTAAGTGGTTTAGAAATCCATCGCGGACAAACATCGTGACAGGAGATTTATATATATTAGATAAAGTATTTTAGCGAGGGCGCGTGTATTCTTTACTAATAACATGTATATTTCACCCGACAAAATGATGTGCGCAGCTAATTTCACTCAAAACAATCAGAAATAAAGGCATTAACTACTTACCCACTCAATATTAGTTGTCACATATAAGTTATAACACTGCATTTAATTAATTCAGGTCAACACAATACTTTGCACGACCAACAGCAGTCAGCAGAATAAATATTATATTTTTAAAATCATTATGATTTTCTTTTTTACAGAGGAAGTAAAACAGTAAAGGTACAATTCCGTGCATCGCGATCGATCGCGGTCGTGCACGACCTACGACTGTCGTCGGACGCTCGCGACCATAGTCAACGTATGAAAATGTATGGCACCGCTTCCGAGGCCCGCGACTGACGCGCGCGGCCTACGACTGTCGTAAGCCGCGCGCGATCGTGTCTTGAAGTTATGACAGTCGCGCACGACCGACGACAGTCGTAGGCCCCGCGCGACCGTGTCAAAGTTATATGGCACGATCGCGCGCGGCTTACGACAGTCGTAGGCCGCGCGCGTCAGTCGCGGGCCTCGGAAGCGGTGCCATACATTTTCATACGTTGACTATGGTCGCGAGCGTCCGACGACAGTCGTAGGTCGTGCACGACCGCGATCGATCGCGATGCACGGAACTGTACCATAAGCATTGTTATGAAATTTTAATAACAGATTGTAATTTTAAAAGCTATATATTAACTGCATTAAGGTCGCAAAAAATGCCATTTATTTATTCCTATGCTTTATTAATGAAGTAATATGATATGTAATTATAAATTATAATGCTATTAAATAGCCTTTATACAACTCAACGCTGTCTAAAGGGGGGGCCCAAATTTTACTTAAAAGAGTCGTATAAAGATATACAGCCGATATACGATTTGGTTATAATGCTTTGTACATTAACTCGTGCTATTATAAGTTTGTTATAATGGTGTTGTGTGCTTGCTGGGTGTGGCGGTTGAAGTTGAGGTCGTCACAGGAATTTTATTATAGTGGACATCTGCCCCACAAAGTTGTGTGGCCTCGGAATGTGTCTTTTGGAGAAAATTGTGCCAGATATGTCCAATACTTGAGAAGTCACTACGGCTCCAATATAATCGTGGTTTTCGACGGGTATCCATTATGACGCTTCAGGAAAAAACACCAAAAGCTCTGAACGTCTCCATAGAGTTGGAGCAAAGTCCTCCCTGTTATCTTTGACGAGACAACCATTATTTCAGTTGCTCAGGATAAGTTCCTATTGAATGACAGGAACAAGGTTAGATTCATCAACATGCTGAAGGTGCAACTGGAGAGGAACAATATTCTTACACTACAAGCAGAGGAGGATGCTGACCGACTAATAGTAACTACACTCTACAGCCATTTCCAGTATTATGTTTTCTACATACGATGTAGTGATTTTTTTTTTTTTTTGAGATTTTTCAAACATTTGAAAACTTGTATCTTTGAAACTATTCAGTTTATCGAGACCCAAAATTTTGTTGCAAATTTAGTCTACTTTATAGTAATTTCTGGTAACTTCTACCATTAAACAGGTCCTTGGTGGTAAAAAATGGCAAAAACTGAAAACTGATCAAAAATTTAATGGTTCCTCATGAATTTTCTAATGTTCCGGAAGGATTTCGAGGTGGAAAAATTAAATTTGACATTACCACCTTATCACATACAACATAATATAAGTATAAAATATGATAGTTAAAAAAAACTGAAAACACGCTTTTTATAGAAAACCAAACTAACAAATTGAAAAATGCTTTATTTTATCAAATTAGTGTATTGTCATCGGTCCTCGATAAATCTACAAAGTTTGAACCATGTTTGAACGAAATCTGGCCGTTTAAAGTGGGTCAAAATCGCGCCCAAAAAAGTCGGTTACAAACATACAAACATACAAATTGAAAAATGGAATAATTATATCAAATTAGTGTAATTGTCATCGGCCCTCGATAAATCTACAAAGTTTGAACGAAATCTAGCCGTTTAAAGTGGGTCAAAATCGCGCCCAAAGAAGTCGGTTACAAACAATTAACATACAAACATACAAATTGAAAAATGGAATAATTATATCAAATTAGTGTATTGTCATCGATCCTCGATAAATCTACAAAGTTTGAATGTAATCTGGCCGTTTAAAGTGGCCGTTTAAATGAGAAGCTAATAAAAAGCGTATAAAAAAAATCAGAGCTACCCCATTTGATGCAAACCAAAATGTACCAACTAAAAAGGTTTTTTATTGAATTTAGGGTGGGTTGCACCAGAGGCGTTGTTAAAGTTATGGTTATAGTTAAGTAATGGTTATAACTTATAGTTCATATCCTTTAGCTTTAACTTCAACCTTAACATTAACTGGAGAAATTCACAGATGTCTGTTGCGTTTATTTTTTCGAAATTCACACCCAGCGGCAAAATAACGTAAATTCTACGTGATAGTCGTTAAATTTTTCACTTTTTAAACCGTTAATTTTGAAGAATGTTTTTTTTAACCTACGAATAATATTTTATTATTCGTAGTTTTTAACCCTAAAATTTTTTTGTTGCGGCCCGTGACACCAAGACCAAAACACGTTTGAGGCCCGCACGAAAAAAAGGTTGGGGACCACTGCTGTAAAACATAGTAAATTTTCACGAAAAATTTAGATAAACGTGAGAGCGGAGGTTAATTAAGTCGTCCTTGGACGCCATATTTAACTTTAACCAAAGATTTGACATTTTGCACTGTAAGGTTGAGTTGCACCAGAGGCGTGGTTAAAGTTAAATATGGCGTCCAAACACCCCTTATGCTCATACGACATCTGTCAATTTTTCCGGTTAAAGTTAAAGTCAAAGTTAGTTCGTGCAACCCACTCTAAGAGTGGGTTGCACCAGAGGCGTGGTTAAAGTTAAAGTTAAATATGGCGCCCAAACACCCCATATGCTCATACGACATCTGTCAATTTTTCCGGTTAAAGTTAAAGTCAAAGTTAGTTCGTGCAACCAAAGGTTAAAGTTATGGTTATAGTTAAATATAGCGTCATTTAACTTTAACCTTAACTTTGACCGGAGAAATTGACAGCTGGTCCAACAAGGTTATGAATGAACGTGGGCGGGGACGCTGCTGGTAAAGGAGAACTGTCAAAAATTGCGTTTTTGTATGATGACAGCGTTAGTTCCTTTTTTCGCCACCTGCATTTAAAACCTTGTCGAGCTCTATGGTTATGGTTAAATATGGCGTCTTGATGGCGTCCATTTTTAACTTTAACCAAAGATTTGACATTTTGCATTGGGGTAAAAGTTAAGGTTAAAGTTACAGTTAAAGTTAGTTCGTGCAACCCACTCTATGTAGTTATAGTTAAAATTACAGTTACTTATAGTTAAAGTAAGTTGGTGCAACCCAACCTTACAAACCTCAATATGATTTTTGAAGACCTATCCATAGATACCCCACACGCATAGGCTAGAATATGAAATTGAAATACTTGGCGTTAACATATCGATCGAAGTCCAGTTTCGATACCATCTAGAGGGTAAGGCCAAGTTAGCCTCGCAGAAGCTTGGTGTTCTGAACAGAGCGAGACAGTACTTCAGTCCGGACCAGCGCCTACAACTCTACAAGGCACAGGTTCGGCCTCATATGGAATATTGTTCTCATCTCTGGGCCGGGGCGCCAAAATACCAACTGCTCCCTCTGGATCGTATCCAACGAAGGGCCGATCGAATTGTTGACTGCCATAGTGTTTCAAACAGCTTGGACCCCTTGGAATTACGCCGAGATGTAGCTTCACTCTGCATCCTCTATCGGTTGTATCACGGGGAGTGCTCTGAGGAATTGTTCGGAATCATACCACCTGCAACTTTTCGCCATCGTCCCACGCGAAAAATATACCATCCTCATCACCTTGATGAGTGGCAGTCTTCCACCGTGCGTTTCTCGCGTAACTTTCTGCCGCGCACTGTAAAACTCTGGAACACACTGTCACCAGCAGTATTTCCGGACCTATACGACCTGCAAACCTTCAAGAAACCCTCTTAAAAGGCCAGCAACGCACCTGCAGCTCTTCTGATGTTACGAGTGTCCATGGGCGACGGTAGTTGCTTTTCATCAATTCGGGCACCGCTAAGCTCCGCTCCGCTTCAGTTGATTAAAACGCAGCCTGATTTTTAAAACATCAGTCTTGAGCTAAAGGACTATGAAAAGTACAAATAATAAGGTCATAATGTAAGGATGTAGGTATATTTTAATGGTGGTGATGATGATGTTGATAAATGTGATAGTAGCATAATATATAAGTACCTTTGCTTCTTTAAACAACGCTGAAACTCTCTAAAATGTATAAGGATTAAGGAGTCTGAAGTTCTGTTCAGTACCTTTTTTTTTTACCTACCACGGGTTTTATAATTACTGTGGTGCAAAATCTTACTTTTTGGTAGCTGAAAAAATGTAGCTAAGGTAGATGAAAATGCATCACAAAAAAACTAAAATATCCATAGACCATAGCCGAACATAATATCCTTCAGTCCTTCACCTTTGGAAGTCGGTTAATTAAGAAGTCGAATATTTGAGATTATAATAATTATTTCTTTTTAAAATTTGTGTATCGGCACTGCAACCTAGCGTTTTACGTATTATCACCGATTCCCATTTTGAGTGCCAGCGCCGGCAGCCGGTTCCCAATACTGTATACTGATATTTTTGGTAGCCGGCGCCGGCAGCGGAGGCACTCCCTTTAGGGGGGTATTAGATTATCATTTATATTGGATAATGTTACAATCACAATGTAATAATATAGATAAATGATTAATTTCTTCCTTGATCATAGATTTTTGACATTTGCTGAGAGATTGGATCCAATACGGTCATAGAAATTGGTGCTGCCAATTTAATATAAAAAAAGAGTTTTTAATTTCTTGTTCGTTAATATGTTTCAAATAGTTAATGTAATGTTATTCTTTTTCTAATTATATACTTGAATAATCTTGCTGAAATAACAAAAAACAATCCATATTAAAAATGACGATGATGATGATGTCTTTTGACAAATCGAATTCTCTGAGATCTAGTAACACTGATGTCAATACCTGTCAGCGTTAGCGCTCCCCATTGGCTATCCATTGGCTATTGAAACCACATATGACATAAAATAGGATCAATGATAAATGATAATGTAATAAGCAGATATGATCAAATGATCATTTTTATTGGATCCTATATATGATCCTATAAATGGTCCAATATAAATGATAATATAATACCCCCCTAAAAGGGAATGTTCCTCTTTCGAAAACTTATCTAAGGATAGGTACGTTTGCCCACATCAAAATCGAAGTGTTTTGCCAATTTCCACTATTTAGCCATTTCTGGCAAAAGTGCAGTAGGTATGGCGCTAGACGCCACCCTTTAGTAGTGTTTTAGTGTAGCTCCTATAATAATTCACTTCCCAGTTCCCGGCCCAATACATATAAAAATTTAAGGTAGCTCCCATACAAAAAAAAAACAATTTGTGGCCTATTTTTGCACTTTAACGGTACGGAAAACTAAGTGCGAGATAACGACTCGCACTTGGCCGTTTTGCACACGCGCCAGTAGCCCTTACGGGGGCCCTGCTATCAATGGTACACATTCAACACAATTTTAGGTAAGTGCCGGGAGTGCCGGCAGAAGTGAAAACTTGATTATTAACGTTGTGCATTTTTTTAACCCATTTTTTATGAAAATCGATTATTAAAAATCGATTTTTTTAATTAATCGAAACCCTTACAATCGATTCAATTTTTAACCCATTTTTTATGAAAATCAATTAAAAAAAAACGATTTTTTTTTAATTAATCGAAACCGAGTTCGTGTTCGAGTTCGAGTTCGACACAAAACACTACTCTCCAACCGTCTTACGGTTTTTCCAAGGTTTTTCGATCAGCACGAGAATCTGACGCGAGTTTCACAGTTTTTACCCATCCCACAAAAGTGCTCAACGCCGCACAGTGTTTTAGAAATCCCCAAAATCGGACATGACTAAGTTAATGCAATGAGTTGATGGCGTCTTATATTTCAAATACAAGAGTAGAATTCCCGTGTGCGCATTTCTCTTCGTTTTTGAGAAAATCAATTTTTAAATTGGTCATTTTTCGACTCCCTAAAATCGAAATTATTTTATTTAAATTAATTACGAGGGTTTGTAAACTTGCTACCCATCTGATTAGATTAATCTTTAAGAGACACAAATTTTGTACTTTATTTCATTCCTACAATTCAAGTAGTTCCTGAGATTTTAATGTTTTTAAATATTTAGACTTTATTTTTTTTCTGCTTTCGTATATAATTTCCGCACTTTCTGTCCATACTGAAAAATACTTTGGTATAGTATTTACACTGCAATATTTTTATTTTTTGTGAATCGCGTCTCATACCAGAGATTTACGAATTTCTAATTTTTATTCGCGCCTTAAAAATTTTAAAAGCAAAGTTTCATCGAAGTGTTAACTACTATACCAAAGTATTTTTCAGTATGGACAGAAAGTGCGGAAATCATATAGGAAAGCAGAAAAAAAATAAAGTCTAAATATTTGAAAACATTAAAATCTCAGGAACTACTTGAATTGTAGGAATGAAATAAAGTCAAAATATGACCAATTTAAAAATTGATTTTCTCAAAAACGAAGTGAAATGCGCACACAGGAGTTCTACTCTTGTATTTGAAATATAAGACGCCATCGATTCATTGCATTAACTTAGTAATGTCCGATTTTGGGGATTTCTAAAATACTGTGCGCCGCTAAAGAAGTTTTCACTTCAAAAAACACAACGTTACTCTTTCACATGCCCTCCAATTTAAACAAGGATCGTTCATCACTGCCGACTCCGTCTTCTTTCCTGTTTAAATGCAACAATCCTAGTTTTCCAATTACGGCCGTTCCCAATATTCAATCTATCTCTGATTTGACATATGACCGATCGCAGCTCACATTGAATTGACATAAAATAGATGTCTCTAAGGGCCGGGACACAAAAACACGGCACGACGTCGTACGGCGCCGTGTCGTTGAAATCCACGACACGCGTCGTAAAAAACCACGACACCTCTCTTATGTGTTCTGTGCACGACACGGCGCCGTACTAAGTGAGTTTCTACGGCACGACGTCGTACGACGCCGTGCCGTGGATTTTTACGACGCGCGTCGTGGATTTCCACGACACGGCGCCGTACGACGTCGTGCCGTGTTTTTGTGTCCCGGCCCTAATGTCTAATGAGAGCTATTCCTATCTCTAGTAGGGCAAACCAGAAATAGATCAAATATTGGGAACGGCCGTTACAGAGCACAATGTGACACTTTTCTGTCACAGTTGGATACGTTGTAATTGTATCCCTGTAGTCTGTGCACAGTTCACAGCTGTTGGTGTCCATTGCACGCATCAAGCGAAAGCACTACTTTTGATAGTGCTCGATTGTGTAAATAATGCTTAACGCTGAAACATATTTTAATATTAATAATATTTCCAAACGTGATTCTAATGTCAAAGTTTTAGAAGATAAGGAGGTTTTTTGTACCGAAAAAGTAAAGTGTACGGAGCAAGCGTATGCCGCAACCGGAGTCAATTTTGACCGAAATATTTTGCGGCCCATTTTTAATATTATTGAGATTTTGGGTTCGCGGGGAACCGCGCTAATCGACACCGGTGCCAAACATTGCATTGCGATTTGCGGGGCATTCTTTACATCTAATTCTTCGTCGCAAAGGGTCATTGCGACGAAGAAGACTTTACATGTTACGTCATAGTGAGTAGTGACCCTTACAATTTCATACTTTTTAGGTCATTGATTATTTTTTTCTTGGAAGTCGGGTTAAATTTTT
The DNA here is from genome assembly GCA_963422495.1 of Polyommatus iphigenia. Classification (NCBI taxonomy): domain Eukaryota; kingdom Metazoa; phylum Arthropoda; class Insecta; order Lepidoptera; family Lycaenidae; genus Polyommatus; species Polyommatus iphigenia. Next base: position 9,974,638 of record OY730184.1, read on the forward strand.
TGTTAAAAAACAAATTACATTTATGTTTTTGGTGGGTATTTTTAGCAATACTGATTTAATTAATTTGGTTTGGCAGTTTTAAATTATGTACTTACATAAAATAAAAAATATTAAAAATTTATATAATCGGAACCATTGAGATAATATACACTAGGAGAGAGCCTTATATCGGTGTATAAGCGTCAAAAGCGTGTAATGTTATGTCCTACTTACTCGGACTTAACAAAGGAGTCGGTCTGCATATTTCATGTAATAAAAGTGTTAACAAAGGTTTTTAGTGAACATTTTATGCTAGATATTGTTGAGTTTTGTGGATCCGCTAAATAATAAACCATAAGAATGGCCAAAGAATGCCTCAAACACGTGGATTTAACATTAAATACGTAAGTTTTCAACAACGTTTTTTGGGCTTTTCAATCGGTATTTTTGTAAGCTAAAAAGATAATTTATAAGTAGGGCCCGGAAAAATATGTATTAAAAAATCCAAAATATGTACTTAAAATATGGACTAAAAAATCGAAAATATGGAAAAGTATGGACTATAAAACAGAAATATGGAAAAATATGGAGTATAAAATTACAATAATTAAACATTGTTTTAGTGTAGGTAACCCTTAAATATTTATTTTATTTTAATTTTTTTATCAATTATTAAAGTACAATTATATAATTAAGGATTTTGTAAAAATGTCAAGTGCCTAGTGTGCCTAGCTGTAGCCATTATTGATATCTAGCGAAAAATAGCAAAAAAATTACGTTTGTTGTATGGGAGCCACCCTTAATTATTAATTTTATTTTGTTTTTAGTAAGTATTTGTTGTTATACCGGCAATAGATATACAGACGGAAAGACAGACATCGAAGTCTTAGTAATAGCCAATAGGGTCCCGTTTTTACCCTTTGCGTACGGAACCCTAATAATCGGCACAGAATTTTGTTTTTCTTTGTGTGTTACGTACTTAAATCCTTTATTTTACCCGAAGACCGAAACATACTTCAGTTTTTGTTTAGCCATGTCAGCAACAGGACCTTTTGCATCTGAAACTTTATTTTCTGTTTCTTTATTAATCCTTCGATCGCGGATTCTTGGAAATGCTATTGTATTCTATTGTTGTCGCGATCATCGGTGCCTTATGGGGCTTGAATCCTGAAGGAATAATCTTCTTTGGAAACAATAAATACGACGATAAAGCGCGAGAGGAACGAAATACGCAGCTGCATGGTGGCGGGAACGTATTTTTTTTTTGTATTTTTGTGAAAATATGGACGATTGTGACATTTTCTTGCAAAATATGGACTTATCTTTGAAAAACCCTAAAATATGGAAAAATATGGAAAATAAAATTTGGTTTTTCACAATCTATAACATGATAATTCGTGTAAAAAACACATTCTAGGCCGAAAATCACGCAAAACAAAAATATGTATTTACATATAAATCCGGGCCCTATTTATAAGTTTAATATTACCTTATTCGTGCTATATAAGGCATAAGTGCTAAAAATGTCACATCAATTAATAATTTGTCTTCAAAAATTGCATAGCTTTTTACGTGTGTTTACGGATTCTCATTACTTGAACTCTAGTTTATCGTTATCATGAACTAAATTATTTTCTTTTCTGTATTATAATGTGCTTCGAAATGATCGACAAATAGAAATATTCAAGAAAATAGACGCACACTACTTGTATGAAAATAAGCACAAAATGGCCACGCGATGACGGGCTAAGGTTACATCTATACTATATTAGGTACTTTATCTATGATCGGAACTTTTCCGAATCGGCTGTTGCCTGTTACCACAGAATATATTATATTAATTGTTACATGGTTGTTACTAACACCTCATAACTACCTTTTATGAATAAAAAAAATTGTTAATAATTATTATTTTAACATGTTTTATGAAGTATGTATTTAATTTTAATTACTACACGCAGTTTTATTTCCTTTCATTACCTACTTATAATGACTGATGGTTAGATGGTTATAGGTGGTGATTGGTGGTGAAGATGGACCGCCCAGGGGGCTACACGAAAGTGGCGCCCGGGCATCGTCACTCGTCAGTGAATAGGACGCTAAAATATATTATCCACAAGAACAAAATACGGGGTGCAAGTTTAGAGATTGCACACATTTATAACTAAACATTGATGTTTTGCGATGCATTTATATATATTTTTTGAGCTTATAATGGTTTTTAGTTTTTGACCGACTTCCAAAATGGGGGGGGGTAATACGTTCGGCTGTATGTTTTTTTTTTTTTTTGGCTGTTTTTTTTTTTTCGAATTTGGTACCATGTTCAGAAAAGTGGTGATCTGATGATGGGATCCTTGAGGAATCGAGGGGACTCCTTGAAATTTGTATGGAAACATATAGTAATTTCAATTGTTTCTGAAGCATTCGAGGTAAATGCTACCAAAAAGTAAGACTTCGCATCAGGTCCCTGGATCCGAAGGTACCTAGCGGAACTTTTGAATGCTTATAGGTACAGGTTCGGGGATTTCGGCGTTGTTTTAACAAATGAAAGCATATACAAAATTAAGATTATATAGGATATAATCTTAATTTTGTATAACAATTACGAAAGTGGTGAGCTGGTGATGTGATCTATGAGCAATCGAGGGAAATCCTTGAAATTTATCAAAACACTCATAGTGGTTAAAATGTTGTTTCTAGTAAGTTAAACATATGTTACGAATAAGAAAAATTTCATACGAAGGTGTCTCTTGGTCCAAAGGCACTGAACAGAACTCCTGAACCTTTAAAGATAAAAGTTTGGAAATTGCAGCATCGCTTAGATAACTGCAAGCATTTACCACAATTTCGCTTACAGTAACATAATGTGAATAGTTAACATTCGTATGGTATATTGGTTATTTACGCATAAAGCCTTATTTTGTAGACAACTAAAAAGAGTGAAATTATTATTTTTAACAAAAATATTAAAACCGACTTCCAATGTAAAAACAATAGTAATATGAAAAAAGTATTAAATAACTCTTACTCTTTAATAGTGCCTTTTTCAGAATTCGTCTAAATCTCAACTATTTTTGTACATACCTACAGTCTTCATTACTTTGAAGTCGGTACCAGTTCCAAAAGTTTCAGATATTCTGATATTACTGAACTCACGATTAAATTAGCTACCTACCGACTTCAAAATAATGAAGACTGTAGTATGTACAGAAATAGTTGAGATTTAGACGAATTCTGAAAAAGGCACTATTAAAGAGTAAGAGTTATTTAATACTTTTTACTATTGTTTTTACCTTGGAAGTCGGTTTTAATTTTTTTGTTAAAAATAATTTACTAGATACTTAGGTATCATCGATGTCAAGCAGAATTCGCGTTTGAGCAGAGAGCTCTTAGGGGCAAAAACAATTTTACTCTAGCTTAGGGGGCGCTGAAAGGAATCTCGCTCGCTTGTATTTTGTAATGTCGGCTGTACACTCTCGCCGAGACACAGCGAGGCGGCCCGAGTGTGAGAGTGTAAAGCCGGCTGTACACTCTCGCCGAGACACAGCGAGGCGGCCCGAGCGCGAGAGTGTAAATGGGTGCGCTCGCCTCGTCTCGCCTGTCTCGGACCCTCTCGGTCCGTTGTCGGTATTTTGCGCCCGAGACAAAGGGTCTCGAGAAAAAAACGAGCGCACTACTGTACACTCTCGCGTCTTTCAGTACTAGTCCCGCCGTTGGACAGTGTAGAACAGAAAAATAACAATAATAAACGTCATTATCAGTCATTATCTGTGAGAAATAAAATTAAATATGATTAAAAATCTTTGGATTACAATAATATCTTTCGATGTGAGGCAGCTAGTGGCTCAGGAGCTACCTAGCTACCTACGATTAATATACTTTACGAAGAAATTTACTATTGACTCTAATTTAATTAACTTTTAGAAAAACTGCCAAAACTCAAAATTACTAATTTAAATTTAAAAGGAAATAAATAAAAGATGCCGAAAAACAAACACTCCGATATATTCATTATTTTACAATAATTCGCGATACGGACACCAAGTCAACAATAAACCCTAAAAATAGTGAATGTCTAAATGCATTACAAAATTTGTCAATTTATAGCCAAAAATAATTAATAATTATTTCGACTCCCACTTGACCATTTTTATGTCGGAGCGGGGTGCGCAGGAACATGGCCGCAACGCGTAGACAAATAGGCAATCGATGCGCGTGCGGCCATATTGCCGTGGGCGGAGCTAACGCAATGCGTAGTGTCGTCCCCGGGAATCAGGTGATCGTGACGTCAAGGTGGCGTGATTTCTGTGCTGCGTTTACATGCAAGTTGCAACTTGCCTTGCAACTTGTACGACGACTCGCCACACTACTCCCCCGCTGAGACCGTGACTACGGGCGGAAGAAATCTGGAAACCGGACCGTGCGTCCACTCCTCGTCTTCTTGACCGCAGTCTGGTCTTCGGCCGGTGGACTGTCCAGGGTTGATGAAGGCGTCTCTCTCGCGACGAAGGCTGGTTTCACGCGGTCTATCGTGACCTTCTGAGCCTTCCCTTTGATCTCCAAGTCCAACGTGTTCTTGTCTCGCTGGAGAACCTTGTATGGTCCAAGGTACGGGGCTTCAAGTGGTCTTCGTGCAGGACCCTGGCGGAGGAAGACGTGCGATGCCTTGTCCAGGTCTTTAGGCACATAGAACGGTCGACTAGAGCTAGTGTGCCAAGACGTGGGTTGAGGTGTCAGCTTCTGCATGTGGGAACGAAGTCTGCTCACCAAGCTGCTCATGTCTACCGGCTCGTTGACGGTGAAAGTGAAGAACTGGCCAGGTAGACGTAGCGGTTCGCCGAAGACTATTTCTGCTGCCGATGCCTGAAGGTCTTCTTTCCACGCGCTGCGGATGCCAAGGAGCACCCAGGGCAGCAACTCGGTCCAGCTCGTAGTGGCGTAGCAGGTGATGGCGGCCTTGAGCTGGCGATGCAAGCGCTCAACCAGGCCGTTGGCAGCGGGATGGTAGGAGGTGGTCGAAGGTGAGAGGCCCCGACTAGGGCAGCGAGTTCTTTGAAGGTGTGGCACTCGAACTGCCTGCCACGGTCGGTGGTGATGTGCTCGGGGCAGCCGAACCGCGCGATCCACCCAGAGGTTAGGGCGGCTGCGCAGGTCTCGGCAGTGATGTCCTGGAGTGGGTACGCCTCAGGCCAACGGGTGACACGATCGACGACTGTGAGGCAGTACCTGAAGCCAGAAGATAAAGGTAAGGGACCAATAATATCGAGATGGATGTGGCGAAAGCGTGCTGATGGAGTCTTAAATGCTGACAAAGGTGCTGTCGTATGCCTCGTCACTTTGCTTCTCTGGCATGCTTGACACTCCTTAGCCCACTGTCGACATTCCCTGCGTATTCCAGGCCAGACGAACCTTTCTGATACAAGGCGAACTGTTCCCTTCACGCCTGGATGGCATAGGCCATGAAGAGAGTCAAAAACTTGCCTGCGAAAAGATCTCGTTATAAAAGGTCGAGTACCTGCAGCGGTGTCACAATATACCTCGAAACCTGACTCTGGCATCCTCAGCTTCTCCAACTTGAGACTCAAGCCATTCTGGAGCAAATCCTGCAACTCGGAGTCCGTTGCTTGTTCGCGGGCCAGGGAATGGTAATCTAGGGGCAAACAAAGTTCATTAATGCGTGACAAGGTATCAGCCACAACGTTGTCCTTACCAGCCACGAATTTAATGTCAGTAGTGAACTGGCTGATAAAATCCAAATATCGGAACTGACGAGGAGAACAGTTCTCTCTAGGCGAGGCAAAAGCAAATGTCAGTGGCTTGTGGTCAGTAATCACCGAGAAGGTTCTTGCTTCAACCATGTAACGGAAATACCTGATCGCTTCGTAAATAGCCAGGAGCTCTCGATCACACGGGCTGTACTTCCTCTGAGAAGGTCTGAGCTTCCTGGAGAAGAAAGCGAGCGGCTGCCAGTCTTTATCCTTCCTCTGCTGCAGAACAGCTCCGATCGCTGAGTCGGAAGCATCGGTCTGGATTGCAAGCTCGGCCTGAGGGTCTGGGTGAACCAAGAGTACTGCCTGTGAAAGACTCTGCTTACATTTATTAAAAGCTTCTTGCAGCTCCGGCGTCATGGTGACTGGATGAGAACCTTTGACTTTCGGTCCTGTCAAAAGGTTGTTGAGGGGTGCCTGCAAGGAAGCTGCGGAAGGTAAAAAGCGACGATAGAAATTAATCATTCCCAGGAAACGCCTTAAATCCTTAATTGTCTTGGGTGCTGGGAAGTCCAGGATTGCTTGTACTTTGGTCTCAAGAGGTCAAATACCTGCGGCAGAAACTCTGTAACCCAGAAACTTCACCTCAGACTGACCGAAATTGCATTTGTTGGTGTTGATCAGGACTCCATACTCTGCTAGTCTTCTGAAAAGAGTCTTTAAGTGCTCCTGATGCTCCTCATCATCTCGGCTGAAGACCAGAATATCGTCCAGGTACCCATAGCAAAAGTCCAACCCTCGGAGAACCTCGTCCATAAAACGCTGGAAGGTTTGCGCAGCGTTACGAAGCCCGAATGTCATATACGGGAATTCGTATAATCCGAAGGGTGTCGTGATAGTCAGTCTTGGGTATATCCTCCTCAGCAACAGGGATCTGGTTACTTTTGTTATCGTTTATTTACTTATCTAAACAAATACAATATTTAACAAAGTGCTGTACCACGGAAACCACGCAGGGTTTATCTGTGCTCCAGCGAGTCGCTAATTACACAATAAGTAGATTGTTATTTGAGTAAATGTAGTGCAGTTGTTACTTAGCGTACATTACACACAAAAACATAATATTATTAGATATTATTTTTAGCATTTGGTAAGTAGTACCGTTTTAACTTATGATATAATTTCTTAGCATTATACTTGTTGGTTTTATCTATGGCTTTATACAATTTTTGTAGGTCATTTGGTAGTTCATTAGCATAATGAGGTATTAGATAATCTGAAGTTCTTTGACCATAAACATTGTTAAACTTTGGCAATACATATTTATTAAAATAGGATACTGTTCTTAAGTTTGAAGGTCTCTGTTTTTCTATTAGACAATCTATATTGTAAGCAACTGTTAGAATTTGAAATTTAATTTTATCATATACACTCATAACATGACAATATTTAAATAATTCATTTTCACTGTTTAGAATTTTCTTTATAATATTCTTAGGAGTAATAATTTTTAGCATTTTTATTTGTAATTTGTAGATAGCTTCTAGGTATGTTTTATAGGTTCTACCGTAGGTACTTATACCATAGGTAATAATCGAGTCAGCTAAAGCCAGGTAAAGTAACCTTAGTATTTTAAAGGGTAATTTATATTTCAAGACGTACAACTTACTTGTTAGTGATCTTAATTTATTACATACGTAATTAATGTGAGGGCCCCAACAAAATCGGCTATCGATTATGAGACCGATGTACTTATGTTTGTCAACTACTTCAAGAGAGGGACACTGGCACGAGATGTTCGTAGGCGAGTGCAGGCAGTTATGTTCGTGGGCTATCACAGTGGGTGCGATCTGGGTTTTATTGTTTGATGAACAAATGTGTACTATTTTAGTTTTTTGTGAGTTTATTACCAGACCGAGATCGTGCGCCCATTTGCACATTTTATTGAAATTGTGTTGGAGCAATTTTTGCGCTTCACAAAGGTTTTTATGCGCCACTAGTAAGCAAGTATCATCAGCAAACTGGAATACTGACCCAAAATCTATTACTTTGCTCATATCGTTTACGTAAAGGAGATATTCAGTACTGCCGATGATCGAACCCTGAGCTGTGCCTTTTGTAGTCGGATGCTTTGCGCTAAAGTGTCCGTCGACTTTGACGGTCGTATATCTGTTGCTATGATAGTTAATAAGTAGCTTTAAAAGGTGATCCTGTACTCCATTTTGTGACAGTTTTTGAAATAGTGTTTGATAATTAAGCATATCAAAAGCCTTGCTAAAATCAACAAAAAGAGCAAGAACATGCATTTGTTTATTAAGACATTCGTTAACTTTATCAGAGAATTTGTTCAGCAGCTGTGAAGTACTTTTATGTTTTTGAAAACCATATTGATTTTCACAGATTATGCTATTTGCTATTAGGTATTTATTTAGTTGGTCGCTTAAGAACCTCTCTATAATTTTATCTAAAATAGACAGTATCGTAATAGGACGATAATTATTATAGTCGGTTACTTTGCCTTTCTTATATATAGGTCTTACTACGCCAATTTTCAGTAAATCGGGGTAAATCGTGGTTTTAAGACAACAGTTTATGAGATGAGTTAATACAGGGACAAGATGATGCGATACAAGTTTGATGTCCTTTGCCCGTATACCGTCATATCCAGGGCTTTTTTTGTCATTGAGATTTTTTATAATCGCATGAATATGTTTTTCTCGTGCACTCTCAACACGCATCGATCTATCAGGAACTAATTCATATGATTTTCTATCTAACAATTTTTTATCACAAAAGTTGCAAATGCTATTGGTATTATTTTTAAATTCCTTAGCAAAATTATGTGCTATCAACTTTGGGCAAGTTGAGAAGTTTTTTATAAGTATTGCATCAACACAGTTCGTTATTCTACCGGTTAGCCTATTTATAATTTCCCAAACCTTTTTAGTATTCTTAAAATTTTTGTTTATGTTATTATGAATCTGTTTGTTTTTTATATAAGTAGCATATTTGTTTGTTTTATTTCTAAATTTATTGTAAATTAATCTCTTTTCCGAATTTTGTTTGTCTTTTAGCCAATCCTCATATAACTTGTCACGTTTTTTACACATTTTACTTAACTTCATATTTGCCCACGTACAAGCCTTTCTCTTGCTAGTGTTATTAATTTCAATTGTATATTTGCATTTACTGTAAGCATCGCTGAAATTATTATATATGTAGTTTACAATATCGTTAGGGTTACTGTACTGCAAAGGCACAGTCCAGTCCATGCTATTTAATTCATTTTGCAATTTTATCTCATCTATCTTATTTACAATCTTAATAGAAGGTAAGTAATTAGGCCCGATAACGCCCGTTACGGCGAAACCGGTTATATGATGATCGGCGAGAGTAGTGTTTACTACTGATGTGTAAATATCGCGTGAATCCGAGTTCCTCATAAACACATGGTCGATGCATGTTTTAGTTGTAATGTCACCATATTTTTCAATGCGTGTATATGCGGACACGCCACTATTGAAACCTAATTCGCACAATCAATCCAAGTACAGTTTACTTTTCGGGCTAGATTCACACAATATGTCGATATTCATATCGCCTATCAATAAGTAATTATCTTTACGATTTATACAGTTACTTAACAGGTTACACAATTCTACGATAAATTTATCTTTTGATGTATTTGGAGGGCGGTATACAGCACATATTTTTATATTATATTTATTCACACATATCTCACCATTAATACATTCGAATTCATGCATGCTGGAAATGTTAAATCTATTAAATGATACAGATTTATGCACAAATAATAATAAACCGCCTCCTTTTCTGTTACATCTTAATTGCGAGTGTACATTATAATCTCGTAAATGAAATAGTTGCACCTGGTCATCGTTTATATTTACTTCAGTTAATAAGGTTCAGGTTGTAGGCCTTGATCAAGTCCACGGTGGAAAACATGGTGCTACCTACCAGCTGGTCAGCGAAATCCTGAACGTGCCTGATGGGGTATCTGTCTGGAACTGTGCGAGCGTTCAGCGCTCTGTAGTCCCCACAGGATCTCCAGGTGTCATCCTTCTTGCGGACTAGGTGAAGAGGCGAAGACCAAGCGCTCTCTGATCTACGCGCTGTACCACTCAGCAGCATCTCGTCGAATTCCTGTTTTGCAATTTTCATCCGCGCAGGATCGAGACGACGGGGGCGGCTAGACGTTGGAGGACCTGGAGTAGTGCGAATATAATGCACTGTATTGTGCTTAGGAGTACCTGGTCTACCAGCAGGGCGCGTAATTTCGGGAAACTCTCTCAGCAGTCTATCGTAGTCCGTATTCCCCAGGGTTGTGCGGACTGAAGAAATATTCTCAGCAGCCTTGACACGAGGTGCGGCAACTGTGATGGATGTGACACCGTCGATCAAGCGTTGGTTGCGGCAGTCGACAAGCAGGTTGTAGAAACCTAGAAAATCGACGCCGATGATGGGCTTGGAGACGTCTGCAACTATAAATCGCCAAGTGAATGCGCGACGCAGGCCTAAATCCAAAGTAAGCGGCAAATAACCATATGTGGCAATAACTGTTCCATTTGCAGCGAACAGCTCGTACTTGGTCTTGATGCGTGGCTCCCGTACAGCGGATCGCGGAAAAACACACAGGTCTGAACCCGTACCTATCTACTAAGTATTGTACCTTAGTTTTACGATCCGTGAAGTTAGTGTTGATGATGATTGATGTCCATGATGAAGGATGCGTGATCACGTCGGGGTCACCAATTTAACGTTGTTAGTGGCGGCCGAAAAGGAAGATTTTCCGACCGAGCAAGATAGCATGCTCGGTCAGGCCGAAGCCCACTGACGTCATTTCAGACGTTGTATATATCTTGCCGTTCTCCGAAACTTCGATAGCGCGATGTAGGATTGTTAGGCGAAATGTGGGTACCGCCACAGATGCATGGTGAATGGTGAATGGTCGTTTTCGTCCATCTTCTCTGAGTTCTTAACTGCGATTGAACTAAGCGAGAATGTACATGATCGCACTCGGGCAAGGGGCTCTCGCACGAGACTCTCGCCCGAGAGCTCTCGGCGAGAGTGTACAGCGGGCATTAATGGGTGCGCTCGCCTCGTCTCGCCTGTCTCGGACCCTCTCGGTCCGGTGTCGGTATTTTGCGCCCGAGACAAAGGGTCTCGCGAGGAAAGCGAGCGCATTACTGTACACTCTCGCGTTTTTCACTACTAGTCGCGCCGCTAGACAGTGCAGAACAGAAAAATAACAATAATAAACGTCATTATAAGTCATTAACTGCGAGAAATAAAATTAAATATTTTTATAGATCTTTGGATTACAATGATATCTTTCGATGCAATGGTGAATGGTGATCATTGATCGTAGATACGTTTTCGCCATTTTTAGAAAAATAATGGTCCATCTTCTCTGAGTTCATAACTGCAATTGAACTAAGCGAGAATGTACATGATCGCACTCGGACAAGGGGCTCTCGCACGAGACTCTCGCCCGAGAGCTCTCGGCGAGAGTGTACAGCCGACATTAAACATTGTAATTTGGTATATAACTAGGTACCTACCTATTATAGTTATAGAACTAGTCTATTTAATATAAGCGCATTGAAGCGCGCGTAATAAGCTCATAAGTCATAACACAAGATAAGCAGTATCACAGTAATGTAACTAATATCGTGATTAACCGCGAAATGACAAAAACAAGAAATGTTGTAACCATAATTATCGCAAATCAAAGACCATTTTCACTCCTGCGAAACCAAAAGAGGGCTGCAGTGGCTGTCCTAGCTCCTATTAACTATTGAAGTAGTAGGTACAACAACGTCATACTTAGTCATGAATGAAGCTATGATCGTGAATTTGATGAATGAATGAGATATCAATAGACTTATTCGAAGTAACAGAAGGTTAACAATAAATGGGACGCAAGAAGAATGACGTTAATACTGTTACGATATTTACCTTGTGGACGATTAACAATTAACAAACAAGCGGAGCCTAAAGCAAATTATTGACAATGCCGAGCAATGCCAGTAGTAGTTTCTAGTTTTTGCTGCACCCACGAAGATATCGTCATTTTTAGGGTTCCGTAGTCAACAAGGGCTCCCCTTATAGTTTCGGGCTGTCCATCCGTCTGTCCGTCAGTCATTCTGTCCATCTGTCCTTCTGTCTGTCCGCGGTTTTGCTCAGAGACCATAGGACATACAAAGCTGTAATTCGGCATGAATGCAGATATTAAGTATGCCGACAAAATGATATATAAAATCTTTAAAAAATATTTTTATGGTACCTCCCCTACACATCAAGCGGGGATGATATTTTGTCACGTCCACCTGACAGTGTGGGATGTCGTTGAGGAGGTTTTTTAAAAATATTATGAGTATTAATAGATCATTATCCAATTTAGGGATCCATAATTGTGAAATCTGAAGTTTTAAAGTGGAAAAAATCGAGCCTAGTGTCCCCCTTTCTACCAGCTAAACGGTTGTTTCTGGAAATGTGAAAAAATTCATGGGAGTAGGATATATGCTGAATTTAAAAGGAAAACTATTACGTCTAAGAAGACTGCATAAGTTTTTGAGTTATAGTCGATCAACTAAAAAAATGTATATTCGGCAAAGTATAAATAAGGAACTTTTCGTTCAATTTTTTTTTAAAGTAACTGAGATGATGTTGTTACTTGTAAGTATTGACATTTAATAAAAATTAATAAAAACTATAGCGGCACTACGGAACCCTATATTGCGCGAGGCCCAACACGCACTTGGCCGGTTTTTTTAAACTGTTCTTGATAATCTTTTGTACTTTTGTATTGGCTGACAATGGCTTCCGATTTTCGATTCTATTGGCATCTCCATTCTTATCTTTTTTTTTTGCAGTGCCTCAAAAATTCTATGGCGTTTGAGATTCAGGATTTTCCCAACACGGACTGTAAATCATGGCCACCCAGCGGTTACACAATACCACATCTTTATCTACAGTTGTTATCCGCAGTAAGTAGATGTTCGCCGGTTGTTATAGTTGTTACACGGATCGTAAGTTATTTCATACTATTTTTTGTCTCTTACTTGGCATTAGAATTTTAAGCACATTTTAATACTAACCTAATGTTTAAATGATTTTAGTTTTTCTCAGTATTTTACGTATTTTTGAAAGTAAAGTTTTTAAAAGTTGCGAAAGTTCTAAAAACTTTCGTTGCAGAATACCAAGACTTCATCGTATGCCGTACAAATTACAATGTACTATCAGAGAAGTTGATTCCTATGCAGATGGGGGACCTACGTAGTTTGGTCGCATTACGTCAAACTCAGCCGACAGATCACAATTATTAACATTGAATTGACATGATCGACCAAATGACGTTGGTCTCTCAAATGCATAGGAATCAATTTCCTCGATGGTACATACAAGGTTACAATAATTTACATGCAATTTACAAGCCTAAAGTATTATCTCTTAGCACAAACTACATAGGGATACTATGTCACTTAGTTTTGTTACAAATCTAAGGGCCTATTTCACCAATCTGACATCTGTCAAATAAGTTGTGGATAGCCTATCCCGCACTTAATCAGGAAGTGGTGAAACAGGCCCGTGATAATACTTTAGGCCTTAGGCCGCTTAGGGTTTGTATATGTCCCTTATATAGAGTTCACTGTGAAAGTGTTAGCGCTGACAGACCATTTTTTGGTTTCTTTCACATCGAACTCTGTACAGGGGACTATAGTCTGTCAAGAAAGTCATGACAGGTGGGAAAATTTTCTAAACGTAATCACGCTTTTAGGGTGTATTTTTACCCGACTGCCGGGAGGGTTATTGTGTTTAGCGCGTATCTTGTATGTTTGTAATTTTCTTCCTTACCTTGTATCTTCAGAACCGCTGAACGGATTTTCACATTTGAGGTGTCGTTAGATTTGTCTTAATGACCCAAGTGTTCTTAGATAGGTGATATTAAAAAAAAACCAAAATGGCAGATGTTTGACGCCATATTGTGAGGTAAAAAAAATAAAAATTCTACCAAGCATATCGAGTGGGGTATCAAAATAAAGGATTTTAAACACTGATTCTAAATATGTATATAACTTGTAGTTTTAATATTAAATAGAACAATAAATCTACACTAATATTATAAAGAGGAAAGATTTGATTTTTTGTTTGTTTGGCTCCGAAACTACTGGACCGATTTGAAAAATTCTTTTACCATTGGAATTCTACATTATTTTTGCTGAACATAGGCTGAATTTTATTTTGGAAAAAAATAGGGTACCGTAAGATATTTGGGTTCTTTGGACGCAAGGTGTAAAAAATCAACCAGAAAAGTTACTTATTTTACGTACGCTGCCTAAACTATAAAAGATAGAACCATAAAATTCTAAGTAATTGTAGGTAGAACATACAAATATCTACAAAAAATTCTGCGACACACTATACCTATCTATGTCGAGTGAGGCACAATAACCATTTTTTTATTCAACCCTAGATCACTAACCTTCGTCGATTCGACGACGCGGTTTTAAAAAAGTCGTCCTATCTTTTGCGCGCGCGATCGCACTTCTTCCATACTTCAGCTATTCTCTATCGACCCGTTGCCCTCGCGACGGACGGTAGTATTTTGTACGTTAGTATTCACGCGACATTTTGTGTTATAAGGTGTGTACATTTTTGCGCATTTTTCTTCTTTTGTGGATTTATTTTATTATAACTACAATACTTTGGATGTTATTACAATATGAAAGCGCTAATCAAAATCCATCAGGGAGTGAGAAAGAAGACCATATCGAAATTGATCCAGCTTACATAACGGATGGTCGTATAAAATGTTTGCAAAGTAGTAATACTTCGATTTTCACAATAGAAACTGGACAAAATAGTACAGCTCATATACCTCTTGCACAAAAAGAAGGAAAACATGTGGCATATGTCCTAAAAGTACTTGCAACAAGTGCAAAAATCGTTGTGTGGAGAGCACAAACTTGACATATGCCACAAACATATAACTACTTTTAAAAATTAATTTTAATTTTATTAGTCTTTCGCATCCATTATTTTATTAATGTTAAAGGTTTTTATCCACAACATCTTCATAAATAGTAGTAGTAAAGATTTAAATTGTTGACTTGTCATGCAAACTATGATCTCAATTATAAGGCTGTTTAGGTAATAAATATGCCAAATCGCTTTATTGGAGTAGTATAAATAATTTAAACACAACATTTCCATTAAATAAAAAACAAAACTGTAAAGATTTCATTTCATGAACACCTTTTAAACGTCTTTCTAAAATGTCGTAGTCGAAACGACGAAGGTTAGACAAGCGTCGGAAAATAAGGTTAGTGTTCTAGGGTTAAAAATCTTGAATTTTTTTGGGCTACATTTAAACGCGTTTATTTTACTCATTCTTTTAATCCTTATCAAAATAAATTATTCCATTACTAAGTACAGTTTATGTAGATAATATTTGGTCTTTGAATTAATAAAATTTGACATTTGGTTTAAAATTATGGCGAAATTTAAATATTACGATAGCTTTGGCGTCACCAAGGCGGGTGCGCGTGCGGGAGGAAGACAGTGCGGGGTGCAGCCTGCCTATAATGAGTAATGACTGCGTCGTCGATGTTAGTGTCGGAGTTTGTGAATTGACCTGGTAATCATTTTTCTGACCGAGTCTTTCCTGGGTATGCTTTTTGCAGAGCTCACCGACATCCACGCGGGCGGAGCCACGGCCGACCGCTAGTAATAAAATAAGAAAAAACCAAAATCCGGCTGCATGGATAAATCCAATATTAATTAAAAATTAACTGACATTACTGAAACAAGATGAAAATTCAATGACAAAGCAATCAAAAAAAACAATATGGTATATGGTTATAATTATCAGCACGGTAGTTTTTCAATTTTTTATTAGATGGATTACTACTTGAACTAAAAAGTCGCAAATAAAATAAATTAATTAAAAATCAAAAAACCCGACTGCAAAAAATGTTAACTAAAAAGAACGAAACAAGAAATAATTCTGCCGGAGGCATCGAATCCATGTTTTAACCGCTTCAGTGCGGTGTCATTTTTGGCAATTTCACGCGCCTGGCTGCGAACAAATATTTCGTATCTCCTCTGAGGCACCTACCGCCAGGAACTTTGATATCTCCTCTCGGGCGCCACCCGCCAGGGATTGTAATTTATCGCTGTTTCGTCTGTTTCCAATTGTACAAACAGAGATGGAAGGTAAGTGACTTATTTTTATCAGGTGTTGTAAGTCTTTGGCTATATTGATAAATGTATGTTCGTTTTATTGTAGAACGGGATATTACATGCTAGTCATGTATGACGCCAAAAAATGTATCTTTTTTATAGCATTTTATAAACAAATAAACATTGTATAAGTTGTAGTTTTTGAATGAAATATCTGAATTCTACAAATCAATCAGAAAGGAAATGATGTTTTCTCACCTCCGGGCGGAAAGCGTCAACTTTCTTCCCGCTGCGCTTTTTTTAATGAAATAAGGGGGCAAACGAGCAAACGGGTCACCTGATGGAAAGCAACTTCCGTCGCCCATGGACACTCGCAGCATCAGAAGAGCTGCAGGTGCGTTGCCGGCCTTTTAAGAGGGAATAGGGTAATAGGGGAGGGTAGGGATGGGAAGGGAAGGGAATAGGGTAGGGGATTGGGCCTCCGGTAAACTCACTCACTCGGCGAAACACAGCGCAAGCGCTGTTTCACGCCGGTTTTCTGTGAGAACGTGGTATTTCTCCAGCCGAGCCGGCCCATTCGTGCCGAAGCATGGCTCTCCTACGTATAAACTTACCGATGTTGCCGTTTTCCGCCTCCGTCGATGAGAAAAATAGTATACGCAGTACGCACCACGGGCAGTAAATAAGAAAGCCTCAGATCACATGTTTGTTGACCTCGGCTTCGCCTTGGCCAACAATTACATGACGTGATCTGAGACATTTCTTATTTTCCTGCCCTAGGTGCGTAATGTACTAATTCTACGAATAATAAAAACTAAGGAAGAGTAATCAAAAAATTTGTTCCGCGAGCTACAAAAAGAGACCCGAATATCATAGTATTTTAAAAAGATAAAACCGACTTCAAAATTGTAATCTCAAAAACTACTGAACCGATTTTGATGAAAATTGCAGTATTCCCTAAGTTGAACAATACCTAGTACAATAAAAAAAGAATCATTTAGATCGGACTTGTAGTTCCGGAGATATGCGTGCACAAACATAAAAACATACATACATATATACACTTTTGAAATTTGGCACATTTGTTCAGAAGCTGCTATAGATTAACATATACAAAAACTGGGCAGTTCTGGAAATATTACATACATACGCGTTGAAGTGATAACCTCCTTTTTTTGAAGTCGGTTAAAAAATAAATAAGTTCAAATAAATGTTTAATTTCAGCATAATAAAGTAAATCCATATTAATATTATAAATGCGAAAGTGTGTCTGTCTGTCTGTCTGTCTGTCTGTTACCTCTTCACGCCCAAACCGCTGAACTGATTTTGCTGAAATTTGGTATGGAGACACTTTGAGTCCCGGGAAAGGACATAGGATACTTTTTATCCAGGAAAAATGTACGGTTCTCGCGCGATAAGCGATTTTTGGCGCAACGGAGGAGCGGGCATCATCTAGTTAAACAATAAAACAAATTTAATCCACAAGCTTTTGTTGCTATACTTTTATTTTATTTATAGTGTAGCTGTCTATGCTGCGCTACTCGATATTATACGAATTTTTAATAACACTATGCAATGACAAGAAAGTATGTATGGAGTGTTTGTGTGTGTATGTATGTTAGTAATAAACTTTAGAAATGTTTGTTTCATACCCGTGCAAAGCAGGGGCGGGCTGCAAGTTAATTATAAGAATAAATTATGTTGATGTGAGATTTTGCTGGTGTTGGCGTTATATATTTATAAAATAATTCGGTGGCCATATTAATCACCAATTGGAAATGTTTAAGACTCCTGAAGTGTAAGTTTTTATGCAATATCCTAAAACTAACACTGTACACGTAAAATACGTGACAAATAAAGCCGCTTTCATTGAGGGGAAACCTCTGAAAAATGTAATTTCATCATAGTTTTACAGGTAAACATTTTATCTCCTCTCGGGCGTTACCCGCCATACATAAAAGATACCCATGGTGCCTCTGCGGTGACATCCGCACGGAAACGGTTAATTGATACGACTCTTGCTTACGAGTTTCATGCCAGGATAAATAGAAGGTTACATAGAAAAATGTAGAAGAAGAAAGTGGATAATAAAATGCAGGTAAATCGGAGGCATAATATTTTATGATTTATGAATTAATGTTAAACTTGGTGCGACATGCCTCCGACTGCATTTTATTATCCACTTTCATCTTCTACATTTTTCTATGTAACCTCCTATTTATCCTGGCATGAAACTCGTAAGCAAGAGTCGTATCAAATAAAACATGGATTCGATGCCTCCGGCAGAATTAGGTCTTGTTTCGTTCTTTTTAGTTAACATTTTGCAGTCGGGTTTTTTGATTTTTAATTAATTTATTTTCTTTGTATTTTCACAGAGAATGCTTATTACATTTTAAATATTTTTACCTTGCACATTTTTATCTCGAATTAATAAAGTTCTCATATTTTTTATTTCATTTAAAAATTTTCCTATGATAGTTTTTAACTTGGTAAAGTTTACAGAACCAGCGCGACTCGCGAGCGCGACAACATTTTGGCTCAACGACTTACAAAATCTGTGGATAAAGCGTTTGGGACTAAAATTAATACAAAAAAATATTTATGACTGTTCCATCTAATATTTTGTTACGCGTTCGTTTTTTTTTAAATAAAAAGCAAAGTAAAATATGTAACGTTATAGTAAAGTACTTAGTTATAGTAACTGATAACTGATAAGTGATAACCTGCAGTGTTTGTTTTTAATTTTGGGGAGCAAAGTCGTCATAGTATGATATTGTTATCATATCAAAACACTTTCATATTATATTATCACGTAATACCTGTCCAATGTCCATAATGGTTGACCCATGTGGAGAGGCAACATGAGATAATCTATATTATATCAGGCCTGTCCCACTCGCGCGTATAGGCATCGAACTGTAAGTACTCGTAGCACCCGCGGGTGGCATATCATAAGGGACTCACAAGCGAGCGGTGACGCACGCGCAAGATTTTTCGTCGCCTATCTACTGTATACTGATCATAGAGGAATTTAATACAATATGATACTGAATTAAACGCTGTGACAAAATCGTTATAAATCTTATAAAAATGAACAATTAAAAAAGCCAATGAAATATGTAAAATAAGGTATTTAAATACAAATAGTAGATAAAAACTATACAAATATAGCAAATAAACCAATTTCATACAAAGAAACACACACACTACACAGAAATAAACACAAGTTACTATGTTTAAATTATAAAAGTTTCCTGCAATATTATAATCCAATATAGAACTACTACTCGTATAAAATATAGGTTGTTTTACTGAAATTTGATATTACTATAAAAAGGTTTGCTATTCATACCAATAGTAATTTAAAAAAAAATTGTTTTCTAAAAGGCGAAAACCTTGATTTCTTAAGAAAAGGTACGCGTTATGCGATAGAAAAAGAGCGCACTTGTAGGTAAATTTATCCGTAGGCAATTTAGCATTGCGCGTCGGAATTTCAACTTTATAGTATCGTAGCTTGCGTCGTTATTTCTTTAAACGGGTTTCGGGAGTGAGGAATCTGTTGTTAAACTAATATGTATTCTGTGATTATATATAAAACTCTGACATGGTGATCTATCAACGCACAGCCCAAACCACTGGATGGATCGGGCTGAAATTTTGCATGCAGGTAGATGTTATGATGTAAGCATCCGCTAAGAAAGGATTTTGATAAATTCCAACCCCAAGGGGTTAAAATAGGGGATGAAAGTTTGTATATAATAATACTTCTTAATGCGAGCGAAGCCGCGGGCAAAAGCTCGTACATAATATTAGCCTTCCCACAATATTTTAACAGAATAATTAATTGGAGTAGGTATCAAACAAAGTGCTTTCCTCTTTCAGACTAAAATAAGTATACAAAAATGGAAGCTGTAGTTTTCGACGGCAAAGCCCTCTCGCTGAAGTTCGACAAGAAATACCCCATGCCGAAGTTAATCCACGACGATGACGTCATTGTGCGGGTCGAGTACTCCGGCGTGTGCGGCACAGACCTCCACATCATACAGGTAGAAGAAGAAAGGTGGGACGTACATGGGCGTATATAAGGGGGGGGGGGGTCCTGGGGGTCCGGACCCCCCCCCACATTACTATCCTTCTTACTAGTCCAATCGGCAATATGTATATAGAGGTTCCGTACCGATTTTAATCGGCGAGGTACATGTATTTTTTATTTCCTAAACACGTTACCTATTTGCTGCTGTGGAACCCTTCATGGGCGAG
The DNA here is from genome assembly GCA_963422495.1 of Polyommatus iphigenia. Taxonomy (NCBI): domain Eukaryota; kingdom Metazoa; phylum Arthropoda; class Insecta; order Lepidoptera; family Lycaenidae; genus Polyommatus; species Polyommatus iphigenia. The sequence continues at coordinate 9,994,791 of OY730184.1, forward strand.
TCCAACTCGCACTTGGCCGCTTTTTTACGTTAGGGACCCCCCCTTATCAAAGCTATACAGGGTGTAAAAAGACCACTTCCGATAACTTTGGGGTATTATTATACTACATTTTCTGATTACAAAAATGTATTTTTTTTTAATGAAAAAAAATATATATATTTTTTATATTTAGCTTCCCAAAATTTTTTTTTGTTTAAAAAGTTTTTCATATGCTGTAAAAAATATATTTATTATCATGTTAAATAATATATACAGTATGTTTGTGTAAACACCGTTATTCTTGAAACCATCAAATGAGCCCGTCAAAATGAACAACTTTTTCTATGAGAACAATGCTGGGAACTCAAAAAAAAAACGCCGTCTTCATACCCATACGGATGCCCGGATCGGCAATTTGTATGGGTATGAAGACAGATTTTTTTTAATTCCCAGCATTGTTCTCATAGAAAAAGTTGTTCATTTTGACGGGCTCATTTGATGGTTTCAAGGACAACGCTGTTTACACAAACATTTTGTATATAAGCCTTGAGGGACTCTGCCCCCGGTGTTGATGGGATACCGTACTCATTTATTGTTAAAAGTGGAACTTCAACGCAAAAAAATCTTCTTGACGCTCTCAATGTAATATTTCAGATAGGTCTCCCTCCACAAGAGTGGAAGACTCAAGTTATTATCCCAATCCTGAAACCCGGTAAACCTGACGGTATCCCATCGTCATACCGTCCCATTGCCTTGTCTTGCACCCTTTCGAAAATTTTGGAGCATCTCATTAAAAATAGATTAGAATGGTTTGTGGAGGCTGGAGGGAAAAAATATTCTTCCATATAATCAGTTTGGCTTCCGGAAAAACTTAAGTACTGTAGACTGTCTGGCAACTTATGTGAGTTGTGACCATAAAGGTAATATACCTATCGGAATAAAGAAACAATCCCGAGCTGTCAAGCTTAACCAAAATTTGATTTACATCTGTGTATACAATGAGGCATTTTCTTATTTTTTTAATTTGATTGTCAAACAGTTTCCATTTTAGTAACTAGATGGCGTATGGGTAGACAACTGTCGGTAATACCAGGGAATACCATCAATAATTGCTATAAAACTGGGCAAAAGAATGTAAAAGTTGATACATTTCAATGTGAAAAAGACGCAATAATATTCCAATGAGTAGGATGATAGAGTTATTATAACGATGTTTTAGTTAAAACTCACGGAAGAAATAGCCCTATTTACCGATATTCACACCAAATGTCACAGGAAATATACATTTTGGTTTTGACAACATCTTACCTGCACTTGTGTAAGATAACGGATATTTAATGGCTAATATTTTACCAATAATGAACATCAAAAACCCAAATAACACAATTTGGGAAAAAATAATAAAAACCACACCAACAATAAAAAGTAGAAGAAATTTGACAGTGACATGCCCGCCAAAACTCTCTTTCAGTTGTCAGTTTTCAGTTTGACAATTTGCGTGTTCCTAAACTGTTACCAGTATACTGGCCTAATCGCTTAGGCCAATGATCGCTTAGGCGTATGCTCTTCGTGACTTGACAGTACACTGATATTTTTTGGAAACACAGACCATATGTAGTCAGTGTCCTGTGATGCCAACCTGCAGATAATTTCAGATCGGTGGGGAACCAATAGAAAATCTAGAAGTGTCTATCGTCGCGCCGTCTGGTGGAGATTAAAAATAAGAAAACCTCCCATTATGTTTACGTGTGCGTGTCAGTGATGTACAAACATCTTATAATTCGACAAAATATCGATCATGGAATAATTGTAAGATTGTAAAAATAATAAAATGGGATAAAATAAAACTGCATAGATACGAGGGCTGCTATTTATGTATCCGGAACTGGCCACTTACAAGAACAATATTTAAAAAGTAATTACAACATTTGAAAATAGAACTCTTTGGTTGAAGAATATATTTTGTTTCATGTGACTGTCAATTATTTTTCCATTGTGGCGTCATTTTGAAAATTGCGTGTCTTCATTTGCCATGGATTTAACGCGTGAACATTTTCGTGCAATGATTTACTACGATTTTCGGCGTGGGCTAAATCAACAACAGTGCTTTATTCAACTCACCGCAACTTTTGGAGATGAAGCACCATCAAAAACCACTGTTTATCACTGGTACAGTGAATTTAATCGTGGGCGGTCTATGCTCACGGATGAAAATAAAGAAGGTCGCCCAAAAACAGCTGTTGTCCCACAAAATATAGATGCTGTGCGGGAACTAATAATGCGTGATCGTCATGTTACATATCGCGAGATAGAGGCGTCCTTAGGCATAAGTATGACGAGCATACATAAGATATTACACGAACATTTGGCTGTAAAAAAAATATGTTCGCGTTGGATTCCGCACAACTTGACAATCGATCAAAAACGGGCTCGTGTCGATTGGTGCAAAAAAATGATAAAAAAACACAACCGTGGTACGTCAAAAGCCGTTTATAATATCTACACAGGTGATGAATCTTGGATCTATGCATATGACCCCGAAACTAAACAACAGTCAACGGTGTGGGTGTTCCAAGATGAGCCGAAACCAACAAAAGTTACTCGTGCAAAAAGTACTTTGAAGCAAATGGTCGCCTGTTTTTTTGGAATTAATGGACATGTGGCTACAGTGCCATTAGAGAATCGTAAAACGGTTAATTCTGAATGGTATACGACCATTTGTTTACCAGAAGTCTTTGAAGAAATAAGAAAGGACAACCGACAACGCAGAATCATATTACATCACGACAATGCTAGCTGTCACACCTCAGCTGAAACAACTCAGTTTTTGGAGGGTCAAAAGATTGAATTGACTGGTCATCCGCCGTACAGCCCTGATTTGGCACCTAACGATTTCTTTTTATTTCCATACGCGAAGAACAAATTACGTGGTCAACGTTTTTCGAGCCGCGAAGAGGCTGTTGATGCGTTCAAAATGCACGTTTTGGAGATACCTCAATCAGAATGGAAAAAGTGCTATGAAAATTGGTTCAAGCGTATGCAAAAGTGTGTCGATCATCGCGGCGAATATTTTGAAAAGCAATAAAACCATATTAAATGATATATGTTTGTTTCTTTTTTTAATTCCGGATACATAAATAGCAGCCCTCGTATATAATAACATTGTAATTTTGAAGTAAAATGTGACTTTTCTTCAAAATGCTAAGTATGCATGATTTTTTCTTCGGAGTCCAGTATGGACGGTTAATTATTTTAAGCCATGAATTTCTGGTATCCAGGTCAGCAGGAAATCTGAAAAATTGGCCAAGTGTGAGTCGGACTCGCGCATGAAGTGTGACCGGTTTCAACCGGGCATTTTCTAAAACCCGGCACGAATGACACGACATGTCATGACACGATTCGATAGACAGGTTACGTCACGACACGACACGACTTCACTAGACCATATTTATTTTCAATTCACTCTCAATGAGCCCTTTTATTTGATACCCATCTTGCAGAAGTGCTTTCAACTATTCCCCTATCTTGGATGAGCAGCCATATTGGATGTAGAATGATATTACATCTGTGGAAATTTCAGAAGTCTATTACTATAGCGGTTCTTGTTATACTGCCTGGAGACAGACAGACGGACCGACGGATGGACAGACGGACAGGCAACGAAGTCTTAGTAGTAGAGCGGGACCCCACTACTAGGACTTTTTACCTTTTGGGTGCGGAACCTTAAAAACGATAAATTATGTATATTTAAGTATATTTATATATATGTATAGTATATTAATATACTTAAACTAATTATAAACTACGGATGAGTATGTTATCATTTCAACATTCCTAGATAATTAGTATACTTAACTAAAAAATATTTTCATATCGATACAACTTATCGATAACTTGATGCAGCCCTAGTGTAAAATATATGAAAATTGTTTACACAAAATATCCTTAAATTGTGCACCATGGCTAGTCAAGTTATGTTTTCCATATAATTAAACATATATAGAAGTGAATTACCAAAATCAATACCAATAACTCGTAGGGAATTGGCAAAAATAAACTTAAAACTAGGTCCTGTCGATGTAGAATAATTCACCTGTGAAATGAATATTTGTCCGGGTTTTTTTGATGTGTGGATCCACAATTATTCCACAAACATTTAACCATGTTTCTAGAGCAGTATTTCTAAAAATTATTCATTATTTAACTTAAAATCACAATTTTTCTGAGATCCCAAATTGACAACGATCGGCACAGGGTCAGACAGACTGTCAAACAGATGAAAAAAAAGCTATGCAACCTCAAATCATGCTTCTCTTTCTACCACGCAGTGTTACTGATAGTGACATCTCGCTTGCTCAAGGCCTTTGTTTCTCTATTCCGATAGGTATATTAACTTTATGGTTGTGACCGATGTCCGTTTGGCATTTTCTAAAGATGAGTCAGTGGTGGGTGTCTTCCTAGACATACAGTCAGCTTATGATAATGTTCTCCTCCCCGTTCTTAGACATAAATTACTCAGATTGGGTGTATCAAGAAGAATTGTTAATTATATTTGTAATTATCTATCGTCTAGGATTGTTAATGTGCAATATGAGAATATATCCGTCTCTCCGAGGTATGTTTGGAAAGGTCTCCCTCAAGGTTCTGTCCTTAGCCCACTTCTATACAATATTTATACCAGTGACCTTGAAAGCTCTGTAAGGGGGAAAAAATATTTGGGGGATTTTTAGGGGAAATTCAAAATACACGTCAAATACAGTTTTTTTGCCAAATATCACGTTCCTAATATTTTTTTACCATCTCTAAATTACTTGAACGCCACAACAACTAATCGAGGTCGAGACTCGAGATTCAAGATGTTGAAAAGATTAATACAGTTTGACAAGGCTTTAAATGAATATGTCAATGATGATAATGGGCGCTGATGGTAAAGGAGAACTGTCAAAAATGACGTTTTTGCCTAAAATGACTTTTCTCGCCACTTCATATAAACTTATAAAGCCTTGTCGAGCTGTAATAAAGTTTAGTAATATATTTTTATTGAATATTAAAAGAAAAAGTAATCAAGGGGATTTCTAGGGGGAAATCAAATTAGTTCAGGGGTACGGCGCCGAGACCATCTGGCAACACTGAATCGTTCATTAATTCACCACAGCGGCTGCACATGCAGCCAAGCGCTCCGTATCACTGCTCATGTTGGAATGTCAGTCAACAGGCCGTGGGAAACGCTCAGTACAGGCCGCGACAGGCCTACACAGGCGGGGCAGCGCCTGGCGAGGCCTGTCGCCTCACAGGCCGTGGGAATCCACCTTTTGTTTGGCCTGAAGGTGTATTTCAGCGTTTTGAGCGCTTAGTAGAACACACCCCAAGTAATTTTAAATATTTTGATTTTTTGGGGAGTTTTGGTTGAAATTTTGTGGGTTTTGACTTTTGAAGTTGCTTTAGGGGGAAAATGTTTTGAATAGTTGGCAACACTGTGGCAGATATCCCTATCCGACTTTTGGCGGGAAGTCGAAAAGAGCGGGTGTTCAAAATTTTCTCTGCTTTATAAAAAATAATTTTCCAGTAATATTAGTGTAATATAGTTGTAAATAGTACTTTTTCAATAGTGTTAAATAATTTAAAAATAAGATGAGTGTAGATAGCGACGGGGGTCCGGCCCCCGCAGATACTTCTAAGAAAAGAAAATTGGATGCTGTCGATAGCTGTACAGTGGATTATAGAATGTTTACAAAAACACATTATAAAAGGCAATTCCCGGAGAACTATAGTAGCGATTGCGTTGTGTATGTAGAATCGATAAACAATGAAAAATTGGGAAACAAAAATCCCATTGCTTTGACCAAATTATTCACGGAAAATGTTAAGGGCATCATAGGAGTTCATAGAGTTAACGCTCATAAAGTTGGTGTCACCTTTAAGAAGCCCGCTCCTGCGAATAACTTCTTAAAAATGGATCATTTTTTAACAAAAAATAAACTGAAAGCCTTTGTACCGGCCCACCAGTCGGAAATTACTGGTGTTATAAAATATGTGCCTAAGGATCTGTCCAATGAAGTTATATACAAAAACATTGCATGCGACACAGAAGTGATTTCAATTAAAAGATTTTTTAAGAAAGTTGAAGGGAAACTTACTCCATTGGGTACAATAGCAGTTACCTTCGCTGGTACAATTTTACCTCAATACGCTTACATACAAATGTTCAGGTATCCAGTACATTTATACATACCACCATTATTGCAATGCTTCAAATGCCTCAAGTTCAACCACTCTGCCAAAGTTTGCCGAGGAGAGCAAATGTGCTCCTCATGTGCTGGACGGCACTCATACAAAGAATGTGATGTAGAAGAAATTGTATGCCTCAACTGTAGCGGAAATCATTTGGCCATCTCACGAGACTGTGCAGTGAAACAGAAGAAAATGCAGGAAAAGAAGTCCAAATATCAGAATGTTAACCGTAGCTATGCCACTGTGGTGAGTAGTGTTCCGTTGCTCACTGACCCTAAATCTTTTCCAGCTATTTCTAAACCTATTAATGTAAATACTGTTGGTAACACTAAAACAAATTTCGATGTAGAACAAATTTTGAATAATGACATTATAATGAATGTCTTAGTTAAGTCTCTTGTAATCCTCGGTAATAACAATACTCCAGTCACGAATAAAAGAATTAAAGATATACTATTATCTAATTTAATCACATAATGGATACATATTTAAATATAGCACAATTTAATATACAAAGCTTGCAGAATAAAAGAGCCTTATTAAAAACATTTCTTTTTGATCACAATATAGACATATGTCTGTTAAATGAGACATGGCTTAGGAGTTCAAGTATAATTCCAGATTTTACACCTTATAATTTCATACGTAAAGATTCATTAAATTCACATAATGGAGTAGGTATACTCATTAAACAAAACCTCAAATATAAAATTGTAAATACAACTTTTTACGAAAGTATTCAAAATATTTGTATATCATTAGAAACTACAATAGGAACAATACACATTTTATGTGTGTACTGCCCACCTAATAACAGGTTTGATACAAATAAATTAAAAAAAGTATTACTTGAAACTCCTAAGCCATGTCTCATCATGGGAGACTTTAACGCACACCACATTTTATTCGGATGCCACTCAAACAATAACAGAGGTAACAGTTTGTTTAACATCATAGATGAATTTGACATGTGTATATTGAACGATGGCAGTGTCACAACAGTTCAGGCACCAAATAGAAATCCATCTGCAATTGATTTAACTCTTGTTAGTCCTTCTTTAGCTCCTCTTTGCGAATGGCTTGTCCACAGTGATCCAATGGGCAGCTACCACTATCCAACTCAGGTAACTATTAATGTACAGCCCTCAATATATGAGGTTCGTCCTGTGGAAGAAAAATATATTTACAGTAAAACAGATTGGAATAAATATTTTAAGTTATCAAAGACATATTTTTCAGAATTAAATGTAGATAATAATAATTTAGAACCACTTCAGTTATACAATAGTTTTGTCAGTATTTTAAGTAATCTAAGATCAGTAACAGTACCAAAACAAAATATAAAGCCAATTTCAAAGCCATTGAGAAAACCAGCTCCTTGGTGGAACCAAAAATGTGAAGATGCAGTCCAAGGAAGCTTTAATAAATTATCGATCTTCACCCAGTATTGACAATTTTATTACTTATAAAAAGTTAGATGCTCAAAAGAAAAGAATATTAAGGGAGGAAAGGGTTAAATCATGGCATGACTTGTGTAGTAGTTTTAATAGAATGACACCAGTATCTAGAATATGGAGATACATTAAAAGATTTAGGAGAATAGGTACCTCCCATAATAGGTATTTAAATGATAATTGGGTACCATCCTTTTTGAATAAAATCACAGATCAGTCTCAGATAAATGAAAGTAATTTAAAAACTATTTTTGATCAAGCCGTTGAAGATGAAAGTAATTCATTTCTTAATAAGCCATTTACACTAAGCGAATTGTACATATCTTTAAAAAGTAGAAAAGACACAACACCAGGCTTGTATAGTATACCATATATTTTAATTAAGAAACTACACCCTAATGCCATAGAAATACTTTTAAATATTTATAATAGATTATGGGATAGTTAAGTAATACCAGAGTCATGGAAAACTCAATGTGTCATTCCTATTTTAAAACCAAATAAACCTGCTGGTAATCCAACTTCCTACAGGCCCATTTCCCTATCATCATGTTTAGGTAAGCTCTTTGAAAACATGTTAAAACTAAGATTAGATTACTTTGCTGAATCACAAAACTTTTTACCGAATATTCAATTCGGATTTAGGAAAGGAAAAAGTTGTTCTGGAAGCTTTGTATCATTTATAGAGGATTTAAAAAAGGCAAAACTAAGTCACTGTAGTGCTGTGTGTGTATTTTTAGATGTAAAAGCTGCTTTTGATAGTGTTAACATTGAAGTGTTAATAAAAGTTTTACAAGAACTAGGATTTCCAGTAAAAACTTTAAAATGGATATACAAATTTTTATATGACAGAAAAGTCTATGTCAAATTCAATAATAAATTGCATGGGCCACAAAAGGCCAATAAAGGCACAATGCAAGGTGCTACGACATCACCATCTCTATATAACTTTTATACATCTCAAATACTTAAATTTGTAAATATACTTGGAGTAAAAGTTTTGCAATTTGCTGATGACTTGCTTTTGTACTGTGTAAATAAAAACTTAAATACAGCTATCATTCTTATAAATAGGGCATTAGCTCAATTACAAAATTATTACAAGGATATTTTAAAATTAGAAATTAGTTCAGAAAAAAGTTCGGTGTTAATATTTAGTAAAGATGTACCTGCACAGTCTGTAAATATAACTTATAATAATTACAGAATTCCCGTTGTGAATCAACACAGATTTTTAGGAGTTATTATTGATGATAAACTTAAATTTGATAAACATATAAACTATGTATGCCAGAATGCTATGAGAAGCATAAATGTAATGAGAAGTTTGGCAGGAACATTTTGGGGTTCAGACCCAAAAACTCTTAACATGTTGTACAAAAGCATAGTCAGAAGTCATTTTGATTATAGTTCATTAGCTTATATGAATGCAAATATAACATTACTAAGGAAATTAGATGTTATACAGAATATGGGTTTAAGAATAATAAGTGGTGCCATGCGCACTACCCCTATTGTGTCTATGGAAATAGAAAATTGTATACCTCCATTGTCTCTGCGCCGTTTACAATTGGCTGAGAGATTTTGTCTTAAACAGTTATCCTGTGATAACAATTTTATAGTGAACCAATTGTTGCATCCTGTAGAAATTGTAGGGTCAGCTTCACCAATTATTACATGTAATGATCTCATTTCTGCTTCTTTACCTGAAATACCAACAATTATGTTTTTAACAAAAAAATGTGCTAAAAATATGTATACGAGTAATAAGTGGCCAATTTATCAGTATCCTTATGAGATTACAATTAACTATTTTACTATTAAGTGTCATTTAAACTCCGTTACAAATAAATTTGACTTTGTACAATTTTTACAGGATAAAAGAGATTTTTACACAATATATACAGATGGTTCCAAAAGTGATGAAGTTAAAGCTGCATACTATGACCCACAAATTAAACTGAGCAAATGTTTTAAAATGCCACAAAGTTGCAGTATTTTCACAGCAGAGGCTTGGGCAATATTAGCTGCTTTGACATATGTTTATACTAATGTAAATAATGTAAATATTTTAATTATTAGTGATTCAAAAAGTGTACTAAATTCTATTTGTAACCAAAGTTTGTGTTATAAACAAAATTATATTATATTTAGAATAAGATATTTTTTTAGAAAATTGATTGAAAAGAATATAGAATTAGTGTGGGTTCCCTCCCACAGTGGCATATTAGGCAATGAAATTGTTGACCAAGTGACTCGTAGGGAACATGATGTGGACATTTCAGGAACTTTTAAAGTCCCATTCACGGATTTCTATCCACAAATTAAAAGCTCAGTAAAAAGTTTATGGATAGAATATTGGAAGAAAATAACAGAAACTAAAGGAAAATGGTATTCGGAAATACAAAGAGACTTACCGATATCACCATGGTACAGTAGGCTTGGTTATGTGGATAGAAAGTTTGTGACTAGTATTAATCGTTTGCGTTTTGGACATTGCCTAATTCCCTCACATCTCAGCAGAATGAACATAGTAAATAATAGTAACTGTACACATTGCTCTGAAGAAAACGCAGACATCGATCACATGCTTTTTAAGTGTCCAGTCTTTGCCATACAGAGATCTATATTTGTTGACATGATCAAAGAAATAGCTGAACAGAACTCTTTAAGTGTCCCCCGCCTCAGTCAAGATCTATTAGGAAACACTATTTACTTTCACCCTATTTATAAGTATATTGTAAATACTATAGGAAAAATTTAGTAGCTAATAAGAAATTTAGAGCTCTAATTTCTAGGTTATGTTTGTTAAATTTATGTACCTAATTGTTTTTTTTTTAAGTTTATATTTGAAATGTCATGACTCATGTCTCATTCGTATTTATAAATGTCATAAGTTTGTTTAATTTAAGTATTTAAATATTTTGTTACTCACTAAATACCTATGTAATGTCTTGTAAGTTGTAACGTTATATATGTTTCTAATGTTATGTATTCTAATTAATTTTATAATTTGTTTTTACGGCTGAAGGACTTGTATCCATGGTCACGAATAAATAAAAAAAAAAAAAATATATCCCTATCCAATAATTTTTTTGTTTGCTGTCTGCTCTACAAATTATATACAAACGTAGTGATTATATTCTCTTTGATATAATATACTAGTAAGTGAGCCGTCAAACTCTTCTAAAGCTCCGTTTAGACCAAACGAGCGAATGCTCATTCTAGTAAAGCTCTTTTGATGTAAACTAACAACGAGCATTCTTTCGTTTTCTAGTGTGTTCGCCACGTGTTCGGCGGTAAATAGGTAGAATGCTCTAAGAATCTCGCTCGTTTGGTGTAAACGACGCAAGAGCGCTCGAGCAATTGCCTAGAGCGTTCTTTCGTGTTCGGACGTGCTCGCTCTTCAAGGCGGTCTCTTCAAAGGGATTCTAGTGTTCTTGATATTTTTACTTTTTGGCGGCTGGTTTTAGGTAGTTTATCAAAGGTTATTTCGTAAATATGGATTGGAGTAATGAAAAATGTTTATAAATGATAGAATTATACCATAACAAAAGATGTTTATGGGATCCAACCTTTGTGACTATAAAAATAAATTAACTACTTATCGTTGACGAATGAGCAATGAGCATTCGCTCGTTTGGTCTAAACGGAGCTATATGATTCTCATCTATAGAGCAAAAATTCTTATTCTTGATGTTCTTGTTGATTCGATTGGTGTAAACGATCTAAAGTATGTTGTAACGAATTATAGTTTACACTAAACGAATACGAAAGAATGTTCTCGTGCTGTTCTTGCTCTATGTTCTTTTGGTGTAAACCCACCTTTAGACGCTTATCTGTCTACAATATTATACTACATATCTGTGGACTGTGACTAGTAATCTGTGCTGTGTGCTAAGTTCAGGCTCATTTTTTATTTTATAATTCCTATTTAAAATAAAGTACTCTGTGTTTTATTAAAATGCCTTCGCCGTATGTGTATACCGCGCGCGAATACGGCATGATGCTTATGTGCTTGGGAGAAGCATCAGGAAATGCCGCAGAGGCTTTGAGGATTTACCGAAGGCGATATCCTCATGCCCGACATCCTTCCGACTCTCGTATTATCTCACAGGCATACCAGCGTGTGTTAGAAAATAGGCCTATTGCGCCTTCTGCTTCTGGCGGTGGGCGGCAGCTGGACGTGCGTGTCGAGGAGCAAGTTTTGGATATTTTACACCGTGACCCACGATTAGGAACTCGTAGTGTAGCCAAAATATTGAAACGTCACGGTCGGCGAGTTGCATCGCATGCAACCATACACAAAATTATAAAGCGGAACGGAATTCGTCCCTACAAAGTCCACCGAGTGGAAGCGCTACTTCCGGTGGACCGTGTCAAACGCACGGATTATTGCAGATGGCTGCTCCAACGGGAAGAAGCGTCCCCCGGGTTCATCCAAAATGTCCTTTGGACGGATGAGTCCACGTTTACGATGAACGGAATGTGGAACAGGAGGAATGCCCACATTTGGTCTGTTGAAAACCCTCGGGCATGCCAAGAAACTGGCCACCAAACACGTTGGTCAGTTCACGTGTGGGGTGGCATCTACAAAAATGTGATATTGGGGCCAGTATTTTTGCCTGCACGGATGACGGGTGCGTCATATCTAGAATTTTTGAACTGCCAGTTCACTGACGAACTGGATGAGCACATCGCCGTCACTGACCTACGGCGAATGTGGTTCCAGTACGGTGGCGCACCTCCACACATCACGCGGCCTGTCCGTCAATGGCTGAGAGAAAATTTTGGAGATCGTTGGATTGGATGTTTGGGTCCCCAAGCCTGGCCACCAAGATCCGAGGACTTAACTCCATTGGACTTTTTTCTCTGGGGCTACGTAAAGGAGCGGGCTTACAACCGGGCGTGTGACAGTGCCGAGGAAATGAAGCGGCGAATTAGAGAAGTATTTAGTGATCTTAGGGGACTTTGTAGTGCCGACACAACATTCAGTTTTCGTTTGCACGAAGACACGAAGAGGCGTGCAGAACTGTGTCTCGAGTTGCAAGGGGCGCAGTTTGAACCGCATCTCATAAGACCACGAGTGCAAAGAAACTGATAAGGTCAGTGACAAATATCTTTCTATTCTACAATAATTATTGATAATTAATAACTAAATTTAATTTTTTAAATTATCATTTTGCTGTTTACATGTTTGTGAACATGTACAGTTTATCAAGTCTTTTTTCCATAGATCGGTATTCGGAAAGTGAACTTCAGTAGTGACATATTTCAAACGAAGTTTTAGGGGCATGTGTCAAAAAATAAACAACAAGAGTTTGTTTATTTTGTAAATATTATAGCAAATAAAATATATTTAGAACAATAATTAGTAATATTTGGGATATATTTAGTTAAAAACTAGTGGTTTTGTGAGTGTAAAACACTCTATAAGTTTCAAGGCCCAATCTATGCTAAAAGGAAATAAATTGGTGTTAGCAGGACATGTAGAAGAGCTAAGAACTAATAACAATGTTATTTACGAGCCAATATAATTCGCTGAACATCGGTGACTTTAGCACCCAATGAAACAAGTTCAAACGTAAGTACTCAACCAACCAAAAAACGTAACTAAACATTTGGATAAAGCAAGTCTAAACATTTTTATTCATTCTTACAAATTGATAATAATGATTGGGTTGTTGCTAGAGTAAAATGCAGCTACGTTTATAACCAGAGCGGCAAGTGCAAACATATTGCTGCTTTAATCAGTAACAAAAATACGAGCAATACTTTATACTTATTATTATTATTAGCCTTTATTCAGAAGAACAATATTACATATTTTATTTTACATACATCCAAAATATTCAAACTAATTATTATTCGGTAGCGCGGTCTCTGTTTCTGTGTGCCTCTTGGCAAAGGCCTCCCCCAACAGCTTCCACTCACTTCTCTGACATGCCACTCTTGTCCACATTTTGCCAGCCATTTGTACTATTTCATCTTCCCATCTTTTTAGAGGTCTGCCCTTTTTTCTTTTAGCCCCTCTGCGGTACCAAGATGTTATTATTTTTGTCCATTTGTCTGGCCCTCTCAAAACATGTCTGGCCCACTTCCATTTCAATTTTTTAGTTTTATATGTTACATCCGTTACACCTGACATTTTTCTCAACTCCTTGTTTTCTATTTTGTCTATCCTTTTCTTTCCAATCATACTCCTCTCCATAGCCCTCTGCCCAACTTCCAGCATACTTGTATGAGCTTTTGTTAGTGCCCAAGTTTGGCATCCATATGTTAGAATGGGCAGGATGCATGTATTAAATAGTTTTCTTTTGGTGCCTATGTTTATACTTTTGCATTTTACTATTTCTTTAAAGGACCAGAATCTTTTCCAGGCATTGCCAATTCTTTTTTGTATTTCTTTGGTTGTTGTATCATATATTGAGATGAGTTGTCCTAGGTATACATATTTAGTAACATATTCGATCACATTGTTATCTATAGTAATTATGTTAGTTGTATTTCCATTGGTCATAACTTTTGGTTTTAGGAAGTTCATTGACAGTCCGACTTCTTTACTTACTGTGTTGAGTTCTTCAAGCATGCGTTGCATTTGACTATGAGATGTGGCAAAGATTACAATGTCATCTGCAAACCTTAGATAAGTCAGTTTTTCGCCGTTAATATTGAGGCCCTGGTCATTCCAGTCGAGTTTTCTGAACGCTTCTTCGAGCACAGCCGAAAATAATTTAGGCGATAGTGGGTCTCCTTGCCTCACTCCTCTCTGTATTTTTATTTCTTCTCTTTCTTTTTCTAGTTTTATTTTTGCAGTAGTTCCTGTGTATATATTTTTAATCAGTCTAATATATTTATGCTCTACACCTTGGTTTTTCAATGCCTCCCAGATTTTTGTATGATCTATAGAGTCAAACGCTTTGCAATAATCCACGAAGCAGAAGTAGTAGGTCATGTTGTATTCCTTGCATCTTTCTGCTACCTGATTGACCACATGTATGTGATCTATCGTTGAAAACATACTTCTGAAGCCTGCCTGTTCTCTAGGCTGGTTTTCGTCTAAAGTTCTGGTGATTCTTCCTAATATAATTCTTGAGAATAATTTATATATGCAGGACATCAAACTGATGGTTACTTGAAAAAAATAAATGTAATGTTTTTAAAAATCTTGTTTTTATTTATTTTTTACAACATTAATACTCTTGAAGAAAATCGGAGTCTATAAATTTACTAAAACACTGCAAACATTCTTCATGTTTCTGAGTCTTTGCATTAATACACTTTCAATGAATGAGTTTCTAAAATAGTAACATAGATATAATAAATATCATTGCTTTAAATATGGATTCTTACTTGAGCAATATCATAAGTCCTTTTGGTTTCCTCTTGAGAGTACTCGTTTTGTTTTGCTCAAAATGGGGGCATAATAATTTTAACTTTTTTACCCATTTCATCTAAAACTTGCTTACTTGGAAAACCTTTTTCATTCAAATCTCATCTCCAGCTTCTAAAAGATCAGTTAAACCAGATGTAGTATCTGGTTTATCTTGGATTTATCGTCATTTGTGAGTCACTATTTCTTCCACCTGATACTTTGGATTTAAATGAAATATTCTATGAAACTATCACTGCAAGTTTTGTCGTCGGGTTTTGGAGACCATGGTGATCCATCATTCATCAACACTAAAATAATAGTTAGGTCACAGTATAGCAAGTGGTTAGGTACTCAATTAATATCTTTATAAAATGTAACTCAAATAAAATTGACTTGATTGATAATGCAATTTTAGGTTATATCGAATCACATACTTTTTCATTTTTACAGCAGCTATCCATTTATATCTGATCTAATTCCCTAGTGGATTTAGGAAAAACATTAAATTTGTATACTGACTACCTATTTCTGCTATTATTTTTGCAGTCTACGATACAAAAACATAGCTTTCTTTACCCCCTCCACCCTCTTCGCATGCTCCGAATAACTGTGTATGAATAATTTGTACAACCTGAACCTGCTTTTTCTTTTTTTTTTAGCCGAAAGTAAAAGTTGAGTAAAAACCTAAGAAATGTAAATACTTACTTAAAAAATAATTGTAATTTAATAATCACTACAATATTGGTGGTTTATTCACTACTTACGGGCTAGGGCACACCACGATCAGCTGTTTTCTCTTAACTCATGAGTAGCCGCGCAGGGCCGCGCGCGGGGGGCCGGCTCGGCCCGGGGCCGGGCTCCAACGGCGTGCGATAGTATCGCGCATTTTCTACGCGCATTATACATTGCGTGTTGAAAATTTTGACTTCTTTAAAAACTGGCGATTACAAGAAAATCACTTGCACCAATGGATATATCTCATGCCCTATAACAACCCCACGAAGTTATCGGAAGCGGTCTTTTGACGTATATACGCCCCTGGGGACGTATGACCGTAACTAGATTTATCTTGTCTTGGATAAGCTTGGAAAATGTTCTTTACATAACCTCTTAACATCCTTAGGTTCTGTGGGTATTTCAACTTTTGTGACTGTGGAGTCACAGGCCTCAAATCTCCAACGTCTACTACAACATAATAAGTTGATAGGCGAATCATAGGTTTCTTGCTATAAGTATATACTTATAGCAAGAAGCCTAGCGAAAATTTCGAGCTGAAAACTTGTGAAAAAAACTAACATAATGCCGAATGTCCTTAGCGAGGCATGTCTACCAACCTTCCAAATATGTCTCGAGAGGCTGCCTGCTAAGTCATCTAATAAGTATAGCGACTAAACTTTGTAAATGACAATGATAAAAATCCTTGCTAGTTGCTACTTCCTATATTGTTGACAATAATCGTGGGTAGCGCGATTTGCTATCAGGCGGACGGCTCATTTAAAAATCTATTTTAAGTTTGTTTATTCTTAGCCACTCTAAAACGAGGGATTTTTGTCAGGGTGAGTTTCCGGCGCCCAAGGACCGCTCCCTGCCGCTGGGTCACGAGTTCAGCGGGGTGGTGCACCAGGTCGGCAAGTCCTCCATCTTTAAGGTCGGACAGAGAGTCGTCGTTGATCCTAACCGGTAAGACATTTAATACAAACTTTTCTTAGATTGAAGCCATGACATTGGTCGGTTTCTAGCGTAAAACGCAATAACCCTTTGTGTATTGCTTTGCGGGGAACCACGACTACAAAATACAGAGTAGAGTGTCTTTCACCATCATTTGAGAAGGCCCTTGACCCCCACAGAGAAGAGCCTGCAGCCAGCAGGCGTAGGCGTAGCCGTGATGAAGGCTCACGCGTTCTCGCGGCCCGCCTAGGGCGTGTAGTGAAGTGCCGCCGAGTTCTAGAGGCTATGTCCACTACCATCTTTTGGGCAGCCCAAGACAGATTTAGCTTGTCCCTCGGGCATCCCTGAGATCATATCAAAGGGTTTTCGTGGTTGGTTACCACTGTTGATCCTGGCGACACAGGAGTTGCAGTGGTGGGAATGAGTGGTGGGCCTTTTGCCCGTTTTAAAATACCATCTTTTGGGCGCAACGGAGCCCCCGGAACACCCCACCCCCCGCAAGATGCTTAAAAGCATTTTCTCGGGGAAAAAAGTAGAAATTGCTCTTATCGAAAACCATTAAAATTAAGTCACACTGTTAAATTCCAGCGCGTGCAACCTGTGCTCGTTCTGCCGCGCAGGCAACTACCAGTACTGCCTGCGTGCCGGCATCAACAGCACCATCGGCATCTGGCAGGACGGCGGCTGGGCGCAGTACGTGCGCTGCCCGCAGGAACAGGTGTACGAGCTGCCTGACGGGATCACCACCGAACAAGGTATGGTGGTATTTTATATTGGTGGTAATACTGCGTTATTTAAACCCATCAATCCCCAAGCGGCACCCGGCTGCCGCACAACAATTGAAAATCTATTGTGTCTGCGATTCCCACGATCGAGGTATTACATCGTTTAAAAGGGCATCTGTTAAGTATAGTTTTCACAGAGCCAGTACTGGCTGCCAATAAGACTGGCAGCCAGTATTGGCTTGGTATATGCCGCGTGTGAACAGTTTGGCCTTGAAAAACTGTTCACACGAAAAACTGTTGAAAAACACTTGAAAAACTGTTGTCGATCAGTCATCGTCAAAACCTTTCAAACTTTTACATAGTTCGAAACAATAGTTACCGATGACCGATGTCCAAAACCAAGGTGAATCACAAAAATAAGAAAGGTCGAATCAAGTTTTGTAATCTGCAGACGGCAGTCTTGTGCATAATATAGAGGAAAATAAAACACGTGGTCTTGTGATTCAGGCATTGGATTTGACATATTACTTATTAGGTATATCGCAATAATAATATCAGAGGCGTGCAGAGGTTTTTGAGATAGGGTAAGCAGCGGTATCGGTTTAGTAGTTTTGGCGTGAAAGCAAAACAGACAAACGGACAAAAAGAGATATTTTCGCATAAATTGTAATATTAGTGTGGATATAAATTAAAAACTATGTTTTCTAAACTATTATAATATATGAGTACGTTCTGTTATGAAGGAACAAAAAACGCCATCTGTTGTCACGTGTTGGAACTACAATGAAAGTTCATTTGCGTTCACATGTGCGCTAAGCTAAAATAAATAAAAACGCCATAGATGGCGTATGGCGTATGGCGTAATATAGATTGTTATATATTAGAAATGCAATGTGAATTCATTTTCATCGATATTTCCATGGAAATTAGATACATAGTATATTTTTGTCTTATAAAAATGTAGCCTATGTCCTTTCTCAGGCTCTAGACTAACTGTGTACAAAATTTTATTACAATCGGTTCATTAGTTTTGGCGTGAAAGCGAGACAGACAGACAGAGATAATTTCGCATTTAATATAAAGTATATAATATTATAAAATGATAAAATAAATAAGTACATGAATATGAATAACATGAAACTTTCGAGTTACTTACATTTCATTTTTGTTGCTGGTTTAATTGTTGTAACTCAGGTACACGTACCTACCTTTCGACACAAATCACAATTAGAATATTTTCACTGAATGACAATTGTAAAAACTTGTTTTTTTTAATTTTTAATAAACACACATTTTCAACACAAACCTCACAGTCAAATAACATTTTTAAGAAATCAAAAAACGCACTTAATATAGAAATTAGAAACTCAGTAATAACTAATATCTAATAAACTGTTAAATGTACAAACTTTTAAATGTTAAAATAATAAAAATCTTCTAAGAAAACTATAAATATACTGGCGCAAACAAAAATAATATGTTACAGTGCTCATCACATGAAAAAATGGCCTCCCAAAATACAAAACACTTCTGTAATGTAAACAAATATAAACCGTACTAAACAAAAATGCATTATGTGCATATGTGATTAATTAGATTTCCGTCTATTATTTTTACTCGGATTATAGGCAACGAACATATCCGATTACTTCCGAAGCGCTCGGCTAAGCTCGGAAACCATGCGGCAGGACCTGGCCAAGTAAATCGCACACGCACACACGTTTGCGAACAGTGTACGAATACGAAAATCTTAACTCACACATATAGGCGGGGTCTGCGAGACATCGAGTGCCTGTAACCACAGATATGTAGTATAATATTGGTGCGTACCTTCGCGCGGCGCGCCTAGTTACCACTTACCGACTTATGTTTATGTAGTTTTGCAAATCAATTGGTGCTATTTTATAAATGTAGGCGTTAATGTGTATTCATATTTTTACTATTAATAATAATTAAAGTCATCTAAAACGTACGAAAGTCAAATTAAAATATGTGTATAGCAAGTATTTATCATTAGGTAAGCAGTGCTTTTATGCCTTTATGGTACGCACGTCCATGAATAATATGTCAAATCCAAATCCAATGTCCAATACCTACGTTTTTATTTTCGAACTTTGTTGGGCAATTTCAACTTGGCTGAAATTTCTGACGATGCTTTTTAAATAAAAAGCTGATAGATGATGGATAGATGCATTCTTATCATACCACAAAAGTGATTTTAATTATCAAGAAGTTCAAATGCTAACAAGATAACGAGTTAACCAGTGGACTTTCTTTATCTAGAAGGTGAATTTGATAACTTTAATGTTAGCTCTGATTACGCCTCCGTGTTCCAGTGGTTTAGAGAGTGGCTCTTGACACGGAGGTCATGGGTTTGATTCCCGCGTTGGAAACCTGTTTTTCCAAGTTTGGTTAGGACAATGCAGAATCACCTGATTGTCTGGCAAGCACGACTACGATGATCCATGCGTCGGATGGGAATTTAAACAGTTAACAGTCTGTCCTGTACCTGATCTCTCGCCAGTTGTGTCGCTCTTCCGTCACACCGGGTTATGAGAGTACCTAAAGAAATAGAGATTCAAGTGCTCTTGTGTACTGCGCACACACTTGGGCACTATAAAATGACTCCTGCGTACCTGGCCTGGTTTCAATGAAACCGCAACGTCACCGAAATCGGTGTGGGAGTTATTATTATTAGCTTAGCTCTGATTAAGGTGTCTTGGGGCCGGAGTCCGAATATCTCGGTTCTTACTTATTTTTCTTGTATTAAGCAAATGGTAATGGCTAATGAGTCTAATGACTATAATGAGTAATGATTAACGAATAATAATTATGACGACCTCTGTGGCTCAGTTGGTGGGCTGTTGGTAGCTCAAGTCGGGGGTCGCAGGTTCGAATCCCGCCGACGCGACGGAACAAAAAGTTTTCAAAATTCCTGGGTCATGGATGTGTATTAAATATGTGTATAATATAATAAAAATCTTAAATATATGTATAGTATAAAAGTATTAAAATATATATTTCCGTTGTCTGGTACCCGTAACACAAGTCCTTCAGGTACTTAGCACGGGGCCAGACTGACGTGGTGTGAAGCGTCCATAGATATTACTATTATATTATTATTATTATTATGTAATTTCCAGCTGGTCTGTGCGAGCCGTACTCGTGCGTGTCACATGGGTTCGACCGCGCCGCGCCGCTCCCCATCGGCAGCAAGATCCTCATAGTGGGAGCGGGGATCATCGGTATGTGCTAGTTTTAATTAGATAATATTTAAAATATTTTGTATTCATTTTCAAATGTGTATAATTATTTACTTTTTCGGCGCTCGAAATATCGCTACTTAATATTTGTGACAAATATTAGCGACTGCACTATTACATCTGTCGATTGTGAAAAATTGAGATATATAGCGATGGGTTTTTTATTTATGATTTTGTTGCAGGCAACCTATGGGTAACTACGCTACATGTACAGGGACACAGGGACGTCACCGTCTCCGAGATGAACAAGACCAGACTGGACATTGTCAAGAAAATGGGTAAATACTAAATACTTCTAGGAATTAAAATAATTTTAGTAGATATAGGTATGCAATTTATTAGATAAGATTTTATTTGCCAGAGCTTAACTTGTTAGTTATTTTATAAAATGATTACCTATGTCTTTGTCTGTCATGTAAATTTTCTAACATAGGTAATAAACGGTATCAAAGCGCACGGAGTGCGCGGCCAAGTTCCAGCAGGCCGCGCACATGCCGTGCACTATTTACACGAACCGTTTCGACGCACTTTTGACCCCCCTGTAGCTCAATGCCTATTGCGAGTACGAAGATAAAATTATACCTACGTAATTATATACTAGTACTTACGCAGTATACCAAATTTCATAGATATATAGCTTCGGTAGATCCTGAAATATCTCCCTGTGAAAATAGCTAATTTTGGCACTGACTCACTCACTCATTCACTCATTCACTCACTCACTCACTGACCGGTAATCAAAACCTCTGGGCCACTTCCAATTGTCCTAGCGCTATGAAATTTGGCACACAGGTCGTGTGTTATATGTAGATTACCAAAAAATTGAGAAATTTAAGAAATCGGTCAAGCGTGAGTCGGTTCACCTACAAACCTGAGAGGCCACTTCCGATTGTCCTAGCGTTATGAAATTTGGCACACAGGTCGTGTGTTATAAGTAGATTAACAAAAAATTGAGAAATTTAAGAAATCGGTCAAGCGTGAGTCGGTTCACCTACAAACCTTAGAGGCCACTTCCGATTGTCCTAGCGTTATGAACTTTGGCACGCAGGTCGTGTGTTATAAGTAGATTAAAAAAATTGAGAAATTTGAGAAATCGGTCAAGCGTGAATCGGTTCATCTACGAATTTTAGATACCACTTCCAATTTTCCTAACGTAATGAAATGATTTCGACCTCTGTGGCTCAGTGGTGAGCGCGTCGGTAGCTCAAGCCGGGGGTCGCGGGTTCGAATCTCGCCGACGGAACAAAAAGTTTTTAAAAGTTCCTGGGTCATGGATGTGTATTAAATATGTGTATGATATAATAAAAATTTTAAATATTTGTATTGTATAAAAAGTATTAAATATATTTCCGTTGTCTGGTACCTGTAACACAAGTCCTTCAGGTACTTAGCACGGGGCCAGACTGACGTGGTGTGAAGCGTCCATAGATATTATTATTATTATGTTTGTGTAAGGTATTCCTTGCTCACGGGCAATTAAATCCCGGACCTTTGGAAGGCATGCGTGGGGCCGAAGCCAACACGTAGAGGCCCGTTACACAATTTTAATCTAATTGTTGTGTGACACCGGCCGGCGACTCTCACTGTCCGCACTATAGGAGTACGACCAAGGAGAGCCAGCGGCCAGTGTAGGACTATTGCAGGGAATGGAATTAAAATGATATCGGGCTATGGGGGTGAGGTGCTAGTGGACGGGGTAACTGGGACTATGGAAGGACTATGGCGTCTGCCGATACAACGTTGTAACATGTATCATAAAGTTGGCAGACGGTGACTCGCCAACTCTTTGAATGGGCCCCTCAAAATGGCCGCACGCACGGTGCACCGAGGCGGCAACATTGACAGAGCGGCTTGAGGCAGGAGAGGTGTCGCTGGACTTTAAACGCCGATCATTTGCACCCTTAGAGGGTCCCATCACGTCGCCCACTCGCCACTTACGCTTCACATCCTCCCTCCGAGCCGAAGCTCTCGCGACTCCACTCTGACCGGCCGGTTAAGGCAAGGCAGAGGTAGGGCCTGATTCTCCGTCAGTGTTCACTCTGGCCGGCCGGTGAAGGCAAGCCGGAGATGGAGAACAGGGGCTTCCCTGGGAGCACTCGGGTTCGTGGGGTCGCTACTCCCCAACAGCTCGCCACAAGCTGCCCTGCTTATTTATTATTATTATTATTATTATAATGAAATTTGACACTCAGGTCGTGTGTTATAATATGTAGATTAATAAAAAAATTAAGAAGAAATCGGTCAAGCGTGAATCGGCTCCTCTACGAACTATAGGTAAAAATTCTTATACGCCAGTGATACAACGAGAATTGGTTTAAAATATTGTCATCATGTATAATGCATACCATATAGCTTATTAATCCTTCGATTGCGGATTCTTGGAAATCTATTGTTTACGCGGTCGAATTCGACCGCTTGGGAGTTGATATACTTAGGTTAAATAAATACTGTTTACTTGAAAATTTCGCTTCTATTGATAGTTTAACAAATACAACTAGCGCCATATATCGAAGGTATTGTTTAAGTCGGGTGTGGCACAAAAAGAAAAAAATAGGTATAATTTCTTGAAAAAAAGGACTGAAATCCCACCAAAAACATACCTGTTAAAAATGGGGCCAAGTTCCTATCAGCAAATTTTTGGTTTAAAAAAAGAGTTGAAATCCAATCCAATGCCAAGTTTAGATGCACTTCATCGATTGTTATCATTTTCATCAACAGCCTGATCCATAATACTTCTAAATTTGAACTTGGCAGGTTTTCGTGCTTTACGTAACTCTTGATTAATTGTAAAATTAGATAATATAATTAAATTAACATGCCACGTTCAAATTAGAAGTATTATGGATCAGGCTGTTAATGAAAATGATAACGATCGATGAAGTGCATCTAAACTTGGCATTGGATTGGATTTCAACTCTTTTTTTAGACCAAAAATTTGCTGATAGGAACTTGACCCCATTTTAACAGGTATGTTTTTGGTGGGATTTCTTTAACGTAAGTATGT
Source organism: Polyommatus iphigenia (assembly GCA_963422495.1). Taxonomy (NCBI): domain Eukaryota; kingdom Metazoa; phylum Arthropoda; class Insecta; order Lepidoptera; family Lycaenidae; genus Polyommatus; species Polyommatus iphigenia. The sequence goes on from OY730184.1 coordinate 10,018,490, forward strand.
TAAAGTTAATGTTCGAATTAGTATCACGTTACCTCTCTCGTTTTTCATACTAACGAAAGAGAAGACGTCATGACATTTTAACAAGCCAATAACACTAACAGACGTTGGTGAAATTGGTCTAAAGATGCTACCTTGCATGAGTCAGTTATGACTAAAGTGCTTATTCCATTTCACTAAATTTAGAAGTTGTAACTAGGATCCTAAAAAATTTAGTTAAGTGAAATAACATTTAGAAAGCTAGGATCCTAAATCGGAAAAAATGTGGCTTCTGACTGACTAAATCAGTGTTGCCAGATGGTTTCAACCTTTTATATTATGTAGTGGGAACTGCTAAATCTGTATTAAAATCAATTTATATTATGTTATAAGATCTGGAATATATTCGTAGGTAATTTCTAAAGTCTGCTGGTTCCAAGTAGTTCAGAAAAATCATAATTCATAATTTTTCGTGGAGGAAAAATTCTTTCAACCATCTTTTTCGCCTTTTATTTATTTTGATTTTCATTGAGCCAACAGCTAAGCCTATGAAAAGACCATTTTTTTGCTTTGAGCCATTAAGAAGACGTCTGGCCAAAATCGCCGCGTGGTCAACTGGTCACAACTGATTTAGTTACTTAAATAGGACAAGTGGAATAAGAAGCTTATAATTAGTCTCCTATTTAGGATCCTAGCTAGGACCTCTAAATTTAGTGAAATGGAATAAGCGCTATAAATACGCTGCTTAAATATCTATGGTTTAGGCATGTTTACGTTAGCACTATGCCTAAGCTGAGAGTAAAAGCACCGTGGGGTTTTAGTGGGCAGTTCCTCGGAGAGTCCCACATACCCCGGCCGACGTGATGTCCCCAATCCGCCAGGCATGAGGCACGCCTCATTTAAAAAAGGCATATTGTTAAGGTTAAAATATACAACAAGCAAATATTATTACAGACACGGGCTACAGGCTGGTGACGCCGGACGTGCTGGCCGCCGAGAAACAGCTCTATGACGTCATCATCGACTGCACGGGTCAGTACATCAACTCCACCATTGTTCCGATACTCATGAACGCACAGAAACTTTAAAGGTTACGGTTTATATATAATATACAAGGTGTGTAACAAAACTAAATGAACTTTGGGGGTGTGTATGGGTCCCCTATATAGATTTCGCCGTGAAAGTGGCAGCGCTGAAAGAAGTACTTTTTTCATCTTAGTATGTAAAAATGCATGACGCGCGGGCGCTTGCCGCTTGCCCATACAAATCACAAAAAAATGCGCTTTCAGCGCTGCTACTTTCACAGTGAACTCTATTAAAGGACATATTATACACTGTACACACCTCAAAGTAAGTATTATAACGGTTTTGTTAGATACTTCCTGTAGACTACTGATGACATAATTAGACTATATTGATCGCGGAAAACTACGGTTACGTCCATTTGTGCACACAATATACTTGCTACTTAATTGTTGCTTTTTTATTCGCTGTAAAATGCACGGTGCACACTGCACGCAGTATTTGCAGACAACATCTATACATATTATAAAACAAAGTCGCTTTTTTTCCCTCGTGTTCCTTTGTTCCCTCTTTAAAATTAAACTACGCAACGGATTTTGATGATTCTTTCAGTGTTAGATAGCCTATTTATCGAGGAAGGCTATAGGCTATATTTTATCACGCTAAGACTAATAGGAGCGAAGAAATAGAGGAAAATGTGGAAAATACGGGAAAATTATTTGAAAGGGCTAACTTGAACGCGCTAATCTCAGGAACTACTGGTCCGATTTGAAAAATTCTTTCAGTGTAAGATAGCCATAGATAGCCCATTTATTGAGGAAGGCTATAGGCTATATTTTATCACACTAAGACTAATAGGAGAATGTAGAAAAAACGGGGGAAATTATTTGAAAGGGCTTATCTCGCGAACTACTGAATCAATTTTTATGTTATTTGGCACAGATAACAAGTAGACCACGTGAAGGATCATAGGCTATCGATTTTAATACATTTTTCAGTGGCTATATATTTTATACTCGAGCGACGCCGGAGCGGGTCGCTAGTTAATGATATTGTTGTGCAGGTGTGGGCAAGGTGATGGAGGTCAGCTTCAACTACCTGCGACACGGCGGCAAGTACGTGCTGTTCGGATGCTGCCCGCCCACGCACAAGGCTGAGTGAGTTACCTACATAATATAAGTAAATTAGCTTATTACAACTTTAAAATTATTGCAAAATAAGGGAGTATAATATTTGCACTATTTCTAGAAACCACGTCAAACTTATCGCCAAGAAAATCTCGTTACAGCTGGTGTTAAGATAGGTAACTATAACAGTACCTCAGTTATACCTATTTACGCCTGATTTTATGACCTGCAGTTACCCCCTAAAGTTAAACTGATACGATTTTGATTTAAGAGTCTCATTAGTTCCAAATTGAGCCGCAGCACGATCGTGCGCTAGTATAGCTGTCAGGAGTGGGGAAAGCCGTTGAGATCGAATTAGTTCCAAATTGAGCCGCAGCACGATCGTGCGCTAGTATAGCTGTCAGGAGTGGGGAAAGCCGTTGAGATCGAATTAGTTCCAAATTGAGCCGCAGCACGATCGTGCGCTAGTATAGCTGTCAGGAGTGGGGAAAGCCGTTGAGATCGAACTAGTTCCAAATTGAGCCGCAGCACGGTGTTGCGCTATAAGTCGATATAATATGCCGGAAGGAGCAAAAGCCGTTAAGATCGAGCTGATTCGATTCTCGATTCGATTCTGAATCTATCGGGAGTAAGGCAGCTGGACACTTGGACACTATAATATTATCACAGTGTGAATAGATATTATTGTAAGATTACTTTGCCTAATACGTGTGTTGTTTCAGAGTGAATCCGTTCCAAATCTACGACAAGGAGCTGACGATAATCGGCGTGAAGATCAACCCCTTCAGCTTCCCCAAGGCCATCGGCCTGCTGCAGGCCATGGGCGACAGGTGATGATCATTATTACAACTGAGATGTAACCACTTACAACAAAATTTTTAACAAAGATACTATACTGTACTCGGCAAACATGGCGATAGCGGCCATTGACTCCCTGTCAAAAACTTGTCATTTTCTATATAAACCGCGATTGACAGTGAAGTGTCAAATGTTGTCTATCGCGGCTTTGTATCAAATTGTATAGAAAGTGACAAGTTTTTGACAGGGAGCAATGACCGATACCGCCATGTTTCGCCGAGTAATATGACTCTCTCAATGTCAAAACTCGAAACATACAGTTTACGTTCTAGAGATAAACTACGATAACATGGCGCACCCCTCCAAATTACTGTTTCAATGTGTGTAGTCACATCCTTATGAAAGAGTTTGTATGTAGTAAGTATTCAACAAATCAACACTCGTAACATTTCACGTAATGTCACTTATTAGTTATCATGTACCAAGATTTCTTGGTCAACTAATCATAAGTCATAACTAGCCAACCGCGTAAAGACAACGCACTTCAAACGTTTAGGCAACTCACTTCAAACGTTTTGAATTTTGGAGGGGCGCGCCATGTTATCGTAGTTTAGTCTTTTCCCCGCTGGCAACCCTACTACTAACTTGTCAAATTAAAATCTCCCGGATAAAAATTGTAAAATAATTATAAATCCTTATTAAACTGATAAAAATAGTTAATAAGTTAATTAAAATAGGTATTAGTGATAAGGTAAACAATAAATCTCAGTGCTGTAAACAAGTTTTGTGCGAATTTGTTGAAAGTGCCTTACGTCAACGACGATCAGCTGTCAAGGTAATTCAAATGTTGTAATATAAAACATTTAAAAACGATTAAATTTCTACAGATATCTATTAAATTGGATTAATATTTTACCATTTGCTAATACAACCTGATATAAATTGACGATAGGCTATAATAATCATCATTCATCGCCAGAGGAAAGCAATATATCAGCTGTTTCGTTATAGGTTACTTAGGCCGGTCAGTGGAACTGATGAACCTTGTTGTTCCTTTTTAACAACCCTCGAACCTCACTCTAGCTTGCGTGACCCCTCTACACCGAGCAAATATCTCAACATCTAAAGATATCGAGTGACAGGATCATTTAAGGAGGACTTGGTTAGATCTATTTCACTGCCATTGTAGTTTATTTAGAAAATTAAACACATTTCGTTATTACTTGCATAAACATTAAATAATATTTCTTAATAGGTTAGTTTGTAGGCTTGGCATAGACTTGTATCTTCTTTAACATCTTACACACCCCACTCTAGCTTGCGTGACCCCTCTACACCGAGCATATATCTCACCATCTAAAGATATCGAGTGGTTGGGTCTATTTGAAGATATTGGAAAGTGTCAGGTTTGCACACTAATAGATAGTTGGTTCATCTATAGACAGAAAAGTCAATTGATAAACTAATTATCTTATAGTTTACTGTTAGTTATCATGATGACTAGAGGAAACCTGGCTCGTCAGACTGAGGAGCAACTTCGTCTGACGCTTCAGGAACTCAAGGAGTGCAAAAATCAAAATGAAATATTGCTTTCTGAACGCGAGGATCATAAAAAAGAAATGTTAAAGATTATAAAAAAATAGTGACCTTAAAATTGAACTGAATAAGTTAAACATAAGTTATGAGGAATTGTGTCAAAAAAACATTCAACTACAAGATATCGTGGACAGCTTCGACCAGTGTAGGGATGAGTACGAGGAGGCCCTGAGCAACACTACCATGTGGAAGCGGAAACTCAATGAAGCCCATACACAGATCAAGACGCTTGAAACTGAAATTTTTGAACACAAATCCTCACAAACACAAAACTTGTTCCAAGAAATGTTTGGGAGGGATCCTAGTATTATTGAAAAAAATGTCACAAACAATACTTTACTACCAATAATAGATTTGACAGGTGACGATAGCATACCTTCCCACTCATTTCAAAGCAAAAATAAACTAAAAAAATATATTAAACTTAATAAATACATTAAAAAACCCGAAAATTATTAATGAAAAATAAGAAAAATATTTTAAAACTATCAAAAGCTGCAAAAGACAAAATCTTGATAGAAAACAAATATTTGACTAGTACCAAGGAATTCGAAAGTACAATATGTTCATATGAGGCAGAGGTATGCAGTCTCCAGTCAGAAATTACAGATTTACATGCCTCACTCCAGTCTGTTACCAAAAAATATGAGCTGGCACAACTAGAAATATCCAGTCACATATCAACGTTGAACACTTTACTTGAGGAGTTCCATTATAATGAAGAAAGACTTAAGTTGCTATTACTAAACTCTTCATGCCCATGTAAAGTAAACTGTTCATCAGATAACATTAATAATACTATAGATGTGGAGACTCATTCCGAATCCTCTAATATAGGAAACTTAGATGCATCATTGGTCTCAAGGCCAGGCTCAATCAATATTTACAGTGATGAGCTAGGTCGTGGTGTCGGGTGCAATTGAGTAAGTTGTACGAGGGGCAGTCAGTATGCAATATCTGTATACCGAGTGCTACCTTTGAACAAATAACAAATAAAGTTCTTAGCATCACTCACTGCCCGAATACTACTACTACTACGGGGAAACGTCAATAAGGATCAATTTGAAAATTGTATAAAATCACTTAGTTTACTTCAAAATATAAGTAAAGTCATCTTATTTACATTTCCCCATATAAAGCGGTTGCCATGGGAAAATAAATTAAGATATAAACTTAATAGCCAATTGTATAAGGCTGATAATAATAATTGTATAATATTGAATGAAACTAACAATAAGATAAACACAATTGACATTAATAATATTCTTAATTATAAATTATGTAAGTTGACATTGGATAGATATTTTCTATCATTTTATTTTACACGACTTATAGCAAGAACGCTATTCAATTTTTTATTTTTAGATTCAGCCAAGAACTTGGCTAGTAGGACGATAGCTGCTTCTATTGAGCAGTCTAGTCATAATGATATAATATCTAATGACAGCTTGGAATATGTTCCAAATAAAAATAATTTAAATTAGACTATAAGACAACAGAGGATGTCTCTAGCACTGTAGATTTAATTCAAAATAGTAAACATAGTTCACTTACGCTGGTGCATCAAAATATACAAGGTATGTCAAATAAGGAACTAGAAATTGATTTATATTTAAATAACAATAATGTAGATATATTATGTATTACTGAACATTGGTTCAAGAAAAATGAAATAATGTTAAATTATAGTATGCACCAGTTGGCAAGTTCTTTCTGCAGAGAAAAAGCCATAAGAGGTGGTTCACTCATACTAATCAACAAGAATTTAAAATATAAGGAACGTAAGGACATAGTGAGCCTCTCTACAGAACGAACAACAGAAATAGCCTGCGTAGAGGTGGGAAACTTTATTATTATATGCGTATACAGGCCTCCACTAGGGTTATATGATATATTTGAAAAGGACATGGAGATTTTATTAACAAAAATAAGTGCATCTAACAAACACATTTTACTTTGTGGTGATTTTAATATAAATATATTAGACAACAATTCAACCACTGTTAGATTCACTTCTTTGTTAAAATCATATAATTTGACAAATTTGTTTTATGAACCCACAAGGATCAGTGGCAACTCTGATACATGCATTGATAATATTTTTACCAATATAGACCCCATAAATAAAGAAGTCTTAAACATACTAAGCTCTGATCACTGTGGACAACGAGCTATTTTCCCCATGAACAAGAATTTCAAAAAAATATGTAAAAACAAAAGTACTTGTATCCCAATTAATGATAAACGTATTGAGAAGTTTAGGGGTGAAATTATATCTAAGATTGGAAATTTAGAATATCATAGTAGCCCAGATATGACATTTGGTAATCTTTTCAAATTAATTAAAAAAAAAATTGATACTACCTTCACCTCTAAGACAGTTGGAAAAAATAATAAGAGTAAATTTAGTGAATGGGCTACACCAGGTATTATGAAAAGCAGATTAAAATTGTATGACCTTTATAATGAAAGAACTATAAATCAAAGTGAACCCTTTAAAAACTATGTTAGATTATATTCAAAAATATTTAAGCAAGTTTGTAGGGCTGCAAAATCTATTTACATTAGAAATAAAATTAAGAATTCAAAAAATAAAGTAAAGACAACGTGGCAAATAATAGCAAGTGAAACTGGAAGAGTCGCCAGTCACAACTCAGATTTTAAATTAAATAAAGATAACAAAAATATAACGACAATGATGTTGCGACTGCTTTTGAGAAATTTTTTGCTGACATTCCAGTTTCAATTACAAGAAACTTAAAGGACTCTCCTGATGATGCTACATTGTTACTTAAAGAAAATGTTAATGAATGTGACATCTACTTTAGATTTAAAGAAGTAGGTCCTCAAGACATTATAAAAACATTCAATTTACTAAATATTAAGAACACTACCGACTTGTGGGGCCTATCAATGAAGGTTACTAAATCTATAATCGATGTTATCGCGCCCTACTTAGTGACTATTTTTAATGATTGTATAAAAAATGGCGTGTTTCCTGATCTAATGAAACACAGTAAAGTTTTACCTCTTTTTAAATCTGGTAGTAAGTCGGACCCGTCTAATTTCCGACCTATGTCTATTTTACCGACATTGAGTAAAATTTATGAAAAGATAATACTGAATCAATTACTAACGCACTTTAATTTAAATAATATTTTACATAATAAACAATTTGGATTCACAAAGGGACGGTCTACTACAGACGCAGGCGTTGAATTGATCAGTAGTATTTTTAATGCCTGGGAGACGTCGCAGGATGCTCTTGGTGTTTTTTGCGATCTCTCAAAGGCTTTTGATTGCGTGCAACACAAAACATTGGTCAGGAAACTCTGTCACTATGGCATAAAAGACAAAGCACTCGCCCTCCTAAAATCGTACTTGTCAAATAGAACTCAGAGGGTTGAGATAAATGGTAAAAAATCTGCTGGTGCAAAAATTTAAATGGGGGTCCCACAGGGGTCTATATTAGGACCCTTCCTATTTATATAAATGACCTGCCATTCTTAATTAAAGATAAGCATGGGATAGTATTATTTGCTGATGATACATCTCTTACATTCAATATCAAACGGCTTAATGCGTGTTATGACGAAGTAAATAATGCTCTCTCAAAGATTGTACATTGGTTTAGCGTTAATAATCTTTTACTTAATAGTAAAAAAACAAAATGTATTAAATTCAAATTGCCCAATGTAAGGCAAACGGAAACCAATGTGCTTTTAAATGGTGATGTTATGGAGCTAGTGGATACAGCTGTATTTTTAGGTATTACACTAGACTCCAAGCTTCAGTGGGGCCCTCACATTGCTGGGTTGGCCGACAGACTCAGTTCAGCAGCATATGCAGTAAGTAAGATTAGACAATTTTCAGATGAAACAACAGCACGCCTAGTGTATTTTAGTTACTTTCATAGTATTATGTCCTACGGCATTTTGCTGTGGGGCAATGCTGCAGATATAAATACAATTTTTGTGCTTCAGAAGCGAGCTGTTCGGGCAATCTACAAGCTGGCCCGTAATACTTCACTTAGAGAAAAATTTAAGGAAACTGGAATCCTAACTGTTGCTTCTCAATATGTCCTATCAAATGTATTATATGTTAAAAAGAATATATATGAATTCAAGAAAAAATGTGATACCCATGGGAGAAATACTCGTAATAAACATAAGCTTGATATTCCGGTGACTAGACTTACTAAAGTCAAAAACTCTTTTAAAGGTCCAATGTATACGCCTTTATAATAAGATCCCAGAAAACGTTCAAAATCTCTCAATTAATAAATTCAAAAAAGTTGTTAAAGAAAGTTTGTGTACAAAAGCGTACTATAAATTTACTGATTTCATGAATGATAGTACACCTGACACCATGGGAATAAGGTCGCCCCTGCAGAGCTGTTTCTGTATAATATACAGTATGGTACACTCATTGTATTTTATTTAGTCATAATGACACTGTAATTTTATATACTTTTTGTAATTTTCCATCCTTTTAGTAAAAGATGGCCCCGTGCGAGTTTCTTACGCCGGTTCTTCTCGACGGGGTAGTTCCCGAACCGGTGGTAGGCACCAGTGTAGACCCGACGTTCAGAGAATATTTGAAAAAATTTATTCTGAATAAAAAATTTTGAGTTTGAGCTTATCTGTAACTCGTAACATTTGTATTTGCAGGTACCTAAACTACGAGAGGTTGGGCGTCAAAACCTACCCGCTGTCGGCCTACGAAGAGGCTTTGAAGGAGCTGAAGGCCGGTACCATCTCGAAGGCGATATTCAAAATTGCCCATTAATTTATTAAAATATATTTTATTGTTATTACAAGTATTATTTCCCAAAAATTACGTTGTCAATTTGATACCATATATACGAGTAGTTTTTAACAAACAAAACATATGTTCAAGTACAAAGGCCCTTATCACACTGGCGATTAGCGAGCGATTTGAAAGCGACGCGACTGCGCAGCGCGCCCGCCGCGACATCGCAGCGTCGTCGTGGCGTGGCGTTTACGCCATTTTGTACATAGTCCAGTAAAATTACGGCTCAAAATGAGTTAAATTAACATGAACGAACACAGTTTGGGGATTTTAAGGATCGATAGGGGGGTGTATTCTGAGCATAAATTCCAATTTGAGGGGTTCTACTGAGGTCAGCTCAAGGTCATTTCGATATAAACGCGTTTAATTCGATATCTCGAGAATGATCAGTGTTAGACAAAAAATTGTAGATACCTTTTCTCTTCCAAATTAAATTTACTAACTTTTTTATCTGAAACTTTTTTTAACATTAATATTTTTCAACTTATTACTCCCGCAAGGCAAAAATCTTACTTTTTTTCTATTTTTCGTCGTTTTCTCCCCAACAATTCAATTTTATTAAATTTTACCGACCATCAAAGTCTAGATATTTTAATTATGAACAATTTTTTTCTTCAACTTTTTTCTGTAATGTCAATACCTTCGGAGTTATATATTACTTTACCTAATATAAGCTACATATAGCCCATACTGCCTCAAACCGATATATGAGCTGAATGCCGCAAAAAACCTTTTATTTTTGGACGCAATTAGTGGTTGCGACTCAACTTCGGCTCCTTTCAACCTAGGCAAGATCTGTATACCGAGTGCTACCTTTGAACAATGACCGCATTGAAAAAATCTCCGGATTTGGTTTCTTTATCTGCAGTTTTTCTACAAGACAAAGCAGATAAAACAACGCTCGCTTCAAACGGCGAACAATTCATTTTGAATTTGTATCGCAAGGCAAGTGACACGAATTGCACGAATCTCAACGAGCTCCGATATAAAAAAATGGCCGGCAGTGGGAGGGTTAAATTAGAATCCCTTCCTCCTACCTCTAACGCGGCATTTTTTCACTCGTTGAGGTGTTTCTACCAAGTTCAATACTGGCTGGAAAATTATCTGGAACCCGAGGAGTGGGGCTGGCGTCGCACCCCCCGTGGATTGGAGCCGATAACAATGTCATTGAAACCAGCTCCGGATAATTTACTGAGATCGATTTCTTGCAAATGCAAAACCAACTGCGGCAAAGCGTGCGGATGCAGAAAGGGCCGGCCTTTCTCCTCAGTGATTTGCACTAATTGCCAAGAGAACTATTGTTCTAATATCGACGTATATATGACGTATGCCCCGATACCGTCAGGGCCTTTAATATTGAGAAATCACTTCCATCGACCTCGGGTGCTTAACTTGAAGAATTTTATAACCTATTTTTGAAGTGAAAACTTCTTTAGCGGCGTTGAGCACTTGTGGGATGGGTAAAAACTGTGAAACTCGCGATAGATTTTCGTGTTGATCGAAAAACCATACAAAACGCGTAAGATGGTTGGAGAGTAGTGTTTTGTGTCGAACTCGAACTCAATTTGAAACTTGATCGAAACTTTATCGAAACTTGATCGAAACCTTGATCGAAACTTGATCGAAACTTGATCGAAACTTGATCGAAACTTTATCGAAACTTGATCGAAACTTGATCGAAACCTGATCGAAACCTTGATCGAAACTTGATCGAAACCTTGATCGAAACCTTGATCGAAACCTTGATCGAAACTTGATCGAAATTTGATCGAAACCTTGATCGAAACTTGTTCAAAACTTGATCGAAACCGTGATCGAAACAACTTGATTGACGATTTTTTAAAAATCGATTTTCATAAAAAATGGGTTAAAAAATGCACAACGTTAATAATCAAGTTTTCACTTCTGCCGGCACTCCCGGAGTGCAACCAGTTTTTTGTTATCAATAAACGTGTGAAACAGTTATTCATTTACTTCTTTTTGTAATCCTCATTCACATTATTATCCCATTTAATCGATTGACCTTTTTATATTGCGACAATTGCGCGGTTTTCGCTCGGTAATGTATAACTCCGAAGGTATTGGCATTACAGAAAAAAGTTTAAGAAAAAAATTGTTCATAATTAAAATATCTACACTTTGATGATCGGTAAAATTTAATAAAATTGAATGGTTGGGGAGAAAACGACGAAAAATAGAAAAAAAGTAAAATTTTTGCCTTGCGGGAGTAATAAGTTGAAAAATATTAATGTAAAAAAAAAGTTTCAGATAAAAAAGTTAGTAAATTTAATTTGGAAGAGAAAAGGTATCTACAATTTTTTGTCTAACACTGATCATTCTCGAGATATCGAATTAAACGCGTTTATATCGAAATGACCTTGAGCTGACCTCAGTAGAACCCCTCAAATTGGAATTTATGCTCAGAATACACCCCCCTATCGATCCTTAATATCCCCAAACTGTGTTCGTTCATGTTTATTTATTTCGTAATTTGATTGGACTAAAGTGCCCCGCAAACGATCAAACATCAAACACGTCAAACACCATATAAACTACGTGTTTGACGTGTTTGACGCGTTTGAAGAAAATTTGGATTTACTACGTGTTTTGACGTGTTTGACGGTTTGATGTTTGATCGTTTGCGGGAGACTTAACACTCGTATTTTGTATAGCCCGTCAAAAAAGTCACGACATTAATAGAGTCGCCACTTGTTTCCAGTGTGGCCTCTTATGGCCACACTGTATTCAGTCACTATAAAAGATTTTGATACTTTATATTAAATACAGTTTAAAAAACACGTTGTATTATGATTTAATATTATACGTATAATATTATGTAGTTAAGATAAATAATTATGATGTAGTAAAGTGTGTTTAATTTACGATGTTACAAGGAAAAATCTAATCTATGTAAAGTATTATAATCTATGTATATAAAAATGGATTTTCAACTGTGTTAGTCACGCTATAATAATTATTAATAACGCAATAACTCGATAACGGTTGAACCGATGTGGCTAATTTCAGTCTTAAAATATTTCTGCAAGTCCAGGGAAGGTTTATAAGTGATACGAAGTTCACCGTGACATTTAGTCACTAGTGTTAAAGGCTACCAGAATCTGATGGCAAAAATTGAGAAAATAAATTGACTCTAGCAATCCTTTTTTTTCTTATAGCGGCTGATTCTGTGTATAAAACATATAATTTTATAAATTTATCCAATGATCAAGAATATTTTTTGAGCTGACTAAATTTGCCATCAGATTATAAATTATCCGTCGATCGGAATTGCCATTGTATTCTATTGTTGTCGCGATCACCGATGCTCGCGCGGGGCTTGATGGGTTAATTAAGAGCGGGCTGTGCAATTTTGCTGTGTTTTCTAATAAGTATTACGATCCCGGAAGACGATTGACTCAAATGAAATTGAGATTTATTTAATCATTGTATATTTATCTGATACTTAGCTAACGGAAAACACGATTCACTTATTTTGACTCGATAGTTTTATTTTTTGAAATTATGAATCTTTTTGGGCATTTCAACAAATATCTGTTACACTTATTGAGTTAGTATCATTAAATAACTTGCACTACTACAACCACAGACTTTATAAAATAATAGCTAAAGGAAATATTAGTATTGTATTCAGTTTTTAAGTAATCATCAAAAAACAGTTTTGGGACTTACGATCTTTACTTTCGTGCTATAATGCGGGAACCGTTGCTACGCGATATTGTTCACTATTAGCTGCAGCCTAAAACACATTGCCCGGGAGCACGATTCATGGAATTACTGTATCACGATTGGAGGATAGCGCTATGTGTAGGCGGGGCTAGCGTTTTGACAGCAGGCCCTTAACACCTGGTATTTAAGTACAATCTCCCTGACAGCTGCAGAGCTACTTTTAATGACTGCCAGTGAGAGCTGAGAGAAGCTAAATTTCACTCCTGTTGTATTTAAGAAACTACTTATTTAAAAAATACAAAAAAAATAAATAAATGAAAAACAGGGTTTTGTTTTATTTAATAAAATAATATGATCATCCAAATAATATTCTACAATGCAGCCGGAAACAGAATCATCGCCACTTTCTAGGTCCATGTAGCAGCAGCAGTGGTGTCACAGTGAAGAGGCACATTCATCTTCAATTTTTGAGGTAATGCTGCTACCATCTTATTGACAATTATAATCAGCTCTTCAATATCCTAACAAAGGATTAATTCCCTCTCCTTGTATTTATTTTCAGTGTTTTTTTTCCAAATTATAGCATAAAATATTCTCTCAGTCATTTCGGTTATTTCGTAAAACGCTTTTTCTGCTACCTATAAACATAAAACGTAATAATTATAATATTATATTACGCTGCATTGAAATGTTGAAGGAGTACGTGCACATACACTATGTTACGAGAATTGTATATACATCTAAGATACATCATACATGATTACGCAAAGCACTTAAGTCAAAGTATCAATCATTGTTAGGCGCGTTATATGTTATATTTCTTTGACAGTTCATTGTTTACGTAAACATAAGGTCTAAGTAAAATTATTATTTTATTAAATCACATAATACTTACTCAGGATACTTAAAATTGCATTTATACAATAAAATTAACAAACAAAATTTATAAAACAAATGCTTATTTAACTGCTACTATGGCGATTTCGGCGATCAGAATCGGAAAAGTGGACGCGAGAATTTCAGTGATATTTTCGCGTTTTACTATTTTTCTTCAATGAAAATCTTCAAATTTTCAGCACTCTGACACGTCTATCACTTTAATTATTAATATTAATCACAGTAACATGTAGTTTTTACATTGTAAAACTATATAAAAGCAAATTGAAAATCTTTGTTTTGTTAATTTTATGTCATAGAGTATTGATACAACAAAGGTACAGATGCCAAAAGAGTGTTGCTGTTGCTAAAAAAAAAGTTTCGCCTCCTAGACATTCTTGACGCACTATATACTCCCTAGACTAGTGTACAAAATGGCGTCCACGCGACGCCGCGACGACGCTGCGCTGTCGCGTCGCTTTCAAATCGCACGCTAATCGCCAGTGTGATAAGACCCTAAGAGATAGCAGAGAAGAAGGATACAGAAAAAATATCTTTGAGAGTCCCAGTATGTTCATTTATTTAAAATATTATAACAAATATTTCAATATACATTACGGTATTGTTTACATTTTGTGTATTAATTTTTTTTTACAAAAAATATACTAAACTGTCTTGTATTTTCTGATATACTTTGCATAAACTTTAGAACCATAGACACTAGAATTGGACCGCGCCAAGAAATCATAGAAGGTAGATATTAGTCTATAAAATATAGGACTTAATTCTATGCCAAAACCAAATTTTAATTACCTATGTTAGAATAAATAATATTTTATTTTAAATTCCCAACCAGAGATAACAATTATTTTTATTAACAACTTGACAGTATATTTTTTCATTTTTCATAACAAATTTTAATGTCTATGGTTAGAGCAAGCAAAATCATAGACAATAGGGCTAGAGCACTAAATATCCTATTTGTACACTTAGTAGAAAATAATTAGATCGCAAAATATCAAAAGTTATTGATCAATATTCAATTGAAATGATCAGTAGGCAACGATTATAAATAACTTTAAATATACTTAACTTAAAAATACGACGGGGAAATATGCACAAAGATCTTCAGTTATTTTGTTTCTAGTCAACATGTAGATTCTACAGATCAGTTAAGGCCAACGCTAAAACTCGCGTGCAAGCACACGCAAGCGTGCGCCCGCGCGAGTTTTAGCATTGGCCCTTAGCAAGTTTCGCAGATAAATAAAAAATAGCAACAAATGCAGTAGACTGAGCAAAAATTCAAAAACTAATGCATATTAGGTACTAACACTTATCTATTATAATATTTGGTTGTTTGTCTCACAGATGATTATTTAAAACGATTCATAAGCAGTGAGTTGCTGTAACTTGTGACAATCTGAAGTTGTTTAATATATTTTATATTTGCAATTTTTGAACATATAATTTAAATAATAATATATAGCCCCTATAAATAGCATATAATAAACAAATATCATAAGTAGTATTGCAACTATGAAAAGCAGTCTTCGTTTATTAGAGCAATTTAAATTTCCGTAAGAGTATTAAAATTTATTTTTTCACAAAGTTAAACTATAAATATTATTACTTTTTACCCTAACCCATCAATTTGTAATTTATATAGTAATAAATAATATTTGAATTGTATATAATTTAGACTTAACAAATGAAATAACAAATTGTTATAGCATGGCCCAATAAAAGAGGAATGTATAAATAAAGCAATGACGTCACACGTCACCAAAATAATATATTCACAACAATCAGCGTAGCGAGCTTTCTCAAAGCTTTTTACTATAACAAAATTTAAATTTGTAAATACATTTATAGTATTTCCTTTGATAATCATGTAAACCATACTTCTGTAAAGTCTCATGATTATTAGTTTATAGAAATTCCTGTTTCATGAAACACCGCAGCTAGACAACGCACACAAACACTCAACACAGGTCACAGTATAAACGGCCTCTTGAATAAATAACATCGTATTGACTAAGCGTGCTCCTGTAATTAACTGCTAAAATCCGAGTTCATATCTATGGCAGTGAGTTTCCTAGTGAGCTCCGCACGCTGGGATGGACTCAATTCCTGAAAAGAACAATACATGTTTTAGAAATGAACTTGGCTTGTCACGCTGCCGCGTACCTAGATTGCTTTAACTAGGTTAAAATGTGTCGGATTATTAAAGTTACTTTGGGAAAATAAAAAAGTATTCTAGAAAAAAATCGAAAGTGTTTCAAACTATGGACAATGTATTAATTTGACGCAAGGATAGCATGATTAAAATTAGGCTTTCATGTAGCTAAAAATCTAGCCTTAATAATATATCTGAAGAGAAGTTGATTCGCAGGCAGATGGGGGGACCTACGTAATTTGGTCACGCCACATCAAACCAAGCCGACAGATCACAATTAACATTGAATTGACATGATACGACCAAATGAAGTGGGTCTGTCAACTGCCTATGAATCAATTTCCTCGATGGTACAAGACGGGGCTAGCATATTGCACAAGATAAGTCTAGCCTAGCTCGAGACGAGGCAAGCACAATTCATAATCCATACTAATATTAAAAATGCGAAAGTGTGTCTTTCTGTTACCTCTTCACGCTTAAACCACTGAACCGATTTAAATTTTATATGTAGATACTTTGAATCTCGGGAAAGGACAATATTGGTGTTTCGGAGAAATATACACTTCTGGGCCTTGATTCACAATGCGTAATTCAACTCGGAAAGTTCATCGCGCGACATCCAATAAACGCTCGCCGCGCTAGGCATTGACCAATGACCGCGCGGTAAAGTTTCGGAATCCGTGAATCGCCCTGCTTGATAAATGAGTTTCAGTGCAATGGAGTTTCTAGCGTCATTTCGTACAGCATAAAATAAGGTAATGGAGGCTAGTACTGACCATGACGAGGCGGTTGATGGAGTCTAACAACGCGTCATCGCGGATGGCGCGCAGGTTCCGCTCCAGCACGGACTCCGCGTCGCCCTCCTGCGCCTCAAGCCACCGGCACACCGCCTCGTTGTCGTGCTCCCACTGGTGAGACTGGTAAGAAAGGATAATTAATATATTTGTTCGATAGCAAAACACACTTGCATCAGTTAAAGTTAATATCAGGAACATACTCATACTACGTAAGCTATTTTTTTAACCCGTCGATCCCCAAGCGATAGCCGGCTGGCGCATAACAATTGAAAATCTATTGTGTCTGCGATATCCACAATGGATGTGTTAATGTCCCCTCTGACAAAGAGGTCATAGTGGTCCGGTTGTTGGCCAGACTTTTGGCTTCGGCTTTTGGTACTTGATACTGAGAATCGAGACCGAGATCTCAGTCGAGCCTTACTTCGAAGTGCTGTGGACATCATATTTTACCGGTTGTTCAAGATAGGCTTATTTACAAAAAAAAAAAAACGGTTGTCTGTAAAGTCGGTTTACTGACGATAGTTGAACGTGACAACGTCATAGCCTTAACCCCTCAGTTCCGGGAAAAATCTATGCAAAAAAGTTGGCAGGTCAATGTGCAAAAAAAATGGCGCCCGGCCTACCCTCTTTGTAAAATTAATGTAATATGAAATATCCTTACATATAATCCATATTTTATGTTTGTGTGAACTACATTATAATATATGTTAAATTTTCTATCTATCAAGCCATCATAATATAGTATTTAGTCCGATGTGATATTAGTTTCTCAATTATAAACTTTCGAAACTATAATTAGTGACTTGTTCAGAAGAAATAAACGAATACTATAAGGTGAACGCAGATTTGGCCGCACCGCACGCACCGCAGTCGCCGCATTTCGAATTCTTCATATAAAGAATGTAGAAAGTCTGGGTTTGCGCCCGTCACGTTCGGACGCGCTCCGTGTTACGATCTCTGTAACGCCAACTTTCGTTTCGTATTTACGAGTTTTTTTTGTTTCAGAGTTTAAATATTCTGGATTATGATTATTTCGGTTATAATTATTTATAATTATCAAATCAAAAGTGAACTTTAGTGAATAGTTTTGTTTCATAACAAACTTTCGTATTATTACTTTTTTCGATCTACCCGCATTGTGTTGTAATTATTATGAGTGAACCTGAGGAAGAAGGAGCGATGGAGCCTGCACCCAATGAGATGTCTGCGGAGGCTGTTAACATAATCGTACTGGAATCTGGAGAATATGAAGGAGAGGTAGACTTAGAGTGGGATGATGCAGGTATGTCCGTAGGTCATAATAATCTTGACGACATTGGAAGTGAAGCGATGTTGCAGCCAGGCAACAAAAGGCGACTAGCAGGCAGTTCTCCAGAGCCGCTAGCTGATGATGGCTTTACACTGGTCACGAGATATAAGCGCAGGAACCTGCAGAGAACCCCTCCATCTGCATCACCTCATCCGCCAGTTAATTTACGTAATAATTTTGGAGTTTTTATAACCGCCAAGACCGATTCCCTACCGAAGCAGTTAGCGTTTGCAAAACTATTGGCTAAATATAATATTCAGGGCATAGAGACCATCAAATATAAAAGTCCTTTCAAACTTTTCATTAAATTTAAAACCGAGCTAGACACAAACAATTTTCTAAATAATAAAATTACACAGGATCATGAGTGGGTTTGTAGAAATATTAACGAGTTGCATTACTGTTATGGCGTGGTCCGGGATATTGACATTGATATAGAAGATAAGGAATTGAAAGAGATTTTCGAATGTGACACAAATATTTTATCCATTAAGAGGTTGTTACGGAAAGATTCGGATGGTAAGTGGATAAAATCTGAAACCGTTCGAGTAGGGTTCGAAGGTTCAAATCTTCCAGAATTTATAAAAGCTTACGGGTGTCGAATGGCCGTAGATTCTTACATGTACCCTGTGACTCAATGCTCTAAATGTTGGCGATACGGTCACGTCAATTAGATTTGTCCTTCTAAGACCCCAATTTGTCCTAAGTGTAGCGGGAAACATGAAAACTGCGAAACGAAAAGTTATAGGTGTGTTAACTGCAAAGGGATTCACTTATCTTTTATGAAATCTGTATGCCCTGTATTTGTGAAAGAAAGAAATATTCGGATTTATATGGGAAATCATATGTGCTTTTATAGGTTTGCATTAAATAAAATTAAGGAAAAGACACTGGAAAATACTTCGAGCAGATTGGAACCCGAGATGCCTTTTGTTAAACCTATTATTTCCCACGTCAGGACCGACGGTGCTTCGGTCCCAACTTACAGAGATGTTACTGTTGGTAATTATGAAGCCATTGAAACTTTACAAGAAAGTGATGATGACAATATGGAATTAGATGAATGTATTTCTTCGGTGCCAAATCAAGAGTCATCTACCACATCTGAATTCAAGAAAAAGAACAATAAATTAAAGAAAAAAACTCTAGAAATCAGACGCGATAAAGAGGACGTTTTTCCTAATTTGGTGATAACTAGTGCTGAAATCCATGCTGAAAATAAGCAAGATGAAAAGTCTAGCTCTAGTACTAATCGTAAGGAAAGGAAGCGTTTACTAGAAAGGATTTTAGATAAAATAAGAGAGGTTTTTGTAGCAGAAGGAAGTTTAAAAGATAAGTTTAAAATGTTGTTTGAATTTTTCTGGTCCGAAGTGGTAGATCTCTTATAAGAATACTTGAATTTTGAGACGGTGCTTAAGTTTATGGGAAGAAACAATAATGGCCAGTAATATCAATTCTTTACACAGCAGTATCAACATTTTTCAATGGAATGCTAATAGTTTAAAACATAAAGCCAGTAGTTTCGAACTTTTGATGCCACAAGACAAAATACTTATGGCCTTTGTTTGTGAAACGTGGCTTTCATCTAGTGTCAGCCTGAAATTTTCTGGTTATAATATTGTGAGAGCAGACAGAGAAGATTCATATGGCGGTTTGTGTGCTATAATACATAAATCAATAAAATTCTCTGAACGAGCTACTAATATTCCTAACTTTGATATCCAGATTATCAATATGTTATTATATATCATTAAAACACGTGATTGCTGTGTATTGTCCGCCTTCAATTTCTACATATCAACAGGATTGGGATGCTATTTTCAATATATTCAAAACAGGTTGTCTTATAATCGGCGATTTCAATGCGCATCACACTCTGTGGTCCTGTAAGTCTGATAGAAGAGGTGAAGCTGTTTATAAAGCTATGTTCGAAAATGATTTTATATGTCTTAATGACGGTGCGCCTACTAGAGTGAAATTGGTTAACGGTAACCTTCAAAAAACCTCGCCTGATATATCATTTGCATCTACAGACATTACTGTTAATATGGGTTGGCAGGTTACAAATGAATCCTTAGGCAGTGATCATCTAGTGCTAAAGTTAAGTTGTGGTTTTTATAGAACAAACAGACACATTAAAAAAAGAAATTATAAAGCAGCTAATTGGGAAGAATACACTAAAGAAGCTACAACAATGTTTAATCATGAAGAAGTGAATGATGTCCAAAAGAGTTATGATAGTTTTACAAATCAAATTAAATATTTAGCTGATAAGCACATCCCTTGGATTAAAATTTGTCAAGACCCCATATCAAACTTCAAACCCAAACATTACTGGAATAAGGAGCTTTCAAGGGCCGTTGCTGAAAGGCGTCTTGCATTGGCGCAGTTACGGCGTAACCCTACACCTTCTAATTTGCTTCTATGGAAAAACAAAGTATCCCAAGCCAAAATACTTATAAGAAAAGAAAAATCTAAGTCGTGGAGAGAATTTTGTTCCAGTATCAACCACGAAACATCAGCACCCGTTATGTGGAGAAAGATGCGATGGATCAAAGGCAACACTGGACGCAGAGATACTGGAGATCCTCTTAATGTTGAAAAGCTACTGCATTCCTTGACTCCTGATTATGTTGCTGAGAAGAAGACAACTTTGCCAGAAAGACAACCTTCCATTATAGAATCACCCATCACTCTCGCGGAGCTTCGTAATTGTTTAAAAAAGAAAGATACCTCTCCAGGAATGGATAATATATCATATACTATTATCTATTATCTTCCAAATAATGCTAAGTGTATGCTTTTAAAAATTTTCAATTTAATAATGTTGTCAAGTAATGTACCTGTTCAGTGGAGAGACATACAAATAGTCCCTATTCTTAAACCGGGAAGGGATCCCACTCTTGCCTCCTCATTACGTCCTATCTCATTAATGTCTTGTCCGTGTAAGATATTCCATTTGATTTTATTAAGAAGATTGGAGTGGTTTATTGAAAGCCAGGGCCTCCTTCCCGACGCGTCGACTGGTTTTAGACGTGGACAATCTTGTGTTGATAACCTAGCTTTACTTACATCTCATATACAATTAGGTTTTGCCAGAAGAGAGCCAACAATCGCTTGCTTCATAGACATTGAGAATGCCTACAACAATGTAAATATAACTGCATTAATTCATATCTTGCAGGAAATTGGAATTGGTAATTTTATTTGTAAATATTTGTTTAATTTTTTGTCTAATCGTCGTTGTACAATTGTTTTAGATGATCTTAGTAAAGTACTAGGGACTAGCTCAAGGGGACCCCCTCTCTCCTTGTTTATTTAATTCATGAAGCCCCAAGCGGCCACATCCGGCCGCGACAACAATGAAAAAGCTATTGTGTCTCGTTTTGCCACGACTGATGGGTTAATATTGCAACCGGATGTATTTCTAGAATTATTGTAAATAAAAATGTTTGTAACTCCTAATACGCTGATGATTTCGTGTTATACAAAACATTTGTAAATGGGAATACTGTAGAAGCAGTTAACTCTCTTAGGTTAACTATAAAGGCCGTGATTAATTATAATTATTTGAATAGTATTGGTCTACAATTATCCGTATCTAAATCTAATATTTGTATATTTAATAGAACTAGAAGACGTTTTAATATTGATATTGAGATTAACGGCTCATCTCTTAACGTGGTGGATAAAGTAAAATACTTAGGCTTATGGTTGGACTCGTCCTTAAGATGGAGTCTTCATGTAAATGAATTGTGTGCTAAAAACTATAAATGTTTGAACGTCTTAAAAGTTCTATCGGGTAGGTCGTGGGGAGTTCACCCTCAATATATTCGCCGTCTTTATATTTCTCTTGTAAGGAGCCGACTGGACTATGCTAGTTTTATATATGGTAGTTGTGCTAAAACACATCTCAAAAAGCTCGATATTCTACAAAACAGAGCGTTGAGAATATGTGGCTCTTTTATACGTAGCACTCCGGTGTTTGTTATGCAGAGTGAACTCTCCATTCCTCCCTTGTATATACGTAGGTATGTGTTGGCGAGTAGATTCTTTCTTAAATTTAAGTCTAGACTAGGCAATGATTTGTTATATTCTTTAGATCAGTTCAATTTAGTACGCAACTATTTTAGCAACACTAATTTTCCAATTCTAGCACAAATTACCTCTGAATGGAGTAATATTAATGTATATGAAAGTGAAAAGTTAGAGGCGTATTCGTTAAACACATGGGTGTCTTTAATAGATGTCGAAGAACTCATTGTGGATAAAGTTGGCGATATGGCTCCGAAACGGAGCTTATCTGATGGTGAACTTAAAAATTATTTTTTGCAATTCATATCTGATAATTATTCTGATTGTTATAAATTATATACGGTTGGCTCTAAATTTATTCAAGGTGTTGGAGTTGCCTTCTTCGATCCCCAATTAAACGTGTCACAGAAGTTTAAATTACATAGAGATAATAATATAATGACTGCTGAACTTCTTGCTATTAAAGAATCACTAACATATGTTAATAACTTGGATAACAATAAGAGTCTAGTTATTTTATCAGACTCGAGAAGTGCTCTCCAACACCTTCGTCGGTGTGCCACGAAGCAGCGTGGCTCTCCGATAGCCTTCGAAGCTTTGGATTTACTCCGGCATATTTCTGGAAAAGTTTTAATTAAACTACAATGGGTTTCAGCCCATGTCGGTTTAACTGGAAACGAAACTGTGGATGCGCTTGCTAAGAGTGCAGTTATGGATGGTCCCTTAGTCTGTTCTAAACCTTTTAAATGAGCTTCGACATCACATTAAGGAGAAAGCGCTCGAGAAATGGGAATACCATTTTGGCGAGGAATTACAAAGAGGTGTTGGAGTTTGGTACGGAACCATCCAGAATAAACCAGTATGGGAGCCTTGGTTTATTTCGTGTAATTTATCGAGAAAGTTGTTGGTGTCAGCCTTTAGATTACGATCTGGGCACATTCCAGCAAACAAATTTTGCCACTTGGTTGGAATTAAGCCTTCGCCCAATTGCGATGTGTGCGATAAGCCCGAAGACCTGTATCATGTTTTGCTGGAGTGTGCTCGGACTGCAGAGCTAAGATCAAGGCTCCTAGGAGACTCTGGTTGCCTGCACAATGGACGGATCAATATTGCACTTTCGGAGCCGTTGTCCCCAGAGGCAATAAAATTGTATAGTTATTTGGATCTGTCCCTTGTGTAGGGGACACTGTGTTCACCTATGAGGCTGACATTAACACTGAGTGTTAAAAGCCTCTGTAAAATAAAAAGATAAAAAAAAAATGTAGAAGTTGCGAAGACTGCGGCGCGGGTAGGTATGCGAGCTTGCCTATAACTTCATATAAAGAATTCGAAATGCGGCGACTGCGGTGCGTGCGGTGCGGCCAAATCTGCGTTCACCTTTATTCTTCATATATTAAGTCATACCTTGACACGTAGGAAATAGAGCACAAATTTGAATAGCCGAAATAATACTAATAGTTCACAGATTGTTTATTTATTTTTCATTCAGAGTGTGGTCAGTGTATCAAAGGTCATAACTAACCAAACTTCTTCTTACAAAAGTATTCTCTAAGTCATCGAAATACGTAATATAATCGAAACAAAGAGCGCGGCCCAGGTGGGCCTTACGGTTGTTGAGAGACTTGAGAGTGTAAATGGAACGCCTCAGAGCTGTCAGCAAGGTAACGCCGCATGAACTGTCATGTTTTTCGGGCGCGCAGCCCATATCGAATTATAAGACGTTATCACGTCAAAAAATATAATATAAGAAGGTTAGACGTTTTGAGAATAAACCGTTTTGCTGTAATACACATACCTGCGTCTCCCCGCGGTCCTCGGTGAACCAGCGACGTAAGGTGGCGGCGGCGGCGCGCTGGTCGGTGGCGGGCCCGCTGGCGGCCTGCACGCGCCGCTCCTGCGCGTTCTGACGCAGCAGACGCCGCAGCCGCCAGTGGAGGATGCGCCGGGATTCCCGCCACGGGACGATGTCCTGAATAGATGAAATATTATCAAGTAACGTCAAGAATAATGTCAAGAGAAATGTGTGTATTTAATCATAAACTGTCATAAGTATTTTTTGACACTTTTTCACCACTAGGCTTAGCATGGTCACCATAGAAAGGTTTATTCTTTCAGTAAAGTAGACAAAGTGATAAATTAACAAAAGGAATCTGTCACTTTGTCCGCAAAAACTGCCAGCGTTTCTATTCTTTCGCATTTCTACTGTGGTACCTATAAGGTCTTTAATGTCAGTTGTTACGTCGCACAGCATATGTCACGAATTACAAAACATATTATATTGCTATGCTGTTGTATGGTTAAAGTGATTTGAAACAAAACACAATGGAGAAAGAGAGAAAAGATGTTTTGTTTAACTTACAAATATGCAACCCTTTTCTAACATTCTCTCGGCGGTGTCGTGTAACTCCACAAACTGGACGGCGATCTGTAAAAATGCACATTAGTGAATCACATCGCAACATAAAAAAAAAAACATAGTAAACTCTCATTTAAATTAAAAATAATTATGTTTACCTGGTGATATATAGGCGATAATTCCTTCTCCCTCGTTTTGATACTCTTATCTAGGGTAAGCAGTTCGCTGTCTAATTCGCGCACTTTACTCTCGGCTGTAACAACACATTAATTAATAATTGAGGAGTTAATTAAATTCTGGTTCGTTGTCACAGTATCATTTTATTAGGTAAGTGCCTAAACACACTATGCCGAATTTCCGCGGCGGAAGTTCGGCTTGATTCCGCCTGCAATGTATTTTAAATTACCGATGACACACCATGCCAAAATTCCGTCGCGTTAAGGCTCGTCCACATTTGTATCATTTGCGCGATCAGATCTCCGTCGCAATCATCGCGCCGTATCAAGTATGCGTATCATAGTGTGGACGCCTATTAGATCATTCTGCCGATCATGCGCGTATTTGATACGACACGTATCAGATACGCGGTTAATAGCGATCGGGGCGTATCATGATACCCATATCATTTTGATACGTTTCGATGATACGCGACGGAGATCTGATCGCGCAAATGATACAAATGTGGTCTGTGGACGAAGCCTTATATTGTGTGCGTTTGACATTGCTGACGTAATCATGCGGAATTTCCGCCGCGGAATTTCGGCATAGTGTGTTTAGGTACTAAAAAACTTACATTGAAAAGGGGGTTTTATTTACTTTAAATAAGAATATAATGTAAATATTTACCTTGTCTACCTTCTTCTGTTTTGATGAGCACGTCATCTATTGACCCTCTCCTGTCCAAGTTCTTCGACAGCTCCTTGATCTGTTCCTTTAATTCTGCAATAAAGAGAGGTTAGTTAGTGTATACATAAGCCAACAGTCAGTTAACAAATAACAAATTGGTTAATTATCTTGTCTGAAGCAACAGCGCAGGAACAGCGCAAAAAGATATCTTGGCGCGTGGTCAAAATTAGAACTAACAATACCATCCTGTATGTTTTGCACTTAGATGGCACTTTATGTAACAAAAATAAATGGTAATATTTTAGTGGGTATAGGTTCCTTAATATATAGAATTGACTGTGAAACTAGGAGTGCTGAATAAGTTAATATACAAGATCGGAACAGCTATAACTCACCGTTGACTCTCGCGCTGAGCCGCAGCAGCTCGGGGTCTAGTCGGTGCATGGTCTTGAGTATGTCGCGCTGCTTGTACTTCACCTCCACAGCACCCTCCGCCTCTAGGATACCACCTCTGTAAACGTCACAGGGATTGAAATGAGGAATCTCTTGATACTAGATATTTGACGTTGAGCGCAGAAAATATTACAATATAATAAAAAAAAAACAATTGCTGGTTGATCTGAAAAAAAAATTCGCGCCTTTTGTTTGCCTTCAGCGCCCCTTTTAATCCGGCGCCCTGAAAGGTCGCCCAGCGTCGCTCCCCCCCTCCCCTCCCCGTAACGCCGCTTCTGATTACGTGGTAATCGTCGGAAGAACTCACCTGGCGTCATTATCGGCGTACATCTCCATGCGCAGGTTGTTGACGCTGGGATCGACGACCGCCCACGCGCCGCCGCGCAGCTCTCCGCCGGGCGGGATGTACACGAGCACGGGCGCGGTCGCACCGCGCAGCGCTCTCACTATCTCCGCACCGAACTTCAGGATTTGTTCGTACATGTCTGCGGACAACAGAGTGATTAAAGTTTTAAAGACTGTAACTTTGTCAAATTTTTTTTTTCGCGTTTATTGGCCGTGGACACCAGATGTTTCGGCAATTAATCTATGGATTCGTCAGAACGACAACTTAATCACGTTAAAACATATTTTACCGACAATATAGTTATGACGGGTTTATAGAACGTTTATGAATAAAGAATTTTATAAGAGGTTTATTAGTGCTAATAAGCACTTAAACAAATGAGTGTTTAAAACCTATTTTAGGGGATTTGTATGATTTATGAATAAGACTGTTAAACAATAACAGAAATTGTATGTTTATTAAGGCCGGCTTAGTACTTGTTCAGACACGGTTAAACCGCTTGCAGCTTATTACTATGGCGTTGTATGGCAGCGTTCACACTTAACCGCTCGGTATCTGCGTGGGAAACGCGCGGTTCCCGTATGTCTGAACAACCACTTAATCCTTATGATGTTATGGCCTTTATAAAATAAAGATTAAAAAAAACAGAAACTTTCTCTTTTGCAGAAGTTTCGATTGTGTCGACACAGAAAATAGGTTACCTAACTTCGCCAGAGAATTTTCAATTTTATAGTGAAGTGATACTAATATTATAAATCCTAAATTGTCTGTCTGATACCTCTGCGACCGTATCTATGGCGCGACTTGAGCCGTTTAAAATATTTGGAAAACTAGAATTGTGAAAGTGTATGTCAATTACGCAGGAATATTATTACGCTTACCTTTCTGCCCGCCGCTGAATCCTCGCCAGTTAGCGAATATGATAATCGGCAGATTCTCGCGGGAGAAGTCGTGAATGGCCTGCGACGTCTTGTACGCGGAGTCCGGGAACCATACCTGTTGACAGATGTGCAGTTTAGAATCACTCGGCATCTATCTGCGCTTAGAATATTGTGTTGATATTGAACTGATGAGCGATGATTAAAAAAACTTATAATACTCAGACAGAGTACTTGTTACGTTAACTGACTTTTCCGACTGACATTTGACTACAGAGGTAAGTGCTTATAGCAATTCGTATCAGTATCGGTATTAAAAATCTGTCATAACAACCCGGTCAAAATATCTGTAGTATCTAATTCTACCTTGGCTGCAATAACACGGATGTGCCGAAGTTGCATCGTCACTCGTCAAATCATGTTAACAGAGGTTGTAGTATCATCTGATATGTGCGTACACTTTTACGTATACGTGCGTGCAAGTTGCGTATATGCATGCGTACCTGTCCCGCCTGCTGTACGGTCTTGCTCTCGGAGTCGAGGTTGGCGGGGTCGGCGGGTAACGTCAGCTCCACTGTACGTGTCTCCACGGCGATCACACCCACAGGTATACCGCCTAGCCGAGCCCGACCTATATAAATGATGGTAAATATTTTATAACGTGATCTGTATTGTAATCATTCATATAATTAGAATGGTAGCACAGCGAGCTTATTGCGTAGTTATAGTTACCTATTAAAATTGACTTATGCACTCAGAGCCAGTCCACATGGCGCGATGCGTCGACGCAGCGCTGCCGTTGCGTTATTTTACATACAAATAACCAAGGTGTTCACAGGGCGCGCTGCGTCGTCGCAACGCACACATGACGGACAGCAGCCCCCAAGACGAAGCGGGAGGGGGTGTTGCTTTGTAATTAAACGCTACGACGACGCAGCGCCCGTGTGGCCGGCTATGCGTCAAACGGCAGCGCTGCGTCGACGCAACGCTGACGCAACGCGCCGTGTGGACTGACTCTCACGCACTAAAATATTGCTATCACGCGTCTACGGAAGCAATATATTCGTAAGTGAGTGAAAGTTACAGTAGCAGCCACAATTAAGCAAGCTTGTATCTAACCTGTGACGACAGTCTGTGCCCAAGGCTGCATGATCTCATCGAAGGAGCCGAAGTCGAAGAAACCTGCGCGCGCCCCGTCACCCGTGAGCAGCAACCGCGGGTCGTAGGGTCCGCGAGGGGGACACCATTGTACAGGACGATCGATGGGATCCACACTACGCATCAGCGGCACCATGCTCATTTTATCCTGTAGGAAACGATTTAATATTGTTACTAAATTGAAATTAGTTGCATCAGTAGCAGAACATCCTTAACTTTTAATAATCGAAAATAATTTGAAAAACTAAAAAACACGCTTTAGCCAACCCGCCATCTTGGATGTCCGCCATGTTGGATTTAAGTCACGTGACTATTTTTCGTATTTCTAACAGCAAACCCTTTCATTTGATAGTGGATACCTATCATAAAGTTAATATACCTATCGGAATAGAGAAACAAAGGCCTGAGCAAGCGAGATGTCACTATCAGTAACACTGCGTGGTAGAAAGAGAAGCGTGATTTGAGGTTGCATAGCTTTTTTTTCATCTGTTTGACAGTCTGTCTGCCCTGAGCCGATCGTTGTCAATTTGGGCTCTCAGAAAAATTGTGATTTTAAGTTAAATAATGAATAATTTTTAAAAATACTGCTCTAGAAACATGGTTAAATGTTTGTGGAATGATTGTGGATCCACACATCGAAAAAACCCGGACAAATTTTCATTTCACAGGTAAATTATTGTACATCGACAGGACCTAGTTTTAAGTTTATTTTTGCCAATTCCCTACGAGTTATTGGTATTGATTTTCATAATTCACTTCTTTAAATGTTTATTTATATGGAAAACATAACTTGACTAGCCATGGTGCACAATTTAAGGATATTTTGTGTAAGCAATTTTCATCTATTTTACACTAGGGCTGCATCAAGTTATCGATAAGTAGTATCGATATGAAAATATTTTTAGTTAAGTATACTACTAATTATCTACGAATGTTGAAATGATAACATACTCATCCGTAGTTTATAATTAGTTTAAGTATAATATTGGATTAATATACTATCATACATAATTTATCGTTTTTAAAGGGTCCGCAACCAAAGGGTAAAACGTCCTAGTAGTCGGGTCCCGCTCTACTACTAAGACTTCGTTGCCTGTCCGTCTATCCATTCGTCCGTCCGTCTGTCTGTCTCCAGGCTGTATAACAAGAACCGCTATAGTAATAGACTTCTGAAATTTCCACAGATGTAATGTCATTCTACATCCAATATGGCTGCTCATCCAAGATAGGGGAATAGTTTTAAAAAGCACTTCTGCAAGATGGGCATCAAATAAAAGAGCTCATTGAGAGTGAATTGAAAATTAATAGGGTCTAGTGAAGTCGTGTCGTGTCGTGTACTGATGTGATGTGATGTGACGTGACGTGACGTAACCTGTCGTGTCGAATCGTGTCATGACATGTCGTGTCGTGTCGTGCCGGGTTTTAGAAAATGCCCGGTTGAAACCGGTCACCCTTCATGCGCGAGTCCGACTCACACTTGGCCAATTTTTCAGATTTCCTGCTGACCTGGATATCAGAAATTCATGGCTTAAAATAATTAACCGTCCAAACTGGACTCCGAAGAAAAATTCACGCATACTTATTACTTAATTATGCAGCAAGCATTTTGAGGAAAAGTCATATTTTACTTCAAAATTACAATTTTATTATACCTATCTATGCAGTTTTATTTTATCCCATTCTGTTTTTACAATTTCCATGATCGATATTTTGTCGAATTACAAGATGTTTGTAGTTTTGTACATCACTGACACGCACACGTAAACATATTCGTATACACAGATGTAAATCAAATTTTGGTTAAGCTTGACAGCTCGGGATTGTTTCTCTATTCCGATAGGTATATTACCTTTATGATACCTATATCATGGGGGTACATTTCAAATAGCCTGTCCGCCATCTTGGGGAGCCCGCCATATTGGATTTGTAAAAGACGTTTCTTAGGTAGCCATGTATTGTCATCAGAACTCAGAGCGTCTGCAAAATTTGACCGGGAAATGAGTCAAATTAAGATTTCAATATTTCCTTACATACATAGTTACAAGTGGAGCTAATAAAAGCATGTTAAAATAGGAACTCCCTTATTTAATCAAAAATTAAATTAAGAAATAAAAAAAAAAAACCCGCCAAACAACTTTAAAAAGTAATGAAATAATATTTACTGACTTTGTTTAAATAACTCCTAAGTATAAAGACTAAAGTAATATTTTAATCCATAATTGTTGTCACGGTGTGTCGGGGGACCGCCAACAGCGACTTTTTATTATTTTTATTTTTATTTTACACTCGATGTACAATGTACAATGGCGGACTTAATGCCATAGGGCATTTTCTACCAGTCAACCATTGGGTGGTAGCAGAGACAAAATTAAAAAAACACAGGTGCTTTCTATTTAGAAAAAAATAACAGACGTTCAAGAAATAAATAATGAAATATATAAAATAAATACTGATAAAGACAATAACAAATACTAGGCATACTAATATAATATACAAATCAAGTTACACATATATTTACATACTAATACTACTATGGCGATTGATATGATATATAAGCTATACTATACAATATATACATATTATACATATTATATACATAAGTTTATACATACATTCAGATAAAACATTGAGTAATGTATACATTACTCAATATACAATATACAGTATACTGTATTATACTTATGATTCTGCCAATTTATTTAGATAGAGCTGTCGGACTCTACGTTTGAACGTATCTCTGGTTGGGCTTAACCTGATTCCCGGAGGTAGGGCGTTCCACAGTAAAATAGCCTGGACGTGGAAGGAAGAATGGACTAGACTGGAGCGATGAGATGGGCAACCGAGCCGAGCATTATATGAGGAGCGGAGTGTTCTTTCGTGATTGTCGCAAAGGTATTGAAAGTGTGACTTTAGGTAAGCAGGAGAATTGGGGGAGTTCAGGAGTGTATAGAGCATACACAGGGCTCGCACTGAACGACGTTGTCGTACAGGCAACCAGTGCAACTCGGTACGATAGGAAGATACGTGGTCATATTTCCGGAGATTGTATATAAACCTAATACAGTTGTTAATGAGTCGGTCATATTTGTCAAGCTTGTCAGCATTGAGGTCCAAATAGCACACATCATCATAATCTATAATGGGAAATATAAGAGACTGGACCAGCAGTGTTTTAATGTGTGTCGGTAAAAAGTTTTTGTGGCGGTAAAGCAAACGCAATATTCCGGTGACTCTCTGACAATCTGAAGCAGTCTGTGTTTGCCAATCGAGAGTGGAGTCTATGTGTAATCCGAGATCTTTTACACTTGAGCTGAAATTAATTACAGAGCCGTCAAAGATTACTGGTGGAAGAGATGCTACATCTACCCTACATATATAACGAGGACTACCCAGTAAGATAGCTTGACACTTACTAGGGTTAACTGATAGACCATAGTTTTTACACCAGTCCCTAATGGCATCAAGATCCTTGTTAATTTCTGAGAAGTCTGAGAGTAACACAATTAATAAATTGTGAGAAGAACAGAGGAGAAAGAATACCGCCTTGGGGGACGCCAGTGTCGAGATCACATCAGGATGACGCAGACTGATCCATTCGTACCGACTGTTGGCGCCCTCGACGATATGACGAGATCCATTTCAGAACCTCGGTTGAGAGTGGAAGGCAAGAGAGAATAGCTAACAAAATTTCATGATCAACATTATTAAAAGCATAAGAGAAATCTATTAAAACCATAACAGTAATTTCAGAGTTTTCTATGGCTACTCTTACATCATGAGTAACCTTTAAAAGTGCAGCAGTCGTACTGTGTCCAGGCCTGAATCCAGATTGCAGTGGTAATAAAATTTTGTATCGCCAAGTGATTGATTGTCTCGATTCGGTTAGCTGTGAACTGACCCTTAAACTATAATGTTATGTCAAACATCTACATTAGCGGTCCCCCGACACACCTTGACAACAATTATGGATTAAAATATCACTTTACACTTAGGAATTATTTAAACAAAGCCAGTAAATATTATTTCATTACTTTTTAAAGTTGTTTGGCGGGGTTTTTTTAAATTTCTTAATTTAATTTTATTTCATGCTTTTTAAACTTGTATTGGTTATAATAGTGCAGAATAATTCCTATCAATAGGATCATATCCCAATGAATACCATCTATTCAGAATGTCTTCTTGGATGAGGCCGTCAATATGAGTCCAAACATGAAACCTCCACTTTGGGTTCATATGGAGCTCGGCTCCAATAGAATCCAGGTGATGCTGCAGCAGCAGCATGCAAAAATGTACTGTTTATCTACGTCTTACTAGGTGTCGCAATTAAAATGAGCCCAAACACGAAACCATTGCCCTAAGTTGGCGAGGAGTTGGATATCCTATTGATTACCAGGTGATGCTGCTACACCAGGTCAACTTTCCATTAATGTAACTATAGCTAAGAACACTCTCGATCATGTCAGCTTTCAAACAAAAAAAAACTAGATCAAAATCGGTCCACCCGTTTGGACGCTACGATGCCACAGACAGACACACAGACAGACAGACCGACAGACAGACAAACACGTCAAACTTATAACACTCCTCTTTTTGTCGGGGGTTAAAAATAGTGTATAATATAAGCTGCTACAACAAAACAGATTATGTCCTAAAACCGATAAAACTGAAACTTTGTGAGTAATCATGTCTGTGTTGTTTTATAACACAAACATGTTTGCGGAACAAGTAAAACCCCCCAGTAAAAATAATTTTGACAGTTCTGTGAATCTTAATAGCTGTCTTTATAAAAAAAATGTTATAGAAATGACACTACCTTGGGCACATACGACAGCCACTTCAGCGCAGTCGCCACAGCCTGTAGATCAGTCGGCACAACAGCGTGCGACACGCCGTTATTGTGCATAATCTGTACGCCACCGAGCTGGTTGTTGGACGCGTAGACTGCGCGACCGAGCACTTTGTTCAACGCCATGTACCCTGTGAGGATGATGTAGGAGGACTCCACTTGGATCACACGGTGCCCGAGACTGTAGGAGAGAGAGGGAAGACATTAGCAACTGTAGACACATAACATTTGGTGGTGAAGCACGTGTGAACTCGAAATTGACCTTTTTTATCGTGGGGGAAATGCAATTACGCATCCCCGGCGATTTGGGGAGGGCGACCGGGGTATGTGGAACTCACCATTTATTTTATCTCAACTCGCGCATGTAAATAGTTTTATTAAGTCCATATTGTGGAAATGAGATAAAGTATTCGAGCGCGAGTGAAAAAGACAAGTAATGAACGGTGTATGTATGTACACATTATTACGTGTTATGCGACCGGACTCGGAATGTCTGCGATAAAATTTTGATAATGTTATGATCCATTATTAGATAGCAATAGTTAGTGAAGTGAGTACTGACCGTAAGATGTAAGCGCCGATGCCGATGGCGCGACACGTGCACACGGAGATTGTGACGATGTCTTCGTACGCCTGCGCCGTCTCGCCCGCGATGAGGCCGGCGTCGCGTAAACACTCCACGCCGATACCGTCATCCTTGCCTGCACAATTAAATGGCATGTTATTCGCTTATATCCCGCAGGGTTTATCAGCAGTCTTACTATCGAAACTGATACGATTTTGATTTACGAGTCTGAGGCCTGTTTAGATTTAGGGCCTGTTTCACCACTTCCTGATAAGGCTATCCACCACTTTACTTGACAGATAGATTATGGAGAATCTGCCAAATAAGCCTATCCGGCACTTTATCAGGAAGTGGTGAAACAGGTCCTTAGTATATTAAATATGTCGGAAGAAATTCTCGATTCGATTCTGATTCTGTCGGGAGTAAGGCAGATAATAAGGCACACGATTAAAGCTTGACTTCACCAGAAGTCCACTCATGAGTTATCCTCGTATCAGAACGTCATGAATAAGTAGTTTTAAAGTTTGATTGACAAGAAAGAAAAATCGTGTGAAGTGTCAATCTTGAGCATGTTGCAGTTGCCATATTCTGTACCACTGGGTTTTCATAACTCTTGCCTAGCTAGGTTTCAACGAAATCTGACATCGAAATCGCTATTATATTTATTAATCTTTCAGGCCCCGCGCGAGCACCGGTGATCGCGAGAACAAAAGAATACAATGGGAATTCCTAGAACCTCCGATCGAAGGATTAATGAGAAGTAATTAATTGCGTATGCCATTTAAAAATTTGGTTTGCAAGAAATAAAAAAAAATCGGCCAAGTGCGAGTTGGACTCACGCACGTAGGGTTCCGTACCGTTAGAGAGCAAAAATAGGCCAAAATTGTAC
This sequence comes from Polyommatus iphigenia, assembly GCA_963422495.1. Taxonomy (NCBI): domain Eukaryota; kingdom Metazoa; phylum Arthropoda; class Insecta; order Lepidoptera; family Lycaenidae; genus Polyommatus; species Polyommatus iphigenia. Next base: position 10,053,039 of record OY730184.1, read on the forward strand.
TTTTTTGTATGGGAGCCCCCATTAAAATTTCATTTTATTTTAATATTAATATCAATTATTGACGTTGACATACAATAAAGGCCTTAGTGAAAATATAATGTGCCTACCTGTTGCTATTACTGATATAGAGCAAAAAAGGCCGAAAAAATCACGTTTGTTGTATGGGAGCCACACTTAAATATTAATTTTATTTTGTTTTTAGTATTTGTTGTTATAGCGGCAACAGATATACACAATCTGTGAAAATTTCAGAAGTCTAGCTATAGCGGTTCTTGAGACAGACAGACGGACGGACGGACGGACGGACAGACATCGAAGTCTTAGTAATAGGGTCCCGTTTTTACCCTTTGGGTACGGAACCCTAAAAAAACACAATCCAAAAAGTCCAAAAGTAGGTTAGGTTAGAACTTAGACCACAACACAGAGGGAGCCGAGCGAGCGCAGCGAGCGTGCTGCGGCAGCAGCCGGCGAGCGTCATAAAATAAAAGGGGGGCTCGGGGGGCGCAGACCCCCACAAAACAAAAACAAACACAATCCAATTTTAGCGGCACTAAAATGATTTTTTTGCTTATTCTCTGAGTGCTTACCAAAATTTAATTAGGCATAGGCCACTCATTGCAGCTTTGATAAATATTCAGCTGTCAAAAAAAAAAAATAACTGCTGTTCAGAATTATATACATTGCAAGACTGTTTTTTAAATATTTGCTGAACACAAGTTGCTGTCCAACTATCAATTTTAGCTTACCAATTACATATTTCTGCTCACAAATATACCAATACTTTGCTAACCGTTTAAATAACACCCTTTATTAATCGTACCCCACACACTCACATACCTATAATATCCGTAATGCGATACCGCGACTCGCCCTCGTCTTCAATGAGCTCGGCCTTGACGGAGCCGAGCGGGCCGAGTCGCGAGTACGCCTCGGGCGTGAGGTACAGGTAGCTGAAGCCGCGGTCCGGGCGCTCCGCCTCCACCCACGCCGCTCGGAACTCCGCCTTTACCTCTTCCGCCAGACCGATACGGGCGCCGGAGTTCACGCCGATGTATAGCTACAAATGTATTGAATATATTGAAACGGACAGACAGACGGATAATTAATTAAATCTACGAGAATTCCCGGCCATTTTTATGGAACCTTTAGATTTGCGCTGATTTTGAAATGGTAATGGTATAAAAGCTACCATTACCATTTGTCAGCATCGTACGCGTCGTTCGCGCCAAACGCACTGCATAGTATACGAAATGCGGCGCATATTGTGCGGACGAATGTGAGGTTTCACATGATTTCATAAAATAAACTCTAAAATGCGGCGCGTTCGGCACGTGCGTGTTGATAAATGTGCGATAATCTTTAACCGAATAAATAGAAGATTACTCTGACACATAATTTTAGATTATTTTTTTTACAAAAACATTTACATCAAATTTACCTGAAATAGAGATTTATATATGAAGCTACCATCACATTTTTATTCCGTCACGCAATGTAGCTCATGTATTACAACATATTGATCGATCACTGCGTTTTTTTGTGTATTTTTATCATTTACACAATAGCAATTCTGCTTAAAAAAAACTACTCACCCTGGGAATCTTCCTATGTCTTGCGTGTTCAGACGCTCTGTAGTACAGCCAGTCCTCCAGGGGGCCGAATGACCCAGTATAGAGCGTCAGGTCATTAGCTATGAGCACAATCTCACGGCCGTTGGGACACTCAGGTGTGTAGAGCATTAGTCTCCAGGCGACCATGCCGACTGTGTTCTGTCCGGGCAGCCTCGTCACTTCCACTAGACGTCGCTCGCCGTCGGTTTCGACTACTAACTCGACGGAGTTCATCACGTTGTCTGGCATTGGACCTGAATATTAAAAATTTGTTAGTGAAACGAATTTAGTGAAATTAGTACGAGTCATTGTTGTGACATTATTGTATAACGATATGAAGCGTTTTCATTTATATTTAGGCTGGTGTCTATCAATCTTTAACAATCTTTATTTTTCTATGATAAATAATTAATGTAACATAATATACACGAAAAACAACAGTTTTATTTGCCCTATGAATCTAATCTCATCTAACTGTGCTAAGTTGCTATAGCTTAGCTAAATCGAATATGATGACAAAGAGCCAAATGTTTAAATTTGAGTCAATTTCGCTTATAACTTTTACAATCGCACTTATTATTACATAATTTGCCTTACAATAGCTTTTATTAAAATAAGGACATTATACACTTATAGGTCGTAATGTAACACTTACCATCAACGGATCCCTCCTCGATGCAGTCCTTCCACCTCTTCTCGACCATCTGCCGGAACATGTCGGGGATGTCGTACACGTACGTCGTGCCTTGAGACGTCGCCTAAAAACAAGAGCAATCAATATAAAAAAAATCGAATGTCTCTACTGATCTACTGACACTTTTGCTACACTACAAACGTACAATGATACCAACACTGTGACGTCACATGTCGGTGTATCGATATATTTGTTTGTAAATGTTATATAATATGACTTATATCTGTTATTTTTTAAAGTTTTACAAAAATCTGTTTAATTATTTTTATTGGCTAGCACTGAATACAGGAAAAAAATATATTTAAATTAATATTTATTACCAAGAACCTCTTCTGCTGCAGGTAGTTTTTGGTGACGTAGGGTGTGGATACTGGCAGACCGTGCATCGGGCCTTGCCTGGTTCCGTACGATTGGAATATTATCTGAAAAAATATTCATATTTAAATCTATACTAATATTATAATTCTGCAGAGTTTGTTTGTTTGAACGCGCTAATCTCACGAACTACTGGTTCGGTTTGAAAAATTCTTTTACTGTTGAATAGCCCATTTATCGAGGAAGGCTATAGGCTATATTTTATCACGCTAAGACTAATAGGAGCAAAGAAATAGAGGAAAATGTGGAAAAAACGGGGGGAAATTATTTGAAAGGGCTTATTTGAATGCGCTAATCTCAGGAACTACTGGTCCGATTTGAAAAATTCTTTCAGTGTTAGATAGCCCATTGATCGAGAAAGGCTATAGGCTATATTTCATCACGCTAAGACTAATAAGAGCGAAGAAATAGAGGAAAATGTGGAAAAAACGGGGAACATTATATGAAAGGGCTTATTTGAACGCGCTAATCTCAGGAACTACTGGTCTGATTTGAAAAATTCTTTCAGTGTTAGATAGCCCATTGATCGAGAAAGGCTATAGGCTATATTTCATCACGCTAAGACTAATAAGAGCGAAGAAATAGAGGAAAATGTGGAAAAAACGGGGAACATTATATGAAAGGGCTTATTTGAACGCGCTAATCTCAGGAACTACTGGTCTGATTTGAAAAATTCTTTCAGTGTTAGATAGCCCATTTATCGACAAAAGGCTATCAGTTATATTTAATCACGCTAAGACTAATAAGAGCGAAGAAATAGAGGAAAATGTGGAAAATACGGGGGAAATTATATGAAAGGGCTTATTTGAACGCGCTAATTTCAGGAACTACTGATCTGATTTGAAAAATTCTTTCAGTGTTAGATAGCCCATTTATCGAGAAAGTCTATAAGCTATATTTTATTACGATAAGACTAATAGGAGCGAAGAAATACAGGAAAATGTGGAAAAAACGGGGGAAATTATGTGAAATTGCTTATTATCTTAAGAACTACTGTAGCAATTTTTATATTATTTGGCAAACATGAAGAATAGGCCACGTGGAGGGACATAGGCTATTTTTGCGGAAAAATGTACGGTTGCGTGAATTTCCTAAATTACGCAAGCGAAGCCGCGCGGAACATCTATTATATAATAAAATCGTAGGAAAGTCAATTCTGTACATTGAATATTTTTGTACAATAAATAATACTTGGGATATGATCTACTATGCTAACGCGGACGAAGTCGCGGGCAACACCTAGTAACTTTAAAAGCGCTATAAAGGAAACTTCAGCAATGAAACTCTAGCAGTAGCACAAATATCATGTCTTGTATTTCAAACAATGAACTAGAGAGATATCATACTTTTTGACCAACAAATAACTTCTGAAAACAGTGGTGCAAGTGGGCCTAAGTAATTTAACTTTTTTTCAAACTTACCACTCCTGTCCTAGGATCGATGACCTCTTCGTATGTGTAAATGTCGAGCGAGTAACCTGAACCGTTGGACAAGCAGAGTCGAACGTTCTTAGTCGGCGCTCCAGGTCCTAAACATAAATACATATAAGCCATTAAAGCTATGAAACGACTGTGAGACTCGATGAGCTGCAGTGTCAAAAATAAAAACAATCTAAGTATCTAAGCACACTAGTCCGAAAAAACGCGGCTGAAGTTCCGCATGATTACGCCTACAATGTATTATAAATTACCGATGACACACCATGCCGAAATTACGTCGCGTTATATTGTATGCGTTTGCACATGATATTGCTGACGTAATCATGCCGAACTTCGGCCGCGTATTTTCCGCCTAGTGTGTTTAGACACAAAGGAATCTTTGTCTTATATCTTATTTATGTTTCTTCCGCTAGATAAAGTGGATGTAGCGTCAAAACTGTCGGACAAGATGTTTAGTAGGCACTTAATATTCTGTACTTACCTATTCTCAATGTGAATCTGATCTCAGCTTGGAGCACTCTGAGTTTCCACAGCCTCGGTCCGTACCGCATCACCATACCGAGGACGGACTCTTCAATCTGTTAAAAAGAGGGTTCAACATTAGCAAACATTGATAATCATAATATAAGCTAATTATATATATAACTAGCTGTCCCGGCAAACGTTGTTTTGCCATATAAATAATTTTTGGTTTGAAAAATAGATGTTGGCCGATTCTCAGACCTACTCAATATGCTCACAAAATTTCATGAGAATCGGTCAAGCCATTTCGGAGGAGTACGGGAACGAACATTGTGACACGAGAATTTCATATATAAGATTTAAATACCTGTTAAAACTATTATTATATTATTAGCATATTTTATTAACAAGAACTTACCCAATACCCTTTTCAGTTCTGACAACTGATATCAACTCAAAAGAATCCTTTTATATTAAGCCTAACATACCTTAGCTGTGTCCATGATAACCGTTGGTCCAAAGTTGAGGAATATGTGGTTACAGTCAGTCCTCTTAGCGAGATGATGCGAGAACGCCACTTCCAACTCATCCATCGCCTCTAGTAGCACCCTGGTGGATAACAGTCAAGATTGTAGCGAATTACAAAACTCTTTAATATTGGTCGAAAGGTTTAGGCTAGCACACCGCCGCAAAATTTAAAAAAAAACTTGAGAGGTCTCAAGGGACACCCAGATGAAACGAAGTTATATAAAAAAACACCATCTATAATTGGCGCCCAGGAATACTAACAACGACACTTTTGTGGAATTGCAATAAAATTTATTTAAATGTCCGGTAGATATCGCTGTTTATTCTCAGAAACGCCATCTAGTTGACGCACAGGAATACTATCAACGCCCTCTGCCCTTAATAGGCAGGTACTAATAAAAAGTGTCGAGGTCAAGTGTAGCTTTCCGTCTAGCCTCCTTTCGCAACGCCGAACGCGCCATAAGGAACTTCGTTCCAAAAAGATAGAGCGATATTAACATATTATTTTTTAACAGTTTTTCATGTAAGATAGTAAATCTGTTAACCGCATTATGACGGCGTCAGTGTGCAATCCTTAGAGCTTATTCAACATCTTTCATTCATACGTCATAATCCCGAGTTACAAGAGTAAAAAGAATTACCTTTCTCCCTCATTCTGTAAGTATTCAAAACTGGCTTCTTTCGTAATAAGATCCTGGTGCCTGATGATTGATCTTATGAAGAATCGGTAATCTGTCACTTCTTGTCCCTTTTTAACCTAGAAGAAACATAAAATAACATTTACAATAGGCTTATTAAGTATGTATGAAATGTATGAATGTTTTTTTTGTGATTTTTTGCTTTAAATGCATAAAATGAGGTTTGTTTTTGTGATTTACATGAGTGTTAATAATAATACTAACAATTAATATATCCAACATAATATTATGTTTGGCTTTTTGTTTCTCACGCCACTTATTGGGTAACGATCCGGATTGGCTAATGTCATGACGTCACAGGCAAGTAAACTCGTTTACACCACAGATTAAAATATATTATAATATTGATTTACAGAGTTTACACGATCGTGACGTCACTTACAAAGCGCGACGCCATATTGCTGAATAAAGCGTTTCGGCGGCTTATTTGAATTTTAATTTTTTTTATTAAATATTGAATATTTTTATTACTTTCTATACAATAAATAAATGTAATGATACAGTCACATGGTTTTTCATATAATGTAATGTTATTTTTATTTACATGTTTCTTACGAAATACGTATTAAAAAAATATATTTTCGGTGAACTTCTTGATCGTAACCAAGTAATTCAAGATAGAAATTATAAATCGGTCAAATACCCTATTATCACATGGCTTTTACCATAATATGAAAAGCTATACAGAAACAGTACAGATAGGTCTACTATTATACTATACCTTAGCTTTTCCGAGATACAAGTGCATCTTCTGGTTACTAGTGGGCAGGGCTTCTAGGTCGTAGCTCCTCATCCTGTACAGCTCCAGCTGGAAGGCGGATGCCGGCTCCAAGTGGCGGTATATCGTGTCCTCGCGGAAATCGTTGCGAGCACGGTACGTGAAGAACTTGGGGAACTGACGCCTGAAAGTATGAGGAATGTTATTTCATTTGTTTAATTCGGGTAATCAAAAATGCAACTTAGAGTCAGTCCACACGGCGCGTTGCGTCGACGCAGCGCTGCCGTTTGACGCATAGCCGGCTACATGGGCGCTGCGTCATCGCTGCATTATTACAAAGCAGTCTTAACGTCAACACCCCCTCTCGCTTCGTCTCGGGGGCTGCTGTCTGTCATGTGTGCGTTGCGACGACGCAGCGCGCCGTGTGAACACCTTGGTTATTTGTATGTAAAACAACGCAACGGCAGCGCTGCCTCGACGCAACGCTAACGCAACGCGCCGTGTGGACTGGCTCTTATACATCACTTAGGGCCTGTTTCACCGCTTCCTGGCTTTATCAGGATAAAGCCCCCATTATCTATTCACCACATAAAAATATCTGCCATATAAATCCGCCTGATGTATTTTTTTGGTTCCACCACGTACGTCTCTGTTAAATTACAGATAATTATCTCTAACCTTATTTGACAGTCGGAGTGGCAACGTCGCAATTTCCGTCGTACGTTCCATTTTAACCCAACCTTATAATGGAAAGTACAATAGTTTCATAATTTCACTTATATAATATATTAGAAAAAAACACCAACAAAAATAGAGTTGACTATTTATATTTATATATATCTATAATTGAGAAAGGAGCAATATCTTATATGGGGGATATTTGAAAAAGTGTCCAGCTGTACGCAGTAAATAACAGTTGAAAAATCCTCCACGAGTGGCGCTAGCTGCATCCGAAGGGTATGGAATGAATTATGGAGTGTAGGAATTAATGTAGACGTTGGTGACAAAATATAAATTATTACTGGAATATAAATTATTAATAGAATTACTGGGTTAATACCAATATATTTTGAAAAATATAACCTAAAATAGCTGAAATAAAAGTTGCTAAATGATTAGGGTATGGAATGAATTATGAAGTGTAGGAATGAATGTAGCCGTTGGTGACAAAATATAAATTATTACTGGAATATAAATTATTACTAGAATTACTGGGTTAATACCAATATATTTTGAAAAATATAACATAAAATAGCTGAAATAAATGTTGCTAAATGATTTAATTGTTGCTAATTTTTAAAACCTAATTTAACGCATTTCAGTGGACACTTTTTACATACAGAGATATTCCTCCTTTCATATACCCTCCATAGTTCTATGTTCTTCTATGTAGTTTCTTGAATAATACCTAATATTTTGTGATTTGTATTAAAGAATATAGACAAAAAATTGTTTATATACGAGACGCTATATTGGACAACGGCAAGAATCGCGAGAGAAGTGTAAATTTTCCCACGGGGATTGAGGATACTGCACTACTAACGACTACGAAGTAGACATAATTTAGAACCAAACCTAATAAAATCTTCCATGCTTTTCCCTAAACACGATTTCGTTGGAAACAGACAGTTAAGACAATCAAGGAAGCCTCAAGGAAGTTCTATTGAACTAGTGATACAATGTCTAAAGAATGAGGTTAAGTCGAATAGAGGAAATGATAAGGAAACGACTAAGAAAATGGATTTGTGTCTCCAATCTCTCCAGCATGCTGTGCTCTGTCTTATGCAGTTCAGTCTTTAGTTGGAGATTAGACAGTTGATACCTATATTTGAATAAACTCTCTGTAATCTGTATTATCTGATCCCAATGACAGCTAGTGATACAGTGGATGGTAAATATTTTCATTAGACAAAATCCTTAATAAAAAAAACATAATGTAAATTTATAAGTACACAATATGTTGTTTGTTTCCAGATCCCAGAATAGATATTATTGTGGCTAGTACTTCTTGCCAAGTGGACATAGACGTTGTGGAACCTTCACCCAAGCGGCAGCCGGCTGTCGCATAACAAATGAAAATCTATTATGTCTGTGATACCCACTATTGAGGTGCTACAGATCAAAAAAACATCCTGCACTGTGTAAGTTTTCCTGATAGTGAATAAATATAAATCCTTCAAGCCCCATAAGGACACCGGTGAAAGGATTAATAAGTGAAAACCACACAGTCCACAGTGGACTTTTAGAACATTTACATTTACTCAGTTTTATTAAAATCTCAAACATCATAATCTGTGAAATTAGTAATGACTCATAACTCATAAGTCATAACCCAGAGGTAACAAGTTCAACCACCTAGTGTACAACATTTTTGTGACTTAATTATTATTTTTGATCTGACTTTTAAAAGTTGATCACCTACCAGTCTTATAACCTACCTACCAGTATTTGTGTTCAGTGCAGCTGGTTGATGTTGATATTGGGCAGATTTGCCTCCCTAGCTGAAGTTTGCAGGATATCATTATTTAAGTATATTTTGTCATGAAATACTTGCATATTAAAAAAATATGTATTTCCTTACAGGTAAACCCAAAGCAAGAAGATCTTTTGATAAATTAGCCGAAGAAAAGTTAGAATTTGTAAAGCTACAAAAAACCCTTCTTGAGGAAGAACTCCAGGAAAAAAAATTAAGAAACAGCTGATGCTGAAGATGGAAATGCGTTATAAAAAAGAGTAACTTGAAATGGAGAAGGAAGAAAGGCTATTCAAATATTATACTTATTTTAAAGCTTTTCTTCCTCCTCCATTTCAATTAACTCTGTTAGTTTTAAAATGTGAATAAGAAAATAAAAAATAGTTTTAAAAATTAATTTTAAATATTTCAATTGTAACGGTGATTGAATATTGAGGGATAATAATATATATTTTTTGCATTAATACTTTTATTTCTCTCTTAAATTTATTGACACATTCTATTTTGAAACACAAACATTATTTTGTTACATAATAAAACTTAAATGCCATTAACCCTTAAACTCATCAACTCCCAAACAGCACCCGGGTGCCGCATAACTATTCCGTCTGTCTGTCTGGTATGTCTGTCTGTCTGCCTGCCTGCCTGTCTGTCTGTCTGTCTATCTCCAGGCTGTAACTCAAGAACGGTAACAGCTAGAGATATGATATTTTCTCAGATTATGTATATCTCTTGCCGCTATAACAACAAATACCTACTAAAAACAATATAAAATTAATATTTATGGAGGGCTCCCATACAACAAACATGATTTTTTTGGCCTTTTTGCTCTATATCAATAATGTCAACAGGTAGGTACTTGAATTTTTCACAAAATATCTATCTTCTATCTATATATGTGAGTGGTTGACCAAAAAGGGACCTGAAGGATTGGAAACGGTTTTTTTTTATTTTTTTAATCCGTGGTCTTTTAGCTTTGTTTTGGTCTAACCAGAATATTTTAAGGTGCCGTAGTTTTTTTTTAATGATTTTTTTTTGTGAACCGCGCACGAGTCGTAACTTGTTTCTATACGAAACTTCAAACGCGATTTACTCAAAATCAAATTATTTACTTACCTTCTTTAATTTTTTTATTTTTCAATCCGCGGTCTTTTAGTTTTCTTTTGGTCTAACCAGAATATTTTAAGGTGCCGTAGTTTTTTTTTATGAATTTTTGTGTGAACCGCGCACGAGTCGAAACACGAAACTTCAAACGCATTTTACTCAAAATCAAATTATTTACCTTCAGGTCCCTTTTGTGGTCAACCACTCACATATATAAAACTCAAAGGTGACTGACTGACATGGTGATCTATCAACGCACAGCCCATACCACTGGACGGATCGGCTGATCGACTGAAATTTGGCATGCAGGTAGAGAATATGACGTAGGCATCCGCTAATAAAGGATTTTTATTAATTCTACCCCTAAGGGGATAAAATAGGGAATAAAAGATTGTATATAATAATACTTCTTAATGCGAGCGAAGCCGCGAGCAAAAGCTAGTTTAATTATATGTGTTCTTCTATACTTATTATAAAACAAAGTCACTTTTTTCCCTCATGTCCCTTTGTTCCCTTTAATCTTTAAAACTACGCAACGGATTTTGATGATTCTTTCAGTGTTAGATAGCCCATTTATCGAGGAAGGTTATAGGCTATATTTTATCACGCTAAGATTAATAGAAGCGAAGAAATAGAGGAAAATGTGGAAAAAACGGGGGAAATTATTTGAAAGGGCTAACTTGAACGCGCTAATCTCAGGAACTACTGGTCTGATTTGAAAAATTCTTTCAGTCTTAGATAGCCCATTTATTGAGGAAGGCTATAGGTTATATTTTATCACGCTAAGACTAATAGGAGAATGTGGAAAAAACGGGGAAAATTATTTGAAAGGGTTTATCTCGCGAACTACTGGAGCAATTCTTATGTTATTTGGCACAGATAAGAAGTAGACCACATGAAGGATCGTGATAGGCTATCGATTTTAATCATTTTTTCAGTGGCTATAATATATTTTATACCCGTGCGACGCCGGGGCGGGTCGCTAGTTTAATATATAAAAAACACAATTTATGGCCTACTTTTACGAAACCCTTTGTGCGCGAGTTGGACTCACACTTGGCCAGACAGACAGACAGCTGATAAAGCCATAGGTACAGACAGACAACGAAGCCCAATGAGTTTCTTACGTTAGTAACATAGAATATCGTTGACGAAGTCTCAATAATAGGGTCCCGTTTTTACCCTTTGGCTTTTGGGTGCGGAACCCTAAAAATCATCTAATTCGTCTTCTAAAATCTCTAAAAGATCCATGTTTATTAAAAATATCATTATAATATTATATATTAACTTGAAGAAAGTTCACACAACACTGAACTGCATCATTACGAAAACTGGCAAAAATATATTATAACAGGCTGGAAATATTTTCGCGATCTCAAAAAAAAGTTTTGTTATCTGACAAATAAAACCTTTAACAGCCATATAATCGGGCTGATAGGATATCAATGATTTTATCTGCTTCATTGGCTTATCAGACACTTGTGGAACAGAATTTTTTGCATTATCTGTCAAATAAGTTGTTAATAGCCTATTTGGCTCTTTATCAGGAACCGGTGAAACAGGCCCTTAATATAAGAAATATAATATGTAACTGCAATCTGCACGCGCAAACAATGCGTAATAATTAATAATAAAGCAAAACATTTTTACGCATTGGATGCAATGCGGTCTGTACGTAAATGCGTGCTAAACGCACTTGAAACGTATACCAATGCTGTATTTATGTAATGGCACAATCATTGTTTTGTTATGTTGACAAGACAACACCTTCGTCTTACATCTGCATAAAAAATATTATAAGAATATTATAGATAAACCCTTTCTTTCTCATACTTTCTAGGCTAAGCTCTGAAATGTCATCCATATAGTGTTAGTTTGGACAAACAACAGTACTAACTTGACCAGTAACATAAACGTTATGCGTCGTATCCGCTTGTTGTGTAGATCACGTGCGTGCGCGCGACAGAAGGCAGCGAGTCGGCGCGACATCGTCGCGTCGTCCGTGTCGCCGGGGTCACGAACACCCACCATCAGAATGTGGATCGGCTCCAGAGGCTGAACGGGCGTAAAACATAATATATACCGCAAAAATTTTCATAGATAATTCACAAGCTAAAGTTGTATGGCACTAAATTTCAAATTAACAAATATAATTTTACGCCACAGCATTTAAGAAAGAATATTCTAGGATATCTTAGGTTTTGTTAGAAACAGAATGGATGGCTGCGAATATTACAAAAAATGTCTTACCACATCCTCATCAACATTCTGTACTTTGTAATCGTGACCGACGTTTATACTGGTGCTGTCGCGACTCTCACTGCCATCCTGTAGAGCTTGTAGGTCCTATAGATAAATAAAACTTATTATAGCAGCGGATAGAACATATCAGATAGATATTATTCGGCTGTAATCTTTAACTAAGTGCCGTAACTCACCGGGACACCATCGCAACGTAGCCGTTACCATGTCACCTCTACGTCGCCGCAAAGCGGTGTTTTTAAACTTAACTTTAGGAAAAACAGCGCTTTGTGGCGACGTAGAGACGCGCCAGACGTTGCTTGGATGTTGCAATGGTAACGTCGCTGGCAACGTCGTGGAGGCGTCCCGGTGAGTTATGGCTCTAACGTTATCTTTCTTACGGAGGAAATACATCTTTTTCTAGCTCCTACCTCGCGTCGCACCGCAGCGGTGCTCGCAAAGTCATGCACCAGGTCCAACATCTCATCAGCGTATTCCGCGAATTGTTCGAAGCTGGCGAACGCAGCTAGCGCGCCCGTACGGTGATGGCACTTGCGCATCGCCGCCGCTGATAGCTCCGCGGGCACGCCTTCTTGGTCCGCCGCTGAGGCTAACTCGATCTCGGATTGGCTGATTGGTATCCTGTAAAAGAAAGAATGTATACAGATTTTGGGTTGCTTACATATTGGAAAAGTCAGATTACAGACAGACACCTTGAATAGTTTTTCACACATATTTGATATTAATTTGGTCTTAAGCAATATGTCATAAATGCTATTGATGGCGTAATATTTTACACTAAATTTTCTTTTTATACTTTATTTGATAAAGACCAAAAAAAAAACTACCTACTAAGCATCAAAACAGTACCTATTAGGATGTCCGGTGGGCAGAACGAATTGGAAGTGTACGACGGGCAGTTCGCCGGATAACGCGAGGTGCTGCAGACACGTGATGTCGTACGACGTGTACGCACGACGCACGTACACCTCCAGCGCCGCGTTGCACACCTGCACGCAAGACATTATTCATTTCTGGATAATTTATTTTAAACTTATGCAGCTCATTAAATCAGTAAAAGTGATGAAGTTTTTACATGAATATCGCCTCTTCAATGAAAAGATCCACTTTGTATATAGACGTTATAGTAATACAATGTTTTATTTTTGTCCATCAAGCCACTATAATTTTAGCGTATCAGTTTTGCTCAAAACCTTTTGTGCTAGGATGTTTTTTTTAGTTAGAATTTGTAATAATGACAAGTATAACGTCTTCATTCACAGTATGGATCTTTTGATAATAATTAAGGGGTGAGTGTATACTCACAGCCGAGTTAGTATGGTAGAAGAAGTCGTGTAGTATGTCGAATATGGACGTCTCGGACAATATGAGTTTCTGAAGGTTCTCCGGGTGGAAGTCGTGTCCGTACATGTCGACAGCAGATAGAAAGATGGACTCCATCTGGTTGTGTCGCAGCTCGTACGCCGGCTGGTGAGCTGCGATTAGAACCTGCGAGGAACAATAGTAAGTAAACGACTTTATGTTGTTTCTAGCATGTTATACGTACGCGTATACGTAATTCGTACACGTTTGTGCGTACCGGTTTCTATATCATAACATTTTATGACTCCATTCATCTTATTCGCACTCGCAAGATATCAAGATTATATACCTTATTGTTCACAGGGGCAATAAATATTATATCTTGAGAATTGTTCATAAAATATGGAGCAAATAGCCGATTTTAGAGGAAGAAGAGGTATTTGTTAGAAAGCAATTACTGTCGCCCAATAACATCCGTAACGTGGAAGGAGTCACAAGTGCGCTGTGCGAGTAGCCCTCTACCGGCAAGTCATAAAACATCATAATGTAAAAGTCAAAATTTTATGTAAAATTTTGCGACTGTCTCGGTTTAAACTTTAAAGTTTAAACCATAATGCTAAAGTTTACAGTATGGATTTGTTATTTGAAATCATTACCTGTCGTGCTCTGAGTGCGACGCGGCTGTGTTCGGCGCGATGCAGTGATGTCAACTCGTTGAGAGTCGCCGCCAGTTCGTCTGTTAGTCCAGGCTCGTTGGACCATAGGTGATCGATGAGCAACGTCACCTACAACAAAATAATCAGGTTATTCAAGGGACATTTAACTTTTATTTTTAGCATTTACTACTTAAATGCAATACCAAAAAGTTGTCATCGTAATATTTATGATGACGGATATATTTAATTAAATTTAAATTTTAATACTTTAATACCTGAAAGACATATAACGCTTTTCGTAAGACAGAACTTACACTTAGTGGGCACTGGGCCCCTAGACGATCGATTTTATTGTGCAATATCATTGAACAGTATTATTGAACAATTTATTTGACAGTGAAATTAAAAGGCGGGCGCGTTCAATATCAAACCTTAAATCAATAATATTGCAGAATACGTGATATTGCACAATAAAATTGATCGTCTAGGCCCGCTTAGCAAATAAGCCGTTAACTATTGATTATTGTGTAACAACTAACATACCAGTAAGTTCTTCTTTGAAACTTGGTTGTGCGAGAAGATAGTGTTGACGACGGCCTGCATGTCGTCCTTGTACCGCTCACGGAGAGCCATCACGCATTTGTCGTATGAACCTAAAGGAAAAAAACAGCTAGTTCAGAACAAAGCAAGTTCTATTTTGGTGTGAAACTTTTTTAGGCATGTTGAGAGCGTAATTTAACGGCAATAGCATCACGATTCACGATACAAGCGTAACGAATTTGGCTTTTAAATGTTGAACGAAATGTAATTTATGTCACAACATGTTTTTTTTTTCTATAACAACTAATTCAGTAAGTAATTTTTTTATTTATGAAAGTATTTTTAAGTTAGTACTTACCCAACTGGAAGTTGCTTTCGACTTGGAAGTATTGCTTCAGCAAGTCGTGGACAGCCGACTTCATTCTGCCTCGGATACCGTTTCTAGAACAAATCAATTCGTTTAAAAAGGTTGTTCATGTCTCTATGATTAAAATATACAAAAGTAGCAAAAATTTGATCGTAGCAAAAGTCGTGAAAATTTTGTCTATTCCTTTTGCCTCAAGCCTAGTTTTTCATATTTCATGAAGCAGAAAGACTTTTTGTATTTTAATTTTTGTAATAGTAATTTTTTACCTGTATCTTTGCACCAACTGGACGAGAGCTTGAGTGCTCATGAAGAACACATCTCTGTCTGCGCGCTTCGGTAACGCTGCGGCGTGGCTGAAAATTAAATATGAATATAAATATTGAGACATATTTTATACGTTAAAGCGGGATTTTTCGTCTCTTTTACTGGCCCATTATCTTCCTTTTTTCCTACAGAAACGCGGGAGCCATTAGCAAATTTTTTTTAAAATTAAATAAAGGGTCACGTCGCCCATGGACACTCGCAACATCAGAAGAGCTGCAGGTGCGTTGCCGGCCTTTTAAGAAGGAATACGCTCTCTTCTTGAAGGTTTGCAGGTCGTATAGGTCCGGAAATACTGCTGGTGACAGTTCGTTCCAGAGTTTTACAGTGCGCGGTAGAAAGTTACGCGAAAAACGCACGGTGGAAGACTGCCACTCATCAAGGTGATGATACGTTTTGTAATCGAATGAAAGAGATAAGTAGATAGATCAACACACACGTTTCTAAGTGCTTTGTCGCCGGAAGAATATACAATAAATATGTTTAAGTTATTTGCATGAACTGTGAACTTACTGGTCAATAACGCTGGCAATCTGCTGGCTGGGGAACTGGACTAGTACACTTGTGATGTTCCTCTCGTATGTCGCCATCAACTTGCGGACCTTCTTCTCCACGGAGATTGGGATGCGCCCCGATGTCGACGACAGCACCTAGTGACATGTTTTGATGTTACATTCATATTGGTGTGTTATCCTATCATATTTTGAACTAGCGCTAAACTTGAATTAATTTGTAGTTTAAATGACATGTTATCGCTTCAGTTCTTATAAAAGAAAAGAATAACATTTCGACAAATGATTCATTCAGGTTAGCGCAAGAGAGTTTAAATCAGCGACAAACAACACCAATAATAGTCACTTCTTTTTATAATAACCAATATAATTAATTTTTATGTCTTTAAATTATTTTGAAGTTACTGCCCTACTAGACAAGTGGCAAGCGATTATCGTAAACGCCAACAAAATGTATGCGATTTGACATAAATCATCGCTTCGCTAGCGAAAACTAATGTCAAATCGCTTGCCACTTGTCTAGGCCCTCTCGTCATTTCATTCTTACCTCCTGCAACTCTAGTAGAGGTAGGTAGGGGTCGCGTAAACTCTGCATAAACTTCTCAACGAGTTCTTGTATCCTCGGGATGTTGTATGGATCGGGGAGGCAGTAACCTACGAAACAATAAATATTATAGCGTTTTCGGCATCTACAACTGCCCCGGGGCAGGGCAGGCAGGGCGGGCCGAACGAATACGAAAATAGACGAAGTTTAAATTAAGAACATAAACTACGTATTGCACTAGTACTAAATCCACGTGCTTCGTGGATCATCGGTTTTGTTCGGCTATTTCCGTATCCATTCGGCCTGCCCTGTTCCAGATGTCGAAAACGCTATTAGATTAGTTTAAAGCCGCTCGATGAATTGAATACTCTTTTACATATCAGCCCCTAATAATTGTAAAAAAAGTAAACTGAATAGAGTATCATAGCGTTTGTCCGCACCTTAACCTTCTTAAACCCTATATCCTGCAGTCACTTCAAATGACAATTTTTTATTCCGATATGTAAGTGACTTACTTGGTCCATTGTCTGGATAAAAATTACATACAACTATACTAAATTTAGCAAAATCCATCCAGTAACTTTATCCTGTAATTATAACGAATGTATCCATCCCTACAAACTTTGCCACTTGTAATAGAAGCATAAAGTTAATATACCTAGTGGAATAGTCAATAAACAATCCCGAGCTTTCAAACGAAACCGAAATTGATTTACATCTGTGTGTGAAAATGTTTACGTGTGCACTTACACAAGCATCTTTCTAAGAGATTAAATTGTCAACGTGCCGATAAGTGCCGACTGGACGTCAAACATGAAAAAAAGAGTTCTGTTGTCATGTATCACACGTCTCTTTTTACCACGCAGTGTTTCTGATAGTGACATTTCGCTTGCTCAGGCCTTTGTTTCTCTATTCCGCTAGGTATATTACTTTATGAATAGAAGTGGTACTCACCAGCGAGCGTGTTCTCCAAGATGTATTTATACTTGTTGTGCGCGTAGTTCATCTTCTCTGAGACGGGCCCCGTGTCACCCGCCGGGAACTGGCCCTTGTAGGGCTGCGCCACTGTCACTAACGACGGGTCGTCCAGTTCTACAACAATTCAACACTTAGTAAAGTCACTATAACAGATACATTTTTAAAACCAGCCAGCGGTTTAATATTATTAGTGTGTTTTATAAAACCTTCGTGAGATAAATCTCTTTTAACAACAAAAAACACACAATGTATGTGTATTGTGTATTGTTTCCCAATGTATCTGACAACAAAATAAAACAGTATTTACAGAATGTGCATTTGAATTTTTAATAACGAAACGCTTAAGGCGAGGATCAACCCCAATTTGGTTTTCCGTGACTCCCGGTTTACCTAGTTCCAATATAATAACGAAATGTAAAAAAATATGAGATATAAAGCACAATATTTAAAAGACTTTAAACCATAAACATTTTTATAAAACGTAATACTTTGGCTGTAATTAATTTACAAACTCACCTCCGACAAAAATCTAATTCATCGAAATATAAGTATTAACTTGGATAATTATACATTTTATTTGAATAAATTGTTAGTAAATCTATATTAAAATATTCTGAACCGAACAATTTTGTTTCTTAATATTTATTTCCAAAGATATTTAAAAAAAAAACATGAAAAATAGAGAAGATCCGCCCGAAATAACTACAGTTTTATTCTAAGCTAAAATGAATCTTATTGCGATGCGTATACGCTTGGTCTTTGATTGTGTGCAAGGTTATCGTTTTGGATTGAGATTAATCCCTGCCTTAAGCGTATACGCTTTTATCGATGTGAGTGGCGACCGAAAAGGAAGATCTTCCGACCGAGCGAGATAGCATGCTCGGTAAGGCCGAAGCCGGCTTACGTCATTTCAGACGTTGTAATTTGTATAATGTATCTTGCCGTTCTTCGAAACTTCGATAGCGCGATGCAGTATTTTGAGGCTAATTGTGAATATCGGCACAGGCTAATGCGTTTTAAGTTGTTAATTTAAATACACCTTTATATGTTGTGTTAATTTTATACTATGTTATAATATTAGTCTTACCTAAGGAGCCCATGAGCGAGCCCAAATCCAGCACAGCCCCTGACCGCAGTATCCACGTCACCTTTCCTGACTCTGGGGCAGACAAGGTCATCACCATTTTCATTACCTGACAAAAATAATACCATAATTATTAAATTAATATGATATATTATATCATTACTAGCTGTCCCGGCAAACGTTGTTTTGCCATATAAAGTATTTCGCCCATATTATTTTATTGAAGTGACTAAGTAGATATGACACCATGGCAACGTCTATCACTGTCCCGTCGCACAAACAATGGTCGCCGTCAGTCTCGAGTTGTAATAATTTACAATTATTTATGGGAACAAATATAATGATCACCAAAAAATGCTCTGATACCCTAAACTTGTTTACCAAAAAAAGTTACTTAACACCAAAAAAAGAAAGTCTAAAATTGCAATACTACCAGCTGTTTTTGTCACGACCACACTTCAAATTGTAATCGAACGCCAAAAATGATCACCAAATATAGTAAATGATCACCAAATCCTTGTGAGCAAATCAATGCGATATTTCTGTCCAAATAAATCATTACGATTGACAAAAAAATGTAAGCATATAATTAACAAGGAAGTATTATAACTCCATATTATTGTTATATTCAGCAGTTTGGACCTGAAGAGACACCTACCCATTCCAATTTAAAATATTAGCATGGATGATGAGAGTTTTATATACAAAAAAATAATATTATAAATGCGAAAGTGTGTCTGTCTATCTGTCTGTAACCTCTTCACGCCCAAACCACTGAACCGATTTTGCTCATACTTATACTGAGTCCCGTTATCATTATATTATTATTTATTTACGATAGTCAAATAACGAGATATAATTCTTTTGTTTCTCATTTTAAAATTAAAATGTAGTTCAGTTTTTATTATTTATTATTCTCCGGAGCAATGATTTTTTTGGTTCATTTTTCTTTAATAGGATAGCAAAATTAAAATACTTTGTTTATAATTTTACATTAAAATGCTAGTATGATGTTGGTGATCATTTACTATTTTTGGTTTTAAGATGTTAAATCTTTGGTGATCATTTTACATTAAAATGCTAGTATAATGTTGGTGATCATTTACTAAATTTGGTGATCATTTACTAATTTTGGTGATCGTTTACTATTTTTGGTTTTAAGATGTGAAATCTTTGGTTATCATTTTACATTAAAATGGTGATCTATATTTTGGTGATCGTTAACTATTTTCGTCTGTAAAATATTACTATTTCTGGTGATCAGTTAATTATAAGCCATTATTTATTCAACAGATGCACTTATCAATGTAAAAAGTACCCAGTAGCCGATTCTCAGACCTACTGAATATGCATATAAAGAATAATGCGTCAAGTTGGCCGGTATATCCAATAAAAGCCACTTGCCTATGAAATGAAACCTTATATCATAAGCTTCAATTTTTATTATGGACAGAACACGATAAACTACCGGAGAAAAAAGATATCACACCTGACATCATAGGACGGCCTATGGACTTAAAGCACTTCAGTACGAACGCTATTCTCAAAAAATGTCTTCGCTGACGTCATAGACCGTACTCATAGACTCGTAGACCGTCAACAAGGGAGGGATGCTTTAGTTCATCATTATAATTGTACGTGTTTGACAGGGCGGCGCACAATCGGTGCGTGTGCCCATATTATTTCAATAATATGGTGTTTAGACGTTGGTCGCCACGAGGTATTTATTCCCCCGGCACTATAATATATTGTGGAAGACATCATTTTTGACGATGAATTTGTATAGACCATGGAAGTTGTAACTGTAGTAAATGATTATTAAAAAATAAAAGTGTTTATTTTGGTAGTGTGGCGGTACCCACAATTCGCCTAACATTCCTGCATCGCGCTATCGAAGTTTTCTGAGCGCGTCGGTATATATACGACAGCTGAAATGTATCACGGGGGCTTCGGCCTGACCGGGCATACCACCTCGCTCGGTCGGAAGATGTTCCTTTGTGGCCACTACGCTTATTCCCACATTGGTGACCCTCGACAGAACATGCCTCCTTCATCATCATCACTCCCCGCCCCTCCGCACCGCGCCAGCCAGCATCGCCTCATGGGGTACCTCGTCCACTAGCCGCAATGTACCGCGGCCTGGGCGACTCCGCATCGGCATCATCGGGCTTTCTCACTACATCGACCGGTAAGCAAGCAGAGCACATCTCTCCTGGTCAGCACGTAGCATCGGCCCCGCACGGCAGCTATCCGACTCACTGGATCCCGTGCAGCAGCTTACAGTCCCGACTCACTTGGGACTCACTGCAACAGTTCCGACACACTGGAACTCTCTGGCACTGGCGACTCAAGCGACAAGACTTCAAGATTCGACCTCCGGTCTTCGGGGGGAATGATGTGGCGGTACTCACAATGCGCCTAACATTCCTGCATCGCGCTATCGAAGTTTTCTGAGCGCGTCGCGTCGGTATATATACGACAGCTGAAATGTATCACGTGGGCTCCGGCCTGACCGAGCATACCACCTCGCTCGGTCGGAAGATCTTCCTTTGTGGTGGCCACGCATCTTCCCACAGTAGTATCACCCTAATGTTAATTACCCAAGTGATGAGCTGACTAAAATAAAGCATAGAATGATTTTTTCCATTGATTTGATTTTTACAAAAAAAAGTAGGAGCCAAAAATATAACTTTCAATGTTCCAGACTGTACATTTCCGGTCCATTCATAACATAAACTGTTTCATTTCAGTAACTTTAGGTCATAAGCAATAGGCTAACAGACATTAGAACTTTATTGGCTATGCCGGCCAGGGTCCATACAAAAGTGCCCATCATTCAAAGATAAAAATCAGTAAAGCCGTTTCGGAGGAGTACGGTAACTAGCATTGTGACACGAGAATTTTATATATAAGATAATAAAACACTTTACTTTTATGGTGTACAGCAATAATATTCTACTTATACAGATCTGTTACGTTCATATTATTTTCCGGCTTAAATCTCTTCCGAACAACATTGACAAATTTGACAGATAAGTGAAACAAAAGATACGAAATGCCATTTACATAAAAGAGACAGACTAAATAAAAGACGACCCAATTGGGTCGTATTTGGGGTTCCGTAGCCAAATGGCAAAAACGGAACCCTTATAGATTCGTCATGTCTGTCTGTCTGTCCGTCCGTATGTCACAGCCACTTTTCTCCGAAACTATAAGAGCTATACTATTGAAACTTGGTAAGTAGATGTAGTCTGTGAACCGCATTAAGATTTTGATACAAAAATGGAAAAATTATTAAAAATTTTAGGGGTCCCGATAAGTACAACTGAAACAAAAAAAAAATTCATCTAACCTATGCGTGTGGGGTATCTATGGATAGGTCTTCAAAAATCATATTGAGGTTTCTCATATCATTTTTTTCTAACCTGAATAGTTTGCGAGAGAGACTCTTCCAAAGTGGTAAAATGTGTGTCCCCCCCCCTCTAACTTCTAAAGTAGGGGCATGATAAGTCTAAAACAAATATATAATGTACACTACTAAAAAAAACTACCAATAAAAATTGGTTTGAACGAAATCTAACAAGTAGTTTTTATATACGTCATAAATGGTAAACCTTAAATTAATTTTCATTAAATCAACTGAAATATAAAAATAATTCAAAAACATTTTAATTTCATAAAAATAAACGTTATTACTGCTGCGGAACCCTTCATGGGCGAGACCAACTCGCACTTGGCCGGTTTTTTTATATAATATATCATTGGTGTACAGTATAAAATCAAAATTTATATTGAAAAGCAACTTAATATACATAGGATCCATCATTCATACCTAAGTCATTAGTCTTTGCATGTATTGAAGAGTGGTCCCCTCAGTCGACGGTACATAATCATCGGCTAAGAGCCAGTCCACACGGCGCGTTGCATCAGCGTTGCGTCGACGCAGCGCTGCCGTTGCGTTGTTTTACATACAAATAACCAAGGTGTTCACACGGTGCGCCGCGTCGTGACAGCAGCGCGCAACGCACACATGACGGACAGCAGCCCTCGAGACGAAGCGTGAGGGGGTGTTGACGTTAAGACTGCTTCGTAATAACGCTGCGATGACGCAGCGCCCGTGTGGCTATACGTCAAACGGCAGCGCAGCGTCGACGAAACGCTGACGCAACACCCGTGTGGACAGGCTCTAAAATGTAATCTCTTTAATTCTTCGCAATTTCGAAAGAGACGGCGTGATATTTTTACCGACTTATGAGGAGGTTTTGACACAACTAAAAATAACACCGACCGGCGCAAAATATATCTAAGTTATACAAGCCCTCACCTCGATTTCCGCATAGGGTTGTCCCTTATCAACATGTCCGCCATCTTCGACTAAAGTATTGACAAGTTTTCCGGCAGAGGGCGCGCGCAGCTTGGACGGGTCTCGCTCCTTGTCGAACACCACAGTCTGGTTGCCGATGACGATGCGGTAGCGGTCAACCTCGTCCTTCAAGTAGGTGGTGTAGGAAGCGCCGTCGAGGGACAGTAGAGTACCTACGAGTAGCACAATAATAGCAATACATAATGAATACTTTAGTAACAAGAAGCAAGGGTATATTATATTGTTCGAAGTAAACAATGGTCAATAAATAATAAAATAGAACGAGATGAAACCTAAACTAAGCTTGCGGAGCAAGAACAAGGCCCATCAATGTTCTCTTTTGTTTACAAGTATATTGCTATCTCGTTTTCAGTAGGACGCGTTAGAAGCGTGTTACGAGTATTTTTCGCACACAAGAGACAAATACAAACGGGTCGTTTCGTTGTACGAATTTCTACGTGTTCCGCGACCGGACTATAGTTATAAAGGTATCAAAACCTCTCTAAAAGTAAAATCCAAAACCAAAACAAAAAATAGTGTTATAAACATAATAGAAAGAAACCTCAAAAGTATTGTACGATCGAACAAATTGATTCATAGGCCGTTGACGGACCTACGTCATTTGGTCGAATTATGTAAGTCGTCATCCGTCGGCTGAGTTTGACAAAATACGACCAAAATACGTTGGTCCGCCATCTGCCTATGATAGTACTAGCAAAATGTTATAAATCCTGTGTACTAACCTCCATCAGTGAGCTTGTGGACCTCCAGCTCCTTGAAGCTCTTGTTCATGGCTAGGAAGTACGAGGTGGGTCCGGACTTGGTGGCCTGCACGTTGTACTTGGTGCCGCTGTGGATCAGCTCCACGTCCACCGTGTTGGTCAGCTGTCCGGAACCTTGGATTTGACCTCTGTGGACCACAGTTACGTTAATGCTAGAGCTCACTTTAGACATGACAGTCTAAGGACATACTATTACAATACAAAACATACTTGAAACAATAGGCTACTTGACCTACTTTTTTTCTTCATGCTAATCGCTTTTTAATCATTCATTTTCACAAAAAAAACTAATATTTTAATATTTTAGACAGTAGAAACCCATAAAAATGTTGATTGAAAAATACGCCTCTTAAATGGCGCCGAAAACACTGTCCGCCATAGTGTGACGTCATACGCTTTGTATTTTAAACTCTCTTTATTGAACATTTTTTTATGTGCTAAATGTACGAGTCTAAAAGTGCCCAAAAATTATAAAAGAATTAAATAAGAAATTAGAAATCATTTGTAATGTTGAAAACTTTTGGAGAAAAGTTTTGGCCATTTCATTTCCCGTCTACAATAAATAGATATAATATATAAAACTGATGTTTTAAGCGAATTATTCAATAAAATATATTTTACAAATCTTTCTAGGCTTATTCTTATTATTTATGTACAGATAACGAGCGCGATATAACGAGCGCGATAAATAAAAGATATTAAATTACTATGAGTATGACGTCACATCCAAATCGGAAGTACCGCAAAAGCGTTTTCGTCAGTACAAATCCTATTTCCATAAAATCATATTTTCAAATCGACTTTATTTATCAATCATAAGCTTTTATTTGATGATAAGGGTGAAATATGGTTTCCTAGGCCAAGTTCTACTAGAAATATGCATTTGTTCAATGAAATTGAATATAGGTCAAGTAGCCTATTCTGTCTTAAAACTATTTTGGATGAGCGCTTGCTTTTACAACCAACTGACGAACAACTTTTTGCAGGGTGAATAATGAATGAGTTCCATAAAGAGACTATAGTATGACAACATAAACATTTTTATCGCAATCAGTCTATGACAAGATCAAAAGATCTATTTTTTTGCTATATCTGTATATATTTCACTTAGGGCCCTTCCACACGACGTATTTTTTGCGCACTGACGACGCGCGTTTCTGATGCGCTCGTCTTTTGCGCGTTTTCATCGCGTTTTGGCAGATATAAAGTTTAAATCGTGTCGGCTTCCTTCCGTTTGCTGAGCGTTCAACTTGCGTTTGTATGAGCGTAAAAAACGTCGTGTGGAAGGGCCCTTACTTCTCCAAAGCGCTCTTGAACTCTTGGAAGTTGGCGGTGATGATGTTGTCCGCGATGAGGATGGACCCGCAGATCACGCCCAACATCACGTCGGGCTTCTCCGCTTGCACCTGTCATAAAATAAGCAAACATTTAGACAACTGTTAAACGGTCAGTTTGGCATCAGTTCAGTCCATCAGTCTGAGACAGACGCCAGAACGATGACTGAAAAGTACTATAATAATATTAATAATAATAATAAATAATAAAATTTTATTTCCATAGATAACAGTTTACAGCAACCAACAGTTCTGGCCCCCACGCTTGGCGAAGCCTGTCCTGTGGGGGAGTTTATATACACATTCACTGATGCACAAGGAATACATTGTTGCGTATTACATCATTACAGTATAATATATTAGGTTCATGTCTTAGGTAAAGACATGAACCTAATATATTATACTGTTACAAAGGACAAGGTCCAAATTGGGCTAATTTTAAAAGTGCCGGCCAACGCAAATACCTAAGCCCATTATTTAAATAGAACATAATCTAAGGAATAATTTTTATTATTACACCAAAGTTCTAAGTCAAGTCTCCGAGTTGTTATTCAAGGTCAAACTTTTTTTATAACATATGTAATAAAACTTATTTTATTAATTAAAAGCAATAAGTAATCGATTCCCTATCCGAGTCATAGAACAGATTAGAGGCCAAATACCTACAAATGATTTGGAAAAATTGAGGGGCGGAAGGTAAATAAACCTTCCCCGACGAGCCTGCTATACCCCAAACAGCAGGCGACCGCCGATGGAGTCGCGGATGTAATGTCGTGGCTCCTGTGTGTCCGTCCGTGGTCGGAAATCGTGGTCGGTCCGTGGACAACGGAAATATATTTAATACTTTTGTACTATACATATATTTAAGATTTTTATTTAATACACATCCAGACCCGGGAACACTGAAAACTTTTTTGTTCCGTCGGCGGGATTTGAACCCGCGACCCCCGGCTTGAGCTGCCACAC
Source organism: Polyommatus iphigenia (assembly GCA_963422495.1). Classification (NCBI taxonomy): domain Eukaryota; kingdom Metazoa; phylum Arthropoda; class Insecta; order Lepidoptera; family Lycaenidae; genus Polyommatus; species Polyommatus iphigenia. The sequence continues at coordinate 10,079,151 of OY730184.1, forward strand.
ACTCAACCAATTGAGCTACAGAGGTCGTCAAGCAGAGCAGTGGTTTTAGCAAACATTTCGTGGCACGCATAAGATGCAGAACTTGGCACCTCGTTCAAGAACTTTGATTACTTTGGAGTCCCGGGAAATGACATAGGATACTATTTATCCCGGAAAAATGTACGGTAACCGCGCCATAAACGAATTTTGGCACAAAGGAGTTGCGAGCGTCGTCTAGTATTATGATAATTAGAGACCGGATTATATGCAACATAAAAAGCTTGTTATATGCATGCAAAATTATATTATGACAATATGCAAATTCAAAATCTGCATACAATTAGTAAATTATTTTTTGAGGCGATAATAGGTACAATAACATTATAATATGACATTAAAATTATTAAAATTTGTAAAGGTTAGCAATAAAATATTTTTCTACATTTTTAGTATTGTAAGATTTGTAAGATAATTGTGTCTACGATCATTTTGAATATTTTTGTAAATAGAAAAGGTTCGCTCCACATTCTCTGAGGAAACTGAGCAGAATTTGAGCTTGGGTGCTATGTTAGCACGTCTTACAGTTTCTGGCAAAAGTTCTGCCGTTTAATTTGTAGTTAGCGAGCGCGACTTTCTTACTGTCTCTTTCATTTTATTATCGTAACTGTCAAAACAAAAGATGCGCACGGCTATAACTGACTGCATTCAAAATGCAGTAAAAAGTCACAACTATTAGTCGATAGCCCTTATGTTTTGTAAAGTTTCTGTTATTGTTATTTTTGGTCGCATTTCGAAACGCAGCATTAGTGAAAAATGCTGTAAATGTACCGATAATATGCATCATAAGTAGATCTTAGGTGAAATATGCTATTACTGCTAAAAATGGCTAAAATATGCAAATATGCAAATGCATATAATCCGGTCTCTAATGATAATAAAGAGAAAAAAGTTGTTAAAACTACCCCCATTCTCTCAGCAATAAGCGCGTCCAGCCAGCTAGTATCAATGTTGTTGTCTTGGAAAGCGGGCGTCTCCAACAGCGTGATGAGGTATTCCACCGTCGTGCGGAAGTCGCCTCGGATGCTCAGCTCCTTCAGCGCGATTACGAGGTTCCTGTGGGCGTACAACTTGTTAAGCAAATATTAGGCCTCAGCTTCGAAACCAGCGAGCAGCGGGGCGGGAGCGGTAGCGGCGGCGCGGGACCGCCGTCTAGTATGACGCTGCGCCGCTGCGCCGCTGCCTCCGCGGCCAGTTCCACATTCAAACCCCGCCACCGCCCCGCTGCCCGCTGATTTCGAGGCAGAGGCCTAAGGGGCTGTTTCAACACTTCCTGATAAGTTCCGGATAGGCTATCCACAACTTATCTGACAGATACTCCATACTCCATCTTTCAGTTAAGTTGTGAGTTACTTATCCGGCACTTATCAGGAAGTGGTGAAACAAGCCCTAATAAGTCTAAAGTGCAGTCGCGGTGAACTAAGTAGTTCGTATATTTTCTGACTATAAAGATAAATGTCATCAGTTTAAAAAAATATTTTTGTTGCTTACTAAAATTATTTGCGCACTATAACTTTATGGTGTTTTAGAATATTGGTTAAATGGTAGCATTGTTTCGCCTATCCCTGTTTTGGTCAACGAATTAAACACCATACAGGATTTTATTTACTTACTTTAACAGCACCGAGTATGACTCTCTACATGGTTGCATCATAACATTATGTCTAAGCGGGCCCCTAGACGAGCAATTTTATTGCTCAAAATCACGTATTGCGTAATATTACTGACCTTCTAGGGTTAATATTGAACATCACGCGCCTTCAATCTAATTTTCAAATAAACTGATCAATAAAATTGAAGCGTGATATTGACATCACAATTGAACGTCTAGGGGCCGGCTAAGACAAACTATCCATCTCTTTCTCTCTTATGAAGTAACTCACTCTCTAGCCTGCTCCCTGGTCTCGCCCCACGAGAAGCAATGCCCGAACTGTGAGTCGGCGAACTCGTGTAGACCTCCCGATGCCGCTACACTGAAGTAACCCCACACGTTCTTCGACGAACGGAAGTTCAGCTCCTGCACCGTACCCGAAGACGGCTTGAAACCTGCGACAATTTGGATTGTATTTAATATGAGATATAAAGAAGTCCTCAAGAACAGGGATGATGATAATGGACTCGAACTCTCTCACTAAAGTCATTTTGGGTAACTTTGAACGGCGGTTTAACTTTGAACAATACATTATTGTATTGTTCAAAGTTAAACCGCCGTTCAAAGTTACCCAAATTGAGCTTACAGAAACACTTAATATGTCCTTCGTCAAAATTTACCTCGGTCAACTTATCTCTGCTTCTCACTATAAAACCACCTATCTTCTATCCCTCTCTCACGTCCGGATTTTTGGAAGAAACACGCGCGATGATGTGACGAGGGTCCTAGTGCCACTCGTTGAAATCAACTCCTGTCATGCCATCTCTGTCTTACACTACAATACAGCTTACTGTACGCTTACCTCGGGTTCTCGGAGGTGATACGGGCGGCGATAACGTGGCCCTAAGGCGAGGGGCGTTAGTGCGGCTCGTCGAAGTCAACCTATCATGCTATCTCCGTCCCCCACTACAGTACCACCTATCTTCTATCTCTCTCACCTTCGTCGGGGGTTCTCGGAGGTGGTACGGGCGGCGATAACGTGGCCCTAAGGCGAGGGGCGCTAGTGCGGCTCGTCGAAGTCAACCTAACATGCTATCTCCGTCCCCCACTACAGTACCACCTATCTTCTATCTCTGTCACCTTCGTCGGGGTTCTCGGAGGTGGTACGGGCGGCGATAACGTGGCCCTAAGGCGAGGGGCGCTAGTGCGGCTCGTCGAAGTCAACCTGTCATGCTATCTCTGTCCCTCACTACAGTATTTACTATGTATCTTCTATCTCTCTCACCTTCGTCGGGGTTCTAGGAGGTGATACGGGCGGCGATGACGTGGCCCCAGGGCGAGGGGCGCTGGTGCGGCTCGTCGAAGTTGACCTATCATGCGATCTCTGTCCCTCACTAGTACAGTATGTATCTTCTATCTCTCTCACCTTCATCGGGGTTCTCGGAGGTGATACGGGCGGCGATAACGTGTCCCCAAGGCGAGGGGCGCTGGTGCGGCTCGTCGAAGTCGATCTGGGTGAGGCCCCAAGGCGACTCGCCGTACAGAAGCCTGATGTCTTTGATGTTGTACAGTGGCAGACCCATAGCAATCTAATATAAATAAAACTGTTACAATAAAGCCAAATAAACTAGACGACATTCTGTAGCGCAACACAAAATACGCAACATACTCGGCAACGTCGCACAGCATCGCGCTACGTTGTCAGTTGACGCGTAACGCGTAAATAAAAAACGCATGTTTGAAAAAAAATCCGACATGCTGCTGCTGCTCCGCGAATTTTATTCTTTATTTTGATGCGTTTGCGTGCGCGTACGCAGACCGTTAGCCAAAAAGAAATTATGAAGGTAATAATTAATATTTTCATAATTAAAAACTAAGTACCTACTTTTTTACTATGATAACTCGTAATTTTCAAAGTAGTATAAAATAATGACAATTAAAAGGAACATTATAGAATCTACTAGGAACATTAATGCGTCTTAGAACATAGCCTATCTTCAATCATATTTCAAATAATTTACCTGCAACTGGGCAGCTGGCAGGTTGACGTCAGCCACCATCTCCGTGCAGGGGTGCTCAACCTGTAGGCGCGGGTTCAGCTCCAGGAAGAAGTAGGAGCCGGACGCCGGGTCGTACAGGTACTCCACCGTGCCCGCGCTCACGTACCCCACCATCTTGGCCAGACGTACCGCGGCCTGAGAATTGTGTGCTCAATTATACTGGTGCTTCATTGATGGTGGATGGTTAAAACGCCTCCGTGGTCCAGTGGTTCAGAGCATGGCTCTAGACTCGGAGATCGTGGGTTCAATTCCCGCGTTGGAAACATGTTATTTCCAAGTTTGTTTAGAACAATACAGGCTGATCGCCTGATTGTCTGACAAGTAAGATGATCCATGCGTTGGATGGGCATGTAAAAAATCGGTCCTGCGCCTGATCTCTCGCCAGTCGTGTCGGTCTTCCGTCCCACTGGGTTATGAGAGTAAAAGGAATAGAGACTAGAGAGTGCTCTTGTGTACTGCGCACACACTTGGTCACTATAAAATTACTCCTGCGTAACTGGCCTGATTTCAATGAAACCGGCCACCGTCACCGAAACCGGTGTGGGAGTTATTATTATTGATGGTATGAAAAGATCTATTCTCAAATCGCGGAATTCAGTCTGTAGCGGCCATTGACTCCCTCCCTGTCAAAAACCTTGTCATTTTCTATACAAACCGCGATTGACAATGAAGTGACAGGTGTTTCTAGTCTAAGGATGATATACTTATTTTGCATACACGAAGTGAACACAGTATGAATTATATCACTTCAAAATTCAAACTCATAAATAGTTGGAGATTATCATACGAAGAGGTGACCAAGACGTTTTCCGATGATACTATAATAGTATGTGATTTTAGAACGAATAGAATTTATTAATTACCTTCTCCATCTCAATGAAGACATCGGGCTTGGCGATGGCGGCGGGCGCCTCTTCTATGATCTTCTGATGACGACGCTGGATGGAGCAGTCACGACCGAACAGCGATATAGCGTTACCTGACAGAACACAATTTGACATTAATATCTTAATTTTAATAAGGGTTCCGTACACAGACATAGATCAAGATAGATACCGCATGTCGCTCCATTTGTATGAAAACGAGCGTGCCACTTTTTTTCCTACACACTATGACGCACACTGGTCCCAAAGTAAAATAAATGGGACATTAAGAATTTTCGGATCGAAGGTCAACGGATCAGGCTGAAATTTCATGTGTCAGTGGAGGAAGCTGAATTTTTTTGTAGCATCTGATGCAATTACAAGTAACTTTTATAGACGTCGTTTTTTTTTCAAATATGCCTTGTCTACAGATAAAAAAAAATATGAATTATTTTTTGTATGGACGAAATCATAATTTTGTCATTTTCTTCCAAGATTCAAACGTATTCAACATACATCATAGCACAGCTTATAGAAGGACTCTTGTACATTTTTGTCATAGAACACTTAACTGCGATTTTTGCGCCTTTAGGAGCTACAGGTACTTTAATTTTTATTGTTTTGTATAATTCATTTTCGAGTATTTCATATTATATATATATATATATATATATATATAGATAGACAATGTTTTCTTTATTGACAAGTAAAGTAACTCTTACTAGTAATGTTTTATTTATAAAAAAATCCTATATATACTTAAACTAAACAAATTATTAAAGTAGAAATCTCAAAACATGTACGTAGTAGGTAAATTATTTTATGACTCATCCAGTTTGTACCCAACAAACAAACTAATCTTATAAAATTAAGTCAATAAGGTCTAAACTCTCTAATTTGGTTGGGTAAACGTTAATAACTCTAATTTATACGGCAACTATAAGGCTTCGAAATATGTTCATCTTATACTGGCTAGTTACAAGGCTTTTAATATGGTCAATTATTCTTATAAAAGTAATGCACAAGGTAACTATAATGCTTTTAACTTATAGGTGCATTTAATAAGACATCTATCCAACAAACGAATGATAACATTTTATATGGCCTTAACAAGGATGAAAGCAATCCCTATTCTCTTATACAGTGATTATAAAGATATTATTCTCTTTAAGGTTACAATAAAATGCTTTACATAACTAAATTCGCCATTTTAAACGTACAAAAGATTGTATGAATATCTTGCGGAGCGGAATAATAGGCCAAGTGCGAGTCGGACCTGCGCACGATGGGTTCCGTACTTTCATAGAGGGATTCAAAACAATGGAAGAAGTTGAAAAGGAGCGATGGTTACAGAAGAAAAGTAAAAAATAAAACAATTCATTTGATAATCACGTATCTTTAATAATATTTCAAACTTAAAATTAGTGCACAAAAGTGAGCTAAAGTATCCTTATAAAGGGTCTCTTTCAGCCAACCCAACTACAGTGGAAAAAAAAACATTTTTATATAAAATATACGGGAATAACACTAGCTAGGTGCGATTTTTTTAGTGTGAAAGGAACCCTAACTATATGGAAAATGGCGATAGCATAATAAACAATTGATGCCGTTATAAAGTCTTTACTCTCATAGACTCCTTATAGACGATGTGTGAATCCTGTTGTTCTTTTAAAAGCACTGTACTTAACTTGACTTAATAATTAATGACGTTTTTAGCACAAAAACAGCTTAAATTCAATACCAAAACACACAGCGTATCACATTTTATCATGCATTTAAATTCCCATACACTTTTCACTATAAACGAGCACTAAATCAGGTAAATAAACTATACATAAAATAATGACTTATCGTTTACTTCACAGTAAAATGGCTGACGTTTCTATTTCTTCTCCAAGCTGTTGCGAAAATGTAAATCACTTATGACGGCAAAAAGAGGTAACGGATTTTAAGAGCCTTTGATTTGCCACATTGAGTTTAAACTCCTTGTATCGGACAATAATATAACACGTATAAGGGTGATCGCCCGTAATTAACGCTTTCCATATGTTTCTTATAAGTTGAAGTACCTTGTTCTTTGAAATTATATAACACGTATAAGGAAAAAAGCGGACAATAAAGCAACTATAACGAGGGTATAAGGTTATTATCTTTATAAATTGTGCCCAAATGCACCCTTATTGGCGATAATACGACTCCTATAAGAATATTATTTTTGGCTATATGAGCCACAACAAGAGCAATTTTTGTTAGTTGGGTAAACATTGTTTGGTAATGACTCATTGCCTAATTACCTCTATACTTGGAAAATTATGATTTCGTCCATACAAAAAATAATTCATATTTTTTTATCTGTAGATAAGGCATATTTGAAAAAAACGACATCTATAAAAGTTACTTGTAATTGCATCAGATGCTACAAAAAAAATCAGCTTCATCCACTGACCAAAAAAAATAAATAAAGTGCCTGTAGCTCTAAAAGGCGCAAAAATCGCAGTTGAGTGTGTATAACAAAAATGTACGACAAGAGTCCCTCTATAAGCTGTGCTATGATTTATTTTGAATACGTTTGAATCTTGGAAGAAAATGACAAAATTATGCTTTCGTCCATACAAAAAAAAATATATTTTTTATCTCCGTAGATACGGCATATTTGAAAAAAGCGACATTTATAAAAGTGACTTGTAATTGCATCAGCTGTCTACAAAAAAATATCAGCCTGATCCGATGACCTTCAATCCGAAAATTCTTAATGTCCCATTTATTTTACTTTAGGACCAGTGTGTGACGTACCGATGGTAAGAAACGTGTCCATTATCTATGCCAACGTTTCTATTTGAATTTCTACAGCTCAATAGGGCACTTTTAGGTATTAAGGCATTTTTAAAATTCCGATCGACGTCCGATTCCGATAGCAGACTAAAGAATAGACTTTCGAAAGACGAGCATTGCTCGTCGTTTGGGAACGCGATATGGCACGCGATTACGCGAAGTACATACACATGCGGTATCTATCTTGATCTATGTCTGTGGTTCCGTAGTTGTTTTTTAGTTATTACACTACATAATATAATCCAGAATAATTACGTCACGGAAGAAGGTGTATCAAACGTGACAATACATTCCAAAAGTCAACTTTACGAAAAATTGAATTATATGTGGACAGCCTCAGCTAACGTCCGCACTTAGATTTAACAATTACCTAAGTTTAACTTCATGAAGATTTTGACACGAGTTCCATTTTATTTTCTGGCAAACTGTTCATTAAATTTAAGATAAATAATAATCACTAAATATCTCCGAGTGAGGCAGTGAGATATACCGTTATCTCAATACATACTAATAGTATACTAACAAGCACTGGCGCGCGGAACTAGTTGGCCGCGCCTTAGGTATGTGAGCGGTGGGACGGAGGCGGGGGCGCTTGATTTTGACAGTTCTGGCTAGTTAATACAAAACGCACAAGAGATTGCAATAGCAAGATGAGTCCGCCGATAAAAAGACAATCTAAGGAAATAATATTTAAAGTGCATACCTTTTTTTAGAAACGGAAAGCCGATGTCAATAAATTAGAATATAAAACTGATTAATTATCTTTAATTTATTCTTTTCATTAATTAAATAATATTATTGTTCACGATATCGCGAGATTGGTCGTCACTGTCTAATCTCATGTGCGTTGCGAGCAGCAAGCAACCCGCCCCTGTCCCTACCTAAGGGGCGGCCAACTAGTTCCGCGCGGACTATAATAAACTTGCCATACTGATCAGCCAACAGCTGAACCTCAAGATGTCGCGCGGACTTGGCGAGCTTCATCACGAATATCGGGGACCCGGGCACCTCCGCTTGCACCTGTTATGGAGATAAGAGAATATGAAATAATATTTATTTCTCGAAATGTTACCAAATCTTCGTTGGAGAAAAATTAATTTATCACGCGGATCCGTCCAGTTAATCTTGATAAAAGAAATACGTTTGGCATAAAGCTATAGCATTTTTTATCAACATTTTAACAACAATATAGCAATTATAAATCGCATACGTCTAGTCGCACGCACACAAACACCGTGCCGAAGTCTGGAAACGCCGCACCGACTACTGGGGTACTCGTTCTACATGGACTGTTTAACAATCGCCACCAAATGTAAAGTCATTAATAATGAGTAGGCTCGTTCTGCCTCCTTTCTTTTTTTACAGATCTCTGTACACTCCGCATCCCACCAAGGTTGTAATAGAATACAGATCCCAATCAGCATTTGCCAGGTTAAATTTCTGCCTTGGGGGATGTCAACGGATCAAGGTCTACTGGAATTTTGAAAATATATTACAATTGGAAAATGATCACTTCCATGTAGCAAGAATAAGTAGTAATAATGTCTACCTGTCGAAACATGTTGCTGAAGTCATCAGCATTCTCCACCTTACGGATGCCCTTACCGCCACCGCCTTCCGACGCCTTGATCATCACGGGGAACCCTGGGTACAACCATTAAGTTTCAATCAATCAACCAATCAATCACTCAATCAATCAATAATTTATTTGCTTTAAAATTGACACATTAGATATTAACATAAGTTCATTGCTCAGGTCTTACACTCTTAACTATAAAGATAGCATACAAATGTTTTATCTATACTTATTATAAAACAAAGTCGCTTTTTTCCCTCATGTCCCTTTGTTCCCTTTAATCTTTAAAACTACGCAACGGATTTTGATGATTCTTTCAGTGTTAGACAGCCCATTTATCGAGGAAGGTTATAGGCTATATTTTATCCCGCTAACATTAATAGGAGCAAAGAAATAGAGGAAAATGTGGAAAAAAACGGGGAAAATTATTTGAAAGGGGTAACTTGAACGCGCTAATCTCAGGAACTATTGGTCCGATTTGAAAAATTATTTCAGTGTTAGATAGCCCATTTATTGAGGAAGGGTAATTTATCACGCTAAGACTAATAGGAGAATGTGGAAAAAACGGGGGAAATTATTTTAAAGGGCTTATATCGCGAACTACTGAAGCAATTTTTATGTTATTTGGCACATATATGAAGCAGACCACGTGAAGGATCATAGGCAATCGATTTTAACAATTTTTTCAGTGGCTATATATTTTATACCCGTGCGACGCCGGGGCGGGTCGCTAGTAAATTATAATTGAAAGGAACAAACAAATCTGGGCTTGAGTAATATCATGGCCTTGCCATTGTCCTTCTAACCAAACCATCATTCAATGTACATGCTAGAAACTGGAATGAGCCCAAATCTGCCCAAATTCTACTAATTAGCCCATATCTGTTTGTACTTATTAAAAATATTGCAGTCACAGACATAGATCAAGATAGATACCGCATGTCGCTCCATTTGTATGAAAACGAGCGTGCCACTTTTACTACCTACTGTGACGCACCGATGATAAGAAACGTGTCCATTATCAAGGCCAACGTTTCTATTTGAATTTCTACAGCTCAATACGGCACTTTTAGGCATTTAGGCATTTTTAAAATTCCGATTGACGTCCGATTCCGATAGCAGACTAAAGAAAAGACTTTCGAAAGACAAGCATTGCTCGTCGTTTGGGAACGCGATATGGCACGCGAAGTACAATACACATGCGGTATCTATCTTGATCTATGTCTGTGATTGCAGTCGACGCAATATTATGTTGGTTGGATATTTGGCTACTTACCGATTTTAGTCGCAGCCTGAAGGCCCTGCTCAGGCGTGGACACGCAGCCCTTGGCGAACAGCTCTGAGGATATCTTGATCTTCTTGCTGTTGTATTCAGCTTTCAAATCTGAAAGGAGAATATTAATTTATTGTTGATAATAAAGTACTATCAGAGAAGTTGATTCATAGCATAGAGAAATATAAGACAGTTGATTCATAGGCAGATGGCGGACCTACGTAGTTTGGTCGGGTTATGTTTAACCCAGCCGACAGATTACAACTACATTGAATTGACATAATTCGACCAAATGACGTAGATACACTGACCTCCATTATACAAGTACGCTGGACCTATAATACCCTTTGAAATGACATCTGTTTTTTGTGCCTATTTGAAGCGTAATCAGCGCCCCAATGCGGGGGAAGAGAACTAAATCTGACGTAAACGTGACGTTTAAAAGTCACCATATTGGCGCTGATAGCAGTAGTGGGAGGTGAGTGGGAGTACTTGGAACTAATACTAGTTTCTACCACCGTAGTGATTATATTCTCTTTGGTTTCTACAATCAATAGCGATTGAGCGGCCATTTGCAAGTTACGTCAGATTTAGTTCTCTTCCCCCGCATTGGGGGCGCTGATTCCGCTTCAAATAGGCATAAAAACAGCTGTCATTTCAAAGGGTATCATAGGTCCAGCGTACTTGTATAATAGAGGTCAGTGCGTAGATACGTCAACTGCCTATGAAACAATTACTCCAATGGTACACAATTATTAAACTAAATAAAAATACCTTGAAGCTATAGTATAGGAAAATACACGCGTCGTGTATCTTTTAAGGTCCTTTTTCTTAAAGATACATTGTTATTTAGCGAATATCCACGTTTAAAACTCCATTAGGCAATTACTGTGTTTTTTACAATGTCAATGATTCAATTAACGAGATCTTGTAGGTGACCTTCACAACTCCACAATTCACTCACGTGAACAAATTATATATAATCGGCCAAGTGCGAGTCAAACTCGCGCACGAAGGGTTCCGTACCGTTACAAAGAAAAAAACAGGGCACAATTTGTGTTTTTTGTAGGGGAGAGGGAGCCCCCCTTAAACTTTTATTTTATTTTAATATTATTATTTCATATTAAAGTACTATCGAGGAAATTGATTCCTATGCAGTTGATAGACCAACGTTATTACTTATTTGGTCGAATATGTCAATTCAATGTTAATTGTGATCTGTCGGCTGGGTTTGACGTAACGCAACCAAACTACGAAAACAAAGGAATCACCTTCTCTGATAGTACACAAATAACAAAGGACTTTCTGAAAAATTCAAGTGCCTCCCTCTTGTCATTATTGATATAACTCATATAGAGCAAAAAAGGCCGAAATAATCACGTTTGTATGAAGCCCCCCTTAAATATTAATTTTATTTTGTTTTCAGTATTTGTTGTTATAGCGGCAACAAATATACACAATCTGTGAAAATTTCAGAAGTCAAGCTATAGCGGTTCTTGAGATACAGCCTGGAGACAGACAGACGGACAGACAGACGAACAGACAACGAAGTCTTAGTAATAGGGTCCCGTTTTTACCCTTTGGGTACGGAACCCTAAAAAAGCGACAAACAATTAACAAAGGATATGGGCGAAAAGCTCATAGACTCTAATATTATTGGAACGAAGTTCCTTATCGCGCGTTGCGAAAGGGGGCTAGACGGAAAAGTTGTAACGACACTTTTTGACCGACACTTATTTAGTACCTATGAAGTAGGCAGAGGGCGTTGATGTGGCGATGACGTCAACGGGCGGGAAATTTAAAATTCTAACATTCCTCTATGGCGGGTTTTTTATGACTTCGTTCCATCCGGGTGTCCCTTAACACCTCTCAAGTCTTTTTGTAATAAAAAAATATGTAATTCACTTACTGCTACCACTCCACGGCAGTGTAGGTATATCTGCTGTCTGCGCGACGATGGAGGAGGCGATCTTGTCTCCGAGTGCCCACATGGCCTTCTCCGGGGGCCCGATGAAGGCCACGCCGGCCCTGTGCAGCAGCTCCGGTAGCTTGGGGTTCTCGGACGCGTGGCCCCAGCCCGCCCATACCGCCTGAAATTATTAGTAGCAGTTACTGTCCAACAGCTTGGCAAAAGCAAAATCGTGAAGTTGTTAGGAAACTTCTGCTGAAATTAATATTAAAAGTGCCCCACAGCTGGGCAAAGGAAAAACCGTGGTCGAGAAACTCTTAAGACATTGTCGAGCAGTAATAATACTGATGAGTTAAAAATCACAGTTATATGCTTTCAAATAAAAAACCATTAGGTATTTTTTTTTTTGTTAGTCTTTAGTAGAGATAACACAGACAGTATTTGAGAATCAATGTACTACATAATTTTATCTAAATATTTTGGCTGTTACTTTAGAGGATACTATTTATTGTAATATTTGCATGCCATTAAAACGGCAAAACGTACTGTTTTACGCTTATTTGTAACATCTTTTTATCATGTTTTGTGCAAATAGAGATATTGAATTGAATTGAGGTTCATTAGATATAATATTAGATATTCATTGCATAGCTAAAATAGAAGAATTACAAATTGTAATTCAGATGCAACAAAAAACAACATTATCGTTTTTTTAAATCAAAATTAAGAAATTTAAAAAACCCCCCGCCAAAAACCTTAAAAAAGTAATGAAATAATATTTACTGACTTTAAGTTTAAATCATTCCTAAGAGTAAAGTAATATTTTAGTCCATAATTGTTGTCACGGTGTGTCGGGGGACCGCCAAGTAAACTACCACAACAGCGACTTTTGCATTTTGTATCGCCATAATAGTCGCTGATTCTCTCGATTCGGGTCGCTGTGAACTGACCCTTATACTTTATTGTTATGTGAAATCAAACATCTACATTAGCGGTCCCCCGACACACCTTGACAACATTTATGGACTAAAATATTACTTTACTCTTAGGAATGATTTAAACTTAAAGTCAGTAAATATTATTTCATTACTTTTTTAAGGTTTTTGTCGGGGTTTTTTTAAAATTTCTTAATTTAATTTTATTTTATGCTTTTTAAACTTATGCAGAATAATTCCTATCAACTGGATCATATCCCAATGAATACCATCTATAAAATATGTCCTCTTGGATGAGGCCGTCAATATGAGCCCAAACATGAAACCTCCACTTTGGGTTCATACGGAGCTCGGCTCCCATAGAATCCAGGTGATGCTGCAGCAGCAGCATGCAAATATTTACTGTTTATCTACGTCTTACTGGTTGTCGCAATTAAAATGAGCCCAAACACGAAACCTCTGCTCTAAGTTGGTGAGGAGTTGGGTATCCTATTGATTACCAGGTGATGCTGCAGCACCAGGTCAACATTCCAATAATGTGTATTATATTCATAAGTGTCACGAACCAGAATGCAAAATATAAAACCCATCAAACGACTGCAAGTTGATAATCGGCCTATCACGAACCAGATAAACCGTGATATTTCAGTAATGAGCAGGCTGATGATGATGAACTATAGCTAAGAACACTCTCAGTCATGTCAGCTTTCAAAAAAAAAACTAAATTAAAATCGGTCCACCCGTTTAGATGCTACGATGCCACAGACAGACAGACCGACAGACAGACACGTCAAACTTATAACACCCCTCTTTTTGGTCGGGGGTTAAAAATCTTACAATTTGTATGATAAAAAGACATGCAAAACGGTTTAAAATACCTAAAATGACATGTAATTTAAAATATACAAATAATTGTATTGACATTGATTTACTTGTACATATATTAAGTACTTTTAAGGACATTTGTGATGCACTGCATTTGAAACTTATTTCCATAGCGCAAGGTCGCATATTAATATAACATAAAGTAAATAATACTAACCTGTACTTGTGTACGGACAGCAATGTCCACAATCAGCTCAACATTGGCATAGTTATTGTTGTTGGAACCTCCAGGCACAGGAACGTAGTTGTCAGCCATTTTGATATACTCTGCGTTCGCTTTCAAATCTTCTGGAGTCACCTGTATAAAAACAGAGGGTCAGTCATACATATTTTAATAGAGGAAATTGATCATTGGTCATCATATCCTACTGTTTTTGTAAACATTTAAATTACCTAATAGATAATAATAACGTGTTTGTTAAAACATAATTATTATTATTGTTTGCATTTGACCATGACTTTCATAGTCGTTAAATTTTTTATATTGTATGTTTTATAACTTCAAATGCAGAATAAGGTTTCTTATAACAATATTGTGTAAGTTTATTAGTAGTTGAATAGAGCAAAAATAATAATTGTTATATGTAATTTGTTGCAGTAGAGTTTTTGAAGTAAAATAGCTCAGTGAGTTAAAGAAATTGATATTTATTTGATCCCTTTGGTTTTAACTTCTATAGTACCTCTAACTTCTATGTCACACGAAAAATTACTATGGGTTATTTGTGTGTATAATATATAATGCTCTCATTAACAAGAATGTGGTCTCACCATAACAACAAAGCGCACAGCCCTCTCGTTCTTGAACATCTCGTAGGACCACCGACGTATTGACCGCATACATTTTACTGCTCCAATTCCGTTATTAGCGATTAAAACCTGAAAGTACCATTTTATTATGCTAAAATATTACAAATATTTAACTCATCAATCCCCAATCATCACCTGGCTGTCGCATAACAATTGGAAATCTATTGTGTCTGCGATCCCCACGATCGAGGTATTAAAACCTATTTCTATTCTTTCAAATAAGTAAAATAAAGTTAAGCATAATATTATGAAGTAAATGAAATAAATATTTTTACCTTGTTAATAACTCTAGTGCCTTGAAACCGTCGTACAAACTCCTCAGGAGTCGCTATAGTGAAGTCCTTTTCTTGAAAACGTTGACTGTGCACCACTGTACCTTGTGACATAGAAGGTCTGCAAACAAATTTTATCATGTGACTGTACCTACTAAGCTCACCATAATGTTAAATTTTCATTTAATCAGGTAATCTTTTAAGTGTCTGCACTCTTATCAATAAGAGGGAGATCAACATTGCCTTAATATTTAATAACACTAAGTTTATGTGATAAGTCTCTTTATTATGTATGGAACTTAGGATTTTTCATTTGAAATTCATAAAATGTAAATTGTGGTTATATAATGTACACATTCTAAAATGTATGCAGCTTCATTATACTATTGCTTAAAAGCATGACAATTTTAAAACTCTCAATTTTAAACAAAAATATTTTAATCTTTTGGTTAATTTGTTTCAATAAGAATAAGCGACGAAATTGTTTCTGTGATGAATAATTTAAAAATTAAAAATAAATATTGTTTGTCCTTTCAGTACTTATTATTTTTATCAAAATAACAATTTTAAGTAAATTGTATAATTTAGTTATAGTAACAGATATTTAAATTACTAATGATGCAAATGAGACGTGTTTAATGAATGATTAGCTACAATTTAATATTTAAAAAAAAAACAGAATTTACTAAAGAATAAGTTTGGACTAAATATTTGATTAACTTGCTCTAAGCCTTGGTGTAGATGTACAGTACAAATAATATAATCAAATTGAAATGACAAAATATAAAAGTTATTATGCACCTGTCTGTCTTATTAGACAGATTTGCAATGTTTTCATTTGTTTGATATAGTGGTTCTTATTATTTTATAGCGAGAAATCTAATAAGCTAGCACTTTGTACTGTCTTAGGCTACATGCATTTATGTTATGTTCTTATGTACCATCAAGGAAATTGATTTCTAGGCAGTTGACAGACCTATGTCATGTGATTGGCTTATGTCAATTCAATGTGAGCGGTGATCGGTTGGATTGTTTTGACTTAGAGCGACCAAATTACTTAGGCCCACCATCTGCATAGTAGGAATCACATTCTCTGATAGTACAATACATAATTATTGATACAAGGTTATTTCTATTTTATTATAGTTGTTAGTAACTACTACTTGTATTTACTAAATTATTATAATTACTAGATGACGCCCGCAACTCCGTTGCGCCAAAACTCGTTTATCGCGCGGGAACGGTACATTTTTCCGGGACAAAAGTATCCTATGTTTTTTCCCGAGACTCAAAGTATCTCCATGCCAAATTTCAGCAAAATCGGTTCAGCCGTTAGAGTGTGAAGAGGTAACAGACAGACAGAAAGACACACTTTCGCATTTATAATATTAGTATGGAAATATGGATTATAGTTACACAAATGTATGACTTTGCCTACCAATTCCGGAGGTAGCTTTACTTAGAGTAACTTAAGTCTACACTTTGCCACCTAACGATCTACCTACCCTGGGTAAGACTTCAGATAACAAGACTTTTAGTTAATAATAGAATCATAATTCATAGTAATAATTACACATTGTGTATAAAATTTAAATTAAGTAACTAAGTACCTACTTCATTTTGAGTGTATCTAGAAAACAGACAAACAGCTATACTGTTAACTGTATGTTTGAATTAATTTTGAGTGGTTAGTTCGTATCTAATGAATATTAATTCACGTGAAATTGCATGTGTGGTGTAAGAATTCACTAAAATTATTTAAAAATCAAATTCATTCAAAAACTGTACTAACCTGTAAGGACCTTCTGAATATAAACCATTCATTGAATTATACATTTTTAATTGTACAATTAAACAATTGAGTTTAATATGTTAGCCACAATGGATAAAATTGATTTTAATTGTACGTAAACGATAATATATTTTAATCATTTCTACATAAACTCTGCATAAAACCGTTTTGTTTTCGTCTCTGACGTTTCAATGTCCAATGAAGTCTCTGACGGATCATACGATGTTCGTGTCCTCTTCCCACTCATTCAATTTCGCGAGTGTGACAAGAATGGCAAGCACAATTACTGACAGGCAGTTGAAAGAAAATTGTTTTCCGCTTGTGTTGCGACTTGCGTAGTAATGTGAAAGGTCTTCATTGTTATCGATACAAAGTTGATATGTTACAACGTAATAAAAACAGTATTATTACGTCATGTAAACAAGAACCGATTTATTTATACAACTAAAATATGAATATTGGTATGTAAACAAAATTTCAATGCCAAATTCATTATTTAGTCATTGTCTTGTATTGTTTGAATTATAAATTTGGAAAATGTAAATAATCTTCCTATTCACTTGACAAGAAAAATAAAAACAGCAACACTACGAAAAGCCAAAATGTCATCAATGGTTAAAATAATATGTTCTAGTTGGCCACCATAGGGCGTTTGCACACTGCACGATAACGACACGACACGATACCACAGAATAGAGGGCCACCGCACATATTAAACAATTTCAAGTTGGCCGACTATCGTACAAACTAAATTGCGTAGTGTCTCAATTTAATTGGAGAACTTCATCATGACGGCCCCGAATCACATAATAATAAAAAAAATATTAGTATGGAAATATGGATTATTATCACCTTTTTATCTGTATTTTTTCATTTTTCTGGATAATAT
The DNA here is from genome assembly GCA_963422495.1 of Polyommatus iphigenia. Classification (NCBI taxonomy): domain Eukaryota; kingdom Metazoa; phylum Arthropoda; class Insecta; order Lepidoptera; family Lycaenidae; genus Polyommatus; species Polyommatus iphigenia. The sequence continues at coordinate 10,096,871 of OY730184.1, forward strand.
CGAAGTTTAAAATGCAAGGTATGATCAATGATGTTTTCCTAATTCTAATCTATCACATAATATTGAATGCACCCAAAATATTCTCCTTTCTTTTCGCCTTCGTTTTATTAGTGCAACAATAAAAGCGTGCTTTTTACGCATTTTAACACGCACGTCGCTAGGCTAGCAACACCGTTACCAACTAAATCTAAAAGTCTGCGGCTGGCAGCGTACGTACGATGAAGTTGTCCAATTAAATTGTGACACTACGCAATTTAGTTTGTACGATAGTCAGCCAACTTGAAATTGTATTATATGTGCGGTGGCTCTTATCTATTCTGTGGTATCGTGTCGTGTCGTTACCGTCGCAGTGTGAAAACGCCCATAGAAAGACTATAGTCTATACATAATAATAATAATAATATTATATACATAGTCTATATATAATTGTTTAAATATTTCTACTGAAATCTTTCGCTTTGTCTGTTCTTCTGTAATGTTTTATGTTTTTACAAACTTTTACTATGATCATTGATCATGCCAAGCGTGGTCATAAGTTATAATTAAACTAAGTATCTACTTATGTTTAAGTAAACACATTGAAATAATATACCCTCCATCTCCTTCAGTCTTTTGCTCAGACCTAAATAACAAGAAATATGTGTAAATACATACCTATACTTAGCGAAAATTTAAAAGTCTTCATTTTTCGAATTAAAATCTAGGTAACTAGCTAAAAGCCGATCTTTGTGAGTGACACATCACTTAATAAGTAAATAAAAATTACTACGTTAAAGCACAAATAAATAGGTGTGATAGTTTTTCTTAATGTGTACCACGAAATCTACAGGTTGTGGGATATACTAGGGCTCGCTTCGCTCGCCCTGATTACTTACTTTAAAGAATTTTTGGCAACATCTAAAAATTTCTTGTCTTGCGGCTGTGGTGCATTTTCATTATTTTCCTGAGGTTCATCGTCAACTGTGTTTATAGTAATCTGCAATTTTTCTGCCAGATCACTTGAAATAACATCTGTAGCATCGTCTTTCCAGGCGGAATCATCCATAGACGTATCCCCGATTACAAAACGTTTCGATGTTCTCCGTTTGAGCATTTTGAAATATTCTCTCACGTTATTCACAAACGAACACAAAGAATTATAAACACTTTCTAAACTCATATAACCAAATACACTACAAAGTTTTTAAAATCCATTCTTTATAATTTTTTTAAACCTGGCGGGAAAAAGTAAAGTCACTTATTTTGTAATCATAGTAACCTGCACCCATACAGTCTACATAAATATTTAAGCAAGAAATGGGTCAAACGAATACCACAGTAATAAAATATTTCAATAATTTTAAATAACAGCAAAAATATTAAACTGTAATCGATAATATCGCACATCACTTAATGTACAGTCTTCAAAAATTTGATACAGTTCAAAGTCCTCTTATAGTATCATTAGTCCAAGAAAAAGATTCAACAATTCATAATAGGCCTGGAGATAATGACACAAAATTCTTGGTCATTTGTGCCAGTATGGCGGTTTTACAGGGGTATAATTACGTAAAGGCAAAAAGGAAAATGATGGTCATAGCGCTCGCACTGGCAGCCCAAACGCGTGGGCGTTAATCGAACGTGTCGGATAAATAACGAGTGTCGAACGATTTGTTCCACAAAAATGCTTGTATTTTCAGATAGTCGAAAAAAAATAAGTGGGCGAAAGCGTAATGCCATACTTGTCGGGTGCGGCTTACAGCCCGCCATACCGACGCGAATATGTTAATTTTAATAAAAAAATTGAACCATTTGTACCAGGCTAATTTTTACGTAGCTAATCATCGTCGAGTAGCCATTCACGAAAATCACCTTGCCATACTTTTCCGAAAGCGCCCAATGGCCGCCATACCACTGCAAAGGTGTAAGATTTTTTTTTTCGCCAAACGATTTGTGGCAAGTATTTGACAAAATATGACCGTTATTATTTTTCCCATACTTCTAGTAGGGGGAAAAAGTGCTGCCATACTTGAAATACTTATTTATTTGACACGTTTTAAAAATACGACTATAAGATACGTAAAATCATTTTTTACATGATGGCATCATTGTAGTCTCGTCATTTGACAATTGTACCAAAAAAAAAATTGTACAGATTGTAACCATGGGGCGGGCTGACTATCGGACTTGAGCAAAAAAGTGATAAAAATTGGACGATTTGTACCAGTATGGCATTTGGATTTTTGGAAATTATACGATACAATGTGACCATTATTATATTTGCCATACTTGTAGTAGACGGAAAAAGTGGCGCCATACTTAAAAAACCGTTTCAATTATGTATGAAATCTTAGGATTTTGAAAAAAATATTATTCACATTCGCTGCCTCCCACAGGTATGGCATTATCAGACTCCTATTTATGATCATACAGGGAACTGTTAAAAAAAGTTTCAGGGTGGTACAAATCGTTTGGCGAAAAAAAAAAAACTTACACCTTTGCAGTGGTATGGCGGCCATTGGGCGCTGTCGGAAAAGTATGGCAAGGTGATTTTCGTGAATGGCTACTCGACGATGATTAGCTATGCAAAAATTTGCCTGGTACAAATGGTTCAATTTTTTTATTAAAATTAACGTATTCGCGTCGGTATGGCGGGCTGTAAGCCGCACCCGACAAGTATGGCATTACGCTTATTAAGAATTTTGTGTCACTATCTCCAGGCCTATAAATAACATAAACATAAACGCACGATTAGGGCACAATAGTTATGGTCTGTTTTAACTACTACAGAACCCTAAAAGGGGGAAATGCCGAATTTATTTCATTATTAATTAAGGATTGGTTAGGCCGCAGGGGTTCCCAAACTTATTTTGTCTACTGCTCACTTTGAGAACAAATTATGTGTTAGCGCCCACTTGTTTCAATTTAAAATGCATCCAGATGAATAAATCACCCTCCAAGCCTCGGTAGGTATAATCTATACATAATAATCTATACTTATTATAAAACTAAGTCGCTTTTTTTCCCTCATGTCCCTTTGTTCCCTTTAATCTTTAAAACTACGTAACGGATTTTGATGATTCTTTCAGTGTTAGATATCCCATTTATCGAGGCAGGTTATAGGCTATATTTATCACGCTAAGATTAATAGAAGCGAAAAAATAGAGTAAAATGTGGAAAAAACGGGGAAAATTATTTGAAAGGGCTAACTTGAACGCGCTAATCTCAGGAACTACTGGTCCGATTTGAAAAATTCTTTCAGTGTTAGATAGCCCATTTATTGAGGAAGGCTATGGGCTATATTTTATCACGCTAAGACTAATAGAAGAATGTGGAAAAAACGGGGGAAATTATTTGAAAGGATTTATCTCGCGAACTACTGGAGCAATTTTTACTTATTTGGTACAGATAAGAAGTAGACCAACGATGTCAATACTATAATAAATAGGTTATAATTCTATGAAATAGACCACATGAAGGATCGTGATAGGCTATCGATTTTAATCATTTTTTCAGTGGCTATATATTTTATACCCGTGCGACGCCGGGGCGGGTCGCTAGTAATATTATAAAACAAAGTCACCTTTTTTTCCCTCATGTCCCTTTGTTCCCTTTAATCTTTAAAACAACGCAACGGATTTTGATTATTCTTCCGGTGTTAGATAGCCCTGCATTTATCGAGGAAGGCTATAGGCTATATTTTATCACGCTAAGACTAATAGGAGCGAAGAAATAGAGGAAAATGTGGAAAAAACGGGGAAAATGATTTGAAAGGGCTAACTTGAACGCGGTAATCTCAGGAAGTGCTGGTCGGATTTGAAAAAATCTTTCAGTGTAGATAGCCCATTTACTTAAGAAGGCTATAGGCTAGGTATATTTTATCACGCTAGACTAATAGGAGAATGTGAAAAAAACGGGGGAAATTATTTGAAAGGGCTTATCTCGCGAACTACTGGAGCAATTTTTATGTTATTTGGCGTGTATTTGGCACACAGATAAAAAGTAGACCACGTGAAGGATCATAGGCTATCGATTTTAATCATTTTTTCAGTGGCTATAATTAATAATATATATTTTATACCCGTGCGACGCCGGGGCGGGTCGCTAGTCAATGTATAAAAAAAAATCTGACCTCACGGCCTCTTGGGCCGGGGCCCTTTTGGGTCGGGGGCCCGTGGCATTTTGCCAGCCCTGCCACCCTATAATTACGCCACTGGGCTTGGGCTTAAGTTTAGGATTAAAGTAAATTACTAAATATTTAGGGAAAAGTCTACAAGACTAACGTATTTTTTGCTTTTTGTTCGACATTGTATATTATACTTAATAATAATAATTAATAATCCTTATCCGGACCCCCATGTGCACGAGTCCTACTCACACTTGGCCGGTTTTATGTTTCTTCTAGTGACCGACCGAACTTTCGGTTTCGGTTTCGGTTTCGGCCAAAAAATCTAGTTTCGGCCTTAGTTTCGGTTTTGGCCAAAATATAGCCGAAACTTTCGGCCCCGCCGAAACTCATGCGTCGTTCGGTAAACTTCGCAGTTAACTCGTGCTTGCTTGCCAGCGAGGCCCCGGCTCAGTTCGTCACCATCTATTTAATCGTGTTTTGAGATTATGTGTTACAGTTACAGATTAGTCCCAAATCAAAAATTAGCACTTCGGTTTATTTTCATTAAAATGTCTAAACTTATTTTTATCGAAATTATATTATTGAATTTTATTTCTACGACAAATTAACGCAGGCTTATTTAATATGCTATTGGCAAATTACGTGCTATTTTAACAATGTTTCCCAAACAAACGATTAAGTAAATGCTATGATAAATTGATTATATTGTGTGTGAACTTTATTTACTTAAGAATTTTGTTTGACTCTTTGTTGATCTCACGATTATAGAATATATTAGGATATATCTTGTGAGATTTATCTAGTAAATCATCTCGCCTCACTCCCTTTTACCACGCGTTTTGTTTAAATATTTAAAATTAACTTTTAACTATGGACACGTAATCTCTTAGACCGTTCCTACCCTGCTAGAATCTTATCTAGCCCACTTCCCCGTAAGCTTCACTCTTGCGACCCTCAGTATATTTTTCAGGTTTAGAGGCAAAACGCCTTCTGGAGCAAAAAAAAATGTGACGTCAAAAGCTGCAAGTTTGCTTAGTAATTTCGTTTTGAACTTCGACCGCGGTCGTGTCCATGTTTCCCATTAAAATAATATACTGTTTTATGAAGTTAAAACTCGAATATTAGGTGTTCAGAAGACAAAAATGCTGTGAATGAGTTTAGTTTATGTTGGTGAAATGCAATTGAGTTATAAACGTGTTTATACGTTTATAACCGGTTTAGTGTACGCTAAGCGCGTTCAATTTCTTTGGTGAAATCGCACCTACTTGGAATCGTATGAAAAACGGAATACAAAAAAGTTTCTTGGAAACATATTCGAGTCTAAGGTTAATAATACTTATTTTAAGAAATGTCACAAAAAGTAAAAAATTCAATGTGGTACTTTTTCTTTAGTTTAAAAACTTGTAATTTATGTTAAAAATCAGTAAATTTTAGTAAATAATCGTAATTTTGAATGTTTTACCAAGTTTTTGTTTCGGTTTCGGCCGAAACTGTGAGCAAGGCCGAAAGTTCAGTTTCGGTTTCGGCTGAAAAATCTGTTTCGGTCGGACACCAGTTTCTTCATTGCGTGCCGTTCGAGGCACATAAGAATAATAATTATTAATTATTATTATTGAAGACATGAGTGGAAGAACACAATAACTAACAGTAAAAAACTGCCATTTTTTGCATAAATAGAGCCTTTAACATTTGCCCTTTAGGGCCGGAAAATGATATTTTGAAATAAAAAAATGTGCATTTTATGTGTAGCCAGGTGATGAAGACGTAGATAACTGATAAGTTACAAGGTTTGTGCAAATTATAGGTAGGGGGGAAAATGAATAAATGTCCGTATGTTACAAAAAGTTGGGCCAATATAGGGTTACCAACCGTCCTGTTTTCCCAGGACATGTCCTAGTTTTCTTAGTGTCCTGGAACGTCCTGGGTAGTTTTTAGAAAGCGTCCTGGGTTCACTACAAATTGTCCAAGTTTAAAATTTTGTTGTAAACAAAATTGTTTGTTTTATATGTATTATGATAAATCTGTCTGTCTGTCTGTTACAGGTCTTCACGCCCCAACCACTGAACAGATTTTGCTGAAATTTGGCATGGAGATATTTTGAGTATAAAATATCTCTCGCAAACTAATTTTGATGCAACGGAGTTGCGGGCGTCATCTAGTATTAATATTATACATATTTTAATATACTTATTATGTTCTTTGATTTTCCGGTTGGTAATGAGATGAGTCGTAATGGTAAATTAACTATTCAGTTAGGTAGTGCAAGAAATACTGACGTACCTAAATTACCTAAACAACACATGACGCTGGCTGGCATCTTATAAAAAGTTCAACAGCCTACAAATTCAGCGCCAACGGCCTTCATCTATTATAGAAGCGAAGTAACTAGTAGCACAGTATTACAATATTGTGGTAGTACTTAGTAGTTATTAATAATTACTGGATAACGTCAACTCCGCTGCGCCTAAATTCGTTAATCGGGAACCGTACATTTTTTCGGGATAAAAAAGTATCCTATGTCCTTTCGAGTTTCCCGGTAAAGCAATTAAATTTCAGCAAAATCGGCTCAGCAGATTTGGCGTTAAGATGTAACGGACAGACACATACATGTACCTACTTCTAAGGCAGGATACTTTTATCACAGAAAAACGGTTCCCACGCGATTACTTTTACTTTAAGGCCGTCCCCCGAGCAAATGACTGGCCATACATTTACCGCGTTAACGAGATCGCACCAAAACCCTATTTTTTTACTTATCTTAGTTCAAAATTTACCAAAAAAAAAATTTTAAACGGGGAAAATACAAATATATAGTTTATGACACTGTCGAGTGTCGATCTATTGGTGTGTGTTTCAAATAAAAGTAATTTGTAAATACTAAGGAGATGCTGAATGTATGCTTGAATTTTAATAAATTGGCTTTACTTTGGAAGCTGATATCATGAATATAATAAACGAAAATAGAAAATTTAAAACGTGGAAAAGAATGTTGAGATACTGAAGATTATTGCTGTATTTTTATTATAACTCTGTAGCTTTCAAATTATGAGTTTATAAGGCTCTAAATACGGTAAATTACGGTATCTCCGTAGGGAACGCCCTTAATGATAAAGTTTTTGTTGTCAAACACGATCAAGTGATTACTAAATATTTATTATAGATGACCTCATAGAAGTTGATAATGACTGATTAAAGTGATAATGTATGAAGAAGGTATGAAGTAATTGTTATATGATTTGATTTATTATCATTTTTTGCACAAGGATTGAGATATAGGCTCATTTCATAGGTAAATAGTTAATAATATGTGGTCATATTCAGATGTATAAATATAAAATATTATCTTAATATTTTTTAACCTTCTAGTTTTCAGTCTTCCACGTCTCTTCTACTACTACAGAGAAAAAGAGGTTTTTTTCTTTCTATCGAAATTTTTATCAGACCGTGCTGTGCGTAAATAGTGTCGTAGTTAAACATGGCGGTAGCGGTCATTGACTCCCTGTCAAAAACTTGTCATTTTCTATATAAATGGCGACTGGCAATGAAGCGTCAAATGTTGTCAATCGCGGCTTTGTATAGAAAATGACAAGTTTTTGACAGGGAGTCAATGACCGCTACCGCCATGTTTAACTACGACACTACATAATATTTACGCACGGCACGGTCTGACAAAAAGTACCATCGAGAAAATTGATTCCTATGCAGTTGATAGATCAACGTTATTTTTGGTCGAATATGTCAATTCAATGTTAATTGTGATCTGTCGGCTGGGTTTGACGTAACGCAACCAAACTACGTAGGTCCCCGATCGGCATAGGAATCAACTTTCTGATAGTACATTCTACCAGAATTCGCACAAAATATAGTTTTTACATTCGTTTTACTTTTTTACATAAGTAATTATTACGTAATGAAACACGTAAATTCGCGCAATAAAGGACACCATGTCAACATACCTGACTATAAAATATAAGAAATACTTATTATACCTAGAGTTCACGCTGCCTTAATGATATTGTAGCCTTTATTTGGTATATCGTATATACTTTTTTAAGTTACGGCCGGTATAAATAGTCAGTACTTAAGATGCGACCCGGTCTCAAGACGCGGTTCGGCTCTGTGATTGGTCCAAATTTTGACAGCCAACCAATCACAGAGCCTGAACCGTGTCTTGAGACCGAGATGCATCTTGAGTACCGTCTATTTATACCGGCCCAGCTGACCCGGCAAACTTTGTGTTTCTAGTATCAAATCTAACTGATTACAACTTAGGTGAACACTGAACGCTCACTCTTGAATGAAATTCACACAGTGCAGTGCTAGTGTGTCTTTACTCCATGGCGGAGGCAAAGAGTAGGTAAGGACCAAGGTTTACGCGCATGCAACGTGAATCGTGATAAGTTATTAATCTTCTCTCCTTTTTCAATTCGCGCCTTTATAAATGTTCATAATACCTATTTTTAATCACAGCTGTTTTTAAATATCTTAGTAGTTATTAGAAAATTTGCGGTTTTTTTACTCACCTTACACCTATAATAAAATATCAAGTTAATTTAACAAAGAAACTGAAATGGTATTTAACGTGGGCAGATCCGAGATTTAAGATTGAAATAATAAAAACAAATACCTATAAGGTTTGTTATCTGCTTTCTCTATCTGATATTAGAAAGTAGTTGAAATATCCACGAATATAATTATAACCTAACCTAGATATACTAGATGACGCCCACAACTCCGTTGCGCCAAAAATCGTTTATCGAGCGGGAACATTTTTTAACCGACTTCCAAAAAGGAGGTGGTTATAATATGTTCGTCTGTTCATATTTTTTTTCGGGAGAAAAAGAATCCTATGTCCTTTACCTCCCACGACTCAGATTGATACCAACACCAAAATAGGTTCAGCGGTTTGGGCGTGAAGATGTAACAGACAGACAGACAAACACACTTTGGAATTTATAATATTAGTAATAACTAATATAGTAAACAATTATTGCACACTACTTCTCTTTTGGAACTGCAAACTATCTTATCTCTTCTCAGCCTCCTTATATGTCCAGTTTCTTAGGTTTTTTTGCAGGAGTTTGTCTAATTCGTTTGATTGGCTAGCCGCAAAAATTTCAACAAATAATTAAGGCTGTTGAATAAGTAGGTAATTCCTATTTGAAATCCTATCAACATCTTTGAAAAACTCTTCTAAAACCGTGACCACCGTTTATATGTATTGTAAGTACGCTGTACGCACCTTCGTCTACACCTCAATTAGTACCTAATTACAGGTAGGTACATTTTGCAAATAATAGGCTTTGTAAATCGGATCAATTCCGATAAAATTCAGGCAAAATGTGAAGTTCCTGCGACATTGATTTACCTACGCTACGCCACAGAACCGCGGTTGACATTTAATCATTATCACTCGACTCGCACCTGACCGGTTCTAGCTAACAAACAACCTGGACAAATATCTAAGCTATATCCTTAAACAATAGGATAAATAAACATCATAATAGTTATTAGTTACAGTGTTTTCCCCTTGGATTGTATTGCGATTTACGGTCAAGGAAAACCCGTAAGTTTTTTTAAATACAACTTGTTATTTAAATTTTTAAATTGTTGATAATATTATTTTGTGTATTGTTTACTACTTGCCACAAAATGTTCGTTGGTAGGAAACTTTGCATTTTTAAGGGGTACCTACATAAGCAGGCTATATCCGCCTTGCCGATAGGTAGGTATTTGGTTTGTTAGGAATATTATGATAAATTATTGAGTCGGTCCTATGCGATCTCTCGCCAGTTGTGACTTGTGTCGGTTGTCCGTCTCACTGGGTTTTGAGAGTAAAGGAATAGAGTGCTCTTGTGTACTGTGCACACACTTGGGCACTATAAAATTACTCCTGCGTAACTGGCTTGGTTTCAATAGAACCAGCCACCGTCACCGAAACCTTTCATTGCTGCTGCTTACAAAGTGAACTCTCTACAAGGAACACATACCTACACACCCTAAAGTATTTTCACTAATTTGTTTTGTTACACGTCTTTGTATAGCAAGCTGCAAAATGTATCCAGTATGTAAAAGATATCAACGCGAGCGATGCTGTTAAAAAGCTTAGATACTGTTAATATTTTTTACTTATAATTTTAATGTACTGAAATAATAATTAAAAATAAATTTACTATGCATAATATTTCAATTGTGTTTTGTAATTAGCAGTTAAATTTTATTATATAACTGTTATTTTAACTTTTTAAAATATGCTTTGAGGTCTAAAATAATCATGTAACGACTAACGAACCTATGAGTTGCGTAATTTAACGATATTTTAATTGATATAAAATTTACTTAAATAGGATAATTTAGTTCATTAATAATTAGTCACTAATAACTACCTATCATCCTTATCAACCTAAACTAGTTTTAAGTCGTAGGTACTCAATTTTAAGTTCTGCAATTTTTGAAAAACCTTTGCTAAGTACTCACATACGGTTTTGCGCGATAGTTTTACTCGAAATCGAGCAAAAACCATTGTGTGGACCGCAAAACTCACAGCTCGAAGGCTCGCATCGAGCCAGTTTGAAGGCTCGAATCGAGCCGGCTTGACAAATTTTTTGACACTAGTTTTTATTATTTGTAGCTAATTTCCTTCGAATGGAGTAAAACTATCGAGCAATGCTGAATGTGTGGACGAAAGCCCGAGCCGTGGTTTTTACTCTACAGTCTACGTGATTGCTCGATCGAGCAAAACCGTATGTGAGTACTTACACTTAGTTGGTTACCTACATAAGTTCGAAGTAACTTCTGTTCTATTCCTTATAAATAAATAACATCGGAAATAAAAGCTTATGTCACTTCAAAACCCACTTCTTTTACCCGCTTCTTCTTTCTCTAAATAAAAAAATAACACTCACACCATAACCGCTTTGGATTGTAACTTTTTAGCCATGTAATAATTCATAGTGATTTATTATTTATTGCACTTTTATACCGAATAATGTCATAATTCAATTTAAATTCGCAATTAACATAGCGTGGTATGTGCGCGAAGGCGATTTGGGACAAACAACATGTCGACATCATCACGATTAAGATTATCACGTTTTTTATCACATTATCTATTAATAATAGTGACGTAGCGATACAGTTATATATATCTAGTTATCGTTGTGCGAATCACATGTGTTATCAGATTTTGAATTTAACTATGACCCGCAAAAGGTTGGCGACAAACCGCGCTTTTCAACGTTCGTTTCAGCGATTTGATTGTACGTCCGTTTGCCCCCTAGATTGTCATTAGACTTAAATAATAATTTCATTATAATATTATTATTTTACAATAATATGTTGCATATTGCATGCAAAGTAAGGTATGGGTAGGTACCTACATTATATTTCGTGGTCAGAAAATATGTTGAATAAGGCAAAATTTAGGAATTGGCCTAAAGATATTTAGACTATAATATTTTATTTAAGTCGCTAAAGGTCTCCTAATTTTCTTAATAGACTATTTATATTAATTGTAGTGAGAAAAGTTTGAGCCCATTTTCCTCCTAAAATATATTTTTAGGAATTTTCAGACGCAAGCAAAGAGACTTTGAACGAGTCACAAAAACACTGGCGCACAGAATGAATTTTAAAAACGTCACTAACACAACACTCTTTGAATTTCGAACACCGTGACATATGACTAGGTTTTTCGCAGCGCGTTCACTCGGCACAGAACTCGAAGCACGGACTGCCGAAGATCGACTGAACTGAGTGACATAACAAGTAAGAATATGCGATGGCGTAAGTATTAAGTAAACGCGTTAAGTGTTAATACTTAGAGTTTAAGGTACACTGATAAACATCCGCATGAAAAATTTTACTAACCGTCTCACAGGGTCAAACGAACAAAAAATAATTAAAAACATTATTTCTTACTAAATTAGGGTTCCATGCTTGAGAGGGAAGTAATTATATGTATGTTCTATTTAATTAGTTAGGCCTTAAGGCGGTCTTTGACGGTCGCCACCAAAATGCCCAATATGGATTCATCGATCTCTCACTCAGTAGATGCAGTGGCGGCCTTAATTGCGAGGCCCCGGGCGGAAGGTCTTTGCGAGGCCCTGTACCACCCAGGGCCTCGCAAAGACCTTCCGCCCGGGGCCTCGTAAAACAAAGAGCCTCGCAAAGACCGGACGTAGTAAATACCTTTTGAGGCCCCTGCAGGAGCGAGGTCCCGGGCGATTACCCTGTTCCCCACCCCCTAGGGCCGCCACTATTCTCGCTCTAATTAAGAATAGTAGAGACTAGAGTAGAAATAAGGGTCCAAAAAGTAATTATTTCAAGTCATATTATGATTGCATCTTGAAAGTAATCCACTGATAAAATCTCGTCATTATTTTCATCCTTAGACCTAACGTGAGTCGTGGCCATAACTGATAAGTTAACACCACGGAAGTAGTGGTTAAGTTTTTAACCGACTTCCAAAAAACGAGGAGGTCATAATTATGTTCGGCTGTGGATTTTTTTTTTGTATGTTCAACGATTACTCCGCCGTTTGTGAACCGATTTTCAAAATTTTTGTTTTGTTGTATTAGGTTTCACTCCAATTTGGTACCATGTTCGCAAAAGTGGTGACCTGATGATGGGATCCATGAGTAATCGAGGGAACTCCTCGAAATTTATATGGACACATATGCTGATTTTGGTTTTGTGAGAAGCATCCTAAGCATATGCTACCAAAACGCAAGATTTTGCACCAATGTATACTATGGTTCCAAAGATACTAAGAGAACTCCGGATTCCACAATCTACGTAATATTGCGTACCGTATTCGCTTCATTTTACGTACAAAACGCGCATAGGTCGCTACGTTTGTAAGACCGGACATCCGAAATACGGTTCTTGAAGTTTTGGAAACATTTTGTGAAATATCTACTGGGACTAAGAAGTTTTGGGGAGATTTTGTGAAATATCTACTGGGACCGAACTGTAGCGGTGTTACTACCACAGCTGCAGAAGCACCTGGACCACAAATACCGCCAGTACAGCCTGAACAAGTTCAAGCAAACAGCAACGGCGATGGGTCTGCTGCAGACCTCGTTGCTGCCTGGGCCCTCTGTACCACCTGCATCGCCGGCCGTTCATAAAAATCGTGTTCCGTTGAGAGATTTTTATTACTTAGAAAAGCTCCCAGCTACTAAGAAGGCTGTTCCAGCGCAGCCTTGTCGTGTCTGCACCAAAAATAAAAAACGAAAGAAGTCATCTTTCGTATGTGCCACTTGTCCGGAAAAGCCTGCCTTGTGTGTTGTAAACCTACCACACTGATCCTCGTTTTGCATAATTTTGCATAATTTTATATAAAATTCTATTGATGTTCTTAGATGTTCCTTTTTATATAAATTATAATTATACCTAGTTATCGATGTGTTTACATATAGTAGGGGAGGTCGCGCTCAGTTTAAAAAGTCATTTCATACCGAGCGAAAATCGTTACAATAATAGTATTCCACTAATACATAACAGCTTTGATCGTCAGCTGCTTCAGAAGTGGTGGAATAAAAATTGAGAGTATGTCAAAGTTGTTGTTGCGAATCGCATTGAATTGACATTAAAAAGATCCCAATTCGCACCCAATAAAGGTTCATATCTAGATTATACACGTTTAGGTTCGGTAGGTGTCGTTTCAGTTTTAGTATATAACAACAGATGGCGCTTTTAAAGTAAAATTTATATCATTCATCTTAACAAATATTGACTATCGAATTAATTACTTAAAATTGCTATGTGAGACAATTTTATGGTTAATTCAAACGAAAATCGCCGTCAGCTGAATGTTTGCAGGTGGAAATGTCGTCTACGCGACGCCCTAGGAATTAGGATACATTGAGCGCGAAGTAGGGCTATATTGGTTATAACTTATATCGCTGGCTGACGGTTTTTCCACCGTCGTATTAGCGACTGACGGTTTTCTTTATTATATACAAAGTAGAAACATTCACCTGTATAAATTTTGTACGGTATAAAATGACTTTATATTCAAAAATTTTTTACATGTTCAGTAACGCGACTGACGTTGAATCCCCCGTCTGCAATACGGCTGACGGTGATTTTTTGGTTAAACATGACCTCGATAATCATCCATCAAAGTTTCATTCGGTATAAAATCACTTTTCGCAACTATTTTTTTTTACAACTTTGAAATACTCTCAGTTAACATTCCACCACTGGTGCGGCGACTGACGCTGATTATATTGATTGATAAATATTAACACTTTCGAGGACAGAACGACATTATACGTCTTAGTTCGAAATTTTGATACGGCACAACGTACGATGACGTCCAAATAACATTTGGATTTTACAGCAGAACGTTCATTTCCGATTAACGTTCAAGTTAAAATCCCATTGAATGTATCTTGTGTAAAATTCATTTTATACATGTAAAATTCCCGAAGCCCTACTGTCACGTAGAGTAGGTTTTAAACTATTTCAAATAAGTGCCGATGACAGTTAGCGGTGACGTTACTCGCATACGCACAACGTGTTCATACGTCCCGCGCGCCTCCCGCGCTCCTACATTCGGTGCGGCTGCGTCACTGCGGAGGTGCGCTCGCATCAGGGTAACATTTCGTGGCGCATTGTAATATTTTCCGCGACAAAATATCTTAAGTATTTAGTTTATTTTATTTATATGTCATTATTTCGCTAGACAAAATATTATTTAACTATAAATTAATAATTTTATACTGACAAAATGGATTATTTTATGTGTTTTAGATGAATAAGCGCAAAATAAGACTATGAGCATTTTCGATGATTCCGACAATGATGATGATGGAGAATTTGGTTCGGATAAATCTAGTTAGTCTATATCAGCGTCTGAAATGTGCCGAATTTCAAAAGTGTATATGTATGTATGTTAGTGTCTCTGAAAGTACTATTCCGATATCAGTAATTCTTTTTTTGTTGTACTAGGTATTGTTCACTTAGGGAATAGTGTAAGTTTCATCAAAATCGGCTCAGTAGTTTTAGAGATAGAGAGTTTTAATTCTCAATTACGTACAATTTTGAAGTCGGTTTTATCTTTTTAAAATACAATCACGGGCGTATATGTAGCTTTGATAAGGGGGGGGTCCCTAACGTAAAATTGGCCAAGTGCGAGTCGGACTCGCGCACGAAGGGTTCCGTACCGTTATACAATGTGTCCCGACAACGGTGCCCGATCCATTAATGTCATGATTTATGGCATATTTTATCGAAATAATTAATAAATATTAATTTTATTTTGTTTTTAGTGGAGTCGCCAGAGGTTTTAACCTCCGAAAATTGTAATAGTGAATGGATTTTTGTGTTTGAGGTGTCATTTTCTTTTTTACACTATAACTTGCAAAGCTTACCAAAAATTTATTTGTGCTTTTAATTTTTTAATGTACTTAATTAAACATTAATATTTCACCATATAAAACCAGTAAAGGAAAAAAATGTTTTTCTTGTTCCTGTTATTTAATGGCTCTTATCCGATTGTTTACATTGAAAACTAACCAAAAACACAATTTTTAGAAAAGAAAGTTCGCTTTCCTAAGCTAAATAAAACTATAAGACTTTTGCAAAGTTTTTAGAGATTAACGCTCGTCGTAACCAAGATAAAAGGGTTTGGCAGAATTTCAGGGTCGTAAAGAAAAATGTGTTACGCGTACTTATTGTGCGTATTTAATTTTTAGAGAAATAATTAGTTTTAAATACTTTAAAACGTTTTAATATCTCCAAAAATGTCTAAAATAGACCAAATTCTTTTTACATTTGTTGAGAATCTATTCAAGTTAGAGCTTAAACGTTAAATGCATCGACAAATGAAAGGCTTTTTCTAGCCTTTGAAACATATTTAAACTTCCTAATTAAGCCAGTAAAAAATTTGGATGCTGCATATCATCGACAAATGAAAGGCTTTTTCTAGCCTTTGAAACATATTTAAACTTCCTAATTAAGCCAGTAAAAAATTTGGATGCTGCATATCTCACGTAGGTACATACTAAAGACCCATGCTGCGACGTATGTTTGGAAAATGCTTACCTGAAAACAAAAAATATCAGTTCTTACTTCTTAACCCAATTCGTATTTTTTTCCTTTTATGTATGTTTTAGCAAATATGTATGTAATTAATGAAAAAAAAATGAAAAATCAATGTTATTCAGTTATTCTGTTAAAACCTAACCAAAAGAAATAAAATACAGATTTTCTTCGAAATATACGTGAAAAGTTTGTGCTACATTTTCGGAAAATTTAATAAAGTAAGAGCTAAAAAGTTATACGCATTAACAAATAGAAGGCTTTGTTAAGCCTAAGAAATAATTTTAAACTTCCTATTTAAAACCAAAAAAAAATAGGAACGCCATTTATCCGGTGACCGGTACCTACTGCCGAAGCACACAATATGACACAACAAGTTCATTTGGAGGTATGCTCATCTAGATACAAAAATATTATTTTTTAAATCTAAATTAAGTAATATATATTTTTTCCACTTATTTTCTTTTTTTGGAATATAAGTGTATATTATATTTTATTATTTTGCTACATAACTGGACTGAAAGAAATGCAGGTTTTCTTCAAAATTTTAAAATTTATGAGTGTAACTGAAGTGGTATAGAATAATTTAAAAATCAAAAGCACAAATTTTCAATAGGTAAATTTTTTTATTTATGTTATCGGCTACATATTCCTTTTTTTATTTTAAATTTTCATTCACTATTACGGAAATCGGAGGTTCGGATGATTTTTACGCCCTAGGCACTCCACTATTCAGTATTTGTTGTTATAGCGGCAACAGTTATACACAATCTGTGAAAATTTCAGAACTCTAGTTGTTATTGAGATACAGCCTGGAGACAGACAGATGGACAGACAACGAAGTCTTAAAACTCAAACTCAAACTCAAAATTTTTTATTCAGAATAAATTTTTGCAAATATTTTCTGAAAGTCTACATGATGCCTACCACCTTAGTAATAGGGTCCCGTTTTTACCCTTTGGGTACGGAACCCTAAAAAGCGGCCAAGTGCGAGTTTTACTCGCCCATTAAAAGGTTCCGCTGTCCGCAGCAGCAATAGGTAACGTGTTTAGGAAATCAAAAGTATTTTTGAATATCGGAATGTTAAATATTAAATTATTTTATTAAAAAAAAGTAAAGTGCACATTTTCCCTCGCCCCTGCGACGAACTAAGAACGGATCGCGGTACCTACTCTGCCTACGGACACGCTCCACAGTATAATAATAATTATACTGTGAATAGAAAAAAAAAATACCTACATGCAGTTACCTCACCGATTCAAATCGGTGCGGTACCTACATATTATATTGTCGATTGGACAAGTAAGATGGATAGTAATGGGGGGGACCGGACCCCCAGGACCCCCCCCCCCTTATATACGCCCATGAATACAATTATTGTATTCTAGGTTTGACTCACAAGTCACAGTACAAGAAACCAATTATAACCTTCACTTCGGAGTGGTAAAAAGTAAACGCAAATATTTTATTGTTTTGTAGCTATTTAACACAAAAATTACCACACTTTTACTTATTTCTAAATCTCCTCGCTCTGTAATAAAATTAAAATTTAATCTGCTATTAATATAATATTGTCTGCCTATATTCATAGGAGAAGTAAAATCGGGTCACCTAATTTTTATAGACCCCCGTTAACTACTCGTGGACCCCCATTTTTTTCCACGCAAGCGTAGACCCCTATCGGGCTCCCGTGGACATGGGGTCCACCTGGACCACTTTGGGAATCAATGGTTTATACAATGTGTAACAAAACTTAGCGATAGTAATTTACTGTGTGTATGTGCCCTTATACATAGTATAGAGCCGCTATCCCCAACCCGCGGCCCGCCAGGACTTTATTTGTGGCCCGCGTGATGTTAAACAATTTTGAAATTCACGCCCACCGGCAAAATAACGTAAAGTCTACGTGATAGTCGTTAAATTTTTTCCACTTTTTAATCGTTAATTTCGAAGAATCTTATTTTTTAACCCTAAAAAATTTTTGTGCGGCCCGCGACACCTAGACCAAAACATTTTTGTGGCCCACATGAAAAAAAAGACGGGTTGCACTCCGGGAGTGCCGGCAGAAGTGAAAACTTGATTATTAACGTTGTGCATTTTTTTAACCCATTTTTTATGAAAATCAATTATTAAAAAAAACGATTTTTTTAATTAATCGGACCCCTACAATCGATTAAATTTTTAACCCATTTTTTATGAAAATCGATTTTTAAAAAATCGATTTTTTTAATTAATCGAAACCTTTAAAATCAATTCGAGTTCGAGTTCGACACAAAACACTACTCTCCAACCGTCTTACGGTTTTTCCAAGGTTTTTCGATCAGCACGAAAATCTGACGCGAGTTTCACAGTTTTTACCCATCCCACAAAAGTGCTCAACGCCGCTAAAGACGTTTTCACTTCAATATCGACAATCGAAAAAAAACAATCGATTTCGATGTTACAAGTTACAACACTACTCTCCAACCGTCTTACGGTTTTTCGATCAGCACGAGAATCTGACGCGAGTTTCACAGTTTTTACCCATCCCACAAAAGTGCTCAACGCCGCTAAAGAAGTTTTCACTTCAAAAAGGTTGGGCACCACTGGTATAGAGTCTACTTCAAAAATAGCAGCGCTGAATAAGCAAATTTTTTTTGTGATTTGTATGGTCAACAGTTGTATGGTAGCGACAGGAATTTTTCCTTATAAAAGTATTAAAAAAGTTACTTTTTCAGGGCTGCCATTTTCACAGCGATCCCTATACATATATTATAGACCCCTGCATACACAACCTGTATAGCCATTTTGTGCTACCTGGAATGCGGCATAAGCAGTAGACGGCTAAACGAGCTTCTAATCTTTAAAATAGGAATTATTATTTAATACTAGCTGAGCCCCGCGGTGTTACCCGCGGTTTATTAGAGAAAAGAAATTGTAATATTTTCACGCAGTAAAAATAAGCCTGTGTTAATCTAGATTCTAGGGTATCAACTAACTCCATACCAAATTTAATTAAAATCGCTCCTGTCGTTTAGACGCGAAGAAACGTAACAAACATACAAACTCACTAACTTTCGCTTTTAAAATATTACAGTGATAGTATGTGATGTGTCATGTGATAGAATAGAACCACAAAATCTTTAAAATATACCTAGTCCATTGAAATGTTACAATTTAAGGGCCGAATATTGCATTTATTAGAGGACACAATTTTAACCTTAAGTTTGTGGGGTCGCCACACTTATCCCCCGGCCGCCATCTTGGAAAAAGATGTGACAGCACTATTTTCGCGATATCTCGGAAACTATACGTCTTACAAAAAAAATGTAAAATCGTCCATCCATTTATTAGAGGGCGCAATTTTATTTTTGGGACTTAAGAGGCCGGGTACCCTTGGAATTTCTCATACAAACGTAATTCCAAAATCATTTTCTCATACGAAGATATTTAACATGTTTGAGTTATTTTTCAGTTTAAGATAGTAATTACCTAGGTTCCTACACAAAAATTTACTTCAAAATATTTAAACAAAAAATTTTTTTTTGTTTTAAATTTTTTTTTAGTAAATTTACTACTAAATATTTAAACACTAAAAAATAGAGTAAAACACTAAAAAATATATAAATAAATAGTAAATTTACTACAAAATATTTAAACTCTAAAAAATATTTTTTAGTATTTAAATATTTTGTAGTAAATTTACTATTTATTTATATATATTTTTAGTGTTTTAATCTATTTTTTAATGTTTAAATATTTAGTAGTAAATTTACTAAAAAAAATTTAAAACAAAAAAAAAATTGTTTAAATATTTTGAAGTAAATTTTTGTGTAGGAACCCAGGTAATTACTATCTTAAACTGAAAAATAACTCAAACATGTTAAATATTTTCGTATGGGAAAATGATTTTGGAATTACGTTTGTATGAGAAATTCCAAGGGTACCCGGCCCCTTAATATATATAGAGGGGCCACAATATGTCCCAAAAATAAAATTGTGTCCTCTAATAAATGTAAAGCTCTGAATGTAACATTTCAATGGACTAAAAAGGCTTTTTGATGTTTTGACTATTTCTGTTTGATAAATCCAAAGTTGTAACACAAGCCCAAGGTCAAGGGGCACTTATTTATTAAGGGGTAGTTATTTATGTATAGTCAAGCTGAACTGAAGCTTTTGGATAGAGTATCCAAAATCACTGTTTTACTGAGTATGACTATTACAGAATAGGTAGATACCACGATTTTTTTCATCGGCCTTTGTACAAAAACACGCGTTTGACGAAACCCTTCATGCGTGAGCCCGATTCGATCTTGGCTAGTTGTTAGTCTTTCATTTACACGTTTTCTTAGCAATATCTAGTTATCTCAACGTTTAAAAATTGTATGAACCTTGCTCACAGAGAAAGTTATGGTTTACCTGCCTGGTTAGGTACCTAACTAGGCAGGCAGTTCTATTGAACGCCTGATTTTAAAGAAAAACAGGTAGCTGTTAAAGCAACCATAGTGTTTTTGTGCTCAGTACTGTCCAATCACTAGTCATGTTTGACACCCTATATTTTAGTAATCTGTGCCTAGGATTTCCAAAGGGGGAAAAACCGCATTTGCCCCCTTTGGAAATACTAGGCACAGGACTTAGGAGTAAGGACTCAGTACTTGAGACATGAGTGTGAGTTGTAACTTGTAACTAATTAGTTAGTGCGGAGCTTTCGACGCTACGCGATTGGCGTTTGGCAGCACATATTTTTATATTAATTAATTAAGGTTACCTAAGCCGACTGGAGCCACTATACATAATAAGTCATAACTTAACCTTAAACCCTTTATGAATTAACGAGCTTTTGCCCACGGCTTCGCTCGCGTTAAAAAGTGTTATTATATACAAACTTTGATCCCGTATATTAACCCCTTGGAGGTAGAATTGATCAAAATCCTTTCTTAGCGGATGCCTACGTCATAACATCTACCTGCATGCCAAATTTCAGCCCGATCCGTCTAGTGGTTTGGGCTGTGCGTTGATAGATCACCATGTCAGTCAGTCACCTTTGAGTTTTATATATATTATAGAAGATGACCTACAGCGGACTACGTCTTAAGCAAACCAATCGATGGCCTCAGCGAATAAACGTACAAGAGCTCTTACCCAAATTTTTTTTTATTTTTCGTTTGCATGGACTATAATACACCTATGTAAATTTTTTTGAATTTTTTTGACTTAAAATAACGATTTTATAGCAATGTAAACCTTTATTGTACGGAAAAAATAATAATATATATCACATTAATAATAAAACATACGCTTATTGCAGATTATTTGTTTATTTCAGCTCACCAGAATAAACGTGTTAAAACAATCTGGCGCTCGTGTCTATCTTTTCCTTTGGGTTATAACTCTTGCACGATTATTCGTGTAAAAATGCAAGCGACTTCTATCACTAATGCCTCATTGCAGATGGCGAAACTTTGAATATAATAATCACAGCTATTCTATTACCTTTTACTAACCTCTTGTCTTTTCTGCTTTTGTAAAGGTTATTCGAAGAGCTATTGTATATTGTAAAGTTTATCACATGAGCTGCTGGTGAGTTGCCGGTCTTTTTAAGAGGGAATACGCTCTCTCCTTGAAGGTTTGCAGGTCATATAGGCCCGGAAATACTGCTGTTGACAGTTCATTTCAAATTTTACAGTGCGCGGCAGAAAGTTACGCGAAAAAAGCACGGTGGAAGACTGCCAGTTATCAAGGTTATGAGGATGGTATATTTTTAGCGTGGAACGATGGCGAAAAGTTGCAGGAGGTATGATTCCGAACAATTCCTCAGAGCAGTCCCCGTGATACAACCGATTGAAGATGCAGAGTCAAGCTATTTACCTCTCAGCGTAATTCCAAGGGGTCCAGCCTGTTTGAAACACTATGGCAGTCAACAATTCGAGCGGCCCTTCGTTGGATACGATCCAAAGGGATTTGTTGGTATTTTGGGGTCCCTGCCCAGATATGAGAACAGTATTCCATATGAGGCCGAACCTGCACCTTGTAGAGTTGCAGGCATTGGTCCAGACTAAAATACTGCCTCGTCCTGTTTAGAACCGAATCAGAAAAGTATTGTCTACCCCATTCAGAGACTTTCTCCTGTAAATTCTCTATTTTAGACATAAGTTCGTTTTGACTCTCGATGACATTTAGCCGAGAAATATGGTGGAAGCCGGTAGATATGGCATCACCTGTACTATGATCCGCATAGCAATAAATGCCATTGGAATGTAACATGTCATTGATCTGCCAAAAAACTTGTGACCTATTTGCATAAATTCTCGGGAAGCCCATAATATTATGATGGAAGCTTTGATAGTAGCGCTTTAAGCCAAACCCGATCAAAAGCCTTCGCAATGTCCAAACTAACAGCCAATGCCTCTCCTCTCCACACAATCACCTGAGCCCCATGATGAGTTTGTTACGCCAAGAGATAACCAGCCAAGCGACCCATACTGTTTGTCGTGTTTGTCGCTTTGTAATGTCTGGCCGCCCAAGTATCGAAAGAGCTGATAAGGGATTCCATTATCTTCGAGATGACGAAGGTTTTAGCAATTGGTCTGCAGTTGGAAGGATTTGAGCGGTCACCTTTTTTTGGGGATCGAGTACACTAAGACTGCCTTCTAAGAAGCCGGAACAGTGCCAGAAGAGTAAGAGAACCAAAAACAACGCGTTAAGACCGGAGCCAACTCTGGAGCACACTTTTTCAACACAATAGGAGGGATTCCGTCAGGCCCACTCGACTATTGGTTATCAAAGGCACGCAGGGCTATTCACACTGAGCGCTGATGTAACCTAATATCCGACATGATGCCCCTGCATCGTGGTATGGTCGGCGGTTTTTATCCCAAGGTCATCAAGGGTCGAGTTTGACGCAAAGAGCTTACCTAAAAGATCGTCTTTGTATTTTGCGTCGTGGGCCAACGATCCATTTCCTACTTGTAGGGATGGTAAGATGGCTTTCAAAAATACCCTTCAATAGCTTAGGCCAGAGACCAGAATTCACGGGTTCCCAAAGGAAGGCACTCGAATTTCTCACCATGACTATAGATGTGCTGTTTCTTTGCCCGATTGATCTCTCTCTTGAAGGATCTATAGGCAAGGTTGTAACTCCATTTTATATGTATGTGTCCACGCATAGACGCGAGGTAGGCAATATTTATCAACAACAATAACAGGTCAACAATATTTTTACTGAACCGTCAACAAGAAAATATTAGCTAACTAGACGTTCCACGCGGCCTCGCCCGCATAAATAAGAAATTTTACGGAAACCGTACTTTTTCCCGCAAAAAATAGCCTATGTTCTTTCACATCATTGTCTACACTACATCTGTGCCAAATAACTTAAAAATGCATGTAGTAGATCGCGAAATAAGCACCTTCAAATAATTTTCCCGGTTTTTTCTACATTTTCCTATGTTTCTTCGCTTCTATTCGTCTTAGAGTAATAATTTATAGTTTATAGCCTTCCTCGATAAATGAACCATCTAACGACGAAAGAATTTTTCAAATCGAACCAGTAGTTCCTGAGATTGGCGCGTTCAAACAAACAAACTCTTCTACTTTCAAATATTAGTATAGATTTACATTTTATACCATACACTAATAAGGTCGTTTTACATAAATAATGAATCAACTTCTTAACACTAATATACGGGCTTTTATATTTACAAACATGTAAAAGCAACAAAATATACAAGAATAAGCGTGTAATTGACCAGAGCATGACTCAGGAGGAAAAAATATACGTGGAATTGCAACATTTCACTGCACTTGTTAAAACTTCATTTATGACACGAATAAACATGCATTGATACAATAGTGTTAACAAGTCACTTGAATAATAATTTAATATGGTTTTTCTTAAATATGTAGTAAACCGTTAATATTTGATTTTTAATAAATATATGAGCTGAAATATATTTTTTTAACCTTTACTTTGATTATACATTATATTTGTCTATTTATTATGTAGTCAAAGTTATGTGGTTCCAAACGTTTTTTTGTCTTCCTGAAAAGTTGTATTTTTTCGATTGCACGTTTATTCGTTGGGGCCATCGCAATCTTACCTGAGCTTGCTCCGCTTCTCAGCCAGTGCGAGCTGCTGTGCCAAGGTGAGCTTAGGCCTGGTGTTCGGTGGTAGTGCGTTGGGGAAGGAGTCCATGCCCTCGTGAGACGGGCCGTCGTCATCATCAGCCCCGTCCTGCCCGTCAGTGTGCTCGTCGCCTACCACGAAGTGCGCGTTGTCGTCCTGTAATGTTAACGAAAAAACATTTTAATTATGATTACTTACTTATTCCCTCGATCACCAATTCCAGGAAATCTTTTGTTGTCGCGGCCCATATGGGCCTTACGAGTTAGGGGGCTTGAGGGAATATTTAATATTTCAAAACGAATTTGATTGAGAGTCAATTTTATTCAATTATTCATATTATCAGTTTTATTATAATAATCTATGTTCTTAAATAATATTATGTTTAAATCTAGAATTAATGTTAGTCCTGACACTTTTACTGGCTTTGTGCTACCTGCTCAATTTGTTTTAATTTTAAGAAATTACTTAAAATTAATTCACTTTAAAAAAGTCAGAATCTAAGTAAGTAAATTAAAAAAGTCTTGATTGCGTATACGCGTATACCTAGAGACGTTGTAATTATATGTATACTAGCTGTCCCGGCAAACGTTGCTTTGCCATCGAAGTTTGCCATAATATATTTGCCATATAATATTACTTATTTTATTGAAGTGACTAAATAAGTATGTCACCATGGCAACGTCGATCGCTATCCCGTCGCACAAACAATGGTCGCCGTCAGTCTCAGGTTGTAATAATTTACTATTATTTATTCAACAAATGCACTTATTAATATATAAAGTACCGAGTAGCCGATTCTCAGACCTACTGAATATGCATATAAAATTTGGTAAAAATCAGTAAAGTCGTTTCGGAGGAGTTCGTGGACTAACATTGTAACACGAGAATTTTATATACAAGAAGATGTAAGTACATACAATGTTTTAGCCTGTAAACAGAAAACAAAATATAATTACATTTTGCGCCCGCTGTACATCTTCTGTCTCTATCTTCTCAAAGTTGTCACTCTCGCTGGACGAGCACCGCACTTGCTCCTGCTCCGCCATCTCACCTGAAAATAAAAAAAAAACATTACATCATTGTATTGTAAGCAACTATTTAAAAAATCGGCCAAGTGCCAGTCGGACTCGCGCACGAAGGGTTCCGTACCGTTATAGAGCAAAACTAGGGCAAAAATTTAATTTATTGTCATGTGAGCGACCATAAATTTTTTATTTTATTTTACTTAATTGTATTAAAAATTATTTCAGTACACAATATAATATAATAATTGAGGATTTTGTGAAAAATTCAAGAACCTACCTGTTGCCATAATATCAAGCAAAAGGAAAAAAAATACTTTTATTGTATGGGATGGGAGACCTCAGTCCCTGTAATATTAGGTCCCGTTTTAGCCCTTTGGGTACGGAGCTCTAAAAAGTAGAATCACGCAACTAAAACTTGTTAATCATCCCGACTAATGATATATGTAGTTCCTTGGACACACCTACTGATGAATCATTAATTTATTTAATAATTAATTAAAGTGTTAACGCCCTAAGCCGAACTGTTGAAACTGCCAATGGGCAATGAACCTTGTTTACCTAAATCACTAATTGAAATATCATGGTTATTTGGTTCATGTTACACGAAATACGTACCTAATATGGATGTCTAGGTATAATTATTATTTTAAACTCGTAGATTAAGTACTTTATTTTGTACATAAATTATTTCATATCAAATTCTTATTTCAGGCTTCGAATTATAGCGAAGCAACAGCTTGTTAGCTGTTGCTTATAAAATAAGTTCTGGTTTTTGGGGGCATGTGAAAGAGTGAGGAGTCTTATTGTGTTTTTGTATTTTTTTCCTTTTTTGTGTGCTAGAATATGGCTAGAATATTAACCATTAAATAAGTATTCTTTGTCGTTCACAAGTGTGGGCTTAATACAACTTCAAGAAACGTGCTATTTTCAACGATATCAGTTGTAGTTCTATGGCTATTTTGTGTTCCCTCCAAAACTTCATCGAAAGTTTTAACTTTTAGTAAAGAATCTACCACTTTACTAAAACAACAGCTGACTTGACTCCTTGACTTTACTTGGCTACTTTCTTAGGGTCTACACAGACGGACTGCATTTCAACTGCAATCCAACTGCAAATTGCAGTTGCATCGAATAGAAAATTCTTTGTTTGCGTAAAACACAATACAGGAAAACTATGTAGGTACTATCGAGGAAATTGATTCATAGGCAGTTGAGAGACCTAGTACGTCATTTGATCGAATTACGTCAATGGGATGTTTTCTTATTTTTAATCTCCACCAGACGGCGCGACGATAGACACTTCTAGATTTTCTATTGGTTCCCCACCGATCTGAAATTATCTGCAGGTTGGCATCATGGAATTAATATATACTACGGGTTTTGATAAATTCTACCTCTAAGGGGATAAATGGGGGATGAAAGATTGTATACAGTATGTAACAAAAATAAGTGCTAATACTTTAGAGCCGCTATCCCCAACCGCCGCCACCGCCCAAACGGGCCGCATGTGGCCCGCCGGGACTTTATTTGTGGCCCGCGTGATGTTAAACCATTTTGAAATTCACGCCCACCGGCAAAATAACGTAGTCTACGTGATAGTCGTTAAATTTTTTCCACTTGTAAATCGTTAATTTTGAAGAATGTTATTTTTTAACCCTAAAAAATTTTTGTTGCGGCCCGAGACACCAAGACCAAAACATGTTTGTGGCCCGCATGAAAAAAAGGTTTAGGACCACTGCTTTAGAGTTTAGGGTATGTACGTGTTCCTTGTAGAGAGTTCACTGTGAAAGTAGCAGCGCTGAAGGACGAAATTTCTTTTTCACTTTTGTATAGGCACGGGTCCGAGCGTCACGAGTTTCCCCATACAAAAGTGAAAAAAAAATTTGGTCGTACACACCCTAAACTAAAGTATTATCACTTATTTTTGTTACACCCTGTATAATAACACTTCTTAACCGATTCGTTGCGGATGGCACGTTTCAGTGCCATCACTTTCTTTGAAATAATTTTTCTAATCGGACCAGTAGTTCCTGAGATTAGCGCGTTCAAATAAGCCCTTTCAAATAATTTCCCCCGTTTTTTCCACACTTTCCTCTATTTCTACGCTCCTATTAGTCTTAGCGTGATAAAATATAGCCTATAGCCTTTCTCGATAAATGGGCTAACATTGAAAGAATTTTTCAATTCGGACCAGTAGTTTCTGAGATTAGTGCGTTAAAATAAGCCCTTTCAAATAATATTCCCCGTTTTTTCCACACTTTCCTCTATTTCTTCGCTCCTGTTAGTCTTAACGCGATAAAATATAGCCTTTAACCTTCCTCAGTAAATGAGATATCTAACACTGAAAGAATTTTTCAAATCGGACCAGTAGTTCCTAAGATTAGCGCGTTCAAATAAGCCCTTTGAAATAATTTCCCCCCGTTTTTTCCACACTTTCCTCTTTTTCTTCGCTCCTATTAGTCTTAGCGTGATAAAATATAGCCTATAGCCTTCCTAGATAAGTTGGCTATCTAACACTGAAAGAATTTTTCAAATCGGACTGGTAGTTCCTGAGATTAGCGCGTTCAAACAAACAAACAAACTTCCGCTTTATAATATTTGTATATGTTATAGTCAAAGTCCGATACACAGTCTCTTCGCGGAAGGACTGGTTTATCCTAGGTTTGGCCAAAGCCGTAAGGCGATTCCCGAAATACATTTCAATTTCGCCCTTTGCCTGAAGTATTTTTAGTCAAACCCAGGAGCTCCTAACTTTTCAGTCAAACGTCGAAAGTTAATTATTCTGTTTCGGTTTTGGCCTAGTCAATCCTAGAAGCGACTGCAAAACTCGGTCAAACGTTGATCTGAACATGTTTAAACAGGTAGAATATAGATAAATATTGTTACGTGCTAGGGTTCGAGGATTCGGAGAGAAAGACCTGGTGACTCTCTTGAAGACTTTATTCACAAACACTAGGTCACACTAATCACTAAGTCCAAACACTAAGCACTAAGTCCAAACACTAAGCACTAAGTCCAAACACTAAGCACTAAGTCCAAACACTAAGCACTATCACTGTCACTCACTATTGATCACTTGTTCTCACTTCGAAGTCGCCTCGAAGATCGCTCAGATAAAACTGAATTGCCGGCTGCAGTCTGCGACTATTTTTACGGGCCGGATCGAATCTCAGAAAATTCCGGAACATCCCAGAGTAAACCCGATATGCGTAAGCAAGTATGAGATATCTCTAGAAATTACTCTTAGGTACTTACTCCTAGCGCCATCTAGTATCGAGTAGGGGATTTATGTTGCCTGTGTTCCCTTGGTCAGTTCGCTGGTCCGACGCTAGATGGCACCACGTGTCCGTATCCGTAACACTACTCCCCTCCTAGCGATGCTCGTCCCGAGCATCGTTGTTACTGCCATGGTAACGCGCCAGACGGTCTATGTGTACCACTTTGAATGTCCCTCTTGATTGCTTTTGAATCCTGTAAGTCACATCATTCAATCGGGTAATCACTTTGTAAGGGCCGTCCCACTTGGTCTGCAACTGTTGGGTTATGCAGCCACACCAGTGTCCTTTTTTCGAAGCCGCTCGTGTTCGATTTCCGGTCGTATCTGGTCTTCATGTTCTCACTTGACTGTAACCCATTTTCCCGAACCATGGCGTGTATATAGCGCATTTTTTCCCTTAAATCGCAGACATAGTCTTGTACGGTCTTCGGTTCCTCCGGTGACCCTCCTGTTAAGAGGTCTACTGGTACTCGCAGTTCTCTACCGTAATTGACATACGCCGGGGTAGCTTTTATGCTCTCATGCTCGGCGATACGGTACGACAGAAGGAAGTGCGGTATATACTTGTCCCAATCCTTTTGTTTGTCATCTACCAATTTCGCCAAATGCCTCTCAAGGGTCTGGTTAAATCTCTCAACCATTCCATCAGACTGTGGATGGTACGCGGTGTTCCTCGTTTTATGCATTCCAAAAATTCTGCACACTTCCTGGAAGACCTGCGATTCGAAATTCCTGCCCTGATCGGAATGGATTTCTAGAGGCACACCAAAGCGAGATATCACTTCCTCGACCAGCTTAGAAGCAATTGTTGTAGCTTCCTGGTTTGGTATGGCGAACACTTCGGGCCATTTGGTGAAGTAATCCATGACAACCATAAAATACTTGTTCCCCGATTCCGTTACAGGAAATGGCCCAGCTACGTCAACTGCAATTCGTTCCCACGGTGCGCCAACGTTATACAAGCGCAGATTCCCACGGCTCCTTGTTTGAGGTCCCTTCACTGCAGCGCAAGTAGTACATTTGCGGCACCAATCCTGCACATCATCTCGACAATGCAACCAGTAGAATCGTTCTCGCACTTTTGTTAACGTCCTCTTGACACCTAGATGACCTCCTGATACGCCATCGTGTATTTCACGGAGAACATCTGGTACTCTCGTTCTTGGGACAACTATCTGAAGATGGAACTCTCTGCCGTTAGTCTTCTCCCATTTCCGGTAGAGTATTCCGTTTTGAAGAATCAGACTGTCCCATTGCGCCCAGTACGCCTTAGTGACAGCGCCAGTGGATGCGACCTCACTCCAGATTGGTTTTACGTCACCCCGTTTCTTCCATGTGATGATGTGCCGAAGGTCGTCATCTCTTTCTTGAGCCTCCCTCATAGCATCATTCTCCCATGGACCCAAAGGACTTGTTTTCGTTAACTTTAATGTAATTTCATTAGATTCCTGCTTAACACAATGTTTGCAGTCTTCTGAACACGGCCTTCGTGAAAGTGCGTCGGCATTCCCATGCGCCTTTCCACTGCGGTGTTCCGTCTTGAAGTCATACTCCTGGAGTTGTTCAATCCATCGAGCTACTTGGCCTTCTGGGTTCTTGAATTGCAGTAACCACTTCAAGGCTGCGTGATCAGTTCGCAATAAAAACTGTCTGCCGATGAGATATTTGCTGAAATGTTGTAGCGTCTTTACAACAGCCAAGAGTTCTCTTCTTGTCACACAGTAGTTTCTCTCGGGCTTAGATAAAGATTTGCTGAAATATGCAATTACAACTTCTCTTTCACCCTGTTTTTGAGATAACACCCCTCCAATAGCCGTGTTGCTTGCGTCCGTGTCGACTATAAACTGACCTTCAGGTTGTGGATACCCCAGGATTGGTGTTTCACACAGATGTTTCTTCAGTTTCTGAAAAGAATCTTCAGAAGTCTCGTCCCAAATAAACTGTCGTTTATCTTCTGTCAGCCGATGTAATGGCTTGGCTATCTCCGAGAATCCCTTAACAAAACGCCTGTAGTAGGAGCATAGGCCGAGAAATGCCTGCACTTCAGTTTTGTTCTTAGGGGTTGGCCAATTTTGAATTGCTTCCAGTTTCTCCGGGTCCGTCTGGATTCCATCACTGGAGATAACATGGCCGAGATAATTGACCTTACTCCTGAATAAACGACACTTTTGCGGATTCAACTTTAACTTGGCCCCCTCTATTTTGGCGAAAACTCGTTCTAAGTTTCGAAAATGGTCCTCGAAGTCGTCGCGAAAAAGTCGCGGCCAACAATGATGACGTCGTCCAAGTAGACTAAGCAAGCCTCTCCAACTAAGCCTGCCAGTACACACTCCATGAGTCGCTCGAATGTGGCAGGTGCGTTGCACAATCCAAAGGGCATGACGTTAAACTGCCATAAACCTTTACCGGTGGAAAAAGCTGTCTTCTCCTTGTCTTTTGGATGAATTTCCACCTGCCAGTATCCCGATTTCAGGTCCAGGGTCGAGAACCATTTCATGCCACTCAAGGTATCCAGAGTGTCGTCGATTCGAGGTAATGGATAGCTGTCCTTCTTAGTGACATCATTGAGACGCCTGTAGTCCACACATAATCGTGTGCTGCCATCTTTCTTTTTCACTAACACAACAGGTGAGCACCACGGACTTGCAGACGGTTCAATAATCTTATGTCTTCTCATGTCCTCCAAAAGGCCTTCAACTTCTTTTTCCTTTGCAATGGGTATCCGTCTTGCTCGTTGACGAATTGGGTTCCCGCTTCCGGTATCTATCCTGTGCTGAACCATCGACGTTCTTCCAAGGTCGCCTTCCTGACTGGAGAAGATATTCGCGTGGCGTTGTAAAAACTTCTTAGCTTTCATGCTCTGCGAATAAGTCAGATCACTCTTGCAGTCATCGAGTAGCTCGGTCACTATTCCATAGTTGCTGCTGTTTGCTGAGTCTGAGCCTGTGATCGAACTACACTTTCTCATCCAGACAACTTCCTCGCACTTTCCAATGACGTCACCTTTGTTCAAGCAGATCTCATGATCACCAAGATTCAAAACCCTGACCACAGCGTTACTGCTTCCACTAACAAGGGTTCTCGCCGTCATCAGTTTTTGCGCTGATGTCTTGGTAGGTGTGTCTTCTATCAACACGCATCTGTTTGACTTCTTCTTTCCAGCTGGCGGTAGTTTCACCAGCACTCTAGCTTCCGCTCGTCCAGGTATAATGACTTCCTTTACACATGCGACTTTCCCGCAGGCGCCTCCAAGGATGAAAATTTCTTCTTCGCCACACTTCGTCACTCCGTCAGCGACATTAATTCTGCAGTTGTGCTTCTTCATGAAATCCAAACCCAAGATGCAATCATCCATAATCTCAGCCACGATAACGTCATGAGGGTATGAGTAACCCCCTACATTAATCGTAACTGACATTTCCCCCAGGACGGGTATTGGCTGACCGGAGGCAGTAAGGAGCCGATAGTTAATTCTCCTCTTGTGTCTTCTTGCAGCTTTTACCAGATTTGGGTTCACTATCGTTCTAGAGGCTCCTGTGTCGAGAGTCATTTTGCAATCCGTCCTGTTAATAGTCCCCTGAATCACAAGACTTTTCCCGCTGCATGCTTGGGAGATAACAGTTATGGGGGCTTCCTCCGCGTGAGCCAGTACTCGCCTCTCAGTCCTGGCTTTTATTCGTTTCCCTGATCCCGGGCAGGGGACGAAGTTCCTTGCTTCTTCAGCTCCTCTATTTGTTCAATGCGTTCCTCGAGTCTTTTCATTCTTGCCATCTGAGTCTCCTTCTGCGGGCAGTTGAGCTGAAGATGGCCCCTCTCGCGGCACTTGTAGCACATGGCTCCAAAACTTCTCTTCGTGGGAGCCTTGACCTCCTTAACTTCCTCAGAGGCCTCGTGGATCTTATGGGTCTGCCGTATATCACGCCGAACAGCCTCGACCTCTAAAGCATGTGCCAATGCTTCCTTTAGCGAGGTGTGGTGACGTAGCCTTACTGCAGCTCTGACTTCCAGGTCCCTGATTCCGTCGACAAATGCTTGAACAATGTTCATGTCAACCATCTTGGTGTTGACTCCTGGGTGTGCCTTCTTGACAAGTTTCTCAATTTCCAACGCCCCTTGTTGTAGTCCTTCTCCTGAGCGTTGGACTCTGTCACGCAGTTGGGCACGGAACACGTGCTCCAGGTGTCGCTCCCCGTATCTGGATTCAAGTGCCTCCATCAGGTCTTGGAACCCATTTCCTGTATGTGCTTCTAGGACCGACAAAGCTTGCCCGCTGAGCGCAACAGTGAGAGCGGTCAGGCATTGTTCGTCAGTCCATCCGTTGGCAGAAGCAACCGTCTGGAATTGCTGACGATAAGCGTTCCAAGAAGTAGTACCGTCGTATGGTGGCACTTTAACTCTTGGTCCTTGTACCACTTGCACCACTCCAGTAGTTCCACTAGACACCGCCACTCCTGTGGTTTCCAGGCGCACTACTTTCTTCTAAAGTTCAGTGAGGCCGGTTTTCACATTTTCCACATCCAATCCTAACCCGGTAACTCGTTCGTCCGTCGTCCGTTCGTTCGTCGACATCTTTACGAAGCTTTGTCACCGTGTCACTGACATCCTTTATAGCCAGAAGCGCCTTTTCTTGAAGGTCCTTTTGTTGCTCTTGTGACTCTTGCAAAGCGCCGAGCTTACGGTCTTGTGCCCTTTGAGAATCTTGCAACGCCCCGAGCTTGCGGTCTTGTGACTCCTGCAAAGCCTGAATTAACCCAATTATGCTTTCCAATTGAGGAGCCATTTGAGGGGCCGTAGAAACTATGGGCGTGGCAGGATGGATGGAGCTAGTCGACGGGGCCTGAGCAGGCGGGGCCCAGTGGGCGTGGCCTGGTGGGCGGAGCCAGTAGGCGTGGCCATGTCCAGAGTGGGCGGGGCCTGGGGGCGTGGTCAGTGGGCGGGTCCCGGTGGGTGGGGCCAGTGGGCGCGGCTTCATCCGAAGTGGGTGGAGCCTGGGGGGCGTGGTCAGTGGGCGGAGCCTGGTGGGCGGGGCCAGCGGGTGGGGCCTGCCCCGCAGTGGGCGGAGCTTGGTCCCCAGTGGGTGTGGCCTCCGCAGCCCCACCTCCAACTCCTCTCTCGAAGTCAATGGCAGCAGCTCGCTGAGCCCTTGTCCTGACACTCCCCTTGAAGTCCTCTCTCGGAGTCAATGGCATCTCCAGATCCCACTTCTGACACCAGTGTTACGTGCTAGGGTTTTGAGGATTCGGAGAGAAAGACCTGGTGACTCTCTTGAAGACTTTATTCACAAACACTAGGTCACACTAATCACTAAGTCCAAACACTAAGCACTAAGTCCAAACACTAAGCACTATCACTGTCACTCACTATTGATCACTTGTTCTCACTTCGAAGTCGCCTCGAAGATCGCTCAGATAAAACTGAATTGCCGGCTGCAG
Organism: Polyommatus iphigenia; assembly: GCA_963422495.1. Lineage (NCBI taxonomy): Eukaryota > Metazoa > Arthropoda > Insecta > Lepidoptera > Lycaenidae > Polyommatus > Polyommatus iphigenia. Next base: position 10,130,865 of record OY730184.1, read on the forward strand.
TCTGCGACTATTTATACGGGCCGGATCGAATCTCAGAAAATTCCGGAACATCCCAGAGTAAATCCGATATGCGTAAACAAGTATGAGATATCTCTAGAAATTACTCGTAGGTACTTACTCCTAGCGCCATCTAGTATCGAGTAGGGGATTTATGTTGCCTGTGTTCCCTTGGTCAGTTCGCTGGTCCGACGCTAGATGGCACCACGTGTCCGTATCCGTAACAATATCTATCTATACAGATAGATAGGTATCTATCTGTACGACTAGGTAGTCGTATTTTCAAAATTGTTTTGAGTTGGCGGTAGCGGTCGTTGACCTTACAAGTCTAGGTGCTAAGTAGAAATGCCTTCACTATATTATTTAGTTAACTTTAACCAAAAATTTAACTCTTATAGAGACACAGGCTAGCTATTATAGATTAGAAAAACCTATTGGTAACTCTTAGAATGATAATCTCTAACTCTCCAAAATAGCCGCTACCGCCTAGATTGACCGTAGGCATTGGGCGAAGCGTTTTTATTATTCCAATAAAATCGCTATCCTAATCCTACAGACAGGAATGGTTACACTAGTTAGAGAGAGACGGACCAAGATTAATGACCTCTCACTCGGCACGTGCTTAGACGCACAGTAAGCTTTCCAGTTATACGTAGTATATATTAACTCCATGGTTGGCATCACTGACTACATATGGCCTGTGTTTCCAAAAAATATCAGTGTACTGTCAAGTCACGAAGAGCATACTCCTAAGCGATCATTGGCCTAAGCGATTAGACCATTATACTGGTAATAGTTTATGAACACACTGCTAAAATAAAAACTTGTCAAACTGAAAACTGACAACTTAACGGCCTTCTTTTTTCTTTTCTTTTTCTTCTTTTTTGGCAACTTGACACAAAGGATGTGTATGTTTTGCCACAGACAAGGTAAAAAGGTAAGGAATATGGCGGGAAAACCATATTCCTCCTATTATAATTTTCATCATCGTTTTCATGTATTGTCAGGTCTAAAGTCTAGTCAAAGTCTAAGTAAAAGTCAATACAGTCACAGGAGTCAAGTCGGTCGATTCAGTAAAGTGGTAGACGCTTTACTGAAACTTTCGATGGAGTTTTGGAGGGAACACAAAATAGCACGTTTCTGGATATTACATCGCTTTCCTACACTTGTGCATGAACACGAATATCTAATGGTTAATATTCTACCAATATTACACATTAAAAACCCAGCTAACACAATTTTAGGAAAATAATACAAAAGCACAACAGCACTCTTACACATGCCCGCCAAAAACTCCCACTTAACGGCCTTGTGGCGGCCTTTTTGAAACTTCTTCTACTTTTTATTGTTGGTGTGGTTTTTATTATTTTTTCCCAAATTGTGTTATTTGGGTTTTTGATGTTCATTATTGGTAAAATATTGGCCATTAAATATCCGTTATCGTGCACAAGTGCAGGTAAGATGTTGTCAAAACCAAAATTTATAATTCCTGTGACATTTGGTGTGAATAACGATAATAAGGGCTATTTCTTCCGTGAGTTTTAACTAAAACATCGTTATAATATTTTTATTATCCTATTCATTGGAATATCATTCTGTCTTTTTCAAATTGAAATGTGTCAAGTTTTACATTCTTTTGCCCAGTTTTGTAGCAATTATTGATGGTGTGACCTGGTATTACCGATAGTTGTCTACCCATACGCCATCTAGTTACTAAAATGGAAGCTGTTTGACAATCAAATTAAAAAAATAAGAAAATGCCCCATTCAATACTAGCCATGAACTGCAGTCGGCTGAGTTTGACATAAAGCGACCAAATTACGCAGGTCCGCAATCTGCCTATGTGTCTAAACACAAATTCCGCCGCGCTTACGCCGCGATTCAAAGTTCAAACTCATACAAAATACGGGCGGAACGCGAGAGACGACACACTATTCCGTCGCGTATTTGTATGCGTTTGACATTTGCGGCTGAATTACGCCGGCGTAAATTCCGCCGCGTTTACGCCGCGTTTCAAACTCATACAAAATAGGGCGGAACGCGAGAGACGACACACTATTCCGTCGCGTATTTGTATGCGTTTGACATTTGCGGCGGAATTTACGCCGGCGTAAATTCCGCCGCGTTTACGCCGCGTTTCAAACTCATACAAAATACGGGCGGAACGCGAGAGACGACACACTATTCCGTCGCGTATTTGTATGCGTTTGACATTTGCGGCGGAATTTACGCCGGCGTAATTCAGCCTAGTGTGTTTAAACACTATGAATCAACTTATCTGATAGCACAAATAGGCGGTCGCAAATTCTACCAAACAACCTTCAACTTTAAAATACAATTTTCATTTGGCTACTTATTACCTGTATCGCAGTATGAAGATCGTAATTATTGCATGCTGCTAAACGTTAGGCATTTATTTACTTGCATTTTGCATTCAAATTAATATGGACCTTCTTATATAATATGATCTTCCATTCTTATGAAGGAAGGGAACCTTCATAACGAGAAAATAATTTCGCGCCTGTAATTCCTTAGTGTCCCGATCGACTATCGGAATTTAATAAAGGCACCGTTAAAGGAAGCTGCTTATTGGAAAATAGAAATATCTCATCGCCCTCCATAAATAACTACATAGGATTCCTCTATGTGTGAATGAGATAATGAATATCCATTGCAATGACTTAAATAATCGGCCAAGTGCGAGTCGGACTCGCGCACGAAGGGTTCCGTACCAATACAGAGCAAAAATAGGATAAAAATTGTATTTTTTGTATGGGAGCCCCCTTAAATTTTTATTTTATTATAATATTATTATAAAATATCAAAGTACACAAAAGAATGTGTGAAAAAATCAAGTGCCTACCTCTTGCCATTATTGATATAGAGCGAAAAAGGCCGAAAAAATCACGTTTGTTGTATGGGAGGCGGCCCCTTAAATATTAATTTTATTTTGTTTTCATTATTTGTTATAGCGGCAACAGATAGGTATACACAGTCTGTGAAAATTTCAGAAGTCTAGCTATAGCGGTTCTTGAGATACAGCCTGGAGACAGGCAGACGGACAGACAACGAAGTCTTAGTAATAGGGTCCCGTTTTTACCCTTTGGGTACGGAACCCCAAAAATACATTTCAGAAACATAATAATATGTCAGAATCAAATCAATCACAAATCGATAAGTAATTTATGTAGCACGTGCTATGGGCCCCCATCAAAAACACTAAAATAACTTATAGTCTGATTAACAAGTGCCATTTTCCTCAAAACCTGATCTAATGCACCGAAAATTATGATTTTGGTCTCATTCGATTCGGAATAGCATCTAGAACATTCTATCAAAATTCCAAGAGGGGCTGAAAAAAAATGCAAAAGTTATAAACAATTATGTAAACATGAAAAGAAGGGTTTAGTTTTTTTATATATTTCGAAAACTATTTGAGATAACCAAAATTTGAAAATAGATCCTTAAAGAGCAGGAAATTTCCTAAAAAAATCCTAGATCCTGGAACCTTATCAACAATCCTTATAACTTTAATTGAGCAGCGAAAGTAACGGTAAAAACGCGTAGTTCGGGTTTCGCGTGAATTGCCGCAATCTGCCACGTGAACTAAAAAATATATTTTACTGATTAAATATTAATATAAAGAAATAAAAAAAATTGAGTACTAAGTAGACATATCAATCAACAATAATCCGTCAACAAAAATTAATTATCACAATTTGTTTAATTGTTATGCTTTTGTTAATTTGTTAATAGTCACCATTTTAATCTATACTTATAAAATTATATGTCCTGACTAACTGACTGATTGACTGACTGACTGACTGACTGATTCATCATCGCTGAGCAAAAACTGTTCAAGTTACAGCCACGAAATTTGGTGAGTAGGGTTGTTTTATTAAGTAGACACCCACTAAGGAAGGAATCTTGAAAATTTTACCCCGAAGGGGGTGAAAAGGGGGTTGAAAGTTTGAATGAAAGTCCGTCATTTCTTGAGTTAGAAACATGAAACTTTATTTTTGGGTTACTGATTAATAATGAATGGATACGTATTTAAGCGTTTTTGGAAATTCTACCCCCAAGGGGGTGAAATTGGGGTTGAAAGTTTAAATGAAAATCCGTTTTTTTCAAGTTAGAAACATGACAGTTTATTTTTGGACTGCTGATTAAAAATGAATGGATAGGTATTTAAGCGTTTTTGGAAATTCTACCCCATGGGGGTGAAATTGGGGTTGAAAGTTTGAATGAAAGTCCGTCATTTCTTGAGTTAGAAACATGAAACTTTATTTTTGTGCTACTGATTAAAAATGAATGGATACGTATTTAAGCGTTTCTGGTAATTGTACCCCCAAGGGGGTGAAATTGGGGTAGAAAGTTTTAATGAAAGTCCGTCATTTCTTTAGTTACAAACATGTAAGTTTATTAACGTTTGCGTTTGACGTTTGCTTAAATAGGGTCCCGTTTTTACCCTTTGTAATAAGGAACCACAAAAAGGGGAAAACTATCCATCTTTGTTATTATGCTATGTTAACGCGGACGAAGTCACGGGCAACAGCTAGTGTTAACATAAAAACGCAGATTTTTTTAAAACAAGAAATCTAGAAATTTTTATTATTCTTTTGAGTTAATCTTAAAAGGGCTTAGAAGAGATATCCGTTGGAAAAATTCACTAATTTTGATTTTTCAATTTTTTATGAACAATCAAAGGCATTCATGAAATTTTTATGTAAATATAGCAATTAGGGTTTTTTCATTAATAAAAATGATTATTTAAATTTTATTAGTTATAAATAAAAAAATATACATTGTTATCTCGCTTCTACCAATAACAAAACAAAATAGTAACAATAATTGGATATAAAAGTACCGTAATTGCTTTATTTACATGAATAATTTTGGGATGAATTTGAATGTTAATAAAAAAGTGAAAAATGAAAAATTTTAAATTTTTTCAACGGGGATCTCTTATAAGGCCTTTTAAGATTAGCTCAAAAGAATAAAAAAATTGGATTTCTTGTTTTGAAATAATCAGCGTTTTATGTTAACATTAAAATGGTGACTATTAACAAATTAAGAAAAGCATATTAATTAAACAAATTGTGATAATTGATTTTTGTTTAACGGATTATTGTTTATTGATATGTCTACTTAGTACCCAATTTTTTTTAATTCCTTAATATTAATATTTAATCACTTAAAATATTTTTTTAGTTCACGTAGCAGATTGCGGCAAATCACGCGAAACCCAAACCACGCGGTTTTATCGCTACTTTCGTCGCTCAATTACAGCTATAAGGATTATTGGTAAGGTTCCAGGATGTAGGTTTTTTTTTAGGAAATTTCCTGCTCTTTAATGATCTATTTTCAAATTTTGATTATCTCAAATAGTTTTCGAAATATATAAAAAAACTAAACCCTTCTTTTCATGTTTACATAATTGTTTATAATTTTCGCATTTTTTTTCAACCCCTCTTGGAATTTTGATAGAATGTTCTAGATGGTATTCCGAATCGAATGAGACCAAAATCATAATTTTCGGTGCATGAGATCAGGTTTTGACGAAAATGGCACTTGTTAACCAGAGTTATTAACAGAAAAAATATATCCACTGCCGAACAAGTATTATAATATTTTAACCTTCTCCTTTTTGGAAATCGGTAAAAAATGCGTTAATACGCATAATTCACTGGACAGGATTGCAAGAATAATAGGTATAATTTATGCATACATATTGCATATTATATATTATGCATAGCATTTAGCAACTTGTACTTATTGTTACTTATTACAAGATGTAGTGTAAACACCGTTGTCCTTGAAACCATCAAATGAGCCCATCAAAATTAACAACTTTTTCTATGAGAACAATGTTCGGAATTAAAAAAAAACTGTCTTCATACCCATACAAATTGCCGATCCGGGCATCAGTATGGGTATGAAGACGGCATTTTTTTAGCACTTTTTTTCTTTGAAAACAATGCTCCCAGCATTGGGGCTCATTTGATGGTTTCAAGGATAACGGTTCACACAAACACACTGTATTTATTTATACATTTTACTTCTATCGGCATTTCCCATAAAATAAGAAACCACGCATTTCCTTTGTTAATCATGAGGACCGGATTACTATTAAGTTCCTTGATCTTTGGACCTGAATTTCAATAACTGTCGTTTTTTTTAATCACGCAATGTTCATAATATATAATATATATATAATATTAGTAATTACATCGATTTGCCCTCTATTTCTGTTGTGAGAACGTCCGCAGTCACCTTCACGTCTCCTGACCCTGCGTCTCCGGCGTGATATTGATAAGGCGGGGTTGAGGGTTTATCTAGAAAGGTTGGATGCGCTAATAGATAAAAAAGTAAATATTCATTTCGATTTTCAATGTATGTATGTACATGTTTGTGGTTACTGCTAGGAATTAAAAAAATGAAAAAAAAAAATTGTGCGTCAGGGGCGGATTCCACTCGTAAAAAATGGGCGCCAGCTTACGAGTTTTTTTTAAATTATTTTTTAGTGTGTTCCCTTTGTGTAGCCCTTTTTAAATACTACAAAAAATACTACCTATCTTTTTAAATTAGTAAGTAAATAATGGCATAATTATAAGAAGTAAGAATACATAAGAAATGTAAGCACGTCATATCGGATAAGTATTCGAAGTTTACAGTATTTTCAGTCCTTTGTTAAAATGCGCTCAAATGCAGTTTTTGTTTTTAAATATCGCTTCCTCAATGACGCAAGCCAGCGCCCTTATGTTGTTTATGTCAATGTATCCAATAATTTGCAATAAACTATCGAAAATATGACGTAGGTGATGGCATTTTCGTTGGGTTCGATCGTAAGTACTTAAGGATGGCGTACCAGTTACTACTCAATAATATTTGGAAATCTGTAGCAATTCCACGCTGCTATAGGTACTGTCGTCTTTTTTATTGTGACTTGCTTTTTACAATTATTACAAATACAACACGGTCACATTAACTTGACGAACCGCTGGAATGCAATAACATGCGAGCTCCGTAATGACGTCATCAAACCGTGCGTCTACTTAATTTGACCGTGTTATAGACGTCTTTATACTTACTTGAAAGGAATTTATAAAACATACCTAAGTAGTAAGTATGCAAAATGAGTCACCTTCAACATCCACTATTAATAGAAAAATATATTTGTTGTAACACATTATTATAAAACTATGGATCAATTGGAACTTACAACGTGAAACTTTATAAAAACTGAACATTTTAATTTGTATGTGAATCGTAATAGTTACTTAAATTAAGCAATAATTAGATGAACCATTGATAAAAATACTACAAAACTACGAACTACCTACAAAACTGGTTTTAAAAGCTTGACATATTTAACACCTTACGAATTAAATTTTGTGCAAGTTTGATATGACATCTTGAGCTGATGGTAAGCGATTGCCATCATCTTTACATCTATGATCTACACAATTATTATTGTTTTCGAGTGAGATACTATTAGGCCTTTCAAGTTCTATAACCTCCTATGTAATAACGTCACTCACTGTACCAAACAGAAGTCAGGTACTTATGTTATGTTTTACTGTGCATCTATGAGGCCATGGTACACCGTATAGGCTCTATCTATTTTGTCTAGCCGCTAGCGGGTTCGTTCTTGCTCAGACTCCTCTCGTAAAATAATCGCTATTATCATTAATCATTATCCTTTACCAATTTTCATTTTAGAGGCTGTTCTCCGTTATGTTATAAGTTTTGAAAATGATTTAATCCTTCAAGCCCCATAAGGAGTAAGACAGTAAGGACACCGGTAATCGAAGGATTAATTTATACTATTTTAACTGACTTCTAAAGAGCGGTTATTAGACACGCCTAGTCAAGATTTTTTTAACGATATTATCTACTCTTCTATTAATGCAACATCATAATTCATAGCTAAGTGGATGTGAAAAGCTTACCTAAACTTTTTAAGTGAAACTCAGGGGTCCACTACGAAGAAATAATATTATGATATCTCATAGAATACCACGGATCACGCTTGTTGCTATAACAGCTAATGCGTAGCAGTTCACCGTTCATAGATACACATACAAAAATTCGATTGTACGCGTCAATACCTATAATTAATTATACATTCGTATGTCATTAACATATTAGTAAAGTTTAAATAAATTTAAAATTTTGATTCGAAATAATATCACAATAAATGCCTCTATTTTCGAAGTACATTTTTAAGATTGCTTATAGTGCAGTCGCCACAGGTTTTAACCTCCGAAAATTGTAATACGAGGGCTGCTATTTATGTATCCGGAACTGGCCACTTACAAGAACAATATTTAAAAAGTAATTACAACATTTGAAAATAGAACTCTTTGGTTGAAGAATACATTTTGTTTCATGTGACTGTCAATTATTTTTCCATTGTGGCGTCATTTTGAAAATTGCGTGTCTTCATTTGCCATGGACTTAACGCGTGAACATTTTCGTGCAATGATTTACTACGATTTTCGGCGTGGGCTAAATCAACAACAGTGCTTTATTCAACTCACCGCAACTTTTGGAGATGAAGCACCATCAAAAACCACTGTTTATCACTGGTACAGTGAGTTTAATCGTGGGCGGTCTATGCTCACGGATGAAAATAAAGAAGGTCGCCCAAAAACAGCTGTTGTCCCACAAAATATAGATGCTGTGCGGGAACTAATAATGCGTGATCGTCATGTTACATATCGCGAGATAGAGGCGTCCTTAGGCATAAGTATGACGAGCATACATAAGATATTACACGAACATTTGGCTGTAAAAAAAATATGTTCGCGTTGGATTCCGCACAACTTGACAATCGATCAAAAATGGGCTCGTGTCGATTGGTGCAAAAAAATGATAAAAAAATACAACCGTGGTACGTCAAAAGCCGTTTATAATATCTACACAGGTGATGAATCTTGGATCTATGCATATGACCCCGAAACTAAACAACAGTCAACGGTGTGGGTGTTCCAAGATGAGCCGAAACCAACAAAAGTTACTCGTGCAAAAAGTACTTTGAAGCAAATGGTCGCCTGTTTTTTTGGAATTAATGGACATGTGGCTACAGTGCCATTAGAGAATCGTAAGACGGTTAATTCTGAATGGTACACGACCATTTGTTTATCAGAAGTCTTTGAAGAAATAAGAAAGGACAACCGACGACGCAGAATCATATTACATCACGCCAATGCTAGCTGTCACACCTCAGCTGAAACAACTCAGTTTTTGGAGGGTCAAAAGATCGAATTGACTGGTCATCCGCCGTACAGCCCTGATTTGGCACCTAACGATTTCTTTTTATTTCCATACGCGAAGAACAAATTACGTGGTCAACGTTTTTCGAGCCGCGAAGAGGCTGTTGATGCGTTCAAAATGCACGTTTTGGAGATACCTCAATCAGAATGGAAAAAGTGCTATGAAAATTGGTTCCAGCGTATGCAAAAGTGTGTCGATCATCGCGGCGAATATTTTGAAAAGCAATAAAACCATATTAAATGATATATGTTTGTTTCTTTTTTTAATTCCGGATACATAAATAGCAGCCCTCCTAGTAAATGGATTTTTGTTTTTGAGGTGTCATTTTCTTTTTTACACTATAACTTACAAAGTTTACCAAAAATTTTTTTGTGCTTTTAATTTTTTAGTCAATTAAAAATTAATATTTCACCATATAAAACCGGTCCAGAAAAAAAAATTTTCTTGTTCCTGTTATTTAATGACTTTTATCCGATTGTTTACGTTGAAAATTAACCAAATACACAATTTTTAAAAAAGAAAGTTTGCTTTGCTAAGCTAAATACAACTATAAGGTTTTTGCAAAGTTTTTAGAGATTAACGCTTGTCGTAACCAAGATAAAAGGGTTTGGGTGGATTTAGGGATTGTAACGAAAAGTTTGTTAAACTTACTTGTTGTGCGTATTAAATTTTTAGAGAAATGATAACTTTTAAGTACTTTAAAACGTTTAAATATCTCCAAAAATGTGTAAAATAGACCGAAAATATTTTTCTATATTTGTTGAGAATTTATTTAAGTGAGAGCTAAAACATTAAATGCATCGACAAATGAAAGACTTTTTCTAGTCTTTGAAATATATTTAAACTTCCTACTTAAAGCCAGAAAAAAAATTGGGTGCTACAAATCTCACGTACATGCTAAAGACGCATGCTGCGACCTATGTTTGGAAAATGCTTTCCTGAATACAAAAAAATATCAGTTCTTAACCTAATTTGTATTTTTTTCCTTTAAGTATGTTTTAGCAAATATAATTAACAAAAAAAATAAATAAATAATCAATTTTATTCCGTAAAAACCTAACCAAAAGAAATAAAATACAGATTTTCTTCGAAATATCCGTGAAAAGTTTGTGCTACATTTTCAGAAAATTTAATAAAGTAAGAGCTAAAAAGTTATACACATTAAGAAATAGAAGGTTTTGTTAAGCCAAAAAAATAATTTTAAACTTCCTATTTAAAACCAAAGAAAAATAGGAACGCCATTTACCTGGCGAGGCACACAACAAGCACATTTGGAGGTATGCTCATCTACATACAAAAATATTAATTTTAAATCTAAATTATATATTTTTTCAACTTATTTTCTTTCTTTGGAATATAAGCAACGATACAAATCAAAAAAATAATATATTTAATTATTTTGCTATATATTTAAAAGAAAGAAATATGCAAATTTTCTTCAAAATTTTACAGTTTATGAGTTTACTTGAACTGGAAGAGAATAATTAAAAAATCAAAAGCACATTTTTTCAATAGGTAAACTTTATTGTTTATGTTATCAGCTACACATTCCTTTTTTTTTCTTTTCAATTTTCATCCACTATTGCAAAAATCGGAGGTTTGCACGATTTTTATGCTCAGGGAACTCCACTATTACTTGGATCCACCTAACTACCATCCCTCTCTCTCTCAGCAGCAGAATCTCAAATGAGATAGTCACAGATAAGACCTATATAATTTCTCAACTGAAAAGTGAATACACCCCGAGTCCCGACGGCCGACGTCCTGTCTTCATTAATTATTATTTTTTAACAAAAAATTAAAACCGACTTCCAAGGTAAAAACAAAAGTAATACTTATTCTTAATCTAAAAAGAATCAAATAATTCTTATTCCTTATTATAGTGACGTCTTCAGACTTCGCCTAAGCCTCAACTATTTCTGTACTCAATCTTCGTACTTTTGAAGTCGGTACCAGCCCGGAAAAGTTCTGAGATCCTTGACATAGCAATTACGCTAAGGTAAGCTGATACCGACTTCAAAAGCATGAAGATAGAGTACAGAAATAGTTGAGGTTTAGGCGAAGTCTGAAGACGCCACTATAATAAGTAATAAGAATTATTTGATTCTTTTTAGATTAAGAATAAGTATAACTTTTGTTTTTACCTTGGAAGTCGGTTTTAATTTTTTGTCAAAAAATAATAATTTTACCCTTTTTAGTTACATAATATAAGACGACAAGGCTATAATATTATAGCTTGTTGTCTTAGAGTTGTACATATTACTAGCGGTCGCCTGCGGCTCTGCCCGCGTGGATGTCGGTTACGGCTGCAAAACCAGGAAAGACTCGGTCAGCAAAAATATGATTCCCAGGTCAATTCACAGACTCCGACACTGACATCGACGACGCGGACGCGCGCAGTCTTTATCCGAAGGGTAGATTGTCTTCCTCCCGCAAGCGCATCCCGCTTGGTGACGCCCACTATCGTAATATTTTAATTTCGCCATAATTTCAAAACCAAACGTCCAATTTTAATCATTCAAAGACCAAATGTTATCCACATAAACTGTACTTAGTGATGAAATAATTTATTTTGATAAGGATTAATGGCATGAGTAAAATAAATGCGTTTAAATGTTGTCCAAAAAAAAATCAAGATTTTTAAATAAAAAAATGGTTATTGTGCCTCACTCGACATAGATAAGTATAGTGTGTCGCGGACTTTTTTGTAGATATTTATAAGGTCTACAATACTTAGAACATTTTATGGTTCTATCTTTTATAGTTTCGGCAGCTTACGCAAAATAAGTAACTTTTCTGGTTGATTTTTTCACCTGGCGTCCGAAAAACCCAAATATCTTACGAAACCCTATTTTTTCAAAAATAAAGTTTAGCCTATGTTCAACAAAAATAATGTAGGATTTGCTTGGAGTAGTTTAAATAAAGCCAAAATCCTCAAACTTGTATCTATAAGGATTCAAAAGTTCTGTTGGGTACCTTCAGAACCAGGGTATATCCTGGTGCAAAATCTTACTTTTTGGTAGTATATGCCTGAAATACTTCAGAAAAAATCAAAATCACTATATGTTTCCTTATAAATTTCAAGGAGTTCCCTCGATTCCTCATGGATCCCATCATCAGATTACCACTTTTGTGAACATGGTATCAACCTCGGACTCAACCCTGTACAACAACAAAAGAATTATGAAAATCGGTCCATAAACGGCGAAGTTATGGTTGAACATACAAATATATATATATATATATTTGTATGTTATATAATATATATATATATATATATATATATATATATATATAAACAGACGAACGTATAACCTCCTCCTTTTTGGAAGTCGGTTAAAAAGTTGAGCAGTGGCGGAGTTAGGTTAGGGCCAATAGGGCTCGTATACATATATATTATATACCTTTAAATTTCAATTTCGTAAAGTAGGTTCTTTAGAATTTTTTATTCGCTTGCGTTTTAAGCATGTATAAAATAAAGAGTTAAATTAATTGCCTATTTAATTGCGCCATACTGCGATACGTTTCCACCGTCAGTGGAGTTTTACCTTCTAGGTTCTACGTAAATATATTATGGCTATATTATTTCCTTATTTATAAAAAGGTAGGTATGTGAAGGTTTTCAAGTCAAGTTTGTCTACATTTTTTGTTTGTGCACAGACAAATATTGTTACATTTATTCCTTTTGAGTTTTGATCTAATTTTGTGGAAACATCTTTGTTGTGCTAAGATAAGCTTCACTCTCTACTAAGTGAATAAATATCAAATATCAATTGTCGCAAAATTGTTACCGTATATTATTTTATAAGTACCTCAAATCTCAGTGTTTTATTTACGTAAATGTATAATTTATTGTGTCGTATTCAATGCAAATTAGTGAACGTATTGTCGTCAAAGCTTACAAAGTCACCGTGAATGGTAACATTTGTAACCATTTAGATTTTAGAATAACGAGTAAAATTTTAAAAGGTTAAGTTTTAACTTAGCTTTAAAGCTGGTATTTATACCAGAGCTTAAGCACAGCATAAGTAGGTAGTCAACATAGTACATTAAACAATGTACACTAGATAGGCAGCACACACTGTTATGGTATGAACGGATTTTGAAAATAGATAATTTTTCACATTTTTTTTCCTACTTACTGCGATCATGTAAAAAATGAATGCATATAAATTATTATAATACCTATTGGTATCAAAATATTATATTGATAGGTATTGTAATGCTAATGTGTATCTACATAATAATATATTTTAACTTACCTTTAATTTCCTCCGAATCGTCCTTATGAAAATATTTGAAAATAAGAGTAATTAAAGTAACTCCTATAAAAAAAGCTATTGTAACTATCATTAAAAACTAAGCCGAATATAACACATCACAACACTCACAGCCATTAAAAATAAAAACTAAATATTCCCGCCGTAGATAGGCGGCAAGTGTCACTCCCGTCTGGCTGTCAAACCAATGCAAAAGAAACTTCCGCTCGATACACTAATCAACGCAAAGGTTACATAATTCAAATGAATTACTTGTATCAACTAATAATATAAATATATTATTATTATGTGCAAGCGTTTATCGATATAACGTATATCGTTGGCCGTTTTAACACGCGAAGCAACATGTTTCTTTCACGAATCACGCATCGCGCGGCTTGCTACTAGATAGCTGTATCGAAATGTGTAGTAAACTAGCAATAATGCCCTTGTTTTTAGAGGCCAGATACGCATACATTAAAATAGCGCTTTCGATATCACATGTGAGTTGTGACTAGTATACACTCGACGCTACAACTACAGCATCCAGCCATCCACCATCATGACGCCAATGGCACTATGCTAAATCTGTAATATCTATAATAGTAACTACGGTACTTAATAATGCTATTGTAAAGTATTTGAAGGACTCGCGATGATTACCATTACAATGGAATAAGACGTTTGAGATCGTAGCATATTATCCTGTAGGTATATTCTGCTAACATAAACAGCCGTGGCCCATAGAATTAATATACACTGTATTTATCTTAAAATAGGCCTCAAAAATAGATAAAATAAAACATTATTTCAAACAGAACATTTTCATCCCTAAAAATATGAGTTATACAGTACAGTAATAATTTATAGGTACGCTAGTCGCTACGTTATTAAACGAAAACTTACTAAAAAATTGCAACTTTAAGTAATAATAATAATTGTTGTGTCCTTGTCCATAAAATAAAATGTAAAAATAAAAAATATTAAAAATAAAATTGCCAATGTTAAAGGTACCCAAGGGGCCAAGGCCCTAGCTACGCCACTGCTTTCTAAATATTAGACATTTTTTTGTGAGTACTGTTTGTGCACCCCTACAAATAATAAAGTTTTTATTATTCGTAGGTGCACCCAAATGTGTCTGGCAGTTCCCACTGTTGTTGTTGGTGTGTGAGTTGATGTGAGTTTCTTCCCAGCAACTCACATAAATTCAAAAAGCCGAGGTTCCTACAGCTGTTATCCTGAAGAAAAAAAAGGTGGAGAGGAGGTCCTTTGACCCAGGAAAAGGAGACAGTATACCTACTTTTGCTTTTTATCATAGTCCCTGTGACAATAAGAGTCGTAGGCGGAAGCCCACGGAAGCCGAAACAGGTGGCTACGGGCTACCACGAAGACTCAATCGAACGAGAATGCCGCGTCCTACTCTAACAACGTCATTTCACGTTTGCTAGAGTAGGGTGCGGCATTCTCATTAGTCATTTGATTGTTTGAGTCTCAAAACGGTTTCGTGGTAGGCCTCCAGAATCGAAAGTAGAAGAGGGAGCGGAGGTGGGAGCGATAGCGGAAGCAAAAGCAGAGGAGAGGAGTCAAAAGCGGGAACGGAGGGCAGGAGCCAGGAGCGAGAATATTGTGGCTACCTGCTGCGATTATTAAAACGGAGAAAAAAATTGCGTATGTTGTGAGTATGGGAGCCCCATGAAATATTTATTTTATTTTGTTTTCAGTATTTGTTGTTATAGCGGCACACATAGCTTGGGCCCTGGATACAAACAGACGGACGGACTGACAGTACTTTATGATGTTACTTTAGGCTTAGGGTTTTTTACCCAAAGGGTAAAAACCTAAAGCCCTATTACTAAGACTTCGCTGTCTCATCTGTCCGTCTGTCTGTCTCTAGGCTGTTATATCTCAAGTACGGTTGCTACAGAGTTGAAACTGTTACAAATTATGCACAGTTTATTATTTTCACTTATATTTAAATAGCAAAGAACTTAATGAGAGGTGACAACTAGTGACAAGGGACACCCGAATTGAACGAAGTTATAAAAAAACGCCATCTAGTTGACGCCCAGGGCATACTAACAACGACAATTTTGTGGAATTGTAATAAAATTTATTTAAATGTCCGGCAGATGTCGCTGTTTATTCTCAAAAACGCCATCTAGTTGATGCCCAGGAATACTATAAATGCCTTACACTACTGCGCCCCTGCCCCTACAGTGCAGGAACGAATAAAAATGTGTCGTTACAACTTTTTCCATCTAGCCCCCTTTCGCAACGCGTGATAAGGAACTTCGTTCCAACAACAAAATAAATAATTACCAAGAGGGGCCATACAAATTTACGGCACGGAACCCTACGTGCGCGAGACTAGCTCGCACTTGATCGGTTTTATAATTTTTCCTTTCATTGTGGCTAACGACCTATCTTCTATCTTGGTGCCAAATATCAAGTTTCTAGTTTGCTGGAATGATAATATGTCAGGTGTTGTATTCAATGGGCTTTTTCACACTGCGACGATAACGACACGACACGATACCACAGAATAGATAAGGGCCACCGCACATATTATACAATTTCAAGTTGGCCGACTATCGTACTTAACTAAATTGCGTAGTGTCACAATTTAATTGGACAACTTCATCGTGTACGCTGCCAGCCGCAGACTTTTAGATTTAGTTGGTAACGGTGTTGCTAGCCTAGCGACGTGCGTGTTAAAATGCTTAAAAAGCACGCTTTTATTGTGGCACTAATAAAATGAAGGCGAAAAGAAAGGAGAATATTTTGGGTGCATTCAATAGTAAGTGACAGATTAGAATTAGGAAAACATTATTGATCATACCTTGCATTTTAAACTTCGATATTATCCAGATAAATTTTAATGAAAAGATCCAGATAAAAAGGTGATAATAATCCATATTTTCATACTAATATTTTTTTTATTATTATGTGATTCGGGGCCGTCACGATGAAGTTCTCCAATTAAATTGTGACACTACGCAATTTAGTCTGTACGATAGTCGGCCAACTTGAAATTGTATACTATGTGCGGTGGCCCTCTATTCTGTGGTATCGTGTCGTGTCGTTATCGTGCAGTGTGCAAACGCCCATTGATCGACCTACATGGTAAATTAATACTTGACAAAATTTTATGTAGTGTACGTTATAGTTATAGTGCTTCTAGCACAATTCTAGTCACCCGCGTCGCGGGCCGGCGCGGCCGTGCCCAGGCTCGACGACGACTTGGCTGGGGTGCTACCGTGCCCCTCGTTGCCCCATAAAGATGTAGGGCAGGGGAGGATGAAATAGCCGCGAACCGCTTCGAGAAAAGTATGGTTCGGCGCGCGGCGCGGCCGTGCCTTGGCTCGATGACGACTTGGCTGGGACACTGCCGTGCCCCCAGTCTGCCCAGATCAATGTACCATAATATTGAGATGCATAAATAACTATGCGTTTAAGGTGACGCAGCGTTAAGGTAAGAAACCGTGTTGGATATGTTTTAGATTGCTTGTTTTCTATGACAGGCCGGCCCGGCCTCTCATAGAAAACAAGCAATGGAACAGCAAAAAATGGAAAGGGCGTGAGCGACAAAATGGTTTTTGTCGCATAATTTAAAAACCATAAACCCATTTCATATAAGCTATGCACAAATTAAAGTGCATGCTTGAACCAATTTATGTACAAATTTTGGAACCTTAAATCACTCTCCTCTGTTGGAAAAATAGGAATCCCTTTTTTTACAGAGGTCTTTTCGATTGATTATTCTGTGCTATAAAAGTTGTCCAATCGTGTTATGCTATGGGCAATTCAAAGACAAAGACATGATGAATACTGACAATGAACTTCAATTTCTTAGCTTTAGTCATTGCTGAGAAAAATCGGCATCGCTACAGCCAAATTATCAAGGCGTCGACTTAATGAAACGTATCCAAATGTCAACGATTTGTTAAATGTGAGCTGTATTCCGTTTGTATTTTTTGCACTTACTTAAATTAAAAAAGACGGGTTGCACTCCGGGAGTGCCGGCAGAAGTGAAAACTTGATTATTAACGTAGTGCATTTTTTTAACCCATTTTTTATGAAAATCGATTATTAACACGCTCTCTGCCGCGTAGGTCACATGTGCCCGGACCCCTACCTGTATCTACCCGCCGCGTAGGGCATCGGTGACCTCAGACTCAGAGCAGACCTGCAGGGCAATCGCGCTAAATTTTTTCAACTGAAACGCAAATGAAACTCGGACGTTGATCGACTTTTGGAACGATTCGGTATCGCGCTAACGTTTTGACAGCTAGTTGAGACGTTACTGAACCTCAGCCCGAGCGCAAACGCTGTCAAAACAAAAAGTTGATACAATGCAACTTTTACTCGCACGTTTCTGAAACGTTTCTTATTTTGGTGTGTTAAATTGACGAAAATCGATGGAAAAATATAACTTAAGCTATAATCAAATTATAATATAAGCTTATGTTTTACTTCAAAGCTGTAAAATAACATTAAGGACTATTTTAGTTTGTTAAAAAGTGAATTGAATTTTGACATTACTAATTATTTCTTTACGTAAATATTTTCTACTTTTGTCACAAGTCACAACTTACAAGTCACTATTCAACACTTATATGGCGTTTGTAAAATACATATTATAGTAAAACAATATTATGAATTCAACTACGTAAATTAAAAACTCCAAGTACTAATCATTCACATTCATATTAAGTTCTACCAACACAACTTCACCCGTGTCATATTCATCCATATGTAAATAAACAATTTGTCAATTGACCAATTAACACATCGGAAAAAATTTGTTCATATTTAAGCCAATCAAAACTAAATCAGAAGGGCGCTGATTGGTCCGCTGCAATGTCTGTCTAAAGGTCAAACGTTGCGCTTCGTTCGAGTTCCATCTAAGGTTGAGTTACGGTTGAAACGATAGCACGATACTGAAATTTGTTCAGACGCAGCGGAACCAAGCCGTAACTGAACCACAACCAAAGCAGATGTGAACCTGAATTGAAACATTTAAAAATAACGCGATTGCCCTGCTGTTTTTGAATCGAACTCGTAGGCCATAGGACACGCTTATCGTACATTTCTCTGTAGTAACTAGTAGGTGACCAGTGCGGCGCTGTAGAGCAATACTTTCACATGGTCATGGTATTCACCTATGTTCATTATATGTGAAAATTTTGATGCAGAAACACAAAGGGATGAAAAAAAACCATTTCTATGACTTCTTATTTATTTTTCCATAATGTTTTTAACAATTGCACTTATGTTTTAATCAATATTATGTTGTATAATAACTTGCCTTTAAATTATAATCGGCCAAATACGAGACGGTATCGCGCACGAAGGGTTCTGTACGGATAAAGAGGAAAAATAGGCGAAAATTTGTGTTTTTGTATGGGAGCCCCCCCTAAAATATTTATATTATTTTAATTTTACTATTAATTATTAGACTATAGATAAAATAAAGAATATTGTGAAAATTTGAAGAACCTAGCTGTTGCCATTATTGATTACGAGCCAAAAAGGTAAAAAAAAATACGTTTGTTGTATGGGAGCCCCCTTAAATATTAATTTTATTTTGTTTTTAGTATTTTTTGTTATAGCGGCAACAGAAATACATAATCTGTGAAAATTTCAGAAGTCTAGCTATAGTGGTTATTGAGTTACAGCCTGGAGACTGACAGACAGACAGACAAACGGACGGACAGACGGACAGATAGACGGACAGATATCGAAGTTTCAGTAATAGGGTTCCGTTTATACCCTCTGGGTACGGAACTCTAAAAAAAATGAAAAAAACATTTTTGCAATCATGAACGTAGAAAAAAAGGCGGACGGAGTTTTGTTATATACAAAACTGTGTCTTCACTTTTCTTCAGAGTCGGCCACGCACAAATTCTGTCGCCTGTCAAATGGTATGGACTAGCGCAAGAATGTGTGCGTGCGGACCGTGTACATACAGCCAGCTGGCCGACTCTGAACGACACAGTTTTGTGTATGGTGGGACTCCGTCCGCCTTTTTTTATACGTCCATGTTTGCAATAAACTTTTGCATATCGATGACGTTTGTTGAAACATATTAGACATGAAAAGGTTTATTCCTTGTTTAATTAAAAAACTAGCTTCAAGTAGCTGAATATTAAGTATGTCTTCTGGTGATATATTCAAGTGATTCATTCCATCTCAATATCTAAATTGGGTAAATCCATGGTTCGTCACCAAAAACCAGGAAAATTCGCAACGACACAACGGTGACTGAAGGGTGCGGTGCCCGGAGTTGTGACCGGAGCGGCGCAGTAATAACGATTGCGTACTTTTCCGTACTACAGCGCCGCGTAGGCCACATGTGACCTAGGGATGGGGATTCTCACAAAAGTGCACTACCAAAGCTTTACAGTGATTCCTGATGGTTTTTATTATGAAATACCTATATGTGGAGTTTTGCCGGGAATACGAATGCGAAAGAGCGACGTTGTGTTTTTGTATTATTTTCCTAAAAGGGCCCATTCACGGCAGTCCGCCGTGCAGGACTGCAAGTGGACATAGCTCACTGATTGGTTCACACTCGGTGTTTCCGGTCGTGTGAACCAATGAGTGAGCTATGTCCATTTGCAGTCCTGCACGGCGGACTGCCGTGAATGGACCCTTTAAAATTGTGTTATTTCGGTTTTTAATGTGTAATGTTGGTATTATACGAGTAGAATTGTTGACTTTAATTACTACTTTTTAGACTTTTCTAGACTTTCAACTTGATAATATCAATCTGGAAAAACGACTATATTTGGTAAACTTTTTGCGAATCTTTTTTTCCCGCCATATTTTACTCAAAGATCTCTAAACTTAATTACTTGACACTACCGCCTGCTACCGCGATGCACGAGCATCATGTCGGATATTCGGTTTCATCAGCGCTCAGTGCGAAAAGCCCTCCGTTCCCTTGATATCCAAAAGTCGAGTGGGCCTGACGGAATCCCGCCTATTGTGTTGAAAAAGTGTGCTCCAGAGTTGGCTCCGGTCTTGACGCGTCTTTTTCGGCTCTCCTATTCTACTGGCATCGTGCCGGCTTCCTGGAAGACAGCCTTGGTGCACCCGATCCCCAAAAAAGGTGATCGCTCAAATCCTTCCAACTACAGACCAGTCGCTATAACCTCTCTCTTCTCGAAGATAATGGAATCCATTATCAATAGCCAGCTTCTTCGATACTTGGACGGCCAGGGATTACTAAACGACAAACAATACGGGTTCCGTAAGGGTCGCTCGGCTGGTGATCCATTGCGAAGGCCTTTGATCGGGTTTGGCATAAAGCGCTGCTATCAAAGTTTCCATCATACGGGCTGCCCGAGAAATTATGTAAGTGGGTCACTGGTTTCTTAGCAGACAGAAGCATAAAGGTCGTAGTTGACGGCGAATGCTCGGAAACTCAGTCTGTTGATGCTGGTGTCCCTCAGGGCTGTGTGCTATCGCCTACTCTATTCTTACTGCATATCAATGACATGTTGCAGACCAGCGGCATTCATTGCTATGCGGATGACAATACAGGTGATGCTGTATATACCGGCTCCCCCAATATTTCTCGGCAAAATGTCACTGAGAGTCGAAACGAACTTGTATCTAAGGTGGAGAATTCATTGGAGAAGGTCTGTGAATGGGGTAGACGTAACTTGGTCCAATTCAACCCCGCCAAGACACAAGTCTGCGCGTTCACCACTAAAAAGTCGCCAATGGTCGTATATCCTCGTTTCGAGGGCACATCTTTAACCATCTCCCCTAGCATTAAGATACTTGGCGTCAACATATCGAGCGAAGTCCAGTTCCGATATCATCTAGAGGGTAAGGCCAAATTAGCCTCGAAGAAGCTTGGTGTTCTTAACAGAGCGAGACAGTACTTCAGTCCGGACCAACGCCTACAACTCTACAAGGCGCAGGTTCGGCCTCATATGGAATATTGTTCTCATCTCTAGGCAGGGGCGCCAAAATACCAACTGCTCCCTCTGGATCGTATCCAACGAAGGGCCGCTCGAATTGTTGACTGCCATAGTGTTTCAAACAGCTTGGACCCCTTGGAATTACGCCGAGATGTAGCTTCACTCTGAATCCTCTATCGGTTGTATCATGGGGAGTGCTCTGAGGAATTGTTCGGAATCATACCACCTGCAACTTTTCGTCATCGTCCCACGCGAAAAACATACCATCCTCATCACCTTGATGAGTGGCAGTCTTCCACAGTGCGTTTTTCGCGTAACTTTCTGCCGCGCACTGTAAAACTCTGGAACGAACTGTCACCAGCAGTATTTCCGGACCTATACGACCTGCAAACCTTCAAGAAAAGAGCGTATTCCCTGCAAACCTTCAAGAAAAGGGCGACTAACCCAAAAAATCAAATATCGTCCGTCTCTCTTCACACTCACGCCCGTCTTTCATATGCCAGGTGAAAAAGGACGACGCGGATTCATTGCCAAATTAGTTTTTTCCCAATAACTCGATAAATATACAACATTTTAATAATCCGCTAGGTCGGATTCTCAATGATAGAATTTTATACAATGTGTTAAAATATTAACTTAGTTCAATACACGGTTATGGCAATACACGAAAAATTCGTGAAAATTAGATGCATCTTTGTGATTTTTTTCTATCGAGAAAATTTTTAGACAAGTATCGTGTTTTTGCTCAGATTGAATTCTTGGAAATATAATGTATACTACATTATATTTCCAAGAATTCAATCTGATTGTTTCATTTTCTAATTTTAGAAAATGAAACAATTCAGGGCGTTTTTTCAAGTATAAAAATGAATTATAAAATTGAAAATTTAGGGTTAGTCGCCCACTTAAAAGGCCGGCAACGCACCTGCAGCTCTTCTGATGTTGCGAGTGTCCATGGGCGACGGTAGTTGCTTACCACCAGGTGACCCGTTTGCTCGTTTGCCCCCTTATTTAATAAAAAAAGAAACTAGCCATGGCCCATGGTTAAAGAGCCGAGCGCCATAATAAAGAAAAAATGACATATGTCCATAGAGTTTTTTTGGAGTTTACTCCTTAGGAATCGATTTTCATTTAAAAGGCGCCCGGCAGAGTAGACAGAATGATAGAGTATGCCGACTTAGAATTGATGTAAAAAAAAATTAAGTTTGACGTATTATGACAAAAGTCGTCTTTTCCTTCCGCTAGTTCCTTACCTTTTTACTCGTCTGTGGCACAACATACGCAAAATTGTGTCAAGTTGCCAAGAAAAAAAAAAAAGTCGTCGCTAGGGTCGTTACCTACAAATTTAATTGTTGTTTATATTTTGGCACATGCAAAGAAAACTGTCAGAATTCAATTTCAAAATCTTATTTTTAAAAATAAATTATACCAGCCAGCACGCCAGCCTTTAACTTATCCTAGCGAAACCCGACGAATTTGACAGATATTGAAACCTGTCCATTTCTTTACAGTCGAAATACTGGTAGTTATGTCTATTGTGCGCCCGATATGAGAAAAATCCGAGGGGTAAAACCTATTAACAAGTAACGAAAAATCGTGTCACGTTTTTGGTTCGCACCTTTAGTGCGCAACTTTCTAATTTGGCTGTGAGTGTATTAAGACCATAAAGGTAATATACCTATCGGAATATTATATTATTATATAATTATATTATTATATAATTATATAAATAAATTTTTTTTTTGAGTTTTTTTTTTAATATTATTATATAATATTATATTCCGATAGGTATATTAACTTTATGATTAAGACGTACATATAGTATGCTGTATAGGCGTTATTGGGCTTGTTTGTTTCTATCAGTGTCGATGTATTTATATTGCTATACTCGTACTTAAGGAGTAAACTCCAGTCGTGTGTCGGAGCTGACACACTTTTTTTTTTTTTTAATTCGTCCCGGTCGGGACAGGCAAAGGGAGCGTTATATCCATAGAGTATACATATGTCACATCGACAATCGTTGTCAGGAGTTTTGCCGGGAATGTAAAAGGGTGCTGTTGTGTTTTTATATTATTTTCCTAAAATTGTGTTAACTGGGTTTTTAGTGTGTAATATTGGTAGAATATTAACCATTAGATATTCGTGTTCATGCACAAGTGAAGGAAAGTGATGTAATATCCAGAAACATGCTATTTTGTGTTCCCTCCAAAACTCCATCGAAAGTTTCAGTAAAGCGTCTACCACTTTACTGAATCGACCGACTTGACTCCTTGCTGTATTGACTTTTACTTAGACTTTGACTAGACTTAAGACCTGACGATACATGAAAACGATGACGAAAATTATAATAGGAGGAATATGGTTTTCCCGCCATATTCCTTACCTTTTTACCTTGTCTGTGGCACAACAAACACATCCTTTGTGTCAAGTTGCCAAAAAAAAAAGAAAAAAAAAATCGTTGTCAATTGTGAATAATTGTCAACATTGACTTTGTCAAATGTCAATTGTCATCCGCCATATTTTGTCATTACCTACTCATTTGTCAATTGTCATTTGTAAATTGTGCTAGAGCTATGATACAACGTGTGTTTTATTACAAACTGAAAAGAGGATAGAATCAATTCTTTATAAAATATAAGATTAAAACATTTATAAAGCCTTTGCTTCAGGAAATCGTTGGATATTTTTTATACAACGCATTTTTTGTGAACAAAATGTTAATTGAAAATCCAGACGCTTTCAAAAGTTGGTTGACGTCCATATTGGAACCACTGTAAGTAAATTTCAGCCATATTTAATTCGTTTATGAACAAACTAAAATATATTTCTGCATTTATTTCCCGTTAAAATTATTATTATCACAAATGTAGCTGGTTTTAATGAACGAGGTTTATAAAGCTGATGATTTGGTTAGGTGTCACGTTACTGTGTCGTAATCTTCGTAATCGCCAATATCAGCTAACACTATTATCTATTCTGAAATAATTAATAATATTCAAAGTAGCCAAAAGAATTTGTTCCAAAAAGGAAAAATAGTAAAATTTTCGTTCGGATATTAATTTTGTTTATAATTTTAAAAATATTACATTCAAAATACCTAATCTGTTGTTGATTAAAATTTAAAAATATCTCCAATTATGATCTCATAAATGACGACTTGCTCAAGCTTCAGCTCACAATATTATGATCTTGGTTTTTCTGTGTTTTTTTATCAAATACATACAATACAGTACTGTACATAATAAACACCAAACCTACCTTTCTTCATACATTCAATTGTCCAGATTTTCGATTATCTGAATCCCTTATGACAACAATTATTACTTTGGTTAATTGAGTTCCTACTCTATTCCTCGATTGTGGGAAATGAGACACGATAGATATAAAATTGTTTTGCGGCCGCATGTGGCCACTTGGGGCTTGATAGGTTAAAGTTCATATTATGATATAGGTTACACAATCAGTTTTTCATCAATCTGATCCATCAGTCTAGTGTTGGGTAGGACTTACAAGAGGCATTACAATTGTCTGGGACAAGACGGCAAAATGTAAGAGCGGCTCAGCATTATAACATGTACCGCTTCAAAATTATTGTCGCGGTGGTCTGAATTTTTTAGAATTTGGGGTATTTTCAGGGATGTTTCGGCTCTTTAATTTTTTTAATTTATTGTCCGATTTACATTAAATCGAAATGATGGATCTTGTGTAGGTAACATTTAATCCATCCAATAAAACGTTAAATTTATTCAATATCAACATGTACACCTATGATTTCAAAAAATCGGAATCTTTAGATGAAGTTGAAAAAGATTTTGAAACATATTATATTACAGTATACTATTTCTAAATCATTATGAATTTATATTTATATATTTTTAGGGGGAAAATATATAGGTAAGTAAATATTTAAAATTCACGCCTCGAGACGGCTCACATGGTGCGGCATGTCAAACATACTGCTACGATGCAAAATTTCAAATGCCTCGCCTCTTTTGAAGTGGGACAGTGTACTGGCTCAGTACGAAAAAGTGGCACCTCTTACATCCTCGTATAATATTCATGTCCTACCCAACACTACATCAGTCTGATAATGATTGACGGAAAAATGATCGTCTAACCCATGGATTGATGGACTTATAATTTTTTTAATATGTACTTTTTATAACCATCAATATTCCATCAATCAGATTGATAAAAAACTGATTGTGTAACCTACGAATATAATTTGAGTTTTTGACTGTTAATTGCAATAGTTACAGGGGCTTAGCTAACACATGTTCTTTGCTTCTTTATAGAATTGTCGATCAAAATGTATGGAATTGTATGACATGAATAAAATTGTTGACTTCATACTATCAAAGGCAATGTCAATTCCATACTATTTTGATTGGCAATTCTAATAAGAAGCAGTAAAGAAAATTAGTTGTAAGCCCCCCGAATAGATAACATTTTGAATTATGTTTACAACCAAATTATGTTTACAACCAAACATAATTTGGCAAAGTAAATTAGGTACTAATTCTTACTTAATATTGGCTTTTTTATTACAAAAATGGTCAAATTACTGTGGGTCTATACATAGTCAGCAACAAAATTTTACACAACTACTTCAGATAATCATGATTCTATTATTAATGAGAAAACTAACTTAATGGTTTATAATTAGTAAACAAAATAACATCTAATTACCAACTAATAGTATAGTTTACTCAAACAAAAATATCACATTGTCACCCCCAGTGCACCAATATGTTTTCTGTATTAACTAATGTGATTGTGTCTATTTATATCGGCGGCCTCCACATGCATCTCTATTTTAGCTCCAGCAACACATGTTTATACCAACTGACCTTCCAAAATTAAATAGCGTAATAACTCTCAGTAGAACTCTGTCATTGTTAAACAGTTTGATTTGTCTAGGTTAAATATTTTATGATGTATACTAAAATGTTTCAAATGTTTTGTAGTATTGAATATATCTTTTACATCTACACATTGTAAGAATGCAATTTAATAAAGTTTAAGTAAGAAAATAATTTTCTATTCTGTGCTAATTTAATTTTTAGTGGCAAAATAGTTAGCCAAGTTGACTTTATCTACATAGCCCATAATGTTTCTTGTTGCAGGTGCGATGCAGACCCCGCAGCCCTTGCAAAGTATGTTTACGCCTTAGTCAAAAAGGACAAAGCCTTAGATGAGCTCCGAGATGGAATGTTGGATCAGCTTGATGTTTTCCTGCAGCAGGGTTAGTAGTTTTATCAGATTTACCTTTGTGAATTCTTCATATCAGACCTCTAAATTTTTAGATTATAAAACAAATCCGCAGTAACATTTTCCCACTGCAAAAAGTGTCCTATGAATAATTTAAATTTTTCTTTTATTACAGAGACAAAACCATTTGTGGACATGTTGTTCAAAGCATTGGAGACCCAGGAGTACTTGAAGTCAGTTGCACCAGCAGAGAAGAAGCAACCTACGCCACCCCCAGAAGTTGCTGACACCAAAGAAGAAAAAGAACCCCAAGTAGAAAATAATGGTAAACATTTTTAATTATTTCATTGTTCCATATTAGGTAATAATCAGATAACTGCAATGTAACCTCAATTCATAATATTAACTTTGATAAGTTATTTGGTACATTATATTTACTTACATTAAATATTTTTATGGTATCAGTTTTATACTTATTTTATTTTTATTAACAGCTGTTAAGTTTTTATATGATTGAAATGGTTTAGTAATGTGTGGAATTATACTTATCATATGACATACTGATTTAAATGTTTTTTTAAAGAAGTTTAGGCGAAAAAAAAAACGTTTTATTCGAAAAAATACTTCATTTTAAGAGGGTGTTTTGTATAAACATAGACAATCAGTATTTCCTGTGCCTAGGACTTAGGAGGCATTTTCTGATCTTATCATAATATTTTATATGAGGTAAAAAACTCGAATACTGGTTCTTTGTGGGCCGCACACACAATTTAATGAAGAGTCTTTTAGTCTGAAAATGTTTGAAGTGAGTTCATTAATGTAAGAGTTCACACTAGAGAAATTGGTATTCCTACTATTACCAAACAAAATTTGGTGCCAATGATGACTGCCAACAATGGGGAACTACCCCATTCATTCACTAAAACATCTAAAGCAGCCATCTTCAACCCGCCGGGACTTTATCAGTGCCCCGCGTGATGTTAATAAACCATTTTGATATTCACGCCCACCGACAAAATAATGTAAAGTCGTCGTGAAAGTCGTAAATTTTTTTTCCACTTTTAAATTGTTAGTTTTAATAATAAAAATTTTGAAGAACGTTATTTTTAACTCAATTTTTGTTGCGGTCCGCGACACCAAGACCAAATCATGTTTGTGGCCCGTATGGAAAAAAAAGGTTTAAAAAAAGTTTAAGTACCCAGTGGATCTAAAGTGTACCCTCTATTTTCAGTCGCCCCACCAGCTGCAGAGCGCGTGCCGGTCCGCGAGCGGCTCGACACTCACCGGGTCGTGGTGCCTCGCGCCAGACCGCTACCACCCCAACACGAACATACTCTCGTCAAGGTATGTAATGGTATCTATCTAGTGCCTATGTAAAGAGGTTTGGATAGAAATCAGTCTGAAACTCGAGAAAAAAATATGACTAATATCCCGTAAAAATACCAGCCTTCTTAGTATGGCGATTAAGATTTGTTTCCGATCTTCGTACAGAAGACATAACTATTATAGTTTCTCGGATAAAATTTCCTGCCTCTACGTAAATAAGGTCGCCATGCTAGCCTAGCTGGACATGCATAGTGCATACACTATCTGTCACTTCTATCTCTTTTACTTGTAACTTGCGTACAAAATTATCGCTTTGGTAACTGTGGCAATGAGATAGTTATATATTCGCCTATAATTTTGATCTTTTCGTAGGTTATGCCAACAGAACTCTTGGAGGAACCAGTTGAGGCGCCGAGAAGACGCGATCGTAGAACTGAATCGGTGAGCTCTTACTTATCATTTTGAACAGACTTTTCTCTTTACTTAACATTAATAATCTAACTTTTATTTCTTTCGTTAGATAGAAATAAATGTTAGAAAACAATTAACGGCTGCACTTAGAGACGTTTTTTGATAACTTATGATTAATGGATATGGTCATATTAAAACCTTCAGTTTCATTGTTTGGGCGTTGTAATTCCTGTCCATAACACAGGATTGTTTTCAGTTGCGCGACAAGGAGGAGCGTCGCCGTCGGCGGTCGCGGTCGTGGGAGCGGCGCGGCAGGAGGCGACCACGCGAGGAACACGAGCGCAGACCTCTCAACAGGTGGGGACTAAAACGGGGATATAGATGCGAAAGCCTATCTATGTTTCTGTTAGTAAAGTTAACTAGATTAAGGGGGCTGTTTCACCACTTCCTAATAAGTGTCGGATAGGCTATCCACAACTTATCTGACTGATACTCCATACTCTATCTTTCTGATAGGTTCTGGATAGCCTACCCGGCACTTACCAGTAGTGTCCGACCGAAGCTTCGGCTTCGGCTTCGGCCAAAAAAACCACCTTCGGCGAAACCTTCGGCTTCGGCCTAAAATCCGGCCGCAGCCGAAGCTTTGCCGAAGGTCCGAGCAACCGTCGAAATTGAACGAACTGTAAACTGTTACGAAAGACTGAGTGAGTCGTGAGAGAGCGACGGACCGGTCGTGTATGCAGATTGCTGAGGCCGCTGGGAGTCACTGTCAAATACAATAAACAAACACTAACTTCTTAACAAATCATTTAATTATTTATTAAGAAGTTAGTGTTTGTTTATTTTATTTATTGGTCTAGTCGAGTTAAACAAAGACTGATTGATTGGTCGAATTATTGTTATTTGTGAAATAATAAAGAAATTACGATTTTATTACAATAGTTCAATCAATAAAGTAGTTGTAGAATGCGTGGGCGGGGAACCTAAGAGATTTTTGCTGGAACTTATTCAGGGTGCTTAGTGATAAAACATACTAAAAGTCTAGGAGGTGAGCCGGAGTGAGGGGAGAGTGCCAAAAGTCTCAATTTTTGGTTTTTGGCTAATAACTAAAAAACGATGCGTTGTAGCAACCGTTTTCGAAAAATAAACTAAAAAATAAGTCACGTAATCACAAACTTTTATTACCATCTCTAAATCAACTTCTCTATGGGTCTAAACACACTAGGCTGAATTACGCCGACTTAAATTACGCCGCGTTTCAAATCCATACAAAATATGGGCGGAACGCGACAGACCGGAAATCCGTCCGCCGAAATTCCGTCGTGAGCCGAATTTCCGTCGAGCCGAGTCGAGCGTAAAGTTCGGCAGCGATTCGGCGGTAATGTTTTGTATAGCAACACACTATACGCGACGGAATTATCAAAACCGAACATAGCAAATCCAACCTTATCTTCAAAGCGTTAACGCACACATTACATCTGAGAATTTTAAATACTCGGCAACGGAAATTACGCCGCGAAATTTCGGCTCTTCGCGTAATTTATAGTGTGTCGCATCAGACGTAAGCGGCTGAACGTAATTTCGGCCACGTAAATTACGTCGGCGTAATTCAGCCTAGTGTGTTTAGACACTATGAGTCAATATAGAGGTAGGTAAACCTTCAATATTGAAGTTTTGAAATACTTAATTTTAATATTAATTGTAGCTTGTAGACAATATTGAACATAACTGTATTTAAATTAAATTAAGAAATTTAAAAAAACCCCCGCCAAAAAACTTTAAAAAGTAAAGAAATAATATTTACTGACTTTAAGTTTAATTAATTCCTAAGAGTAAAGTAATATTTTAGTCCATAAATGTTGTCAAGGTGTGTCAGGGGACCGCCAAGTAAACTACCACAACAGCGACTTTTGCATTTTGTATCGCCATAATAGTCGCTGATTCTCTCGATTCGGGTCGTTGTGAACTGACCCTTAAACTATAATGTTATGTGAAATCAAACATCTACATTAGCGACACACCTTGACAACATTTATGGACTAAAATATTACTTTACTCTTAGGAATTATTTAAACTTAAAGTCAGTAAATATTATTTCTTTACTTTTTAAAGTTTTTTGGCGGGGGTTTTTTTAAATTTCTTAATTTAATTTTATTTTATGCTTTTTAAGCTTGTGAAGAATAATTCCTATCAACTGGATCATATCCCAATGAATACCATCTATAAAATATGTCCTCTTGGATGAGACCGTCAATATGAGCCCACTGCCCAAACATGAAAACTCCACTTTGGGTTCATACGGAGCTGGGCTCCTATAGAATCCAGGTGATGCTGCAGCAGCAGCATGCATATATTTACTGTTTGTGTACGTCTTACTGGTTGTCGCAATTAAAATGAGCCCAAACACGAAACCTCTGCTCTAATTTGGTGAGGAGTTGGGTATCCTATTGATTACCAGGTGATACTGCACCACCAGGTCAACATTCCAATAATGTGTATATTATATTCAGAAGTGTCACGAATCAGAATGCAAAATATAAAACCCATCAAACGACTGCAAGTTGATAATCGGCCTATCACGAACCAGATAAACCGTGATATTTCAGCAATGAGCAGGCTGATGATGATGAGCTATAGCTAAGAACACTCTCGGTCATGTTAGCTTTCAAACAAAAAAAACTAGATCAAAATCGGTCCACCCATTTGGATGCTACGATGCCACAGACAGACAGACCGACAGACAGACACGTCAAACTTATAACACCCCTCTTTTTGGTCGGGGGTTAAAAAGATAAAACCGACTTCAAAATTATACGTAATTGAGAATAGGGAACATGCAAATACAATATTTATGAAAATTTTGCTATTAAAATGTTAAAAAAATATAAAAGAAATGCCATTATTTTATAAAATATTGTTTTTTTACAAAAAATATGAATTAAAAGTAGCTTGAAACGGAACGTATTTCAAAACACCAATCAGCGTTCAGTGACGTCACACGTGCTTTTGACAACCATAGAGAAATATAATACATACTACTCGACCAAGCAACTAGACGAATGTCAAAGCTTGCTCTCTCGCACTTACCCACTTCGCTAACAATGCTTAAGAGCGAGAGAGCATGATTTGACAGTCGACTAGTTGGCTTGGTCGAGTAGTACTTATTATGTTTGACAACTTTTTGAGAGGTTAAGGTTCACGAAAGTTTAATTGCATTTTTCCAATAAAAATGGAAGCTGGGTTTATCAAAGCAGACTACAAATCCAAAGAGAATGTAATCACTACGTTTTATAGATATCTTCCAAAGTCACTGTTGACATTGTAGTACTTAACATTTTTTGTCGAAAGTGCAGAGAGTATTCCAGTGTAGAAATGAGAGGGACTAAAATATGTAATATCATTTACAGACTTACATTTATTTACCTTCATTCAGCGCGGCGGCTTCTATAAACATATAGCAGTTATTTTATATTTTCAGCTCAACAAGAGAATCTTATAGCACAATGCCATCTGAATGTTCAACTCAAAAGAGAAGAAACATGTACTTACAATTATTTACATACAATAAAAAGTCGAGTTACCATTCGAGTTACTCCAGAACACAAAGTACGTAAAGGAGGTTACGGTATCGTGTTATAGCTATTGTAAATGAAACGCAAGGCTCGGTTCAGGCCTGCAAATGCGAGGTCCTGCAAAAGGAGCCTCCGATTACGTCTGTCACATGTTATTGGAAGAAGTCTAAATTATGATATTACCTCTTTACAGTGCTAGTGAACACGCCTAGCGTGCTACGTAATTTCATCCTGCAGTGTCGAGAGCACACCTAGCATGTTTGCGTTTTTTATAGGGCGGCATCGCTGGGAACTATTAGAAAATAGTGGTGGTAATGAATGTGTAAATAGACGATGTGGTAGCAACCCATCACTATTCTGGTTTCATTTTCCAATTATATATACACCACAAAATGCTAAATGTGGCCTTTGGGTCTTATAAACTTAGGTACTGTCTAACCCGTAAGAGATATAGATGTTTATTGAAGTGATATGATAGTTTATGTACATTATTTTCTAAAATGTTTGAGTTAATAAAACTATATCGTTTTGTAAATACAGTTTTTTATTTCATTTTAATTAAAGGTGATTGTAAATTGACAAGTGCACAGCTAATGATTCAGAAAAGCAAATTCGTGTAGTTTTGTGATCACTCTTTCAATGTGAATTCGAAGACTTGCAATCTTCTTTGACCTGAGTACATCATCTCTTGAACTTTTCTTAGCCGAAAAATTATGCAAAATTAGGAAAGCCTTTGGGAAAGCCACTGAGGACAAGTACGATCAGGCCGCACAGCATGTAGTGATTATATTCTCTTTGGTGCACAGATTAAGGTATAATCACAATATAATAAATTGATCAGGTGGGGCCATTGTCAATAATTGTCAAACAGTAGTGACGTCATACAGACTATAGCCGTTTTGGCGCCAAAATTTAAATTGTCAATTTTAAACCACATTTTTTGCAGTAAATTCCAGTGTTTAAAATTTTTTAATATGCTTGTGGTCTATTCTACATGGGGTTCTTTAAAATAAACACAAAAATAAAAATATCGCATCTTCCCTATTAAAACTCCGTATCTCCAATACTACTGAACCGATTTTGTTGAAGTACCGGTAATTTGGCACATTTGTTCAGACGCTGATACAGATTACAGACTAACATATATACGAAAATTGGGCAGTTCTGGAAATATTACATAGATACTCGTCGAATTGAAAATCTCCTTTTTTGAAGTCGGTTAAAAATTAATTACTGGGAGTCGAGCGATTAAGATTATAAACCTTCGGCTTCGGCCGAAGGTTGTGGCGATTGCCGATTAATCGGCTTCGGCCAAAAATAGACCTTCGGTCGGACACTACTTACCAGTAAGTGGTGAAACAGGCCCTAAGGGTGTGTTTCCACTGACGCGGAGCGGGGCGGAGAGGAGCTTATCGGTGCCCGAATTGACCAATCGTGCTATTCCAGCGGAATGACAGCGGAGCGGAGCGAAGATTTCGAGCATGGCGATTGGTCAATTCGGCACCGCTAAGCTCCTCTCCGCTCCGCTGTGCGTCAGTGGAAACGCGGCCTAAGTGCCGCACTCAGCACAATAGACATAACTACTATCAGTTCTAAGTCGGCATACTCTATAATTCTGTCTACTCTGCACTCAGAGTGGAACATTAATTACTTAAATGTTATTTATTTCAAAATTTTGACATAAGCCCCATACATTATCTGTCAAACTCTTCACTGAGTACGGCGATTAGTCTTAAAAAGTTTGATAAGTTAAATTATGTACGGTTCTTTAACGAGTTAACGACATACGAATCAAATTTTTCACAAGCACATTATTATGATACAGGAGACCGCCATCCCGCTCGCCGTCGCCGCGCGGCCGATACCGCAACCGCAGTCCCCCACCAGCCGTCGAGAGACACACCTCCAGATCTAGGTTTGTTATCTAAACTACATTATTCCTACCTTCCATCCGTCATTAATTAATATATTGCATTCATAGTGTGTAGAACTAGCTTCGACTACGAGATGTGAAGCAGTAACCCATTAAAATGTAGGAGAGCAATGCTTTTTAGTTTTTTGTCAATTTGACTAGATGAATTGTAGTATTTGACAATACAGTGATATCATTTTTCTTACCGCTCCAAGACTAGAAAGGTCAATGACCGTTGGTGCCATCTTATTGCACTTTGACAATAAATACTGACGATGGCTCTCTTCATTAGAAATAAGAATGTAAGCTATCAGGTGATCTATCAGCTAGTGTCTTGATTCATCTCATAGTGCATATTATGCTCCTATGTGTGTCTATAGGCGCAAACCACAATATCATCGGTATTCCTTCACTCCTTTGACTTTTATGCCTTTATATGCTATGTCGCTTAAACATATTACCCTTTTTAAATAAAGCAAATCAAACGCTGCTAATGAATGTTGGTCGTATGTAGGTCCCGGTCGCCGGCGACTCGCGACCGCGACGCGGCGCTGCTGCGTACGCGCGAGTTGGAGAGGGACCGCGTGTCGCGCGACCGCGAACACAGAGACAGAGTGTCGCGCTCGAGGGATAGGGAACGGTACGTTACTAGTTTTAATAGTTATTACTAATATCTATAAATAAACAAGTTTTTACATAATATTATCAAAGCCTCTGTCCCCTGGGTGCTCTGGTGTTAACTATGTTGCAGGAGTCAGTAATTAATATGCAAATTCAAATCAAAATATTGTAATATGTTATTTTGAGTTAGTTTTATTTGTTAACTAAATACATTGGAATATTATATTCCTTCGATCACCAATTCCAGGAAATCTTTTGTTGTCGCGGCCCATATGGGCCTTACGGGGCTTGAGGGATTAAGCTATAGAAATGTTATACTTAAGTATGTCTACATAATGGCAAACGTGTTTTTATTTTGACAATCCGCATATTTTATGTCCTTTTATATACTTAGAGCATTTGTATGTTTCGTTTTGATTTTTTATGTGATATTCTTTGGCAGGTCTCGTGACAGGTCGCGCGACCGCTCGATGTCGCCGCACGAGACGCGCCTCGACAACAAAGACGCCTACAAGCGACGGTGTAGAGATTTTGACGGTATGTCTTAAAGTAAAACTTAAAAATTACATGACTCGTTGCTTTCTTATTCCATTTTGTCTGTCCAGAGTTAACCACGAAATTATTCTTAAACGTTATACAGTAAGGCCCACCACACATTCCCACCACTGTATCTCCTGTGTCGCCAAGATCGACAGCGGTATCCAACCACGAAAACCCTTTGATATGATCTCCGGGAGCCGTGGGATATGCAGCATGCTAAAGCTGTCTTGGGTCCCAAGACGAACAACGAATTTAATCAGAAGAAAATAGGAGTAGGAAGAGTATTTCGTTATACAGTAACGGTTGGGATATAATTTATCGCACGTAGTAATGTAGTGTATTAGTGTAACAGAACTAAGATCGCCCCAAAATTTTGTTTTTGTTACACAGTGAAAGGCTACTGTATGCGCGGTGACCTGTGCGAGTGGGACCATGGCGTTGATCCCGTCGTGTTGGAGGACGCCACGCTTACCAGAGTCCTCGCCATTCCTCCGCCCGTTCCCGGTAAGTTAAACTTTCGCATTTATTACTAGATGTGTCATAAAATGATGACATAAGCAATAAGCTCAATTAGCTCATGTAAATAGCGGTTAAATGTGTGCTACTAACATCGGTATTAGCAAGCGTCAAATACTGGCTGCTAGACTGATTCGAAAGTTATAACGTAAGTACTTAATTTAGCGCGGCTTCGTACGCGTATATTATGGAGTGTAGATGAAAGGAGAACTATCTTATATGGGGGATATTTGAAAAAGTGTCCAGTTGTGCGCAGTAAATAACAGTTGAAAAATCCTCCACGAGTGGCCCTAGCTGCAGCCAGAAGGTATGGAATGAATTATGGAGTGTAGGAATTAATGTAGCCGTTGGTGACAAAATATAAATTATTACTGGAATATAAATTATTACTAGAATTACTGGGTTAATACCAATATATTTTGAAAAATATAACCTAAAATAGCTAAAATAAAAGTTGCTAAATGATTTAAAATTTACCTTCTTGCTACTGTAGCGCCACTTTAGTTTAGTTTAGCTTTAGTTTCACCCTAATTAAACGCATTTCCGGGGACACTTTTTACATACAGAGATATTCCTCCTTTCATCTACACTCCATAGCGTATATAAAGAGTTCCGCGGGAACCGTATATTTTTCCGCAAAAACGTAGCCTTTGTCATTTCCCGTGACCTACTCTATCTGTGTCAAATTACATAAAAATCGGTTTAGTGGTTTGTAAGATTAGCGTTCAAACTTCAAATAAACCAAATTTTCAGCTTCTTAAACAAAGCATTATAGTAACTAACTGGATACTTTTGTATTGATATGATATTAGAATTGGAAATTTAAAGTCGCTACAGCGCCGAAATTCAGTGATAACAGCTCCTAAAACTCCTGAAAGAATATACGTTATAGTCCATAGATAACAATTTAAAATGCACTTAAAGTTCTAATTATTATTTGTTTAAATTTAGAATACAACCCCGCGGCGCCGGACATCT
Organism: Polyommatus iphigenia; assembly: GCA_963422495.1. Taxonomy (NCBI): domain Eukaryota; kingdom Metazoa; phylum Arthropoda; class Insecta; order Lepidoptera; family Lycaenidae; genus Polyommatus; species Polyommatus iphigenia. Next base: position 10,167,421 of record OY730184.1, read on the forward strand.
GGGGCGGCGGTGTGGGCGGGTTCCCGCCGCACGCGCACCCCCCGCACCTACCCCCCCACCTCGCGCCACGAGAACTCGTGCCCATACCCAGGTATGCTTTTATATCATGTAATATCACATGAATCTTAATAAAGTGGACAACTTCGGATAAAAAAATTAAATATAAGCCTCTCACTAATAACAAGAATCTATTCTGTATGTAGATACGATGGACGTCATAGTTATACAATTTTTGTCCTTGTATTAGAACGTTAGAAAGTCGCCTGACAGATTTTAAACATTGTGTAACTGCTAGCGGGGCCTAGACCATAAATTTTATTGCGCAATATCACACACAACATTTATTGAACAACTTATATGACATCAAGATTTAAAGGCGGGCGTTAATGATATCACAATAGCTATGTCCACACTGTGCACTTCTTCTTTCATTCAACTTTCGTATTGGCGCATTCAATAATTGAATGCGTCAACGAACGCAACGCCAACATTGTCATTAAAGAACAAAGCGAAAGTTTTTGATACGGTCAGAGGGCATGCGTCGCGGGCATGCCTCACATTCACTGTTGACTGCGCTATAACGCATGCCCTTTATGAACAAAAAAGTCAGTGTGGACAAAGCTAACACGTGATATTGCACAATAAAATTGATCGTCTATTAGCCCGCTAACGTCTTTCTACACAGTATAAAATATGTTATTAGTAAAAGTGTAAAGTTTTTTCCGTTCGGAAGAGAGTATAACGCAACGTATTTTATGATTGCAGGGTGCGACAAGACGTTCCGCCAGACGGCGCCGCGATGCCGCCGCCGCTTGGACCGAGACATCCCGCGCCTATCAAGAAGAACTTCGACTATATTAGACTTTGTAAGTGAACACACACAAAAAATATTATGTTGACTGTTCAAATACCTTGGAGTTTGTACTTTGTATAACAGTGATCATTATATCCAGTTAAGAGTCTATCCAACGAGAGCTGAACCCAGCATTTATTTTGACTGGCAGCACTATTCTGATAATGACATTAGTAGTCGATGGTTTGCGGTTCCACGATGTCATGATCTTGATACTTGGTCATGAACATGATTATTATTTTATACTTTTAATATGATCTTTTGATTCTTTATACTAGACATCTTATTTATTTTATTGAAAACTCTTCACGAAGATTCGGATGAGAAACAGGAAGTTTCCAACATACCATTGTGACCTATTCCCCGATCGAATATTCTATTCTCTCGTTATTACCGACTAGGCATAAAAACACAAATAAAATACAATTTTACGTGCACTTTTTCCACTATACTATACTAGGTGCATAATTTTTTGCACTTTGGAGTAATATCCAGCATCAGCAGAAAATGATCAAAATCTTTTTTTCCTACTACATTATGTAATACCATATAAATCATTTTTGAATTTGCCGCGGTTCGCTGGGTTCAGCTCTCGCTAGTCAGACTCCAGTAATTATATTTCGAGTAAATAGCATTTAAAATAATTATAAGTAATATTATAAGTTATTACATATTACGTAAAGACTTGAATAAGCATGACATAGGCGTGTAGGAAAATATTGTTACGGCAATTTGCCACAATGAGAGTTTAACATGCTACTCAGAAAATCGTTTCGATACGTCGTTAATTTAACTAGTATGGATTTGTTTTTTTGTTGATAATTCATATGTTTGTTTTCTAATAAACGTGTTTGCACCAGTTTTTCACCAGTATAATTTGTGAGTTGTGACTGAAAAACGATCCATTGTAAATTAGCGGTCGTAATAAACAAAAGTTCTAAATATGCGTTTAAACGACATGTACACTTGTCATTTACAGCTTAGACATTCAAAACAAGTGATGTATCATATTATATACATTTGTCACTAGCCGCGTACTGACGAAGCGAGCAGCCTCGCGAGGCTCGGGCCGCGGCACGCTCGGGCGATGCAGCGCGTACGTTTGCCTCGTGTGAGACACGTCTTGACGGACCGAGCATTTGCCTCACAAGGCAGCCTGGCGAGGCTGATCGCTCAATCAGTACGCGGCTATTTACAGCTAGGAGATTGTAAGCAATTACACTTGTTACTTTCAGACCAAAACCCGCGTAACAGCGGTCCGCGGCCGCCCCTGCCCGCTAACGCCGGCAACCGCTCGCTGGAAGTGAAGAAGGTGCCGCGAGGTCTCAACGACATCACACACCTGAATAACCACTTCAGCAAGTTTGGCAAGATTGTTAATATACAGGTACCTGACAAGTTGTAAGAATTTTTTGGAAAATACCAACTGGCTTAGCATAACAACAGTAGAAAAGGAGAAAGAATGGACATACTGACAGATTTTAGTGACAAAATCACTTTACGTAGTATTTAGACCAGCACACTACTTGTAGTTATTTTCAATCCCAAAATGGAATTTTTTGTTGTTTGCAGTAGGACAAAAATTTCCATGATTTATAATTAAATAATAATATAAGTAAGCTCATAATCGGTTACAGGTGTGCTTTGAGGGGGATCCAGAAGCAGCGTTGATAACTTTCTCCACGCCAACCGAGGCCAATGTGGCCTACAAGAGTACAGAAGCCGTTCTCAACAACCGCTTCATCAAGGTGTTTTGGCACAACCCTGAGGTAAGCTTAAATAATCATGTTCCATGTATTCTAAGTAGTGACATATTAGTCTGGGTTCCGTTGAGCAATTTTTTTTTTTTTATTACTATCAAGCTAATTTTTTGTGAGTAGCTTCATTTTGATAAGACGAACAACAATTTAATTTGCGAAAAATCTTGAAAGTGGTAGCTAACAGAGATAGAAAGGATTAATTACTTTGATTTGATGGTCCTAAAATATGGATTGTTCTATTTGTAGGACAATGTCACTCTTAAATTATGTAACTATTAACCTACCAATATACAAAAAGTCTGCTGGTTAGGATTCTGTTTTAGGGTTCTGTAGTCAACCAAGTTTTGTTGATTACAGAACCTAACATTGTCCTACAAATAGAACAATCCATATTTTAGGAACATCAAATCTAAGTATTAAATCCTTTCTATCTCTGTCAGCTACCACTTTCAAGATTATTCGCAAATAAAATTGTTGTTTGTTTCATCAAAATGAAGCTACTCACAAAAAATTTGCTTGACAATAATAACAAAAAAAATTGTTCTACGGAACCCGGACTATAAACAAAATATGAATTAAAAAATAGAATGTCGAAAAATAAAGAAAAATGTTCTTTGCTTTTTAGAATAAACAAGAAAATACCGCCCCTGCCGGCCAAAATCAGGCGAAGCCAGCTGAGAGGACAAACGCCTACGCCTCTCACAACAAAGTTCTCATCAACAGAGACAACATTAAAGCGACTGCTGACATCAAGCAACAAGCAACTGAGAAGGTAATATTTTCCAATCTGTAATGTAATAGCCACAATCCACAAGTTGAAAATTTGAACTCTCATTTTTACCCGACTATCGGGGCTAACAGGAAGCTGCAAAATAATTTTGGCAGTATATTTGCAAGTTTATTCAATGTTCAACCATTGTGCCTAAATCCTAATAACTTTGACAATAAGATTTTGATAGTTTCATATAAATAGACTAGAATCTAGATAACATTTTTTATATAAATAGGTTTTAGTTTTTTAATCGACTTCTAAAAAAGGAGGTTATCAATTCGACCTGGTATTTAATATTTCCAGAATTGCCCAGTTTCGTATATCTCCGGGACTAGTAGTCCGATTTAAGTGATTCTTTTTTTGTTCTACTATGTATTGTTCAACTTAGGGAAAACTGCAAGTTTCATCGAAATCGGTTGAGTAGTTTTTGAGATAGGGAATTTTAATTCTGAATTACGTACAATTTTGAAGTCGGTTTTATCTTTTTAAAATACTATTATTTATATCCTCTGTTATTTGTTTTAGGCAAAAGAGGCGAACGGCGTTGAGAACAAGCCAGAGGCAGTAACGAATCCCGTCGTGGTCCGCGAGAAGGCGAAACCGGTGCTGTCGGACGTGCAGCGACGCGCGCAGGAACAGAAGCGGGCGCAGGAGTTGCTCGACTCGCAGATACAGCAGCAAAAACAGCTCATACAGAGACTCGAGTCGGGTGAGTTATAGAAGGGACCACACTTGGCTCCTTGATGTAGTCTTCAGGTTGTTTAGTCCCGCACAGGAACAGAAGCGGGCGCAGGAGCTGCTCGACTCGCAGATACAGCAGCAAAAACAGCTCATACAGAGACTCGAGTCGGGTGAGTTATAGAAGGGACCACACTTGGCTCCTTGATGTAGTCTTCAGGTTGTTTAGTCCCGCACAGGAACAGAAGCGGGCGCAGGAGCTGCTCGACTCGCAGATACAGCAGCAAAAACAGCTCATACAGAGACTCGAGTCGGGTGAGTTATAGAAGGGACCACACTTGGCTCCTTGATGTAGTCTTCAGGTTGTTTAGTCCCGCACAGGAACAGAAGCGGGCGCAGGAGCTGCTCGACTCGCAGATACAGCAGCAGAAGCAGCTCATACAGAGACTCGAGTCGGGTGAGTTATAGAAGGGACCACACTTGGCTCCTTGGTGTAGTCTTCAGGGCTTTTAGTCCCCCCAAATTACTACGTAACTACTATAAGTAGTTAAGTAGTAGTAGTTGAGAATTAAATATAGGAAAGAGACGGAGTGAAATTGCTTTGTGACAGGACCTTAAGCAGAAGCCCACTGACGCCTTTCTGGGATATTAAAAACGCTATGTTAACATCATATCTTCTCTTTCATATGATCGGTAAACAATAAATTAAGCTACATAAACAATAATTTGCTTTAACATAGATTAGCACTAGTAAACCTTAATGTTTTTATGTTCAAACTGTTCAGCATGTATTCTTCTGTGTTAATAAACCAGATTTTGTTTCAGGTAAAACTACTGAACAGGAGAATGTTCTACTACTGAAGGCAATCAAGGAGACACAAGAGGGAATTGAAAAGTTACAGAAGGAGTTAGTCGTGTTGAATGGAGTTTTGATGAGGGTGAGTTCATCATAGTTGAAAACTAGTTTTTATTTTACTTATGGTTCATATTGATAGATGTTTTTAAGTATTTTTAATGTTTGTCTTTAACAAGTTTCGTTAGACTTGTAGTGACGTAAGAGTAAGACTGACCTCAACCTTGTACTGCACTCTCCAAGACAGAATTTTCACTGTAGTATAATATTTCTTTAAAAAAATATATTTCATGAAAATAACAATATATCTCGTCATCTGATATGATGTTGATTAAAATATAAAGGGCCATAAATACTCAAATATAATTCTAGAAGCAGAGTATGAAAGTACTCTTACACCGAGCTATATTTTAAAGCTTCTACAGACTATAAGCCGTAACAGGAATATAATAAAAATATTGAAATCGCAGGACGAGTCTGTAGCGAGGTCGATGTCACGTCTCCAACTGAACCAGGTACAGGGCGTGTGGCGTGCGCATGCGTCTCGTGCATGACGCGCGTATGCGGCCGTATACGCATATGCGTGCACATATATGCATGGTTTATATTTATCGATTATAAGACGTGCATAATCTCATAATATTATAGCATCGTATTTGTGGTTTTCATTTAATTATATTTAGGGACGCAAAAAATAATCGTTCCAGCACTGTTGCAATAATGTTATTCTTTAACTTATTATAATAAAGGATCTTTCACATTTTTTTACTCAAGTCTACACAATACGCTAAATTATGTCACATTTCAACTCCATTGCCACAAAGCAAACCACACCACTTATGTTTTATGTAAGAGCATGTTTTGCACCTTTTTTTTAACGGACAAAAGGCCTACGGCCCACACATTCCCACCATTGAAACTCCTGTATGGCCAGGATCAACATTAACCATGTCTTACACATATGACTTCCTTCACTATTGAGTTTAAAACGACAAAGGTATCTGTCAGTAAACATGAAACTGATTTTAAAAACTATCAGTTGCCTGCCCAAGCACATGACGCATGCGTTCTGCGATACGTTCTCTAGTTGTGTATGTTGTGTATATCTACTAAAAGTATGTAAATAGCTAAAGTATGGCCAAGGAGCGCGCAGAAATTCGTTCATTGATAACGGCTTCTTATCTCTATACTTGCGCTCGAATATATTGATGTCGCGTTTCCCAGGTACGGGCAAAAAAAAAAAAGAATGCAGTATTTTCTAGCGCTAGTGAAAGAGAGAAGGAAATCTTTGTTAATGTGCTATTTTCTACGTGCTCTGGAGCCGAACTATATTAGAATATCATTGGACTAATTTGTGACGGATCACATAATATTATGTCAGTCATTCAACGTTATCAAACCATCTTAGAAATATACTCCCATTCCTACGTCATAAAATAGCGTGTTGGCGTAATTATTAACCGACTTTCATAAGGAAGGACGTTGTGTTCGTGGATTTTATGTTTTATTGTTGGTGGGGTTCTACTGTGTTAAAACAGCATTGATCATAAAATATTATATACTTATCATTTTTATATTGAAGTTTGGTATTGAAAAATCAGTATATTCGTAGATCGTAATATGACTATAAATTATTATTATACCGTTAATACAGTACGTTTGAATAGATCAGAGAATCAAAAATAGTTTTATGTAGAATTTTAGCAGTTGTAGTTTAGTAGTTATAATTATACGTAGTTTTAGATCATTACACAACTCATATCATATTTTTTAAAACCGTATTCCATAAGTTGACTCATTTAAACATAGTAAGGTAATTATTGAATTTACCTGTATATAATTACAGACTAAGACTAAATATTATATAAGTAGTGTGGCTTTTGTGTTGCGTACTAATATTTATAGACAATATTTAAATAATTTTAGATAAAGGCAAAACAATCACTACCTAACTTACTATAAATAATATTTTTTCTGTAAAAATAACTGTTCTTTGATAACATGTAATTTTTTTGTATAACTTTCCTTCATATCATCTCGAAGTAGCATATATTCTATATGAGCTACAGTGTCACAGTGTCGCTTTATCCTGTATCCATAAATAATTCTATGAAACACAAACTAAGCGCACTTTAGACCTGTAGCTTTATATTTTTTCACATAAAGTACGTCATTAAAAGAGCCAAATGTGTAAAAAGCCATTGTATAAATGAATCAAAAATAGACGATAGTATTATATTCTAATATAATATTATTGTTTATTTCTGTTGCAGACTGCTATGAAACCTAAAACGGCACAAGAAGCTCAAAAGGAGATTCTAGACGCCGAACTGGACATCATAACTAAGCAACAGGTATGTAAAATTTACATACGATTTAGTATTTCTAATATTATTATTTACATGTTTACTGTATCCAAAAAAAATCCAGTTTCCGAGGTATTATGACAGTTGCAGTTGTTTAATCTATTCACTAACGATTTTGATTCCTGCTAAGCTCCGTTTAGACCAAACGAGCGAATGCTCATTCTAGTAAAGCTCTTTTGATGTAAACTAACAACGAGCATTCTTTCGTTCTTCTAGTGTGTTCGCCACGTGTTCGGCGGTAAATAGGTAGAATGCTCTAAGAATCTCGCTCGTTTGGTGTAAACGACGCAAGAGCGCTCGAGCAATTGCCTAGAGCGTTCTTTCGTGTTCGGACGTGCTCGCTCTTCGAGGCGGTCTCTTCAAAGGGATTCTAGTGTTCTTGATATTTTTACTTTTTGGCGGCTGGTTTTAGGTAGTTTATCAAAGGTTATTTCGTAAATATGGATTGGAGTAATGAAAAATGTTATCAAATGATAGTATACCATAACAAAAGATATTTATGGGATCCAACCTTTGATGACTATAGAAATAAATTAACTACTTATCGTTGACGAATGAGCTATGAGCATTCGCTCGTTTGGTCTAAACGGAGCTATATGATTCTCATCTATAAAGCAAAAATTATTATTCTTGATGTTCTTGTTGATTCGATTGGTGTAAACGATCTAAAGTATGTTGTAACGAATTATAGTTTACACTAAACGAATACGAAAGAATGTTCTTGTGCTGTTCTTGCTCTATGTTCTTTTGGTGTAAACCCACCTCTAACCAATCAAAAACGTTATTGAAAAGATAACCTTCTGACAAAAATCTCAACAACTGGTCATAACTAGGTAAAGATAAAAGAGCCAAGTATTTGATAAATCGGTCACTTTATGTGATACTAAAAATAATTTATTTTGTCAGGAGGGACAGGACGTGACTGAGCTGATAAAGAAGATTGCCCTGATGCGTAAACAGATGGCCATACAGTTCCCCATGCACCCCATCGCACGTCGCCCCCACTCCAGGTAATGCACGCCAGCACGTATACGTGTCGTATACGCTAGCACGCAAAATATGCGTACACCAGCACGCAAATGCATACGCAAGCTCGCACATAAGCAAATGTGTGCAACAATTTTTTTTTTTAACAACGATAACAGTTTTCTTACCTAAGTTATTTCTACAAAGCTAATTAAAAAAATTCATAACTATAAAAATCGTTTCTTAGTATCTTCTATTCTAGTGCTAGTACAATTTAAAACAAACAAAGCTCAATGATTAGGACGGCATGTTCAGTAATATGCGAATTTGTTGTATGTTTGTTTTTGTTTCAAGCTATCGAATTATGAAAAGAAAGCTTAGGTAAGTATTATTAATTGCATTAGGAATACTTTACGAGTATCTTATTAACGTTAATATATTAAAACTGTTGTTTTTCATGCAGTATAAACCATCAAACGTAAATCCTATAGAACGGTAATCTTGCGTTTTTTTAAATAGAGTTTCGGAAATATGGTTTATACTTTATATTATAGTTTACTAATGAATACATGCCTACTTACGCAGGAAGAATGTTTAAACACTGTCAACTTTCTAAGTTGAAAAAAGAACAGGTGTTTCATACAGGTGCTGAAGTGCTAATGTATTTTTGGAACAGATGTTTTTTACAAGTTTACTTCTAAAAGTTTGAAGTGTCAAAATTCATCCTGTACACTCGATTGCGTTAAGCATAAAAATTAAAAAATAACCAATACAATAACAGTTAATGACGTTGTATGTTTATGTGTAACATAGTGTTGCGCACAGGGGCGGGCGGTTCAACCCGGCGATGCGGTACACGCGCGGCGCGGCTCCGCCCAAGTACAGCGTCAACCAGACCGTCGACCACCGCCCCAAGGCGCTCCTCATCTCCGGCTTCGAGACCGACGAGCTGGACGCTGTGCAGGCGCATTTCGCGGTATCATCCTAAATACATACTAATCCATACTAATATTATAAATGCGAAAGTGTGTCTGTCTGTCTGTTACCTCTTCACGCTCAAACCGCTGAGCCGATTTTGCTGAAATTTGACATGGAGATACTTTAAGTCATAGAATAAAGACCGAATAGTTTTTATCCCGGAAAATATACGGTTCCCGCGCGATAACCGATTTTTGGCGTAATGAAGTTGCGGGCATCATCTTGTATTATACATTTGAAAGTGTGTCTGTCTGTTACCTCTTGACGCTTAAACCGCTGAACAGATTTTGCTGAAATTTTGTATGGAGATACTTAGAGTCCCGGAAAAGTGCATAGAATACATTTCTTTTCTAAAAAATGTACGGTTCACCCGTGAAAAACGAATTTTATCGCAATGGAGTTGCGGGCAACAAACTAGTTAAAGTTTAATGGCAATGAAGGCGAAATCCAACCAGCCCTGATAATAAGGAAACGTGCGCAACGGTTCTGTTGAAATTGGTGTCGCCTACTAATTTGATTGCAAGAAATCGCTCGAGCTAAAGTAAAATATACCAATAAACTTTTTGACGTGACAACGTCTTATAATTCGATATGGGCTGCGCGCACGAAAAAAACATGACGCAATATGCGGCGTTACCTCGCTCTGAGTCGTTCCATTTGAGTTGTTTAGCAGAAATGTACAGTCGGGGAAAATTGTGCTAAGCAGAAATGTACAGTCGGGGAAATGAGTTGTTTAGCAGAAATGTGCAGTCGGGGAAAATTGTGCTAAGCAGAAATGTACAGTCGGGGAAATAAGTTGTTTAGCAGAAATGTACAGTCGGGGAAAATTGTGCTAAGCAGAAATGTACAGTCGGGGAAATGAGTTGTTTAGCAGAAATGTACAGTCGGGGAAAATTGTGCTAAGCAGAAATGTACAGTCGGGGAAATGAGTTTTTTAGCAGAAATGTACAGTCGGGGAAATGAGTTGTTTAGCAGAAATGTACAGTCGGGGAAAATTGTGCTAAGCAGAAATGTACAGTCGGGGAAATGAGTTGTTTATTTGTGCTAAGCAGAAATGTACAGTCGGGAAATGAGTTTTGACGTGACAACGTCTTATAATTCGATGGAGCCAGCTGCACGCACGAAAAAACATGACTCATGCGGCGTTACCTCGCTCTGAGGCGTTCCATTTAAGGCTTGAAGTGCAAGCGAGAGCGCGGAACGAGCGACAAAGAGGCACGTTGTCACGTTCAACTATCGTCAGTTAACCGACTTTACAGACAACCGTTTTTTTAATAAGAATGGGAACTAATAGCATGTTTGTTGCGCAGCAATTCGGTGAAATAACTGGCAAGGACGTGAACATGTCGGTGCCGGAGCTGCGGCTGCAGTTCGCGGCGCGCGCGCACGCCGAACAGGCGCTCGCACGCGGACGACACTACAACGACCGCACGCTCTCCGTACGTATTTTAAGATAACGTTTATTTTGATAATCAGACAACACAATTAAAAAAATAAACAAATGGAAGTAAATACTAGCTATTAAACAATTGTATGATGTGTGACGCCATATTAAATGGACCCTGGCTCAGTATTATCGACGTGGCCGCTGCATTGATATTCTGCTATGCTGTTTGTGACGTCACCGGTCACTATACAGGGTGTAACAAAACTAAGTGATAATACTTTAGGGTGTGTATGTGTTCCTTGTAGAGAGTTCACTGTGAAAGTAGCAGCGCTGAAAGACCAGATTTTTTTTCACTTTTGTATCCAGGGGAAACTCGTGACGCTGGAGCGCTTCTCTTCGGGCTATTCCACACGTACCACAAGTCACAACAACACCACGCCCAGAACCACAACACGTGGTCTATTCACACGTACCACATTTTATAGCCGCTATCAACCGCGTGTGTGATGACTACATGTTGTCGTGGCGGTTTGGTGTGGTTGTGGTACGCCGTACGTGTGGGTCAACCCTTGCTTTTACATTTTATTTCATTTTTTTCTTAACGAGATTGGAATATAATTGAATTGTATATCAACAGATAACGTGGGTGACGAACAACAAGCCGTTCCCGATGAGCGTGGCGCCGCCCGCGCAGAACGGCGAGTCCATGCAGACTGACACCAAGGAGGTCGAGGTAAATGTCTCCTGTCATTACATACTAATATTATAGCTGAAGAGGTTACAACTACTGGACCAATTTTTATGTTATTTGGCACATTTACAAAGTAGATCACGGAAAAGGACATAAGCTCCTTTTTGCGGGAAAATGTTAGGTTACCGCGAAATTATTTACGCGGGCGGAGTCGCGCATAACGTCTAGTGTCATCATTTGTAAACAAAGTATATCTTCATAATCCTTACTAATATTATAAATGCGAAGGTGTATCTGTCTGGTCACTTCACGCCTAAAGTGCTGAACCGATTTTAATGAAATCTGGTTTGGAGATTCTTGATTTCCGGCAAAATGCTCGGTTCCCACGCGATAGTCAAACTTCTGAGCAACTGAGTTGCGGGTATTTTAATAATTTGCAAAGGATGATTTCTAATACACTCTCTTGTGCAGCACCAGGAGCTCTCAGAGGACGCGTTGCTGCGCTTCGACGAGGAGGATGAAGAGGAGGAGGACCGCTCCTGGAGGCGTTGACACCAACAACAGCAGCGGCAACAACAGCAGCGGCAACAACATCAACAACTGCAGCAGCAACAACATCAACAACTGCAGCAGCAACAAACCTCTCTAGATATACGTGTAGGGTTTTTAACGGAATTTTTTACATGTCTCAAAGTCCTAATCAAAGTTTGTGTGTCAAAATTAATTGGAATGCCAGGTTTGTGTAATCATTTTTCAATGGTAAGATTTTTTTATTTTAACACATTGAAGGCTAGTAACATTTTGTCACAAAATATTCATAATAAAATTAGTTTAAGCTCTTATTCGGATAACTGTTCGTGTATAAAATTCCGCTAAAAACTTACGTAATTATATAATGTTATATTGTACAAAAATTATATAAAATATAGTCAAAACGTATATTTAAAATGTGGTTATCTAAGTAATGTAACTTCTTCTCTAATTGGCTATATAAAATATTTATATTCGTTATACAATGTAAAATCGATTTGGATTCTTCAATTAATCTAAGAAATTATCTTTATATTTCTAAAATAGATACTTTGGCTAGGTTCTCCATTCGATATTATTCGAGCATCGTACTATTGGGTTCTCAAACATATTTATTGTTTGTCACGTATTTGAATACCATATATTGGAATTTTAATTCAAGATTGCTTTTCCGGGCAAGCTAGTTTGCTTTTGCAAAAGTTAAGCCGCATCGGATTTGAATTAGAGGATTTATTTCACCCGTCACAAAAATATACGCCTTCGCTTGTCGTAAGTCTTAAAGACTTTTTTTGCCTCGCTTTTATATACAAACTTTATTCGTACGTAAATAATTGCCGAAGGATTTACAAATGATTTATATGAGCATAAAGGTACGCGGTCATTGTGACGGCGCAGCGGACCGCATTTATCACACAAGTTTTTTGACCGAGTGCGCGACGGGTTGTAAAACTTTTACGAAATATGCGGGCCGCCGCGCCCCGTCACAATGTGCGCGTACCCTTAATCTGCACACAGCCTTACGTGAGACAGAATGAGACTAGTGATACCGTGATACACACCAGCATCGACTCCATAGTCATTTACTTATGATTCGGATTAGAATTTTGTCTTCCAATATAATTCTAGGAGCGACATATTGGCATATTTATATTGATAATGATTTACAGTACCCGGCGATAAATATTGCACATCGACCTTTGGAAAGTGGCAGTCGGCTAATTTCGGTTTTGTAGAGCGTTATCTCTAACGCACGATATACAAAAAGTCCGGTATATATTATGAGCTGTTAAAACAATTATGGTTTGATTCTTTTGACAATTTTATTATTCTTTGTATAAAATACACCAAATTTTCTATAAGTTATGGCTTAAGGTTCGGGTAAAATAAAATAAAAAAGCGTGTTCAAATTATGTTTACGTATTATTTAATTCTTTTGGAAAATATTTCATTCTTTTGGAAAATTACAGCTGTAGCAAATTTAGGGATGTTAACAACTCTAGATATATATTTTGAACTGGACGCGACTGCACTCTATTGAATTTGAACAACGACTGACATAATGTCAAATAGGTGTGTGCTACAAAGATAACGCTCTATGAAACCGAAATTAGCCGATTGTCTCTTTCCAAAGGTCGATGTGCAATATTTATTGCCGGGTATTGTACCTGCACTTTTACTATTAGAGAAATTCATTCATAGGCAGATGCTATTCGGTCAGGTGACGTCAAGTCAATAAAGCTGTGATCTTCAGGCTGGACTTGCCAACCCGACCTAATCGAGTAGGTGTGTCTAACTACGAATCAATTTTTCTGATTGGTAGATCATAATCGTGAGCATAATAATATTATTACCTCAATTAAGCAATATTAGGAGTTATATACGCAGATTTTTGTGTACTTACAGCCCACTGTAGTGCCTTAGATCGCTTTCGACCTACTACGGACTCAAATATGTCAAGACCCAGATTATCACGTAATATGCCACTTGCAATAAACACCTAGTATTATAGGCATAATCGTAACCACAACTGCTAGTCCGTAACAGGTCGTATTTTACAATCCGTATTAGTATTGATCGAGTATTTAAATGTCTGTTTTTTATATTATAAACCAAATAGTTGAAGGTTTTTATGCCGAGTTAGTTCTGTCTTAGCACGCTAGTCGATGGCTTACATTCAATTTTTTGATGTGATAGGCTAAGTATTTTCTTCAATACTTGTAAAATATTTACAGCAAAAAATCTTTTGTATCGATTATTATTATAGGTATTGAGAAGGTTTTACGCATAAAAGTACACTAAATACATATTTTTATTTGATGAAAAGTTTTTGAAGTCGTTACTCTAATGTCCATCCAATTTTTGTCGACTTTTGAATTTTTGAGTAGTGTTGATGGTATGAATTGGTAATTTAAGCAGTACGTTTGCAATGCGTACTTGTCTTATCCATCATTTAAAAAAGTTATTGTACAGCCTTGTCGGTTAAGAGGTCGAAAGTAGACAAATTTTGTCTTGAACTATATACTAGTTTCTTTGTCTTTAAGGCTTCTTTTTTAACAATACTACTACAAAATTCGCGCAGTTTCGCTTACAAGTAATATTTAGATAGACATTTCGGTCTATTTTCATTAACTATGAAATGGTTAATACAATAATAATTATCCTCTTTAAATCCTCCCGTAAGAATATTTCGAGATATAATTATTTCTTCGTATTGAAGATTAAAATTTGATATTAGATGTAGGTTGTCTCTTCGATGACGTACTTTCCCTGTTGTTGTCTTAACACTTATCGAGTAGCATCGCGTGAGTGCTGTGCATCGTAAGGCTTCATAGTTAGCGATTATTTATATATTACTAGATCGAAGACTTTATATTATAATGATTAATTAAATAATTTTAATAATTTAATGCACTTATAGATAATCGCTGACTTTTTTATTTCTAGTTTGTTTATTATTAAAATTATTAAGATAAAACTTATTGTATAAATTGTTATTTTTATCTTGTGATTTTCATATTTTTTACCTATTGATATATTATTTTTAATTTGTAAACTGTGGGTAGATCGGTAACTGAGCGGTCAGCGATTGAAGAAGTCGGAACTTTTTGTTATTTTTACACTCGAAACGCATGATTCAGAGCAGTTAGACTACCCGCATGTACATAGTTACAGCGTTGTTTATTTACGTAAGATATTTGTATATTACCTTAGTACTGTAGAGTGTGCATGTGTATCTGACTTAGATGTAATGGTTGTAAAAATTTGAGAAAAAAAAACTAATTTTCCGTCAAAAAAATACAAATATGACGGTAGAAAATATTTTTTGACAAAGTCAGTGCATATTCTAAGGCGGTTGCTCGATGAAAAGAATGTAACACAAGAAAAGAGTGGCTTGTGATTTTGTTTTGTTTTGTAAAAAAATGGCGTAACATGCGACCGCAATAAAAAAATATGTTTCGAGTTTCATCGCCAACGAACGTATTGCGGCTTCGGCTGCATTTCTTTTTCAGGTACGAGGGAAAACGATAAAACAAGACGAAAAAAGGTAAAGTTTGTTGAAGCATAGAGCTCACTGGGAATATCAGATTTCTCTTACTATACAGAATGTAAACCAATTTTGCTATACAAAAATAACTAAAGGTACAATTCCGTGCATCGCGATCGATCGCGGCCGCGCACGACCTACGACTGTCGTCGGCCGCTCGCGACCATAGTCAGCGTATGAAAATGTATGGCACCGCTTCCGAGGCCCGCGACAGACGCGCGCGACCTACGACTGTCGTAAGCCGCGCGCGATCGTGTCTTGAAGTTAAAAGAGATCGCACACGTTACACGTTTTGTGTGATCGAGTCTGCGGCGCACAAAAGGCGCACAAATGTCGTTCGCGGATTTTTCACAGACTTAACGCACACGACGCACATCTTCGATCATTCTGTCCGCTGAACTGTAGGGACATAGACGCTATGGAAATCGTGCAAAGATCGCGAAGTATTATTTTGTACTTGAAGTACAGAAAAAGAAGAAAAAATAGAAAATTTTGGGTAAGTACATTCTATAATTTCGGACAGATTATTGAAGGGACAGTTCCATATTAAACATTCAATTCTGCATTATTCTGCCTTAGAGGTCAGAGGCGGTGCAAGGGGTGGGCGGTGTGGGCGACCGCCCACGGCCTCGCGGTCCTAGGGGCCTCGCGCCTCTTGGACCACTAGGTTTTTTAAAAGGTTTTACGAGTTGTACGTGATACTCAAATATTCATAAATAAAAAGTTTTATAAATAAAACTTTAAGTACTTATCAAAAAATTATTTCTCTCAATAAATCCGTTCTATAGCGTCATCCAAGCCTCGCATAATATATTTTAGGGGGCCTCGCAAACATAAAATTTAGGTCTTGCCCCGCCACTGTTAGAGATATCATAAATTATTACTGGTCTGTTTTGTATTTCATGAGTTAACATCGTTACATCGATATCTGGCGCCATGTTAATTAAATAGATCGCGTACGTTACGTCACTACAAATGCAGATTGTAGACTAAAAGTATGCGCCGTCTGCGTTAGCGCGTGTTGAAGCAAACGTTCTATTTTTTTCGCACACTTTTTGTGCGGCGCCGCGCGATGCGGTCTGCCAGAATTATACGAATTTTTTGTGCGTCGGACTTATTGTGCGTTATGTGCGTTACTGCATATAATTGCATAGGTTCTATTTCCACAGAATAAAAAGTGCGTCACGGATAGTCTGTCGTCTGCGATCTCCCTAATACATAATAAACTTCAAGATACGGTCGCGCGTGGCCTACGACAGTCGTAGGCCGCGCGCGACCGTGTCTTGAAGTTAATACATAGGCTGCTATTTATGTATCCGGAACTGGCCACTTACAAGAACAATATTTAAAAAGTAATTACAACATTTGAAAATAGAACTCTTTGGTTGAAGAATACATTTTGTTTCATGTGACTGTCAATTATTTTTCCATTGTGGCGTCATTTTGAAAATTGTGTGTCTTCATTTGCCATGGATTTAACGCGTGAACATTTTCGTGCAATGATTTACTACGATTTTCGGCGTGGGCTAAATCAACAACAGTGCTTTATTCAACTCACCGCAACTTTTGGAGATGAAGCACCATCAAAAACCACTGTTTATCACTGGTCCATTGAGTTTAATCGTGGGCGGTCTATGCTCACGGATGAAAATAAAGAAGGTCGCCCAAAAACAGCTGTTGTTCCACAAAATATAGATGCTGTGCGGGAACTAATAATGCGTGATCGTCATGTTACATATCGCGAGATAGAGGCGTCCTTAGGCATAAGTATGACGAGCATACATAAGATATTACACGAACATTTGGCTGTAAAAAAATATGTTCGCGTTGGATTCCGCACAACTTGACAATCGATCAAAAACGGGCTCGTGTCGATTGGTGCAAAAAAATTATAAAAAAATACAACCGTGGTACGTCAAAAGCCGTTTATAATATCTACACAGGTGATGAATCTTGGATCTATGCATATGACCCCGAAACTAAACAACAGTCAACGGTGTGGGTGTTCCAAGATGAGCCGAAACCAACAAAAGTTACTCGTGCAAAAAGTACTTTGAAGCAAATGGTCGCCTGTTTTTTTGGAATTAATGGACATGTGGCTACAGTGCCATTAGAGAATCGTAAAACGGTTAATTCTGAATGGTATACGACCATTTGTTTACCAGAAGTCTTTGAAGAAATAAGAAAGGACAACCGACAACGCAGAATCATATTACATCACGACAATGCTAGCTGTCACACCTCAGCTGAAACAACTCAGTTTTTGGAGGGTCAAAAGATCGAATTGACTGGTCATCCGCCGTACAGCCCTGATTTGGCACCTAACGATTTCTTTTTATTTCCATACGCGAAGAACAAATTACGTGGTCAACGTTTTTCGAGCCGCGAAGAGGCTGTTGATGCGTTCAAAATGCACGTTTTGGAGATACCTCAATCAGAATGGAAAAAGTGCTATGAAAATTGGTTCCAGCAATAAAACCATATTAAATGATATATGTTTGTTTCTTTTTTTAATTCCGGATACATAAATAGCAGCCCTCGTATGACATATTAACTTTAAGACACGATCGCGCGCGGCTTACGACAGTCGTAGGCCGCGCGCGTCTGTCGCGGGCCTCGGAAGCGGTGCCATACATTTTCATACGCTGACCATGGTCGCGAGCGACCGACGACAGTCGTAGGTCGTGCGCGGCCGCGATCGAAAGCGATGCACGGAATTGTACCTTAAGATACTACTATCACATTTCTTTTTTCACCAACATAATACTATCACTTGTGATACTCATAGACACAGGTTAGACGGTCAAATTTTCATCAATCTGATCCATCAATCCGGTAAAGATTGACAAAAATTTAATCGTCTAACCCACGGATTGATGGATTGATCGTATTTTTAATATAAACTTTTTATAACCATCAATATTCCGTCAATCAGATTGATGGATCAGATTGATGAAAATTTGACTGTGTAACCTGTGACAGAAAAACATTTAAAACAACACTAAAATAAATCCACTGCAAGTTCAAAAAGGCTCATCAGGAATGGGGTCGATATTCAAAATAAGAAAAAAAAATGTTTTTTTTAAATTAACATTTAATATCAATAAATCAAATAATAAAAATACTATAATGCTGTTATACAGCTTACAATAAAATATATAATACAATAATTGGTTATAAATAATTTTCAATATGCAATAATGATATAAAAATACTGTTAAGTACAGACATTGCAGATGGGAAATAACGTTTTTGTGATTAATAAGTACACAATTCAAATTTCGGCATCAAATTCGCGTCTACTACTACCAATATAGTAACAAAAATAGCACCATATAGGGAGATCGCACACGTCACACTTTTTGTGTGATCGACATCAATGCGGCTTCTATACATTCTGATGGCGCGCGCCATGCAGATTGTATGTAAGCCGCAGACTCGATGACACAAAAAGTGTGACGTGTGCGATCTCCCATAGGCTGCCTTCACACTAGCTTTGTCCAGCGTAGGCGTTCGATGAACGTATGCGCAGCGCAGACGCCGCTGCTCAACTGGAACAATCAGTACGCTGCGCTAGCGCCGCGTACCTACTGATTGTTCCTGAAAAAAAATGTGTAACGTCTGCGCCGCGCCTGCGCAGCGTTTAATTAATTCTGCAGAGGAAACGTTACGACAACGCGACGCCCGCGCCGCGTTGCCGCGGCGTCTGCGCTGCGCATACGTTCATCGAATGCCTACGCTGGACAAACGCTAGTGTGAAGGCAGCCATAAGTAATATATATCTATTCCATAATAATAAAACAACATTAAAATTAATGGCACGTTTCGAGGAATGGAAAGATTGTCCGTTTGTTAAAGTTTATCGTATTATTACAGGTTTACTTATACTTTGGTTTTATCCGCCTGATCTGCTTTCATAACTTCCATTCTTCTGTAACTCTGTAAAAATAAAAACAGTTTGTCTATACGTCAAAACGAATAACGTGGTGAACAGAAAATAATATTATTTGACCATCTATAGAAGTCCAGAGCTTCGTCTGTTTTGCCCAAAACAGTACTAAAGCCTTTGGTGCCCAAAACGGGTTGATGTAAATGCAATTTTTTCTATGCGCTTATACGTAGGTTACACGATCAGTTTCTCATCAATCTGATCCATCAATCTGGTAAAGATTGACGGAAAACTGATCGTCTAACCCACGGATTGATGGATTGATCATTTTTTTAAATATAATGTACTTTTTATAACCATCACTCATCAGTATTCCGTCAATCAGATTGATGGATCAGATTGATGAAAAACTAATCGTGTAACCTACGTATACGCAAGTATTGCAGGATAATTTAAAAATAATAATTTGATAGTTGTCAAGTTACCTCTTTCGCCATTTCGAACAGCGTTGCGGCAGTCTCCGGCCCGGTCTGCTCTACGAGCGATTTGAATATACCCGCGCCCTCCGCCAACCTGATATTGTCATTGTAGAATACATCTAAGTTACAACTTTCTTTATGAAAGGAAAAGGAAAAAATATAAAGTTAGAAAATATAATTATCTTTGTAACGCACTAACGTTACAAAAAAATTTAAAACTTTCGAAGTTGTAGACCCAAAACGATAAAATGTATGGGTTTTTTTTTTATCTTTATTGAAATGTTTGGTTTGTTATTCGTTATTTATTACGGTTTAAAGCATAGTGATTATATTCTCTTTGGTTTAAAGACATTGGATTCTGTCTTGGTATTTAGACAGATAATGACAAATCTTAAACAATATCTCACCGGGAAGTTTCCTCGAGATCGTTGCTACTCGCGGAATGTTCTGGTATCGTTTGAGATATCTGTAAATATACAAAAGGATTTAAGTCTTTGCCGGATTTTTTTATAAGTATTGAGTAGTGACTTATTATCTACACACCTCTCGTTTGAATGATCTTTTAATAGGGGTAGAGTCGGAACGCGTCAGCAGTTCATACGGATGGTCAGTTTCTGCTACACGACCTCTGAAATATCAAATATTTTTATAAAATACAGAGTAAGGACACAGGCATCATATTGAAAATTGGCCTCCTAAGGCGACAAATACATGTTACAGTTAAAAATCTCACTTGTCCATGACGATGACCCTGTCGTAGTCCATGACTGTGTGCAGGCGGTGCGCGATGGTGAGCACCGTCGACTGGGCGAACTTGGTGCGGATCGACGCCTGGATCTCCTTGTCGGTCTCGCCGTCCACGTTGGCCGTGGCCTCGTCCAGCACGAGCACGCGCGGGCGGGCCAGCACGGCGCGCGCCAGACACAGCAGCTGGCGCTGGCCGGAGGACAGGTTGCCGCCGCCGTCGCCCACGCGCCAGCTCAGCCCTTCGGCGGCGCCCGCCAGCGCCCCGAGCCCCACCTCCTGCAGCGCGGCGTGCAGCTCGGCGTCGGTGCGCGCCCCCGTCGGGTCGAGGTTGTCGCGCAGCGTGCCGGCGAACAGCGCGGGCCGCTGCGGCAGCGCGCACAGCCGCCGCCGCCACGCGCGAAGCCCCGCCGAGCGCGCGCGCACGCCGTCCACCGCCACGCCCCCTTGCGTGCGCGCCAGCCCGAACAGCGCGGCGATGAGCGAGCTCTTGCCGGCGCCCGTGCGCCCCACCACGCACACCTTCTCGCCCGCGCGCACCCTGAAGTGCACGCCGCGGATGGCGTACGCCGGCTCCTCCCCCGCGCCCTTCTCCGACGAGACGTCCTTCCGGGGCGGCTTCTCGTACTCCAGCGATACGTCCTCGAAAACTATTTCACCTAAAAATGATAATTTCTTCAGAAATGTTTCATTTTAGACATTCACACTTAAATCAGCCGATAAACTACATTCATACGCTATTCGAAATTCTTGTTTCGAACAAAAGTGCTAAGTAACTTACCCTTTTCTGGCCAGGTTTCAAAGTTCAAATTAGGATGATTTTCCTTTAGCGCCTTCATATCGGGTTCGAGGGGTTCTTCGGACGGTAGATTAGCGTATTCCAATATTCTTTCCACCTGACATAAAAATGAGTTAATTTTTTAAGAAATTTTAACCATTATTTTGTCAGTATTTTTCGTAATGGTGTAACTTACAGATGTCATCTGGTTCTCGACCTCGGCGGTCTGTCTCATGCCGAGCCGGCAGATGTTGACAAGACTGATCGCCTGCGTGATCGCCAGGCCCACCGCGCCGCCAAGGGACTCTGAAATTTGTAATGTTTTAAAATTTAAACAATACCAAAAAAAGGTTAAGTGTGCATCAGCTGTAATGCAATTTGGAAATTTTTGCATATTATTTACAATATATTAAAGCAGTTACTATTCGATCAACATCTATCATACGTCTCAAAAAAGCAAGATGTTTGGTGCCATACAAAATATACCTCCGTGGGTTTCAACAACTTTTATTCGTAACAATATACGCAGTACATTCTTAATTCTAATAAGCCTATTAGAATTAAGAACGTATACTGTTTACTGCTAGTATTTCAATTTCTGACATGTTGTAAAAACTGCCCTTACTAATATCACAATTAAAATTACTTGCATATTCTTTTCAGTTACAAAATATCCTTAACCTACCTTCTCCTACAAACAGGAAGAAGCTGAAAGTGACGACAGCGAGGTAGATGCAGCAGATCACGTCCATCCAGAAGCCGAAGGCTCTATTCGCGGAGACGTAGAGGAACCAGGCGGCGGAGTGCAGGTCCTGCAGCTTGTCCAGCTCACGGCACAGCGTGCGCTGCAAGCCGCCGCACGACCTGACAGTAGTTAAACCGGACACGGTGCAGTTCGCGTGGTTCAGCACTTGGCTCTTCGCTGAAAATGTAAACAACGGTTTCTGCTTCTATTATTTATGGCTGGACAGTTACATAGAATAATGTTAGCGGACCCCTAGACGATTTTATTGCGCAATATCACACTCAATATTAATTATTGAACAACTTATTTGACAACAAGATTGAAAGGCGGGCGCGTTCAATATTAACCCTAGAGGCCCAGACGATCAATAACATTGCAAAATACGAGATATTGCACAATAAGATTAATCGTCTAGGGGCCCGCTTATCAAAGATATTGACGTCATCAGCGAAACGTCTTAGAAATTGAAAAAAAAAACATTTTTTATCCGACTGCGCCAGGAGGATTATGTTTTTCGAGTGTATTTATACAACTAAAATTCTTGGCACGCTCTAAAGCATAAACTTTAGTAAGCTTGAGACTTAAGTCGAGAGGTATCATTCCGAGTATGGCATGAATTGTGAGTGTCACTGGACACACAGAAATAGCAAACGACGCGACGGTGTTTTTGTTCATAGAAATTGAATATATTTAACCCATCAGTCGTGGCAAAACGAGACACAATAGCTTTTTCATTGTTATCGCGGCCGGATGTGGCCGCTTGGGGCTTCATGAATTAATACATTTATTGCACTTATAAATAGCCCTCATGTTTGAAATAATATTAAAAGCTCGTTAAGATTTTAAACAATTAGCTCATAAAAACGTTTAATTTACATAGTCCTGAGTTGAAATGACTATAGCCATACCTATAGCCTCCATCCTTTTCAGTTCGCGGCTGGTGCCGATGTAGTAGGACCTGATGAGGTAGAGCAGAACCGACACCGCCGCAGTCGGCAGCGCCAGCCACCAGTTCACCAGGCATACTACCACAAGAATGGCAATTATTTCTAAAAAGAACTGCAAAATGAATCCCAGTTAAATCATGGTGAATTGAACTAACTACCTGAAAAATAGTTACAAATGGTAATTCGCAGTTTGCTTAGTTATTTCTAAATAATATGTAAAATATGCCTATGTCCTTTTATTATCATTTGCAAAGATGGTAAAATAGAGCCTAGCCTTATATACTCGTATGTATGTATAATATTAAGTTTATGTTTATAATTGTCTATGGTATGTCTATGGGGATTATATAAGTCATAGACAATTTTAAAGCGTTTGTCAGCTTACCCCAAAGCAGTCTACTAGCGCGATGGGCAGCAGCGAGTCCACCTGCCCCATGTCCTTAGAGAACCGGTTGAGGATGCGGCCCGACGGGTTGTGGTGGAAGAACCACATCGGCGCGTTCGTCACGCCCCTGAAACATCACAGAGGGCGTTAGTACGTGTCTGCGTGTATACTAATTACTAATGTAAATGCGTGCACAAGTTGCGTGTATAAGTATACGTGTGTCTAGTGTATATAAATGTGCGTGTGTGTGACACACGTGTGTGGTACACACACGCCCACCGCGACAGACCGAACTGTGTGTGTGTGGGCACACCTGAACATGTTGTCGTACAGCGCGACGGAGGCGTGGATGCAGGTGTTGTAGAACACCAGCAGCTTGTTCCACTTGAAGAACACGCACACGCCGATCAGCGCCGCGTACACGTACACGCACGCCGACCGCGACAGACCGAACTGAGAGTGTGGGCGCACCTGAACATGTTGTCGTGCAGCGCGACGGAGACGCGGATGCAGGTGTTGTAGAACACCAGCAGCTTGTTCCACGTGAAGAACACGCACACGCCGATCAGCGCCGCGTACACGTACACGCACGCCGACCGCGACAGACCGAACTGAGAGTGTGGGCGCACCTGAACATGTTGTCGTGCAGCGCGACGGAGGCGCGGATGCAGGTGTTGTAGAACACCAGCAGCTTGTTCCACGTGAAGAACACGCACACGCCGATCAGCGCCGCGTACACGTACACGCACGCCGACCGCGACAGACCGAACTGAGAGTGTGGGCGCACCTGAACATGTTGTCGTGCAGCGCGACGGAGGCGCGGATGCAGGTGTTGTAGAACACCAGCAGCTTGTTCCACGTAAAGAACACGCACACGCCGATCAGCGCCGCGTACACGTACACGCACGCCGACCGCGACAGACCGAACTTGTTCGCCGTTATATCGGTATATTCGACTGAAATCAACGAAGAGAATTAAAATGCCCAGAAAGTACTTTATATGAAGTAGTTTATTGTAAACAAACTAACATTAACGCGCTAAAACTATCATTTATTGTCGTTGGCTACCAATATGAACCAGCCCAAGAACGCTCATTTTTGAAGTGAAAACTTCTTTAGCGGCGTTGAGCACTTTTGTGGGATGGGTAAAAACTGTGAAACTCGCGTCAGATTCTCATGCTGATCGAAAAACCAAGGAAAAAACGTAGCACGGTTGGAGAGTAGTGTTGTAACATCGAAATCGATTAATCGAACAATCAATTGTTTTTTTCGATTGTCGATATTTTTTAATCGATTGTAAGGGTTTCGATTAATTAAAAAAACGATTTTATAAAAATCGATTTTCATAAAAAATGGGTTAAAAATTTAATCGATTGTAAGGGTTTCGATTAATTAATTAAAACGATCGTTTATTTTTTTAAATTTCTTTTTCTTTTTTATTTTTATTTTTTTTTTAAATTTTCTTTATTATTATTTTTTATTATTATTTTTATTATTATTTTTATTATTATTATATTTTTTTTTATTAAAAGTATTTTTTTTAATTTTTTTTAAATCGAATTCATAAAAAATGGGGTTAAAAAAATAATAAACAACGTTAATAATCAAGTTTTCACTTCTGCCGGCACTCCAGGAGTGCAACCCGTCTTTTTTTTTATTTACTTACCCGATTCCGTTTGATTATCCTGAAGGCTTGAATTCACCAATTTTATGCTGTACGATTCTTCCAAATTAACCCTAGAATAATTATAAATTAACAAGTAATTTTCCACAAGTCACATTAATAGATCCTAATGAGTCGAAGTGATGTCAGGGGCCTCAGATACCTACTCTAATCTAGGGGTCTCATGAAAGCCTTCACTTCGGTGGAAAAAAAGTTCGTTCGATTTGTGTTACAGCTACAATAGTGTAAGTGTTATGTGCATTCTACAAAAACAACTGTGTTCTTTGTCTTATTCTTGGTCTTACCAGTCTTTAAGCCACACGTCACTGGCGCTGTAGAAGAGCTGCGCGATAACAAACAACGCCAGCAATATAACGACCGTGCACGCACCGCCGCCGCTGCGTATGTACTGGACGTACGTGTCGCGTTCCACGGAACCCTTCGTTTGGGTTTCGCCTAAAATGTAGAAAAAATCTGTTAATTAATCTATAGTTAGAGACTATACGGAATAGACAACCAAAATCTATATCGTTTTAGTTTCGCTGGAGTCGAGTATATTAGAAAACTTTTATATTGTAGAAGGAATTAATTAAGATTTATAAACAAAATTCCCTTATCAATAAAACAACCTACAAAAATATGTACCTTCATATTTGGGCTCCGTTTTATCCAGATCCATACTGAAGGACAGTTGCGACACTGATGACATGGACCTTTGGGAGCGAATTCTACGTGTGAGCTCCTAATTTAGAAAGAAAAGAGATTTTTAAACAAATATTGTGCTATAAGTACGGCAGTATTTAATATCTATAGTCTATTCGCGTGAAGAGTAGTCATTAGCAAATGTCATAATTAGGTACTTTCCAAAAACATTTCCGTTCTTCGTATCAAAATTTAAATAGCTTACAATCTACTTGGTAAACACGAAGATAATCAGGCTTCTTATTCCCGCGATGGTAAATTATTTCATGAAGGCCCAAGCGGCCACATCCGGCCGCGATAACAATGAAAAAGCTATTGTGTCTCGTTTTGCCACGACTGATGGGTTATATAATGCAAATGCCACATGTGCTCATAAAATTGAGAACACTTTGTAAAATCTAAAATACGCACCATACTCTCATGTCTCTCGTATTCAACTTTCTCTTTAACTTCTGGGATCGCGTTGCTCTCAACATGAAGTTCGGGCACTGAGTTCTTTAATTCTTGATACGTGCCTTGTGCTGCTATCTGCCAAGAAGAATATAAAATTGACAATTGTATTGTCTTTAGTAACGTATAACATTAGTATTCTATTGGTTATAAATTATAATGTTGTCATAAAGGCTAAGGGCCTGTTTCACCACTTCCTGATAAAGTGCCGGATAGGCTATCCATAACCTATTTGACAGATTCTCCATACGTAGATAGCCTATCCGGCAGTTATCAGGAAGTGGTGAAGGACCTGTCCTAAGTGTTGTCATGGTTGTTGCTATCATAAAAGTTTATAAGCTTACCCTTCCATTTCTCGTCACGCAGATATTGTCCGCCTGTCGCGCGTAGTGCACGTGGTGTGTGACCAGCACCACCGCGCGGTCGCGCAGAAACCCGCGCACGCACTCCTCGTACAGCGCCTGCGCCACCTGCACACAGACACGTCAGCGTGAGCGTGTGCCAGCGTACACACGAGCGTGCACGCCCGCACCCACACAGCGTGCAGCACGCACCTTGGCGTCGACGGCGGCGAGCGGGTCGTCGAGCAGGTAGAGGTCAGCGGCGCGGTAGAGGCAGCGCGCCAGCGACAGGCGCGCGCGCTGGCCGCCCGACAGCGAGGCGCCGCGCTCGCCCACCACCGTGCGGTCGCCGTGCGGCAGCAGCTCCAGGTCGCTCCGCAGCTGGCAGCACTTCACCACCGCCTTGTAGCGCCGCAGGTCCAGCTCCTGACCGAACAGGATGTTCTGGCGGACCTGTTAAAAACATGAAATTTAAAATGTCTCTCATTTTAACAACAGTTATAATTTTCTCATAATATAGGAAACTACATACAGTCCCCTCGAAGATCCAAGGGTCTTGCGACGCGTATGACGTGACGCAGGCGATGTCGACCCGGCCGGCGGCTGACGGCAACTCTCGAAGTATGGCGTGCAGGAGCGTCGTCTTGCCCGAACCCACCGCGCCTATCACGACCGTTAGAGTACCTGGGAGAATCTGAGAATACGTTTTACTTATGAATGCCAAAAGAACAAAATCTCCACAACATTTTATTTTAAGTGAAAGTAACTATCCACAAACACTCACATTTAAGTTGATGTTACTGAGGGCGACAGTTATGACAGCTTTCTCGTGAGCGGTCCGCCAGTGCGCGGTGAACTGCTTGAACGACACCAGCACGTTCGGTTCCATGTGTTCCACGGTTTCGGAATGAATATACGTTTGCGTGCTGAAATAAGTAAGACATAATTATATTACTTCAGTTTAGTATTTTAGCCCAGCATGATTATTGATTTGTATCTCGCAACAGCAATGAAACAGACGTTCGACAGCAGATATAGTAAAATTTTATTTTCGTAGCTGTTAATTTAGTTAATTTAGTTTCGTAGCTGTTTCAAGATACGTTAACACAATCATGCTTAACAAATGAATTAAATATACAGCCAAACCTGGATAAGCTAGAGTTCAAGGGAACACGATTTCATTCTTGCTCATAGAGGTATCTCACTACGAGTAACCCGAGTTTTTCGCTTATTCAGGTACAAGGTTAGCGTTTCTCTCTTATAGAGGTACGCAGATATGACAAGTCAAAAATTCATGCAGTATGTAATTTTATTTTATTTAGAACTTATTTACATTTAAGAAAATCCGTCAATTTCTTTTCAACATGAGGGAAAAAAAGCTACTTTGTTTTATAGGTGGATTAAACTCCCTCTGAATTTCATTTCACGATTTTCCGGATTTAAACGCATTCACTATATTTTTAAGTTTATCACTCAATGACATAACAGGATCTTTCCTTCGCAATTGGTTAACTATAAACTGAGTAAGTCAGTTCGAAAAAATGCGATAAAAAACAACGTTTTTTAGCTCAACGAAATAGAATGTGTACAACATTGACGAGAAAACAATACAAAAGCAATGGTTGGAAGTTTAACGAAAGTCATAAAATAGCAGATGTAGCAGATGTTCAATTTGTAATTTGTTTTCTCATTTGTTACTGTGTATGTAAATAAAAAAATAAACATCGACTGTCGCTTATAGAGGTATAGAAAAGAAGCAGTCTCGCTCACAGAGGTCCATGAGATAAAACGACTCTCTCTAACAGAGGTTTCTGTTTCTCGCTAATAGAGGTTTTGGGGCTTAAAATGTCGGGTCCTAGTTATTACTCTCACTAATACAGTTTTCTCACTTATCCAGTTGTCACTTACCCAGGTTTAGCTATATTATGTCAATTTCATACATACCCGTTGCCGATCTTCTCGAAGACTCGCTTCGATTCTTTCTCCGGATCGATGGTCAGCAAGTCGACGCCATCTTGGTTGTCCACTTCGGGCAGCAGCAGGAACTCCTGTACTCTTCTCACGCCTACCAAGGCCTCCATGGTGGAAGCTATTCCCAGCGGCAAGCTGTCCACTAGCGACATCTTCAGTATATCGTAGTACGAGAAGATGACGAACACCTTGGGAATTAATAAGATTTTTGTTAACCTGCAATGTTGTCGAAATATATACAAATTGAATTATGACATAGCTAGCGCCATCTGACGCCTTATTCTCTTTACTATTAGAGACAAAAACCAGTATGCGTTACGTCGATTTCACACACGCGTCACGCTTTTGAGCAAGCACTAGTTTTTATTATTCGTAGGCAAGCACGAGTTTTACTAAGAAGATGATCACTTTGGTGAAGAAGTGCGCTTCTAGCGTGAACGCGATGGACAGGGGAAGAAAGTCTACCAGGGTATACTTCAGAATGTCGTAGTAGGAGAATATCACGAAAACCTGCACAGTAAAGAAGCTTAGTGTTAACTTTTTTCTTAGATGATGCTTATGAAGAAGAAGATATGAAATGTGACACGATGTATGACATGATGCAGACGAAGATGGCCACGGTTTCACGCACGATATATGTCAGTGCTGTGACTGTACTACAGTTACCTTGGCGGCGGTGAGCTCGTTCCCGAGAGAAATGTAGGAGATGATGCTGAGGAAGATGGCCACTTTGGTGTTGAGCTTCACGCACGATATATGTCAGTGCTGTGACTGTACTACAGTTACCTTGGCGGCGGTGAGCTCGTTCCCGAAGGAGATGTAGGAGATGATGCTGAGGAAGATGGCCACTTTGGTGTTGAGCTTCACGCACGATATATGTCAGTGCTGTGACTGTACTACAGTTACCTTGGCGGCGGTGAGCTCGTTCCCGAAGGAGATGTAGGAGATGATGGTGAGGAAGATGGCCACTTTGGTGTTGAGCTTCACGCACGATATCATCACCGCCCGCAGCCACGACATCTTCTTTATGAAACCCATTTCCTTCCTGTAAACATGATCACTTAAATATGCTATTTTAAGAACGGAGCACCTAAATAAGAATCTTGTACTCTCTATACGAGAGACTTCACAAAAGTCCTATGTAAGGGCCTTATCATATTAGCGATTGGCGAGGAGCTTCAGAGTGGGATGGATACGCAGCGAATACGTCGCAGACACGCAACGGGCGCACGCTCCACCCCAAATCCTCTTGCCAACCGTTAGTATGATAATGGCCTAAAGCCTTACTTTCTGGCCTTCCCAACGATTCCGGCGAAGGCGGTCTCCCACACGTACATCTTGATGGTCTCTATGCTCTGTATGACCTCGTTCATCAGCCGGATGCGGTTGTCGGTGCGCGCGGCGATCTGACGCCGAAGCCGGCTCGTCAACTTGCCCAGGTATGCTAAAATTGACCATCAGTTGTTTTTTTTTTTATAAAACAAGGGGACAAACGAGCAAATGGGTCACCTGATGGAAAGCAACTAGTTACTTTCCATAAATACGCGATATAATTACGCGAAGTACGGGATAAGACTAATGATATCCTGCTGATACCGTACATTTTGTCAAGATATAAAGTAGCCTCTTTATTGTAGTCTTTGTATTTTTCTTCAAAATAAATACTTTTGTTTTTAACAAAAAGAACGCAATGAAACATATTATTATACTAAACTAAAATAATTCATGGGGTAAGGCATTCATGCAATATGAAAAAATTTATGGGTGATATTTTGCATCAGATATCTATCACCAACTCACCTTGTAAAGGTATAAACAGCATAAGAAACGCCACCCCTATAAAGGTGGAGACGCCAATATATCTGTACATGAGGTACACTGTGACGACGCTCTCCAGCGGTGCTCGGATCATGTCCACCGCCTGTATGCTGGCCAGGTGGAACCTCTGGATGTCGGTGGTCTGCAGGTTGACCACGTGACCGGCTAGACCCTCGCAGGCCATGCCCCCCGCTGACACGTCGAGGCGGAGAAGCTGTGTGAGTGAAACAAAACATTTTAAAAGAAACTTAAAGACTATATGGATACGTATACACTACACAGTATACACTATACATAGTATAGGCTTAAATGTGTTGTCTGTGTTGGCTATTATAGTGAGGCAAGTGGAAATGATGCTATTGTTGTAAGTACTACTGAAGCCATGATTCATCATGATTTATGAATGGCCGACGGTAGTTGCTTACCATCAGGTGACCCGTTTGCTCGTTTGCCCCCTTATTTAATTAAAAAAGAAACATAATAATCTCATATATAAAAACGGATTTTCAAATGTGTTAGTCGCGCTAAAACTCCAAAACGGCTGAACGGACTGGGCTGATTTTAGTCTTAAAATATTCGTAGAAGTCCAGGGAAGGTTTTAGGGAGATCACAGACGACAGACTTTTGAGCGATCAAAGTCTGCGGCTTCCATACAATCTGATGGCGCGCGCCATGCGGAATGTATGTAAGCCGCAGACTTTGATCGCACAAAAGTCTGTCGTCTGCGATCTCCCTTAAAGTGACCTGTGACACGAAGTTCACCGAGACAGCTAGTCTTATATATAAAAATGGATTTTCAAATGTGTTAGTCGCGCTAAAACTCGAAAACGGTTGAACGGGTTGGGCTGATTTTAGTCTTAAAATATTCGTAGAAGTCCAGGGAAGGTTTTAAAGTGACACGAAGTTCACCGTGACAGCTAGTCTTCTTATATATAAAAACGGATTTTCAAATGTGTTAGTCGCGCTAAAACTCGAAAACGGCTGAACGGATTGGGCTGATTTTAGTCTTAAAATATTCGTAGAAGTCCGGGGAAGGTTTTAAAGTGACACGAAGTTCACCGGGACAGCTAGTTATACTTGATAATTTTGATTTTTGCCATTTTACTGATGATTAAGTTTCACGGAAAGCAGATCATGGTTCGAACCACAAAATAAGTCACAAAATACGACTTTTTGTGACTTGACCAGCCATCATCAATAAGCACGATCCCATCAACCGCATACATTTTCAATAAAGAATTGCAACTACCCACATACCTTTCTATAGACTAGAGAGCAACATGCGATCTGAACCTTGGTGCTAATATCTACCGCGAACAATATCATCGAGTGGTTCATACCCGCCGCCACCAACATGAAGCTGGAAATAAAACCACCCATTTGTTAACTACTAATGTTTATTTTTAATCATAGAAGATAATTTCGACGGTGGAAAAGTTACCAAGCGCCATATTGCTATTTTTACAACAGAACCGTATAATTCATGAAGCCCCAAGCGGCCACATCCGGCCGCGATAACAATGAAAAAGCTATTGTGTCTCGTTTTGCCACGACTGATGGGTTAAAAAGATTCATTTTTACTTTAAAAATATTACTGTCAAATATAAATTGTTCAATAAAATATTATTCAATATTATTGTAGATCTAAGGGCGCGCTTATAGACTAATCAATAGAAAAAAAATCACTGATTCCGAATATATAAAAAATCATTTTGACCTCTAGTGTCGCTTGTTACCTTTTTTCATTCCACCGTCGATTTATTCTGTAGTTATTATTTATATATTATTATTAATATTATAATGTATGGGCTGTTCAACTTGGTTTCGAAAATGACCGTGTATATTAGTCTAAGTCAGTGTTTTTCAACCTTTTTTACGACTTGACCCCCTTGGAATGGAATGTTACGCGACCCCCCTACTCCCCAGGCCCCTTTGCTTTTTATTGTTTATGATTAAATTATCCTTTTGTTAAAATTCTCCTACTTACTACCTATATTAATAAATTTAATCTTCATTGTTTATTTTACTGAAACGGGGTCGCGATCCACAGGTTGAATAAGACTGGTCTAAGTTGACTCGTGGAACCGTTGATCAGTAAACACGCGGTATATTTTCAAACCCGAGTAGCCCCAGTTGTGTGAAAAACTAGAGAGAACATAATATTTAAACGCTGACTAAACGTTAAACCAAATTAGCACCAACTTAAGACATGAAAACGACTATCATTGTGGGCTGAGGCCATTACGTTACAGACAAATTATCAAAATACTTTCCTCGCTTTTAAATTAGCATCGTCTATACATTTTATTGTGATCACATATTAATTTACATTATTTCATGAAGCCCCAAGCGGCCACATCCGGCCGCGATAACAATGAAAAAGCTATTGTGTCTCGTTTTGCCACGACTGATGGGTTAAACAGCTTCTGCATGCATCATGCAATGCCGGACCGAAAAGTAAACCTTGCGGTACACCTGAACCAACAGATGCAACTGAGAACAAACACTAACAAAACTACTACATACCCGACAACGCCGGCCGCGTACAGATAGGCCTGGTACGTGTCGACCCCGGAGTTTGTCACAGAAAAGTATTTTATTAGGCCATCGAGACACCATGGCGTGGATAACCTGCGAATAAACATCCATAGCAATATTGTGTTCCCTTCGGAACTAGAGGCCCCATATCAGGGGCCGCAAGAAAAGAAACATCTATACTAATACTAGCTGTCCCGGCAAACGTTGCTTTGCCATAATATAAAGTATTTCGCCCATATTATTTTATTGAACTGACTAAATAAGTATGTCGCCATGGCAACGTCGATCGCTATCCCGTCGCACAAACAATGGTCGCCGTCAGTCTCAGGTTGTAATAATTTACTATTATTTATTCAACAAAATATGCACTTATCAATATATAAAGTACCCAGTAGCCGATTCTCAGACCTACTGAATATGCATATAAAATTTGGTAAAAATCAGTAAAGCCGTTTCGGAGGAGTTCGTGGACTAACATTGTGACACGAGAATTTTATATATAAGATTAAAATGCGGATTTCTGTCTGTCTGTCTGTCTGTCCGTCCGTCTGTCTGTTATCTTTTTACGTCCAAACGACCAATTTTAAAATATGGTATGGAGACAATTTGAGTCTCGGGAAAGAACATAATATGATACTTTAATTTATACCGGTAAATATACAGTTTCCGCACGATAAACGAATTTTGACGCAACGGAGTTGCGGGCGTCATGTGGTACAGTTTATTTTACCATTAGAGAAATTAATTCATTGTCAAAAACCGGACTTATGATAGACCCTAGCAGACCAGGAGTTCATTTCTGGAAATATATTATGGTTTGTCACCCCCTAATGTTGGTAGCTTGTGTCGGTTTCTGGTTTGTCACTATATTGGTTTGTCACCACCTAACGTTGGTAGCTAGTGTCTGTGTCAAATTTTGTCTAAATTAGTAAGGAAAAAGGCGTGTCAATAATTGTAATATGAAAAATATACAAAGTTATAAGTTAATATTGTACCTGATTGAGGAGTCCAGTATTGAATACAGAAGATTAACCATGAAATATTTGAAACCATGCAACTTGATTATTGCCCGTAGCAACGAAGGTTTTTTGTTTTTTCCTGCATCAATAAAAAACTTTAAAATAAATAACAAAATTGCATTTGAAACATCTTTACTTTTACTGCTTATAATACTAATTATAATGATGACCAACACATAATATCCATATTTAATATTATAAATGACAAAGTGTGTCTGTCTGTCTTTCATTTTCTGTTACCTCTTCACGCCCAAACCACTGAACCGTACTTTTCTTCCCGGAAAATGTGCAGTTCCCGCGCGATAAACGAATTTTGGCGTAACGGAGTTGCGGGCGTCATCTAGTATAAAATAAATATACCTATAACTTATGAACACATTAAAACACTGTTGAGTTAAAGCTATTGTTCTGTTTGAACAGTTGTTATAATATTATTTATGATATATGTGTTGTCAGACCTCGTTACTACAAACACTATCACTAATAATTGTTACTAGGATATCAGCAGATAAATATATATATATATATATATATATATATATATATATATATATATATATATATATATATATATATATATATATATATATATATATATATATATATATATATATATATATATATATATATATATATATATATATATCGAAACCGACTATAGGACAGCCTGACTAAAACACATATCACCAAGTCTACTCTAAGGGCCCTATTACACCTACCTAGTAGAGTGGCGACATAGTGCCCTCGGCCGAGCACATCCATACAAAACATACCGAGTGCTTGGCCGAGAGCACTGTCTCGCCTCTTTACTCGTTCTCAATCAAGGCATAATTAGCTCTCAACTTAGTACAACCCTAAATTCAGGCTGCGATTTGTCATGAGTTCGAGACCCTCATTACTATGCTTAGCAGTTAACGCTTAAATTATATAACTGATTAGCATAAAAATTTGTTTTCCAGTAGTCACCAAGTGAGTTATATAACCTCAAGGTCGTATATAGCTCTCGCGGTGAACGAGCAATGATTGAGCATCCATACTAATATTATAAATGCGAGTGTGTCTGTCAATTGTTCATTCTCTAATTACTGAACCGATTTTGATTTTTGGTATGAAGATCTTTGAGTGACAGGAAAGGATATAGGATAGTTTTATCATAGAAAGCAAAAGAAATGTAATCGGCGTGATAAATGAATTACTGCGTGAAAGTTGCAAGCAACAACTACATAGCAGCAGCATTAAATATAAGAGCTCGCCTTTGCTATCCACCTCTCGTCTCCAGATGGCGCCCAACGAATCTCCCTGTAGTACGCCGCGGTGATCCGGCAGACATCTACGAATATAAATTACGTCTTTGAGGGCCTTTTTTACCACTTCCTGATAAGTGCCGAATAGGCTATCCACCACTTAACTTCACAGATAGAGTATGGAGAAGCTGTCAAATAAGTTGTGGATAGCCTATCCGGCACTTTATTAGGAAGTGGTGAAACAGGCCCTAAGACATATAAATTTGATAAATAAGATATTATTTCCAATTTCTCAATGGCGCCTTTCAATCAGTTATCAGGGTGAACTATGTAACTTAATAAACACAATGTAATATGTGTTAATTTCTGTCAAAAACAACTTACCTATATACATCTGACATGCTGAGATCTCCATTTCGTCCCTTTATGAAGAGAGGCCTTGTGTACCTGCACATTATACAACACTTTTGAATAATATAACATTAATATAATAATTATATAAAATATGCTAAAAATATGATAATGTTTGGATGAAATCTTTAACTCAGTTCTTACAACAGAGACAATATTTTTAACAATGAAAGCAGATTAAATTTTAAGATACTAAGTACTAACTTTAAAGCCCATAAATTACTATACTTATAAGTACTTAAATATACAAAAGTAATTACCAAAAGCTTAATTTAGAAAATATATTAGCTTTCACATAAGGGTGTTCCTCTCTGGGTATATCAAAGTACCCTGGATCCATCGTGTTTGTTTAAGTCATATATTAAGAACTTTGTCTGAAGGTTTCCAGAACCTGAAAAAATAAGTGTAAATTAGAACTATTTGCTGCAATTTTAGATAAGGTGGTTTTAAACTTTACTACCATTTATTTTTCTAATTGTAAGTATATGTTTTTTTATAACTTGCTTAGCAACCCCAAAGACTATTGTAACTAATAAGTAAGAACTAAATAAAAACATAATTTTTTGCAAACAAAAATTTCTTAGAGTACCTTAGATTAAAATGTTAATTACTAATTAGCCTTAGGTATAGTCACAATTTATTAAGATAAAAACTATGATTGCAAGGTGTTAGGATGTAGTTACTCAGACATACCTACTACGGTACATATTATTATCATTCAACACCAACTATCAGATAAGTATTATCTTCACACGAGACAATTTGTATTGGTTAAATAAAGATATTAGTTTTGCTATGAGTTCTGATTGCATAATGATATTCTTGAGGTTCTGAAGAGTCTATATCAGAGGTTCTTAACATTTTAGTCATGCTCATGAGGTACCATGTTACCAAATGTTTGTCTTGCCGGGGATTACCCAGTTGGTTTACTCAAATTAAGGGTTGTTTGATACAGAAAACAAGCACGACTTTATAATTAGCACTCATTTTTTTATAATTGGCAGCATTTAATGTGATTTTTGTGACTGGATACTCTTTAACTGAATTCTAACTTAACATTATAAGGATGGCTTCGCGGACCACTTGGAATTCTTTCAGGGTCCACCAGTTGTTCGCAGAGTCGCAGACCACCAGTTAAGAACCACTGGTCTATATAGACAATGGTTTCTAAAATACTTTTGCAGTCATTTTTCAGAAAATTATAATTTAGTAATTTTCCAGTCCTCCAGTATTTCTGTTTATTTCTAATGAGCTAGGAAATAATGCTGTCCTTTTCTTTATAAGACTGTAATTTTATATTACAATTAATGTGCAACCTATTGCACCAGTGAGTGTATGGGGCTTGATGAATTAATTTGAAGTTATGTCTCTGGTAAAATACTTGTCACACAAAGCAATAAAACTGACAACCTACATATTATATTATGTTCAAGGTTGTATGATTCACATATTTTATTACTATTTTTTCTAGTGTATGTGATTACTGATTATAAAACATCTCTTTGAAACATTATTATATTACATTACATATTAATAAATAAATCAAATACAATCTACAAATTTAACCAAAATTAAAACAGCACTAAAGCCATGTGTGGTTTAATTTATAGTGTGTGTAGCGGCGGTGGTGGTGGTGGTGGTCAGCGGCGGCGGCGGCGACAGCTGCGAAAGTAGCAGCACTAAAAGAGTAATTTTTTTACCTTAGCATGGAAAAATTCATGACGCTAAGACGCTTGCATACATACTGTAAATCACAAAAAAATGTTCTTTCAGCGCTGCGACTTTCACAGTGAACTCTAATAAGGGGCACGTACACACCCTAAAGTTTTTGTTACACTTTGTATATCCATCAATAGCAACAACTGAAGCAGAGACACTAGCAAAGAGAATTCAATGAATACGATACTCGGAGAACTCCAGACGGCCTTACCGAGGGAGACTTAAAAAATATTTCACTCGTACTGCGTACATACACTTCACGATAATTCGAATGTTGCAGAACACAGATTACAAGTATATAATATTTGTTGCAGAAAATCTATGATAGATCTCAAGGTAAATGTGTCTCATGCCTCCTCTACATATCGGCGGACGCGTCGGCAGATTGTATCTGCGGATGCGTCCGCCGTTGTGTAGACGGCGGTTTTTGATTGTCTGTGGTAGATATTTGACGTCGGCCGATGCATCTGCCACACATCCGTTTGGTGTCGGTTTTTCGACACGGATCAAAGGGATCGAGCGCGAACGCAAGGCGCCCGTCCACACGTCTGCCGATGGATCAGTATTCGACGGAAATTTTGTGGGAGTGGACGTGTGTGTTTGTCGTCGAAATGGTTAACATGACCAATGAGGAAACATTCTAATCAAAATTAAATAAATGTTATTATTAGGTATATACTCGTATATATAAGTTAATATTGCCAAAATATTTATTTCGAATATATTTTCAATTACTTTGTTCTGTTTTTGTGTATAGACAGCATCCACCACCTTCTTTTGCTCCATTTTTTTTATTACTCTACTGCGGTGCACTCTTAGGTAATAATTATTATTATAGGTGCTAATTAAGTATATAGAAGCAGCCGCTACTGTCTCTATATCCATTTTTTGCGGCACGAGTTACGTCTTTCACGATTGAGCACAGACTGATTAACTCACAGATGTGTGGACGGATCGCAATTTATCCGCAGATATGGTTGCGGATGCATCTCCCGACGCATGCGCCGATATGTAGAGGAGGCATCAACTGGATTTGAGTATATATTTTGAAACAAATTATTTTCAAGCCATACGAGCGACGACGACGTGTTGAACAATACGTCCACAGATTACTTTATATATTATTTGTAGAATACGTCTTGAAAGTTGAGCGAATCGCGAAAATTGCGACAAAACCCCAAAATATTCAAGGCTATGTTCCGAAATGTACTGCGACCACTGCAGAGTGTGACGTCATTTTAGTATACTGCGAAGCCGTTCCTTTATAGTTAGTATACTGTTGGTATACTGGTTACTATTTAAAACGGAACGCAATCCAATATACTATCAGCCGCATTTTTGACAGCTCGTATTGAACATTTTCAACACAGTCTAATACGGTAAATTTTTGCAATTCTTCCAGTGTTTTATCATTATTAATCCAAATTAATTACAGAAATTTATAACTTTGGGATTAAACTGTAGGTATTGTTTTAAAACGTTAGACACTCGAGTGGTTTTGACACTTGACAGTTGACTTTTGACAGTTGACTGATCACGTGATCAAAGTACTGCGAGTGCCTTACCTCGAAAACGCCAGTGCTCACAGTACAATATGGCGACGATTGATAACGTCATATATTTCACTAGGGTACTGCGGCAGTGTACTGCAACTCCATTACGGAACGATTTTTTCTACAGTGATAGCACTGTGCAGTGGTCGCAGTACATTTCGGAACATAGCCCAAAAGTAAACAAATAACGTGTTTCTAAGCTTTAAACAGTGAAGTGGTAAAATTATTTGACATCTCAGTAGCCAATAAAATTTGTTAAATACATGTCGGAACACTATGCCATTAAACTGTTAGATTTTGAGAACACACACAAAGTTAAATGTCAAATTTACTTGAAATTCGTGTCATATTGACATCAAAATGACAACCCAAAACGTCAAAGAGACATTGACGTACAAAGTAAAATTGAAAATTGAAATATTATTGTCATTTGTCAAACAGTTTCACCAAAGAGAATATAATCACTACGTTTTAGTTTCACGAGGAAATTTGTGTGTGGTGGCTGTGTGTATTATTTAATTTTAAATTAAGTTCTTCGTTTCTGTATATTCGATCTAACATTTGGGCTTTATTTATAAAATTTAAATTATTTTGAAGAGAACGCAGAAGCCACCAACAACTTACCTACTTCACCTGGTAAGTCTATCCTATTAATAACTTCATACCGCCTTCAATATTAATATCGACTTAATTATCCCATTCACTTTACAGCTTCGTTTCTTTTTATATCCTAAAGATAGGGTGGGTTGTTCAAAATATGAGATTACGATGTGTTACACAATCCTACTAATATTATAAAGGCGAAAGTTTGTGAGTTTGTATGTTTGTTACTTCTTCACGTCTAAACAGCTGGAGCAATTTTAATTAAATTTGGTATGGAGTTAGCTGTTACCCTGGATTAACACATAGGCTACTTTTTACTGCGGGAAAATATTACAATTTATTTTCCCTAATAAGCCGCGGGTAACACCGCGGGGCACAGCTAGTATTTAATATTTCAGTTCAGTTTGCTACATAGGTAGGTATATTAATCTGTGAGTTCAGTCAAGAACAGGTCCTAGTGCACATGAAATAAAACAATAAACTTAATATAGTAAATCATATTATTCCTTCGATCACCAATTCCAGGAAATCTTTTGTTGTCGCGGCCCATATGGGCCTTACGGGGCTTGGGGTATTATACCTAACTCTGACAAATTATTGTATATTCGTTGGAAAGACAAAATACTGTTTTATTTAGATTTACTAGAGAAATAAAATCACGCGTGTTGGGTTGTCGTCGACAACGTGTTGCTAGTGCAACTTGCAATTAGTAACCATTGTTCCAAAAATATAATATGAGTTCTTCGTTTCTGTATATTCGATCTAACATTTGGGCTTTATTTATAAAATTTAAATTATTTTGAAGAGAACGCAGAAGCCACCAACAACTTACCTACTTCACCTGGTAAGTCTATCCTATTAATAACTTCATACCGCCTTCAATATTAATAGTCAAAATAATCAAGTAATTTGCATTTTATGTACGCAACTATAACTTTGCATTTTAACAGAATAATTTTATTATTCGCAGTTTACTAAAAGTAAACATAAAACAAGTGTTAAATGTTTTAAGTCTTAATCTATGGTATATCACAGTAAATAAATACATAATAATGTCCCAAGTCCCCACTCCCATATCTGTTAGTTTTGATCATGAACGTAGAAAAAAAGGCGGACGGAGTCTTGTTATATACAAAACTGTGTCTTCACTTTTCTTCAGAGTCGGCCATGCACACATTCTTACACCTGTCAAATGGCATGGACTAGCGCAAGAATGTGTGCGTGCGGACCGTGTACATACAGCCAGCTGGCCGACTCTGAACGACACAGTTTTGTGTATGGTGGGACTCTGTCCGCCTTTTTTTATACGTCCATGATTTTGATGCCAATTTGTATAGTCTGAATGAAGTAGAACTTCATATTTCCGTGATGAGTGATCAATCTGAATACTTATTTTGAGTTTACCTGTTCTGTTCTGCATAAATTAAACTGTAGTCAAAAAAATTTTTTTGTTTGAAATAATTTAATAATTACTCAATTTATAATTAAAATATTTTATTTAATTGCTAGGAAAATAAGGAGATGTTATATCTAATTAATTGCTCGATCGTGGAAAAACGAGTCACAATAGCCCAAAGAGAATAATATAATCACTATGCAATAGCCTTTCTATTGTTGTCGGTGCTCGTACGGGGCTTGATGGGTTATAAATGATGCAAACCTTATCACTTATCAGTATGATTTACTTTGCATCTGTGAATTAGATACTAACATTTAGGTCAATAACTATGATAATAATCACTAATATAATATTAGAATTAAGTAACACTATAATGTTTGAAGATTTAAAATGAGTCTAAAGGGTTGTTGTCAACCTTCTGGATTGTTATGTGTCAATAAAATCATCATGCTAAATGGAGATTCCATATGATACCATATGGAGATTCTCCATACCGAGGATCAAAAGGTCGGCAATGCACCTGCAGCTCTTCCGATGTTGTGAGTGTCCATGGGCGACAGTACTTGC
This sequence comes from Polyommatus iphigenia, assembly GCA_963422495.1. Taxonomy (NCBI): domain Eukaryota; kingdom Metazoa; phylum Arthropoda; class Insecta; order Lepidoptera; family Lycaenidae; genus Polyommatus; species Polyommatus iphigenia. The sequence goes on from OY730184.1 coordinate 10,208,765, forward strand.
TGTCCATCAGTGACCTGTTTGCTTGTTTGCCCCCCAATTTTATAGAAAAACATTAGTGACAGATTTTTTTAAAAGTAAATAACGATTTTACTAAGGGGGCGTCCACAAATTACGTGAGGTGCTTAGGGGGGAGAGGGGGTCGAGTAAAATCTCATCTAATCTCACGTTGGGGAGAGGGGGGCAAATCTCACGTAATTTTTTTTCCAACAGAATAATACTATGTATTTTGGTCCATTTCATCCAGATTGTACGTGCTTAAGGGCTCCCGCACACGGGCCACCGGCCACAACCACAAAACGCCGCTACCCGCATATTTCCTGTAGTTTTCATACATTTTTTTGACGCCGGTGGCCGCCACACGCTACAACGATTCACTTTATGACCAATAGACGAGCTTAAAACGGCGTTTGTGGCTGTCGCCTGTGGCCCGTGTGCGGCGACACTAAGATCATTCACAAATTCTTTCGAAAGAAAATCTACTGACTGTCAAACCAAACGTTTACGTAAGAACGTAACATTTTGAAAAATCTCACGTGAGATTTGGGGGGGAGGGGGGTTGAATAAAGTCTCACGAAATCTCACCAAGGGGGGAGGGGGGTCAAAAAATTCAAAAAAACACCTCACGTAATTTGTGGACGCCCCCTAATCCAAGCATTAGCATGCATCCGTTGGTGCATGTAACACTACTGCATGTGCACTAGCGAGATCTAGCGCATGTTTTTTGCCACTTTCAAAATGTGATACAAATATTGCGCAACACGCAGCCGGCGGCAGAATTTTTTCGCCGCCATGACGTCATTTCGCGGAAACAGTCTCGTGGAGCGCTGAAAGATACCCAGTCGTCAATACGATATTTAGTACAAACAATCCGTAGTCCATAGTCCATACTAATATTGTAAATGCTAAAGCGTGTCTGTCTGTTACCTCTTCAGGGTTAAAATGCTGAACCGATTTTGATGAAAGGTTAAGAGATAATTTGAATCCCGGGAAAGAACATAGGATACCTTTTATCCCGGAAAAATGAACGGTTCTCGCGCGCGGCGCGACTAGGGTTACCATCTGACCGGATAAAGCTGGTCTAGACCGGATTTTTAGGTGTTAGACCGGACTCCGCCCGGATTTTACGTCAGACCGGATTTTTGTCATACTTGCATGTCCACCCTCCCGCTCAAGCGATGAGTGCCGCACGCACTCAAACTGAGCCCGAAAGTCCCGGAACGCAAGCATTTCTCAGTTCTCAGTAGATCAAAGAGAGAAACAGACTTTCAATGGAGTCAGTGAGAGCCATATTGCTTACGCAATATAACAATTAACAGCTAATAAACACTTTGCATGCGGTTGCTAGCAACCAAAAGTATGTCTGTCTATCTGTCCGTCTGCCTGCCTGTCTGTTTGTCTGCCTGTCTGCCTGTTGCCTCTTCACGCCCGAACCGTTGAACTGATTTTGCTGTTTAGTATGGAGATACTTTAAGTCCCAGGAAAGGACATAGGATACTTATATCCCGGAAAAATGTACGGTTTCCGCGCGATAAACGAATTTTGGTGCAACGGAGTTGCGGACGTCATCTAGTACTATATAAACGTATATATAAACGTATTTTTAATACTATGATTTTTATATGTATAATACAGGTGCGTGACCGGACTTTTTTTTCAAAATCCGGATTTTTAGACATGTCAGACAGGATTTTACATTTTGAGGCCTGGTAACCCTAGGCGCGACCCAACTCTGAATGATAAATCGACAGAATCGTTTCCTTTTTCTGGTCGATATTAATCCTTCGATCGCGGATCCTTGGAAATGCTTATATGTATTATATTTGCTGTCGCGATCACCGGTGCTCTTATGGGGCTTGAAGGATTAATTTTGGGCAGCACCCTTGGACCAATTAAGAGTCTTCAAGACGCTTGAAATAGTTAATGGAATCAGGCGTTACTTTGCGGAAATCCATAGCTTAAAATTTAGTTAGTTATTATTTTTAGCAATATTCCGCGAAATATTTCGCGGAATATTGCTAAAAATAATAACTAACTAAATTTTACGCTTGAAATACTAATTCGTCAATCGTCTAAAAAGTCTTTGTTTAAAGCACAAATCACAATACACTTCCCCATAGTTTGGTCAAGATTTTCCTGCACTTAGTTTTTATAGTCCTCATTTACAATACCCTATGACCTCGATTGCGACTAGGAAGTGCAATTACAATGTTTGCAGTAATCCACTTCCACTGTCCACATAACTTAAGACTGAAGCTGCGTTTTTAACAACTTAATAGTTAATTGGAAGGACCTATAGAAAACCCGGTGGTTTTCTATACTCCCTTAACTTCTCCTAGTTCTGGTGTACGGCAGAAAGCAAAGTAACCTTAAAAAGACAGGAGGAGGCATGACGATGCGTCTAACCTTTTTGTGGTCCAAAATTTGTGCCCTGTATGTACTAAGTCCACAATAATATTATTATCAATGTGTAGTAGAAGATCCAGCAAACTTCTTTTCGTTCTTGATGATGAGATGTTTAGAAGTGGTAGAGCGTATACCAGCGAATGTCAGCAAGAATTCTTATTAAGTAAAAGCCTGCTGATACGTTTTAATTAGAGTCCACAAACCGTTTTTTTACTCTACCTGTGGTGTGGTGAGGGCCAAGCTGGGCAAAGCCCCGGCTCGCCCCCTCTTAGGGCGAGAAAAATGAGAGAGCGGCAAAAATGAGGGGCGGCAAAATTGACCCAAATTCATGTTATCATTCAACATAGCCATTAGCCATCCATCACCCAATTTAGAGAATTCTACCTTTCAAGGTCCAACCTCCTTCAGGTTGGATAGTGGAAATATTTAAGTATTTTACTTAATTATTCCTCCCTATTATCTCCCAACAAAACTTGGCCTTGACTTATATCGTTTTTTGTAAAGGTCGATCGGGCCCTGGATGTGGTCGTAATAAACACCCCAACGACCTTCGGTGATAACGAATCGTCCGACACAGATCGATTTTTCTTATTTAAATATAGTTTAGGGATCGGCAAGGTCACTCGAATAGCCAAGTATAGAGACACGACTACTAACTCATTAAATTATGGTAATTAAGAATAACTACACTATATTTAAATTACCTATGTCATATTATCTAAGTTACAATCTGTATCTGTATAGTTTTATTCTGTACTTTACAGCCTACACCAACATTAGAAAGCTAAAAAGTTTGTTTGATTGTTTAATTGTTTAACCCTTAACCACTGACGTACGTCTGTGAGACGTAGGCGCGCGACAAAAACAAAAATATCTTTTAAAATCTTTGTCGGATGAACTTGTGCTTTCCAGTACCTTCCTAGGTACCGGTAACGTGCCCGAAGCGGTAGTGACCAGAAATGTGGTAAAACTCAAATAGGCAAATACAATCTTCGTGACGTCTGTGAGACGTATTGTCAGTGGTAATGTAAGTTTTTATTTTTTGAATTAAAATTTGTTTCTGCTTCAAAATAGTTTGTTACAAACTTTTTTTAACGCTAAAGTTGCGACATCTATTGGATAGAGTTTAATTAATATAAACGAACAAAATTTTGAGTATTTTGTTGAAAAAAACTTTACTTTTTCCGAGACTGACGATTTTTGTGTCGATGAAAATGAGATCTTGTCACCAGAGACTGAAAAGGTCAGATATTTTGAAATCCCTCATTCTAATTTCATCAGACAGTGATTACAATGTACCCTTAGCTGAATTATAGAGGGAAGCACAAAAATTTACAATTTTTTAATCTCATGCTGAAGAAACTATGACAAAGTCGCAAAAAGTGTGAAGTCCATAAAAATGTGCATTTTATTCCTTTTAATATCAAAGAATATTTCACAAATAATAAGATAAAATTAGTTCTGTAATAATTTTAGACTGAAAAGTTAAGTTTTTGAGCTCATAGAAAAGATACATTTTTGATTCCGGTGATTCTTATTAGCTTTTGTTTGTTTTGAGAAATATAAATAAATATTAAACATAAGAAAGTACTTCTTTTATTTATTAGTACAATATATTATACTAAAGTGACGATATATAATATAATAACCATATTTTCTTATATTTTTATTGACTTAGAGCTGTTTAAATCAAGCGTACGTCTGTGAGACGTACGTCAGTGTTAATGCAAGTAAATACACGTCAGTGATTAAGGGTTAAACGCGCTAATCTTACGTACTATTGGTTAAATTATTTTTTTTTGTATACTGTACTAATTGGACTATCCACAATTATTACCGAGGAAGGCTACCTATACAATAACATCACGCTGCGAGTTCCGACCAATTAGAGCGAAGAATCAGTGGAAAATGTGAAAAAATCGGTGAAAATTATTAACTCCGTTACGCCAAAATTGTTTATCAAGCGGAAACCGTACATTTCTCTGGGGAAAACTATCCTATATCCCTTCTCGGGACCCAAAGTATGTGCATGCCGATTTTAATCTTTCGATCGCGGATTCTTGGAAATCTATTGTTATTCTATTGTTGTCGCGATCACCGGTGATCTTATGGGGCTTGATAGGTTAATCGAAATCGGTTCAGTGGTTTAAGCGTGATGAGGTAACAGAGACAGACAGACACACTTTTGCATTTATAATATTAATTAGTATGGATCTCTATTATGAGTCGACGCGGACGAAATCGCAGGCAATAGCTACTCTAGCCTTTAAGTATAAAATTGCATGTAAATAAACACTCGTAAAAGTTAAAGCGTTACTCAAAAGTCCTTGTAATAAATGATCTGTGCTTCATTTATTCATTTATTACAAGGAGTTTGAGTAACGTTTACCTAGTCAAAATCTCAGCTTAGCAGCCTCCTAACGGCAGAACAAATTTAATGTGAGCCTAGCCAGTCAAGTTTCCCTCTTGTTTAAATTTGATAAAGCCTTCCGTTATAATTTATTATGTCAGGTCTGAGGTCTATGACCTCCCGATTAACATATTACATGTCCTGCTAAGCCTTTCGTTGTATACAGTTTTGTGGATTTATAAGTACTCACATACGGTTTTGGTCGATTGAGTAATAACTAATATTTAATATAACGTCAAGCAAAACCCGCGGCTCGGACACATTCAGCATTGCTCGATAGTTTAATCTAAATCGATACATTTAATTCCATCAAACTGGCTCGATGCGAGCCTTCGAGCTGTCAGTTTTGCGGTCCACACAGTAATTATTACTCGATTTGAGTAAAACTATCGAGCAAAACCGTATGTCAGTACTTTGCATTATAGACCTCGGCCTAAGGGCGCGGCGGCAGCGTCCATAGAGGCCTAGAGACCCTACAGATTTCGTACATGGGCGGCGGAAATAAAGAGGATACTCTCATAAAAAATATAAATTCGGTACCGATTGTACAGGAAAACATCGTGATTCGTAACATTACTGACTGAAACATAGAAATTAGAGACGTAAGAGGTGGCCTAAGTCCTAACTTCCAAGTCCTATGAAATTACTTTGCAGAGCTAAATCTTGATAAAGTCATGACTACTCACGTGTTCTATACCATGATCACGTGAGTAATGGAGTAGTAGAGACTTGAGTAGAGACTACTTTCTTACTTGATGTAGAGTATCTACAGCAAGTAGGGTTTAAGCCGGAGTAGTTTCCAGCGACGCGGGCTGTGCAATTTTGCTGTGTTTTCTAATAAGCATTACGATCCCGGAAGACGATTGACTCAAATGAAATTGAGATTTATTTAATCATTCTATATTTATCTGATATTTAGCTAACGGAAAACATGATTTACTTATTTTGACTCGATAGTTTTATTTTTCGAAATTATAAATCTTTTTGGGCATTTCAACAAATATCTGTTACACTTATTGAGTTACTATCATTAAATTACTTGCACTACTACAATCACACACTTTATAAAATAATAGCTAAAGGAAATATTAGCATTGTATTTAGTTTTTAAGTAATCATCAAAAAACAGTTTTGGGACTTACGACCTTTACTTTCGTGCTATAATGCGGGAACCGTTGTCACGCGATATTGTTCACTATTAGCTACAGCCTATAAAGCACATTGCCCGGCAGCATGATTCATGGAATTATTGTATTACGATTGGAGGATAGCGTTGTGTGTAGGCGGGGCTAGCGTTTTCACAGTAGGCTCTTAACGTGAAGTTCACGCTAACTATTCAATTCGTAATTCGACCATGTCGCTTACAATGACGGGTGAGGACTGTTACTAATTTGCCTCCGGTTAGCCGTTAGTGGCTCTGTCGGTTGCTCTCACTAAAGTTTAGTTCCGTTGCATAATCAATTTTTAATGAAACGTACATGGTATGCTGCGTCAGTAAGTGTGTACAAGTTTTTAGAACTGACTACATTTCTTTTGATAAGCAACAACCAGTTACTAATTACTTAGAAAGCAAACGTAAGAAAGCTCTATTAGAAACCATTTCAAATCAACTTCTGCGATGTATCAAAACGATCGTTCCCAAACGTATCTATGCTCGTGATTGCGTAATATCAGTAATCGCACAAAAAGTCAAGTGTGAGAGGTAAGTTGCAAAATGGCCGTACAACATAATCGACCTCATAGAGAGGGATTTGCTCTGCCCTTGAGCACTGAGAGAGCTGGCTGGTTGACTCGCCAGTTTTTAAGAATAGAATTCGTTTGTAGTTTTTTTTTTATATTCTGCAGCAAAAAGCAATAATTTATTTAATAAAAAGCCTATAGATGTAGATAAATATCTCATTGTCTAAATATTAAAAGGCCACGCGTGTGATGACAAAAACGAGATCATTTTCGCGTTCGTTTGATATATTTTACGTAATTTTTACGATTTCGGTGTCGAGATAAATAGATGTCATGTGCGATAAATTGAGTCATCGCTGATAATTTCCCTTTTAAAGGGCATCATAGCATTTCAATGCTGATTCGTAGAGGTTTTTGCGTTCTTAAAACCGGCTGCTGGGGGCTCTGCATCCAAAGTTAAGATTTTAAGGAGTAATGTAAAAAATTTGAAATCGGAAATATATTTTATGAATGTAATTTAGGACTTAGGAGTGAGTAAAGTATGACAACAATCGTGGACTTCCGTGTTCTGAAAAGTACTTCCATTTTTGGAAGCCGACAGCGCTTATGAAAGATTTTTAGCATCTCCTGACGTATGATATACATTATACAGTATCCTGATATACAGTGATTCATGTGCATTATTTTTATTGATTTCGCTGTCTTTTAATTAAAACACATTCGTTAAAAAGCAATTTATATATTTAGGTTCATGCGTACCTTGCGTTTAAAGATGAAATTATTATATTTTAGTTATTTGGCACGATTCCCAGTATGATATTCTTATTTTCTACATTACTATTAGAAGCAATTAGCGCTGGTTTGAGGTTTGAACCTGACCTATTTACTATCCAAAATCTGTGATGTTGCCGAAGTTCCCCACTCTGGTTTTAATAACTCGATCGTGGGAATCGCAGACACAATAGATCTTCAATTGTTATGCGACAGCCGGGACAAATTTTGAACCGAATTCAGAAATATTGTGCAGTGTGAAACATCATAATAAACATGTGTAGAAAACTGCAGCTGTTCTTGTGATAAGATATAAAATAGAATCAATATCTAAAGTTGACACTTGATCTGAGTTTAACAGGCATCATCATTAGCGATATTAAGGGGCCGGGTACCCTCGAAATTCTCATACATACGTAATTCCAAAATCATTTTCTCATGCGAAAATATTTAATATGTTTGAGTTGTTTTTCAGTTTAAAATAGTAATTATCTAGGTTCCTGCACAAAAATTTACTTCAAAATATTTAAACATTAAAAAAAAATTTTTGTTTTTAATTTTTTTTTAGTAAATTTAGTACTGAATATTTAAACACTAAAAATAGAGTAAAACACTAAAAAATATATAAATAAATAGTAAATTTACTACAAAATATTTAAATACTAAAAAATATTTTTTAGAGTTTAAATATTTTGTAGTAAATTTACTATTTATTTATATATTTTTTAGTGTTTTACTCTATTTTTTAGTGTTTAAATATTTAGTAGTAAATTTACTAAAAAAAATTTTAAAGCAAAAAAAAATTTTTTTGTGTTTAAATATTTTGAAGTAAATTTTTGTGCAGGAACCTAGGTAATTACTATTTTAAACTGAAAAACAACTCAAACATGTTAAATATTTTCGTATGAGAAAATGATTTTGGAATTACGTATATGTATGAGAAATTCCAAGTGTACCCGGCCTCTTAATATATTCAGATAGCAGATTTTCCTTATTATATTGCCACAAAAACTTGAATAATACGTGAATTATTAGTTCACAGTATGTGTAAGGATGTAATATTATGACCTTGATTACCTGCTCCGAAGTCCGAACTCGCTAAAGGTAGTGTTAAAAGTTAGACGAACCAATTTAAAATTTACACAATTTTTACATTGCCACCTTAAATTGCCTATTGAGTCATGGTGACTTGACTCAATAGGCAATTTACTTGACTTGAAGTCTCTATTATTCTCTAAAAGAATAATAGAGACTTCAAAAGTTGATAATACCCTCTATTTTCTACGCTATCATGACCAACCAATAACTTTTTTATAATCTGCCCCGTTTAAGAACCCTAATGGAGGCACTTCACATGGCTATTTGTATTTGCATATTTGATGTATTCGCCAAACAATCACCATGTGTAGAGGGTATGTTTGACAAATATTGGCCTTATTTGCCTATTTGACAAATATGACCGATACCAAATACACGTATCCGTACCTTTGTCGGTTTTTGACGCACATCAAAGGAGTCAAATAGGCAAGTAAAGAAAATCAAGTAAAAGTTTGGTATTTGACGTCCATGTGTGGAGGGCCGTATTTACTTATATTTGCTTGTTTGTGTATTCGTCAATAATTTTGCCAAATACAACAAATAGCCTCCATGAGAGATATAATTTAACAAATTATTGGCTGACCCAAACAGCCCCCCTACCATGAGCTCTTATAGCAGTATTACTTTAATATTACTTTTGATTTTCGCATAAACAAACATGATCTCTATTTATATAAACATAGCTATGTTTTTTGTTTGTGCGAAATCTGAAAGTAATATTAAAGTAATACTGCTATAAGAGCTCATGGTAAGGGGGCAGATCTTATTTCACTGTCCTAGAAATAATGTTCGACGGACCATTTAATCCATGCCATAATTAATTTTATGGTCATTCTCTGACCTGCTTGGCATTAAGGTTGACGGATGTCCTTTACCTCTATTGACTTACAGATAAATATCTAATTGACATGAAAGGAGGGGGAAACTACCCGAATAAAAAACTCACAATAAACATTATTAAATTACTAGCTGTGGCCAGCAACTTCGTCCGCGTGGACTTCAGTTTATAGCGCGCGGTGTCAACAAAATTGGTGTCAAATTTAAAAGCAGACAGACAGACAGACATACAGAGATACTTTCGCATTTATAATATTAGTGTAGAAGTATAGAATATAAATGAACAATTGGGTAGAGTTCGTTGTAATAAATACCTATTATGACCAGTTTGAGATTCTATATCTCCTTGACAGTTTGACCTTTAGAAAATTAGAATTGTCCTATTCTTTGTGTCACTACTACTGGCTTGGTTTTTTGGTCGACCTATAATTGTATGTTTTGATGGTTTTCAAAGATTTGAAAACCATCATAGCATCTATTTGAATGATGATGGGCAAACTGTTACATAAAACTATATTCCCACGTTCTATTTATTATAAAATATGTAACCATTAATGACCGGTAACTGTTAATACAATATTATATATAATTAATACCTAAGTACAACTATTAAATGCTTCACAGTTCCAACATCAGCAATTGTTCCCAATCAAAACTAATTTGTTTGCTGAGACGATATCTTGTCCGCACTATATTTATCGTTGCCTAAATGTTTTATATCGTTTGCAGGCAGCAAACGATATAAAACATTTAGGCAACGTCATCTCGATGATGTTTTCTTATCAGAATTTGCATCAGCTGTGGATATACAAAAATATAAAACAGATTAAGAAAGCAATTACCTTGAAGTTGGAGGAATATCCAATTTTTGTTAGTTTTTATAATGGTAACTAGGGTGATTGTGGCGTAGACCTCTGTTAAGTGGGGAAAAATTGAACTCAAGAAGTGTAGGTTTCCTTTACTCTTACGGTAAGAGAAACCTTCCATACATCGTGTGTCCTATCGAACTATTCATTTCCCTGAATTCGTTCAGAACCTCTAACCTTCTAACCTAAACTTTCCTCTAAACTCTAAAGTCTAACCTAACCTTACCGTAAGAGTAAAGGAAACCTACACTTCTTGAGTTCAATCTTTGCCGTCTTGCCGAAGATGACCGGAGAATGCCGCGAGCGCTTGTTTTCGGGGCATATAATATTATAGTTTTTGAAGATGTAAAAAAGTAGGGTGCAAATGGTGCAATTCTCAAACAATATCATCGTAGATATAAGATTTCTAGAATAAAATACGAAGACTTCGCTCGGTTATCGGATATACGTAATGTCTGTTGTTTTATTGTCCTCGAATCCACGAACGCCGAGGATGTTTAGGTTATAATATAAGCGGTCACGTTTCGTGTCTCGCCCTATTGTCCACGATAGTTTGTCATTTTATTTGTGGACTCTGGCGATTACTTGATTAACCCATCAGTCGTGGCAAAACGAGACACAATAGCTTTTTCATTGTTATCGCGGCCGGATGTGGCCACTTGGGGCTTCATGAATTAATTAGGATGCGAGAAGGTCGTTACATGATAGCTTTATCAAAAAATTGGTTATTTGCTTGTTTTACTTGGTTCTAAAGAAAAGAAAGAAATTCAAAGCTTTCTATCTGACATCGTGCATCGCCTCAGTATAATACTGATTACTGATTAGTAATTATTATTTTGGTATTTTCTATTTTAGGATAAGATCCTATAAGGTATTGCTTTAAATCTTGTATCTTGCAGCTTCATATTTCCATAAGTATATTTTTGTGGATGTGGTTTTCCTGGTATCAAATGTTTATATGTAGAATTATATCTTCATTTTATCAAATGTTTATATAAATTACTTTATAGAATTAGTGCAATTTAAATAGTGTCTCGGTATCGGATTCTATCGTTACCAAGCAGAATATCAAGAGGATACCATTAATTTAAGGTACCACAGGGCACAGCCGTACCGTATATTAATAGATGGCATATCGAGGCAAAAAACGCGGCCAAAAAGTGGAGCCATTTCGATATTATTTAGGGCCATAATGACATCAATATTATCAATGGCGAAAATTTTTATTGTATTCGGAAGATAAAATAAACGTGGTGCCATATTATTTATTTTCTCGCCGGGTTCGTTTCCGAGTTGGGTTAGTTTTTAATGATTTTAGCGATTGTGAATAATGAAGTAAACCATATTTTCGCATCTCGTGAGTCATAAATCGTAATACATTTATGTGCACAGTGCAGGCCTGCTGTGGCACGAGCGTACACTTTTCCTTTAACTTTATTTCCTGAAGCAAAGGTCACGGGGTTTCCCCGCTTTGGTTACTTAGAATGACGTCATTGAAGCATACAACTCTCTAAGATTCTCAATAACATCCGCACTTCCATAATCCATACTGTAAGCAGTGGGAGAGCCATTCATCGGCATGAATGGACCGGTTCGACGGGAGAAATTCCACGGACTCGCAAAAAACAGGCGTGAAACAGCGCTTGCGCTGTGTTTCGCCGAGTGAGTGAGTTTACCGGAGGCCCAATCCCCTACCCTCTTCCCTACCCTCCCCTACCCTATTACCTCTTAAAAGGCCGGCAACGCATCTGCAGCTCCTCTGTGTGTCCATGGGCGAACGGAAGTTTCTTTCCATTAGGAGACCCGTTTGCTCGTTTGCCCACTTAATTTATTAAAAAAATTATAATATAAGTGCGAAAGTGTGTCTGTCTGTCTGTTACCTCTTCATGAATCATGCCTGAAACCGTTATACCAATTTTGCAGTTTGGTATGTAAATACTTCGAGTCTCGGGAAAGGATAGTTTTGTCTCTGAAAAAAGTAGGGTTCGCGCGTTTTGAACGACTTTTGGCGCAACCGAGTTGCGAGTGTCATCTATTTTTTTATAAAGTTGACTTTTGCTTGCATCCATTATTGAGTCATTGACCTTTATCAAATAGCAAGACCTTGACTTGTAAATCATTTTATTCTTTGGCCTCTTATACTGTTACCGTGGTTATACCGTATGGGATTACCCGTATCAGTGAAACGTCAATTATATGTTAATAATACCCTACTTTCTTTTTTGGTTAGGTATCAGTAATTTCCATTAACAACATACCATAGTAAAAAAATCATCATCATTTTGCTATCTCAAGTTTTCTGAAAACACACATTTGCGTGCGAACGCTGGATTTGGGTAGACTTTTTAACTCCTTGGCAGCTTGGCAGCTAACTACTTGTAGCAATTCGCAAAGCTTTACAAAGTCAAGTTTTTCTCTCTTGTTTCAGATTTCTATGAGTATGCTCGTGTGTAAATGACAGCATGGATCCAGGGTACTTCGACAAGCAGCGGGACCGGAACCCGAGGGAAACCAGCAACCCTTTCTCCAGCCTTTGTTACTGGTAAGTTAAGGATAGTGGCAACTGTTAGCGGGTGCAATGAGGCTAGGCTTAGGGCTTGATTACACCTGCCGTGTAGAATGGTGAGACAGTGGCGAGACAGTGCTCTCGGCCAATCAAATTGTCTGTTTGCACTGTCTCGCCACTGTCGTTACTCTACTCGTCTTAGCATGATCTCTCATAATACAGAATAAATGACCCTGTAGCTCTACCATGAGTAGTGTTTATCGATAGGTACTCGATACCGACTACGTAAATTTTTAGTATGGCAATTTTAGTTCCGCAAGTGACTGCTAGAGGCGCTGTAAAATTTGCCATACTAAAAATGTACGTAGTCGGCATCGAGTATCGATAAAAAATAGAGCTTAAAAACTCATGGTAGAGCTATTGCACCCATCATGAATCTCGGGTTGACTCTGGTTTTCCTAAAATCGAACCGAAATTAAATTATCTGGGCTTATAATATAACGTATTCTATAATTCGGTATTTGGGGGCTTAAATTCGTAACGGAAATTTTTTTTTTTTAGGTATACGCGGCCGATATTTGTTAAGGGCCGCAGAGGGAACCTCACCATTGATGATATTTACAGGTAAATATAATTTCTTCAGATATATGGGATTCTTAGCTCAATGTCAATAATCTTAACTGTTGATAAGTTCAATCCTTAACTTTGCCAAGGAACGCTGGTTGGAATTAAAAAGTGACCTGCACCATTCTGGGTTAAAGTTAATCCTTGATTAAATTTCATGTTATCTCTATAATTCTTAGTACATATAAACTTATATGACAGAGAAGATATGATTGGTTATTAAAGGCGTAGAGTCTAGACTTCTAGAGTCTCGACTGGTTTCAAGTTATGGGGCATAAAAGAATATCAAATTATGATCGGAAAGCGAAGAAATATTATATTCAACTAGATGTCGCCCGCAAAATTAGTTTATCGCCCGGGAACTGTACATTTTTCCGGGATAAAAATTATCCTACGTCCTTTCCCGGGACTCAAAAGTATCGCCATACTAAATTGCAGCAAAATCGGTTCAGCGATTTGGGCGTGAGTAGGTAACAAACAAACGGACATTCGCATTTATATTATTAGTACGATTGCCATAATATTATTGTTTGGAAGTATGTTACTCAGTTACTATATTATGTTCCACAGATGTACGCCATCACACCGGGCAGCGCCGCGGGGCGATGCTATGGCTGGGGCGTGGAAACAGGAGCTAGAAAAAGAAGGTATGCAACATGTAGACAAAATATTTAAAATATAACTGGACCACGTTAATTAAATAGGCCATGTTATAAGCTTTGCACAACGTACGAATCAGGAGGAGGCAAAATAGCTGCCAATGTCACCCTCTGAACCTCTGCTACCCTAGCATGGCCACAGTAAAAATGCGAAACTGAAGGTACCGTTCCGATCTTTACCGCGGCTAGCCGCGACCGACAAAAAATCTAATATAATGCCACTTTATCTCCACAGAGTTTCTATACTTTCGCATTTCTACTGTGGCCATGCTAGGGTCGCTGATCGTAATCAAACATAACGATCCAACCGATAAGAATAAATTTGATAATAATTTTCCCAAACAATCCTAGGATCACTGATCTCGACATCTCGCTTACTCCTCAGTCCTCACCTCACTAAAGAAACCATGTTGCTATTTCCATTTTTGCTGAGCAATCATAATAACTAAGGCTGCCTTCACATTAAGGGCCGGTTGTTTGATCACTAGTAAAAAATAACTAATAGTATCCGTAACCATTAGTTAGTTAACTGTAGTTAAAGCTTGACCAGTTGTTAAAATAGAAATACGTTGTTTCAACTGATTTTTGACATTAGTTAAAAGTAACAATGGTCAATTGTGTTGCTATTTTAAGGAACATGGGAAACCCGAAATTCTGCCGGGAGATTTTTTTTACTACTGGTAACATCTGGTAATATTGAAACGTCGGCTGTAGTCTGTAGAGAACCCTTGCGCTCACGCACAACCATTGTTCAAAGAACAATAACTCTTAAAATATTTGACATACGGACGTAATTAAAATGTTGTATTGAAGCTTAACTCAAATTCTTTGGGTATAATAATCAATAAAGATGGGTTATGGGGCTCTTTTTGTGCAAAAATACAATAGTTTTATTGAGAAAACACGTGCAATAATAGTTAATTATTGCACGTGTTTTCTCTATTTTTTAGAAACCTTATTACTTATTCAAACTTTTTGCATAAAAATACCCTTTTTTGTGGTATTTTCATTGTAGGCTTTTTAATTAGCTTTCACATAAGGTTATTTTACGACAATAGGACGAAACCTCGCAAAGAAAGAGTTATGCAAGCCAAACAGATCTCCAGAACTCCAGAACACTGCCGAATATTTCCAGTCGCATAAGACCTTAAAGTTAGCAGTCTACGAGGAGTCTACTGCGCTCACTGCATAATTTCTGAAATATAAATATAGGGCAAGTTTTATATTTATAGTAATGAATTGGCAGCTTTTTGATATGATTAATGGGTTTCAATATATTTTATGTACTACAGCACTGTTGTTGTAGGTACCTACTTACCCATTTAGTAAATAGTACACAGTATTACAATATTCCTAGTAGTTGGTCTCTCCAATGTAGACTTAATTTCAGCAACTATCCAAAGTACTGTTTCTTTGGACATTCTAAAATCTAAACCTTTCGAAAAATTCGACTTCATCCCAATAGTCTATAGCAGCTAGCTGCAAATGTTTTTGGGCAGCATGTTAAAACGTATTCTAGAATAATCTCATCAGAAGAACTTTCCGAGTCATCGAAATGTATAAGTACATTTAAATCCATTATTTTTTATAAAAGCACTCTTTTTGGGCAGAAAATATCTCAACGCGACTAGATATTATCCGCAACAACAAACAAATCAAACTAATGGTCAATGTTAACTACGCAGTCCGAGCGTAGTCATCTTATTTAACAATTTGTCAAAAACTTTAACTACAGTTAGCTTAACTATCTATGAAAAACAACATTTTGTAATTTTTAACCAATTGTTAGTTTAACTAACAGTTTTTAACTATTAGTAACCTTAACTAGCGATCAAACAACCGGCCCTAAGGGCCGGTTGTTTGATCACTAGTAAAAAATAACAAATAGTATCCGTAACCATTAGTTAGTTGACTGTAGTTAAAACCTTGACCAGTTGTTAAAATAGAAATACGTTGTTTCAACTGATTTTTGACTTTAGTTAAAAGTAACAATCGTCAATTGTGTTGCTATTTGAAGGAACATGGGGAACCCAAAATTCTGCCGAGACAATTTTTTACTACTGGTAACATTGTTTATGAAACGTCAAATTTGGCTACCTGAACCTTCGTGCTCACGCACGTGGCATATCCAATGTTCAAAGAACGATAGCTCTTAAAATATTTGACATAAGGACGTAATTAAAATGTTGTATTGAAGCTTTACTCAAATTCTTTGGATATATTAATAACCAATAGAGATGGGTTATGGGGGCTCTTTCTGTAAAAAAATACTATTGTTTTAATTTTTGCACGTGTTTTCTCTATTTTTTAGAAACTTTATGACTTATTCAAATTTTTTGCATAAAAAACCCTTTTTGTGTTTTTTATGGTAATTATATTTATAGTTAAATGAATTGGCAGCTTTTTTATATGAGGAATAGGTTTCAATATTTATGTAATACAGCACTGTTGTTGTTGGTACCTATACCTACCTATTTAGTAAAATATAGTACAAGGTATTACAATATTCCTAGTAGTTGGTCTCTCCAATGTGGACTTTACTTCAGCAACTATCCAAAGTACTGTTTCTTTGGACATTCTAAACCTTTCGAAAAATTCGACCTCATCCCAATAGTCTAGCAGCTAGCTGCACAATTCTAGAGCGAAATGTTTTCGGGCTAAGGGTTTAAAACGTATTTTAGAATGATTCTACAATTATTTCTTCATCAGAAGAACTTTCCGAGTCATCGAAATGTTTAAGTAGATTTAAATCCATTTATTTTTTTATAAAAGCACTCTTTTTGGGCAGCAAAATATCTCAACTCGACTAGATATTATCCGCAACAACAAACAAATTAACTAATGGTCAATGTTAACTACGCAGTCCGAGCGTAGTCATTTTATTTAACAATTTGTCAAAAACTTTAACTACAGTTAGCTTAACTATCGATTGAAAAACAACATTTTGTAATTTTTAACCAATGGTTAGTTTAACTAACAGTTTTTAACTATTAGTAACCTTAACTAGCGATCAAACAACCGGCCCTAAGTCGCGAGTAGTGCGGCAGCCGTGCGGCAGCCGCGCGACTCTCTTTTGTATAGAAGTCGCGCGGCTGTAGCGATGCTGCCGCACTGCTTGCGACGTAATGTGAAGGCGCTCTAATAAAACCATGCAAATAAAAATACATAGAGTGCTTAAATCATTACTCTTCTTTATTTTGTAACTAGATGACGCCCGCAACTCCGTTCCGCCAAAATTCGTTTATCGCGACGGAACCGTACATTATTCCGGGATAAAAAGTATTCTATGTCCTTTCCCGGGACTCAAAGTGTCTCCATAGCGGTTCGGGCGTGAAGAGCTTGTCACAGACAGTCAGACAGACAGACAGACAGACAGACACACTTTCGCATTTATAATATTAGTATGGATTGGGTTAAATGACGATACCCATGATGTCATTTCTGGGAAAATAGTTGTTGACGACAAGTCAATGCTACTGTTTTATCATTATTTGCTCAGCAAACCTTCCTGGGCTCAAGTGAGATTACACATTACACAATAATTACTATACCTACATAATATAAAGGAGTTATAAGTATGTATCATGTATTTAATTATTCATACAATCAACATAGATTTCTGCTGAAATAAATTCTATTTTTTACTGACAATAAATTCTTAGTAGCAATTATTTACTAGCAACACGTTATTTCTTAAGACGTCCACAGACTGTATGTACTTGCTGACGTCGCAATTTTCAGCATTATTAGAATTTCTGTATTTTGATTTTCAGAATTTCCATAAAATTATGCCATTATGCCATGAATGATAACGCCTGTTAGATACGTTGTGTAATATGCCTTATTTCCAATTCGGTGTCATGGACTAAAAATTTTTTTTTTTTAAATTAAATAAGGGGGCAAAGAGCAAACGGGTCACCTGATGGTAAGCAACTACCGTCGCCCATGGACACTCGCAACATCAGAAGAGCTGCAGGTGCGTTGCCGGCCTTTTAAGAGGGAATACGCTCTTTTCTTGAAGGTTTGCAGGTCGTATAGGTCCGGAAATACTGCTGGTGACAGTTCGTTCCAGAGTTTTACAGTGCGCGGCAGAAAGTTACGCGAAAAACGCACTGTGGAAGACTGCCACTCATCAAGGTGATGAGGATGGTATATTTTTCGCGTGGGATGATGGCGAAAAGTTGCCGGTGGTATGATTCCGAACAATTCCTCAGAGCACTCCCCGTGATACAACCGATAGAGGATGCAGAGTGAAGCTACATCTCGGCGTAATTCCAATGGGTCCAAGCTGTTTGAAACACTATGGCAGTCAACAATTCGAGCGGCCCTTCGTTGGATACGATCCAGAGGGAGCAGTTGGTATTTAGGCGCCCCTGCCCAGAGATGAGAACAATATCCATATGAGGCCGAACCTGCGCCTTGTAGAGTTGTAAGCGTTGGTCCGGACTGAAGTACTGTCTCGCTCTGTTAAGAACTCCAAGTTTCTTCGAGGCTAATTTGGCCTTACCCTCTAGATGATATCGGAACTGGACTTCGCTCGATATGTTGACGCCAAGTATCTCAATGCTAGGGGAGATGGTTAAAGATGTGCCCTCGAAACGAGGATATACGACCATTGGTGACTTTTTAGTGGTGAACGCGCAGACTTGTGTCTTGGCGGGGTTGAATTGGACCAAATTACGTCTACCCCATTCAGAGACCTTCTCCAATGAATTCTCCACCTTAGACACAAGTTCGTTTCGACTCTCAGTGACATTTTGCCGAGAAATATTGGGGGAGCCGGTATATACAGCATCACCGCATAGCAATGAATGCCGTTGGTCTGTAACATGTCATTGATATGCAGTATGAATAGAGTAGGCGATAGCACACAGCCCTGAGGGACACCAGCATCAATAGACTGAGTTTCCGAGCATTCGCCGTCAACTACGACCTTAATGCTTCTGTCTGCTAAGAAACTAGTGACCCACTTACATAATTTCTCGGGCAGACCGTATGATGGAAGCTTTGATAGCAGCGCTTTATGCCAAACCCGATCAAAGGCCTTCGCAATGTCCAAACTAACAGCCAATGCCCCTCCCTTCGACTCAATTGCCTGAGCCCAACGATGAGTCAGGTACGCCAAGAGATCACCAGCCGAGCGACCCTTACGGAACCCGTATTGTTTGTCGCTTAGTAATCCCTGGCCGTCCAAGTATCGAAGAAGCTGGCTATTGATAATGGATTCCATTATCTTCGAGAAGAGAGAGGTTATAGCGATTGGTCTCTAGTTGGAAGGATTTGAGCGATCACCTTTTTTGGGGATCGGGTGCACCAAGGCTGTCTTCCAGGAAGCCGGGACGATGCCAGTGGAATAGGAGAGCCGAAAAAGACGCGTCAAGACCGGAGCACACTTTTTCAACACAATAGGCGGGATTCCGTCAGGCCCACTCGACTTTTGGATATCAAGGGAACGGAGGGCTTTTCGCACTGAGCGCTGATGAAACCGAATATCCGACATGATGCTCGTGCATCGCGGTATGGTCGGCGGTTTCTGCCCCCCGTCATCCAGGGTCGAGTTTGACGCAAAGAGCTTGCCCAGAAGATCGGCTTTGTCTTTTGCGTTCTGGGCCAATGATCCATTTCCTACGTGTAGGGATGGTAGGGTTGGCTTGCAGAAATTTCTTTCAATAGCTTTGGCCAGAGACCAGAATGCACGGGTTCCCGAGGGGAGGCGCTCAAGTCTCTTGCCAATTCTATTGACGTGCTGTTGCTTTGCTCGAGTAATCTCTTTCTTGAGGGACCTAGAGGCAAGGTTGTACTCCTTTTTATACGTGCTGGTATTTAAATCCCGAGCAGACACTGCGTTGGCCCAGGATTGGTAAGCCTCCTGCTTCCGGCGAGAAGCTTTTTTGGAGGATGAACCAAACCAGGGACGAAATCTGCTGCCAGTTGGCACTACAGAGGACGGAATGAAAAGTTCCATCCCCTGCATCACCACATCGGCAACAGAGTTGGCAGTGTTGTCGGGATCATCCGGCGAGAAGCACACGTGCCCCCAAGGATAGGATGCAAAAAATGACCGCATCCCATCCTAGTCCGCTGGCTTGTAGTGCCACACACGACGGTATTTAACAGCACGTTGTCTTAACACCGTCGTAAGTGGCACAGAATTCCTAACAAGGCAATGATCCGATGAACCAAGTGGTGCGGTTACGGATATTTGGTAGCCGTCAGGATTCGAAGTCAGCAGGAGGTCCAACAAGGAAGGATTTTGACCTGGGATTCGCGTAGGCGTAGTAACCAGTTGTGTCAAGTCGTTCGCAAGGGCAAAGTTGCAGACAGATCTCCCCGCATGATCAGTTTTACTGGAAGTGAGCCAGTCGGCGTGGTGGGTATTAAAGTCGCCAAGTATCTCTGCGGATGGGATCTGCTGCTGCACAAAATCTGAAGCAGCTTGCAGGTGCTCCAAGAGTCGGTCCGTCTCGGGGTCACCACTATGGGACCTTTATAGGCACGCATAGACGCGAGGGTGGTCGTCGCAATCTATGCGGAGCCATAAGGTGGACAGGTCCATTACCTCAAGATTGCTGAGGCGGCGAGAGCTGATATCATCTCTGAGATACACACTCCAGCTTTGGGTAAAAAGGAGTGCTCGAGATAATACCCAGGGTGGGAAAGGTATGATGTGTCACTCGGAGATGATATTTGCGTCTCGGTTAAAAAGAGCAAAGCCGGCTTTGCCGTCTCTAGGTGGTAATGGACGGCATTAAGGTTGGAGTGTAATCCCCTGATATTACAAAAGTCCATATTTAATATCGAGGGGGGTGCCTTTGTGTGTTTGCTCTTGCCCCGCAGTTTTGCCCTCCCCAGAATACGAGGGGCAGCCCTGACGTCCACATTCAGTTCCAGGGGTTCCTGAGCAGATTGGAGAATCCTTCTCTGGACGTCCGTCCAGAGAAGGATTCTCCAACGCAGTTCTGGGGTAACAAATTGCTTTTCAACTGCGGCTTTTCTAGGGGGGTAGGGGATTGGGCCTCCGGTAAACTCACTCACTCGGCGAAACACAGCGCAAGCGCTGTTTCACGCCGGTTTTCTGTGAGGTTATCTTTTTAGGGCCTTATCACACTGGCGATTAGCGAGCGATTTGAAAGCGACGCGACTGCGTAGCGCACACGCCGAGATTGCGCGGCGTGGACGCCATTTTGTACACTCGTCTAGGGAGTATACAAAATACGAGTGTACAAAATGGCGTCCACGCAACGCCGCGCAATCTCGGCGTGTGATAAGGCCCTAACTGAAACACTGAATATGAAATACACTTACATATTAAATATCGGTGTATTATTTCTAGAAGTTGCTATTAATGTTATAAGGTCCCTAATTATAAGGGGTAACAGACAGACAGACAATAATGATTGATGTGTGGAGACTGAAGACACAGAAACCGCCGCATTTAGAGACGAACATTAATTAATTAACTGTAATTAAATAAAGATTTTGACGTAAGTCCCATACATTATCTGTCAAAGTCTATATTAAATTGAAAGAACAAGGGGCATTTTTGTATGGAACCCGTACCCAAGCTGTAGCACATCCAGACATATATCAGATGAAAGGGCTTGAAAAGCTGTAGCTTAAAAATATGAAACACTTTCCTGAAGTTTGCCATGTATTATTACTTTCCAGAAATGATTCCTTACCAGCAACACTATAAATTGATGCAATAATACAGGGTGTTTTTTTGTGATTTTTTCTTACCTTCTACCCTCATTAACTTTTTTCTCCCATGGTTTAGAGATTTTTCGTCATACAATAAAACGTTCAACTTTTCAAGTCTTTTCATTTGGTATATGTCTCAACGTGCTACATTAGTGAGTACGAAATGCCCCTCTTGGTACGGCCGTCCCCTATAGCCAAAAGAGTTTTGAAATAATGTTAGCTTATTCTTATTTTCTTCTTTTTCAGAAAAAGGAAAAAAACCGTCGCTGCTTCGTGTTATAATGAAACTATACGGACTTAAGTTTATCATAGTCAATACTATTTTTGGAATATTTGATACGGGTATAAGGTAAGTCACCGTAATGTATAACGATATTTGCATAATCATGAATATTTGTGAATATATTATGTAAACGAAACGTTATTAAAATAATAAGTAAAAGAATGATACCTAAATATAAACGCGAATGAAATGAAAAGAAAATACTTTTTGTTTTCTTTTAGCTTCTTCTTTCTAGCGCTTTAGTTTTCAGTTTATCTCTGGAAATACTGTCAATAGTTTTTTAAGTATGCACAATTATTAATAAGATGTATCATATTATTACAGATTATCAACACCATGGTGCTTGGAGGGTCTCATAAAATATTTTTCCCCTTCACATTCCGGTGTGGAAACGTACGAAGCGTACCTGTATGCCGCTGGTGTTGTTGGGTAAGAATTCTACCCCCATTCTAATATTTACACAGTTGATTACATAAGACAGTTCTGGATTTATGTATAGGCATTATAGGCTATGGCCTATGGGCGGCGTCCTATGGCGTCCAAGGGGGCGGCAGCGTCCTAGTATAGTGGCAAAGTTCGTACATAGGGGCGGCAAAGATAAGGTGGCCTATACTCATAATAATCGGCCAAGTGCGAGTCGGACTCGCGCACGAAGGGTTCCGTACCATTATAGAGCATAAAGAGGCCAAAACTTGTGTTTTTTGTATGGAAGCCCCCCTTAAATTTTAATTTTATTTAAATATTACTAATTATTAAAATACACATATAAATCACGTTTGTTGTATGGGACCCCCCCTTAAATATTTAATTAATTTTGTTTTTAGGGTTCCGTACCCAAAGGGTAAAAACGGGACCCTATTACTAAGACTTTGTCTGTCCGTCTGTCTGTCTCCAGGCTGTATCTCAAGAACCGCTATAGCTAGACTTCTGAAATTTTCGCAGATTGTGTATTTCTGTTGCCGCTATAACAACAAATAAGTACTAAAAACAAAATAAATATTTAAGGTGGGCTCCCATACAACAAAAGTGATTTTTCAAACATTTTTTTCTCGGTATCAATGATGACAACAGGTAGGCACTTGAAATTTTCACAAAAGCCTTAATTATATGTGTAATTTAATAATTAATAATAATATTTAAATAAAATAAAAATTTAAGGGGGGCTCCCATACAAAAAACACAATTTTTGGCCTATTTTTGCTTTATAACGGTACGGAACCCTTCATGCGCGAGTCCGACTCACACTTGGCCGATTATTAGTATTTGTTGTTATAGCGGCAACAGAAATACATAATCTGTGAAAATTTCAACTCTCTAGCTATTACCGTTCTTGAGTTACAGCCTGGAGACAGACGGACAGACAGACAGACAGACGGACAGACATCGAAGTCTCAGTAATAGGGTCCCGTTTTTACCCCTTTGGGTACGGAACCCTAAAAAATATGAATCCGGCCTTGACATAAGATTGTTATTTATTTTGTCTGTTAAGTGGCCTATGAAACTTATCAAACAATGACTTCTTCGCTGTGCGCGAAAAGCCATTATAATTTATTGCAAATTACTCTTCTGAAATCTTGTATCGTAGCTTGTATCACAAGAAAGTGTAGTCAAGATTCGCAACCAAAAATTATTATCATTAAAATCATTTTAAAACTTCCAACAATTGAGAAAATAAGCACGTGTGAAATATTTACATTGCCTCATTTATATTTTGGGATTTTCCTTCCATGATAAAGGCAAGTAACAAAGTGTAATTAACTGAAATATTTTCCTTGAGTTGAAACTGTGCCAACACTTGATGACAATACACACAGCAGGCCACAGACACTCTTTAAATACACAATGTTGAGTACAATATTTGCATAGTATTTACACTGGACTTCAAATTATACTTATATTATTTACTAAGAAATGTGAAAATTAATAATATGATGCAATAACTATACATTATTTAATAAACACAAAACATTTGTATGTTCTCATAAATAATGTGGTTTTACACCTAGACTGATTAAATGCATAATACATATTATAATGCTTTCAGTCAATTCACACTAAGCTCAAATTTCGAGCTGCACACTACAGCACAGCGCAGCTCCGCTCTCACAACAAAGTCTGCTGCATTTAATGAAGATGATATTAACTCAAATGTAATGCGCTAAGTATTAAAAGCTTACACAAGTATTCAAACACTTGTATAAAAATTGTTGACAGTTTTATGGCGGTGAGTGCTGTTATAATGCACCCCGCACTGCTGCTACTACTGGAGACCAGTATGAAGATAAAGGCCGCATGCTCTTCGCTCATATACAGAAAGGTAAACATCCTTATGTCTAATATCTGTGCCTAAGAACAACGAGTAATTATATCTTAAATCTTTATATGAAAAAGCTAAGCTTTAAAAGCTTTAGCTAAGCTAAAAAGCGAATACTACTTTATACATTTATATTTATTACATATACTATGTAGTCAAGTCACTGAAATCGTTTGTAAATTGCTTATAAATTACACATGTAATTAATGAGCAATCATTTGCTAGTATCTAACAGCTGGAATTATCAGAGAAATTTATTTAAAGGCACATGGGGTATCTACAACACGGTCACATTAACTTGACGCACCGTTGGAATGCAATAACATGCGAGCTCCGTAATGACGTCATCAAACCGTGCGTCTAGTTAATTTGACCGTGTTATACATAATTTTGCATGTTTATGTCAACCAAGATCACGATCACTACTGAAATTAACTTGTTATAACCCTAACAAATAAGTTAGGTCTGCCATCTGCCTATGAATCTAAGTCTCTGATGGTAAACTCAACATCGCTCATCGTCTCTTAGACAGGCCGTGAAAAATTTGAGAGCAAAGCAAACAAAACATCAATTCTAAATTATTATCATTAATCCTTTGATCGCGGATTAATTCGTAAAAAATCGGTTAAATCGTAAAACATGAAAGTAGTTTTAAAAAATATTTGTTTCAGCTCCTCCGACTAGACCTGGCGGCGGGGGGCAAAGCCTCAGAGGGGCTAACCGGTCAGGTGGTCAATCTCCTCACAACAGACATGCAGAGGTTCGACATGGCGAGCTTGTTCCTCATGGACCTCGTCCGGACGCCCATAGAGAGCGCCGTCACTGTGTACCTCATGTACAGACAGATTGGGGTGTCTACCTTCATTGGGGTTGCGTTTCTACTGCTATTCATACCGTTTCAAGGTACGTGCTGTCTCTGTCTTTTGTGTGTAAAGTAGTATAGCTGTCTCGTTTACACTTAATGTGCTAATACTCTAGCGCGCCCGCTTAAGAGAGCGCCGTCACTGTGTACCTCATGTACAGACAGATTGGGGTGTCTACCTTCATTGGGGTTGCGTTTCTACTGCTATTCATACCGTTTCAAGGTACGTGCTGTCTCTGTCTTTTGTGTGTAAAGTAGTATAGCTGTCTCGTTTACACTTAATGTGCTAATACTCTAGCGCGCTCGCTTAAGAGAGCGCCGTCACTGTGTACCTCATGTACAGACAGATTGGGGTGTCTACCTTCATTGGGGTTGCGTTTCTACTGCTATTCATACCGTTTCAAGGTACGTGCTGTCTCTGTCTTTTGTGTGTAAAGTAGTATAGCTGTCTCGTTTACACTTAATGTGCTAATACTCTAGCGCGCTCGCTTAAGAGAGCGCCGTCACTGTGTACCTCATGTACAGACAGA
The DNA here is from genome assembly GCA_963422495.1 of Polyommatus iphigenia. NCBI lineage: Eukaryota > Metazoa > Arthropoda > Insecta > Lepidoptera > Lycaenidae > Polyommatus > Polyommatus iphigenia. The sequence continues at coordinate 10,234,309 of OY730184.1, forward strand.
TTGGGGTGTCTACCTTCATTGGGGTTGCGTTTCTACTGCTATTCATACCGTTTCAAGGTACGTGCTGTCTCTGTCTTTTGTGTGTAAAGTAGTATAGCTGTCTCGTTTACACTTAATGTGCTAATACTCTAGCGCGCTCGCTTAAGAGAGCGCCGTCACTGTGTACCTCATGTACAGACAGATTGGGGTGTCTACCTTCATTGGGGTTGCGTTTCTACTGCTATTCATACCGTTTCAAGGTACGTGCTGTCTCTGTCTTTTGTGTGTAAAGTAGTATAGCTGTCTCGTTTACACTTAATGTGCTAATACTCTAGCGCGCTCGCTTAAGAGAGCGCCGTCACTGTGTACCTCATGTACAGACAGATTGGGGTGTCTACCTTCATTGGGGTTGCGTTTCTACTGCTATTCATACCGTTTCAAGGTACTTGCTGTCTCTGTCTTTTGTGTGTAAAGTAGTATAGCTGTCTCGTTTACACTTAATGTGCTAATACTCTAGCGCGCTCGCTTAAGAGAGTGCCGTCACTGTGTACCTCATGTACAGACAGATTGGGGTGTCTACCTTCATTGGGGTTGCGTTTCTACTGCTATTCATACCGTTTCAAGGTACGTGCTGTCTCTGTCTTTTGTGTGTAAAGTAGTATAGCTGTCTCGTTTACACTTAATGTGCTAATACTCTAGCGCGCTCGCTTAAGAGAGCGCCGTCACTGTGTACCTCATGTACAGACAGATTGGGGTGTCTACCTTCATTGGGGTTGCGTTTCTACTGCTATTCATACCGTTTCAAGGTACGTGCTGTCTCTGTCTTTTGTGTGTAAAGTAGTATAGCTGTCTCGTTTACACTTAATGTGCTAATACTCTAGCGCGCTCGCTTAAGAGAGCGCCGTCACTGTGTACCTCATGTACAGACAGATTGGGGTGTCTACCTTCATTGGGGTTGCGTTTCTACTGCTATTCATACCGTTTCAAGGTACGTGCTGTCTCTGTCTTTTGTGTGTAAAGTAGTATAGCTGTCTCGTTTACACTTAATGTGCTAATACTCTAGCGCGCTCGCTTAAGAGAGCGCCGTCACTGTGTACCTCATGTACAGACAGATTGGGGTGTCTACCTTCATTGGGGTTGCGTTTCTACTGCTATTCATACCGTTTCAAGGTACGTGCTGTGTCTGTCTTTTGTGTGTAAAGTAGTATAGCTGTCTCGTTTACACTTAATGTGCTAATACTCTAGCGCGCTCGCTTAAGAAAGCGCCGTCACTGTGTACCTCATGTACAGACAAATTGGGATGTCTACTTTTATTGGAGTTGCTTTTCTACTGCTGTTCATACCGTTTCAAGGTACGTGCTGTCTCTGTCTCTTGTGTGTAAGTAGTATAGCTGTCTGGCTTGCATTTAGTGTGCTAATAATCTAGCGCGCTCGCATACAGAGCGCCGTCACTGTATACCTCATGTACAGACAGATTGGGATGTCCACTTTTATTAGAGTTGCATTTCTACTGCTGTTCATACCGTTTCAAGGTACGTGCTGTCTCTGTCTATGGCGTGTTAATAGTATTGCGGTCACGCTTACACTTACAGAGTAAACGAGACAGCAATACTATTAACACCATGTATGTCATGGACAGACAAATTAAAGCTATGTTTATCATCTGTTGCAATCTTGTCAATACAATATGCCTTTTCTTTCTGACTTGTGTATAATGGTATTCCTATCACATATTATCTACCCCTCTAAAATAACAGCACATACTAGACATATATTATTTCGTCCCGTGTAAAGTGTAACACCTGACCCAAAGGTGTTACACTTTACAAGGACAAACAAAGACCTTTTATTTAGAAGATCAAATTTTGTCGTTTATTTGCAGGGTACCTGGGCAAAATATCAAGTAGACTACGACGGCAGACCGCGGTGCGGACGGACAACAGAATCCGGCTGATGAACGAAGTGGTACAGAGTATAGAGGCCATCAAGATGAACGTATGGGAGGAAGCGTTTGCCAAGATCATTGGGAAGGCGAGGAGGTAAAAAGTTTTTAAACAAAATAAAGTTATCATAAACAACAAAGCAGTATTTCCGGAAAAACAAACTTCAGTTTTAAGTTAAAATATAAATCAGATTGTAACATTGCAGAAAAGAAATGAACATCATAAAGAAGATGTCGTGGTTGCGAGCGGTAATGATATCGTGCGTGAAGCTCAACACCAAAGTGGCCATCTTCCTCAGCATCATCTCCTACATCTCCTTCGGGAACGAGCTCACCGCCGCCAAGGTAACTGTAGTACAGTCACAGCACTGACATATATCGTGCGTGAAGCTCAACATCAAAGTGGCCATCTTCCTTCCTTCCTCATCATGTCATTCATTGTGACACATTTCATATCTTTCTTCTTCCTAAGCATCATCTAAGAACAAAGTTCACACTAAGCTTCTTTACTTTGCAGGTATTCGTGATATTCTCCTACTACGACATTCTAAAGTATACCCTGGTGGACTTTCTTCCCCTATCCATCGCGTTCACGCTAGAAGCGTACGTGAGTGTGAAGAGAGTGCAAGAGTTCCTGTTGCTGCCAGAAGTGGATAACCACGATGGCGTCGACTTGGTGAAGATAGACTCCAGTGAACCGAAGAGAGTTTTCGAGAAGATCGGCAATGGGTGAGTTATTGAGTTACAATACATACGAGTCGTAGTAACGTAAGGGCTCTACTTTGATCTGACTTTAGACGCACATACAAAGTTGCTAAGCTTGATAATGATAACAAACAAAATCTCACCGTAAAAACGCGAGAAAATTGGATTAAAATATTGTCTTAGCTTAAACGCAAAAGACTATCCGAGTCAAGTTTCTCAAATCCTTTTTATTCAAAACTATTGCATGTGTTTATATTATGAATTCATGTCATATAATCGTATTTCGCTGTTGGTAAAATCTTAACTTAACGACCAATTTCAGGCAGCAAGCGTACATAAAATCGGAACATAATCTGGAACAGCTGGAGCCGAAAGTACTAGTGTCATTCAACAACTACACTGCGCACTGGCGGAACGCCGAGAACAAGAAATTGGACAAAAGTGTCGTCGCACTGAGTGAAATCGACCTCAATGTAAGATTTTATTTTTATGATCTAATGACTAATTAAGAAATAAAATACATGTCGCTGTAGCATTATAAGGTCAGCTGAAAACTTTGAAATCAATACACGAGTCACTCGAGTGCTTAAAGGCATGTTTAAAATAATACCCTTTTCTTTCAGATATTGCCTGGCACGCTGACGACAGTTTTGGGAACTGTGGGTTCTGGCAAGTCGACGCTTCTCATGGCCATTCTCAAAGAGCTAGCCCCCACATCTGGATCGATCACTGTCAACGGAGTCGTCTCCTACGCATCGCAAGATCCGTGGCTGTTTGAAGCTTCTGTGAATATATTATATTGTGTCAAGAAATTTTAAAGTCATTAAAAAGCAACCTATTACAATATTGCTTTTAACAGGTCCGCCAGAACATCCTGTTCGGTCAGGAGCTGGACCTGCGGCGCTACAAGGCGGTGGTGAAGTGCTGCCAGCTGCGGAGCGACCTGGAGCTGCTGCCGCACGGCGACCGCACGGTGGTGGGCGAGCGCGGCGCCTCGCTGTCGGGCGGCCAGCGCGCGCGCCTGTCGCTGGCGCGCTGCCTCTACCGCGCCGCTGACCTCTACCTGCTCGACGACCCGCTCGCCGCCGTCGACGCCAAGGTGCGTGCTGCACGCTGTGTGGGTGCGGGCGTGCACGCTCGTGTGTACGCTGGCACACGCTTACGCTGACGTGTCTGTGTGCAGGTGGCGCAGGCGCTGTACGAGGAGTGCGTGCGCGGGTTCCTGCGCGACCGCGCGGTGGTGCTGGTCACACACCACGTGCACTACGCACGACAAGCTGACAATGTTTGCATAATGAGGTCTGGGAAAGTGAGTATGCTTTGTTGTAAACCAAGCTTTATTATATATGTTTATTTTTCTCAAATTCTTTATTGATTTATGACACTTAATTTACTACATTCTAGATAGTTGCAAAGGGCACATACCAAGAGCTCCAAAGTACAGTACCAGAGTTTGAGAAACTCATTCAAGTTGAAGTTAAAAGCGAAGAAGAGAAACAAAAACAAAAGACTTTCGAGAGCCACGATACATTGGTATGAGTAAAATTCCTTTCTAGTTTTTAAAAAGTGCTTACTAATAGCCGTTTGGCCATAAACGCTGTTGGTTGAGGAAAAAATTAATTTCATGAAATGTACGCTAACTTACAGAAATTCTAATGGAAACCTTTTTGTCCTAGGAACACAGTCAAAAGCTTCGCTCTCAGCGTTCTATGTCCGAAGCGTCGCAGCTTTCCTTCAATATGGACTTTGATAACAACATAGATCCCAAATATGAAGGTAATTCATTCATTGCTTAGTTTTATAATTTTGGCCATAACCTATCACAGTATGGACAAAGTGTAAGAAGCGCACAGCATTTCTTTTTCTCGAGCTTTAATATATTGCTACCACGATAAAGTCTACGCCATAGAAGGTAGATAGCGATTTTAAATATAGTGGAGTAAAAGAGACATCGTAGCATGTTAGAACAAACGCGTGTTCCTGTTTCAGGCGAGTCCCAGGGCAAAGGATCAGTAGACAGCAGAGTGTACTTAAACTACATCAAAAGCGGCGGAGGCACGCTGTCCATGCTACTCCTGTTCACACTATTCATCTCTGCTCAATTCTTCTACTCTTCCAGCGACCTTTGGCTCAAAGATTGGTGAGTTTATTGCATATTATCTATTAAGTCCACAGTCTAAACTAAAAGTAATAACACAGTCTATGGAACTTACAGTCGGCCAACGGACACGTCTAGACAGAGCAATCGTGCGGGGCGTGCGGGGTCAGAGAGGGGCGGTAGCGAGCCCAAGCTGCCATACACTCGCTTGGGACACGTCAGCCCGGGTTGACGCTTTTTAATTTGATTGTTTTAAGTGGTTTGCGACAGTGCTTCGTTTGTTCGTTCGTTTGTTTTTCGTAATAGTTGAATCGAAATAATTTGTATGTCTGATAATTTGAAGATAGGGAAGTAAAATTAAACTCATTTATTTATTATTGATATTCAAAGTTTTCAAATAAATTAAAAATCAACGATAGATATTTTTGAGTATCAATAATTTAAGTCTTAAATCCATAAAATGACTTTTGTTTATAACCAGAAGAAAAAAAAGTGTAATAATTTTATCAATCGAATTAATTTGACACATGGTATATAAATGGTATAACAATACCTACACAAAAGCGGCATTTCGCGCGACTTCAAACGCGTTGCCCCACTGTATCTTTATTACGCCGCGCTGTGATAATAAGTAGTGAAGTTTGTTTGAATCGAATTAACGCAGAAATACTTGGCCAAATGTATTGAAGCAAAATATCAAACGGATGTTCTTGGATTACTTTTCATTTTGCGCCAGCAACATCTGGTACTTTATTAAAAATAGACGTTACCGAAGACGAAACTAACGAAATAGGTTTTTTAATATTACGTGGATTTATTATTTTAGGGTTAACATAGAAGAATCGTACAGCGCTGCAGTTCAAAATGCTACAACGGTAGAAACAAACACGACAGAGCCAGGTATTTATTTTTATCCAGTTTATCCGCAAGGAAAATTATGATGAAAGATTGAAGGAAGATTTCGTTGACCTAGTATCTGAATTAATTTTCTTTTTCTATCAGTGGTGTACGAAGATCTGAAAGTAAACAAGTTCGGTCTGTCGCGGTCGGCGTGCGTGTACGTGTACGCGGCGCTGATCGGCGTGTGCGTGTTCTTCACGTGGAACAAGCTGCTGGTGTTCTACAACACCTGCATCCGCGCCTCCGTCGCGCTGCACGACAACATGTTCAGGTGCGCCCACACTCTCAGTTCGGTCTGTCGCGGTCGGCGTGCGTGTACGTGTACGCGGCGCTGATCGGCGTGTGCGTGTTCTTCACGTGGAACAAGCTGCTGGTGTTCTACAACACCTGCATCCGCGCCTCCGTCGCGCTGCACGACAACATGTTCAGGTGCGCCCACACTCTCAGTTCGGTCTGTCGCGGTCGGCGTGCGTGTACGTGTACGCGGCGCTGATCGGCGTGTGCGTGTTCTTCACGTGGAACAAGCTGCTGGTGTTCTACAACACCTGCATCCGCGCCTCCGTCGCGCTGCACGACAACATGTTCAGGTGCGCCCACACACACAGTTCGGTCTGTCGCGGTCGGCGTGCGTGTACGTGTACGCGGCGCTGATCGGCGTGTGCGTGTTCTTCACGTGGAACAAGCTGCTGGTGTTCTACAACACCTGCATCCGCGCCTCCGTCGCGCTGCACGACAACATGTTCAGGTGCGCCCACACTCTCAGTTCGGTCTGTCGCGGTCGGCGTGCGTGTACGTGTACGCGGCGCTGATCGGCGTGTGCGTGTTCTTCACGTGGAACAAGCTGCTGGTGTTCTACAACACCTGCATCCGCGCCTCCGTCGCGCTGCACGACAACATGTTCAGGTGCGCCCACACACACAGTTCGGTCTGTCGCGGTCGGCGTGCGTGTACGTGTACGCGGCGCTGATCGGCGTGTGCGTGTTCTTCACGTGGAACAAGCTGCTGGTGTTCTACAACACCTGCATCCGCGCCTCCGTCGCGCTGCACGACAACATGTTCAGGTGCGCCCACACACACAGTTCGGTCTGTCGCGGTCGGCGTGCGTGTACGTGTGTAAGGTTGTGCCCGGAGGGAGATATTAAACAACCTCATCCATTGATAAGGATCTAACTTGGTTACATTTTGTTCATTTTTAAGTAGTATCATATCACCAACATTATAAGTTATAGGGTTAGTGTATGAATCATATTTACATTTTCTAATTTGTTTACTGCTAATTAAATTTTGTCTCGCATCATACTGTGATTTTTGAAGTCTATATCTAAGTTGTTGCGGATAATCTTCGGTATTATATAAAGGAGCAACATCTGAGGTTAAATTACTAGGTAAATTACAATTTTTCCAAAAACAAGTTCATATGGGGAGTATCCTGTTGACATGTGTACGGTGGTGTTGAAAGCGAAGCACCAATATGGTAACCATGAACTCCAATTTTGAGGTTCATTATCGGTCTGTATGCGAAGGAATGACATTAAATTTTTGTGAGTATTTTCTAAACTTCCTATTGATTGATGATGATATGCCGTTGAAGAAATTTTATTGATTTTAAGAATTTTACACACTTCATTCATAACGCTGGAAATGAACTCAGTACCCCGATCAGATATTATGTTACGTGGAATGCCATAGCGTAAAACGAAGTTATTAATAAAAGCTGTTGCCACTGAAATCGTATCCTTATTTCTTAAGGGATAAGCTTCTACGTACTTGCTAAGGTCACACTGTAGTGTGAGAATATATTTGTAACTATCACTATCCTTACTTAAGGGCCCGACTAAATCTAAAAAAATCCTATCGAAAGCCGAACAACCCGTATCGGTGATGACCATCGGCTCTTTTATATACTTAAAATGTTTTTGACGTTTACATTTATCGCAACGATTTACGAAATCGATAACGTCTTTCTCTAATTTCGGCCAAAAGTAGCGTCGTTTTATGTTACTTATCATACGACGTATGCCGGCGTGACCGCTACTCGGCAATAAGTGGTAATCGTTTAGTATTACACGTTTCGTATCATGATCATTTATAACTTTTACACCTTTTAAAATATACAGACGTGGTCCGGACCAATCGGGTGCAATTTCTATACTCTGACTTAAGTCTTTTATCAATGCGCTATTCTCATCATTTTGTATCACGTACAAATTATTAACATTAATTTTTCTACAGTAATTCGCCAACTTCCTTACAAAGACATCTCGTGTACATCGTAATAGGGAAGATGGGTTTACTCTTAAAATACCATTTGATGCATTATAATTAAATATCTCTACATTTTGTTCACCTCGGAACTTTAAATTTTTCCACTGCTTTTCATCCAAAAATCTTAATTCAGTACACTCCTTTGGTTTCTTGAGTAACTCCATAACTCTCGGGTGATCAGTCCAATCGTTAGCAGTCTGCTCGGAAACCTTAGGGTTGTCACTAACGTCCTCATTATCTTTGTTCATTCGTCTTTTCTGAGCTCTCGTTAATACCGACACAACATGTTGATTTATTTCCTTCAATTCATCGCTACTTATTTGAATGCGTGACAACGCGTCTGCAGCTACGTTGTCAGCACCCTTAACGTATTCTATTACGTAGTCGTACTCCTCTAAAAGTAATCTAAACTTTGTCAAACGACTAGATGGATTCGTTTGATTGAATAAATAAATCAATGGTTTGTGATCAGTTCTAATAATAAATCTTCTTCCAAAAAGATAGGGCCTAAAATATTTCACGGACCACACGATAGCGAGTAACTCTTTTTCTATCGTGGGATATCTAACTTCCGCCTTATTTAAACTACGGCTAGCAAAAGCTATCGGCCTACTATCATTATTGCATAAGACAGATCCTATTGCGTATCCCGACGCATCTGTTTGTAAAATAAACGTGTTGTCGTTATCCAAGTTAGGATATTGTAAAATTGGTGGAGAAATTAGTGACCTCTTTAATAATTCGAAAGAATTTTTACACTCATCTGACCATTCAAATTTGACATATTTTCGACACAACCTATTAAGAGGTAAACATATTTCAGCAAAATTTGGGATAAATTTTCTATAAAAGTTCACAAAAGCTACAAATCTCTTAGTTTCATCTGCATTTTTCGGAGTGGGATAATTTTATACTATATTTATCTTTTCTAAATCCGGTTTTATTCCTTCAGAAGAAACAACGTGACCTAAAAATTGTATTTCTTTTCTTAAAAAATCGCATTTACTCGGATTCAGTTTTAAATTTACTTTTCGTAATCTAATTAAAATGTCAATTAAATTTTTGTTATGCATTTCTAAGTTACGTCCGAAACAAATTAAATTATCTAAATAAACGAATAATTTATCGTAAGTAAGCCCTGACATAGCTATTGTCATTACACGGGAAAATGCACTAGGGCTAATTTTTAAACCCATAGGTAACCTTGTCATCTGATATTGACCTGATGGTGTAGAGAATGCTGTGTACTTCCTACTCTCCGGTTTTAAACTCAATTGATAATAAGCTTGTGACAAATCCAACTGTGAAAAATACATTGAGCCTGACAAAGAATCTAAAATATCGCAAATATTGGGGAGAGGAAATTTATCATCTAAAATTCTAGAATTTAGTTTTCGAAAATCTATAACCAGCCTCCACTTCTTTGAATTATCGTCGGATTTTTTGGGAACCAATAAAACTGGGCTCGACCACTCGCTTTTTGCTGGTTCGATAATATTTTCGGCAAGCATTTTCCTTACCTGTGTCTCGATTTCCTCGCGTTGAGAAAATGGTAACCTGTACTGTTTGGTGTAAACTGGGTCCGCATCTGGCTTGAGCTGTATATTTTGATCGTAAAGGTTAGTGGTTGATAATTTATCATTAGGCAAGTGAAAAACGTCTGAAAATTTTGCACAAATTCTTTGAATTGATGACGTTTCTTCGCTGTTTAAATGATCAAAATTTATGAGATTTAATAATGTACGCACTCTTTCTCCATCAATGTTACAACTCCGATCGAACTTACAAATGTTATAATCTGATAATAAATGTACCTCTGGTCTAAAATAATTAATATCAACTCGTGTTTCGCGTGTATTTAAAATCTGTAAATTAACTTTTCCATTTTTTGGCCTACAAATGCTTCCCGCCATAAAAACTCCATCGCATAATTGGTACGGCAAAATTACACAATCCTCGTTAAAACTACTATCTAATGTAAATATCTTTTCACATCTCGGTGGAATACTTAAAAAACAGCTCTTATTACTTGTCGAATTAATCAACATAGGTAAAGTTAAAATATTATTATTATTACTAAGAGTAAAAGTATTATTTTCAAAATTTAAAATAGCATTGTACTTATGCATAAAATCTCTACCTATTATACCATGTCTTATACCTGGCAACGTTTGCATGACATAAAATTTGTGTTTAAATTCCTGACCATCTATGGTTAACGTAATGAATCGGAGGAGGTATCGGAGGCAAAGTGCAAACCTTAGGCTATGTGCCTAAGGTTTGCACTTTGCCTCCGATACCGTTTATGGAGATGCGTTCTTCTTGTACTGGAACGTTCCATTGCGCTACCGTGTTGTATTTCAATACGGATAATGATGCTCCGGAATCTATAAGCAAACCATATTTGGCACCTAATATCGAGAATTCTACCGAGCTACTATTGTTACAAGCATAAATGAAATTAGGATCGAAAAAACTGCAAATTGTTATCTCTATATTCTACCGAGTTTTCGTCGATACGATTTCCGTCGGTTAAAGTCATATTGTTTATGCCCGTTTCGATGACGTGCACGTAATTGTTACGATTAAAAGTACGTCCTGCAGGCCTGCCGCGATTTCCACGCGACGACCCGCGCTGCATATTAGTATGTCGAATAAATTTATTCCCATGATTTTGAAAATAATTTTGAGACGGCCCCTTAACAGAAACTCTATTATTATTATTCCTATTTATGTATCTGTTGTTAGCGCGAAAAGATCGTCCATTTTCGAATCTACGGAAATTTCCTCGAACATTATTAAAAGAATAACGTTGTTGGTAGCCAACATAAGCCATATCGTGCGATTGCGGACGACTGTACGACAACTCCTCGTCCTGAGCAGCACGTATAGTGTCCTTCAACGTGTCATAATTACGCGCCGAAAGAATAGTACGGATTTCACGGTTCCGTAGCCCGTCTATAAAACTTTTAATAGCTATTTTTTCATTTTGAGGGCGCAATATTTTATAAGCATTTTGATCGCCGTCAGCTTGAGCGACCGTCAAATCAACAAAAAGCTGCTCTACTTTAGACCCATACTTATCTAAGGTTAAACCGTTTTGGCTAATAAGTGACAATTCCTTGTGAATAGCAGTGCTCGATTTTTTGGTGAGAAGATGCTGACGCATGTCTCGAATGAGCGATTCGCAACTATCATACGAGGTTGACATCCGCAATTTAGCATTTTCGTGCAGCCTCGTCTTTAAAATAAAATTAATAAGCATCTGCTTACTGTCAGCAGTGAGCGATGAATTATACAATTCGATGGCGTCTATTAAAGATTTGGTGACATTTTCATCACCGTTCATTACCGGCAGTAAAGCGACAGCAGTTCTATAATTAAACGACTCCATTGTTGCTTCTTTTTGTTTACTCACCGTACACTCGCCACTAGAAGACTCGGAAGTATTATACGATTTTAAACAAAAATTCTCTATATCTATAAAAATAATTTTAATTAAGTCGCAATATGTTTGGATGTCTTGCAATACATCAGAACTAAATTTTTTCTTTGCAATTTGATCTGACAATACATTAATACATTGATCGAATTGATTTTTCAATAATGTAGCCTCATCTAATTTCCTTTTTAAAACATTTTCTGTTCTCCTAGCATAACTGAGCTTTGTTAAATTTTCTTTAATATCTTTTAACTGGTCATATATAATTTTTAGTTCATTTGCCATTACATTTTAATATAAAAATTGTCTATAATATTTATTTGTATAAAATTTGTATAGTATTTAACATACTTTTTTTTTTAAAACTTGAAAACTCGTATAATTATGCTGGCTTATTATAAAATAAAAGTTCCCATCTTATCTTAAAAGTTCAACGTCAGAATCAGAACACTTTTTATAACACTGCACTTTTCACAAATTGCCCATCGATTGTTAGTAATTGAATCACAAATCACTTACTGGACTGCTGCGTCATACCGGCCTCTCGGAGATGGTGGTGGTGGTCCTCGGGCTCCCGGCGGCACTTGTAGCACACACGAGCCTCGGGGGTGGATCGCCGAAACGACCTTCTAAGGTTCTGCGCTAGAACCTCATTCCGGATCCACGAATGATGGCACCTTTGGTATAGCTTGTAAATACCGTATAGTCCCGCGATAGCCACTATCGTGCAAATTATGAACATCACGATACTAATGTTCGATAAATGGTAGTCCGTCACCGAAGCTTTATTTGCAGCACCGTTTTGATTTATGAAAACGTCCTCTTTTTGAATACTTGACCGACACATCGCGAAATAGAATTTATTTAATTTTATTTATTATTTTATTAAACTTTACACTTAAAATTTTCCAATTGAACACGGCATACTGACGCGATCGGCCGACCCGTCTCGGATGGCAGGGTCGCCATGTAAGGTTGTGCCCGGAGGGAGATATTAAACAACCTCATCCATTGATATCTACTTTATTACTGACCGTTAAACACTCAGAAGACAATACACGTTAGTATACTTAGGTATACTTTAATAATATGCTTACACACTACACGTGTACGCGGCGCTGATCGGCGTGTGCGTGTTCTTCACGTGGAACAAGCTGCTGGTGTTCTACAACACCTGCATCCGCGCCTTCGTCGCGCTGCACGACAACATGTTCAGGTGCGCCCACACTCTCAGTTCGGTCTGTCGCGGTCGGCGTGCGTGTACGTGTACGCGGCGCTGATCGGCGTGTGCGTGTTCTTCACGTGGAACAAGCTGCTGGTGTTCTACAACACCTGCATCCGCGCCTCCGTCGCGCTGCACGACAACATGTTCAGGTGCGCCCACACTCTCAGTTCGGTCTGTCGCGGTCGGCGTGCGTGTACGTGTACGCGGCGCTGATCGGCGTGTGCGTGTTCTTCACGTGGAACAAGCTGCTGGTGTTCTACAACACCTGCATCCGCGCCTCCGTCGCGCTGCACGACAACATGTTCAGGTGCGCCCACACTCTCAGTTCGGTCTGTCGCGGTCGGCGTGCGTGTACGTGTACGCGGCGCTGATCGGCGTGTGCGTGTTCTTCACGTGGAACAAGCTGCTGGTGTTCTACAACACCTGCATCCGCGCCTCCGTCGCGCTGCACGACAACATGTTCAGGTGCGCCCACACTCTCAGTTCGGTCTGTCGCGGTCGGCGTGCGTGTACGTGTACGCGGCGCTGATCGGCGTGTGCGTGTTCTTCACGTGGAACAAGCTGCTGGTGTTCTACAACACCTGCATCCGCGCCTCCGTCGCGCTGCACGACAACATGTTCAGGTGCGCCCACACTCTCAGTTCGGTCTGTCGCGGTCGGCGTGCGTGTACGTGTACGCGGCGCTGATCGGCGTGTGCGTGTTCTTCACGTGGAACAAGCTGCTGGTGTTCTACAACACCTGCATCCGCGCCTCCGTCGCGCTGCACGACAACATGTTCAGGTGCGCCCACACTCTCAGCTCGGTCTGTCGCGGTCGGCGTGCGTGTACGTGTACGCGGCGCTGATCGGCGTGTGCGTGTTCTTCACGTGGAACAAGCTGCTGGTGTTCTACAACACCTGCATCCGCGCCTCCGTCGCGCTGCACGACAACATGTTCAGGTGCGCCCACACTCTCAGTTCGGTCTGTCGCGGTCGGCGTGCGTGTACGTGTACGCGGCGCTGATCGGCGTGTGCGTGTTCTTCACGTGGAACAAGCTGCTGGTGTTCTACAACACCTGCATCCGCGCCTCCGTCGCGCTGCACGACAACATGTTCAGGTGCGCCCACACTCTCAGTTCGGTCTGTCGTGGTCGGCGTGCGTGTACGTGTACGCGGCGCTGATCGGCGTGTGCGTGTTCTTCACGTGGAACAAGCTGCTGGTGTTCTACAACACCTGCATCCGCGCCTCCGTCGCGCTGCACGACAACATGTTCAGGTGCGCCCACACTCTCAGTTCGGTCTGTCGCGGTCGGCGTGCGTGTACGTGTACGCGGCGCTGATCGGCGAGTGCGTGTTCTTATAATAGGCTAAACAACAGCTAACACACGTATACATACGCAGCCTGCACACGCATGTACGCTAGTTTACACGCAGATGCGTACGTGCGCTCACTAACGCCCTCTTTGACGTTACAGGGGCGTGTCGAACGCGCCGATGTGGTTCTTCCACCACAACCCGTCGGGCCGCATCCTCAACCGGTTCTCCAAGGACATGGGGCAGGTGGACTCGCTACTGCCCGTCGCCCTCGTTGACTGCCTTGGGGTGAGTTTCGTATTCTTCATAACCATTGTCTTTTCAGTTTTCGGGTACTTATGAAGCACTACGATTTTTATTTGAGCTGACGGATACGTCATTATTTTCTTCCTTTTTCACAGTTCTTCCTAGAAGTGGTCGCGATTCTAGTGGTAGTGTGTTTGGTGAACTGGTGGCTGATGCTGCCTACTGGTGCTATTGCCTTCCTACTTTATCTCCTGAGGGACTTCTACATCACCACCAGCCGCGAACTCAAACGCATAGAAGCTATAGGTTTGCAAATTTTGTTTATATAATACGAAGTAATCACGATCTGTCACAAATAAACAAGAAATGTCAAATAGGAATAGACTAGCTAAGTTCATTTTCTATGAAATGGCTTTTCTAACATAAAACAACATGAACAAATGTCTTGTTATTTGCTTTTGGCATTTGGTTGGATATTTTTTAAACTTGGGTCGAAATGACAATATCTTAAATATTCATCTTTGCAAAAACTCAACCTTTATAAAGTTTTATAGCTTTCATATAAGTAAATAATGTAGAGTGAACACTGCACACACTCATTAGCTCTTTACATTTATCATGAAATTCTTGATTCCAGCCAAGAGTCAGGGTCTAAACCACGCGACCGCCACGGTATCCGGTCTGCCGACGATCCGGTCGTCGGGCGAGCGTCAACGCACGCTAGCTTGCGAGTTCGACAAGCTGCAGGATTTGCACTCGTCGTCATGGACGCTGGTACTCACAACTAACCGCGCATTCGGACTGTGGATGGATATGGTCTGCTGCGCCTACCTCGCCGCTGTCACTTTCAGTTTCTTCCTGTTTGTTGGCGAAGGTATAACATGAGTAACTAGATTTCAAAATCGACCAAGTCCAGAGAGGTTGACTAGCCACTAATCGTTTTTTTTTTTGTTTTTATTGTCAGCTCAATACTGTTGCCACTATGTTACTTGGATAGGGATCTTTAATAGTCATACTATATTATCCTTGTCTAACATTTGACTTATGTAAACGCAATATTAATATTTTGACCGGATTTGTTTCCTTTGTAACAAAACAAACCAAGTCCAATGGATTTGTGTGGATTTGCCTTATTTTGAAAAACACATGTATTGGATTTTGTTTAATTTGATAAAATGATTGGCGTCCATCTTGGAACAAAAAAACGCTCTGATTGGCTCACGGCTCTGCTCACGGTGACTTGGCGCATTTTGATATGAAGTTAGCCGCGGATTTGGCTTGTTTTGAAATAAACACTGTTTTTCAAAGCTGTTTTGAATGAAATCTATTAGGATTTGGCCGTTTTTGATAAGTGATAACATTCAGTTGAATATGTTTTGACTGTCTATCCAAGGACATAAAGAAGTCGTTAATTTGAAAAGTTGGACATGGTCGATTTTGAAATCAAGCTACTCACATATTGATTTATTGTAGTATCAATTTTATAGACTAAATTATTGAACAAGTCTTTTTAACAATTAATTGACTAGCTGATACGGTAGACGTTGTTTTGTATACGGCGATGGAGTATGCTTGAACCCACTGCTATTTTGCCTATACGGTTTAGGTTTATGCTTGATCTAGGTTTAAAGGTCTTTGGCTTGAACCCACTGTTATAATAGTTTCTAACGTTATGTCACGTCAATCACAGATACTGGTTTTTGTTTGGTATGTTACAACATTAATTCGAGCTTGACAAATAGGCGTTGATCAATTCTCAGACCTACATAACAAGTGCAAAAATTTCAACACAATGGGTTCAGCCATTTCAGAAAAGTTTGGTAACAAAGTAGTTTGTAGTTTAGTAAGTAGTTTGGTCTCTGGTAACAAACACCTCGTAAGTAGTTTGGTCTCTGGTAACAAACACCTCGAAACAAAAATTTTATATTGACGCTACTGATGTCATATTATGGCGCAGCGCAGACGACAGACTATCCGTGACGCACTTTTTGTCTGTGGAAATAGAACCTATGCAATAATATACGGACTTATTGCGCGTCGTGTGCGTTACTGCATATAATTGTATAGGTTCTATTTCCCACAGACTAAAAAGTGCGTCACGGATAGTCTGTCGTCTGCGCTGCGCCTAAAATTCTCTCCATATTTATTTGTTGTGTATTACAGACGCGCTGGGCGGTAACGTGGGTTTGGCGATCACACAGGTGATAGGGCTGGTCGGCATGTGCCAGTTCGGTATGCGGCAGACCGCTGAAGTGGAGAACCAGATGACCTCTGTGAGTGATATTATACAGGGTGCAATTTAACCTTCCTGCCAAAGGACATATTGATCCTTGTCAAAAATAAAAATACACGTATTTCTTCTTTTACAATCACTCAGTACTAAAATTTTGAGAAATAGCCTCCGAAAGTTATCCTACCAAACACCACAAAATATGGACACATGCGCGGCCCGACCCCGCCCCGCCCTTCCATTGACATTCTTGTTATTATTATAAGTTGCGAATTTTCCCTTCATACTTTGACGGGCTTAGGACCGTCAAAATGTAAAGGACGTAGACAGGTATGTTTAGAATAAAATTAATTGATACACATCAAAAGAATGGAAAATTACAACTTTTTAATTACGAACTATCTAAACCACATCCTTTGCATTTAGGCGTATTTAAAAAATTAAATCAACTTATGTACACAGCTAATTAAAATCAAAACCACCCACCTCTAAATCTTGTTTACTTCCATCTTGTCTACACTTAACATAGTTCAAACTGCAATCCGTTTTGCTCTAAGCAGAGTCTACCGCGTTTGGCACATTGTCTTAGACTTTAAAAGTTTGTTAAGCACAACTTTGTCACTTTTATCCTCGTCAGAGGCACCTCGACAGTTCATAACACTCGATCGTAGTCAGGGTACATTTTTACAGACACTAATTAGTAATTATTACAAGCGCTTGGGGCGTGACAAACAAAATAAATACGTGCTAGCTAAACAACTATGCGCGTGGTACTAAACGGCCCCCGGCGACCGCCCGACCGGCCGGCCTCCCGCCTTCCCGCGCGTAACCCCCGCTTTACCCCTAGGCCTAACCGGTCTTCCGACTGGATCTGTGCGGCGCGACGGACTATCTGAGCGCTTGCAATATCGTAATTATTATGAACTTATGAAGTGACCATTGTGCACCGATTTTTTTTTGGGATAAAATAATATGTTATTGTAAAAAAATTAACACCCTATTTTTTCTGGTTTAATGGACTCACCTAATGATACCTAAGCACTAAAAAAAATTTGGCAGGTGGGTTTAATTGCACCCTGTATACAATAATGTTTACTTTTTACAATAATTTATTTTAGACTAAAAAGACATGATATTATTACAATTTAGTATTGGAGTGTCCTCGCGGATATTTATAGGACGTGTATGGCTCGATAAAAAATAAAATACAAATATAGTTCGTACGTAATGTGTATAATTGTATTTGAAGTCGTGTAATAAACTATCAGAGTAGTTGAACCCTAGGCAAATGGCGGACCGTAATTTGGTCGCGTTAAATCAAACCCATCCGACCGATCACAGCTAACATTGAATTATTGACATAAGCCGACCACATGACGTAGGACCGTCAACTGCCTAGGAATCAATTTCCTCGATGGTACAATAATTATATTTTTGGTTGTAACAGGTGGAAAGGATACTGGAGTACTCCAACTTGCCGTCCGAGCAGCCCACCGAGCCCGACATGACAGCGCTTAAAGCCGAGCATCCTAACTTAGACTTCGATAAATGGCCAGAAAAGGGTAAAAAACGATTTTCTATTATTTTATGAAATGTGATTTATTGCCGTAAATGCAAAACAGCTATTGCTCAGTAGAAACCAGCGTTGGTTCTTTTTCCGACCATATGCAAAACGATATTTGGATGATATTGACAAGGAGGCGTAGCTACTTCACAATTACAAGTGACATATTATTATGAGATGATCGCGTTAGTTTTCGTTTTGGTCACGGGAAGAAACATTATTATTTTAAACTGCAGATTGTTACGATAATTTAACTTTTATTTATCTTTATTACAACTCCAGGTGAAATAGTTTTCGAGGACGTATCACTGGAGTACGAGAAGCCGCCCCGGAAGGACGCCTCTTCGGAGAAGGGCGCGGGGGAGGAGCCGGAGTACGCCATCCGCGGCGTGCACTTCAGGGTGCGCGCGGGTGAGAAGGTGTGCGTGGTGGGGCGCACGGGCGCTGGCAAGAGCTCGCTCATCGCCGCGCTGTTCGGGCTGGCGCGCACGCACGGGGGCGTGGCTGTGGACGGCGTGCGTGCGCGCTCGGCGGGGCTGCGCGCGTGGCGGCGGCGGCTGTGCGCGCTGCCGCAGCGGCCCGCGCTGTTCGCCGGCACGCTGCGCGACAACCTCGACCCGACGGGGGCGCGCACCGACGCCGAGCTGCACGCCGCGCTGCAGGAGGTGGGGCTCGGGGCGCTGGCGGGCGCCGCCGAAGGACTGAGCTGGCGCGTGGGCGACGGCGGCGGTAACCTGTCCTCCGGCCAGCGCCAGCTGCTGTGTCTGGCGCGCGCCGTGCTGGCCCGCCCGCGCGTGCTCGTGCTGGACGAGGCCACGGCCAACGTGGACGGCGAGACCGACAAGGAGATCCAGGCGTCGATCCGCACCAAGTTCGCCCAGTCGACGGTGCTCACCATCGCGCACCGCCTGCACACAGTCATGGACTACGACAGGGTCATCGTCATGGACAAGTGAGACTTGTGTGAAATTACCGTATAATATCATTTATAAGTCCAATGAAATCAATAATCACATTTTTTTACAGTCATAGCTGTTAAAACATGAAATGTGAGTGGTTGACCAAAAAGGGACCTGAAGGTAAATAATTTGATTTTGAGTAAAATGCGTTTGAAGTTTCGTGTTTCGACTCGTGCGCGGTTCACACAAAAATTCATAAAAAAAACTACGGCACCTTAAAATATTCTGGTTAGACCAAAAGAAAGCTAAAAGACCACGGATTAAAAAATAAAAAAATAAAAGAAGGTAAGTAAATAATTTGATTTTGAGTAAATCGCGTTTGAAGTTTCGTATAGAAACAAGTTACGACTCGTGCGCGGTTCACGAAAAAAATCATAAAAAAAAAACTACGGCACCTTAAAATATTCTGGTTAGACCAAAACAAAGCTAAAAGACCACGGATTAAAAAAATAAAAAAAAAACGTTTCCAACCCTTCAGGCACAGAATACATAATTAGTACCTGACGGTACAGAAGTTTCACTCCCGAGTTTAGGTATGATAAACGCCAGCGTCCGGTCACCGGACTAGTCTCGATAGGCTGGCACTCGCTCGACTTGTCGCACACGCAACGCACGCATCCGCGATACAAAAGTAATAGTACCCGGCCCCGCGCCGCCGCGCCGCTCGCTTGACAGCCCTGGCAGATTGAAGCGAGACGGCAGACAGTTATTGTACTATGAACGCTAAACGCAATGCAAAAGGTTGAAATTAGGTTGTTTTCCAGAATAGTAGGTAAATATCTCGGCAATTTTGCGCCGTTTGTATGGAAGTGAGACAAGCCTGCTTCAGGTCCCTTTTTGGTCAACCACTCACAAATAGTTAACATAGTATAGGAAGAGATATTTGCGTTCATATCTTAATATGAACGCAAATAAATATCTCTTCCTATATATTATATAACATATCTCTTCCTATATATGTGATCATGCGACAACACGAGATCATTGCGATACGTGACTTACCCTATCACGTGCTACTTCGTTTCCTATAGTGAAAATGTACAAATTTATATGAGTATGACGTTCACGTTTCCATTACGAACTACATGTTACGAATTTTTTCAGCTCCTAATGAACGTTTTTTTTTTTCTTAGGGGGCGTGTCGTAGAAACCGGGCATCCGTATGAGCTTCTGCAGATTAAGCATAAGAGTGAACCACCCAAAAGGACGCAGCTATCCAGGAGCCAGGTAACCCTTTTTTATTCAACTACGGCAAACAGGCAACACCAGATCGCAGCACCTCCGTTGTGTTCCCTATAAGCTGCTATAAGTCATAAGAATATAAACCGAAGTGCCTTGATGGACGCTTCGGTATATTCGGTCTAAAAGTAAGGTGTTTAAATAAAAAAACTAAATTAAGGTAAAATGACTAGTGATTGGACAGTACCAGTCATTAGACAAAGCACAAATTAAACACTATATTTATTAATGTTGCTTTAAAACCTGCCTGTTTTAAAAGTAATAGAACGCCTGATTTTAAAGAAAAGCAGGTACTTTTTAAAGGAACCTTAATAAATATAGTGTTTTTGTGCTCTGTCCAATGACTAGGACTGTCCAATCACTAGTCATGTTCACCCTATAATTTGGGTAAGTAATTGGGGTTTTGACTTTTTGTGGAGGAGCAGACTGTTCGATTATTCAGTTCGAATATTCAGAATAATAGAATGTTAATTTCAATGTTTTAGGCGCCGCTAGCTATCCCGGAGAATTCGACGTACAACAGCTTAGAGCAGATGCCACAATTCCAAGAATATTCCAGGTAAGTCACTAGACGAACAGCATAGAATAAAAAATACATAATAAAATATAATATACAAAATAATAATTCGTCTATGATACAACATATAGTCATAGAAATTCGGAAGTAAAATAGCTCTACACAATCTGTGCATTGTGCGTGGTGTTAAACAGTTCCGTTGCTTGTAGAAGTCCTTAAATCGTTAAGAAATAACGTAAATTACTAATATACTTATTGAAATATTACAGGTTGGATTCTGAAAATGAAAGCATATTCAAGTCGCTTGTGGAGCAGACCGGCCCCGATACTGCGGCCGTGCTCTACAAAATGGCCGAAGAGGTAAAATTAAAAAAAAATGTTTACTTATTTTTTTATTTGTTAAGATAATTGATCCTATATGACATGTAGTATGACATACACTGTTTCAGCTAATAAACATTAAATTGTTATGACATTATGAGACAAAAAAAAGAAAATATAATAATATGATAACCATTTTTTACAGAGCTACAGGAGATTCCAAGAATCGAAGAAAACTTCCTAAATAACAAGGATCAATTATACAAATAATACATAAAGAAGTACTTAAATAACTACCAACGAGTTGGTAAGAAATAAACGGTGCTTAAAAGAGCTGCCATTATTGAAACAATTTTAAAAACCGATTTTTATATCTGTTTTTATTTTATACTTACTGCAAAACCTTTTGTTAGTTTCTAATGCAAATTGCTATTTATTGCAGTGTTAAAAATAGCTGATCAGTAAAAACAAAATACACTGTCATTTTTGTAGTTCTGCCTTAAACATCCTGCCTTCATGAAAAGTGTGATGTGTGTACAATGTGATAATGTGGCATGGGCACATTAATTTTATGTCTAGGTAATCGAATAACCTCAAAGAGGTCAGTGCTGTTATTTATTGCGATTGCATTTTATTTTATACTTATTAAGTAATTTCGAATATTAAGAAGATCCAACGTACGATTCTGAGTATGGAATTTGTAATAGTAAGACAAAATTGTATAGTACTTTTAAAGCGAGGCCAGATTGCCTTAGAGCTTAAGCATTGGAACAGAAGATAGCACAGCTTCTTAATTTGTTAAGGGAAAAGACCTAATGGCAGACACTTTAAGGAAACATGAAACATTTGAATGTTATAAAATATATATTTATGAAAATAAAGGATTGATAACTTCTTCCATGTCTTCAGTAACTCTTACAAAATAAAACTATTATAATTATTCTCTGACAAATCAATTAAAAAATATATTATTGGTCTTTTTGTAAACTTAGTCATAAGTACTAATAGATGACATCACAAAAAACGAACATCACTAATAGTAGACACCAATATGAACTAATAGTTGACATAGAAAATTACATTACATTTTACATTTTTCCTATTATTAGGTCTTTATTTGCCATTTTTCAAAAGATTTCATTTACTTCATCATAGTAACTACATGCATCAGAAATATTATCCACGTTGTCTCCAGATTCTATTCATTCTTCTTCCATGCTGAAACTATCTTTCCTTTTATTTTTATTTTTCATATTTTTTTTCTAGCAAATTTATTTTCAGTATTTAGTCTCCATGCTTCTTTTGCCTCTTCTTTTTTCTTCTTCCTTTTCTCAGCTCTCCTTTTTCTTCTTTTTACTGCTGAAAAACTAAAGCAATCGATTTTTAGATCAGTACAAGGTCTAATATTAGACACCATGTCCATTTTTAGGTGCAGTAGTTCTAAGTTCTTAGATTGTTAATAGAATTATATTTTCAGAGAATAGTGATGATTTTTGCAGTAGAATAAAGTACAAAATAACTTTAGTATGTATTGCAAAACTGAAAGATGAGATCCATGTCATCTATTAGGTTTTTTACATTTTCAAGAACTAATAGTAGACACCCTTTATATTGTTAGGGAAAATGGATAAAAAATCTTAAATAAACATTAATTGGTGTATACAACATGACCATTAATCCAATGAAATCAATAGAAATTACAAAAAATCAAATAAATGTATTCAAAACTTACGTGCAAAATTTCGCCTTCCTTAACCTATTTGCTAAGAAATTGCCGAGCGCGTGTTGACGCGGTCTTATTATTTACGAAAACTGATCCCATTTTAAAATTTTGTTCCCGAAGGCGTCTCTAATATATTTTTTCAATTCAATAGATAGCTTGAGAAGCTTATAAAATTTACAGTGGTGAGAAATAATTAGAGTAATTCTTATTTTTATGGTATTTTTTTAGTTCAGTGTCTAGCATTAGGTCTTTTCCCTTATATACAAAGAATCCTGTTAATTTTTTTAAGCTTGACGGTGTAGTTGAGTTGTGAATTGTGATGTAAATACAAGTGGATGTATAATAACACATTGTATGAGCGCACGATAGAAGCATGTTGCAGATTTGATATCAATTATAGTTTGTGCGTTATAAGATGATATGGGTGACAGTTCTCATATTCCTTGCTACGGATTTTTTTTACAAGAAAACAAAAAAAATCAAAATGTAATAAATTATATTCCATCTACAAAAACAAATGTTTCCTATAACTGTAAATGAATAAAAATGAAAAGTTGCTAAATGCTAACTTATTTATATTAAATTATAAATATTAACAATGAAATACGAGTATAAAATTATTGATTCGAAAATATTTAAAAATGTCAGATGCATGAAACGGAACTTATGCCGATAGAGATTGACACTGTTGAATCGAAATCAAATCTATAAAAAGTTCGGCCATATTAAATCGCTGGCGCCACTCTGAAACGTTAGTACGAAATCGATAATATCGATTGCAATTCCTTTACGAAGTAATTCGATATTTTTAAATTATCGATTAAAATTTTTAGGTAACTTCCCTACTATTGTCAATTATAATGTGTCACCCATATCATCTTAAAACGCACAAACTGTAATTACTAGATTAAATTACTTGATCTCAATTGCATCCTTAACATCACTAAGTATTAAATTAATTTGTGCATTCATTTATAATAGCTACCTGCTACACACATAAAAGGTCATCGCACGCTACACCGACTCGATGCCAAGATTGGCAACCCAACTCACAAGTCACAGCAATTGGCGTCGAGTTGGTGAATAGTGCGATGACCTTTATTTGTCTTGCAATAAAAAGCTTAATAAGGGCTTCGTTGTTGATATTATACAATATACTAATACTGCCATACAAGTATTAGAACAATTTTGTTACATAATATACAAACTCGAATGTGGTTTATAACTCGAATATATTATAAATAGTCCATACACAATATATAATAACAATAGTCCAATTGTACAACGCGATTAAGGTGACGCCGCGTTAAAGTAAAAAACCGTGTTGGATATGTTTTAGATTGCTTGCCGGGCCGGCTGGAACAGCAAAAAATGGAAAGGGCGTAGCGACAAAATGGTTTTTGTCGCGTAATTTAAAAACCATAAATTCAAGATGTTTGTGTAAACACCGTTGTCCTTGAAACCATCAAATGAGCCCGTCAAAATGAACAACTTTTTCTATGAGAACAATGCTGGGAATTAAAAAAAATCTGTCTTCATACCCATACAAATTGCCGATCCGGGCAACCGTATGGGTATGAAGACGGCATTTTTTTTTGAGTTCCCAGCATTGTTCTCATAGAAAAAGTTGTTCATTTTGACGGGCTCATTTGATGGTTTCAAGGATAACGGTGTTTACACAAACACACTGTATATGTCACATAAGCTATGGCCAAATTAAAGTGTATGCTTGAACCAATCTATGTACAAATTTATCACTCTCCTCTGTTGGCAAAATAGGAATCCCTTTTTTTACACAGGTCTTTTTGATTGATTATTCTGTGTTATAAAAGTTGACCAATCGTGTTATGGTATGGGTAATTCAAAGACAAAGACATGATGAATACTGACAATGAACTTTAATTTCTTAGCTTTATATCGCTACAGCCAAATTATCAAGGCGTCGCCTTAATCAGTGCTAAACGAAAAAATATGTATTTGGTGCTATACAAAACTTTATTCAGTATTTCCATAAAACCACTAAAATCTTCGTGCCTTATTGAAATCAAAATCCAAAACTGATGACTTAAAAAACTTTCCTTGACACTACTACTAAAAACTTATATTATCTACTTCTCATCATGTAATACACAACAGTATTATTTCATTACCAACTATTTTTGTTTTATTTTTATTAAAGTTTAATAAGTTAGGCATTAGTTAAATTGTATTATGGATTTATTTTTGCTACTTACTGTTATTGTAGGTACTTACGTTTTAGTTTGTCATAAAATGATAAATACTTTTTAG
Source organism: Polyommatus iphigenia (assembly GCA_963422495.1). Classification (NCBI taxonomy): domain Eukaryota; kingdom Metazoa; phylum Arthropoda; class Insecta; order Lepidoptera; family Lycaenidae; genus Polyommatus; species Polyommatus iphigenia. The sequence continues at coordinate 10,259,246 of OY730184.1, forward strand.
TTCAAATTGTGAATATGTACGTTATTTAGTTACCAACCAATTTTAACATATTTTAGTAGTAAGTAGATAAATTATAAATGTGGATAAAAGTAAAGACCTAGTAGTGCCATGAATTTACCGACTTATGTCGATTTCAGCGTCAATTATTTTCACCAAGATGATATGAGATCATGGGCGCCTGCAGGGGGGTGCCAGGTGGTCCACTTGCACCCCTTGGGAATCTCGGTATCAACAGGAATTATTGAAATAAAAAGCGCCGTCTATTGGAAGCCGTTCGTAATGTTTCGGCACTAAATGTATTCTGTTGACGTAAATAGACAGTCACTGTTGTTCGTGAAAAGTAAAAAGAAAAGAAAGAAAACTAAAATCTGCACCCCTTGGAAATTATTTGTGCCGGCGCAGCGCCCATGTATGAGATGATGATGTTACATCATCATTTTATCGATTGACAACACTATTAGTCTGATTAACAAGTGCCATTTTCGTCAAAACCTGATCTCATGCACCGAAAAGTATGATTTTGGTCTCATTCGATTCGGAATACCATCTAGAACATTCTATCAAAATTCCAAGAGGGGCTAAAAAAATGCAATAGTTATAAACAATTATGTAAACATAAAAAGAAGGGTTTGGATTTTTTTTTTATATTTCAAAAACTATTTGAGATAATCAAAATTTGAAAATATATCCTTACAGAACAGGAAATTTCCTAAAAAAAAAATCTTAGATCCTGGAACCTTACCAATAATCCTTATAGCTTTAAATGAGCGGCGAAAGTAACGGTAAAAACGCGTAGTTCGGGTTTCGCGTGAATTGCCGCAATCTGCCACGCGAACTAAAAAATATATTTTAACTGATTAAATATTAATATAAAAAAAAAAAATTGGGTACTAAGTAGACATATCAATAAAGGATAATCCGTCAACAAAAATAAATTATCACAATTTGTTTAAATGTTATGCCTTTGTTCATTTGTTAATAGTCACCATTTTAATGTTAACATAAAAACGCTGATTATTTCTAAACAAGAAATCTAGAAATTTTTATTATTCTTTTGAGATAATCTTAAAAGGGCTTAGAAGAGATATCCGGTGGAAAAATTCAATAATTTTGATTTTTAACTTTTTTATGAACAATTAAAGGCATTCATGAAATTTTCATGTAAATAAAGCAATTAGGGTTTTTTGATCAATAAAAATGATCATTTAAATTTTATTAGTTATAAATATAAAAATAAATATTGTTATGTGGCTTCTAACAACAACAAAACAAAAGAATAACAATAATTGGATATAAAAGTACCTTAATTGCTTTATTTACATGAATAATTTTGGAATGCTTTTGAATGTTAATAAAAAAGTGAAAAATCAAAATTATTGAATTTTTCCACCGGATATCTCTTCTAAGCCCTTTTAAGATTAGCTCAAAAGAATAATAAAAATTTCTAGATTTCTTGTTTAGAAATATTCAGCGTTTTTATGTTAACATTAAAATGGTGACTATTAACAAATTAAGAAAAGCATAATAATTAAACAAATTGTGATAATTTATTTTTGTTAACGGATTATTGTTTATTGATATGTCTACTTAGTACCCAATTTTTTTTATTCCTTAATATTAATATTTAATCACTTAAAATATTTTTTTTAGTTCACGTAGCAGATTGCGGCAAATCACGCGAAACCCGAACCACGCGGTTTTACCGTTAGGGTGATATCAGACGGGTAATTTTTTGTTCATTTTCGTCTTTCATTTTGCATCTTTCACTCCAAGTGACACATCTAAACACAAAATGAAACATTAGTGCCGAATGAATTCATTAGTGAACCGATCCAACTGTGTTGGATATTGTCATCCGGCATCTTTCACTTCCACTCCGAATGAACGAGAAATGAACGGTCTGAACACTGAGAGAACGATCATTCGGGTTCAGTCATTTTGTCTCGAGTCCTGTAGTCGACGGACGTCACGTGTTGACGACTCTAAACTTCCAAAACTATCACCTGTAGCAGACCTGCTACAGGTTAGTACAATTTGAAGTTTTATTCGGTTAGGTGTGCTGTCTCTCATTAAAGTATTTTATTTCGTTAATAACGGAGCAACAAGAAGCAAAAGTTCTTCAAATTTATTTTCATCCATTCGAAGATAATAAATATGAATCAGGATCTTCAACATCTACTTCTCTCAACAATGTATTTTAAGCTTCTAATAAATTTCTTCTTTCAATCCATGGTCACGCCCACCACCGTCGACGTTTTCTTTGCTTCTTTTTTTTTGTTAACTCTTTGATTAAATGATCGCAAATTAAAGTAAACCAAGGCGCACGACTTCATTCGAGGACATATCAAAAGAAATGAAAAGTGAATGTTCTTTTCTATATCATTTCCTATAAGCCGTGTGAACATAGAATGAAAGGAAAATGAAGCATTCACTCGAGTGAATATTCATCCGAGTGAACCGTCTGATATCACCTTTACTTTCGCCGCTCAATTAAAGCTATAAGGATTATTGGTAAGGTTCCAGGATCTAGAATTTTTTTTAGGAAATTTCCTGCTCTTTAAGGGCCCGGGTACCCTTGGAATTTCTCATACAAACGTAATTCCAAAATCATTTTCTCATACGAAAATATTTAACATGTTTGAGTTATTTTTCAGTTTAAGATAGTAATTACCTAGGTTCCTACACAAAAATTTACTTCAAAATATTTAAACAAATTTTTTTTTTGTTTTAAATTTTTTTTTAGTAAATTTACTACTAAATATTTAAACACTAAAAAATAGAGTAAAACACTAAAAAATATATAAATAAATAGTAAATTTAATACAAAATATTTAAACTCTAAAAAATATTTTTTAGTATTTAAATATTTTGTAGTAAATTTACTATTTATTTATATATTTTTTAGTGTTTTACTCTAATTTTTTTTTCCATTTTTTATTCCAAGGGTACCCGGCCTCTTAAGGATCTATTTTCAAATTTTGTTTATCTCAAATAGTTTTTGAAATATTAAAAAAAAAACCAAACCCTTATTTTTATGTTTACTTAATTGTTTATAACTTTTGCATTTTTTTCAGCCCGTCTTGGAATTTTGACAGAATGTTCTAGATGGTATTCCGAATCGAATGAGACCAAAATCATAATTTTCGGTGCATGAGATCAGGTTTTGACAAAAATGGCACTTGTTTACCAGAGTATATGTTATTACCTTAAAAACCATCAAAATGAGCAATGTTACCTCAGCCGTGGTGCTAATTTTAAATTCTACTTTTGTCTATTATATTCAATATGTAAATTCACCGAATGCGTAGAATTTCGGCACACATAACTGCGAATTCGCATCGCATCGCAGTGTATTTGTGTTTTGCTGCAGAATAATATTATGTGAGAGCCCTGAACCTAGAACTACTTATCTCTTTTATTGCCTGTAGAAACGAGATAGCCGAATTCCTGCGCGAACGAAAGACAAGTAGCTATTAGTCAATGGCAGAATCTACGTGTTCGGTGACCTAGCTATAGTTACTAAGTACTTACTATCTATATTTATATTAACTAAAATTATGTACAGTACTTTAAGTTAGTACAGTAGTCTTCGCACATTATAAACGACGTCGCAAAAATCCAACCAACATACGCATTTACGAAAGTAAGTACTATGTAGATTTTATAGAAGATGCAGTTTGCTTTGGTCCAAGCCATGAACTAGCAACAAAACTTCACACGAATTGTTTCTAATACGAAGTTCTGTCGCACGTCACGTGATTTGGACCATGTGTATGATCAGTGATCACGGTGCTCGGTGATACAGCATGTGATATAATAATATTAATGAACAAATAAAAATGTTATATTATATTAATTTACTAGTTTTTATCAAGCTTATCCCTACTCCACAAAAGGTCGCAATTATAACTTTTTCCAGATATATACGTTAACGGCTATCCAAACACTGGATGGATATTGATCATTGCGTATCTCAATTCCTGACCGGTCATGGTAATTTAAAGCCAAACTTTAGAGTGAAGCCCGAAAGAAGCGGCAGAAATTCTGCGACTCACAACTCACATATTACGCTCGTTTGGCTTCACCCTTATGGATTTAAATTAGTAGAATGCTAGAATCACCCATGTGAGAGTAAGAAGGCAACATGTTCGACGAAATTCGAACAAACCGCTCATTCCACTGAAGCGGAGCGGAGCTTAGCGGTGCCGAATTGACCAATCACCATGCTCGAAATCTTCGCTCCGCTGTCATTCCGCTGGAATAGCACGATTGGTCAATTCGGACACCGCTAAGCTCCGCTCCTCTTCAGTGTAACGCAGCCTAACCTCTGGAAAAACGAAAGATCTATAATGCTTAACAACATACTTTGCAAATCTGGAGTTCCATATTAAGATGACCTCGTGGATAGCGCAAGGAACTTCCGTGCCTTTAAGCGTTTTTGTCATTATTATTATTACTGGATGTAACAGTGTAACACAATAAATTCCAACATTAACTTAGATCTAGCTTAGTAGTCAAAATCAACATTATTTATTCCCGTGGTGCTTTCTCTTTAGTTCTTTGACTTTTGATGCTTTCGGTCATTGCAGCTTGTGCTGTCTCCCGCTTTTTATGGAGAGGGAAAACATGTATACTTCCTACTCCTATCTTCTTCTGATTAAATTAGTTGCGGGTCCCAAGACAGCTTTAGCACGTCCCTCGGGCTCCCTGAGATCATATCAAAGGGTTTTCGTGGTTGGATACCGCTGTCGATCCTGGCGACACAGATACAGTGTTGCGAATGTGTGGTGAGCTAAAGCCCGTTAAAAAAAAGCTTTCCCTTAAGGACCTATTTTTCTGGATATTTTACTTAAAAATATCCATTTCATTCAATTGTAGGATCATAAAACTAGTAAAAAAAGAAATCATTGTACACTATACCTATATTTAAAAGAATAGCACATTTTGGTCACACATGATATAAACCTATTTAAAATACTCAACCACTATGTATCAAACATTATAATTTGTCATAATAATAAATATAAAATAATATTTACATCGCATTTTTTAGTCCACTTGCGCTAAGTTGCAGTGAATCATCAGTAAAAGTGTCAAAAACTACTACCCGGTCACCAAGTAGGACACATGCTAGACACGTGTTTCTATTTGTTGGAACTGCAAGAAGGCAAGAATATCGTTCTTATAGTAAAAGCAAAAAAAAATCCAATTCTCAAACAAATCTTAATATCTTAAAGTACTACAAACGTTGAACGTTGTCGCGGCGTCTGCGCTGCGCATACGTTCATCGAACGCCTACGCTGGACAAACACTAGTGTGAAGGCAGCCTAAATTTAAAGTTAGGCGAATGCTGTCTTACGTCTATGAAAAGATTATAGTTCGATAAAGTGAATATAAGCATAGAAATATGTGAATGTAAGCATAGTTTTAACTAAAAGATAACAAACATAAGGACAAAAAGCGAGTCTATACCATTTATAATGGTCGATGAAGCAATAAGCTAAGATTAAGACATTATTTATAATAATATAATTAATGTATAACAACACACCTATAGATTCTCATTCTTTCGTGAACAATGGAAAAAATCTTAGCCTACGTATTAAGTGCAATATCATGCGTAATACAAACTAATTAGAATAATATGTATTACAAATTAAAGTGTCAAGTTTCTCAAAAATAGCAGTTCAAATCAAGATAAGTCGAACTTATAACAGTTTGTTCCTTTGGTTAGTAGGGAGTTGTTGTTCTAAGGGAGTTTCACAATTTTGTATGCCTTAGAGCGCTTACAGACGAACGGCACGTGTCGGCGGCACGCGTCGACGGCAGACGATGGCACGTGTCGGCGGCAGTCGGCAGCACGTGCCGTCGACACGTGCCGTACGCGCCTGTAAGAAGCCTTACTCTTAGATTCAGTTTATTCAAAACAAATTGTATGCTGTCAACAGCATTTTCAAGTTAGACTTTTGACATGAAAATCAAATTTATCAAGGCCTAAATAACATTTTACAGAACTTCCCAGAGGCCTAATAAAAGTATTTAATACGCTGCTTAAGCCATACCCGTCCTAAAGGGTGTCACATGGACACGACCATGCCAAATCTAGCTAATTCCTATGTGAATCTTCTATTTTAAGAAGAAAGTTTTGCGCTTTTTTCTACATATGAAAACAATTCCAAGTTGCAACCGCGCCTGGCTTAAGCTGTGTATTACATACCTACTAGGGAGAAAATAACAAAGATGTGTACAGCGGAAAATATACAAGATACCAATACCTCGACTAGCACAATAATTACGGTGTTTTAATCAGAGCCTTATTGGGTTTGAACTCGACAGGAAACAGCTCGGCCGCTTGATGGAAGGACTTGCACACGCTGAGGGGTGTGCGGTGGGCGGGGAGTGTCGAGGGGCGGGGCTCCGTGAGGGGCGTGCGCACGCGCGGTATGAGGCTGATCCGCGAGCTGCGCCGCACCGGCGTCACCGTGTACTTGGGTGTGCCGTTAGATTGACGCCTGGAAAATTAAAAAAATCTGCATAAATGCCTTTAATCCTGACGCAAATTCGAAATACAAGTACTTTCTACTAAGTTCTAACTAATATACTAAGTTCTAACTAATATACTTGAGGCACGTTGATTAGCCCACACATGCATACACATTTCACCCGCATGTTCAATAATTACATGCGCGAGTGAAAGAGACAAGTAGTAATAAATGAACTTCTACTTTGCGGCCGAACTATACAAAATGATACAAAATATGTAAACCACATCTCTTGACACTACCACCAACAACGCCTTAATACACACAACCGGTACCTAAAAAGTAAAAATGTTTTATGATCCTATATGAATTGAGGATCAAACAAAAAGTTAAACAAATAAATAATGTCACTAGACCACTTAATTACGCAGATATAATTTATAAAACATGAAAATAACTCTCACTTATGAAATTCAACATAATATTTTGTTATCATAATATAACTGGCGTCGACAGTCACTTCTGCAAAGGGAAAACAATTTAAGGAGTATTGTGGGGCTGACTGCATAGTATTTTGACATATTATGATGTGTATGCCTCAGCCTATTTCTTTGAGCTCATGTGTAGAATAAATGTTCCACTTTTCGCTAATAGTAGAGACAACTGCCCATGAGAGTTAAGAAGTCTATTGTGTAGCCAATCTTCATATTATAATTTTTACACAACTAAGCCAGGAGGGTTATAGTTTTTAAGCCTACAAATATTTGTATGTCTACTTTCAATACTTACAACTTAGCTTGTCGTACGGCGAATCGGATTATAGTGCTCTTGAAGACGTTTTTAACGTCAACCATCTTGGGGTCCACTTCTCGATTCCGTCCACTGCTGGGGCTGATTTTCAACTGCATAAACTTGTCAAGCAACTGATCAAGGTTTGCTTCTACTACAGATTGCTGAAACGTTGAAAAAATATTTAGATATTTTTATTTATATAGTCTAGAATCTAGATAATATAAAATATGATAATACGAGCTTTTGCCCGCGGCTTCTCTCGCGTTAAGAAGTATTATTATATACAAACTTTCATCCCCCATTTTAACCCCTTGGGGTTGAAATTTATCAAAATCCTTTCTTAGCGGATGCCTACGTCATTACATATACCTGCATGCCAAATTTCAGCCCGATCCGTCCAGTGGTTTAGGCTGTGCGTTGATAGATCACCATGTCAGTCTGTCACCTTTGAGTTTTATATATATAGATTATGACACAGTAGTAGTAGATAAAATTCAGTTTCCGTTTGTCACTTCTCAGCTTTGTGAGGGTATAGAATATATTTTTTTGGGATGAAAACAGGCCTTTAAAGGCATTTATGATGGCAATCGATAACAAACACCTAGAAATGTTAGTGTCCACTGTGAGAACTGAGAACTGTACACACACAGCGCATTACCCTTTAACGTAATTACTGCAACCTAACTCACATGGAGATTGGAGAGACGACATTCGTCTGACTTTGGGTCCTTACTGGACAAGAGTCGCAGACGACAGAGCTCAGTGGAGAGCACTGGAGGAGGCCTATGGCAAGAGGCACACCGAATTTGCGTGATCTGCTATAACACTAGATTAACCAAACTAAAAACAAAATGCAACGCTTTTCAGAAACAAAAAGGCTATATTATTATTATGTTATTTTGATTTTCTCGGCTTTCACCGGCAGACTGATATGTACGGGCCGAAGCCAAGTACACACCAGGTAAGTAATTTATGTTTTAGCTGTTGGTATGATGCTGAGGGTTGGTATGATCGATTTCTAACATAATATTGTATGATGTGTGAGTATATAGGTTTGATATTATTATTATTATAACTCACATGAAATGTAGTAAATTAATTACCTCTGTGCCATTAGCGATGGCTCTCTCCCAGCACTGTACGGAGGCAGACAGGTCGCCCCGCCTCTCCTCGAGCGCGGCGCGGCACTCCCAGTACGCGGCGCCCTCGGGTGCCTCCGGGAACCTCTCTCGGAGTGCACGCAGCCAGCGGGCACACTGCTCCCAGTCAAAACCCTGAACATCATTCATTATTATTATCCGTTCTTAAAAGATTTAATAAAAACAGAACTAGAAGTGGTGGCTTGTGGAAGCCTAATAAATAAGTGTTTACATCACTTTACTATAGAATTCAATTACATACGAGTATATTATCAATGTCTGCATTATACACATTATGTAGTGTGTCAGGAAACAAAATAACATGGGAACAGTAATTGGTCATGTAATTATTCATTTTTTCCATTCAATGCAAAGGAACAAACCTTGCCTCTTTATAATATAAGTGTCAGCTGAAATTAAATAGTTACCTCACGCAGCAACTCTGTCAGATCATGTAAAGCACCAAGAAGCAGTTCATCAAGATGGTGTAACTCCTCCGCACTAGTTAAGGTGGTTTCACAGCTTTCATTAAAGCCTATGCTGTCACTGACACAGCTGGCCCTCCTCCATTTGTCAAGAGCCAAATCAATTTTAGGTTCAACAGTTAATTCATCCATTTTATTGTTTACATTCTCCGTATATGATTCATTGTCGCTGTCGTGCTCGAGTGCAATGTTCTCCTTGTTTTCTTCATCTTCGCAAAGGTCGAGCTTGCTAGATACGCTACCGACACTTCGTGGTAAATGGTGCAGTCCGAAACATTGCAAGTGATGGTACGAATCCAGAGCTTTACCTCGCTTCTGCAACCACTTCTGTAGTCTCTCCTGCAGCTCCTGAGGTTGAGGGGTGTTGAAGTTTGACGAGGCAGGTGTTTGGAACTTAACCCTCTTTCTTTCGCTTTTAACAGCAGATACAACTTTTTCCTCCTTCACACTCTCATCTTCGCTGACCTCATTCAAATGAACTTTATTGATCTTCTCTCCTATTGATGCCCACTTTTGTACACAGTTGCTCAATTCGTGTTTGCTTATTCTTTTGAAGTGCACAGCCGATATCGACCTGCGCACAGGCATTGACGGTTTTTCCTTATTGTCAAACACTGTATGTCTTTTGTTTATTATCAAATTAGAATCTCTTATGACTTGCTTTAAATAATTTGGATCTGTTTTCAACTTGGTTGTGTTGTTTTCTATAGATATTTTTGGAATCACTTTGGGTTTGTAGAGCCTGTCAAAAACTGACTCCCGTGGCTTTGGATTGCCGTCTTGCTTGGGTGGTGCAAGACTTTTCCTACTCTCTGATACTTTAGTAGGCTTAGGAAGAGCAGCAGTGCTTGTTTGACCACTCTGACCCTTTGATGGTACAAAACTTTTTCTACTAAGCCCATTCAATTTTACTTTATCATTAGGAAAAGTTTTATTTTGATCAGGCTTGACTTCTGATGCATTTTTATGTCTAACTGAGGTGACATTATGTTTATAATTTGGACGAGATTTAATTTGTTCATTAGGTTTTGTTTCTGCTATATTTTTTACATTATTTCTGCCTGAAGTTTCATTTTTTGTTTTAGTGTTACCAGCATTATTTATGGGAGCTGTTTTGGGTTTGGAGTCTGAAGTTTTCTCATTTTTAGGTAATTTTGCATCACCACTTGCATTACTTACTTTGCTGTTTATGACATTTGCTTTTCTAGCATTCAGATTGTTATCAGTTCTTGCTGGAGCTGAAAGGGATCTATTGGCACAAACATTTGCCTGGCTGTTACTTTTAATTGTTTGAGCCTCATTTTTATTATATTTCTTTAAATTCAATTCACGTAACTGCAAATTATATTGCAAATATTACAAAATATGTAAAGTAGTCAAAACTAAAAAAACAGTAATATTAAAATGTATTTTAGTAATACCTTTTCAATGCGAGCTTTTTCTCTAGCTAAGCGCTCTTCCCTCAGTCTGTTAAGATGATCATGCACCGATTCCATTCTAAAAAAATTTACTTCATGGTGTGGGGAAACATTTTGCAACTATTCTGATATACTTCTCATATTATTTATAAATGTATAGGTATATTATTATAATAAATTACTTTGTAATCTAGCATATACTTCAAAAAGGCGGGAATGTATTATATTAACAACCAGTAACCAGGGTATGTCCAGCAGTGGACGAATATAGGCTGATATGATGATGATGATGATGAACCAGGGTACCTACAGAAATAATACTGCTACCGAGAAAATATTTAGCTACAGAAAATTTCTTTATTCTTAGAACTTTAACTAAGCCTTTTATTCCTCTTTTATCATGAACAATTTTACCATAGGTTGAAACTTGAAACCCATTGAAAACATCACTGAATGGTGTTTAGGATATTTTAATAACAACTTAAGTTTTTAAATGATCAAAATAATTAATGACTTACCTTATAAATATGGGCCTAGAGAAGTTTATCACAATTTACAACTGTATTTATCAAAAAACATACACAAAACTCTCACTGAAAGAAAAAACAACAAAATAATTAATAAACGAAGAACGCAGAAACGCTGTCAACGGTTCAATAAAATTCAAAATTTTGAAATCCTGACAACTGACAAATCACAAGATTATAAATATTTTTAAATGGCAACCATAGCGATTAGCCAATAGCCGCGTACTGACCAAGTGAGCAGGGCTTCAAATAACGTTTTTTTTTATAACGTTACTGCTTCAAGGGCATAGATAACGTTATGAAAATTTACCCGATATTAAAAATAACGTTAAAAATTGATATTAATAACGGTTAATGTAATAACGTTATATAGGATTTATAACGGTAAATATATGTTCTTTGATAACGTTATAGTCCGTCAAGAAAGTCATGACAGGCGGGAAAATTTTCTAAACGTAATCACGCTTTTGAAGTGTATTTTTTTCTTTATATTTTAACAAAGAACGCTTATTAAATTTTAAATATTGTCACCTTGCACATTTTTATCTCGAATTAATAAAGTTCTCATATTTTTTATTTCATTTAAACAAATTCCCGCCTGTCATGACTTTCTTGACAGATTAAACTTTTTGTAAAATAAGTACTAAATTTAATCAGTCAGTTCAGTATGCAGTATGCACAAAATTAAACTAGAGTCTAGACGTGTCTGGTGACCAGTAGGTGTATACTATAGGAAAAATGACGTCTAATGAGAATGACACAGTCAGTAGTTCAGTACTCAGTATCTTTGTTCAAATATTACTAATTTATGGTTTGTAGTGTAAATTATTGTATTGCCAGCACGTGCGCCATGCGCTGGCTGCCGGGCGGACTCTGTTGTTTTGCAGACGACGGGGCGGGGTGGGCTTTTGTCCACGAAGGAATAAAGATCGCCTCACCGCGTAGGTACACAAAGCACACGACGGGTGGAGGCAGTCAGTTCAAGACGTTCATTCTAGTGGAGATAGAGAGAATAGAGCTAGCTGCCGCCCTGCGCCGCCGCGCCGTCTGCGTTACTGAATTTTTTTTATGAAATAAGGGGGCAAACGAGCAAACGGGTCACCTGATGGAAAGCAACTTCCGTCGCCCATGGACACTCGCAGCATATGCTTAAAAGGTATTAATTATGAAAAAATTAAAATTTAAAAAAATAAATAAAAAATACATTTTCGTAATCAGAAAATGTAGTAAAATCATACCCCAAAGTTATCGGAAGTGGTCTTATTACACCCTGTATACAGTGTTTTGCTTTTTACGGCCCATTTTTAGTCCAAAAAAATAACTATTATTTTTATTATTTCTCTATGTATTAAACTCCTAAAAGTAGGTAAGCACAAATCTTGCAAAAAAAATGGGCTGCGAGTGAGATTTAGTGCACCGTGCACGATCGCATACCTGATACCAGAAAATAACGTTTTATTTACCGTTATTATTATAACGATATTTGTTCATTTATACTTAACGAAAAAATATCGTTATAATAATAACGGTAAATATAACGTTATTTTACTAGATATCGTTAACGTTATCTGGCTACCATTATGAAAATAACGGTACGTAACGATATTTTTTCTGTTATTTGATAAAGTTATGAAGCCCTGCAAGTGAGCCGCCTCGCGCGGATGCCTCGGACATTTGCCGCGGCGCATGCCGCGCGAGGTGGCCGGCGTACGGCCGAGCCAGCTGACAGTGTTGTCAGATCAGGGGATTTCTCCCTAGATTTAGGGGGTGTTCGACCAAGATAGGGGCAAAATAGAGGAAAAATATCGGGAAAATTGTGCTAAGCAGAAATGTATAGTCGGGGAAATGAGTTGTTTAGCAGAAATGTACAGTCGAGGAAAATTGTGCTAAGCAGAAATGTACAGTCGGGGAAATGAGTTGTTTAGCAGAAATGTCAGTGGCAGATTTACCAATAGGCTGGAGCCTAGGGCGGCAGATTTAGAGGGGCGGCAAATTTTGCCCAATTTTTTTTTTATCTTACAGAAAAAAAATACGCGTTGAAAAAACGAAACGAATACGACTTTAGTAAGCTTTTTGCTCCTGGACTTTTTTTTTTGCCTAAATGTAAAACTTATTTGATCTCATTGTCACCGGATTAATAAGATGTTATTTAATAGAAATTGTTCGTATTGTTTTGAACTGTAAGTGCAATCCATACTTCCATATACACATTATTATAAATGCGAAAGTGTGTCTGTCTGTTACTTCTCCACGCCCAAAGGGGGCGTCCACAAATTACGTGAGGTGTTCTTTTGAATTTTTTGACCCTCCCTCCCCCCTTGGTGAGATTTCGTGAGATTTTATTCAACCCCCCCCCCCCCCCCAAATCTCACGTGACATTTTTTAAATGTGAGTTTCTTACGTAAACGTTTGGTTTGACAGTCAGTAGATTTTCTTGCAAACGAATTTGTGAATGATTTTAGTCGTATAACAATTACGCTTACGATTAAATCTTAAGCATACGTACAATCTGGATGAAATGGACTAAAATAGTATCATTTTGTTGAGAAAAATCGTATTTTTGAAATTACGTGAGATTTGCCGAGACCCCCTCTCCCCCCTAAACACCTCACGTAATTTGTGGACGCCCCCAAACCGCTAAACCGATTTTGCTCAAATTTGGCATAGAGATACTTTGAGTACCGGGAAAGGACATAGGATACGTTTCATCCCGGAAAAATGAACGGTTCCCGCGTGATAAACGAATTTTGGTCCGTTGCGGGCGTCATCTAGCAAAAAATATTGAACAAAAACAACGTTTACACATTATTTTGTTACACAAAATAATATGATAATATATATGAATATGATGTAGATATTTTTAAGGCATGCCTTTCCCTACTTTATGATTAGTATATGTTGCTGTTTTTTAGGTGAACAGTTCAACAGTATAATACTCGTCACTACATATTATAGTGCGTTGTCAAGAATGTCTAGGAGGCGAAACTTTTTTTTTAGCAATAGCAACACTCTTTTGACATTTAACCCTTTGTTGTATCAATACTCTATGACATAAAATTAACAAAACAAACATTTTCAATTTGCTTATATTTAGTTTTACAATGTGAAAACTACATGTTACTGTGATTAATATTAACAATTAAAGTAAAAGACGTGTCAGAGTGCTGAAAATTTGAAGATTTTCATTGAATAAAAATAGTAAATCGCGAAAATATCACTGAAATTCTCGCGTCCACATTTCCGATTCTGATCGTTCAATCGCCATAGTAGCAGGTAATTAAGCGTTTGTTTTATAAATTCTGTTTGTTAATTTTATTGTATAATGCAATTTTAAGTAGCCTGAGTAAGTATTATGTGGTATAATAAAACAACAATTTTACATAAACCTTATGTTTACGTAAACAATGAACTGTCAAAGAAATCTTTAATATAACGCACCTAACAATGATTGATACTTTGACTTAGGTACTTTGCGTAATTATTATGTATCTTACTATCTTAGATGTGTATAAAATTCTCGTGTCACAGTGTATGTGCTTAACTCCTTTAACACTTTGATGCAGCGTAATATAATATTATAATTAAGTATTACGTTTTATGTTTACAGGTAGCAGAAAAAGCGTTTAACGAAATAACCGAAATGACTGGGAGAATTTATGCTATCATTTTGAAAAAAAAACACTGAAAATAAATACAAGGAGTGGGAATTAACCCTTTATTAGGATATTGAAGAGCTGATTATTGAAGATGAAAGTGCCTCTTCACTGTGACACCACTGCTGTAACTACCTACATGGACCTAGAAAGTGGCGATGATTCTGTTTCCGGCTGCATTGTAGAATATTATTTGGATGATCATATTTTATTAAAATAACAAAACCCTGTTTTTTAGTTTTTGTATTTTTTAAATCAGTAGTTCCTTAATAAAACAGGAGTGAGCTTCTCTCAGCTCTGACTGGTCATCAAAGTAGCTCTGCACCTCTCAGGGAGAGGGTACTTAATTAACAGGTGTTATAAATTCATAATATGTAATACTAGTGACTAGCTGATGTCCCGGTGAACTTCGTGTCACTTATAAACCTTCCCTGGACTTCCAGGAATATTTTAAGACTAAAATTAGCGGTTCAACCGTTTAATCGAGTTATTGCATTTTTTATATAGTCCGTCAAGAAAGTGAAGAAATTAAAAAGTGGCAACATCGTAGTGTCATCCCTTTTTTCTTAGATTGATTTGAAAGGGATGACACTACGATGTTGCCACTTTTTATTTCTTCACTTTCTTGACCGACTATGACATATACAAACAAACAAATCTTTATTTCCCTCAAAAAAGAATTTTACATGTTAAGTATCTCAAACAAAACACTGCTCCCCACACTAGGATTCCCTGTGTCGTGGAGAGCAGTCTCTTCCATCATGCACATATCTATGTGCATGATGGAAGGGACTGTTCAATTTAGTTAAAATTAATTGTATGTATCTACATACAATTAATTTTAACCAGCTAATGACATATTTGTGATAACTAACATAAAGTTACATGCTCTAAGTCTGTTTAACAGAACTAATAATGTATTTGTAAGTAAACAGGCAATATATATTTTTTAAAAGTAGGTGATGCTTTTATAATATGATACAAAATACACCTAATAGCATTACAAGATCATTACCAGAGCCACCGAAACCAGCTACATTACGTGTAAGTTAGTGATGAGGTGAGTTATACAAAGATTATAATACTTTACATACATTAGATTGTTTCTTGTAATATCGTAAATTAAACACACACTATAACTACATCATAATTATTTCAAATTTTCTTAACTACATAATAATATATAAAAATCAAAATATTTACAACGTGTTTTTTAAACTGTGTTTAATATAAAGTATCAAAATCTTTTATAGTGACTGGATACAGTGTGGCCATAAGAGGCCACACCGGAAACATGTGGCGACTCTATTAATGTCGTGACTTTTTTGACGGACTATAGTAGGTTGCAAAAATAATCAAGTAACTTCAGAACTACTATAATAGAACTAAATAATCAAGTAACTTAAGAACCTAGTTCACAATCATACTAACAACGGGAAAAAGCCGATGTGACGAGGACGATAGAACACAAATCATAAAGTAAAAAGTTGCAATTTCAGAATAAATGTAATTATGTAATACTAGCTGTGCCCCGCAGTGTTACCCGAAAGACTATGAAAAGTACCAATAATAGGGTCGAAAGCGAAACGGGACGATACAATATGGTTCTATAATGGTTTATGGTAGGGATGATGATGATGATGAATGTAATTTGCATATTATGCTTTCCGCTCTTAAAACAACATTGAAACTTCCAAACTTGTATCTATAAAGAGTCAGGAGTACCTTCCGAACCATGGTATACCTTGGTGCAAAATCTTACTTGTTAGTAGCATATGCTTAGAATACTGCTCACGAAACCGAAGTCACCACAATATGTTTGGACCACATGAATTTTGAGGAAATTTCCTCCATTACTTATGGATCCCTTCATCAGGTCACCACTTTTATGAATATGGTACCAAATTGGGATGATAACCTATACTTACATAAAAAGAAAAATTTTGAAAATCGGTTCACAAACGGCGGAGTAATCGTTGAACACAAAAAAACGAACATAGCACCTCCCCCACTTTGAAAGTCGATTAAAATTGTAGCCTATGTGTTATTTTGATGTATAAGCTATATTATTGTAAAATTTCATTAATATCTGTTCAGTAGTTTTTGCGTGAAAGAGTAACAAACATCCATACATACATCCAAACTTTCACCTATGGAATTTCAAAGGTCAGTAGGGGCGGCAAAAATTGAAAAGCCTACTGGCGGCAAATTTGTAAATCCGCCACTGAGAAATGTACAGTCGGGGAAATGAGTTGTTTAGCAGAAATGTACAGTCGGGGAAAATTGTGCTTAGCAGAAATGTACAGTCGGGGAAATGAGTTGTTTAGCAGAAATGTACAGTCGGGGAAATGAGTTGTATAGCAGAAACATACAGTCGGGGAAATAAGTTCTTTAGCAGACGCGCTGATTAAGGCCGCGTTTCAACCTGCAAGACAACTGTCGCGAGAAGTGTCTGACAGCAGCTTTTTTTTCGATTGTCGATATTTTTTAATCGATTGTAAGGGTTTCGATTAATTAATTAAAACGATCGTTTTTTTTTTATTATTTTTTTTAAATTGATTTTCATAAAAAATGTGTTAAAAAAAATAATGCACAACGTTAATAATCAAGTTTTCACTCCCGGAGTGCAATCCGTCTTTTTTTTTCTCTCGACTTTTCCCTCCTATAAGACCCTAGTAAAGACTCAATTTTTTTCTTTAATTCAGCTATTGGAAGGTTCATTTCCTGGCTTATTTCTTCATGCATCTTCCCTCAGTCCCCTATTTGTGTAATCAGGACATTGCGCATCCCAAAGTCGTCTATAATCACCATATAGTTGTATTAGTTTAAAACACTGTTCTTTATCCATGACGCAAAGTCCTAACACGCAACGAATAAGCGAGGCAAAACACTCCCGTCTTGAGTGAGCGCGGCAAACGTACTGAGGCGCCTTTGAGCATCGACAAAAACCGACAACGCTCGGCTCGGGCCGCGGCACGCTCGGGCGAGGCAACGCATGCGTTTGCTTCGGGCGAGCCACGTCAGGGCCGACCGAGCAACTGCCGCGCACGACTGCCGCGCGAGACGTCTCGCTTGGTCAGTACGCGGCTAATGGATTTATCATATTTACTATAGTCCGTCAAAAAAGTCACGACATTAATAGAGTCGCCACTTGTTTCCGGTGTGGCCTATTATGGCCACACTGTATCCAGTCACTATAAAAGATTTTGATACTTTATATTAAATACAGTTTTAAAAACACGTTGTAAATATATTGTAAAAATTTGAAATAATTATGATGTAGTTATATTGTGTGTTTAATTTACGATATTACAAGAAACAATCTAATGTATGTAAAGTATTATAATCTTTGTATAACTCACCTCATCACTAACTTACACGTACTGTAGCTGGTTTCGGTGGCTCCGGTAATCATCTTGTAATGCTATTATGTGTATTTTGTATCATATTATAAAAACATCACCTACTTTAAAAAATATATTGCCTGTTTACTTACAAATACATTATTGGTTCTGTTAAAAAGACTTAGAACATGTAACTTTATGTTAGTTATCAGTTATCACAAATATGTCATTAGCTGGTTAAAATTAATTGTATGTATCTATGTGCATGATGGAAGAGACTGCTCTCCACGACACAGGGAATCCTAGTGTGGGGAGCAGTGTTTTGTTTAAGATACTAATATAAAGATAGAAAAAATTAAGATAGAAATAAAGATTTGTTTGTTTGTTTATATATGTCATAGTCTGTCAAGAAAGTGAAGAAATTAAAAAGTGGCAACATCGTAGTGTCATCCCTTTCAAATCAATCTAAGAAAAAAGGGATGACACTACGATGTTGCCACTTTTTAATTTCTTCACTTTCTTGACGGACTATATAAAAATGCAATAACTCGATTAAACGGTTGAACCGATGTGGCTAATTTTAGTCTTAAAATATTCCTGGAAGTCCAGGGAAGGTTTATAAGTGACACGAAGTTCACTGGGACATCAGCTAGTCACTAGTATTACATATTATGAATTTATAACACCTGTTATTTAAGTACCCTCTCCCTGAGAGGTGCAGAGCTACTTTGATGACCAGTCAGAGCTGAGAGACGCTCACTCCTGTTTTATTAAGGAACTACTGATTTAAAAAATACAAAAAATAAAAAAATAAAAAACAGGGTTTTGTTATTTTAATAAAATATGATCATCCAAATAATATTCTACAATGCAGCCGGAAACAGAATCATCGCCACTTTCTAGGTCCATGTAGGTAGTTACAGCAGTGGTGTCACAGTGAAGAGGCACTTTCATCTTCAATAATCAGCTCTTCAATATCCTAATAAAGGGTTAATTCCCACTCCTTGTATTTATTTTCAGTGTTTTTTTTTTTCAAAATGATAGCATAAATTCTCCCAGTCATTTCGGTTACTTCGTTAAACGCTTTTTCTGCTACCTGTAACCATAAAACATAATACTTAATTATAATATTATATTACGCTGCATCAAAGTGTTAAAGGAGTTAAGCACATACACTGTGACACGAGAATTTTATATACATCTAAGATACATAATTACGCTAAGCACCTAAGTCAAAGTATCAATCATTGTTAGGCGCGTTATATTATAGATTTCTTTGACAGTTCATTGTTTACGTAAACATAAGGTTTATGTAAAATTATTGTTTTAATATACCACATAATACTTACTCAGGCTACTTAAAATTGCATTAAACAATAAAATTAACAAACAGAATTTATAAAACAAACGGTTAATTACCTGCTACTATGGCGATTGGACGATTAGAATCGGAAATGTGGACGCGAGAATTTCAGTGATATTTTCGCGTTTTACTATTTTTCTTCAATGAAAATCTTCAAATTTTCAGCACTCTGACACGTATTTCACTTTAATTGTTAATATTAATTACAGAGTATGTAACCTCATTGCTCTTGGCACTCTCAAGGCACTCTACTAGCACAGAATATGTCATAGTGTGGTCATAGTAAGAAAAGCCACTGAATAAAAATTTATTCTGTTTTTTCGTTTATAAAGCGAAATAAAAATATAAATAGTGAGATTTTGTATTGTTGGTATTAAAATATTATGATTTTAAAATAATTTCCACCATTAACACTTGCTAAACAATTGTTTAGCAATTGGAAGTAATGTTACTAATGTATATTGCCATTTTATAATGGCAACCCTGGTCTCCGCCCTCCGGCCTCATAACAAAATGGCGTTCGTTTTGTTTTGAGATTTACGAACAAGGTGCTATCGATGTATTCGGTGATTAAAATGTTGAGTTGAGCTTCAATTTCTCCGTTGTATTATTCCTGGATCAATTGCAAAACTGTGTGTGTAAGAGAAATTGACTCGGTGTTGTTGTAAAGTGAGATAATAGCTGGTATAGACTGCTGAAGTGCTGACTCGGTGTTTCTTTGTGAAAACATCTTACAAAGAAAACAGAAGAAGGTGCTTTGAATGCTGCTCTTCAGCTGCTGAAGACGGCGTTAAATTGTTTCGTTTTCCTAGACCTGAAATAAAAAACCTGTTTTGGTACGTAAATATGAATCTAATGATAGTTATAATAACCCTCACATTTGAAACACTTACTCCTCTTTCTCATGTTAATTTAGAGCTGTAATAAACTTTTTTAACTTTAGAAGTAGTAAAAAATTTTGTCCTTAGGGCTTAGATATAAAAAGAATGGCTAAAGTTTAGAATCATGCCCCACGATTTTGGTGTTAAGATGTGTTGAGGAGGGATGGGTTGGATGAGGAAAACCCCTCCGTACCACTCCCAACCTCAGGAGTGGTCTCCTGAGGTTGGGAGTGGTATGGGGGTCCTCCGTTTATAAATTAATAAAAAAATATATAATACCTAAATATAGGTACATATTTAGCATAACATAACAATAATTATTGTTTTATTTGTTATATAATTATTATTTATGCGATAACGGGCTATCGCCCCTTGCAATAGCAATTAAATAAGTCTTCAGCCAATCATGTTTTTTTTCTTTAAAATTTGTGTGTCGTGTCCTTTGCTTGTCAACTTATCCATTGAAAATAAGTATTGGTCAATTATAGTGTATGCGCCATTCATATGTTTTATCATAGTATTTAATTTTTCTCTTGCAGTCTCAGCATAAGTTGCCTGTGTTTTGGCCAACCTGGACCTTCTCAACCTCGAGACAACAATATTTAAAAGTAAAACACTTTTAAGATTAAATAGTGTTTTGTGGCAGGGACTTTATATTGACCAAGAAAAATAAATAATCATATTCGTCAAAATTTTGTTTTTATTTGTTTTATAGTGTCGGATTTTTATATTTCAAAGACTTTGTTTTTGTGAAAATTGTGTATTGTTATGTGAACTAAACTTAACAAACTCAGTTTTTACAAATTCAAGTTTATTGAAACATAAAAATCTGACACGGATATCCTATCCCCATAATATCCTAATACACACATACAAACATAAACCAAACACCTATGGAGTTTTAATCGAACCAATTTCAGATGGCGCTAGCTGTCGCATCAAATGTCAATTCGTGAGCCGTCAAACTCTTGTAAGACGCTTATCTATCTACAATATTATACTATATATTATCTGTGGTATTGATACAACCATGATACAACAAAGGGTTAAATGTCAAAAGAGTGTTGCTATTGCTAAAAAAAAAGTTTCGCCTCCTAGACATTCTTGACGCACAATCACTATATATCCTTTATTATAAGATATATCCATAATCTGTGGACTTAACGGTCCACGGACGGAGAGCACTGGGCAGTGGGCACTTGGGCAGTAAGCAGCTAAGGAAGCCAAGCAGCTATTTATTTAAATATAGGGTAAATTACGAGTCATTAGAATTTTTCAGTAGAGGGACACTTTACACTTTGATCGTAAAAATAAAAGTTTGTGGTTTTTGTACGATATAAATAATAATGGAATTAATATTAAGAGACATTCACGCTACAATAAAAATAGAGTATTTTTTATCAGGTTGCGGTGTAACCAAAATAAAACATATTTTTGTCGCCATGATCATCACGTGCGCCTTGGTTTCGCAAATGAAAATAAAAAATTTAGAAACATGCTAAAGTTTATAATAATATTTTTTATGATACACATTATGTATGTTATTATAAACGTGTTATTGTATAAATAACAATCTATCAAGTATTTTTTGTACATTCTTAATAACCTTTTATCTCATTTAAAGGTTTTTTGGCCTGTCCTACACCTGGTATTGTAGAAGTGCTGAAAAACAGTTATTGGACGTTATTAGATGAAATAATACTGATCTACTTGATAAATAAATTATAATATTCGAAAGATGAGAGTATTATAATTCTATACGAAAGTTAATTTGCAGCTGACTTGTGTCTTCTGAATACTTCAATGAAGTGTGACTTCTGAATACTTCAAAAACCTACTTGTTGCCGTTAGTTGTATTGTATGGAATGAATAAGGGAACGTAACGCAATTTGGGGGCCTTGTAAAATGCTACGGTGCGTTGCACAAGGGCTGATATTTAAACAACGCGTTAATTTTTTTCGGTTTTATAGACTATAGAGGAACAAGAATTTTCAAAATCAGCTACCCTTTTTTTATGTTTTATTATCCCTGGATTGTGTAGAAAGTTCCTATTATTTTTGTCGCTAAAGTAGGCAAATGGCAAGCCTTTAATTTATATATTTTCATGAAATCCCTCGACTTTGTGTATAATGAATTAAATTAAACAAATGCCACACAATTTTTGCTACCCGTCAGTATAATCCAGACTCAAGAACATGTGCAACCTGTGGGATCTATTAGACAAGCCCAACTTCCTCCTGAAAGTAGAGTACGGCCACAGCGACAGGCAAATAAGCTGCTATGCATCGTGCTCCATATTGAAATATTGTCTGAGTATGCCGATTGGCTCGATAAGGACAATCTGAAATCTCTAACTATTTGAGTTACGTTTTACCTGAACAATGTAATATACAGACATACAGATAAAGAGACGGACATCCTTTCACATCTATATTATTAATAGATGGCGGCTGTAACTCCATTGCGTCAAAGTCCGTTTATCGGGTGGATACCGTACATTTTCCCGGGACCAAAAGTACTATTTTTCCTTTCCCGGGACTCAGTGTCTTCATACCAAATTTTTGCAAAATCCGTTCAGTGGTCTGAGCGTAAAGAAGTAATTGACAGACAGACAGACGAACAGACTTTCATACTTATAAAGTTATAATATTAGTTGTTACAATAGTACTATGTAATATTGGTAAGAATTTTAGTTTTTTGAAGTCATTTTTTGCTAAATATTTAATTAAAATACCTTATTTTACAATCAATAATAAAAATATATGTGAAAACAACAATTATTTATAATGTTTCCTACTTACAATACCAATTTTAACCAAATTTCAATCAAACTTTGCTTGTCCAACTACTGGTTTTGGGCGTCCCAACTACTGTAATTCCGTCCCATGACTGTGTTTTACCTACCATTCAGTTGTCACCAAAAAATCAATATAAACTGAAAAACCATCGCATTTTTATGTTTGCATATCTTAAGTTACATAATTTATGAATACAAATATGATATCTATTTCTATTTCGAGCGAAGTATTTAATGTTTTAGAGCTTTTTAATCCTTAGCTGTCCAATGACTGGTAGTTTACGGTATAAAGGTTTTAGGTTGGGTTGCACCAGAGGCGTGGTTAAAGTTAAAGTTAAATATGGCGTCCAAACACCCCATATGCCCATACGACATCTGTCAATTTTTCCGGCTAAAGTTACAGTTAAAGTCAAAGTTAGTTCGTGCAACCCAACGTTAGACAAAAACCCATGAAAGAGAGAGAAGTATTATTATCATAAAGGTAATATACCTAAATATTAACTTTATGATTATCATTTATTATTATATTATTAAGTAGAGATGTGCCGACTAGTCGGTAAAGCCGACTATCCGGTCACTTTTGTAGTCGGCGACTATAGTCCGCGCGGACAGGAGCGCTTCGCACAAGAGATTGCAATAGCAAGATGAGTCCGCCGATAAAAAGACAATCTAAGGAAATAATATTTAAAGTGCATACGTTTTTTTAAAAAACGGAAAGCCGATGTCAATAGTTTAGACTTTAGAATATAAAACTGATCAAGTGTCTAATGTCTTTAATTTATTATTTCCAATAATTAAATAATATTATTGTTCACGTTATCGCGAGATTAGTCGTCACTGTCTAATCTCATGTGCATTGCGAGCAGTAAGCAACCCGCCCCCTCACCCCCGTCCCTACCTATGGCGCGGCCAACTAGTTCCGCGCGGAGTATAGTCGGCGAATAGTCGGCAAAAACCGCCGACTATCCGGCTTTTTTTATTTTACTATTATTGAAATTATATTTGAGAAAAACTTTGATTATGTTGAAATTAAATGAATTATTGTTTCTGAAATTACTTGCTGGCAAAGCCTATTACCTACATTTAGATATTAAGGTAAACTAGCTAAAAGCCGAGCTTTGTGAGGGCTCGCGTCGTCACACCTTGACTGACTGATGATAACCTTGAATATAAAAAACCTTGTCTGATTAATGATAACACATCTGAATGTAAATAAAAATTACTATGTTAAAGCACAAATCAATAGGTGTGATAGTTTTTCCGTAAAATGTACCACAAAATGATAAAAGGTTGTGGGATGTACTAGGGCTCGCTTCGCTCGCCCTGATGAAAATTGTATCTTAGATTACTTAGATACCAAATATAACGACATAATAATATCTTCTTCAATGTATATTTATTACGAAAATCTATTATTATTTAAAATATAAATGACTCGTATTTTGTATTAACAAATTAGGTAATTATTATTAAAGCAAAAGATTGTATGTTGCACAATATGATATACCTACAGTAAAAATTTAACCTGAAAACCATCAACTGTATCATGACGAGATCATAACCAAAACTTGCCAAAACACAATCCGACACATTCGCAGGCTGCGTGTGTAGCTATTGCGTATGCGAATTGCGACTTACCCGCGAATCAGCAGTAAACGAAGCGTTACGGAAACATCCGAAACTATGATCGGTTTGGCCGACTTTTGGCGGATTAGTCGGCTTCTTTGCAACCGACTAATCGGCTAGTCGGCTAGTCGGCCAAAGTCAGTTTGAGGTTGGTTTGAGGCAGGTGCTCCCCCCCCCCCCCTGACCCCTCTAGAAGAAAATATCTTTTCAGTCAGATTAATATTAAGTCAATTATTTTCATGTGCTTCGTGGATCATCGGTTTTGTACGGATATTTCCGTATCCATTCGGCCTGCCCTGCCTGCCCTGCCCCGAGGCAGTTCCAGATGCCGAAAACGCTAACGGCTAAACGATTAGCATTTTATTTTTAGGTTCAAGCAACATTATTTAAAAAGACATTACGAAATGACATTGACATTGACATCCTACGTCAGAGCAAGCTACGTTGGCGATTGGCTGCATTGCTAGTGCTAATGCCCGCTAGGTCACGAGTGCGCTTCGGAATCTCGCTTTCTGTGAATTTAAACACGAATTAAACAGTGCCTTTAAATTAATATCTGGTAAGTCTTGTTGGTATTATAATTTACGTACTATATTTGCTGTTTATTCTGTGAGAACTGTCCTTTTGCAAACAAATATGGTTAGGTACTGAAAAAAAGAAAAAAGTTGTTTCGCTGTAGCCGGCCTCACGAAATCTAGATGTTATTGCAAACCAGTTTGCAAGTTTTCTTTTGTTTAAGGTTCGTCGTATTTCGTACCAAATCATTCTTTAAATGTTAAGCTATTGGTATTTTTGAGTCATGTAATTTAAAATACGTTACGTTTATGTCATGATTTCATCGATCGCAAAATATTTGGGTACTTGCTAATCATTTAATATCACCTTTATTACTTTACCCACGAGTAAAATTGGATTGTAAACCGTTTATTTTTACTGTTCTTCCTCTTTGTGCTAAGAAATTACAATAGCCTATTTACATTTCATAATCTTATGGGTGGGATTGATTTTCGTCTTTTCAAAAGAAATAGTGATGGGACTTATCTGTATGAACTGTATTCACATACCCCGCAGTTTAATTTTACATTGTTATTTGTATTTTGTCTATCCTCAACAATAATTATTGTTATAGTAGGTACATTAATATATCCAGTTTACAGTGCTTAGTTATTTCTATCAGATTAGTTATAGTTATTAGTTTCAGTCAGTCCTCTCTATTATATGAGTATTTTCTTTTTTTTTTGTATTTGTTCTATAATCTTTAGTAAATTTTGTAGCAGTGTCTAAAATATGCAGGCCTGCAACACCATTTACTATCCTGCATAAGCCGGCGGACTGCACGGCGGACTGCAATGCAGGATAGTGAATGGACCCTTTAAAGTATGCAAAATTAATAGCATACCTTAGATTTTAGTATTTCCATACATGTACACTAAAATTATTGATACTGAAGACTTATGATACAAAATATGATATAATGTAGCAAATTATGAATTTAAGAAGGTCATTCTTTATAACGAAAGTGTTATTTTACAAAGGATTCACACAAATAAATTTATGTAACATGCAGAAGGACAGGGAATTCAGAGACATAATTATTAAACAATGGTTATTTTTTTTTTATTTCACACACACAAGATTTATATGCTTATTATCTGTGTCTTGTGTCGATTTAAGCAGAAAATGGAATGCTTTCAAGCGTGATGGAATTCAGCTACAATGCTGTAAGATTTTTATTCAGTGTTTTAAAAAACCTGTACAATATGTAAGTTTGTAGTGTTTACTTTTTTCTAATAGTTCTAATCACTTTTGTATTCATCTTCATGAAATATGTAATGTGTACAATATATTCGATAATTGATGATGATATTTCAATAGTGTGGTACTTGCAATTAATTGGGTACCTAAATAACATAATTTAAAAGTTACTTCATAGGCATCATTAATCCTTCGATCATGGAAAAACGAGACACAATAGCCTTTCTATTGTTATCGTGATCACCAGTGCTCGTACTCGGCTCGGCTTGATGGGTTAATTTTGATAAATCATAAAAGTTTTATGGTAGAAAAGATTTAATAAAAAATCATTGCAGTGCTAGCTGAAACTCTACATTGCTCACATTTTTGTGTATATAAATAACTAAGACATTGTAAACGAACAATAAGATATAACAGCACTATCAGCTAAAGTAAACGAACTCATAATTGTAGCAATTAGCTTTAAAAATAATGCAGTCATGATAAGGGGTATCGGTGTGTTGACATAACATGCAGCAAAGTCCTCGCTTTTAGAAATTCACAATATAGACCTTATGCCCTTGCCATGATGACGCCAGAAGGTACTAAAGCACGGAGGCCTAAGCGACAAATGGGCTTATTTGCACTTTCACATTGTGGATAATTGAGGCGAGAATCAGACTGCCTTCATAATAATATTAGGTCGCCAGTTATGACTTAATGTGAAGGCACTCTAAAAACCTTTAACGAGTCTTAATTATTATGTTTGGCACTCATACTAGCTATGATCCAACTTGAAATACCGTATCGAATTCCAAAACAGTTCCATCGATCTCGTGTCAAATGGAATTAATATGACAAGATTAATTGTAGGTATGCCAGCTGATACAGAGTCGGCATGGCTAAAATTGCTCACGTTTTGACGGTTAAAATACGTGTATATTTATTACTAGCTGTTGCCCGCGACTTCGTCCGCGTGGACTTCAGTTTATAGCGCGCGGTGTCAACAAAATTGGTGTCAAATTAAAAAGCTTTCCCTCAAATCAAAATAGTAAATACCCAAAACAGCTGTGCAGTGTGCACATAATATCTTTTTTTTAATTAAACTTTTTTATACCAAATTTTACCATTACACAACTTTAGCTTTACCCATAAACTATTTAGTATTTAATATTTATCCTTGGCAGGCTGTTGTTGCTGTATAACAATCGAAAGAATCGAAAGACCTAACTCAACATGGTACCACCTCTTATAGAAATACGTATGAGCAAGCGATAGCGCGATCTAGGCGACTCTTGGCGCCATCTGTTATGAGTTTTTGGAACTAACTTAATTTGAACAAATTTACGCATAAACACCCCCTTACAACCCCTTTTTCCAGTTAAAAAGTAGCCTATGTCCTTTCTCAGGCTTTTGACTATCTGTGTACAAAATTTCATTACAATCGGTTCAGTAGTTTTGGCGTGAAAGCGAGACAGACAGACAGACAGAGATACTTTCGCATTTATAATATTAGTATAGATTCACTAAATACATCAAAGACTATAAGTCTTCATTGTCAAGGTCATAATTTCTTAGGACATTAGTCTTTCCGCCTTCCGTTGCGGGGAAATATGTACGGCTTACGTCGCGTGGAGCCAGCAAGGGCGATGGATTTTATGCCTTTTGCCTACCGGCTGTCGGTAGGGTGATTTTGTTTCTTGCGAAAGCAATGTATGCGATTAATAGGCCTGGAGATAGTGACACAAAATTCTTGGTGATTTGTGCCAGTATGGCGGTTTTACAGGGGTATAATTACGTAAAGGCAAAAAGGAAAATGATGGTCATAGCGCTCGCACTGGCAGCCCGAACGCGTGGGCGTTAATCGAACGTGTCGGATAAATAACTAGTGTCGAACGATTTGTTCCACAAAAATGCTTGTATTTTCAGATAGTCGAAAAAAAATAAGTAGGCAAAAGCGTAATGCCATACTTGTCGGGTGCGGCTTACAGCCCGCCATACCGACGCGAATACGTTAATTTTAATAAAAAAATTGAACCATTTGTACCAGGCAAATTTTTGCATAGCTAATCATCGTCTAGTAGCCATTCACGAAAATCACCTTGCCATACTTTTCCGACAGCGCCCAATGGCCGCCATACAGTGGTATGGCGGCCATTGGGCGCTGTCACCTTTAAAAACTTACACCTTTGCAGTGGCAAAGGTGTAAGTTTTTTTTTTCGCCAAACGATTTGTACCACCCTGAAACTTTTTTTAGCAGTTCCCTGTATGATCAATGATCATAAATAGGAGTCTGATAATGCCATACCTGTGGGAGGCAGCGAATGAGAATAATATTTTTTTCCGCCGCACCCGACAAGTATGGCATTACGCTTTCGCCTACTTATTTTTTTTCGACTATCTGAAAATACAAGCATTTTTGTGGAACAAATCGTTCGACACTCGTTATTTATCCGACACGTTCGATTAACGCCCACGCGTTCGGGCTGCCAGTGCGAGCGCTATGACCATCATTTTCCTTTTTGCCTTTACGTAATTATACCCCTGTAAAACCGCCATACTGGCACAAATCACCAAGAATTTTGTGTCACTATTTCCAGGCCTATAAGAGCCTTCCCTACGGAGAATCCGTAATTTACCGTATTTAGGGTGAAATCTATAGAGCGATCTTAGACTTAACTCAGACTTTACTTCAGACTTTACTTTACAAAATCTTAGCTTAGATTAAGCTTAGCAAAATCTTAAGTGAATAGGAGGACACAAAATCCATTGTTGGGTCCTCCTATTCACTTAAGATTTTGCTAAGCTTAAGTTTAGCTAAGATTTTGTAAAGTAAAGTCTGAAGTAAAGTCTGAGTTAAGTTTAAGATCGCTCTATAGATTTCACCCTTAGAGCCTTATAAACTCATAATTTGAAAGCTACAGAGTTATAATAAAAATACAGCAATAATCTTCAGTATCTCAACAATCCTTTCCACGTTTTAAATTTTCTATTTTCGTTTATTGTACTCATGATATCAGCTTCCAAAATAAAGCCAATTTATTAAAATTCAAGCATACATTCAGCATCTCCTTAGTACTTACAAATTACTTTTATTTGAAACACACGCCAATGGTGCAGATTACACGCATCAGTATTATCATGATTCGAGTATCACGCGAATCCACGCGAATCACAAGTACTGAAGCGCCCTATTATACGGTTAATATTACCACCGCCATTACACAGTTGAAATCGCTAGAGGAAGGTCGTCTTGTACAAGATTTTTGAAGTGAAAACTTCTTTAGCGGCGTAGAGCACTTTTGTGGGATGCCGGATGGGTAAAAACTGTGAAACTCGCGTCAGATTCTCGTGCTGATCGAAAAACCGTAAGACGGTTGGAGAGTAGTGTTGTAACATCGAAATCGATTAATCGAACAATCGATTGTTTTTTTTCGATTGTCGATATTTTTTAGTGAATTGTGGTTTCGATTAATTAAAAAAACCGATTTTTTAAAAATCGATTTTTATAAAAAATGGGTTAAAAATTTAATCGATTGTAAGGGTTTCGATTAATTAAAAAAATCGTTTTTTTAAGAATCGATTTTCATAAAAAATGGGTTAAAAAAAATTGTAAGCGTTTCGAATAATTAAAAAAAAAAACGATTTTTAAAAATCGATTTTCATAAAAAATGGGTTAAAAAAATGCACAACGTTAATAATCAAGTTTTCACTTCTGCCGGCACTCCCGGAGTGCAACCCGTCTTTTTTTTTATAAGAGAAAAGCAGCAAAAGCAATAATACTCACATGCGCGTTAAAAACTAAACACATGCAAAACAAGACGGATTATTGTTTATTATTATTATCTATCTTATATTATATTTAAACATCTGTGGGAATATGTGTGGAGGCCAAAGAAAGAACTTCCGACCGAGCGAGGTGTTATGCACGGTCAGGCCGAAGCCCACGTGATACATTTCAGCTGTCGTATATATACTAGTGTCCGACCGAAACTGATTTTTCAGCCGAAACCGAAACCGAACTTCCGGCCATGATCTCAGTTTCGGCCAAAACCGAAACCGAAACTTGATAAAACATTTAAAATGACGATTATTTACTGAAATTTACTGTTCTGTCATTTGTTAACACATAAGAAAAAGTGCCAAATTGGATTTTTTAAATTTTTGTGACATTATTAATTATTAATCTTAGACTCAAATATTATGTTTCCTACTACGAATAATAAAACCGGGAAACGTAACTCCCATACTAATACAGTTTTAAATTTGGTTCCATTCAAACTGTCATGTAACGTCAGCCTTTGTACCGCTCAAGGTCACCTAAATATTGCAAATGTATGAAAAGTGAACCTAAGGTACACTTTTTTGACAAGTATTTTGGAGCATGTTTTTTGACGGAGTTACTCTTCCTTAGTTTTTTATTATTCGTAGGTTTCCCAGAAACTTTTCAGTATCATATTCCGTTTTTAATACGATTACAAGTTGTAATATATTAGAACGAAGGATAACCTTAAAAACATGAGCAGAATTTATTTCAAGACATTTACTATTGAAAAACAATCAATTGCAGTCATATTCTTAGTATGGGAAACACGGACATGCAGTCTCACAGACCGCGGTCGAAGTTCAAAACGAAATTACTAAGTAAACTTGCAATTTAACAGAACTAAAAACAGAATTAGAAGGAAAAAATATATAAATTAGGTTTAAAATTTGATATTTTTGTATTTAAGTCAAAGCTTGTAGCATGCCTCTTTCATAAGTACGTGAGATATGAGGCACCCAATTTTTTTTATTGGAAGTTTAAAATTTGTTTCAAAGGCTTGATAAATCCTTTTATTTGTCGGTGCAAGCAATTTTTTCGCTCTTACTTTAATAAATTTTCCGCAAATACAGCGAAAACTTTTTGAAGATATTTTTACGCTTTACAGTAAGTACATATAAAACTCATAATTTCTCTAAAAATTAAACACACACAATAAGTGTCAGCGGCAAACTTCCCGTTCCAGCTCTGATATCCCCAAACCCCCTTTGATATCTTGGTCACGACGAGCGTCTCTGAGAATTTTTAAAATCTTAAATTTTTATTTATCTTCGCCTAGAGCTATAAAAGCATACTTTCTTTTTTTTAAATTTATGTTTCTGGATAATTTTCAATGCAAATAATCGGATAATAGTCATTAATTAACAGGCACAAGAAAATATATTTTTGTCAGCTTGTGTAATGAGGGCCGCAAGTGTGAAGCTTAGGGGGAAGTGGGTTAGATACGATTCTAGCAGAGTAGGAACGGTCTGTGAGACTGCGCGTCCATAGTTTAAGGTTAATTATTTTAAATTTAAATAAAACGCGTGGTAAAAGGAAAAGAATGAGGCGAGATGATTGACTAGATAAATCTCGCAAGCTTTATCCTCCTATTATCTAATAGTCAAACTAAATTATTTAGTAAACAAAGTTCACACACAATTTAATCAATTTATTTTATTTACCTAATCCTTTGTTTGGGGAACATTGTTAAAATTAGAACATAGCACGTAATTCACCAACGTGCGTTTGTCGTTTAGAAATAAAATTCAAACCTCTCATGTTCGATAAGAATAAGTTTATACAATTTGATGAAAATAAAACGAAGTACTAAGAAAAACAAAATAAATACTTAGTAATTTGGCAGTAATTTGCAAAACATAACCTTAAAACACGATAAAAATGTGGACGGTAGCTCGCATCTCGATGAGCCGGGGTCTTGCCGTCGAGCAAGCACGAGTTTACCGAATGACACACGAACACTAGAGTTTCGGCAGGGCCGAAAGTTTCGGCTATATTTTGGCCGAAACCGAAACTAAGGCCGAAACTGGATTTTTTGGCCGATACTGGCCGAAACCGAAACCTAAACCGAAAGTTCGGTCGGTCACTAATATATATCGACGCGCTCAGAAAACTTCGATAGCGCGATGCAGGAATGTTAGGCGAATTGTGGGTACCGCCACATCACTCCCCCCCGAAGACCGGAGGTCGAATCTTGAAGTCTCGTCGCTTGAGTCGCCAGTGCCAGAGAGTTCCAGTGAGTCGGAACTGTTGCAGTGAGTCCCAGTGAGTCGGAACTATAAGCTGCTGCACGGGATCCAGTGAGTCGGATAAGCTGCCGTGCGGGGCCGATGCTACGTGCTGACCAGGAGAGATGTGCTCTGCTTGCTGACCGGTCGGTGTAGTGAGAAAGCCCGATGATGCCGATGCGGAGTCGCCCAGGCCGCGGTACATTGCGGCTAGTGGACGAGGTACCCGATGAGGCGATGCTGGCTGGCGCGGTGCGGAGGGGTGGGGAGTGATGATGATGAAGGAGGCGTGTTCTGTCGAGGGTCACCAATGTGGGAATATGTGTGGAGGCCAAAGGAAGAACTTCCGACCGAGCGAGGTGTTATGCGCGGTCAGGCCGAAGCCCACGTGATACATTTCAGCTGTCGTATATATACCGACGCGCTCAGAAAACTTCGATAGCGAGATGCAGGAATGTTAGGCGAATTGTGGGTACCGCCACACATCTTTCGGATTCCATAAAAATGGGCATGTTTCTTACAAAATGATAAACTCCTTGAGGTCATCAGGCTCTAATTGTTATAAGAATTCCATAACTAATTATTAAGTATGTTTATTATCAAAATTATATAAAATTTACGAATTCTGTATAAAAAAAGGCTAAAAAACATATTCTGCTATATTTGCAAGTGAATACGGAGCACAGATTAAATACGAGATCGCATAATCTGTGGAAGCCACGCCCCCCAGTATCGCGTGGATTTCAAGAATTTTTAAAATCTCTGTGATATTATCGTGATTCTGCGATTCGGCCGCTTACACCATCAATATTATCACGGAATCATGATAATATTGATACGTGTAATCTGCGCCAATAGATCGACAATATCATAAACTACATAACGTTTTTTTTTAGATCAAGTTTGAACTAAGATAAGTAAAAAAAATAGGGTATTGGTAAAAGGTTGGCAACGCGGCAAATGTATGGCCAAGGTCGTTTGCTCGGGGGACGGCCTTAGCAGCAGTTATTTTGTACAGTTTTCGTCTGTTGCATAATGCATTGCTGTTTTTATTAGGCTCTAAGGGTAGTTTATGTCAGCCCATCAAATCCTAATAATATGGGCTAATTGTATTTCTCTGTGGACTTTTTCAAGTATACTGTATACAATGAATATGTTTGAATCATTTCTCACAAATTCATCGTTTTGTACGTTGACTCACGCTATCGGATGTCCGTTAAGACGTTTGATGTGCATATCGCACGCATGACTGTTCGCATGACTACGTTTATCGCTACACATGTTGATGCCCTTTTACTTCGAAATTGGGATGTTACTGGCGATCTAAAATATTGTGTAGAAAAGGCCTAAGATTAACTTCTGAGTTTGGAGAAATTTTATCAGACATAAGAGCGCTTACAGACGAACGGCACATGTCGGCGGCACGCGTCGGCGACAGTCGACGGCAGACGACGGCACGTGTCGGCGGCAGTCGACGGCAGTCGGCGGCACGTGTCGGCGGCAGTCGCCGGCAGTTGACGGCAGCCGTCGACAGTTTATAACGCTTGCAGTTGTGACGTAACGCGTAAAAGTTAGGCATCCACAGGTCGGTATCGTACGCAACGGACGTCTCGCATCTAATGTATAATTTTTTTACAGTACGTCCACTGTATGGGCAGCGTACGGATTACCGACTGGCCAGTATGTTTATCTTCAAATAAGTCCAAACAAAGTTCCTAAGTCAAAATTTCTGCTTTCGACTTTTCCATTTTGAGCACACACACCACCCCCCTTTTGAGCATTAATTTACTAGGCCAATCGGTAATCCGTACGCTCCTGATTCAGCTGACGTACTGTGAAAAATTTATCCGTTTGATGCGAGACGTCCGTTGCGTACGATACCGACCTGTGGACTCTTACCTTTAGGTTTAGGCGGTACGTCACAACTGGGGGCCTACCACCAACTCTACTAAGCGACACCGTTTGACTGATAAGAATTTATTACTTTAACGTCAAGCTAGCGATCTTAAAAAAGTTGATATTTCACAGCGGATTTAACATTGTTTTGCACATTTTACTGTTTTTTAGTAAAATTATATTTAAAAAGTGAGTACGGTAATGTTATTGTAATTTACAAAAAAGTCTTCTGGAAACATGATAGTTTTAGGAAAGGTCGTGGTAGGCCCCCTGCAAGCGTCATAAACTGTCAACAGCTGCCGTCAGCTGCCGTCGACTGCCGCCGACTGCCGCCGACACGTGCCGTCGACTGCCGCCGACACGTGCCGCCGACAGCCGTCGACTGCCGCCGACACGCGCCACCGACACGTGCCGTTCGTCTGTAAGAAGCCTAAGTCAAACTTTTCTTTTTTCTTACAATGCCTATGTTCACAAAGATGTATTTTCGAAGGACCAACAGTAAAATGAATACTATTTTAATAATTTCCAGAAGTAAGTACAAAAAAGGTTGTTAAACTGTTGTGACTTGTGAACTTAAATGATCTACAATCTAAATTTCGAGTGAAAGGATTTCGGAAACCTTTCACCTGTGTAATCGTAAGAAATGTTCCGTCTCATCATGCTACATTTAAGGAGCGAGTAATGGTGATTGTCATATAATTACGTTAAGGTGCTGACGCAGATCTTATATTTTTCGTTGAAGTTCAATACCTAATACTGTAATTATCACTAAGCTAATTAGTGACTAATTTGATATTCTGAAATCTAAATGAAAGCTTACTATGACTCTACTCCCTTAAGCAAGCTGCAAGACCAAAGCTGTTCCGTGCCAAAATGGAATTTCCAAACCTGGTATATAAGGCAGTATGTTGAGAAGGTCACGTTATTACTTATTTACCTACGTGAATAATATTGTTTCTGCTGTCAAACATAATCAACGTGGATTACACGATGTCAAGTCATCTGTGCGAAGCCATGTTCAAACGTTTACACTTGTATGGATTGAGGAAGGGTAGACTCGCGGTATTTTGTAGTAGAGTCTGAAAATAGAGACTTAAGGACAAACTCAAGAAAGATACACGGAAACAGTGAAAAGGCTGGCGTTTCTTCAGAGAAAAGCTTTAGGGATTTGGTTAACGGTCATCAAAATCTAAGAGTTATATAAACTCCACGACGCGACGGTACACAATAAAGTTACGAGGAAAAAGGAAAAGAGGTAATACAGTAAAGGGGAAACTGAACAGGAAATAAGGAATATGTACGTAGCACCACTAGCATCAGTGTTTAAACGCAAATATGCACAGAAGTCATCGTTTTGTAATGACAATAATTTTAGCAAGTATTTTTTGCAATTAAGAAACTTATGGCAGTAAACACATCAGTTTCATTCAAAAGTTATACAGTTTGTTGATAAAGCGTGAAAGAGATATTTTTAAGTGGACGAATGTGTGATTAATCTGGCCGAGCGATGACGAATCATAAGTGACTCATGTACTATGGTATACTTGGGCTTCGGATTGAAACAAAATTTTCCTTTTTAAATAACCACGGCCCAAAGGTTTCAAAAGTTTGGATCATCACTTTACAGGCAGACATAAATGCTGGAATGTTTTGGCACACGTACTGACTGAGATGATAAAAGGCTAATTTTATAGATTTAGCTTTTGATGATCGTAAGGGCCTTAGCACATTAAGAGCAAATTACAATGATCATTGTTGGCGATAGGGACCGTTCGGATTCCATATAGCTCCAGGTAACAAGGATAAGGGATGAACCTTGTCAACTGCAATACCAATCTTGGAAATTCCAAGATTTTCAAGTTGTAATTCTTGGAGTTTGGACAAAGCGTTGTGTCTTGTGCTTGTCATGTCACGTCATGTGTCCCTATAGCTCATAACACAGTTATACACATAATATAAAAAGAAAAATTAATGTGCGAATGGTATGTTAGGACATTATTTTCAGTGTCAACTATCAGCGACGTTGAATATTGCTTACTTTTGGATTATACTCGTGCGAATACGTTTTTTGTTTACTTACCTAAAAGATTGTGTTACGTAAAATAACTAAATATTATGTTATAAGACACGAATAATAAAAACTTGATTGAGAAATGTTAATAGAAATTAATTTTGACACGATTCGCAAGTCATGTTCTAAACATAACTTCATACAATATAAGCTTTTTTATTCGTGTACCACTTTTGCCCTTTATATCCGAGTTTTCGCACCGAGTTTTATTACGGAATTTATCCACATAGTTAGAAATTAGAATTATAATATTCGTGTATGCTGTAATCGCTAGCCATTTTGTAGACGTTCTTTCCACGAAGCAGCTAGATTTGCATGTCGAATGTAAAAAATATGCCGTATTAGTTGTGGCATAACATAAATGGTGGTACACGTCATAGGACCATTGATTTTAATAACTCATTGATTTCACGACAATGGCTTCAGTAGCCTTATAAATAAACAATGGTTGACAATGTAAGCAAGTGACAAATGTGTTACCATTTACCACTCGAGATTAGGGCTGCTAAAATACTAACAAAAAAAGGCTGCCGGCAGTTAAAAATAATTGTAAGACAAAAATAAAAAGAAAGGAAATAATCGGCCAAGTGCGAGTCGGACTCGCGCCCGAAGGGTTCCGTACCGTTATAGAGCAAAAATAGGCCAAAAATTGTGTTTTTTGTATGGGAGCCCCCCTTAAATTTTTATTTTATTTAAATATTATTAGTAATTATTAAAGAACACATATAATTAAGGCCTTTGTGAAAATTTCAAGTACCTACCTGTTGTCATCATTGATACCGAGCAAAAAATGTTTGAAAAATCACGTTTGTTGTATGGGAGCCCCCCT
The DNA here is from genome assembly GCA_963422495.1 of Polyommatus iphigenia. Classification (NCBI taxonomy): domain Eukaryota; kingdom Metazoa; phylum Arthropoda; class Insecta; order Lepidoptera; family Lycaenidae; genus Polyommatus; species Polyommatus iphigenia. The sequence goes on from OY730184.1 coordinate 10,296,334, forward strand.
TAAATATTTTATTTATTTTGTTTTTAGTATTTGTTGTTATAGCGGCAACAGAAATACATAATCTGTGAAAATTTCAACTCTCTAGCTATTACCGTTCTTGAGTTACAGCCTGGAGACAGACGGACAGACAGACAGACGGACAGACATCGAAGTCTCAGTAATAGGGTCCCGTTTTTACCCTTTGGGTACGGAACCCTAAAAATCATAGATTTTGCGTTGTACGCGTGCAGAGGCATATTTTTATAGGAGGCTTTACCAAGTCAAAGAGTCCCAATTCCCATAGTGTCGTTGCTGCCTTGATGAAGGCTTGCTTCTTCTCATTATTGTTATCATTGCTGACTCCAATCTGTGTAACTAAAATGGTCCCCCTAATTTTATCTTAATGAGCATTCCTAAAGGAAGCATCAATTAAAGTGGTTAACAACACTAATGTAAAATGTGTTGTGCTTTGATAAGGATGTGTCTGGCACGATTGTTCGCCACCTAATATAAAGCTGACTTACATTCCGAGACAGAAATGTTTGTCTGTTAATTGTCCCATTAATGAACAGCAGTCCAGCAGTGAGCTCTGGTTTCTTATTAAGAAAACATTCAATCATTTATGTAAACTTCCTTACCATTGACTATGGTATACCGTATAATCGTATAATATTATTGCAGTCTGCAGACATTCTAATTAAACTCATCTTGTAATTGAAAGAGTTCTCAGTCTCACCGAACAATTGCAGTTCAACTGACGTGATATAATCGAAATCTTAAATAAAACATAAGAGGTCTTGCATTATAAACATTGGAAAGTTTATTATGTAACAATTACTTTTTACATCCTACCGACCGAATTTGTTTTACAACTTACAGATCTTAAAATCTGTAGAAGTTTATGCTCACTGGATAATTTTGCTTCATTCGTCCTAAACAAGATAATCAGAGAAAAAGTTAATTGTCCCTATGGCAATAAGTCATTTGCAAGTGCATACACGCTCCATTTCTTTGCTGTAATTTCTTCTATAACTGTTGTGTACGAGAGTTATGTGTTTTGTTTGTAAATGGGATACAGTGATTTTGGACTGCCGTCACGAAATCAAGCTAAATTATGTTTTTTAATTTTTATATCCAAACATGCGGTCACCTCTAGTTCAAAATCCAGCTTTATATTATCATGAATTTTGTACGGGATTAAAAGTGCGCTTTTGATAAGACTTCTCGTCTCTATGAGATCAGTTTATTGCTTTTCATGATATATATTTTCGACGAAAATTGTTTGTCTTGAGCTGAAGTTACTATTGACTAATATATTATGTTGAGGTATAGCAAATGAAGATATCACTTCTTCTACTTTTTTTCCCACACGTCCTACATAATGATCTAAAATTCCTTACTTTAACCTCAACCTGTTCAGATTTCAGGCAGAATGTGTTCAACTAATTTATAGAGAGGCTGATGGTGATGTGGGATCACCTCGTCTTCATCACTTTCATTTCTCTGAGAATGTTTCTTTTTCCTGGTGTTTGGTTTCTCGTCGATCTCCGTGATCGTGTAGATTAGATTCATTATGACTGTATTATTATCTGCGGCTGGTTAATTTGTATTGTGTGTTTCTCCCACGTAAGAAAGTGACATTACCTTTCACAATTTCCTTTTAGATAAACTTCATATGAATGGGGTTGAGATTTGAGTGTAGCTTCCCTCGTTAGAAAGATTGAGGTTTTGTTGTTTGGAGGATAATACTAAGGGTTGCTAGTTGCTACTAATAAAATACAAAACGATTTATAATCTGAAAACTAACAATAATTTGCCAGTGGCTCACCGCAACAACGTGGCGTAGTTAACTGTCGTTTAACATTATTCTTATTGACTAGAATCATAAATATTCATTATATTTGCGCTTAACGGACGTTAATTTAGTGTAAATTTAGATTCCCAAGAATCCCTAGACAGGGTATGAATAATTCAAAACACGAATCACCTTGGCAGACGCTGCACGATGAAATCACAAGCTGACATTCCTTTTGTTCGAAACTTCAAACAAGTGCACCCGAATTGTGCGAAAAACTTGGACACATGTGAGCCAGTAAGCACATTCAAAGCAGCACCATAATAAGAAATTAATCCCAACAAATTAATACCTATTGACAATATTCAGAAGTCAGTTAAGATTAAATGGCACCTTGCATAGGATCTGCGTATCCTTACCCTTTCTACAAGAAAGATAACTACTCTCACTGGTATGGTTACTTCAATATTCGTAGAAATGTCTCTCTCATGATGTAATTGCATTGCATCTTATCTTAGGTACTCTGACTTGGTGCCACCTATCTCTTATCTTGTTTATCTCGATGTTTTCTTTTACAAACATTGTGGTGTGTTTTTTGAAAGTGTTGCGAAATCTGATAAAATGTATTACGGTTTGTGTAAAAATATTATATATTCGACTGAGTAACGAAAATGTGATCAGAATTTTACACTTATTTGTGTAAAATTCTGAGCACAATTTCGTTACTCAGTCGAATTTAATATTCTTATTCTTCGAATAAACAATTGGAGAAATAATAAACTGAATATAAGATTCGTTTGCATATGCATTTGATTCTCATGTTTTTGTCTCGGTTCCAAAATACAAAGATGGTACTACTGAGACCTACGAAGTACATACTTTAATAAAGTACTTCGTAGGTTTTAGGGCCAGGCCACAACATTGCGTTGCGGCGTCGTATCACAAATTTCGACGATGCGTTCAGTGACGTCGTAGATTTTTACGATGCGACGCCGCAACGCATTGTGGCCTGGTCCTTAGACCTCTACCGTTACATTTTTTATAAAAATTAAAAAGTACTTCTTAGGTCTTAAAGTAAAAATTTAAAAGCCTAGGAGCTGCCTACCCAACTAGCAAAATGGTCTTAGGAATAGCAGCTTATAATGCAAGAAGTCCGCCAAAAGCCACAGAATAGTTTTGATTAATGTATGTTGACTTATTATTGCACTTTGAGATGCTAATCTAAGCTAAGAGTAATAATCTGCTAAAATGAGTCTTGAAAGCGCATTAGATATTAAAATTTGTGACATTTTCAATTCATGTTCTAAAGTAGCACGATATGAGAGTCTAGCTTTATGTCAAGTACATAAGTATGAATAAAATCTTATCCAAGACTAACACATAATATCTACAAAAATGCGTTGTTAGGATGCGTACAAGCCTTGTAGTAGTCTTGGGTACGCTATTTATTGTACAAGCGATGCTAGAATTACTGAAGTAGCAAGTATCGTGTACAGCATTAAAACATTGAATTGGTCCCTTATTGTTCTCATAAATGATAATTAATCCTGATAAAGTCTTGTATGTTGTATTTTTAAAATCTTTAAGTTTTATGTAAAAAAATTATATACCTTTTACGGATTTTGCTGAATAAACGCATTATAGATTTAAAAAAAATGGACACAACTAAAGAGATGTAGTGGATTCAGAAGAAAAGTAACGGCTAAATATAAAAATTTGCACAAAACGACAAGTACAAACATTATAAACCAAGAAAAGTGCAGCGAACAATCTAGTGGTTCCGTACATTTTCTAGAACAGTATGTCTAGAGAGACGATTTAAAAATATTCATTAACATAGAGATGTTAATGAATATTTTTTAATTTACTGTAGATAGAAGTAATGATGCAATAAATATAATGACCACCAAAAAATGCACTGATACCCTAAACTTGTTTACCAAAAAAATATATTGGACACCAAAAAAATAAAGTCTAAAATTGCAATACTACCAGCTATTTTAGTCATGACAACACTTCAAATTGTAATCGAACACCAAATATAGTAGGTAAATGATCACCAAATATAGTAAATGACCACCAAATATAGTAAATGATCACCAAATATAGTAAATGACCACCAAATATAGTAAATGATCACCAAATAAATTAAATGATCACTAAATATAGCAAATGACCGCCAAATATAGTAAATGATCACCAAATATAGTAAATTATCGCCAAATCCTTGTGAGCAAATCAATGCAATATTTCTGTCCAAATAAATCACTACGATTGACAAAAAATGTAAGCATATTATTAACAAAATAATCGGCCAAGTGTGAGTCGTATGGAGGGTTCCGTACCGTTTATAGAGCAAAATTAGACCTAAAATTGTGTTTTTGTATGGGTTGGACTTGGGAGCCCCCTTTATTTTTTTTAATATTATTATTAATTATTGAAGTAAACATATAATCAAGGCCTTTGCGAAAATATCAACGTGCCTACTGGTTGCCATTATTGATATCGAGCAAAAAAGGCCAAAAAAATCACGTTTGTTGTATGGGAGCCCTCCTTAAATAATAATGTTATTTTATTTTTAGTATTTGTTGTTATAGCGGCAACAGATATACACAATCTGTTAAATTTTCAGAAGTCTAGCTGGAGCGGTTCTTGATATACAGCCTAGAGAAAGACAGACGGACGGACAGGCGGACAGACATCGAAGTCTCAGTAATAGAGTCCCGTTTTTAGGGTTCCGTACCCAAAGGGTACAAACGGGACTCTTTTACTAAGACTTGCTATTGCTAAATTAAAATATATTTGGTTATAATTTTACATTAAAATGCTAACGTATAATGTTGGTGATCATTTACTAATTTTGGTGATCGTTTACTACTTTTGGTTTAACAATGATTTATTTGGAGTCATTTTGCATAAATAGGATAGCGAGATAATAAATCTTTGGTGTTCATTTTACATTATAATGCTAGTATAATGTTGGTGATCATTTACTAATTTTGGTGATCATTTTACATTAAAATGCTAGTATAATGTTGGTGATCATTTACTAATTTTGGTGATCATTTACTATTTTTTTTAAGATGTTAAATCTTTGGTTATCATTTTACATTAAAATGGTGGTCTGTATTTTGGTGATCGTTTACTATTTTTGTCTGTGAAATGTTACTATTTCTGGTGATCAGTTAATTATAAGCCTTCAGTTATTATCACAAATGTCTTCGTTCTCAATGCTATCATGTTGTGTTTTATATAACACTCTGCAATGCAGACTTAACAGTCTCTACATTATAGATTTAGGATCTAGGCCAATATAATATTGGAGATGTTCAAAATGTTAGTCAATTATAATAATCAAAACATATTGCTTATTTCATTTTTCTATCTGAATTTATTATTATGTCTTTCAACTTTAATCTCGCTTCTATAGGTTTAATGTTAAAACATAATTTGTGTATAATATCTATTTTATTTTATCTGATATTTTAGGACAAAAAAACTGCACATAATATCACTTTACTACTACTGTTTAATTTAATTTTATTATATTTTTGTATTATTATTTTTTGCTCTTGTTATTTTTATTTTGCACCATTATCGTATTTGCTTATGTTATTTTTATTTAATTTATATTTGTTTCAGCCAAAGCGTGACCATGATAAATGCTGTAGAGGAGTTTTTAGATGATTTGAGGTAAAATAAGTGTCAAAAACGTGACTAACCTATTACTGTAACTACTACGCTTGTTGCGCTAATCCGTGCATGATAACAAAAAAAAAACGAACTAACAAGAGGGAAACTAAAGGTATAATTGTAGCGAGAAAATAACGTCGATAAAATGGGATATATTAGTGCAATGTTATCACGCTAGTACGCTAATTTAAACTGTATCCAGATGAAATAAATTACCGCCCAAGCCTCTACACAACGCGCCCATTTTTTTTTCTCGGTCCCACAGCGCCCCCCTTTAGCGCCCACAAGGGGGCGTTATCGCCCACTTTGGGAAAGACTGCGCTAGAGTCAGCACCGGCATAAACGGTAAACTAAAAGTTTTGGTCAACGTTTTACAACATTTCTGTCAATATTCGGATATTATGACGTGTGCAACATGTCGGATTTTGGTCGGATGTATGACTGTATGTGCTAGTAACGCCCTCTGCTTTGACCTTAGCGTAATATTCCCTATTTACCAAGCGATATGTAATGAGTATCCAATAATCAGTTAAATAGCCGATTTGTCGTTTGTTTCGTTATGACGAACCTAGCTTATTTGCATTAGGTTTAATAGGTTATATGATATTTTACGAAGCAGTTCAAGTCTCAAGGGCGCCACGTAATGCACACCGTATGCACTAGGGTTGTCCATTGCAATTTCTTATTTTCTTCTTTACCCCACTCCACACGGAGAGTTATGTTAAATTTACTTATTAGAGTGCATGCGTATGTATTTCTTTGTTCACTCTGCCAAAGAAATACACACTCTGGACCAATACGAAGAATAGGTCTAGAGTTTAGACCTATTAATGAAAGTTAGGTTATATTTGGCGTTATCTTGCATCCAATTAATGATTAATTGAGTGTACTAACTGACTGCTTGAAAAGTCTAAAACTAATAACTTTACTTATTTTATTATTTAATTCTGCATGACCTTGTAGAATAAACTGCCACTATTGAGCTCTTAATTTTAAGAAATCAAAATCTTGTGAAACTACTAAGTTTAGTGTAAATATTGTTCAAGACTTCTCTTAAACAATCAGCCCCTAGAGCTATGGGGTAGAGATCATTTATAATCCTCCTAAATAACGGCATAAAGAAGAGAGTAAATTGGTATTTATAATTATTATTATACCTCTTTCGTTATTCTTAAATTACCATCATATCATCCAGATAGAGTAGGATAGTCCTGAAGACTATCCTACTCTATCTGGAGATGATATGTTGCTGGATGGGTAGAATGCCCTGAGGCTAAAAGTGGCTAATAAGTCGAGTTCAGTAATTTGTTAGATCATCTTGCCCCACCTGGCAGTGTTCGTTAAACTTAAAAAATGGCAGCCCTGTGGTAATAAAACAGTCTAATAGAGTAAATTGCATTTACGGTCGCAGTATGTAGGTTACATGGCCAATCGATAGCGGTACGGGACACGAGATGCGTGATGCGTGCTCCCAGCAGTGGGATTACTGTCCACATGCGAAAAAAATATAATTAATTACCAAGTAGAATCGAGTTTCAGTTATAAATTCAAGGGAACTGCGTCACAAACTTATTTGTATTCCAAACAAATTAGAAAGTTATAAGCGCTTTTTAGCGCTAAGAGATTATTCGTCAAAATTTTCGATCAATGATCCTTGAGCGCAGGCTCCACAGGGCGGTAGAATAGTGCATAAACTTTATCAATTCCGCGTAAAAAAACAGCACCAAAGAAAGTTGGAATTTAATTCTTGATTATGCCGTTAACGAGTTTTATACGATCAGCCGATGCTAGGCATATTTGCGCGATCATCCGCCGCTAATCATGCTAAACTGTCTCATAATGCTCTGATTATAGAACTGAAAATACAGTGATGTAGGCTAGGTGTTACGTCTCTACACTTTAACGTAATTAGCACACCATACATCTTGTCACGTTTTTTAGGCGATAATTGCTCTTGAAAATTCAACGCTCGAGTTGTGTACCGAGATAATATTTCTATACTTCATTGCCTACGTTTTAAACAAAGTGAAGGATTCTAAACGTGTGCTGTGTAATTTGTGAATTTAAAATAAAATAAAATCTAAACTATTGTGTATGGCCAGAAGTTTAGAAGAGCTGATTATTTTCAAGCGTACGGCACTGCGTTACCTGTTAGTGAGAGAATCAAAACTCTTGGCCCTAGGAAAGAAACCTGTGAATAAAAAAATTGCGAATTTCATAAAATCCCACCAGCAAGAGGGAGATCTTATGACTAGCTTCCTAGATTCCTTCAATGAAGATCTAACGAGAAATATTAATGTATTTCAATCGAAAACCGCAACCTTAGAAGCTACCAAAAGTGCAATACCCATCCAACAGAAACGCGATATAAATATGGCGGCCCAAACTTATTTGCTAAGCTACAGATGGTTTAACTGGTAAGATTACCAATTAAGTACTACTAGATTCTAGCAATGCCTAGGATGCAATCTTAACGCCGAATAGCAATTACGTTACACAAAAGCCTACATTATAAACGTTTGATAAGGCAGCAAGTAAACGCTATTTTTAGTTCATTGATAACAGGTGTAGAGGCTAAGGCCTCCAGGCTCAATGAGGAAAATTTGCGTGTGACGACCTTTAAAAGCATTCGCTTAGATTTCTATGTCAATAAATTGCAAACTTAAATAGGTTATATAACTAGAATTATAGAACAATTTGCAATAGAAATAAATTCTCTTAGAATTTATTAGCCTTATCAGCTTCTAGTTTCTACCAGCAGATGATTTTAGGCTTGGGGATCAAATAAAATAAATTATAATTACTTGTCTCTTTAAGTATTACTCCAAAAGTGGCAAATCCATTGCCAAACCCAGAATCCAAATATTAAATTAACTTCTCAATAATTCTGCCAGAAGGATTTAATAGACGAAACAAGACAGGTTGTATTTGCAAAAGGGGACAATAGATCTTTTATTGTTATCGTTTCATATTGACCAACTTTTTGGAGTTGGTTGAAATAGATAAATAGATAAGATTTAGATATATCGTTAATCTAATCTAGAATTCCACTCGTGACCGATCTCAGTGTTTATTGAGTGACAGTTGGGACTGTTTGTATTAAATTCGGTGAGTTTTAGCATCACATAAAGCATTTTAACCACTTAGGACTTCCCTTAGCAAGTTTCCTTAATTCGCGACCTGTGCCTGACTTTTGTACCTCCTGTCTGTGACCTAACCGATCAGCAGTCGGCTGCCGCATAACAATTGAAAATCTATTGTGTCTGCGATACCCACGATGGAGGTGTTAAAATATTCAAATAATTGCATAAATATTTCGAGACTTGTGCAGTGAAAAGGTATTTACTGCAATTTAAACGGTCGCTGTAGTTCGAAATTCGTGTTATTATATCGCAAAGCTTTCACTTCACTTTCAGCACATGGCTTGCGCTTGCAGTTTTATTGCAGTTGCATCGGCATGTGCTCCATTTTAGGGCTCATGAACCCTTTCGAGTGAAATTTGTTAAATTCGTTTTACGGTCGCGTTGTTTCATGCCAAATTAGACATTTTAATCCTTCGATCGCGGCAAAACGAGTTACGAGACACAATAGCCTTCAATTGTTATCGCGGCCCACTTGGGCCTTACGGAAGTTGAAGCGTTAAAATCTTAGAGCGTTTCTGTGCTACGTTGCTTGTCGTTAGATATTGCGCCAGCCAAATCCCCCATGTGCAAGTAAGTGGTCAATTGGTAAGTGGTCGGTAATTCTTGCTGTTTTCTAAAACCTATCAAAACTATAATAACATAATATTATATTATGTGGGATAAATCCCACATAATATAATATTAATCGTTTAAAAATAAAAATACTCATCTACTGATTCATATCAGGTTGATTAATATCGATCGCTAAGTGGGTGGACAATTATATGACATTAATCGCTAATTAATCACCAAATTATACTTAATTGCTGCTTTTAATTTTAATTAATTTATTGCGATTTTTTCAAGAAGTATTTTTTTTATTATTATTAATTTAATGAAGTTGGTCACAGAGTTATATTGTACGAAAGTGAAACAAAAAACAAACAATTATTCTTAGCCTTAAAAACATTAATAATACCTACCGTAATTATTGCATGTTGGTCAAGTTTTTTCCTTGTGTCACGGTCAGAAGTAATTTTGAATAGACGTATAATATTCCAGAATTAAACTTTATGATAAAGAATTTTATTGTTCGTCACGATACGCTTGCTTCGTCTAATACAGTGTTTTGATATTGCCTATACAGTTTATTTACTTAAATATCCTTTTATGTACCTATTTTTATAATCTGTAATGTTATTTAGTTAAAATCCGCGTTTTCTATTCTTTAAACGTTTATTCTACTCACATAATATTATGCATGAAGATGAGCTACCAATATTTTCGTTTGCATGTGAAAGATACAAGCAGCTATAGGTCAATGGACGAATTCCTCTTTATCCGGCGACTCGACTTTTAAAGTAAAAAAAAAATTATGCCGATGCTGCAAAAATAAGCCACAGTAAAAATATTTTATCATTCAATAGGTAAATAAAGGAAATTTCTTTACAAATGTTAAGAATTTTTATGAGCTTCTTAGCCAGATAAGACTAATCTTATCGCAAGGGCGCTTAGGTGTTTGTATTATCCACTCCTTTAGCGTCCTTTAATCGCTTCTTATAATAGTACAGTAAATGAAGGCAAAAATCAGGTGCAACCTCCGATTTCGTTGAACCTCCATCGATTTGGATGAAAATTTGGGATTTGAGAAAGTACGTTAAACCCTCTACTTTAAAAGTGATATACGCTCGTATTGCGCTTTTTTTATTTTAGGGGTGAAATCCACCTCTTTTGTTGAAAATAGAAAAAATGCAGATTTAACCATTATATATTTAAAAATAACTAATTGGGTTTAATTCGATAAAATAAATGTTTTAATGTTTCTTTTCATGATATTTTATGATTATTTAATTAATTTTTCGACCCTTATGGCAACCATCCCTTTAATCGTGAAAAAACACTTTTTGTATTTCTGAACTTTAAAATCGCATAATTACATTGTATAAACAGTTTGTTTAGCATTTATGATATAATTTTTGGATAAGACTGAAATATAAACCCCTAAAAGTACCCCTTTATTGCGGAATCACGGAAAAGTTTGGGTTCAAAAACTTAATAGGTTTATGTTTTTGAATCCAATTTTTTCAGTTTATTTACTTAGTATTAATTTCTTATTTAGTTTTGTTTTGCGAAATTTTTTCACCCCTGTACACTACCCAATGTCTGAAAAATAAGTTTTAAGTTTTTATTTTAAGTTTTTATCAGCTTTAATGAGTTCTAATATTTTTTCATAGTTAAGATAAATTTTATTAATATATTTCAAACATTGATAATATTATTTAGTCCAAAATATTCAAACAACGATTTCAAACTACCCTCTGTGCAAAAAATTGACGCAAAGGCTGAATCTGCTAGACTGAAATATTTAATAGACGCACATCATTATAAAAAGCAGGGGCTTTTTCCAAAGCAGGGGAGAAGAGAGGGCTCTTATCGAGTCGACATTAACCGTCTTGTTTACTTTCTGAATATTGAAAGACTTGAAAAGATTAACGTATATTTAGTAAGGACTATATGATGCCTGCAATCGCGCTGGAACCGTACATTTTTTCGGGATAAAAAGTATTCTATGTCCCAGTGGCGTGGGGTGAAAAAAAATAAAGGTAAAGCCGGACCAAAAAACGGCTAACTCGTGAATAAGCAAAATTTCAATTCTTGTAAAAAAAACGTGCAATAAATTACATACCTGTATTAAGTGTGTTAGTTTACCTTTTCCATAACTACTAGGGTGCTTTGCTTGCATTGTGTGCGTTGCATGCAGTGTTAGTGTTGTTAGTATTCACCACCTTCACCATACATGACATCACTGGTATTATATGAACAGTGCATGTCGAGTATGATAAAAGTGGCTTTAAAAAAAGCCGTTTTAAGCACACGTCACTCACACTCACACACCAAAAATAAGTGAATCCTGACTTGCCAGTGTAGATGTTTGTTACTCAATCATGCAAAAACTGGATTTAGATGAAATTTTGCATGCATCCCATGTCAAACATGGAAAGGAACATAGGCTACCTGTCTGAAGTCCACGCAGACGAAATCGCGGGCAAAAGCTAGTAGCAAAGAAATATCAGCAGAAATACGTACCTAAATGTTTAATTTTGTTATTTGTCGTCTGTCGTCGTTATTTAATATTATTATAAAATATAATAGGTAATCCGTAAGACAACAGTCAATTTGTACTAATGCTGCCATTTCTCACCTAACCGTGTCACGACAAATTACAAAGTAAGTAAAACAAACCAACCTTTACGATGTAACAAACAAAAACACAACACAACACTTGGCAAGTAAAATTTCACTACTTTCGATTCTTTTAAACTATATAATATTACAATCAAGCTAGCCCACTAACTTAATAAACAAAATTTTGCATATTACAATAATAACAGTACAAAATGAGTGCAAATTAGCGCGTAATATAATTGTTTATGTGAATTAAAATGACAGCACGCGCCGGTCGGCCGGTGCAATTAGCTCTGTTGTGATTGGACGAAATCTTTTAAAGCGAAACATGCGAAACTAAACCTTAACACATGACAAATAAAGACTAGGTAGGCTATGTGGGATCGGCTTGTTGTTCGACAATATCGACGAGTCGTTTGCATGTAGTAGTAATGTGTATGTGTGCGTGAATTTCATACATTTCAAATGTTTGGATTCCCGATGTTTTTAGCGAGTTCCCCGGCAGTACGTACGCGTTCTGAGTGCGATCGTAAAAACGGGTATGTGTGCGTTTGCGTGATTTTAAATACATGGCGAATTATTTTTATGAAATTGTAGGAAGCGGGGTAAGCTATAATTATTAATAATAAAAAATGTATATATTAAAATTGGCCAAGGTAAGCCGGTAGGAATCGTGTTCTATGGAGGCTTCGCCACTGCTATGTCCATATCCATTCCCAAGACTCAAAGTATTTTCATCAAACTAAATTTCAGAAAAATCGGTTAAACCGTTTGGGTGTTAAGAGGTAACAGACAGACAAAAACACTTTAGGATTTATAATATTAGTGTATTATTATATGTTATGTACCTATTGACAGGTTTTCCTACAATATTTGCATCCCAAATCTCTGTTTCAAAATTGTTTTAATAAAAAATATTTTTGTTTTATCACAATAGCTCTGTTAATTTTTAAGTTATCGGATTTATTTATGGACCATTTTAAAGGTAATTTAAAGAGCTTTAAGATCAACTTGAACAATAATTTTTAAAGCCCTTGGTTTAAAAAAAATTAGGGTTAAAAGGTCTCGATTTCATGGTTCTTGCAGTAAAAGTTAGGCTTTAAACGTCTCTATCTTCGTTATTTTTCATCCTATAAAAATCAAAAGAAAGTCAAAAGATTCCTTAAAAAGTGGACACCAATTTCGTTCTTTATAATTTTTACGAAGGTTCAATATTTTTGAAGTTATGTTCAAAACAAAATGATATTTACGAAAATTTTAATAATTTCGATTTTACTAAATCATTCTTTTTTTCAAAACTAAGCATTCTAAACCAAGAAATTTTTTTGAGGTCATTATTAATGCTAAAATTAAGCAAAGTCTTTGGGGATAACCATAAATTTGAATTATTGTAGAAATGGTCAACGTTTTATTTTTCGATTTTTCCAAAAAAATTTGAAAGTGTCATCTTATTTTTATCATAACTTGTTCAATTTTGATGCTTTTAACTTTTTACAATGCTTATTAGAAAGGCATTTTTAAGCACTTTAAAAAGTTTCAAGGAAGTACATGTCATAAAATGCATCGGTTTACCGTTGTTTAAGTTTGAATGCTTACACTCAGGTACTTGCCGAAAGAAAATATATATACAATCACCTATAGCTCACTTTTAATGAATATAGGAAGGCATTTTAGAGTAGATGTTGGTTTGTTTTTTTATTGGCTTTAATTTTGGTTATTACACATTTTTTGTAAAAACCTATAGTTTCTTAGTTAATTATGAAAAACTGCTTTAAGACAAGTATTTTTCTCACGCAAAAACATGATCTTTGATCTTTTATAACTCCGAAAGTATTGATTTATTCACAAAACTTTATATAACAAATTTTGCTTAGAAATTGTGTGTCTATTGATTCCTGGGGTTATTTTTATTAAAAAAGATTCACCCCCCGAGAAGGGTTGGCATCCACCCCCAGGGCAAAAGCGCAAGTTGGCACTATGTCACTTTTGTTTCTTAGGGTATCCTCCACCTACTTACCAATTTTCATGAAAATCGATGGAGGTTCAACGAAATCGGAGGTGAAAACCTTCACTGCCTCCACTATAATTGTTCTGTCAAAGTTCTATCACGATTATCTGTTATTAATTTATTATTGATTATTGAATACCTGCTTTGCTTATCGTCAACCGATTAGACAGTTTACACTAAATAAATGAGTTTATGTAATAAGCCTACTTGACTATCAATCTTGAGTTGCAAACTACATTGACTGAATGCTGACGCACGGGCATTGTAAAATACAATGTCGGAAGTGCTAGTATGAATGTACAAAAAACATATTTTATTGTAAGCAACTTTGATTACTCAACAGATAATAGATTTTACCTTTGATGTTAAATACAAAATTTTTAAACATAAACATAATTGCACAACTTTTCTCAAAAATTCCCTTTTCTCCCTTCCAGGGGTGGTAAGATGTCAGAGGCGCCGGTAGTGAAGGTCGCGCAGGGCGAGCTCCAGGGCAAACTAGTCACCAGCCCTTCCGGAAAGGGCTTTTACACCTTCCTGGGGATCCCCTACGCGAAACCACCGATAGGATCACTGAGATTTCGGGTAAGTTGCCACCTGTAGTACCGTTGTTGTCTTAATTTTGAACTTGGATTGGATATAAACATCTTCTTAAAATGCCAAAGTTTATTTTATTGTCTATGGGAACTCACATAACAGCAGCAGTATTTATCCAAAATTTTACACAATATAAATTATAATACTAGATAAAAATTTTACATGATTCATAGGAATAGTTTAAGTTCAGATTGTCACACTTTATATTCTCAACTGTTCTTGTTCGTTTCCAGGCGCCACAGCCAGCGGATGCATGGGAGGGAGTACGCGAAGCCACCTCAGAAGGCAACAGTCCTGCCCAAGTCGATCCGTTTTTCCACAAATGTTACGTCGGAGATGAGAACTGCCTATATTTGAACGTTTTCACTCCGAGCATCGAAGGAGAGTTCCTCCCAGTCATGGTTTACATTCACGGCGGAGGTTTCAGATTCGGATCTGGCAGCCCTGCAATTTATGGCGGAGATTATCTAGTCGAAAAGGATGTGGTAGTCGTCACGATCAATTACAGATGTGGACCACTAGGTTTCTTGTGTCTAAACACTCCCGAGGTTCCCGGTAACGCTGGACTCAAAGATATGGCGTTAGCTCTTAAATGGGTGAAAGAGAACATTAAAAGTTTCGGTGGTAACGCATCAAACGTGACCGTCTTCGGGCAGAGCGCCGGCGGAGCCTCGACCGCTTTACTCACAGCTAGTCCTCTGACAAAAAATCTTATCAGTAAAGTCATAATTCAGTCCGGATCGGCATTGAGCTCGTGGTGTCTGCAAAGCGATCCCGTAGAAAATGCTATTGCGCTAGCCAACGAGATAGGTTGTGAAACTACAGATTTAGATGAAATTGTCGAATTCCTCGAGACGACACCGGTCAAAGATATCGTGATCGCCTACGAGAATACGAGCCCCTTGGATAAATCTCTGCAAGAGGGTAAAGTGGTGTTCGGCCCAGTTATCGAAAAAGAATTTCCCGGTGTGGAGGCATTTTTAACGGAGCCCTTCTCCGACATTTTAACGTCTGGGCGAACGGCGGATGTTCCCATAATGGTAGGCAGCGTGACACTAGAGATGGTCGGTTGGAACAAGCCAGTTGATAATCTTCAAGACTTCATACCCAAAGAACTGAATATTGAAAGAGATTCTCCAGAGTCATTGGCGATCGCCAAGGAAATTGAAAAATTATACTTCAATGGAAAGAACCCCACTGATGAGGATAGTACCCGCGAAAGATACCAACTTATGTCCGATTACATAGTCGGTGTTGCTGAACATAGATACTTGCAACATCTCACGAAAGTCACTAACAAACCTGTTTACTACTACAAGTTTGATTATTCTGGAGACCTAAATAGGAGTAAAATTACAGGCAAAAACTGTGATCTGAAATGTGCAGCGCATTCCGACGATTTAGACTACCTGTTCAAAAGCGAGATAACGAATGATGTCGAACCAACGCCGCAAGACGTCAAAATGAGGGAGAGAATGTTGAGGCTCTGGACAAACTTCGCTAAAGAAGGGTAAGTTAAAAAACAATAAACAGAAAACGACAGTAATTATTCAAAGAATATTAAGTTTAGTTAAAACTAATAAAAAATAAGTTATAAAGAGTGCTTGGCAGGTATAATAATTGTGTCTATATATTATTGAATATTGTTACTTGTTTGATTGTAACTCCTATGCTTTTGGATGAAAATAATAAACTAATATTGTTTTTGTTTCAAATTTTCAGCAACCCAACTCCCGACCAGAACCACTACATCAACGTGACATGGGCGCCGTACAACAAAGAAAAACACAACTGCCTAATTTTAGGCAACGAGTTACTACTCAGCGTGAACCCAGATCAAGCCAAAATGGAATTTTGGGAGGGTCTCTACGATAAGTACTACAAAATTTGGGACCATCCCAAATCAAGTGAAGAGAAAAAACCCGAGGAAGCGGCTGCACCAGTTTGCGAGGTTAGCGTGAAAACTGAGTCCGAAGACACTCCGAAAGTAGTCGAAGATACACCTGTTGTTGTCGAAAGCCACACTGAAGTGGTCGAGACGAGCCACAATGAGGTCGTTGAAACGAGTCATAGTGAGGTCGTGGAAAGCCACGTTACCGTAGTCGAAACCTTTGTAACCGAGGAACACACAAGCGTAGAAGAGCACTCCACTAAAGAAGAACATACCAATGTTGTCGAAAACAACGTACAGGAAGTAGTCGACGTACCAGACAATAAAGTTCCCGAGACGGAGCCGCCGAAAATTGTGAACGACGTAAAGGAAAACAACGGCCACGTCGAGAAACACTCGCCGGTCGTGCTACCAGAGGAGAGCATTAACGTACAGGAGAAGATTGCCAATCACGAGCAGAGGAAAGCGACGACCAACGGCGCTCACGACGACGCCAAACTCAATGGCAACGGGGACAGGAAACCGCGACCATCAAACGAGATCAAGATGGTCCAGCCGACCAACTTCAACCCCAAAGACGTGATCAGAGCCAACGACCCACCAGAAGATGACCTACCCAAAAACATAGGTGTTAACAAATTCGTCAATTTCTTCGAATCGCTGGGCGGAAAGAAGTAATTTTGATTCCTATTTATTCCATTAGGTTATGATCATCAGTCTATTTTAATTAGTCTCCCGTGCATATTGTGAATATAACGTGTTAGGGTCAGAGTGACTGATGCGATGTATAATGACCTGACCCTAAGGTTCAACTCATAATGGCATACAGCCCTCGCAATGCAATGCGGCGTCACTCATGTCATTTTTAAAATGGAAATATGAAATCCAAAGATGGAATTTGTGCATTGTCTCGCAAAATATCCTAAAAGTATTCTGGTCTACTTTCATAAAAATATGACATAAGATGCTTCGACTACGCCCCAATTTGAGTTGAGCCTGTCTGCATTTATTTATATTTTGAACATTTAATCTTTGTTATGTTATTAAGATTAGCATTCCAAATCGAAGTGTATGAATATTGCTTAGCGTCTTTGAGAACTGAGCGTGCAAAATTATTTGTTTGAATACAATTCACTATATTTTTTATTCTTTTATCTGTTATAAATTGTGTATTATGTATGATGAGAATTGTTTATTTATATCTAACTTGATTTGTGAATCATCAACGCGTGAATTCTTCCACCATGAAATTATAAAATTGCTATACTATTTCGTTATGTCATCCAGACACCAGAGATGTTCATAGAACATAAATTATTATTATTTTTACTCCCGTGTTTTTGAATACATTATTTACATTTATTTTAGAAGCCATTATTTACTGTCTCGTCAAAAATATATTATTTAATTATTATAATCGATAGTTTTGCTATACGCTAATGATTTTAGTGCTCGATTATTATTTGTGCTATTAAGTGATTACAGCAATAGTCCTATCTGTATTCTGTACATCGTTATAAGTGCCTTCTTAGGCCCGTATAAATAGTCAGTACTCAAGATGCATCTCGGTCTCAAGACACGGTTCATGCTCTTTGATTGGTTGGCTGTCAAAATTTGGACCAATCACAGAGCCGAACCGCGTGTTGAGACCGGGTCGCATCTTAATTACTGACTATTTATACGGGCTTTAAACTCTGATGTCTATAGTAAACTCAGCACATTAAAAATTCATAAAATATATTACATTACATTATATTTTTAGATTTATTTTTATTTAAAGTTTTTCTAATATCTTATGTGACCTTCGCTAGCAACAATTAAAATGTAAATATTGTTTATCGCGTGCACGTAATCGCCTAACAAGTTAATTACTATTTTGTCTAAATATTCACTGTAAAAATGTTTTCATTGCACTTTGTATCAGGTAAAGCACTACATTAAGTCGTTAATAAAAATTCCGTTTTTTGCCATTTGGCTACGGAACCCTATAAAAGGTATTTTATAACTCGTTTCAACTTTTTTTTCGGTGAAAATAATGATATTCACTGTAAACTATAATAAACGACCTATAGTAAACTATAATAAATACAGGATTGCGCAGAATTAAAGACTAATAATGATGAACTTTTTTTGACATTATGTAGTGATGAAAAGTAAATTAAGAGTATTTCTTTCGCTGCCATTCCGTTTTCTCTTACTTTATTGTATTTACCAGTCGGATTATAAATGTTTACATTCCTATTTATAAAATTAGATTTGATCTAGATTGAAGACGTAAGATTGAATTTGCTGTGTCAATATTTTATTGTAGATATCAAGTGCCAATATTATTTTCATATTATGTAATTTGTTGATTTAATTATTAAATACTTTTGTAAAATTAAGTGAATAAATATAATAAATGTGTCCTTTTTCTTTTATTTTAATAAGCTGTTGCCTGTTACCATATTGTTACTTACGTAACGTTAAATATTAAAATTTTCTAAAGATAAATATAAAATATTTTTTTAAATTAAAACTTGCACTAAACGATAACATGAATATTATTAATTAATATTCGTTGCGCAATGACCTTGGGTTTTAAATAACATGTCATCAGCACTTTGGTAGCTGTTTGTATTTATGAAAGAGTTACTTACGCACGGAAATTATTTAATTAGGCTTGGAGTCTCGACTTGACATACATTTCCCACTTACAATTATTAGGTACAATTGCCGAGCTGCCGGACATGCCTTACGAGTTATGCATTATATGCCGCATGGCGCGCGCCATCAGATTGTATGGAAGCCGCAGACTTTGATCGCACAAAAGTCTGTTGTCTGCGATCTCCCTTAATAGTAATGTCTAGGCCTCGTCGAAAATTTAATTTTAAAATGGGAGGTATCGCTCATCAAATTAGCTTTGGTTAGCATTGAAATGAAACAACATACTTAAATATAAGTTATTATATTAATAAAGAGTAAGTAGAATTATAATGGAAATGTATATACGTTAAGTACACATACACAATATACAAGTCACCTATATAAGAACACTGAACACTACAGTCTTTGACTTATCACAGTACAATATTGCAAATTTCACCTCGAGGTTTTCTTAACTAGTATGTTCCCGTATCAAATTTTCGACCGATCTCCCATCAAGCTGTACCAGAACTTGAGACGGTCGAAGTTAGGATATGTTTTGAGTTTCAAGCCGTCGTCGTCGATGTTGAGACAAAGCCTGTCCTCCTTGCTGTACGCCAGCCACTCGAACTGCTGCTGCGACCACACGGGCTTACTGAAAACAACATAGATTTTTATTAGAAGAGAAGAAATTAAAGCAACAAAATTCTGTTGTGACCTCGCGGCCACGCTAAATAGGAAAAGAAAAGGATTTGATAGTTTGCTGCATTGGGTTCTCAATTTTCAAATTCAATCGCAATTCTTTATATGAAGTTATAGGCAAGCTCGCATACCTACCTACCCGCGCCGCAGTCTTCGCAACTTCATAATAATATGAAGAATTGCGAATGCGGCGACTGCGGTGCGTGCGGTGCGGCCAAATCTGCGTTCACCTTTATTCAGCGTGTAGAATATTATATTAATTAGTAAGGAATTTAAAGCTGGGCATGTGTTTAGCAAAGATTTGAAACACTCACCCACTTCTGGCAAAGTTACACCAGAACTCGGTTATGGCGTTAATAACCATAGTATCTTTTTCGTTGCATTTCCCCGCTTTGGTGCTTCGGTAGAACAAGTACTGGAGGAGATCACCGTGAGACGCTCCTTTCATGTCCAAATTCTTCATCGTTCTAATATTCAAGTTACCACTGTAGGCGAATCTGCACAGATACAGATCCTTGTTGTATTTACTAACGAGCTCGCTGAACAGCAGGATGTCTCTCGCAAAGTAATGGTCGGAGACCAAGTTCACGTACTCCTTGGCGGTGGCCTCGTCGACCTTCTTCCCTCTGAAGTAGTAGTCGCGGAGGTTGTTGGCGAACTTCAGCGATTTGATCGTGTTCGGCTTGATGTACAGATATCTGGGAATAAAATATTGAAAGTTCTCCTCGAACATGATGTGGCCGTGCTCGTCCTTCCTCAGGAACAGGGCGCCCTCGTGGGAGTGAAGGCTGCAGAGTATGGGCAGCTTTTTAAAACGATTCTCTCGCATCACGACCATCGGGTAGTCGTCGAAAAACTGCTCGACGCCGTCGAACTTCTTCTCCAGGACCGGGAGCAGGAACGCCCTGACGACGACGGGCGGCCGACTCAGCTCCGCCGACGCCAGCGCGTACAGCAAGTCATCCAACGGCGTATTGAGCAACGACTCGTACAGCTTTCTCGGGTCCAGAATATCCTGGCCCAGGTACGAGGACACCTGCCGGGCTTTCTCGATAGGGTCCTCGTCCGTGATGAACAAATCGGACACGGAGACGCCGGACTGGCAGATGATCTTGTGGATCAGTCCGTCGGCCATTTTGGACGTCAGATATGACGTGACGATGCCGGCTCCGGCGCTCTCGCCGAAAGCGGTGACGTTGTTCTCGTCCCCGTTGAAGTGGTGTATATTCCGCTTCACCCACCTCAAAGCCATGATGGTGTCTTTCATCGCAGCATTGCCGGGCACCTCCGGTATATTCAGGCAGAGGAACCCTAGAATGTTCAGTCTGTAATTTATAGTGACCAATACGACGTTGTGCCTTATTAGATAGTCGGGTCTGTAGTAGTGGCCGTAGCCTATTAGAAATCTACCGCCGTGCACGAAAAACAGAACAGGTAGCTTTTCTAATTTATCAGCCGGCAGACAGGGAGTGTACACGTTTAGGTACAGGCAGTCCTCTGAGCCTTCGATCTTCCGTTTCCCGTAGGGGTCTATTTGGGCACACTTGTTCCCCGGTTTCGTCGCGTCCCTAACGCCGCTCCAACTATCAACGGGTTGAGGATCCTGAAATTATAAAAAATCACTTTACAGCAGTCGAATATAGCTAACTATGTGTAGGAAGAGCAAGTGGAAAATACCGCAATTTACTTCGAGAAGAGAGAAATTTCAGTCATTGGTATATCGTTGGAAGGACTAAGATGGTAGTTTTTTAGGGGACCTCTTATCAAATCAACTAAAAGGTGCGCAAGCGGCACAAACTAACTCTGGAAACACATTTTTAAAACAATAGAAGGATCACGTCATGTCGACTTTTCTGTGATACCTGTGAGACGTGGAAATGGCAAATTACGAGAATACTTACACGAAATCGAAGTTTTCCAACGGGAGGTTTGGCATAGGGGATGCCTTCGAAGCTGTAGTACTTGAGGCCATCGTATGCGGTGCATTCGCACCCCGCTAGAGTCCCCTCAGCGACCGTCACCTCGCACGTCATATTTACCTGAAAAAAATATCATACTCATTATAAAGGTTAAAGTTTATGAGTAACTTAGTAATTTCTTTACAAATGCCATGATCACACCTTTTTTTTTGAGGAGGGGAAATACATTACGCCCCTCGGGGGAAGGGGCAGGGGTTTGTCGGACTCCATCCGCAGAGGTTTACCTACTAAAACCCCCCCTCGTGCCTTCGTCAACGCTACACGTCGAGCGGGATCGAAATCGCACCGCGTCCTCCGCAGCGCTTCCGGCATCTTTTTGTCTGCTGCAGCCTTAGCCGCCGCCTATCTGCACCGAGAGGCTCCCCGGGCACCGTGGAGCCTTTCTCCTCGGGGGACGGGGCCTATGTTGTGGGCGGTGATCCCCCGATCAACCGCCCACAGGCCTAGGCTTCCACCTCCATGGTGGGGGCGTTTTAACTCGCCCCCGCCTCGTCGGCTCCAGTACGCCATGATCACACTTACCGGCTACCGAATACAGTGGAGAGACAGTGCTTTCGGCCAATTTGATAAGATACTCATGACGTCAAAACTAAAGACAAAAATTACCTCCTCCTTTTTGGAAGTCGGTCAATAACTACATCTTGACGCAAAAACGGTTGAACTGATTTTGATGAAATTTGACACAGTAGTTTAGACCAGTGGTCCTCACTCCTCAGCCTTTTTTTCATAGGAACTATAAACATATTTGGTCTTGGTGTCGCGGGCCGCAATAAAGTTTTTTAGGGTTAAAAAGTTTCTTCAAAATTAACGATATGTCTAAACACACCATGCCGAAGTTACGCGGCGAAAGTTCGACATGATTACGTCAGCAATGTCAAACGCATACAATACGCGACGTAATTTCGGCATGGTGTGTCATCTGTAATTTAATCTTTCAGGCCCCGCGCGAGCACCGGTGATCGCGAGAACAAAAGAATACAATGGGAATTCCTAGAACCTCCGATCGAAGGATTAAAATACATTGCAGGCGGAATCATGAAGAACTTCCGCCGCGGAACTTCGAGTTCGGCATGGTGTGTTTAGACACTTAGCAGCCGAATTTCACGAATTTTACGTAGCGATGACTACATTATTTTGCCGGAGGGCGTGAATTTCAAAATAGTTTAACATGACGCGGGCCATTGATAATTTCCCGGCGGCGGGCCGCGGGTTGGGGATAGCTGGTTTAAGGCGACGCCTTGATAATTTGGCTGTAGCGATATCGATTAAAGTTCATTGTCAGTATTCATCATGTCTTTGTCTTTGAATTACCCATAGCATAACACGATTGGTCAACTTTTATAACACAGAATAATAATCAAAAAGACCTTGGTAAAAAAAGGGATTCCTATTTTGACAACAGAGGAGAGTGATTTAAGCTTCCAAAATTTGTACATAGATTGGTTCAAGCATACACTTTAATTTGCATTTTGCCCATAGCTTATATGAAATGTATTTATGGTTTTTAAATTACGCGACAAAAAACCATTTTGTCGCTACGCCCTTTCCATTTTTTTGCTGTTCCATTGCTTGTTTTCTATGAGAGGCCGGGCCGGCGTCTCATCGAAACAAGCAACCTAAAACATATCCAACACGGTTTTTTTTATTTAACGCGGCGTCACCTTAAGACGCTGATTTTACACATATTACAAAGGCTAAGTGCCTATACATAGGTACCATCGAGGAAATTGATTTCTATGCATTTGAGAGACCAACGTCATTTGGTCGATCATGTCAATTCAACGTTAATTGTGATCTGTCGGCTGGATTTGACGTAATGCGACCAAACTACGTAGGAACCCCATCTGCATAGGAATCAACTTCTCTGATAGTACATATATTTTTTTATCCCGAAAAACTTCAGTGTTCTCGTCATATAGTTACATAAACTATTTAAATTTTAAAGGTGTATCTGTTGTGAATTGTATTGTTGGGTTAAGTTTCCGAATGTTTTTGACAGATGACAGCTAATGTTTTCCCCGCTTTGAGCTGTCTAGAATTTTTCTCTCAGAAGCATGTAACGCTAACGAATTAATAAACGTATAAAATGATTAACTGTTTAATTTGGACCTCTAAATATAAAGAAATAACAACAGCAGAGCGTGGTTGATCAGTTTAACAAGAAATATGGCATCAAATACGTGTTTGTTCCCGAAATTATGTGAAGGCGTCGGGTTCTCAAATTGGAAGTTTCGAGTAAAGATTTTACTTGAAGAAAGAAACTTAGATGGTGTTTTGGAAACGAAAACGACAACTAAAAAGGAAGATGATGCGAAAGCTCGCTCAATTATAGTGCAATGTTTGTCTGACAGATATTTAGAATACGTCAAGAAATGTACGACTGCGGCCGACATGATCCATCAACTGGACAAGATTTTCGAAAGAAAAAGCGTATTCAACAAGTTATATCTTAGAAAAAGATTACTAGCTTTAAAGTGCTTGCCGTCAGACAAATTACAAGACCACTTTCTGAAATTTGACACAATGATAGCTGACCTCGAAGCTACTGGAGCTAAAATAGATGAAAGTGACAAAATATGCCATTTGTTACTTACCTTGCCTAACGAATATGATACAGTTATAACGACTCTAGAAACTATGAGCGATAACAAAGATTTAAACATAGAATTTATTAAATCAAGATTATTAGATGCAGAGTTGAAATTAAAAGGTGAAGAGAATAAGCAACATTTCAACAAGGTGGAGTCCAGTTTCTTATCCTGTTACAAATGCGGACAACAGGGGCACATATCCTATAATTGCAAGAATGGTGAGAGATTTAATGATATACAAAATCGAGAGAAAAGTCGGGGCAGAGGCCGGTAGAGGTCCAGAGGACGAAGCTTGAGAACAAGATCGTCAAGAGGGATGTCGGTAAACTATGCGCAAGAGAATTGCAGCAAAGAATCAACATTTATTGCATTATCCGCACGAAATCAGATACATGAAGAAAACTCTATTATGTTTGTTGTCGATTCCGGGGCAACTCATAACTTTGTAAAATCAGAACATGAAGAAATAATAGAAGACATAAAAATGCTAGAGGAGCCCATATACATTCGAGTTGCAAATGGACATAAACTAGTGGCCAAGAGAAAAGGTATTTTAAGGTTAGAATGTCAAAATAATTCTGTGAAAATAGAAGGATTGATAGTTGACCATCTTACACACAACTTATTATCTGTGAACAAATTACAAGAACAAGGACACACAGTTGTATTCAAGAAGGGCCAACTAAAAATACATACCGAGACAAAGACCTACTATGGAGAAAGAATGGGTAAATTACATGTGTTAAAATTCCTGCGAAGACAGGAACATTACATTGAGTACACAAATAGGGATGACAATAAGTGGCACTCAAAGTTAGGACATTTAAATAGAAAAGGTTTAGCCATTATGAAATTACCCTATAATAATGACCCATGTGACACATGTATGAAAAAACAAGAGTACAAGGCTACCATTTAATAAAGTGGAAAATGCACAAGCTCATAAAATAGGAGAGCTCATTCATTCAGATGCTTCAGGACCGACTAGAACGCCCACAAAAGAAGGCTACAAGTATTTTCAGACCATTATAGATGATTACTCGCATTTTACTCAGACATATCTAATGAAAAATAAATCAGAAGTTGCCTACAATCTAATAAAATACATAACGGAAATTGAACTTGAAAAGGATATAAGAATAAAAAGAATTCGATGTGATAATGGCGGGGAGTATTCGTCTAATATATTTAAAAACTTTTGTCAAGAAAAGGGAATAAAAATAGAGTACAGCTTGCCATATAGCCCACAAATGACTGGCAAAAGCGAAAGAATGAATAGAACAATATATGACAAAGCGAGAACTATCCTGGATGAGTCAAATCTGCCGCGATACTTATGGGGCCATGCTGTTCTGGCTGCGACATATTTGATAAATAGATGCCCATCAAAGGCAATCCATTTTAAAATACAGGCTATAATATTTGGAAGAGAATTCAACTTGAAAAAGTTTATAATATTTGGAAGTCAAGGTTGGATGACAGTCATACCAAGAAGAGACAAATTTGACTCCAGAGCAAAGGATATGGAAGAACCGGTTATAAAGTATGGGACCCTGAGACTGATGAAATACAAATTACAAGAGGTATAAGGTTTAATGAAAATAATATAAGATATGACACCAGGACAAGAAAAAACAAAGAAGTAAAAAAACAAGAAGAAAGAAAAGAAGATCAAGTAAATGAAGAACAGGAAAATAATGAAAGAAAAGAAGATGATAATATGGAAAATGAGCAAAGAAATGTGAGTAAAGACCAAGAAGAAAGAAAAACCAGAAGTGGCAGAACAATTAAGAAGCCAAAGTGTTTAGATGAATATGAACTAGTCGAAGCATACTGTTTACTTAATCCATCAGTCGTGGCAAAACGAGACACAATAGCTTTTTCATTGTTATCGCGGCCGGATGTGGCCGCTTGGGGCTTCATGAATTAATGATGAAGAAGAATCACAAACCTATGAAGAGGCTGTCAATGAAGGATGGAAAGATGCTATCAAAACAGAAATTGATGCACTAATAAAAATGAATACATGGACGGTGACAAACTTACCAGAAAATAAAAAAGCGATTGACACAAAATGGATCTTTAAAACAAAGGATAATGGTATGAAAAAAGCTAGACTAGTAGCACGCGGATTCCAGATGAGAGAACAAGAAGATTTTGGTAAAAACTATGCTCCTGTTGCAAGAATTTCAACAGTAAAAATGTTATTAGCACACGCAGTACATAACAATTACAATATGAAACAGCTAGACGTACCAACTGCATTTTTTAATGGTACATTGGAATCAGAAGTATATATAAAAGCTCCTCAAGGGGTTTATGTAAAAGAAGGAAAAGTTTTAAAACTAAATAGAGGTATTGTACGGGTTGAGAGAAAGTCCAAAGTGCTGGAACCAAAGATTCAATGACTTTGTAGAAAGTAAAGGATTTACACGATCACTACATGACTTCTGTCTATACTATGGCAAAGAATATAATGTATGGATGGTGATTTATGTCGATGATATTATTTTGACTGGCCATGACAAAGATATGGACATGATAATAAAAGATTTAAAAGGGGAATTCCACATAAAAGATTTTGGATTTCCTAGTCTGTTTTTGGGTATGGAAATTGAAAAGAAAGAGAACACTCTGAAAATTACACAAAAAGGACAAATACAGAAAATGCTTGCAAAGTTTAATATGATAGACTGTAAGAGTACAACTACTCCAATGTTAAAGGAATATCAATATGATGCAGAAGAAAACATAGATGAAGACATTCCATATAGACAGCTAATTGGAGGACTGATGTTTATAGCAACGGTTAGTAGACCTGACATAGCATACCCAGTATCATATCTCAGCCAATATTTGGACAAACCAACCAGAAGCTTATGGACTCAAGCTAAACGAACATTAAGGTACTTAAAAGGAACTTATAATACAGGTTTGACATTTAAAAAATCAGAAAATAATAATTTTGAAACTTATTCTGATGCTGACTGGGCTGGAAACCACACTGACAGGAAGAGTGTATCTGGGTCTGTTACTCTTTACAACGGATGCTTAGTATCTTGGTTTTCCAGAAAACAGACATGTGTGGCACTGTCTACAGTGGAAGCAGAGTATATTGCTGCAGCTGCTAGTGCTTGTGACTTACTATATATAAGAGGACTATACAGTGATATGAGTGGACCAAATAGTGACATAAAGTGCATACTGTATATGGACAATAAAGGTGCTATACAATTATCTAAATCATATGAGAATAGTAAGCGTGCCAAGCACATTGATATTAGAAATCATTTCTTAAAAGATTTAATAATTAAGAAGGAGATATCAGTGGAATACATCTCTACTAATGATAATGTCTCAGATTTGTTAACTAAAACCTTGTCTTGTGAAAGGTTATCTTTTATGAAAAAGACTTTAAATATTGTATAAGTTCTTAGTTATAAAACTTTAAGATTGTTTCTTTTCACTTATATCAAGTGGTATTGTTATTATGTGGTAATGTTATAAGTTTTTTTTTGTGATTGATTAACAATTTGTAAGAAAATAGTTTCAATCGAGGTGGGGTGTTGTGAATTGTATTGTTGGGTTAAGTTTCCGAATGTTTTTGACAGATGACAGCTAATGTTTTCCCCGCTTTGAGCTGTCTAGAATTTTTCTCCCAAGAAGCATGTAATGCTAACGAATTAATAAACGTATAAAATGATTAACTGTTTAATTTGGACCTCTAAATATGAAGAAATAACAACAGTATCTATTCATCAATAATAATTATCTAATTCTAGTTTATCAATCATTAGAATTTTCGGATTTTTTGCTTAAGGCTCCCCCGAGCAAACGACCTTGCCATACATTTGCCGCGTTGCCGAGATCGCGCCAAAACCCTATTATTTTTACTTATCTTAGTTCAAAATTGTCCTAAAAAAATTTAAAACGGGGAATATGTAGTTTATGATATTGTCGATCTATTGGCGTGAGTTTCAAATGAAAGTAATTTGTAAATGCTAAGGAGATGCTGAATGTATTGCTTGAATTTTAATAAATTGGTATTACTTTGGAAGTTGATATCATGAGTATAATAAACAAAAATAGAAAATTTAAAATGGGGCAAGGAATTTTGATATACTAAAGATTATTACTGTATTTTTATTATAACTTTGTAGCTTTCAGATTATGAGTTTATAAGGTTTTAAATACGGTCAATTACGGAATCTCCGGAGGGAACGCCCTTAACTAGCATGATTTACATCTATGCAATAGCGGATAGGTCAAGCTAGTTGTTACTTGTTGGTAACTATTTAGCATTAATTAGGTAGTTCTTTAATTATTTATGAGTACATTGATTGCCAGTTACTGTGTATTTCACTTTCCTAATTAGGTATGTAATTTTAATTTTCTACAATTATTATAGTTAACTGAACTACAGAAACCTACTATGTAGAAAAATACAAAGCTCATAGAAATTAGATAATAAGTAGCTTGCTTTCGTAATGTATTAATATATAAAAGATAATACTTAGGTATTATGTTTTCCGCCTATTATATTGTTATGTAGTTATAATTATTATACTCCTTGCCCAGTAGGTACCTATAGATAGAAGTTTTTTTTACTTGGCCCATAGAACTGGGATGGGTTTATTTTTATTTAAATATTGCAGACCAGACACGTATTAGTGTAATAACAAAATCCTAAGTACCTGGGTAATTTGTAACAATATACACGATTTATGAATGAAAATGTTTACGAACATTGGCCTATTTGATATAAAACAGATAAATTATTGAAATAAACGTATGCTTTTTGTTGTTTCTTCCGTTTTTCACCAAACAACGACTAAAAGTAACATCTATGTATTTTAAAATAGAGATGAAAAGACATAACAAAAACGAGTGAAAAGAATAATATAACTTGAAATTTAAACATTATAATATTTAAATCTTCATTTAACAGCGAAGACTTACGTACGTTGGTTGAAAAGCTCTAAAGCGAGTGCGATTCAGAATTTAATTGATGAGTGAATCCAAAATGCTGAATCAAAATAAAAAAAAAACATTTTATTATTAAAACTGGGTGCAATGAGGGTGCTGTTTTAATTTAAGTCACAAAAATGATTTTTTTCATTAATTTTACATGTACATACATACCCTTTCAGTGCACGTTTGTAATGATTTTTAATAATTTCCGTACAGCAGCACAAGCGTACTGATAACGTTATCACGAATGACATTATTGACAATTGACAGCTGACGCCTGACAAGTGACAATTTAAAAGTGACAACTTGCGATGTTGACACTTGACCATTTGACAGTCAAAACTCAAAAGTCAGTTGACGTCTGACGGTCTATCAGAGTGTTGCAACATCGAAATATAATATTTCTCTAAAATATGTAAAATTGAGGACCATTTTGCGCAAAAAGCGTTTCGTCAGCTTTATCGATTTAAAGTACACATATTAATTTGAAACAATTTGAAATAAAATATCTCCTGGTTAAAGGTGGAAAATAGATTTCGAGTTTCGACTTGGCTTGATCTTTCATAGCTGGCAACTCTACTGACTGTTGTCTGTTCGGATACTCTTTTAATAGGTATTGCTCTGAAGTTTTTATTTTGAAGAAGTTGGTTTAAAAGCCTTATAGTATTATGTTAGTCGTATTCGTTTCCTAAAATGTCAAAAAAATCTGCTTTTTATTCTGAGTCATATTACTTTAAAATTATATATTTTTGGGTTGTGACTTAAATAGTGTATTAATATTGTATATATTTAGTATAGTAAGTATTCAATCGAAAAATCGGACATGGCGCCGAGCTCTCGAAACACACCACAGTAGCGTGACAAGTCATGTCATATTTGCCTGTGATATATGAAGAAATCCAATGGCCGATTCTTTCTTTGGGTTCGATACTTCGTTATCGGTAAGGTTTAATGCATTTATTTAGATCTTGAGGAACAAAACGATGTATGAAACGTGTGTATTTGATAAGTTACCAGAGTGCCAGCGTGCCAAAACTATTGCACATTTTAGTGGTTTGGTCACTGTATTTGTTACGTTTCCAGTTTTTACGAAGTGAAGGCATATTTATACTGTGCATAATATGTTTAACAATGTTTACTAAAGCATTGGTGAGTCATGACTATGCTTAGCCAGTATGTAAATTGTTTGGATGTTATTGCAGGGCCATATTACAGAACACTTGTTTTTGGAATTGCACAACTTTTATTACTCTGTTACTGTTAATATCATTTCTCTTAGGTGTTTACGCACCTTACTCTCCTTGCCCCTTTTTCATTTTGATATTAGCACTTGTATCTGTTTATATTATTATTCTAAATAATATTTTAAAAATGATTTTATAGCACTGTACAGGGGCAGATGCTACATATTGTAATTTTTGAAACATCGATGGCCCCAAGGAATAAACGTGCAATCGAAAAATGACAACTTTTCAGGAGGATAAAAAAATGTTTGGAACCACATAACTTTGACTGTATAATAAATAGACAGATATAATGTATAATCAAATTAAAGGTAAAAAAAATATCTTTCAGCTCATATATTTATTAAAAATCAAATATTAACGGTTTGCCATATATTTCAGAAAAACCATATTAAATTATTATTCTAGTGAATAAAATGTGACTTGTTAATACTATTGTATCAATGCACGTTTATTCGTGTCATAAATGAAGTTTTAACAAGTGCAGTGAAATGTTGCATGGTTATTCCATGTATATTTCTGTCCCCCCTGAGCCATGCTCTGGTCATTTACACGCTTATTCTTGTATATTTTGTTGCTTTTACATATTTGTAAATATAAAAGCCCGTATATTCGTGTTAAGAAGTTGATTCATTATTTATGTAATATGTCCTTATTAGTGCATGGTATAAAATGTAAATCTATACTAATATTACAAAGTGGAAGTGTTTGTTCGTTATAATGCGCCAATCTCAGGAACTACTGGTCCGATTTGAAAAATTCTTTTGTTGTTAGATGTCTCCTTTATCAGGAAAGGCTATCAACTATAAATTATCACTCTAAGACGAATAGAAGCGAAGAAACATAGGAATATTTAGAAAAAGCGAACTACTGCATGAATTTTTAAGTTATTTGGCACAAGTGTAGAGTAGACCATGATGTAAAAGAATATAAGGCTATTTTTTTCGGGAAAATATATAGTTTCCGTAAAATTACTCATTTATGCGGGCGAGGCTGTGTGGAACGTCTAGTTAGCTAATAATATATTCTTGTTGACGGTTTAGTAAAAAATATTGTTGACCTTTTGTTGTTGTTGATAAAATATAATAATGTCCTCCCTCGCGTCTATGCGTGGACACATACATATAAAATAGAGTACAACCTTGCCTATAGATCCTTCAAGAGAGAGATTAATCGGGCACAGAAACAGCACGTCAATAGTATAGTACTGTTGGTGAGAGACTCGAGTGGCTTCCTTTGGGAACCTGTGAATTCTGGTCTCTGGCCTTTAAGCTATTGAAGGGTATTTCTGAAAGCCACCCTACCATCCCAACAAGTAGGAAATGGATCGTTGGCCGACAACGCAAAATACAAATACGATATTTTAGGTAAGCTCCTTGCGCCCCTCGATGGGACAAAAACTGCCGACCATACCACGATGCAGGGGCAAAATGTCGGATATTAGGTCACATCAGTGCTCAGTGTGAATAGCCCTGTGTGCCCTTGATATCCAAAAGTCGAGTGGGCCTGACCGAATCCCTCCAGCTATTGTGTTGAAAAAGTGTGCTCTAGTTGGCTCCGGTCTTAATGCGTCGTTTTTGGTTCTCCTACTCTTCTAGCATTGTCCCGGCTTCTTCGAAGAAAGCCTTACCCGATCCCCAAAAAAAGCTCATATCATAGTTTCTATCATAATATGGGCTTCCCGAGAATTTATGCAAATATGTCACATGTTTTTTGGCAGATCAATGACATGTTACAGACCAATGGCATTTATTGCTATGCGAATGATAATACAGGTGATGCCCTATCTAGGTTTAAGTTTAGGTTTTCTTAACTTAGGTGTTCTTAACAGGACAAGACAGTATTTCAGTCTGGACCAATGCTTGCAAATCTACAAGATGCAGGTTTGGCCTCATATGGAATACTGTTCTCATCTCTGGGCAGGGACCCCAAAATACCAACTAATCCCTTTGGATCGTATCCAACGAAGGGTCGCTCGAATTATTGACTGCCATAATGTTTCAAACAGGCTGGACCCCTTGAAATTACGCCGAGATGTAAATAGCTTCACTCTGCATTCTCAATCGGTTGTGTCACGGGGAGTGCTCTGAGGAATTGTTCGAAATCATACCTCCTGCAACTTTCCGCCATTGTTCCACGTGAAAAATATTCCATCCCCATAACCTTGATGAATGGCAGTCTTCCACCGTGCTTTTTTCGCGTAATTTTCTGCCACGCACTGTAAAATTTGGAATGAACTGTCACCAGCAGTATTTCCGGCCTTATACGACCTGCAAACCTTCAAGAAGAGAGCGTATTTCCTCTTAAAAAGATCGGCAACTCACCAACAGCTCTTCTGATACACTTTACAATAGCTCTTCGAATAATCTTTACAAAAAGCAGAAAAGACGAGAAATTAGTAAAAGGTTAATAGAATAGCTGTGATTATTACATTCAAAGGTTCACCATCTGCAATGCGGCATTACTAATAGAAGTGGCTTGCATTTTTACAAGAATAATCATGCAAGAGTTATAACCCAAAGGAAAAGAAAGACACGAGCGCCAGATTGTTTTAACACTTTTCTTCTGGTGAACTCAAATAAACAAATAATCAGCAATAAGTGCATGTTTTATTATTAATGCGATATATGTTATTATTTTTTCCGTACAATAAAGGTCTACATTGCTATAAAATCGTTATTTTAAGTCAAAAAAATAAAAAAAAAATACATAGGTGTATCATAGGCCATACAAACGAAAAATCAAAAAAATAATTTTTTTGGGTAAGAGCTCTTGCACGTTTATTCGTCGGGGCCATCGACATATTTATATCATCAGCTTGGACTAAATGGCATGGTGATGTATTGGTGATGATAAAATACTACGTAGATGTACCTTATACTACTTAAAGTTTTTTATTTTGTTACAAATTGCCTGTATCGTAAAGTACAAGTCTATTAAAGTAATTAACAGACTTCATGATATGAGTGCAAGTATTGTGTGCAGGTACTTCTTACCTACCCTTTCTAATAAGAATATGTACACAATAAAACAAAAACAATCTGTCTGATTGTTTTTGTTACATGTGTGGAATATTCCCTTGAAGACAAGGACTGCATTTTCCCTCTCTCTCTCATTTCTATTTAAGTTTTAAGTTGTGTAAATGTCAATGAGCAGAAAAACAAAGTTTTGCCTTATTTTAAACAATAATGGCTATAATATTTCTATACTGTTAAGCAATAGATAGCCTTGACTTTCAAAATTTTTAAGCAACAAATGTATTTTTAGAACTTAAATGATGACGAGGGAGGAGGTGGACCATCAGAGGACGAATATGATGCGCTCAACGATGAGACATTCGGACAAGATGGTGAGTCAATAGTTGTTTTGTGCTTTTACAAATGTCTGAGTTATCTAAAGATGTTATGGCAAATATGTTTTAAAGACTTTGCAGTATACAATATCTTAATTAATTTACATTATACATGTAAACAATTAATATTGTAACTTGACTAAATTACTGTCAACATTGTATTTCTTTATAACTGTACTGTACTGTTCAATTATGATTAATGTTTAAATCTTGAAATTGGTAGCATTATAGCTATGTTTTGTTTACATTTAGATATAAATTATGAAACATAGTCAAGTAATTTGTTTACTACAACCAAGAATAAAGTGTCATGATTATGGCAATATATCTAATCCAGGCACTTCACTTGGCTATTTGCATTTGCGTATTTGATGTATTCGCCAAACAATCACCATATTGTGTAGACGGTATGTTTGACAAAGTATTGGCCTTATTTGCGTATTTGACAAATATGACCAATACCAAATACATGTATCTGTTACCTTTGTCGGTTTTTGACTCACATCAAAAGAGTCATATAGGCAAGTAAACAAAATCAAGTAAAAGTTTGGTATTTGACGTCCATGTGTGGAAAGCCGTATTTGCCTTTATTTGCTTGTTTGTGCATATGTCAATAATTTTGCCAAATGCAACAAATAGCCAATAGCAAATACAAATAGCCATGTGAAGTGCCTCCATAAGCTTTAAAACAATAATTCTATAAACAATGAGTATAAATAAATTTTAACTTTTTTTAGGCGAGGGGTTTGATTGGGAGGTGGAACATGAGCACTTGGCAGAGCAGCTTGAGAGCAGCCGCAGAACTGCTGCCATGGACGAAGCAGACTCTCGGCTTGGTTGGTTTTGTTTCTTTAAATCATAACAATCGTTTTCAAGGAGATGTGATTGAAAATGTTCTTAGCAACCTCATCTTTGTGCAAAAGAACTAATATTGTAGTTCTTCTATAAATAAATTATTACTAGTCTAAAGGCCTGTTTCATCACTTCCTGTGGTGAAGTGCCGAATAGGCTATCCACCACTTAACTTGGCAGATGAAGTATGGAAAATCTGTAAAAAAGTTGTGAATAGTTTATTCAACACTTTATTGGAAAGTGGTGAAACTGGCCCTTATATTTCTTTATTTAAACCATAATTTTAATACCTTGTAAAATTGCAGAGGCCTCTCTGTCACAATTGGTGCTGGATGACGTGGAACCACCCCAGTCCAGAGCCCTGGGTTCCAATGTGTGGAGGCATGATCCCGTGTCAACCGCACCCACGGTTAGTTGAGCTCATTTTGTAAACTATCTCAGTCAAAGCTGCTGTGAATTTTAGCTATTTCATATCGTCATACTGTTTTATAGTGTCTACTTAGTCTACTATGCCTAGGCATGTCGTCGCTTAGCTAACAATACCGCGTAAGTCGAAAATTGGTAATTTTGACTTTTATACTTCATTGGATAGACTTTGTCGGCGCGCATCCAATGATGTTAGAATTTTGTTTAAATTGTCCAATCGCAGCGCGTTATTCAAGTAGTTCTGGCACCGCGCAAGTCGTTTGTTGTGTCACAACCGCATAAGTCGTCAGTCCGCCATACTATCTTGTGTTGATGTGTGACCACGCAGCAAATTTATTGTATATTTTTGTCTATTACGGTTTTATCAGAGAGACAGACACTTCTGATGGACCAAAAAGGAAAGCCAACTCGATTATTTATTATTTTGTAGTTTAATAGAGTGTAATTACTGCTATTTTAGATGTATTTTAAACTTCAATTATAGATCGGCGGTTTTTCAATGTAATGTTCATTGACTTAGGCGGTATTGTTAACTATTTTATGGGGGGCACATGACATCTTTCTTCTAAAAAGCCCTAACAATTTAGTTGCAATAGCTCGTACTGCTACCCATTACCCTAATTGAGGCCTCCATCCCGTTTTTCATTGACCTTATAAAAGTTATTATGAACTCCTGAGGGATACCGCCCTACTCTTCTTGTATAGCCACCCGGAGGTTTTGAAGGGTATCTGCGGCAGGAGTCCTGGCCCTGACCCTCCTTTGGAGTTCGCCCCATGGCTTCTCCATAGGATTATGGTCTGGGCTTCTTGCTGGCCAATGCGTAACCGAAATTCCGACCTCGGAGAGATATTGACGAACTATCGCAGCAACGTGCGATCGACCATTGTCCTGCATCAATATGAAACCTTTACCAACTTACGTCGTATGGTACCGCATGATATCCTAGCACGCCCAGCTGGCCGATTCTGTATCGTACATTTGTGAATTAATAACTGAGTTAGTAACGAAACCGAGGAGTGAGTAACGGAAAGTGCCACTTTTTGTATTCACTTGCATACAAAAGTGAGACTTTCCGTTGCTCACTCCTCCGTTTCGTTACTAACTCAGTGATTAACTCACAAATGTACGATACAGAATCGGCCAGGGATGTAGCGATGGGCATTCAAAGTGCCAAGGTACGGCCCGGTTTCGAACTCAAGATTGGTTTTTGCATCAAAAAAAATACCGCCCCAAACAGTACCGGAACCCCCGCCAAATGGAACCATTTCGTCAATGCACACCCCCGCAAATCGTTCTCATTTTCTAAGGTATACTTTCCTGCAACCATTGCTACCATAAAGATTGATTTTGTACTCATCAGAGAAGAGTACGACACGCCATTACTCCAACGACCAATCAACGCAAGAACGGGCGAAATTAAGCTGCGCTTGACGGTGTGCTGGGGCTAATTTTGGGCCGTTAGCGATTTTTTGTGAAGTTAAAAAACTGTCTGCAAGTCTTCGTCGTACAGTCCACTCACTTACTGTTACTCATCCTGTTAGATGAAGCCCGATGTCATCCTCAACCTGGTCGCCTGGTAAAGTTTAGAGTCTCTAAAAAACTTCGGTATACTCTTCTAACCGAAGATCGACTTAAATTTAAGACTTCTAGCCACAAATCAAAATGAGAGGCTTTATTTGAAGTGCTATCCATATTATCACAAATAAATAACGTCCAAAATGAAGTTAAACGAACAATAAATCAATAAAAAATCAAGACAAAACAGGATCGATAAAATTTGACCAATTTTATCCACAGGACAAAACAAAATTAAGAAACTGAGTGATGGGGGTGCTTAGTGATTTGTGTCGGTTGTAGTCAAGCACGTTGTTGTAAAAAAATGTATTTAATTTAATTAAAATTAATTTTTTTTTTAATAAAAACAAGTTTAAATACCGCATATTAAGTCTTTCTTTTGTTGAACTAATACCGCCTAAGTCAATTTTAATACTGATACAGTATTAAATACACATATTTTAATATGTGACATCATAATTGTACCTATTTTATACCTATTTATGTCTTCAGTACACATGTCTGAAGTATTTTAAAGAAAATAATCAGTTTTTTGTCTCTCCTGAAAACTTGTCAAATTTAACTTGCGCGGTATTGTTAGCTAAGCGACGATGTGTAATATTTGTAAATTAAAAAAATAACTTTTACAGCCGTTACCACCACTTAAGAATGTGTGCACTGTAGAGGAGTTAGAGCGGCAACTCAGACAAAACCAAATGCCGCAAAACTTGACACAGAACTATTTCCAAGTAAGTTTATTTTCTTCCTATCTGCTACTTTTCTAAAAAAGCTTATTTCATCCAGTAGAAGCTCCAACTTCAATTTTGTAATTTCATACATTGCCATCCTTTGAAAATGTTGAGATAATCAACTAATAATTTTATTTACAGCCAAGGTTTCCTGTTATCCTGCAAAGGCCACCGGGGCTCCAAGCTCCGGTGCCACTGCCGTTTGCTCCTCAACAATCAATGGCAATGAATCACCAGAACATAAACCACATGAACCAACCCATGAACACCATGATGAACCAAAACTCCCAAATGAACCAGATGGGGCAACACAACCAAGTGATGCCAAACCAAATGGGACAGAATCAGATGGGACAAAACATGAACCATTTGGGCCAAAACCAAATGGGTCAAAATGTCAACCAGTTCATGCAAAAATCGAACCAAATGCCCTTTCACAACAACCAAATGGGACAGTCAATGAACCAAATGCCACACAATATGAATCAAATGGGTCAGAACCAGTTTCTCCAAAATCAAATGGGCCAAAACATATCACAATCGGGTCAAACTCAAAACATGAACCAGATGGGACAGAACTTTAACAAAATGAATCAAAATCAAATGGGGCAAAACATGAACCAGATAGGTCAAAATGTTAGCCAAATGGGCCAGAACATCAACCAAATGAACCAAAATCAAATGGGCCAAAATATGAACCATATTATGGGTCAGAATATGAATCAAATGGGCCAAAATCAAATGGTTCCTAATGGCTCCCAATTCGGGCCTGGTATGAACCAGTTTCAACAGATGATGGGCCAGCCGCGTATGTTAGCGCCGCCGCCCGGCCTCGGCGGACCACCGAGACAAAATTTTAGCCCAAACATGAATCAATTTAATCCAAACTTTCGTGTAAGTGACTTTAAACTACAGCAAAACTATTGTAATAATGTTTTTTTAACCTTATTTTATTATTAATTTAATAATTTTCAGCCGCCATCAAAAAACGACGTTAACCCGAACTCTATGAATCAAGTCATGAAGAACCCGCAGCAAGTCAACCAGGGTCTCATGAAGACGCAGCCATCGCTGTCGCCGCAGAACAAAAACCAGAAACCAGCGAACAGGCCGGATCCCAAACTTCAGAAGAGTCGGGTTTATAACAATTCAAAGAATCTAACCTCGCAGAATTTGGTCCAAATGATACAGAACACTCATCCCATGTTGCACCAGTACAACAATAGCTACCACAACGCGAGCCACCATCCCATGTTGAACAACAGAAATAATCTTTTCAACAATCAATTCAACAACTTCCAAATGTTCAACAATCAGAGACAGCAGAATGGACAATTCAGTAATACTAATCAGTAAGTATCTAAGTAATACTATTTATTTTTATAAATAAAAGCTAATTGAAAGGTTGCATTGAGACTAAGACTGGCACTAAAAACTTGAAATGCTTCACTCGGGTTTATCTTAATGTAGGCATCTACTAAGAATTTTCGGTGTAGTTAATAAAGTTACAATTTGATTTGCTATGTTTAAAATATAGTGCTACATCTCTTCTCGACGTTGAGCGTCGCAAAGCAATTATTATATATTAATTTCGGCAATGGAACATGTCATTTCTTGCGAAGTAAATAAAGTTTTTTTAACTGTTTTGTTGTGAAGCAATGCCACGCTATGCAATTTACTGCAGTTTGATATTGTTACGGATATGGACACACAGTGTCATCTAGCGTCAACTGGTGGAACCACTCGGGGAACACAGACAACATTAATCCCACTTCTGACACCAGTTGTTACGTGCCTGAAAGACCTGCTGACTCTCTTGAAGACTTTATCTCTTGAAGATCACTAGCACTAGGTCTAACACAAAGCGCTAGGTCCAAAACACTAAGCACTATCACTGTCCTAGGTCGTAGCCAAGTCGTAGGTATCACTCTTGATCACTTGCTTTCACTTTGAAGTCGCCTTGAAGATCGCTCATAGCAGGTCTTTCTCTCCAAATCCTTCGAACCCTATCACGTAACAGTATTCAAACACTGATAACGAAACTTGTATTTTGTTTTGTAATAAATAGTCTAATTTCGAACAACTGGTATTCCAGGCACTCCGTGAGCGACGACAGCAGTGTGAGCAGCGACACGGACGAGTACGCGGGGCTCATGACGCAGCGCGAGAAGCAGTGGCTCATCAACATACAGATGTTGCAGCTCAACACCGGCACGCCGTACATACACGACTTCTACTACACGGTACGTTTCATCCTATTACTAGATGACGCCCGTAACGTTGCGCAAAACTCGTTTATCGCGCGGGAACCATACATTTTTCCGGGAAAAAGTATCCTATGTCCTTTCCCGGGACTCAAAGTATCTCCATGCCAAATTTCAGCAAAATTGGTTCAGCAATTTTAGTGTGAAGAGGTAAAAGATAGACAGACAGACGGACAGACAGACACACTTTCGCATTTATAATATTAGTATAGATGATAAAGGGAAAAGAAGGATAATGACTTCAAAAATGTATTTGTCCTTTTATCAGTCAATAGCCGCGTACTGACCAAGCGAGCGGCCTCGCTGCCTCGCCCGAGCGTGCCGCGGCCGAGCCAAAAGTTGTCGGTTTTTGGTCGATGCTCAAAGGCGCCTGACATCAAACACGTACTGACCGACCGAGCAACTGCGCGCGAGGCTGCCGCGGCGAGGCGGCTCGCTTGGTCAGTACGCGGCTAATAGGAAGGGTGTACGAACATGCTAAAATGAAATGAAATAAAAAGTAAACTTGTATTCTTTGGATAATATGTCGTAGATTATTATTTAATTCTTTTAGTATAAAACTTTGGAAATATAAGTAACATAGCCATTTTTATCCCGAAATTGCTTTTATATTTCTTTATGTAACGTCATTTCTAAAAGGTGTGTTTTGTTTTAAGGTGTTCTTAGAGAGACAAGCGAACAAGGCAAAAGAAGGCGTAAAAGAAGCACACAAAGCCAATCAACAGAACCATCCATTCTATAGCGGCGGTAAGTTCTTTATACTACTCAAGTTCGCCATTGTACACTGGAGGAAATTGATTCCTAGGCAGTTGACGGACCTACGTCATGTGGTCGGCTTATGTCAATTCTATTTTAGCTGTGTGTGAATAATAGGCTACTTGAGCTATATTTAATTTCATTGAAAAAATGCATTCTAGTAGAACTTGGCCTAGGAAACTGTATTTCACCCTTATCATCAAATAAAAGCTTATGATTGATAAATAAAGTCGATTTGAAAATATGATTTTATGAAAATAGGAATTGTACTGACGAAAACGCTTTTGCGGTACTTCCGATTTGGATGTGACGTCATCCCATTTGTAATTTAATATCTTTTATTTATCGCGCTCGTTATATGTAAGTTTATTTGTACAT
This sequence comes from Polyommatus iphigenia, assembly GCA_963422495.1. Lineage (NCBI taxonomy): Eukaryota > Metazoa > Arthropoda > Insecta > Lepidoptera > Lycaenidae > Polyommatus > Polyommatus iphigenia. Next base: position 10,337,049 of record OY730184.1, read on the forward strand.
AAATAATATGAATAAGCCTAGAAAGATTTATAAAATATATTTTCTTGAATAATTCAAATAAAACATAATTTTTTTATATTATCTCCATTTATTGTAGTTGGGAAATGAAATGGCCAAAACTTTTCTACAAAAGTGTTCAACATTACAAATGATTTCTAAACTCTTTTCTAATTTTTTAGCACTGTTAGACTCGTACGCTTAGCACATAAAACTTTTTTTCAATAAAGAAAGTATAAAATACAAAAAAACATGACGTCACACTATGGCGGTACAATGGCGGATAGTGTTTTCGGCGCCATATAAAAGGCATATTTTTCAATCAACATTTTTATGGGTTTCTACTGTTTAAAATATTAAAATATTAGTTTTTTTGGTGAAAATTAATGATTAAGAAGCGATTAGAATGAAGAAAAAAAAAATAGGTCAAGTAGCCTATTGTGATCGGTCGGATGGGTTTGACATAACGCGACCAAACTACGTACGTCCCCCATCTCCCTAGGAATCAACTTCTCTGATAGTACATTGTGCAAAAAGTATAAAATTAAATAAAAATAAATTAATTTTGGTACATAAAGCACCAGCGCGGCATTTATATTTTTTATGAGAATTACTCTGATTAACAAGTGCCATTTTCGTCAAAACCTGGTCTCATGCACCGAAAATTATGATTTTGGTCTCATTCGATTCGGAATAGCATCTAGAACATTCTATCAAAATTCCAAGAGGGGCTGAAAAAAAAAAATACAAAAGTTATAAACAATTAAGTTAACATAAAAAGAAGGGCTTGGTTTTTTTTAATATTTCGAAAACTATTTGAGTCAAAATTTGAAAATAGATCCTTAAAGAACACGAAATTTCCTAAAAAAAGTTCAAATTTTGATTATCTCAAATAGTTTTCGAAATATTAAACAAAAACCAAACCCTTATTTTTATGTTTACTTAATTGTTTATAACTTTTGCATTTTTTTTAGCCCCTCTTGTAATTTTGATAGAATGTTCTAGATCAGGGGTTCCCAAACTTTTTCAGCCCGCGGCGCACTTACAAGTCAATATTTTGTCACGGCGCACACTGGTCCCAAAGTAAAATAAATGGGACATTAAGAATTTTCGGATCGAATGTCAACGGATCAGGCTGATTTTTTTTTTGTAGACAGCTGATGCAATTACAAGTCACTTTTATAGATGTCGTTTTTTTCAAATATGCCGTATCTACAGAGATAAAAAATTATTAAAAAAAAATTGTATGGACGAAATCATAATTTTGTCATTTTATTCCAAGATTCAAACGTATTCAAAATAAATCATAGCACAGCTTATAGAGGGACTCTTGTCGTACATTTTTGTCATAGACACTCAACTGCGATTTTTGCGCCTTTTAGAGCTACAGGCACTTTAATTATTTTTGTCAGCGGATAAGGCTGTTTTTTTTTGTAGCATCTGATGCAATTACAAGTTACTTTTATAGATGTTGTTTTTTTCAAATATGCCTTATCTTACAGAGAAAAAAAAATATGAATTATTTTTTGTATGGACGAAATCATAATTTTGTAATTTTCTTCCAAGATTCAAACGTATTCAACATAAATCATAGCACAGCTTATAGAGGGACTCTTGTCGTACATTTTTGTCATAGACGCTCAACTGCGATTTTTGCGCCTTTTAGAGCTACAGGCACTTTATTTATTTTTTTCAGCGGATGAGGCTGATTTTTTTTTGTAGCATCTGATGCAATTACAAGTTACTTTTATAGATGTTGTTTATTCACAAATATACCTTATCTACAGAGAAAAAAAATATGAATTATTTTTTGTATGGTTCGTCCATATTATAGTTCGCCAATATTTAGTAAAAACTATATGAAATACTCAGAAATGAATTATACAAAACAATAAAAATTAAAGTACCTGTAGCTCCTAAAGGCACAAAAATCGCAGTTAAGTGTCTATGACAAAACTGTGCAATGATTTATTTTGAATACGTTTGAATCTTGGAATAAAATGACAAAATTATGATTTCATCCATACAAAAAATAATTCATGCTAAAAAAAAGTGCCTGTAGCTCTAAAAGGCGCAAAAACCGCAGTTGAGGGTCTATGACAAAAATGTACGACAAGAGTCCCTCTATAAGCTGTGCTATGATTTATGTTGAATACGTTTGAATCTTGGAAGAAAATTACAAAATTATGATTTCGTCCATACAAAAAATAATTCATATTTTTTTTTCTGTGTAGATAAGGCATATTTGAAAAAAACAACATTTATAAAAGTAACTTGTAATTGCATCAGATGATACAAAAAAAATCAGCCTCATCCGCTGACAAAAAAAAATTAAAGTGCCTGTAGCTCTAAAAGGCGCCAAAATCGCAGTTGAGTGTCTATGACAAAAATGTACGACAAGAGTCCCTCTATAAGCTGTGCTATGATTTATTTTGAATACGTTTGAATCTTGGAATAAAATGACAAAATTATGATTTCGTCCATACATTTTTTTTAACTATTTTTTATCTCTGTAGATACGGCAAATTAGAAAAAAACGACATCTATAAAAGTGACTTGTAATTGCATCAGCTGTCTACAAAAAAAAAAAAAATCAGCCTGATCCGTTGACCTTCGATCCGAAAATTCTTAATGTCCCATTTATTTTACTTTGGGACCAGTGTGCGCCGCCCTTTTTTTTTGAGATGGGGATTGCTGTTGCGCATGCCGGAGGGTTTGGGGACAACTCCCCCGGGTATGTAGGACTCGCTGCGGCCGTAGAGATGGTGAATTGACCGCAGCCCTACCCACTAAAACCCGTCTATACTCTTCCACTCGTCGCACGCAGGATTACGAGAACGCGCGAGCTTTCTTTCTGCGGCTCTGCGTGCGTGTGCCTGCTTGTCACCAGCAGGCCCTCTGCGAGCCCATACAGGCTCCGTGGCCAAACAGAGGCCCTTCCAGGGCTTGTGTAGGCCTGACACTTTGGTGTCGCGATGCGCGAAGAATACGTAGCGCATCGCGACCCTCTCGGGGACTCGGTGCAATGGGCGGCGGCATCCCCATACCGCCGCCCCGAGCTCCCTGGCTAAGGTGGGACGCTGTGGTCATTTGGGTTGACCCGTCTTCGCCTTGGCCTACTTCTGCGACGAGGGTTGAGCGCCTCCCTCTCTCTTATGCGCTCGGCCTCCTCTTTTGCGGAGATGACAGCGTGAGCGAAATCCTCCACCGCTTTCCACTCTTGTTCGCCGCTCAGCATTGCACGAAACAGTGCCGGCAGCGAAAGGTCCGGTCCGATGGCAGCACTGAGTGCCGCACGTTGTACTATCCAAGAGGGTCACGCCGTGATGGTATGTTCGGCCGGGTCCCTGTCACAGTCACAGTGGTGACATCGCGTAGTTTCTTCTCGACTTACGATCTCGCACAGGTACCGACCGAAGCAGCCATGCCCGGTCAGCATCTGTGTGGTCATGTGAGTCGGAAGGAGAGCGCGCCGGTCTTCCTTGTCAACCACTGTTTCAGCACTGGTCGAATGGCCTGCACCAGATTTACGCTGACTTGAGGCTCTTGCCGCCTTTCCTCCCATAGTTCTAAAATAAACACCTTTAATGATTATATTTAGGTAAAGCAAGTAAATAATAAACAAAATAATATATTTAATCATCCGCCTGCTTTACATAATTCATATTATAATTTTATTTTATAATTATTGTGGTTATGGATAATGATGGAGGATCGACTCACGGGCCACGGCGCCCCTCCTGCCTTTCCGCGGCGCACCAGGGCGCCGCGGCGCGCAGTTTGGGAACCCCTGTTCTAGATGGTATTCCGAATCGAATGAGACCAAAATCATAATTTTCGGTGCATGCAGGTTTTGAGGAAAATGGCACTTGTTAATCAGACTAAATAGGCCACCTTATTTCCGCCGTCCCATGTACGTAATCTGTTTAGCTTCTATGTACGCTGCCGCAACTAGGCCATGGTCTCTAACGGCCTGTTTATAAATGCGGGGCTGTAAAGCACCTACAATAGTTTATCATTTTAATTTGTCTTTTATACCTGCTTTAGGCTGTGTTTCCACCAGAATGCAAGGAATGTGTTTTTGAGAACCAATAGAATCGCTTCGTTGACGTGAGCTTGCCATGACATCATTCAGCGCAGCGCAGCGCATATTGGATCCTAAGGCGCAGCGCAGACGACAGACTATCCGTGACGCACGTTTTGTCTGTGGAAATAGAACCTATGCAATTATATGCGGACTTTTTGCGCGTCGTGTGCGTTACTGCATATAATTTCATAGGTTTTATTTCCCACAGACTAAAAAGTGCGTCACGGATAGTCTGTCGTCTGCGCTGCGCCTTAAAATACATTCCTCGCAACACATCTCTGGTGGAAACGCAGCCTTATGCTTACAAATCGCTTTTCTACTGTGACCATTCTAAGCTTGCTGGCCATATCGATTCGTCAGTTGAATGTATAAGTTGTATTTCGCAGGGCGGGGCGAGGGCGAGCGGCAGCCCCGTGAGAGACACAGCTCCCTGCGGCACAGCACGAGCGACGAGGCGCCGCGAGCGTACGTGCCACTGCAGTTCGAAAACTCGCTAGGGAAACTGCAGGTAATGAGTAACTTTAACTCTTTCAATAAACGGCCATTGAAGCGGAGTCTTTGAAGCATAAGAAATGATGTCGTTTTTAGGGTTCCGTACCCAAAGGGTAAAAACGGGACCCTATTACTAAGACTTCGTTGTCTGTCCGTCTGTCTGTCTGTCTGTCTGTCCGTCTGTCTTCAGGCTGTAACTCAATAACGGTAATAGCTAGAGAGTTGAAATTTTCAGAGATTATGTATATCTGTTGCCGCTATAGCAACAAATACTAAAAACAAAAGAAAATTAATATTTAAGGGGGGCTCCCATACAAGAAACGTGATTTTTTTGGCTTTTTTTGCTCTATATCAATAATGGCAACAGGTAGGTACTTGATTTTTTTTCGAAGTCCTTAGTTATATGTCTTCTTTAATATTTAATAATAATATTAAAATAAAATAAAAAATTAAGGGCGGCTCCCATACAAAAAACACAATTTATGGACTGATTTTGCTCTATAATGGTACGGAACCCTTCGCGCGCGAGTCCGACTCGCACTTGGCCGATTATTTTTTTTAAATTAAAATTAGTTGGACGTTGAGTGAAGATCTTTCAATCGACGGTCGGCCGAGTCATTAAATTGAATGGTGTCATTCAATGAATACGCTAGTCATTCAATCGAATCGCAGATTGAACCAGATGACTGCGACATATACATGCAAAAGTGTGTCTGTTGCTCCTACAAGCTGGAACGATATTGAAGATGAATAAAATACTTCAGAACAGAATGAGCCAAAGGACAGTAGTCTTTATTACGTTCAACTGTTCTCGCTTACTATAACTACTATTTTCTAATAAATAATACTTACTACAAATGTTATTTCAGTGCGGCAGCGTGACTGCGCCGCGTAAGATAATCGACGTAGACGTGGTGTCGACAGAGCCGACCTCGGCGCGCGGCTCGCGGGCGCCGAGTGTTGCCAGCACGACCAACCCTGCTGAGGTAAGTCTCAAACTAACACGAAAGACGGCAGCTTGTATGGCTCAAGAATATAAGGGCGCATTTTCATTAGTCGTTAACTCGTACGGTATCCAGCATGCGGGGAGTCTATGACAACTAATTGACAACTAATGGCGCATTGTCATTGGTCGTGGCATGCGTTTCAGAAATCTCCCGCACCCCGCATGCGGGCCCTATCGACCAGTGAAAATGCGCCATAATAGGTGTACAAACTACAATTTGTACACTCTTGTAGGAGGAGTAAATTAAACACAGAATACTGTATCACTCTGCCCTACCACTCGACTGGCTCGTGGATGATAGAAGAAGTGATCGTCAGACCGAAGTCGACCGACCACTCTCCTCTCCCCACTACCTACCCAAGTAGGCGGGGCATATCTTTATTTACGGTATGATTACGCCTGCATTGTATTGATGACACACCATGCCGAAATGAGGGCTACCGTTTTTGTGCTCACCAGTTGGCGCCACTGTCGCCGAAGGTCCACTACAGCTGTCAAAATCATCAGGACGCATCGAATGTTTTTACGATTTAACGTTCGAAATCCTATTAAAGTGTTTAATAAAAAGCATGCCGCAGTGTTGTGCAGTACCCTTTTGTTCTGATAAAAAAGGTGGCTATAAGTTCCCAAAGGACAAAACTGTTCTAAAGCAGTGGATAATAGCGATTCGCAAGGACAAATATACCCCTTCAAAACATTCACTTGTTTGTAAGAAACATTTCAGTCCTGACGATTTTGAGTTTCCCAAAGAGTCAAATACAGAAAATCGTAAGTACTTCCTAAAATCTTTCTTATTTCATGATAAAATTACGTCCATACTCGTTCCAGACACTTATTTGCATTGAAAACTTTTACGTAGTGTACTTTCATCTCGTGTAACCTTTTGTTGTTTAATTTTCAGCTGTCCCTAGACTGAAAGCAAAAGCTGTGCTTAGTCTGTTTTCCTGGAACAATGAAAGTGAAGAGAGAAAGGAATTAAAAAGAAAACGTGCAGATAGGGCTGTTCAACGTCAAAAGAAATTAGAAACTGCAACACTTAGCTTAAATACAGAGGAAAATCGAGCTGAAGAATGTTTTACTTTTGGAGAAAGTTGTGTAGAGGTAGATATTGAAAACTCTCATAAGGAAGTCTCATTACAGTGTTCTTTGTGCAAATGTGCGGAGAGGCTACCTGAGAATATTGATTTGGTGAAACAAATTGGCACATTGAACATGTTTAGAATTGAAAACCTCAAAGAAAAGCCTGATATAGTACATTTTTACACTGGTTTTGACAATTATAACCATGTTATGTTTATCTTCAACCTTTTTGGAGATGAGGTAAATAACCTAAGGTACTATCCAATATTGCAGCCAGCTAGAGGAAAACATACATTAACTCCGTCTAATCAATTTTATTTAACACTAATAAAATTGAGAAGAAATATGTGTAATAAGGAGCTGTCATATCATTTTCAAATAAGCCAATCTTCAGTAAGCAAGGGCTTCATAACAGGGATTAATTATCTTTACTGTAAGTTCAAGATCTAAATTTATGGGTACCAAAGAAAACTATTGATGAAAATGTTATGCATCAAAGGAAAACGAATACCTGTACAGTAATTATAGATTGCACGGAAACCAAAATTGAAAAGCCGCAAAATCCAGTTTCACAACGAGCAACATACTCAACCTACAAATCAGCCAACACACTAAAAGTACTAGTAGGAATTTCTGGCTCTGGATGTGTGACCTTTGTTTCAGATGCTTATGGTGGATCTATCAGTGACAGACAGTTATTTGAAAGGTGTGGTATAATTAATCTACTTGAAAAAGATGATATTATTCTTGGTGACCGTGGTTTCAATATTCAGGATCTAGTTAGTCACATGGATGTTACTGTTAACATGCCACATTTTTTTAATAAAGGCAGTAATCAGTTTGAAGCACACCAACTAAGAAAATCCAAGAAGTTGTCATCTGAACGTATCAATGTCGAACGTGTTATTGGATTAGGGAAAACATTTAAAATTCTTAGTAACAAGTTGTCATCTAATTTAGTGCACTTGGAGGGAGAATCATATTTATCTGCTTCATGCTTGCCAACTTTAGGAAGAACATTATGTAATTAGGAATTTTGGATAGGTATTACTAAATAAAAGATATACTTAACTAAAACTTTTTATTTATTCTTTCACCCTTCACTCCCATAAACGGGTTTGACATGAATATAACAAATATTAAAAGAGATGACACATGTCCTACTATAAGTTGTAAAACTTTCTACCTATAAGGGGTACCATGTAACCTTGGTAAAAATCAGTAACATTCGGAATAATTACTTCTGAAATAAGTTTTTCATTTCTATTAACATAAATTCTTATTTCATCTTTATTTGTCCAAACAAAAAAATCTGCATACATTCTGTCAGTAACAAGTAACTGTGTTTGAATTTGATAGTAATAGGGGCTGCTTTCTTTCAAACAAAATTCACCGTTTACAATTTCAATATGTTTATAATTTTCTGGAGTGATAAATTCATCTTTTATTGAATAAGGACATTTTACTTCCAATACAGTTAAGTCGCCTATTAATCCATCAGGTGAAGCTCCAATATGAGGGTATTTACTGGAAATAAAAAATCCACAACGTCGGACAGCATTATGTGACATAGACTCATAGGCCTCAATAGCTGTGTCCTCTTTAGAACATCCCCATTCTGTAGCTGCACTTGAAAATTGTTTGGGAAACAAAATGTCTTCAGCGTAACTTTACTTTGTCTCTCCTATCTGTGAATTTACAAATGTTAAATACATGAGAACCAGTTATCCTTATACTTCGTTCACTATGCCACATTTTATTTTGTGACTGTTGCCTAGTCTTCAGCTCTATTGTGGAGGCTTCTTCTAGAGAAACCTGAAATATAAAGTTATATTAATAATTATACAATATTTTGGTATATTCATATGGTCAATTATTCTAAACTGCATGTTGCTTAGTTCAACAAAGTTCAAAACAACTGATTTTGGACCATTTTTCTCTCAGGAATTATAACTAAACGGATAATTTCTTGTCTACGTCCATCATAATACATTCTTAGTAAATATGAAATATACATAATATATTAATATGGGATGAATGTAGGTAACTTACAGCAATTTTATTTAGGATAAATTGGTTAACGATAGGTAATTTAAAGTAATGATGATCGTTGGATATTCCATGCAAAGAAGCTATTTCAAACACTCCGCTTATCCCAAGCCTTGTTTTTTCTGAAGAGCAATAGTTTATTACACTATTTCTCACATGATCATTCCATTGTAATATGTTGCAAGCATTATAAGGACGTGGATCAAAACACAAATTAGTTTTTTTCCGTTTTGACACATTGTACTCTTGTATTTCAAATGAAATATCTTCTGCTTTTTTAGGTGACATACTAAACTTTTTCTTCCTTGGCTCATGCCATTTCTGTTTGTTCTCCGTAGGTGTTTTCATCATAAGCCATTGGGAATGTTCTTTAAATCTAAGGATGGCATAGCATACACATGCTGTGTGTTTACAAACTGCCTTTGGTCCCTTACCAGCAGCACACTCGCATATGGACTGAATAATTTTTCCATTTGATTCAATAGCAATAAACACAAAATAGGATAAAGCTTTGGTAACTTCTGATCTGACTTGTCCTTTATAAAAAAACAAATTATTTTGTGTGCATGACACTAAAGCTACTAAATATTCATTTGTCATCATATTATAGCCTTTCCGAACGGCCTTTTGTGAACGGCAGCATACTCTGCCATCCCTGTAATGTCTTTGTAGACCTCTAAAAAGTATGTTGAAATATTCACTACATCCAAGTCAGGTGACTGAATTTTCGAAGTGACACTGCTGTATGAACTCTCGGAAGGCCACTGAACATTTAGCGCCAAATCGTCTTGTAGTTGAAATACTTCATGATTTCCAACAAAATTATTGTTTCTGTCATAGTCCATAAGTCTGTAAATGAAAAAACATAGATGTAAATTGGCAAATACGCATACTTTTGTCAATAAATGATGTTTCAAAAAAGTAAGCAAACTAACCTCTTTACAAGTTGCTCTTTCGTCCCGCTTAATTTTGCATTTCTGTTCCTTAATTCCGCTTTCAAATCATTAACAGTCATCGAGCTATAACTCATTTTGTAATTTATTTAGTTTGAAACCAAAATATTTAGTTAAAATCTCAGTTTTTATAAATAAACAGCACAATCCGAATAAAAACAGTGAATTTTGACGTTTCCTAGACCTGCCGCGATGCTAGCGCCTCTAGTGGCGAATTGATACGCGGTAGCCCTCATTATGTCACGTTGGTATGGTATGCGTAGCGCATTGCAAGCGTAATCACGCCGAACTTCGGCCGCGTATTTTCGTTCTTGTGTGTTTAGACACTTTAATTGTATATTATTGTGACTACACTATTTTGTTATTAACGCAGGTACCGAGAGAAATGAGAAGAACCAAACAACTGTTACTGGATATTGAAGGGCTGTATTTAATACTACTAAGACTAGAAGAGCTTAACGACCCCTTGGCGATTTCTAACGCTCTCATCCTTAAAGTAAGCTTTGTTCACTACTCAATCAACAATTATATTATAAAATGTGTAGCGAAAAGTTTTTGTGATATGAACTTTTCGCAAACTGACACACAGTCTGAATTATTCCTTTGACTTGTCAAAAGCGCATATCTTTTTATGACGTAAATGTATTTAAAATATTTTAATTTTTTATTTAGGAAAGAGAAGAAAAACAAAAACTGATGGAAGCCATGCAGAAGGAAGCGGAAAATGAAACTGAGGAGGTTTCTAACTTGTTCCTCAAGAACATTGAGTCCGTACAGAGGAGGCCTAAACAGGACAGCCCTAAGATGGAGTGCATTGATAAAAGACAGGTATGCTTTTCGATTATAATTGTTTTATAAGTACCGATTATATCTAAACATACAAACCAACCTAGTTCAGGTAATGTGCTAAAAATAAATATTTGAATTGTTATAAAGAGAGATCCGAAGATACGGCCCCCGTATCACGTATCTTGCGAGAGCAATGCGACAGCAATTATTGCGCGATAATAGCTCCAAAATCGCAATATCGTATCACGTTACACGTATCAGACAAAACAATACGATTGCAATCGATCACTATTCGGAACGTGCACGTCAGTAGTGACATATTTCAAACGAAATTTCAGGGGCGTGTCAAAAAATAAACAACAAGAGTTTGTTTATTTTGTAAATATTATAGCAAATAAAATATATTTAGAACAATAATTAATTGTATTTGGGTTATATTTACTTGTGGAAAATGAATATAATCATAAAAAACTGGTTTTTAGAGTGTAAAACACTCAATAAGTTTCAAGGCCCAATCTATGCTAAAAGGAAATAAATTGGTGTTAGCAGGACATGTAAGGGATGTAGAAGAGCTAAGAACTAATGGCAATGTTATTTAAATATGAGCCAATATAATTCGCCGAACATCGGTTACTTTAGCACCCTATAAAACAAGTTCAAACGTAAGTACTCAACCGACCAAAAAACGTAACTAAACATTTGGATAAAGCAAGTCTAAACATTATTATTCATTCTTACAGATAGATAATAATGATTGTTGCTGGAGTAAAATGCGTTTTAAGCAGAGCGGCAAGTGCAAACATATTGCTGCTTTAATCAGTAACAAAAATACGAGCAATAGGTACTTGAAAAAAATAAATGTTATGTTTTTAAAAATCTTGTTTTTATTTATTTTTTACAACATTAATTATACTCTTGAAGAAAATCGGAGTCCAAAAATTTACTAAAACACTGCAAACATTTTTCACGTTTCTGAGTCTTTGCATTAATACACTTTCAATCAATGAGTTTCTAAAATAGTAACATAGAATATCATTGCTTTCAATATGGATTCTTACTCGAGCAATATCATAAGTCCTTTCGGTTTCCTCTTGAGAGTAGGTACTCATTTTGTTTTGCTCAAAATGGGGGCATAATAATTTTAACTTTTTTACCCCTTTCATCTAAAACTTGCTTACTTGAAAAACCTTTTTCATTCAAAACTCTATCTCCAGCTTCTAAAAGATCAGTTAAACCAGATGTAGTATCTGGTTTATCGTCATTTGTGAGTCACTACTTCTTCCACCTGATACTTTGGATTTAAATGAAATATTCTATGAAACTATCACTGCAAGTTATGTCGTCGGGTTTTGGAGACCATCATGGTGATCCATCAACACTAAAACAATAGTTAGGTACTCAAAAACTGTTTATAAAATGCAACTCAAATAAAATTGACTTGACTGATAATGCAATTTTTAGGTTATATCGAATCACATACTTTTTCATTTTTAGAGCAGATATCTGATTTAATTTCCTAGTGGATTTAGGAAAAACATTAAATTTGTACTGACTACCTATATTTTGCTGTTATTTTTGCAGTCTACGATACAAAAACAATCAAGACCAATTTCTAAAAATTTCAAAACAAGATTGACAAGTTTGTTTGACTACTATCTGAGCCCTATTGGTTGCATATTTGTGCCGCGGCAAGCGCGGCAATCGCTTTCTTTGTCCCCTCCACCCACTTCGCACGCTTCGAATACATGACACCATTGTTTGTGATATTCATGACACCCAGCAATCGCTCGCGCGATTATTGCTAGTGGATTGCTACGATTTCAACGCGCGTCACGGGCATGCCTCACGTTAGCTGTTGACTGCGCTATAACGCATGCCCTTGATGAACCAAATAAATAATAGTTAAAAAAACTAAAAACACGCTTTTTATAGAAAACCAAACTAAAAAATTAAAAATAATTTATAATAAATTTAAATTAAGAAGTGTTAAAAATTGCAATGAATATAAATTAATAATAGTGTGAATAAAAAAATATTTTATTTAAAAAAAAGCGTGAGGTGCATGGTGTCAATAGTTATAATTATTATATTGACAGATATGAGTAGAATGATTATCATTTTGATAATATTATCTTAAAAAAGCACCCCACGCTTTTTTTAAATAAAATATTTTTTTTATTCACACTATTATTAATTTATATTTATTGAAAATTTTAACACTTCTTAATTTAAATTTATTATAATTTATTTTCAATTTTTTAGTTTGGTTTTCTATTTAAAAAAGCGTGTTTTTAGTTTTTTTAACTATTATTTATTTTTTACTATTATGTACATATTATGTACAATTTATTCTACCTGGGGCACTTGTGCAGTACCTTCCTAGTATATATAATAGCTGTTTTTTCGGCAACTAATTTTGAACGAATTTTTTTTGTTTTGTTTTTTTTTCTTTTTGTTTTTTTACAAGTCGGTTAGTCGGTTACAAACAAACACACACACACACACACACACACACACATGTCTATAAGCGTAAGTTTCTTACCTTATCGACTATAGATGAAAATTATATAAATTAACAAAAATCATATTTTGCTAATTGAAAAATTGAATAATTATATCAAATTAGTGTATTGTCATCGGTCCTCGATAAATCTACAAAGTTTGAACGAAATCTGGCCGTTTAAAGTGGGTCAAAATCGCGCCCAAAGAAGTCGGTTACAAACAAACATACAAACATACAAATTGAAAAATTGAATAATTATGTCAAATTAGTGTATTGTCATCGGTCCTCGATAAATCTACAAAGTTTGAACGAAATCTGGCCGTTTAAAGTGGGTCAAAATCGCGCCCAAAGAAGTCGGTTACAAACATACGGATTACGGGTGAAGCTAATAAAAAGCGTATAAAAAGGCCCAGTGTGGACAAAGCTGATCGCTATTTTTACGTGATACCCCAGCGGGGTTGGAAGTTGTGGGGTAAAAGCTAGAGAAAATAATAACCTTTTTTTCTAAACCGACATAAATTAAATTAATAATTTAGGATAAATCTGACTACATTTACTCGAAGAATCAATTGGCGTTCAATAAGTTTGGTTAAATGTCTAAAAACACCATGTCGAAGTTTCGCGGTGGAAGTTCGGCATGATTACGTGAGCAATGTCAAATGCATACAATATAACGCGACGGAATTTCGGCATGGTGTGTCATCGGTAATTTAAAATACATTGCAGCGGAATCATGCCGAACTTCCGCCGCGGAACTTCGGTGTGTTTAGACACTAATAACACTTATGACTTTAATCATTACTCATTGTAGGTCGTGAACTTGGCGGTGAGTCAGAAGCCGCCTGTGAAGAACCTTCTGGACGAAGACAAAGAAGACCTGCTGAACAAGATGTTCAGTGGGTTGATGCACGGGGACCGCCTACCTCAGATGCTCACTGTTAGAAAAGGACGGGTATGTCGTGGTGTCTCTCTCTTGTAGTACTTCCAGAATTCGACTACAGTCATTCATTGGTGAAAGTCACACTTTTGTATATTATATTTTACATGGCATTGTGCTATAAAAAAGGCCTGTTATTGTTTGAATTAGGGTTCAATGAATAAATACTATCTTTAAATATCTATGAAAACTGCATCCATTGACTATTTTTGTCTGTTTTATCATCAAACAACACCGAAAGCTTTACCTGTCTACTCACTTAGGCAAAGAAGAGTAATGATTTTTGCAGGCTTTATAATTGCCTCAACTACTGATTACATTAAAAGGAATAGGGAGTCAAAAATTGTAATTAAAGTATGCATGCATTTTTATGGCTTAGTCTAATTAATAATATACTAAGGGCCCGTTTCACCACTTTCTGATAAAGTGCCGAATAGGCTATTCACAACATTTTTGACAGATTCTCCATACTCGACCTGTCAAGTTAATTTTTGACAACCTCCGTGGCTCAATGGTTAGAGTGTGTGACAACTCAAGCCGGGGGTCGCGGGTTCGAATCCCGCCGACGGAACAAAAAGTTTTTCAATGTTCCTGGGTCATGGATGTGTATTAAATATGTGTATGATATAATAAAAATCTTAAATATATGTATAGTATAAAAGTATTAAATATATTTCCGTTGTCTGGTACCTGTAACACAAGTCCTTCGGGTACTTAGCTCGGGGCCAGACTGACGTGGTGTGAAGCGTCCATAGATATTATATTATTATAATTGGCGGATAGCCTATTCGGCACTTATCAGGAAGTGGTGAAACAAGCTCTTAAGGCGAAGACAACTGCCAATTCGACATCTTTGTGCAGTTTTCTAGACGTATGTATTTCATTGATTGGCACAAAAAAATATATGTGATTTTTGAATATATTTGGAAAAGCTTCTTTATTTTAAATAATAAAATAATGTACTCCTACTGGATGCAAAAAATTACCAAAGTCACATCTTCCAGGAACTTAAAACAGTTGTAACCAAAATAATATTCAAGCTATGCTTTAAAAATTTGTTTATTTGATACCTTTTACAAAAATCTAAAGCTTGTAAGATTTAATTTTCGGTTCTGACATCTAGATTTCCCATAATATTTATTTTTTCCTCTAAAAAAACGAAAAACGTATCCACGCTACCTAGTGAACATTTCATATCTTCCTCTCTCTCGCATGAAAATCGACAGTGGTGCGAGAGTGATGCGAGATATGCGAATCCTCAAGGTCATTTGCAGTTATCAGCGTCTTAAGCTTCATATTTATACAATCAGGCGCTGGTGTGTCGTTTCCTAACGCGCGCGCCGGCGACGCACCGGTGGGCGGGCGCGCTGTGGGCCCGCGTGCTGCGTGCGCTACCCGCCGCCGCGCGCCGCGACGACGCCGCGCCGCTCCTGCCCGCGCTCGCCGCACCCTACCGCAAGTATGTATAACCCCCTTAATGTCAACGATATCAATACGGTTATAATTATATGCTTAATGTAGCTTTCCGATCTTTGTAGCACGCGACCGCGATCGACAAAAATTCAAATAAAATGCCACTATGAACCAGACTATAGGTCTAGTGACCGAGACCGGTCGCAAGACTTTGTCGATAGAAAATGAAAGCAGTGGCTGTCTAGCCACTGCTTTGTGGCGGCGTAGACAAAAATAAAAGCTAGATCTAGCCGGAAGAATCTAAAAGCCATCTTTATTTTGCCCGCCACAAAACAAGACCCAAGTACTTTGTATATTGTATTTACACATTCGAAAGCTTACACGATATTTTCTCCTTGTCTGATGAATGATGATTCAATATACAGTTACCATAAAAAAGTATATTGAAAGGTTTTAGGGTCAAAACAACATTTAATTTTTGTTTTGACCCTTTGTCTTTTTATACATAAAAAGAAATCCTTTTTTGTTGCATCGCCACCAAAGCGTGTAGACAAAGCCTAATTTTGTCTGATGCTGATGTGTTATTTTTTATTATTCAGTTCTTCGTAGTACCATACATTTTTCGTAGCCATTTTAATGTTGCTGTATTTTTCAGCTTCATCCTAAACTCGACGGCGTGGACGGCCGTGTTGATGTGCTGCAGCATCTTCACGGAGGCATTGGATCCGGCCAGGACACCGTACATTTTACTATCGCCGGTCAGTAACATAATAAACAATCGTAAAACATTACTTATAATACAACTTGCATGTTAGAAGCCTTAGGGCCTGTTTCACCACTTCCTGATAAGTGCCGAATAGGCTATTCACCACTTAACTTAACAGATCGAGTATGGAGAATCTGTCAAAAAAGTTGTGAACAGCCTATTCGGCACTTTATCAAAAAGTGGTGAAATAGGCCCTTAGCCTTCGAAATGGTGAACTGTTTCATAATTTCATTATACTCTGCCAGCTACCGAATTTAAAAAGAAAAACATCTGTTACAGCTCACTCTCAGCTGCGTGTGTGCACTGATAGAGAAGGCCATCCTGCTCGTGAACACACCAGAGGCGACCTCCAGCGAGAGACAGTGGTACAGATTCCTCAAAACACTCGCGAGAGCACTGAAGAACACGACGCTGAGCGTGGGCAGACCGACCGAGCCCCTCCCGGAGTCCAAGGTGCTGCACCACCTGAAACAGCTCGAGTCGCGGACGACCATAGAAATCCTGCAGCGAGGCAAGACAGCCGAGTTCGGGGACCTCACGAAAACGGACGTCTCCGAGCAGTTGATCAAACACTTGTGTTGATATTGGCACTGTTCGACCCATCCGCTGTCGGTCAAATCGACCCCGGCCAAAGTGACAATTTTATTCAGGATTGTTCTATTGACGTTGCAGTTTCGTTGAGCCGGATTGACGAATTTCCTTTCGATGGGCTGTAAATAGAAATTTCATATGAATCGCTTATACATATTAGTGTAAATAATTGTTCGTTTAAAGTGTTCTTGCAGCGGTTTGTAACATAGTGTAGATAGTATCGGGCCTCGGGTTCTCGCACGTCACATCACTAAACATACTAGAGAATTATTATGTTTCATAATACGAATTTTGTAAAATTAAAAAATATCTCATTAATTATTATCAGATCTTATCGTTAGGATAATAAGGTTTTTGTGGTCTAAATTACACCTAGTGCAATGACTTACAATAAAATTGTCATATTTGTTTCGACACTGCAATTTTAAATTTGTATTTAAAGTATAGATATAAAGTGACTGAGCAAATTCCTTACTTTTTAATGTAATCGTTTTAAAAGTTGTAAATGATAATGGCATAGTACAAAATGTTTATAAGACTGCTGATCTTTTAGTTAGTAAAATTGTATGTACTGATTGGCAACTAGTATTTATTGAAGTTAGGAATTTTAAGAGTTGAGGATTAATTTATTTTAATTATTATTATTTTCCGGCGCGCATTTCAAATTTACATTCGAATTTTGATGATAAATATAGGCATATAAAGTGTCGATTGTTTTGATCATGGACCTTTAAAAAAAGGCGGACGGAGTCCCATCATACACAAAACTGTGTCCTTCAGAGCCGGCCAGCTGACTGAATGTACACGGTCCGCACGCACACATTATTACCATTTGACAGGCGTCAGTGTGCGTAGCCGACTCTGAAGACACAGTTCTGTGTATGGAGGGTAGATGGATCATCATCATCTACACTCCATAGTTCTGTGTATAATAAGACTCCGTCCGCCATTTTTTCTACGTTCATGGTTTTGATAGTAATGGATTTAATGCCATACTGTTGTGTACGCGAATGTAAAAGTTTTATCAGCTTTATTTCTGGAAGTGGGCTAGTCTAAGACATATCTTTATAATGAAAAATATGCCATTAAATATTATTTAGTAAAGTTATTGTAAAGTATTTGTGCAAATTATATCACGTAAGGAATTTGCTCACAAAGTCTAACGTCATTCTGATATAAGTTTTTAGGGAATGACATTGGAAACTTAATAAATAAAATATAACACAATGACGGTGTTGCTAGATTCCAAAATCTGGTTAAAATTTTATGATGTTTAGTTTAGTTAGAACCCCTTTTTACAAATGAAATTTATTACTTTCAATAAAATACGAGCGCTAAATAAAATGTTAGCAGTTTACTCATTGACATTGGCCGTGTTTATATAGTATGTACTCTTATGTGAAGTAAATGCCAAAAAACGTATTTCGCGTTTCAAACCTGGCAACACCGTCAGTTTTAGAATAATTATATTGTTTATTACTTGTACATATTAAGAATTATAATCCACGTAGTCATAGAAATTAATTTAAATGTATTAAAATGCTTTTAAAGATCTAGGGCAACAGGGCGTTTCCCATGAATTCACATTATGGAGGGAATATGTTTGATATCCATAAAGATTCATCGGAGATGAGGAGATCTACTTTTTCTAGAAGTTTCCCAAGACTGTGATCGACGTCGCTTTTAATCGTTATTCTCGTTTAATTTTAAATTATTGTAATGATAGAAAAAGTCGGTCTCCGCACAGGGTCACATGTCGACATATGTTTAGCGACTCGTGGCCTTGGTACTGTTAGTGTTGCTAGCGGCAACGTTTTTTTATTTATCGAACAGGACACGGATTTAATGCACTATTTTCTCGAATTAGGGTGGGTCGGGTTGCTGGTGATTTGTCGCTTATGGCCAAATCGTGTAAAAAATATTGTATCGTGGAAGTGTGATCGGCCCCAGTGAGCGTCGCGGTCTTGATGGACCACGTACGACATCAACGTCTATCGTACCATGTAAATTAACCTACATTCTATTAAAATTGTACAACGTATTCCGCTATGATAGTTAGATTTTTTACTTTGTAGGACCGTCATATATTTATTCATTCCAATTTGAGGTTAGCTTAATTGAAAGTTAAAAGAAATTAATATATTTATAAATATTTAGTAGCGGTATGTGTAAGAAAATGTTATTTAGTTGTGAGATTTTAGGGCGCGGCCCTAGGTTCTAAAGTTTTAGTGTAATTACTAATTTAGTCAGCTATCGGGGCGTCCGCGAGCTTGTAGCGAGGGCGAGGGCGAGGGCGAGGGCGGCCGGGCAAAGTCTAGGGCGATATATTATGTCTTACTAATTTGTTACTAGACAGAGTCGCATCGCTTCGACTATTTTAATGTTTTTTGCATATTTGGAGTAAGTGCATTTTAATTTTGAGTTTATGTACAATGACGTCACAATTTTGCGCCATTTTAACGAATCATTTAAAACTGGATGAAAAATCAATGACAAATATAGCGTGCCTACTAAGTTTATATTGGTAAAGTTTTAGTGGAATGTGGAGTTATTGTACAAGATTCCTGAATTGAATTTGCAATCATTACTTCTAGTAAATTAGGAACTAAACTTGGTAACATACTTCCAAAGTTAATTCACACATTGACCGCTGTTCAACTAATATAGTTCACAAGTTTTAAATTAAAGGTTTGTTTAGAGGTTGTATTCGGACAGTTTAATCTAAAACTAGTTTTTGGTGAGTGTTTAAAATTTTTGTTTGTTAATTTTTTTACCAATTGATTGTAGCTAATCTTTGGGTAATCTGTGAAGAAATACTGTATCAGTGTGTGTTCACCTTTATGTAATGCGCTGTACAAAGTTTATTTCAGTGTCTTTGTTCATAAAGTTGTAAATAAAAAATCTACTGCCGATATAAATCTTAAGTTATTCGATCTTTGTTACAAAAAATTTAACTATTTTTTCAGTAGTATGGAGATTTTTTACTACCTATTAGTAGTTTTTAGTTTTTTTTTATCATTAAAATAATTAAATGGCAAATATGTTTACAGTAATATGCGTTTCATTATCCCATATAAATTAATATAAAGTGTGATGGAGAGAGATCCTTAGAAAGTTTGTTAAAATCAAATAAAACCATTACCTAAAATTTGTTTCCCTCGGATAAAGTGTTCAGGGCAGAGACAAACAGTATATTTTCTCTATGGTATGGGCAACAAAAAATTCAAGTAAGTATGTATTAAAATACTATATTAAACTTAAAACAAAACAATTCACTTATCAATATAACGATGCAAACGTAGTAAATGGTAATATTTTCCGAAATTGTTATTATTGCATTGCAGCATAATATAATATTTGTATTTTTATTATATAAACTTTCTTTTACTGAGATTTCTACTTTAATATAGAATAACTTTTTCGGACGGAGATATACCTTAAAATATTTACATTAATAATAATAATAATTATTAAGCTTGTTATCTACATACCTATTAATTTACAACTACATAATATTGTTACGGATACGGACACACAGAGCCATCTAGCGTCGAACCGGCAAAACTAGGGGACACACTACACATAAATCCCCTACTCGAAACTAGATGACGCTAGTTGGTACATGCTCGAATCTCCTAGAAAGTTCCGACCGTTGTTTACTTGTTTACGTGTTTACTTGTTTACGTGTTTACTTGTTTACGTGAATCGAGTAAGGAACTTTCTAGAATTCGAGTCGCCCATATAAATAGGCGCAGGTGGACGGCCCGGGATTCAGTTTTATCTGAGCGATCTTTGAGGCGACTTCGAAGTGAAAACAAGTGATCAATAGTGAGTGATTGTGATAGTGAACCTACGACTCGGCTAGGACCTAGGACAGTGATAGTGCTCAGTGATTTGGATCTAGTGCTTAGTGTTTGGACTTAGTGATTTGTGTGAGCAAGTGTCAGTGAATAAAGTCTTCCAGAGAGTCACCAGTCACCAGGTCTTTCTCTCCGAATCCTCGAACCCTAGCACGTAACAACTGGTGTCGGAAGTGAGATTTGGAGATGCCATTGACTCCGAGAGAGGACTTCAAGGGGAGTGTCAGGACAAGGGCGCAGCGAGCTGCTGCCATTGACTCCGAGAGAGGAGTTGGAGGTGGAGCTGCGGAGGCCACACCCATTGGGGACCAAGCTCCGCCCACTGCGGGGCAGGCCCCACCCGCTGGCCCCGCCCACCAGGCTCCGCCCACTGACCACGCCCCCCAGGCTCCACCCACTTCGGGTGAAACCACACCCACTGGCTCCGCCCACCGACCACGCCCCTCAGGCCCCGCCCACTCTGGACATGGCCACGCCCACTAGCTCCGCCCACCAGGCCACGCCCACTCAGGCCACGCCCACTGGCTCCGCCCACTTGGCCCCGCCTGCTCAGGCCCCGTCAACTAACTCCATCCATCCTGCCACGCCCATAGTTTCTACGGCCCCTCAAATGGCTCCTCAATTGGAAAGCATAATTGGGTTAATTCAGGCTTTGCAGGAGTCACAAGACCGCAAGCTCGGGGCGTTGCAAGATTCTCAAAGGGCACAAGACCGCAAGCTCAGCGCTTTGCAAGAGTTGCAAGAACGCAAGCTCTGCGCCTTGCAGGAGTCACAAGAGCAACAAAAAGTCCTCCAAGAAAAAGCACTTGGAGCTATAAAGGATGTAAGTGACACGGTGGTTAAGCTCCGAAAAGATGTCGACATAATGGACGAACGAGTTACGGGGTTAGGATTGGATGTGGAAAATGTGAAAACCGGCCTTACTGAACTTCAGAAGAAAGTAGTGCGCCTGGAAACCACAGGAGTGGCGGTGTCTAGTGGAACTACCGGAGTGGTGCAAGTGGTACAAGGACCAAGAGTTAAAGTGCCACCATACGACGGTACTACTTCTTGGAACGCTTATCGTCAGCAATTCCAGACGGTTGCTTCTGCCAACGGATGGACTGACGAACAATGCCTGACCGCTCTCACTGTTGCGCTCAGAGGGCAAGCTTTGTCGGTCCTAGAAGCACATACAGGGAAGGGGTTCCAAGACCTGATGGAGGCCCTTGAATCCAGATACGGGGAGCGACACCTGGAGCACGTGTTCCGTGCTCAACTTCGTGACAGAGTCCAACGCTCAGGAGAGGGACTACAGCAATGGGCGTTGGAAATTGAAAAACTTGTCAAGAAGGCACACCCAGGAGCCGATTCCAAGATGATCGACACGAATATTGTGCAAGCATTTGTCGACGGAATCAGGGACCTCGAGGTCAGAGCTGCAGTGAGGCTACGTCACCACACCTCGCTAAAGGAAGCATTGGCGCATGCTTTGGAGGTCGAGGCTGTTCGCCGTGACATACGACAGACCCATAAGATCCATGAGGTCTCTGAGGATGTTAAGGAGGTCAAGGCTCCCACGAAGAGAAGTTTTGGAGCCATGTGCTACAAGTGCGGTGAGAGGGGCCATCTTCAGCTCAACTGCCCGCAGAAGGAGACCCAGATGGCAAGGATGAAAAGGCTCGAGGAACAAGTAGAGGAGCTGAAGAAGCAAGGAGCTTCGTACCCTGCCCGGGATCAGGGAAACGAATAAAAGCCAGGACTAAGGGGCGAGTACTGGCTGACGCGGAGGAAGCCCCGATAACTGTTATCTCCCAAGCATGCAGCGGGATTAGTCTTGTGATTCAGGGGACTATTAACAGGACGGATTGCAAAATGACTGACAATGAATGACACTGACACAGGAGCCTCTAGAACGATAGTGAACCCAAATCTAGTAAAAGCCGCAAGTAGACATAAGAGGAGAATTAACTGTCGGCTTCTTACTGCCTCCGGTCAGCCAATACCCGTCCTGGGAGAAATGTCAGTTACGATTAATGTAGGGGGGTCCTCATACACTCATGACGTTATCGTGGCTGAGATTATGGATGATTGCATCTTGGGTTTGGATTTCATGAAGAAGCACAACTGCGGAATTAATGTCGCTGACGGAGTTTTCTAGTGTGGCGAAGAAGAAATTTTCATCCTTGGAGGCGCCTGCGGGAAAGTCGCATGTGTAAAGGAAGTCATTATACCTGGACGAGCGGAAGCTAGAGTGCTGATGAAACTACCGCCAGCTGGAAAGAAGAAGTCAAACAGATGTGTGTTGATCGAAGACACACCTAGCAAGACATCAGCGCAAAAACTGATGACGGCGAGAACCCTTGTTAGTGGAAGCAGTAACGCTGTGGTCAAGGTTTTGAATCTTGGTGATCGCGAGATCTGCTTGAACAAAGGTGACGTCATTGGAAAGTGCGAGGAAGTTGTCTGGATGAGAAAGTGTAGTTCGATCACAGGCTCAGACTCACCCAACAGCAGCAACTATGGAATAGTGAGTGAGCTACTCGATGACTGCAAGAGTAATCTGACTTATTCGCAGAGCATGAAAGCTAAGAAGTTTTTACAACGCCACGCGAATATCTTCTCCAGTCAGGAAGGCGACCTTGGAAGAACTTCGATGGTTCAGCACAGGATAGATACCGGAAGCGAGAACCCAATTCGTCAACGAGCAAGACGGATACCCATTGCAAAGGAAAAAGAAGTTGAAAGCCTTTTGGAGGACATGAGAAGGCATAAGATTATTGAACCGTCTGCAAGTCCGTGGTGTTCACCTGTTGTGTTAGTGAAGAAGAAAGATGGCAGCACAAGATTTTGTGTGGACTACAGGCGTCTCAATGATGTCACTAAGAAGGACAGCTATCCATTACCTCGAATTGACGACACTCTGGATACCTTGAGTGGCATGAAATGGTTCTCGACCCTGGACCTGAAATCTGGATACTGGCAGGTGGAAATTCACCCAAAAGACAAGGAGAAGACAGCTTTCTCCACCGGTAAAGGTTTATGGCAGTTTAACGTCATGCCCTTTGGATTGTGCAACGCACCTGCCACATTTGAGCGACTCATGGAGTGTGTACTGGCAGGCTTAGTTGGAGAGGCTTGCTTAGTCTACTTGGACGACGTCATCATTGTTGGCCGCGACTTCGAGGACCATTTGCGAAACATAGAACGTGTTTTCGCCAAAATAGAGGGGGCCAAGTTAAAGTTGAATCCGAAAAAATGTCGTTTATTCAGGAGTAAGGTCAATTATCTCGGCCATGTCGTCTCCAGTGATGGAATCCAGACGGACCCGGAGAAACTGGAAGCAGTTCAAAATTGGCCAACCCCTAAGAACAAAACCGAAGTGCGGGCATTTCTCGGCTTTTGCTCCTACTACAGGCGTTTTGTTAAGGGATTCTCGGAGATAGCCAAGCCATTACATCGGCTGACAGAGGATAAACGACAGTTTATTTGGGACGAGACTTCTGAAGATTCTTTTTAGAAACTGAAGAAACATCTGTGTGAAACACCAATCCTGGGGTATCCACAACCTGCAAGTCAGTTTATAGTCGACACGGACGCAAGCAACACGGCCATTGGAGGGGTGTTATCTCAAAAACAGGGTGAAAGAGAAGTTGTAATTGCATATTTCAGCAAATCTTTATCTAAGCCAGAGAGAAACTACTGTGTGACAAGAAGAGAACTCTTGGCTGTTGTAAAGACGCTACAACATTTCAGCAAATATCTCATCGGCAGACAGTTTTTACTGCGAACTGATCACGCAGCCTTGAAGTGGCTACTGCAATTCAAGAACCCAGAAGGCCAAGTAGCTCGATGGATTGAACAACTACAGGAGTATGACTTCAAGACGGAACACCGCAGCGGAAAGGCGCATGGGAATGCCGACGCACTTTCACGAAGGCCGTGTTCAGAGGACTGCAAACACTGTGTTAAGCAGGAATCTAATGAAATGACATTAAAGTTAACCAGAACAAGTCCCTTGGGTCTCTGGGAGAATGATGCTATGAGAGAGGCTCAAGAAAGAGATGACGACCTTCGGCATATCATCATATGGAAGAAACGCGGTGACGTAAAACCAATCTGGAGTGAAGTTGCACCCACTGGCGCTGTCACTAAGGCGTACCTGGCGCAATGGGACAGTCTGATACTTCAAAATGGAATACTTTACCGGAAATGGGAGAAGACTAACGGCAGAGAGTTCCATCTTCAGATAGTTGTCCCAAGGACGAGAGTACCAGATGTTCTCCGTGAAATACACGATGGCGTATCAGGAGGTCATCTAGGTGTCAAGAGGACGTTAACAAAAGTGCGAGAACGATTCTACTGGTTGCATTGTCGAGCTGATGTGCAGGATTGGTGCCGCAAATGTACTACTTGCGCTGCAGTGAAGGGACCACAAACAAGGAGCCGTGGGAACCTGCGCTTGTATAACGTTCGCGCACCGTGGGAACGAATTGCAGTTGACGTAGCTGGGCCATTCCCTGTAACGGAATCGGGAAACAAGTATTTTATGGTGGTCATGGATTACTTCACCAAATGGCCCGAAGTGTTCGCCATACCAAACCAGGAAGCTACAACAGTTGCTTCTAAGCTAGTCGAAGAAGTGATATCACGCTTTGGTGTGCCTCTAGAAATCCATTCCGATCAGGGCAGGAATTTCGAATCGCAGTTCTTCCAGGAAGTGTGCAGAATTTTGGGAATGCATAAAACGAGGACCACCGCGTACCATCCACAGTCTGATGAAATGGTTGAGAGATTTAACCAGACCCTTGAGAGGCATTTGGCGAAACTGGTAGATGACAAACAAAAGGATTGGGACAGGTATATACCGCTCTTCCTTCTGTCGTACCGTACCGCCGAGCATGAGAGCATAAAAGCTACCCCGGCGTATATCAATTACGGTAGAGAACTGCGAGTACCAGTAGACCTCTTGACAGGAGGGTCACCGGAGGAACCGAAGACCGTACAAGACTATGTCTGCGATTTAAGGGAAAAGATGCGCTATATACACGCCATGGTTCGGGAAAATGGGTTGCAGTCAAGTGAGAACATGAAGACCAGATACGACCGGAAATCGAACACGAGCGGCTTCGAAGAAGGGTCACTGGTGTGGTTGCATAACCCAACTCGGCGAAAAGGGAAATCTCCAAAGTTGCAGACCAAGTGGGACGGCCCATACAAAGTGGTTACCCGATTGAATGACGTGACTTACAGGATTCAAAAGCAACCAAGAGGGACATTCAAAGTGGTACACATAGACCGTCTGGCGCATTACCATGGCAGTAATAATGATGCTCGGGACGAGCATCTCTAAGAGGGGAGTAGTGTTACGGATACGGACACACAGAGCCATCTAGCGTCGAACCGGCAAAACTAGGGGACGCACTACACATAAATCCCCTACTCGAAACTAGATGACGCTAGTTGGTACATGCTCGAATCTCCTAGAAAGTTCCGACCGTTGTTTACTTGTTTACGTGTTTACTTGTTTACGTGAATCGAGTAAGGAACTTTCTAGAATTCGAGTCGCCCATATAAATAGGCGCAGGTGGACGGCCCGGGATTCAGTTTTATCTGAGCGATCTTCGAGGCGACTTCGAAGTGAAAACAAGTGATCAATAGTGAGTGATTGTGATAGTGAACCTACGACTCGGCTAGGACCTAGGACAGTGATAGTGCTCAGTGATTTGGATCTAGTGCTTAGTGTTTGGACTTAGTGATTTGTGTGAGCAAGTGTCAGTGAATAAAGTCTTCCAGAGAGTCACCAGTCACCAGGTCTTTCTCTCCGAATCCTCGAACCCTAGCACGTAACAATATCTTTTATAATATTTTTTTCAGCAGTTCTCGTCTAATCGCTGGATGGCGGTAGTGATTAGTTTAGTGATACCATATCTAAAAGCTGTAAATTGTACTGATTATATATTATTAGTAACAACAATTAACTATGTTCCCCAGACATCTCTTCGTGACATCATTCGACCTGGCGCTGAAAATCTGTTGTACTTTGCATATACTTCATCTTGTCTTTACATATCACCCAGAGGTTGGCTGGAAGAAAATGCCTAAAGGCAGCCCGCCTCTGTACCTTGCACTGATGTATGCAGAAATTATAGAAAAATAAAAACAGATTTTTAGCTTCTAGCATAGATGAATCATTAGTTCATGTTTCTAGATAATATTAGTGCCACGTGAACACGCAGTGGCATATGATGAGGTAGACGGACGCGGTGAGGAAGTGGCCGATCATGATGGGGAAGCCCAACTTGAAGAAGCGGTAGAAGGTGATCCGGTGCTGCTCCGCCGTGCCGTTGCCTGAAACATAAGGCAGTTCTTAGTGTCGCAGCACACGGGCCAAACCCGACAGCCACAAACGCCGCAAGTAGCAAAAAAAAAAAAGGCTGAAGACACAAAAGTAGCGGTATGAAAACTACAGGAAATATGCCGGTAGCGGCGTTTTGTGGCTCTGGCCGGTGGCCCGTGTGCGGGAGCGCTAAGGCACACGGGCATTTTTGACCTGAGGCGCTAGAGTCCATAAAATAAAATAAAATTGTTTTATTTCTTCATAAATTTGAAACAATTATTGCTAATTTCAGAAAGTCTACGAGTGCCTACCACCAGTTCGGGAACCAGCCCGGCGAAGACACGGCTATTCTAGACTAATACCTATTACCTCTAGTAGTCTAGCGCCTCCGGCCTCGGGTCAACTTGTTTTGTCAATCCAATAAAAAGATGTCCGGAATACAGAGAATAAAAATAAATCATCGAGGTAAGTGCACTAAATATAGAACAATTACAACAGTGTGGTACACCTTAGACCGTACACTACCGATTACCGAATGCCGTACACATGAAGGTATACTATATCCTTAATCTGTGGCCGTACATGATATTGCCAGTGTTGCCAACTATTCAAATCGTTTTCTCCCTATAGCAACTTCAAAACCCACTAAATTTCAACCAAAACTCCCCAAAAAATCAAAATATTTAAAATTACTTGGGGTGTGTTCTACTAAGCGCTCAAAATGCTGAAATACACCTTCAACAGGCCAAACAAACAGGCCAGCAGTTTTAAAATTAATACTTCAATCTTTTTTTATTACATGCAACGACAATAATTAATATAATAAATATATTATAATAATCTGTCAGCCTACTGTCAGCAGTGTCAGCTGGTACGACTCAAGGCTATTCACCACAACAAATATATACTAGTAATCTGTGCTATTCACTATAGAAACATGTTAGTGCAGCACGAGTCGGCGCATGAGTACCGGAAACTATTCCACCTCAATTTTTTTATGCGATCCTCTTCAAATTGCCCTCCCGATGATATAAATGCATGTTGCCATGATGCAACCCGGTGCCATATTGTTTAAACAAACATTGTTTAAACAATTGCAAGGAATTGTTATTTTTTAACCGGACATTTTTTTTTATATTCTTTATTGAAATACCAATAAAAAAAGTTCTATGACTTTTCACGATAAAGTTAATATTTTTAAAGATATTAATTTTTAAAGGTTCGTAAAATCTCAAATTTGGTTACTTTTGACCCATGAAAAATATATTAAAAAAAATAAAATAATGTAAAGTTATATATTTTTTTTAATTCTCTATACAATAGTTAATATTATCGTTAATAGAGATTTTAAAAAAATCATTGTTTATATCTTTTTAAATTTAGCAAAAGTAGACAAAAAATTGTGTTTTTTGTATGGGAGCCCCCCTTAAACATTTACTTTATTTTAATTTTATTATTAATTATTATAGTACAAATATAATTAAGGATTTTGTGAAATTTTCAAGTGCCTAGCTGTTACCATTATTGATTACGAGCAAAAAAGGCCAAAAAAAATCACGTTTCTTGTATGGAAGCCCCCCTTAAATAATAACTTTATTTTATTTATAGTATTTGTTCTAATAGCGGCAACAGATATACACAATCTGTGAAAATTTCAGAAGTAGCTAGCTATAGCGTTTTTTGAGATACAGCCTGGAGACATACAGACAAACGGACAGACAGTATCTCAAAAACCGCTATAGCTAGACTTCTGAAAATTTCACAGATTGTGTATATCTGTTGCCGCTATGACGACAAATACTAAAAATAAAAACGTGATTTTTTTGGCCTTTTTTGCTCGTAATCAATAATAGTAACAGCTAGGCACTTGAAAATTTCACAAAATCCTTAATTATATTTGTACTATAATAATTAATAATAAAATTAAAATAAAGTAAATGTTTAAGGGGGGCTCCCATACAAAAAAAAACACAATTTTTTGTCTACTTTTGCTAAGATAAAAAAAGATATAAACAATGAATTTTTTTGTGATCTCTACTAACGATATTATTAACTATTGTATAGAGAATTTAAAAATATATATTACTTAGACATTATTATTTTTTTAAATATATTTTTCATGGGTCGAATGTACCCAAATTTTAGATTTTTCGAACCTTTAAAAATTCATATCTTTAGAAATATTAACTTTATCGTAAAAAGTCATAGGACCTTTTTTATTGGTATTTCAATATAGAATATAAAAAAAATTTGTTCGGCCAAAAATAACAGTTCCTTGCAATTGTTTAAACAATGACGGTGTTTAAACACGCACGGTGATGGCATATTGCATTCCAGTGGTGCGTCAGGTTAATGTGACCGTGTTGTACTGTATATGTTTTTAATTGTAATTTTCCATCTTTTTAGCAAAAGATGGACCCGTGCGAGTTTCTTACGCCGGTTCTTCTCGACGGGTTAGTTCCCGAACCGGTGGTAGGCACCGTAGTATCGACGTTCGGTAATGTTTTTGTAAAAAAATTACTCCGAATAAAAATATTTTGATTTGATTTGATTTGAATGTTTGTTTAAACAATATGGCACCGGGTTGCACCATGGCAACATGCAATTTATATCATTAGGAGGGCAATTTGAAGAGGATCGCATAAAAAAATTGAGGTGGAATAGTTTTCGGTACTCATGCGCCGACTCGTGCTGGTCTATGTGCTTTGAGCAGCAGTTCCATCTTAAAGGTGGCTTTCGAATCTTTGCCGCGAGCGACCGCGACCGGTAAAAATTCAAATAAAATGCTACTTTATGACATAGAATATAGGTATCATTTTCTACTGACATTTGTGTGGCGACTCATGCTGCCGCCGGCGGCGGCGTGAAAGCCAGTGGTAGAGTAAAATGAAACCTATAGCCTATGTCATAAAGTGGCATTTTGTTTGAATTTTCGTCTATCGCGGTCGCTCTCGGCAAAGATCAAAGCCACTTTGAGGTTGTTATTAAAAAAATATTCCATTCATCAAAAATTTTACCCCCAAAATATTTTACCCCCTAAGGTTGGGTTGCACCAGAGGCGTGGTTATAGTTAAAGTTAAGGTTAAAGTTATGGTTAAAGTTAAATATGGCGTCCTTTAGCTTTAACTTTAACCTTAACTTTAACCGGAAAAATTGACAGATGTCCTATGAGCATATGGGGTGTTTGGACGCCATATTTAACTTTAACCAGAGATTTGACATTTTGCACTGTAGTCGACTGTCAAAGTTAAAGTTACAGTTAAAGTTAGTTGTTGCAACCCAGTCTTAGAGTGGGTTGCACCAGAGGCGTGGTTAAAGTTAAAGTTAAGGTTAAAGTTATGGTTAAAGTTAAATATGGCGTCCTTTAACTTTAACTTTAACCTTAACTTTAACCTTAACTTTGACCGGAGAAATTGACAGATGACAGCTGGTCCAACAAGGTTATAAATAAACGTGAGCGGGGGCGCTGCTGGTAAAGGAGAACTGTCAAAAATTGCGTTTTTGTATGATGACAGCGTTAGTTCCTTTTTTCGCCACCTGCATTTAAAACCTTGTCGAGCTCTATGGTTATGGTTAAATATGGCGTCTTGATGGCGTCCATTTTTAACTTTAACCAAAGATTTGACATTTTGCATTGGGGTAAAAGTTAAAGTTAAAGTTACAGTTAAAGTTAGTTGGTGCAACCCACTCTTAAAAACCCACTAAATGTATTTTTTATGAAATCCCCATAGTTGGCAACACTGGATATTGCCAGTTTAATTAATTAAACTATGCACGTCTTAGTTCCTATTTCAGCCAACAGATGTCTCAGGCAATTGAATAAGCTAATGCCGGCACTACACATAGGCAAACGCTTTAGAGGAAAACGCGCGTGTAGAGGCGATATAAGTAAGTATGATGTCTAAGCATAGGCTTAGTTGCCCGTGCGCGCATAGGCGCGTACGGG
Source organism: Polyommatus iphigenia (assembly GCA_963422495.1). NCBI lineage: Eukaryota > Metazoa > Arthropoda > Insecta > Lepidoptera > Lycaenidae > Polyommatus > Polyommatus iphigenia. The sequence continues at coordinate 10,367,837 of OY730184.1, forward strand.
CAACTTAGTTGCTCGGCGATTTATTTGTCTCTTTCGAAAAATAAATTAAAAAACTCGAAAAATAGAATATTGGGTGCATCCATTAAGGAGCGATCGGCTGATTCTCGGGAAATTTCATACTATGTGTTAAATTTAGAGCATACCCAAAGACTTGATCGAGAGACAATAAATCGCCGAGCAACTAAGTTGCCCGTGCGCGCACCACCAACAGGCTGACGGCCGGGCTGTGTATACCCGGCTATTACGTAGGCCCAGTGCCAGCCCGTGGCAGGCTTTTGTATACAGCGAGATCGGATAGGCATGATGACTATTTTTTTTCTTATTGGTAATTGAAAGACCCTTAAAAAATAGAAACATCGCTGAAAGAATGACTCTGATAGCTTAAAAATTCACCAAGATATGACAATTCAAACATCTCATAAAATATCAGCTGCCCGAAACGCTCCATACAAAGTGCTACGAAAGACTGACGTCACTCTTTCGTAGTTTGTACGGATCGGGAGAGAATTTTGTTGGGTAGGTATATTAAATATTGCGTTTATGAAAGTGGTTTCATAACAAAAGTTGCTTTTAATTGCATAAGTTATCGAATGGTATACAAATATTAAGAAATTTAATTGAAAAAAAAATCGACTTGATTATCCAACTTTGAAGGCGCATAACAAAAAAAAATACAAATGCTATCAAGCTGAAATTTTGGGAACGCTTATTTTTTACCGTGATTTCTTTATTTTATTAACAAAATTCGCTAATCTTGGACCTTGTCATCATCCCTATTATGGCGTCCTCGCCTCCCAAGCGGAGACATTTTCGTGACCTTTGAGGCGCCTAGAGCTGGCGCCTCGAGCGGCTGCTTAGTTTTCCCTATGGTAAGGCCACAGTATGGCCAGTCCTGCGTAGGTTCTCACCATGAATGATTTCCTACCTCCCAAGCAGGCGCCGAAGAGCAGCGTGAGCGGCAGGCCGAGCGCGGGGTTGGTGCCGATCGCCACGATCACGCGGATCATCATCGTCGTGATCGGGACGTTGTCCACGAAAGCCGATATCACGCCCGTCACCTGGAAATATAACTCTTTACTTACTAACTGATACGAAGGAAGGGAAGTAAAGTGCGAAGCTTAATATTCCATGACAGCTCGAAGGCTCGCTTTGAGCCGGCTCGATGGAATTAAATATGTCAAATATGTCATTTCCTTCGATTTGGAGTAAAGCTATCGAGCAAAACCGTATGTGAGTACTTATAGCAGGATAATCCAAGAGATCTTTGGGATAATCCTTGGGATAATCTTATACACGTGTTTGTCTACAGATATAGGGTGCAATTATTTTTATTGATCCTTGTTAAAAATAAAAACACACGTATTTTTCCTTTCATAGTCACTCAGTACTAAAATGTTGAGAAATAGCTTCCGAAAGTTAGCCTAAAAAACACTACAATAAATGGACACGACGCACCCCCTCTCATTCCCCCGCGCCGCAAGTGACCGTTCTGCAACGATTTTAAATGGAATAAAATATGTAATTGAAAAAAAAATAACACCCAATTTTTTTTGTTTAAATGGACTCTCCTAATAATACCTAAGCCCTGGAAAAAAATTGTCAGGAAGGTTTAGTTGCACCCTGTATATAGGTACCTACCTATGAAAACCTACTGGTACCATAGTTCGTTATACTTCTCATGCTGTGAAACCGTACATTTTTCAGTTATAATCGCTCGGCACTTACCCACAGCGTGACCAAAATGGCGACAGCGAGGCGCGAGCTCTCGTCCACGGTGAGGATGACGGCCTCTATTAGCCGCCCGATGTACATGATCAGACCCAGCTTCGCCAGTGCCTGGTGAGTAAACACCCTTTATATTAAGGAAGTGCCAGAATTATATTTTTATGAGTATAGGCCACTTTATTTCCGCCGCCACTAACACAAGTCAATAATATTTTCTGTTACTTGCCCGATTGAATACACTATTCTCTACATGTACCTACCTAGTTAATGTTCTAAGATATACCTCTATTAGCACGAACAAAGCTGCGAAGAACAGCAGCGTGGACCACTCCACCCGGTGCAGTATCGGCTCCAGGTCAGCGCGGTCCGCCAGGATGAGCAGCAAGATGGCGCCCAGCCAGGGCCGTCCAGGCCGGCCGCCAGGGATACACTGTCTGATAAAGTGATAACACAATAAGATCATTTAGGGACTGTTTCACCACTTCCTGATAAGTGCCGGATGGTCTATCCACAACTTAACTTGATAGATAAAGTATGGAGAATCTGTCAAATAAGTTGTGGATAGCCCATAGAGGAAAATAATACATGGGATAGCATATCCGGCACTTTATCAGGAAGAGGTAAAACAGGCTCTAATAGCGGTAGTTCAGAGTGAGTTAAAGTGCTAGGCGCGGTGAGTAGGATTGGAGGCGTACCAAGTACAAACCTGGCTGACCAACGGTGGCGCTGGAGCGGGATAATTAGTGGTCTCCTAATGGTAAGCACCTACTGATGTTTCGAGTGTTGCTCATGAACACTCCAAAAATCAGAAGAGTTGCAGGTGCGTTGCCGGCCTTGAGGGAATACGCACGCTTCTTGAAGGTTTGCAGGTCGTATTGGTCCGGAAATACTGCTGGCGACAGTTCGTACCAGAGCTCAGAGTTAATATTTCGTGTGCCAGAAAGTTACGCGAAAAACGCACTGTACCTATAATAATCCGTGTGCGGTTGAATTGCGCAGGTCTCAACCGCGCAATTTTAACTGTGTTTGAACTTGCGCTAAGGGCTGGACGTCCTTACTGTCAGGTAATACCTAATAATGTTAGAAGAATAAGGTAGGTACGTGGTAGGTACATTTCAAACTGCTGTCGTCTCGCAATTCGCATCAATTTTCCAGATCGAACTGTCACCCCCGTCCCCCGCAGCCGTAGATCTAACCACGTTCGATTTTAAGCAAAGCCTAAACCTGTATCCATACGCACATATGTATGGCGGAACGAAGTCATTTGGTAGAGTTATGTCAATTCAATGTCGCGATCTTTCGGCTGATTTTGATATAATGCGACCAAATAAAGTAGGTCCTCCCATATGCCTATGAATCGACTTCTCTGATAGTCATAGCCCATAGGTGTAGACCAGGGGTCACCAAATGGCGGACCGCCGACCCATTGTGTGCGGACCTTAAGCATGCTCGAAGATGATCTTCGTTAATAATAATACATTTCAGTCTCGACATACTGATGAAAAATATTGTCACTTTTCTAATTAATACAAAAAAATATCTTTGTAATTTCCGTAATTATAATTTGTTTATTTTTTTTAAATGTGTGGACTGCGAAGGTCATTTTATTTCTTAAAACGGACTCCGAGCGAAACTAATTGGTGACCCCTGGGTGTAGACTGTAGACAGATACTAGATAGTAGATACGTACTGAGCTCAGGTAACGAGTGCAGGAAGAAAACCACCACGACGAATACAATGGCCACCGATGATTTTATAAGAAGTCGCTTATCCCGTATCTTGTACTGGAAAAAAATATGGGTCAGGTTTTTACCATGTTTTATCCTGATATATAATTAATATTTCGACCTATGCGTAGAACAAAGTCCGATCTGCAAAATCACTACTTTTCAGGAGAGCAATCAGAAGATTTGCAAGTTGAAAAACTTGAATAGCTTAAAAACTGTAAGACTTAAAGTTTTGAATTTTTTGTATGTTATTAAGAAATTACTCTTTATTTACGTGATATAAATTATTTTTAATAATTCATTATATTTACCGTGATAGCGGGTCCGATGTCAACTTAAGACATTTTATAGCGGAAAGACGAGGGTCTGTATTGAACACCAGACATTGTTTTATGGAAACTTCTGAATGAAATTGCGTTTTAAATTCATATCACTCGTTTTTTGTCGGAGTTATCTGTCATTTTTATGTCCTATGTATTTTTCCTTATTACTTCATAAACACAAAAAAGTTTTTTTTCTTAAAAAACGTTTATTAATAAAAAAATCTCAAAATATGTGGTATTTTGAACAAAGTTGCTAATATTAAATCATAGTTGGCCCTAACAAATCATACAGATTTGTTAGTGCCAACTATACTGTATATTTATATGTATATATAACTGTATATTTCGACTACTCCAAGGTTTTATTTTTTAAAAGGGGGCGAACGAGCAAACGGGTCACCTTATGGAAAGCAATCACCGTCGCTCATGGACACTTGCAACATCAGAAGAGCTGCAGGTGCGTGGCCGGCCTTTTAAGAGGCTCTCTTATTGAAGGTTTGTAGGTCGTATAGGTCCGGAAAATTTACAGATGGCGGCAGTTTGTTTCAGTTTTACTGTGAAAGACTCATCAAGGTGATGAGGATGGTATATATTCCCGTGGAATGATGGAATGTTGCAACAATTATACTCCCCGTGATTCAGCAGATAGAAGATGCAGAGCGAAGACACATCTCAGCGTAATTCCAAGGGGTCTAGACTCTAGCTTGTTTGAAACACAATGGCTGTCTACAATCCGAGCAGCCCTATGTTGGTTACTATCCAGAGGGAATAGTTGGTATTTTGTCCTTATCTTTGGCCCCTGCCCAAAGATGAGAACAGTATTCCACGTGAGGCCGAATCTTCACCTTGTAGAGTTTTAGGCGTTGCATCGGACTGAAATACTATCTCGCTCTGTTAAGAATACTAAGCTTATTCAAGGCTAACTTGGCCTTACCCGTTTATCGCCCGAGAACTAAACATTGTGATGAAAAGTATCCCATGTCCTTTCCCGGGATTCAAAGTATCCCCATTTTAAATATCAGAAAAATCGGTTTAGCGGTTTGAGCATGAGGAGGTAACAGGCGAATAAATAGATAGATTAACACACCTTTGCATTTACAATAATGTAAGTATGGAGTTGTGTTACGGGTACCAGACAACGGAAATATATTTAATACTTTTATACTATACATATATTTAAGATTTTTATTATATCATACACATATTTAATACACATCCATGACCCAGGAACATTGAAAAACTTTTTGTTCCGTCGGCGGGATTCGAACCCGCGACCCCCGGCTTGAGCTGCCACACACTCTAACCATTGAGCCACAGAGGTCGTCTAAGTCGATAATAAATCTGTGGTGATCATATTACCTACGTTAAAATGCTAGTATAATGTTGGTGATCATTTACTAATTTTGGTGATCATTTTACATTAAAATGCTAGTATAATGTTGGTGATCATTTACTTATTTTGGTGATCATTTACTATTTTTGGTTTTAAGATGTTAAATCTTTGGTTATCATTTTACATTAAAATGGTGGTCTGTATTTTGGTGTTCGTTTACTATTTTTGTCTGTGAAATGTTACTATTTCTGGTGATCAGTTAATTATAAGCCTAATCAAAATAAAACATCTTTTTGTCGCCATGGTCATCAGGTGCGCCTTGGTTATGCAAATGAAAAGAAAAAATTAAGAAACATGCTAAAGTTTTTAATAATCTTTTTTTATGATAGTACACATTGTAACTATATGTTATTAATTATTATAAACGTGTTATTGTATAATTAACAATCTATTAAGTATTTTTGTACATTCTTATTAATCTTTTATCCACAGACATTTCGTCACCTCCACGGTAAACTTACGAATCTGCTACGAATAATAAAACCAGGAAACGTAACTCCCATACTAATACAGTTTTAAATTTGGTTCCATTCGAACTGTCATGTAACGTCAGCCTTTGTACCGCTCAAGGTCACCTAAATATTGCAAATGTATGAAAAGTGAACCTAAGGTACACTTTTTTGTCAAGTATTTTGGAGCATGTTTTTTGACGGAGTTACTCTTCCTTAGTTTTTTATTATTCGTAGCGAATCTACCATTTTATCAAAATCGAGTTTCTAGCAAAAAACTGTCACTTATTTGGTATTACCACTGACCTCCATTATACAAGTACGCTGGACTAATATACCCTTTGAAATGACAGCTATTTTTTGTGCCTATTTGAAGCGGTATCAGCTCCCCCATTATTCGGGGTAGGAACTAAATTTGACGTAAAAATGAAGTTTGAAATTTGCCATATTGGCGCTGATAGCAGTAGTGGGAGTATTTGGAACTAATACTAGTGATGTACAACTGTCTTTTCTATTATCGATGAAATGTTTCCAGATTCAGATAATGTCGACCATTAGGACAAAAATATTAAATTGAATAATACAAACGCTATATATTTGTATTAAAGATAACCGACTTCCTCTCCGTAATTTAGATAGGCGTAATAAATTAACAACGATTTCATACGTAGATAACGTGAAGTAGCAGTACCTATCTATAATCCATTTATTTTTACCAGTTAGCACTAAGTACGAAAAACTAAAAACAAAACTGAAGATGAGATTCTAACAAAAACTTTGTTGTAGGTATTGTATTTTCTAATTTCATTTCTAATATTATCAAAGTAGTGCTAAAGTGTATCGTATTAAAGCTGAACAGAGCTGAATAAGTGTTATGTGTGATTAGACCCTAACTAATCTATACCATATAATATTATAAAGCGGAAGAGTTTGTTTGTTTCAAGGCGCTAATCTCAGGAACTGCTGGTCCGATTTGAACAATTATTTCAGTGTTAGAAAGCCCATTTTATATATTTTACCACGCTGAGACTAATAGGAGCTAAGAAATAGAGGAAAATGTGGAAAAAACGGGGGAATGTATAACGTGAAGGATTATATAGGCTATTTTTTGTGGACCAATTTGTCTGTGAAATTATATATTTACGTGGGAGAAGCCGCGCGGAACGTCTAGTAATAATATAAAAGATCCCTATTATTTATTTATGGATCTAGCAAGCCAATTTTTATCTATTTACTTTATCTCATTTGATTTTCGCCATTTTGGCGCTGATTGCAGAAGTGCGAGGGAAATTAACTAATTGGATAATTGCGATCAATAAATAAATATAGAACGTTTGAATACATTTTTTATTGGGGTGGAGTAGGAAAGGTATTTATAAATAATAAAAATATATGTGCGATACTTTAACATTATATTTTATTAGTTACCGTTACACACTTACAGTCTGTCAAGACAGAGTAGACGCTGAAATAAATTTTCCAAACATAATCACGATCAAATGGTAGTTTTTGCGCCTTGTATTTTCACAGAGAACGTTTGTACACTTCAAATAGTAACGGCAAGCGGTAGTAGCAATTTTCGGACGCCAACCAGGCTTTTCAATTTTTTTCAACCATAATTCCAGTCTTCCTTCGTCAGACGGTAACCTGTCAATTATTTTAAGAGCATAATAATATGTATTTGATAATAAAAATCGGTTATCGGAGATTTCAATACAATTATTATAGATATCGATAAGTTTTATCGACAGAAAACTCCAGCACTATTGAATTTTATTGTTTATCAAAAATCGGTAAAACAAAGGTAAATATGTGGTGAATACGGTATAATAAGATTAGTGCCACATTTTTAAGTGCCTATAATATCAATAAAAGTTTAATATCGTAGAAATTAGCTGTTAAAATCACTTACTTGTGAAATGTAACCCCACATCCCTTTTGTACTGTGTTTTACATAACATACACTCTTTCATAGTTTTACTTACTTATTTACTTATTTATATATTGCTTAATCGCGTAAAACCTTTTAAAACACTTTAAAACACGAAAACAATTCAAACGATTAAGCCATAGACAAAATATATAATACATACATGGTTACCAATGGTTACGTCAAATTTAATTCTCATCCCGAATAAGGGGGGCGCTGATTCCGCTTCAAATAGGCACAAAAATCAAGTGGGTATCATCGATCCAGCGTACTTGTATATTAGAGATCAGTGGGTATTACACACCGTGGCAAATTTCCATATTTCTATCTAACGGTTACAGAGTTCAGATGGTTCGAATCTGCCTTTTTATGTACATACACCCATGGAAAACTTACGAAATTGAAAATAGGATAACGTATGTTATAATTCGAGTGAATCTTGCCATTGTAAACTTACGAATCTGGCATATTCGTTAACTTAAACTAGGTGAAGTGAGTAGTGATCCACAGCCCACAGGCCACAGCATACATACATAGTTATCTGCCACTTTCGTTAATTTACTATGGCTTCTGAGTCCTGGACCATTCTTTTACGTTCGGAAACTGACGGTATATAATTTTAAATTTTATAGGTTTGGGAATCAAGACGTTAATTGTTTCACATGGGATGAAACCGAGGGAAAACGCAGGCGGCAGGAGTATTGAAATAGCTACTTGTGTTTATGAATATATTTCTAAGCAAGACATAAAGAACGTCAGAATGATGTCAGACAATTGCGGTGGCCATTGAGATATGGCGGTGGCCAACAGAAAAACTTTAATTTCTGTTGTATGTTGCTGTACTTTGTGACATCTCGCAGGACAATAGGGACCGTGCAGAAACTATAGAGGGCGTCGTAATTCGACAGCAGCGACACGATGCGAGTAAAAGAAGTAACTTGTGAGTGACTTTGGCTTCGCATTCTCTTTGACCCCGGCTAGTTTATAAGTGATTTTTTATGTTTTAGACTATAAAATGATTTAATACTTACACTCCCAAGTGGCCACATGCGGCTGCGAGAACAACAACAGGTTTCCAAGAATCCGCGATCGAAGGATTAAAGTAAAAGACTAGATGACGCCCGCAACTCTGTTGCGCCAAAAATCATTTATCGCGCGAGAACCGTACATTTTCCTGGGATAAAATGTATCCTATGTCCTTTCCCGGGGCTCAAAGTAAATACATACCAAATTTCAGCAAAATTGGTTCAGCGGTTTGGGCGTGAAGTGCTAACAGACAGACACACTTTCGCATTTATAATAATAAGCATGGATGGGTTTCTACCCGTAAAAAAAGATCGAAAGCGGTAATAAAAATGTATTATAAAGCTTATCTAGTTAACTAAGAAAATATCTGAAAAAGTAATTTGTAGCATCCATCAGCATAGAAAGTAAAAACTTGATAAATCTATACTTCTATACTAATATTATAAAGAGGTAAACTTTGTTTGTTTGTTTGTTTAATTGTAATGAATAGGCTCAAAAACTACTGGACCGATTTTAAAAATTCTTTCACCATTCGAAAGCTACATTATTTACGAATAACATAGGCTACTTTTTATTTTGAAAAATATAGGGTTCTGTAAGATATTTGGGTTTTTCTTACACAAGGTGAAAAAAATCAACCAGAAAAGTTACTTATTTTGCGTACGCCGCCTAAACTATAAAAGATAGAACCATACAATGTTCTAAGTAAATGTAGATCTTATAAATATCTACAAAAATGTCCGCGACACACTATACCTATCTATGTCAAGTGAGGCATAACAACCATTTTTTTATTTCAAAATCTTGATTTTTTTGGACTACATTTAAACGCATTTATTTTACTCATGCTGATAATCCTTATCAAAATTAATTATTTCATCACTAAGTACAGTTTGTGTAGATAATATTTGGTGTTTGAATGATTAAAATTGTATGTTTGGTTTGGAAGTTATGGTGAAATAAAAAATTGCGATTTACGCCCGTTTCGAAGTGGGCGCTACCAAGGCGGGGGTGCGCAGTAGCGAAGATTATGATCGGCCCTGCCGGCCACCTGCAGGTCCTATGAGACGTAGCTTTTGCGGCGGTACAGACCAATGTGGGCCATGGGTAGTAATAATGAATATAAATCAAAACAGCTGAATCGATTTTATAATATTATTTCAGTGGCTATTGTTATAATTATTTTATACCCGTGCGAAGCCGGGGCGGGTCGCTAGTATTGCAATAAAATAATGAAGATGCAAAAAATACTTATAATTACTGAAAATGCTTGTGGATTAATAAAATAAAACGAGTTCACTAAAATGCTTTTATTTCATCAACCTTTTGCGATTCGATCGATTCCATCTCCACACATCTCCACAACTTTTGTCTGTCACTATTTTTAACTATTTCAGTCTGGTCAACAAACAAAGACTGCACTATTACTGAATCTTTTTCCTACTTGAAGAATCATCCTTTTGAGAACCAACACTTCAATGACAAGATGGTTTAAGTTCAACACTATCCTCAGTGTTGAATTCCTGGCAGGACTTCTCCAAATTATCCTTACTTTTGATGCAACTTTATGCCAATTAAATGAGCGGTGCGGTGAGGTATGTATATCAATTTAGATGGAAGCCAGTGGGGATTGTCCATTTTTTTTTAATTTTGCTCATTACAAAAACATTTCGAGGAATAAGGTCAGTGATCGTTTTTCTGTATATAAACGAAAAAAATACCCATTAGTTACTTATATTTTTGAACAAATATGTTTAACCTTAGTTTGACCTTCAATGGCGTTAAATCAGCAATAAATTCGACCAACATTACGTTTCGAACTTTTGGTAAGCTTCTCGTATCAGTTTTCACATAATGAAAACTTGCATTTGACGAACCAGCCATTATAAATAAGATTGAAAGGAATTAAAACATACTGCAGAGGTCAATTGGCCGCCGATGATGACGTCAGAGCGAAACTTTAAAAATTTATTGAGAAAAAACTAGCCAATGAATTTCAAAATTATTTAATTTATATTCTTAAAATACCCTATTTTAACGAAAAAAAATATAAAAAGTACATGTGATTTTTTTTGGACAATGTCCGTTGGCAGTTTGGATGTTTACTGAAAGAAGCAACGGTTATAGGTTAGGTTCATATTGTGTTCATCGAAAATGAATTAACGGTTATAATCTACAAAATTCTGTGTTTTTACGAGTCTACACATAACATTCATGGAACTTTTTAAATAGTTACGTATGTTTTTACCGGCTTTTATCCATTTCTTTCGTTTTTCAATAAGCCAAGGCATGTGAATAAAAAATTGTAAAACTTAAATATCTTTACATCGTTTGATTTGCTTTTATTTTTCTTGTATGTATTAGAACATCCGGGAATACAACAATGCATTTCAATTCTTGAAAATACTCAAATTTCTCAAGAAATCTTATAATTTTCCGTAGCTTGACTTGAGCTTGACAATAAAATTTTTGTATAAGTTTCGGCTTTTCGTCACTAGTGGCAGTGTCATCGCTGTGCACGGTCCCTATAGAGTATAGACACGATAGGGACCGTGCACAGCGATGACACTGCCACTAGTGACGAGAAGCCGAAACTTATGCGAAAATTTTATTGTCAAACTCAAGTCAAGTTCATAAAGGTTAAAGGTAATATACCACTGATCTCTAATAAACAAGTACGCTGGATCGATGATACCCACTTGATTTTTGTGCCTATTTGAAGCGGAATCAGCGCCCCCCTTATTCGGGATGAGAATTAAATTTGACGTAACCATTGGTAACCATGTATGTATTATATTTGTCTATGGCTTAATCGTTTGAATTGTTTTCGTGTTTTAAAGTGTTTTAAAAGGTTTTACGCGATTAAGCAATATATAAATAAGTAAATAAGTAAGTAAAACTATGAAAGAGTGTATGTTATGTAAAACACAGTACAAAAGGGATGTGGGGTTACATTTCACAAGTAAGTGATTTTATCAGCTAATTTCTACGATATAAAACTTTTATTGATAATATAGGCACTTAAAAATGTGGCACTAATCTTATTATACCGTATTCACCACATATTTACCTTTGTTTTACCGATTTTTGATAAACAATAAAATTCAATAGTGCTGGAGTTTTCTGTCGATAAAACAAATCGATCATTTCGAAGCACATTATTATACAGAAAATCATAATCATAATCATAATCATAATTTTATTTGCTTGAATATGGTAACAAATTGATCTTAGCATTAAATATTAGAGAACACATGCTCTGCTATAAGCATGCAAATTTTTATATTAAGTGCTAATTAGTTACAAAATTTATCAAACGATAAAATTTAAAAATGAGTAAATAATTAATACCACAACTCCATCAGTCAAATCCATTAAATAAAAATAAAAATATACATGCTATCAAAACAATAAAATTTAAAAGTACGTCAATAAATAATATTACAAATATATCAGTCAAATCCATTAAAATTAAAAAAAATATAAAATCTATACAATCAAAACAATAAAATTTAAAAATAAGTTAATAATTATTAATGTCACAAATCCATCAGTCAAATCCAATTCATTAAAATTCTAAGGTACATTATAGTGGTCATCAGATAAAAATCATTTATAGAGTAATAGCATTTCGTAAGCAACAATTTTTTCAATTTCTTTTTAAAGATATTTACATTAGTGTCACTAATACTCTTAGGGATTTTATTGTAAATTTTCGGGCCCATGCAGAAAACACTCTTTGCCATTATCGCTTTTCTACAGGTATGCACACATAGTTTGTCACCGTGGCGTCTGTTTCTTATTACATTATGTGACAGTCGTGGGTAGAGATGTAAATTACGTTTTACAAATAATGCAACCTCAAGTATATATAAAGATGGAAATGTGAGAAGTTGGTATTGTTTAAAAATTGGTTGACAGCTATCAGTACTTTTTAATTGAAACATGGCTCTAATACAACGTTTTTGCATCTTAAATATAAATTCCTTATCTGTGGCATTTCACCAAAAAATTATGCCGTACCTCATGACTGACTCAACTAAACCATGATAAGCTGTAATAAGTGTTTTAACGTTGACTGATAAGGATAGCTTACCTAGCGCGTATGCGAAACTGCTTATTTTTTTACCTAGTTCTTGTATATGTTTCTTCCAATTTAATTGTTTGTCTATTTCTAGACCTAAAAATCGTGTTGTATCTACTTCTTCTATTTTGTTGTTATTATAATGTAAATTAATACTTATTGAATTTGAATTTCTTTGGCTAAAATGTACTAGTTTTGTTTTATTTAAATTAATTATTAAATTATTTTTATTTAACCATTCAATTAAAGATCGTAATGAGTTATTAATGTCACTTTCATACAAAATAACACACGAGTTTATTTGTAGATGACAGTACAATTACAGTTTACTGTAATTGTACTGTCATCTACAAATAAACTCGTGGGTTGGTTAACCGCTTTTGGTAAGTCATTTATATAAATAATGAAAAAAAATGGACCTAATACAGTCCCTTGAGGTACTCCAAACTCAAAAATTCGCTGTGGAGATCTATATTTAACCTCAATTCTTTGTTTATTATTTATACGGCAAATTTCTGTACATTGAGGTCTGTTATGCAAGTAAGAGCGTATCAATTGTAAAACGTTACCTCTTATTCCGTAGGATTCAAGTTTCCTAAGCAATATTTTGTGATGTACATAGTCAAATGCTTGTGTCATATCGCAAAAAATAGCACAAACTGGAGTCTTTTTATCAATTTCATGCATTATGTTTTTTAAAAAGTCATATATAGCCAGATTAATATTTTTGTTTTTTCGAAACCCTTTTTGTTCGTCACATAAGATATTATTATTTTCTAAAAAGTTATAAATTTGGTTATACAAATACTTCTCAAAAATTTTTGAAAACACTGAAACAAGTGCTATTGGCCTGTAAAACTCTTTTAACTCCCGGTTTTCCTTTTTAAAAAGCGGTTTAATGACCGTTAATTTAAGATCATCAGGAAAAATCCCAGTCGTTATACACTGATTAATTAAAAAGCAAATGTGAGGACAAATGTATTCGTTAACAGCTTTAATAATTTTAGTTGAAATACCGTCAAACCCAACACTATGCGTATTTTTCAGCGATTTTATAATTTTATAAACATCTTGAGGAATACATGGAGTTAAAAACATTGAATTATTATATGATGTACATGACGTATTATTTGAAATTAAAGTGTCATTTATTATTGGTTTTACTTTGTCTATAAAGAAGTCATTAAATTCGTTTGCAATTTCTTGGGGATCAGTAATATATTCATTTTTTTTTTAAATTCTTAGTATCGTCTCATTTGGCAAGTTCAAACGTGATTCATTAATAAGTTCCCATATTGTTTTACATTTATTTTTTGATGTTAAAATTTTATAATTACTTTGTGCTCTTTTTGTTAATGAAATGATTTTCTTAAATAACTGACAGTATTTTCTATATTTTGAAACATTTTCAGGACTACGTTTATATCTAAGACTCAAAAACATTTTTCTTTTTTTACGACTGCAAATTTTTATCCCTCGTGATATCCACTTTGGTTTGCGAAGAATATTTATTGTAACATACTTTTTTGGGAAACATAGCTCGTAAAATAATTTAAATTCTTCGATAAAAGAATGATATGCTTTTGAAGTGTCGTTTGTTACATTGTATAGCTCAGAAAATGACAGCTCTTTAATACATGACTTAAATTTTAAAATATTTTCAGTTGAATAATCTCGCACTTCTTTGCGCCAGTATTTTATTTGAGGAATTTTCTTAACTGGTAGTGTAATTATTTGAGCTGTGTGATCAGACAAACCAATTTCTCTCACTTCCGATCTACATGATTTTTTTAAATCATGTATAAAATTATCAATACAGGTTTTGCTTGCTAGTTGAGTCGGTTGTTTTATAGCAATTTTTAAATTATAACTTAAGAGTATGCATTCCAAATTTAACGTGGTGTTATTTGATTTTAAAATATCTATGTTAAAGTCGCCGGCTATAATAATATTTTTAAATTTAGATTCTTTGAATAGAATAGAAATCTTTCTAGAATAGAAAGAAAGTCTTTTAGTTCATGATATCGATAAACTATAGTTCAAGTAATGAGAATCCGTAAACACACGTAAAAAGCTATGCAATTTTTGTAGACAAATTATTAATTGATGTGACATTTTTAGCACTAATGCCTTATATAGCACGAATAAGGGATTATTAAACTTATAAAAGCGGCTTAGAATCTTATGATGTCAAGGACCTGTTTCGCTACGAATCTAAATCTTCATCAGTGATGCCTGTCATCGTAGAGTTTTCGACTGTAAGGAAAAAAGAAGCTTTCATAAATGCGACAAAGGAATTCAGAAAAAAGAATAAGACTAACTTGACTACAGGGATTATCAACTTGCCTTCCCCTTCCGTGCCGATATATATATCCGAGAGTCTCACATTATCAACCAAAAAACTTTATGCTAAATCCCGCAAGTTTGCATCTGAAAACGGTTACCAGTACTGCTGGACCAAGTATGGATATATTTTCCTACGAAAAGAAAATACTTCTAAAGTTCATCATGTCAACAAAGAAGATGACCTCGAAAACCTGGCCCGCCAGATTGCAAAGTGACTAGACGTAACTATTGTTTATATTTTTAATTTTTATTATTTTGGTCTATACTTAGTACTTATATTATATTACCACTATGTACACTTACGTTTAAATTTACTTAAAACACAACATAACACTATTTTACACTCAAATACAATAATAATTACAAAACACTTAATACATTACACAACTATAATATATAAAACTTATCCCATCGAACGTATAACTTATCTATTTAATACATATTATTATTATACATGTTATAGTATTTATTATATTGTTATAACATTCACAAAACCTATAATTTTTAACAATAAATATCAACTAACAATATTATTATATTATATCTTCTTTTCGAACCCGGCACCTCGTAAGGGCCCTAACCTCATTTCATTTATTTTTTATTTTAATCTCACTTATTTTTATTTTTATTATATTTCATTATGGTATTTACAATCACCCAAAACCACCCCAATAAACTCACTCCTACACTGTGATTGACACAAATGATGATATAAACGGAGATCTTGATCTGATTTCCGTCTCTGAATCCTATCAAACCCAACCAGAAAGCTGCGCTAGCCACTTAAAGTTTCCATATAAGAGTCTAAAGATTATTACTCAAAATATACGCAGCATTTATAAAAATCTTGATGAGTTTATTGTATTTTTGAAAAGACTAAAAGTTGCATGTGACGTAATGATTTTCACGGAATCTCGGCTGTCGGACTCCAAAGTACCTCCCCAATTAGATAATTACAAGCTGCACTACACAACCATAACACACAATCAAAACAATGGAGTAGTTGTTTACATCGCAGCTCACCTAACATATAACGTAGACCAACTATCGTTCGATAACGCTAGCGGTCTCCTGATAACTTTGGACAACAATCTAGGTATTCTCTGCCTATATAGATCCCCGTCTCAATATAACATTGATTCATTTTTAACCCAACTTGATACTCACTTAAAAAGACTTGACAACAATAATAATTACAAAATGATAATTTTAATGGGTGATCTCAATATTGACATTAAGCATAATACTTCTGACAGACGCTGTGACGAATATCTTAATTTAATGGCGGAGAACGGTCTATTACCAGCGCACCTGTTTCCCACTAGAGAGTCAAATTGTCTTGATCACGTTTTTATAAAAAGTAAATTAGAGACCCAAACATTTGTAATAAATACTCATATAACTGACCATCTTCCAGTATTATTAAATATAAATAAGACACTCCCCCGTATCAACCCATCAAAAACTATCAGCGTAACTAATTATGATAATGCCACAAGAGATATAAATAATGGTGACCTTTCGTTTATTTTGAAAATTAATGACCCAAACATAGCAGCCGAATGTTTAATCTCACATCTCAGAGAAACATTGAACCGTAATACCACAATAAAAAAAATCCCTAACAGGAAAAAAATCATTAAGCCGTGGATCACAACGGGCATTTTGCGATGCATTGCTCATCGAGATGTACTTCATAAAAAAGCTAATTCCGCACCGAATAATGAAATTATTAAAATAACTTACCGTAGATACAGGAATTTCTGTAATGACTTACTGCACCGACTTAAATCCGAACACCATAAATCTGAAATTGATAATTGTAAGAACCCCAAACAAACGTGGAAAATAATTAGAAAAATTACCAACACGACAAACATCAAAAACCCGGCTAAGGAATTGTTAAATCTAGACCCTAATGGTCCACAAGCATCCATTGATAAAGTTAACAATTTTTTTGCTGGTATAGGTAAAAAATATGCAGAGAACCTCACAAAATCTAATAATACACTGTCGTCTGAACATAGCGAAATTAAAAACTCTTCTAGTACTAGTTCTTTTGCACTATACCCCACTGACAATGTTGAGATAGTTAATCTAATAAATTCCTTAAAAAATGAATCAGCTACAGGATGGGACGGCATCTCTGCTCCATTCCTCAAATCTATTGCCAATAAAATAGCTCCCATACTTACATATCTTGCAAATCTCTGTTTTAGTAATGGCGTGTTCCCAGACCGCTTTAAACGAGCTATTGTTCACCCGATTCACAAAAACGGGAGCAGAGACTGTGTGGACAACTATCGGCCTATTTCGGTTCTAACGACCTTATCAAAAATTATGGAAAAACTCTTAAACACACGATTAATGAGCTATTTAAAGCAGGAACATCTGATTTCTCAATCTCAGTTCGGATTCCAATCTAAAAAGTCTACCACTGATGCTGTTACTCGCCTTGTAGATAACCTAGCCTCAAACATGGATAAAGGTAAAAAATGTGTTGAAATATTCCTAGATCTAGCCAAGGCGTTTGACACCGTTTATATACCCACCTTATTAAGTAAATTGGAGTCCTTGGGCATACGAGGAATTCCACTTAAGATTTTTCGTAGTTTTCTTACTGACAGATTCCAACAAGTGAAAATTGGCGATAACCTTACTTCCTACCAATCAATGACATATGGAGTTCCGCAGGGCAGTGTTTTAGGCCCAAGTCTCTTCTTGGTCTATATAAATGACCTCTGCAATTATAAACCCCATCATGGAAACATTTACTCATATGCAGACGATACTCCTCTAACTTTTACAGGAGGGACTTGGGCAGAAACACGAAGAAATGCTGAGAAAGGACTCAGGAATGTTATAGCTTGGCTACATAAAAATTTGCTTACCTTAAACCTTAAAAAAACAAAATATTTAACATTTAGTATAACAAAAAAGACTAAACCCGCGCCCACCTTTAACCTAAAATCACATACCTGTGGAATTGAATACGGTTTATCTTCATGTAGTCGCCTAACGCTGAAAAAAGTCAGTGAGATAAAATATCTAGGTGTCCAGCTTGATGATGCTCTGTCCTGGAACGCTCACATTAATCTGCTTTCAGCACGCACACGAAAAAATAATTTGGGTATTTAAAAACTTACGTGACATCGCCAAACCTCAACTACTTAAAACTATATATCTCGCACTAGCTCAATCTATATTGGGCTATTGTATTGCTGCTTGGGGAGGAGCATGTAAAACTAAAATGATAAAAGTTGAACGAGCTCAACGGTCTCTACTCAAAGTTATTTTTAAAAAGCCGTATAGATATCCCACCAGCAATCTTTACGAATGTTCGCAAGTTCTGTCGATCAGACGTTTATATATTCTAAATGTTACCCTACACAAACACTCTGAGCTCACATATTATGATCCTGATATACTTACCAAACGAAGATCAGATAAGGTTTGCAGTATACCTGATCACAAAACTGTATTTTATACGCGTCATATATCCTTCCTTTCATCATATATCTACAATAAAATAAATAAATTAATAAATATCTACGATCAAACACGCAACAAATGTAAAACTATCGTTAAAAAATGGCTTCTTACACTAAATTATAATGAATCAGAAGACCTAATAAAAATTTTAAATTAGTATAATATTCCATATTATAATATAAAAATAAAATTGTATATAACCATATTATGAATTAAGTTCTCTACCAATATAATGTATATATATTATATTTATCATATCATGTATTATATGTATGTACATAATATCATAATGTTAGTCTTATAAAAATATAAAACCTTAAAAATATATTACATAAAAATATTAATATACATAGTATACAAAATCACAAACCCACACACACACACACACGCACACACGCACACACACACACACACACACACACACACACACGAACGTAACACCTTTTACTGGTAATATCTGCGGGTGGAACCTGGAGTCCTGAAATACAGGGTTACCTAGTTTAGGCTCCAGTTCACACAAAGTATTATTATATTTCATGTACCTAATATGTTGTAAGTTCCTATGTTGTGTGAAGAATAAAACATTTTTATTTTATTTTTTTATTATCTTTTTAGCTTACAAAAATACCGATTGAAAAGCCCAAAAAACGTTGTTCAAAACTTACGTATTTAATGTTAAATCCACGTGTTTGAGGCATTCTTTGGCCATTCTTATGGTTTATTATTTAGCAGAACCACAAAACTCAACAATATCAAACATAAAATGTTCTACTAAAAACCTTTATTAACACTTTTATTACATGAAATATGCAGACCGACTCCTTTGTTATGTCCGAGTAAGTAGGACATAACATTACACGCTTTTGACGCTTATACACCGATATAAGGCTCTCTCTTAGTGTATATTATCTCAATGATACTATCAGCCGCATTTTTGACAGCTCGTATTGAACATTTTCAACACGTCTAATAAGGTTAATTTTTGCAATTCTTCCAGTGTTTTATTATTATTAATCCAAATTAATTACAGAAATTTATAACTTTGGGATTAAACTGTAGGTATTGTTTTAAAACGTTAGACACTCGAGTGGTTTTGACACTTGACAGTTGACTTTTGACATTTAGGGAACGATTTCTTCTACGGTGATAGCACTGTGCAGTGGTCGCAGTACATTGAGGAGCATAGCCTTCGCTTTTGTGTCCCGATCGGGACGAATAAAAAAAATTAATAAAAAAACCTAATACTAATTACTACGTAGACCTTATAGGTAATATACCCATCGGAATAGAGAAACAATCCCGAGCTGTCAAGCTTAACCAAAATTTGATTTACATCTGTGTATACAATTATGTTTACGTGTGCGTGTCAGTGATGTACAAACATCTTGTAATTCGACAAAATATCGATCATGGAATAATAATTGTAAGATTGTAAAAACAGAATGGGATAAAATAAAACTGCATAGATAGGTATAATAAAAATTGTAATTTTGAAGTAAAATATGAATTTTTCTTCGGAGTCCAGTTTGGACGGTTAATTATTTTAAGCCATGAATTTCTGGTATCCAGGTCAGCAGGAAATCTGAAAAATTGGCCAAGTGTGAGTCGGACTCGCGCATGAAGGGTGACCGGTTTCAACCGGGCATTTTCTAAAACCCGGCACGATACGACACGACATGTCATGACACGATTCGACACGACAGGTTACGTCACGTCACATCAGTACACGACACGACACGACTTCACTAGACCCTATTAATTTTCAATTCACTCTCAATGAGCCCTTTTATTTGATGCCCATCTTGCAGAAGTGCTTTTTAAAACTATTCCCCTATCTTGGATGAGCAGCCATATTGGATGTAGAATAACATTACATATGTGGAAATTTCAGAAGTCTATTACTATAGCGGTTCTTGTTATACAGCCTGGAGACAGACAGACGGACGGATGGACAGACGGACAGGCAACGAAGTCTTAGTAGTAGAGCGGGACCCGACTACAAGGACGTTTTACCCTTTGGATGCGGACCCTTAAAAACGATAAATTATGTATGATAGTATATTAATATACTTAAACTAATTATAAACTACGGATGAGTATGTTATCATTTCAACATTCGTAGATAATTAGTATACTTAACTAAAAAATATTTTCATATCGATACTACTTATCGATAACTTGATGCAGCCCTAGTGTAAAATATATGAAAATTGTTTACACAAAATATCCTTAAATTGTGCACCATGGCTAGTCAAGTTATGTTTTCCATATAAATAAATATTTAAAGAAGTGAATTATGAAAATCAATACCAATAACTCGTAGGGAATTGGCAAAAATAAACTTAAAACTAGGTCCTGTCGATGTAGAATAATTCACCTGTGAAATGAATATTTGTCCGGGTTTTTTCGATGTGTGGATCCACAATCATTCCACAAACATTTAACCATGTTTCTAGAGCAGTATTTCTAAAAATATTCATTATTTAACTTAAAATCACAATTTTTCTGAGAGCCCAAATTGACAACGATCGGCTCAGTGGCAGACAGACTGTCAAACAGATAAAAATAAAGCTATGCAACCTCAAATCACGCTTCTCTTTCTACCACGCAGTGTTACTGGTAGTGACATCTCGCTTACTCAGGCCTTTGTTTCTCTATTCCGATAGGTATATTAACTTTATGACGTAGACAGAGTAAAGTAAATCCTTATTTTTTGTTATACTACATATCTGTGAAAAAACCTCTTTGTTTTTGAGTCTGCACTTAGCGGCACGTTGGCAATAGCTCTCAGAAATATTATTGTGATTTTATGTGAAATTGTGAATAATTTTGAGAATAATTACTGCTCTCGAAACATGGTTACTTGTTCGGTGATTGAGTGTGGTACAACACAACGATATAACCCGGACAAATATACATTTCACAGGTACTTAAGTTATTCTGCATCAACACCATTTTATAGTAGTTAATTTTAAGTTTATTTTCGTCAATTTCCTACGGGTTATTGGTATTGATTTTGATAATTCACTTCTATAAATTTATTTATATGGAAAACAACTTGACTAGCCATGGTGCACATTATAAGGATATTTTGTGATAACAATAATAATTATTCTCATCCATTTTACACTAGGGTCGATAAGTAGTTTCGATATGAATTAGGTACGATAAATATTGTTTTAGTAATACTAATTATCTAGGAATGTTGACATTGAGATATCATAACTGATCCGTAGTTTATTATTACTTACTTTATAATATTATATACTATCATACATCATTTATCGTTTTTCAGATTTCCTGTTCACCTGGACACCAGAAATACATGGCTTAGATTAATTGACCGTCCAAACTGGACTCCAACGAAAAATTCTTGCATATGCAGCAAGCATTTTGAAGAAAAATATTTCCGGATGCGAGGAACAAAGCGACTTCTGTTAAAAAATGCAATCCCAACCAATTTTGTTCCGGTAAGAATAATATAATAATATCTATAGACGCTTCACACCTCGTCAATCTGGCCCCGTGCTAAGTACCTGAAGGACTTGTGTTACGGGTACCAGACAACGGAAATATATTTAATACTTTTATACTATACATGTATTTAAGATTTTTATTATATCATACACATATTTAATACACATCCATGACCCAGGAACATTAAAAAACTTTTTGTTCCGTCGGCGGGACTCGAACCCACGACCCCGGCTTGAGCTACCACACACTCTACCCATTGAGCCACAGAGGTCGTCAAAATAAATAACTATATTCACTAAATCAGGTACCAGATCATTCATTCAATAGATGAGCTTGGTGAAGGGCTCTTGGGCTCTGTTTGTATGAACAAATACATTTAAAACTGGTTTGTTTGCCTTGTATTGTAATAAGCCATGAATCATAGTAATTATGGTTTTACAAAAAATAAGAATAATTGCAAAGTTTTTTTAGTTTGTCTGTTTTTATGTGTCTCTGGATATTGATTTAAATTAATTCATGAAGCCCCAAGCGGCCACATCCGGCCGCGATAACAATGAAAAAGCTATTGTGTCTCGTTTTGCCACGACTGATGGGTTAAAAAAAGTATATACAGTAGAACCCGTTTAAGACGATCACGCTTAATACGATTTCCCGCATAATACGCCATTTTGCATGAGTCCCTGCAACTTGAGACATGTTTTCATACATTCTTTAACGCTTAATATGATCGTCATCCCGTTTAATACGCCTATAGATAAGATAAGATAAGCCTTTATTCACAACAAAAACAATGTTGGTTGCCTTAAGACATAGGCCTCCTCAAGGTTTTGCCACCTCGTCCTGTCTCTACTATCCCTTCTCCAATTATTGGGTAAGTCGTCTTCCCACCGTTTACATTGCCTTCCTTGTTTTCTTTTTCCATTCCTTGGATACCATTCGGTTAGGTCTTTTGTCCACTTTCCCTTGTTCGACCTCATCATATGTCTTTAAGGGTTCTGACTTTTTCCATTATATCTGTTACTTTAGATGTATTGCGTAGATCGGATGTTTCTTTCTGTCATACATTGTACATTAATACGCCTATAACGGTACCTATACCGGCATTGTGTACCGTCAAATCAGTGGGAATTGAGACGTTGATAGTTGATATGTGGATGGCAAGTGGCAACACTTCCTAATTACGAACCGTGAGACATTTTTAACGCAGGCGAATTCGGTTTATTTTTTAAATTGATGCCAGAAAAATCCTATGTTTTCAAGGGAGAGACTTGTGATGGTGGCAAAGCAAATAAAAAGAGACAGACTGTCCTGACCTGTGCTAATTCTGATGGATCGGAAAAGCTACATTTGCTGGTGATTGGTTAAAGGTGAAAAATTCACGTTCCAAAAACGTAATCTATATCGTAACGCTTCCTGTAACATAATATTATTATGATGCACAATCTCGAGCTTGGATGAACGGCATTCGTTTCATCGATTGGTTTAAACCTCTAGATGATCACTTCCAGGTTAAATGTAGACGCATAATTATTATCTTCATTGATAGGAACACCTACGTCCTACATCTGAAGAAACATAATAAATATTAATACATTAGTAGTGTGTTTTCGTGCAGGTTTGTTTTTCCTATATCCCGCATAATACGATTTCCCGCTTATGGCGCGTTTTTGATTGAGTCCCTGTGAAATCGTCTTAAGGGAGATCGCAGACGACCGACTTTGTGCGATCAAAGTCTGCTGCTTACATACATTGTATGGAAGCCGCAGACTTTGATCGCACAAAAGTCTGTCGTCTGCGATCTCCCTAAACGGGTTTTACTGTAATATGTTAAATAATCGGCCAAGTGCGAGTCGGACTCGCGCACGAAGGGTTCCGTACCGTTGTAGATTTTTTATTTTTATTAAAAAAATAAAAAATCTATAACGATTAATAAATATAAATAAATAAATATAAATAAATAAATAAGAAATCTATAACGATTATTAAAGAACACATATAATTAAGGCCTTTGTGAAAATTTCAAGTACCTACCAGTTGTCATCATTGATACCGAGCAAAAAATGTTTGAAAAATCACGTTTGTTGTATGGGAGCCCCCCTTAAATATTTAATTTATTTTGTTTTTAGTATTTGTTGTTATAGCGGCAACAGAAATACATAATCTGTGAAAATTTCAACTCTCTAGCTATTACCGTTCTTGGGTTACAGCCTGGAGACAGACGGACAGACAGACGGACAGACATCGAAGTCTCAGTAATAGGGTCCCGTTTTTACCCTTTGGGTACGGAACCCTAATAAAAAAGAAAGTTAATAATAAGTAACAGTAAGGGAGATCGCAGACGACAGACTATCCGTGACGCACTTTTTAGTCTGTGAAAATAGAACCTATGCAATTATATGCAATAACGCACACGACGCGCAAAAAGTCCGGCGTACAAAAACTCCGTATAATTCTGGCAGACCGCATCGCGCCGCTTCGCGCCGCGTCGCACAAAAAGTGTGCGAAAAAAATAGAACGTTTGCTTCAACACGCGCTAACGCAGACGGCGCACACTTTTAGTTTACAATCTGCATTTGTAGTGACGAAACGTACGCGATCTATTTAATTATCATGGCGCCAGATATTGATGTAACGATGTTAATTCATGAAATACAAAACAGACCAGTAATTCATGATACTTCTAAGGCAGAATATCATAATAGACATTTAAAAAGAAAATTGTGGGAAGAAGTGTGCTGTAATGTCCAGTTCGGATATCATTGACGTCTAAAGAAAAAACAAAATACGGTTAGTTTAGTTTTTATCAAGTTAATATACCTAGCGGAATAGAGCAACAATCTCGAGCTGTCAAACGAAACCGAAATTGGTTTACATTTGTGTGTAAAAATATGTGTACATACACTTAGGGCCTGTTTCACCGCTTCCTGATAAAGTGTCAAATAGGCTATTAACAACTTATTTGACAGATAGTCAATCAGATAGTGCAAAAAATTCTGTTCCACAAGTGTCTGATAAGCCAATCAAGCAGATAAAATCCCCGATATCCTATCAGCCCGATCATGCGGCTGTTAAAGGTTTATTTGTCAGATAACGAAACTTTTTTTTTGTTATCGCGCCAAAATTTCCAGCCTGTTATATTTTTGCCAGTTTTTCGTAATGATGCAGTTCAGTGTTGTGTGAACTTTCTTCAAGTTAATCCTTCGATCGCGGATTCTTGGAGATGCTATTGTATTCTATTGTTGTCGCGATCACCGGTGCTCTTATGGGGCTTGAAGGATTGATAATGATATTTTGAATAAACTTGGATCTTTTAGAGATTTTAGAAGGCGAATTTGATGATTTTTAGGGTTCCGTACCCAAAGGCCAAAGGGTAAAAACGGGACCCTATTACTGAGACTTCGTTGTCTGTCTGTTTCTGTCTGTCTCAGTCTGCCTGTCTGTCTGTCCGAGTCCGACTTCGCACAAAGGGTTCCGTTCCATTATAGAGCAAAATTAAGCCATAAATAATTGTGTTTTTTGTATGGGAATTTTTTATTTTATTTATTTCATTACCTGTTGCCATTATTGATATAGAGCAAAAAAGGCCAATCATATTTGTTGTATGGGAGCCCTCAATCATATTTGTTGTATGGGATATTAATTTTATTTTGTTTTTAGTAGGTATTTGTTGTTATAGCGGCAAGAGATATAATCTGTGAAACTTTGCGATCTTTGCACGATTTCCATAGCGTCTACGTCCCTACAGTTCAGCGAACAGAATGATCGAAGATGTGCGTCGTGTGCGTTAAGTCTGAAAAATCCGCGAACGACATTTTGCGCACCATTGTGCGCCGCAGACTCGATCACACAAAAAGTGTGACGTGTGCGATCTCCCTAATAGCCATTTTTGTTTTAGGTCAAGATAATGCCTAGGCGCACTGTGACATCCTACGTTTACAGAGACATTGTACCACCAGAGTTAGCTACATTTGTACCGTCGTCATCGCATTCTACATCCTCACCAACGTTGCCGCAACTGTCTTCACCATCGACCTCCTTCCAACAAGAAATGACACCAAGAGAAAAAAAGCTTATATCTAAATGCACTGAGTTACGCGATAAATTAAAAAAGAAGCAGCAACTTATTCGAAATCTAAGGGCACAAAATAAACGCACAAAAAATAAATTAAATATTTTGGCATCTGTGCTTGAAGAAATTGAAAAACGTCCTGGTCTGAAAGATCATTTAAATGATATTATATCAACAACATACGGTAATAAGACATTTCAAGCCCTAAATGACCAAGAAAATGCTATAATGCAAGGTAATATCTCTCAGTCATCTACTTACTGTAATGAACTCAAAACATTTGCTTGAACAGTTCATTTCTATAGCCCAAGATCATATTCTCATATCCTAATTCATAAAATTGGTGAAAATCTCATATACCTAAACCTCTACCCCCCATTTTACGGGATGGGAATGAAACTTATAACTTTATGAATTTTTTTTATTACATACCAAATTTCAGCTTTTTAGCACTTCAGGAAGTAGCCAAACATTTTGATGATTATCAGTGTGTCAGCGACGAAATCGGCGTATTTTTTAACTGATTTACGTGTGTTTCGTAAAGACACAGATATAATTTAACCAATTTTTTTTTTCATAAATAAACAAAACTTGAGACAGAGTAATCTGTAGGGTCAGCTAGTATTTATTTTACTAACATGATTGTGTTGACAAAGACTAATTTGAACATTTTCAGAAGTAAGACAAGTTGCGTCGGAGGCCGAGGACATTGAAATTGATGAAAAACCATTAATCCAACCAAGCACTGCCTCCCAGTATCCATCGTTGAAAGAAACACTAAGTATAAGTGTCATTAACAAAGGTGGCCCTCAAATTGTTATTGAACCTTTGACGATGACTAAAACTCGTCCACAAGTTCAGTTTTTGAATATAGAAGTGCCTAATTTAGCTCCTAGTATAGATGAAGAGAGCAGCGAAAATTCTGAAATAAAGGAAGAAGTAGAGGAAATGGAAAATTCAGAAATAGATGAGTACTAAAAACAGCGTAGACATGTATTTTGCATAAATACTGTAGTGGAAACGAGGCTAGTCACAAATCTGGTTTTTTCTTTTATTGTAACGAGAGGAGATAGTTTTTATACATACATACTCGTTATTCCATCATACGACCATAATTTGGTGTGACATTGAAGAAAAATATTTCCGGATGCGAGGAACGAAGCGGGTTTTGATCAAATATGCAATCCGAACCAATTTTGTTCTGGTCTGAAAGATCATTTAATACCTCAATTTAATCGTGGGAACCGCAGACACAATAGATTTTCAATTGTTATGCGACAGCCGGGTGCCGCTTGGGAATTGATGGGTTAAATAATATACCAACAACATGCAGTATGCAATCTGTGAGGGTTGAAAAAAACGACGAAACACTTCGGGAAAAGGTAGGTAATGCCCTTACGCTTCGCTTGGCTCGTCTCGGCGCGGGTGACCCAGATAGATAAGTAGCTAGTTATTCTATATTATATTTTAAAATATTTTTTACATTTCAAGCAGGTACTGAATACATATCCGAAAGATATATTTAAAAAAATCAGCACGAGTCGGCCCGAGTCTGTATAATGCTGGATTTACACGGGTGACTAAAGCCGCACGATTTACGCCGCACGGCGAAAATCGACCGTCTAAATGGCAGTTCGACTACGCCGCATGCGGCTAAAGCCGCAAGCCCCAAAGTCGTGCGGCCAATGGCCGCATGCGGCTGGTGACTAAAATCGACCGTGTAAACGCTCAGTCGCAAGCGATCGCTAGTTGCAAATACATAGTTTGTCGGCACTAGTCACAGGCGAATTTTGTAGGATGTGTAAATGGGGTGTCGATTCGGGTTGGATAGGCGATTCGACTGGTGACTTGCCGCGCGACTAAAATCGACCCGTTAGTCACCCGTGCAAATCGAGCATAAGAGATTGTATTGTAAGTCAAACTTCACAGTGACCAGTGTACGCGACTTGTAAGAAATAGCAGAGCCTGCTATTTCAGCGGTATTACTTACAGAGACTTTCGAATTTATTATATTATTAGTATGAATAAATAAATGAGTATAATTAAATCTTTTAGTATTTTTACTACAAATGTTTTTAATGATAATTGTCACATTTCACTCCAAAATTACAGGTTTATTACATCTATGCAGTTTTATTTTATCCCATCTTATTATTTTTACAATCTTCCTATTATTATTCCAGGGGGAAGGCGAGTGGCGAGTAAAAACAAAAAACGCAGCCTAAGGATAGGTTACAAAGTGCGAGCAGCTGAAGTGACAGTTAGGCTGTGTTTCCACTGAAGCGGAGCGGAGCTTAGCGGTGCCGAATTGACCAATCACCATACTCGAAATCTTCGCTGTCATTCCGTTGGAATAGCACGATTGGTCAATTCGGGCACCGCTAAGCTCCGCTCCGCTCCGCTTCAGTGGAAACGCAGCCTTATAGGCAGCAGCTATGTATGCGCCTATGTACTCGCACGAGAGTAGCTCGACTCTCCTCCCTCCCTGGGTTACACCATGCACGCTGCTGACATCGCAGTTGATAGGTACTAATGTCACAGTGACATTGCGTAGTCCAGTTATTTCAGTAGTGAGGAAAGACGAGTTACGAGAAAAAACAAAACATGTAACGCACGCGAGTAACTGACCCACTCGCACATGCAGTTACTCGTATGATGCGGTTACATGGTGCAAGTAGCTGCACCTCAGTTACTGAGCTCGCACTTTGTAACCCAGGCATTAGGCTTCGTTTCCACCGGAGCTGAGCTAAGCTGCGTTGCGAGGATGTGTTTTTAAGAACCAATAGAAACGCTTTATTTGCCCGGCCACGTTCAGCGCAACGATTCTATTGGTTCTTGTAAAACACATTCCTCGCCACGCAGCTTAGCTCATCTCCGGTGGAAACGCAGTCTTAAAACGGCTTAACTGATTTATATGTGTTTTGTAAAGACACAAATATAATTAACCAATTTTTTTTAAAAATAAGTAAATGAAACTTGATACAGAGGAATCTGTAGGGTCAGCTAGTATTTTGATAACATGATTGTATTGACAAAGACTAATTTGAACATTTTCAGAGGCAAGACATGTTGAGTCGGAGGCCGAGGACATTGAAATTGATAAAAGATCATTAATCAAACTAAGCACTGCCTTAAACAATCTGCATAAGGCCCAGGATCCATCGTTGAAAGGAACATGTAGAAGTCTCAAAGGTGGCCCTCAAATTGACATTGACCCTTTGACGATAACTAAATCTCGTCCACAAGTTGAGTTTGTGAATATAGATGAGCCTAATTCAGCTCCTAGTAGCGAAAATACTGAAGTAAAGGAAAAAGTAGAAGATTCAGAAGAAGAAAAAGATGAGATCGAAGATAAAGGTATGTCCTTTTGTATCTGTATCTACTAAGAACAGCGTAGACATATATTTTGCATAAACACTGTGGGCGAAATGAGGCTTGTCACAAATCTTGTTTTTTTTTTCATTAAGGCGCTTTGCAGACGACGGGGCGGGGCGGGCCGGTCCATTTCGCTGCGTACGCCCGTCGATGTCTGCGGCTGCCCGCGCCGCGTACACAAAGCGCACGCCGTCTGCGTTACTGCATCTGTGTGATCCACGGCGGGCAGCCGCGGACATGCACCGCCAGTGCCCACCGTGTGCGCTGGTAATATTATATTCCCTTTGTGCTATCGTTCGCGGCGAAACTGACCGGCCCGCCCCGGCTGCAAAGCGCCTTATTGTAACGAGAGGAGATAGTTTTTATACATACATGCTCTTTATTCCGTCATACGACCTTAATTTGATGGAGGGACATCTGGTATTTATTTTAATAAAATGGTTATTTTAAAAATTAAATTTTTGAGTAAAAGCACTTCTTAAGGGGACGAAGACCTAAAAAAAGAAAAGTATATGTAGCGATGGAGCTCTGCTTAGATTAATGATGAACGCGTAGCGCGTGGAGAAAAATCATTAGGCCGCGTCTCCACTGACGCGGAGCGGGGCGGAGAGAAGCTTAGCGTTGCTGAGTTGACCAATCACCATGCTCGAAATCTCCGCTCCGCTTTCGCTGGAATAGCACGATTGGTCAATTCGGGCACCGCTAAGCTCCTCTCCGCTCCGCTCCGCGTCAGTGGAAACACACCCTAAATCTGGAGCTTTGTTTGAAATATGTACTCCGATCGAGCCGGGCGGTTGGGGAACTTACATGTGTTCCACTTCCACATAACTCCACCCCCCCGCGCTGTGCCCGAGCGCCACAGTATACAAAAATGAGCCGTAGTCTACTTCTATTTCATTTAGTTTGAAATTTTATTTCTATTATTCATTTCCTCCTTTATAATAATAATATTAAAAAGTACCTTTAAAAATTTGCATGCATAAAAATTAACACGTTTTATGAGTTTATAAAATACTGTATTGTTTTCGTAATTTTTTTTTGTTTTGGTTGTTAGTGTTTGCTGAATTTTAAATTTGAAATTTATTTGAAAGAAAGAAGATTAAATACGCATTTAGATACGTATGATAGAAATTCGCATGTAAAAATGATTTGCAACGGGGTGATGTCGCTATGTCAGCTAATTGTCTGCTAAATTGCTTAAGGTCCCTGCTGAAGCGTCCCAGTGTCCTCTGTCTCCTCCGCTTCCTTTAGTTGCTAATTTGGTCCAGAAAAGTAGTTCTTTTATTTATACTGCTGCTGAAAAAAGCATAGAACCAACTCCATACCTATCACTTATCCCACATCTAGGCATTGATGAAAGTATCAAATCATCTAGATTCTAGCTTTACTGGCCTCAAAATTACTTCCCAAGAATTATGATAAAAAAGTATCTCACCCAGCGGTCTCACCGCTTCCTTCTATGTCTCCAGAAATGGCATCTTTGTTTCATGTTTTAGGTATATCATAATTTGAACTCTGAAGGAATATCTGATATAGCAACGATCGCGAGCTCGAGAAATAGAGCTTCGTTTTATATTGATAGCGATGATTCAGTTACTTTCTCTGATATATTGAAATAGTATATAACTTGAGTGATGATAGGTCTAACGATTTAATTCCTATTTTATCTGGTATTGCACTTGCAGAAATCAACCAAAATTCTAGTAATGATGAACCAGTCGCTCCTGTTTACGAGTCTCAATTATCAACTAATGAATCACAACCTTTGGGAAGACCGAAACGAGGTAGAAAGCCAAAATATGGTGGGCACTCTCGAGAAGAAAGGAAGAAACTTAAATATTCAAATTTTTCTTATGTCAATTCTCGGCAAAAGATCGTCAGTCCTAAAAAATTTATAAATTTTAAATGCAGTTGCTCAAAAAGGTGTCACGAAAACGTTTCAGTAGAACAGAGATTGGCTGAATTTGAAAAGTTTTATTCCCTTGGATCATATATTGCTCAAAATATCTATTTAACTACTGTAATAAAAGAACAACCAGTAAAACGTCATTATGTTGCAACGAACAAAGAATCTAAAAGTTTAAAGAGAAATTACTCACGCCAATATTTATTAGATAATGTATCAGTTTGCAAAGACATGTTTATCAACACATTACAAACATCAGGAAAACGAATAAATACGTCGCTTTCTAAGATGCGATCTGACAGTTGCATCACAGATAAGCGTGGAGTGAATGGCGGCTACAATAAAACATCTCTTTTAAAGCGAGTAGCTCCTGATTAACCTTATTAAAAAGTTAACAACATACGTATCTCACTCATGGAAATAAGGATTTATTTTCATAATAATTTAGGTTTCAAAGAAATATAATTAAAAGAAAGAAAACAGTGAATGGGGAGAAAGTTTCTTAGCTACATAGTACATACTAAAGAAATAATGATTAAAACGGATGAAATGTTTAAAATAACATAAAAACGAATTTAAATGCAGATTTTAAAGAAGTGAATATGAAAACAGAAAAACAATATCGCAGAAGACAATTCAATATAACAAAATCGAGGAACCACTGGCCAACAGGGAAACCTTTCTCTGAGGCTGAGTTAAAAGATTTAAAAAGTGTGCTACACCTGATTACACAAGACGCACATGATTTTTATGCCAAACTTGTCGGAAATAATGTTATAGAAGTCGATATTGAAGTTTTTTCAGGCCTACCGGATTTTGATTTAGAATTAGATAATACAAAATATAATTTATTAATAGTTTTTGGCATTCAAATTACCTTTAAATAGTTTTGATTATTTATTCTTATTTGAATAATAAACATACATTAAGAAATATGAGGTTTTTCATTCATTATTTCCATATGACATTACAAGTTAAGGTAATACTTAAATCAACAAAGAACCATCCCACACTAAGATAGTTTTACAAAAAGGAACCATCATGTTTTTGTTTAATTATTGTTAGAAAAGACTGTAAATCTGGAAGGCGAAGACCGACATCTCTCAAGCACTCTATTTGTCTATTTTATGGGGGTTCCCCGCTACTACAAGTCTGTTAGAAGTACCTCAAAAATTTAATGGTCTGCAGTAACCGAGTGACAAAATGTGTCTTACATAATATTAAGTAAAGTTGTTGAAATTAATATTTTTGTTATTTTATTGCCTACTTTAAAATAGCACCTACAAACTTAATACAAACAGCGCAAATGCACCTCTGTCTTCAATTAATATTATTGAAGAGTTAGCCCAGGGCATTATCTTTACAACTCGGCTCGACTTGACTTTTTGGGATACATTAGTACGTGTCTAATTA
Source organism: Polyommatus iphigenia (assembly GCA_963422495.1). NCBI lineage: Eukaryota > Metazoa > Arthropoda > Insecta > Lepidoptera > Lycaenidae > Polyommatus > Polyommatus iphigenia. Next base: position 10,400,572 of record OY730184.1, read on the forward strand.
TCATATTATTACGCGTAACATTTACTATTAATTCATGAAGCCCCAAGCGGCCACATCCGGCCGCGATAACAATGAAAAAGCTATTGTGTCTCGTTTTGCCACGACTGATGGGTTAAAGTACCGACTGCGAAACATATTGTATGACTGCGAAAAAAGAGAACTCCCAAGTCCCATATCATTTCTTCGCGCGAGCTACTTGGGTGCAGAAAATAAAATTGGTAGATTAAATTGTACTCGTGTGTGGTTTGTTTCAAGACGTTTACACCAAAGCCCAAAGGTGTACTTGAACAGCCACAGCAAAACACAAACTGGCTACAAACCGTACTGCAACTACTGGCCGAAGAGTCTCTTCTGTATTCTGATTGAATTCAGAATCTTCAGTTCTGTATTCAGGGAAAAAGATATTGTCCCAAATAAGTTTTTCGCCGAATAATTTTCTTTTCTGCCCCCCTAGACAAGCGGCAAGCGATCATCGTAAAAGCCAACGCTAACGCTACAGAATGTATGGGACTTGACATTAGTATGCGCTAGCGAAGCGATGACTTATGTCAAATCGCATACATTTTGTGGCGTTAGCGTTAGCGTTTACGATGATTGCTTGCCACTTGTCTAGGGGGGCTAGTGTCTTGCCCGACTACGGTATAGTAATGGGTAACCACCAAAATGCATGGTTCTACTTACGGCGTCAACGACGGCCCTGTTGGATGCGACGATGACGTTGGGCGGGTCGCCGACGGGCGTGGCGGTGCCACCGATGTTGCTGTAGATGGCCATCAGCATCAGGATGGGCACGGGGTCCAGGTTCATCACTTCACAGAGCCTGTACCGTATATAACAAAACGTTATACAGGGAGTAAAAAAACTCTGCTAATACTTAAGAGGCCGGGTGCCCTTGGAATTTCTCATACAAACGTAATTCCAAAATCATTTTCTCATACGAAAATATTTAACATGTTTGAGTTATTTTTCAGTTTTACATTACTGTCTGTAATTACCTAGGTTCCTACACAAAAATTTACTTCAAAATATTTAAACAAAAAATTTTTTTTTTGTTTTAAATTTTTTTTTAGTAAATTTACTACTAAATATTTAAACACTAAAAAATAGAGTAAAGCACTAAAAATATATAAATAAATAGTAAATTTACTACAAAATATTTAAATACTAAAAAATATTTTTTAGAGTTATTTTTTTTGTTTAAATATTTTGAAGTAAATTTTTGTGTAGGAACCTAGGTAATTACTATCTTAAACTGAAAAATAACTCAAACATGTTAAATATTTTCGTATGAGAAAATGATTTTGGAATTACGTTTGTATGAGAAATTCCAAGGGTACCCGGCCCCTTAAGGGTGTGTATGGGTACCCTATATAGAGTTCGCTGTGAAAGTAGCAGCGCTTTAAGAGAAACTTTTTTCACCTTTGTAATAAAAAATTCATAACGCGGGAGCGCTTGCCCATACAAATCACAAAAAAATGCTCTTTCAGCGCTGCTACTTTCACAGTTAACTTTATATAAGATTAAGTAACTGGTAAAATAGAAATGACCTCCTGGTTTTGAACTGATTTAAAACTTACATAATTAAATGGTGAAACTGATTTATTAATCTACTTAGTTTTATTTTGTCACAAATGCAAAATCCCCATCGTATGCATCATTTCTTAAATTTAATTCTGAAGAAACAATGACTTATTTACATATACATCATTATAAGAATGCCTATAATTTAGGTAATGTACCTATGATGTATCGAAAAGTCTTGAACTCTAATAGAAACAACACAAATAAACCTTACTTTTAAATTGAGTCGGTATATAATAAGTCTTCCCAAAAAGCTATACATTGGATTCAAATCTTTGATTGTGTCTCCTGTAAAATTTGTTAAAGTGTAATTATGCCATTGTTGTACCAAATGAGCGATATGATGATTACTTTAGTTTTTGGGGATATGACTCTTCCACCTTGGACCACGCATGACTTACCTAAACGACATCCTACATTAAGATATAACTACAAAATTGCAATAGGTATGGTTAGCTATTAAAATTCAAAAATATCAAACAAATGACATCTAGAAATTAGTCATTGTAGTCGCTAACAAAAGCAATAAGCCAGGCGTTACTAACTACTATAACCAGTAACTAGGTACAGGCATAATTTTATAGCATGCAGCTGGAACTTTGAGTAGACTTGGATGTAATGTATTTTTTTTTGTTTTATCGACACATAGAAAATGTCAAGTTAAATGCTTTATTAAATTTGAGTACTTGTAACTTTTTATTGTTATGCAATTTTGATCCTCCTGCAATTCAAATTTCAATACCTTTAAATAAAATATTTTAAAAAATGCCGGCAGGCCGCAGGGCCGAATCTACCTTAGAATGACTTTTAAGCCCAGTGCCCCGTGAATTCAAGAGGGCCAGTAAAGTCAAAGTTACGTTAACCAGAAGATAAAGCGAAAGAATCAATAATTATTGTATTACTAGTTCTCTTAAGAAGGCGACTAACCCAAAATTGACGATTTTATAAATCATTTTTGTACTCGATAATAAGCCCAGAATCGTTTAATTTTCTAAACATATATACTACATTATATTTCCAAGAATTCGATCTGAGCGAAAACACGATATCGTGAAATTTTCTCGATAGAAAAAAATCACAAAGATGTATCTAACTTTGACGATTTTTTTCCTATATTCCCAAAACCATGCAGTAAACTGAATTAATATTTTTACACATCATATAAAATTCTGTCACCGAGTGTTCGTTCTAGCAGATTTTTAACACGTTCATTGCGGGGCAGGCCGAAATCGGCCTGCCGCGGAATTTCAGCTGGTGCGGACGAAGAAAACTATGTTCTCTCACTCGGTGCGGAACGATTATCTCAGGTGTTTGTAAAGGTACGACAGAGGCAAATATATATTTGAGATTGTGTTAAAAATTATAGGTCTTTCATATAAAAAAATTATGGCAGGTCGTTATCGGCCTACCACGCACTGGAGGTGTCAAAAATCTACTCAGTGCGGCAGTGGGCCTATTGCAGCCCGCCGTACAAGCAGGCGGTTGGCGACCCGATACCGCACCGAGCGTCCGCCTCGCCAGTTAGTGATGTGCATTCTATCGTAAGTCGTAACTGACGTACGTCGCGTTTTTTAACCGACTTCAAAAAAGGGTTATCAATTCGACCTGTATATTGTATGTTTTATTTTCAGCACTGCCTAGTTTTAATATGTTTTAGTCTATATCAGCATCTGAACAAATGTGTCCTAAAGTGACATACATATTCATGTATGTTTTTATGTTTGTGTTCGCACATCTTCGGAACTACTAGTCCGATTAAAATTATTCTTTTTTTGTACTGGGTACTGTTTAACTTGGGGAATACTGCAAGTTTCATCAAAATCGGTTCAGTAGTGTTTAAAATAGGTAATTTTGATTCTCAATTACGTACGATTTTGAAGTCGGTTTTATCTTTTTAAAATACAATAATTATTCATTTTATAAAATTAACAACGCACGATAGCAGGAAACAAAAGATTATGTCCTTGAGATGAGCGTTAAACGGCGAAATTGTGCAGGGTGATATGAAAAACTGCGAGAAACCATGAGGAGTGTCGAATCGAATAAGAAATTTAAAAAAAAATACTGCAGAATGTGCAAACAAAATCGGGCTTTGTGTTTTTAAGACAGGAATTTAAATATATTAATAAAAATATATATTTTTGATGTCCCCTTATTTTTGTCTTTCCCATCTCTACTAAAAATACTTTCTAGTGCGGTTCAGGTCGATATCGGCCCACCACTTTCCCTGGTTTATTTCTCATTTCCTGTTTGGCAGATCCCGGGCGAATCAAATCTGAAGTAGCTATGTTCAAGGTTATTCCAACAGTCCAAAAACTGTACACTTATAGTCCGTCAAAAAAGTCACGACATTAATAGAATCGCCACTTGTTTCCGGTGTGGCCTCTTATGGCCACACTGTATCCAGTCACTATAAAAGATTTTGATACTTTATATTAAATACAGTTTAAAAAACACGTTGTAAATATTATGATTATATATATTATGTAGTTAAGAAAATTTGAAATAATTATGATGTAGTTATAGTGTGTGTTTAATTTACGATATTACAAGAAACAATCTAATCCATGTAAAGTATTATAATCTTTGTATAACTCACCTCATCACTAACTTACACGTACTGTAGCTGGTTTCGGTGTCTCTGGTAATGATCTTGTAATGCTATTATGTGTATTTTGTATCATATTATTATAAAAACATCACCTACCTTCAAAAAATATATTGTCTGTTTACTTACAAATACATTATTGGTTCTGTTAAAAATACTTCATGTAACTTAAAACTTTATGTTAGTTATCACAAACATGTCATTAGCTGCTGGACGGCAGACTACACTTCTAAGGCATTTTGTACAGCCTCTCGCGATTTGAATTTTCTTCCCGGTAAAAGTTTTACCAATTTTGGAAAAGGTTATAGTCGGTATGGCAGATGAGGGAGAGCTTCCAAACAAAATGGAGTCGCGCGTTGTCATCAAGGAGTAGCGAAGACGATCGACTGACAAAAAACTAGTTCCAGACGTACGAGCATCGCCATCATTGTGGGCAGTTTTCAATGTACACATCTGCAGTAATGCTCTCGCCGTTTTGTAAAAAGCTGTTACTTATCACACCGGCAATTAGACCACCAAACTCCAAAGTGTGACCATCACATTTCTAGGGGTGATTTTTCGTTTTGCACATTGCTTTGGTGTCGAACCAGGATCTTACCAACTTGCTGAGCATTTTCAAGTGTCAACCGAATACCATTTTTTGTCGCAGGTTTGTTAAGCTGGCTGGTACCGCCTATAAAGTGTGAAGATTGAGTAGAAAAATACATAAATTTTAGGCGAATTATGAATAAAAGCACTTTATATAGAAAAAAAATCTAGCTAGTTACCTACGATTTTTCTAATTAAGACCAAAAGTTCCTGATTTTAAGTTTTTAGCTCTTTAAAACTGAAAACAGTGAGTCGTAAAGAACTTTATGAAAGCTACTAAAATTGACTACGATTTTGTCTTTCAAACTTTGTATCTAACTCCAATCATTGCCTTGCTATGAGCTTGTGGCCGATTTTTTCAAATACACATATCAAGAAGGTCTTAGGACATTTGTGTTTTATGAAATATCTGAAAATATCTAAGAATCTATTTGAAAGAGCGTAAATGAAAGAATTATAGCTTATTTTTAAAGTTATTAATAACAAAAAAAATCTCCCGGATATTTTTATTTCCGATTTAATAATAAAACTAGGCCTTTTCATCCGTTGTGGATGATTTAGGGAGATCGCAGACGACAGACTATCCGTGACGCACTTTTTAAACAGTATTTTCAGAGCGAAGTTACTCAAATACTGTAGTAGTTGGGACAAGATTTTTTTTAAATGTCCGTGTCTTTTTCAATTGCCCAAGCACATACGGCATTCTCGCAAGTTGCAACATAGTCGGCCTAGTCCAGAGGAAAGAACGAGTCAATACGTCTGGGACCAACTATGTGCGGGTTTCCTTACGATGTTTTCCTTCACCGTACGAGCGTCCGTATTATGTACTTGAGATCAGAAAATGTCTCATTGGTACACGCCTCCACCCGGGATCGAACCAGCACCCTCAAAGAGTGCGAGCCAATGCTAGCTACCTATTAGGCCACGGACGCTCTTATAATATAATAATAAATATTACCCAAGTAGCACACTTCAGACACCTTAAATCTATTTATGCTTTAGGAGTACTAATCATGGCTTATTTATAGACATAATAGACATTGACATTCTATACATGGCTTTGAATAAGAACTAAGTTTCTAATAGAAAAAAATATGTAGTGTTCCTTGCTTTAAAACCTTTATTAGTTCATTACACTGAGATAAGAGCAAATTGATTTGTTATGGACTGTATCTGCTCTGTTAAAAGCGCTGCTCTAGTTCAATTATTCTATAGACTTATTATCACAATTAATACTTTTTAAGAAATGAAATTTTTTGTAGAACATTTACTCTTAAGGTTTTTAGATGGATTTGTTAGGCACTATTTTAAGTCTATACTTAATAGAATCAATGACAAGATACTCAATAGTGTATACTCTAGTGAAATTCCAGTTTCCTCCTTCATTAGGAAACTAGTCTTTAAGTATTTTATTTTAAGAGTATTAAGTATATAAAGGACAGCGTTCTGCAAGCATGAAGAAAGCATTTGGAGAAAAAGTGGAAAAGTATAAAAAGGTGCCTTTAGACAGTCACATCAACTTTCTTTGCCCTCAAAGTCATCAGTTATCAGACTAATCACTTCAGCTCGAATCGACATATTATTTTCATCAAGCTGCGAAGAAGAAGAACTGATTCTTGATGAAAACCATGATGAACTACAGACTGACAATGAAAGTGAAAGTGACGATTCTGGCGATGAAGAGTTGCCTATAATTTGCTTGCTTTAAAAATACGTAGCATAAGCTACCTAATAATGTTATACATATATTAAAATATTGCGAATATTTTTGACAATAATATTGTAAGTATCGATTTTTGAGACGGTGCCAATTCTTCTTCTTCGCAGCTTGATTAAAATAATATTATGTCGATTCGTTGATGCCAATAAGTTTGGGGCGTTCCACGCCAAGCGAACAGGAAAAAAAAAACCGATGTCTCCGATTTTAATGATCTATACATATTATAAAACAAAGTCGCTTTTTTTCCCTCATGTCCCTTTGTTCCCTTTAATTTTTAAAACTACGCAACGGATTTTGATGATTCTTTCAGTGTTAGATAGCCCATTTATCGAGGAAGGCTATAGGTTATGTTTTATCACGTTAAGACTAATAGGAGCGAAGAAATAGAGGCAAATGTGGAAAAAACGGGGAACATTATTTGAAAGGGCTAACTTGAACGCGCTAATCTCAGGAACTACTGGTTTTTCTCCACCACTCCACTTTTTCTCCAAATGCTTTCTTCATGCTTGCAGAACGCTGTCCTTTATATACTTAATACTCTTAAAATAAAATACTTAAAGACTAGTTTCCTAATGAAGGAGGAAACTGGAATTTCACTAGAGTATACACTATTGAGTATCTTGTCATTGATTCTATTAAGTATAGACTTAAAATAGTGCCTAACAAATCCATCTAAAAACCTTAAGAGTAAATGTTCTACAAAAAATTTCATTTCTTAAAAAGTATTAATTGTGATAATAAGTCTATAGAATAATTGAACTAGAGCAGCGCTTTTAACAGAGCAGATACAGTCCATAACAAATCAATTTGCTCTTATCTCAGTGTAATGAACTAATAAAGGTTTTAAAGCAAGGAACACTACATATTTTTTTCTATTAGAAACTTAGTTCTTATTCAAAGCCATGTATAGAATGTCAATGTCTATTATGTCTATAAATAAGCCATGATTTGTACTCCTAAAGCATAAATAGATTTAAGGTGTCTGAAGTGTGCTACTTGGGTAATATTTATTATTATATTATAAGAGCGTCCGTGGCCTAATAGGTAGCTAGCATTGGCTCGCACTCTTTGAGGGTGCTGGTTCGATCCCGGGTGGAGGCGTGTACCAATGAGACATTTTCTGATCTCAAGTACATAATACGGACGCTCGTACGGTGAAGGAAAACATCGTAAGGAAACCCGCACATAGTTGGTCCCAGACGTATTGACTCGTTCTTTCCTCTGGACTAGGCCGACTATGTTGCGACTTGCGAGAATGCCGTATGTGCTTGGGCAATTGAAAAAGACACGGACATTTAAAAAAAATCTTGTCCCAACTACTACAGTATTTGAGTAACTTCGCTCTGAAAATACTGTTTAAAAAGTGCGTCACGGATAGTCTGTCGTCTGCGATCTCCCTAAATCATCCACAACGGATGAAAAGGCCTAGTTTTATTATTAAATCGGAAATAAAAATATCCGGGAGATTTTTTTTGTTATTAATAACTTTAAAAATAAGCTATAATTCTTTCATTTACGCTCTTTCAAATAGATTCTTAGATATTTTCAGATATTTCATAAAACACAAATGTCCTAAGACCTTCTTGATATGTGTATTTGAAAAAATCGGCCACAAGCTCATAGCAAGGCAATGATTGGAGTTAGATACAAAGTTTGAAAGACAAAATCGTAGTCAATTTTAGTAGCTTTCATAAAGTTCTTTACGACTCACTGTTTTCAGTTTTAAAGAGCTAAAAACTTAAAATCAGGAACTTTTGGTCTTAATTAGAAACTCGTAGGTAACTAGCTAGATTTTTTTTCTATATAAAGTGCTTTTATTCATAATTCGCCTAAAATTTATGTATTTTTCTACTCAATCTTCACACTTTATAGGCGGTACCAGCCAGCTTAACAAACCTGCGACAAAAAATGGTATTCGGTTGACACTTGAAAATGCTCAGCAAGTTGGTAAGATCCTGGTTCGACACCAAAGCAATGTGCAAAACGAAAAATCACCCCTAGAAATGTGATGGTCACACTTTGGAGTTTGGTGGTCTAATTGCCGGTGTGATAAGTAACAGCTTTTTACAAAACGGCGAGAGCATTACTGCAGATGTGTACATTGAAAACTGCCCACAATGATGGCGATGCTCGTACGTCTGGAACTAGTTTTTTGTCAGTCGATCGTCTCCGCTACTCCTTGATGACAACGCGCGACTCCATTTTGTTTGGAAGCTCTCTCTCATCTGCCATACCGACTATAACCTTTTCCAAAATTGGTAAAACTTTTACCGGGAAGAAAATTCAAATCGCGAGAGGCTGTACAAAATGCCTTAGAAGTGTAGTCTGCCGTCCAGCAGCTAATGACATGTTTGTGATAACTAACATAAAGTTTTAAGTTACATGAAGTATTTTTAACAGAACCAATAATGTATTTGTAAGTAAACAGACAATATATTTTTTGAAGGTAGGTGATGTTTTTATAATAATATGATACAAAATACACATAATAGCATTACAAGATCATTACCAGAGACACCGAAACCAGCTACAGTACGTGTAAGTTAGTGATGAGGTGAGTTATACAAAGATTATAATACTTTACATGGATTAGATTGTTTCTTGTAATATCGTAAATTAAACACACACTATAACTACATCATAATTATTTCAAATTTTCTTAACTACATAATATATATAATCATAATATTTACAACGTGTTTTTTAAACTGTATTTAATATAAAGTATCAAAATCTTTTATAGTGACTGGATACAGTGTGGCCATAAGAGGCCACACCGGAAACAAGTGGCGATTCTATTAATGTCGTGACTTTTTTGACGGACTATAAGTGTACAGTTTTTGGACTGTTGGAATAACCTTGAACATAGCTACTTCAGATTTGATTCGCCCGGGATCTGCCAAACAGGAAATGAGAAATAAACCAGGGAAAGTGGTGGGCCGATATCGACCTGAACCGCACTAGAAAGTATTTTTAGTAGAGATGGGAAAGACAAAAATAAGGGGACATCAAAAATATATATTTTTATTAATATATTTAAATTCCTGTCTTAAAAACACAAAGCCCGATTTTGTTTGCACATTCTGCAGTATTTTTTTTTAAATTTCTTATTCGATTCGACACTCCTCATGGTTTCTCGCAGTTTTTCATATCACCCTGCACAATTTCGCCGTTTAACGCTCATCTCAAGGACATAATCTTTTGTTTCCTGCTATCGTGCGTTGTTAATTTTATAAAATGAATAATTATTGTATTTTAAAAAGATAAAACCGACTTCAAAATCGTACGTAATTGAGAATCAAAATTACCTATTTTAAACACTACTGAACCGATTTTGATGAAACTTGCAGTATTCCCCAAGTTAAACAGTACCCAGTACAAAAAAAGAATAATTTTAATCGGACTAGTAGTTCCGAAGATGTGCGAACACAAACATAAAAACATACATGAATATGTATGTCACTTTAGGACACATTTGTTCAGATGCTGATATAGACTAAAACATATTAAAACTAGGCAGTGCTGAAAATAAAACATACAATATACAGGTCGAATTGATAATCCTTTTTTGAAGTCGGTTAAAAAACGCGACGTACGTCAGTTACGACTTACGATAGAATGCACATCACTAACTGGCGAGGCGGACGCTCGGTGCGGTATCGGGTCGCCAACCGCCTGCTTGTACGGCGGGCTGCAATAGGCCCACTGCCGCACTGAGTAGATTTTTGACACCTCCAGTGCGTGGTAGGCCGATAACGACCTGCCATAATTTTTTTATATGAAAGACCTATAATTTTTAACACAATCTCAAATATATATTTGCCTCTGTCGTACCTTTACAAACACCTGAGATAATCGTTCCGCACCGAGTGAGAGAACATAGTTTTCTTCGTCCGCACCAGCTGAAATTCCGCGGCAGGCCGATTTCGGCCTGCCCCGCAATGAACGTGTTAAAAATCTGCTGGAACGAATACTCGGTGGCAGAATTTTATATGATGTGTAAAAATATTAATTCAGTTTACTGCATGGTTTTGGGAATATAGGAAAAAAATCGTCAAAGTTAGATACATCTTTGTGATTTTTTTCTATCGAGAAAATTTCACGATATCGTGTTTTCGCTCAGATCGAATTCTTGGAAATATAATGTAGTATATATGTTTAGAAAATTAAACGATTCTGGGCTTATTATCGAGTACAAAAATGATTTATAAAATCGTCAATTTTGGGTTAGTCGCCTTCTTAAGAGAACTAGTAATACAATAATTATTGATTCTTTCGCTTTATCTTCTGGTTAACGTAACTTTGACTTTACTGGCCCTCTTGAATTCACGGGGCACTGGGCTTAAAAGTCATTCTAAGGTAGATTCGGCCCTGCGGCCTGCCGGCATTTTTTAAAATATTTTATTTAAAGGTATTGAAATTTGAATTGCAGGAGGATCAAAATTGCATAACAATAAAAAGTTACAAGTACTCAAATTTAATAAAGCATTTAACTTGACATTTTCTATGTGTCGATAAAACAAAAAAAAAAATACATTACATCCAAGTCTACTCAAAGTTCCAGCTGCATGCTATAAAATTATGCCTGTACCTAGTTACTGGTTATAGTAGTTAGTAACGCCTGGCTTATTGCTTTTGTTAGCGACTACAATGACTAATTTCTAGATGTCATTTGTTTGATATTTTTGAATTTTAATAGCTAACCATACCTATTGCAATTTTGTAGTTATATCTTAATGTAGGATGTCGTTTAGGTAAGTCATGCGTGGTCCAAGGTGGAAGAGTCATATCCCCAAAAACTAAAGTAATCATCATAATATCATAAACCGATTGACCAAGAACCGATTGGGCTGAAAGGTTACCTTTACTTACGGAAATACTTAGTATATTGGTAGTCCTGGGAAAGACATAGGAATTAGGATAGTTACGTTTTATCCCGGAAAAATTAAGAACGGTTCCCTAGCGATAACCAAATTTTGGCGCAATGGAGTTGCCAGCGTCATCTAGGTACATAGTTACTCTTAGATACGTATTATTTTGACTGAGTTTAGGTTTACGGCTTACCAAAGTTTTCTAAGTTTAACCGATTCAATGCGGCGCACATTTTTGAAGACTTTTGCTTTTTGCTTCAACTCCCAAGCGGCCACATGCGGCCGCGATAACAATAGATAAGCAATTAATGTGTCTGGTTTTTCCGCGATCGAGGTTTGGATGGATACAAACACTTATTTAAATTAAGTATAGATAATTTAATTATTTGGCTTATCCTATTCACAACCTAAAGAGGTAACCGACAGATACAATATTGAATATACATAATTACATACCCACATTCATAATGTTAGGTAGTATGGAACAGGATTTGTATGGATGGATCGTTCGGGATTTTTTTCTACCTCGGGATTCCCAAATCGCGATTTTATAAAAGGTTTGTGTAATATGTTTGTCTGTGTTGAATTTAATACGTCCGCTAACGTGTTTAATTTAATATTTACCTACACACAGTATCCGAAGCTAAGCTTTCAATTCGAGTCTTAACTTTCAATATTTTGAATTTTGCTCCAGAATATGTAAAAAGCGTGACGATTTTTAACCGTCTTCACAAAAAGGAGGAGGTTATAATAATATATTCGGCTGTGGATATTTTTAAAAGGTACGATATCTATTCATTTCGGGCGGAGTTATTATACTTTGAATTTTTGAGTTTCAAATTTTTTTGTAGCAAGCTGCGCTAGCGGCTTTCAGATCTCTCCATTCCTCGCAGCTCGCTGATCACTCTTGTTTCCTTATCTTGCTATCCAGTGCACATGTCAGTTCATTATGTTACAATACAAATAATTGAGACTGACTTTTGATTCAACACCAAATCATTCGTCCGAGGTTTTTCTTTAACCCTTTTTATAACTTATTGGTTTATTATAAGCGTACCATATAATACCTACTCTACCTAGAGTGTGTACCTACTTGTGCATACTTACTATAAAGTTTTTTTTTTATTTCAACGGATTTTTGTAATAAAATATTATGATCCTCTTATATGCTTTGTGTAGGTGATAACCTGATAATATCTAGACACTGAATAGTCTGAAAATTTTGATAAGCCGCTAAATAAAATATACAATACAAAAACGTACCTAAGTTGTAAAAATTTTGTGATAAACTGTGTTATAATTTCAACATTGTAAAGACAGCACCGTGTCTTTTGAGTTAAGATTTTTCTAAATATTTACTATTTAGATACGTCATAATTAAATGTGAAAGTGTATCTGTCTGTTTATCTGTCTCATGTCTGTCTGCCTGCCTGTCTGTCTGTCTGTTACCTCTTCACGCTAAGCCGCTGAACCGATTTTTTTTTAATTTGGTATGGAGATACTTTGAGACCCGGGAAATGACTTAAGATACTTTTTACCCCGGAAAAATTTACGGTTCCCGCGCGATAAACGATTTTTTCCGCAACGGAGTTGCGGGCATCATCTAGTCATCAACTGATAAATAAATTCATTATTAATAAAGAGAGCTCTACATTTTAAATTTTATACAAAATCAAAAATGCGCCTACGCTTAAATCTACGACTAAAGGTAGGTAAGTATTAATATATTTTGCTCTGTCATCTCACATCTGACGGTTTTGAAATAGCATCAATATTCATATAACATATTATAAACGCTGCAATTTGGACATAAGTGTAGGTAACTATTAGTGCAGAAGGCCAATTAAAATTATTATAATCCTATCAAACCACTAATAACGACGGGAAGTCCTAACCTAGTAATAATTACTACTAAATATGTCATAATTAGTAACATAATAAACAGTTATTTAAAACAAAAACTTACAATACGTTTCTGACTGTGTCACACTGGTCCCAAAGTAAAATAAATGGGACAGAATTTTCGGATCGAAGGTCAACGGATCAGGCTGATTTTTTGTTTGTAGACAGCTGATGCAATTACAAGTCACTTTTATAGATGTCGTTTTTTTCAAATATCTACAGAGATAAAAAATAATTAAAAAAAAATTGTATGGACGAAATCATAATTTTGTTATTTTCATAGCACAGCTTATAGAGGGACTCTTGTCGTACATTTTTGTCATAGACACTCAACTGCGATTTTTGCGCCTTTTAGAGCTACAGGCACTTTAATTTTTTTTGTCAGCATATGAGGCTGATTTTTTTTTGTAGTATCTGATGCAATTACAAGTTACTTTTATAGATGTTGTTTTTTTCAAATATGCCTTATCTACAGAGAAAAAAAAATATGAATTATTTTTTGTATGGACGAAATCATAATTTTGTAATTTTCTTCCAAGATTCAAACGTATTCAACATAATTCATAGCACATCTTATAGAGGGACTCTTGTCGTACATTTTTGTCATATACGCTCAACTGCGATTTTTGCGCCTTTTAGAGCTACAGACACTTTATTATTTTTTGTCAGCGGATGCGGCTGATTTTTTTTTGTAGCATCTGATGCAATTACAAGTTACTTTTATAGATGTTGTTTTTTTTAATATGACTTATCTACAGAGAAAAAATTTTTTAATTATTTTTTGTATGGACGAAATCATAATTTTGTCATTTTATTCCAAGATTCAAACGTATTCAAAATAAATCATTGCACAGTTTTGTCATAGACACTTAACTGCGATTTTTGTGCCTTTAGGAGCTACAGGTACTTTAATTTTTACTGTTTTGTATAATTCATTTCTGAGTATTTCATATAGTTTTTAATAAATATTGTTAAGGATAGACAAATAATAATGTTTTCTTTATTGACAAGTAACTCTTTCTAATGTCTTATTCATAAAAAAGCCTATATATACTAAAACTAAACAAATTAAAGTAGAAATCTAAAAACATGTACGTACAGGTAAATTATTTTATGACTCATCCAGTTTGCAAACATTGTTTGGTAATGACTCATTGCCTAATTAGTAATTACCTCTATACTTGGAATTTGTGCTCTGTTTTGTTATTCAGCGCTAGCGAACGCTTCGAAAACGCTAAATAATATATAGGCACGTAGATTGCAATTCAAATTTTCCCTTCGTACTTTTACGGGCTTAGGACCGTCAAAATACAAACTTGTATGATTATATTATAGGTAATGTATTAACAATAGTGGAAATCTCAAAATGTGTTTGTACATGTAAATTATTCCTTCGATCGTGGAAAAACGAGACACAATAAGGCTATTGTGGAAACCGATCATGAAAGCCTCATATTACTTCAAGTAGTGGGGGTAATTAGACAATGAGTTATAAAAATGCTTGCAATACGGATGACTCACGCAATAATCCTTCGAGCCCCAAGCGGTCGCATGCGACCGCGATAACAATAGAAGCCTTACTATTGTTATCGCGGTCGCATAACAATAGAAAGGCCCGGGCTTCGAGCCCCAAGCGGTCGCATGCGACCGCGATAACAAGAGAAAGGCTAAAGTCTAATTAAAAAACAATAGAAAGACTTTCTATTGTTATCGCGGTCGCATGCGACCGCTTGGGGCTCGAAGCCCGGGCCTTTCTATTGTACGAAGGGAAAATTTGAATTGCAATCTATGTGCCTATTTATTAGTTAGCGTTTTCGAAGCGTTCCCTAGCGCTGAATAACAAAACAGAGCACAAATTCCAAGTATAGAGGTAATTACTTTGCAAACTGGATGAGTCATAAAATAATTTACCTGTACGTACATGTTTTTAGATTTCTACTTTAATTTGTTTAGTTTTAATATATATAGGCTTTTTTATGAATAAGACATTAGAAAGAGTTACTTGTCAATAAAGAAAACATTATTATTTGTCTATCCTTAACAATATTTATTAAAAACTATATGAAATACTCTGAAATGAATTATACAAAACAATAAAAATTAAAGTACCTGTAGCTCCTGAAGGCACAAAAATCGCAGCTAAGACGTGTCTATGACAAAACTGTGCAATGATTTATTTTGAATACGTTTGAATCTTGGAATAAAATGACAAAATTATGATTTCGTCCATACAAAAAATAATTCATTTTTTTTTCTCTGTAGATAAGGCATATTTGAAAAAAAAAAAACATCTATAAAAGTAACTTGTAATTGCATCAGATGCTACAAAAAAAATCAGCCTCATCCGCTGACAAAAAAAAATAAAGTGCCTGTAGCTCTAAAAGGCGCAAAAAACGCAGTTGAGCGTCTATGACAAAAATGTACGACAAGAGTCCCTCTATAAGCTGTGCTATGATTTATGATGAATACGTTTGAATCTTGGAAGAAAATTACAAAATTATGATTTCGTCCATACAAAAAATAATTCATTTTTTTTTCTCTGTACATAAGGCAAATTTGAAAAAAACAACATCTATAAAAGTAACTTGTAAACACAGATTAAGGATATATATATATATATATATATATATATATATATATATATATATATATATATATATATATATATATATATATATATATATATATATATATATATATATATCCTTAATCTTTGTTTACAAGTTACTTTTATAGATGTTGTTTTTTTCAAATTTGCCTTATGTACAGAGTATATATATATATATTTATATATATATATATATATATATATATATATATATATATATATATATATATATATATATATATATATGTAACCTTAGCCCGTCATCGCGTGGCCATTTTGTGCTTATTTTCATACAAGTAGTGTGCGTTTATTTTCTTGAATATTTCTATTTGTCGATCATTTCGAAGCACATTATTATACAAAAAAGAAAGTCATTTAGTACATGATATCGATAAACTATAGTTCAAGTAATGAGAATCCGTAAACACACGTAAAAAGCTATGCAATTTTTCTAGACAAATTATTAATTGATGTGACATTTTTAGCACTAATGCCTTATATAGCACGAATAAGGGATTATTAAACTTATAAATTATCTTTTTAGCTTACAAAAATACCGATTGAAAAGCCCA
Source organism: Polyommatus iphigenia (assembly GCA_963422495.1). Classification (NCBI taxonomy): domain Eukaryota; kingdom Metazoa; phylum Arthropoda; class Insecta; order Lepidoptera; family Lycaenidae; genus Polyommatus; species Polyommatus iphigenia. The sequence goes on from OY730184.1 coordinate 10,417,022, forward strand.
AAAAACGTTGTTCAAAACTTTCGTATTTAATGTTAAATACACGTGTTTGAGGCATTTTGTGGCCATTCTTATGGTTTATTATTTAGCGGAACCACAAAACTCAACAATATCTAACATAAAATGTTCACTAAAAACCTTTATTAACACTTTTATTACACGAAATATGCAGACCGACTCCTTTGTTATGTCCGAGTAAGTAGGACATAACATTACACGCTTTTGACGCTTATACACCGATATAAGGCTCTCTCCTAGTGTATATTATCTTAATGGTTGTAATTGCATCAGATGCTAAAAAAAAAATCAGCCTCATCCGCTGACAAAAAAAATTAAAGTGCCTGTAGCTCTAAAAGGCGCAAAAATCGCAGTTGAGTATCTATGACAAAAATGTACGACAAGAGTCCCTCTATAAGCTGTGCTATGATTTATTTTGAATACGTTTGAATCTTGGAATAAGATGACAAAATTATGATTTCGTCCATACAATTTTTTTTTAATTATTTTTATCTCTGTAGATACGGCATATTTGAAAAAAACGACATCTATAAAAGTGACTTGTAATTGAATCAGCTGTCTACAAAAAAAAAATCAGCCTGATCCGTTGACCTTCGATCCGAAAATTCTTAATGTCCCATTTATTTTACTTTGGGACCAGTGTGTGTGTGTCTGTTACACTCGCTCACATAGCAACACGCGCCTCGCGAGTCGCGACTGAGGCTACATCTATTTGTGTTTTGCATTATTTATCGTCGAATCCGCATTTCGCACCGTTGACGTTTCAGTGTTGCCATTTAATAATTGTAATTTTACCTTACAAAATAATAATAAATAATCAGATCTAAAGGCATTCAAAAATCTACTTGTCATTTAAATAGATCGCGATAAATGCAAAAGTCATAATCCGCTGAATCGATTTTAGTGAAGTTTGGTATGAAGACAGTCTGAGCCCCGGGAAAAGACAAATGTTAATTTTTATCCCGTAAAACGTAGACGGTAGAGTTCCTAGAGTTTCACTTGCGAGCAACATATTTTAGTAACATACAACAATTTTGTAATTTACGGTATCTATCTATGATAGTATTAACTATTAAGTAATAGCTACAATTAAGGGAAAGGCACTAATGGCAGACACTTTAAGGAAACATAAAACATTCGAATGTTATAAAATATATATTTATGAAAATAAAGGATTGATAACTTCTTCCATGTCTTCAGTAACTCTTACAAAATAAAACCATTATAATTATTCTCTGACAAATCAATTAAAAATATATATTATTGGTATTTTTGTAAACTTAGTCATAAGAGCTAATAGATGACATCACAAAAAACGAACATCACTAATAGTAGACAGCAATATGAACTAATAATTGACATAGAACATTACATTTCATTTTACATTTCTCCTATTATTAGGTCTTTATTTGCCGTTATTCAAAAGATTTCATTTACTTTATCATAGTAACTACATGCATCAGAAATATTATCCACATTGTCTCCAGATTATATTCATTCTTCTTCCATGCTGAAACTATCTTTCCTTTAATTTTTATTTTTCATATTTTTTTCCTAGCAAATTTATTTTCAGTCATTAGTCTCCATGCTTCTTTTGCCTCTTCTTTTTTCTTCTTTCTTTTCTCAGCTCTCCTTTTTCTTCTTTTTACTGCTCAAAAACTAAAGCAATCAATTTTCGATCAGTACAAGGTCTAATATTAGACACCATGTCCATTTTTAGGTACAGTAGCTCTAAGTTGTTAGTTTGTTAATAGAATTATATTTTCAGAGAATACTGATGATATTTGCAGTAGAATAGACTACAAAATAACTTTAGTATGTATTGCAAAACTAAAAGAAGAGAGAAATATTAGGTTTTTCACATTTTCAAGAACTAATACTAGACATCCTCTATATTGTTAGGGAAAATGGATAAAAAATCATAAATAAACATTAATTAGTGTATACAACATGACCATTAATCCAATGAAATCAATAGAGAAATTACAAAAAATCAAATAAATGTATTCAAAACTTAAGTGCAAAATTTCGCCATCCTTAACCTATTTGCTAAGAAATTGCCGAGCGCGTGTTGACGCGGTCACATTATTTACGAAAACTGATCCCATTTTAAAATTTTGTTCCCAAAGGCGTCCCTAATATATTTTTTCACATCAACAGATAGCTTGAGAAGCTTATAAAATTTACAGTGTTGAGAAATAATTAGAGTAATTCTTATTTTTATGGTATTTTTGTCGTGTCATCCTATTAGTTCCGTGTCTAGCATTAGTGCCTTTCCCTTAAATATTTGTATTATATTCTTCGCTCATAGTTATTTTAAGCATGAACTTTCAAATATTTTAAATGAAAGTAATTTTAAAATTTTTTAGTCTCGCTAAAACACGAGAACGGCTGAGCCAATTTGGTCAAATTACAATATTAATGGAAGCGAAAAACATTTTCTCTCGAAATATTTGTGGAAGTTCAGGGAAAATTTATAAAAGGAGAAAAAAGAGATACAAGTTCGTCACAGGGTCATCTTGTAATTTTCAACGTTTTGGCTCAATTATTCCCACTCTACTCCCTATACTATAGTCAAAATGAAAATAGATGGCTCATGAGTCATGGCGCCAGCAGTCATTGACCTTTCTAGTCTAGGAGCGATGAGAAAAATGCTCCTACTGTATTTTGTTATCAACAAAAATTGACCTCTTATAAAGACACAGCTACTAAATAAGTAATTATATTCATTGGAAAACTTCTTGGCAACTCTTGCCAAGTCAAAATGCGTTTTAAATAAAAGCATCCCCGGCGGCACTGGGGAAGGGCCACCGGGGTATGTCAATGTGGAACTCCCTCCGGCCGAAAAGTTGGTAGCCGCAGTCCGCAGCTCTACCCACTAAAACTCGTCCGTGCCTTCTCCTCCGCTTTGTGCTGGGCCGCTGGACCCGTCTGAGACGATAACTGCAGCGGCCAGTCTGCGGCGTCTGCTTCCAGCGCCAATGACTCTTATATACACTGAAATCTATAATACACTGGACCGGCGATCGCTATCAACAAAATGTTCCTATTTGAAAGTCGCCATATTGGCGCTGATTGCTATGTGAAAGCAGTAGTGAGTGTAATTGGAACTACTATTTTGCAAATGGCGGTTGTAATTTTCTATGTAATTAGTTCACAGTACGCTCACCGTGGCGCTTGAAATCGGCACAAAAATAGCTGTCATTTTGTACAATGTACGGCATAGCCAGTCCAGTGTATTAGGGGGGTATTAGATTATCATTTATATTGGATCCTAGATCATTGAGTCATTTATATTGGATAATGTAATATAGATAAATGATTCATTTCTTCCTTGATCATAGATTTTTGACATTTGCTGAGAGATTGGATCCAATACGGTCATAGAAATTGGTGTTGCCAGTTATTTAATATAAAAAAAGAGTTTTTAATTTCTTGTTCGTTAATATGTTTCAAATAATGTAATGTAATTCTTTTTCTAATTATATACTTGAATAATCTTGCTGAAATAACAAAAAAACAAGCCATATTAAAAATGACGATGTCTTTTGACACTTCGAATTCTCTGAGATCTAGTAACACTGATGTCAATACCTGTCAGCGTTAGCGCTCCCCATTGGCTATTGAAACCACATTTGACGTAAAATAGGATCAATGTTAATTAATGTTAATGTTTTATGCAGATATGATTAAATGATCATTTTTATTGGATCCTATATATGATCCTATAAATGATCCAATATAAATGATCCAATATAAATGATAATGTAATACCCCCCTTATAGAAGTCAGTGCTCTTATAATAATATATCGCCTGGTTAGTGGTTACGAGAATACTTCTATCTGTGATGTGTAAATGAGATAGGCAAAAATGAGGATGTGGATAAAATAAAACTCATACTAACAATAACATTACTTAGAATTATATTTCATAACATAATTAAATTCAACAATAATAATAATTAATTAATTGCATTATACACATAAAGCTACTATTGATACTAATTTTTACTTAATAATAAAAATCATTATGTTAAAAACTTACTCTTATAAAATTAATAGGTCCAAAATTATTAGTAATTAACTAAGTGTAACAATAATAATTTAAATGGACGCGTTATTAAAAATCATAAAATATAAAATATTATGTTGATATTCCAAGTAAATATAATACTACAGTGAAAAACTAAAATAATAAAGATAAAATCAACATTTAAATTATAAAATAACCAGGTACGGTTTCTATAATATTATTTAAAATCTATGTATAAGTAAATACTCTTAAAATTATTTCTAATCGAATCATTTTAGTGGTGATGTTGAATTTTTGAAAAGTGTTCTTTATGTTTTTCTCATCTATGACTACTATATATATCTAATATCTCCTCTATACTCCTACACAACTTATTTTATAATAGAATTTCCCAACGATATCAAAATAATTCTAATTCTATGGAATTTCCTACAAGAATAAGCATAGATCATGGTGCATCGTTATTCGTTGACACAATCCTAAATTGCTGCGATGGTAGTAAAGGTATTTTACTACCATTGCATCGCAGCAATAATAAACTACAGATGTAAAACTCTATTTGCTTGGGTGTAAACTATAAACCTTGATCTGGCAACATGCGACTTGCATTAACTGCCAGTGGTTGTACTATTGTAAAAATCGAATAAAATGGCACTAACGGTCATTGATATTTCTAGTTTAGGAGCGATGAGAAAATAGCTCGCACTGTATTCTGTAACTGAACAAAAATGACCTCTTATTAAGACTCATAAGTCATAAGCAAAGAGTACCTATTAATAACCAAAGCTCATAAGTCATACTTATATTAAGTATGTAATAATTATATTGTTATAGATTGATTTAATAATCTCCAACTTCTTATGAGTTTAAAGCGATTTATAACTGCATACTCAGTTCCAACCAAGCATGCAAACGATGTCGCCGACTACGAACGATAAATGTATGTAATTTTTTTTTGACAGAGGGTCAATGACCGCTACCGCTTGGTTACGGTAATAAAAAAATATTAAAAAACAACATACAGGATGATAATTTATTCGCTTCTCAAAGCGAATTTTTTACAGTAACGCCCCCTAAATGATATACATTTTGTAAGTTTTATAAAAAGGCGGACTGAAATATCTACAATTACATGTCACAAACTTTTGAATTTCTGCTATGAAACGAAATATGTAGTATACTTAAAATAAAACAACTTTAAGGTTCAAAAATATCTAAGAAAAGTTTGTGACACTTAACAGGTATTATGTAGAAAAAATAAATTTCTCTGTCTACTTAACTACTGTTAAATAACAATAATATTATGATTCTAAAATACTGTGAATATTTTACAGTATGAAATAAATATAGACGGATCAACAACTCTATTTTTACAGGCAAAACTAAATATACCCAAATACCTAGGTCTTAACGACAAAGTTAATATTAAGGAGCTGTTCGGATTTGAAGCATACTGCATACAGCATATCCTACAAGACAACTGATGGCAAGGGTATCAATTAAATATTTTGATACCTAATTCTGCCACCAGACGGCACTTATGTCCAGAACCAAACATGTTAAGGCTGCACTCAGGGAGATTTTATGATAACTTTAATTTTGTGAACAACTGGACATGAGCTCCATAAATTTTCTGTTAGTTTAACAGCAATCGTTAATTATTCATTAAAGGTTATACCGCCATTAGAGTTTATCACAAAACGCAACTTCCACAAAACCTAGTGCCATTCGACAAGGCAGTGACAGAACAGCAAGTAACCTGACGTGACGAACAGATGTCCGATCATGACGGGAATAGCTAACTAGTGCCATTCGAAAAGGCAGTGACAGAACAGCAAGTAACCTGACGCGACGAACAGATGTCCGATCATGACGGGAATAGCTAACTAGTGCCATTCGAAAAGGCAGTGACAGAACAGCAGGTAACCTGACGCGACGAACAGATGGCCAATCATGACCGGGAAGCCGACGCGGAAAAACTGCACGAAGGAGATCCGGTAGCCGTGCTGCTCCGCCACGCCGGCACACACCACGTTCGCGCTCGCGCCGATCAGCGTGCCGTTACCTGGAAGGTGGTATAAAAAAGAATCATCAAAACAAGTCGGTTGAGCTAAGCCATTTTTTCATATAGACCATTTAACTTAACGTATTTGAATTTGTTCTTCAATTTGAGCTTTAACAACGTTTTTAACTCTTAAAAATATCTGAGCCTTAAACAACTGATCCAAATGGCTTACATCTACAACGCGTTTTCTTGGACTAAAACATAAGATACTGCTGGCCTACTGACATATTTTAGGGACAAACTGGCAGATTTCTTTTGTAGATCCACTTTGTTTTTTCTACCATAAAAAATCTATAGTAACCATGTTATATTTCAAGCCAGTTAATAAAACATCTCACCTCCCAAACAAGCGCCAAAGGACAGCGCCCATATCAGCGGCGTCATGGGCAGATTGAGCGTGGGGTTGGAGCCGAGAGCTATCACCACGCGCACCATCATCGTCGTCAGCGGGATGTTGTCCACGAACGCAGAACTGATGCCCGACACCTGCAAATGGGTGTTCAGAACTTGAGTTCTTAAGTTGGTCAACTTGCAACAGCGAAGTTAGATTTAAGTGTTATGCTTATGAGGATCTTTTTTCTTCGCTTAGATAGCGTCGCGTTGGTACTGCAGATCGCCGTGCGGTAACTGCATCTTGCAGTGCGGTCTCGACTGCAAGATGCGGTCCGTCTATGGCCGGCCTTAGACAGCGACTCGTTATCGCAAATCCTAAAGCTACATTATAATATAATATTGTATACGTCGCTGTCAAAATTATGTAATTAATTTGAAGACAGAAACACACAGACAGTTTGTAAATTTGAAAAGACAGTTCACTGAATAACAACAAAGTAACTGATTACTGAACAGATAGCTGATCATCATAGTACGAGACCCATTTGCAAGAAAGTCTTCAAATAACGATTTTCGTTCAACTCATCTCCGCCCTACGAATTATTGGTATGTACTTATTTGGAATATTTTCCTGAACACGAAAAGTGCTGTTGTCACTTCCTAAGTGTATGGAGGGGGTAGCTATGACGTCACAAAGATGGCCGCCGGGCCTATTCTATTGTGCGGATTATTTAATATCTACTGAACCGATTTACTTAAATAGGGTGTCAAACGAAAGGTTATTAAATAAGCATCATTTTATTATGAAGAACTATCAATGTGAATTGAGTACCAAGGGAAATATTTCGGAGAAACATAATTTCAAAAAAATATTTTTTCCTTCTTATGTATATAACTTGGTAACCGTCAGGATAATGGAAATATAGGTTATTATAAAATATTTGCCTACTTTTATCAGCTTTCTAACGAACTTTAAATCATTACAATAAAGCTATAAACAACGGAACTGCAGCCGTTTGAATGAGCCTCAGTAGCGCTGAACCCATAGCGTTAGCTAAGCTACTATGCTATTTTCGTATAGAATTATAATAGAATTTTGAATAAAAAGCATGAATGAAGTATTAAAAATATATTAAAGTGAGCTGGTACTTATTCATATGTTGTATTTACAGTTTTTTTTAATGTGATCAACTTAATAATGGGTTATACTCGTAGGTAGGTATGTGTTGTACTAAACTTACTGATAAAATTATTAAATATATATATTTTTTTTTTATTTTATTAATGTCCATAACCTTATCTGTATCTTTTGAATAATTACACTGTTAACAAAAGTCTTAAGAAGGGACATTGCATTTGTAACCGACATGACACAATATTCAATTATCCACAACGGCATAAACGGTAACCAGCATTTCATTGACATGATATTATAAGTTCGAGATCTTTCAATGAGATTGCATTTACGGATGAAATAACTGGCAATCAAAAAATTATTGGTATCCTCGATCTTTCAGCCACAGCACAGCCTATGTGTTCAGAAAGCGTGGGCTTTGCTACTTGGGCGTTCTGCCAACATAACGTCTGTTAGTTCGATCTAAGCGCATGGCGCATGCTGTCGAAAGGCTTGTCGTGTCGGCGGTGACTTAAAAAGTTGTGTCAAGTTTTGAAATCGGAGAAACTTACTTTAAGTATCAGATGTTAAGGGTGTCTGGCAGTGGGAAGCACCACTGGAAGACAAGATCCCTCCACTTACTGCGAAGAATATAAACTAAAAAATTGAGCTTTACTCTTTCTCGAAGGTCAGGTAGCCCTTCAGAACTGGTCGTTTTTACCTCTTTTAAGGTCACAAACAGATAAACTTTCAGCTTTTTTAAAAGGAGGAAAGTCTGGCCGTCGCAGGCTCTTGGTCCAAAAGTGTTTCATGTCATTTGTTGCTCAGTAGAAATTACTATTTAAGCATCAAAACTTGACACAACACAGGAACTTTTATTTTCAGGTGGATATTCGGACGAAGAACATGATAGTTCTAATATATTTACAAAGAAACGTGGATCATTTGAGAAGTACTCAAGAAGAAGCTGATACGCGTTTCATACTACATGTGATTGATTGTAAATATTCGGGCTTTGTACGGTTAACAGTAAATTGTCGCGACAATGTTGTGCTACTGCTCGTTATGCACTTCTCTGAGAAACTACCAAGTGTTGTGTGGATGAAATCTGGCACTACCAAAAAACAAACAACTGATAAGAGGAAATTATTGCTGGCTTATCACACTCTAACAGGGTGTGCCACTACGTTGTCAGGTCATACAAAAAATCAAGCTAGCCGATTTTCCATTATCAACTCCTTTCAAATTTTGGTGTTAGCTCAGCTTACAGAAGAACGATTTTCTAACGCTGAAAGATTTGTCACTTATGTATACAAACAAGACCGCGGACTCAAAGAACTGGATAACCTAGACAACTTAAGAGCAGCAATGTTCCAGAACATCAAAGAAGGTTCTTCCTACTCCCAGACACCCTTAACGTCTAAAGGTGACTTTCGGATCTTTGCCGCGAGCGACCGCGAAAATTTAAATAAAATGTTACTTTATGACATAGAACATAAGTATAATTTTCTACTGACATTTGCGTGGCGACCCACGCTGCCGCCGGCCGCCGCGTAAAAGCTAGTAGGTAGAGTAAAATGAAACCTATCGTGTATGTCATAAAGTGGCATTTCGTTTGACTTTTCGTCGGTCGCGGTCGCTCGCGGCAAAGATCCGAAAGCCACCTTTATACTTTAAGAAAGTTTCTCCGATTTCCTATCAAAAGAAATTGTTTTTCAAGCTTCAAAACTTGACACAACTTTATAAGTTACCGCTGACACGACAAGCCTTTCGACAGCATGCGCTAAGATCGAACTACCAGACGTTACATTGGGAGAACGCCCAAGTAGCAAAGCCCACGCTTCCTGAACCCATAAGCTGTGGCTGAAAGAACGGGGATATCAATCTTTTATTGCCAGTTACTTCATCCGTAAATTCAATCTCATTGAAAGATCTCGAACTTATAATATCATGTCAATGTAAAGCTGGTTCCCGTTCATTCCGTTGTGGATGTGTCATGTCGGTTACAAATGCTATAATGGGTATTCAGAAGATCAGATTCAGGACATTAATTTGAAACATTTTTTTAAATATTTTTTAATAATTTTATCAGTAACTTTAGTACAACACATACCTACCCATAACTTATTATTATGCTGGTCACATTAAAAAAACAGTAAATACAACCTATGAATAAGTACTAGTATACTTATCTATATTTTTATTACCAACTTTCATGCTTTTTGTTCAAAATTCTATTATCATTCTATAGAAAACCAGCCCAGTAGCTTAGCCACCGCTATGGGTTCAGTGCTACCGAGGCTCATTCAAACGGCTGCAGTTCCGTTGTTTATTGCTTTATTGGAATGATTTAAAGTTCGTTAGAAAGCTGATAAAAGTAGGCAAATATTTTATAATAACCTATATTTCCATTATCCTGACGGTTACCAAGTTATATACATAAGAAGATTTTTTTTTTAGAAATTACGTTTTTTGAAAATATTTCCCTTGGCACTTAATTTACATGGGTGGTTCTACAGAATAAAATGTTGCTTATTTAATAACCTTTCGTTTGACACCCTATTTAAGTAAATCGGTTCAGTAGATATTTCAATAATCCGCACAATATAATAGGCCCGGCGACCATCTTTGTGACGTCATAGGTACCACCTCCATACATTTAGGAAGTGACAACAGCACTTTTCGTGTTCAGGAAAATATGCCCAATAAGTAGGTACATACTAATCATTCGTAGGACGGAGATGAGTTGAGTAGGGTAAGAACGGTATTGGGGACCGTACTATCATGCAAAACATACGAACACAACAAGATCTTACCCACAATAGAAGCAGAATGGCAACGGCCAATCGTCCTTTTTCGTCCACTTGTAAGATGAGCGACTCGGTGATGCCACCGATGAAGGCTATGAGGCCCAACTTAGATAGCGCCTGAAAACAAATGGGAACCAACATTTCGCTGATTTAACAGACGTGATTTAACAGTTAAAATACAGTAGGCATTTCTATAAGTTTTAATGCACAACATGTAAGATCATTTCAATTATAATCTAATGTTGGAGCTAGTTTTTTTTAAAAAGTATTTTTAAATAATCCAACTCAAACCCGCGACAGTTTTGTGATTTTTGCTGTAAAAGGTTTAAAATATCACCTGTTTATGGATTGTATTGACGTCTTAACGGTATGAAAAAAATACAATATACTGTTGAGAAAGTCGTCTATACAATGTTGGAATTACTTTTTACCACTTTAATATGAAATAGTTGAGTAAAAAAATATGTAAGTAACTCGGCAAAATTTTAGAGAAAATGGGCAAAGAATTGCTGTTAATTTCGGCAACTTGGAGCTGTAATTCATAAAAAGAAAACGACATAAATAATCTATAGATAAAATTCTATCCAATTCGAGAAAAAAGAAAAAAAAAATTGTGCCAAAAAAACACGATTCAAAACAACCTAAGTCTCACATTATATTACTCGCCGCAAGGCTCGAGTCGGCAGTCCGCGTTTAAATATTTTTTTAAATCTAATAATTAATATATATCTTTTTAAATCTAATATTATAAGGGGAAAACACCAAATAATATTTCTGTAGCGAACCTTTGCAATTTCATATTCGTTGGCAAAATTTCGTATACGGACTCGTAAATGTTTTCTTAATCGCAATGTTACGTTTCAGTGGTTCTAGGATGCTGAATTTTGACTTGAAGATGACGTCAATGCGACATTCTTAATGGCTGCTCTTGAAGGTTTGCAGGTCGTATTGGCCCGGAAATACTGCTGGTGACAGTTCGTTCCAGAGTTTAATAGTGCGCGGCAGAATTATTGATGTGATTATTATATACCTCCATGAGCACAAAGAGCGCTGCGAAGAACAGCAGCGTGGACCACTCGACGTGGTGCAGTATCGGCTCCAGATCCTCGCGGTCAGCCAGCGTCAGCAGTAAGATAGCGCCCAGCAGAGCCGTCCAGCCCAGAGATACGCGATCTGAAAACATCCGTTAATAAGTAATAATGATAACTCCCACACCGGTTTCGGTTACGGTGACTGGCTTCATTAAAATCAGGCCAGTTACGCAGGAGTAATTTTATAGTGCCCAAGTGTGTGCGTAGTACACAAGAGTACTCTATTCCTTTTACTCTCATAACCCAGTGGGCCGGACGACCGACATGACTGGCGAGAGATCAGGTGCAGGAGCGACTTTTTACATGCCCATCCGACGCATGGATCATCTTACTTTTCAGACAATCAGTGTCCAGGTAACCAAACTTGGAATAGGAAAGGGCATCATGCAAAAGGCAAAATCCAACGTGAACCTGTCTGTCTGTCGAGGTTACAACCTTGACGCTTGAGTAGCCGAAAGTTTGAAAGGAAATTTTTAATGTCCCAGAAAATTTTACAGAATAGTTTTCATCACGGAAAAAGTAAGGTACTCGTAGTACGCGGTAAAAGAATTTGGTGCAACGAAGTAAGAGGTAACATCTAGATTAGGTGTTAACACAAAATATATTTCACTTACTCAATTCCGGTATGGAATGCAGGAAAAACACCGCCACCACGAAGGTAATGGCTACTACAGCTTTCAGCAGGAGGTACTTGTCTCGGATTTTGTACTGTAAAAATATAAATACTTATGTCTTCGCAGGTCGCCAAAATGCTCAAGTAAATCTGGATGCATTCTGATGAGATAGGAGAGGTACCATCGAGGAAATTGATTCCTAGGGACAGACCAACGTCACTTGGTCGGATCATGATTCATGTCAATTCAATGTTAATTCTGATCTGTCGGTTGGGTTTGACATAACGCGACGTTAAACTACGTAGGTCCCTCATCTGCCTAGAAATCAACTTCTCTGATAGTACCATCGAGGAAATTGATTCCTATGCAGTTGACAGACCAACGTCATTTGCTCGGATCATGTCAATTCAATGTTAATTGTGATCTGTCGGCTGGGTTTGGCACAACGCGACCATTTTACGTTGGTCCGCCATAGCTCAACAACTTCTCTGTACCTTATCCTTGAGCTGATCGAGTGTGGTCTGGAAGGTGTCCTTGGGGCACACCCTGTTCTTGCTCTGCTTGATGGTGACGTCGAGCTGTGCGGTCAGCTTATGCATCTTCCGCTCCAGCCGCTCCCGCACGATCTGCTGGTCCCGACTCAGGAGCGGCAGGGACTCGATCGCGCGACGCCAGACTGCTATCTGCTGACGTAGATCTGAAAAAGTAGACATTAAGCGTTTGTCAAATAAAGTGTTGTCGTTTTAAACTAATGATATAACTTACAGTTGTTAGCTTCAGATCATTAATTAATCCTTTAGGTGCTTTTTAATGGATATTATATTATTTTAGGTTCTTCTCGCCGGGTTAGTTCCCGAACCGGTGGTAGGCACCAGTAGCACCAAGTACCAACGTTCAGAGAATATTTGAAAAAAAAAATATTTTGTATATATTTTTTTTTAGTTCGAGTTTGATACGGCGCACCGTAGAGCAATAATCTACACCAAGGTGCACCGTAGTTGCTGTTCCAAAAATTATCAGATTCCTTATAAAATATTTTAAATCTTAGATATCGGCTGTAGGTAGTAAAACTCACCTTGGACCTCTCGTGGGTCGTTAAGACGCAGCTTGTTGGTGTCCCGGTATATGTACCGCAGCTGGAAGTACGTCTGCACGCACACCAGCAGAATGCCGAATGTCATGTGCATCGTGAAGTTCGCGAAGTTGATGCCCTGGAAAGTATGTAAAGCTGTGATTGGAAAGTTGTTACACTTTTTTTATCTTAATTTAAAGATTGATTAAATGTGGGATGGGGGATTTTGCTCCGATTCCGACCGGTGGACGCGCAGCTTATTAATACCTCGATCGTGGGTATCGCAGGCATAATAGATTTTCAATTGTTATGCGGCAGCAGGGTGCCGCTTGGGGATTGATGGGTTAAATCCCTATTATTATTGGTAAGTATCTTACCGACTGCACGACGATCTTGTTGGATGCGATGATGACGTTGGGCGGGTCTCCCACGGGCGTGGCGGTGCCGCCGATGTTGCTGAACAGCACCATCGACATCAGGATCGGCACCGGGTTCAAATCCATCACCTCGCACAGCCTGAAAAAGTAAATGCGTCGATTAAAATGCAAAATTCAAAACCTATGGTTCTGTGGTTCTACCCTAGTCCCCTTACAATTATAATAATATCCCTCTCCACAATCATGAGTGTAAAAAAGCTGCAGCTATCAGAAAACAGACCAATATGGCCTTCTTGAAGCCACAACCTAGGTGGGGGTAATATTATGATAAATTGGCTTTGCCTTGTATAGTTCAAATAATAAATATAAAAACACAAATAAGTACCCTTTATGTCAGTTGGGTAAAACGTGGTTGCACCAACACGTGTAGGTTTCGTGACTTATTGAAGTGCTTTAATCTACGGCTTTAATGCTAGATTTACACGCAAAGTAATGGAATACTGTTTTAAAGTTTCTAATTTATCTTTGCATCATGCTTTGGTTTTAGTCCTGTTTGACCATCGCATTCTAATGAAATAACTTATGATCAGAGCAGTGCCTAATGTCTGCCATTGTGTAAACGCAAAATCAGTCTTAATAGGGTTTAAACACATAACAGATATAATAAATTATGAAGTAGGTCACACAAGGGGTTGGGTCGGGCGCGACAAGGTCAAACCGATACTGGCTTATAAGTTATAACTAACTAATAACATCTAATGACGTAGGTACTAGAGTCTAGACTCCAGACACTAGAACCATAAAATATTATATACTAGGCATGTAAATATAGAGACTAGAGTTACAAAGTTTCAGTTTCTCCAAAAGTTTTTTTTCTATCTAGTTAATTCACCGAGGTATCTTAATCGCGTCTGAATCATGATTCTTACTCATTCACTCTTATATTATATATAGAATCAAATAAGTACATACATAATTCATATCTAAGAAATCTGAATAGCTTAGCCTTTTAACATGTCAATCCCAGCTCTACCTAGTTGTAGCTTGGCCAATGTCCTTATAGTGCTAAGCCATAAATGCCAGTAAATATCGTTGTGGTCAGAACGCAAATGGCGGAGATTAAATCTTGTCTCTTTCACTTGCATTTCCAGCTGTACATTTTAGCCTAGTCATCTATCCTAATCACATAATATTCTCCTCACCTGATGGTAACAGGCGTCATGAGCAGGACGGTGGTGACGTTGTCGAGGAAGGTGGACAGCAGCGCCGTGATGGCACACAGCAGCGTGATCAGAGGCCACAACTTGCCTTTCGTCACCTGGAAAATTCCAGAGGGTTGCAGTCAGTACCTTAAACATACTTTCTGTAAAGGACAAATATTGCCAAAAACCTAATATCATGTCAGTCAGTCAGTCTTTCGGTTACCTCTTCACGCTTAAGCCGGTGAAACCATTTTAATAACATTTAATGGTTAGGAGATTCTTGAGAAAGGACATAGGATAGTTTTTATTTTGGGAAAATGTACGGTTTGGCGCAATAATTTTTTTGTGAAACGAGGTTGTGGCCACAAATTAGTAACTTATCACAGGTATAGGAAGTCAGATAAGTCAATACACGTAATTTTACTAAAAATTTCAGGTTATGTTTTTATTGGATTATCTGAGAACCGGTATGCGATGGCGTCCAGTGAATCCACCAGGCGAAGAATCTATATTCCATAGCCTACATCACTTGTACTATACATAATTCCCGAACCGGATCTTAAGTCCCGTGACTGGTTATTGCTCGGCAAGTTACTGAGATTTCTCGACAGGAATTTGTCTATTCAATAGCTTTGAGCTTTGACGTGAATCATAAAGCTATAACTGAAAAGATAAACTACAGGCTCTAGTCTCTACAGCTACTAAAAAGCTAAACTACAGCGAAACCTGGTTAAGCGGGACCTGGTCAAATGAGAAACCTCTATTATTGACAGTTACAATGAAGTCCCGGCACTATTTCATTAAATTACTTCTGTTAATGGAATTTTTGAACCTGGTCAAATGAGATTAGAATTCTAAGACTTTTTCGATATTTAACTCTATAATTGAGACTGTGTAGCTCATTAACCTGCATAAGTGAGACAATTTATGATAGGTGTAACAGGTTTTGACATGTTTATTTACATACATTTCGCATCATCTATTGGGCATGCTTTTTTGTTAGTATGTACTATCTCAGTTTTTGACCTAAAAACAAGGGATAAAAGTGTTAAAAAATGTCCAAATGACAATATAAAACGTTATCAATATCTAAAAAATTTAAACTTCTATTAGATTATGATTGTGGAAAGTCGCGTGATGAACTGTGTAGGGAGAACCACCAGTATCAAAGTCAACCCTGTGTAAAATTATTAAAAACAACGAAAAAATTCGGTCTCAGTATATTGATGGAAAAGGAAAACTCAAAAATATAAAAAAGCTTTTAAAATTAAATAACGGCAGATATTGAACTCTATGAGTGCCGGCCTCTGTAAATGAGACACCCATAATTTTAAACCTGCTTAATTGGGTAACTGGACTATTGGGAGCCCTTAATAATTGGTACAAAAGTCTTGGTCCCTTGAGATCCCAATTAACCAGGTTACACTGTACTTTTAAAAGATAAACAAAAAACTATAGGCATGAATAAAGTGGCTAAACAAGCAGACTCATTGCCTGATTTTAAACACACCTCACCAATAACAGTTCACCACCTACCTCGAAAGTAAAAACCGCCAGGAAATCGAACATTCCGGTTTCCGCCATGATGGCAACCAGGATCATCATGCTGAAGAGCAGCAGCAGGGTCTCCACGTCGAGCCAGGAGACCAGCTCGGGGAGGGACGGTCTCTCCCCCATCATCGCCAGAACCGCCAGGGAGGTGGTGGACACTATCACTGCAGCCATCGTGCGGTTTATTATCTGGAATTAGTAAACAAAGACATAGGGTACCTCATATCTGCGCTTTTTGTCTAGAAAATGTAACTGTAGTGTAATGTTAAAAGAAGTGAAATAATAACGAAATGCCTCTCATACCGATTTTTGTGAAGGTGAGCGGTTTTATTCACGTCAAGCAGTAGCTTGGTACAAAGTATTGTAGCTGGGTTGTACATAGGCCTCTGTCTTCCTGTACTTTCGTTAGCTGACACGACTACATCATCAAGCGATCACTTGATTAACCATCATTCTTACCACTACTTTATACAAATATGAAAACATAATTTTTGCTCTAGCATGGGAATCAACCCGACGACTTCCGAAATCGGGAGCCAAGAACGCTTTCCTGGTTCATCACGGATTGCAGAAGAGCATACTATAATTTGGCTTGCATTCAAGAAATTGAAAAATTGTAGAGCAAATTCTTCGTTTCCTCGCGTAGTTGGTGCATGATAATGTTGTGGTATATAATATATTATTATTTATTCATAATTATGAAACAGAATACACGTGTCTCTCGTTCCGCCGACTATTCCAGACGAACGTCGTATAATAAACCTTATGACTTGGCAATTAGGTCTACAATATACGGCATAATTATATGGCGAGATATACTATAAATTTTCCACACTATTTACGATAATAGAGTCAATATTATTAGACAAATAGTTTAATACTTTGGTTTAATGGGATAAAACTATATTGTACTAAAAGAAACTAATCATTACCAAACAAATAATAAGGAACTCAACATTAGGTAGTCCTAAAAGGAGTGTTACACCACACTGTATTCAGGGACCCTAATTTAGGACAATGTAATAGGATTTACGGAGTAATTACTACGCCCACCTACAGGACCCCGAAAAAGTGCGGTGTAATATAAACTTTAATTGAAGATGAATGAAAAAATTTCCTTTTCTGATTACGAAACCTGGTTGCCAAAGTGGAGCAAGTCTTATCAACCTATGCCAGTTAGTTTGCCCCTATCAGCTGTTATATTTGTGTTACTTTCCCGTTCTGTTTGCTAGTGACAATAGTCAGAAGTGGAACATTATTAAATACAATACTTATAGGCTTCCAAAAAAGCTTTAAATTTTTTTAGTAGAGTCAAGGATATGTGGATGTGTTTTATTGATGGGGTTTTAACAGCTGCTTCGCCGCATTAAACCTATTTTAAAGCTATGCAAAAATGTATAATACCTATCCACATACCATTATCAATACCCTATTATGATATTATACTCATACCATATTATACTGTAGTACTGCAAAAACCACTGATTCCCTTAGTAATAAATATGCTTGCGAGTTGCGCTGCGTTTAATTGTTGGGTTAACTTAGGTTCGCTGTCTTTCTCTGTCAGTGAAAGTCAGGCAGTGGCTTGTATTAACTTATTCACTGTGTAATGTTTTGTCTTTATGTCCGTCCGTCTGTATGTTCCTTGACACCCACGACTTACAACAATATTAAGTAAATCATCAATATCATACCTCAAATATAATGAGAATGTACAACCCGCACAGCAGGACACACGAGTATATGACCCCAGTGGTGGGATCTATGGGGCTGACTGTATAACTCAGGGTTATAGGCGCAGCCTGGGTGGACGTAGACTGCATCCGTAGGACGAAGCTCCCGGTACCGTTGGTCATGGGTTTGAGGTTCAGCCGTAGACTCCTGGGCTCGCCTGTGTTGAAGTCCAACTCGTTTTCGTGTAGAAGCAGCAATTTCCGTTCCGATATCTGTATATTTAAATGGTTTTATTACCGTGGAAAAGTCGTCATGCTTATGCTTTGGTAGGTACTATTGATTTGGAGTGATTCGTTGCGTTTAAAGCGAGAAAACATTGGCAATATCAAAGCTTTATTCGAGTTTCTTAGGCAACGAAGTTAGGAAACAAAATGTATGGTGTTTGACATAAGGCATCGCAAATAACATGTTGCGATAACTTAGGTTAGGTTAGGTTTGTTAGGTTCCGTTCCGGGGCTCAGTCCCACATACCCCCGGGGTGCTTCAGCTTAACAGCTTAACTGAGGCACACCCCCAACCCGGAGCATCCATAAAGGGTAAAAAAAAGTTTGTTGGGTTAGGTCCAGTTAGGTCCCATAAAGTTTTCATTTTGAACTATGCCCTCGAAATCACCAAATGCATCTCGACTACACTAGATGTAATACAATAAGGTTTTGCTTTTGCGGCTGTTCATTGACGATCGTCGGTTCGGTTGCCATCAGAGGGAATTTTTAAGTCACCTTTCTCTCTAACTCATAACTTTTCTAGTCTCATGTTAATGCATCCTAGCTTCTACCGACGGCAACAAATAGATTCACTTCATAATTTGCCTAATTGTTAACTTAATTTTGCTACTTGCCAGCCTTGTTTCAGCAATCCTTACCTCTGTTTCTGAGACATTAGTCCCATATGTATTGTCCGCCCAGAACTCCAACCAGAACATAATTTTGGGTGAGTCCTGGACCTCCGTTTCGTTCAGTTTCTTCTCCCCCTGCTCGGTGAGGAAGGGACCGGAGATCTTCGCCAGGATCGTCAGCTGATCATCGGATATGTTGAGGAGGTAATCTAGAAATAGGTGAAATCTGAGTATGTTTAATAACATTTTTTTCATAGAGCTAAAGCTAAAGAATTTATTTGCAAACTAAGTAATTACTAATTAATATACAAACATTGTAAGTAAAGACTTAGTAGGTACCTTGTGCAGGCGTTTGCTTAAAAATTGTGAACAAATACAACATTTTATTATAATATTTTTTGTAAAACATTATAATATATTTTTACAATAATATGTTAACAATGCGAAATGTTATAAGTACTAATTATTTTATTTTGTTTTATTAACAAACTTTTTATTTTATTTTATTAGTAAACTCTATAATTGCATTTACATTTTAAATTTTAATAACTTGTTGATAGTTGCTAATAAATTAATCTAATTAATTTTCGAGAAAAATTTTCGCGAAAACTTTCGTGATTTCGATCCTTTGACCCATTGCTTACTTAGTTCGCGAAAACTCGGAGTTATCCAATTTTAAGTACTTAGGTAGGTATGTCAAGAATATCTGCAATTTTTGGGGATGGGATTTAGGGTAGGATGAGGACGATATGCCTTGTAAATCGTAGTGTGAGGAATGAGGATGTTATAGATCAAGTATCAATCAAGTATTATTTGTTTCTATAACATCCTAGTCCTCCATCTTCTTTAAGCAAACTCTACCTAGAGATGTACTATTTTCATCCGTCTTAGCTGTTCCTTGCATTATAAGACAATAAAACTAGTCAACGCAGAAATCTAACATCGGGCGCAAATATCTAGAAGTAACGATTTAAAAATAGTCACAAATTATTTACAAAGCAATGCAAAGTTAAATATAAACGAGCATCAAGTACAAACATCTAGGACGCCTAACACTGTTGACTTAAACATACACCTAACAGGATTATGGGAGTCTAGATATTTCTGCTTCCGATTTCAAACTAGCGTATCTACTTAAGTTCAAATCGGAAGTAGAAAAATCTAGATAAACAATTTTTTTTTTTTTTTTTCGAAAGGGTCTAAGCTACTGGTCTGGTTAAGACCGTGGTAGTTTAATCGTGGCTATAACTAGTCTGTTGCTAGTTGGTTTGGAGATAAACAATGAGGGGGCCTGGCCCCCTCCCCTAAAATAGATAAACAATGCTACATTATTCTTTGAAGAAACTTTTTTAAGGTCGAGATTGTAGAGCTACAAAGTGTGTAGTTACCTATAATTAATAATTATCTACTTTTTATTTTTTTACAGTTCAGCTAGTTCCTTATTATTTTGTACATTACATTCTATACTTTGTCTGAATACTACGCATTACATTATTATTATAATTTTGCAGATATTTACCTTAATTACATTTTTTGCTAGCATAATAATTAAATTAAATAAAAGTAAAAAAAATACCAGATTAAGATTTTGCAAGTAAACTTTAAATTATTAAATACAATTTAATAACTTGCAACTACATAATATTATAATATTATAATAAAGAGTCATCAACAACGAACACAAAATATGCTCCACCTACTTTTCGCGTTGAACTGTTGTGTGGGGTAAAAGTTACAACTCTAGAAAGATCGATAGAGTTAAATCGAACACCTCTGAGAGACGGGCTTTCCCACTTTCCAGGTATTTATAATACCAGCGATCAAGACGCGTTCTACCTCTTTCTCTCCTACATAAAAGCATATTTCTGTCGCACGTTCAGTTATAAACTCAAGAGCGTCTGGATTACGAAATGTCAATGGCCACTACATAAACAGTCTATGTTTGTATACAGTTAGGGATTATAGAGGCAAACAATTTTCAATTGTTTTCAATAGCAAAAACCTAGGAAAGTGCAGATTTGCTGAAATTATTATCAACAAAGACTCATCTATTTCCCGGTCCCCGGAGATGTTAGCATAGATTTATATTGAAAATGATAATTTGAATTTTTAACATTTTTGCTCATAGATGTTTATTGGATAACTCTTAATTTGTAAAATAAAATAAAACTAAAAGTAAAACTTTTAGTTTTATTTTATATTATATGTTAGCAATCGTGTGAATCGAAATTCTAGGTTCGCTTGTTAAGGCCGTCCCCGAGCAAACGACCTTGGCCATACATTTGCCGCGTTGCCAAGATCGCACCAAAACCCTATTTTTTTTTACTTAACTTAGTTCAAAATTGTCCTAAAAAAAAATAAAACGGGGAATATGTAGTTTATGATATTGTCGATCTATTGGCGTGTGTTTCAAATAAAAGTAATTTGTAAATTCTAAGGAGATGCTGAATGTATACTTGAATTTCAATAAATTGGCTTTACTTTGGAAGCTGATATCATGAGTATAATAAATAAAAATAGAAAATTTAAAACGGGGAAAGGAATGTTGATATACTGAAGATTATTGTTGTATTTTTATTATAACTTTGTAGCTTATGAGTTTATAAATTATGATATAAATTATGAGTTTATAAGGCTTGAAATACGGTAAATTACGGTATCTCCGTAAGGAACGCCCTTAAATAGTATCGCTTGATATTTCTCTAAAACTCCAATCTTATAGACTTTATTACGTATTTGTACATAACAGTAGGTGCTGTATAACTATATCGTATATATTTTGTATATTATAATAATATAATAATAATATAATATCTATGGACGCTTCACACCACGTCAGTCTGGCCCCGTGCTAAGTACCTAAAGGACTTGTGTTACAGGTACCAGACAACGGAAATATATTTAATACTTTTATACTATACATATATTTAAGATTTTTATTATATCATACACATATTTAATACACATCCAGACCCGGGAACATTGAAAACTTTTTGTTCCGTCGGCGGGATTCGAACCCGCGACCCCCGGCTTGAGCGTCCAACGCGCTTAACACTGAGCCACAGAGGTCGTCAATTATAATTACTATTATGTACTGCTTAACTGCGTCTTTAAGTTGCAGAACCTGTATGTTTCTATGAATCATCAAGCAAACTGTGCAACACGTTTGAGTGAACTCTAGTTTCGTATTATTAGAGAATGTATTAAACTGCATCCAATCCATACTTATAAGTTATAACTTAAGTTAAATTATAAACTAGATGACCCGGTAAACTTCGTATCACTTCCTTTCTAATATAATAAACATTCCCTGTATTTCCACGAATTTTAAGACTCATACTATACTATACTTATACTGACTTTAGGGCTTTACTCTAAAGAACTACGAAGCCTTTATAGCCACTAGCATTAGAGTCATAGACTTAGGCCCAATTTCACTAATGACTGTTACAGTTAAGGCGAAGACAGCTGCCAATTCGACATCTTTGTGCAGTTTTCTAGACGTATGTATTTCATTGATTGGCACAAAAAAAAAATATGTGATTCTTGATTATATTTGGACAAGCTTGTCCAATTTAAATAATAAAATAATGTACTCCTACTGGTTGAAAAAAAATACCAAAGTCACATCTTTCAGGAACTTTAAACAGTTTTTAAAGAATAGATTGTATTATTACTTTAGTTAGAACTAAAGTAATAATACAATCTATTCTTTAAAAATTTGTTTATTTGATACCTTTTACAAAAATCCAAAGATTGCCAGATTTAATTTTCGGTTCTGACATCTAGATTTCCCATAATATTTATTTTTTCCTCTAAAAAACGAAAAATGTATCCACGCTACCGAGTGAACACTTCACATCTCTGTCTCTCTGGCATGAAAATCGACAGTGGTGCGAGAGTGATGCGAGGTCAAGGTCATTGGCAGTTGTCAGCGTCTTAAGGATTAGGATACCTCTTTCGTTTTCCATATAAATAAGGCTTGAGATGGTGACACAAAATTCTTGGTCATTTGTACCAGGCTGGCAGTTCTACAGGGGTATAATTACGTAAAGGCAAAAAGGAAAATGATGGTCATAGCGCTCGCACTGGCAGCCCAAACGCGTGGGCGTTAATCGAACGTGTCGGATAAATAACGAGTGTCGAACGATTTGTTCCACAAAAATGCTTGTATTTTCAGATAGTCGAAAAAAAATAAGTAGGCGGTAGCGTAATGCCATACTTCTCGGGTGTGGCTTACAGCCCGCCATACCGACGCTAATACGTTAATTTTAATTAAAAAAATTAACCATTTGTACCAGGCTAATTTTTGCATAGCGAATCATCGTGGAGTAGCCATTCACGAAAATCACCTTGCCATACTGTTCCGACAGGTCCCAATGGCCGCCATACCACTGCAAAGATGTAATTTTTTTTCGCCAAACGATTACCCCTGTTGAACCGCCAGACTGGTACAAATGACCATGAATTTTGTGTCACCATCTCCAGGCCTACATTTAAACAAACTGTTAACACTAACAGACGTTGGTAAAATTGGACCTTAGAGTAAAACTTACTCTTTATTTCCTCCGGATTGACAGAAGAGTGTCTGGTGATGACCTCTTTCTCATTGTACAGCATGAACACCAGCGTGAAGAACACCCAGCACACCAGCAGCAGGAACATCTTCAGGTAATGCCGAAAACACGACAGCTGGTGATGAGGAAGAGCATTAGGAACAGAATTCTTAATAATTTTAAAATTCGAAAAAAGTACGCTTGAGATGGTCTTACCTTAGTCTTGCGTGCCTTTTCATCACTGTCAGTACTGAAACACAAAATAATGGTGATAGAATTAGGTGGAAATGAGAACCAAGTTTTATAAAACGAAATTTTGAGTGTGCCTGGTGAAATCCCACCTTAGTGGTTATAGTTAAATATACCTATATGCAAAACCTATATTATTTGCTTGTCTGTGTAAGCAGCTAGGCTTTTTTCGACTATTTTTATAGAACTCAAGAAGCCTTTTAAGTCCGCAAGCCTAAGCCTAGCTTCCTTAGCTTTCTAATTTTCAAAACAATTTTTTTAATTTGCATACTTGTTTATTTTAGTTTATGGGTTATTTATTAGTATTACTATTTTGGAGGGATCAAATCTCATAAGTAGTGCAACGATACAGCGAATTTGACGACGGCAATCCCTTGCTATTACTCGTCTACACTTTTTGTAACCCATCAATCCCCAAGCGGCACCCGGCTGTCGCATAACAATTGAAAATGTATTGTGTCTGCCATTCCCACGATCGAGGTAAGTACCTTTGGTTCTCTTCATCAGGCACAAGAAAACTGACTCCATCTGGCTTCGGTGTCTCCTCTACCACGCGATTGTTATCCAAATGTGGGGCTGACTTCACCGAAGGCAGTCGCTTGGAGCCGTTCTTAAGCTTCAGAGGTATACTCTCTTGTCTGCTTGCTGCAAAAAATATCCTTGATAAGTAATGACTAATGAGATAGCACGAGCGTAAGGTCGACCTGAACTCTAGAATAATACTTGAATCCATACTAATATAATAAATGCGAATGTGTGTCTGTCTGTCCGTCTCTTACCTCTTCACAACCAAGCCGCTGAACCGATTTTCCTGAAATTTGGCATGGATATATTGTAATTTGAAAAAAAAAAAAAAAAAATATATATATATATATATATATATATATATATATATATTTTATATACCTATATATATATATATATATATATATATATATATATATATATATATATATATATATATATATATATATATATATATAGGTATACCTATTAATACTAGATGACGCCCGCAACTCCGTTGCGCCAAAGTTCGCTTATCGCGCGGGAACCGTAAATTTTTTCGGGATAAAAAGATATCCTATGTCCTTTCCTGCGGCTCAAAGTATCTCCATACCAAATTTCAGCCAAATCGGTTCAGCGGTTTGGCCGTGAAGAGCTGGTAACAGACAGACAGACACACTTTCGCATTTATAATATTAATTAGTACCTACTTATGGAAGTATGGAAATATTATGTAATCCATATTTCCATACTTCCATAAATAGGTACTAACTGGCATCGTTAAGGCCCAAACTGGAAAAAGTCAAGAAATTGCTGACCATGTATTCAGGTGGAGCACTCCTCCGTTTGGTTATGACATTAAAAAGTCATTATTCACATTGACATTGAAAAGTTGTACGACATTAGCACTGTGTGACCTTAACACTTTGGTAATAAAGTTCAAAATACGTAAAACATCCGTTCGCGCCAGCACATTGAATATCGAAGTCTGGCTGGTTCGCCCATTCCTTGTACAGTCACAACACTGATTTATATATAAATACCATAATACCACAATATAATAGTTGGTACCTATTTAGATATCTCTAGAAAATTCAAATTGTTGTAATGGTTAGGTAGGTACAGCGATATTCAACATGAAAGAGGTTTTTTAATGACAGCTAAACTGTAGTTAAAGTTAAACCTTCTTTATTTAAACAATTTATTTTATGTGTAGTAGATAGTAAATACTGTGATACTTATCTAGGTGATAAACCTACATTGATATTATCTAAGGTACGGTTTTGTTTACTTTGTTGGGGAAAAACGCAAGAACCTAACCTTTTTGGCTTTTTCGGAATTTTCGGCACACAAAACCAAGGAACTAAAGTTCCTGCCCCTCTGATTCTTTCGGACATTTCACATTTCGTATTTACCATAAAGAACGTTAAAATAAGTTATTGTCTCTTGACAGAGCTAGGCACGAAATAAGAAATTCCCAAGAAATTCCTGGGAACACCATTTAATTTTTGCTACTCGCCAACAGATGTCTCTATGTACTTAATTATTTAGGAATATTTAGTGGGCGGACACGTAAACTTATATCGAAAGGGCAGTGTATCTAACGAGTCTATGGTGTCCCAAATATGGGCACGT
This sequence comes from Polyommatus iphigenia, assembly GCA_963422495.1. Lineage (NCBI taxonomy): Eukaryota > Metazoa > Arthropoda > Insecta > Lepidoptera > Lycaenidae > Polyommatus > Polyommatus iphigenia. The sequence continues at coordinate 10,442,812 of OY730184.1, forward strand.
TAAATATAATGTTTACATCCTTAAACATGACCTTGGTCCATATTAAGTTATGCCAAATAGACGATTCAATATAATTTAATTTGTACCTTCATGTGACTGTTTGAGTTTTGACAAAGCGATCATTCCAAGAATTAGCAACTATACTCATTGGTCTGTAAATGATAACAATACGTGAACAAGACGTATTGTTGAAAAATTATATAGAAAAACCCACTACATGGGTCCAAGACAGCAATCTACAAAATATAATATACTATAATACTCTATCTTGTATTGAGATTTGGCATATCTAGTGAGGGAGGGCCTCAGGCCTGGGGGCTGGGGCACCAACTTATATTATACAGGCCTTGGCTTAGTTTGGGCTCCACGTCTCCCACCAATTGCTTATGTACTTAATTTCTTATATAATATATATATAAAGAGAAATAAACATTATATAAACAAACACAAACATAAACGCCTATCCTTCATTACTTTTCTACCGAATATAGGTAGAATGATACCTAAATTACTAATAACTAATAAGTTATAGTTCGACTATTAGTGGGTTTACGAATTACGATGTAACTACGCTACGGATGTACGTTTTACTAATTAACAATTAACATTAATTTATATTGACTACCTTTTACCTTTATCACTTTTTTACCAACGTAGGTATAGTACCTTATTTACTTAAGTTCGACTAAGATGTACGGTCTACAATCTACAAAGCACACATTTCCTACATGCTCTATCTACCTTTGCCACCGTTCTGTTCAGTATGTCTTTTGTGGTTCTACGGAATGGTATCCAAATTAGTTAATCGCTATTTTATTGAGAAAAGGGTCAAGTTGATTGCAGAAGGTCTACAAGGGTCATATTGAATGAAATAATATACGCATTAGATAACCCACATTGGAATTCACTGAATGAAACAGCAGCCAGCCAACTGATAACAGTGATAAGAAATTACACACTTTGAGCTTGTGTGAAGGTTGCCCTTAAGGTGACGCAGCGTTAAAGTAAGAAACCGTGTTGGATATGTTTTAGATTGCTTGTTTTCTATGAGAGGCCGGCCCGGCCTCTCATAGAAAACAAGCAATGGAACAGCAAAAAATGGAAAAGGCGTGAGCGACAAAATGGTTTTTGTCGCTTAATTTAAAAACCATAAATACATTTCATATAAGCTATGCACAAATTAAAGTGCATGCTTGAACCAATTTATGTACAAATTTTGGAACCTTAAATCACTCTCCTCCGTTGGAAAAATAGGAATCCCTTTTTTTACAGAGGTCTTTTCGATTGATTATTCTGTGCTATAAAAGTTGTCCAATCGTGTTATGCTATGGGCAATTCAAAGACAAAGACATGATGAATACTGACAATGAACTTCAATTTCTTAGCTTTAGTCATTGCTGAGAAAAATCGGCATCGCTACAGCCAAATTATCAAGGCGTCGTCTTAAATGCGGAATTGTAGTGCGAGTCGCATTAATAGGGTTACCATCTGACCGGATAAAGCCGGTCTAGACCAGATTTTTAGGTGTTAGACCGGACTCCGCCCGGATTTTACGTCAGACCGGATTTTTGTCATACTTGCATGTCCGCCCGCGGCGCACGGGCCCGCCCGCTCAAGCGATGAGTGCCGCACGCACTGAGCCCGGAAGTCCCGGAACGAAAGCTTTTCTCAGTGGATCAAAGAGAGAAACACTTTCAATGGAGTCAGTGAGAGCCATATTGCTTACGCAATATAACAATTAACAGATAATAAACACTTTGCATGCGGTTGCTAGCAACCAAAAGTATGTCTGTCTGACTGTCCGTCTGCCTGCCTGTCTGTCTGCCTGTCTGCCTGTCGCCTCTTCACGCCCGAACCGCTGAACCGATTTTGCTGAAATTTAGTATGGAGACACTTTAAGTCCCGGGAAAGGACATAGGATACTTTTTATCCCGGAAAAATGTACGGTTCCCACGCGGTAAACGAATTTTGGCGCAACGGAGTTGCGGGCCTCATCTAGTACTTAAGTAAATAAAAACGTACTTTCAATACTATGATTTTTATATAATACAGGTGCGTGACCGGACTTTTTTTTCAAAATCAGGATTTTTAGACATGTCAGACAGGATTTTGCATTTTGAGGCCTGGTAAGTGTGGTAACCCTAGTCGCATAGGCAAGAGCACGGCAAGAGAAATTATGAATATCTCACATAATCATCCGTATCTAATATTATAAATGCGGCAATCTATCTGTCTGCCTGTTACCTCTTCACACATTAGCCGCTGAACCGAATTTGCTGTTTGGTATGGAAAAATTTTGAGTCCCTGGTTAAAAACATAATTTAATAGGATACTTTTTATCCCGATAAAAGTATGGTTCTCGCGCGATAAACGAGTTTTGGCGCAACGGAGTCGCGGGCGTAATCTAGTTTAAAGCTGTGTTTTCACTAAGGGACATGTCGCGGAGACAAGTCGTCCGACGTTTACGTAGTTTGTCCCTGCAACACGTAGTTTGTCTCCTGCAACTTTGTCCCTCGACAAATGACTTGTTCACACTAGTCAGTGGTGAACACTAGGGTTGCTAAGGATTCCTCTTCCGCTTCCTCATAATGAGGAAGTTCCGCAATACTTTGGGTTCCTCAACCGTTACCGCATCCTCATAAATAAAAATAAAAAAATCCTGTTCCGCTATCGCTTCCTCAAAATTTAAGAGGAATTTATGAGGAATTGCACTGCGCATGCGCGTCGCGTATCCAATCATGGCAACGCACACGCCAGAGCGCGAGAATTATTGGATCATTCACTCATCTTTTTTTTTTGTGTGCGTGTGTTGTGTATGCTACTCACACTCGCCACACAGGCGAGTGTGAGTTTCTAGGGTTCCGTACCCACAGGGTAAAAACGGGACCCTATTACTAAGACTTCGATGTCTGTCCGTCCGTCCGTCTGTCTGTCTCCAGGCTGTAACTCAAGAACCGCTATAGCTAGACTTCTGAAATTTTCACAGATTGTGTATATCTGTTGCCGCTTTAACAACAAATAAGTACTAAAAACAAAATAAAATTAATATTTAAGGGTGGCTCCCATACAACAAACGTGATTTTTGCGGCCTTTTTTACTCTATATCATTAATGGCAACAGGTAGGCACATGATATTTTTACGAAGGCCCTATTGTATGTCTACGTCAATAATTAATAATAATATTAAAATAAAATAAAAATTTAAGGGGGCTCCTATACAAAAAACACAATTTTGGCCTATTTTTGCTCTCTAACGGATTGGAACCCTTCGTGCGCGAGTCCAACTCGCACTTGGCCGATTATTTGTTTCACATTCGATCGTGAACGCGTTGGTGTTTACTAAGATTTTGTATGGGACTACTCACTGGGCTCACTCCCGTGAGCAGGTGGCGCTGTACAAATCCCATACAAAATCTTAGTAAACGCTAAACGCCTTCACGTCGAAAAAATTCACACTAGGCACACGAAGTCCTCCTTAACTGCTGGATCGATTTTGACGATTCTTTATTGTGTGTGTTTCGAGAATGGTTTAGAATTTAGATTCATAGTTTGGTCCACTGGAAAATGTCCTTTTAATAATTTTTTGTGTATTGTTATGTACAGACAGGACAAAGGCTTTTGGGTTGGGTCCGCTAATATTTATAATTTCCTATCATCCTATTCTTCATCCGCTTCCTCATCCGCATCCTCTTCCTCAAAAAATATCCTCTTCCTCATCCGCATCCTCTAAATTAACGCTTGACAATTTCTCTTCCTCCTCCTCTTCCTCATAATCACTTCCTCAACAACCCTAGTGAACACCAGAGTTGTTACGAAAAAAACATATTGTTTTAAACAATGTGTTTAAAACATGTTTAAAACTTATTAGGAAAAAAACTTTGATTTTTTCATCCTGTTTTTTAACAATGTTTTAAACAGCGTATTAAACATGTTTTAAACAACATTCTAATTGACAAATACAACGGGTTCATGTTTAGAAAATAAGCTTTTTATTATTATTATTTTTAATTAGAATTTTCTTATAATCTGAGTTAATAATTTAATAAAACTTAATCTAATTATCATTACCAATTATTTCTTCTCTTTCCTGCAATTGTAAATAATCATAATGTTTTGGCATTTTCTTATTGAGAGATTTAAAAACTGTAACCAATTTGGCTAATTTTTTCATTGGAGAGACGGTTTCTCAATTTTGAGTGTACAATACCAAATGTGGAAAATATCCTTTCTACAACAGCTGAGGATGCTATTGCAGTGTGAACTTGGTGTGCTGGATTCATCATTTCTGGGCAAACATTATCTTTTAGGGCTTGCCACCATATCAAAGGTTGAACTTCCACCAATGCATGTTTGGTAAACAAATAATTTAGACGTGGGAGAGCCATGCTTCGGCACGAATGGGCCGGCTCGACCGGAGAAATACCACGTTCTCACAGAAAATCGGCGTGAAACAGCGCTTTTCGCTGTGTTTCGCCGAGTGAGTGAGTTTACCGGAGGCCCAATCCCCTACCCTATTCCCTTCCCTTCCCATCCCTACCCTCCCCTATTACCCTTTTCCCTCTTAAAAGGCCGGAAACGCACCTGCGGCTCTTCTGATGCTGCGGGTGTCCATGGGCGACGGAAGTTGCTTTCCATCAGGTGACCCGTTTGCTCGTTTGCCCCCTTATTTCATAAAAAAAATCATTAAAGGGGAAGACCTGTGCTCTAAAATATTAATAGGAATTCTTCACTTTCACGCCGGTTATTATCGCAATGTTAACTGTCAGTGTTATTGTCAATGACAAAGAAAGGCGCGCTCCGCCAGTGTTGCCATGGGGCAAAGGAAAATAAACCCATACAGTCATGTTAATACAAATAAATCAATGTTTTAAGCATGAATAAAACGTCTACATAAAACATTTAAAAAAACATTGAATTAAACATAAAACATTAATTAAAACAAAAAAATCATATAAAACTTGTATTTATTTAAATTTTCTGTTTTTTTGCAACTCTGGTGAACACTGAACAGTATGTCGCCAGCGACAAGTCCCGCAACCCGTAAATGTCGCTGCGACGTCGGGCGACATGTCGCGGGACACGTACATTTCGTGTCGCGCGACTAGGTCACGACTCGCGAGACAAAATATGTCCCCTAGTGAAAATACGGCTTAATCATGACGAGTTTCAATTTATTTTTAAAACAATTTAAATCATCCATTAGTAAGACTATCATTATACTAATAAAAGATGTTACCTGTGCATTTAACGTTTAGGTAGACATTTATATGTACTAGAGTCTAGACTAGTTAAGAGAAAAAAACATTAACAACGAGAAAAAAACAAAAGCACCGGCTTTTACAATAGATAACATTATTGTTTTAACTAAAAATAAAAACATCTCAAACCTAAATGTGGTTTTGAAACAATGGATGAACTTAAAACCGCAGATTTCATTGTTTATGACCGATAGAAATTATATTTTATTTGTGTGGTAGTAAAATCATCAGGGAACTACCTACTCCATTCACAAATCACAGACCACAATGACCAAATGGCTAACCTTGCCCTAAATCAAGGCAAGTCAAAACATCAAATCAAAACGAATCAATCGAACTGAGAATTATTTTTTAGTTTAATTTTTAATTGTATCGGATGGTTACAATAATTATTATTATCATACCTAATGGGAAACCGTGACTTTTATGCGCTTGACATTAAGTTTCGTGCAGCTGAAGTGTCTGGTTAAGGAAAAGATTACCAGCATCAAAACAGCATGCACTGTAACTTGCCGGTTGTGACTTAGAACAGCGTTGAAACTTTTTTTCTTGGAATATGATCTCTCTTGATTTTATATTTTGGTTCGTCGTTTTAAAGATTATCATAGTAGATACAAATACTCGTAAACAATAATATTATTTACGAGTAATGTCAAAGCCACGCAATCGTCTCGAAACCAGATAAAACCGGTTAAAAATAGCGCTCGCACTTGGAACAGAACCAAAAAAAATACGTGCATCCACACGCATACTTCTGATGAGATTAATTCAAAGAGATTAAATTAATCGGGGACCAATGGGCGAATATGATCGATCTATATATTAAGATAATAATTATGAAAACAAAAAGTGATGGTTTAAAAGAAAAGTGGTTGATTTAATGTCAAGGTTATACATTTTTTTAGAAAGTCCACTCATGGGCAGACAAAGAAGAAGAAACTGAGCAGGAGAAATCAAGGAATAAGTGGCAGTCCTCCACTATGCGCTTACCCAAAGCTTTCTGTGCCAGAAGGTATAGGCTAAATAAACATAGGCCCATAGCTTAAGCCCTAGGATTCCAAAAGAATAAACGGTTAAGGATAAGGAGGCTTCAGAATCATTGATAAGAAACGTTCTTGGGAACTTGACTCGCATTGGCTACAATCTAGAGATCTTGAGTCGTGACTGCAATTTTATCCGATAGGCGATAACTGACACACAAATTACACACTCTACATTTCATTATCTCTTGTTACCACCCAGTTAATTATAGATAATGAAAAATAATACGTAATAAGTAATAATGATTTAAGCTCTCTTCCTGATTTGACACGGCTTTAACATCTGCTTTCAGTGGTATTATTTGAAGCAGTCGGCTGCGACATATCCACCCACTGCAGTTCCTCCTGAGTCCTGACAGATAGCCGGTTTCTGGATTATGTAACTGAAGTTGATCTATTCGGTGCTATTCAGTGGCACTTTTGAAAACCTCAGAGAGTAGGCACGAGTCAATCTTTGATGCACATTTCTCTACATGCGGAATAAATAATATAGGAGGAAAATCAACATTCCTGTTAAATAAAATCTAATAAAAACCTACCTAACCGAATTAAATAATATAATAATTAGATAGTTGACAGTTTTCGAGAAATAAACAAACCTTGAGCCTTGTGTTCGCGAGGTCAAAAACCCGGCCCGCACATTATTAACATTAAATTATAAATCGTTTTCCCTTTAAACCTGTATTTTATTGTGTCACTAGCTGTCCCGGTGAACTTCGTGTCACTTTAAAACCTTCCCTGGACTTCTACGAATATTTTAAGACTAAAATCAGCCCAATCCGTTCAGCCGTTTTCGAGTTTTAGCGCGACTAACACATTTGAAAATCCATTTTTATATATAAGATGACGCGAGAGTATACTGTACATACATAATGTACCGAAAATGCCATTATTTATTTTGTAAACACAATAAACAAGTTTAATTCGTCCTTTCGGTGGTATTTTTCCCAATATTTTTATGGGATTTACGTGCGCATCATTACGAGTATAATACTTAATTATTCTTCTTGTCTGGTAATATTTGTTTATTTTTTTGACATTTACTAGGTGATAAAAATAAAGATTTACCTGGAATGACCTACTTAAAATGGAAATAGTTCGTCGAAATTTGGTGAATGATGTCACTTTATTTCATCAAAACAGTTCATTGTTTTTCATGACTCTTTCAAATAAGACTATGACTAGCTTGCTTGACCATGATATTGGACTACTAAAATATGTGTTTACTAATTATTTTCGAGTTGCGCGGCCCTTTGAAATTGGTAGCATATTAGCTGATTGTACTGAGTATCGTTGACATTAATATGATCAACATAATATTATTATTGAATTAAAACTAAGTATCAATTGCTTACCAATCTCCTTCTCGTATCGTTCTCTGAAGGGCTCCAACTCTGGGTCATACTTGATCCTCTTGGGCAGCTTCAGCCAGACCTGAAGGGCCTCTGCCGTGAGCTCCCCAGTGGAGACCAGGGAGTACTGGCTCTTACTCAGCTCGACAGCCGCCGGGCTGGACACCCCGCTCCATACCTTCACTCTCTTCATGAACTTATTCATTTTGTATTATTTCACTACACTTTCATTCATAGTTTAGCAAATGTGAGTCTTTGGAAGGGACGGATGGCGGTCTGCTAGATAAATATCATAATAATCTCAATAGAGTTCGCGTTTCAGCGTATCTAATACCTTGTTAGAAAATTGTTAGTGATGTAACTGCGTTAACTAGGTTCAGCTTTAACTAAAAGGTAAAACGATACCTAATTCCGGTGAAATTCTAATTAATTACAATCATTTCTTAAGGGGGTCGCTATTTTAGGCGCTACAATTGAACCCTTTTAGCTTCGCCGTAGTCGAGTGAAAAATATAAAAAAATGTAGTAAAAAAAGCTTGATTTTTATTTTCTTCAAAGAATGGAAATTGAATGCTTGAAATGTCAGCTCTTATTTCTTCTTAAAGAAGAGTATTTATCTGTCTTTTAAGGATTCAGCGGTACTAATTTGGGAAAGCTATCTGTAGTATCGTCATGTCTAATGCCTAAAATGGGTTATCTCTGTCTAAACTCTCTTACAAATTATGTACTATACTTTTCTTGTGTATTATCGACATCATCGGGTCTTTTAAAAGCTTTAATACTTAATATAATATTAAAACTGGAAAACTTTTTTTTTGTTTGAAACGACTAACGTATATACGTATGTGATTTTTAAGATTTGTTGAGAGAACATCTTGTGTGCAGCTGCAATGCTACGTTTTATATTCAAAACATCGCCCAGATGCACATCAATACGTATGTAATAAGCACTTATTGTGAGCAGCATTGTCTATCGAAGGATTTTATAGAGGCGTTATTGCATAATGGTGCTTATATGATATGGTTGATATGAATTGAATAATGCATTAAATTAACCCTTACAATAGAGTGCCTTATACCAACCAATAACCATAATTTTTAATTAGATATCTATTATATTGTAATAGGTAAGTAGACCGTACCTACAACTTTTTTTCTACTTGTTTGTGAAGCAGGCAACCTTAAAACGAACAAAATATAATATATTATATAGTACAAGTAGATAGAGTTCTGCGAGCAACAAATTAAGACTAGTTGTTCGTTAATGTGTCCAATCTGATCCAAACTGCTACTGTACAGCCAATCGAACGTAGGTTCGAGTACGAACTTCGTACTACGAAGGATAGTACAATAAGTAGCGTAGTTTTGTTCATGTGTGCGTATGCGCTTGATAATAATAATTATTGATACCCACAGAACTTGTAACCTAGAGTTTAAAATAAAAGTGGAATTAAATTTGTTTCATGAGTCATGACTAGGGAATGCAATCCCGCAAGAGAATTTCAATCCCGGTATTTGCGGGATTGAACCATCACAATCCCGCTGGATTCCGGTATTTGCGGGATCCCGCTGGGTGGATTTAAACTTTTAAAATTAATCGTTATAATGACTTTACTTGATAGACCCCGTTTTATTCTTAGAATCTCAAATAAAACAAACTTTGTCGGACACTTTTTTCAAGGGTTTAATTATTAACACCTCCATACTTCAGACTTTATAAAAAAATGAAAGAAAAACTAATCATTTTTTTGGAAATGGCTTCGTAATAACAATAGTTAAAAATTTTTTAAAAAATCGCTTATTTGTGTCCATCTTTAATCGAATTTTTTTTCGAAATATAGGTAAAAATTGTGCCCAAAGATTCCGAAACGGTTCCTGATATTCGACACAAGGTAGCTAGCAGCTGGAAATGCTCGCTCAGTTAGTTCAATTGTCATTTAAAGTGAATTATAGCAGGCCTGTCCCACTCGCGCGTATAGGCATCGAACTGTAAGTACCACCCGCGGGTGGCAAATCATAAGGGACTCACAAGCGAGCGGTGACGCACGCGCAAGATTTTTCGTCACGTATCTACTGTATACTGATCATAGAGGAATTTAATACAATATAATACTGATTTAACCACTGAGACAAAATCGTTATAAATCTTATAAAAATGAACAATTAAAAAAGCCAATGAAATATGTACCTAATATATTTGAATAAGGTATTTAAATACAAATAGTAGATAAAACTATACAAACATAGCAAATAAACCAATTTCATACAAAGAAACACACAAACTACACGGAAATAAACACAAGTTACTATGTTTAAATTGTAAAATCCTGCCGACGGAACAAAGTGTTTTCAATGTTCCCGGGTCTGGATGTGTATTAAATATGTGTATGATATAATAAAAATCCTAAATATATGTATAGTATTTTTGTTTTATAAAAGGCGAAAACCTTGATTTCTTAAGAAAAGGTACGCGTTATGAGGTAGAAAGAGAGCGCACTCGTAAGTTGTAGGTAAATTTATCCGTAGGCCATTTAGCATTGCGCGTCGGAATTTCAACTTTATAGTATCGTAGCTTGCGTCGTTATTTATTTAAACGGGTTTCGGGAGTGAGGAATCTGTTGTTAAACTAATATGTATTCTGTGATTATAGGTGAATTGAAGCTAAATTGCCAGTTCACGCACCCCGCGCGCAAAGTTACGCATATGAATCACATTTCTTTGTAATCCCGCCAGTCCCGCGGGATCCCGCAAAATTTTCCCGCATAATGCATGCGGGATCCCGGTATTTCGGGATCCCGGTATCCCGGTATTGCATTCCCTAGTCATGACCGATAATATATAAGGCGATAAGCCTTCATTGCCTCAAACTTGGATTTTTTTAAAACTCCTACACGTGTAGCGAACCTATTATGGCCTCTGAATCGAGACCCAAGCTTTAAACAGCATGAACGTAGAGGCCTTTCTCAAAGTGATAACGGCCTCTTGTGGGCGGGTGAATCTACTCAAAATGTTATTTTAGGCCAAAAATTGTGTTTTTTAAAAAACCCTTAAATATTGCTCTGAATGTTTCTGGTGTTAAAAGGCACCGAAATAGAATTCCCTTTCTGTAAGAGTCACGAAAAAAAAAAATTAAATAATTTAAGAGATATTTAATATTAAGTAAAAACTGTTGTTCATGACAATGACGAAATTTGTGGATAATGACTTGTTTACTTAGAATAATGACAATTTGTTGAGAATAATGATAATTTAAAAAATCTTATCCATATTCGTGCTGATTATATATTATTATTATTATTATTATAAACGCCTCCGTGGACCAGTGGTTAAGAGCGTGGCTCTTGACTCAGAGGTCGTGGGTTCGATTCCCGCGTTGGAAACATATTGTTAATTGTTATTTCCAAGTTTGGTTAGGACATTGCAAGCTGATCACCTGATTGTCTGATACTCAGAACAGGAAAATATGGTCTGACAAGTAAGATGATCCATGCATCGGATCACGGATGGGCATGTAAAAGTTGGTCCTGCGCCTGATCTCTCGCCAGTCGTGTCAGTCGTCCGACCCACTAGGTTATGAGAGTTAAAAGGAATAGAGAGTGCTCATGTGTACTGCGCACACACTTGGGCGCTATAAAATTACTCCTGCGTAACTTGCCTGGTTTCAATGAAACCAGCCACCGTCACCGAAACCGGTGTGGGGGTTATTATTATTATAAGTAAAAAATAGGATTTTCAATAAAACTTGTATGTTAGTAAAAGTATTGATTTGTTATAAAAATGTATTCCCTAAAATATAGCTAATACCAAAACCTACCTTTAAAAAAAATATATTCTACCTTTTCGAGTCACCTGCAATAAAAAATGTATACCTGTTAAATAATAATTCTGATATTTATTATTTCTCAAATAATATTTTATTACCAAACGTTCCGCGCGGCTTCGCTCGCGTAAATTAGATATTTCACAGACAAATTAGTCCACAAAAAATAGCGTATGATCCTTCACGTGGTCAATTTCTTAATTCTTATCAGTTATCTGTACCAAATAACAGAAAAATTGTTCCAGTAGCTCGTGAGATGAGCCCTTTCAAATAATTTCCCCCTTTTTTTCCATATTTTCCTCTATTTCTTAGCTCCTATTAGTCTTACCGTAAAAAATTATAGCCTATAGCCTTCCTCAATAAATGGGCTATCTAAAACTGAAAGAATTTTTCAAATCGGACCAGTAGTTCCTGAGATTAGTGTGTTCAAATAAGCCCTCTTTCAAATAATTTCCCCCCGTTTTTTCCACATTTTCCTCTATTTCTTGGCTCTTATTATTCTTGGAGTGATAAAATATTCTTTATAGCCTTCCTCGATAAATGGGCTATCTAACACTGAAATAATTTTTTAAATCGGACCAGTAGTTCCTGAGATTAGCGTTCAAATAAGCCCTTTCAAATAATTTCTCTCCTTTTTTTCCACATTTTCCTCTATTTCTTCGCTCCTATTATTCTTAGCGTAATAAAATATTGCATATAGCCTTCCTCGATAAATGGGCTATCTAACACTGAAACAATTATTCAAATCGGACCAGTAGTTCCTGAGATTAGCGCGTTCAAACAAACAAACAACCTCTCCTGCTTTATAATATTGAAGTTTAGATAACATTTTTACTACTTTTCTTACTATTCTACTACTACTTTTCGAAAAGGTGTCAAATAATTACCTAATTGTAATATCGACATTGCATCGATTCGATATATTTATCCCTGTTTTCCAGAAATACAGTTACAGATTTGGTTATTATTCTGAATGATCGTTATTATGCTTTTAGGGCTATTCAGGAAAATGACATTCAGGAAAATGACGGATTCACTAAATTCATTTAATAATTAAGTATTGATATATAGAAAACTAAGAAAATTATTAAGAACTTAGAAATGTTGCGGGTCTTTATAACTTGGTATAAAAAAAGTAGTGAAAAACAGACAAATGTTGGCACACATCGAGAAAGGTAAATGACGTCTAATTAGGAAATTTTTGTAGAACGTATTTCAAAGACTCACCTGCATAAAACGAAGACCTCTATCCACACCAAAGCACTGCGATCAAATAAAGTGAGCCAGCAGATTTTATCGCAAAATAGTTTCAACCCGTCACGTAGAGTATATCGGCAAGGCATTCAAAACAAACAATGCGTAGGACAATGACGCGAATTTTATGAACATTTTAAAAATAGAATTTTTAGTTATTTAATGTAAGTTGATGTGTTATTTGTTGGTATCGAATAGTTTATTAGTTCTTTATCTTCAAATTAACATTAAGTTTTTATTCCTTTCTAGCTCATTTATTTTTATAAATAATAAATTGTAAGCGGCAGTATCGAAACGACACGCAAAAATTTCACAATTTGGTCCTTTTTTTTATAATAACTTTTGAAATATTAACTCTACTTTAAAATAGTTTTAGCAGCATTTTCGTAAGTTAATTAGACATTGAAATGTGTAATGTTACATCAAATTTACGAAGGCGTTTTGGACCCAACTTCAAAGACATGAATTTTGTCTCTCTCAAATATTCGCCCGGGCGCTGCAGGCCTAAAGGGACCCGGAAAAATAATGTAGACAGTAGAGACTTCAATGAGTGTAGACTGTAGCGGCATGGGAGCTATACGAGTAATAATTAATTAATAAATAATGGGAACGCTGAAAATAATTTATTCTCAAAGTGAGTGAGTAGATATTACTATTAAGTATTATTTTTATTATTATCTATGGACGCTTTACACCACGTCAGTCTGGCCCCGTGCTTAGTACCTGAAGGACTTGTATTACGGGTACCAGTCAACGGAAATATATTTAATACTTTATACTATACATATATTTAAGATTTTTGTTATATGATACATCATACACGTCATATTTAAATAGTAAATACACAACCATGACCCAGGAACAAGCAAGCAACTTTTGAAAACTTTTCGTTCCGTCGGCGGGATTCGAACCCACGACCCCCGGCTTGAGCTACCAACAGCCCACCAACTGAGCCACAGAGGTCGTCAAAAAATATGAAAATGTAGAGCGATTACTGCTCCTTAATATACTCCTCATGAGTCACTATGGAGGATAAAACCCATATTTATTCATGGTCATTTATAAATTCAAGACAACCTCGAACAATCACAGAATATTGTATATTGTATTGTATATAGCTCCATTGTGTAAGTAAATGGGTCTCGACTCTCGACTCTTGAATACATTCCCTACACTTGGTATATTATTTACTAGCAAATAATCCATACTTTATAAATGCGAAAGTTGTCTATCCGCTGAACCGCTTTTGCTGAAATTTCGTATGGAGATACTTTGAGTCTCGGGAAAGGCTACTTTTTATCGTGGAAAAATATACGGTTCTCGAGCGATAAGCAAATTTTCATCGCCGATGCGTAAGAAATTAAGTACTAAGGTACATTTTCTTCATAAAAATAAATTATGTTTAATATCATTTCCTTGTTTAAATGGCTGCTTAACTAGTAATATCTCAGTTCCAGTCTCTAGGTTATCTAGGAGCTATCTGAGTTCGACCCTAGTGGGATTAAGTTTTAATCGATACAACGGCCATCTTGAATGCATTTCGCGTGTATTGATAGACGTGTTATAAATGATAAACTGTGTGATAATTTTGTGCTCAAAGCTCAAGCTTATAAAAGCGTGTTAAAAAGGAAATGAAATATGTATAATATTAATTATCTTTATATCATCTTTTATTTCCACCTCATCCAAATACTTACTGTGTTATCGAAATATCAATTTGGATGTGGCCAAAATAAAAACTAGCTCTTGTTTTAATTCATCAAGCCCCAAGCGGCCACATCCGGCCGCGATAACAATGAAAAAGCTATTGTGTCTCGTTTTGCCACGACTGATGGGTTTTTAGTGACAGCTGTTAGCATCCACTCCTAATCTAAGTTTTCAGAGGGTGAATTGTTAATGGAATCAGGCGTTACTTTGCGGAAATCCATAGCTTAAAATTTAGTTTGTTATTATTTTAAGCAATATTCCGGGAAATAAACTTCCACCTTTAAGTAAATGAGTGAGTGTACGCATAGGCATGCGTACAGAACCTCCCTCCTCCCACACTGCCTATGCGTACACTCGCATGCAAGAACTTGCAAACACCACCACCACACAAGCAATAATGTTGGCAAATCCGTGCTAGGCCCCTCACCACCATGCAGGTTGAAAACCTCGACGCGCGTTTCGCTCCAACACCGGAGCATCCTCAGGATGTGGACTCTACGAACAACGTCCGTCAAGTGCCGCCACCGGCCAAAACACCGCCTTTTATACCCTATCGAGCCCCGCTACTACCCCCACTACCCTCACCAGTACCCCCGAACATATTAATAAGCGGTGACGTAGTCAAGCAAATTTGGTCATTCAACAATGCAAATCTGTTATTTTTCTTTTCTTTGTTTGTTTGTTTGTTTAATTGTAATGAATAGGCTCAAAAACTACTGGACCGATTTTAAAAATTCTTTCACCGTTCGACAGCTACATTATTTACGAGTAACATAGGCTACCTTTTATTTTGGAAAATATATGGTTCCGTAAGATATTTGGGTTTTTCTGACACAAGGTGAAAAAAATCAACCAGAAAAGTTACTTATTTTGCATACGCTGCCTAAACTATAAAAGATAGAACCATACAATGTTCTAAGTAAATGTAGATCTTATAAATATCTACAAAAATGTCCGCGACACACTATACCTATCTATGGCAAGTGAGGCACAACAACCATTTTTTTAATTTAAAAATCTTGATTTTTTTTGGACTACATTTAAACGCATTTATTTTACTCATGCTGATAATCCTTATCAAAATAAATTATTTCATCACTAAGTACAGTTTGTGTAGATAATATTATATAACTAGCGACCCGCCCCGGCGTCGCACGGGTATAAAATATATAGCCACTGAAAAAATGATTAAAAGCGATAGCCTATGATCATTCACGTGGTCTTCTTATCTGTGCCAAATAACATAAAAATTGGTCTAGTAGTTCGCGAGATAAGCCCTTTCAAATAATTTCCCCCGTTTTTTCCACATTCTCCTATTAGTCTAGCCTATAGCCTTCCTCGATAAATGGGCTATCTAACACTGAAAGAATCATCAAAATCCGTTGCGTAGTTTTAAAGATTAAAGGGAACAAAGGGACATGAGGGAAAAAAGCGACTTTGTTATATTATATGTATAGATTTTATATTATAGGTACCACAGCAGTTATTATATGAAACTAGCTGTGCTCCGCAGTCCGCAGTGTTACCCGCGGTTTTTAGATGAAATATAATAATAGACTACAAAAGTACCAATAATAGGATCATGTTATTACTGTGATGAATGATGATGCATGGTATAATGGTAGTGATAGTGATGAATGTTATTCACATAGTCACATACTGCATAGCCTTTAGAATATTCGTAGGATTATATTAAGGGCGTTCCTTACGGAGATTCCTTAATTACCGTATTTCAAGCCTTATAAACTCATAATTTGAAAGCTACAAAGTTATAATAAAAATACAGCAATAATCTTCAGTATATCAACATTCCTTTCCCCGTTTTAAATTTTCTATTTTTGTTTATTATACTCATGATATCAGCTTCCAAAGTAAAACCAATTTATTAAAATTCAAGCATACATTCAGCATCTCCTTTAGTCTTAGAAAATTAGTTTCAAAATCGACGATCAGACCGAATAATTCGTGTAGTTTTGAAAGTTGGTACAGTTGTTCCTAAAGGTGTCCAGATGAATATACTAAAAGCCCCCGAGGGTGGGACAAGAGCCGGCGGTGGGGGAGGGGGGGAATGTCTCTTTTTAAAGGTTTTTGCTTGTGACTCGAAAATTATTTATAATATCTCTTTAGTGAGTTGTACATTAATAATTAACATTAAATTTCCTATAAATTACGTCCAAACATTTTTACTAAACGATCATTACTTTAGGAAATACAGAGTATTAAAAGGGTACGCTCGCACTGTTTTTCCATACAAACGTATTCCCCAATTTACTCCCTGGACAATGCGTTTAGACAAATGATTTTTATACAATATCATGATCTGTTAAAGATACGTTCGATTTTATCTAAATTTACTAATAAATAAATATTACCCTTAAAAATCACAAAAAATGAGCGCCCGTACCCCGCCAATCGACCGACTATAAAACATCTTTCAAATTTATTTTATGGTCGGTCGATTGGCGGGGTACGGGGCATTAATTTAATGTAGATAATTAATGTAGAACTCACTAAAGAGATATTATAAATACTTTTCGAGTTACAAGCAAAAACCTTGGAAAAAGAGACCTTTCCCCCCCTCCCCCACCGCCGGCTCTGGTCCCACCCTCGGGGGCTTTTAGCATATTCATCTGGACACCTTTAGGAACAACTGTACCAACTTTCAAAACTACACGAATTATTCGGTTTGAATTTCTTAATTTTCTCAGGCTACTTAGTAATTACAAATTACTTTTATTTGAAACACACGCCAATAGATCGACAATATCATAAACTACATATTCCCCGTTTTAAATGTTTTTAGGACAATTTTGAACTAAGATAAGTAAAAAAAATAGGGTTTTGGTGCGATCTCGGCAACTTTTCATTCAGAGTGTGGTCAATGTATCAAAGGTCATAACTAACCAAACTTCTTCATACAAAAGTATTCTCTAAGTCATCGAAATACGTAATATAATCGAAACAAAGAGCGCGGCCCAGGTGGGCCTTACGGTTGTTGAGAGACTTGAGAGGATAAATGGAACGCCTCAGAGCGATCAGCGAGGCAACGCCGCATATTGCGTCATGTTTTTTCGTGCGCGCAGCCCATATCGAATTATAAGACGTTATCACGTCAAAAGTGTGCCGTCTGCGATCTCCCTTAGACTGCGTCCCCATCAGACACGGCGCGGCGCCGGCACCGTGTTACGGCACGACGCCGCCACCGTGATACGGTACGGCGCCGCACCGTGTCACGGTGCCGCGTACGGTGCGTCCCTATTCAGTCGATATTTGCGCTCGAACGAGATTGCTTGTCTGCATATGGATCGCGAAAGAATTATTCTCTTGTTGTTACTAAAACGAAGATTTGAAAAGAAACAGAGACAGAGGAAATTTTGCGTAAATTCGTATTACAAATTACTTACAAACTTAATAATTAAGGGGGCTCCCATACAAAAAACATAATATTTTGGTTATTTTTCTCTATAATAATGGTACGGAACCCTTCTTGCGCGAACCTAGGTCGCACTTGGCCGATTTTTATGTGTTCCAAATAAGTGCCTCGTTTAAGTTTGGACAAAATTTTTGTTCGGAAGTTTCACCTAGAATAGGGGCGCGCGGTGCACCGTACGCGGCACCGTGTTACGGTACGGCGCCGTGCCGTGTCTGATGGGGACGCAGCCTTAGTATTATGTTTATAATCTAGTTTGTCAATCAACAATTTAAACCAACTATATAGCTATTATTATGATATTGTAGTTCCGCTAATAAGCAAGCAATTACCTGTGGTGCTATCAGCTATGCATTAATATTGTAGTATTTAAAATGCGATAACGAGCTAATAAAATACCGTACAATTCTAACTCATTAATCATTACAGTTTCGTAATCAAGGAATAAAAACACAAATGCATAAATAATTACAGTATTTTGTACATAATATTTATTGTAATTTTAAAGGGACATTAATTTTTATCATTGCTCAGGAGTCAGGGGACGTCCATAAGTTACGACACTTTTTGACCCCCCTTGGTGGAATATTGTATGATTCGTCTGGTCTCGACCTTCCTCTCCCATTTCAGACCTTTATCGTTATTAAAAACTACCGATTTGCCACCGTTAAAATAACATTCAACGTGTACTTAATACTTATACATATAAACATTTTGAAGACGTAAGTGGAGAAGGTAAGTAACAATTTGAAAATGGTCGTTTTTTGCATAAATGGAGACTTAGACTGGGTAAATTATTTGCAATCAAAAATATGTGTATGTGGCCTTTTTTGCTCGTAATCAATAATGGTAACAGTTAGGCACTTGAAATTTTCACAAAATCCTTAATTATATTTGTACTTTAATAATCTATCTATACTAATATTATAAAGCGGAAGAGTTTGTTTGTTTGAACGCGCTAATCTCAGGAACTACTGGTCCGATTTGAAAAATTCTTTCAGTGTTAGCCGATTTATCGAGGAAGGCTATAGGCTATATTTTATCACGCTAAGCCTAATAAGAGCGAACAAATAGAGAAAAATGTGGAAAAATCGGGGAAAATTATATGAAGTGCTTATTTAGTAATAGTTTGAAAGCGCTAATCTCAGGAACTACTGGTCCGATTTGAAAAATTCTTTCAGTGTTAGATATACCATTTATTGAGAAAGGCTATAGGCTATATTTTATCACGCTAAGACTTATAGGAGCAAAGAAATAGAGGAAAATGTGGAAAAAAACGGAGGAAATTATTTAAAAATTCTTGTTATTTGGCACACATGAACAATAGACTACGTGAAAGGACATAGGTTTCTTTTTTGCGGAAAAATGTACGGTTTCCATGACATTCCTAAATTACGCGGGCGAAACCGCGCGGAACATCTATCATAGCATAAAAGTATATTGTCCCACACTATATACTTTTAAGTTTTATGATTTGCGCGTTAACTATTCAATCGATGTACGGCAACAACCATGGGCGCCGGCAGGGGGGTGCCAGGGGGTGCACTTGCACCCCCTGTTGTTCGTAAAAAGTAAAAAGAACAGAAAAGAAAGAAAACTAAAATCTGCACCCCTTGGAAATTATTTCTGCCGGCGCCCATGGGAACAACTACGAACTATAGTCCACGCGGACGAAGTCGCGGGCAACAGCTAGTTTATAATAAAATTAAAACAAAGTAAATATTTAGCTCCTATACAAAAAACACAATTTTTTGTCTACGTTCACTCTATACCGGTACGGAACCCTTCGTGCGCGAGTCCGACTCGCACTTGGCCGATTTTATTTAACAAAAAATTTAACCCGACTTCCAAGGAAAAACAATATTCTTGAAAAGACCTAAAAGTATCAAATAATTCTTAATCTTCATTAGTGCCTTATTCAAAATTCGACTAAATCTCAACGAATTCTGTACTCAATTTTCATTCTTTTGAAGTCGGTACCAGCCAAGAACTGAGATACTTGACATAGAACTTAGCCAGTAACTTAAACATATGTTACGAATAACGGATTATTCGTAACATATGTCTAAGTTACTAGAAACAAAATTTTAACCACTATGAGTGTTTTGATAAATTTCAAGGATTTCTCTCAATTGCTCATAGATGCCATCATTAGCTCAACACTTTCGTAATTGTTATACAAAATTAGGATTATATCCTATACAACAACACAAAAATTTTGAAAATCGGTCCACAAACAGCGAAATAATCATCAAAAACATCTGATTCGATGCTAAGTATCACGAAAAGTACCAATAATTGGGTTATCTTATATACAATTATATAATATAAATTGAAACCGACTTCCACACTAAAAACTACGGTGAATAAACGAAAAAGTGTTAAATAATTCTAATTCTATATTAGTGGCTTTTTTAGGATTGGCCTAAGCCTCAACTATGTCTGTACTCAATCTTCATACTTTTGAAGTCGGTACCAGCCTTCTTCTTCTATGTCAAAAATCTCAGAAATTTTAGGAGCTGGTACCGACTCCAAAAGTATGAAGATTGAGTACAGACATAGTTGAGGCTTAGGCCAATCCTAAAAAAGCCACTAATATGGAATTAGAATTATTTAACACTTTTTAGTTTATTCACCGTAGTTTTTAGTGTGGAAGTCGGTTTCAATTTTTTGTTTAAAAATAATTATTTTTCTCTTTTTAGTTATGTATAATGTATAATATTATGTCCATTATGCATATCATATGCAGTCAGTTGTATATCATAATTTTATCTAATTTGTGTGTAACTGCTACAAAAGTTAACTATACCTAAGTGGATTTCAAAAAGTTACAAATCTAGATCTTTTAAAAAGAAAGACTACGGTCTTCCATATATTTTACGGTTATATTATTGTAATGAAAACTTGCAGTAATCATCAAATTTCTAAACTTATAATATCTTTAAAGGCTCCGGAAGTCTGTGCTGTGCCAATGGATTAAGGGTAGGTACACCTTCGTGGGATTCTACATAATGGCAAAATATTATTATGTCACAATTACGTCACAATTACTATATTCTATTAAATTTCATATCCCTCTATCGATTGATATCAATAATTGCTGCATTGATATGAAATGTATTATTATGATTTATAACCTTCGGAAACATGGTACCAAATTAAGATTACATCTTGAACAACAACAATAAAATTTTCAAAATCAAACAAGAAACGGCGGGAAAATACCATGAGAAGTACCAATAATAGGCTCATAATATGATGGTGCGTGACATAATAATTATGGTGATGATGATGATGATTAATGAAATTGATGTATTGGCATTTGCTTTTAGTTGTTTAAATAACTCCGAAATCCCCGAACATCTATCTATAAGGAGTCAAGAGTTCTGTACAGCACCTTCGGAACCAGGGTATACATTGGTACAAAATCTTACTTTTTGGTAGCATATACTTCAAATCCTTCAGAAAAAGTTAAAATCACTATATGTTTCCATATAAATTTTAAGGAGTTCCCTCGATTCCTCATGGATTTCATCATCAGATTACCACTTTTGTGAACGTGGTACCAAATTCCAACTATATCCTTTACAACAGCAAAATAATTTTGGAAATCGGTCCACAAACGACGGAGTTATCCGCGAACAAACATAAAAAAAATAAAAAAGAACATAATATATACGGTCGAATTGAGAAACCTCCTCCTTTTTGGAAGTCGTTTAAAAATGGATTTTCAAATGTGTTAGTCGCGCTAAAACTCGATAACTGCTGAACGGATTGGGCTGATTTTAGTCTTAAAATATTCGTAGAAGTTCAGGAAAGGTTTTAAAGTGACATGAAGTTCATCGGGACAGCTAGTACCTAATGTGATAAGTATGACCCATGGTATAATAATTATGGTTGTGATGATGATGGTCAATCAAATTGATATGTTGGCTTATGCTTTCAGTTGTCATATCTATAAGGATTCAAAAGTTCTGTTCGGTACCTTCGGATCCATCATCCAGGGTATAACTTGGTGCGAAATCTTACTTTTTTTGGTAGCATTTACCTCGAATGCTACAAAAAAAATCGAAATCACTTTATGTTTCTATACAAATTTTAAGGAATCCCCTCGATTCCTCATGGATCCCATCATCAGATCACCACTTTTGTGAACATGGTACCAACCTCGGATCCAACCCTGTACAACAACAAAAGAATCATGAAAATCGGTCCACAAACGGCGAATTTATGGTTGAACATACAAAAAAAAGATATAACGACGAACATAATATAACCTCCTCCTTTTCGGAAGTCGGTTAAAAATGCATACTGCACTGCAAATAGAGCCATAAACAATAAACATAATAAACAATGTAACTGTTTAGCAGTGAAGTGAAATATACGTATTTATTGCCCTATAAAACACCATAACGTGCTACCAGGCAACCTTGTCCATGACAATACGAAGTGCTCTATAATATCTATGCATTATCAGAGAAATTGAAAATTTAAAATGGTCGGGTTATTTTATGCCCAGCCAATAGACATCGCCAAATCTAAAAGAGTTAGTGATCACGAAAGCTTCTATTTTCAACCAGCAAGCATGAACCATGTTCATTGTTCAATTATCAAAGCTCTCAAACAAAAAAGTGAATTAAAATGGAGACTTTCTTTAATGGATGTTTGGTCTCTGATTGGAGTAAGGAAAAGCGATGTTACAAATAGACACGGGACAAAGAGTGTTTGCGTCGGGATTCAAATAGTAAAATATCTACAAGGAAAATTCTAAAAATACTTACTACTGACATTCCTACGACCCTTATGAGACTTAGGGCCACCTTAGGGCCTGTTTCAGTACTTACTGATAACTGATAAGTGTATCCACAACTTATCAGTAAGTGGTGAAGCAGGCCCTAAATAATAAACCTTGATACATGCAAGAAATTCAGAGATACCTACACATAAAAGGAGTTCCTAATAAGTTAACAACCCATCAACCTCTAGGAACGAAACGGAACACTTTAGTCGTAAGACTTATAATCATTGCTTTTATCTAACTACTAAAATAACATTTTGACGCTAGGTTTTTCTTACTAAACAGCGAGTCAATATTGGAAGTTACTTATGTGATTTTGTATGTTTGTTTGTGTTTAGCGATAAGATGTACACACAGAAGTGTAGGTTTGTCTCAGGTTTGTCACTTTGCTTTGTACATAGTATGGAGTGTAGATGGAGGAGAACTATCTTATACGGGGGATATTTGAAAAAGTGTCCAGCTGTACGCAGTAAATAACAGTTGAAAGTGGCGCTAGCTGCAGCAAAGGGTATGGAATGAATGTAGCCGTTGGTGACAAAATACTTAATAAATAAATAATAAATAAATTAAAAAAAAAATCGGTTGTCTGTAAAGTCGGTTTACTGACGATAGTTGAACGTGACAACGTCATAGCCTTAACCCCTCAGTTCCGGGAAAAATCTATGCAAAAAAGTTGGCAGGTCAATGTGCAAAAAAAATACCCTCTTTGTAAAATTAATGTAATATGAAATATCCTTACATATAATCCATATTTTATGTTTGTGTGAACTACATTATAATATATGTTAAATTTTCTATCTATCAATCCATCATAATATAGTATTTAGTCCGATGTGATATTGGTTTCTCAATTACAAACTTTCGAAACTATAATTAGTGACTTGTTCAGAAGAAATAAACGTATACTTTATTCTTCATATATTAAGTCATACCTTGACACGTAGGAAATAGAGCACAATTTTGAATAGCTTACGGTTGTTGAGAGACTTGAGAGTGTAAATGGAACGCCTCAGAGCTGTCAGCGAGGTAACGCCGCATGAACTGTCATATTTTTCGGGCGCGCACCCCATATCGAATTATAAGACGTTATCACGTCAATAAATAACAAAATAAATAATACCAATATATTTTGAAAAATATAACCTAAAATAGCTGAAATAAAAGCTGCTAAATGATTTAAAATTTACCCTGTTGCTACTGTAGCGCCACCCTAATTTCATCCTAATTTAACGCATTTCAGCGGACACTTTTTACATACAGAGATAGTTCTCCTCCATCTACACTCCATAGTACATAGGTATTCGAGAACGAGATAATATTGATGAAGCTAGAAGGACAAAAAAGGGCCAAAAATACTTAAAGCCAAGCTCCACCTTGATAAGAATTGCCGGGTTATAATTAAACTGGTTAAGTAGGTACATAATATTTTTAGATTTTTTACACCCATAGAAATGGTTGAAAATGATTTTGACCTTTTTATAAGTTTATTTTTCTGTACATTTTATCTGAGAAAGAGGTTCCGCGCGGATTTGCCCGTGTAAATTAGGAATTTCACAGACAAATTAGCCCACAAAAATAGCCTATGATCCTTCACGTGGTCTATTTTTATCTGTGCCAAATAACATAAAAAATTGCTCCAGTAGTTCGTGAGATAAGCCACTTCAAATAATTTTCCCCATTTTTTTCTCATTTTCCTCTGTTTCTTCTCTCCTATTAGTCTTAGCGTGAAATATAGCCTATAGCCTTCCTCGATAAATGAGCTATCTAACATTGAAAGAATTGTTCAAATTGGACCAGCAGTTCTTTAGATTAGCCAAAAGATTAGCGCGTTCAAACAAACAAACAGGCGGAATCAAGCCGAACTTCCGCCGCGGAAATTCGGCATAGCGTGTTTAGACACTAGTTTAGACTTTAGAGCATTTAACTGAGCTAAATTTTTTTCAGTAATAATATTTTAAATATAATCTAACAGTTGTAAAGTAACTAGATGTTTCCTGGAACTTCGTTAGTCACGTTAGATCATTTATTCGGAATAAAATCTATTTTATATTCTTTTCCGGTGCTCAAATCGGTTTATAGGCGTAAAGAGGTTGTGGCGCTACCCACAATTAGCCTAACATTCCTGCATCGCGCTATCGAAGTTTTCTAAGCACGTCGGTATACCTATAGCTGAAATGTATCACGTCTGCTAAACGACAGTCACCTTACCGATGAAGCTTACACGCCCCTCTCACACCTGCAGGGCCGCTAGCGTAGACCCATTCGAAAAAAAAATGTATCACGTGGGCTCCGGCTTGACTGAGCATAACACCTCGCTCGGTCGGAAGATCTCCCTTTGTGGCCACCACATAATAATAAATATTCCCAGAAGGTAGCAGATACATAATTACTTTTGGATTTCTCACATGGTATGATATCTTTGATATGGAAAAATGTGATAAGTAATACATAATATTTTCATAATATGTTGTTTAGTGAGATTCGGCTGGACCCCTTCCTTGCGTAATTTATGGATGGCCCCAAACGAAAAAACAATTAAAATGCGTTTGTAAAACACAAGACTGGCCGGTAAAACATGATGTAGTTGTAAATTATAAATATTGTACTTATCGTAAAAAGTTGTTTTACAATAACATGACAAAGCAATCCGCTCTTTACCTACACGATAAAGTTGTTCCTATATTATAATAAATTGCTAATTAAGTCTGAAAACGCACCATTCTTATAGATTTTTAGGCGCAGCGCAGACGACAGACTATCCGTGACGCACTTTTTAGTCCGTGGAAATAGAACCTATGCAATTATAATATGCAGTAACGCACACGACGCGCAGCGCAGACGTGTGCGTTACTGCATAATTATAATTGAGGACCTTGCAGCTAAAGGGGGGCAGGTCCAAAATTCATAATTGTTGGGTATTAAAAAAAACGTTTTTAAATTTTTTTTGATGAATTTACATCTTATCGATAAATGGTATAATATAATATGAACATAAATACACATTTTACTCGAGATTTTAAGGCAATTAAAGAAGTTATAGGATTACTACGATTTTTTAAAGTTTGGATCTGCCTCCGTTTTGCACCAAGATGCAAGAAAAATACTACTCTATTTTGTATTAACGATAAAAAAAACGCATAAACACGATATTTTTTTTATTTAAAGAATCATTAATCAGCGCACAAAGAATTAAAAAATGAAAAGAAAAACAAAAACGAACGACTTGCTTCACAAAATATTTTTTAAAGGTTAACTTCAGCTTGATCATCGTCGTCTTCGCTAGAAATATCATCTGTTGGTCCGACTGCTTCACCCTTAAGGCCCCTGTAGGAATACAGTTTATTTGGTGGAATATAGTTCTTTACCAACTGCATTACATCGTTGGACTTAGCCTTTTTCAACGGCAATGCATGATCATACAGCGGTTTCATTTATTGCAAGAAGGAGGCAGGTCCGAACCTGCTCCCTTCTTGCACCAAGCAGAATAAGGTGGCAGATCCAAATTGTGTTATAGCGCACTTGTTTTTCGTCGGACGTGCCTCTTGAATGCACCAAATCATAGCTAATTTTTTTGTTTAAATTGTAGGCGAAAAAAAGGGTAAGGCTGCGTCCCCATCAGACACGGCGCGGCGCCGGCACCGTGTTACGGCACGACGCCGCCACCGTGATACGGTACGGTGCCGCACCGTGTCACGGTGCCGCGTACGGTGCGCCGATTCGCGTCCCTATTCAGTCGATATTTGGCTCGAACGAAAATGCTTGTCTGGATATGGATCGCGAAAGAATTCTTCTCTTGTTGTTACTAAGACGAAGATTAAAAAGAAACAGAAACAGACGAAATTTATTTTTGCTATTTTTTGCTCTATACCAATATTTACAACAGATAGGCCCTTGAAATATTCACAAAATACTCAATTGTATTTATACTTTAAAAATTTATGGTAAAATTAAAATAAACTCAATAGTTAAGGGGCTCTCATACAAAAAAACATATTTTTTTGGTTATTTTTCTCTATAATAATGGTACGGAACCTTTCGTGCGCAAGCCTAACTCGCACTTGGCCGATTTTTATCTGTTCCAAATAAGCGTCTCGTTTAAGTTTGGACACAATTTTTGTTCGGAAGTTTCACCCAGAATAGGGGCGCGCGGTGCACCGTAAGCGGCACCGTGACACGGTGCGGCGCCGTAGCGTATCACGGTGGCGGCGTCGTGCCGTAACACGGTGACGGCGCCGCGCCGTGTCTGATGGGGACGCAACCTAACGGATAAAATTTGGATCTGCCCCCCTTTAGCTGCAAGGTCCTCAATTGCATAGGTTCTATTTCCACGGACTAAAAAGTGCGTCACGGATAGTCTGTCGTCTGCGTTGCACCTTAATTATCATTATTTACAATTTTAAATTAACAGTCAATAAATAATAATTAGAGACAAGACTAGTTGGTTATTCTAGAAATTAGATTTCTAGATATTCTAGTGGAATAATTATGATACGTAATATGAATAAATTATGTATTAAGTATGCATTTATTTGTTTTAACATTAAATTCCAAAAGATTAAAAAAATAAAAACCTAAGAAACAAATACATAATATTACATACTTAACACTGACCAAAAATAAATGAATATTATACTAATATTAAACCCTAATAAATTATTAAAACCTATATGTAATAATAATTGATAAATTCTCCCAATTAGTAAGTACTTAAAAGTTAGGGTATCAATTAGGGGACAATGAATTTTGATAATATGAACGACGATAAATTTTTCGAGGATTTTCGGCCCATCCGCTGCAGCTGGATAGATGAAGTGAGATTTACCTCGACCCCCTTTAAAAAAATATTAGTAAAATTAAAAAATATAGGTACTTTTCTTTTTTCATAAAATGTTTAGAATTTAGATAATTCCCCACAGTCGCCGGAAGCGATACACATGCCCTTGTTACCTTCTGACACCTCTTCCGAGTTCCGAGTCCGACCCCCCTTTTCAAGTGGGATTTTAGTGTGACATTTTAGCTAGACACGCTTTCCGAGTCCCGGCAAAAATGCCTCACGTAATTTGTGGATGCTCCCTAATGGAATGATAAGTAAGAACTAGGCACTGATAAGCGATAACAGTATTGATTTACTTTATCTCGCACAAATTAAAATTTCAAGAGTTTTTGTATATTTAAGTAAGTAATTATTACAAAATGTGGAACAGATGAGGCCGAATAAACAAAAATAACAGTTTCATATCAAGAGTGTAAGTGAATCACGAAAATGATAAACAATGAATAAACACCAAAATGCTATAAAGTTATTTTATTGTGCAGTAGATTGTGCAGCGTTTTTCAAGCATTTTGAGCAACGTAAAATTCGATTTGTATAAAATATAAATAAAACGCAGTTACATTCACAAAGGAAATAGGATGAAAAGTGTTGATATTCATCTAGCAGACCCACGAAACGACAAACACTAATATTACATGTACCTACATGATGATGATGTTCAAATTTCAGTGCTTAAACCTCGTAATACTTATTTAAAAAAAACTAGAGTGCACTGAAAATTTCGTGAAAATCTTCAACAAATGCACGTCACAGTTCACACAATATCGCGAGCGAAAACTTGATTTTAAATTTAGAACGACACGACGCGTTCGAAACGAATGGCGTGCGACTGCCGACTGGCTGGCTGAATGTAAATAATTGAAAATATAAATACAAGCCGCATTTTTATCAGTTTTATCAATAACATTATTAGATGTTGTTTACACCATAATTATTATTTACGTGAACTCTAGTTTTGTTTACGAAAATTAGTTCAAATTTAGGTATAGTCTGTCAAGAAAGTCATGACAGGCGGGAAAATATTTAAATGAAATAAAAAATATGAGACATTATGAGAACTTTATTATTTCGAGATAAAAATGTTCAAGGTGACAATATTTAAAGTGTAATAAGCGTTCTCTGTGAAAATACAAAGAAAAAAATACACCTTACCTCTTATAATAGGCGTAATTACGTTTAGAAAATTTTCCCGCCTGTCATGACTTTCTTGACGGACTATAAAGTCGGCGCTACATATAGGCGAACGCGTTGGCCGACGCGTTCGCCTATATGTAGTGCCGACAAAACGCGTCGGCCAACGTCTAAATACCTACCGACAACGCGCGAGTCGCCCGTTCTACACATTGGGCCAACGCGTCGTCCAACGCGTTCGCCTATATGTAGTGCCGACATAAGACGTATGGTTTTAAAGTTAAACGAATAACGATAATGGTAGACCGTCCGCCCAATTAACTATTCTGGGCATAGGGCATCGTAGGGAAAATTGGTAAGCCAAATCTGCCAAAAACAAAGGGCTTAGTAAAAATACTGAAAGGCATTGGAATATACCTAAGTACTGAAAGGAGTGTATGTTCGACGTTGATTAAAAAATAATTTAATTAAGTATTTAATATTAGGTCCTACAATCATACTGTTACGGAAACGGACACGTGGTGCCATCTAGCGTCGGACCAGCGAACTTACCAAGGGAACACAGGCAACATAAATCCCCTACTCGAAACTAGATGGCGCTAGGTGGTACATGCTCGAATCTCCTAGAAAGTTCCGACCCTTGTTTACTTATTTACGTGTTTACTTGTTTACGTGAATCGAGTAAGGAACTTTCTAGAATTCGAGTCGCCCATATAAATAGGCGCAGGTGGACGGCCCGGAGTTCAGTTTTATCGGAGCGATCTTCGAGGCGACTTCGAAGTGAAAACAAGTGATCAATAGTGAGTGATAGTGAATCTACGACTTGGCTACGACCTAGGACAGTGATAGTGCTCAGTGATTTGGATCTAGTGCTTAGTATTTGGAATAAGTGGTTGTGTGTGAGCTAGTGTCAGTGAATAAAGTCTTCAAGAGAGTCACCAGGTCTTTCTCTCCGAATCCTCGAACCCTAGCACGTAACAATACGAATGTTTTGTATGGAAGGAATATAAAGTTGATATTTTTTTGTATACTTACTTAATATACTTAATTGATTAATCAAAGTATGTATAATGTACTTACCATTATATCGATGCCTTTTTTCCATCATAAGGGTAGTTCGTTGATCCCTTTACTAAAAAAAAAAACAGAGGGACGAGAGTCAATAAATTCTTTGAATGCGGTTTGGACTGCCACATCAGAGTTGAATTTTTTTCCTTGTAGGAAGTTATCCAATTTCCAAATTCCGAAAAAATGGTAATCTGTTGGAGCAAGGTCCGGGGAGTAGAGTGGATGTCGCAGACATTCCAATTGCAGCTCCTCCAGCTTTGCGGCCGTTTGTTGTGCAGTGTGTGGTCTAGCGTTGTCCTGAAGCAGCAGTGGCCTAGAGCGATTGACCAGCCTTGGTTGGTTAGCAGCTAGTTCTTCCAAAATAGTTTGCAGTTGCTGACAATAGAATATATCTGCCGTAACCGTTTGGCCATATTTAAATTTTAAAGGTGGGTTTACACCAAAAGAACATAGAGCAAGAACAGCACAAGAACATTCTTTCGTATTCGTTTAGTGTAAACTATAATTCGTTACAACATACTTTAGATCGTTTACACCAATCGAATCAACAAGAATCATATAGCTCCGTTTAGACCAAACGAGCGAATGCTCATTGCTCATTCGTCAACGATAAGTAGTTAATTTATTTTTATAGTCATCAAAGGTTGGATCCCATAAACATCTTTTGTTATGGTATAATTCTATCATTTGTAAACATTTTTCATTACTCCAATCCATATTTACGAAATAACCTTTGATAAACTACCTAAAACCAGCCGCCAAAAAGTAAAAATATCAAGAACACTAGAATCCCTTTGAAGAGACCGCCTCGAAGAGCGAGCACGTCCGAACACGAAAGAACGCTCTAGGCAATTGCTCGAGCGCTCTTGCGTCGTTTACACCAAACGAGCGAGATTCTTAGAGCATTCTACCTATTTACCGCCGAACACGTGGCGAACACACTAGAACAACGAAAGAATGCTCGTTGTTAGTTTACATCAAAAGAGAATGAATGAATAGAATGAGCATTCGCTCGTTTGGTCTAAACGGAGCTGAAAGCTGTAGTGAACCGAGTGAACGACACCGGCACTAGTCCAACAAACACTCACAAGTAACTTTTTCTGAGTCAATTTTCCATTGCAACGAACGCTTCCGTTTATCGTAAAGGATCCATTTTTCATCACAAGTAATGTAAATCCGATTTAAAATCCCTTCGTTATTGTGTCGGTTGAGCAATGTAACGCAGCAGTCGACGCGTGTTTTCTATTTTGCTTCACTCAATTCATGAGGTACCCACCTTTTAAGTTTTTTTATCTTCCCAATTTGCTTCAAGTGGATTAAAGCAGTTTTATCACTTACACCGAAGCCTGCTGCAAACTCTGAAATGGTTTGCGATGGATCCGCTTCCACAATTAGGTATAGCCTTTCCCAAGTAACAAAATTCTCTTATAGTGCACAGTTCAAAGGCTTGCAGCACTAGTAACTCTCGTTTAGTGGTTCCAGGTGTTACTACCAAGATTATAACAGGTTACACGGAGTTTGTTTGGGTTTGTAGTAAAACTGTTCTTATAAGTTGACTTATAGTCGTGTATAGAACGAGATTATAGGCGCAGTAAAGGCTAAGATGGCTTATACGAGTGTTTCAAAGGTGTAAATATACTTGAGAAAACTTGCTCTAGAAAGTTACATTTGTAATAGACTACAAGCCCAAGCAGCACAAATGTATCTAGTGAAGCACTATTAGTTATTTTATAGAATTAAACTTAGTATACTTACATAAGAGTCAATAATCCCTGAAGATATCCTGAAAATATCCTATATACCGAGTTCAGTAAAAATGGGCACCTATCTACACTATAATGACAAGACCAGCATAAGAATTCATCATTAGATAACGATAAGAGCAATTTATATTTATCTATAGGGAATATCTACAAAACTATTATAAGAACATAATAAGAGGCACATAAGAAAGGAATTAGGTTTTGTAGCCAACATTAAGATAACACAATTACTCTACTGATGTTCTGGTGGTGAATATTTTTAAAACCACTAATAATCAAAATCAACTAAATAAAAACATCAACAAGAGTTACTTCTTTTAAAAAGCATTTCCTATTTTCTAATGGCATACCGTAGTTTAAAGTATTTTAAGTCAAAGCTTTAATGGC
This sequence comes from Polyommatus iphigenia, assembly GCA_963422495.1. Lineage (NCBI taxonomy): Eukaryota > Metazoa > Arthropoda > Insecta > Lepidoptera > Lycaenidae > Polyommatus > Polyommatus iphigenia. Next base: position 10,474,653 of record OY730184.1, read on the forward strand.
GAAATGAAATTAAATAAGTACTTTTATTATTATATTTTTTATGTTTCGCGTGAACGGAGAGCTCAAATTCCGTGCCGTATTTATTTTATCGTGAAAGTCGATGAAATAGTCTTAAAAAACTGATGAGCCTATTATATTCGTAAATTTAAATAATATTTTTTCAATAAAAAATATTATTGATGCATATTTTTAACATATTTTGTGAAAATAAATAACTAAATAATGTATTTTGATAAAATTATCATTTATTTAAGTATTTTTATGTTTACAAATAAATAAATCGCGTATTTTATTATAACTATTTTTTTTTTACCAAAATGATTACCATCGTATTCTATTAATAAAAATGGCCTCTAGATTAAATTATCTATAAGTAAGCATTGATTAGAAGATTTACTCCTAAAATTGAATTGTTTTGTTCGCGTTTTGGTGATTTTTCAGTGCAATACCATAGAGAACCAATATTTCTGGTGGCCTTCCTGTTTTATATTAGGGGTTCCACGCCAAGCGGACAGGAAAAAAAAGTCGGTGTCTCCGATTTTAATAATAGTCGATTATGAGATCGAGTGATTAATAAGATCGAGTTTTTTTATACCTTTACGTGTTATAAATACGCGTGCCAAATATTTTTATCACATTATAATGACTAGACTATTATGGAGGCACTTCACATGGCTATTTGTATAAATTGCGTATTTGATGTATTCGCCAATCAATCACCATGTGTAGACGGTATGTTTGACAAATATATGCCTTATTTGCCTATTTGACAAATATGACCAATACCAAATACACATATACCTTTGTCGGTTTTTGACGCACATCAAAAGTGTCAAATAGGCAAGTAAAGAAAATCAAGTAAAAGTTTGGTATTTGACGTCAATTTGTATTCGTATTCGTAATACAAAATTTGTATTCGTCAATAATTTTTCCAAATGTAACAAATAGTCAATAGCAAATACAAATAGCCATATGAAGTGCCTCCATTAAGAATGATGGGACTTTGAAACTTGATTTCTCTATTCGGCACTTAGTGCTACAAAGCCGATTAAAGATTAAAAAAATATACTTATTTAAATAATTTAACTACTAACTTATTAAATTTTTGATAAGAAAAAAATTTTTCTTCATTTTCTCAAAGAGGTTTCCGTTTTAGGGTTCTGTATTCAACAAAACTTGGTTGACTACGGTACCCTAAAACGGAACCCTGACTAGCTGATTTTTTGCATATTGGTAGGTTAATAGTTAAACATATATCACTTATATATAATTTAAGAGTAACATTATCCTACAAATAGAACAATCCATATTTTAGGACCATCAAATCAAAGTATGAAATCCTTTCTATCTCTGTTAGCTACCACTTTCAAGATTTTTCGCAGATAAAAAGTTGTTTGTCTTATCAAAATGAAGCTACTCACAAAAAATTAGCTTGTTAATAATCAAAAAAAAAATTGTTCCAGGGCTCCCTCACAATAAAGGTTTTATAATTTATTAAATATTATTAAAATCGGAGACATCGACTTTTTTCCTGTCCGCTTGGCGTGGAACGCCCCAAACTTATTGGCATCAACGAATCGACATATTATTTTAATCAAGCTGCGAAGAATAAGAATTGGCACCGTCTCGAAAATCGATACTTACAATATTATTGTCAAAAATATTCGCAATATTTTACTATCTGTATAAAATTATTAGGTAGCTTATGCTACCCGCATTCTAAATCATAATTGGTGATATGACATAAATAGTTATATTAATATTAATATTTGACAACAGTTAATTTGCGATGCACCCAAACGATCCAATATGAGTAGTGGATCGTACGTATTTTTAAAGCAAGCAAATTATAGGCACCTCTTCATCGCCAGAATCGTCACTTTCACTTTCATTGTCAGTCTGTAGTTCATGAAGGTTTTCATCAAGAATCGATTTTCGAGACGGTGTCAATTCTTCTTCTTCGCAGCTTGATAAAAATAATATGTCGATTCGAGCTGAAGTGATTAGTCTGATTACTGATCACTTTGAGGGCAAAGAAAGTTGATGTGACTGTCTAAAGGCACCTTTTTATACTTTTCCACTTTTTCTCCAAATGCTTTCTTCATGCTTGCAGAACGCTGTCCTTTATATACTTAATACTCTTAAAATAAAATACTTAAAGACTAAGTTTCCTAATGAAGGAGAAATCTGGACTTTCACTAGAGTATACACTATTGAGTATCTTGTCATTGATTCTATTAAGTATAGACATAAAATAGTGCCTAACAAATCCATCTAAAAACCTTTTTGATTACTTTAAGAGTAAATGTTCTACAAATAATTTCAATTCTTAAAAAGTATTTGTGATAATAAGTCTATAGAATAATTGAACTAGAGCAGCGCTTTTAACAGAGCAGATATAGTCCATAACAAATCAATTTGCTCTTATCTCAGTGTAATGAACTAATAAAGGTCTTAAAGCAAGGAACACTAGATATTTTTTTCTATTAGAAACTTAGTTCTTATTCAAAACCATGTATAGAATGCCAATGTCTATTATGTCTATAAATAAGCCATGATTAGTACTCCTAAAACATAAATAGATTTAAGGTGTCTGAAGTGTGCTACTTGGGAAGAAGTAATTATAAATCCGCTATAAGGTCACACGCCAGTAATAGTAATTTATAGTGCCAATTTAAATTGCATAAGAAAAATAGTTTCATGTTGTTTTCACTAGATGGCGCTGAGGTGCTTCTACATCGCGCTATCGCTTGCACGATTGCCATTTATATAGTTGTAGAGCTTGTCTAACTTAAAATGACGCGCCCCTCCCTCGTATTCACAGTAGAAAAATGTTTCATTTATATCAACTTTGAAGTGGTGGGGCGCGTCATTTCAAATTAGTCAAGCTCTAACAGATTATTGTTATTGTCACAACAGAAATTTAGGGAGTGTTAATTAATTTCGTATTATTAATTAACCCTCCAAGTTGACCTCCGCGAGTGAGTAGATTAACTTACCAATTTTTATATATTATATTTTTTTCATCCACCTCACCACACACCTTTGACGTAGCTAGTAATAGAAGCGCCGAGTACGTAACAGGCCTGCCTGGGGTTCTATAAGATGCTCATAGTTGGCTTCGTGGGAGCAGATAATTCTGCGTAGTCCAACAATAAGTGTATTATTTTTCTAAGTAGTGCTAGGCAAGTCTACTATGAGTGCTTTATTAGCAAAAGTACGCGTATAAAATGGGCCCTTTTCCGTGGTTATAAACGTTTACTAGCCTGTTATAGTCCTGGCCCCGGAACCACTACAAGACCAGATTTTGTTACTTGGGTTAATTCTTCATTATTCATTTTGGTCTCGGGTTGTCCACGGGGCTTGTTCTGAATGTCGAAATTTCCAGAACGAAAACGTTGGAAAAAAAACCGTACCTTGTTTTCTTTTGCAACACCAGCGCCATACACATCTATACATATAATAAAACTGTAGAAATGAAGATTCTGTACATTAAAAATATTAAAAAAATAATAAGCGGAGGGTGTCACTACATCGCTATAGAAGCCAAAAATGTGGTCAGTTTTTTTGTCTGTCTGTCTGTCTGTATGTTTGTTCCACTATCACACGAAAACTACTGATCCGATTTGAATGCGGTTTTCGCAGATATATTTGTCTTCTTCCAACTTAACATCTGGTGTATAAAAAAAATTCCCCCCACCCCTCTAAAAGGACGAAAGAGGGGGTCAGATTTTGTATAACACTTTTGCTTTAACACGAAAACTACTGATCCGATTTGCATACGGTTTTCGCAGATATATTTTCCTTCTTCCAACTCAATATCTGGTGTATAAAAATCACCCGCTCCCCCCACCCAAAGGGGGACAAAAGAGGGGGTAAGATTTTGTATCAACTGATGAAGTAGAAAATATACTTTAAATGGCAAAACAACATTTACCGGGACAGCTAGTTGTTAATAATTCTTCGAGCTGTTTCTGCAGCACTCGTGCCGCGGTAGAACTCATATTCGTAAATAAAGCGATATTTCAATTTTTCCATTGTGCGATATCAGATATGAACGACTCAGAAGAAAAATAACCAAGAAAAAAAAATGAATGACTGCTTTGGAAACAAATAAATTTGAATTTGGAATTCTAAACCAAAGAGGAGATATTTTTAACCCCCGACAAAAAAGAGGGGTGTTATAAGTTTGACGTGTCTGTCTGTCTGTCTGTCTGTGTTTCTGTCTGTGGCATCGTAGCATCCAAACGGGTGGACCGATTTTGATTTAGTTTTTTTTGTTTGAAAGCTGACTTAATCGAAAGTGTTCTTAGCTATAGTTCATCATCATCAGCCTGCTCAGTGCTGGAAAATCGCGGTTTATCAGCTGGCCTATTCTGTATCGTACATTTTGTGAGTTAATCACTGAGTTAGTAACGAAACGGAGGAGTGAGTAACGGAAAGTCTCACTTTTGTATTCGCTATGCACAAGTTACCAACTGAGTTGGTGCGGTTTCTAACCAAATCTTAGTTATTAACTTTTAGGGCAGAGGCATGCATTTTGCCTTATATTTTTTTATCGATAGTTCTTAAATGTCACTAAATATGTATTCACTAAAGCAAAATGACAGTTCATAGTTACAAACTCAATGAAGTGACTAACCCATTTTTAGCAACTGCTAAAGAGTAGTTGTTTTCGTGTGTTGTATTAAGGTGACGCAGCGTTAAAGTAAGAAACCGTGTTGGATATGTTTTAGATTGCTTGTTTTCTATGAGAGGCCGGCCCGGCCTCTCATAGAAAACAAGCAATGGAACAGCAAAAAATGGAAAGGGCGTGAGCGACAAAATGGTTTTTGTCGCTTAATTTAAAAACCATAAATACATTTCATATAAGCTATGCACAAATTAAAGTGCATGCTTGAACCAATTTATGTACAAATTTTGGAACCTTAAATCACTCTCCTCCGTTGGAAAAATAGGAATCCCTTTTTTTACAGAGGTCTTTTCGATTGATTATTCTGTGCTATAAAAATTGTCCAATCGTGTTATGCTATGGGCAATTCAAAGACAAAGACATGATGAATACTGACAATGAACTTCAATTTCTTAGCTTTAGTCATTGCTGAGAAAAATCGGCATCGCTACAGCCAAATTATCAAGGCGTCGTCTTAAGTTATAAATTTCCTATATAAAAAGGTACTCTGTGGTTACAAAGATGGCTCACGCTCTATTAATTGTATATGCAGAAGAAATGCGTAGAAAAAAGTGTTGGCGCATCCAAAGGCGCAGATTGCGGGATAAATATAACCCGATGGATCTGCCGGAGTCGGGATTTATTGCTCACTTTCGGCTCAACAAAGCTGGCTACCAATTAGTACTAAATGATGTCATAGAACATCTCCCAGCCAGGCGAAGAAACACAGGAGTAAGAAAGGAGCTAAAAGTATGTACTTATTTATTAGTAAAATTATCAATTTTCAATTCCCTACTCTTATGAGAAACTTTTATGTTTGCTTAACTTATTTACTAATAAGTACCTTTTCTTGTCTACTGACTACTTCAGTCTTCATGTACGGTACTTTTTACTATTGAAGGTACTAGCAGCGTTACATTTTTAAGCAACTGGGTCCTACCAGCGGCCCAGTGTGGGCTATCAATATTCCACACAATCTCGCTCGTACAATACCTTGATTTACTCTGTACTTGATTCAGAAAAAGAGCTTGGTATTTCTTCCCTAATCGTCATATATGGAATAATATCAATAAAAGCAATAATAAACAAACGCATATAACATAATTATCTTTTTTTTTCAGATATCCCTTGGAGAAGAATTAACCAAAAGGAGCTCATCAAAAAATCTTACTATATTTAATTACTCACCGAGGATTATTTATATGAAGCGAATCCTTGGAAGAATTAATTTTTAAGAGCCATTGTAAAACAGTGATTACATAAAATATGTGCTTGTAAGTTAGTCTGTGTGAAATAAAGAACTTAAAGTTTTGAAAAATAATCAATTAACAGTATCAATCAGTCTTTTAGACATTTTTCCTTAGCTTGCTAATAATTAAAATGTTTGTTCAATAAATCTTTATGCACCATTATCCTAGACAAAAATAAAAGATCAACAAAATAGTAATTGAAATTACTAATCTGACTTAAGATATTTTAACTAGCTTTACAAGCATTATAAATTAATACTTGTACAATAAATAGCCTTTAAGTAGCACCTTTCCTATACAAAAATAAATAATTAAGGACCAACAATATTATTATAATTACTAATCAGTCTTAACCTATGATATTATTAAAACATCATTGATAGTTTAAAATAGTTCAATAAACTAATATATAAGGAAAAAATAAAAGATCCACATATTATTTTAATTACTCATTAGTCATTAGTCTACCCTTAGTGAGTATCTCTGTTCTAAAAGGAATAATAAAAATAAAATTAAGAATAAAAATAATTTATTTTCAGACCAATGATCCATAGTGCTAGTAACAATTATTAGACTTAAAAAGTATGTTAGTACATTTCTGTAATTTACAATTTAATAAATTAATAAAAAATGTCTATGATTGACAGGTTCATTGAGATTTCATATAATGAAGTTCAATGAACCTGCCTACCAAGACTGAATCTACTCTTTCATTCGAGCTCCCTCGCACTCTGTTTACTAGTAAGTCGTCTACACTGGCATCTGCGAACATACCCGATGCACTACAGTAGCGAGGCAGCCGGAACAAAGCCCTGAAGTATGTAGTGAATCCGCAGGGCATTGTAAGACTTCTGTGTATATTTGGCCCACAGACTGTTCGTGTAAAATGTCTGGCAATATGCTTTAAAAAGAGTGATCTTAACTTCAGCTGTGCATCGAGCAAACCTGTGTGCCAACATATTGCCACGAACTGCCAATACCCTACGTTCCCTCTCCACATCCAATTCATCACACAAGTCTTCAGTGACTACAATACGAGGGCTGCTATTTATGTATCCGGAATTAAAAAAAGAAACAAACATATATCATTTAAAATGGTTTTATTGCTTTTCAAAATATTCGCCGCGATGATCGACACACTTTTGCATACGCTGGAACCAATTTTCATAGCACTTTTTCCATTCTGATTGAGGTATCTCCAAAACGTGCATTTTGAACGCATCAACAGCCTCTTCGCGGCTCGAAAAACGTTGACCACGTAATTTGTTCTTCGCGTATGGAAATAAAAAGAAATCGTTAGGTGCCAAATCAGGGCTGTACGGCGGATGACCAGTCAATTCGATCTTTTGACCCTCCAAAAACTGAGTTGTTTCAGCTGAGGTGTGACAGCTAGCATTGTCGTGATGTAATATGATTCTGCGTTGTCGGTTGTCCTTTCTTATTTCTTCAAAGACTTCTGGTAAACAAATGGTCGTATACCATTCAGAATTAACAGTTTTACGATTCTCTAATGGCACTGTAGCCACATGTCCATTAATTCCAAAAAAAAACAGGCGACCATTTGCTTCAAAGTACTTTTTGCACGAATAACTTTTGTTGGTTTCGGCTTATCTTGGAACACCCACACCGTTGACTGTTGTTTAGTTTCGGGGTCATATGCATAGATCCAAGATTCATCACCTGTGTAGATATTATAAACGGCTTTTGACGTACCACGGTTGTATTTTTTTTATCATTTTTTTGCACCAATCGACACGAGCCCGTTTTTGATCGATTGTCAAGTTGTGCGGAATCCAACGCGAACATATTTTTTTTACAGCCAAATGTTCGTGTAATATCTTATGTATGCTTGTCATACTTATGCCTAAGGACGCCTCTATCTCGCGATATGTACCTAACATGACGATCACGCATTATTAGTTCCCGCACAGCATCTATATTTTGTGGGACAACAGCTGTTTTTGGGCGACCTTCTTTATTTTCATCCGTGAGCATAGACCGCCCACGATTAAACTCACTGTACCAGTGATAAACAGTGGTTTTTGATGGTGCTTCATCTCCAAAAGTTGCGGTGAGTTGAATAAAGCACTGTTGTTGATTTAGCCCACGCCGAAAATCGTAGTAAATCATTGCACGAAAATGTTCACGCGTTAAATCCATGGCAAATGAAGACACGCAATTTTCAAAATGACGCCACAATGGAAAAATAATTGACAGTCACATGAAACAAAATGTATTCTTCAACCAAAGAGTTCTATTTTCAAATGTTGTAATTACTTTTTAAATATTGTTCTTGTAAGTGGCCAGTTCCGGATACATAAATAGCAGCCCTCGTATGTCCCAAGTATTTAAACTGCGTGATACGGTTTAAAGTTTCTGAGTTTGAGGTGAGTTGGGACTTGGGGGTATTGTGGAAGGCCCTTTATTTTGACAATTGAATAATATAAACTCACTAAATATAAAATAAAATAAGAACATTACAAGATTCTTTAGGAAAAAAGATACAGAAAGAAAATGAAGATGCTTTGCTAAATTAACTTCATTTGTTTTCAATTGCAACAATAATTTTATTTAAAGCATGGTCTACAATTTCAGTGAGATGTTCTGATACATTTTCAAGGGCTGCCGCTGAGGGCTCCTCGTTGGCAAGACGCCTCTCTTCCAATTCATATGCCCAGCATGGAGCACAGCTGGTGTCTTGATGAAAACCTGAAACATTAAAAAATCCTGTTCAAACTAGTCATCAATTATTAGAATAGAGAGTTCAAAAACTACATTAATAACTTTTTAGTATTCTCAATTTTTGTCCTAAAATTCCTTCGATCACTAATATAATAATTATATATAATATATTTGAACTTTAAGACCTATACGCGGATGGTTGAATTTAGTTTGAAGCGTGCGGGTCGTAATAATTTATTGCTTTGTAAACACACAATATACATTGTTTTATAAAAAGATCTTTAATAACTATAATTTTGTATGGGACTGTGTATCTTGTATATTAGTGATCGAAGTAAAATTCCATTAAAACTTTTAAAAAATATATTTTTTTGCACTAGTCATCATTGTCTTTTTATCCGATGGACGTCCACTGCTGGACGTAGCTTCCTAAAATGACCGCCAAAGAACAAGATTTTGTGCCACCTAGCCTGAAGCCACCGTCTCCTCGCAACTCTCTTAAAACTCTCATATTTATTTATTATTTACTATGTACTTATTTTCTAAACTTTCCACTCTACCCAGTTCTAGAATAAAAAGATGTGTATACATTTTAAAGTTTGCAGTTAGGTACAATGAGCTAAAGATAGCTAGCTAAGTTTGAGTTAGATTTATCAATGATGTACATGATACTTTGAGTATTGTTTTATATTATACCATATTTCACATACTAAGACATTTTTTTTTCAAAACTTTGAATACAGTTAGTAAGTAAAATACAGTACTATACCAACAATGTGTTACAAAAATAAGTAAATAAAGCTTGTGTTTACTTACCCTTCGCCATTGCTCCCAAGTCTTTTGGACCCCATCTCCCAGAGAATTAAGTTTGAGGGCCAGTTTTGTCAGGCCTGTCTAGAAGCCTGGTTGCCCATTGGCCCTCCCATTCGATCCATCACTAAATCACGGTGGGTCTCAAGTCTCAACGAAGTTTGTAACACTTTATGCCGGTTGAGAGTGAGAGTTTAAAATTATATTATAATTAGGTATATAGCGGACATAATAAGTCGTTATACTTGTGACTTGCTGTACCTTGACGTGCCAGCAGCTCTAGTTAGGAATAATTAATTTATTATGAAGAGAGGAAAAGCTTATTAAATTCAACTTTTCAAAAACCAAATAAAAATATTTACTCTTCTATGACACAAGTGACAATTAATCTGTGACTTTGACAAGCAATAGTTGATAAATTAAGTCCACAGACAACAAAGTAAACAGTTAACCGAAAAAATTAAAAGGTTCTGACATTTTATAATGTACTCCTCCACAGACGGTACTTTTCAATTTAGCCGAATTACAGTCGATAAATTTGCGTCAATTGAATTAACCACTCTGCCATCAAAAGATACTGAATACAAAATTAAGGAACTAGTGGGTTACAAACAAAAGCTGGTTAATAACGATTTTCACAGTGATTAACTAAACTTATATTTTAGCGAATAGCCCCGCTGGTTCGTGAAAGGCCGATTAGCAACTTGCAGTCGTTTGATGGACTTTATATTTTGCATTCTAGTTCGTGACATTTATGAATATAATATAATATACACATTAATGGAAAGTTGACCTGGTGCTGCAGCATCACCTGGTGATCAATAGGATATTTTTGTCCATAATTGTTGTCAAGGTGTGTCGGGGGACCGCTAATGTAGATGTTTGATTTCACATAACATTACAGTTTAAGTGCCAACGCTAAAACTCGCGCGGGCGCACGCTCGCGTGTGTACGAACGAAAAATAGTATGAGCAGCGCAGGCGCGTGCGACGGAGCGCGGACGCGGGCGACGACGCCGCCCATACTATTTTTCAATTATTCACACGCGCGCGTGCGCCCGCGCGAGTTTCAGCGTTGGCTCTTAGGGTCCGTTCACAGCGAACCGAATCGAGACAATCAGTTACATGGCGATACAAAATGCAAAAGACGCTGTTTGCGGTCCCCCGACACACCTCCGTGACAACAATTATGGACAAAAATATCACTTTACACTCAGGAATTTTTTAAACTTAAAGCCAGTAAAATATATTATTTCATAACTTTTTAAAGTTGTTTGGCGGGGGTTTTTTTTTAAATTTCTTAATAGATCAAAGTGGCCTACACAACAAAACGCCAATTATTTCATATTATAATACGATTGTTCAAATAATTTCCCTAGTTAAAATGCGAATTGACTGCTTTTGAACAAAATATTGAACAACAAAACCGGCCAAGTGCGTGTTGGGCCACGCGCAATTGGTTCCGTTATAGTCAAGGAGCTCTAGAACATTTTTTTTTTATTACTATCAAGCTAATTTTTGTGAGTAGCTTCATTTTGATAAGACAAACAACATTTTTATCTGCGAAAAATCTTGAAAGTGGTAGGCGGTAGCTAACACCGGAGACCAGAATATTTTCCTTAGTCTATGCTAGTTGCTAACACATAACAGAGACAGAAAGGATTTCATACTTTGATTTGATGGTCATAAAAATACATATATTAGTCCATTGAAATGTTACAATTTTAGGACCGAATATTGCATTTATTAGAGGACGCAATTTTATTCTTGGAATATGTTGGTTGGGTTAATAGAAGCTTAACCTCAAGTTTGTGGGGTCGCCACTCTTGTCCCCCGGCCGACATCTTGAAAAAAGGGGTGACAACACTATTTTCGTGATATCTCGGAAACTATTAGTCTCACAGAAAATTTTTAAGAACATAATTTGTTGCAAATTATTTTGCCTGCAAATATGTTTATATAACTTTTTACCCTAAATTAAAAATTTAAAAAGTTATAAGCAAAAAAGTGATATTTTTTTAAAAAGGTTTATTATTATCGCTCTTTTACTTTGTTTAATACATTACAAAAAAATTTACCTTAGAACAACCTTGTTAATGATCTTTTGAGAAAAAGATCCCCCAATCCCCCCCGATCTCGTGAAATCAATTTTCTGCAGATGCAAAGGAAACTGTGAAAGCATGTGTGGCTGCAGAAAAGCAGACCTAAAATGCTCTACAGTATGCCTTTTTTTTTTAAAGAGCACCCTTGGTTACCCACCAAAACCCAACGGTGCCTCCTCTCCGCGTGTCGCTGGGCCGCTGGACCCGCCTTAGGCGATAACTGCAGCAGCCCAGACAGTGGCATCTGCTCTGCCAGCAGAACCATCCGCGCGGCTTCTGCCGCTTTCTCCAGGAGAGCGATCCGGGGCTTCGGACGCTCTTCTACCGGGAGAGTTCGTGGAATAGGCGACGGATTCCCCAGTCCGTCACCCGAGCCCTATTATGGCGGGAGTTGACGCTCGCTCTACAGTATGCCTACTATTCTCTAAAGCTTTTCAGGCCTGCTTTTCTGCAGCCACAGTCTACAGTATGCCTACTACACTACATAAATATATGAAAACTATATTATAGTTTACCTACTATACTAGCCTGCACATGCCTACTAAACTATAAAGAATTTCAGGCCTGCTTTTCTGCAGCCATACATGGTTCCACAGTTTCCTTTGTATCTGCAGAAAATTAATTTCATGGGATCGGGGGATCTTTTTCTCAAAAGATCATCTAGAAGGTTGGTCTAAGGTATTTTTTTTTGTAAAATGTGTTAAACAAAGTTAAAAAGTGATAATAAACCTTTTTAAAAATTTTCTCACTTTTTTGCTTATAACTTTTAAAATTTTTAATTTAGGGTAAAAAATTGTGGAAGCATATTTGTAGGTAAAATAATTTGCAACAAATTATGTTCTTACAATTTTTTTGTAAGACGTATAGTTTCAGAGATATCACGAAAATAGTGTTGTCACACCTTTTTTCAAGATGGCGGCCGGGGGACAAGAGTGGCGACCCCACAAACTTGAGGTTAAGCTTCGATTGAGCCCCCAACATATTCCAAAAATAAAATTGCGTTCTCTAATAAATGCAAAGCAAATGTAACATTTCAATGGACTATATGGATTGTTCTATATTTTGTAGGACAATGTTACTTTTAAATTATATTTTAACTATTAAACTAACTACCAATATACAAAAAATCAGCTGGTTAGGGTTCCGTTTTAGGGTTCTGTAATCAACAAAACTTGGTTGACTACTCACTACGGTACCCTAAGGGTCAATTCAGACCGCAACGCGACGAGGCGAGGCGAGGCGCGGCGCGGCAATTTGTTGGATTTGACAGATTTCAATTGCGTGAGACGTCTTTCGAATCTGTCAAATCCATATAAATTTAGAAATGCATCTACGCGTCGCGTTGCAGTCTGAATCAACCCTTAAATGGATACCGTACCGTACATAACCCTTGTAGTAGGGGAGGGGAAGGTGCTAATTTTGTAGTCACTCGAGCGTCATGGAGACCTAGTAGGTTTTTTACATTAGGTAAAACTGATAAAAAAATAATAAGAGCGTTTTTTTAGCGGTGGGTTCAGAAACTGCGGCCATTTTAAAGTTTTGAAAAAGAAAATGTATTCAGAAATATATTTTCTTTTTCATTATTTTAGACAACAAGGACTAAATCATTGAGTTTAGTGCAAAATAAAATATCTGCGAAGCTTAGTTAGGAAGATAATAGGTATGAAGCTTTATATTTTTTTATATTTTAAAATGTCCCTACAGGCTTACATGACCTTTGAATCGTCAGTGCTTTTTATGGACGCTTCTTTGGGGTATACAGTATACTAAACATCCCCTAACTTAATCTGACAGATCGGATGACATTTCAATACTCAATTTTTTTTTAACCCACCACGTGAGAAATCTGATTTCTATACCATGATAACTAGGCACAATATGTCGGAAGCCTATACAAGCTTAATCTGACACGCTCGAGCTACTCCCGAAATCCCCTCCTCTACTATTGGGTTATGTGGTCACTGGAGGAGTATGACAACGCGTCACGCGACGTAGTTTACAAATTTACGTGTACGTGTCAGAGAGGAATGTTTCATATTTTCACCCTAAAATCGCAGGTCAGGTTGGCCGAGTGGTCTAAGGCGCCAGATTTAAGCTCTGGTTCCTGAGAGGGAGCGTGGGTTCGAACCCCACACCTGACATGTTGATTACTGACTTTTTGTAATTCGAATTACTCATAAAAATTTATTAATAATTTTAAAAGATTCTTTGAAATGTTTTTTTAGTACATTTTTTGTGTTACCAAAATATTATAATATTGAATCGATGATAAAGAAAACCGAATAGTTGAAGTTTTTAATTGCAGTTTGCACATCATAATCATTCAAATGTGATGACAAAAATAAATTAAAAGTGCTTATATAATATAATGAATAAGTAATGATATATTTTGTAGTTATAATAATTATCGTTCAGTATTCTATATTGTCGTTAAAAAAGTTTATAAATTTCCGCCTGTAAGAAATAACTGCAAACTTTATTAAAAGTTGCTATTGTTAAAAGCGTAGGCGCTAGTTATTAAACTAGCGCCTACAATTTTAACACTAGCAACACATATAATTAAGTGTACAAAATTCTTAAAATATTTTATACCTACGTACTTATCTCAACTTTATTAGGATGTACAGTGTATACTGACAAATTGCAATATATTAAAGTACACTCTTGACTCTACTTTGATAAATTTTGGTACAACGATACTTTTAGTCGCGAGAAAGAAAATATGAAATATCATAACTTTTATCGCCGCAGAATGTACAGTTTCTGCGCTTTAATTAATTTAAGGTAACACTCATCTTACTAAAATGGTAGCAGTTCAGTCCAGTCTATCTATTTGAACTACAACCACACGGTCTACTACAACTACACAACTACACCTACAAGTTACAACCCAAAGGTAAACTTGTGAAAGAGTCTCGGTCTCAAAAATTCAAAGTACCTAGTCGGTCCCAAAGTTCTGTCATAAATTAAAATAATGATAATAACAAAGGTACTTATCAGATTTTAATGAATTATGTATCAATTTAAAGAACATGTAATAAGGAATCAAAATAATTTAAAATTATTCGGAATGTTTTCTCTTATTTTGAATACAGGCCCTCAATCGCCACGGCCAGCCATCTATCGCAGCATGCACCATATTCAAGTCGATTTCAGCGACTGCTTATCGTAATGATGCCTTCCGGGTCTCCAAATTTTTATGGGGTTTATTACAGACCTTCCCCTTTAAGACTTGCTAAATTTTATAGTCCTAAGGATTAAGGTCCGGGCTGGAGGAAGGCCAATCCTCGTGTCTAATGAAGTCGATGTTTTGACGCTCAAACCAGGATTGTGTGCTCTTGGCTTTGTGTGCAGGCGCAGAGTCCTGCTGGAACACGAGTTGACGTCCGAAAAATAGCACGTTGGGCAGATCTTTGACAAGCTTATCCAAAACCGTCTCTTGGTACACATTGTGCACTGGTTTTGACCCGTTTTTCACAAAAATGAACCTAAGTTGGGCCGTAATAGGATACTCCCAACCAGACCATCACTGATGATGGATGATGGCCATGTTAGGTACACCCGCGGAACTTTTTTTCTACTTCTTAGCGTACACTCTATCTATCATTTTGTTTGTAGTACTTTTCTTCAATATCGTTTTTTTTTTCGTTCGTAAAGAGGATATCACGGTGTCGGTTTTTCGCGTACCGCCTTAACAACTCCCGGGATCTTTTAAGCCTTATTGCTTTTAGACGATTATTAAGTAAGTGCCCGCAATTTTTTTTTGTATGCTCGTAGACAAAGGCCTTCATTTAAAACCTTTTTTACTGTTTTCCTACTGACACCCATCTGCAACGCCATCAATTTCTGTTTTCGGACTGGATTTCTTGCTCTGCGCGCCTTGATAGATTTGACCACTGCTGGTGTTCTTGCGGAGCATGGCCGGCCAGTTATTTTTTTGTCCTCAACACTGGAGACTTCATTGTACCTATCAATAGTACGATAGACAAACCTAAGCGTAATATTCAATTTTTTTAGCAGCTTGAAAATGGTACTCGGCGTGTGCCCACAGCGATGCAACGCTAAAACAGCTATTCGATTTTCTTTTAACGTCCACTCCATCGTGAAAAATCGCGGTAAATGATGATTTTTTGTGTTAAAATAATAGTCAAATATTCAAAAAGAGAATGCAATAATATTTTCATGAAATCATGTTTGAATTTAAAAAATTATGTACCTATGACAGAACTTTGGGACCGACTAGTTATAGTAAAGCCTAAAGGGCGGTATTTGCAATTTGTGATGGATTGTTACAATGTATCGTAATAGTCGCAAATAACTGGTATGATCTGGTTGGGTTTCCAAGGAACCAGTTTGAACCAGTACAATTGATACGGATTGAAATATTTTACTTCCACGCTAGTGAGTGACCGCCCTAACGTACAATTTCGAATCGAAAGTTTTCACCCTTCTAACTACAACCTTGGGGTTGTAACCTGTAACACCTGTAATTTGTAAAGGCTGTAACCCATCGGAGGGTCGACGGTAGTCGCTTTTCCCTGGTGGCCCATTTGCTCATTTGCCCCTAATTTTATAAAAAAAAAGTATAAATTTTAGATCAAACTTCAATGCCAAAACTTAATTTATTTATATATTATTAAAATAAATAGAATTGTAATAAAAATAATCGGCCAAGTGCGAGTCGGACTAGCGCACGAAGGGTTCCGTACTGTTATAGAGCAAAAATAGGCCAAAAATTGTGTTTTTTGTATGGGAGCCCCCCTTAAATTTTTATTTTATTTAAATATTATTATTAATTATTAAAGTACACATTTAATTAAGGCTTTTGTGAAAATTTCAAGTGCCTACCTGTTGTCATGATTGATACAAAAAATGTTCGAAAAATCACGTTTGTTGTATGGGAGGTCCCCCCTTATATATTTAATTTATTTTGTTTTGAGTATTTGCTGTTATAGCGGCAACAGAAATACATAATCTGTGAAAATTTTAACTCTCTAGCTATTACCGTTCTTGAGTTACAGCCTGGAGACAGACGGACAGACGAACAGACATCGAAGTCTCAGTAATAGGGTCCCGTTTTTACCCTTTGGGTACGGAACCCTAAAAAGGTAAGTAACCAAAATATTAAGTATATTATATTTTTGTATTAAAAAAAGTTACATTAATAAATCATTTGAATTGCTACTTATGATTTTTGTATGATTTATTTTTTTAACTAAGCTGTGAATCAATGTAGGTATATGTATAATATGTAACATACATATAAATGATGAAGTTTAAGCAACTTTCTTTCTCTTAATATAAGCCATTTGGGCATTTAAACAATATCAAGTCAAATAACATTTTTTTGAAAATAATAATGTTTTTTTTACTATTATACTTATAATATATTTTCCAGTTAACTTCACAGTTTTTTTTTGTATTTTATTCATTAATTAATATGTAGTGAAAATGCTAATTACTAGTGACCTTTTTTCCTATTTTCCCTTACAATTCAAATAACAATAACTACTTAAAACTAATATTTGGAATAGCAGTGTCAGTACTCAGTAATTAGTAGCATTAATAATTCATGAAAAGTATCATAAAATTACAGCAATGGTGATGTCATCCATTCCCAAGGTGTTAAAAAGTTTTTAGGAACTTCATAAACTTATCCCACGGACAATAGCCCTTTCCATCAGTAGCACAATTATTTAACTCTAACAATTTTGATAAAGGAGGATTGTCTATAGACAAGCTGATACCCTCTCTTAACTGTTTAGTTGACTGATACACATAGTTAATTTTCAAATAATACTTGTTAGTCTCAACATTTAACCACTTCTGAAACATAATTTTACCCCCAATAGGGGTGCTTACAAAGCTATTGAGCAAGCCAAACGGCTTCATAGATATTAACTTTAGTAGTACATGGATATTAGCATCATGCCCCATCAGTAATATTGCTTTGTAATTCTTGTTTAGAAATATATCGCGCATATATTTTAAAAGCGGCATAGCCAGGTCGGTAGCGACATGTGTTGTGTTGAACACAACATCATGATAACCATTAGCAAGCTTCAATATTGAGTCCCAGTCTTCTAGAGTTTTTAGTTTTCCCCAGCCAATGTCTTTCTCGGGAAATCCATTGTAGTATGCCATCAAGAATGCATCGACAGCTTCATTCGATATCTTCAACGGCCCAGACAGTTTTGGCTTCTTTCCTACTACGATACCTACTTCATTGCTGTCAGTTAGGTGACAATTTCTTTCAACCTTACAGAATTCAGATTGCTCATAATTCAATATATCTTCCATTTTCAAATATGATGTATTCAAATTTAATTCATTCAGCATAGTATTCATTTCTTTCAAAGCAAATTCTTTAAAAATACTACTCGAATTATGTATGTATGGAGTGAATACTGGATCTGGTTGGTCGGTATGATGAATAGAAACATTACAGTTTGGGTAACCTTTTTCAAGAAAAGCTCTAGCCGAGGAGAGAGTTCTTTCAACAGAATTTGCATAAACAAAATAGTCTTCCTGCGAGGGACAACCATTTATAAGATTTTCTAGAGCCATCCAAGCTGAGAAGTAGTTACCCATAAAGCCTTCCAGCAGATATCCTTTTTTCGTTAAATGTCCAGGAATTTCCTCGTATTTCGGCCAGGAATGTGGTGAGATTTTGGCGAGGACTTCTGATGTTGGAGTTCTTGCATTGTGTCGGCTCACAATTAAAACTTGTTGCAATTTATAAGTATTATGCAGTTTATTCGCAAGCAGTATATAAATTAATACTGAGGCACAAATTATCAGAAACAAAAGAAACACTGTGGCTAAACAACAACGGGATTCACGCTTCATCTTGGCACATGAGCGTTTAGCACTGATGCAAATTCTATTGTAAATTAATTGAGACGAAAGCATATCGTGAGCATAACGAAATTTGTATTGCACGTAGTTTTAATTAGCATCAACAAGGTGACTAAACGATTGTCGAGTACCTACCTCTCCGATAGGAGTAAAAGTGTTCTGTGACCTACCTACTTTAAAATCTTTCACTTTTGCCTTGCCCTCCCTTTGTAACCAATTAATAAAATACTAATTCTGAATCTGTACTAGGTACATACGTTTATCATCGGAAATTGTTAAGCGTGTAGGCATGTGTCTTCTTTGTACACTGTACATATTAGAACAATAATCTATAAATCACATGACAAAGCATAATTTACTATTCATAAATCATTGTTTAGTGTTTATAATTAAAATTGAAAGAAACATACGAAAAATTAAAATTGAAGGTTTTCTTCTTCTTCTTCCTGGCAGATGTCAAGATCTGTCAACTGTCGAAAGGAAATGACACAATGGCATTTTAAACAGTGCGTTTCATCAGTCGTGTTCGTTTGCTTTTTCAACTGCGCATGCGCGGCTTTTTTGTGTGTCAGTGTGAGTGTCACATTCTAAAATACCTTGTCATGTAAGAGAGATATAATTTAGGTAACATAACAGAATATAAGATTTACAATAACAATAATCTACATAAATAAAAAATAATTTAACAATGATAATAATTAGAACAAAAAAAAAAGGAAAAACAAAAGATCTTAATCAAAAAGGCCACCCCGCAGCGTACCATGCTCAAACGTCCCCATCACACTGGCCGCGTTACCGCGCTGAATGGCTAGGGAGACGTGTTGGGCCAGGTAAGCCCCGGAGCGGGGATCGTTACCCGATTCCCGCAACCGACGTCCGAGCTGGCGAACGAAAGCTTTCGCTTCGTTGCACCACGGACCTCCCGTTTCGACGGCAAAAGGCACAAAGAGGTACTGGTTTTCCAAATCCGTGTACTTGTTGTGCTTTTGCCGAGCAGCGTACTCGGCGGCAGCGAGTGTACTAACGCACGTGGCATCCCATATGAGGCACCGACCTTTCTTCCAAGGGATCAGGGAAAGGCCGTCCGGGCGTTTGCCGTCGCTTCGGCTCAAGCCAGGGGGCTCAAGCACGCACGGTACGTCTGCCGACACCAAGGCTCGACGGAGAATGTCGTTGAGGGCGTGGTGTCTAGCAAAACGACCGGCGGCTTTAATGCAGCTGAGCCCGTGGTGGCCGTACGCGTCAACCTCAGTACCTCAGGGGCAGCGATGAGGCTCGCACACTTCACAGCCGAGTCTCAGGGCCACTGCTATTCTTAGGATGTTATCGTCAAGAAAGGTGCCGAGATGCGGTGACGGCAACGCTTGGAGACAGGCACTAGATTCCACGAAGGAAACAGCCTTAATTCGGGCCAGTGCTGATTCCGACCGTGAGTTCAACATAAGCGTTAAGGTATATCTGGAGCTCAAGTCATCCCATGCACGCTGGGAGGTGACATCCTCGGGGGGGTTGATGCCAGGATATAATTCTTGCCAGGCAGTTTCTGCGTCGCTCAAAAAGGGGATGCTGCATCTTGCACCTTGGATTTTTAAAATGTTAGTGACAAGATCAGCAACCCCATTCGACGACGCAATAAAGGCCGGCAAACCGACAGACCCTATGCTCCTGATGCCCAAACCACCGTTTTTTACCGGTAGCGCAGCCTGTTGCCATTGCGGATCATCTAGAGAAATATTGAGTATTTCCTCTAGCGTGGATCGGATAATACTGTCTAACTGACATACCTCCTTGGGAAATCGCCAGGTGGGGGCCGTCCTTATTACATAAGTGAGCTTGGGCAGAGAGAAACAGCTGCGATACAGTATTAAGGCAATGTGAGAAGATACTTTGGTGAGAAGTTCTCGGACTTGTGTTAGAATTTTGGCCTTACTTTGTAGAGTTGATGGAATGGCATCCGGGAATATCGGCGCGCCTAGCAGAGAAAATGTAGATTTGTTTAGGGTTTTAATTCCAGGAAGCAAAGAGTCAAAAATGGTGATTTTGTGTTCGGCTGTGTCTCCGCAAGCGAATATTTCACATTTGTTGGTATTTATTTCGAGTCCCAGTTCTTGAAGACTGCTGGAAAGAGTGTGTATCTTCCGCGACTGACTCTGGACTACCACCGATTGTGCCATCGTCAAGGTACCAGACGTTTAGGGCAGACTTTATGGAGGATATGGATTGGTGGATGGCTAAGCTAAATATCAGGGGACCTAGGGGGTCACCTTGTTGCGCTCCTACCTGCGAAGGAATTATGTGATTGTTGTATGTTAAATTACTGGGTGAAATTGATGTAGAAAGGGATATAGCGAAGGAATTAATTCCTTTGCCTCGTTTAAGATGATATCCCTTTCGACGGCGTTGAAGGCGTTTTTTAGATCCACCTTGACGATGACACAGTCGCTGTTATCTGGGTTATACCTGGACGATGACACAGTCGCTGTTATCAGGGTTATACCTGGATTGCCGCCTCGCAGCCGAGGGCGGTATCGAAGCCAATTTGGGTAGGTTGCAGGTGTGATGCCATAAATTCCCTAACGGCTCGACATGCGCACTTCGCTACGAGGCGTCTAAAAGTGGAACCTACGGCTATTGGACGTATGCCTCCATCTTTTTTTAAGAGGGCACAAAGTGTCGCCCCATAAAGGTGTGGAGAAACGTCAGGGTTTAATGTGCCTTGTAGTAAGAAATTGCAGAGATTGGTAAGTGATTTTAGCAGACGTGGGCCGTTGTTGCCGGCAGACGGTGATGTTAATTCTTTGAGGTGTTGGGGGCGGATGCCGTCTGGGCCGGAGGCAAATGAGTTACTAAAGCTTTGTATGGCGGAAGCAACGTCTGCAGGGGATAGCGTTAGAGGAGGTACAGACACTACGGGAGACAGGGGTGGTATGGATAGTGGGCGGGAGGGAGCAGGATGTTTTTGGATTAGGGACTCTAGAGTGTTTGTGTTGGTGGGGGCGATTTTGCAGTCTGAGACGAGCAGACGTGCCGCTCCTGCTAAATCACCTTCGTGTACTTTTGCTTCAACCCTTTTGCATAAATCGAAAGGCAGCCGACATGGGATCTCGCATGGCAAAGGGCAGGGGTTGTCAATATTGTGTTTTACTTTTGTCGTTAGAGATGATTGGCCTGTCTGATCTGGTACTCTCAGTGCAGAGTAGGCAAAGGTTAAAAATTCATACCAGGCTGTTTTTGAGTTCCTATCGACACAAACATCGATCAGGTCTGCAAGTTTGCCAGCTGCTAGACTTCTGGCTCCTTTGGGCACATTTTTAATACGCGGACACTGCGCTTGAGTTTGGAAAGGCTGTCGAAGTCGAATGGGCCGTTACTGACCTGGTTGGGCTGAGTGGTGCCGCCGAGGGATGTCGAGATACAGGATAAATCGGACGAAGATTGCGGGAACGGGTTCTTGTGCTTGCGGCTGATGTGTATATTCAACCGTGAGTATCATTAAATCGGCGACTTGAGCATGGGCAGTGCGGGCATGCAATACCTTGGTTACCATTATTAATATCTATAGACATCGTACTTAAAAATGTAACTTAAACTAGAGCCTTAGGAAATGTTTTATTTACATAAATTACATATTAAAAATAAGGTAGACTAACTAAAGAAAACTATAAACAAAATGTAGCTTGTGTAAAGAAGTTGCTGCTTCACTTATTTTTCGATATACTCTCGCTCTACGCACTCTCTATCCATCATCATGCACCGTTGGTGTGGACATTATACTGTCAATTGGCTGTAGCTCCTATGTTAGTAATTCTCTCTGTCATTGACGAGCATCAGAGTACCGGAACGCACTGAATTACCCTGTAGAAAAATCTCAGGCCTCTCTTACACTGAGGTATAGTTCTTGATCCAAACTAACAGGTCTTACTTTCTACAACTTGCGGTCGGGGGAGTACTTCTATAAGGCCGGCAGCTCAATGTCTTGCTTCTTTTTTTGTCCAAAAATGACTTGCTCTGGCTCAGATAGTTCCTTCTAAGAGCCTATGATATAATATTATAAGAGCACCATTTTATTTTTTGCATACCGTATGTTGCGGCTTGTTCTAAGTTGTCTTGTAATTCTTTCTTGAAAATGAATAAAAATTCAATATTTTCACTTGTATAATATTGTAATATTAAGCAAATTTTAGGTTTTGAAAATTTTATAGGAAAATATAGATGTTGTTTTCTTGACAGATCGTATGTAAATTGTCATGTTCTTAAATACCTGTCAGATTTTCTAAAATCTGACAGAAATTGATCGGTATTTTAGAATATGACACTGTCTTGACACACAAAAAAGGCGCGCATGCGCAGTTGAAAAAGCAAACGAACACGACTGTAGTTCCTTTGCCGTCATGTTGGTACTATTGCAAATTAGTGTTGCCTCATTACCCTTACTGTGCTACCTTAAATTAGGGTAGATAATAATATGTTATCGCAAAACACTTTTAATAATTCCCTAAAGAAAGTTTTATATAATTCTAAATTTCACCCGCGGTTCTGCCTGCGTTAACGTCTATCCCTCGGGGACCGTTCTTTTTCCCGGGATTAAATGTACCCTATGTCCTTCTCCATACCCCAGACAACGTGTACCTATGAAAGTTTTATGATGATCTGCTTAGTACTTTATGCGTGAAGGCCGAAGGCGTAACAAACAAACAATGTCACTTTCGCATTCTCGCTCGCTCTCGCGGCTCGCGTCGTCACACCCTTTTTTTTTTTTATGCGCAGGGGAAACCCTTTATGGGTGCCCCGGGTTGGAGAAGTGTGATTTTCTCACGAAATCACAGCAAAACTTATAGTAGGGGAGGAGAGGGTGCTATTTGTGTAGTCATTCGAGCGTCATGGAGACCTAGTACGTTTTTTACATTAGGTAAAACTGATAAAAAAATAATAAGAGCGTTTTTTTATTTTAGCGGTGGGTTCAGAAACTGCAGCCATTTTTAACCGACTTCCAAAAACGAGGAGGTTATACGTTCGGCTGTGGATATTTTTTTTTTATTTGTGTATGTTCAACGATTACTCCGCCGTTTGTGAACCGATTTTAAAAATTTTTGTTTTGTTGTATTAGGTTTCACTTCAATTTGGTATCATGTTTACAAAAGTGGTGACCTGATGATGGGATCCATGAGTAATCGAGGGAACTCCTCAAAATTCAAATAGAAACATATGGTTTTTTGGTTTCATATGAAGTATTCTAGGCATATGTTACCAAAAAGTAAGATTTTGCACTAGGATATACCATGGTTCGAAGGTGGTGAACAGAACTCCTTACTCCTTATAGATACATGTTTGGGGGTTTCGGCGTTGTTTTAAGAACTGAAAGTATATACTACTAAGCTTATTACATTAATAATCATCATCATCATCACCACCATTCCACCATACATCTTCACATTATGACCCTATTATAATTGGTAGGTATTTTTCATAGTATTTTTAGATCAAAACGGTTCACGGATGTCTTTAAACATTGTTCTGTAGAAAGTAAACCTATTTTGAAAATAATTTTATTATTTCGACCTGATGATAAGATCCATGAGTGATCGAGGGAACTCCTCAAAATTTATATGGAAATATATGGTGATTTCGATTTTATGAGAAGTATCCTAAACATATTATGCTACCAAAAAGCAAAATTTTGCACTAAGATATACCTTGGTTCCGAAGGTGCTAAGAGAACTCCGGATTCCTTATAGATACAAGTTTGAGGGTTTCGGCTTTGGTTTAAGAACTCAAAGCATATGCTACTATGCAAGTTACATTCATCATCATCATCACCACTACCACCAGTCACCACACCAGGAATCATTAAATCATAACTTAATTTGTCGAACGATTTCAAAAATTATATTGTTATATCAAAGTAAATGATTCAAAGTTGGTGATCAGGTTACCAAGTTAGCAATTTGATTATGAGATCTATGAATTATGAGCTATGTCCGTATGTAGAAAACTCCTTATTATTGGGACAAAATAAATAGTTATATTAACGTTGTTCTAAGTAGTTTAAGCATAATATTAATATTATATGAACAATTATAGTGAGCTAATGACTTTCCAGGAGTGTTGTGATAGAAAGAAAGTCACTGAACAGAACTTTAGAGCCTTAAGAGATAGGCGCATGAACATATTTTATCATTGCTTGATTAACGCCAAGCTTATATTATACAGTGATACGAGTATATTCTTGAAGTTGCTTATGCAATTCTCTATTCCGAGAGGGCGCTAGGTATATTAAATTTATGGTTCTCATATCATAAATGTGTATCCTGGCTCCAAAGTCACTTAGTAGAACATGTGTTCTTAGTATTTACAGAAAACCTTATAAATTACTTAAATTACTAAACAGAGTGAAATTATTATTTTTAACAAAAAATTAAAACCGACTTCCAGAGTAAAAACAATAATAATTATTATAATGAACAAAAAAGTATGAAATAATTCTTACTCTTAATAGTGCCTCATGCAGAATACTCCTAAACCTCTACTATTTCTGTACACAATCTTCATAATTTTGAAGTCGGTATCAGTCTTTAAAATTAAAAATATTTTGTCTAAGAACTCACCATTCTTAGCTGGTATCGACTTCAAAATTATGAAGATTGTGTACAGAAATAGTAGAGATTTAGGAGTATTCTGCATGAGGCACTATTAAGAGTAAGAATTATTTCATACTTTTTCGTTCATTATAATAATTATTATTGTTTTTACTCTGGAAGTCGGTTTTAATTTTTTGTTATAAAGTTTTGAAAAAGAAAATATATTCAAAAAATTGCTTATTTAGGTAAATTGTAAATATATTTTAGACAACAAGGACTAAATCATTTAGTTAAGTGCAAAATAAAATATCTGCGAAGCTTAGTTAGGAAAATACTAAGCTTTATTTTTTATATTTTAAAATGTCCCTACAGGCTTACATAACCTTTGAATCGTCAGTGCTTTATATGGAAGCTTCTTTGGGGTATACTAAACGTCCCTTAACTTAATCTGACACATCCGATAACATTTCAATATAAAAAAAAATTAACCCACCACGTGAGAAATTTGATTTCTATACCATGATAACTAGACACATGTCGGAAGCCTATACAAGCATAATCTGACACGCTCGAGCTACTCCCGAAATACCCTCTTCCCCTCCCCAACTATTATGTTATAGGAATACTCGCAGTGCATGTCTACCGTGTTTACGTTATTGACAGACAGTAATGCCAACATGACGGCAAAATAACTATTCGATGAAACGCACTCTAGATACAAAAGATTAAAATTTAAAATAGGTACTTGCAAATAAAAAAAATATAAATTAGATCGTGTCTTTTATTAAATATTGGAAAAGGCGCTTGAATCTTGAATCTTGATTCTTGATAGACAAGATAGTTTCTAATGTCAATGGACAAGATTCTGGATTCATGAACATAATAATATTATGTACATAATATTTTAATATACTGTACTCGGCGAAACGTCATGGCGGTAGCGGT
Source organism: Polyommatus iphigenia (assembly GCA_963422495.1). Taxonomy (NCBI): domain Eukaryota; kingdom Metazoa; phylum Arthropoda; class Insecta; order Lepidoptera; family Lycaenidae; genus Polyommatus; species Polyommatus iphigenia. The sequence goes on from OY730184.1 coordinate 10,500,549, forward strand.
CATTGACTCCCTGTCAAAAATTTGTTATTTTCTATGGGTACATATTTATAAACCGCGATTGACAATGAAGTGTCAGATGTTGTCAATCGCGGCTTTATATAGCAAATGACAAGTTTTTGACAGGGAGTCAATGACCGCTACCGCCATGTTTCGCCGAGTAGGTACGGTATAGCAACATTTTACTTTTTAATCGTAATTCGTAGCCATTGTATAATACCCCGGGAAAATTAAACATTCGACCTCGGAATAACTTGCATAGAGCTGAAAATTGGTATATACGTTAAATACACCATTACAAATAAAATCTCAAAAGTCTCCGGCGATCCTCCTTGTGCAAAATTTTTTATTCAAGGTCAAAGTTATGAAAATAACATAAAAAATGCTTCAGCCGTTTGTGAAATAAGCTCTTTCAAATAATTTTCCCCGTTTTTCCCCATTTTCCTCTGTTTCTTTGCTCCTATTGGTGCCAACGTGATGTTATATAGCTCAAGTCTCCCTCTATAAATAAGACTATCCAACAAAAAACTAATTTTTCAATTCAAAGCAGTAGTTCCACAAATTCTTAAGCTTTATAATTTAAGCATAGATATGATTTTCCCAAACTTTGAGCCCGCCATTTATAAGGAATGGTAAGTCGTATGAAAAAAGTATCTGAATATTTTCTGTAGAGAATTCTATGATCTACAACTCTTTTATTTTTGTGATAAATTATATAGTTTGGAAAAAAACAGGAAAAACCTCATTTTCATACCTTTGACCTTGAATAAAAATTTTTGCACAAGGAGGATCACCGGGGACTTTTGAGGTTTTATTTGTAATGGTGTATTTAACGTCTCTAGCAATTTTCAGCTCTATGCGAGTTATTCCGAGGTTACGATTTTTTTGCGTCTAATTAGACCGGACTCTAACTCCTTGTACATATTTGAAAGAACTATGATAAAATCAGTGGCATTACAAGGGATCTAAGAGGGGTTCCAGCATGCAAAAGAAAAGGTTTACCTACGTAATTTATTGGCGTCCCCTAAACCTTATTAATTAATAATTAATTAATAATTATTAACATACAGAGTATTTATTTTACGTTCTCTAATAAAGTCATAAAACATTTCCAGGAAATTAGTCCATTTGAAGTGGTTGCACATTTATTTAACTCAACCACAACCCATCGCGGTGGATTCTCTACGGAAAGTTTAACACCGTCCCTTATTTGTTTCATAGTGGGATAAACATAGCTGATCTTTAAAAATCTTTCATCGGTATCTTCGTCGACCCATCGTTGGAAAACTAATTTCCCTCCAATAGGGGTACTCTGTATTTGCCCCGGAAGCACAAAGTCCTTGAAGTCCAGCGCGGCTAGTAACGGTTGTATGTTCGAGTCGTGTCCCACCATAAGAATAAACTTCCTCTCAGTCTTTAAGGCATCAAAAATATAGTTCAGCAGCGGTTGAGCTATTTCTCTACCTAAATTTGGACCATAAAAACGAACGACGAGGTTTGCTTCAATTATTTTTCCCAGCAGCTCCAGCCGTTCTAAGTTTTTCAGTTTGCCATTAGCGATGCTCTCCATCGGCGTGCCGTCGAAGTACGCCATCAGGTACGCGTCCACCATTACACTTCCATAGTACAGGGGCCCGATCAAATTCGGCTCCTTGCCGATTTCATAAAAAATAGCGTCGCTCGTATTCGCGAAACTGCAAAAATGTTCCTTCTTGCAAATAGGCGCATCGGCCAAATCGATCATTCTGTCCAACTCCACATATGAATCTTTTATGTTTAGTTTCTTTAGGTTACTTTTCATTTCGCCGATAATCACTTCCTTCGTATGCTGCGAGGTGTTTCGGAAAATCGGATTGAAAATTGGGTCCATTTCTTCGGAGTCGATACTGTATACGCCGACGTCGCAGCTCGGGAACGCACCTTCCACGAACGCTTCGGCGGTCTTCCTGGTCCTCTGCCGAGTGTTGGCATAAACGTAGACTAGATTTTTGTCGGGACAGCCTCTCGGGAGCAAATCGCTCTCGTGCAGCCAGTTCGCAAGGTACTCGCCCATATATTTCTCTAGGACCGCTCCTTTGGGTGTCAGTTCTCCCGCCTTGTATTCGGAGGCGGGCACGTCCGCGCCGAACCGCTGCAGGTTGTCGGTCAGCGGCTGCCGGATGTTGTGGCGGCTGAACATCAGCACCTGCTCCAATTTTAAATTGTGAACGCCGCACACGCACAAACACAAGCACAACGCCAACTTGAGCGTCATTTTGCGACTAAAACTGGGCCGTAGTTCACAATCATAACATCCGATAAGTGCTAACGTCAATCGATGCAAATATCGTTTAGACTCGAGAAGTCAGGTCAGTCGGCGCCCGCCGCCGGTCTCCGCTGTCTGGCCGAACGCGTTTAAGAACACGTCAGCACTCAGCGGTGCAGAGACCGGTTTCCTCGACCACTAGTATTCGCACAAAGCGCCTCGGCCTTGACTTTTAATTAAAAATTATATCCAATTCCAATAATTCAAAATGACTGCACCTTTGTTAACAGCTGTGTACGAAATTTTACGATATCATTGTTTTGGTTGACCTTATCATTTGGTTTTTATCGTTGATAGCGTTTCACGTTTGCTATTATTGTATTTTCATAGCTGACTGGACTTAGTATGATCAGCTGGTGACCTAGCTGATACGAGACCTAGCTCCAAGGTCCATATAGGCAGGTAATTTTTATTCCTTAAAAGCATCTATTACCTACGTGTGGCTGTATAATAGCACTCGAAGAATTGTTACATTTTTAATTTTTAAATATTTAAATACTTACTTGTAAGTATGTATGTAAGTACATTGACGCCGCGTTAAAGTAAAAAACCGTGTTAGATATGTTTTAGATTGCTTGTTTTCTACTCAAAAAATGGAAAGGGCGTAAGCGACAAAATGGTTTTTGTCGCGTAATTTAAAAACCATAAATTTAAATTTTAAGCCATCAGTCGGTCGCGGCAAGCCGCGGTGAAGATCGGAACGGTACCTTTAGTTTATCTCCACAGTGTTTCTATTCTTTCGTATTTCTACTGATGCCATGCTAAAGGGGCCGGATGTGTGAAGAGAGTATAATAAGTACCTAGTAAGTGGTTTTTACTGACATTGTATGCCCTTAACCCGGCGAGAGTGTGGCAGGGTATGTACTATCAGAGAAGTTGATTCCTATGCAGATCGGGGACCTATGTAGTTTGGTTGCGTTACGTCAGAGTAGACAGAATTATAGAGTATGCCGACTTAGAACTGATGTTGAAATTTTTAAATTTGACGTATTATGACGAAAATCGTCGCTAGGGTTGTTGACTTGTTACCTACGAATTTAAAACTTTGACATATTCGCTGGACGTGTTCCTCTTTGGTCGTATTGTTGTTTGTGTTTTGGCACATTCGATTAAAATTGTCAGAATCCAATTTTGAAATCTTTATTTTAAATATTTAAAAATAAATTATATCAACCAGCGCGAGGCACATTCCGTTCATAATCCTAGTGAAACCCGACGAATTTGACAGATATTGAAACCTGTCCGTTTCTTTGCAGTCGAACTACTGGTAGTTATGTCTATTGTGGTTACGTCAAACCCAGCCGACAGATCACAATAAACATTGAATTGACATATTCGACCAAATAACGTTGAACTATCAACTGCATAGGAATCAACTTCCTCGATGGTACATACCCACCATGTTACTAATTTGCGTGCATTTTTCATTTGTGACCTTGAAACAAGTTCTTTCCACTCGGAGTGGGCATCCGAACGGGCTACATAGGTAAAAAATGGCCACAGAAATGCAGGTCAAACAATCAAATAAATAAAATATAGGTCTACCAGGATCTGATGGCAAATTTGCATGGCAGATTTTCAAAAAATATCCTTGATCATTGGAATTTTTTTTATATTTGCATGTTTCACACACAGAAGCAGTCGCTGCCGGAATCGAACCTTATGGTATATACCCAGTTCTATAAGGTCGATCCGGCTCGTCGCCTGCTCTAAGATGGAGGCGTATGTCACGGCTTCGCTCATCCCATGCTCTATGGTGAGGGTGATGGCAGCGGTCTTTAGTGGCCGCAGTTTCCACTTCTTCTTTTCTTCTTAGGGGCCGCCTTTTTAGCGGCTCCCTTTTCTTTCCTCTCCCTCTTCTTCTTCCTGGTCTGGAGGGGTCTGTCGCACACAGGGTGGCTGTTCGTGCTCTCATCTGTTTGGCTTCATGTGCGGCCATCGACGTTTTCTTCCTCTTTCTTCTTTTCTCTACTTCTTTGGGCGGCACGCTAGTGGCGGGTGCCTGCGATGGCCCTGCCGCTTCCGTTGTCGCCTTCTTCCTCTTTTCGGCCGCACCTCCAGCCGCTATATCGGCAGCCAGCGGTGACCTCCGCCTTGGCTCTGGTAGGAGACGATCCTCCAAGCCGGCAAGACGTGCATTCAGCATGTTGCCGAAGGTCTCAAGGTCATTGGTACGAGAAACCTCCTCCAACAGCTGCTGTTGCAAGTCTTGTGTGGCGGGCTTGATCGCCTGTTTGCGCATCTCCTCCAGCTCGTGGCGGAAGACGTCCACTTGCTGTTGGAGTCGCGTGTCCTGGGCTTCCAACCTCTTGATTTCCTCAGTCCTCTGTTGAGGAGCGATCTTTCACTTCTTCACCACCGCCAGCGATTCTTTAAGGTACCTTACGTACCTTTAAGATTGGAGGACTTCGTGGCGACCATTTCAATGGTCTTCAGCGATTAAGTCTCCATCGTCTTCATCAGGTCAGCGCTTGTCCGCTCCATAGCCTCTTCTCGCGAAGGAGAAGAAACGGGGAGTCCGGATTGGAAGCGGACGGAGCTGATGGTAGCTCGCGTTTTCCTCGCCTCCCGCGCGGCCTCAGCGATTTCTTCCTTGGCCTGTAAACGAAGGGCCTCTTCCTTCTCCAGATTAAAGCCGGCCTGTGCCTTCGCCAAACCAGCCGGGTGGCCGGTTGTCGGCGGGCGGCCACGTCCTTTGATTTGAACACCGCCCCTTTGCTGAGGGGCGGTGTCATGTCCTCATCCGATCGCCTCTTTCGGCGTGTCCTATCCAGGAATGCGGGCAGGCCCTCGGAGCCCAGCGACATGCCAGACATTTCGCTGGAGTCCGAGAGCAAGTCCTCGCTGTCAAGTCCATATATAGATACGCGGAAAGTCTTTGTCGCCCCTCAACTTCTTGTCACTCAAAGCCGCCGCCGGCGCGGTACTGGGCGCCGGCTTCGGGCTGTCGCGCTTCTTAGGGGCATCGCCTCCTAGCGCCGCCAAAATGGCCCTCTGCCTCGCCGCTTTTGCGGCCTCCGACTCACTCATCGCAGTTGTTGGTCCCTCCATACACAAGGACCTCGCACCCCTTGCGGAGGTGCACGGGATTCTCCGGCCCCAGGGGAGCCGGGACCCGCCCGGACATTCTTTTCACTTATTGCGATCCTCCATAGCTTCAAACTCCGACATCCCGGGTCGCAGGCCCGTTCGTCTCGCTGCGGGCGCAGCCAAACACACAGAGACAATCACGCACACAAACACACGCCATACCGGCGTTCAGCCACACCTCCCGTGTCCGGTGTCACCGTGAAAAGGCTCACGATGGCACGGGGGAGGTGCCCAGGGACACGAGTACACGACGTGGACGGACCGGTATCGCCCCGCCAGTCTTGACCTGCTTAACTCCGATCGCGGATTATACGCGGTTGTCTAAGATTCTTTATCAGTAGAATTGTATTCACTTTATGGATATTATTTAATGTAGTTAATAATTATTTTTAACAAAAAATTAAAACCGACTTCCAAGGTAAAAACAATAATAACATCCTTATAATATGAACTAAAAAGTATTAAATAATTATTACTATTTAATAGTGCCTTTTTCCGAATTCGGCTAAAACTCAACTATTTCTGTACTCTGTGAAGTCGGTACCAGATACAGCTGAATCTTCAGTTTTCTGACAGAATATTTGAAACTTTTGGAACTGGCACCGACTTCAAAATTATAAAGAATGATTATTGTTTTTACCTTGGAAGTCGGTTTTAATTTTTTGTTAAAATAATTATCTTATTTAATTAGTATTTTTTTGTAAATAACTCTGCGATTTGATACAAGTATCAAAATTATATAAAAACATCTAACGATTTTAAAATCTCACTCCAGCCTTTGCGTCACAAATGTCAGCACCAATGGAGCAAAAATACAGACCAAAATCCCTGAATTAATAAACAATATTGTAAAACACAGCCAACATTGGACGTCAAAGCTTTTTTCCTTTGCCGCAACAAACTAGTTTTAGGGCGCATTTTCATTAGTCGTTAACTCATAATATAGCATGCGGGGAGTCTATGAGGGGGGTATTACATTATCATTTATATTGGATCATTTATAGGATCATATATAGGATCCAATAAAAATGATCATTTGATCATATCTGCATATTACATTATCATATATCATTGATCCTATTTTACGTCATATGTGGTTTCAATAGCCAATGGGGAGCGCTAACGCTGACAGGTATTGACATCAGTGTTACTAGATCCCAGAGAATAATTCGATTTGTCAAAAGATATTGTCATTTTTAATATGGCTTGTTTTTGTTATTTCAGCAAGATTATTCAAGTATTTAATTAGAAAAAGAATTACATTACATTATTTGAAACATATTAACGAACAAGAAATTAAAAACTCTTTTTTTGTATTAAATAACTGGCAACACCAATTTCTATGACCGTATTGGATCCAATCTCTCAGCAAATGTCAAAAATCTATGATCAAGGAAGAAATAAATCATTTATCTTTATTACATTATCTATACTTATAAAATTACATGTCCTGACTGACTGACTGACTGATTCATCATCGCTGAGCAAAAACTGTTAAAGCTACAGCCACGAAATTTGGTGAGTAGGGTTGTTTTATTAAGTAGACACACACTAAGGAAGAAATTTTGAAAATTTTACCCCGAAGGGGGTGAAATAAGGGTTGAAAGTTTGAATGAAAGTCCGTCATTTCTTGAGTTAGAAACATGAAACTTTATTTTTGGGTTACTGATTAAAAATGAATGCATACGTATTTAAGCGTTTTTGAAAATTCTACCCCCAAGGGGGTGAAATCGGGGTTGAAACTTTGAATGAAAGTCCGTCATTTCTTGAGTTAGAAGCAAGAAACTTTATTTTTGAGTTACTGGTTAAAAATGAATGGACACGTATTTAAGCGTTTTTGGAAATTCTACCCTCAAGGGGGTGAAATTGGGGTTGAAAGTTTGAATGATATTCCGTTATTTCTTAAGTTAGAAACTTGAAATTTTATTTTTGGGCTACTGATTAAAAATGATTGGATACGTGCTTAAGCGTTTTTGGAAATTCTACCCCCAAGGGGGTGAAATCGGGGTTGAAAGTTTGAATGAAAGTCCGTCATTTCTTGAGTTAGAAACATGAAACTTTATTTTTGGGTTACTGATTAAATATGAATGGATACGTATTTAAGCGTTTTTGGAAATTCTACCCCCAAAGGGGTGAAATTGGGGTTGAAAGTTTGAATGAAATTCCGTTATTTCTTAAGTTAGAAACTTGAAATTTTAGGTTTGGGCTACTGATTAAAAATGATTGAATACTTGCTTAAGCGTTTTTGGAAATTCTACTTCCAAGGGGGTGAAATAGGGGTTGAAAGTTTAAATGAAAGTCCGTCATTTCTCAAGTTAGGAACATGAAAGTTTATTTTTGGACGGCTGATTAAAAATGAATGGATAAGTATTTAAGCGTTTTTGGGAATTCTACCCCCAAGGGGGTGAAATTGGGGTTGAAAGTTTGAATGAAAGTCCGTCATTTCTTGAGTTAGAAACATAAAACTTTATTTTTGTGCTACTGATTAAAATGAATGGATACGTATTTAAGCGTTTCTGGTAATTCTACCCCCAAGGGGGTGAAATTGGGGTAGAAAGATTCAATGAAAGTCCATCATTTCTTGAGTTAGAAACATGAAAGTTTTTTGACGTTTGCGTTTGACGTTTGCTTAAATAGGGTCCCGTTTTTACCCTTTGTATAAGGAACCACAAAAAGGGGAAAGCTATCCATCTTTGTTATTATACTATGTTAACGCGTACGAAGTCGCGGGCAACAGCTAGTCCAATATAAATACTCAATGATCTAGGATCCAATATAAATGATAATCTAATACCCCCCTGACAACTAATTGACAACTAATGGCACATTGTCATTGGTCGTGGCAAGCGTTTCAGAAATCTCCCGCACCCCGCATGCGGGCCCCTATCGACCAGTGAAAATGCGCCATTATACCCTTTATGACCCGTGATTTTTGCCTTTTCGTTGTGCAAATACAGAAGTGTTTAAAAATGTTCAGCCATGAGCTTTTATTTTTAAGCTGGTTGATTTGAACTTTGTAACCAACTTTATAAGCTTTTGGAACTGAAAATGTGCTTTAAACTTTTATGTAATTTAGTAATTTTGACGTAATTTTTAATAAGCTATCTATTTATTGGTTAATTTTTTATTTTGTGGCTTTCATGAGGGGCAATAATTGATATCCGATTACTTAGCTTTAACTATTAAGATGACCTGATTACCCGTTTACGATTAAATAAAATATATTGACACAGATTTTAAAATAGCTCATCCAATCTGCCTGCTGTACCTAATGTTTGAAATGTTACTACTTGCCACTACTTAGATGCAATAATTATTTTTAAACAAAAAATTGAAACCGAATTCCACACTAAAAACTACGGTGAATAAACTAAAAAGTGTTAAATAATTCTAATTCTATATTAGTGGCTTTTTTAGGATTGGCCTAAGCCTCAACTATGTCTGTACTCAATCTTCATACTTTTGAAGTCGGTACCAGCCAGCTAGCTTCTATGTTAAAAATCTCAGAAATTTTAGGAGCTGGTACCGACTTCAAAAGTATGAAGATTGAGTACAGACATAGTTGAGGCTTAGGCCAATCTTAAAAAAGCCACTAATATAGAATCAGAATTATTTAACATTTTTTAGTTTATTCACCGTAGTTTTTAGTGTGGATCGGTTTCAATTTTTTGTTTAAAAATAATTATTTTTCTCTTTTTAGTTATGTATAATGTATAATATTATGTCCATTATGCATATAAGGTTATTTCTCGATTTTCGACGATTACGTAGTAAATAATAACACAATTGGGTTTCTGGAAAAAACAAAGTTTTTATTTTAATCAAAATATGTGGATCCACATAACACAAAGCTTTAATTTATTACATTTAAATTATAACAAAATCTTATCTGGAAAAAACAAAGAAACGACATTTAGTGTTATTAAATTAACAATCGCCGAAATCAATGATAATACTTTCTATAGTTTTTAGTCCATTCGGCCATCTTTTCTTTTCATAGATTACATAGAAGTCGTAGAGCAGGAGGATATGTCAAATAATCATCTAAATGGCGGCAAAATGCAAATAAAGAAAAATACATTTTTCTTTACATCTCCCCCCCAAAAGAAAATATAATCAGGTGTTTAGTAACGCAAACTCTCAGACTAGATGCCATCAGGAGCTGGGGTTAGTTTTGAGATGTGAAAGAAATTTGACTCCGACTTCCTATGATCAGTATTTATCTTGTAGATTGTATTTGATATTTTTTCTATAATTTGATAAGGTCCGAGTTTCAATTCATCCAGTTTTTTTTCTATTAAGTCTGTTACCATTCTCCACAAAGACAATATCACCAACTTTAAAGTCTATGCATATTCGATTCTTATCATAGATTTCTTTGTTGTAATTGTGTGATTTCATTGTGTTTTCTAAAGCTTTTTGCCTGTCTTTTATTAAATCATTCTCAGTCTTTTTCAGCTTCATCTCATTCGGCAAAAGAGATACATCTGTGACATATAGTAGGTACTTTGGAGCTTATCCAGTAACCGAGTGCTTCGTCTCATTATAGTTTTTTTACACAGTTTTGAGCAATGGTTGTCCATTCAACTTTTTTAACATTTTCATTTGCTTTGCATCGGATTTTGTTGACTAATGTCTGATTAAGTCTTTCATTTAGACCATTTGAGTAAGGCGAGTTAACTGCTGTAAAGATTATACAGATATTTTTCTGGTCCAAAAATCCTTAATCGACGCCCCCAAGCAAAAAATCCGTATTATGGACTTTTTCCTGTTATGTGAAATTCGTAATCAGAAGACCGAAATACACCTTGTGAATTTTTTCTGGATTTTTCTTAGTGATATTTATGAAGATATAATGAATTAAATGTTTATTGCACGGAAATAAATTATAAAACTTTACGAGCAAAAGTACTGTAACCCAATCTTACAAATAAATATATATTCATCTTATTTTGGTAACACCTGTTTACCGGATTATTGCCGTAAAATAAATTCATTATGGTATTGATAAATGCTAATTGCTATGCAATTAAGGTATTGAGTATACCTCAATCTGAAGTGTCAGCGTTCCATTATAAACGGAAATATCCTTGCTACAATTTTACTGTTTACGATGCTATTCGGAAAATAGGATATTGTTATGTGTGGCATTATCAAATAGCCAAAAGAGGTAGCACAGAAATAGGAAGTGCCTTATTATTATTTTTCAAAAGTGAAAAAGAGAGAGGTTTTAATAAATTTTCACTATATTCAGATGGATGGTATGGACAAAAAAAATCGTTATATTTTTGCGCTTTACCTATTTACGGTATTTATGCTGCTAAACTTCTTGCGATTTCTATAACTCATAGATTTTTTGAAACAGGCCATAGTCAAAACGAGGGGGATTCTATGCATGCTTGTATAGAAAAAAATCTAAAGAATAAAATATTGTTGTGTTGAAGGAAACACACAGAATATTGTGTTTATTCATATCAAAACAAATTATTGAACTCTCAAATCAGTTTTATAAAAAACACAAAGTAATTAAGGGGGTCTTGGTCAAAAAACGGACTATTTTCAAGATTTAAACGGGGGACAGGAGACAAATAGAGTAATTTAAATTATGAAAAATATATATATGTTAGTTAAGGATCTGACACATTGGAATTCATATTCCATTACACAATATCATGAACTTCACTCGATAGAAAAAAATCCCAAAGTTACATCTTCTTTTAACGAAATTGCCATAGTACTATGTCCAAATTGTTTGGAATTTTCAGATAATTTTTGTAATGAATTAAAAAGAAAGAATATATCTAGTAAGTATCGTTTATTTGACTCGATTTAATTAATGTATAAAATAACGACGATCAAAAAACTATAAAATTGCAGGCGCAAAGTGTGTGACTGAAAGCACTAGCCGAACCAATTTTATAGTTTTTTGATCTTCGTTATTTTATACATCAATTAAATCGAGTGAAATAAACGATACTAACTAGATATATTCTTTGTCTTTAATTCATTACAAAAATTATCTGAAAATTCCAAACAATTTGGACGTAAGTATTATGGTAATTTCGTTAAAAGAAGATGTAACTTTGGGATTTTTTTCTATCGAGTGAAGTTCATGATATTGTGTAATGGTATATGAATTTCAATGTGTTAGATCCTTAACTAACACAAATATTTTTTCATAATTAAAATTACTATATTGTTATGTCTCCTGTCCCCCGTTTAAATCTTGAAAATCGTCCGTTTCTTGACCTAGACCCCCTTAATTACTTTGTGTTTTTCATAAAACTGATTTGAGAGTTCAATAATTTGTTTTGATATGAATAAACCTTATTAATACACAATATTCTGTGTGTTTCCTTCAAACCTTGCAATATTACAATTAATAAATTTGTCGAATAAATATCGGTATTAGTGCTAATACTGCATTAAATTTCTTATTAAAACTAATGTAATTTAGCAATACAGTTTCTGCATAAATATTATATAACCGCAATAACATCGTAATATTAACATACGCGCCCTGTTTGACATTATAAATTACGTTATAAAAGTCCATAATATAATGTTACGGATGGTAGTTTTTTGTAAAGTTACTGCAAAAACCCTGTAAGTGTTAATAGCGTAATTTTTTACTCATGACTTATCCTGTATTATTTATTTTCACAGATTACTAGCTTAAGATTAAACATATTTGCATACTGATTAAGCAATTACGTGCACCAAAAAATTAGGTTTTATTTCATATATCAATGTTTTAAATATTTCCCCGCGTTGTCAAAATATACACAAAAAACAGTAAATCATCGCTCCTGTAAAATTTGGATTTTTCGGTTACCGACTTTTTGCTTGGGGGCGTCGCTTTAAATTCTTTAGAATTAATACCTGGATACTGATCCGATAGAATCAATTCAATATTATGAATTTCTCCACAGTTTTTTATGAGTTTGATGAAGTCATTTGAGTTTTGTGTACTTGAAGTTAAAATATGTGCATACCTAGTAAAATGGTCCACTAGCAGATGTAAATACTTCTTCATCGACCGTGTACCTCCAAAGCCTCCAAATATATATAACAATAACTCCGAAATCCCCGAATATCTATGTGAAAATTTCAAGTGCCTACCTGTTGTCATGATTGATACAAAAAATGTTCGAAAAATCACGTTTGTTGTATGGGAGCCCCCCCTTATATATTTAATTTATTTTGTTTTGAGTATTTGTTGTTATAGCGGCAACAGAAATACATAACAACTCTCTAGCTATTACCATTCTTGAGTTAGGTACAGCCTAGAGACAGACGGACAGAGTACAGACGGACAGACGGACAGACATCGAAGTCTCAGTAATAGGGTCCCGTTTTTACCCTTTGGGTACGGAACCCTAAAAAAACATTACCTGGGTGAGGCCGTGGATTTTGCCACTTTTTTTAAAAGAAAAGTGTCTCATATGTTCATCATAAAATAAAACAGAAAATACCAGTTAAACTGTAACACTGATCTCATACATAACTTCTTTCAGTTATATTTTATCTCTTTTAGGATAGTTTTAAGCGGATTTTGGTAAATTATCATGTTAAAACGCCAATCTGAATATTTCAGAGCCCTAATTTTAGATAAAAAAGCGATGTCTTTGATGGTAGGTTACTTACTTGTCGCTATTTAACTTTTTTATTTTATGAGTCTACTGAGCAAATTTAATTGAATCTAATTGTCTGATAGTTGAGACACATTAAAGTGGTTTTAAAATATTGAAATGTTTTCAATATTTTATTAATTAGTGATTTATAAAGCATTAATCAGTGATTTATAAACATTTAAACATTTGTCTCATTTTTTTCACTTTTACGTTACTGTTTTCTTCGTTACCAGTATTTCGAGACACAAGCATATAACTGTAATTTTAAGTAGAAATTCGGAATTATTATGAAAACACCGAGTTATTGGGCCAAGAAAAAAAGTGAAAAGTCACCATCTTGGTTGTTAAAATTTAGTTGGTATTTAAAGAATTTTTATTACAACATGTAAATTTAGGTACAAATAAAATTTGAATTTTAATTATGGGTGAATTTCAACATGTCCATATTTTTTCATTTCGGTGATTTTTCATTTTTTCAACATTTCCAGCTAGTTCAATTATAAGATAAGTTTGAGCCGTAGAAATGAAAGGTTGTCCAGAGTCACCGATATGAAATACTTAATTAAAACGAAGTATTATCCCTATAAATAGCGAGACACGCAGCGACGCAGTAAACCACGGACCACCTCTTGCTCCGAATGCTTGTGCGTGACGACTGACGAGCACTTGAGTTCGAGAAGCATGAATATAATATTATTATGCAAAAGCTCTCCAGCTGTTATCGACAATTCATGTTTCTTTTTCAATCACCGAAATGAAACAAATTTCTGGGACAAATTTATTTGTCTCACTGTATTGAAAATATAGCGATTGTGATTATGAAAATTATATGAATTATAAGCTAAATTCTTTATGAATCAAATAAAATAATCCGTATGTAATGTACTACTTGTAGTTTTTCATTGGCTGACGAAATTAGGACTAAAAAAGTTTAGGAACAGTCACCGAAATGAAAAATTCCACCTTTAGATTTTTTTATTTATTTAGCTATCTAAATAATTTTTTTTTATTCCAGCCTAGTAAAAATGCGTTTGGGAAATTCACCCTTACAAGGTAGGTACATAATCGTATTTAGGAAATAAACATCAAAATTTAAAAAAAAAAAAAAACAAGGGCTCTATGCATTCTAGTGGCGCCGTCGTGTGACTTCATGGTCGATTCCTACAGCTTTTCCTTACCACTTTTATTTGAAGACCGTCATCCGAATCTCTTAACTATTCTAGAGGCTGGAGCTCTCGGAGTAGTGACTATCATCTGCTAAACTCGGCAGTACAGACTCTACGAAGTTCAAAAGTAAGAAAGATTAAAAGCAAATCCCAAGCTTTATTCATAAAATATAAACAAGTCTGAAGTATCGACTGCTGCCTCAACCTACTCGCTGTCAAAGAACGATTCGAAATATTACGTCTTCACTCTTGTTTAATCTACCATGCGTCTAGTCTAAACGCACCTTAATGTTGCTCCCTCACCAGCATTCGCTTGTAATGTAAGTTGTAACGTTACAGAGTCGAGCATTATATCAGTGAGGGAGGAGAGCCGAGCATTACAATGCGCACCTTGTAGGTAATTATACAAAACCGAGCATTGCAATGTGCACCTTGTAATAATATTATCAGTAGTCAGTACAATGTGTAATATCTTGATACAACTTGTAACATCAATCTCACATTATGGAATCAACTATCTATGGAATGCTCAAAGTTTAATATTCAATGTTACATTACAGCATTACTACATAAATATAAATATAATAGGTACGGGTAATTAACATTATAATATGGTATATTTTTAGGAATTTATATTTATTCACTCACTTAAACTGAATAAAGACACGCGAAGTTATATAATATATAAGACATATCCCAATCTTAAAAAAGAAAACTCAGGTATTCTGCCTTTATATTTATGTGCAATAATTGACAAAGGAAGTAATTTAGTCAATAGAGCCTACTATGAATAATCCCAAAGAATATGGTACGAATAGAAGAAGACAAGAGAAAGACAACATCCAATGTTTGAAGGAGAACATACACAAAATAAAATGGAAGGGACGCGACAGAATAATAGACATAGGAAGCGGGGACGGTGGTTTCACGGCAATGATCCTAAAAGTCTTCCTACCTGATGACTATGAGGAGTTAGTAGGCGTTGACAGAAGCTCAGAGATGGTTCAGTACGCCAAAACATTGTACTCAGACGACCGCGTGAGCTTTGAGGTGCTGGACTTAAGGGAGGATTTGCCTCAGCAACTCGTTGGATATTTCGACCACGTGTTCTCCTTTTACACTCTACATTGGGTGTTCGATCAGAAGTAAGTTATAGTCCGGGAGAAGGTGACAAAAAATTCTTGGTCATTTGTACCAGTATGGCGGTTCTTCAGGGGTCTAATTACGTAAAGGCAAAATGGAAAATGAGGGTCGTAGCAGCTATGCTATGACCCTCATTTTCCGTTTGACGCGTTTGGGCCGCCAATGCGAGCGCTAGCTCGCATTGGCGGCCCAAACGCGTGTAGTGGGCCGAATAAAAAATAGTACGAGTGTCGGATAAAATATAACGAGTGTCGAACGATTTGTTCCACAAAAATGCTTGTATTTTCAGATAAGTAGTCGAAAAAAAAAGAAGTACCTAGGCGGTAGCGTAATGCCATACTTCTCGGGTGTGACTTACAAGTTACACTCCGCCATACCGACGCGAATACATTAATTTAAATAAAACAATTCAACCATTTGTACCAGGCAAATTTTTGCATAGCTAATCATCGTCGAGTAGCTATTCACGGAAATCACCTTTCCCCAATAGTGGAGGCAATGAAGGTTTTCACCTCCGATTTCGTTAAACCTCCATCGATTTTCATGAAAATTGGTAAGTAGGTGGAGTATAACCTAAGAAACAAAAGTGACATAGTGCCAACTTGCGCTTTTGCCCTGGGGATGGATGCCAACCCTTCTCGGGGGGTGAATTTTTTTAAATAAAAATAACCCCAGGAATCAATAGACACACATATTTTAAGCAAAATTTGTAATTTAAAGTTTTTTGAATAAATCAATACTTTCGGAGTTATTAAAGATCAAAGATCATGTTTTTGCGTGAGAAAAACTTGTCTTAAAGCGGTTTTTCATAAATAACTAAGAAACTATAGGTTTTTACGAAAAATGTGTAATTACCAAAATTAAAGCCAATAAAAAAACAAACTAATATCTATTCTAAGATGCCTTCCTATAGAATATTCAAAGTGAGCTATAGGTGATTGTATTTATATTTTCTTTCGGCGAGTACCTAAGTCTAAGCATTCAAACTTAAATAACGGTAAACCGATGCATTTTATGACATGTACTTCCTCACAACTTTTTAAAGTGCTTAAAAATACCTTTCTAATAAGCATTGTAAAAAGTAAAAAACATCAAAGTTGAACAAGTTAAGATAAAAATAAGATGACACTTTCAAATTGTTTTGGAAAAATCGAAAAATAAAACGTTGACCATTTCTACAATAATTCAAATTTATGGTTACCCCCAAAGGCTTTTCTTTATTTTTTTCTTTATCTTTTTTTAAAAACAGAATGATTTAGTAAAATTTAAATTATTCAAATTTTCGTAAATATCATTTTGTTTTGAACATAATTTCAAAAATATTGAACCTTCGTAAAAATTATAAAGAACGAAATTGGTGTCCACTTTTTAAGAAATCTTTTGATTTTCTTTTGATTTTTAAAGGATGAAAAATAACGAAGATAGAGACGTTTAAAGCCTAACTTTTACTGCAAGAACCATGAAATCGGGACCTTTTAACCCTAATTTTTTTTTAAACCAAGGGCTTTAAAAAGTATTGTTCAAGTTTATCTTAAAGCTCTTTAAATTACCTTTAAACTGGTCCATAAATCAACCCGATAACTTAAAAATTAACAGAGCTATTGTGATAAAACAAAAATATTTTTTTTTTTGAAAACAATTTTGAAGCAGAGATTTGGGATGCAAATATTGCAGGAAAACCTGTCAATAGGTACATCTATACTAATATTATAAATGCTAAAGTGTTTTTGTCTATCTGTTACCTCTTAACACCCAAACGGTTCAACCGATTTTTCTGAAATTTTGCATGAAAATACTTTGTCTTGGGAATGGATATGGACATAGGATACTTTTTATCCCGAAAAAATGTACGGTTCCAGCGCGATTGCAGGCGTCATATAGACCTTACTAAATATACGTTAATCTTTTCAAGTCTTATTTATTCTTTATGTACAATTTTCTAAAACTAGCTTAAAATATACCATACATTAATAGAGTACATCGGTGTGCTTATCTCTAGAAGAGATCTCTGCCAGCAGACCTACAAGACATTGAGAAAAATAGAGAATTTATAGATAGTACACAAAAGAATAATGAAACTTAATAAAACTAAACATGCACTAAAAACTAATATACAAGATGAAAGGATGACTAACATAAAGAGAATAATAATTATTGACATTAAATATTATATTAAAGTACATTATACTTACATACATTAAATATTCACTAAAATATTATATTAATACATACTAATACAAAAATATACTAATAATAAAATATTATAATATACTAATATTAAAATATACTATAATATATAATATTAATAAATAAACCTACATATACTAATAATAATACAATTAAGTGTTCAAAGTTGACATAAAGTGACTCTTCAATCTTGTTTTGAAGGTGCCCACTGTTGGGCTCTGCTGAATGTCTTCAGGCAGAGCATTCCACAACTGGGCAGCTCTAACTGTAAATGAGTTTTCATAAAAAGTTGTGTTGTACCACGGAGTGTCTAGTACCTTCCTATGATGGCAAGAGCGAGCAGGTCTTTCACTTGGAGCTGTATAAGAGAATCGCTCAAATAGATACGAGGGAGAAGATGAGAGTTTGAGTATTTTAAATAGTAATATTAAAACATGCATATCTCGCCGCAGGCGAATAGGAAGCCATTGCAACTTGCTACGAAACTCGGATATATGGTCGGATTTGCGCAATCCATATATAAATCGAATGCACGAGTTTTGTAGCCGTTCGAGTTTTCTGAGAAGCTCTTTAGTTACATCTAAATAGCACACGTCAGCGTAATCAAAAAGAGGAAGAAGTAAAGATTGCGCCAAAAGCTTTTTTGCAGGGGTGGGAAGAAAATTTTGAAGCCTCTTCAGCGCATGCAATGAATGGTGAAGTTTCTTGCTTACTTCGTTAATATGTGGTAACCAGGAAAAGTGGCAATCAAAAATTACTCCTAGGTTTTTGGCTTTGTCACTGTACTCCAACATGCTGCCACTATAAGTAACCTTCGTTAGAGATTTAAAATTAATCTTCGAACGCAGCTGCCTACTGCCAATTAAAAGAGCTCGCGATTTACTCGGGTTAACAAGTAGACCAAATGTGTTAGCCCATTTTTCAATATTTAAAAGGTCGTTGTTAATCGAGCCAATCGCAAGCTCAATGTTGTCAATGGTGAAGTGCCTATAGATTTGTAGGTCGTCTGCATAAAGGTGATAAGCAGAGGATATGAATTTAGTTACCTCATTTATAAAAATTGCAAAAAGCAATGGAGACAAAACTCCTCCTTGCGGGACCCCAACCAATGTATAGACCCATTCAGAGCATCTGTCTGGAGTGGAAATACGCTGTTTTCGTCCTCTTAGGTATGAGTCAAACCATGAGAGTGCAGATGGCGAGACACCAATGGATTTTAGTATAGCTAACAAAATATCGTGATCCACCGAGTTGAAGGCGGAGCTGAAGTCCAGTAAGACCAAAATCGTGAGCATTTTGTTATCCATCGCAAGTCTGACATCATCACTTACCTTTAGCAAAGCTGTAGTGGTGCTGTGACCTGGACGAAAACCAGATTGGTAATGACTCAAAATCTGGTTTGTATTTAGGAAGTCAGATAACTGTTTGGCTACCGCTTGCTCTAGGACTTTGGATATCACAGGTAGAATGGAGATGGGCCGGAAGTCGGAATGTGAAGTGGGATTGGAAGTTTTGGGAAGGGGTATTATATGAGCATGTTTCCAAATGGACGGAAAGGAGCCTGAGGTGATGGAATAATTAATGATGTGGGTTATGACCGGGGACAACAGATCGACGATGGGCATTAACATGTCCCTACTAAGGCCATCACAACCAAACGCCTTAGAAGAGATAGAGCGAAGACTAGTAAGAACCTGATGTTCCGTAATGTTACTTAAATTAAAGTCATCATGCAAAGGAGGGGATTTATTATGAAGAGAGTTTAAGCAAGCAGCTTTGTTGGTGTTGGATAGAAGCAGAGGTGGCTCAGCAAAGTGCTTATTAAGTTCGTCCATATTTATGGTAGGAGTAGGATCGATACTACCTTTACCCACACCAAGCCGACCAAGGAATTTCCACAGTTGAGCCTGGGATAAGTTTTCCGCAGATTTGAATATGTAGGAACGTTTGGCATCTCTACACATTCTATTGCATGTGTTACGTAGATTCTTATAGATTTTAATGTTCGATTCAGTAGGAGAACGTTTGCACTTAGTCTTGGCTTTATTCCGTTTGGACATCAGGTTCTTTAATTCAGATGTTATCCAGGGTGCTGGTAATCGTTTAACGCGAATTGGTCTAAGAGGAGCATGTCTGTCAAAGATTCTTGTTATTGTCGAGTTGAGGATATCTACTTTACTGTCCACAGAAGAAGCTTCATAGAGAGGAA
Source organism: Polyommatus iphigenia (assembly GCA_963422495.1). Lineage (NCBI taxonomy): Eukaryota > Metazoa > Arthropoda > Insecta > Lepidoptera > Lycaenidae > Polyommatus > Polyommatus iphigenia. The sequence continues at coordinate 10,520,280 of OY730184.1, forward strand.
TCCAGTCGACTAGGCTGAAGTCTTGTCTTAAGGAGTTGATATCAATTCCGGAAATGCTTCGTAGCATTACTGTTTTGGCTCTATTTTTAGGACGACGTAACTTATAAGACATATATAGGAGATCGTGATATGAAAAGGGAGCAGTTAATTGACCATAGGAAACTACTTTGGAGGGTTGGGAGATCAACATGAGGTCAATGAGAGATGGATCGGAGTTGACAGAAAAATGTGTAGGAGATAGGGGTAATATATGCATGTTGAAAGAACCAATCAAATTTTGGAGCTTAAGAGCTCTGTGGTCATTTTTCAGTAAACATGTGTTGAAATCGCCCATGAAAATTACATGCTCATAATAAGGGTAATAACAGCTAATTAACTCCTCAAGACCCTCAAAATAGTTGACCGCAGAGGAAGGACTGTACAATACACCTAAAAGTACTTTGCTATGGGAGACCACAATCTCGAGCAAAAGATATTCTAGCTGACCACGATTAGTATTAGGAGATTGGGAAACTATTTTGCACGAGATGCCCTTTCTAATTTATATTATAGTCTTTCAATATTCAGAAAGTAAACAAAACGGTAAATGTCGACTCGATAAGAGAGGGGCTTTTTAAAATGATGTGCGTCTATTAAATATTTCAGTCTAGCAGATTCGGCCTTTGCGTCAATTTTTTGCACAGAGGGTAGTTTGAAATCGTTGTTTGAATATTTTGGACTAAATAATATCAATGTTTGAAACATATTAATAAAATTTATCTTAATCTATGAAAAAATATTCCAACTCATTAAAGCTGATAAAAAACTTAAAATAAAAACTTACAGCTTATTTTTCAGACATGGGGTAGTTTACAGGGGAGCAAAAATTTCGCAAAAAAAAAATACTAAATAAGAAATGAATACTAAGTATTTACTTAGTATTCAATAGGTTTAAGTTTTTGAACCCAATTTTTTCAGTTTATTTAAACTGAAAAAATTGGGTTCAAAAACTTAAACCTATTGAGTTTTTGAACCCAATTTTTACCGTGATTCCGCAATAAAGGGGTACTTTTAGGGGCTTATATTTCAGTCTTATCCAAAAATTATATCATAAATATTAAACAAACTGTTTATACAATTACTGCAGTCGACAGAGGTTTAAACCTCCGAAAATTGTAATAGTGAATGGATTTTTGTTTTTGAGGTGTCCTTTTCTTTTTTTACACTATAACTTGCAAAGTTTACCAAAATTTTTTTTGTGCTTTTAATTTTTTAGTTACTTAATTAAAAATTAATATTTCACCATATAAAACCGGTCCCAAAAAAAAATTTTTTTCTTGTTCCTGTTATTTAATGATTCTTAACCGATTGCTTACGTTGAAAATTAACCAAATACACCATTTTTAAACAAGAAAGTTTGCTTTGCTAAGCTAAATACAACTATAAGATTTTTGCAAAGTTTTTAGAGATTAACGCTCGTCGTAACCAAGATAAAAGGTTTGGGTAGATTTAAGGGTTGTAACGAAAAGTGTGTTAAACTTACTTGTTGTGCGTATTTAATTTTTAGAGAAATGATAACTTTTAAGTACTTAAAAACGTTTAAATATCTCCAAAAATATGTAAAATAGACCGAAAATATTTTTCTATATTTATTGAGAATTTATTTAAGTGAGAGCTAAAACATTAAATGCATCGACAAAGTAAAGATTTTTTCTAGTCTTTGAAATATATTTAAGCTTCCTACTTAAAGCCAGAAAAAAATTGGGTGCTACAAATCTCACGTACATACTTAAGACGCATGCTGCGACCTATGTTTGGAAAATGCTTACCTGAATGCAAAAAATATCAGTTCTTAACCTAATTTGTATTTTTTTCCTTTAAGTATGTTTTAGCAAATATAATTAATGAAAAAAAAAATTTATTCTGTAAAAACCAAACCAAAAGAAATAAAATACAGATTTTCTTCGAAATATCCGTGAAAAGTTTGTGCTACATTTTCAGAAAATTTAATAAAGTAAGAGCTAAAAAGTTATACACATTAAGAAATAGAAGGCTTTGTTAAGCTTAAAAAATAATTTTAAACTTCCTATTTAAAACCAAAGAAAAATTGGAACGCCCGCGCCATTTACCTGGCGAGGCACACAACAAGCACATTTGGAGGTATGCTCATCTACATACAAAAATAATAATTTGAAATATAAATTATATATTTTTTCAACTTATTTTCTTTCTTTGGAATATAAGCAATGATACAAATAAAAAAAATAATGATATATTTTATTATTTTGCTATATATTTAAAAGAAAGAAATATGCAAATTTTCTTCAAAATTTTACAGTTTATGAGTTTACTTGAAGTGGAAGAGAATAATTTAAAAATCAAAAGCACAACTTTTCAATAGGTAAACTTTATTATTTATGTTATCAGCTACACATTCCTTTTTTTCTTTTCAATTTTCATCCACTATTGCAAAAATCGGAGGTTTGCACAATTTTTACGCTCTGGGAACTCCACTAAATATAAATATGCGATTTTAAAGTTCAGAAATACAAAAAGTATTTTTTCACGATTAAAGGGATGGTTGCCATAAGGGTTGAAAAATTAATTAAATAATCATAAAGTATCATGAAAAAAACATTAAAACATTTTATCGAATTAAACCCAATTAGATAAGCCAGAATGGTTAAATCTGCATTTTTCTATTTTCAACAAAAGGGGTGGATTTCACCCCTAAAATAAAAAAAGCGCAGTACGAGCGTATGTCACTTTTAAAATAGAGGGCTTAATGTACTTAATCCCTAATTTTCATCCAAATCGATGGAGGTTCAACGAAATCGGAGGTTGCACCTGATTTTTGCCTTCATTTACTGTATGTACTACAAACGATTTGTACCAGTATTGCATTTGAGTTTTTGGAAAGTATTGGACAAATTTAATGTGACTTTTATTATTTTTCCCATACTTCTGGCGCATTTTCAGTGGTCGATATGATATATATATATATATATATATATATCGATATAAATCTCTCGCACCCCGCATGCGGGGTGCATTTCTGGAACGCATGCCACGACCAATGACAATGCGCCATTAGTTGTCATAGACTCCCCGCATGTTGTATACCGTACGAGTTAACGACTAATGAAAATGCGCCCTTCTAGTAGTCTATTTTATCGACCGAATTCAAGTTTGCTCAAACGATAACCAATTTTTGTTCGCAAGTGTACGAATTTCTGCTTTATTGACTATAGAAAAAGAACATCAAACAGAGTTCTTTTTAAATACAAGTTGTGGAGCTAAAAATGAAGTTAAATAAACATTTTTCCTCTTCCAGAAAAGCGTTCGCCAACATCTTCAGCCTGCTATCAGAGGGAGGGGACTGTTTACTGTCGATCCTGGGGGACATCCCCTCTTACTTCAGCCTCAACCAGCTCTTCGCCAGGTCGAACAAGTGGATTCCCTGGGTCAAGGATCTGGAGCACGTCGTGTCTCCTTATCATGGGCATCCGGTAGGCGGTAGGCTTATTTTTCTGCTGTGAAGCTCGCGTGCTTTAGCATTTGTTGGCTGCTTGGTACGTTTCCTTAAAAAATACTATTTAGACTTTCTAGAATCTAGTTCAGCCTTTCCCAAAGTGGGCGATAACGCCCCCTTGTGGGCGCTGAAGGTCTGAACGGGGAGAGGTGTGGGACCCAGAAAAAAAATGGGGGCGTTGTGTAGAGGCTTGGGGGGTGATTTATTTCATCGATGCATTTAAAATTGAAACAAATAGGGGCGCTATAAAATATGATTTGTTCTGGCGGTAGACAAAATAAGTTTGGGAACTTCTGATCTAGTTGGTAATTATTTTTCATTAGGCCACTAGGGAGGGCTACTCTAGGGGCTTTATGGTAGAAAATGAACGTTGCCGCAGGATTCCCTATTACGATTACGAAGTTTTTGGCGTGTCGTATAAATCTGGTAATCATTTCAGGACCCAGAGCCGCTCCTACGGAAGATGCTGAAGGCAACAGGTTTCAAACAAGTGGACGTGAACCGTAAAAGATACTACTATACCTACAACAGTATAGAGGAGTTTAAAAGTAAGTATCTCCTTCAAATATTGAGGTAAGCTTAAATTCTTATGCAATTTCGGAATACGTCCGAAGTTCCAGATATCTAGAGCTTGTGCGTTGATCTAGTCGAGCAGCAGAATTCAGCAGCATACTCTACGATATAACCTCATTTTTTGAAGTCGGTTAAAAATAACTGTCTCAACTGTCGGGCTCAGGTTATCGGTGATGATTAAGTTTACATTAAATTATTGTATTCTGTGAACCGTACACTTTTCCGCAAGTAAGATTATATCTCTACACGAAATCTCATCTAAATCGGTTCAGTATTTTAAGCGTACAAAGATAACAGACAGACTGAAAGATAGACACGATTTTGGATTATATATATTATTATATTAAGGGCAGGGATAAGAATTATTGTTTATCACCGGCTTAATTGAGGCACACCACCAACCCGGGGCAGGCATAAACGTAATAAAAAAAAAACAAAAAAAGGAATAAGGATTGTCTAGACTTCGTACTCGGTATTTGGCATAAAGGTAATATACCTATATTAACTTTATGGTATTTGGTTATTTGGGCAAAGACCTTTGCTCGGTGACGAACGTTTAATTTAGGCATTATTTGTAACCTCCAGTAATTAGTACATTTAACTCGTTACTGTGATTCAGTAAAAAATCGAACTCATTTGACCAAAAATTTTTCTAGAAAACACGTCAATCAGTCTATTAGCATATATTTTATTGTTCCACTTACATATTAGGTATATACTTAGTTGCAGATAGAAATAAAAATTTTACCCACTCTTATCATTGTTGGTAAAAAATAACTATAATATATTGAATGTACCTCATTCATTTGTTGTAAAATAATCTTTACTCTATCTATACAAGATGTTTGTGTAAACACCGTTGTCCTTGAAACCATCAAATGAGCCCATCAAAATGAACAACTTTTTCTATGAGAACAATGCTGGGAATTAAAAAAAATCTGTCTTCATACCCATACAAATTGCCGATCCGGGCATCAGTATGGGTATGAAGACGGCATTTTTTTTTGAGTTCCCAGCATTGTTTTCAAGGAAAAGTTGTTCATTTTGACGGGCTCATTTGATGGTTTCAAGGATAACGGTGTTCACACAAACACACTGTATACGAAAGTGTGTCTGTCTGTAACTTCTTCACGCTTAAATCGCTAAATCGATATATGTGAAATTTTATATGGAGATAATTTAAGAGACGGGATAGGAGGATAGTTTTGTTATAGAATAATCGGCCAAGTGCGAGTTGGATTCACGCACGAAGGGTTCCGTACCGTTATAGAGCAAAAATAGGCCAAAAATTGTGTTTTTTGTATGGGCGCCTCCCTTAAATTTTTATTTTATTTAAATATTATTAAAGTACATATATATTTAAGGCCTTTGTGAAAATTTCAAGTGCCTTCCTGCTGCCATTATTGATATCGAGCAAAAAAGGCTAAAAAAATTATGTTTGTTGTATGGAAGCCCCCCCTTTAATATTAATATTATTTATTTTTTAGTATTTGTTGTTATAGCGGCAACAGATATACACAATCTGTGAAAATTTCAGAAGTCTAGCTACTTATAGCGGTTCTTGAGAGTTGAGATACAGCCTTTTTTTTAACATGGGGAAATGCTTTACGCATCCCCGGCGAATTGGGGATATCGGCCGGGGTATGTGGGACTCCTGCGTAGTCTACCCACTAAAACCCCATGGTGCTCCACTCATCGCTTAAGGCAGAGTTGCGGGTACGATAGAACCTACCGCAACTGAGATACAGCCTGGCGACAGACAGACAGACATACAAACGGACAGACAACGAAGTCTTAGTAATAGGGTCCCGTTTTTACCCTGGGTACGGAACCCTAAAAACTTACGATTCCCGCGCCATAAAAGATTTTCAGTACAATGGAGTGGTGGGCGTCATCTAGTCATAGACCATTCACCATAATATTCTAGTTAATAATATTAACTTTATGATACTATCTATTTCTCTATACATCATAAGACCGCTGCTTGGACCGCTGTCGGTCCTGGCCATAGACGAATATAATAATTTGGTCCTGGCGACACATAATACACGGGAATCCGTGGTGGGCCAAAGCCCGTACAAAAAAGTCTTAACACTTGTTTTAGCAGTGGATTTTTTTTCAGACTGTGTAAAGTCGGTGACGGTGTTCAAGATACCGAGTGAGATGATGGAAGACTACTTGGAGGAGTATGTCACCACAGCACTAGCTCACGGCTTCCTCGACCGACACCTGACCATACAATACGACTTGATTACTGTTTACTGTAGGAAATAAACAATAATAATTATTCTGTCATAATATTATATACTGGAGTTCCCAGAGCGTAAAAATCGTGCAAACCTCCGATTTTTGCAATAGTGGATGAAAATTGAAAAGAAAAAAAGGAATGTGTAGCTGATAACATAAATAATAAAGTTTACCTATTGAAAAGTTGTGCTTTTGATTTTTAAATTATTCTCTTCCACTTCAAGTAAACTCATAAACTGTAAAATTTTGAAGAAAATTAGCATATTTCTTTCTTTTAAATATATAGCAATATAATAAAATATATCATTATTTTTTTGATTTGTATCATTGCTTATATTCCAAAGAAAGAAAATAAGTTGAAAAAATATATAATTTATATTTCAAATTAATATTTTTGTATGTAGATGAGCATACCTCCAAATGTGCTTGTTATGTGCCTCGCCAGGTAAATGGCGTTCCAATTTTTCTTTGGTTTTAAATAGGAAGTTTAAAATTCTTTTTTAGGCTTAACAAAGCCTTCTATTTCTTAATGTGTATAACTTTTTAGCTCTTACTTTATTAAATTTTCTGAAAATGTAGCACAAACTTTTCACGGATATTTCGAAGAAAATCTGTATTTTATTTCTTTTGGTTTGGTTTTTACAGAATTTTTACAGAATTTTTTTTTCATTAATTATATTTGCTAAAACATACTTAAAGGAAAAAAATACAAATTAGGTTAAGAACTGATATTTTTTGCATTCAGGTAAGCATTTTCCAAACATAGGTCGCAGCATGCGTCTTTAGTAGGTATGTACGTGAGATTTGTAGCACTCAATTTTTTTTCTGGCTTTGGGTAGGAAGCTTAAATATATTTCAAAGACTAGAAAATGTCTTTAATTTGTCGATGCATTTAATGTTTTAGCTCTCACTTAAATAAATTCTCAACAAATATAGAAAAATATTTTCGGTCTATTTTACACATTTTTGGAGATATTTAAACGTTTTTAAGTACTTAAAAGTTATCATTTCTCTAAAAATTAAATACGCACAACAAGTAAGCTTAACACATTTTTCGGTACAACCCTTAAATCTACCCAAACCCTTTTATCTTGGTTACGACGAGCCAATCTCTAAAAACTTTGCAAAATCCTTATAGTTGTATTTAGCTTAGCAAAGCAAACTTTCTGTTTTAAAAATTGTGTATTTGGTTAATTTTCAACGTAGAACAGGAACAAGAATTTTTTTTTTCTGGACCGGTTTTATATGGTGAAATATTAATTTTTAATTAAGTAACTAAAAAATTAAAAGCACAAAAAAATTTTTGGTAAACTTTGCAAGTTATAGTGTAAAAAAGAAAACGACACCTCAAAAACAAAAATCCATTCACTATTACGAGTACAATTTTCGGAGGTTAAAACCTCTGGCGACTGCAGTAATATCATAAATTAAACAATAATTGTAATAAACAATAATGCTATGTACTTTTATTAATCTTTTTAATAAACGTGCCGGTCATGATTCAAGTAGTTGCAACAGCTTTTTCTTGAGAGTTTACTCTCTACCCAGTCGAATTTACTTTACAATAATTTACAATATTATATGTAGAGCCGCTCAAAGGGCTAAAGGGCAGCAATGAAGGCCATACAAGGTGTAACAATAATCGGCCAAGTGCGAGTCGGACTCGCGCACGAAGGGTTCCGTACCATTATAGAGCAAAATTAGGCCAAAAATTGTGTTTTTTGTATTATATATTGTTTTTTGTATTGTTGGGAGCCCCCCTTTATTTTTTTTTTATTATTATTATTATTAAATATTAAAGTGCACATATAACTAAGGATTTTCTGAAAAAGTGAAGTACTTACCTGTTGCCATTATTGATATAGAGCAAAAAAGGACCAAAAAATCACGTTTGTTGTATGGGAATGGTGTATATTAAGGTGAATGCCCAAAAAAAACCCATAAGTAGTCGATTAAAATAATGTATATATAGCAAAGTAGACCATTATTAATAGTAGATTATAATTATGTAACTCATTTTATTCAAAACCATAACCGAAACGAAAAAAGACGGGTTGCACTCCGGGAGTGCCGGCAGAAGTGAAAACTTGATTTTTAACGTTGTGCATTATTTTTTAACCCATTTTTTATGAAAATCGATTTTTAAGAAATCGCTTTTTTTAATTAATCGAAACAATCGATTAAAAAATAGCGACAATAAAAAAAAACAATCGATTGTTCGATTAATCGATTTCGATGTTACAACACTAAGGGGGGCTCCCATACAACAAACATGATTTTTTTAGCCTTTTTTGCTCGATATCAATATTTGGTTTCAAATTTCAATCGATTACAGGTTTTTGGTCCATACATTGTTGGGCATTCACCTTTTATTTTGTTTTTAGATTTGTTGTAGCGGCAACAGATATAATTACACAATCTGTGAAAATTTCAACTCTCTAGCAATAGCTAGAGAGTTAAAATTTTCACAGATGCCTGTAACTCGAGAACGGTAATAACCGTTCTCGAGTTACAGCCTGGTGACAGACAGACGGACAGACAGACATCGAAGTCTTATTAATAGGGTCCCGTAACATAGGGTCTGATTACCACTGCAGTACACGCGCCCCTTTTTTTTACACGAGTACTCGCGTGGCCTACCATGGCAGGCCATCTAAAAATCTTAATTGTTTTCATAATAATTATTATTTTATTAAAATGACATATAAAATCAAAAATATAATTAATTAACTTACTTTTGTAATCAAAAACTATTTATTTAATTATTAAATTACTGAAAAATCAACAAATTTATGATTTTCTATGAAAATGTGACAAAAATCGTACTAATGAAATCAAACATGTGTATTCCTTACGTGAAACTATTATTTTTTAACAAAAAATTAAAAGCGACTTCCAAGGTAAAAACAAAAGTAATACTTATTCATGATCTAAAAAGAATCAAATAATTCTTATTCCTTTTTATAGTGGCGTCTTCAGACTTCGCCTAAACCTCAACTATTTCTGTACTCAATCTTCATGCTTTTGAAGTCGGTACCAGTCCGGAAAAGTTCTGAGATCCTTGACATAGCAAATTTTACGCTAAGGTAAGCTGGTACCGACTTCAAAAGCATGAAGATTGAGTACAGAAAATATAGTTGAGGTTTAGGCGAAGTCTGAAGACGCCACTATAATAAGGAATAAGAATTATTTGATTCTTTTTACATTATGAATAAGTATTACTTTTGTTTTTACCTTGGAAGTCGGTTTTAATTTTTTGTTAAAAAATAATAATTTTACCCTTTTTAGTTACATAATAATTATGAGACGAAAAGGCTATATATATTATTATAGCTTGTTGTCAGTTGTACAATGTACATATTACTAGCGGTCGCCCGCGGCTCCGCCCGCGTGGACATGCAATACGGCTGCAAAAAGCCTACACAGGAAAGACTCGGTCAGCAAAATGATTCCCAGGTCAATTCACAGACTCCGACACTGACATCGACGACGCGGACGCAGTCATTATCCGAAGGGTGCACAGTGCACACTGCACAGATTGTCTTCCTTCCAGCACGCGCATCCCCGCTTGGTGACGCCCACTATCTTAATATTTTAATTTCGCCATAATTTCAAAACCAAACGTCCAATTTTAATAATTCAAAGACCAAATTTTATCTACATAAGCTGTACTTAGTGATGAAATAATTTATTTTGATAAGGATCAATAGCATGAGTAAAATAAACGCGTTTAAATGTAGTCCAAAAAAATTCAAGATTTTTAAATAAAAAAATGGTTATTGTGCCTCACTCGACATAGATAAGTACAGTATGTCGCGGACTTTTTTGTAGATATTTATAAGATCTATAATTACTTAGAACATATATAATTCTATCTTTTATAGTTTCGGCAGCGTATGCAAAATAAGTAACTTTTCTGGTTGATTTTTTCACCTGGCGTCCGAAAAACCCAAATATCTTACGAAACCCTATTTTTTCCAAAATAATATTTAGTCTATGTTCAGCAGAAATAATGTAGCTTTTGTTTGGAGTAGTTTAAATAAAGCCAAATAAATAATAATAGAAAATAGCACTAATGCGTTCCTTAATCTTTTCAATGTTTTTATATGCCTCTGAGACATGGACACTAAAAGCATGTACTCGAGCCAAGATCGACGCTTTCGAAATGTGGTGCTGGCGCAAAATGCTCGGCATCCCCTGGACTGCACATCGAACAAACACGTCTATACTCCAACAACTCAAAATTACCACCCGCCTGTCCACTCTTTGTCTACAGAGATCACTCGCCTTTTTTGGCCACATAGCCCGCCGGGAGCCTAGTAATCTGGAGAGTCTCATACTAGCTGGGCAATTAGAGGGAAAGAGAGGCAGAGGCAGAGTGGCTACACGATGGACAGACGCGATTGTCAAGGCTGCTGACTGCACATTCCAGGAGGCACTGCACCAAGCCAAAAACAGAGACAAGTGGAGAGCCCTATCCCAGAAAGCAAATTTTGGTGGTCACGTCCCTCAGCCATGAGGATACGACTAGGAAGGAAAATAAAGCCAAAATCCTCAAACTTGTATCTATAAGGATTCAAAAGTTCTGTTGGGTACCTTCAGAACCAGGGTACATCTTGGTGCAAAATCTTACTTTTTGGTAGTATATGCCTGAAATACTTAAAAAAAATCAAAATCACCATATATTCCCATATAAATTTCAAGGAGTCCCCTCGATTCCTTATGGATCTCATCATCAGATCTCCACTTTTGTGAACATGGTACCAACCTCGGATTCAACCCTGTACAACAACAAAAGAATCATGAAAATCGGTCCATAAACGGCGAAGTTATGGTTGAACATACAAAAAAATATATATATAAACAGACGAACATATAACCTCCTCCTTTTTGGAAGTCGGTTAAAAATAAGTTGTCTAACTTATTTTATTATTTGTTTGATTTTAGTGGAGGCAGTGAAGGTTTTCACCTCCGATTTCGTTGAACCTCCATCGATTTTCATGAAAATTGGTAAGTAGGTGGAGGATACCCTAAGAAACAAAAGTGACGTAGTGCCAACTTGCGCTTTGGCCCTGGGGGTGGATGCCAACCCTTCTCGGGGGGTGATTTTTTTTAATAAAAATAACTCCAGGAATCAATAGACACTCAAATTCTAAGCAAATTTTGTAATTTAAAGTTTTTTGAATAAATCAATACTTTCGGAGTTATTAAAGATCAAAGATCAAAAAAAAATAATACATCGGGCTATTTGATTCCTGACACCAATGAGTTTCTAAAATACTAGAGTGGCAACGTCTTACAAACGATTCTCAGAAATGCGTAACCACTTGATAGCCCAAAAGACAATGTCACTTCATAATGTTATTATGTCATTATGTATGGCAGATATGCCTGCAGGCATCTTCAAAGTGGTGACGCGTTGCTGTCGTAAACTGCCAATCTAGTTACCTTAGTAACATACAATATCATTGCCTGACACAATCTATCAAAACGTAAACAAATCAAGAAATCATAAACTAAAGAGTAGTACAAAATAATATAAAAAAGGTTTTAAAAAAGAAGTCTAGTTATGTAAACTTCAAAACACGCGTCTGACAACTTGACGCGCACGTTCCGCTTGCCGACGCGAACATTTCGCGTCGCGGTCGTGCAGGTGTGCACAGCGCCATAAGATTACATGGGCAGCGTCCGCCGCGCGGTAGACGCTACCGCTTCGCAGTCGCTTTGGTCGCGTAGGTTTGCGCAATCCTTTATCAGTCATGGGGCTAAATCGTGTTGAATTCTTAAAAAATCCTGAATTGTACTACATTAAATACTTAGAAGTTATTTCTTCTATTTACAAACTAAATTTTTTACATTTTGATAATTTTTTTCTATTAATAAACGATCCTAAACTTCAGAAGTCACCGGATCAGCTCATTTTCATACATGTGTGACCCCTAGACTGGGGTTTACAAAACTGGATAATATTTGTCACTTGTATTACTCTTGATCGCTTATTTAGTTACGGAAGCCAACTTAGATCACAATTTTCCATTTCAAAATTCACATCAAAAGCCTGACGAGGGAATTAGACAACCGGCACTGATGGCGCTAAGTTTTCATTGTGAAAACCACAAAATAGTTTATTTATTGAGTAATTAAATACTTAACACTAGTTAAATATGCAATTTTTTACTAATTTTCTAATGGGTAGTATTTAATCGAGTGACTGTAAATTACCGTCTTAAGTGTCAAAATTAATTAATTTGGAATTACTATTTGAGCGACTGACTGTGAGCGACGAGAAATTAACAAAACAGCAACTTACAAATTATTTATTTGAGTTACTTAAAATACAAAATGAGCAGCTTCATAATATTTGAGCGACCTAATATCTGTTTGAGTGTCAACGTTACGTCCTGCATTTTTTTTTAATATTTGGCAAATGTATTTTTATACTGAGCGGCATTTTATCTTATATGAAGTGTTTCGAATACTAAAACCACTTTGAAAAATACACTAATGAGCAGAGTATAATGAGCTCATATTAAAACAAAAAAAATTTATATGAAATAACTATTTGATAAAACACTATTAATTAGGGATCCCTAAAACATTTTTTTTTATTACTATCAAGCAAATTTTTTGTGAATAGCTTAATTTGGATAAGAGGAACAACGGTAAAGGTTCTTAAACCTACCCCAAAATTGATGGGAAGTGGGGGTGAGGTCCCCCCTCACGGAGGAGGGGTAAACACCCCCCGCACCAAATCCACACTGAGAAACCCCCCAGTTTTGGAGCTACTCACCTTTGAAATTTTCGGAATTCTGAGGCTACATCTAAGTCTTTTGGTCGCCTTTTTTAACGCCTTTAACCTAACCAATAGCGTGTTTTGTGACGGTCGCCGGCTGCTGCCACAGCACAGTCACAGTTCTAACCTACTGACTTTCTGGATTGTGTTTGTTTTTGTTTTGGCGGGGGGCTGCGCCCCCCGAGCCCCCCTTTTTTATGCCGGTCGCCGGCTGCTGCCGCAGCACGCTCGCTGCGCTCGCTCGGCTCCCTCTGTGTTGTGGTCTAAGTTCTAACCTAACCTAACCTACTTTTGGACTTTCTGGATTGTGGTTGTTTTTATTTTGGCGGGGGGCTGCGCCTCCCCGTCCCCCCGCTTCGCTATCCTTGGTTAAGTAGGCCTTCTGTTAAGAGGCCGGGTGACATCGAAATTCTCATACATACGTAATACCAAAATCATTTTCTCATACGAAAATATTTAACATGTTTGAGTTGTTTTTCAGCTTAAAATAGTAATTACCTAGGTTCCTGCACAAAAATTTACTACAAAATATTTACACACAAAAAAATATTTTTTAGTGTTTAAATATTTTGTAGTAAATTTACTATTTATTTATATATTACGCACAATGCAGCGTGCGAGCCAGTGATGCAAGCGCATGGCAATCGTAAACACGCAACGCTATTGGTCCGCGGCCCAACTCACCTGACTGCAACGATTCGTCGCCCCGTCCCCATTCGAATTCGCGCGCATTTAACAATCTGTAGTTTTCATATAAACACGTATCAAAGTATAAAATATAAACCCTCAAATAGAATATCAGTAACCAAAAATCATTAATAAAGCAGCTCACAAAAGTTTGCTCAAAGTGAACTTTTTAGTAGTTCGTAATGTATAACCTCACTTAGAAAAATGGAATCTATCTTTAATATTGAAGTTGCCCGCTATGTATTTCCAGTCGCTCACTTAGTAATACAGTCGCTCGGATATAATTTTAATATCTGAAATAGATTAATCACAATCCACTTTTATAATATATAACTTATAATAACAATACACTTTATAAGCTCGTTCTGGATTTTATTATAAGTCAATATTAGTCGTTAGTTTAGTTTATTTTTCGCTTACTCGAATTCATACCGCTCAAGTTATTAAGGCCCTATAGACCCGAAAATTAGCAGGTCGATGTCTGTCAGTACGAATATCGACGTAAAGGACATTAAAATAACATTCATATCAGCGCGCCTTGTACAGTGGCGGTTACGACGCTCGCCGCGTACTTGATAGGGCGAAATAGGAGAAAAAAACCTTTTTTCTTTGATAATTAAACCAAAATGCAAAATGTAACCACAAATTATTCTTCTTTAAGTTATGAGCTTTTCGTAGATATGATTTTTGAAAGTAAAACTATCATAAGCTTCATGAAAAATAAGAAAAATATCACAAAATATTCGAATTTAGCCTCCTCTTCGGAGTTATTTTTGATCGAGTGAAGTTTTCAACATTATGTTTCGAGCCACAAATTGTCAAAGTACATTAAGTAAACAACAATGTGTATTTTTTGGCTTTTAAAAGTCACTATTTGTTTGTTTATTATTAATTCAAAGTCATGTAAAATTGGGTCTTAGGGCTTTAAAACAGTATGTTCATCATCAGTCGCTAAGTAATTTTTTATTCGCTCGTTTTGTTATTTCCCTTTTCTAATTATTTTTTTGAAATTTGGTGAGATTTCCTATGTTTCTGGTTAGTCATAATATGATAAGACGTCAATTTGTACAGGTCACTATTATATCTTATGAAAAAATTAAATTTTAGTGTTTGTATTCAAATTATCATTTATGTATTTTAGTATGAATGCATTAAATATACAATTATCTATCTATCTATATCTATACTTATAAAACAAAGTCGCTTTTTTTTCCCTCATGTCCCTTTGTTCCCTTTAATCTTTAAAACTACGCAACGGATTTTGATGATTCTTTCAGTGTTAGATAGCCCATCTATCGAGGAAGGTTATAGGCTATATTTTATCACGCTAAGACTAATAGAAGCGAAGAAATAGAGGAAAATGTGGAAAAAACGGGGAAAATTATGTGAAAGGGCTTATCTCGCGAACTACTGGAGCAATTTTTATGTTATTTGGCACAGATATAAGAAGTAGACCACGTGAAGGATTATAGGCTATCGATTTTAATCATTTTTTTTCAGTGGTTATATTATATTTTATACCCGTGCGACGCCGGGGCGGGTCGCTAGTAAACAATAAAAACGTTATAAATCAATAATTAAAAAAAACATACATGGTTGAATTTAGTACACCAATACTCGCGCGGACAACTATGGTAGTCCAGCCTTTTTGATGCTAAATATCTATAATTTCAATCGACTATCAGGTTACAGGAGGTACTGAGATTTTGTCAAATTTATCAAACGAGGATTACCTGGAATGGCAAGTTTCTAGCGAGCTTCACTGAAAAAATATCGCTGAAAAATTGACCCTGGTCTACCATGGTAGTCCACGCGTGTACTGTAGTGTTACACATACCGAGTAGAGTGGCGAGACAGTACACTCGGCCAAGCACTCGGTATGTTTATTATAGATGTGCTCGGCCGAGGACATCGTCTCGCCAATCTACTCGGTAGGTGTCGATAGTAAACATACCGAGTGCTTGACCGAGTGTACTGTCTCGCTACTCTACTCGGTAGGTGTCATAAACATACCGAGTGCTTGGCCGAGTGTACTGTCTCGAGAGTGGCGAGACAGTGCACTCGGCCAAGCACTCGTTATGTTTATTATGGATGTACTCGGCCGAGGACATCGTCTCGCCAATCTACTCGGTAGTCGGTAGGTGTCGATAGTAAACATACCGAGTGCTTGGCGGAGTATACTGGGCCGAGAGAGTGTACTGTCTCGCCACTCTACTCTGTAGGTAGTGTACTGTCTCGCCACTCTACTCGGTAGGTGTCATAAACATACCGAGTGCTTGGCCGAGTGTACTGTCTCGCTACTCTACTCGGTAGGTGTCATAAACATACCGAGTGCTTGGCCGAGTGTTCTGTCTCGCCACTCTCGAGACAGTACACTCGGGCAAACACTCGGTATGTTTATTATGGATGTGCTCGGCCGAGGACACCGTCTCGCCAATCTACTCGGTAGGTGTCGATGATAAAATTTTTTGACAGGGAGTCAATGACCGCTACCGCCATGTTTCGCCGAGTACAGTATAGGAGAATCCGGGCAGGTCGAGTTACTTAAAAGTTTCCAGTGGAAGTAGTTTAAATGTCATTGTACTGCGGGCTGCGACCGAAGACTTGTCAATGACCTTAATGCATCGAACAAATCGGTGGGTATTCAAATTATCCAATCAATTTAAGTAAGTATACAAAATACATCGAATAAGGCTGGATTTATATGCGCCTGCGCGAACGCGCGTTTTCCCCGCTACGCCGCGAGCGCTCAAGCAATTATAGTACCTATGAGATAGAGGCGCGATTGCGCTATCAATAATAATTACTGTGATTTGTCTCAACCACTGACCTCCATTATTTGTATAATAGCTATGTCCACATTATGCAATTTCATCTTCAATTTTCGTCATCTTCTTTTTATTCAACTTTCGTTTGGCATATTCAATAATTGAATGCGTCAAAATCCACCCGCGTTGAAAGAAAAGTGTCATAGCGAGCGCTACGATTTCAACGCGCGTCACGGGCATGCCTCACGTTCGCTGTTGACTGCGCTATAGCCTATAACGCATGCCCTTGATGAACAAAAAAAGGCCCAGTGTGGACAAATCTAATGGAGGTCGGTGGTCTAAACACACTAGGCCGAAGTTACGCGGCGTAAACTCTGCATGATTACGTCCGCAATGTCAAACGCATACAAAATACGGACGGAACGCGACGGAATAGTGTGTCATCGGTAATTTATAATACATTGCGGGCATAATCATGCGGAATTTACGCCGCGTAACTTCGGCCTAGTGTGTTTAGACCATTTTTAAAACGAACGATATGCACTTTTGCCATCGCCATGTCGCCAGGATATACCTAATATAATTATATTTCATTTGCAGCCAGCAATCTTTATTGCTAATTTAAGTTACATATAATTTGTAGACAAACAATCAATCCAGAAAATTAGTGATCACAAGAGATTGCTTATCTACCACAAAAAATATTTGAAGTACCTACGTGCAGTTTTCTGCGTTCGCGCCATGTGTTCAAGGCCTTACTTTATACAAATTTTATGTAATTAAACTAAAACAATAGAAATCAATAAAAATAAAAGAAAACACCGGAATAACGGTTACTTTTTATTCGTTTTGACGTGCGTTAGTTTGTGTGGTTTGTTTCACAATATTGTGTTAAGAGTAAAATTAAGTAAGTAATATTAAAAATTGTTTTTAGCATAATCAAAAGCTGCTGCAGCTCCATCCATCTCCTTTATTAAGTTACTTGAAGTTACAGTTACAGTTATTTTAAAAGAAAAAAATGTTTTCTTCTCTTATCTATGTGGTACTTATTTTATTTCAATGAACCCTTGATACTTATTTGTAGAGTACGATTATCGCGTAGTTTCTATAAGAGTGTTCCGTCTTCAATCAAGTAAGCATACTTAGATGTTCTTTCAAAGGTAAAATAACTCTAACTGGACCAACAATAGGTGGTCTTGGCTCGTTAGTCGTAAGTTATAAATCATGAGTCGTAAGTCCTGGCCTGGTAGTAAGCCCATGAGCCTGCAGGAATTCCGTTTGTGTTATACAGAATGTAACAAAACTAAGTGATAATTTAGGTTGTGTATGAGTCCCATACATAGAGTTCACTGTAAAAGTAGCAGTAACTTTTGTTTGGGAAAATTCATGACGCTGGGGCGCTATGAATCCATCTGAATTCTGAACAGACTCATGGTGGTCTTGGCTTGAGTTTTGAGACTCACGAGTGTCCTGACTCATGGGTTGTCAATTGTCATGGTTGTGTTGTAGGATGACGTTTCTGGAGGAGCGCGACTTCTCTGATGTGCCCACCATCCCGGAGTACTACAAGGGGAAGACGATATTCATCACCGGTGGTTCAGGTAACGTTCATGTCCAGTTTTACTATAACAAAGTGAAGAAGTTTTTTAATGATATATTTTAAATATGCTAAATGTAACAAATACATAAAACCGTCCTTATGTAAAATCTGTGACTAGCTAATAAGTAATAGCTATAGTCAAACAGTTCAGTTTTATACTATCGCATCAAACATTTTGAGTTCAAGCAGCTCTATCAGACAACTTCATCAAACAGCATCAAATAAATCGGTCCAGTAACTTTGGGGCCCACTCAGTCGAACAAACAAACAAAAAAGTACCATCAGTACTTCTATCGCGGATTCTTGGAAGTCTATTGTTATTCTATTATTGTCGCGGTCACCGGTGTCCTAACGGGGCTTTATGTGTTAGTAAAGTACCAAAATAAATTTTGTTACTCTACTTACTTACTTTGTATATTGAAGTAAACTTGTAGACTGTAGGGTGTAGAGGCTTAGGAGAATCTACAATATAGGCATACATTTCTAGGTTTCATGGGCAAAATCCTGATCGAGAAGCTCCTTTACTCTTGTCCGGAGCTGGACCGCATCTATCTGCTGCTGCGGAACAAGAGGGGCATGAGGCCGGAGGACAGACTGGCTGACATATACAAATCACCCGTAAGTTACCAGGGTTCTAGAGTTATAAACAGTGCCGCTTTTAGCACTACCAACGCCCTGGGCGAGATTTCTTCGGCGCCCAAGGTGCTGGTGGTGCTAAAAAATAGGGCGTCTGCGGCACCCCTTTTGTTTGCTTTCGACGCCCCTTTTTACCCGGCGCCCTGGGCGGTCGCCCACCGTCGCTCCCCTAACGCCGCTACTGGTTATAAAGGTGCTCTTAGGCTGACATGCGTCAGTTTGAGTAGTTGCGATCTTTTAGGCAATATAAGTTTCTTACATTTTTCTGTTATTGATAGAGATATATAATATTGGTATTTTGAATGTAATATTAGGTAGAGCAATTTCTTAATAAACACACATCATCTGGTAAAAGACTAAGTATAATATTGCGAACTGCGAAACGGTGGCGAACCGATGTCTCGTCCGCAGTGCCGTAAATAGGGGGGCGGAGCCACCGGTGCCTAGGCACAGGCGTAGACTCTGTGGGGCGCAAGAATGGCCAGACATAAGCCTATACATATGGCATTGCTCTGGGAACCTATAACATCTAATAAAAGGGCGCAATTATAGAAGCTCGCGCAGGGCGCAAAAAAGGCTATTTACGACACTGGACTATAAAGACAAAGAGACACATCAGGTCTCAGGATTTATGAAACAGAAGTACTTAAATAAATCTTTCATTACAGTGTTTCGAGCGCCTGCGCAAAGAAAAACCAGACGCGTTTATGTCCAAAGTGTTCTTCATAGCTGGGGAAGTCAATGAATTGGATTTAGGTAAGTGACGTTCTGACTTCTGACGTTCTGACTTCTGTTACTAATTACCAGCAGGCTTAAAGCACGGCCACAGTAGAAATGCGAAAGAATAGAAACGCTGACAATTGAGTATTTAAAAAAAAAAAAATTATTGATTTTTTTAATGTATTTTAAAACCATAATATTGATATTTAATGCAAAAACCTTAAAAAATGTTTTTTCAATTAATTAAAAATTCATGAAATTTAAATAAAGTTACGTGACTTATAAACGCGCCATGATTGAGATGTGACGTTAAAATGTTAAATACATTTCAATAGTATACGGCAATATTACCCTTATTTCGTTAATAATTAAGGTCAAAATTGTTTGCGCTAATTATAATATTATGCCGTACGTAGCTAAAGTTCTGTGGTGACTGGTGAAGATTAACATAATGACGTCACACGCGCTCGTGCCGGAGTGTCGGCGTGTCTTCGGTATTTACTATTTTTATTTTGAAATAACTTTTGAATTATTGCGAAAAACAAAAAACAAAATTTGTTTATTATAAAACTTATATATGATCTTTCCATTTATCAAAAAAAAACATTTTGTTGAAATACTCAATTGTCGCGGATAAGCTGACAGATGACCTTTGTTAATCTATCACTTTGTCTACTTTACCGTAAGAATAAACCTTTCTATGGTGGCCATCATGGGCGCCGGCAGGGGGGTGCCAGGTGGTGCATTTGCACCCCTTGGGAATCTCGGGATCAACAGGAATTATTGAAATAAAAAGCCGTCTGTATTCTGTAACCCCATTACCATGCTGTACAAATATACAGGGGCGTCCTTCCCTTAGGTGCAGGGTGTGCGTTGCACACGGGCGCCGCGGTCCTAGGGGCGCCGAGCGCCGCTCGCAACGGAGCCCCACTCGGCGCGCGCCCACGTTGGCCGGCCGCCGCACTTTAACGACCAACGTAAAAAGAACTCCAGTTTGCATACATTTTGTGTAGCATCTGGAGCTCTTCTTATTATTTGTCGAAATTCGAATTACAGCAAAGCAAGGCGCGCCACGAGCGGTTCGGCTTTTGCTTTTGCAATATAAATATATAAACTTTATTTTTCAACGTGGAATGAACCTTAAGACACATAAATGAAGTATAATATATTTGTCGTCAAGATGGGCGCCAAAATGAGAGCCGCGCGACTCACATCAGGCTGGATTTATATGCGTCCGCAAGTATGCGTGGTTTTGCCGCTAAACCACAAGATCACTACAAATGTGCCCTTGCGGTCGCACCGGGCGCCGTGTAGCCTACGGCCTCCGTGCCTCCTTCTCATGTGATCTGCGTATTAATTTGCTTCCCGCTCTCTATATGCAGCCTCCGTTTGTGACATAACAGTTTCGCAGAGGGTATAAGCTACTGCCTGATGCCTCCCCATAAGTAGGAAGGTCCAATCCAAGGACGGCTCAAAAGCCCGCTGCTCAGCCCAAGCAGAGCGTTCAATGAGCGTATGCTGCGCGGCTGCGCCGTATCGTCTTTCTAAGGCTGTGGTGTACCTAGGCGATAATTTCCTCCTGTCCGTATGGTCCAGGTAATGACCGAAGGTAAGGGCGCCCCTTGAATGTGCCATCCACTGTTGTAGTATCGACCGGATCGCTTTCACAGTTCGGCGGCCGGCAGTTGGGGACGCTATCTGGTCTTGCCAGGTGCGTATTGTAATGAAATGCGCCTGGTGGCGCCATCGAGTTACCAGCTCTGGTAGCACCCGCTCTCTTCGCTTTTAAACTCGACTGTGTGTTGATACACCCTCCGAAAACACGCGAGCCCACAGATCCCACGGAAGGTCAGCGCCAACGCCGCTTCGCCAGCTTGCGGTTCGATAGCAGCGTAATATCCGCAGCGCTAAAGCATGCTAAGGGCTTCTGAGCAGCTGTCTATTCCGGGCGCCTATGTGTTCCGCCCAAACAGGACTGCAGGACCTCTGTATAAAGCCGTCTGCAGGTGGGCCCTGGACCACAGATTTTGGCAGAAGGCGATTGAGGGCCATGGCCATCTTCTTCAGTTTTAGTGCCAATCGACGAAAATGAGAGGTAAAGATCCATTCAGAAATTAGGACAAAACCCAAGTACTGCATTTGAGCGCCGATCGGCACACTCTCCTTCACATTTCTGCGATGCGCATTGATGCTTCCGCGGAGTCGGTGCTTAGTTTTTAAATGGTTTTTTTTATTTTGCCTCCGCGGTAGCCTACGTCTTTTCGACTGCGTCTCGCAGCCCCAAAGCTTCTATAAGCGCCAGAACCTGAGACTCACCCACACTCGCTAGGCATATTGTCTCCTCAAACATGTCTCCGTGAGCCAGTATGTATATTGTATGTGTCGCCTGGATAGCACGCCAAACGTAGTTCACAGAGATGGGCCGCTCGCAGGATGCAATAGTAGCCGATGTTCCACAGAAGAAGGCCAAGAACAGACCCCTACCAGAACAGACCACCTCAAATCATTAGACTTTAAGGTGGTCTAATCAGTTTAAGGGTCTTACGGCTCACCTCATATTAATTATTCTGGTCATAGACAGGTCCTAGATGGAATTCATTATATTTTCTATGCTATGAAGTTGAAATTCTCATAAATTAAATAATTTTAAGGATACAATCCCATACAACAAATGTGATTTTTTTGGCCATTAATTACTATATCAATAAGTAATAAGTAATAACGGCTACATGTAGATTGTAGGCACTTGAAATATTCACAAAATACTTAATTGTATTTGTATTTGAGGGGCTCCCATATTTTTTTGCCTATGTTTGCTTTATAATCGTACGGAACCCTTCGTGCGCGAGTCCGACTCGCACTTAGCCAATTTTTTTTTATTTAGAAGGGCGCCACTTTTGGTTTTCATACCACCTGAGACTAGGACTGTAATAATTGTACTTTGTACCCATTTTATTTTGACCGCGCGCTTGCTAGGGGGCGCTAGGGTAATATTTGCACACGGGCGCCACAAGGGCTAGAGACGGCCCTGCAAATAAACATAGTTCGTAATGTTTCGGCACTAAATGTATTTTGTTGATGTAAATATAAAGTCACTGTTGTTCGTAAAAAGAAAAGAAAAAAAAGAAAACTAAAATCTGCACCCCTTGGAAATTATTTCTGCTGGCGCCCATGGTGGCTATGTTGAGCCTGCGAGTGTTTTAAAATAAAGCGCGGTCTCGACACTTTGGGTCATGATCTACGAATAATAAAGGTCATGAATCATGATAGACAAATCACCGTTTACGCCACATGCAGCTGTATAATTTTGTTTAGATTGAGTTGACGATCAGTTATGACTCTATCTCTGGTATATTCGGATATGTCTGTAATCATCCAGCATAGCCAAAGTTGTTGGAGACGCAACCTGATATAGCTCCTTACATTTTTCTTTACAGGAATGTCCGATGAAGACTGGAGTCTCATCGCCAACAGGACTCACATCATCTTCCACGTCGCCGCCAGCGTCAAGTACGAAGTCTCCAATTCTCCGTTTCACTCTTCTGAAGTCTTAATTTCCGTGATACAACTGGCTACGACCACGTAGTGGATTCAGAAACAATATTCTACCGAAAGTTGCAAAACCTTAAAAATTTTTACAATCCAAAATTTTTCTGCTTTTTATTCTTTGTTGCTGTAATTTTGTAGTTTTAATTATTATGTACAACAGTTTTAAATACAAACTACACTATTAGCTATTCAAATTCAGCATTGTTTATTCCGTGGTTCACCCACTCCGTCTACAGTTTGTAATAAATTAATTATTACAGTGTTAGGATTATTAGGGTGCTAAAAAAGTATACATTCTAATCTACTAATTTATTTTAACTTACTAATTATAAAAATACCAAAATAACTCTTGTTATTTTGGTATTTTTATAATACTCGTAATTAGTAACTAATTATTTACACGAAAAGCACGGTTCATAAATTTAATGAGTCAGACATGCGCATAATATATCTTAATTACTTTATTAAAAACAGATTTCTCCATTACATTTATTTTAAACAATAAATCTGAAATTCACCTTCTTTGGTCTGACTTTTTTTAGATTCGACGATCACTTGACGAAGGCAACGAATCTCAATGTCCGGGGGACGAGGGAGCTGGTGAGGCTGGCTGGTGACGCGCCACACTTGGAAGTAAGTCTCTTTTTAGAAGCTCTACCCTAAGCCCCCTCTTAGGGGCCGGGCATTTGCCCAGAGAGACAAAAAATTAGGGGCGGCAACCTTCCAAGTTCCAACCGACTGTATGTTATTTTTTAAACGGGCTTTGGCCCACCACACATTCCCACCACTGTATCTCCTGTGTCGCCAGGATCGACAGCGGTATCCAACCACGAAAACCCTTTGATATGATCTCAGGGAGCCCGAGGGACATGCTAAAACTGTCTTGGGACCCGCAACGAAATTAATCAGAAGAAAATAGGAGGAGTAGGAAGATTCCAATTTCCCTCCCCATAAAAGCGGGAGACAGCACAAAGTTGCAGTGACCGAAAGTCAAAGAACTTAAGGGGGAGCACCACGGAAATAAGCTTAATAATTGTGACTCCTAAGCTAAAGCTAAGTTAATATTGGAGTTTATTGTGTTTGACTGTTGCCAATAATAATTGTGACAAAAACGCTTGAAGGCACGGAAGTTCCTAGCGCTGTCCACGAGATCACCGTAGTATGCGACTCCAGATGTACAGAATAGGTTGTTTAGCATAGTAGTTCTTTCGTCCTGCCAGAGACTGCACTCCCAGAGAACATGATGAGTGGTTTGTTCAAACATGTTGCCTTCGGTCGAGCACTCGCACATGGGTGATGCAAAATGATGACTGTATGTTACTAAATATTTAAGTATTTTACTTAAATATTCCCCCATTCAGACTTGGCACATAGGGTATGTAATATGCAGTTGCTCAGTAAGTTCCCGTTGTTCCAGTGCTTCGTCCACGTGTCTACTTCCTACGCGAACACCGACCGCAATCCTGTAGAGGAAGTAATGTACCCGGCGCACGCGGACTGGCGCGCCACCATCGACATGTGCGAGACCATGACACCAGATGATGTGCAGGTCGTCACGCATAAGTGAGTAGACATAACTCGACTATTCTTCTCCGTCTCGTGGTCTAGTGATATACAGTTACATATTTTGTTACATATACATGTAACAAAACACTTATTTTTGTTACAGCCTGTAGAGCGCGGCTCTTGACTCGGAGGTCGTGGGTTCGATTCCCGCGCTGGAAACATGTTATTTCCAAGTTTGGTTAGGACAATGCAGGCTTATCACCTGATTATCTGACAAGTAAAATGATCCATGCGTCGGATGGGCATGTAAAAAGTCGGTCCTGCGCCTGATCTCTCGCCAGTCGTGTCGGTCGTCCGTCCCACTGGGTTATGAGAGTAAAGGAATAGAGAGTGCTCTTGTGTAGGTACTGTGCACACACTTGGGCACAATAAAATTACTCCTGCGTAGCTGGCCTGGTTTGAATGAAACCGGCCACCGTCACCGAAACCGGTGTGGGAGCTATTAGCGATGGCAACTTGAATCATCCAACCGGCTCTACATAAATCTAAAGTAGAGCTTTTATTGCCCCCAATGTTACGGTTAATATATAATTATATTATTAGGATAAGAAGAGTGTCGGTGCTATGTTTCAAAATATGTAAATAATGTTAGGGCAAATTCTAAGTAACTTTTTTGAAACTTGTGTTTTTAGATATTTAGGAGAAATGCCGAATACATACGTGTTCACGAAACAGCTGGCCGAGCATGTTGTGTATGAGCAGAAGGGCAAGCTGCCCATTATCGTCATTAGGCCTTCTATAGGTAAACCTTTTGAAAATTATTACTTTTAGAAAGGCTTTACAGTTTACAGTTTAGTGTTTACTGTAAGTTACATTACGTACTTTGTTTTTACCCAGCGAATCCAGGTCAATAAATGACGTCAAAAAGTGTTTTTGTAAACCAAATTTTAATAAATTAGTTTGAAAGAACTGAATTTGAAGAAAGTCGTAGGTTTGTAATTTATGTACCATCGAGGAAATTGATTTATAGGCAGTTAGCAGACCCACGTCATTTAGTCGGATCGTGATATGTCGGCTGGGTTTGACCAGAGACCAGCTGATATACTACTATACTTGTATATCTGGTCTCTGGTTTGACATAACTCGACCAAACTACGTAGGTAATCTGCCTATCTATGAATCAATTTCTCTGACAGTACCTTTAAATATCTTGGTAATCAATATTTTATTTTCTTAAATTTACAATTACTTACATTGGGTTTAATTTGTATGATGTTGTATAATTATATTTTTAAAAAATCGTGTTGTTTTATTTTCAGTCGTATCAAGCCTGAAAGAGCCAGTTCCTGGTTGGATAGAGAACTTCAATGGACCCGCCGGGATTATTGTCGCCAGTGGCAAAGGTTATTGAAGTTTACTCCTTAAGAATCGATTTTCATATATAAGGCGCCCGGTATGAGAAAAATCCGAGGGGTAAAACCTACTAACAAGTAACGAAAATGTGTCACGTTTTTGGTGCGCATCTTTAGTGCGCAACTTTCTAATTTGGCTGTGAGTGTATTAAGACCATAAAGGTAATATACCTATCGGAATATAATATTATATAAAATAATATAATTATATAATAATATAATATAATTATATAATTAATTAATTATATTATATTATTATATAATAATTATATAATTATATTATATTATATTATATTATTATATAAAATTAAATTATTATATTATTTTATATAATATTATATTCCGATAGGTATATTAACTTTATGATTAAGACGTACATATGGTATGCTGTATAGGCGACTATACCTATATACTATATGTTATTGGGCTTGTTTGTTTCTATCAGTGTCGATGTATTTATATTGCTATTTTTGTTATAAATATCAATAATTAATATTGTTATTGTGAAGTTATAATTTTTATCATTATACTGGCTAAAGTGAACTAAAAGTATTTTGAAATAACTATGGCAGAAAGGGGTGTAGATACTAGATAATATTGCCGGAACATCTGATTTCATATGATATTAATCTTTTTTCAGTTGAATAAACTCTTTTTGCGTATGGTTAGATACTCGTACTTAAGGAGTAAACTCCAGTCGTGCGTCGAAGCTGACACACTTTTTTATATAATTATATTATTTTTTTTGAGTTTTTTTTTATATATTATTATATAATGTTATATTCCGATAGGTATATTAACTTTATGATTAAGACGTACATATGGTATGCTGTATAGGCGACTATACCTATTTACTATATGTTATTGGGCTTGTTTGTTTCTATCAGTGTCGATGTATTTATATTGCTATACTCGTACTTAAGGAGTAAACTCCAGTCGTGCGTCGGAGCTGACACACTTTTTTTTTACTTGTTTAGTTTTCTCATTGATCAGCAACGGGTGCTTGTAAACTGAAAACTGGATTATATACTCCGATCAATTTAGACATCCAAGGTTACATTAATTCCGACAAGGCTGAATATTGGTAGGATTGTTCAATACACTATAATAAAGGAAATGTGAAAAGTCCTCATCGATCCGGCACGTGCAAAAAAATTTACTCGGTATCAAAGGTCACAAAAACGGGTTTTATGCGATTTTCAGCAAAACGGTAAGTTTTATCATAAAAACAGCTCAGACAAAAGTTGTAGATCAGATAATTATCTATGAGAATGTCATAATACTTTTTTTTCCTAAGAGCCATCATTTTTGAGATATAACGATTCAAAAAGTTGAAAGAGTTTGAGGTATAAGTATACTTTTGTCTACGACGACGCAACGCATTTTTAGAGGACTGGTTGGTCTCTCTAAGAGTTCACTAGAGGTCGGAGGAGTAAAGAGTAAAACTCGATTTACTGTGGTGAACTGAAGTGGTTTATTGAGAGATTTGTGCTGCTTATATACAAAAAAATATCATAATTATTATTACTAGATACTGTACAGAAAGTAAAAAAAATAATTTTGATTGGTTAACAACATTAGAAAAGGGACGTACAGAAAGGGATACAAAATATTTACAAAGCAAGAAAGAGAAAAAAATTGAATAAGAAATATTTACAAGATTGAGAAATTATCGGCGCGAGAGAATGGCCGTACCGCGGTTCGTGGCGCTGGTATCGCGCGAGTATAAATATGGGCTCCCGCGGTCCGCGAGTTCAGTGAGCCCGCGCTCGGCATACCGACGTCGTCTCCTTTTCGCTCGCTGCCGCGCCGTCGCGAGTAGTTGTGCCGCCATTTTGTGAAGCTCTGCAAACGCCATGAAGATCGTAGCTATGCTGCGAATATCCCTCGCTTGACGTAGCCTCGATGCGTAGTGTGGTGTTGTGAAGAACTCTTATTAGAAAAAGTCCTTTTCAGGGCTGTTTCGTGTCCGGTGCAAATGCACTTAAACACGGACGGTTTCTCTCGTTATTCCGAACGTACATTCTTAGCAGAAAGATTTTCTTCTATGTTTCAATCTTCCACGACGAACGTAAACAAAGACGGCGGGCGCTCTTTTCGGAGCGTGTTGTTTTCTTTGTTTCAATCGACGAACGAACGTGTAGGTACTGTGTAGGTACTGCTACACATTCATCAGACTAGGTATACCGCTAGTCAGTTTTGTCGTTGGTGTACACTTAAAAGGTGTAACTTGAAAAAAAAAACACGCTAAGTACACTTATACCTCAAACTCTTTCAACTTTTTGAATCGTTATATCTCAAAAATGGTGGCTCTTAGAAAAAAAAAATAGGATATTTTTAAAGATAATTATCTTATCTACAAATTTTGTCTGAGCTGATTTTATAATAAAACTTACCGGTTTGCTGAAAATCGCGAAAAACCCGTTTTTGTAACCTTTGACCCCGAGTAAATTTTTTGCACGTGCCGGATCGATGAGTACTTTTTACATTTCCTTTATTATAGTGTATTGGACAATCCTACCAATATTCAGCCTTGTCGGAATTAATGTAACCTCACCCCTATTTTTTGGTCTAATTTGACCGGACTATATACTGAACCATGTTTATATTCAGCTATTACTTATTAGACGACGAGTGCTTACATAACAATGTTTAATACTTAATTAATTGTTAATTATTTAAGTATTAAACAAATTTAGATAATATTGTACCAATGTAAACCAGCTCGTAATAGCTTTACGGTCGAGGTATTGCCTTTTGTTTTCAATTAGAAAAGGTAGATTCAACACGACTTTTACGATAACGTTAAGGGTCAATTCAGACCGCAACGCGACGCGTAGACGCATTTCTAAGGTTTCAAACACAGTTTCAAACGATTGAAGTCTGTCTAATCCATACAGAAATGCATCTAATCGCCGCGTTGCGGTCTGAATTAACCTTAACAACCCATTAAAATTTCCCAGGTTTGATAAGAGCGATATACTCTGACCCGAAGATCACAAACGACTACATACCCGTGGATGTGATCACCAGGGGCATCGTAGCCTCCGCATGGTGTAGAGGAACTAAAAAGTAAGAAACTCTTCCTTTTGGGCAATTTTTCGCTAGGTCTTAGGCAGAACCGGATTTATATTTTTTATGAGTAAAGGCCACTTTAATTCTGCCGCCCTTATGTACGAACTCTGTCGCCATCCTTAGACGCCATATAACGCAGCCCATAGGTCATAGCCTATACTGCCTATAAATAAATCCAGAGCTGGTCTTAGGAGTTAGGACCTCGCAAAAAATGGCGCCGGTTTTATTTGCATGTAGTATGGGTACGCACTAAATAGAGACTGTAAATATCAAAATTAATAAGTAATAAGTAATAACACACCTCGATAAAGAGTTTATATTGAAATTATTCAAACTAAATTATTTCCGCGAAAAAATTTGTACGGCGGTATCTCTATTTTACGGCCACACTCAGGCACATTTAACGATTAATTAACTTTGATTTAGTTAAAAGTTCGCCAGAAAAAGAGTTTCTGTGAAAATCGTCAATTAATTCAAGTTTAAAAGAAATCACTGAATTATGTCTCATCCGCCGTAACAAAAATTGCTTTTTCTCACCTCCGGGTGGAAAACGTCAACTTTCTTCCCGCTGCGATTGCAGATGTTGCCGTTTTCCGCCTCCGTCGATGAGAAAAATAGTATACGCACCATGGGCAGTAAATAAGAAAGCCTCAGATCACATGTTTGTTGACATTTCTTATTTTCCTGCCCTAGGCGCGTAATGTACTATTGTGTTTCCATCGGTATTGTAACAAAACTATCGCAGCTTCTTGCGCATGTAAAAAAAGTAGCTATGAATCAATGTCCGAATTTCTACATGCTCCATTTCTTACCATTTTCCACCTTCTAGATTGAATCCATCTGACGACATACCGATATACAACATGTGTTCCGGCGGGTTCAACTGTGTGTCCTCCCTGGACCTGGTGAAGATGGGGGACAGCCTCACGAAGGAGTGCCCGCTCGACAACGCGCTGTGGGCCAGATGCTCCACTGTTACTGATAGCAAGCTGCTGTATAACTTTAAGGTGAGTATATTACAGCTCAATTAATTACAAGGAACAAACGGGTGCTGCTTCAGCCCACATGGAAACCCATGCCTGCGCTTCTTACAAAAGTTTTGAGTCGTTTGATATATTGTTAATTGCTTATCTTCTTTCAGGCACTTTTCTTCCAACTCATACCGTCGATGTTAATAGATACGTTACTGTGGCTGCTCGGGAAGAAACCACTGTAAGTTATCTTCTAAATAATTATTAATGATTCTTCTGTATTACCCCTATTTAACTTCCGTTAAATACAAGCTAAGTTTTTTTGTAGCATTTAGTTTCAGCCTCTATTTAATTTTGTCCAACGCATTTTTTTGGAACGCGTAGAGTTTACAAGGCCAGCCAAGCAAAACACAAGGACACTACTAGCTTCATTTCCCTGAATCAAATAAACTTACTCTACATACCTAATATACTTTTTCAGACTAGTGAAGATTCAGCGGAAGATCTACACGGCTAACTACATAGCGTTAGCCTACTACAGTACTCAGGAGTGGACTTTTAAAATAGATAATTTCCTGAAACTACGGAGCGTTATCAAGGAGGAGGATAAAGAAGATTTCTTCTACGAACTCGAGAATATCGATATCTACAACTACTTCAAGGTGTGCGTGTATGGCGGCAGGAAATACCTGATGAAGGAGAAGGATGAAGATCTACCGGCCGCCAAGACACACGATACGAGGTAAGGCCTTGCTTATGAATTTAACTAGTGTGCACTTCAAACGCAAAAAAATCTAAAAAGAAGGTGTGAAGTTCAAATGGTAAGACAAGGAAATTAAAAAAAGTTAACTGATGATTGGCAATAGATGGCGTGCCACACTAGTATAATCACGCTATCACTTATTCTTAGATACTTACTTCGCTTTTTGTAAAATATCATAATATTATAATAATTAACCTAAGTAGATCAAAATATTTTTAATTTAATGTTTATTGTTTTACACCGAAATAGTTCTCTTGACCTCTGGCGACCCCCCTAAAAAAGCTTCGCGACACCCCAAGGGGTCGCGACCCACAGCTTGATAAACACTGTTTTAGAATTTAGATAAACACCCTTTAACAGTTACTTTCCTATTGTTTCAGAATCAGACTCATAGCTAAGGTCACCAACCACGCCTTCTATGGTCTCGTGTTTGTGTGGATGTGTAACAAGATATGTCAATGTTTGTCGCCGTATTAAA
The DNA here is from genome assembly GCA_963422495.1 of Polyommatus iphigenia. Classification (NCBI taxonomy): domain Eukaryota; kingdom Metazoa; phylum Arthropoda; class Insecta; order Lepidoptera; family Lycaenidae; genus Polyommatus; species Polyommatus iphigenia. The sequence goes on from OY730184.1 coordinate 10,551,569, forward strand.
TTAGTTTTTAATATTTATTGTATGGAGAAAATAAAAAGAAAAGGAATGATCTGATTTTGAATACCAATTTCTGTCCTATATTTCTGCCTACGGGCTACGAGGAGTAATAAATCTTTAATTGTTATAGGTACTTAGTGGAAATTGGAAACAAGTAACGGAGTTTTGTTAGTAATAATTTATCACTAACTAAACTCCGTAAATAGTTATTTTATTAGTAATAAAATATTTAATACAATAATTAAGAATAGAATTAATCAGAATTTAAAAGGTTTTGTTTGTAATAATGTACTTTATTGTATTTAAAAAGGTTATTTTTGTAAAAAATAATTAAGTATTAATGAATTTCAAGAATCTTGTTGACAAAAATATTTTTTCTTATTTTACTCATAAGTCATAATTACCTACTCATAAAGTCATAACACTTTTTTTAAAATACCTAAGTTTGCATTTACTTAATACTTATAGCATGTGTGTAAATAAGTACTTAAACCTATTTAAGTCGAGGAAAAATTTATTAAGTAGGTATTTATTGATTAAATATTTTAATAAATTTGTTTTATTTCATTTTTAGGGTTCTGTACCCAAAGGGTAAAAACGGGACCCTATTACTGAGACTTCGATGTCTGTCCGTCTTCTGTCTCCAGGCTGTAACTCAATAACCGCTATAGCTAGACTTCTGAAATTTTCACAGATTAAGTATTTCTGTTGCCGCTATAACAATATATACTAAAAGCAAAATAAAATTAATAGTTAAGGGGGCTCTCATACAACAAACGTTATTTTTTTGGCCTTTTTTGTTGGTTATCGATAACAGCAACAACTAGGCACGTGAAATTTTCATAAAGGCCTTAGTTATATGTATGTCGCAGTCCACTGGTTAAAATAGCCGTTCAATCAAACAGCTAGCCCTTTGACTGAACAACGCCATTCAATCTCACGGCTAGCTTTTTAATTGAATATTTCAGTCGCTCGAAACGTTCAACACTACAGCTGATTCAAAAGCAGCCGTTTGATTGAATTAGTTCAGCGCTCACCACCGCGGCGATAGGTGCGTTTTGTTTACAATATGGCGTCAACTATCCGGTGTTTTGTGATTGTATTAATGAACGTTTCGAGCGACTGAAATATTCAATTAAAAAGCCAGCCGTGAGATTGAATGGCGTTGTTCAGTCAAAGGGCTAGCTGTTTGATTGAACGGCTTTTTTAACCAGTGGACTGCGACATGTCTACTATAATAATTGATCCTTCAAGCCCCATAAGAGCACCGGTGATCGCAACAATAATAGAATAAAATTAGCATTTCCAAGAATCCGCGATCGAAGGATTAATAATAATACCTAAGTATTTAAATAAAATAAAAATTTGAGGGGGGCTCCCATACAATAACACAATTTTTGGCAATTGCTATTTTTCGTTTATTATAACGGTTTACGGTACGGAACCCTTCGAGCGCGAGTCCGACTCACACTTGGCCGATTTTTATTTTATAGGTACGTATTAATCCGACGTTGTGTTGGAGGCAAACGGCCTTAGTGTATTATTTTAAAAGGTTATTATTGCAATTAAAAATAAAATACGAGCGATTTAAAAATCCAGACATTTACTACTTATTTTCACAAACAACGCTTATTCTAAAAAGTTAAATTACAGAATATAGTTATAAGTGAAATAATGAATAAGGTTCTGAGTGAAGTCCAGTCTGTACACCACCCACAGCACCAAGCCGTAGAATATCACCTTCACAACTCTGTCCACTATTTTCATCCTGAAAAATTAGTAGTGTAAGAATTCATAATAAAAATCAATATCATTTCAAAATTCAACTTTCTCCTTCGGGGATAGTCATTAATTTCCTTAATTTTGGCGATCTGTTCCTGACGTCTTAGGTACTTCTTATAGATATTCATTACCAATTACCAAAGTCTAAGACGCTTCTTAAATTAAGAGTCTTTCTGCTGGGTAGAAGTGGCATTTATTTAGTCTTTAGGAGTCTATCTGATCGAGATTTATGAGCAGCGAAATCTCTTCTTCAATACTTTTTATTCTGGAAAAATGTTCGGTTTCTCACGCGATAAACGAATTTTGGCGCAACGGAGTTGCGGGCATCATCTAGGTTTAGTTTAATGATATTCGTCTTGAATAAAACAAAATTTATATCAAATTCTCACCTAGTGATATGCGCCTTCGCTTTCGGTAAGTCCTCCATCTTCTCCTTCAGAATATAAACTTTACCGCCCATAATGGCATTCCTAAAGTATTCCTTCTGGTCGAAGTTTTCTAGATCGTAGTAGAAGGCAGCACGATCTTCCTCTTTGATTCTGCTTCGGAGCTGCAGAAGATTATGGTTGAGGAATATCCAGGCTTGAGTAATGTAGTACTGTAGAGCTAAGTTCGCCGAGAATATCCGCCTTTGGAGTTTCACTAGCCTGGAAATATCGAAAACTTTAGTGCTAAATAACATAAGCAAATCTGTGACACGACCGTGACCGTACGACCAAGGGAACTGTTTTACAGCACCCTCTGTGTCAGTTAAAAAAAAAAAGTTCACCCGAAACTAATATTTTATTTCCCAAAATTAATCAGGTACACTATAATCCCTACACACGTTAATACTACGTAAGGACTTCCCACACGTTACTTGCCCGGCTTCCAGAATCTAACTGCACGAAATATTGAACTAGAATGAATGTTAAACGAAAATTGCAACGCAAACGGAAAAACCTCGAAGAATGAAGAAATGCTTAATAAGCGATATGTACTAACTAACTAACTAGGGATGTAACAGAACCATGACAATATTGGTTCTTGGTCATAAAGGTCTAGCTTAGATCAATATCAAGCCAGCTCACCTCAAGAAGCTAAGTTTTCAGTTTTAACTATACCAAATTATTATTTATTACATAATATGTAAATTCAGCTAGTCAAAAGTGTTGGTAATAAAATATTTGTTACGCTGAGAGCTATGACGTCGAGGATTGTCGGGTATCTAGATACTCACATTGGTTTTTGTCCTAATAGTCTAAGCAGGATGTCCACTAAGACAGCCGGCAGAAGATGCAGGAATATCACCTGAGAAATAATGACGTTAAATAAAGAAATTAGAAACTACCCGCGTTCCAAACATTTTAAGTAAATCATACTAAAATTTTTCAGCACTCCTCACAGCCCTCTCGGCTGATGATGATGAACTATAGCTAAGAACACGCTCGATAATGTCAGCCTTCAAACATTAATAATAGTTTAAAAAAACTAAAAAAAAAAACGTTTTTTTTCTTTTTTGCAAAAAAATTAAAAAATATTGCATTGTCATTCGCTCTTTAGTCTTAATGCGTATGCAAAGTTTCGAATTGATTAGAATTTATTCAGACTAGTTAGTAGGTACTGGAGATAGGTAAGAATCGTGCTCAAAGATTCCGTTACATACATAGCCTAAAAAAAGCGTGTTAAAAACTGGAGGCTGCTCTCTCGAAAAAAGCGTGCAGATGAAACAACTTTTCATCGGCATTAACAGAGAAATTATATCTGAAAAAAATAATTAGTAATCTACATGACATGATACGTAATTTGGTTTTGTCATATTTTTTCTATCGGTATCACATAATAAAGAAATAAAAAACCAAATCACCTCCAAATCGTTGAATGAAACCACTTTACTCCTTCATTATTTATCAAAAGAAAATATAAAAAATATCTACTGCTTTGCAATACATAAGTTAATAATTTGGTTTTGTTACTTTTTTGAAATATGTATTATATTAAGCCTTAAAAAGGTTTTTTCTCCTATTTCGCCCTATCACGGACGCGGCGAGCGTCGTAACCGCCACCGTACAAGGCGCGCTGTTAAGTATAATTTACACAGAGCCAGTACTGGCTGCCAATAAGACAGTGTGAACAGTTTGGCCTGGCTTGAAAAACTGTTCACACGCGGCATATACCAAGCCAATACTGGCTGCCGGTCTTATTGGCAGCCAGTACTGGCTCTGTGTAAATTATACTTTATGAATGTTATTTTAATGTCATTTACGTCGATATTCGCACTGACAGACAATCGACCTGCTAATTTAGGAAGAGAGGGCCCTTAAATCGGTCCACCCATTTGGATGCTACGCTACCATGGACAGTAATACACAGACCAACATAGCCGGGTTTCTGTCGCAGGGCTGGCTTTGGTGTTTAGACAGCTTACAAAAGAACCCAGTCCAGCTGGCAATCTTACATTGATGAAGAACACCGTCCTGGAGTTGGTCAGCTCGCCCCCCGGGAACCACAGACCCCCCTCCAGCGGCACCTCCTGTATCAGCTGTTTGCCGCACTCGATGATCTCGCCCATCGTCATCGTCTTCATGTGGCTGGTCGAACAGTTGTAGACCTCCACGTCATCGGACGGCTCTAGTCTGGAATACAGCGGATATCAGTGCCGGTTTTTTTTATGAGTGTAGGCCATTTTATTTCCGCCGCCCCATGTACGAAATCTGCCTTTGACTCTGCCGCCCTTCGAGGACGCTGCTGCCCCGCGGCCTATTTATAAATCCAGGGCTGGCAAATATTTAAGGAAAAATGTCAGGGTCCAAATTTCCAAGCTGAAATATTGCGACTTGCGAAATGCGACTGCAAAGACTTTCTACAAAATTATAGCATTTTATAAGCAATCTGCTGCGTTACTCGGCCGTTCATAGCTTGCTTACTGCATCGTTACTTGCGTCTATGGCTGCGTTTCCACCAGATACATGTGTTGCAAGGAATTTGTTTTTGAGAACCAGTAGAATCACTTCATTTACGTGACATCGCTTAGCGCAGCGTTTCTATTGGTTCTTAAAAACACATTCCTCGCAACACATCTCTGGTGGAAACACAGCCTATTTCTTAGTTTGTTTGAAGTCGGTCTACTGGTTCGTTTCGTTGAGCCCACTACCTTGGAAGTCTTGGTGTTAGATGGCATACGTACTTCTTGGTCCCGCGTATCCAGGCGGCGGCTACGAAGGCCTGTATCGCGCTGTCCACGGGGATGTAGTCCGACACCAGGTCGGGGTGCGTGTACATGCTGCGCAGGATACCTGCAATATTATTGCATTATTCCGCAAACTTTTTGTTTTTAAGGTAGGTACATACATCTAGATATTTTTTTGAGATACACCACTAATTAATCAGCCTGTACTGGGGTGCTCTGAGTTCTCATCCCTTCGTCGATCGATCGTTTCCTATTTGGTTCCTATTAACTAGGAATAATATGTAGATCGGATGTCATTTATTGAGGCACACCAACTGATAATAATATCTATGGACGCTTCACACCACGTCAGTCTGGCCCCGTGGTAAGAACCTGAAGGACTTGTGTTACGGGTACCAGACAACAGAAATAATATATTATGTACTTAATACTTTTATACTATACATATATTTAAGATTTTATTATACGACTAGTTGACCCGACAGACGTTGTCCTGTCTTAACTATGATCACTTAATTCGAATTGGTATAATTAAGTAAACAATAGATTAAAATTGGTATCTCCTTGCGAAATTTCATCAAAATAGATTAAATAGTATAAGCGAAAATCATAAAAGTTTATTTTGCAGGAACCGTACATTTTCCGGGACAAAAAGTATCCCTTGTCCTTTCCCGAGACTCAAAGTATCTCCATACCAAATTTCATTAAAATAGATTGAATAGTTTAGGCGTGAATCATAAATTAAGTTTATTGTGCGGGAACCGTACATTTTCCGGGACAAAAAGTATCCCTTGTCCTTTCCCGAGACTCAAAGTATCTCCATACCAAATTTCATCAAAATAGATTAAATAGTTTAGGCGAAAATCATAAAAGTTTATTGTGCGGGAACCGTACATTTTCCGGGACAAAAATTATCCCTTGTCCTTTCCCGAGACTCAAAGTATGTCTATACCAAAATTCATTCAAATCGATTGAATAGTTTAGGCGAAAATCATAAAAGTTTATTGTGCGGGAACCGTACATTTTCTGGGACAAAAATTATCCCTTGTCCTTTTCCGAGACTCAATGTATCTCTATACCAAATTTCAATCAAAATAGACTGAATAGTTTAGGCGAAAATCATAAAAGTTTATTGTGCGGGAACCGTACATTTTCCGGGACAAAAAGTATCCATTGTCCTTTCCCGAGACTCAAAGTATCTCCCTACCAAAATTCATCAAAATCGATTGAATATTTTACGCGCAAATCATAAAAGTATATTGTGCAGTAACCGTACATTTTTCCGGGACAACTTTGGTCTTCGGGACTCAAAGTATCTCTATGCCAAATTTCAGCGAAATCGGTCCAGCCGTTCAGGCGTAATGTCGTGACCACGCGAATATGGATTCATTTTTATATAATATTATTATAGAGATACACATATCTAATACACACCCAATACCCATGACCCAGGAACTTTGAAAACTTTTTGTTCCGTCGGCGGGATTCGAACCCGCGACCCCGGCTTGAGCTGCCGACAGCCAACTACGGGCCACGGCACACCAATATGCCACAGCACACCTTTTGCGGAACACTGGTATAAAGTACAGATTTACAAGGAGAGTATGTGGATTGTGGTGGAAGGTAGGGCCTCTTTAGACGCTGCCACCATAACACCTTTAAGAGAGTATATCACCTAAGTCAAGGATTGTGCAGTGTGCGCGCTAAAGAAACAGTAATTCAGCTTTAACAGATTGCCTCCTGTAGGGCGTAGTTTTTAAATTTTAGAGAAAATATGATTCATGACATAATATTAATGTCCAATCCATCTGTCCATACTAATATTATAAATGTGTAAGTGTGTCTGTCTGTCTGACCGTCTGTAAGTCCTTCTGTCCGTCTGTCTGTTACATCTTCACGCTAAATCGCTTTCGCTGATATTGGGTATGGAGATTATTTAGTACCGGGAAAGGACATAATATTTAGGATACTTTTCGGTGCCCACGCGATAAACAAATTTTGGCGCAACGGAGTTGCGGGCGTCATCTAGTTAAAAATATGCTTTACCTTTCCCGCTGGCGACCAACATGCCGACGGGGCCGTTGAGGTTCTCAATCCAGCCCGGCGTCGGCTCCTCGATGCTGGATATTACTGCAATATACAAGTTGTTTATCAAAAAACCGACTTCTATATTGTACTATCAGAGAAGTGTTTCATATGCAGATGGGGGACCAACGTCATTTGGTCGAATCGTGTCAATGATTATTGTGATCTCGGTTGGGTTTGACGTAACGCGACCAAGCTACATAGGTCCCCCATCTGCCTAGGAATCAACTTCTCTGATAGTTTAGAGAAGTTGATTCATAGGCACTTTGTGGACCTATGTAATTTGGTTACGTTATGTCAGACTTATCCGACAGATTGCAGCTAACACTGAATTGACATAACTCGACCAAATGGCGTAGGTTCGTCAACTGCCTATGAACCAATTTCTTCGATGGTACTTCAAAATCCTTATCTCAAAAACTAAAATCGTTAAACTACACCTAGTACTAGTACAACAAAAAAAATACTTAAATCGAACTTGTAGTTTCGAAGATATGCGAACACAAACATAAAAACATACATATTATATTCAGACGCTGATATAGATTGACTATATCAGCGTCTGAATATAATATGTATGTTTTTATGTTTGTGTTCGCATAGGAAAACAGACATAATATTATAGGAAAATTGGGCAGTTTTGGAAATATAAATAATAGTTAATAAATTAATAGTAATTGATAATCACCTTTTTTAAGTAGGTTAAATAGAAAAGAGCGTTTGTCCAAGTTAGTTCCTAATGGAACGAAAAACACTATAATATTTATTTGGGGGGGGGTGTACCTATAAATATATGATGGGTAAGTTATTTACCTTACCCATCACTAAAAAAGTACTTTACCTTACACTATAATATACTTATTTAGTAAGCTCAATAAATATTAAATATCGCTGATCCCGGGCAATAAAGGCGTAATATCAAAGATTTTTGATATTACGCCTTTATATGTCACAAAATAAGCTAATTTGTTTATAGTGCAGCGTACAGTGGTTCAAAACAAGCGTTTGAAGTGTCATATGGAAGCTAATTTTTTTACCAATCTAATGCTACGTTTTGATGCTTGCCGAGCCACGGCAAGCCTCCACAAGCCCGAGCGTGAAAACAGGTGAAATGGCTTGGCTTGCGTGAGCTTGCGGACGCTTGTAGATGATCGGGAGTAGTGTCGGTTTTTGGACAGAGATCAAAGGGCATGTACGTAATACACTGACGCGTTCACGAGCGTGAAAACGACTTACAAATGCAAAGCGAGATTTGTGGAGGCTTGTGGCTTGTGGAGGCTTGCCGTGGCTCGGCAAGCATCAAAACGTAGCATAACCAAATAAAAATAATTGTAATAATGTAAATATTCATTGAAATAATTGACAAAATGTAGAATACAAATAATAATCGATATTATTTCAATTGCAACATTGTTAATGACTTTATTGACACACCAAACCTCTTGAGTTTCACGACTGTAAGAATATAATACGGCGTATTTTTCGCTTTAGATTTCGAGCGTACCAGCCGATTACCACCTTCTTCTGGGAAATCTTACAGCCAAAGCTTGGCTGTATTATCCTCTAATCGCTATTTTAGAATCCTATCAATGAATCATATTTTTATGTAATCATTGTAATGGACTGAGTTTATAATGTGATTTGCTCGTTTTGGACGGAAGTCTATGAAATTAATACGTATCTTTATGTGTTTTTACCAATTTTTTGTTTAATTAAATTTTATATGATAATCACTTAAAAAAAACCTATGAAATGACATACTTTTTATTAAATATTGGGAAACCACGCAATCCCTGAGTTCACCTACGTCTTATCTCGTGGTAATTTGAATATTTCTGTTCCTTATAATAATATTATGTAATTGATAAGAAACATAATATTACTGCTACCAAGTCTGAACTAAAAATGAAATTCATTTTACACATTATTTTTATTTTTACAGAAAGCCTTGTAAAGGCGCGCCCAGAATCTGCGTTGCCAACAACGAATAGTGCTCTACTGCACAATATTTGTATGGAAGAAACTTTCTATAACTTCAGTAAATTTTTAAATTTACTGAAGTTATAGAAAATAAGAATAATTTAGTAGCATTTACTTCTTAACAAAAAGAATGGCCTTAATTATTTGTAACACCCACTTTATCAAGAAGATTTCTCTATGGCCCAATCTTCAATCCTCATTAAAATAGTAGGATAATATTATTTGGCTTAACGATTATAAAATTATACTACTAAATAACTCAACTATTTAAAATAAATATAATTTGAATGTCTTTACTACAAAATATTGGCGCTTTGCTTTTTGTCAGCAATCGCGGCACCGGTTTCGCAAATACCTTTTTTGTATCTTTATAATATTGTTATATAAACAAATATTTTACAATTTTTAAACAGCAACTTTATCCTGCTCACTGTTATCATTTTATTCATTCCGAAATTATAACAATTTTCGAAATTTTAGGCGTTTTCTTCACAAATTACCGAATTTTAGCTACTGGGTTAGGCTCATTTTTAATGACATACTTTTGCTATTTACACTGTTAAATTGCTTTTTAAAAACATTATACACATCTTTAAAGATAAACAAGACTTATTTAGAATGACAGATTTCGTGTTAAAGTCCAATTTTCCAAATCCAAATGCTTGAATACGCGCGTCTTCAGATTTCTTCTGACTTGGCGTAGATGGGTGTTCAAAATTTTTTTCCTAACAAAGCAGTCTACAATTAAAACCGACTTCCAAGGTAAAAACAAAAGTAATACTTATTCATAATCTAAAAAGATTCAAATGATTCTTATTCCTTATTATAGTGGCGTCTTCAGACTTCGCCTAAACCTCAACTATATTTTGTGTACTCAATCTTCGTACTTTTGAAGTCGGTACCAGCCCGGAAAAGTTCTGAGATCCTTGACATAGCAAATTTTACGCTAAGGTAAGCTGGTACCGACTTCAAAAGCATGAAGATTGAGTACAGAAAATTTTGTTGAGGTTTAGGCGAAGTCTGAAGACGCCACTATAATAAGGAATAAGAATTATTTGAATCTTTTTAGATTATGAGTAAGTATTACTTGTTTTTACCTTGGAAGTCGGTTTTAATTTTTTGTTAAAAAATAATAATTTTACCCTTCTTAGTTACATAATAATTATAAGACGACAAGGCTATATTATTATAGCTGTATCAGTTGTACAATGTACATATTACTAGCGGTCGTCCGTGGCTCCGCCCGCGTGGATATGCAATACGGCTGCAAAAAGCCTACATAGGAAAGACTCGGTCAGCAAAATGATTCCCAGGTCAATTCACAGACTCCGACACTGACATCGACGACGCGGATGCAGTCATTATCCGAAATTCCGAAGGGTGCACAGTGCACACTGCACAGATTGTCTTCCTCCCGCACGCGCATCCCCGCTTGGTGACGCCCACTATCTTAATATATTAATTTCGCCATAATTTCAAAACCAAACGTCCAATTTTAATCATTCAAAGACCAAATTTTATCTACATAAGCTGTACTTAGTGATGAAATTTTATTTTGATAAGGATCAATAGCATGAGTAAAATAAACGCGTTTAAATGTAGTCCAAAAAATTTAAGATTTTTAAATAAAAAAATGGTTATTGTGCCTCACTCGACATAGATAAGTACAGTGTGTCGCGGACTTTTTTGTAGATATTTATAAGATCTATAATTACTTAGAACATTTATGGTTCTATCTTTTATAGTTTCGGCAGCGTACGCAAAATAAGTAACTTTTCTGGTTGATTTTTTCACCTGGCGTCCGAAAAACCCAAATATCTTACGAAACCCAATTTTTTCCAAACCAAAATTTAGCCTATGTTCAGCAAAAATAATGTAGCTTTTGCTTGGAGTAGTTTAAATAAAGCCAAAATCCTCAAACTTGTATCTATAAGGATTCAAAAGTTCTGTTGGGTACCTTCAGAACCAGGGTACATCCTGGTGCAAAATCTTACTTTTTGGTAGTATATGCCTGAATTACTTCAGAAAAAATCGAAATCACCATATTTTCCCATATAAATTTCAAGGAGTCCCCTCGATTCCTCATGGATCCCATCATCAGATCACCATTTTTATGAACATGGTACCAACCTCGGATTTAACCCTGTACAACAACAAAAGAATTATGAAAATTAGTCCATAAACGGCGAAGTAATGGTTGAACATACAAAAAATATATATATATAAACAGACGAACATAATATGAAAAAAAATACGAACATAACAAAACTGACTTCCAAAAAGGAGGAGGTTATAATATTATTATAACCTCCTCCTTTTTGGAAGTCGGTTAAAAAAGCGTGGGTTTTAGGATAGTTAGGAATGTTTCCATATGTGGTATAAGTTACACGCTTATAAGTCACGCAGAAGTATGTCAGGGAGAACTTTTCAAACAGCCTTCGTATATAGTAGACATTCCACGTGGCTCCACACACGTAAATTAGGAATTAACAGGAACCGTACGTTTTCCTGGAAATAAAATTTTCTATGTCCCTCATCGTGGTCTATTCTATATTTGTGCCAAATATCATGAAAAATCATCCAGTAGTTCGTGAGACAAGCACTTTCAAATATTTTTCCCAATTTTTCCACATTTTCCTCAGATTCCTCGCTCATATAGGTCGCAGCGTAATTTTATATAGCCTCAAGCCTTCCTAAATAAAGAGACTATCCAACGCAGAAATATTTTTTTGATTTTTCGAACAAAAAACATAAACAAATTTTTTTACTTCATAACAAGATGATTTACATGATTTTCCCAAACTTTGACCCACTATTTATAATGAATGGTAAGTTGTATAAATAGAAGTGATATAATTTTTATAGAGTTTTTAATGATCTACAATCTTGTCGTACATTATTTTTTTACACGATTTACCTTTTGATAAAAAACGGAATAAAACCACATTTTTGTACATTTTGCCGGGGACTTTTGAGGTTTTATTTATAATGGTATACTTAACATCACCACAAATTATTCCTAGGTCGAAAGTTTGAATTTCCTGTGCTAATAAGTTTACGTAAACGATACTAGAAAGCATGCGTAGGAGTCAAAGGAATGCAGGTGTTCAGCATAACATGACCGTACGGTGCCGGGATTACAAAAAAAATCCGGGAAGAAAGGCGTAATAGCTAGTACGGCGTAATATGTTGTAATATGTTTATTACCTAAAACGTGGTTAAATTCAATACTCTTATTCTTTGCTAAGATAAATGTTAAGATGTTCACCGGTTTTTTGTGTTATGTTTCGTAGAGTAATGTATGAATACATTTTTAGTTTTGAGAGAATTTTCCGTGCAATAAAGCTGTCATTGTCATTTATTATAACTAAATATTAATTTCAAAATATGAAAAAAATTGGGGTGATAGACCGATACTCAGAGAAGCCAAAAATCGAAAAACAATTAAAAAGGGCGTAACTGGTGTTTACCACTTTATTGCCCAGGGCCAGCGATATATTCTTATCGTTATCAATAATATGTAACAATGCATGTCCGAGTGTGACGTTTTGGCCTTGCTGCATCTAAAAATAAACCGGGGTTAGAAAAAAATTGACTTTTGAACTTTATTAGGCAAACAAAATAAATATGTCAAAGCTAAATTTAGCTTTGTTTTTGTTCACAACACCAAGGTAAAACAATTGTCCGAAAAGTTTTAGATGCGGAAAAGACCCAACACTCGTTATTTAATATTTATATACTAGGTATGTAATATCATTGTTATTTGACAGATGATGATATTATAATATTTATAATTTACGGCCGCATGATGATAACGCAACTTTAAATAATGAAGAGTTCCACAGAAAACGTATAGGGTTTATGTCAACATTGCCATTAAAATAAAGTTGAGTAATAATTAAATCTTTCTGCAGCCTTACCAGTGGTTCTTAACCTTTTAGTCATGAAGGACCATTTTGCCAAATGTCTGTCTTGCCGGGGACCACCCAGTTGGTTTACCTATTTTAAGGGTTGTTTGATAAAGAATACAAGCAAAACTTTATAATTAGCACTCATTATTTTTTTTAAATCTAAAAGTTGTTTCGACTTGATTAATTACGTCACATTACATTTATTATTATAGGAATTTAGGATGACTCCAGGGACCACCAATGGTCCGCGGACCACCGGTTAAGAACCACTGCCCTACAGAGAATCGAATTAGCTCGATCTCAAAGCTTTTGCTAATTATTATTATTGCGACATATAATATGTACTAGTGCAAAATCGTGCTGCGAACTAAGACTCGTAAATCAAAATCGTATCAGTTTCGGTGGTAAACCTCCTGTAACTTTTCGCAATCGTACCACGCGAAAAATACACCATCCTCATCACCTTGATGAGTGGCAGTCTTTCACCGTGCGTTTTTCGCGTAACTTTCTGCCGCGCTCTGTAAAACTCTGAAATGAACTGTCACTAGAAGTGTTTCCGGACCAATTCCCTCTTAAGCGTATTTCCCTCTTAAAAGGCCGGCAACGCACCTGAAGCTCTTTTCATGTTGGGAGTGTCCATGGGCGACGGTAGTTGCTTTCCGTTTGCTCATTTGCCCCCTTATTTTATAAAAAAAGACTGTAAAGACTTGTAGAGTGCCGTCCACTGACCCCTATAATACACTGGATTGGCTATGCCGTACAAAATGACAGCTATTTTTTGTGCCGATTTGAAGCGCCACCGGTGAGCGTACTGTGAACTAATTAAAAAGAAAATTACAACCGCCATTTGCAAAATAGTAGTTCCAAGTACACTCACTACTTTCACATAGCAATCAGCGCTAATATGGCGACTTTCAAATAGGAACATTTTATCGCCGACCCAGTGTGTTATACTCGTAGAGGTCAGTGGTGCCGTCATTATTTACCTATGGATGGTCGCACTATGACCACGGGCAGCTGGCCTCGTTGCTCGTACACCACGTGCTCTGCGAGCTGCTTAGTGAATACGTACGTGTTGGGCAGCTCGCCAAGGTACCTGAAACAGCGTGAGCTCAAACCACCGAACTTATTGAAGACACACAATCCATAATTTGTTAAGTAGTAATTGCATTAATTATTACAAACTATGTTAGTATAGGTACTCAGGAAAATATAAAATTCAGTATGATTAATTAAAATATCTACGTGGCCTACCACCAGCGGACACGTAAACATGAATGTGTACCCAATGGCGCATAATTCTCAACTCTACTTTTTCACGTTTTATCACCCAGAATGGTGTTGGTGCTTGCGCGAACTCTGCTCATCAAAGAAGTTACTCGCTTTCGTATGACGGCTTGAAAGCCGTCAGTGTGAGTTTGTGCAAACATATTATGCGATGCGCTGCAGAATCACGGAAGCCCCAACAACACTCTTAGTATACAGCGCAGCACAGATTTTATAACATCAATTTATTGAGCAACAAAGCCACGACTTTCTCGGTCTACTCTACATACTAGCGATAGAGTAGGTACTAGGTACTCAGTACTCTTTCACTAGTATTTTTATTTTTTTATTGTGATTTGTGACTTTCAAGCACGAATATACAGGGTGTATATTCGTGCAAAATTTTATGTGGGCGAGATACATTTTGCGAGGCCCCCTAGGCCCAAATGGATTATTTTTAGACAATCATTTTTTATAAATAAAATTTGAGTTTCAAAACGCGTCAAAAAAAAATCCTCGGGGTCCAAGAGGCGCGAGGCCCCTCGGACCGCGAGGCCGAGGGCGGTCGCCCACATCGCCCACGCCTTGCGCCGCCTTTGGGTGTAGCACAGTGTTTTTCAACCTTTTTGAAGATGTGACCCCCTGCGTGATCATCAACATGGTATAAAAATTTTTTCGAGACCATGGGGTTTTTGTGGGTATAGTTCCTCGGAGAGTCCCACATACCCCGGCCGATGTTCCCAATCCGCCGGGGATGCGCAAAGCCTTATTTGTATAACATTCCTTACATAACCTACCATGATAATATATTTACATAGCCACTAGGACAGTACTAACTTGGCTGTAAGCACGTTGAGCGTGTCATCGTCGAGCCGGTCGCAGATGTCCAGCGTCTCCCGCCAGTCCGCGAACGGCGGGTACACCATCTCGTCGATCTGAGCTCTGTTGGTGTTCGCGTATGACGTCGACACGTGGACCAGCGCCTAGAACCACACATGCAGCTATAAGCCGCTCCGGGCAATGAACATTTTCGCCGCCCTTTAGGCTTTATATTAGAGATGAAACGGATAGTAGTTTGGCCGGATACCAGATACCGGATAATCGGCCAACCACATGACCGGATAGCCGGATATCCGGCCGCCGAATATCCGGCGGAACTTAGCCATTTTGTGCAAAGCACACATACTTGCGTAGGCGGCCTGTGAGCTGGATTTTTATCTGAAGTCAGTGCGAATTGATCGCAATCGTGACCCTTATTCTTGGTGGGCAGCTAATGCCAATCAATACCCAAAAACAAAGTTTGCCAAAATCTATCTTTCAGCACCTTGTAGCAGTGTGTACAGCGAAACCGCCTGCTACCTCTCAATGCAGAGAAGTTGGTTTTTATTCACCATAATTTGCCCTTGAAGTGCAGTATGAGTACTAATTAATTCATTTTCTATTTTAAACTAAAACTACTTATATTTCTTAAGACTAGCCTAATAAAGTAAATAATTACTTAAAAATATTATCTTTTTTTAATTCGACCGGATGCCCATCCGGCCGAATAGCAGTTATCCGGTATTCGGCCGGATAGTATTAAGGCCGCCGGATAGGCCGGATACCGGATAGTTGCCGGATATCCGTTTCATCTCTACTTTATATACAGAAAAAAATTAGGTCATGGGCTAGTTTTGTGGGAGATTAGGGGGGAATGATTAACTAAGTAAAATACGTAAAGATTTCCACTATCCAATCTGAGATAGGTTGGGAGGTAAAATTTCGAGTGGTGGATGGCTATAATATGGCTGTGTTGGGCAAATGCCCGGCTTACATCCATACCTACTTCCATATTATAAAACATAAATGCAAAAGTATGTCTGTCCGTTACCTCTTCACGCCCAAACCGCTGAACGGATTTTGCTGAAAGGTATAGAGATACTTTGAGTGCCGGTAATGGTACTTTTTAACCCGGAAAATGTACGGTTCCCACGCGATACATATTTTGGCGCAAAGGAGTTGCGGGTGTCATATCTAGTCATACAGTAAAGTAATTCATTATACTCAGTCTAGCTTGTGTTAAAATTAGTTACCTACCTCAAGGTTTATAACATCCTTCGCTAACTCCACTATTTCTCTGGTCCCTCGGAGGTTCAGCTTGACAGCCTCCTTCAGTGGGTCATCAAATCTATAAGAAAAATAATTATATTTTGTGATGGATGGATGGATTTACCACTGATGCACATTTTTAATGCCGACCGAAAAACGAACAAGACGTAATATCCGCCTCCCAAAGCACACAGCAAATGGAAGTAGTTTCTTGATCTTAAAAAAACCCTTATTCGTGCTAGATCATAACACTTTTTTTTTATGCGCAGGGGAAACCCTTTATGGGTGCCCCGGGTTGGGGATGTAAGCATAACACTACCACGACATACGGTAACAATTATTATACTGTATGTAATTTTTCCAGAAAATAAATTGTTTACTACCACTGATGCGCTTTTTAGTACATTAGACCGAAAAACGAACAAGACATCCGCCTCCCAAAGCACATAGCAATTAGCAATTATTGGTTTCTTGATCTTAAAATAAACCCGTGTCTAAAATAATTAAAATATACACCATGCCGAAGTTACGCGGTCGAAGTTCGGCATGATTACGTCAGCAATGTCAAACGCATACAATATAACTTTGTTGTTCGAGAATTATTAAAATCTATATAAAATATTACTTAAATGTCCTTCAATTATATTCCCCAAATTAAAGTTCAAAATCTGTATAAATATTAATTTTACAAAAAATCTTCCATTTTGCCCCTAAACGAAGTGAGCAATTAAGCGTGCTTTTAATTTGGAAGGTGGAACTAATTATTAGCACACAATCAAAATTGTTATTCATTATGCAAAGCTCTTATATGTAAACAAATTCACCGTACTTCAACTCACGTAAAAACAAATGCCACATACGAGTAGTTAAAATGAAAACTAACTCTGGCGCCATTTTGAGTCATCCACGCGCCAAAACATATTATCTCGTATACAGACGAAAATGTAGAAAAAAGGTACGAAAACAATGAAGTGTTTTTTACCTAACACATGCGGCAACGTGGTATATAATGTGTGTTCTGTTGACCAGGAGAGTTCTGTCCTCCTCCGACATGCCTGAAATGCAAGACGCAGTTAAAATAAGATAGTATTAGCTGCATATATTATAGCTTTTGCGAGAATATCTACTAAGATGGATAAAATTAAGAAAATTTCTCTGTCAACTTTTTTCTCTACATCATCTCATTGCCTATGAATTATGCCTGATTTTTGCCAAAACTGTGTCCTTCAGAGTCGACCAGCTGACTGCATGTACACGGTCCGCACGCACACATTATTACGCTAGTCCATACCATTTGACAGGCGTAAGAATGTGTGCGTGGCCGACACTGAAGACACAGTTCTGTGTATAATAAGACTCCGTCCGCCTTTTTTTCTACGTTCATGGCCCAGAGATTTAATTGTAATACCTCAATACTTAGTCGGATTTCTCGAATCGAAAGTACCGTTCTGCAACGATTTTAAATGGGATAAAATATGTATGTCAATAAAAAAATATAACACCCATTTTTTTTGGGTTAAATGGACTCTCCAAATACCGAAGCCCTGGAAAAAATTTGGCAGGAAGGTTTAATTGCATCCTGTATAATATACGAGGGGGAGGACCACATACCGAGTCCAAGCTGTGTGACGTCACCGCCGATGTAGAACACCTTCTGCTCGAACAGCCCCGCCCGCTCCCGCCGAAGACGGTCAAAGCACTGGACATAGAAAAAATAGTTTTAGGAAGAGGCTATTTTTAAAAGACTTACAAAAAAGGAGGATGTTCTATATTCGGTTGGAGATTTTTTAGGTTGTTTTAAAAATAAAATAAACGTTAAATCGTTCTCGGCCAAGAAAATATCTTGATATTCATTGATATCAAATCGCTTTTCAAATATTATGCTAAATATATGCTAAAAAGAAGTCCAAGGATACGGATAACTCATTTGGTCGAAAATCTAAAGTTCATAATGAAAGAGCTTTGTGGACACACTGGCTTAGGTTCACAAACATAAAACTACACGTACCCTGGACGCATACAGCTGTTTCAGCCTCTCCTCTGCCTTCACTCCCTTCTTGTCACGCAGCAGCAGGTAGATCCTCTCGAGGTCAGAGCATGAGTACAGCAGCTTCTCAAGCAATACCTTGCCCATGAAACCTGACGGACATAGCAGATGATTCACGATAGATACATTATGAGGCGACCCAATTTCACCAACGACTGTTAAAATTAATGCTCATTAAATTAGTGTATATTTACTCTATGGTATCACGTTACCTCTTTCGTTCCTCGTATGAATGAAAGAGAAGACATGACATTTTAACAGGCAGTTAACACTAACAGGCGTTGGTGAAATTGGGCCTTATAGGGATGCTATGACATCGTATTTTTAGCCATACCACAAATCGGAATTCGGAACGAAGAATTAGAGTGTTTAGGTTGCCTCTAAGCTTGTGTCGTTAGCACTAGGCTATAAGACTTAACGGAGTCACAGAAAATCGTCGTGAAATAAATCTTACAAAGTGGAGCCTCAAGACAGTTGCCAAAAAATAAGTGCTCAGTAGGTAGTTAAATAGAATTTCCTATCGACTCATCGGAATTTGCAACGTTTTCGTTTGCGTTTTTAAAGAAACGAGAGAACTAGACAAAGTATAGCCAACAATTTCTATATTTTCTTGACTGCGATTTAAAAACTTCTTCGTATTACCTGAGCCCCCTGTAATGAAGATGGTCTTCCCTCTGAAGTACTCTGGTATCGTACACACACCCTCCAAATCCCTCTCCTCCAGAAAGCCCATCTTGTCCGCTGAAACACTTGCTCAGTCAAAGTTTGCCAAATGAATGAGGTGCCGCGAATTAGTATAATGAAAAAGGTCAAGTCAAGAGAAAACAGCATTTAAAATTATAATTAGGTGAGAAGGGGAACAAATAAAGCTTAAGGTGTATTGGCAAGGCGACGACGCGAGGTTTCGAGACGAAAACATGAATTGATTCGTGCATAATTTAGGTAAATATTAAATAGCCTTTGAACACTTGATGAGAAGCCTAGATATTATTAAGTATATCAGATTATGCTTAGCTGTTGCCTGCTTCTTCGTCTGCGTTAATCTATACTTATTATAAAACAAAGTCGCTTTTTTTCCCTCATGTCCCTTTGTTCCCTTTAATCTTTAAAACTACCCAACGGATTTTGATGATTCTTTCAATGTTAGATAGCCCATTTATCGAGGAAGGTTATAGGCTATATTTTATTACGCTAAAACTAACAGGGGCGAAGAAATAGAGGAAAATGTGGAAAAAACGGGGTAAATTATTTGAAAGGGCTAACTTGAACGCGCTAATC
Organism: Polyommatus iphigenia; assembly: GCA_963422495.1. Lineage (NCBI taxonomy): Eukaryota > Metazoa > Arthropoda > Insecta > Lepidoptera > Lycaenidae > Polyommatus > Polyommatus iphigenia. The sequence continues at coordinate 10,571,172 of OY730184.1, forward strand.
TCAGGAACTACTGATCCGATTTGAAAAATTCTTTCAGTGTTAGATAGCCCATTTATTGAGGAAGGCTATAGGCTATATCACGATAAGACTTATAGGAGAATGTGGAAAAAACGGGAGAAATTATTTGAAAAGGCTTATCTCGCGAACTACTGGAGCAATTTTTATGTTATTTGGCACAGATAAGAAGTAGACCACGTAAAGGATCATAGGCTATCAATTTTAATATTTTTTTCAGTGGCTATAATATATTTTATACACGTGCGACGCCGGGGCGGGTCGCTAGTACAATATAAAAACAAGGATTAACAATTTTCCACGTTTTTCCACTTTTTTCTTCTCCAATTCTTCAGAAAATAGATAAGGTGGATTAAGAGATATTGTGCTAGGGCGATTATTTGAGAGAGACAAAATTCATGTCTTTGAAGTTGGGTCCAAAACACCTTCGTAAATTTGATGTAACATTACACATTTCAATGTCTCATTAACTTACGAAAATGCTGCTAAAACTATTTTAAAGTAGAGTTAATATTTCAAAAGTTATTATAAAAAAAAGGACCAAATTGTGAAATTTTTGCGTTTCAATACTGCCGCTTACAATTTATTATTTATAAAAATAAATAAGCTAGAAAGGATTAAAAACTTAATGTTAATTTGAAGATAAAGAACTAATAAACTATTCGATACCAACAAATAACACATCAACTTACATTAAATAACTAAAAATTATATTTTTAAAATGTTCATAAAATTCGCGTCATTGTCCTACGCATTGTTTGTTTTGAATGCCTTGCCGATATACTCTACGTGACGGGTTGAAACCTATTTTGCGATAAAATCTGCTGGCTCACTTTATTTGATCGCAGTGCTTTGGTGTGGATAGAGGTCTTCGTTTTATGCAGGTGAGTCTTTGAAATACATTCTACAAAAATTTCCAAATTAGACGTCATTTACCTTTCTCGATGTGTGCCAACATTTGTCTGTTTTTCACAACTTTTTTTTATACCAAGTTATAAAGGCCCGTAACATTTCTAAGTTCTTAATAATTTTCTGAATTTAATAATTTAAATTCTCTCCTGCTTTATAATTTAATATTATAAAGCAGGAGAGGTTGTTTGTTTGTTTGAACGCGCTAATCTCAGGAACTCTAAAATCTAATTTACGCGAGCGAAGCCGCGCGGAACGTTTGGTAATAAAATATTATTTGAGAAATAATAAACATCAGAATTATTATTTAACAGGTGTACATTTTTTATTGCAGGTGACTCGAAAAGGTAGAATATATTTTTTTAAAGGTAGGTTTTGGTTTTAGCTATATTTTAGGGAATACATTTTTATAATAAATCAATACTTTTACTAACATACAAGTTTTATTGAAAATCCTATTTTTTACTTATAATAATAATAATAACCCCCACACCGGTTTAGTTCACGGTGGCTGGTTTCATTGAAACCAGGCAAGTTACGCAGGAGTAATTTTATAGCGCCCAAGTGTGTGCGCAGTACACATGAGTACTCTCTATTCCTTTTAACTCTCATAACCCAGTGGGACGGACGACTGACACGACTGGCGAGAGATCAGGCGCAGGACCAACTTTTACATGCCCATCCGTGATCCGATGCATGGATCATCTTACTTGTCAGAACATATTTTCCTGTTCTGAGTATCAGACAATCAGGTGATCAGCTTGCAATGTCCTAACCAAACTTGGAAATAACAATTAACAATATGTTTCCAACGCGGTAATCGAACCCACGACCTCTGAGTCAAGAGCCACGCTCTTAACTACTGGTCCACGGAGGCGTTTATAATAATAATAATAATAATATAATCAGCACGAATATGGATAAGATTTTTAAAATAATCATTATTCTCAACAAATTGTCATTATTCTAAGTAAACACGTCATTTTCCACAAATTTCGTCATTGTCATGAACAACAGTTTTTACTTAATATTAAATATCTCTTAAATTATTTAATTTTTTTTCGTGACTCTTACAGAAAGGGAATTCTATTTTGGTGCCTTTTAACACAGAAATATTCAGAGCAATATTTAAGGGTTTTTTAAAAAACACAATTTTTGGCCTAAAATAAAATTTTGAGTAGATTCACCCGCCTACCATTAGCACGAATAAACGGATCGAATAGATATACTTATTGGTTACTTATTACTTACAAACCGGTCGGTATTGTGTTCTATTGATTATTAGGGTTACTTAAAAATCCAAGAGCGGTTGCAAATTTCAAAGATATAGCTGGAAAATAAAAACAAAACATCGGAGGGAGGAGTTACAATTATTAGGTAAACTTTTTGTCACCTCCGGGCGGATAACGTCAACTTTCTTCCCGCTGCGCTTACCGTTGTACCGTTTTCCGCCCAAAAACTTCTATTTAAACGTCGCGGATGAGAAAAATAGTATACGCACTATGGGCAGTAAATAAGAAAACCTCAGATCACAAGCCGCATCCGATGAAAACGTCCGCGGACGTTTTCATCGGATGCGGCTTGTTTCTATCTGATCAATACATTTTACACTAAGCCACAGATTAAGGATATATATATGTATATATAGATGTAACCTTAGCCCGTCATCGCGTGGCCATTTTGTGCTTATTTTCATACAAGTAGTATGCGTTTATTTTCTTGAATATTTCTATTTGTCGATCATTTCGAAGCACATTATTATACAGAAAAGAAAGTCATTTAGTTCATGATATCGATAAACTATAGTTCAAGTAATGAGAATCCGTAAACACACTTAAAAAGCTATGCAATTTTTGTAGACAAATTATTAATTGATGTGACATTTTTAGCACTAATGCCTTATATAGCACGAATAAAGGATTATTAAACTTACAAATTATCTTTTTAGCTTACAAAAATACCGATTGAAAAGCCCAAAAAACGTTGTTCAAAACTTACGTATTTAATGTTAAATACACGTGTTTGAGGCATTCTTTGGCCATTCTTATGGTTTATTATTTATCGGAACCACAAAACTCAACAATATCTAACATAAAATGTTCACTAAAAACCTTTATTAACACTTTTATTACATGAAATAAGCAGACCGACTCCTTTGTTATGTCCGAGTAAGTAGGACATAACATTACACGCTTTTGACGCTTATACACCGATGTAAGGCTCTCTCCTAGTGTATATTATCTCAATGCACTAAACTGTGCACATTGTCTGACATAAGTCGCGGACGCGACCTTGAGCGTTCGGACGTCCGAACAGAATCTGACAGGCCGGATGTTTTTGCATCCGCGGACGTCTGCCATTGACATAAAGGTTAGATCTTTGACGTCCGCGGATGAACCGTGCACATTGTTAAGTCGCATCCATCAGCCGCGACTTATGGATACGTCCGATAATTTGTTCCCAGCTTTACAATATGTGATCTGAGACATTTCTTATTTTCCTGCCCTAGGTGCGTAATGTCGGTACATACTATTTTATTTCGTTAAGACTTGAGAATTGAGATATTTACACAGAATTAAAATTGATAATAGTTATCAGTTATCAGGCTTTCTGTCTGCTCGTTAATTTCTAGTCAATATCACGAAAATATATAGTTATTGTGATAAGTTATCCTAACTTTTAATTCTGTGTAAATTATCTCAATTGTCAACGAAAGAAAAAAGTTCAGAAAATAAGAGAGGCAGATAGCAAGTAGTTATTCGATATCTAATCAATAATATTTTATTGTCTTATGAACCTAAATTACAATATTGTTACGGTCACGTAGGTCAATGACTCCTAGTTATACTTAGTATCTAATTGTAACTCATAAACAATTACGAAAAGTGTTGATTAATTCAAAAATATATAACATTAATATATTACATAGCCGAACATAGAGTCTAACTCCTTTTTGAAAGTCGGTTAAAAAGACTAAACTGACTGCCGCACTCTGAGGCCAATAATATTATTTACTTAACTGTTATTATATAAAGATTTTGACGTATTGCCCCATACATTATTTATTAATAACTATCTGTCAAACTCTTCGTTTAATTGTTTAATAATTAATTATTATTAAATGTCTCTGAGTAGAAGTCTACTGTCGGTAGCAGTTACTGTTTTCAGTTTTGATACATTAACAATCGTAATTGACCTACAAAATATAGGGAACGTTAATGCAAATGCATGCATTCTTAGTTCTTACAAAACAGTACGCTGATTCAGCAAACAAAAACATATCGATGGCCCCAACGAATAAACGTGCAATCGAAAAAAGACAACTTTTCAGGAAGACAAAAAAACGTTTGGATCCACATAACTTTGACTACACAATAAATAGACAAATATAATGTATAATCAAATTAAAGGTAAAAAAAATATCTTTCAGCTCATATATTTATTAAAAATCAAATATTAACGGTTTACCACATATTTAAGAAAAACCATATTAAATTATTATTCTAGTCAATAATATGTAACTTGTTAACAATATTGTATCAATGCACGCATATTCGTGTCATAAATTAAGTTTTAACAAGTGCAGTGAAATGTTGCATGGTTATTCCACGTATATTTTTTCCCCCTGAGCCATGCTCTGGTCATTTACACGCTTATTCTTGTATATTTTGTTGCTTTTACATGTTTGTAAAGATAAAAGCCCGTATATTAGTGTTAAGAAGTTGATTCATTATTTATATAATACGACCTTATTAGTGCATGGTATAAAATGTAAATCTATACTAATATTATGAAGTGGAAGAGTTTGTTTGTTTGAATTTTCCAATCTCAGGAACTACTGGTCCGATTTGAAAAATTCTTTCGTTGTTAGATGGTTCATTTATCGAGGAAGGCTATAGACTTATATTATCACTCTACGAATAGGAGCGAATAAACATAGGAAAATGTAGAAAAAACCGGGAAAATTATTTGAAGGCGCTTATCTCGCGAACTACTGGATGAATTTTTAAGTTATTTGGCACAGATGTAGAATAGACCATGACGTGAAAGAGCATATGCTATTTTTTGCGGGATAATGTACGGTTTCCGTACAATTTCTCATGTATGCGGGCGAGGCCGCGTGGAACGTCTAGTTAGCAAATATTTTCTTGTTGACAGTTCAGTAAACAAATATTGTTGACCTACTGTTGTTGTTGATAAATATTGACCTCCCTCGCGTCTATGCGTGGATACATACATATAAAATGGAGTACAACCTTGCCTTTAGATCTTTCAAGAGAGAGATCAATCGGGCAAAGAAACAGCACGTCAATAGTATTGGGGAGAGACTCGAGTGCCTTCCTTTGGGAACCCGTGAATTCTAGTCTCTGGCCTAAGCTATTAAAGGGTATTTCTGAAAGCCATCCTACCATCCCTACAAGTAGGAAATGGATCGTTGACCCACGATGCAAAATGCAAAGACGATCTTCTGGGTAAGCTCTTTGCGTCAAACTCGACCCTTGATGACCTTGGGATAAAAACCGCCGACCATACCACGATTTAGGGGCATCATGTCGGATATTAGGTTACATCAGCGCTCAGTATGAATAGTCCTGTGTGCCCTTGGTATCCAAAAGTCGAGTGGGCCTGACGGCCTCCTATTGGGTTGAAAAAGTGTGCTCCAGAGTTGACTCCAGTCTTAACACGTCGTTTTTGGTTCCCCTACTCTTCTGGCATTGTCCCGGCTTCTTAGAAGACAGCCTTAGTGAACTCAATCCCCAAAAAAAGGTGACTGCTCAAATCCTCCCAACTACAGACCAATGGCTAAAACCTCGGTCATCTCGAAGATAATGAAATCCTTAAAATTTAGTTTGTTATTATTTTTAGCAATATTCCGCGAAATAATTTACATAATTTATTTCGCGGAATATTGCTAAAAATAATAACAAACTAAATTTTAAGCTATGGATTTCCGCAAAGTAACGCCTGATTCTATTAACTATAATGAAATCCATTACCAGCTCTTTCGATACTTGGGCGGCCAGATATTACTAAGCGACAAACACGACAAACAGTACGGGTTCCGAAAGGGTCGCTTGGCTGGTAATTCTTGGTGTACCAAACTCATCGTTAGGCTCAGGTGATTGTGTGGAGAGGAGAGGCATTGGCAGTTTGGACATTGCGAAGGCCTTTGATCGGGTTTGGCTCAAAGCGCTACTATCAAAACTTCCATCATATGGGCCATGGGCTTCCCGAGAATTTATGCAAATAGGTCGCAAGTTTTTTGGCAGATCAATGACATGTTACAGACCAATGGCATTTATTGCTATGTGGATGATAGTACAGGTGATATACCCTATCTACCGGCTTCCACCATATTTCTCGGCTAAATGTCATCGAGTGTCGAAACGAACTTATGTCTAAAATAGAGAATTCACAGGAAAAAGTCTCTGAATGGGGTAGACGATACTTTTCTGATTCTGTTCTTAACATGACGAGATAGTATTTCAGTCTGGACCAATGTCTACAACTCTACAAGGTGCAGGTTTGGCCTCATATGGACTACTGTTCTCATCTCTGGGCAGGGTCCAGGGACCCCAAAATACCAACTAATCCCTTTGGATCGTATCCAACGAAGGGCCGCTCGAATGTTGACTGCCATGATGTTTCAAACAGGCTGGACCCCTTGAAATTACGCCGAGGTGTAAATAGCTTCACTCTACATCCTCAATCGGTTATATCACGGGGAGTGCTATGAGGAATTGTTCGGAATCATACCTCCTGCAACTTTTCGTCATCGTTCCACGTTAAAAATATACCATCCTCATAACCTTGATGAGTGGCAGTCTTCCACCGTGCTTTTTTCGCGTAACTTTCTGCCGCGCACTGTAAAATTTGGAATTAACTGTCACCAGCAGTATTTCCGGACCTATACAACCTGCAAACCTTCAAGGAGAGAGCGTATTCCCTCTTAAAAAGACCGGCAACTCACCAGCAGCTCTTGTGATAAACTTCACAATAGCTCTTCGAATAACCCTTACTAAAGCAGAAAAGACAAGATAAATTAGTAAAAGATAATAGAATAGCTGTGATAATTATATTCGAAGTTTCGCATCTGCAATGAGGCATTAGTGATAGAAGTCGCTTTCATTTTTACACGAATAATCGTGCAATTGTTATAACCCAAAGGAAAAGATAGACACGAGCGCCAGATTGTTTTAACACGTTTATTCTGGTGTACTCAAATAAGCAAATAATCTGCAATAAGCGCATGTTTTATTATTAATGTGATATATGTTATTATTTTTGACGTGATAACGTCTTATAATTCGATATGGGGTGCGCGCCCGAAAAACATGACAGTTCATGCGGCGTTACCTCACTGACAGCTCTGAGGTGTTCCATTTACACTCTCAAGTCTCTCAACAACCGTAAGGCCCACCTGGGCCGCGCTCTTTGTTTCGATTATATTACGTATTTCGATGACTTAGAGAATACTTTTGTATGAAGAAGGTTAGTTATGACCTTTGATACATTGACCACACTCTGAATGAAAAATAAATAAACAATCTGTGAGCTATTAGTATTATTTCGGCTATTCAAAATTGTGCTCTATTTCCTACGTGTCAAGGTATGACTTAATACATGAAGAAAAAAGTATTCGTTTATTTCTTCTGAACAAGTCACTAATTATAGTTTCAAAAGTTTATAATTGAGAAACTAATATCACATCGGACTAATTACTATATTATGATGGCTTGATAGATAGAAAATTGAACATATATTATAATGTAGTTCACACAAACATAAAATATGGATTGTATGTTATATTACACTAATTTTACAAAGAGGGTAGGCCGGGCGCCATTTTTTTTGCACATTGACCTGCCAACTTTTTTGCATAGATTTTTCCCGAAACTGAGGGGTTAAGGCTATGACGTTGTCACGTTCAACTATCGTCAGTAAACCGACTTTACAGACAACCGATTTTTAGTTTTTTCCGTACAATAAAGGTCTACATTGCTATAAAATCGTTATTTTAAGTCAAAAAAATCCAAAAAAAAAATTACAAAGGTATATCATAGGCCATGCAAACGAAAAATCGAAAAAAAAATTTTTTGGGTAAGAGCTCTTGCACGTTTATTCGTTGGGGCCATCGATATTTTGATAGATAGAATGTAACGTTTTAAATAAAAATATCAAATACCTCCCAAATTAGTTATTAGGTACATGTATTATTTATTTATTAAAAACTCGTGTAGATATCGCGCGGGAATCATTTTCAAAACAAATCTAGCCTACATCTTTTCTCGGTAGGTACTCAAAGTAGAGTTGAGTCCCTAGAACAGTGTTTCCCAACCTTTTTAGAGCTGTTACCCCTATGGCCTAATTAGGTTCAGACTTCATATCATGCTCCACGTTCAGACGGTTTCTTGCCTTTTCTAAAATGTTACCAGAGTTGAGAGGCCGCTCTCGCATTTACAAGTGGTAGCTAACGCCTAACGGTACCAACATTTCCAAGATCTCTGTCTGCTGTTACTTGTATAAGCTTATATTGCGCCGTATAACAGTTTTTTGTAATTATTATTGATAAATAAACGTTAAAAAAAATGATAGGATATAATTCTGTAGCTGTTTTTGTCCAAAATGTACAGTTTCATTCATTCATTTATTTTAGGTACCACCTCTGTTACCCCTTTAGAATAGCTATTTTACCCCCGCGGGGGTAATTACCCCCAGGTTGGGAACCACTGCCCTAGAATATATTATGGTCCTCAGTGGTTAAAAGAGTCGAAATTTAGTGTGGCGTAACGTGTGGAAGGCCCCAACATGACCATCAGCGCAAAAGCTTACCCTAAAGTCTAATAAAATGCTAAATGATCACAAGTTTTAGTAAGTAAGTTGTAAATAAAATGAAAAATTACCTTTAATCTATATAAAATCACTATCCAATAGACAATTTATCGATTTTAAATTAATTCCACTCGGTCGGCCGCACGGTACGCATACTTAGCAATTCTAAACGTGAACCCACCTGTTAATGGTTGTTCGTTGTGACCTTTACACTCGACGACCGCAACACGATTATTGTAGCACTAGAATCTAGATTCTAGATGCTAGAGGCACATTGGACAGCTTCGGCTAGGCGACCTGGAACTTGGTAATAAGAAAGTAAAACATTTAGTAAATGTAATAAAAATGTACTATGTATGTCGTACTTATGTACTATCAGAGAAGTTGATTCCTATGCAGATGGCGGACCTAAGTAATTTGGTCGCGTTACGTCAAACCCAGGCGACCGATCACAGCTAAAATTGAATTGACATAAGCCGACCACATGACGTAGGTCCGTCAACTGCCTAGGAATTTCAATTTCCTCGATGGTACATTTGATAAAATATGTATCAAAACAACAAATGGGTAGTTTATTTTTTAAGCTATTGCATAGCTTTTATCGCAGGCTTAGAGCGCGGCGACCGAATCAAGATATTCCGTAACGAAAAAAACCAAACACTCCCCACTCCGACCGGTACAACGGTGCGGTGTTGCCAGACTTCGGCACGGTGTTTGTGTGCGTGCGACTAGATGTATATTTGCATAAGTTGTTAAAAATGCTATGCAATAGCTTTACCGCGGCAGTCCCCGAGTGCCACACGTATTTTTTTACATAGATACGATACATTTCAGCCTTAAGATATCTGCGGTATTGCAAAATATGTAAGTGAAGTGCAGGGCCGTATTAATATTTTTTATGAATTATGAGTACAGGTCACTTTAATTTTGCCGCCGCTATGTAATGAACTCTGCCGCCATCCTAGGACGCTCCCGCCCCCCCTAGGACGCCATAGGACGCTGCCGCCCATAATATCTACCTGTACTGCCTCACATAAATCCAGCGCTGTTGAAGTGACTAAACACGTAATACACGTAAGCATCGTAGGCGACGTAAATATCGTCTGTGACAATCAAGATATCGTGTCGTATCGTCTGTAACTAGCTGTAATTGAGGTGCATCAGCTATATTTAAGTGCACGTTGTACTGACGCAGTGACGAAGCTAAAACTGCTTACTGTACGAGTATCTATAAAAATATTCTCACTAATTGTTTAAGTACGTATTGTTTGAACCAAGTTTAAGTATTTAACGCCATTTAAAAACGAGAATTGGAAGAACCGCAAACAACAGATTCATAAATTACTGGAAAATCCAATAGCCATTATTCTATTATTGCGGAATATCGATATCCTTAAGACTATAATGGTGCTTGAGTTGTTATCTACATAACATACATATTACATAATACATGGAGGATCTACAAGGTGTAACAAATTACAAAACAATATAGTGATAAATGATAATACATGAGCCCTCTGCCCTTGCACTTTGTTTTGTTACACCCTGTATAAACAGGGTGTAACAAAACAAAACGTTATTTCATAAAAAAAACATAATATAAATTATGCTTTTTTTATGAAATAACGGCAAACGAGCAAACGGTCACCTGATGGAAAGCAACTTCCGTCGCCCATGGACACTCGCAGCATCAGAAGGATCAGAAGCTGCAGGTGCGTTGCCGGCCTTTTAAGAGAGAATAGGGTAATAGGGGAGGGTAGGGATGGGAAGGGAAGGGAATAGGGGAGGGTAGGGAAGGGAATAGGGTAGGGAATAGGTTAGGGGATTGGGCCTCCGGTAAACTTACCCACTCGGCGAAACACTGTGCAAGCGCTGTTTTACGCCGGTTTTTTGTGAGAACGTGGTATTTCTCCGGTCGAGCCGGCCCATTCGTGCCGAAGCATGGCTCTCCCACGTATAAACGCTAACGCTATATTATTACTTACTTTTTTTTTAATGCTATGTTGTGATAACAATGTGTGTGTTAGGTTGGTGTTAGGTCAAACCGGGATGTCGAAGCACGACGAGACGCTGACATTACATTAATTAAACACGTACCTACTTTCATTGCAAGCTTGGTGTATAATGTATATCATGCAAAGAAACAGTTTTTTTTTAATAGAATTCGTATCTCTTACTGACTGGCGCCGCGTTGCGTCTTGGTGTGAGCTGACCTTACGGAACCTAGAGTAGCAGCCTTCGTACAAAAGATATTGTTTGCCTAGTAATTACTGCCATTGTCAGTCTGTTCTCATCGCTTCTATAATCGTCGACCTAAATTACTCGTATTATAAACGCATTTTACGTCACTTTTACGTATTTTATGACTAGCGTTCGCCTGCCTCTTTACTTCATAATTTACAAGTACTAAATAAAATACCGTGTTGACCGTGGGTGAGCCGTGCTTCGGCACGAATGGGCCGGCTCGACCGGAGAAATACCACGGGTTCACAGAAAACCGGCGTGAAACAGCGCTTGCGCTGTGTTTTGCCGAGTGAGTTTACCGGAGGCCCAATCCCCTACCCTATTCCCTTCCCAATCCCTACCCTCCTGTCCTCCCCTATTACCCTATTCCCTCTTAAAAGACCGGCAACGCACCTGCAGCTTCTGATCCTTCTGATGCTGCGAGTGTCCATGGGCGACGGAAGTTGCTTTCCATCAGGTGACCGTTTGCTCGTTTGCCGTTATTTCATAAAAAAAGCATAATTTATATTATGTTTTTTTTATGAAATAACGTTTTGTTTTGTTACACCCTGTTTATACAGGGTGTAACAAAACAAAGTGCAAGGGCAGAGGGCTCATGTATTATCATTTATCACTATATTGTTTTGTAATTTGTTACACCTTGTAGATCCTCCATGTATTATGTAATATGTATGTTATGTAGATAACAACTCAAGCACCATTATAGTCTTAAGGATATCGATATTCCGCAATAATAGAATAATGGCTATTGGATTTTCCAGTAATTTATGAATCTGTTGTTTGCGGTTCTTCCAATTCTCGTTTTTAAATGGCGTTAAATACTTAAACTTGGTTCAAACAATACGTACTTAAACAATTAGTGAGAATATTTTTATACCGCACCTGCAGCTCTCGTGATGCTGCGAGTGTCCATGGGCGACGGAAGTTGCTTTCCATCAGGTGACCCGTTTGCTAGTTTGCCCCCTATTTTATAAAAAAATATATATATCAGAGTGTAGGCTTTTTTCACTTCCACCTAGAATTTTTACGACACAAATATAGAAAACATAGCCTCTATCTATTGGCTAAGAATGGTTTAACTAATTCTTCTTTATTTTTTCACAGTTTTTAATTTAACTATCGTTAACGTGCTTACGGTGGAAAAAATAAGAACCCATACTCGGCAGTCGGCACACTAAAAGATATAGTAGGGGAGGTCGCGCTCAGTTAAAAAAGTAATTTCATACCGAGCGAAAAAAGTTACAATAATTATTGTATTCCACTAATACATAACAGCTTTGATCGTCAGCCACTTCATAATGGGTGGAATAAAAATTGAGAGCATCTCAAAGTTGATGTTGGGAATCGTATTGAATTGACATTAAAACGATCCCAATTCGCACCTAATAAAGGTTCATATCTAGATTATACACGTTTAGGTTGGGTAGGTGTTATTTTAGTTTTAGTATATAACAACAGATGGCGCTTTTAAAGTAAAATGTATATAATTCGTCTTCACAAGTATTGACTATCGAATTAATTACTTAAAATTCCTATGTGAGATAATTTTATGGTAAATTCAAACGAAAATCGCCGTCAGCTGAATGTTTACAGGTGGAAATGTCGTCTACGCGACGCCCTAGGATACATTGAGCGCGAAGTAGGGCTATATTGGTCATAACTTATATCGCTGGCTGACGGGTTTTCCACCACCGTATTAGCAACTGACGGTTTTATTTATTATTTACAAAGTAGAAACATTCACCTGTATAAATTTTGTACGGTATAAAATTACTTTATATTCAAAAATTTTTTACATGTTCAGTAACGCGACTGACGTTGAATCCCCCGTCTGCAATACGGCTGACGGTGATTTTTTGGTTAAACATGACCTCAATAATCATCCATCAAAGTTTCATTCGGTATAAAATCACTTTTCGCAACTATTTTTTTTACAACTTTGAAATACTCTCAGTTAACATTCCACCACGGGTGCGGCGACTGACGCTGATTATATTGATTGATAAATATTTAGCTACCGCTGGACAAAAATTTGGTCGGTATGAAATGGCTTTGCATACGCTAGCATTACCTCCCCTACTAATATACCTACGTCCTACAGTGACGTAAAATAATAACGTAATTGACAGTGGACTAATACCTAGTTATGCAAATTACTAAATATAATACTTGTGGCCTTCCTGTGTCTAATACGCCATTTATGTAATAAATAAAAATATTTAAGTAAGTAACTATAAAACAACAAGAATTTTAAATGTTTATTGTTTTGTTAATAAATAAAGGCATTAAACATCATTTAAATACTAGACCCCGTTACTAGTAAAAGCATTTATCGAAGTAGCTAACACAACGTCGCTGTCCTTGTCTGATTCGTTGGAAAAGTCCTCTGCCAGACAGAGACAGCAAATTGCTATGTTCTATATAAATATTTTTACTAGTAAGGTTTATTATAATTTATAGTTTTCACTGTTCCTTGGACGCTTCTGCGGCGGCTTGGGCGGCGGCTGCTTCCAAAGCCTTGGCTTCTTCTACGCGCTTAGCTTCCTGTAATAAAAATTGATACAGAAGACAATAAGATTGATGATTTACCAAACCTTATTTCCTTGGCGATCGCGCTTTAGATAATAATACGAATATCAGCGACCGTGGGATTAACTAAGTATCTACTGACGGCCGCAAAAATTTCCATAATATATCGACTTGTCGCAACTTTTCTGTATTGTTGTGTATAAATTGTAAACCTAGTGCTCTGTGAACTTAAAACCTACCGCAGCATTGACCTCCTCCTCTTTCTTCTTCTGCAGATACTTGCTGACTTCCCTCACCAAGTTGATCTGCTCCTCAGCCTCTTTACCAAGGGGCGCGAAGATCTTGACCTCAGGCTGTTGCGGGTCGTTGAGGGCGTCCAGGAACTGGTTGTACTTGACCCTGATCTTGGCAAGGCTGTCGTTACCCACGATCTCGCAGAAGGTGATGCTCATGATGGATTAGCTACAAGAATAGGTAATTAGTAGAGCTACTAGTTAGAGCCACAATAGGGCTGAGTCACGCGGACCGTCGGTACGGATCGCTCCGTATACACCGATCTGTATTAGGCCGCATTTCCACTGACGCGGAGCGGAGCTTAGCGGTGCCGAATTGACCAATCACCATGCTCGAAATCTTCGCTGTCATTCCGCTGGAATAGCACGATTGGTCAATTCGGGCACCGCTAAGCTCCGCTCCGCTTCAGTGGAAACACAGCCTTAAGCTTTGAGGAGTAATTAAGACTTAAGTACTCAAAAACGCTCCTAGCTTATACAGATCGGTCTTTACGCAGCGATCCGTACCGACGGTCCGCGTGACTCTACATTCTACAACCAGCCTAAAGGTCATAAATTCATCAGCTCATGGTAGCAGGTGTTAAGTGTCGGAAAATACTTAAAGTTTTCGAAACCACTACGCTACTAGGCATTTCCATGTGTCAGTAACTCATGGCAAAGCCCTGGGGGCAAAAGACAATACCAGCCAGCTCTAGATTGATGTATAAGCAGTACAGGCCATGGCCTATGGGCGGCAGCGTCCTAGGATCACGGCAGAGAGACACAGGGGCGGTACAAGTAAAGTAGCCTTTACTCATAAAAAATATAAATCCGGCCCTGCATACAGCATCGCCCTACGTCAAGTTTACGTCCGGTACCCTAAGGTTGGGTTGCACCAACTAACTTTAACTATAACTGTAACTTTAACTATAACTTTAACTACAATGCAAAATGTCAAATTTTTGGTTAAAGTTAAAAATGGACGCCATCAAGACGTCATATTTAACCATAACCATAGAGCTCGACAAGGTTTTAAATTCACGTGGCGAAAAAAGGAACTAACGCTGTCATCATACAAAAACGCCATTTTTGACAGTTCTTTACCAGCAGCGCCCCCGCCCACGTTCATTTATACCCTTGTTGGACCAGCTGTCAATTTCTCCGGTCAAATTTAAGGTTAAAGTTAAAGTTAAAGCAAAATTTAGCCTTAACTATAACCATAACTTTAACCACGCCTCTGGTGCAACCCAACCTAAGGATACCTGTAACCTGGACAACATTACGCCAGTTAGTGTTAATATTCATGACATGCAACCCCTCTCTTTCTTTGTATCTATGAAAGAGAAGGACGGCATGATCTCTGCAAAATATTAGCAATAACATCGACTAGCGTCAGTGGCCAGTGGGCTTTCATTTAGTCAGGAGTAATTAATATGCACACCCACTTAGCTAATCCCTTTGTGTAGAAGAAGTTATTGCACGAAAAAACGATAAATAGGAATATAGAAAAAAACATAAAATAGGATTGAATAAATATGTACTTTTATTTTTATTGTATTTTATACCTTGTGCGTTTTAAGATGATATGCGTGACACATAATAATTGACAATAGTAGGGAAGTTACCTAAAAAAATAAATCGATAATTTAAAAATATCGAATCACTTCGTAAAGGAATTGCAATCGAAATTATCGATTTCGTACTGACGTTTCAGAGTGGCGCTGGCGATTTAAGATGGCCGCCCTTTTTATCGATTTGATTTCGATTCAACAGTGGCAATCTCTATTCACATGAGTTCCGTTTTATGCATCTGACATTTTTCAAATGTTTTCGTAACCATAATTTTATACTCCTATTTCACAGTTAATATTTATAATTTTATATTAATAAATTAGCATTTAGCAACTTTTCATTTTTATTCATTTATAATTATATGAAACATTTCTTTTTGTAGATGGAATATAATTTATTACATTTTGTTTTTTTTTTTGTTTTCTTGTAAAAAATTTCAGTAGCAAGGAATATGAGAACTGTCACCCATATCATCTTATAACGCACAAACTATAAGTTAAAGGTTGTCTGGCAGAAACTGCTGTAAGCATTAAGGCCGCCTATTTGTACAAAGTTTTCTTATATTGTGTTTTTATTTTTATGTTTAGTTTTAAGTTGTACAAATAAAGAATTTTCTATCTATCTAAATATTTAAATATGGATTAATAAAGCATTAGAAGTAGAAAACTTACCTTTAGACGTCGTGGGAACAGAATGACTCGTAGAGTGGAAAAAATAGCGCAATGCATTACTTTAACCACGGTCACATGTAATTATACGGCAGGTGTCACAAGCCTTTTCGACTATTTTGATCATTGATTTAAGCTCCAAAAAATGTTTCAAATTGCCTGAAGGTGACTAAAAAAATATTTTTCTAAAGAAACAATAAATTGATATGAAACAAAAGTAATTATTATTTTCTTTGGATTAAAATGTGAATAAATGTTTCAGAGCGTTAATAAAAGAACCTAATACATTAGGTTGTAAGTACCTGCAGTCAAAAGTCAAAGTTAATTCAAATTATAAATTAAAATTTGACGCCAATACTTCTTAGAAAAATGTAAATTTTTTCATTATCGATTCCACTTATTTCAATACAATGAAAGAATTAAATAAAAGTTTCGTTAATTTTGACGTTACAAACAAGTTGTTAACATTAAACGGCCGGCGTTTCCGTTGAACTCTAAATAATACATGAATCAGTTACAAAAGTACACAATAATAATTATAAACAAAAGAAATCCATTGCTTTCTTAAATTATTCAAGGTCCAGTCTACCAATAACTTAGAGTTTACTCTACGTAATAGGTACAAGAGAAGAAAACATGAAAATTTTTATTATTTTATTTTTTTCAGTTAACCAATGACGTCTTAAGCAGTTACAGTAGAGCATAGCGCAGATCCATACAATGTACAGCCGAGCCGACGCCGAATACACACGAGTGCGGCGCCCCTAGCGGAAAAAGGCCGCACTAAATCGACACTGGCGCCCCTAGGAGATAATTACCGCACTAAAACTTCACCACAGGCACCTCTAGCGGATTCTGGTTGAAACGAGCATAATACTGGCACTTTTTGGCAACAGCGCCCCTAGCGGATTTTTGCCGCAACATTAACGACACTAGCGCTCCTAGCGGCCAGTCATTGAAACTCGTGTGACACTAGCGCCCCTAGCGGCAGGGCGCCGCGACTCGCGCGCACTAGCGACGGCGGAGGAAGATAGCGATATTATTATGTTACAAATTAGTTTTCACGAACACATTAAAATATATACTGAGAAATGCGGCTGGCGATGTCTCGAGTGATCTAAAATATGTTTTTAACATTTAATGATAGCAGTAATATTTTTAAAAATAAATATTAAAATAAGAAAATATAATCCTTCGATTAACATACGACTTTGAACTTTAGGGCTGTAAAAAGTGGAAAAATAACAGAAAACGTCATGGCATATGTAAATATAAAGTTATTTTAAGCCCTTACATTTTACAATTTAAATTTTTAAATTATTTATATTCAGGTAGAATGGTAACAAATGCATACAAACTAAAATGTAAACGACATTCGATCGCCAGCCGCAGAGAGGAAAACTCAATGCCCTCCTTAACAATACTCGAGTACAAAATTACACTCTCCATAAATTAACAATATGATTAATGATTATCCTATTATAATAAAGGCGTTCTATACAAATTATATTACCGATGGTACATGGGAAACGTTTATACAAAAAAAACCATTACGTAAGTATATAAAAGAAATCAGTCACCATCTTTCCACTTTGCGATTTGTCGAGGATTTTAAAATATTTTATGACGAAATAATGATATGTGGCGATCAGGTCAGCGATTCAACTATATTTAGTAACGTAACGTGAACCAACAAAACTAACGTTATGAAATAACTAATGTATATTATAACAATATTGGAGGGGTATGCTTACGCTTCGAGATCGTTTTAAATAACAACACGTCATGTTGAAAATATTTTTTTAAGTTTTATTGTTTAATTGAGGTCAACAGTTCAAGTACTACATTTGACCTGTGACGTGAACTACGCGACGAATAATCTAGAAAGGCAAAATGAGGGCCATCTTTATAAACATTTTACAGCAAAGCGTAAACATACTCCTGGCATAGCAAAATAAATTCGTAATATTAAATAGCATTTAAAACCATAATGTGCGCGTTCCATTCACTCGTATAACTAAACGTACATACAATTTTCGCTATATATATTTACACGGGACCCCTTACGGATACTGCAACATGCAATAACATAATATCTTCACCACAAAAATACTTTCGAATATGTTAACATACATCCACGACCCAAACGTCGTATTACATCCCAAGTTGCGTTAACTCAAACGATAACCTACGCTCACATAACCTCAAAATTACATCACACTGGACTTTGGATTATTTTGGATTAGACGGATTAAATTCGAAATAAAAGGTGGACGTCATCAAAAGAAAAAGCTTATGAGGCCAGTTTTCGTATTCAATTCGCCCAATCCTTAGTCTTCTCGAAGCGAATTTCTAAATATTTTGTTATCCATGGACACTTCTACAACGTCACTATGTTGATACTAGTTGTCATATAGTGCGATATTGTATAGTATGAACATACTAGAATGACTTTCCTAATATGCACCATTTTCGTCATACGAGTATGACTTATGCCATCGAACTAATGAAGAACAAATTTTATAACATAAAGCTTTAGCCAAGTTGCCACCGCTTTCAAGATAAAGTTAAAAATAACAAGCTAGCAACTTGGCTCAATAATCCGTTCCAAATTGACTGACAAAATAAGCTGACCATAAAAGTTATTCAACATTAGTTATGGCCGACCGAATACGCTTCTTAAAGCCAGGAAATTCCCAAATTGTATTGCTGTCCTTGTCCTTCTGCCGAGCAGAAAGTGAGACAGCCTACTTGAAGGCCCTGAACTTTAATTTACGAATTCGGCCATTAGATAACTAAAGTATTCTAATGACAAGAATAATTCTAGATTAAATGAAGTTGAAAGTCATTTGGAAAAAATCTATAAGTTGTATTGTGTGAACAGAGTCGTCTGACTGAGATATATCCACATAATATACATGTAACATACAATAACGTTTGGCTACATTTGTACAGGCGCGGGCCGCGCTACTAAATTTTCTCTAAGTTGCCGTTCTGTGCGATTAAAGTAAAGCCAAGCACCATTTAAATTCAAATATTTTTCGAAATACTATCTCATGTTTCTTTATTAAATAAAAAAAAAACAATAAACGTTTTTTCCAGCATAAACTCCATTTTGCCACGTATCGGATGACAGTTAACAATACAAGATAGCGCCACTTGTCTTTTTTAATCGCACAGCGCGGCGTTTTCTTCTAGGATCGTGTAGGTATTAAGTAAGCACAATGGACCATTGTAATAGCTAGGGTGCACTGTACAGCCTATAACTTAAGCGATCTATCTTAACGGCAGTAAGTTAAAGGTAATATATAATTTGATTCCTTTGCAAAAATACAGGAGTACATTTTTCAGCGCTAAAACGTAGCATAGTTCAGTACATGGATAGCTTTTACATTTTAAAATATATGGCCGGTTTCTTTATGTTTTAATCAAACATACATAAGCCTACTGATATAGTTATATATTTATAAAAACATTATCTAGCCTACGCGTCTTTGAATTCGCGTTAAAGGTTTTTTTAATGTTCATGGGTATAGGGAGCAGCTAGGACGAATAGAGGCAGTTTTTGTAACTTCATATATTTTATGATATTTTATATTTTTAGTAAAAATGTCGTTTAAAATATGTGTATTTTAATGTACATTTATATAATATATTTAGTCTCGTTATATTTTAATAGCTGTGAGTATTAGACTACTATATAAATGTTTGTTAATAATAATTATTGTGAATTCCTATAAATAATTCATGATGATATTTATAGTCCCAAACAAAACATTGTTGAAATTGCAGAAGTATTTTACGACTTTTCATAATCGGAATTCATGTAAATTCTACGTTCAACTATTGACACTAAGATTTTTAATTATTGTAGACACCTCCGTTTTGTATATTTGGTTTATTTCATTGCTATGCCAGTGTATCATCGACAGAAATTAGGTATAAAGACACCTGTATAACTTTTGTCTCTACTTAATAAAAAGTTATTTCTTTATGTAACCACTTGTATCAGTGGCGCCATCTACATAAGGTAACAATATTCATCTCACAGTGGCGCCACCTTAATGCTCAGAAAATTGACTACCAGTATGTATATTGTATACTCGAAGGCGTCACTACTACGTATGAGTGAGAAGGTACGTTAAATGAGATAGAAGATAACCTTTAACACGTTTTCAAGATGGCGGTCTCACGCGATGGAGGTCGTGGGCGGGGCGTCGCGTTCCCGGAAGTCACGCTCGCGGCGGTCGCGCAGCGAGCTGTTCCGTCGCAGCGTGTCCTTGAGCGAGTTGTCGCGCGACTCGACGCGCGACTCCAGCCCGCGACGGGGCGACGAGCTGCTCTCTCTACATTCAGATGATGATCGCTTGGTATGCGTGCCTGAAAATGTGAGGTGTTATGAAATATTGATCATTGATATGAATACAGTTGGATAAAAGCCCTTATAATATATAGTAAGTGTTACATGTTACCATGTTACCTTTCTACTTAAGCTTCGGCCAAACCTACGCGACCAAAGCGACTGCGAAGCGGGAGCGTCTGCAAAGCGGGACGTTCGCGTCGGTAGAGCGGGAATAATCTACGGTTTCGCACCGTAGTCGCGCAGATATACACACCAGTTTCGCGTTGCAGACGCTCCCGTCCGGCGTTACTGACGCGTAGGTTTGGCCGAAGTCGAAAGTTTTTTTATCATAAGAAGAAAAATAATAATAATAATAATAATATCTATAGACGCTTCACACCACGTCAGTCTGGCCCCGTGCTGAGTACCTAAAGGACTTGTGTTACAGGTACCAGACAACGGAAATATATTTAATACTTTTATACTATACATATATTTAAGATTTTTATTATATAATACACATATTTAATACACATCCAGACCCGGGAACATTGAAAAACTTTTTGTTCCGTCGGCGGGATTCGAACCCGCGACCTCCGGCTTGAGCTACCAACGCGCTCACCACTGAGCCACAGAGGTCGTCAAAATGTATGTCTTATTGAAATATGGTAATATAATATACCTATAATTGAGTTGAGACTAATGTGGTTGGCTGTACAGAATATGTTATGTTACGCTGGTAATAAGTTTTTATAAAAAACGGCCAAAGCAAACGTTGTTTTGCCATATAAAGTATTTCGCCCATATTATTTTATTGAAGTGATTAAATAAGTATGTCACCATGGCAACGTCCATCGCTGCACCGTCGCACAAACAATGGTCACCGTCAGTCTCGAGTTGTAATAATTTAGTATTATTTATTCAACAAATGCACAATCAATATAAAAGTACCCAGTACCCGATTCTCAGACCTCTGCATATAAAATTTGGTAAAAATCAGTAAAGCCGTTTCGGAGGAGTACGGTAACTAACATTGTGACACGAGAATTTTATATCTATACATATAATATCGCTGTTCTTTGGTCCCTAAAACAATAAAATATAAAGTATAGTTACCGGTAACGTCCCTGCCGCAGCTCATAATCTCGTGGTCGAGTGAGGCGGAGGCGGGTTCCGCGGCGCGTCTGCCGCGACCACCTTGCTGCAATCGGACGACTGATCACATACATACATATGTCGGATGCGCGACACGCGATACGATAAATCGGATATATCAAGTGATCAAATGGTACAATCATCGCCATGAACGGATTACATTTTGGTAATTTTGTACAGGCCATTATAGAAAACTAAGTTACCGACAATCTTCGTTTTACTATAGAAATATTATCAGATGACAATAAATATAGAAGTTTAAGGTAACATAAAGCAGTACTTCTTTTTGTTACCTTACTCAGACATTATGCAAGTCAAGAAAATGAAAGTTTTCATTTTCATATAATATTTTATGTTACTTTAATACATTCACTCATCTCTTTGTTGTTTACTCTGTTTTTATAGTGATAACAATAAATACTTACTTTGTATCCGCTGGAACCGCTAGTCACCGACGAACTAGATCCTAGTGGGTGAGTTCCGTTCTGTAAACCATACAATAATAATGTACCTTTTTTGGTACGATAGAGAGGCGATAGAGCGAGATGCAAACGCATTTGTAGCGTGCTGCGTGAGACACATCTGTCGGACACTTTTTTTTTTAATCGCAGCGATGGCGTTTAAACAGCATTATATTTAAGGACCTGTATTCACTTTGATTGGTGCAAGTGCGGGTGATTAGTAATCAGGAGAAAGCAAGCGTGGACAGCAACTGATTAGTGCAAGTTCTTTATTTTTTCCTAATCACTAATCACCTGCACTCGCACTAATCAAAGTGAATACAGGCCATAATATACTTCACCAGAGCATACTATGCTAATTTCATCATTTCTATTTAGATTTCCTACTACGTAATACGTAGTACGTGTAGAATGAAAGTAGACGTTATAATTTATCCTTCAAAAATTAATTTTTCAGGATTTTCCTCTTCTATTATACAAGTAGAAAAATATATTAACCTGGTCAAGCTGGTCGATGGAGGTGTGGCTGGTGTGGCTGGTGGGGCTCTTGATGGCGTCGAACACGGACGAGTCGCTGTCGTGGTCCGACTGCTGCTGCGGCGTCTCCGGACTGTCCGGGATCTCGCCCGCCGCTGGAAATCAATGAAAATAATTATACAGGGTGCAACTAAACCTTCCTGCCAAATTTTTTCCAGGTATTAGGTATCATTAGGAGAGTCCATTTAACCAAAAAAAATGGGTGTTATTTTTTTTCAATGACATATTTTATCCCATTTAAAATCGTTGCAGAACGGTCACTCGCGGCGCGGGGGAATGAAAGGGGGTGACGCGGGATGAGGCGCGCGCGCGGGGGCACGTCACGCGCGGCCGACGCATTGTGTCCATTAATTGTAGTGTTTTTTAGGATAACTTTCGGAGCTATTTCTCAACATTTTAGTACTGAGTGACTATAAAAGAAAAAATACGTGTATTTTTATTTTAAACAAGAATCAATATATCAAAATATGGCAGGAAGGTTTAATTGCACCCTGTATAGGGATTAATCATTATATTATTTTGTTTATAATTGTATGTCATAAGTAGGGACGTAAATAAACACGCATACACGCACGCAAGTACGTGCGCTCATACGCACAGAGGCACGCAAGCACGCTAGCACGCTGGTTTTTTACGAATGATGGCGCGATGAACGCACGTGTAAACGCACACCATTGGCTGGGCGCTTCTAGCTGTATATAAACTGCACGCTTATTTCGGCCACCATACGTGATTTTTTTCTACGAAAAAAAGAGATGACTAACGCCAGAAATCTGTCGTTTTACCAATAAAACTGTCTATTTCTCCACATAATTACTGTCGAGCACGCAGAGTCACTTAATTACATTAAAGTTTCTGTCTTCATACCATTTCCATTTTTTCGACTTGGATTGACAGAATATATGTATGTACCTAAGTGGCTCGAAAATCTTTGCTTATGATTTAAATTGCATAAACTTTGACTACCCGCTATTTATCATATACAGGGTGCAACAAAAACGATGTGATAGTACTTTAGGCTGTGTATGTGTTACTAGTTCACTGTGAAAGTAGCAGCGCTGGAAGACCATTTTTTTGTGATTTGTATGGGCAAGCGCCAGGCGTGACGAGTTTCCCCATACAAAAGTGAAAAAAATTTTGCTCTTTCAGCCCTGCTACTCTTACAGTGAACTCTATACCGGGACTCATATACATCGTTAAGTATTGTCACTTAGTTTTGTTACACCCTGTATTTATGTTTGTATACTGCGTGCCCGGGAGCCAGGTAAATGGCTCCCGGGCACGGAGCCTGATACAATGCATAAGAGACTTATACTATGAATACTAGCGACCGTCAGCTGCGAATCCGTGGGTGTGAGGTGGGCACTGGGCAGTGGCAGTCTCCCACCCATGAAGAAAAAAAAATTTCAGTCATTTCCTCTCATTTGAAAATTTATCAAAGTATAGTTTATGTAGTATTTTGATAGAAAAACATAGTCAGCTGGCCATAACACGGTGGATTATACGTCAGCTGGCTCCTTGAACATGAAAGAAAATATTATATTTTCAATGATTTCCTCTCAGCTAAAAATTTACCTGATGATCGTTTATATGCTACTATGAATGAAAATTAATGTCAGCTTGCTGTGTCTCAGTGGAAAGTTTGTCAGCTGGTACCTTGAAAGGTGTAAGGCAACAGCATCTATACCTACTAAAACTTATCAGCTGACGACTTTTCCACTGACTTACAGCTAGCTGATTTTTTAAATTGTTTACTAGAGTATTTTAACAATACTCTGATAAATTTTCAAATGAGAGATTGACCCAAAGATGAAGAAAAAAATTTTTTTTTCTTCATCTTTGGGAGGCTGCCACTACCCACCCCACCAACGGAGTCGCAGCTGACGGTCGCGAATATTCATAGTATAAGTCCCTTATACATTTTACGATGTTTCGGTTGGGAGGGACTTGGTCATGAAAATCTGTCACTGGCCCCAGGTCTAGGTGAGATATGTTCAATACTCGAGGACTTGATATTAGGCTATTATATTAGATGAAAAAAAAACATAAAAAAATAATATCAATTGATCACTGAGTAAATGTAGCTTAAAGTTAAATAATTATTTACCCAACGCATGTACACCGCGCTCGGGAAGGGTAGCGGCGTGGTGTTTCTTTGGTGGAGCACGCCGCCGCGCCGGCTGCATAGTATGTCTACTTGCCTAGCCGCGTAATATACGTAGTATCCATGATTCATTTAATTAAAGAGAAATTCGAAAAAAATTAAGTACTTACCTAATTTTATTACATAATTATAATGAGAATCGAGTACAGAGTACTCTCCTTAAGTATTGAACATGTCTCACCAGTCATGCGTATAGCACGTACCGTGCGGGTGTATAGTTCGTCGCTGCGCGCGCGGCGATGGCGGGTGCAGCGCGGGCGCTCGACCGGCGCCCGGCGCGCGACACACCGCCGCCTGCACCACCTCGCACACGCGACGGAAACGTCGGATGTTACCTGGAATATGACACAGTTATTTTGAGCTTTATATTATCTTGTAAATAAGGGTCACGCCTATAATTCTCGAATTGGACTGTAAGGGTGAAGCCAAACGAGCGTAATTTGTGAGTTGTGAGTCGCAGAATTTCGGTCGCGTAAATATCTTTTCATACAAATCACGACTCACAAAATTACGCTCGTGTGACTCAAACAGGACTATTGTATGAAACTGAATGCAGCAGAATTCTGCCGAGCCGAAATTCTGCAACTCACAACTCACAAATTACGCTCGTTTGGCTTCGCCATTAGTGTATTTCGTCGATACACAGATACGATAAAATTTATTTATTTAACTTACTTTGGAATACATATCATATAACATATCAATACGTATTTAAACTTAAATTACTAGAAGACAAAGAGCCGGAATACATCTGGGAATACATTATACACATCCATACAAATGAAGTTAAGATAGAATAGCGTAGCGTCCGATAGAAGGACTGATAATACTATATTTTAGTAACTAACGATACAGTATAACTCACCTGACAGCAGTGTAAATGTGATGGCATACAGGTACTCCTTGCCGTTCTCGCCCGGCGCCTTCGTTATCGTCGATATATCCACCTGTAAATTAACAAAATATTTCATAACATTACAAAAGGTTTATAAATTATATAGTTACCATTGTTTGACACTAGGTACGTTGTTTCAATGTGTTTTAAATTTTCTCCAACACAAATACTTGAACGTGCCTTATTTCATGAGCTCTTTTATAACGACATAAGGCTTCTATTGTAAATGATTTATACAATATCTTCTAAGCGAAGTAATCACTCCTTAAATACTGTAGTGCCTGGGACGTTAATTTAAATGCCTGTAAGCCCAAGCACATACGGGATTCTAGCAACATAGTCGTTAGTCCACAGGAGTTAGCAGGTCACGTCTGGGACATGGTTAGTCCATTTCTGTTGATATGGTTTCTTCACGATGTTTTCCTTCACCGTACGAAAGTTCTTATTATGCTAGACTCCGGACGCTCTCATAAAGACGATAAGCTTACAGTAATTGTAATGAATATAATAAATAAATATAAAAAAAAATACATGCGACACAGTACCTGGAACCGCACGTGTCGCTGGAACATGTCGGGCGCGTTGGAGCCGCGCTTGTACTCCACGCGGAACGACATCGGACTGAGCACGCTGTGAGACAGCTCCGCTATCCGTGACCGGTAGTGAATGTGCGGCACAGTACCTGGAACCGCACGTGTCGCTGGAACATGGCGGGCGCGTTGGAGCCGCGCTTGTACTCCACGCGGAACGACATCGGACTGAGCACGCTGTGAGACAGCTCCGCTATCCGTGACCGGTAGTGAATGTGCGACACAGTACCTGGAACCGCACGTGTCGCTGGAACATGGCGGGCGCGTTGGAGCCGCGCTTGTACTCCACGCGGAACGACATCGGACTGAGCACGCTGTGAGACAGCTCCGCTATCCGTGACCGGTAGTGAATGTGCGACACAGTACCTGGAACCGCACGTGTCGCTGGAACATGGCGGGCGCGTTGGAGCCGCGCTTGTACTCCACGCGGAACGACATCGGACTGAGCACGCTGTGAGACAGCTCCGCTATCCGTGACCGGTAGTGAATGTGCGACACAGTACCTGGAACCGCACGTGTCGCTGGAACATGGCGGGCGCGTTGGAGCCGCGCTTGTACTCCACGCGGAACGACATCGGACTGAGCACGCTGTGAGACAACTCCGCTATCTGTGACCGGTAGTGAATGTGCGACACAGTACCTGGAACCGCACGTGTCGCTGGAACATGTCGGGCGCGTTGGAACCGCGCTTGTACTCCACGCGGAACGACATCGGACTGAGCACGCTGTGAGACAGCTCCGCTATCCGTGACCGGTAGTGAATGTGCGACACAGTACCTGGAACCGCACGTGTCGCTGGAACATGGCGGGCGCGTTGGAACCGCGCTTGTACTCCACGCGGAACGACATCGGACTGAGGACGCTGTGAGACAGCTCCGCTATCCGTGACCGGTAGTGAGTAGTGAATGTGCGACACAGTACCTGGAACCGCACGTGTCGCTGGAACATGGTGGGCGCGTTGGAGCCGCGCTTGTACTCCACGCGGAACGACATCGGACTGAGCACGCTGTGAGACAGCTCCGCTATCCGTGACCGGTAGTGAGTAGTGAATGTGCGACACAGTACCTGGAACCGCACGTGTCGCTGGAACATGGCGGGCGCGTTGGAACCGCGCTTGTACTCCACGCGGAACGACATCGGACTGAGCACGCTGTGAGACAACTCCGCTATCTGTGACCGGTAGTGAATGTGCGACACAGTACCTGGAACCGCACGTGTCGCTGGAACATGGCGGGCGCGTTGGAGCCGCGCTTGTACTCCACGCGGAACGACATCGGAATGAGCACGCTGTGAGACAATTCCGCTATCTGTGACCGGTAGTGAATGTGCGATACAGTACCTGGAACCGCACGTGTCGCTGGAACATGGCGGACGCGTTCGAGCCGCGCTTGTACTCCACGCGGAATGACATCGGACTGAGAACGCTGTGAGACAACTCCGCTATCTGTGACCGGTAGTGAATGTGCGACACAGTACCTGGAACCGCACGTGTCGCTGGAACATGGCGGGCGCGTTGGAACCGCGCTTGTACTCCACGCGGAACGACATCAGACTGAGCACGCTGTGAGACAGCTCCGCTATCCGTGACCGGTAGTGAGTAGTGAATGTGCGACACACTACCTGGAACCGCACGTGTCGCTGGAACATGGCGGGCGCGTTGGAGCCGCGCTTGTACTCCACGCGGAACGACATCGGACTGAGCACGCTGTGAGACAACTCCGCTATCCGTGACCGGTAGTGAGTAGTGAATGTGCGACACAGTACCTGGAACCGCACGTGTCGCTGGAACATGGCGGGCGCGTTGGAGCCGCGCTTGTACTCCACGCGGAACGACATCGGACTGAGCACGCTGTGAGACAACTCCGCTATCTGTGACCGGTAGTGAATGTGCGACACAGTACCTGGAACCGCACGTGTCGCTGGAACATGGCGGGCGCGTTGGAGCCGCGCTTGTACTCCACGCGGAACGACATCGGACTGAGCACGCTGTGAGACAACTCCGCTATCCGTGACCGGTAGTGAGTAGTGAATGTGCGACACAGTACCTGGAACCGCACGTGTCGCTGGAACATGGCGGGCGCGTTGGAGCCGCGCTTGTACTCCACGCGGAACGACATCGGACTGAGCACGCTGTGAGACAGCTCCGCTATCTGTGACCGGTAGTGAATGTGCGACACAGTACCTGGAACCGCACGTGTCGCTGGAACATGGCGGGCGCGTTGGAGCCGCGCTTGTACTCCACGCGGAACGACATCGGACTGAGCACGCTGTGAGACAGCTCCGCTATCTGTGACCGGTAGTGAATGTGCGACACAGTACCTGGAACCGCACGTGTCGCTGGAACATGGCGGGCGCGTTGGAGCCGCGCTTGTACTCCACGCGGAACGACATCGGACTGAGCACGCTGTGAGACAACTCCGCTATCTGTAAGCAATAATAGCGTTTGAAAACTTTTGTACTTAATGATAAGCATCATAACATCATGCCTTAAATTTCATAAACATAAAACGAAAATATCATTATAGAGATTAGAGACCGAACTTATAAAGTATTCTATTAGACACATTTGGCTTAAAAAGCCTTTATTTCTGATACCAAAAAATTGCTGCCTTTTGTTCAAATAAAAGAGTTCCTTCTATTTAGGCCTATTATCAGCTTACAGGCTTTTTTTCAGTTGTGAAGAATGTGTGTCGATACTATTGAATATTACTGCCAAGCAACTTACACTAAGGAAGGCGTGTATGAGGTCAGCTTTGACTGTGGCGAGCGGTTTGCCCTTCACCAGCGCCGTGAAGGTCTCCTCCTTGTCCGCCGACAGCAGCAGCGACCCGAACCACGACCGCTTCGTCAGCTCCGGTGACGACTCTGGCGTTAGGTGGACTTCTTCTGATGACGCTGTAAAGTTTGAAGAAGCATTTGATTGCTATATTGTAAGAATTGAAGAAGCATTCGATTGCTATATTGTAAGAATTGAAGAAGCATTCGATTGCTATATTGTAAGAATTGAAGAAGCATTCGATTGCTATATTGTAAGAAGTAATAGAAGAACACTGTACAGTACAAACTTACAAAGTGATTCATAAAAAACTGTGTTCCATTGCTAAAGCTGTGCTAATCCTTTAACTCATTTTTTAAAGCTACGTTGATATAGAACGTATATGCGGCATATAAACGTCCAAACGGCGAATCGAGGCACAAAACTTCATTTAAAATGTCAGATTGTGTGTAAAAATTTATGTCTCGTAACTTTTTACTTTGCTGGTAGCTTGTGTGTTGTGTCACTACGATATCATTTAAATTAGAGCAAGGTGAGATAGACAACTTGGGTAGGTATTTTTGTGATGTTGTTACTCACTCTGCATTTTCCGCCTGTGGAATCTTGGTGAGCCGAGGAAGGAGTTCTTGATGGTGGCGAGCCGCGCGCGCCACGGCGCCGCCGGACCTGTCGCCGACCCGCCCGCGACAGTACTCGCTGTGATAAAACAAAAGTTATTGTTTGACAAATCTAGATAAACTCAGAACATTAGTATTTTGGACGTAAAAATATCCAACATCGACATTCCTGGTGGGAAATACAAATTTTAGTGTTGTGGACACTGACCGGGCACGGCGAGTCCCGGGAACAGCGGTGCGGGGGCGGGGCCGCTCGCCGCCGGCCCGGGGAGAGACGACCGCTCCCGACCTAAACACAAACAGAAAGATAACTATGTGTTTGTCATCTATACCAGAGACCAGACATACTATACATATTACACACTACATCGCAGAACACGTCACTATATCACTACTTGTCTTCTTATGGGCGAAAATATTGATATCGGATTCGTACTGTGCACCCATGGAAATAAGTATGCAAGGGACAAAGCGATGGGTCCCATTAACGGTGCGCCCGTTACCGTGATAATCGTCATCTCAGCGAGACTTATAATGATTCATTTAATTGAATAAAGAGTTTGACAGAAAATGCTAAGAGCCTATGTAATTCATACAGTAATCATTAAACATCTCTAATAAGTTTTTGTCACAGACATAGATCAAGATAGATACCGCAAGTCCCTCCATTTGTATGAAAACGAGCGTGCCACTTTTTTCCTACCTCTGTGACGTACCGATGATAAGAAACGTGTCCATTATCTAGGCCAACGTTTCTATTCGAATTTCTACAGCTCAATAAGGCACACTTAGGCATTTAGACATTTTTAAAATTCCGGTTGACGATAACGGTGGAGCGCAGACTAAAGAACAAACTTTCGAAAGACGAGCATTGCTCGTCGTTTGGAAACGCGATATTGCACGCGAAGTACATACACATGCGGTATCTATCTTGATCTATGTTTGTGGTTTTTGTCGTGTTCTAAGCTGTTATGACGTCATCATCATCATCACTCACTTCTGTGCGCGTGCGAGGGGCTGTGCGGGCGTACGGCAACGGCGGACCCCACCATCGGGGACTCGTTGATGATGATCACCGCCTCACCCGGCTCGCCGCCTGGGACAACACCAAAATTAGCCACCGTCATAAATAATTACAACCCACAATAAGGCCCAATAACTTCATGAGATAGAGATAAACTACGATAACATGGCGCGCCCCTCCAAAATTCAAAACGTTTGAAGTGCGTTGTCAAAACGTTAGATGTGCGTTGTCTTGCGCGGTCGGCTAGTTATGATTAGTTGACCAACAAATCTTGGTAATAAATAAGTGACATTAAGTGACATATTACGAGTACGTTGATTGGTTGAATACTTACTACATAAGTACATACAAACTCTATCATAAGGATGTGTAGTTTATCTCTACCATCGAAGAAATTGATTCATAGGCAGTTGACGGACCTGCGTCATATTTTGGAAGAGTTATGAGTTGACATGTCTGTTGGGTTTGACCACTGACCTCCATTATACAAGTACGCTGGACTAATGATACCCTTTGAAATGACAGCTATTTTTTTGTGCCTATTTGAAGCGGAATCAGGTCCCCCAATATTCGGGAAGAGAACTAAATTTGACGTAAAAATGATGTTTGAAAGTCGCCATATTGGCGCTGATAGCAGTAGTGGGAGTACTTGGAACTAATACTAGTTTCTACCATGGACGTATACTATTATCTGTGGTTTCTACTCGTACAACCAATAGCTATTGAGCGGCCATTTGCAAGTTACGTCAGATTTAGTTCTCTTCCCGAATATTGGGGGAGCTGATTCCGCTTCAAATAGGCACAAAATATATCTGGGTATCATCAGTCCAGCGTACTTGTATAATGGAGGTCAGTGGGTTTAACATAACTCGACCACACAACGTAGGCTCGCCAACTGTCTATGAATCAACTTCTTTGACAGTCATAAAAAACAAACAATTACTGGAAAAAATTACTATTTTGTTACTTATTTTCCTATCCAAAAAAATATTGAAACTTATTACGATGACTCAATAAAATAGTGGATTTTTTATCTATCTCACAAGTCTATTTATTTGTTCCGTAAATAGTTATATAACCTAAAAATATCAGCTGCACTTCAATAGAAAATAATTCTAATCAAAACGAGTGTAGTATAATAGACGATTGTTTTCTTATTTATTAGTGGACTAAAAAAGAATATTTTTTATGTGGTCTTAAAATCATAGAAGTCATACTTATGTTTAGGCTAATTGTAGGCCCAGTGGAGTTAGCCCGCTGGTGATGATGTTCCCTCATAGACGGCGACGCTAGAAACACAACGATGTTAATGATAGCCACACTTCACACACAAACTTTTATAGTCCGTCAAGAAAGTGATGAAATTAAAAAGTGGCAACATCGTAGTGTCATCCCTTTTCTCTTAGATTGATTTGAAAGGGATGACACTACGATGTTGCCACTTTTGAATTTCTTCACTTTCTTGACGGACTATAAATGATTATTCAACTTTAATTTAATGAACATTTTGACTATAAGGTTCATACATTTTATGCCGAAAACATTAAAGTTAAGTAATGAGTAAATGGGTCTAAACACACTAGGCTAAATTACGCCGGCGTAATTTACGTGGCCGAAATTACGTTCAGCCGCTTACGTCTGATGCGACACACTATAAATTACGCGAAGAGCCGAAATTTCACGGCGTAATTTCCGTTGCGGAACGCGCGCGTAAGTGAGTATTTAAAATTCTCAGATGTAAGGGTCTATACAGATTACAGACGGACTGCATTTCAACTGCAATCCAATCGCAAATTGCAATTCAAGTGCAGTTTGAATGCAGTTCACACGACTGCACGCCAACTGCAACTGAACTGCAATCCGACTGCGCGTTTGGCTTGCAGTTCTATTGCAGTCGTGTCAACTGCATTCAAACTGCACTTGAACTGCAATTTGCAGTTGGATTGCAGTTGAAATGCGGTCCGTCTGTATAGACCCTTTAGAGTTAGGGTCTATACAGACGAACTGCAATCCAACCGCAAATTGGAGTTCGAGTGCAGTTGACACGACTGCAATAGAATTGCAAACCATTATCAACTGCATTCAAACTGCACTTGAACTGCAATTTGCGGTTGGATTGCAGTTGAAATGCGGTCCGTCTGTAATAGTCTGGTTGGATAGAAAAGGTTGGATTTGATATATTCGGTTTTGATAATTCCGTCGCGTATAGTGTGTTGCTATACAAAACATTACCGCCGAATCGCTGCCGAACTTTACGCTCGACTCAGCTCGACGGAAATTCGGCTCGCGACGGAATTTCGGCATAGTGTGACGTCCATCGCGTTCCGTCCGTATTTTGTATGGATTTAAAACGCGGCGTAAACGCGGCGGAATTTACGCCGGCATAATTCAGCCTAGTGTGTTTAGACACAATGACTGAGTACGGACATAAGTTTGTTACATACCGAGTGGAGACCCTGGTGTGACTGGAGTGCCACCTAGCGAGGATACCCGGTGTGGAGTGTGACCTACAGACAAATAACATAGTCATTAGTACAATTGCGGACCTTCATCATTTGGTCGGGTTATTAAAATTTCATAACCCGACCAAAATATCGTGATCTATCGGGTAGGTTTGACATAACGCGACCAAATTACCTAGGTCCACCATCAGTAGGTTTTAGTTTCATAATCAGTAGGTCGATATTGTTTGGTTTTATTTATAATGCTTTGTTTTCAAGAAAAGATAGATACTTAGATCTTTTTATAACACAAACTGTTTCTTTTCAATTGTGCCAAATGGATTGGGAAAGATGGTTGATAATGAAAATAACGTTATTCCTATAATAATATCGAATTCAGGAATATTTACCAGGCGGACTTGCAGATAGTTGTGGCGAGCTGCGTCCCTCGCGACGGCTGGAAGACGACCTAGAAATAAAATTCATTCATTTGTTACACAAATATAATATAAAAAACTAGTAATTACATTAAACAACTTGATAACTATTCATTCTCTGAGTGCATGCAATATTTAAACTTTAAAGTGGCCAACATCGATTCAACAACAGAAAATAACGACATCTGTTCAACTAAGATGCAAATTAAGGCCCTGTATTTCTATAAACTATAAAATTACAGGCGCAAAGGTTTTCAGTCGCGCTCAGGCGCTCATGCAATTTTATAGTTTTTTGATCGTCGTTATTTTATACATAACTAGATGATGCCCGCAACTCCGTTGCGCCAAAATTCGTTTATCGCGAGGGAACCGTACATTATTCCGGGACAAAAAGTATCCTATGTCCTTTCCCGGGACTCAAAGTATCTCCATGCCAAATTTCATCAAAATCGGTCCAGCGGTTTGAGCGTGAAGAGGTAACAGACAGACAGACAGTCAGACAGACAGACAGACAGACAGACACACTTTCGCATTTATAATATTAGTATGGATTCAATCGAGTCAAAAAAACGAGAATCCCTAGATATATTCTTTTTCTTTCGTTAAGTACAAAAATTACCTGAAAATTCCATGTAATTTGAACGTAGTATGGCAATTTCGTTAAAAGAAGAGGTAACTTTGGGTTTTTTTTCTATCGAGTGAAGTTCATGATATTGTGTTATGGAATATAAATTCCACTGCGTTAAATCCTTAACTAACACACATGTTTTTTTTTCAGAATTTAAATTACTATATTTTTATGTCTCCTTGTCACTTTTAAATCTTGAAAATCGTCCGCTTCTGGAAATACAGGGCCTTAATTTTTTCGAATTTGTTTATCGCGCAGGATGCGTACAATTTTTCTGGTATAAAAACTATTCTAGGTCCTTTCTCGTCTCTCAAAGTATCTCTTGTACCTCCTTTAATTTCGTCAGAACCAAATAAAACAACTCATTTTAATAGATGCTTGTTTATAACAAGCTCGAAGACGTACTGTCAGACAGATGATACAAACATACATAAATTAATATGGATGAAACAAACATTCTCAACATGTCATTTATTGCTAATGCAAAAATTACCCATCTAATGCTATATCATGACAACTAATTCTAGTCTACTTTTCTCTAGTAGTCTAGTGCTTTTAACCTCCCTACGACTTAAGACTAATAGTAAGGAAACAGAACATGTAACGTACCTGACTCTATCGTACCTGAATTGTGATCGGCGCGGGGTGATGGGAGACCCCTCGCTGATCTGGCCGAAATGTGTGGACTGACCATTCACCTGAAAAAAAACAAATATTATTTAATATAGTAACTCGCCGAAAACGGCATGTTGTGGATACGAGTAGTTATACGTTCTACAAGACTAGGCATCTTCAGCTTACAATTAGGATAATAACGACTTCACGACTTAGATAACAAGTAGGCGTTGGGAATCAGTTTCTGCCTAAAGAGACACACACCCCTAAAAACCGCTAAAAGACGCTATGCTATAGAGCAGCCTTTCTCAAATGCCTTGTAGGGGCAGCGAGCCATACAAAAAATGATTTTAGAAATGTCATCACTCATCAGACACCAGCATAGCGACAGTTAATTTAAATACAAAACAAATGTTTGGGCATAGAGTATAAATATACAGTTTGGGGGTCCTTCATAAAACGTCACTTTTTAAAAGGGCTACCAAAAAAGTTTGAGAACCTCTACTTCTGAGTAGTTAAGGAAAACATGCATAATATTCTGGTCAACTCATTACTCACCCGACAAGTATCGAGCCGTTTGCGCGGCGGGTCGGGCGGCGCGGCGGCGGCAGGCGGGCGCGGCTCGTCGTCCCGCGCCGGCCGCCGCCGCTTGCGCTCCAGCAGCAGGAAGTATATCACCTTCTCCGTGTTGTGGCTGGAAGACAACATAGTAATAAATAAATAAATAAATAAATAAAAACATCTTTACTAAACATACAAAGGACAGAGCACAGCCAGAGTTTATAACACAAAAGAATAACATTGAACTACTTAAAAACTAATGGGTGATCGGTTATGGCTGTGTAATGCACACACCGCATGTTTAAAGGGAAGGCCACTCAGGCATCGACCGCGGCAAGCCGTGGCGCCTGATCTTCCGTGATCTTAATTACATAATAACATAATATAGTGTTGTAACACACAAAGCACAAAGAAACTGGCGCCATCTAGCGCCAACTAGTGGAACCACTCAGAGCCAGTCGGCAGTCCACACGGCGCGTTGCGTCGACGCAGCGCTGCCGTTTGACACGTCATAGCCAGCCACACGACCGCTGCGTATGACGCAGCGTTATTACGCAGCAGTCTTAACGCCAATACCTGCTTCGTCTCGGGGGCTGCTGTCCGTCATGTGTGCGTTGCGCGCTGCTGTCACGACGCAGCGCGCCGTGTGAACACCTTGGTTATTTGCATGTAAAACAACGCAACGGCAGCGCTGCGTCGACGCAACGCTGAGGCAACGCGCCATGTGGACTGGCTCTCAGGGAGCATTTAGACAACACGAAATCCCCTACTCAATACTAGATGGCGTTGGAGGAACTACTGGAGAACAATATTAGTAAGTTTCTTTTAGACTGTGGGTAGACGTCTCGAGATGCCGCGATAAAACGGCTCACAGCTGGAGTTTAATGGAAGTAAAAAAATAAATCCCTATTGATCATGAGTCATGACATTATTAGTTTCAGAATTGTGATATATTATGTACCCTCTAATAGGCGCGAAAATGTTTGGGCCGGATTAATAAAATCATTCATGCCTGCATAGCCCATAGGCATAGGAAAAAGAGAGTGTCAGTTGGAAATGCTGCATATTTTATGCTAAACAGCCACAATTATGATCCAATATATTCAAATATCTGTCAAACAAATTACTCACTGTGGACTAAGCAAATCCTGTATAAGCTTCTCCCGATGCTTGAAGCAGCCGAGACTGCATATGGCCTGGAGTACATCGGGGTCAATGGACTCAGCAGACGGCAGGACCCTCGTCTGCACCACCTCCATCATGGGCAGCTCCTGCTCCAACTCACCACGACCGCCCGCCGTCACCCACGGATGCCGGGTTATTTCCGCCAGCTAAATTATAAAAATGTTATAGTGAAACCTGAATAGATTGAGATGGTAAAGGCATTAACCTATCAACCCCCATAAGGACACCGGTGCGACAACAATAGAATAACAATAGATTACCAAGAATCCACGATCGAAGGATTAAACAAAAAATCTTACATAGGCTGAGCATATAATTATTGTTGGTTTAATTACTGTTATAAATTACTTGTTATAGATTAATTATGGATCTTTTAAAATATACTTAATTATAAAACATCCATAATCCACCTCCATCCATAGTCCATACTGATATTCTAAAAAAGTTCTGCTAAATCCTGTCTGTCTGTTCTGTAAGTTTAAATCTCTAAAGTGTATCAAAAACAATGTTTTCTAATACTGCCAATAGTTATCGCCACTTAAAAGTACGTAGCTGTTTGTGCCATTTTTAATAAAAACATATTTCCGTGCAATGTGGACCTATATAATATGGGTATATTGAGCTTCTAGGATTAATACCAGTATGAGGTCTGCGGCCCACCTATAGTTTGTTTTGCCACATTGTGGCCCTTGCTTTGGCAGGCAAGGGCCACAATGTGGTAAAAAGGTTGCCGACTGCTGCTCTAAACCGATTTGGATAAAGTTGTATAAGCAAATTCTTTAAGTCCCGGGACAGGATTATAAATGAATTGGACATTTTTCATTGCTGAAAAATATATGGTTATCCCTGATCATTCAATTTGAAGCTAACCCATCAATCCCCAAGCAGCAGCTGGCTGACGGATAACAATTGAAAATCTATTGTCTGCGATACCCACGATGGAGGTGCTACAATCTGTAAAGGAAATAAAACTTATACTCACAGACATCCTTTTCTCTGGATTAACTTCAATCATACCCCGCAGCAGCTGCTGACAGTCTGGTGGCACAAAATGTGGCACATGGAACACACCACGCTTTACCTGCAAATACAATATATTATATTACTTAAAAATTGTTGACTTGAGATAGAAGTTGTAAAGAAGTTGTAAATATAAAAATTACAAAGCATAATATGATTACAATCACACATACTTATTAAGAATATTTTATAGAAATCGTTGTATTCAAAGATATAGAATTTTCTGTTTTAAAATTAGTTATTAAGTTCTGTGCTTTTGTATCAAAGGAAGAAAAAGATCAATAATTGAAGTATCAAGTAGTAAGACATGTAGTTATTCTTGGCAATATGGAAAATGTCTAGCTACCAGTAAAAGGTTTAATGCAGCGGTTCATAACCGGTGGTTCGCGGACCACTGGTGGTCCCTGGAGGCATTCCAAGTGGTCCGCGAAGCAATCCTAATAACATGTGAGAATTCAGAAGTTAGTAAAGAGTATGGACTATGCAGTCACAAAAATCACATTTACTTAATTAAAATTTGTAATTTTTAGATTTTTGCCACATAAAAAAATGACTGCTAATTACTCGTATATAGTTGTCCTTGTTTTCTTTATCAAAAAATCCTTAGTTTAGGTAAACCAACCGGGTGGTCCCTGGCTAGACAAACATTTGGTAAAATTTGTCCGTGGGAGAGCCATGCTTCGGCACGAATGGGCCGGCTCGACCGGAGAAATACCACGGCCTCACAGAATACCGGCGTGAAACAGCGCTTGCGCTGTGTTTCGCCGAGTGAGTGAGTTTACCGGAGGCCCAATCCCCTACCCCCCTAGAAATGCCGCAGTTGAAAAGCAATTTGTTACCCCAGGAGGGTACCAACTGCGTTGGAGAATCTCTCTCTGGACGTCCATGCTCAGGAACCCCTGGAACTGAACGTGGACGTCCAGGCTGCCCCTCGTATTCTGGGGAGGGCAAAACTGCGCTCCAATTTGCTCGGGGCAAGAGCAAACACACAAAGGCACCCCCCTCGATATTAAACATAGACTTTTGTAATATCAGGGGATTACACTCCAACCTTAATGCCGTCCATTACCACCTAGAGACGGCAAAGCCGGCTTTGCTCTTTTTAACCGAGACGCAGATATCATCTCCGAGTGACACATCATACCTTTCCCACCCTGGGTATTATCTCGAGCACTCCTTTTTACCCAAAGCTGGAGTGTGTGTGTATCTCAGAGATGATATCAGCTCTCGCCGCCTCAGCAATCTTGAGGTCATGGACCTGTCCACCTTATGGCTCCGCATAGATTGCGACGACCACCCTCACGTCTATGCGTGCCTATATAGGTCCCATAGTGGTGACCCCGAGACGGACCGACTCTTGGAGCACCTGCCAGCTGCTTCAGATTCTGTGCAGCAGCAGATCCCATCCGCAGAGATCATAATACTTGGCGACTTTAATGTCCACCACGCCGACTGGCTCAATTCCAGTAAAACTGATCATGCGGGGAGATCTGTCTGCAACTTTGCCCTTGCGAACGACTTGACACAACTGGTTACTACGCCTACGCGAATCCCAGGTGTGGATGGTCTAAGTCCTTCCTTGTTGGACCTCCTGCTGACTTCAAATCCTGACGGCTACCAAATATCCGTAACCGCACCACTTGGTTCATCGGATCATTGCCTTGTTAGGAGTTCTGTGCCACTTACGACGGTGTTAAGACAGCGTGCTGTAAAATACCGTCGTGTGTGGCACTACAAGTCAGCAGACTGGGATGGGATGCGGTCATTTTTTGCATCCTATCCTTGGGGGCACGTGTGCTTCTCGCCGGATGATCCCGACAACACTGCCAACTCTGTTGCCGATGTGGTGATGCAGGGGATGGAACTTTTCATTCCGTCCTCTGTAGTGCCAACTGGCGGCAGATTTCGTCCCTGGTTTGGTTCATCCCCCAAAAAAGCTTCTCGCCGGAAGCAGGAGGCTTACCAATCCTGGGCCAACGCAGTGTCTGCTCGGGATTTAAATACCAGCACGTATAAAAAGGAGTACAACCTTGCCTCCAGGTCCCTCAAGATAGAGATTACTCGGGCAAAGAAACAGCACGTCAGTAGAATTGGCAACAGACTTGAGCGCCTCCCCTCGGGAACCCGTGCATTCTGGTCTCTGGCCAAAGCTATTGAAGGAAATTTCTGCAAGCCAACCCTTTTTTTTTTTAAGGAGGGGAAATACTACCCCTTCGGGGGAAGGGGCGGGGGTATGTGGGACTCCCTACAAGAGGTCTACCCACTAAAACCCCCCCAGCCCTCCGTCATGCGCCTAGTGCGGGAGGGACGGGTACCGCGGGGCAATTCAATTCCGCCCCTTCCCGCGCCTGCAAGCCAACCCTACCATCCCTACACGTAGGAAATGGATCATTGGCCCAGGACGCAAAAGACAAAGCCGATCTTCTGGGCAAGCTCTTTGCGTCAAACTCGACCCTGGATGACGGGGGGCAGAAACCGCCGACCATACCGCGATGCACGAGCATCATGTCGGATATTCGGTTTCATCAGCGGTCAGTGCTAAAAGCCCTCCGTTCCCTTGATATCCAAAAAACGAGTGGGCCTGACGGAATCCTGCCTATTGTGTTGAAAAAGTGTGCTCCAGAGTTGGCTCCATTCTTGACGCGTCTTTTTCGGCTCTCCTATTCCACTGGCATCGTCCCGGCTTCCTGGAAGACAGCCTTGGTGCACCCGATCCCCAAAAAAGGTGATCGCTCAAATCCTTCCAACTACAGACCAATCGCTATAACCTCTCTCTTCTCGAAGATAATGGAATCCATTATCAATAGCCAGCTTCTTCGATACTTTCGATACTTGGACGGCCAGGGATTACTTAGCGACAAACAATACGGGTTCCGTAAGGGTCGCTCGGCTGGTGATCTCTTGGCGTACCTGACTCATCGTTGGGCTCAGGCAATTGAGTCGAAGGGAGAGGCATTGGCTGTTAGTTTGGACATTGCGAAGGCCTTTGATCGGGTTTGGCATAAAGCGCTGCTATCAAAGCTTCCATCATACGGGCTGCCCGAGAAATTATATAAGTGGGTCACTAGTTTCTTAGCAGACAGAAGCATTAAGGTCGTAGTTGACGGCGAATGCTCGGAAACTCAGTCTGTTGATGCTGGTGTCCCTCAGGACTGTGTGCTATCGCCTACTCTATTCATACTGCATATCAATGACATGTTACAGACCAACGGCATTCATTGCTATGTGGATGATAGTACAGGTGATGCTGTATATACCGGCTCCCCCAATATTTCTCGGCAAAATGTCACTGAGAGTCGAAACGAACTTGTGTCTAAGGTGGAGAATTCATTGGAGAAGGTCTCTGAATGGGGTAGACGTAATTTGGTCCAATTCAACCCCGCCAAGACACAAGTCTGCGCGTTACCACTAAAAAGTCACCAATGATCGTATATCCTCGTTTCGAGGGCACATCTTTAACCATCTCCCCTAGCATTGAGATACTTGGCGTCAACATATCGAGCGAAGTCCAGTTCCGATATCATCTAGAGGGTAAGGCCAAATTAGCCTCGAAGAAACTTGGTGTTCTTAACAGAGCGAGACAGTACTTCAGTCCGGACCAACGCTTACAACTCTACAAGGCGCAGGTTCGGCCTCATATGGAATATTGTTCTCATCTCTGGGCAGGGGCGCCTAAATACCAACTGCTCCCTCTGGATCGTATCCAACGAAGGGCCGCTCGAATTGTTGACTGCCATAGTGTTTCAAACAGCTTGGACCCCTTGGAATTACGCCGAGATGTAGCTTCACTCTGCATCCTCTATCGGTTGTATCACGGGGAGTGCTCTGAGGAATTGTTCGGAATCATACCACCGGCAACTTTTCGCCACCGTCCCACGCGAAAAACATACCATCAACATCACCTTGATGAGTGGCAGTCTTCCACAGTGCGTTTTTCGCGTAACTTTCTGCCGCGCACTGTAAAACTCTGGAACGAACTGTCACCAGCAGTATTTCCGGACCTATACGACCTGCAAACCTTCAAGAAAAGAGCGTATTCCCTCTTAAAAGGCCGGCAACGCACCTGCAGCTCTTCTGATGTTGCGAGTGTCCATGGGCGACGGTAGTTGCTTACCATCAGGTGACCCGTTTGCTCGTTTGCCCCCTTATTTAATAAAAAAAAAAAAAAAAGGTCCCTCATGACTAAAAGGTTAAGAACCACTGGTTTAATGTATGTGTTCTAAAACTGTATGCTCCGTGAATATAGGAATCCTTTATTACATTTTATAATTTGTTACCTTTTCAAGAAGCTGTCTCAAGTTATCGTCGTCGAAAGGAAGAGCGCCAACCAGCAGCGCATAAAGAATAACACCACAGGACCATACGTCTGCTCGTCTTCCGTCATACTTTTCACCCTAAAGAAGAAAATAATTATTAATTATTGTTTAATTTTAATTTTCAAACATTTACGAAAACAATCTAGATTTTTGTTTATTTTGCTGTCTTGTTCTTCCTCTTTTTTCTGGTTGTCAAATTGATTTTTTTTAATGAAAACCGATGAACCGAAAAAACAATCTTGTTTTTGAAAGTTGACTTTGGCACAGGGCTTCATAACGTTATCGAATAACAGAAAAAATATCGTTACGTACCGTTATTTTCATAATGGTAGCCAGATAACGTTTTTTTTATGATATCTAGTAAAATAACGTTATATTTACCGTTATTATTATAACGATATTTTTTCGTTATGTATAAACGAACAAATATCGTTATAATAATAACGGTGAATATAACGTTATTTTCTGGTATCAGGTATGCGATCGTGCACGGTGCAGTAAATCTCACTCGCAGCCCACTTTTTTTGCGAGATTTGTGCTTACCTACTTTTAGGAGTTTAATACATAGAGAAATAATAAAAATAATAGTTATTGTTTGGGACTAAAAATGGGCCGTAAAAAGCAAAACACTGTATACAGGGTGTAATAAGACCACTTCCGATAACTTTGGGGTATGATTATACTACATTTTCTGATTACGAAAACGTATTTTTTATTTATTTTTTTAAATTTTAATTTTTTTCATAATTAATACCTACCTTTTAAACATAGTAATAAACCACATAGAAAAATAATTTAAAATATTTTTTAAAATTATTTAATATTTTACTCCAAATAAGCAATAAGAAGCGTGCCGCGCGCGGTCAACGATCTCGTGTTCGTACTACGTTCGTACAATCAGCTGTTAGCTACGGCCTACGCACGCTGTCGAAAGGTCGTATGCGACGAATGACGATACACTACGACAGAACAAACAGAAACCCTAATGTATGTGGTTCAATTTTAAATGATAGCACAATGGGAATCCTATAATATGGCGTGCCACAGACGTCACACTTTTTGTGTGATCGAGTCTGCGGCTTACATACAGTCTGCATGGCGTCAGTCTGTGTGACGTCTGTGGCGCGCCTTAGTATTACCAACGCACACCAAGGGCAAAAAGACCGCACCGCAGGTCCCCGGCGGGCTCTGGCGGCGCGGCATGTCCGCAGCTGCCCACCGTGGATCACACACACAAACCAGTTTACATGCGTATAGTATACGTGGGAGAGCCATGTTTCGGCACGAAATGGGCCGGCTCGACCGGAGAAATACCACGTTCTCAAAGAAAACTGGCGTGAAACAGCGCTTGCGCTGTGTTTCGCCAAGTGAGTGAGTTTACCGGATACCCAATCCCCTACCTTATTCCCTTCCCTACCCTCTCTTGTTACCCTATTCCCTCTTAAAAGGTTGGCAACGCACTTGCAGCTGTTCTGATGCTGCGAGTGTCCATGGGCGACGGAAGTTGCTTTCCATCAGGTGACCCGTTTGCTCATTTGCCCCCTTATTTCATAAAAAAATGCATTAACGCAGATGGCGCGGTGGCGCGGGGCGCCAGCTAGCTCTATTCTGTCTATCTCCACTAGAACGAACGTCCTGAACTGACTGCCTCCACCCGTCGTGTGCTTTGTGTACCTACGCGGCGAGGGCAGCTGCAATCTTTATTCCTTCGCAGACAAAACCCCGCCCCGCCCCGTCGTCTGCAAAACAACAGAGTCCGCCCGGCAGCCACCGCACGGCGCACGTGCTGGCAATACAATAATTTACTCTACAAACCATAAATTAGTAATATTTGAACAAAGATACTGAGTACTGAACTACTGACCGTGTCATTCTCATTAGACGTCATTTTTCCTATAATATATAGGTAATATACTGGTCACCAGACACGTCTAGACTCTAGTTTAATTTTGTGCATACTGCATACTGAACTGACTGATTAAATTAAGTACTTATTTTACAAAAAGTATAGTCTGTCAGGCGGGAAAATTTTTAAATGAAATAAAAAATATGAGAACTTTATTAATTCGAGATAAAAATGTGCAAGGTGACAATATTTAAAATTTAATAAGCGTTCTCTGTGAAAATACAAAGAAAAAAATACACCTTAAAAGCGTGATTACGTTTAGAAAATTTTCCCGCCTGTC
Organism: Polyommatus iphigenia; assembly: GCA_963422495.1. NCBI lineage: Eukaryota > Metazoa > Arthropoda > Insecta > Lepidoptera > Lycaenidae > Polyommatus > Polyommatus iphigenia. Next base: position 10,615,164 of record OY730184.1, read on the forward strand.
ATGACTTTCTTGACGGACTATAACGTTATCAAAGAACATATATTTACCGTTATAAATCCTATATAACGTTATAATATTAACCGTTATTAATATCAATTTTTAACGTTATTTTTTAATATCGGGTAAATTTTCGTAACGTTATCTATGCCCTTGAAGCAGTAACGTTATGAAAAAATAACGTTATTTGAAGCCCTGCTTTGGCAGTCAAAACTCAAACAAAACTCTAAAATCAAAATCCAAAATACAGTTCGACAAGGCTTAATAATTTATATGAACGTGGCGAGAAAAGGAACTAAAGTCTAAACGCTTCGATCATACAAAAACGTCATTTTTGACATGTGTTTGACAGTTCTCCTTTACCAGCAGCGCTCCCGTCAATGTCACCCACGTTCATTTCAATTTTAAAGCCTTGTCGAGCTGTACTTTAATGTGTACCTAGGTAATAGGTATTAAAAAATTAAAAAAATTGTGAACCTTAGACTGGGTTGCACCTACTAACTTTGACTTTTACTTTAACTTTAACCGGAAAATTTGACAGATGTCGTATGAGCATATGGGGTCTTTGGACGCCAGTCGCCATATTTAACTTTAACTTTAACCAGGCCTGTCTCACTTCCATACAAACGGCGCGGAATCGCTGAGATATTTACCTACTATTCTGGAAAACAACCTAATTTTAACCTTTTGCATAGCGTTTAGCGTTCATAGTACAATAACTGTCTGCCGTCTCGTGTCAAGCGAGCGGCGCGGGGCCGGGTACTATTACTTTTGTTTCGCGGATGTGTGCGCTGCGTGTGCGACAAGTCGAGCGAGTGCCAGCCTATTGAGACTAGTCCGGTGACCGGACGCTTGCCTTTATCATACCTAAACTCGGGAGTGAGACTTCTGTACCGTAAGGTACTAGAATATTATGTATTCTGTGCTTTAACCACGCCTCTGGTGCAACCCAACCTTAATCTGTGCTTAGCTGTTTATTTTTATTCATAAAAAAGTTAACATGACAGTCAGAAATGTCAATAATTGTCATTTGTCATTTGTCAAACGCAATTGTGCAATGCCAATTGCCATTGTCAAACGATTTTCAACTGTGATTTTCAACGAACGTCAACGAACGACCGTTGTGCTTTGAAATAAAGAACTGACCGGTAAAAACTAAAAACATTGAGCCATTTACAATAATTACTAATTGTGTGTGTAAATTAAATCAAGATGAGGTCTGCGAAATCAAAACAACGGATTAACGAAATACGAACGCCAGCCAGAAGTAAGCAAAACTTATTCCAAGGTGAAAGAGATCCAGTTCAAGTTTACTGTCGATTGCGGCCCATGCAAAGAGATTCCGACACATCATGCATAAAAATTATATCGCCCACAACGGTGCTAATGTCTCCGCCAGCTACAGCGTTGAGTTACAGAAATGAAGGTAACAGAACTATGAAATACACGTTCAAAGAAGTGTTCCCGCCCGAAACGAACCAGCAAGAATTGTTCGATAAAGTCGCTCTGCCCCTGGTGGAAGGTTTGCTGAAGGGTAAAAATGGTCTGCTTTTCACATACGGAGTCACAGGAAGCGGGAAAACATTCACTATGACCGGTGAACCTAACAACTGCGGTATACTACCAAGGTGCCTCAATGTCATCTTCAAAACAATAAACGAAGTGCAAGCACACAAGTACATATTTAAACCTGACAAAATGAACATGTTCGATATTCAAAGTGAAGCCGAAGCCATGCTGGAAAGGCAACAGGAGCTCCACAAATTCAAAAGTGGCAGGAAGAATAACTCTAATCCAGATTTAGCAATGTCTGATACAGAGCTCACTAAAATAAATGGGATAAATGAAGATAATCAGTATGGTGTTTTTGTTTCGTATGTGGAGATCTATAACAACAGTGTTTTTGACTTGTTGGAAGACGGTCCTCCCATCACTAAAAATCTTCCTGTTAAAATAATAAGAGAAGATGCAGCCCACAATATGTATGTGCATGGTGTGACAGAAATAGAGATTAAATCTGCTGAGGAAGCTTTTGAAGCATTCTACTTGGGACTCAAGAGGAAAAGAATGGCCCACACAACTCTCAATGCGGAATCCAGTCGGAGTCATTCAGTATTCACCATTCGTCTCGTGCAAGCACCGGTAGATGAAATGGGGGAAGCTGTGATTCAAAACAAAAAGTTTCTAAATATCAGTCAGCTGAGTTTAGTTGATTTGGCTGGTAGCGAACGAACAAACCGAACGAAAAATACTGGCCAGAGGTTGAGGGAGGCTGGAAATATAAACAAGTCACTTATGACATTAAGAACTTGCTTGGAAGCTTTAAGAGAAAACCAAGTTAATGGGACCAATAACATGGTACCGTACAGGGAGTCTAAGATCACACACCTGTTTAAAAATTTCTTTGAAGGTGAGGGCCAAGTTAGAATGGTAGTCTGTGCAAATCCAAGAGCAGAAGATTACGATGAGACCCTTCAAGTAATGAGATTCGCTGAGGTAGCCTCGGAGGTTGAAGTTGCAAAACCACAAGTTAATGATATTGCGGCATCAATTGGTTTGGTGTCTGGCCGCAGAAAAGCTAACAGATTATTTAATGCTGCTAGAGACAACATTATGCGAGCCGATGCAAAGGATCTAGAGTTGGATCTAGGACTTGTTTATAGTCTTGGTCCAGATTTCCCCAGTCTAGAGCTGAATAGCTCTCAAGCGAGTCACATAATAAAGGAATTAATGGCTCATCTGGAAATGAGACTAAGCAGACGTGAAACATTGAAGAGAAGTAAGGATATAAAGGATGAGAGATTGAGGTCAAGTTTATTGGAGCTGGAGAAAGAGTCTTTGGAAGTTAGAAGTGAAAATGCATCTCTCCGAGGACAGCTAGCCTCGGCTGAAAGGAGAATCAGAGCCCTGGAGGAAAGGCTGACAGCTACTGAAAACACTTCCCTGTCTCATCAAAGAAAATTGGCAGAGTTGACTGACTACACTTCCAGCCTTAAAAGGGAACTGCAAGAGAAAGAGTTGCTTCTCAGTCAGAACAAGCTTGACAAGGAGAAACAAAAGAAGGTCCTTGAAAGGAAATACCACAACAAAATAGCTGCAGAACACGAGAAAGCTAAAGAAATACATTCAGAGAAAGAAAGATTGAAGAATGCCATTGAGGAGAAAGAAAACCGTTTGAGAATTATAGCTGAGGCCCTAGGTGGAGATAGGGGTGATCATGATGTTGGTACAAAAACACACGGAGACACGGGAGCCCAAACTAGAGATTTCACACCTGGATCTACCCCAAGAGCTTTGCCTGCCCATCTTTTGACGCCATTTACCACTGGTCATCATGGTAAGGAGACCAAAGATACTCCGACGTCTCGCCGCGGCGTCGCCGTAGCTAACCCGAGACATCGTCGCTCCTTGTCAGCCGACGGCAGGGGCTGGGTCGAACACGCTCCCAACAAAGTAGTCCCAATGGGCACAGTCATGAAGCCGAGCATCACCAACAGTAAATATGTTAACAAGCTCACAAACGTCAAAGATATCGCAAATCCGAAGCTCTCAAAGTATTGTCTGGTGTCCCAAGAGCAGGATACAGATGGCGAGCTCGAAACCAAGCTGTACAAAGGGGATATTGTACCGACTTGTGGCGGAGGAGCGCAGGTCATATTCAGCGATGTTGAAATGCTAAAACAGTTCTCCCCATCAAAGGACAGGGAGTCCCAGACAAACAGAACATCTGGGTGTGCCAGGCATTCCGGTAAAAGACGCGACACAGGTTTCTCCCCACCACAAACACCATCAAACACAAGCAAAAAGCAAAGAGTAGATGATGATTAAATCAGTTCAACATGTAGTATTAATCCTTCGATCGGAGGTTCTAGGAATTCCCATTGTATTCTTTTGTTCTCGCGATCACCGGTGCTCGCGTGGGGCCTGAAGGATTAATTAAAGTAGAGTTAACAATAGTAAGCATATATTTTTTAGTATTACAAAACCAAATTATATTCAGTTCATACAACTTCAATCTGTTTTCATAATAACTTATTTATGGTGTAAAATTATGATATAGTATTCTCTTAGTTACAAAAGGCACTGGGTTGGAAATAGATTATTACTTATTTGTTAAAATCTTGTGTGTAATAGAAGCTGCAAGTATTATTGATGTATTATAAATGTTATATTTTGTTTGGCTGTAAACAGAGCAACTTAAAATATAATCCTGTCTTTCAGAATCTCACCTTATATAAATCACAACGTAATACTCTTATTTTTATGATTAACAAACTAGGCAGTAAGCAACTACTTATTTTGATTATTTTTATGGTTAAGAGGAGAGATTTTGTTTGCATTATAGAATTAAGTTTTTTTGTACCTTATATCCACCTACCTCAGGATCATAATACTTAAAACGAATCTTTAAAAAAACAAAGTAAATATCTTGTTATAATAGTAATGTTGAGTAACAAAAATAATACTTAAAGTTACTCACTTATTATTTTAGCCCATGTATTTTGAGCAGCTGGCTTGTATAATTTTGGTAACTGTTATACATATTTCTAAACTTTTGTATTTATTTAGCTTTCTAGTATTTTGTTCTATGATTTTATCGGCCTTTGATGAAACAAGGTGTTTTTGCGTATCTTTAGAATGACATGTGATTTTCTAAACCAAGAGTAAACTTGACATGTATGTACTTAATTAATATTATATGGGTGTACATTTTTGTCGCAATTTGTAATATATTTTATAAGCTTACTTTGTAGTAAAAAGTTGTTTTATTAATCCTGTTTTATTTGGCATCCCATTGTAACATCTAGTTGTAAGTAATTTAGTATTAATATATTTTAATACTGTCTAGGTCTATTTGACAAAATTAATTTAGCTGATGTTTTATATATACGATATAGGAATTAGAAACCTGTTGCAAAATATTTATTACGTTTTAACATTCAAAAATGCTTTTTTAACAAGTCTTTAGTATGTATCTAACGGCCGCACTCTGTAACGATTACTTTAGTGTAGAATCAATAAATTAAAGTTGAGTAATCATTAAGTCTCTGAGTGAGGCCATCGATCGATTTACGTTTACTGTATTTACTATATTTTTATTTATGGGCTAAAAATGCAAAATACTAAAACAGGGGTTTCTTATACTGGGACAGTATTTAAACAGATAGCCAACGGTGTAATTGCGTAAGTATCTAATGGCCGCGCTACACCGGAATGGCAGCGGCGAGGCGAGCACTTTCAGTGTCATATGATTTTAAGCTTCTTAATTATTGTAAAACATAGTATCGCTTGAGAAGTCTACGGCCGCCCGTTGCCGCTCGTGGCCGCTTGTGGACGCTGGCGGCCGCCGGCGGCGGCGATTTCTCAAGTGATACTATGTATTACAATTTAATAAAGATAAAGTTTAAAATCATATGACACTGAAAGTGCTCGCCTCGCCGCTGCCATTCCGGTGTGTCGCGGCCCTCAGTCCGGTGGAGCCGCGGTATAATGCTCACGCTATGCCGCGGCCCGCCTAAGTCGTAAAGTGAAGTGCCGCCGAGTTTTTAGTGGGAAGGGGCTGCGTCCACTACCACCTTTGGGTCGCAGCCGAGACCCACATACTTGTGGGCCTCCCCCTGCAAGATGCTTAAAAGCATTTTCTCGGCGAAAAAAAGCAGCACCTTGCAGTGTTTATGTTATAGTACCTAGTATGCTAAACTCACTCTTATAACTTCAGGGCAGGCGTAGTGTGGGCTACCACAGGACGTCTCGAGCAGCGAGCCGGCCGGCTGCAGCGACGCCATGCCGAAGTCCGCTATCTTGATGTTGTTCCTCTCATCGAGGAGCAGGTTCTCCGGCTTCAAGTCACGGTGACTGGAAGTTGTGAGTTATCAATTGGTTAAAGTACCTAGTACTGTAGAGAATGGTAATTATGTAGTAAATACTAATTATTACTATAAGGGCCTGTTTCACCACTTCCCGATAAAGTGCTGAATAGGCTATTCACAACTTTTTTGATAGATTCTCCTGCGCATACTTCATCTGTCAAGTTAAGTGGTGGATAGCCTATTCGGCACTTATCAGGAAGTGGTGAAACAATAGTTGAAAACTCGATGCTAATTAAAGGTCCAAGGGTTACCTACAGACTACAGTTCATACACGTTGTCCATATCTTTCTGTTAAGCTAGGTAGTATTTGGTTATTAGGTATGAATTAGGTATAATATTTTTATATTAAAAGAGACCACACAGTTGTGGCTTTGTAACTTTGTCATTGATTGGCACTAGGAATAATTCGAAATCGTACTTAATCAGCACTAAAACGTTTTTATACATTTTATGATAGGTGCTTAAAACCTTTCGCAACTAGGACCTAGGCTTAGATCGACTTACTTTGCCTAAAATTGGATATAGTTAGGTGATATTTTGAGCACTACTTACCAAATAGAATGGCTATGACAGAAGTCCAGCGCGGATATGATCTGTCGGAAGAACCTCCGCGCCTCTTTGGGCGTCAGGCGGCCCTTCTTCACCAGGTAGTCGAACAGCTCCCCACCGCTCACGTGCTCTAAAACTAGGTACCTGGAAAATAGATACATCTATAAACAGTAGCGGCGTTAGGGTGAGGCGACGCTGGGTAACCGTCCAGGGCGCCGGATAAAAAGGGGCGCTGAAGGCAAACAAAAGGGGCGCAAAAATTTTTCAGCACTACTAAAACACCCAGGGCGCTGAATAAATTTCGCCCAGGGCGCCGGTACTTGGTAGTGCTAAAACCAGCTCTGTCTATGAAACTTATAGAAAACTAGATGACGCCCGCAACGGAAATGCGCAAAGTTCGTTTATCGCGAGGGAATCGTAAATTCTTCGGAATAAAAAGTATCTTATGTCATTATGTCTTTTCTTGGGACTCAAAGTATTCCATACCAAATTTCAGCAAGATCGGTTTAGCGGTTTGGGCGTGAAGACACACTTTCACATTTATAATATTAGTATGGATTTCAAGACTATAATTGACTGGTAAATCTACGCACAACCACACAAACAATTAATTAATACTTAACTTTTTAAATGAAGATGTTCACATAAGCTCATTAATTTTTTATCAAATTCTCCATTAAAAAAAATTAAGCTGTAAAGTTGATGTGTAAACATCAACAAAAAAAAAATTCACACACGTGTTCCTTTTACCATGCACAATGGGGCCATCAGAGAGAGAGAGAAGGACAAAGGGTCAAAGTTTTGTCCTAAAAATGCTCATTATTCGGACAAAGTCGCTTGAAAAAGCAAGTCGTAAATAAAATATCTAAAAAATATAGATCTTATAAGATAATATAGCGTTGCCATGACCCAGATTTTCAGAGCAAGGAGCCGTGCCAAATTAGAAAAAGATATTGTGTGAATTTTTCCGCGATAGGTATCCATTTGTTATTAGTTTTACCATGTTTTACTTAGTAGGTATTTAAATTCGTCTTGAATTAGCAAATATATAAAGCTAGACTTTAAAAGATTAAAAAATTCAAGACATCTTTTATTTCTAACTTAAGTATAGTAAATTTCAGTCAGTAATTCTACTAACGTTTAAAAATCTAGGACTTTAGCCCAATGATGTTTCTAGAGTCCTTGACTTTTTTACATTTGGAATGCCATCCACATACCTACCTTAACCCAGCCACTAATTTTACCCAAACTTACATTAATACAGCTTAAATAGCACATAAAATTACATAAATACAGCTTAAATAGCACATAAAAAAGTAAAAATTGCAATGCGGGTACTCACAAATATTTCTTATTCTCGTAGACGTCAGACAGACCGAGCACGTGCGGGTGTTCTATCAGCTTCATTATAGCTATCTCCCTCTCCACCTGAAACAGAAGATGAGTTTAAGATTTTTCAAAGATAATGAAATCAGAATATCCGTTTTCACTCATTGAGGTCCAATTGCTAAGTGGATTGTTGCTAAATGCTTATTAAATTAAGTCTTATCTTTTTTAAATAGATAAGTACAAAGAATGGATGTAATGTTGTATTTAGTCCAAAATAATTAAATATTACAAAGAAAAGCGCAAGAGATAAATTAGTTATTGAATCAATATAATAGTAATTGTAAGCTACGTTGTAAGTCTTAAGAAATTTTGTATTAAGTAGATATAATGTAATACTAGTCGTGTACATCTCGCTATGAACTTTGTTTCTGTTCCTATTCCCTGTTATTTTGTTCGCAAAACTTAATATTATTACGGTAATATTTTAATCTGGATATTCTGATGCCAAAAGGATTTATTTACGTGGGACGTATGCACTAGGTTGATAGTCTACAGAAAATCCGTTCCGATGGTCAGCTCACTCTCCACCCACACGGGAACGGAATTTTCCAATTTTCATTTTGTTATAGCGTTGATTGGATGTACTGTTGGATTTAGACTGCGAAATTATGATGGAAAAGCGTATTATATTAGTTATTGCAATTGTCCATCATGGCAAATAATTAGGGCCCTTAAAAATTTTGAATTCTGTTTATTTCTTGATGATCCATAAAATATAACGTAAGACGTTTTTGAGGATTTTTAAGCCCCCCATGGTGATGTTCTTACACATTATGAAACGACTTTTAGCTAAAAAAATTACTTAATATTCGGCGACACTCTCTACCTAAAGTGAGATTTGGGGAGATCAACCTCCCCCTGAATGCCTCACGTAACTTACGGACTTCATCTCTTTGCTATATAGGGTGTAACAAAACTAGAAGTGCTAATTACTTTAGGGTGTGTATGGGCCCCCTTTATTATAGTGTCCGCTGTGAAAGTAGCAGCGCCGAAAGAGTAACTTTTTTTTCACCTTTGTATGGTAAAATTCATAACGCGCGGGCGCTAACCCATATAAATCACAAAAAAAAAACTTTCTACTTTCAGTCCTGCTACTTTCACAGTTAACTTTATATCAGCCTGTAGAAGTTGGGTCCTCACCTTCATAAGCACCGACTCGCTGAGCTTCTCCCGGTTGATGATCTTGATGGCCACCTTCTTGCCCGTCACGCAGTGCAACCCCAGTTTCACCAGACCTGCAACAATATCGCAGAATTATTGACTCACTCTTTATTAACCTATCAATCCCCAGGCGGCAGTCAGCTGCCAGCAAAACGATTGAAAATCTATTGTGTCTGCGATACCCACGATGGACGGATTAATAGCACTCAATTATAGTTCTTAAATTAGAAGGTCACAGACGGCTTAAAGTTTCGAGACGAGTAATACGAGCTATATAATTTTGTAGTTAGTTCATGAAATAAGTATTTTTTTGGAGAGGAGGAAATTATAGTATCTCAACTCTTTGGGGGATAAGAGCCAGAAATATGTAGAGATTTCTACTCTCCTGAAAACCCCTTAGTGGCCCTTTTCAATCCTATTAGGCAGCTTTGAGGTCTCAAATGAATACCAGTCCATCTTGGCCCTAGTACCTTACTACTGATGATTGACTGAGGTGAGGACGTGCATCTTAAATAACGACCGCAAATATGACAGTAGATATCTGGGTCGTCCCTGGAGGCCGGCGTGCACCACAAACATCTTCAACACTATGTCAACACTAATTAATTATACTGTCTATTGCGGTTGAGATGTTTGCTTATTTGGTTTAAGCACAAACAAACTATCTTGCCACTAGAAAATAATTATATGTGTTAGTCGGGTAAAATTCTTAAAATATTACCTATACAAACGTTTTCTGCGATACTGGAGAAGTATAATATCTCGAGATATTATAGAACTTAAGGCTGCTCAACCTTTTTTACAGTGGGGCCAAACGGTGTGTTCTGACATTTAAACGAGCCATTAACTTAGGCTTAGTTAAATATAATACCAATCAAACTTCAATGGGTTATATATGCATATTGCATACATTTATTTTTAGATATTAATGAGATTTTTGCAGTTGTATGTCTTTTAACAATTTATTTATGTTGCGTGATAAATCTGATGTTGAGAGTAGCAACAATATGTTGCTCAGTTAATGATGTGCGGTTAACTGAGCAACAAATAATTAAGGTCTGAAAAGTGAAAACACATTTTCACAGACATAATAAATTATGTTGATCCAAAACTACATAAAAACTGTAACGCTAGATCAGTAATTATTGCAGGAAAGTCTTCTTTTGGGACCAATTTCCAGAAATCTACAAAATTTTCTGAAGAATTTTGAGGTTTCGACGACACTTTTTCGACAAAAAGGGTTTTCAATGATTGATGATTTTGCACTGAGACTCTCAGGAAGTCCGCGGGACCACATAGAAGGTATGACCGCACGAACAGCGTAGTAGGTAGTAAATTCGTTCCTTCGCGGCAGCCAATTAGGCGGGATATCTCAGTTTGGTGGGATATTCAAAACTTCCCTGTGCGGGCCATTTAAAATTCTTTCGCGGGCCATAATGTGGCCCGCGGGCCCGGGGTTGAGCAGCCTTGTTATAGAACGTCCCGTCTACTCTTTTACTGTTAGCACAGTTTAAGAGTTTTATATGTTATTTTAATTTTAAAGGGCACTTAATTTTGGTGCATATTCAGTTTTTAATTTTTATTTAATTAAAACACTCAAAATTGTTCGTAGAAATAAGTATTCCTACTACCATACGTAGCACCGCTACACGTTCGTAGCGCGTAGCTGTGTCTACGACGTCTTGGCATGCAGCGTAAAAATTACGTGCCACGCACTGGTTTGTCCACGATGGACTCCTAAATTACTAAACCGATTTAAAATTTTATTTATCCACCGTGTGCAATTTGATTCAACTTGAAAGATAGGATAGTTAAATAGCTTACATCTCGTACAATAGTAGTTTCATAATACAATGTTGGGTAAAAAAGCATTCAGGCTTTTTTCTCTATACTTAAGGTAAATGACTAGTAGATTGGACAGTACCAGTCATTGGAAAAAGCAGAAAAACACAATATTTATTAATGTTGCTTTAAAAATATCCTGTTTTTAAAGTAAAAGAACGCCTGTTTTTAATGAAAAACAGTCTGTTTTTAAAGCAACATTAATAAATATGGTGTTTTTGTGCTTTTTCCAATGACTAGTACCAGTAGCTAGTACTGTCCAATCTACTAATCATTTACCCTATTTATAATTAATCTCTTCTTAATCAAAAATTTCAGAAGTCTAGCTATAGTGGTTTTTGAGTTACAACTTACACACAGACAGACAGACGGTCAGAAATTGAAGTCTTAGTATGTAATAGGGTCCCGTTTTTACCCTTTGGGTACCCTAAAAAGCATTCAGGCTTTATTTTCTTTATTTATTTATAAACAGGCTCTAGCTTACTTAAAAAACTTCTTGAACGTGTTTGCTACGGCCAAAAATATCGTGTTTATACAAGAGAAACAAAGGAGATATTTATAAACCATCCCTTTCTCGGCCGCCATCAATATTGTCAACCATAATGAAATCTATTTTAGCTTTGTTTTTGATATACATCTTGGAGTTACTCATTTATCCGTAATTAGAATTTTATTAGAGACATTGTAGAGGCTTTGTTTATTTTTTCATTTTCGTGATAAGCTTATAGTAGTAGCTATTATGAAACTAATATTATTTAATCCTTCAATCGTGGATTCTTGGAAATCTATCTTTATTCTATTGTGATTTGTGTCTCGCTCACCGGTGAGCTTATGGGGCTTGATGGGTTAAAATCTAAAAGTGTGTCGCCCGTTACCTCTTCACGCATAAACTGCTGAACAGATTTTGCGTAACGGAGCGGGCGTCATCTAGTAACATAATATTTTAAGAAATATCAATATCACATGAAGTTTTACATATTTTGGTTTTAGAAGTAAATACATTTATGTGAACGCAGATAACGAAACCAATTTTCGTTCCGGCCATCTTAATTCGATTCTTCATACAGCAAATTAGTTATTATAAAAAACATATTATCACTTTATATTAATGTTTTAAACAATTCCAAAACAATTGAAATCATTTACTACTTTAAACTATTTGTTAAAATCTAGAGCAATTAATAAAAGTCTTAAATAAATTGTTAGTAAAAGACTAGCTTAGAAAAATAGAAAGTCTATTAAAGTTAGACAAAGTGTTTGTAAAAGTTCCAAGCGTTGTCCGACACTGAGCCCAGGCTTTCTGAGCTATAGTACACAACACTAACATACTATAATTGTATTTAAACTTCAATCATACATTAAACTTCTTAAGATGAAGGTATTTTGTATTGTATGTGTATACAATTTTGTAAAATAGAAAAAATGTGCTCACATAACACATTTTTACACTGTGAAAATTAATCGATTTCATCTATACTAATATTATAAAGAGGTAAACTTTGTTTGTTTGTTTGTTTAATTGTAATGAATAGGCTCAAAAACTACTGGACCGATTTTAAAAATTCTTTCACCATTCGAAAGCTACTTTATTTACGAGTAACATAGGCTACTTTTTATTGTAGAAAATATAGGGTTCCGTAAGATATTTGGGTTTTTCTGACACAAGTATTTTGCGTACGCTGCCTAAACTATAAAAGATAGAACCATACAATGTTCTAAGTAAATGTAGATCTTATAAATATCTACAAAAATGTCTGCAACACACTATACCTATCTATGTCAAATGAGGCACAGCACCCATTTTTTTATTTAAAAATCTTGATTTTTTTGGACTACATTTAAACGCATTTATTTTACTCATGCTGATAATCCTTATTAAAATAAATTATTTCATCACTAAGTACGGTTTATGTAGATAATATTTGGTGTCTGAATGATTAAAATTGGACGTTTGGTTTAGAAGTTATGGTGAAATTAAAAATTGAGATTTATGTCCGTTTCGAAGTGGGCGCTACCAACTTACCAAAGCGGGGGTGCGCAGTAACGAAGATTATTACCGGCCCTGCAGCTGGTGAATTAGTTCATATACCGAGAATACCAATGATCCCTACTGATTTTCCTTTACCCTGCAAAAGGCTCCAATTTCCTGTGAGACGTAGCTTTTGCGGCGGTACCGACCAATGCGGGCCACGGGTAGTATTAAATGAATATAAAACTGCTGAATCAATCAATTTTAATCATTTCTTCAGTGGCTATATATTTTATACCCGTGCGAAGCCGGGGCGGGTCGCTAGTTTTTAATAAAAAGGTGCTTCTAGCAGGGATGCGCTATCCAAAAGCAAATATTCACCATGGCCTCACATAAACCCGATGTGAAATGACGCTTATGTTGATAGTGAGGATACAGGAGACCAAAAGCGGTAACCACTGAACCCTCGATATAATCTCGGGCTAGCCCAAGGGACCTAAAGCCGTTTGGTAACCCGAAACCAAATTAACTAGAAGGGTTAAAAGATATTCATGTCCAAGGCAAGTGGGATACGACACCAATTTCTAATGATAATAAAATGTTTTTGTATAATTAAACCAAGTGATAAAACCATTTTAATTCTAAAAAATAAAAAAAAATCATCAAATTGATATTCTGATATTTTGCTCATTAGAAAAAAAAAGACTTATATACTGGGTGTAACAAAACTAAGCGATAATACTTCAGGGTGTGTATGTGTCCCTTATATAAAGTTCACTATGAATCACAGAAAAAAATCTCGCTTTCTCTCTTTCAGCGCTGCTATTTTTACAGTGAATTCAATACAGGAGATTGATACATGCCCTAAACTATATTATCACTTAGTTTTTCTACACGTTGTATACAATATATTAATAATAAACATAATAATTAATAAACAAATCTTTATTTCCCTCAAGTAGAATTTTACACGTTATCTTAAACAAACACTGCTCCCCACACTACTTATAACTACTTAACTCTTAAATTGAAATCTACAACCTGCCTACAATTTATCAAAAGTAGATTCATAATATATTTTTAATGTTCTCAGTTTCTCAAGACCAATCTAATGATACCTTTCAAAATACGACTTACCCTTTCGACTCTAAAGTTTATAAGAAATAGGACATGCATTCCACAAACATAACCACTCTTCTATAGTAAATTAACGGGCAAAAATGCTGCTCATAAATTTGATTAACTGTACTAAGCGTTCTCTATACTTCTATTGGCGACATGGCAATATTATAGGTACTTATAGACTTTTCCCGGTCGTTTAGAAAGCCATTACATGTAATGGCGCTGCAATCTGACAGGCAAACGGCAGCAGAGGGGCAGGCGAGAGGCAGACAAGGGCTCACAAGGGGCAGGCGAGAGACTTCGTCAATAATGCAACACGTGACCATGTCCGTTACACTTTGCACTCGAATAATGTGCCTCTGTGACGTACACACGTCCATTTTACGTTTATTTTTAGCTCCAAAGCTAGTTTGTGTGAAGAAATTTCTTAAGTATAATATTCTAGAAAAGCACATATTATTACGTAAATATTAACTGTTGGGGATTCTTTTTTATCTTTAAAAAGTATGAAGTAATTTTCATAATAATTATTGTTAAACTTATTATAACAAAGCACTTAAAATTTGATATTATATTATTGTGTTTATATTTCATGGAAATATATTTTGTGAATATACGTATTATATTTCCATGACGTATAAACACATTTTGTAGATAGCAACTCGTAGCATCGCTACGCGCACTCTGCGACGTAGAGCTGCTACAGCGCGCTACGAGTTACGAGTTACGACTGAACATCTGCTACGCCGCACATCAGCTGCAGATCGCTTATTTTTTATTTACTACTATTATAATAAAAAAACAAGGCCTTACATCCGTTGTGGATGATTTACAAAGTATTTTCAGAGCGAAGTAACCACTCTTCAAATAGTGTAGTGCCTGGGACAAGGTTTTTAAAAGTCCGTATGGTTGCCCAAGCACATACTCGTATTACGGCATTCTCGCAACATAGTCGGCCTAGTCCAGAGGAAAGAACTAGTCAATACGTCTGGGATCAACTATGTGCGGGTTTCCTCACGATGTTTTCCTTCACCGTATGAGTGTCCGTATTATGTACTCGGGATCGAACCTGCACTCTCTACGAGTGCGAACCAAAGGTCTACCGAATAGCTGCCACGGACGCTCTTTATCATACACGGGCGCTCTTTATTATTATAATAAATATAATTATAGATATAATAGTTGAAGCTCTAACATAACATATTTGCTGTGAGACCGTGATAAATGTCGAGCCGATTATGGTATAAACATGTTAAATGCGACTACAAAACCAAAACACCAATAAAAACACGAAACAACAAGCAACTTAAGTGGGCGACTAACCCTAAATTTTCAATTTTATAATTCATTTTTATACTTGAAAAAACGCCCTGAATTGTTTCATTAGATACTACATTATATTTCCAAGAATTCAATCTGAGCAAAAACACGATATCTAAAAATTTTCTCGATAGAAAAAAAAAACACGAAGATGCATCTAATTTTCACGAATTTTTCGTGTATTGCCATAACCGTGCATTGAACTAAGTTAATATTTTAACACATTGTATAAAATTCTATCATTGAGAATCCGACCTAGCGGATTTTTAAAATGTTATATATTTATCGAGTTATTGAGAAAAAACTAATTTGGCGATGAATCCGCGTCGTCCTTTTTCACCTGGCATATTAAAGACGGGCATGAGTGTGAAGAGAGAAGGACGATATTTGATTTTTTGGGTTAGTCGCCCTCTTAAGCTTGTTCCTATCATTAAAACACCAACAATAAGATGTAACATGGGAGAACCTCATCCGAGCACAGCAAAATTTATTTATCGTGTGCATTAGTCGAGTTGGCGCGTTGCCAGACGAGCTAATGCGCTCTCGAGCGGGTCACGAGTGCGCCGCGGAGCGTTATACAGAACTCAGAGTACCGCCTTTGAATATCAAAGATAGAGGTTTCCCACCAAATCCCGGGGCACTTTTCCCGCCTAAGTGCGGTTTGTATCAAAATCGGCACAGTATTTTGGAGTCAATAAGTAATAATAATTAATAATATCTATGGATGCTTCACACCACGGCAGTCTGGGGTCTGGCCCCGTGCTAAATACCTGAAGGACTTGTGTTAGAGGTATCAGACAACGGAAATAGATTTAATATTTTTATACTATACATAATACATATATTTAAGATTTTTGTAATATGAAACACATATTTAATATACATCCATGACCCAGAACTTTAAAAACTTTTTGTTCCATCGCGTCGGCGGGATTCGAACCCGCGACCCCTGGCTTGAGCTACCAACAGCCCACCAACTGAGCCACAGGTGTCGAGTCGCGACTTCGTTGCGCCGAAATTCGTAAATCGCGCGGGAACCGTACATTTTTCTGTGACAAAACTTAACTTTCTGCTAGTTGCTATACATAGTAAAACTGTCGAACGAATCCGCAAAGCTTCAAGAAAAGAGCGTATTCCCTCTTAAAAGGCCGCCAACGCACCTGCAACTCTTCTGATGTTGCGAATATCCATGGGCGACGGTATTTGCTTCCCATCAGGTGACCCGTATACCCATTTTCCCTCTAATTTCATTAAAAAAAAACTATCCTACATCCATTCCCATCTCTTATCTCCATAGCGAATTTCATCTCCATAAAATGTTTCATGCAATATCAGATTCAAATGCTGCATGCATCATATGAAGTTAACAGAAACGTTCTCGGAAAAAGCGTGACATGTGACTGACGAATGGAATCACTGTCACGGAAGAGTCAGTTCAAACTGACGAGGCGATGCAACGAATTTTGAAATGAGCCATTCAAAACTGAACTTTATTTACTACACAAAAAGATACAAATTGAAATTGACGGATTTGTCGCCGCGGTTTTGGGCTGCCTCTTCCGATAATTTTGAACAGCTCATTTTAAAATGCGCCGCATAGCTTCGCCACGACGCAATGTAAATTGACTAACGCAACTCCAAAAAGGTCGTACGTATCTTTACAACACATGATTCTGATAATAATAAACAAGTACTCCTTAAAATGGTTATAATTTTTGACGACCTCTGTGGCTCAGTGGTGAGCGCGTTGGACGCTCACTAAGCCGGGGGTCGCGGGTTCGAATCCCGCCGACGGAACAAAAAGTTTTCAATGTTCCCGGGTCTGGATGTGTATTAAATATAATAAAAATCTTAAATATATGTATAGTATAAAAGTATTAAATATATTTCCGTTGTCTGGTACCTGTAACACAAGTCCTTCAGGTACTTAGCACGGGGCCAGACTGACGTGGTGTGAAGCGTCCATAGATATTATTATATTATTAATTATACCAGTTAGCTCCGATTTGAAACTTCTATCGAATATACTAGCTAAGTCCGTATCCCAAATCTTGAAGTGCTTAAAACAGTGAACGGGGTTTAGTCGAAACTTTATCCTAAAACTGATACAAACTTTACAATATTAAGTTAAATTTAAATTACTGTTGTAAGAGGCAAAAGTTGAACTAAACTTAACCTATATCTATAGTGAACTACTCAATAATGTTAATCTTGTATTAATGGGCAATATTGCGCAAAGATAGCAGAGGACGCTGCTAGCATAATATAAATTATAATATAGTAATCCGACCTTGGCTTCCGACCTAAAACCGACACGTCTCTCTATTGATAGAAACGTTGTCAAACGTCGACCAAAACGTTTGTTTACTGTTTATGCTAATGCTGCCTCCAACGTGAATTGCAGTAACATTATGTCCTACTATATTATTATTATCGAATCATCAAACATATAAAACTCCCGGTGTTTGTCGCCAAACTCCAAAACGGCTGAAACGTTGATTATGAATGTGCTCGTCGGGTTAGTATGAGAATCGGCGACCATCTATTTTTCCTTACGAACATAACGAAATTCGGTTATTGCAGTTGCATTACATATTTTACTTAGTATTTATATAATATTTCGCACCTAAATAACTATATAATACGGCTTATACAGTATGATCTAAATAGCAACACCAACACTACTGACTAGAAATTATCTGTTTAAAGTTGTTTTGGCCGCGTCCCGTGTTGGCGCTATGCATATTAAAACGATAATCACATTACTAGCTCTACAATCTCTATTAAGCGCGATAGCATGGTTATGCTCAATCTGGAAGATGTCTTGGATTTCTACTGCTTTACACATTCTAGACACTTCTTGCCTACGAATAATACTACGGAACAGTCTTATTCTAACTGTATAATTACTTAAAAGTCATACAGATATACTGATATCTGTATGATGTTTAAATAAATCGTAGAACTTACGTCTTTTCAGTTGAGATTAGTAGAGCTTCGTACTTTCAGTATGAGGTACCGTTCTATACTATATTAGATTTCGCATATTTGCGGTTTGCCTAATACCTAACAAGTACTAACTAAAAGAACAGTTATTCTACTGATGAAACAAATTTTATCAAAGATTCAATCCATTTTTCATTTCACTTTCAGTTTATCAGTATAAATTACTAGATGACGTCCACAACTCCGTGGTGCCAAAATTAGTTTATCACGCGGGAACAGTACATTTTTCCGGATTAAAAGTATCCTATGTCCTTTCCCGGGACTCAAAGTATCTCCATACCAAATATCAGCAAAATCAGTTCAGTGGTTTGGGCTTGAAGAGGTAACAGACATACACTTTCGGATTTATGATCTATACTAATATTATAAAGCGGAAGAGTTTGTTTGTTTGTTTGAACGCGCTAATCTCAGAAACTACTGGTCCGTTTTGAAAAACTCTTTCAGTGTTAGATAACTCATTTATCGAGGAAGGCTATATTTTATCACGCTAACGATTAATAGGAGCGAAGAAATAGAGGAAAATGTGGGAAAATGGGGGAAATTATTTGAAATTGTTTATTATTTTAAGAACTACTTGAGCAATTTTTAGGTTATTTGGCACACATGAAGAATAGACCACGTGAAGGGAAATAGGCTATTTTTTTCGGACAAAATGTACAGTTTCCGTGAAATTCCTAAATTACGCGGGCGAAGCCGCGCGGAACATCTAGATTTTAGTATTATATTATAATTAGTATGGAAGTATGGATAGTATAGCTTTTCTTAGGTTTCCCAGCATTTTCCACAGATAGTAATGCTGTTTTCCGTTGTTTTAGTTAATTTTCCGTCGGGCGCGTTCACGACTCATCGCCATAAAAATATATTACCCCGAGAGCGGCCGCTTAAGTAATTGACAGCTGTTGTTTTTGCCCCAGTCTGCGCCCACGTTGTCAGTACTACGACTAATTACTGTACTTGATAATTAATTATACATTGTGTTAGTCTCCAAAGTACTGCCTACGTAACACGTTTGGTATGTAGGAAGATGATCTTAGGGCTGGGGGTTATCGTTCCCGCAACTTCGACATTTAAGCGGGGAGTCAAGCGGGACTCCCCACCAAGGGGTTTAGGTGGGGAGTCCCGCATACCCCGGTGGCCGGCCGATGTCCCCAATCCGCCGGGGATGCGAAAAGTATTTTTCCCACTTCCGGGCGGAAAACGTCAACTTTCGTTCCGCTGCGCTTACCAATGTTGCCGCTTTCCGCCTCCATCGAGGAGAAAAATAGTAGGTAGGTATACAATCCAATAGGCAGTAAATAAGAGAGCCTCAGATTACATATTGTGATCTAAGACATTTCTTATTTTCCTGCCCTAGATGCGTAATTTACTATTCCTATGAATCCTATGTAAAAAGAAGGTGGTCTTAAGGTTATAGGCCGATAGGTTGATTTGACCAGACTCGTTTTATGCATTCCTGTGTGTTCAGACGCGTTCTGTCAGATTGATCTGTGATTAGGTACCTAATCCGATCGGTCAGATCGATCGGCCCCAGTATATGCGGCCTTTTGTGTTCTTGGTATTGGTATTTTCAGACACTGGACTGGACTGGAGGACTGGTCCACAACATTGATGTGGGAGGTATTTGTTTATTAATACTTATTTGAAGCTCCCAATTATTCGACCTGACATTAGAAATCACTAAGTCTGAGGCCCTAAAACTCTATATTGTGTTTTATTAGGTTTTATGCAGGTATATACAAATAGTTGGCTATTATTTTTTCCGTTTTGTTAGTTCTGTACTTTGATATTTAATACACCTCTACCTAACTCATGTCAAATCATGACGTTTTGAAGTGAACTTTTCACGGAGCCTATGTTAAAATCGTGACTAGCGACCATATTTCAAACGGAATGCCAAATCGTTATGTTTTAAGCCCGTTCAAATATTTCAGCTCTACAAAAAGAGGTAATGTTAGTGTTTAAAATCAAGAGCACTAGCGACGTGAAACCAGGCCAATAATGTATGAACTAGAAATTATGGCCTAATTTTTTAAAAGTACTATTTAATGCCTGGGCAGTCTAGGCACGTCAGTTTCTTAAATGGCTTTTAGCGGTTCTAGAAAATATTGTTATTATCAAAGACATATATATCAAGGTGACTCTAGTTAAAGTCGGAAGTGGTACGGAACCACGATGTAAATAATACAGTAGTTTATTTCAGACTAGCGACCCGCCCCGGCGTCGCACGGGTATAAAATATTATATAGCCACTGAAAAAATTATTAAAATCGATAGCCTATCACGATCCTTCATGTGGTCTACTGTTCTCTGTTATCTGTTACTGTTATCTGTGCCAAATAACATAAAAATTGCTCCAGTAGTTCGCGAGATATACCCTTTCAAATAATTTCCCTCGTTTTTTCCACATTCTCCTATTAGTCTTAGCGTGATAAAATATAGCCTATAGCCTTCCTCAATAAATGGGCTATCTAACACTGAAATAATTTTTCAAATCGGACCAGTAGTTCCTGAGATTAGCGCGTTCGAGTTAGCCCTTTCAAATAATTTTCCCCGTTTTTTCCACATTTTCCTCTATTTCTTCGCTTCTATTAATCTTAGCGTGATAAAATATAGCCTATAACCTTCCTCGATAAATGGGCTATCTAACACTGAAATAATCATCAAAATCCGTTGCGTAGTTTTAAAGATTAAAGGGAACAAAGGGACATGAGGGAAAAAAAGTGACTTTGTTTTATAATAAGTATAGTTAAGTGAAGTTATTACTTAGAGAACTAAACGATGCAGTAACTTGTATTTGCACGAGTTTGACTCTTGCAAACTGCAAAGGCTTGCTCTATTATATATTACATATTTTGTTAAAGACTTCGAAAACTCACATTTTGTTTTTATGCAAATTTAGTTGTCTTACGAATAGAATACTAATTGAAAAACCGATGCTAAAATAAATTATTATTTTAGATGCCAATCTTTTTGACAAGCACCATTGGCTTGAAGAACATTAATTAATGATCGCAATAGCGCAACCCACACTTTATTAAAAAAATATATCTGAAAAAGTATGCCGAAGGCATATGGCCGGCAACGCGGCGACGGTAGTTGCTTTCCATCAGGTGACCCGTTTGCTCGTTTGACCCCTTATTTTATACAAAAAAGGCAAACTAAAAGAGAAATCTTGAAGCCAGCTCTTACCAGTTTGTCCCTTCCCAAGCGTCTTCTCCAGTCGGTAGGGGCCGACATACTGGTAGGCCTCGGGGGCCGCGCTGCTGCCCTCCATCCTCAGGCCTGGCTGCTCATCATCAGCCCAACCCCATCCTACGGCTACTTCACTAAATACGGACGGTCGAACATTCTCACACTGATATTACGTCAATATTTTAATTGTGTAAAGGATTTTCATGCCTCGAATTTATACTTCGGTAAAAAAATTATAGTCTTCTGGCAAAAAAAATATTTTAGTTAAGGCCTAAGGGTAATTACCTGCTTACCAATCTAAGTATCTCTTGTATCTATCCCTATCTTAAAACGAGTAATCTTTTAAAAAATACAACATTCTGAAAAAAATAGCCTGTGACACCCGCGGTAATTAATAACTAATCTTTTGACACCTCTTTTGTTAAAACACAATTGTACACATATTGGGCGTTTTAAGCGCGCGCTTTGCTAACGCGCGTTTTGAGAACCCCGAATTCTATTGAAGCATACATGCAAGCGCGCGTTACTGGCGAACTTGCATGTGTACGCTTCAATAGAATCCGGGGTTCTCAAAACCCGCGTTAACAAAGCGCTCGCTTCAAAACGCCCAATATGTACCTGCTCTAATATTTTACGTAACATACGTTGCTAAGTTTATGATGAATCGCTCGCTAAAGCAATCATATTTGAAATTGAAAGTGCTAATAGAAATATTAAAACCCTCATATTGTGTCATGCTGGGGTTGTGGTGGCTGGGGCAATAACGTGCTGTTTGAACAGTAACCGGAGCTGGACGGAGGCCAAGCTTTTAACATAATTTCTTCGTATTCGATGCCGATAGGCTTTGGGTCAAGTGTCTTTGTTGAGATTTTGTTTACGCCTGAATATATTTGATGAAAGATATTGTTGGTGGTAATGATACCGCGTATTTAATTGCAGATTTTTAACCGACTTCAATAAAGGAAGACGCTGTTTATATTTTTTCAATTTTTCGGCAAACTCTGATTTGTATAAAGCTATTATAAAAAATATGTCAGATATTAATTCACATATTTGAAGCCGTTTCCTCAAGTCTTAAGGAAGAAGCAAACTAATACTATCCTCTTTACGCCCTCTTGTGCCATTTTTGCTTCTAATTAATACAATCTCTTTCATATTATTTATTAAACTAATTAGGTATACCTATCGTTGTAATAGTGGGCGATACGCAGAACATCTTATTATTTATTTAATGAGGTATAAAGCCCTGACGAAAATTATCCTTAACCTTTAAAGATTTCAGGTAACTTGTACCTCGAAACTTGGTAAAGTATTTAAGTTGTACAACTTAGCTCAACTTACTGAATTACCGCACAACAAGTTTTCACGACACTAATAGTTCATACTTGAGATTTTATCCCTCATGAATGAGATTTCGTACAAAACTAATTTAAATTATGAGAACTGGCCATTTAGCCAAAACTTTTTCGTTATCGCTGCGTTATAGAATCGCCAACCAAAATGTATGGAATTGACATAAGCGTTCGTTAATATGACGTTGACGTTCGACTCGTCTTATGTCATTGACATAAGACGAGTCGAACGTCAACGTCACCGGTGAGCCAACTGCCAAGATCTTTTCTTTACAGAATCGCCAATCAAAATGTATGGAATTGCATACATTTTGATCGGCGATTCTGTAAAGAAAAGATCTTGGCTCACCCCCCAGAGCCCCTAGCGAAGACGTTTTCTTTATCGCATTCTTTATATAAAATCGCCGATCATAATGTATGGAATTGCCGTAACATAACGACACCGGAAATATCACTTAATGTAAGGGACAAAACACGACTTTTCAGGAGAGCGAGAAAACAATTTTTTTTTTACAAATTCGTCTGTAACTTTTATACATTTAGTCCAATCTTAAAGGTGTTTATGGCAAAGTTTCTTAGAATTTTGCCTGCTATATAACTATAAAAAAATATTTTCGTAAATTTACGCGTTTAGAAAATAGCATGTCCCTTGCATTAAAAAAAATTGCTTATTTGTCCCTTACAGCAGCGGTCGGCAACCTTTTGGCAGGCAAGGAGCACAAGGTGGCAAAACAAACTAAAGGCGGGCCGCAGACCTCCTACTTGTAAATTTTGTCGGGCTGTCAAATTTTGCTGTGCTTTCTAATAAGTGACGATCGCGGAAGACGATTGACTTAAGTCAAATTGAGATTTATTTAATCATTGTATACCTGATATTCTGTAAAAGGAAAACACGATTCACTTATTTTGACTCGATAGTTATATTTTTCGAAATTATGAATCTTTCTGGGCTTTTCAACAAATATCTGTTACACTTATTGAGTTACTATCATTAAATAACTTGCACTACTACAATCACACACTTTATAAAATAATGGTAAAAGGAAATATTATTAGTATTATACTTCGTTTTTAAGTAATCATCAAAAGCGGGGCTAGCGTTTTGACAGTAAGCTCTTAACCCTAGAAGCTCAATATACCTAGGTACACGTCATATTGAAAGGAAATAAGTTTTTACTTTTTATTAAAAATGGCACAAACCGCTACGTACTTAAGTGGCGATAACTACTGGCAGTATTAGAAAACGATTATCTTTTGATACACATATTAACTTATTCACGAAGCATTCACGGGCCGCAAGTAAGACGCTCGCGGGCCGCGCGTTGCCGACCGCTGCCTTACAGCACTGATTTTTTCAATGTCAACTATGCCATATTAAAGTAAGCACCAAGTTTAATATGAAACTGCGACACAATTCTACTGTAAAGGACATAAAAAACTATGCTTTGGAGGAAGTTTGATGTATTATAGTAAAATCTAACACAATAAGCCTACCACGACTGGCTGTTCTACCACATAAGGGATAGGATTTCCAGCAAAAAAAGGGAACTTCAGCAGACTGAAGCATTTCCCTTGGCACCGGAACTGTTCCCATCTACACCCAGAGCCCCTATTAAGACAAGGTGGAACTTTGCAAAACCACGTCTCTGCTCTTTTGTGTTACCGAAATCTGTATCCTGAGCCGAATGGAAGATGGATCTTCCTGCCTGTTCCGCTCTGCGGCCTCTTTCTGTGAAATTACGGATTCGCAGCAGCGCAGCGTGACCTAGCGATCGCACACCACAAGTCTAAATCACCGTTCTTGACCTGGCATTAAGCTTCTCATTTCACCTTATCAGGAGCTACTGCTCTCTTTTATCGCCTTATGACCTTCCTTCTTATGGTGTTACGCCAGCTATTTCTATTATCGGCAACTCGAAGAGCGTCGTAGACAGTCGACTCAAGTTTGGTGCGAATTTGATCAGACCAACGCATGAGACAGCGGCTCCGCGGTCTTTTCCCCCACAATCTTGCCAGTTATCATGGTTTGCCATACCATGGTTTCAAGGTATGGCAAACCATATTCCTCCTTTTTCAGAGTCCATGTCTCGGATTCTTAAAACCTTCCTACAGAGTCCATGTCTCGGATCCTTAAAGACAGATGAAGAATATGAGCATGTGCACAAGTTTCCTCCTGGTTTTTAACGAAATCTTCCTGTCAGGCCAGGTTTTATGCATTTGAGACATGGCGCTTTTAGTCATCCCAATTCTTCTACGTATATTTGGTTCACAGGAGCCGTTGTTCATAAAGATCAAAGACGAATTTGCTAACCACTTCCAATTTTAGCGCGCCAGTCAAAGGTAGAGTGTTTCTTCTGTCTATGACCATGTTTTTGGTTTTCTCTTTACGAGGGCTGCCTTTTAAGTTCTGTCGTTTGTAAACTTCCCGCGATTATTGAAAAAAAATCCATATGGGATTTTAATCGCCTTGTATTTGAATTTCAAAAACAAAAGAAACTATTCAGATTGGTCGAATAGTCTTATTGTATCGTCTATTCAAAGGTGACAAGTCGGTTGTAAAAATCGAAATGTTAAAGGAAAATTTCCGAGCGATAATTTTTTACAACTAACGAAGTTGATTATCGCGACTTCGGCGTTTTGAGGAGATCATTTCTGTATTTAGTGATGCAGGACCATGTCTTAGGATTATAGAACGCTGGTATTTAGAAGTTTAAAGTGGACACCCTAGCCTCAGTGACCAGCCACGTGATGGTCGTCAAAAACCGCCGTAACGCAAGAGAATATTGAAGCCGTGCAGCAGCTAATCCTCGAAGACTGTCATGTGATATATCGCGAAATAGAAGCATCAGTGGACATTTCAGGGACCACTGTCCAAAAAATCTTGCACGAAAAACTTGGAGTAAAAATGGTAATTTCTCGTTAGATAACCTTGTTTGCTTAGCGACGACCAAAAACAGCCCGTGTTAGTTTTTGTCGCAAAACTCTGCAGCGATTCAACCGAGGAGAGTCAAAGCACGTTTATAATTTGCTCAATGGTGACGAGTTTTGGATATATGCTTACGATCCAAATTCTAAGCAGCAGTCAACTGTCTGGGTCTTCTAGAATGAGCCAAAATCGACCAAAGTCATGGACTCACAGAGCACTTTAAAAAAAAATGTTTGCCTCCATTGTGACAAAGGGTGATCACATCGCCACTATTGTACCCGAAGATTGCAAAACGGTTACCGCTGACTAGAATACCACAGCTTGTTTGCCACAAGTCATCACCAAATTTCGAAAAAACCAATTCAAGTTGTCGTATTTTCCTGGCCATGACAACGCATGATCGCACATCGCCGGTCAAACAAAGATGTATTTGTGAACCCAAAACATTAAAATTTTAGATCATCCGCCTTACAGCCCTGGCCTGAGCCCTAAGGATTTTAATAAGTTCCACAAAATTAAGCAAAGTCGTTGTGGTTGACGTTTAAGCTCACCTGAAGAAGCTGTTTACGCATAAAAATCGGTTATTTTGACTACCCAACTTCGGACTGGAATAGATGTTTTAAAAACTGGTTTGAACGCATGCAAAAGCAATTTAAATATCGCGAAGGATTCTTAAAAAAACAATAAATGGTGATAATCTATTAGATTGTCTGTATTTATTCCAAACGACAAAACTTAAAAGGCAGCCCTCGTATTAATTGAGAGGCCCAAGTTATTGATCATTTGCTTCATTCTCTAAAACAGTTCTTGCATCTCGATTTCATTTGCAGCCAGAAGAGTATTGTCATCCCTAATGCTAGCTATCTAAAATTGACCGCATTACATGTGTATACCTAAAGGATAAAGGTTTAGCTAAAACACTAAAACTTCGAATAATACTTTTTGAATAGGTGCCAAAAAATTATCTTCTTACTTGAAAAATTATATTTAAGATTAAGGTAAGGGACAAATTTTAGTGAAGCTATGACAATTCAAGACGTGAGTGGAAGAATAAGGTAAGTAAGTAACATGAAAAAACTTACCGTTTTTTTTGCTTAAATGGAGGGTTTAGGGCCGGAAAAAATATTTGAAATAGAAAAACTATGGATTACATGTGTAGCCAGATACATTAGCTAGGTTATGAAGTCGATAAGTTACAAGTTTTATTAAAATAATTAGGGAAAAAATTAGTTATTGTCCGAATGTTACGAAATGTTACTTGTTCGATTCTTCCACTCACGTCTTCAATTATTATGTATCAATTCTTAACGTAAAGGACATGTTAACAGAATTATACTAAGCTAAAGGTTAAGGGACTGAATTGTATTTTAAAAGCGTTTACGTTATTTTTTTAACACGGAAAAATATTTACGTCCGTTAAATAATTTTTTTTAGGAAAATACCTGTCTAGACTTTAAAAAATGTGTACTGTAAGGGACATTTTTTTAACGATAGAAGAATTTCAAGTGTGCCAAACGATAGAGCTCGAAATTCTGAATCCAATGATATAGGTATATAACTCATTTTCGCCAAAACGTCCCTTACGTTAAGTGATATTTCCGGTGTCGATAAGTCGAATGTCGACTTTATTTTATCGAACCCTTCTGTCAATTTAATTTTGATCGGCGATTCTAATAAGAAGCGACAAAGAAAACGTCTTGGCGGGGCCCATGTCTCTATTGCCCGGGACACACGAGGCTAGTTTTTCAAGCTAGGATAGCAAGCTAGTTTTTTACCAAACTGTCCTGGCTTGCTGACCTAGCTTGGAGCATGCTAGTTCTGTTTTACAAATGTAGATAGTTTTGTCTACACGAGGCCAGAAGTACTAGCTTGCTAGCTTACAAACACTAGCTTGCTATCCTAGCTTGAAAAACTAGCCTCGTGTGTCCCGGGCATATCTCATCAACAGTTCATCAAACTATCTAAGTTGACATAATTTTGATGACAGTTGCTTCTACATCCTATGTCATTATTCATTGTGTCAATTGCATGTCACTAGATCTAATAACTACTTTTGCCAATAAATATAATAATAGAACACTTGTTGGCAAATCAAAATAACTGCTATTTCTATGCGCCTTATACTGAAATAGGCTATTTCAACGAAACCCTGTAATAGTCGTAGGCTATTTCAATGGAATCTTCAAATAGTCGTAGTCAAAATTCATCTGGGCCCTGAAACAGTTTGAGACTATTTCAAATAAGTAGCCGTAGCTATTTCAGAAGAACCCATAAATCCTTTCTTGTTACGTGGGTACATAGAAGTCTAATTAGTACATAAATAATAAACAGCTTATTATAACGGTATCCTAGCGCCGCCCACTGCTACCGAGAAATTTTATTATTAAATTATTATTAAAGAAATAATTTGTTTTCTCAGCGTTTTTTTAGAAGAGACTTTGTTTTAATTATGCGTAGGTAAAGCTTATTGTTTTGTTTGGTAATACATATTAGGGAATGGGTAAATGGGTACCTACATGTTGGTTTATACCCCACATGTTAACTTCCCTTGAATTTGTTGTAAATCCCAATTTCGGAAAACGCTAATTAAAGTTAAATAAACATATTTAAATAGGTAAATCTAGTTCTTCGTATAAATTTCCTCTGGTTCTTCTCACTGGGCTAGTTCCCCAATCGATAATGGACTTAAAGTTCAAGGAGAGTATTGTAGAGTTCCAATTTTGAATTTAAAATTTTGTGTTTTTAATAAAATTAAGAAGGCATGATAATTTGACGATATTTGACAATAATATTATACTTAATAAACACGCGTTGGTGAAATCTTTAACGCGTACTGCGATTAACGTAGAGGTAATTTTATATTTTTATTTCAGAGTGTTTCATTATAAAATCTAAAGCATTGCAATGAATGTGTTGGTATTAAAACACGATATAAAGACTGGGCTTTATTCGTTCTCATGCAGCCTCTTTTGTAACGAGGATTACATTTTTATACGGTTTCTATTTCCGCTTCATTTAGATTCAAAACGTACCTACTGAAGGTTCTAGTGTAATGAAATTGATGAATACGTAACTTAATCAGTGTTTGTGATGTTTATATGAAGACAGATCCCGACGAATTACCTTTATTAAAAGTCGATTAAATTCTGATAAAAAGCGATTAGGTAGGCAATAATTAATAGTAACAAAATCTTATTAATAGTACTTAGTATTAGTTAGGTAGGTACGTTTGTAGTAGGTACTGTCAAATAGCGCTCATCATATTTCGGTAAGGCTTTTGAGCATTAAAAAAAATAAGACCAAAAGATAGTTTAATTCTTTTTTTCTAAAACCATCTGTCGTTAAATATATTTTATGTACAAAACGGGAGAAATGTACCTACGACGAAGGATCGATTCGTCGAGTGTCTTAAGTGTTTTCTGCAAAACAATACTACTGGTGTCACTCGAACTCAGCATTGCTACGATTTGACGATCGATATAGGTAACCCCACGTTTGACAATTTTCACCGAAATATTTATAGTGACAGGCAGATTTCCACGTCTTATCCGGGAATAAATGAAAGAAAAAAAAAGAGAAAATAATATTCAAAATAGGAAGACGCGTTCCGAATTTAAATTTTAAGATCGGCACATCGAAAATATTTTTTTACCGTAGGTACAAACTTGAGGCACTGAAATCCTATTACTATTATATTATCGTTTTGTAAAACACGCACTATACTTTACCACTTATTAATATTAGCACAGATCTAATAATAACACTAGATTCCGCACAAAATGTTTCGCTGACGGAAAATCAATATACGTTAAACATCATCCGTAGTGTCCGCGGAGCCGCGCGAGTTTTGCGTGGATAGAAGCACCGATCTTAGGGAACATTTTAAACAATAATAAAAAATGTTTTTCACTGGATAATAATTGTTACATAATTGTGGATAATGGTAAATGTTTTTCGTGTATCCCGTGCGCAGCGGTCGGCCGCCGTCGGGTTAGTTCGTGCGATTTTGACTGGGGGTGAAGTGAGTCATTAGCCTCTGAGGGGTTGTTTTGCGTTCCGTTCCACGCGTGCGTGTTGACCCTCCTGTTCCTCTTTCTAAGTTTAATAAAAACTAACATTTATATATTTAAATTTTAAAGCTTTAAAGCTTGTTATGAAATGAAATGAAATGAAATTTATGTACATTTAACTCCGAGTTTTTAAGTAGGTACTACTTGCATAAACTTTTATCAACCTTTTACCTTCCTACAACTACAGTTATAAGACTTATAACCTTACTGCTTACATGTTACGAGTGTTACCACACCAAAAACTACGGTTCAAACGCTCAATCCTGTCTCTAGCGGTTATCGGCATCTCATCTACCATTATATTCTAATTTTACAGATGTAGCGATATCTATCGCATCGTTTGTATGACATAATTGTCAAAAAGTTTCTAAATTCAAATGACCGCGAGTTTCGTTACAATAGACATAACTACCAGTAGTTCGACTGCAAAGAAACGGACAGGTTTCAATATCTGTCAAATTCGTCGGGTTTCACTAGGATTATGAACGGAATGTGCCTCGCGCTGGCTGATATAATTTATTTTTAAATATTTAAAATAAAGATTTCAAAATTGGATTCTGACAATTTTAATCGCATGTGCCAAAACACAAACAACAATACGACCAAAGAGGAACACGTCCAGCGAATATGTCATAGTTTTAAATTCGTAGGTAACAAGTTAACAACCCTAGCGACGATTTTCGTTATAATATTACGTCAAATTTAAAAAATTCAACATCAGTTCTAAGTCGGCATACTCTATAATTCTGTTTACTCTGGTTTCGTGGTAGAGCAAGCAGGAGGAAGCGTGACCCCGCCATGTATCACGAACCTTTTTTTCTTACGAAATATTTTTCGGAGAAATTATGAAGCTACTAATATTATAACATCATTTATTTTAAATTACTTATTTTGTTATTTTTGAAGTGAAAACTTCTTTAGCGGCGTTGAGCACTTGTGGGATGGGTAAAAACTGTGAAACTCGCGATAGATTTTCGTGTTGATCGAAAAACCATACAAAACGCGTAAGACGGTTGGAGAGAAGTGTTTTGTGTCGACTCGAACTCGAACTCAATTTGAAACTTGATCGAAACTTGATCGAAACTTGTTCGAAACTTGATCGAAACTTGATCGAAACTTGATCGAAACTTTATCGAAACTTGATCGAAACTTGATCGAAACTTGATCGAAACTTGATCGAAACCTTGATCGAAACCTTGATCGAAACCTTGATCGAAACTTGATCGAAACCTGATCGAAACTTGATCGAAACTTGATCGAAACTTGATCGAAACTTGATCGAAACTTGATCGAAACTTGATCGAAACTTGATCGAAACTTGATCGAAACTTGATCGAAACTTGATCGAAACTTGATCGAAACCTTGATTGAAACTTGATCGAAACTTGATCGAAACTTGATCGAAACTTGATCGAAACTTGATCGAAACTTGATCGAAACTTGATCGAAACTTGATCGAAACTTGATCGAAGCCTTGATCGAAACCTTGATCGAAACTTGATCGAAACTTGATCGAAACTTGTTCAAAACTTGATCGAAACTTGATCGAAACTTGATCGAACCTTGATCGAAACAACTTGATTGACGATTTTTTAAAAATCGATTTTCATAAAAATGGGTTAAAAAATGCACAACGTTAATAATCAAGTTTTCACTTCTGCCGGCACTCCCGGAGTGCAACCAGTTTTTTTTTAATTGTTATCAATTAAATCATGCTATAAGCAACTCATGTTTTAGAGTAAAAAATAATATATTATTATTATATTATATTCTATGTCAGCTTCTTATTTGGTGACTGCAGAATGTCGCTTCTTTAAACTAAGTTTATACATGAATCAATATAGATATTGATTCACGGAAGGTAGACCTTAAACAACGGTTGTCAAAATTGCAAAAAAATTTAGAACGATAAGAGCATGAGCTAATTAATATTATAAACTAACGGACACAGATTACTAGTGTATAATATTGTAGACTAACGGATGAGGTATAACACTTACATAGAAATAAGTATAAGACATTTACCCCACGACGAAGTATAATTTACATTTTACAATGGATATTTTTGTAGGGGCCATTTTATATTTTTAAAATGATGGAGACCTTAACATACATAGGTAATATAAAACATAGTTTTTTTTATTTTGTGTGGAGTATGAAAGGGGCTGGGTTATCAGTTATCACTTAATAGGTTCATTGGGAAACTAATATATTTCTATTGTTACTATTATTTTATAATTATTCTCCAGCTAATGATTTAAATAAATACTAGGTTTCTTCTACTCCTAGTTTCTAATTTATAAATAACTAAAAGTATACAGTGAAATAAAAAGTCAGCGAAGACGTTTTTTGTGACACAACAGGATTTTGCTACTCGATAAGAAAAACACATTTTGTATTAATTAATTGTAATTAAGTAGATATCAAAATGTAAGTATATGAAATCGGTGAAAAGGCTGCTCCTGCAGGGCAATCGCGCTAAATTTTTTCAACTGAACCGCAAATGAAACTCGGACGTTGATCGACTTTTGGAACGATTCGGTATCGCGCTAACGTTTTGACAGCCAGTTGAGACGTAACTGAACCTCAGCTCAAGCGCAAACGCTGTCAAAACAAAAAGTTGATACAATGCAACTTCTACTCGCACGTTTCTGAAACGTTTCTTATTTTGGTATGTTAAATTGACGAAAATCGATGGAAAAATATAACATAAGCTATAATCAAATTATAATTTAAGCTTATGTTTTACTTCAAAGCTGTAAAATAACACTACGGACTATTTGAGTTTGTTAAAAAGTGAATTGAATTTTGACATTACTTCTTTACGTAAATGTTTTCTCCGCCACATAAAACTTTTGTCACAAGTCACTAGTCACTACTCAACACTTATGGCGCTTGTAAAATATAGTAAAACAATATAAATTTAATTACGTAAATTAAAAACTCCAAGTAATAATCATTCGCATTCATAACTACCAAAACAACTACACTCGTGTCATATTCATCCATATTATGTTTAAATAAACAATTTGTCAATTGACCAATTAACGCATCGGAAAAAAATTGTTCATATTTAAACCAATCAAAATTAAATTAGAAGAGCGCTGATTGGTCCGCTGCAATGTCTGTCTATAGGTCAAACGTTGCGCTTCGTTCGAGTTCCATCTAAGGTTGAGCTACGGTTGAGACGTTAGCACGATACCGAAATTTGTTCAGACGCAGCGGAACCAAACCGTAACTGAACCGCAACCAAAGTAGATGTGAACCTGAATTGAAACGTTTGAAAATAGCGCGATTGCCCTGCTGCACGATAACCTTTGCCTGTTTAGAGGATAATATATAAAACTGACCTTTATTCGAGAGAGGAAGAGAAAATGAACTAGAGCTTTTTTATATTTAATTGTGAAAAACGTGACGTTTTTTGTTTATGCACTAAGTATCTTGTTTTTTGTGCAAAATAACACCATCTCGTTTAAGTACTCCTTTGAAGTTCGTGAAAATAATTATTAATATGGCCTACGCGTATTCGTGAAATCTTCTGCCAACTTGAATCTTGATCTGTAGAATGTTCTAGAACAAAACATAGGAACAGTCCAATAAAGATTTCGTAAGAACTCAATTATTCGGCTTTTATATGTACATATATATTTTTTTTCTTTATGCCTTGGCTACCTAATTTCATTGAAGTTGTAAATATAATATAAAAATAAAATGTCATAATGAATTTTCACTTCTTACATATTATTGTATACCACATTCATTTTTTTGGCGATAATTAAAGGGATATTTTTAAATTAAAATCACAATACGTTTACCTATTTTATCCTACCTAAATTAATAGGAACGTATTTTGGCTTATCATGGCATATTAGTAGCAAGTACCTACTAACCTGCAAATTAGTACCGACCACGTTTTATTCTAACTTAGACAATCGTTTCGTTTCGTCGCTCGAAAGATGAAATGGAATCGTTCAGCTTTTACTGAAGAATCAATTTATTTTATAAAACATTTTGTGTATTACATATATAAGTAATTTCTATAGCGACCATAAGGAGATTCCGAGCTCAAATGCAAACATAAAAAAGGTGACCAAAAATTATGTACCCCTGTTGTGAAAGGTAAGTTAAAGATACTTGTGACAAAACAGGAGTAACTTAAATTTTTGGATTTATGTAAATGACAGCTGGTGAAAAATATATCTTTTTATTTTCTTGATATTTTTGCGTAGTTTTCGTAAAAAAATAATGATTCACTTTTATCTGATGATATTATTTGCAAACTATTTATTTAACACGCACAAAACTAAGAGAAACCTAATATTTATAAAAAAAAAAGAAAACCATTTTTTTCAGAAAAATATCAATTCTTATCATAATTGTGATAAAAATAACATGAATTTGCTGACAATACCGTAATTAAGGAAATCCAACTTCAAAAATTCCTAATTTCTCAGTTACGACACTACGTATTTGGATGAGGTATTATGAAACTTCTGTCGCTTCGTTTCCGTCGCGATTTGATAGAAAACGATAAATTACGTCAAGGTTTTTTGAAACATGGTAGCGGTAGGGTGAATAAAGGTGAACGCAGATTTGGCCGCACCGCACGCACCGCAGTCGCCGCATTTCGAATTCTTTATATGAAGTTATAGGCAAGCTCGCATACCTACCCGCGCCGCAGTCTTCGCAACTCCTACATTCTTTATATGAAGAATTCGAAATGCGGCGACTGCGGTGCGTGCGGTGCGGCCAAATCTGCGTTCACCTTAAACGCTAGAGACAAGATAGGCTGAGAGCACTATAGTGTCTAGTCTGCGTAGTGGTCAGTTTACACTTTACGACGAAACGATATGCGACGCAACGGTGCATCATACATAAACATAGCGTTACAAAATTGGATTATACCTAAGCGGTGGCACTAGATGATTTTATATTTCATATTAAATGCATAATTAAGTTGCGCCAGGCCTGTCCCACTCGCGCGAATAGGCATCGAACTGTAAGTACCACCCGCGGGTGGAAAATCAGTAGGGACTGCCCGGACTCACAAGCGGGCGGTGACGCACGCGCACGAGTTGTTCGTTGCATACCTGCGTATTGCGTAACTTATTCGATCGCTATCACAGAATTGATATTAATCTCACAATGGACAATAAAAAGAAAAGGGCAAAGAAATATTGCGCGATGGGTACTATTCGAAACATCATTTCTTTACAAAAATAACTAAGTTATACAAACACTTTAAGTATGTAGGTAATATAAGACCGGTTTCAATAATTAAGATACGGTACCTATCGAATCTAAGTACGCGTAACTAGTTACATGCGTAAATCTACATAGTACTAAGACATAATATCTTAGATTATTTCGAGTTAAATAAAATGTAGTTATTTAAATATAAAGATTATAATATTAATTTTAAAAAGAGACAACCCTGATTTCTTCAGAAGAGGTACGAGTTATGCGATAGAAAGAGAGCGGAGATGTAGGCAAATATAACTGTAGGCACCTAGCACTGCGCGGTCGGAATTTGAACTTTATAGTATCGTAGCATGAGTCGTTAACTCTTTAAACGGGCTTCGTTAGTGGGAATTCTGTTGGTACAACAGCTAATATATATTCTGTGGTTGCGCCTCGTTTCTCTTAAAAGTATCAACGTAATAAATTACTATATAAACACCTGAGTAGCTGGTAATATTTACATGGTACGTATGAACACAATTTTCTTTTACTTACTTAGATCACTGACCAGTACCTACTTATCGGTAGTCGCTAGTCGGTACCTACTCAACGTTTTTTTATGCGGGCCAGAAACACGTTTTGGCTTGGTATCGCGGGCCGCAGCCAAAATTGTTTGGGGTTGAAACTTAGAAAATAAAGTTCCACCCAATAAGCGATAAAAAATTTTTCACTACTTTCACCACAAGCAAAGTGACTATTTTGCTGGTGACAAAGTCTCGGCGGGCCGCAGGTTGAGGACTTAGATAAAAATTAAAATATACTTGAATGCGTGTATTTTTTGTCTGAAAGAATAAATAAAACCTTGCTCGGGAATCGGGGTAGTTCCTCATAAGTTGCAAGTCGAGATAGATGTCATTTACCAATGCTATCTGTTGGTGAATAGTAAAAATAACATTATACAGTTTGACAATCAAAAACACGAGGCTTCCGTTTGAGCTTCCGTTTATGATGTTGTTAAAAATACATAACAGATGGCGCTAAACAACCTCAATTTACACTATAATGGTCGACGAACACGAAGAAATTGAGCAACTAAACAGCATTCGCTCTACTAGTTAGATCAAAAATATTTCGCTCCTATCGCATATCTGTGAAATAAGATGGCTAAATAGTCGTCGTAGGCTAACATACATTGTGTACGATAGGTCAATAGCTTTGTCCACATTGTGCCTTTTTCTGTTCATCAAGGGCATGCCTTATAGCGCTGTCAACGTCAAACGTGAGGCATGCCCGTAACGCGCGTTGAAATCGTAGCGCGCGCTATGACACTTTTCTTTCAACGCGGGTGGATTTTGACGCGCGTCACGGGCATGCCACACGTTCACTGTTGACAGCGCTATAAGGCATGCCCTTGTTGAACAGAAAAAAGGCACAATGTGGACAAAGCTAATGACGTTGTGAAAGATTAACACTTTCAAGGACAGAACGACATTATACGTCATAGTTCGAAATTTTGATACGGCACAACGTACGATGACGTCCAAATAACATTTGGATTTTACAGCAGAACGTTCATTTCCGAACGTTCAAGTTAAAATCCCATTGAATGTATCTTGTGTCACAACATGTAAAATTCCCGAAGCTCTACTGTCACGTAGAGTAGGTTTTAAACTATTTTAAATAAGTGCCGATGACAGTTGGCGGTAACGTTACTCGCACACGCACAACGTGTTTATACGTCCCGCGCGCCTCCCGCGCTCCTACATTCGGTGCGGCTGCGTCACTGCGGAGCTGAGGTGCGCTCGCATCAGGGTAATATTTCGTGGCGTATTGTAATATTTTCCGCGACAAAATATCTTAAGTATTTAGTTTATTTTATTTATATGTTATTATTTCGCTAAACAAAATATTATTTAACTATAAATTAATAATTTTATACTGAGAAAATGGATTATTTTGTGTTTGAGATGAATAAGCGCAAAATAAGACTATGAGCATTTTCGATGATTCAGACTATGATGATGATGGAGAATTTGGTTCGGATAAATCCGTTGAGAGTGATCATTCGCGCACTGTGAACTCACCATCTCCGCAAGCTCCTGCCTCATCACGTTTTCAAGAGGAGGGTTAGGAGGAGTGTTACATGTTCGACGTTATGACACGTTGTGTCCGTACACGTCTAGTTAAATTTACTTTTAATGACGTAACGTATTGATACGATGACGTGATAAAACGGTTGTGTCATGATGTGTATAAAACAATATGTTTTCATGGGACGCTTACGTACTCATACGTCGCATAATTTGTATGGACATTTACTGTGTCATTTTGTTATACAGTCTCAAGTGATACTGTCCTCGAAAGTGTTAATGACCGCATTTTATCGCGTTGGACGATCGGTCTATAGGATTTTTCTCCTACTTTTCTTCTGATCAATTTCGTTGCGGGTACCAAGACAGATTTAGCTTGTCCCTCGGGCACCCCTGAGATCATAAAGAAGGGTTTTCGTGGTTGGTCACAACTGCGGGAATGTTGTGTGGTCAGTGGTGGGCTTTGCCCGTTTAAAAAAAGATCGGTCTATAGGAGTAAATATTGAAGCTCTACTACCTTAAAAATTATTTATTCTAGAAATTGTAGTAATCATTTGTTATTGAAAATCAATTAATCTTATGATATCTTATTTAAGGTAGTGTAAATAAAAAACAACGTATAATTTTCAAATATATTTCAGTAATCAAAATATAATAATAGGCTTACATTAATAGTTACAGGTCGTATCGCGTCGCCTCACTGAATTATCAAATAAAGCAAAGTTTTGGTAAATCATAACAAAAGGAAATACAATAAAAAACAAAAGCCGGCTATCTGCAGGACTGAAGTACTTACACGAAATACTATCTAAATGCTTTATAACACTAAACTACAACCCAAATCACGAGACTAGGCACAACATTTCATACAAAAGAGTTCGAACCTTTTTGTATGGAGCGTGGCATACCTAATTAGTTACAAGTACTTAAAATGGTATATATTTTCGTGTAGACCTATGAAACATACGTCAATTGACAGAGAAAATAATTACAAACAACAAATACTCTTTGACAAAATGTCGTAAATGTTATATTTTTTTAAATATTTCAGGTTCTTTACCTGAAATGTTATTTATTTTACATTTTCAAACTGAAATAACTCAGAAAGTATATTATTTACGGCATTTTTTCAAAGAATATTTATTGTTTGTAAACATCTTCTCTTTCGATTGGCGTATGTTTCATAGGTGTATACCAAAATACGACAGGTATGCCAATAAGGTTCGTTGTTCTTTGACATCCTATGAAATTTTGTGCCCCGATTCGCCACTTAGACTTTAAATAAATAATTGTCATTGTAATTACCGAGAAATAACATTATAAATCGATAAAAAACAAGTAGGTAAGCCTTAAACTGCGTATAAATATCTTATATTCAAATGACTTTTTGTAATCGAAACCTTAAAATAATCAAAATCTAAATCTTAAGATCCTAACCATAAAATAAGCCCACAAATATACTGAGAACCTTCTTTTCGAAGTCGGTTAAAGTCGCATTCAGTCGCACAGATAACAACAAGGACCAGACAAAATATTTACAAGCAGATAAAATACAATTTTCATAGATTAAATATTTTTTTTTACATAAAATTAGTGCATTTATTCACATAGTGATTATCTTAAACGTAAAACAAAGTCTTACGCTAACTCGTGAAAATTACTTATCATTGTGCAAGCAACACGGCCCCGTCTTTAACCCTATTTATTATCTTCGGTTATTTAATTAAATTAATACTTTTCCACCTGTACCTTTAAATGCGTCTTAGAGTATTCCGCTACGTATGTACAATAGTCTTTTTTCGGCTACCTTTATACTTTTGTTAATATAGGTCTGTAGGTATAGGCAAGCGTCGACGTATAAAACTTACTGACTATTATAGACCGTTGATGCCGTGCGTCACTGTGTGCTAAAATGGCCATCAAACATAGATGCTAGATAATAGCCCTACGTTTGGCGCAGTCGAGTGAAGATGGTATCTATTATTGAAAACGCATAAATGGTAATTTAGTTATATTATTTTGTTTTTTTATTCACAGATCATAAAAGCGCAATCTAGTAGATTAGATTTTATATTGTTACAGGTTTCCACGTTTTGGCGAGCGACACACAGCACCGACGGCGAACAACGAAACGTTATCACACAGTTGGAAAAGAAACTTCAGGAACTCGAGTCTAGTGACTATTTACACTTAAATGTATTTTCTTTATCACAAATAAAATTCCGAACTATGTATGAGCAATAATTTAATCTACTATTGGTCGGGATTTACGTAGATTTCGAGCTAAGCGTTATTTAGAAGCGATAAGAAGCGAATATATATCTGTGCAAACACGACACTTCGTTGTCTTACGAATTAAGTACCCCTATAGTGGTGTGTGTGCTTGAAAATACAATCATATAGACATACATACACTAGTAACATATTCGATTTACAATCTTCGATTTTACTACTCTACGATTTATGAAACTGTTTGCTTCTTTCTCTCTATTTGAGTCTAGCAGACAGTTTTTACAAAAAAGGATTTAATTTTTAACTTATATTAAAAATGTTTCATGCACACACACTCGTTCTATTATTATTGTACTGAGATGTAACATATAAAACTGTTTAAAATAAATAATATTTGTGCCTGAGACTTATATATTTATAGATTCAGTACTGGCATAAAATATAAACATTTCGTGACTGCATCTTGTAAAAAAAATCACTAGTTCTGGTAGTGTTACAAAAAAAACATTATGTTTGAAACATAACACTGGTTTCGTAGAATCATTAATTGTATAATATTATATATTATAAGATGATTAAAATAATAAATTACATAATCATATTAAGTTTATGTACATTTTGAATTCTGGTTTGAGTTTCATTTTCTACTGGAGGGTAAATCAATTCCATTGTAGACATAACATTGTTGATCATAAAAATACACTTTGTACATAATTAGACAATAGAAAACAATTAAATAGACGAACTAATGTCATAGGTATCAAGAAATAGTGCCCGTAGCCAAGACGTTTTATTTATCGCTTCTTTGTAGAATTGCCGATGAAAATGTATGGAGTTGACGTACGGTTTTGATAATATGAAGTTGACATTCGACTTATGTCGTGTCAATTCCATACATTGTGCTATAAAGAAACGATAAAGAAAATGTTCTTGGCTAAAGGCTCTGATAAACCA
This sequence comes from Polyommatus iphigenia, assembly GCA_963422495.1. Taxonomy (NCBI): domain Eukaryota; kingdom Metazoa; phylum Arthropoda; class Insecta; order Lepidoptera; family Lycaenidae; genus Polyommatus; species Polyommatus iphigenia. Next base: position 10,655,386 of record OY730184.1, read on the forward strand.
TAAACAGGTACACAATTTCACCGAGTATACAGTAGTTTATACTTTAAATATAATTTAAAAACATTCTTATATCAATAGCTATGACATTCCCTATGTTTGTTAGTCATAATATAATTTATTCCTACGTTCACCTTGATCCCAGTTGTCGCGAAATTATCATAAACAGCAAAATATACGTGGACGTATCGGTACGCGGGAGCCTACATTATGTCTATCTACTCTTAGAGATGTAAAAAAATTATCGATTGGGGAAATTATCGATTAATAAGAATCGATTTTTGTAATCAATTTGCAAAATCGATTGTTATTCGATTTCCTAAATCGATGATATTTTCACATCCCTATCTACGGTGCACGCGGCGTACAGTATAACGTACACCGTCCCTATAAATACGCACTATATTATAGTAGTCCCGATGATCGTAAAAAATCCGTCAACATCGTAACATTGTCCGTTTCACCAAACACCTTATGTACAATCACGTTGCTTCGTTTCCATTCCTAGCCTATGAAATAAATAGTATACGTAGAATTCCACATCGAAATCCTTGAGCAAACTATTTGTATATTCGATACAAAATAGTATTAAAAATCGATTAGACGCTACGAAATCAGTTTAAAAGTTTAATTCAAAAATGTACATCGCCTAGGTCAACATTTAAATAAGTTTTTTTTTATAAAACCTATACAATAGCTCCGGAAAGCCGCTTACGAATTATTAAAACCTTTTTAAAGATTAAATAACACGCGAGTACGAGTCCACTCACAACTACCCAGATTCCACTATTCTAATGCAACACTAATGCGGGTTCGTTCCTAACTACGATCCAGTCAGTTTACCATCAAACTACGAAGTGGTATCCTTATGAAATGTCAAACGAACAACATGGACATCGACATTGGAAATGCACTGGATCGAACAAGAAACGATAAGTTATTTAGCACTTCTGGAGCAAATAATGTTGCATTATAATACCAAAATTGGGCTTCGGAAATCCACGGAGCGCCGCGGAGTTCAATTCCGAATAATGTCATCGTAATTTTTAAAATACCTAAATTAAACAAACACTAGTATCGGTAGACAGCTGCCAAAAGAACTAACGGATTTTGGCAAAACACTGGTACGATTATCACAATTAAAGCGACATTAAATATTTGAAATACACTACAATATAAGCCCGCGCCGCTCCCAAGCCGCTGCAACTGACACGATGCTCGGTCGAGGTTAGTAGTTTAGTACGTACTTACACCTGCTAGCCGTGTCAATGTGGATAAATCTTAAAGTGTAAGTAATCTTAGGGCGTGTTTCCACTAGCGTGCGTTTGTGACGGCATAATTCAGCATCTAATAATGGACTTGCACCTGTAGATCCAAGTGCGATGAGTAAAGAAGTTTACAACTTGCCATCAAGGTAACACAATGCAATCGAAACAGCGCCTCTATTGGCAAAAACTGGTAACTAATTCGATGTTATTCAAGTTGTGGTTAACTTCTTCACAGCAAGACGTATTGACGAAATTTCGCGCACTGGTACAAAATTTTCTGATTTATCCACATTGACGTTACAGTTACAAAAACTTGTCACAGACAAAATCTATCAATGTTCATATTGTCTTATGTGCAGGTAAACTGCCAAAATACAATCCTACAGACATTTTGAAACATTGACTAACTTTTTGTGCGAGTTGTTTTTCGAAACTGTAGAGTTATAACGCATAAAATCATTTAGTTATCAAAGAACAAACTAAGTTTAACCACAGAATACATAATAGTACCTTACGGTACAGAAGTCTCACTCCCGAGTTTAGGTATGATAAACGCAAGCGTCCGGTCACCGGACTAGTCTCAATAGGCTGGCACTCGCTCGACTTGTCGCACACGCAGCGCACACATCCGCGAAACAAAAGTAATAGTACCCGGCCCCGCGCCGCCGCGCCGCTCGCTTGACAGCCCTGGCAGATTGAATCGAGACGGCAGACAGTTATTGTACTATGAACTCTAAACGCTATGCAAAAGGTTGAAATTAGGTTGTTTTCCAGAATAGTAGGTAAATATCTCGGCGATTCCGCGCCGTTTGTATGGAAGTGAGACAGGCCTGGTTTAACCACTTTTCTGCGCCAATATTTTCTTCATAAAATTTAAGCTAAGTATTCATTGATTTATGAATACTTAGCTTAAATTTTATGAAGAAATCGACGTTTACTCCATATTCTCTTCATGAAATTAATTATTTTTTTTGACAGGAGTTTATCTTTTCACTAGCGATGTTTTTTTTTCACGCTAGCCAATTAAAGGGATAGTGAAAAGATTGCAAACTGTCAAAAATCAGAAACTGAGCATAAGTGCGGCCGTAAAAGTGGTTTAAAACTTCAATCCAATCAACATTCTTCAAAGCTAGCGCGCACTAGGACTTTGTGCCGCGCGATTATTATATCGACATACAAAAATTCAAATAAAATGTCATTTTATATCCATAAGCTTTAGGTTGAATTTTGCTCTACGCTACTAAAAAGCGTTAGCAGCATGGGTCGCTAGACCAACGTCAGTAGAAAATGAAACCTATATACTATGTTTATGACATAAATATAGGTTTCATTATCTACCGAGTGACATTTTATTTGAATTTTAGTCGGTCCGTAAAATATGATCGAGCGGCAAAAAGTCGTAGTGCGCGCTAGGTCTTACCGCCTTCTACGCGTCATAACTCCAGGCTAGGCAGATCTAGATGTATTTAGGGCGTGAATATAGCGTACGGCTGGGAGTGCGGCGGCTTAGTCTATCGGCCTAGGTATCATCTGGCGGCCGCGAACGCGAGCGCCGCCGCCAGCACGAGCAGCGCGGGCCCGGCGCGGACGCCATCGCTGTTGTACTTGCTGCTCTGCTCGCACGTTCCTGGAAGGAGAGAGACATCAATACAGTTATATTAAACAAAATCTCTTTTTGTCTGTCCCTATATAGGGACATATTTATTATATTATGCTTTAATCTTTACGACTATAAAAAGGATTTTAATTAGTTTTTCTATAATAAATTATTAGAGTTACTTAACAGAAAGGATATTGGCTACATTGCATCGCCGTCTGTAAACCGATTTTAAATATTTTTATAACCTGTATCTAAGACAAGTGAGTAAGCTTATTCTTTATTATTACAGCTTGGCAAAAAAGAGTGCGTTTAAAATGAGGGCGCTTTTCTTTTATTATAGGCAAACCTACGCAAGTCTTGGACGCACTTTTGACACAATATTTACTAGAGTTGACAAGTAATTTAATGTTGCCATAAATGAAAACTTTTAGTTTCAGCTGTCACCGCAACAGACTTTTTGGCGAGCTGTACATAGTAATATACATAGTATAGTAATATACATAGTAATATACAGTTCGATACATACCGTTATGTGTGAGGTTGTATGCGCGGTCGCCGTCGCGGCCCGGCACCACGTCGCGCGAGCACGACGCCGCCGCCGATATAGACATTGTTTCTAAAATATTATGCAAAATTATTAAGATATAGGCAATGATATTATACGAAAAACTCAAAACAGATATTATGTTACTACCGCGCGCGTTGTGAAGATTCAAAAACGGCCCAATTGGGTCGTCTTTTACTTAGTCTTATGTTACTCTCTACGCACAAGAAACTTTGCAGTTCGACGTTTAAAAATAGAACTGTCTCTTTTATGTAAATGGCATTTCGTATCTTTTGTTTCACTTATCTTGTCAATGTGTCCAATTTTGAATTTGAAAATTGCTCGGAAGAGAATTAAGCCGGAAAATAGTATGAACGTAACAGATGTGTATAAGTAGAATATCATTGTATATAGGCTCATTGCTAATCCTGTCGCATACACTATTCTTATCGACAGCCAAAAGCTTATTATGAGTTATGCCTGGTAGAGTGACGCACGCAGCACTTTCCCACTTTTTCTGCTGTCTCTCGTTCCATCAAAACATCGCATCCAGACAACGGTCCGTTTGCAAAAAAAAAAACACAATTCCTTTTTAGTTTTTACGATCATGATTAACACGCTTATCCTGTATTTTCTTCTATCACCTACATCACTAGCAAAGTATGCGTCGAATACACCTCTGTGGCTCAGTTGGTGGGTTGTAGCTGGGTGTGATAGTTCAAGCCGGGGGTCGTGGGTTCGAATCCCGCCGACGGAACAAAAAGTTTTCAAAGTTCCTGGGTCATGGATGTGTATTAAATATGTGTATCATATAATAAAAATCTTAAAGATATGTATAGTATAATAGTATTTTTAAACCACTTTAAACTTATTTCCGTTGTCTGGTACCCGTAACACAAGTCCTTCAGGTACTTAGCACGGGGCCAGACTAACGTGGTGTAAAGCGTTCATAGATATTATTATTATTAATACATGCTCTGATTTAGTAATTTTAATGTTCTAGAATTCTAGATTAAGTTACCGTTAGCCGGTGCGGTGTTGAACACGAAGCAGAACGTCTTGGGTTTGGCGGGGGCGCGGGCGGGGGCGGCTGTGGCGGGCGCCGCGATCAGGTACCCGCGACCGCTCTCCGTCCAGCTACCGTAGCAGGTATACGCTGGAAAAATGTAGGAAGGTTAGTTAGTTAAATATAGTATGTTACGGATGTTAAATTTCAAACATAATATACAGTACCCGGCGATAAATATTGCACATAAAAAATTGCATCTTTGGAAAGTGACAGTCGGCTAATTTCGGTTTTGTAGAGCGTTATCTCTTACGCACGAAATACAAAAAGTCCGGTATATATTAGGAGCTGTTAAAAAAACCATAATTATTATGGTTTGCTTCTTTTAATTTGTATAAAATACACCAAATTTTCTATAAGTTATGGCTTTAGGTTCGGGTAAAATAAAATAAAAAGCGTGTTCAAATTATGTTTACGTATATTTTAATTCTTTTGGAAAATTACAGCTGTAGCAAATTTAGGGGTGTTAACAACTCTAGATATATATTTTGAACTGGACGCGACTGCACTCTATTGAATTTGAACAACGGTCAACGACTGACATAATGTCAAATAGGTGTGTGCTACGAAGATAACGCTCTATGAAACCGAAATTAGCCGATTATCTCTTTCCAAAGGTCGATGTGCAATATTTATTGCCGGGTATTGTACATATTATTTTGTGTATCTTTACACAAGTATGTATTAACAGCAAAGGTAAATTGGACGTACTACATATGCAGTAAACGAACAAAATATTATACGTTATACAATTAAATACAAATATACTTATTTTATTTCAATACCACTTAACTGTATATACTTTTTTACTATCCCATTTAGTTTTAAATTAGAATAATACCGACACTTTTGTGTTCTGTCGTTACAACTTTTTCCGTCTAGTCCCCTTTCGCAACGCGCGATAAGGAACTTCGTTCCAAAAAGGTAACATACCGGTGGTGGTGCAGGGCGATTTGAACTCGATGGTGTCCTGAGCGCCGCTGCAACCGATGTCGGCGCCGTCGTACACGCCCGACACGCACTCCGGCGGCGGCAGCTCGCCCGTCTCCGGGTCGCCTGTATTAATTAATTAATAATATAAATATAAAAATAGTTAAGTTTGTCTTTTCTTTTTTTTTAAATAATAGGAAAATAAAACAATTTAATTTCTAAATTCATAATTTATTTCATTAAGAGTCCTTTAATTGACCCAAATTATTATTTTATTAAATTTAAATTCTTTTCAACTCTTTACGTAAATAATATTAAAATAATTAAACATCAAACATTTAAATAAATCATTTACTTATATTATTTATACAACAAGTACCTAAATTAATAGAAAATATCAGTAAAGCACAATACTTATCTTATTTCTCTAGTTGCTCCAGTCTCTCGACACAAACTAAACTTATTCACTATTGACTCTTGTTTTTATACCATCCAAACGGATATTAACAGTTGACAATCTTAATATTAAATAATAATTACAGAATTAATAAAATATTTCCGGTATATTACCGGAAGTATTTTAAACAATACTATAAAAATCAGTAAATACATCGGTAAAATATAACAAATATTCTATAATCTATAATAATACATTAAATAAGTACAAGTACATTAAATAAGTTACTAAAATAATAATTAACTTTAATAAAACATTAATCAGACTAGCGGAAATATTTTATACCGGAAGTATTTTAACAATTTGTAAAACCTGTTAGAAAAATAAAGCAACCTAGTAAAATAATGTCATTTTAGATTTATCATTAATTAATTATGACATCAAATATTAGAATACCTAATTGAAATGATTATTTTTATATTTACACTTTAACATTTGAATATTTCTAATTCTAAATAAATTATTTCAGCTAAGGTTTTAAAAATACGGTTTTAGTACATAATTATGTATTTATTATATATTATATTATTATTAATTATTTAACACGGCCATACTGACTTGTACTTCGTTCTCTGAAGTACATTACATTCTATGTGTTAAGTTTTACTCAACTCAGATTCAACTAAAGACTAAAGTATAAATATTATGTACATCATACATTGCTACTATCCTACTTTTCACATCAAGTGGACATAGCAACGGTCAGTGATCTAACTTCAATTTCCTGGCTCCACACCTGCTGCACATGAGACGCCCCTAAAGCAGAGCACTGACTTTCAGCAGTAACCAATAATTATTATGCAAACACTTTAATATGTTAACCATGTTAACCATATTAACCCTCATTTTCAATTGATACATCACAATAGTTTACATAACATTCCTTTTATTTACAATCTATGTGTCTTATATCATAAGAACACACACAAAAGAAATCGTTAAATTCTTACAAACTTACAAGTTTATTATCTAAATAAATCCTATATCATATACTTAAGTAATAATTTATAAAATATAATTTTTATTATTACACACATTATCACGATCAGTCCATTCTCCCGGCCATAATCTCAATTTATCTTTAGCTACAGTTATCTACCTGTTCCCCGTAAGGCGTACGTACCTATCATTCGGAAGAAGAGCAGTTATTTCATAAGGACCTCTATACTTAGGACAAAGCTTTTCATGTCGTCTAATCTTGTCTTACATATTATTATATTATACTACATTGCCTACTTCAAATACCTTCGTATCCCATCTCACTGAATCGAATCTAGTTTTAAATTTGTTTGCTTCTTAACAAAGACGCTGGTAAGCTATTTCGCGATCAGATCTAACATCCATTTTTTCGGGTAAATCTAATCGTACCTCGTTTAGTTGGGCTTGGATTGGGGGAATGTTAGCATTACGACCAATAAACGGTGTAAATTTTGTAGAACTTTGAATTATTGTGGTATTGATTGATTGTTGAATCTTCGACAATCCGTTCGGCCTATCTGACGAGCCATTACAAGAGGTATTTAGCATATCAATAACTGTGCGAACGTATCTTACTACATGGCAATTTCCCCTTGGTGTCCCTGTAGCTATCATTTTATGATGTTCAGTTGCTAGCTCTCTAAATAAGTTATGGATTTGGCCAGAACTAAAATTAGTTCCTCTATCAGTTATGACCGTTGATAGGGTTCCAAATAAAGTTACAGTTTCTCTTATAATATGTAGGCACTAACTCATTTACATTAAGACTTGGGAGGTTTCAATAGGCAAAATGTGCGTTTGTAAAAAAAACATAGACCTCTTTCCGGCAAATGATGAGGATAGAAAATACGTCATGTCTAGAGATCCAACCAGTTACCAGACTCAAGGTGCCAATCTGTAATAGTTCTTTGTTTAAAGAAAAATATGTAATTTTGTGGCCATAAAAATTAATAACAGCGTACCAAAGAATATCAGAGAGTTACCTTTAAACAAATTTAAATATACACTTAAATTATGGCTCCTTAGTAAATTCAATTATAAATTCTTTGACTGATTTAACCCATCAAGCCCCATAAGAGCACCGGTGATCGCGACAACAATAGAGTAGCAATAGATTTCCTAGAATCCGCGATCGAAGCATTAATTATTAACTATTTTCTTTATTATTATTATAATTTAATCGGTGAATTGTTATTTTTTATGACTTGTATTTTAATTTTCATAAATTGTTATAGCGTATTGTAAGGTTTTATTTTATTTTAGATGAATTATTGATGTATTATTATTTGATAGATTTTATATTTTGTATTAATTATTTATTTTTTTATTTCACGAATTATTTGCTTTGCTTTATTATGTTATTATTGACTTATTGTTAATAATATTTTAATTTAAAAATATAAGTGAATTGATGATAAAATAAAAGTAATGTATAATTAATAAGTTTCACACACCATTTTAATCCTAGAATGGAAGCATCAATTAGATAAGATAACAGTTGTATATTTACTGCATTCTGTGAATAAACGATTTGATTTGAAAATTTAGTAAAGCCATCAGCCCATCAATTAAAAGCAATATATTATTATTGTATATGTACCCTTCGCTTGTTTGCAAAAAAAAAAGGACCTGTACAGTCTAAATAGATAGTGTGAAATGGTTTTGGAGTTTTATTAATTAGGTGTAAATATCCCTGTTTACTTTAGGACCAGCATGCCCTTTCCATTCGATACATATAAGGCAATGTTTTAAATATTTTGTGACCAAAGCCGACATTCGGGGAAACCAGAAATGTTCACGAAGTTTATTTATTACTTTATTGTACCCCACATGACAGTTTTCGTCATTAAATAATTTTAGCAGATTGTATCTAGATCCTTTTGGTACATAAAAGTTTTGCTTTTTAGGTTGTACTTTATAAAATGACTAGCTGTCCCGGCAAACATTGTTTTGCCATATAAAGTATTTCGCCCATATTATTTTATTGAAGTGACAAATTAAGCATGGCACCATAGCAACGTCCATCGCTATCCCGTCGCACAAACAGTGGTCGCCGTCAGTCTCGAGTTTTAATAATTTATTATTATTTATTCAACAAATTCACTTATCAGTATAAAAAGTAGCCAGTAGTCGATTCTCAGGCCTACTGTATATGCATATAAAATTTGGTAAAAATCAGTAAAGCCGTTTCGGAGGAGTACGGTAACTAACATTGTGACACGAGAATTTTATATATAAGATATTATTGCGTAGATAGCATTGATCTTCATCAATTTTACCAGCTTCGACTCTAGTTATAAAATTTTGAGTTTCAGGATCATTTTGTTGGGCAATTTCTAACCAAGACTGTGGTTCTTCTATAAGATTTGTCGAATATGACAGTTCAGGGGAATCGTGCGGTGATATTTATATGTTAACACTAACAGTATTAGAATCATTTACTGGATTACGGCTGAGAAAATCAACATGTCTTATGTATTAACCCTTTTTATAAACGACTAGGATGTTTTGGTGAACTTCGCAGTGGCGAAGCCTCCATAGAACACGATTCCTACCGGCTTACCTTGGCCAATTTTAATATATACATTTTTTATTATTAATAATTAAAGCTTACCCCGCTTCCTACAATTTCATAAAAATAATTCGCCATGTATTTAAAATCACGCAAACGCACACATACCCGTTTTTACGATCGCACTCAGAACGCGTACGTACTGCTCCATAGTGTGCGGCGGCCGCGCGGTGGCCGGGGAACTCGCTCAAAACATCGGGAATCCAAACATTTGAAATGTATGAAATTCACGCACACATACATATTACTACTACATGCAAACGACTCGTCGATATTGTCGAACAACAAGCCGATCCCACATAGCCTACCTAGTCTTTATTTGTCATGTGTTAAGGTTTAGTTTCGCATGTTTCGCTTTAAAAGATTTCGTCCAATCACAACAGAGCTAATTGCAGCGGCCGACCGGCGCGTGCTGTCATTTCAATTCACTTAAACAATTATATTACGCGCTCATTTGCACTCATTTTGTACTGTTATTATTGTAATATGCAAAATTTTGTTTATTAAGTTAGTGGGCTAGCTTGATTGTAATATTATATAGTTTAAAACAATCGAAAGTAGTGAAATTTTACTTGCCAAGTGTTGTGTTGTGTTTTTGTTTGTTACATCGTAAAGGTTGGTTTGTTTTACTTACTTTGTAATTTGTCGTGACACGGTTAGGTGAGAAATGGCAGCATTAGTACAAATTGACTGTTGTCTTACGGATTACCTATTAAATGACTTAAATTCGTTCTCAAAACAATCGTTCGAAAATAAAAAACATATCATTAAACAAGGACGGGCGCGTCCCGATATGAAAATTGATTATAGGCGTAAGGATGGGTTTTTCAAACATTTTCACAGTTCAGTGTATGATAAATATAATTGGATAGCGGGCAGTTGCAAATTAAATAAGTTATTTTGTTTTCCATGTTTGCTGTTTTCCGATACAAATAGTGCTTGGAATAAAACGGGTTTCTCAGACATCAATAATTTGACCAATTCGGCTAGGAAACATACTCAAACCGAAAAACATTTACGCAGTTGTATATTATTACACAATTTTGGAAATAGTAGAATAGAAACATTTCTCGGAAATAATTATGAATCCCATAATCGAAAAGTGGAACGTAATCGAAACTTAATGAAACGTTTAATAGACACTGTTGTTCTTCTTGGAAAACAGGAGTTATCTTTCCGCGGGCATAGTGAAAACGTTAATTCAGACAATCGTGGCAATTATATAGAAACATTATTTTATTTAAGTAAGTACGATAGCGTTATAGATTCCCATCTTGAACAATGCTCATCTACTTCACACTCCGTGTTTACCGGTCTATCGGGAGACATTTAAAATGATCTTATACAATGCACCACGGCGGTAATTTTAGACGAGATTAGACGTGAGATTAGCCATGCCAAATTCGTTTCAGTTATGATTGACGAAACCCCAGATGTCAGTCATAGAGAACAGTTGTCTGTTATATTTCGTTATTTGTCCGAAAATGGTCTGGAAGAAAGATTTGTAGGTTTTTACGACGTTAGCGAAAGCCGGACTGCGACTGTATTAGCGACTCAGTTGCTCGATATTCTTGAACAATATCGATGCAAAGACAAACTGATCGGTCAGACATATGACGGTGCCGCCGTTATGTCAGGTGAACGTGGAGGCGTTCAAGCACTAGTACGGGGTCAATGCCCTCTCGCGCGTTTCGTACCGTGTTATGCTCATATTCTTAATTTGGTTTTAAGTAAATCTTTAGAAAATATTTCAGAATTAAAATCATTTTTCGGCCATATCAATGGAATTGTCAGGTTTTTCAACAAATCGTCGAAACGGTCAAATCTTTTAAAACAGTTTTCCGATCGTCGTATGCCTGGAGTAGCCGAAACACGGTGGCATTATCATTCGCGCATTATTAATGTTATATTTAATTGCAGGTTAGATATGATTGAAACCTTTAATCATATAGTAGATAATCCCCAATCGTGGGATGTTGATTCTATATCCATGTCGGAGTCGTTTGTAACTAAATTAGAAGATATGCAGTTTTGTTTCCTTTTGCATATTTTTTCAGAGATTTTTGCCAGAACTGACATTTTGTTTGCTTTGCTTCAAAGCAAACAAGTCGACATCGAAATCTCAATCAGAGAAATTGGTGCATTTCAATCTTGGTTATCAGAAGAGTTTTTAAAACAATTTGATTTTATTTTCAATAGTATTCAGGAATATTGTGAACCACCACGACGGCGCCGGCGGATGGATACAGAAATTGACTTGAAAACACAATACAAGCGTTTATTCGTTGAAATAATAGACAACATCAAAAGCCAAATAAACTCCCGTTATTCATCGTTTCAAAACTTAACTTTTCTTGATTTAGTCAATAAGTCTAAATACGCGAGTTACTGTAGTAGTTTTCCCGAGGAAAGTGTGTCTGCATTAATATCCGAATTCCCGAATATGTTTGATTTTCACGCATTAAAAAACGAATTAAAAGTTTTATACAGTACTTCAACATTTAATAATTTAGATATCTATGAACTTTATTTACATCTTTTTAAATCTGCGTTGAGTGAAGCTTTTCCTCAGCTTTTAATGTTATCCCAAATTGTTTTGACTCTTCCTGTATCGGTGGCTTCCGCTGAAAGGTCGTTTTCGGCATTGAAGCGAATTCATACCTATACACGAAACAGCCAAAGTGAGGCTAGATTGTCAAATCTCGGTGTAATTTCAATTGAAAAACATGTATTATTAAAATTGCATCAAAAAGCGACTTTTATGATAATGTTTTGGCACATTTCGTAAAGAAAAACCGTAGAATTATGTTAGAATATAAATAATAATTCTTAGGTAATTTTTCAGGTTGTAGAATAGGAATATTAAATAACGACGACAGACGACAAATAACAAAATTAAACATTTAGGTACGTATTTCTGCTGATATTTCTTTGCTACTAGCTTTTGCCCGCGATTTCGTCTGCGTGGACTTCAGACAGGTAGCCTATGTTCCTTTCCATGTTTGACATGGGATGCATGCAAAATTTCATCTAAATCCAGTTTTTGCATGATTGAGTAACAAACATCTACACTGGCAAGTCAGGATTCACTTATTTTTGGTGTGTGAGTGTGAGTGACGTGTGCTTAAAACGGCTTTTTTTAAAGCCACTTTTATCATACTCGACATGCACTGTTCATATAATACCAGTGATGTCATGTATGGTGAAGGTGGTGAATACTAACAACACTAACACTGCATGCAACGCACACAATGTAAGCAAAGCACCCTAGTAGTTATGGAAAAGGTAAACTAACACACTTAATACAGGTATGTAATTTATTGCACGTTTTTTTTACAAGAATTGAAATTTTGCTCATTCACGAGTTAGCCGTTTTTTGGTCCGGCTTTACCTTTATTTTTTTTCACCCCACGCCACTGGAACTTCGTGTCACTTACAAACCTTCCCTGGACTACCACGATCATTTTAAGACTAAAATTAGCCAAATCGGTCCAGCCGTTATCAAGTTATAGCGTTACTAACAATTGAAAATCCATTTTTAAATTTATAGAAGATAGAAGATTTGAATTTCGGGTTAGTTCTCGAACCGGTGCAGGCAGGCCTCATGTAGACTCTACGTTCTATGTGTTAACTTTGTTAACCTATTTGAAAATAAATATTTTTTGATTTGATTTGAGTTATTTCTAGCTAAATCCTTTTCGGTGCCCCACTCCCATTTTTTTTTGTAAATTTAGTTATTGGTGCCGTTCGGGACGCAAAATTTGGAACAAACTTTCTGAAACTACATAACTTGTGATGCCCATAAACTGCCGACGTACTTCCCTTATATTGCTGGGGATATACGAATTAATTAAAGCCTTAAATACTTTTGCCTCACTAGGTCTAATACCTTCTTAGGACACAGTTCTGCCTAAGTATTATTTAATGTTGGTACGAAATTTCTCCCAAGACCTGCCTTCCGTAGGTTCCGAGGCTGGAACCACGTGTGGGCAGATCCATTCAGAGCCTTACCGGCTTAAGCTGCTGTCTTGATGCTGCTCCAGTTGAAATCCACCCGAAGACTCTCGATGCTATCACACCAACTCTTTGCACCACTGTCGCTTGTTTCAGGATCGATTAGTGGCAGAGCAATATCATCATCTTTCTGCTGTGTGGCAGACACGACGTCGCGGAATGCTTTGAGGAGATTAGCAACAGTTTTAGCATCCATCCTGCAACATAAAATAAACATTAGCTATCGAAAACTTCATACTATAAAAAGTACTATATAAAAAAAAAGTCTAAAATAATAATATTTTGATTCTATCCCACTTCTGATATTAATTAATAATTTAAATATAAAAATAGTTAAGTTTGTCTTTTCTTTTTTTTTAAATAATAGGAAAATAAAACAATTTAATTTCTAAATTCATAATTTATTTCATTAAGAGTCCTTTAATTGACCCAAATTATTATTTTATTAAATTTAAATTCTTTTCAACTCTTTACGTAAATAATATTAAAATAATTAAACATCAAACATTTAAATAAATCATTTACTTATATTATTTATACAACAAGTACTTAAATTAATAGAAAATATCAGTAAAGCACAATACTTATCTTATTTCTCTAGTTGCTCCAGTCTCTCGACACAAACTAAACTTATTCACTATTGACTCTTGTTTTTATACCATCCAAACGGATATTAACAGTTGACAATCTTAATATTAAATAATAATTACAGAATTAATAAAATATTTCCGGTATATTACCGGAAGTATTTTAAACAATACTATAAAAATTAGTAAATACATCGGTAAAATATAACAAATATTCTATAATCTATAATAATACATTAAATAAGTACAAGTACATTAAATAAGTTACTAAAATAATAATTAACTTTAATAAAACATTAATCAGACTAGCGGAAATATTTTATACCGGAAGTATTTTAACAATTTGTAAAACCTGTTAGAAAAATAAAGCAACCTAGTAAAATAATGTCATTTTAGATTTATCATTAATTAATTATGACATCAAATATTAGAATACCTAATTGAAATGATTATTTTTATATTTACATTTTAACATTTGAATATTTCTAATTCTAAATAAATTATTTCAGCTAAGCTTTTAAAAATACGGTTTTAGTACATAATTATGTATTTATTATATATTATATTATTATTAATTATTTAACACCTGCAACATGGTAGGGCGGCAAATGTAAGCACTAATCATAATGACGTAATGAAACATAGTCCCCGCGTTCCACTTAGCGTTAAAAACGATCAAAACCACTGACCTCTATAATACACTGGACAGGCTATGCCGTACAAAATGACAGCTATTTTTTGTGCATATTTGAAGCGCCGCGGAGAGCGTACTGTGAACTAATTACATAGAAAATTGCAACCGCCATTTGCAAAATAGTAGTTCCAAGTCCACTCACTACTGCTTTCACATAGCAATGAGCGCCAATATGGTGACTTTCAAATTGGAACATTTTATTGATAGCGATCGCCGGTCCAGTGTATTATAGAGGTCAGTGATCAAAACGCTCAAAATGCCTTTTATTTTGAGCGTTTTTAACGCTAAATGGAACGCATTACGCAGGGATTATAAAACTCACTAGAAAACTCTATGGAAGTAGATGTCAAGCGAGTACTATAATACTGCGAGTTAAGGACTATCAAATAAATGATTTATAGCTGGTAGCTTCGATAGATCACCAAGAGGTCCAATTAAATTATGTAGGTCCGCAACCTGAATATCAACTTCTCTGATAGTTAAATTAATATCTCGAAAAAAATAATAATATCGCAAATGAGCTGCTGATGTATGTTCTAAATTATAATGCAGTTGAGGCTGACAAGCAGGGAACTTTATAGCATATTACGTTAAAAGGATCCATCTTTGGCGTAAAATGAACAATACTCTAATCACAACAAGTATAATTGACGTACCTATATGTATCTGCTGTCGTCGTCGGCGGGTGTCGGCGAGCGAGCTGACCACCGTGTAGCGCCCGATCAGCGGGCACCGCGTCGGCGTTAGCGCGGTCGCTGAAAAGTCACAAATAATAAATTACTTTGATATCAAATAGACGTCCATGGCTAACACAATGTAAAACTTGAGTTAATGTGGCTTTGAATTAGAACAATCGAGCAGCGTCACTTATTTATCGCAAATGTGATGTGCGATCTAAAATATATAAAGCTTCGAATGAAATTGAGCCTCTGTTCTTAATAGACCGCTGTCTTAAATTTTGCGATGAGTAGTGCAGCAACATCACAATGCTAACCGCAAATAGCGCAAGCGAGCACCATAATTATCGCTTGACAGAAGAGTAATTCTTTATTTACTCGAAATTCTAGGCCTTATTCAACAGATCTTTCGTATGTTGTACTATCAAAGAAGTTCATTCCTAGGCAGATGGTGGACCTAAGTATTAAGTAATTTGGTCGCGTTGTCTCAAACCTATTTTATACCAATCACAGCTAACATTGAATTGACATATTAATTCGACCAAATGACGTCAGTCCGTCAACTGCCCATGAATCAATTTCTTCTATGGTACAATACTCACTGATAAGCGTGATGTAGTTGGGGTCATGGTGGTCTGCACAGGCGTCCTCCGGCGCCTCGAACAGTCCCCCGCCGGCAGATAGCTGCAGCACGCCGCGTTCGCGCCACACGAACTGCAGGCACACGTGACCGGACTCGCTGCGGAAGGGAGATAGAGATATACGTTATAGTGAATTGGCTTTGTGTCACCTAGTTATATTTTTATTGTACTTTAATTAATCTGTTGATTTTCCTATTAAATAAATAAATAAATAGAGTAGGGTTGAACACGTTACAGTATAGTAGGATAGATGTTACAAGATATACTTGAGTATAAGACTTGCTGCCGAGTATATTGTTATCTACACCTGTCGGCAGCAAGACGTAAATAGAGCTTCGAGAAAAAAAATATGTAGTTACTGCGACGTTGGAGAGAGATAAAGCTAAGACTTTAGATCGGTGTAGAGATTAGAGATAGAACTTGTGGCGAAAACGTGTAATGCTTAGACTAGCTGCGTGAAGTAAGACAGAGATAAAAGAGTATACATATAACTCGTTCCACAGACGAAACATGGCACTGAGTACTCAGACAAATTATTACATTCGCTAACTTCGACAGTGAAGTTATATATGAAAACTGGGATATTTCATTTGACATAACGCATAGCAAGCGCCATGACCCTTTGCGAGTTGCGACGCGTTAAATCAAATACATATTAAGGTACAAGTTGGAAGCCGGCTACATGAAGTTGCAGCAGACGACGTGTCGCCGCGACACTACTAGTTTCTATGTATTTCTATGAATGTGTCGCTAGCTTCGTGTCGCTAGCTGCGGAGGGTATTTCATAGAAATACATACAAACCAGTAGCTGCGACACGCACACGTCGTTTGCTGTTAATTTATGTCACCCGCTGAAAACCTTTAACATCTATATTCGCCGTTGAAAATAGCGAATGCAGCATGACTAAGCACGGTAATCAGTAAACTAACTTTAAGAATTTAATAAACCTCATCCTTACCATCCCTTGGTGACGTGTGCGACGAGCTTGATGGTGTTCTTGTCCTTCTGCTCGAGGATGGAGTGGCACACCAGCCGCTTCTCCTCGAATTTGCCATCTTCATTCATTATCTGGAATACATTCGGCATTGTGACGGTAAGTTAAGAGGGATGAGCCTTGGGCCGTACTACGAAACCGTTTTGAGACTCAAACAAACGAATCGGAACGCCGCGTCCTACTCTAACAAACATGAAATGATGTTGTTAGAGTAGGACGCTGCATTCCGATTCGATCGTTTGAGTCTCAAAACGGTTTCGTTGTAGGCCTCCTTGTTACACTATAGTTTATCGTTATTATTTAAATTAAAATAGTGATTGCTATTTTTTTAATAATTATTTGCGACAAGGGGCGCTGTTTTGTTGTCTTTACAAATCGTTGCGAGCGATGAGGTTCCTGGAGTAGGCAGCTCATAATATAAATTGTTGAAACATAATATTAACAAATCTGTAACATCCTGTCTGTATTTTCAGATTTGTAATCAAAAGTTTGTAAGCAACAAAAAGTTACAATCATACCTTGAGGGTGGCGTTCTTGGTGGTGAAGTGATATTGGTGTGAGTGGTCGAGACTGTACCACTTGTGGTGCTCCACGATCCAGCTGGGGAAATGGCAGCGGTTGTGCTCGTCGTCGCCTGCGAAATAACACACAATGTTATTTTCTTATTTATGTCAGCCTAATTCTATCATGAAACTAAACTAACGCAATACACGAGAACATTCAAAGCAATACCTACTAATGGAAAATGTCTTCTACTCGTCCCTCAAAAGATTTGCTAACAGGGCCATGTAGATATTCTCTACTTTTGTAAATTGTAACTTATCTAGTTCAGTCTCATGACTTGATCTTGACTTAGTAACTTGATCACATTACATACTGACGTTCGTTGCTTCTTCGCGTATTTTTTTTTGATAAAATAGTTGAGGAAATGGTAGAACAAAACAGGCTAATTTGTTCTGTATCTAAGGTTCAGTGCTGGCGTGGGATACTGCAGGCTTAATAGGAGTGTTGATGCTCCGGGAAAAGACTTAGAGCCTGTTTCAGTACTTCCTGATAGGTGCCGGATAGGCTATCCACAATTTATCTGATAGATACTCCATACTTCATCTGTCAAATAATTTGTGGATAGCCTATCCGGCACTTATCAGGAAGTGGTGAAAGAAGCCCTAAAAAGACTAAAATACTATCATAAAAAGTTACGTACTGGTGGTGAGTTTCATGGTGCGACTGCCATCAGTGGGGGATGACAGGCCGTTGCAGGTAGCGTCGCCCGACTGCGCAATCACGTACGTCATGTTGCGATCGCGCTGACCCTTGTAGATGAAGCACCTGGAAATAACACGAGTTAGTAATTAGAACAGGAAAGCATGTGGCGTGCGACCCACAATAAACAGCATCAGTAATGTTAGGAGTAACGTTTTAAATGAGTACTTGTCACCTTAAATAATACCTATGCAATGCGACTGATCATTCTCGTGGGATTCTTGTAGCGATCTCGTGAAGGCTGCACTATGCATACGTGCTACGTGGACGCTTGTGGCAGTGACGTGACTCACTACCCTCTATGTGAGAGCAACTTAGCGCCACGTTCATAATTGTTGAACTATTTATACCGAAGAACGCTTTTCTATATCTATTACCTATGTGTACTCCACACGCGAGCTGTGGAAAATTATGTAGGACTGCCACGACATAAGATTACAGGGTATTTGTCATAGCGCGGGTCAACCGCCCGCTTCGTAGCCCTTGATTTGTCAAAGCTGTGAGTATACCAATGACCTAGCCCTAATAATTCGGAGTTTACACGTGGAGTATACCAACGCCCTCACCTATAGCTGTCCTCATCAGTGGAGATGGTGTTGCGGCGATTGGCCTGCGAGATCTTGCCCACCAGGTACCGCGTGGAGCCCTCCTTCCACGTCGCTAGACACTGGAGCTCCTCGACTGGAAATGTACAATACAATTATTGCTCCACCTTCTGTTCTTATTATCACGGTTAACATTAAAAAACATTGATATGGTATTAGCAGCATTGTGTTTTTGGTCTTTGGATAAGGAAGCCTTTTTCAAGATGATGTGGCAGATTGGCACAAGCACGAAGCAAGGGCATAGGCGTATTTGACGGGGGCCGGGCGGGTACGGCCCACTCCAGATGGGTCTGGAGACTCACTCTAGATACGAGTAGTTCTAGACTCTAGAGTTTGGAACCACCCCAGGATTCACTTAAAGACTCAACTTTAAGGGCCATAGCATCTCGGGAGCCAGAACCCTACCTAGTTAAGAGATAAGGGTGTAAATGAGGGCAGTTACCGTTGCTCTCGGTGCCGGGCACGTCGGGGCAGGCCATGTACCGCAGCACGAGCCGCGAGTCGTCCGTGCACGACTCCGCGCGAGACGGCGGGCTGCTGCAGTCGCCGGAACCCCTGAAAACACACGAAACTTGTTAAAACACTTATATACGAGCCAGTCATTGAATAGAACACCAAAAGATTGTACCATATTCAAAAAATGAGATGTGACATGGTACAATCCTTATTTATGACGGACTAGCGACCCGCCCCGGCGTCTCACGGGTATAAAATATATAGCCTCTAAAAAAATGATTAAAATCGATAGCCTATGATCCTTCACGTGGTCTACTTCTTATCTGTGCCAAATCACATAAAAATTGCTCCAGTAGTTCGCGAGATAAACCCTTTCAAATAATTTCCCCCGTTTTTTCCACATTCTCCTATTAGTCTTAGCGTGATAAAATATCTAATATAGTATCGTAATAGCCTATAGCCTTCTTCAATAAAAGGGCTATCTAACACTGAAAGAATTTTTCAAATTGGACCAGTAGTTCCTGAGATTAGCGCGTTCAAGTTAGCCCTTTCCAATAATTTTCCCCGTTTTTTCCACATTTTCGTCTATTTCTTCGCTCCTATTAGTCTTAGCGTGATAAAATATAGTCTACAGCCATCCTCGATAAATGGGCTATCTAACACTGAAAGAATCATCAAAATCCGTTGCGTAGTTTTAAAGATTAAAGATTTTGTTTTATAATTAGTATAGATATAGATAGCGAATTCTCCTTTTTCTTTAAATCAGTTAAAAATTTAAGTCATTATTCTAGCTTCATATTTTACTAGCTATAGTGTCTGAAGCGTAGACGTTTACCGTTGTAGCGCAGATTCTAACCCTTTTGACACTAATCTTTCCTTTTTTAGGCACAGATATCACTTTTGTAGCCGGGTTTGCATGGTCCTTTCATTTTTAACGATATGAGTGGTGGCCGAAAAGGAAGATCCGACCGAGCGAGATACGGATACGACTGACGTCATTTCAGACGTTGTATATAATTATCTTGCCGTTCTCCGAAACTTCGATAGCGCGATTCAGGAATGTTAGGCGAATTGTCGGTACAGCCACATATCTTTACATTGGTTTCACTTATTACGTCTTACCTGTTATACGTGAAGGTGAAGGGCGCCGGGTGGAAGGGGCAGGGCGAGGGCGTCGGCGGCGGGTCCTTGCGGAACATGGAGTACAGCGGCGCGTCCCCGCTGATCTCCTCGCATATCGACGACAGCGAGTCTTTCTGGCTGCAGAACGCTGGAAACGGGACATTTAGGAGTTACAAAAGTGCCATGGCTCGGCATGATTGCGCCGGCTTAGAGCGCTTACAGACGAACGGCACTTGTCGACGGCAGACGATAGAAGTACCTAGTTTACGGCAGCCGTCCACTGTTGTCGACAAGTGCAATTCGTCTGTAAGAAGCCTTATTCGGATAAATAATACTCACGATAGTACTCACGCTATGTTTTTGTTGTGAAACAAACTAAAGTGTATGTTCTAAATCAGAATCAATATAAGGCAGGCCGCATACATACGTTTTTCGTATTTGATTCCCTAATGCGGAATTCGTCCCGTTCGGAAAAAGCGAACGTGTGCTTCAGGACCCAGGTAATGTATTTTCTACTGATTCCATGCATTCGTATTTACGGAAAACATGTGTATACAGCCAGCTTTAGTAGCCAGTGTATCACGAAAATTGCCACAAGAGGATCTACGTGTATGTCTGTTTGTTTACTGGTTCATTTCATTAAAAATTGGATTAAAATACTCACTCTCTTTATACTGCAGCACGTATCTGTGTTTCTCGTGTATCACCATGCACTTGTAGCAGTCGTAATTCCTGAAAATACAAATAATATCATTACGTAAAGTATAACAAAGGGAAAGCGGAAGCAGGAAATCGATTCGGCGATGAACCTGTACAATACAGGGTGAATATTTATTCCGTGAAGAGATTTTATACAATACTTTCCTGTACCTGGCTCTCTCACTAATAAAAAGTTCTATTATTATATTTTATTTAGGCTTTCATCGCGGGTTTGGGGCGCGGCGACCGAATCAAGAAATTCCGTAACGAAAAAAACGTAACACACCCCACTTCGCGGCGTTGCCAGACTTCGGCACGGTGTTTGTGTGCGTGCGACTAGACGTATGCGAATTAGGGAGATCGCACACGACAGACTTTTGTGCGATCAAAGTCTGCGGCTTCCATACATTCCGCATGGCGCGCGCCATCAGATTGTATGGAAGCCGCAGACTTTGATCGCACAAAAGTCTGTCGTGTGCGATCTCCTTTATAAAGAATGCTATGCAATAGCTTTACCGCGGCAGGCCCCGAGTGCCACACGTATTTTTTTCCTCGTGTATCAAACGTGTTTCCGACGTATTGGACAAAGACAAAACGGTGTAATAGCGGATCGAAAGTGAATTAATGTAGTAAATACGGATCGGAAATATACTCGTACAGCTCGTACGCAACTTTTTATGCCCGTAACTTTTTTGTCCTAAATAAAAATCTACTGTTATTATAAACAAATTAATTTAATTTATTGACATGCAATAAACTG
This sequence comes from Polyommatus iphigenia, assembly GCA_963422495.1. NCBI lineage: Eukaryota > Metazoa > Arthropoda > Insecta > Lepidoptera > Lycaenidae > Polyommatus > Polyommatus iphigenia. Next base: position 10,677,311 of record OY730184.1, read on the forward strand.
CAAAAAATGTAACTTTATAAAACAAATAAATTGGAATATATTTTAGATTTGTATAGAATCTGTATTATTTTTGTAGTTTGATTTTTATTATTATTACTATTTATTAATTGCTATGATTATTTAATATTGATTTTGTTTTTGAATTTGAATAGTATTATAATTTTAATTTTAATTATGCATGCGATATTATTTATTAATGTTTAGAATGGATGAAATTGTTTATTGAAAAATGTTTGTTAAAATGATATGAATGAAGGAAATAAAAGGCTTTATTATTATTATTATTATTTATTAAAACAGTTTTAACTCCTGCCCCGTCGAAAAAAGAGGGGTGTTAGTTTGACGTGTCTGCCTGCCTGTTTGTAGCATCTAAACGGGTGTACTTACTAATTTCGATCTACTTTATATATTCACCCTATATTCCGAGGTACCAATAGAATATCGCTTTGCAGCAATGACTATGTATTGCATGTTAAAGTCTTATTACGTTTTACGAACGGCATAAAATTAACGATCCCACGGCGGGACATGCAAGAACAACCGACGGAATATAACAAATCGAGGATTCTCCAATATGTAGGCTGCGGAACATGCTATTTTGGCGAAATACGAATATATGAGTACATAAAATGTGCATATTATGTAACAGATATTTAGGTTGTCTAGAAAACTGCTGTAAGCAAGTAAGTTGCCTTTTCACATTTTTAATATACTCCAGAATTTTTCTTATAATATGTTTAGTAAAACTACAAATAAAAAAGACTGAGTTGCTCTCGATAGGACGCCATAGGGGAGGCACCAGAAAGTTAGTAAAGAAGCCGATGTCAATTCTGCGATAAGTACTAAGAATGAGGTTTTCATAAGTCTTTCTAGCGTAGCACTGGATGCGATTGAGTGCACGTAATTACCATTCAAGTGAAACGGCAGCAAGGTTACAGCTAGACAAGGCTTTAAATCAGTGGTCCCCAACCTTTTTTTCATGCGGGCCACAAACATGTTTTGGTCTTGGTGTCGCGGGCCGCAACAAAAATTTTTTAGGGTTAAAAAATAACATTCTTCAAAATTAACGATTTTAAAGTGAAAAAAATTTAACGACTATCACGTAGACTACGTTATTTTGCCGGTGGGCGTGAATTTCAAAATTTTTTAACATCACGCGGGCCACAAATAAAGTCCCGGCGGGCCGCATGCGGCCCGCGGGCCGCGGGTTGGGGATAGCGGCTTTAAATGAACGTGGCGAAAAAAGGAACTAACGCTGCCATCATACAAAAACGTCATTTTTGACAGTTTTTGACAGTTCTCCTTTACGAGCAGCGCCCCCGCTCACGTTCATTTAAAACCTTGTCGCACTTTAATCGAACCTCACGTTTTGTTATTGCCTCTTTCTTCTCCACAGGATAGTATCTCTTTCTTCATCATCAATTAATGGTCTCTCAACTGTCAAATCACTAATATAGACCAGCTCCTAACAGAGCATAGCTGTTGCGTATATCTGTACCTATCGTACAACAGGAACTTGTCGAAGGCCTCGGTCTCGGCGCACTCGCCCTTGTTGTGTATGTGGGTGGAGTTGATGCCGATGGCGTTGGGCACTCCCGACTGAAACCAGTTGCCAGTCCACTCCGCCGGGAACGTGCACGCGCCTGAAAAGCAAAGCAGTTTCAATGTTAGTACTACAAAACTCCGATTAGATACGACAGCGGAAATGTGATAGTAGTAAAACCTATATCGGTCTGACCATTGATTAATTATCTTCTCTCAGATCTTTCTGGAATGATATGACGAGATAACTACCAATGCCATGTATACCACTCCATCCATCGATCTATAGAGCCCATCCTTTTGGGTACGAGTTTCTTGTGGTATCCATTGACAGAACGGCAGCTTAGAAGACTTTCCAACATAAGGAAAAACGATTTGTCTTCGGCTGCACGTTGAATCTATACTATCTAAATTAACAATAACTTCAAACTACTATAATAAGTACTTTCAAAGGTCTACAAGTTATCATGACAAATTTTCATACATATCTCCAGGTTTACTACGCTGAGCCATTGTTGTCAGTAAAAGTATACTAGTTAGTGAGTTTGCTGAGCCATTGTAGTCAGTAAAAGTATACTAGTTATCTGTATACTACGTTAAACGGCTTACGTAAAGAGTTTCGATGCCATACAAATTGTAGTTAATTTCTTCACAAAACTCACACTTGGAACTCTGGATCCGAGTCGATAATATAAACTCGTCACAAAGAGCCCACCCTACATAGCTCTACTCTCGTATAACGATATAATTCAGAGTTTATAAATGTAAGCCGCGGCTGATGTAAGTATTAAAACAATCATAATATGATTGTGCGACAAGGTACAAGCGCACGGGGAAATTATGTAGAGTAGAAGAATAAAATATTCTAGAGAAGTCAATTTATGTAGCTGAGATAAATGAAAAACACGGTAAGAGTTTATAACGATTAAGTAGACTTCACATTTATACCTATAATAATTATTGCACAAAACATACACTTAAAATAAGAAATGTTGATACTCTACATATAAAACTAGAAATGTTATGAAACATAAAACTAGGTAGATTTTTTGTGTCTTGAACGTAACTGCAACCTAAATGTTTCGATTATTAGAAAAATGCACGCAAAATACCTCACATTCATCTCACTCCCACATAAAATTAGCATAAATTAAAAATCGTTAACCACAAACGAACATATTGAAATACCAAATTTAAAGCCCCAAATAATTAGCACCTTTTCTGTGCATAAGTTTGGTATAGGTTACAAAAATTACACGAAACAAACAAAAACTATTTGTCCGAGGATCCTACGAAAAATCGCTACCGCCTGTGACTCGCACACCGCGCTTATTAAGCTCCTTTGTTGTGAGTCCCATTGTTTTAAGTCGCCAGGTGTTCCAGCCCTGCGCCGACCCATACCCAGCCAGTTAGAAACCTAGCCTTTGTCTAACACTAATCGAAACCTAAGCATTCATCTGTCGGCCCATTATGCCCCTCGTATTACAAAAATCGATTCCCATACATAATTAATTACGCGCCCGCAGAAGTTTCGAGTGATTAATTTTATTAGAAAAATTAAAACTGACTTCCAAAGTTTTGAAATACTGCGGTGCCTCCGAAATAATCAATTAGATGTTTCCCCCCTCCATCCAGGGTACACCTGGGCGCCGGGGAGTCTGTCACCACTGGCGACACCGGTGTAATGGAATTTGAATAAGTTTTTGCTCTCGTCATAGCATGCATGCAATCTAGTTATGGAAATAATAGCATTTCGTTCCTTCAAAGATTTTCTTAATCGCATTGTTCGTGACGAGGGACGACGCGCGCGAGACGGACCCAGTAACTCGCGCGACATTTTTGTTTAAGTGGCTCCGGCTTCTGAAATATAAGTATTAGATGGGCGAGGGTAAGGAATAATAGTGGGCTTTTCTAGAATTTATTTTGATACTAACAGACACTTTTTATAAAGTCTTTTAAGCTTATTTTTGTAATAGTCCTGGCGCAGCCGTGTAAGATTCGGACGCGTTTAAAACAATCAGTTAACTAAGAAGTTCTTAAAGTTTCCTTTAAATGTCAATGATTTTTAACTAGATGAGTTGTTGGTATCTTTAAGGTCAGTTTTACATAGAACCAGAGGCCATAGCTTTTTCCTTAGTCTATGGTAGAATTAAGGGCGTTTGTGCACTACACACGGAAATTTACCATCCGGCGCGGCGCGGCGTCCCGATTTCTTACGTTTTGATCCGGCAAACGTGAAAATTATGGGCGGTAAAATTCCGTGTAGTGCACAAACGCCCTTAAACGTATAAAATGTTTACCTACGTCATACAAATTAACTAATGTTACTTGACGCACATGAAGAATACAAAAAATTGGCTCCGTAGCTTAAAGCCATCCATCTAAAACACGTCGAGAAATAATATGATTGAGTTTCATTTACTGAATGTCTAATGAACTTCGCTCATTTCGGGTGTTCCCTTTCTCTTCCTCATCGTATTACACGCGCGTGCTAGACAATGACGAACGTAGTCACAATATTTTTGGGGACGGACGGAACAGATTTTTCCATTTAACGCGAAAAATAACAGGCTTTATTATAACGGTATTAGAGTCGATATTACACCCTATAACTACCATCAGAAAAATTGATTCAGGTGGCAGGCCTACGCTTTTTGATCGAGCTAAGTGAAGTTAAATTTAAACGCTTTACTAAACTTTAAGATATATTTTAACCTATAAAAAATTGGTCAAAAAAAGAAAAAATGATTTTTTTCGACACTTTAAAGGCGATTAGGTATCTCGGAAACTAGAACCGACAACAAGGTCCCTTTTCACAGATAACGTCACTTAATAATATAAACTTGTATCTGTGAACCTTTGATGTCCGTGACGTCACCTGTCGGCCCAGCGGAAGATCAGCGCTGATTGCTTGCAGTCAGCATATGCTGAGCTGCGTCGGCTTGTGCTCGAAAACTTTTTAACATTTTATGATGTATTTTATTGTAACTAAGCTATGTATGTTTTCTTGCACAAATAAAGGTTTTCTTTCTTTCTTTCTTTAAACGTGAATGATCTTGACATAACCTGACCAAATTACGTAGGAGTCAATCATCGATTTCTCTGTAATATCGATTGTCTCGATACCACTCGAATGTCCCGGCTCTCGTCGGACTAATCTATGCAGCACAAGACCGGATTAACAAAAACAACTAATTAATACCGGATAAGAGCCCACAGCCTCCCCCCTCTCCCTACGGAGCTGTTTTTTACCACCCCCACATTACTGTACAGTGGCCACGACTTAAGTTATTCTAAGGATATAATATTAGGGTATTAAGGGCCAGCTGTTTTACAACTTCCTGATAAAGGGCCGGATAGGCTATCCACAACTTTTTTGACATATTATCCATACTTAGGGCCTGTTTCGCTACTTCCTGATAAGTGCCGAATAGGCTATCCACCACTTAACTTGACAGATGGGGTATGGAGAATCTGTAAAAAAAGCTGTGAATAGCCTATTCGGCACTTTATCAGAAAGTGGTGAAACAGGCCCTTAATATCTGTCAAGTGGTGGATAGCCTATGTGGTGGATAGCCTATGTGAGTGAATAGGTTTCTAAAGTAATTAAATGTTAAACGCAATTTTTAGGTCAAAAGAAAATTGTTACTTCTGTTATGTTTTCCTGTTTTGTAGGACTGACGGTAGTTTCAGTTTGAAAAGAGAAGAAGATTTCTGCTTTCCAAATCTGCCGGTGATTATTATAAATATTAACCTTATTAAAATTAACATAAATATAGTGCTTAAACTAAAACTGTTCCGCTAAATGTATGGCCAATTTTCAGTTGCAACACCGTTTTACTGCTAAGGTAGGTACTTACTGTAATTACAAAATAAAATACACAATAGCGTATCATATCATTTGTAATCATATACCTACATAAAGGGGTTAATTATACTATTAGTGACAATCCCAAAAGGAGTTACGTAAACATTGTCCTTGACATGTCTGACAGGCTAAATGGGGATTACAGACGGACAGGTGGAAAAATTCCCATCCCAGGAAAAGTATCATAACAAATATTATATACACTTTTATATAAACATTTATATCAAAGGGTATAACAAGTATTATGTACTTTTATACAAATATTATAAAGAGGAAGATTTGATTTTTTTAGATTTATTAGCTCTGGGACTACATCACAAATAAAATTTGGGCTCTAATCTTATGCTATAGGTACTGCAGTCTTATTTTTGACCGACTTCCAAAAAGGAGGAGGTAATATGTTCGGCTGTATGTATCTTTTTTTTTTTTGTATGTTCCACGATTACTCAGCCGTTTGTGGTCCGATTTTCAAAATTATTTTTGTGTTGTATAGGGTTTAACTCGAATTTGGTACCATGTTCACAAAAGTGGTGATCTGATGATGGGATCCTTGAGGAATCGAGGGGACTTCTTGAAATTTGTATGGAAACATATAGTGATTTCGATTTTTTCTGAAGTATTCGAGGTAAATGCTACCAAAAAGTAAGACTTCGCATCAGGTTATACCCTGGATCCGAAGGTACCGAACAGAACTTTTGAATGCTTATAGGTACAGGTTCGGGGATTTCGGCGTTGTTTAAACAACTGAAAGCATAAGCTAATACATCAATTTGATTAATCATCATCATCACAACCATCATTATACCATGGGTCATCACACTATGACCCAATTATTGGTACTTTTCGTGATATTTTGCATCGAAGCAGACGTTTTTGATAATGATTTCGCTGTTTGTGGACCGATTTCCAAAATTCTCGTGTTGTTGTATAGGATATAATCTTAATTTTGTATAACAATTACGAAAGTGGTGAGCTGATGATGGGATCTATGAGCAATCAAGGAAAATCCTTGAATTTTATCAAATCACTCATAGTGGTTAAAATGTTGTTTCTAGTAAGTTAAACAAATGTTACGAACAAGAGAAATTTTATACGAAGGTGTCTCTTGGTCCAAAGGCACTGAACAGAACTCCTGAATCTTTAAAGATAAAAGTATGGAAATTGCAGCATCGCTTAGATAAATGCAAGCATTTACCACAATTTCGCTTACAGTGACATAATGTGAATAGTTAACATTCGTATTGGTTATTTACGCATAAAGCCTAATTAAGACTAACAAAACTAAAAAAGAGTAAAATTATTATTTTTAACAAAAAATTAAAACCGACTTCCAAGGTAAAAACAATAGTAATATGAACTAAAAAGTATTAAATAACTCTTACCCTTTAATAGTGCCTTTTTCAGAATTCGTCTAAATCTCAACTATTTCTGTACTGTATACTACAATCTTCATTACTTTGAAGTCGGTACCAGTCTCAAAAGTTTCAGATAATCTGACATTACTGAACTCACGATTAAATTAGCTGGTACCGACTTCAAAATAATGAAGATTGTAGTATACAGTACAGAAACAGTTGAGATTTAGACGAATTCTGAAAAAGGCACTATTAAAGGGTAAGAGTTATTTAATACTTTTTAGTTCATATTACTATTGTTTTTACCTTGGAAGTCGGTTTTAATTTTTTGTTAAAAATAATAATGATGTTATATAATTTTGATTCCACACAGTAATAAATTAGACTACTAGAAAGATCGTCGATTTCTGTATCAAAACACAAGGTCGTCGCGGCCTTTAACTGTTTATAAGCACAAGGTCGTCGCGGCCTTTAACTGTTTATAAACACAAGGTCGTCGCGGCCTTTAACTGTTTATAAACACAAGGTCGTCGCGGCCTTTAACTGTTTATAAACACAAGGTCGTCGCGGCCTTTAACTGTTTATAAACACAAGGTCGTCGCGGCCTTTAACTGTTTATAAACACAAGGTCGTCGCGGCCTTTAACTGTTTATAAACACAAGGTCGTCGCGGCCTTTAACTGTTTATAAACACAAGGTCGTCGCGGCCTTTAACTGTTTATAAACACAAGGTCGTCGCGGCCTTTAACTGTTTATAAACACAAGGTCGTCGCGGCCTTTAACTGTTTATACAAATATATTAAATGCGAAAGTGTGTCTATCTGTTACCTCTTCACACCCAAACCGCTTAAACGATTTTGCTGAAATATATTATGGAGATACTTTGAGTCCCGGGAAAGGACGTAGCATACTTTTTATCCCGGAAAAATATAAAAAAATAAACGAATTTTAGGGCAACGGAGTTGCGGGCTTCATCTATTACTATATTAATTTATAAATTGTAATATCAATATTATAACTATATTGACGACCTCTGTGGCTCAGTGGTAAGCGCGACGGAATAAAAAGTTTTCAAAGTTCCTGGGTCAAGGATGTGTATTAAATATGTGTATGATGTAATAAAAATCTTAAATAGTATAGTATAAAAGTATTAAATATATTTCCGTTCTCTGATACCCGTAACACAAGTCCTTCAGGTACTTACCACGAGGCCAGACTGACGTGGTGTGAAGCGTCCATAGTGACGGTGACCATAATTTTGTGCGTTTAATAATAATATTATTATTATTAAACGCACAAAATTATGGTCACCGGCGCTAAGCCGCCAATACGCGCGGGCGGGGGTTGTTTACTTCATTTTTAAACGGCGATTTAGCGGAAAGCTATTTACATAGCGTACCTGATCATTAGTACCGCTCCCCCCGCGCCCCGCGCCCGTTGTTCGCGCAAACAGAGCCTCATCATCAACAAACAACATGCCAGAGGATCGTCAACAACAAACAACAGAATAGAGGCTCGTCATCAACAAACAACAAGACTCAGGCTTCTACAAAAAACGGGGCTATAGTGACTAAAAATAGTTTTTTTCTACAGGAGATTAGATGAGAAAATGTGTATAATATTATAATTTTATTATGTTTTATCGAATATATAAGAGACGTAAGTAATAACTAATAACGTAGTATGTAAGTATGTCTATTATTGTGTAAAAAAAAACACTTCCAAGGTGGTCAGGCGTGCTCTGGGCGGGAAACTCTTCAAATCCGAGATTATGAATTAAAAAAGGAATTGTTGTCAATTAACGTCTCATGCGGCCGCTATTTGTTGGGCCATGATGAACTTAAAACATATTATAGAGGAACATGCATATTGCACGATATAATATAGCCTCTACACTTGGCTACGATCGGCGTCGATAGCGCTTGACGCTTGTACAGCTACGTTATCGAGGTGGCATGTCCTGCAGTTGTCCATCATGACGCGTAGAGTCATGACAATCACATAAAAACTATCACTTATCTACAAATCGATATCATACCACCACCGCTGTTTAACCACCACCACCACAGTGGCGACACCACGGTGACTGTAATTTGTCGATAGTATCTAAGCGCGGTCATTATACTTGTAATTGTTTCAGCGTTTCCCGGCCGCATAGACCTGTCGGTTGAATAGGGCTGCCAACGATTACAAATTTTAAATACCTTTCGACTAAAGGTCTAAATTATTCTGATTCACAGAAAAACAATGTACCATCGAAGGAAGGTTAAGTTAAAAGACAGATTATTATGTTAAGCACCAATATCTCAAGAAACAAAAGCACGGTGCATTGTAGCATTAAATGCTAGCCTGAATAATTTTCTGAATAAAACGCTGACGACTAAGGCGTTCACGCATTTTAATTTCCACTTTTGATACACTCAGTGATAGCTGGCGACTTATTTTACGTAATATAACTATTTCATTTCCTCTCATTTTCCCTGTATAATTATAATCATCAAAAAAATAAACGTTTACATTTATTTATGAATTACGATCTAAAGTAAGTGGCTGGCACCGTATGTGTGTGTGATGGATGAGGGCTGCCCAAGATCGGGATTGTTGGCGCTCATTGGGCCTCCCCCAATGGCCTACGTGCAGCAGTGGACGGCAATAGGCTGATTATGATGATAATATGATGAATTTTACTATCGATTTCAGTTAGTGGCAGCCCTATGACGGAGCCGCGGTAAGGGCGGGCGCAGACAATGGCGATAGTTGAACCATCGCGGGCTTCGTGCTTTGTTTGTAATGAGCCGCCATTGTGTTGCGGTTGATAAAATAATCATCTGATGCTTTATATTACTACAATAACGATATTTATCTACTGAGTGATCGTTATGTATAATATTACTACTATTTTAAATAAAGTTACTAGATATTGCCGCAAGTTTTTTGTACCGAAAATTGATTGTAGTACATTTTTTCGTGATGTAAATTATTTTCTGACCTTTCACGGGACTTAGAGGAATTTGATACTTCAACAAAATCGGTTCAGCCGCGTATGAGGTAACGGACAGACCAACGAACTTTCGCATTTGTAAAACATATTATACTATAGATGTAACCAAGGCTAATTATTATTAGTTTAGGCGCTATTTTACCATGGAAATACATACTTCCTTTTGGCGTCGCGTTGTCTAGTAAAAAGACGCCTTTGATACTTCCAGTGTCATTATCACGACTAAAAGTAATTAAGAATACCTCTTCCCGCTCAAACGCGCTGTAACGTTAAAGGTGATGGTGCACAGCGGAACAGGGCGGACCGCATTTCAATCTTTTTTTATTTAATTTCACAGGAATCGTACATTTTCTCGCAGAAACAGTAGCCTTTGTCTCAGAACATAGACCACTTTTTAAGGGTAAGCCTGTCTACTTTATATCTTGACAAATTTTATAATTATATAACATATTAATTGTCGTCAACATTCACCACTGGTGAAATTCGAATACCAAAGAAATGTGTTTTTAAAAATGTGAGATTAGCCACAAAACTTAGACATCAAGCTTCTTTGTATCGTTTAGGTTAGGTTAGGTTAGGTTAGGTTAGGTTAGGTTAGGCTAGGCTAGGCTAGGCTAGGCTAGGCTAGGCTAGGTTAGGTTAGGTTAGGTTAGGTTAGGTTAGGTTAGGTTAGGTTAGGTTAGAAGTATGATGGTATAATTGTTATTACGTCAGCGTCCATGTTAATTAATTAATTACTTTCACCATCGTCACTGAGCTATTGTTATTATTATCATAGGAGCAGGTTTAAAAGGTATTAACAAGTTTATTACTTCAGGTGGATAAGGTACTCGTTTTTTGCGTTTTTCTCTGGAGTCAAGGTTTAAATGGCAAACTATTGGGTCGGATGACTCTGGCGCTCGATGGAACAAACCGGTCATAGTGTTTATCCTGGAATTTTTACGAGTGTAATGCTCCCGATCATAGCGCCAATATTTGTTGCGCGACTCACCAGCCTGTCCTGAGAGAAATCCTCAGGGTAAAGGCTCTATTTTCCATAAAAATCGGTCCAGTTTGTGAGATACGTGCGTGCCTTTAGCTTACAGCATACAATCGAAAAACACAACCCTCCTATTTCATCTGGGCAATCTTTAGGGCCTTATCACTGGACTTAGACTGCGCAGCGCACACGTCATCGCGGCGTGGCGTGGACGCCATTTTGTACACTCGTCTAGGGATGTGACGTCAGAATCCATTTTGCTACTGAGTGTCCAAAACGCAAAAGGCAAGCTGCGTGCACGCCGCGCAATCGCGGCGTCATCGCGGCGCGTGCGCTGCGCAGTCGCGTCGCTTTCAAATCGCTCGCTAATCGCCAGTGTGATAAGGCCCTTACAACGAAGTCGCATTTTTCCCACAAGTCTTGACCGTTGTCGAGTGTCAGTTGGGCCCAGGCCTGACCAATTGTATTTGACAGCCACAATTGGCTAATGGCCCCACTCTCGGCCCCACACTATACGCGATTCATTAGTATACGAATTAAATTATTCAATCACATCGAGTTGTTACTGTAAAGTTATGTGAAAGTACATACATGTTACAAAATTTTCTCTAGGTTATTTTTAGTTTCGCATCATCCATACTAGGTATATAATATTAATGTCTGTCGGTCTATTACTGTTACGTTCAAGCTATAGAACTGCTATGTAGATGCATTTATAAGTTCCAGAAAGGACATAGGCTAGTTTTAACTTAGAAAATGTATGAATCTCCCGCAATGTTGGAGATCAACCCAGACTCTACGTCTCTTTATTAACAACTAGATGACGCCTGCAACTCCGTTGCGCCAAAACTCGTTTATCGCGCGGGAACCGTACATTTTCATGGGACAAAAAGTATCCTATGTCCTTTCCCGGGACTCAAAGTATCTCCATGCCAAATTTCAGCAAAATCGGTTCAGCGGTTTAGGCGTGAAGAGGTAACACACAGACAGACAGACAGACAGACAGACAGACAGACAGACACACTTTCGCATTTATAATATTAGTATGGATTAGTCATTCATCATCATCATCATCATCATCATATCAGCCTGTATTCGTCCACTGCTGGACATAAGCCTCTCTCAATGAACGCCAAAAGTTTCCATACTTTTTGTGTGTAACAGGCGCACTCCATTCTTTTTTAACTCTAATAATATTAGCAAGAAGTGTTGTTTATAATTTTGAATAGATTGCTTATGATTACTTAAAATTCATAGGATACAATATTTTAAAGAATTGGTAGTCACTAACGACTAATATCCAGAAACTACTGCACACACACCGACAAAAGCCCTGTCACACAGCAACAGCAGCGTAATGAAAACTTTTACTACGTACAGTCACACAGACGTCTCGATATTAGGCGCCGACCGCACATAATATAAATAACGCGAATCCCGCACAACGATTTTAAACGATACGACACGACGCCCTCCCTCCCCCCTTCGCAACATCCCCCTCTCTCCAGGGTCGGATCTACCAAATTATGGCTTTTTGGGGCCCCCGAATTCAAGAGGCCCCCAGCTGAGTCAAATCAAAATCAAAAAATAGACAACAATGCGAAAAATCCATAATTTTAATAAATAGGATATATTATTACTGAAATGTTTTTAGCGCTAGAGGTAGCACAGACAATAAACGAAAAGTTTTGTTAGTTCCCGAACCGGTGGTAGGCACCAGTAACTGTAGTAAAGAGGTTTTGAAAATATTTGATTCTTTATTCAGAAATACAACAATTCCCTCTAAACTTATGGTCTGGCCTTAGCCTTCTCCGAAATCCCCCCCCCCCCCCACCCCCCAACATTTTCCCCCTATAAGATCCCTGGCACATCTGTATTCAAAACACGCCTCCGACGACGAAATAAATAAGCGAACATGCTGTATATAAAAATATGATCCTATGCGCATACTTAAATATAGGAGCATACTATATGACTAGTGTTACTTAGTATACTCGTAGATAGAATCCCGCATCTTTTACGAATTTGCTGACAATCTTTTTGAAATATAAGCGAATTAAAGTTACTCAATGATTAATACTAATTTTTTTGTTTGGCTTCACCCTAAAATTAATAATTTTAAGGTGAAGCCAAACGACCGTAATTTGTAAGGTGTGAGTCGCAGAATTTCGGCTGGCAGAAATTCTGCTGCATTCAGTTTCATACAAAAGTCTTGTTTGATTCACACGAGCGTAGTTTTGTGAGTCATGATTTGTATGAAAAGATATTTACGCGACCGAAATTCTGCGACTCACGACTCACAAAATTACGCTCGTTTGGCTTCATCCTAAAATATAGGAGAAACCTGTACATCAATACTGGGTGGAGGCCCGAGTCCTTTACGCGAAAACCGTACTTTTAGGGATATCCATACTCGAATAAACCCACTCTGATTAAACACGAAATCTGAGAAACCACAACATCCACAAACTTGGGCTTTTTTTTTGTATTTTACAGGTTTATCAGCTGTTTCTTAGTATGAGAGACCTGTAGCGCATTTGATATTATTAAGTTCGTATCTCTCTCCATAAAGCGCATCACACACGGTGAAGATAATATAATATTTTATCTTAAGATGCCCAAATATAAAATATTATAGTATCTTAAGCTATCACACACGGCTAAGATACGATAATATTAAAAATCTGTTCATTTCCTTACGAGTCTGCGTTGGTGCCACACGTATTCCTTGTTAGAGTTCTATATACAGGGTGATTGACTATGAGTGACTTGATTTGTTAGACAACTCCTCAGACGATGATTCTAATATAGAATGTGAAATGCAGATTGCAGTAGCACATTCCAAAAGGAGAAACATTTGGATAGAGCCTCACATAAAAAAGAGAAAAACCTGCGGCGAATTTAACCTTTATCAATATATTCTGTCAACGAAGAAGTTTCAGGAGTATTTCAGAAATTCAAGAGAAACATTCATTTCGATTCATGAGCTTTTTAAGCTAGCAATAAATTATAAGTCAATTTTATTTAAAGTTATCCGAAATGATACTTTTTCCTTCAAAATGTTACTTTTCGAATAAGACTTGAGAGTAGGTATGTAACTTTCTAACATACAGTACTGGCAACACTGCATCCACTAGTGCATCCGATCACCGATGAGCCCGCTGCCCGACACAAAAACACCCTGTATTCATAAAGATGTATATATTTCGCATCTTAAGATAACATATTAAGATACGAAATATATATTTCGTATCTTAAGATAACATCTTAAGATACGAAATATATATTTCCATATCGCTCGGTATCTTAAGATACAAAATATAAAATATAAATTAACTTCATCGTGTGTGATGGTTCATAGGATTTGTATGGTGAGCGATATTCTAAAATATGCTCTTAGATAATATATATTTTATATTATCTTCACCGTCTGTGATGCGCTTAAGAGCTGGGCGCACTTTATGGAAGTAGTAACAGAGAAACAGTCATTATCTTTCTTCATTCATAAGTATATTATAAAATTAACTATGCATGTTTCTAATTAACTACTATACTAACAAAAAGGAAATCAACTTCCTTCTTGGCAAACCAGAAAAACTTATTACAAATTAAAAAAAAAAACAATAATAAAACACTCCGTATATCAATAGCACATCCCGTACAACATAAATAAGTGCGCGCCCTGTATATAAATAAATTAGAATTAATACGGCGGTAATTGTTTCTGCGGCGGGCCGGGGGCTGCGGCGGGCCGGGGACACCTGCGGTACCTGCCGGGTACGTGCTGTTGTACACAAATATTCTTGATACTTTAAAACTGTTGATAGCCTAAAAGACTTACGTTTCTTTTGTATTTATCAGAAAAATCGATTCGTAGATACGAGGGCTGCTATTTATGTATCCGGAACTGGCCACTTACAAGAACAATATTTAAAAAGTAATTACAACATTTGAAAATAGAACTCTTTGGTTGAAGAATACATTTTGTTTCATGTGACTGTCAATTATTTTTTCACTGTGGCGTCATTTTGAAAATTGCGTGTCTTCATTTGCCATGGATTTAACGCGTGAACATTTTCGTGCAATGATTTACTACGATTTTCGGCGTGGGCTAAATCAACAACAGTGCTTTATTCAACTCACCGCAACTTTTGGAGATGAAGCACCATCAAAAACCACTGTTTATCACTGGTACAGTGAGTTTAATCGTGGGCGGTCTATGCTCACGGATGAAAATAAAGAAGGTCGCCCAAAAACAGCTGTTGTCCCACAAAATATAGATGCTGTGCGGGAACTAATAATGCGTGATCGTCATGTTACATATCGCGAGATAGAGGCGTCCTTAGGCATAAATATGACGAGCATACATAAGATATTACACGAACATTTGGCTGTAAAAAAAATATGTTCGCGTTGGATTCCGCACAACTTGACAATCGATCAAAAACGGGCTCGTGTCGATTGGTGCAAAAAAATGATAAAAAAATACAACCGTGGTACGTCAAAAGCCGTTTATAATATCTACACAGGTGATGAATCTTGGATCTATGCATATGACCCCGAAACTAAACAACAGTCAACGGTGTGGGTGTTCCAAGATGAGCCGAAACCAACAAAAGTTACTCGTGCAAAAAGTACTTTGAAGCAAATGGTCGCCTGTTTTTTTGGAATTAATGGACATGTGGCTACAGTGCCATTAGAGAATCGTAAAACGGTTAATTCTGAATGGTATACGACCATTTGTTTACCAGAAGTCTTTGAAGAAAGGACAACCGACAATGCAGAATCATATTACATCACGACAATGCTAGCTGTCACACCTCAGCTGAAACAACTCAGTTTTTGGAGGCTCAAAAGATCGAATTGACTGGTCATCCGCCGTACAGCCCTGATTTGGCACCTAACGATTTCTTTTTATTTCCATACGCGAAGAACAAATTACGTGGTCAACGTTTTTCGAGCCGCGAAGAGGCTGTTGATGCGTTCAAAATGCACGTTTTGACGAGATACCTCAATCAGAATGGAAAAAGTGCTATGAAAATTGGTTCCACCGTATGCAAAAGTGTGTCGATCATCGCGGCGAATATTTTGAAAAGCAATAAAACCATATTAAATGATATATGTTTGTTTCTTTTTTTAATTCCGGATACATAAATAGCAGCCCTCGTAGATGACTGACCTGCGTTTTTTGGTCGAGTATGCATGTCCATCCATGTCCAGATCACGATCTGTCGACTGGTCTTGACATATAGCCTAGTAAACGAATGCCCAAAATGGGGGTCTGCTTGGAAAAGTCGAAAGCAGAAATTTTAACTTTGGTACTTTGTTTAGAGTAGTTAGGAGATAAACATACTAAAAGTCCTGACCCCTCCGAGGTGAGCCCGAGGAAGGGGGGGGGCAAAGAAGGTCCCGTTTTTTGGTTTTTTGCTTACTCATCAAAAACGGTGCTTCGTACGAAATTTTCTTCTACTACATAATAAAAGCTAATTAAATTCTCTACAACTTCGTCCTTTACACTTTGGATCTATCTCCAATCATTGCCTCGCTATGAGCTTCTAAAATTGGCCGATTTTCAAAAGTGTTTTTTAGGGTTTCGTACCCAAATGGTAAAAACGGGACCCTATTACTGAGACTTTGATGTATGTCCGTCTTCCTGACCGTCTGTCTGTCTGTCTGTTTGTCCGTCTGTCTGTCCGTCTGTCTGTCCTTCTGTATGTCCGTCTGTCTGACTTTAATGTCTGTCCGTCTTCCTGATCGTCTGTCTGTCCGTCTGTTTGTCCGTCTGTCTGTCCGTCTGTCTGTCCTTCTGTCTGTCCATCTGTCTGTCTCCAGGCTGTAACTCAAGAACGATAATAGCTAGAGACTTGAAATTTTCAGAGATTATGTATTTCTGTTGCCGCTATAACAATAAATACTAAAAACAAAATAAATTAAATATTTTAGGGGGGCTCTCATACAACAAACTTGATTTTTCTCATACAAAAAACAATAAAATGTTGAATATCGATCCTTTGCCTGATTTTTTCGTTTAATATCACTTTGGAGAAATTGTTTATAATTAGCAAAACTAGCGCATGGTGCAATAACAAAGGCTGTTTTTTTTTATTTCTTAGGAAAATAAAACACCCTGTATTATTGCATCATTCGCTAGTATTCCTTATTATAAACAAATTCTCCAAGGTAACGATGTACGTTTGAATCCAGGAAAGGTTAGATTTTTAAGGTTTTATTGTTTTCCCATACATTTCTTAAAAATATGAAACAATATACTAAAATACAACACTTTCCTCAAGTTTGCCATATACGATTACTTTCCAGAAGTCATTCCTTACCAGCAATACTATAAATTGATGCATTAATATAGGGTATTTTTATGTGATTTTTTCTTACCTCCTACCCTCATTAACTTTTTTCTCCCATGGTTTAGAGATTTTTCGTCATATAATAAAATGTTCAACTTTTCAAGCCCTTTCATTTGGCGTATGTCTCAAAGTGCTACATTAGTTTGGACGATATGCCCCTCCTTCTTTAAAAAATATAATTATTAATTATTTATTTTATTTAAAATATAAGTAAGTATAAATATATAATGATTTCTTAAGTTTTCGCGAGTATCACTCATGATATTATAAGTTTAAACACTTACGGATTTTGTCGCGGAGCACTTTTATTAATCCCGACGTTTCGGCTACTTTACAGCGGCCGTGGTCACGGGCGGACTGAGGTGACAGGTGTCCAATTTCTTGAAGTTATCCAACTACCCGACGACTCATCAATATTTGTTTGCGTTCCGATCTACGCAGAACGAACTCACAGTGTCTTGAAGCCGAGGTATCATAGATTTGTGCTTTAGTTTGTTTATCACTGGATCCCAACTAGATGGCAGCACCCAACCATCTTCGCGGTTGAAATTAGGGTGTTTTTTAATTTCTATGGCCTCGCGTATCATTCGTGGGCGGTATCGTGCTTCTTTTGCCAGTACTTGTGGCTTATCAAATCTTATGTAATGGCGAGGTTGATCCAGTGTGTGTTCACAAATTGCGGACTTGTTGTTCCTACGGTGTTTGACATCTGCAATGTGTTCCTTGATACGGGTTTTGATGGCCCTTTTGGTTTGCCCTATATAAGAGAGGCCACAATCACAGTCGAGTTTGTAGATTCCTGCATCTTGAAGGGGTAAGTTGCATTTCACTGATGGTAAACATTGGCTGATCTTTTTGGGCGGCTTAAAGTATGTTTTTATTGAAGCTTTCCTTAGAATGTAGCTCACTTTATCAGTGACTCCCTTTATAAATGGTAACACTGCAGGTAATCTTTCCACTGTTGCCGGCTTCACTCGGTTGCTGCTCTGTTTGCGTGGTACCCGAAGCTTATTGTCGCGTAAAATTTGTGCAACATGATGAAGTTCGGTGTCCACATGCTGTTCATCGCAGATTCCTCGTGCTCTTTGAAATAACGATTTTCCAACAGTACTTAACTGTGCTGGGTGATGATGGGAATCACCATTTAAATATCTGCTTGTGTGTGTAGGTTTGCGATACACCGTATGACCTAATGTGCCATCAGGACTCCTTATTACTAATACGTCCAAGAAAGCTAAGGAATTATCTCTCTCCAACTCCATTGTGAACTGTATTTTGGAGTTGAGGCTGTTCAGGTGCTCAAGGAATATGGATACTTTGTCTGATGGTAATATTGTGAAAGTATCATCTACATACCGCTTGTAGAAGGTGGGTTGTACAGGTGAGGACTCAAGGGCTAACTTCTCGAAGTCTTCCATAAAAATATCAGCCACAACAGGTGAAACAGGTGAGCCCATCGCAACACCATCTACTTGCCTGTAAAAGTCATAATTCCACAACATATAGCCAGATGTAAGGCAGTGTTCTAACAAGTCCGCATATTCAACCGGTAAGTCATTCTCTCTCAGCCTTCTTGTAACAATTTCGATACACTGTTGTATTGGTAGGCACGTGAACAGGGACTGTATATCGAAACTGACCAGTTGTTCATTGTCTCTGAGGCGTAGATGTTTAATCTCATCGACAAAGTGGTAAGAATCCTTTACATGGGCCTTGGTCTGTCCGCGTAGAGGCGAGAGTACATTAGCCACCAGCTGAGCCAATTTGTAGGTTGGTGAGTCAATTTGGCTTACAATTGGTCGAAGGGGAGCATTGGCTTTGTGTATCTTTGGCAAACCATACAACTTTGGAGGTTTAGGGCATGAAGGCAACAAGAATTTGGGATCCAGATTCAGTGAGTCGGAGTACTTCTTTATTAGGTTTTGAGTTGTATTAAAAACTTTGTTGGTGGGGTCTGTTTTGACTTTTTTGTACGTGTTCTCGTCCGATAAAAGATGTTTTATTTTTTCACTGTAATCTGTAGTATCCATAATCACCGTGGCATTACCTTTGTCTGCGCGGAGAATAGTAATATCAGATCTGGAGCGTAAGTTTTTCAATGCACTCATTTGTTCCCGGGAAAGATTTGGTTTGGGCACTGAACTACGTCGTAAGAATGACGATATATCTTGTCGTATGGCCTCCGAATCCTCCTTGCTTATATTATTGCTTAATAAACAATCCTCAACGCTGCAAATAATTTCTTCAAACGGTATTTTTCGCGGTGTTATTGCAAAATTCAAGCCCTTTTCTAACAATTCTATTGTATGTATATCAAAAGTTTGTTTTGACAGATTGACAACTGTGCGAGAGACGGTCTTGTCTATGGTTGAATTGTTTATGGTTTTTTTGCTGTTAAGTTTGTTAAATTTTAAAATCTGGTTGTTTTTGCAATAATTATATTTAGCCATTTCACGATTGTTTAGTATTTCAATACAATTTTGAAAATCCGTTAAAGATAAAACTTTTTTAATACTGTTGGTTAAAACCGTTATTTGACTTTTCAGGGCGGCGAGATCGGAAAATCGGAAATCGGAAACGTCGGGATTAATAAAAGTGCTCCGCGACAAAATCCGTAAGTGTTTAAACTTATAATATCATAAGTATAAATATAAGTAAATATTTTGTGAACATTTCAGCCTACCTTATGCCATGATAGATATCGAGCAAAAAATTGCAAAAAAAATCAATTTGTTGTATGAGAGCCCCCCTAAAATATTGAATTTCTTTTGTTTTTAGTATTTATTGTTATAGCGGCAACAGAAATACATAATCTCTGAAAATTTCAACTCTCTAGCTATTATCGTTCTTGAATTATAGCCGGAGACAGACAGATGGACAGACAGAAGGACAGACAGACGGACAGACAGACGGACAAACAGACGGACAGACAGACGATCAGGAAGACGGACAGACATTAAAGTCTCAGTATAGGGTCCCGTTTTTACCCTTTGGGTACGAAACCCTAAAAATACACTCGGCCAATTTTAGAAGCTCATAGCGAGGCAATGATTGGAGATAGATACAAAGTGTAAAGGACAAAGTTGTAGAGAATTTAATTAGCTTTTATTATGTAGTACAAGAGAATTTCGTACGAAGCACCGTTTATGATGAGTAAGCAAAAAACCAAAAAACGGGACGTTCTTTGCCCCCCCCCCCCCTCTCCATCGGGCTCACCTCGGAGGGGTCAGAACTTTTAGTATGTTTATCTCTTAACTAGTCTAAACAAAGTACCAAAGTCAAAATTTCTGCTTTCGACTTTTCCAAGCAGAATCATTTGTTTACTAGGCTAATAGCCTATGATCGAATGGCGTAGGTCCGTCCGCCTTTGAATTAATTTCTCTGATTGTATAGCCTCAAAATTATTCAACACGCGTTTCCACCGCGGCCGGGAAATACTTAATAATAATTATTACAGTATCCCACAAGTAAACTGTACTGTGTCGGTATAAAAATATTACGTAACCCTATAAAAGGTAATATTTGCTATTCCAGAGTCAAAGTACAATATTTGATCAAAATACCATATTTGATCAAAATGTTTTTTTAGCGTGAATATTTTAGTATTTTTATTAACAGTTTATTACTTAAATATAATTATTATCCACGAGCTACCTTGGTTTAAATTCTAAAATAAGGCCTTTAAAAATTGCGCTGTATTCTTAAAATCACTTTTCATCGCACTGACTGTACACTGTACAGAATGTACAATACGACAGACGAATTGCCACGAACATAACAGGAAAACGTTGAAGACAAGAAGCGGGCGACAAAATGCGAATTCAGCGTTTAAATTCAAAACGTAGACACGAAGTGCATTATATTAAAAATGTGCAAGTATCAATGTACCGCGGCGCGCTACACCGCCCAGGTGCGGCGAAGACGTTTTTCTTGTCGCGCGTCCTGCACCGCTATTGTCTTGTAGTGATGTCACATTAAACGTCACAATACTATCGATATTACAATTTTGTGAGTCTATAATTTCCTAGATATAAAAACTGATTCTTTTCAATTTTTAGATCTATAAAATTATATTATATAGCCGTTCCGCGCGGCTTCGCCCGCGTAAATTAGATATTTCACAGACAAATTAGTCCACAAAAATAGCCTATGATCCTTCACGTGGTCTACTTCTTATCTGACACCAAATAAACCCAGAAAAATTGCTCTAGTACGTGAGATAAGCCCTTTCAAATATTTTACCCCGTTTTTTCCACATTTTCCTCTAATTCTTCGCTCTTATTAGTCTTAGCGTGATAAAATATAGCCTTCCTCGATAAGTGGGCTATCTAACACTGAAAGAATTTTTCAAATCGGACCAGTAGTTAATGAGATTAGCGCGTTCAAATAAGCCCTTTCAAATAATTTCCCCCCGTTTTTTCCACATTTCTTCGCTCCTATTAGTATTAGCGTAATAAAATATAACATATAGCCTTCCTCGATAAATGTCCTATCTAACACTGAAAGAATTTTTTAAATCGGACCAGTAGCTCCTGAGATTAGCGCGTTCAAACAAACAAACAAACTCTTCCCAATTATAATGTTAGTATAGATGTAAAGATTAAAAAAAATCTTGACGTATAACATAATTATAATCTACGTAATCAAGGCCATCAATCGTAACTCCGAACTTAAAACACTTGAGAAATTTACTTTTTAATTTGTCACGCCACAAACACGAATAAAGAATCAAGACAAAGTAATTAGTTTCGGAAGTATTATTATGTAATTCAATTTGAAACTTTAGCGATTACTCGCAGGACGTTTATCGAATTTGTAATATCGATATTGTGTGCTAATCAACTATAAAAAAACGGATGTTCGCGTCTGAAATAATTAATCGACAGCTGCAGTTTTATCGACATGCGTCACATCACTGCAAGTGAAACATCTATCAAAGTATGACACACACATTGTTTTTACTGCACCGTCCAGTCCCTGGAGGGTACGGTGTGTGCCTCAGCTTCTACCTCCATTCCCGTACGAGAAGTACGAGTTGTGGGATATCTATACGGGGCTCCGGCTGTACGTACGTCGGGAAATCTCACATTGTTCCATCCCGGTTATACAGGAGGTCCCGGGAGAGAGGAGTGACGCTATTTGCGCTAGAAAATCTCACGCGGAAACCGTTAGAAATATAAAATATACGCCGGTGATGTTTTCAATTTATATTATTTTTTGCGACTAGCAAATTAAGATTTTTGCAGTCGGGTAGAACATGGAACTCCTTGTTTTTTACCAAACCTGTGTATTAGAAGTAGTCACCATTATTATTTAATAATCCGGTGTCTCATATAACTACTCCATTAAATTCCTTTATTTGGGCATTTTCCAAAAAAAGTGTACCCCTGGTTTTTAGGCTGTCGCACGTCTTTGAACTTTAATAACAACAATATGGATAAACTATACAGGTCAATTTTTTCAAAAAATTAATAAGATATAATAAACATTTACACAAATACGCGATATTAGTGCTAAGTTCTCTCAATAATTAACCCATCAGTCGTGGCAAAACGAGACACAATAGCTTTTTCATTGTTATCGCGGCCGGATGTGGCCGCTTGGGGCTTCATGAATTAATTATTAATATTTTAATTTCACGGGAGAGATGTTTTTGGCCTGTCCCACAGCATGTTGCTTCAATAAAAATGGAAATCACTAAAATATTCTGTAGAAGCACGCGTTAAAGTTTAAATGTGCGTAAAAATAGTTTATTTTCTTCGTAGTAAATATAATATATCTTAAAAATAACTTAATTTACTACCCAAAAACACTATCTTTAAAAATATTCGAAATTCAAGACGCGCCTGACACGTAAGTTTGGTGACGGTTTCTAAAATTATACCAAAATACTTAATAGTTTGCTTATTAGCAACACATAAAACCGAAAAATACAAGCCGCTATTTAAAATTTGCCAGTTGGCCTGATACGTTCTGAGGAGAGGGTGTTTTTGTGGTGACGAGGAACGGTTCGTTTTTTTTTTGTCAAGTAAGAGATGCTTTTACGTAATAAATAACATATCTTTTGTCTTGCAACCGTTTTCTAATTAATCAAATGTTATTCAGCACAGTGTTTACACTTAATTACTTTTGACTAGTTAACTAAATGTATCCAATATACTGTTTTAACAAAACATTGGCCGAAAAAGTGACGTCAGTTTGATGACATTTTGTCTCGTCACATAAATAGGCGTGACTATGAAAGTCACCAAACTGACGCATAAAGCTAGGGCTACACATGCACATAAATTAATAGTATGGAAATGTAAATATAAAATTTATTTATATATACATATATTATTAATAAACATAATATAATTATAATAAATATTAAATATATAATACCTATACCTATGTAGCCTATACCTATATACATATATATATATATATATATATATATATATATATATATATATATATATATATATATATATATATATATATATATATATATATATATATATATATATATATATATATATATATATATATATATATATATATATATATATATATATATATATATATATATATATATATATATATATATATATATATATATATATATATATATATATATATACCTATAGTTCAGTGTTCATTAGTAAGTACGTTTTATATTAATTTAAGATTTATTTTTAAAACAAAATATAGATTACACTATGCCACTAAGTGGCGCCGAAAGAAATCGAAGATATAAGGAGAAGTTGAAAAAAGAACGACCAGAAGAATTTGAAAGACAAAGACGGAAAAATTTTGAAATCGTCTTTTGTCACAATAATAGCTTAAAATTGTAAAATTAATTTAAAAAAAAATAAAATAAATATACAGGTATCTGAGACTGATTAGATAAAAAGCATAAAAATTGAGCAAAAACGGTAAAAATAACCGAAAATATATTATAAACGCCTACTAGTTCATATAGGTACTTTAAGTATTTTTAGTTTTGCGTGTTTTTTTTTAAATGTATATAAACGTTCATCAAGAAATAAATAAATAAATATGTTAAATTACTTCGACTTTTATTACTATGTGTAACCTCAGCTTTACTTTGTGAACCTTGATTGTCGCACTTAGCGAAGAGCATAAAAACATAATTATAGACATATTTATTAAAGTATTTTGATAAAAAATACACAAAAATATTGAAATTAGTTAAACCTTGACCATATATATTAAATGAACTTCAAATATACGGGCTGTTTTTAGAGATAATAGAAAAATAAAGTTTGTTTTGGCACGACTTGTCACCAAATCGAACTTGAAATGTCTCGTGTAATAATGTGTTCCAATTATAAACATTACTCTTAGTATTTTCTAAAAGCTTGTTTTGTCTGTCAACGATTAAAAGATAACAACCGGTAAACAAACAAAATTTGAAACTATTAAAGAATTTTTAAAAAGTCTCCAAACTGACCATTAAATCACTACCTCAGTCACAATTTTTTTACTGTACTTTGTATATTTTCTTATTCTTATGACTATAAAGAATTTATAGAAACGATAAAATTAATTTAAAACTACACTTCAAAAAAAATCTCGGTTTTTGAACAGGGTACACTTTTTTGTAAAAATGCATCGTCGAGTTATCCGCTGAACCGATTTACATGAAATTCGGTATTGAGTTACTTAAATACCCGGAAAAGGACATACGATGAAGTATGTTTATTTCAGAGAAATTCTGTAAATGAAGTTGCGGGCAGCATTTAGTTATTTTATAAGGTTAAACGAAAAAGTATAGCTCATATTATTATGTTAGCATTTATAATTTTCGAACCTGGCTTCTTCTTAGGTCATATTTCAAAAGTTAAAGTTGCCATACCTGAAACAGAAGAAAAACTTCATTAGATTATTTCTTACAGGTTCTAAGCAAATAGATGTGACCATGAATGATAAACATAATATCATGTCGAGACACAAAGTTAGACCAAAATGGAGCTACTTCGGTGCTGTTTGGGGGAGTTTTGACATAATATTTTGAAGATTGACATTAACGTAATTGTAAATTTGTCATTACAGCTCGACAACTCTTTAAATTAACGTGGCGAGAAAAGGAACTAACGCTTCTATCATACAAAAACGTCATTTTTGACAGTTCCCCTTTACTAGCAGCGCCCTGTCCACATTCATTTAAAGCCTTGGAGAGCACTACTTTCTTAGTGTGAAGTTTTTTTTTGTCTTATCCTAATTTTTAAACTCCTTGATTTTATAACAAAACAAGAATTTAATGATGATAACTTATGTGTTTCTTAACTCACAGTAGGCAGTGAATTCCGCTACCCCCCGTCGAACATCAGTAGGGTTGTAACCTACATCATGTGTAGGTTTAGTTTTATGTACTCACACTTGAATTAAAATTATAAGAAATGAAAGTCAAATAATAGAGAAATACGCCCATAGTTTAAGCAGAAAGTCAAGTTAACAAAGAAAAGCTTCCAACAAATCCACAACTCTTCAAGCAATAAAAGGCAACTATTTGTTTTTTAAGGTACATTGGGCCTTAAAAACAACTACCTTTTTAATTTCTGGCAAAAATCTGTTAATTTCCTGAACTCCTATGGTAAATATCAGTTGTAAGAAAATTCTGTGGATTTGACAACCCTAACTACTAGCCGACTCATGCTGCGTCTGTTCTACAACTTTTGTTTATATTAAATGACATTCCAATTATAATGACCATATTTAATAAAAACTATCTCGTAACTTTAAAACACATCAAGAGCTCAAAACCACATAAAAGAATAACAGTGTAAAACAACCGGCTGAATTCTTAAACACAGTGTGCAGTCACAGGAGTGCAGTATTTACGAATTTGAAAATAAAGAAAAATTATCATAACTTTAAGTAACTCTTTCTCAACTTGAGTGAATGATATAGACGACGAATGTCTTTTGCAAGTTTCCGAGGGTTTTGGCCAGGAGCAGGAGTTTATTTATTCACTAGCTTATTGATTGGCTAGTATCAAAACAGCAACGCAATTGAAAAGATAAACTCGAGTAAAAAATCATAGGAACCCGGAACTAATGTCGTTTTGATACATAAACTTTCGTTACTCCTATCATTCTAAACTCTCACAAAAACTAGTCAACGAAAAATCCGCCTAAGTTCTCTCCCAGCACAGCTCAAAATTAACTCAAAACGTTCGCTCTTAGCTCAATAAACGGGTATAAAGTCCGACGCTCCGTGCGAAAATCCTCTCTGTTAAAAACACTTAACCGTAACATATTTGACAGATATTTCCGAACGCTCCCCCGCCCGCCCGCTCCTTATCTGCGGCAATAAAATTTTGTGAAATCCAACATGGCCGCCGGGATTCTATTATCTCGAGTTTGCGGTCAGATTTCCTGTTTTCGTCTGCCTTCGCCGAGATTTAGCTTAGTCGTTTAAAAAAGGTTTCGCCGGGATCTCGAGCGGAGGATGCGATAATATTATTGCATATATAAATTGTTTACATGCGAGTGACCGGCGAGACTCTATAGATATATGATATCAATTACCAACTGTCGCCGCGACATTTTCATATTATAGACAAAGATGCTACTCGATCAATCATAATTATTATTGTTTAAATCACTTGGTTAGCATTGCACTTGGCCTACTCATAAAACATGTTCTAAACACTTATTTCAAGTAAATACGTATGTAACTCAGTTGCTTTAACCACTTTTTAAGTGTAAAAATATTTTGATAAGTCTTACTAAGGCAAACTTTTTGAGCTGATCGGGCTTTGCACGGTATTATCCATTGGTATTATCCATATAGGCATACTCAGAATAGTTTTAAAAAGTTAAATAACGCCTTTTATTTATTTTTTATTAACAAATCATAGCATTGTCGTTGTCTCAATACATGTTTAAAAAGTAAAATAACGCCTTTTATTTTTTTTTTATTAACAAATTATAGCATTGTCATTGACTCAATACAATATATGCAAGGATTCGAAGTAATTAGACTTCTGGAGGTAGGTAAAACTCGTGCTCAAAGATTTCGTTACATATAAACAGCCCAAGCTAATAAAACGTGTTAAAAAGTCGCAGCGACAGTTCAGTCGCCCGTGCGCACATTCAGCCCGGTCTTGGTGAACATGTGGGTTGCGGGTACACGTCATGTAGTTGCGGGCAGCCTACGGGCAGAACTTGTCCGTAAAAGTAAAAGTCCGTAATGACGTGTATTATTTACAAGGGTCCATATCGTGGGTCTCTAATAAATAGTTTCCGACTAGTTATTTACTATTAGAAAAGGCTATTACATTTCGGGGGTTATCATCATCAATATTATCATTACCTAACGACTCTTGTTATGACGCTACTCGCTGCCGTCTACTTGGCCAGTCAATTGGACGCCTCAACGGTTTATTACATACCGGTAAACAATGAATTAATGAGTAGACTGATCGTGAATTAAACTAGAATACTGAATACCCCAAAGTTTGAAGTCGTATTACTTCAATACGACTATACATTGGGAATTTTATATGCTGACTTGATCAGCTTACTCAGCATGGCCACTAAGAATGATGAATGAAAAAAAAAAACGAAAAGATAAGTGACAAAGGAAATCCGGTGCTTTTTCTCTAAAATCTGTCAATATACTTTCCCTTTATTACTGTGGCCATGGTAAGCTTTGTAAACTAATATAAAGCTATAAATAAACGTTTATTAAGTAATCTGGACTTTACACAAAGTTCTCTACATTTAAATTTAAAAACACCACACAATACAAGTAACATGATAGTTATCAGAAACACAAAAAAAAAAACAACAATGCAAGAAAAAAAAAAGAAATAATAACCATAAAACAAAACATAATAATGCATTAAGCAAGGCGCCAGATACAAATTGGTTGGTGGTGTAATGTCCAAACTATTGAAGTGGAATTCACTCAGGTTCCACGTCCACATAATGATACACGATCTTACAAAAACTCGGCGTAAAATAACGTTCGTATAACTAAGTCAGGCTTGGTAAACCTTTCTTACATTTTAAACGTCTTCGGGTAGCAAGATATCTGTGTATTTTACAACCCTTATACAACCTCAATCCCAAATATAAGGCACTACCAGCACTAATCTCATCATCTCCAAGTGGTGGGAACATGTAGTGTTGTCAGACTGCAATCATGTGTAGTGTGGGCCCGGCGTAATCACGATGTTGTGCTGCATCGTGATTGCGACACAACAGTCGGACAGAGGTGATCCTTGTGATTGGTTAATACGACGTAATACCGCCATTCAGGGCGCAACGCGAAGGTTATTGCGTTTGAATAGAGATCAGTCGCTATTAACATTATTAAAGTCAAGATATAAAAATTATGTGCTTATTATTTCAGACAACTAAGTAATAGCTCGTTTAATAATCGTGTAAGTAGCGAATAACAATTATCCCAAAGTGAAAATTCCAATTTCAAGTTCCACGGCGGAAGTTCGGCATGATTCCGCCTGCAATGTATTTTAAATTACCGATTTAAATTGAAACGCATAAAATATAACGCGAAATTCCGTCGCGTTTTATTTTATGCGTTTGACGTTGCTGACGTAATTTGATGCCGAACGTCCGCCGCGGAACTTCGGCATGGTGTGTTTAGACACTAAAGTATAATTTACACAGAGCCAGTACTGGCTGCCAATAAGATTGGCAGCCAGTAGGTATTGGCTTGGCATATGCCGCGTGTGAAC
This sequence comes from Polyommatus iphigenia, assembly GCA_963422495.1. Lineage (NCBI taxonomy): Eukaryota > Metazoa > Arthropoda > Insecta > Lepidoptera > Lycaenidae > Polyommatus > Polyommatus iphigenia. The sequence continues at coordinate 10,706,130 of OY730184.1, forward strand.
AGTTTGGCCTGGCTTGAAAAACTGTTCACACGCGGCATATACCAAGCCAATACTGGCTGCCAGTCTTATTGGCAGCCAGTACTGGCTCTGTGTAAATTATACTTAAGGAATTCAGATTTTTTAGGATGATGTTGTAAATGAACAGCACGTCGAGGTTACTGGTCATTATTATATTATATCACTAGCTGTCCCGGCAAACGTTGTTTTGCCATTTAAAGTATTTCTACTTCATCAGTTGACACAAAATCTTACCCCCTCTTTTGTCCCCTAAGAGGGGTGGGGGGAAATTTTTTATACTCCAGATGTTAAGTTGGAAAAACAGTTAATAATATGAAGTAAGTCCATTAAAGAAAAAAGTTTGATACTAAATCTGACCCCCTCTTTGGTCCCCTTAGAGGGGCGGGGGGGTAATTTTTATACACCAGATGTTGAGTTGGAAGGAGGCAAATATATCTGCGAAAACCGTATGCAAATCGGATCAGTAGTTTTCGTGTTAAAGCAAAAGTCTTATACAAAATCTGACCCCCTCTTTCGTCCCTTTAGAGGGGTGGGGGGAAAAATTTTATTCACCAGATATTTAGTTGGAAGAAGACAAATATATCTGTGAAAACCGCATTCAAATCGGATCAGTAGTTTTCGTGTTAAAGCAAAAGTCTTATACAAAATCTGACCCCCTCTTTCGTCCCTTTAGAGGGGTGGGGAGAATTTTTTTTATACACCAGATGTTAAGTTGGAAGAAGACAAATATATCTGCGGAAACCGCATTCAAATCGGATCAGTAGTTTTCGTGTGATGCTGGAACAAACATACAGACAGACAGACAGACAGACAGACAAAAAAACTAACTAACTTTTCGGCTTCTATAGCGATATTGTGACACCCTCCGCTTATTATTTTTTGAATATCTTTAATGTACAGAATTGACATTTGTACAGATTTATTATATGTATAGATGATCCTCACTTCGGGCAAGGAACCGATACATTATTATCCTTTAGTACCTCAAGGTGTTCTTCGAAATACTACAGTCAAAGATTACACCACAAAGTTAAAGTTTTTCTTTTACTAGGGTCAGTTTCCAAGGCCATCGCTCGCCATCGTCACGTAATACCGGCCGACATAACTGTCACAATCGAGAGCTGTTGCGATACTCGATAGCGCTCAACACTGTTTACACTACAGGGTAGCGGCGACGCGCGACTCCGCTCACTCATATATTTACAGCTTATATGGAACGTTTTCAAACTACGTATTCATTTTTACCCGGCCCCCTTAAATTTTAAACTGCCGCCGTTAATAAGAGTAAGTATTTTAGAAGACCCCACTACAGTCTTAAGAGGTCACTAGGGTAAGTTCTCAACACTTTAGTATAGATAAGACGCCGGCGCGACGTAGGAAAGAATAAAATTCTTTTCTCTATCTACCGAGTGGTCAAAACTTAATCACTATACACTAAATTAATATTATATATTATTTATGTATTATTAATTTTTTATTTATTTATGCACGGTGAAAAACTTCAAGTGTAAAGTGTAAACTATCATAATAACGTTACATTTTTAGGGTTCCGTAGTCAACAAGGAACCCTTATAGTTTCGGTCTGTCCGTCCGTCTGTCTGTCCGCCTGTCTGTCTGTCTGTCCGTCTGTCTGTCTGTCCGCGGTTTAGCTCAGAGACTATAGGACCTACAAAGCTGTAATTTGGCATGAATACGCATATTAATTATGACGACAATATGGTACATGAAATCTTAAAAAAATATTTTTTATGGTACCTTTCCTATACACATCAAGCGAGGATGAATAATTTTTTTCGCGTTCACCCCATCGTGTGGGGTGTCGTTGGATGGGTTTTTTAAAAATATTATGAGTATTCATAGATCATTTTCCTATTTAGGGATCCGTTTGTGAAATATAAAGTTTTAAAGTGGAAAAAATCGTTAGAGTCCAGTGTCCCCCCCCCCCTTCTACAAGCTAAACGGTTGCTTCTGGAAATGTGAAAAAATTAACGGGAGTAGGAAATATGCTGAATTTAAAAGGAAAACTATCACGGCTATAAGAAGACTTCATAAGTTATTGAGTAATAGCCGATCAACTAAAAAAAATGTATTTGGCGAAGTATAAAGGAACTTTTCATTAAAATTCCTTTGAAAGTAACTAAGATGATGTTGTTAGTAGTATAAAACACGTTATAAATGTACATTCATTAACCATACAAAAATTAAAAAAAAAAACTAGCGGTACTACGGAACTCTATATTGCGCGTGGCCCGACACGCACTTGGCCGGTTTTTATTAATTAAATTTATAACTAGACTAGATGACGCCCGCATCTCTGTTGCGCCCAATTTACATTTTCCGGGAATTTTACATTTTCCGGGATCGGGAAAGAATCTCCATACCAAATTTCAGCTAAATCGGTTCAGCGGTGGGGGCGTTAAGAGGTAACAGCCAGACACACACATTCGCATTTACAATATTAGTATGGAAGTATGGATTTTGTTTTCAATAACGTAATATTCCGATCCCATCTACCGAATGACTTTTATTTTTTTCAGTCGTTAGTAGTTTTTATCAGGGCGTCGGAAATCGCTGGCCGCGGGAAACCATTTGTCAACACCAGACACACCTACTGTCTAGCTAGTGTCTACTAAAGTTAATGCACTTACGATCTAGAAATACGAGGAATTGTGTAAAGGCTTTTATGTTAAAAAATTATAAAATAAAAAAACTGGAGAAAGAACTAAGTCGGATTTCTTTAGACACCACCGTGCACCGATGGAAGAAAGAAATTGGGCCAGAACATCTTCTATGAATAACACATCAATCCCCAAGCGGCACCCGGCTGCAGAGGCGGCGCAAGGCGTGGGCTGTGTGGGCGACTGCCCACGGCCTCGCGGTCCTAGGGGCCTCGCGCCTCTTGGACAGCGCGTTTTTTTTAGGATTTACGAGTATCAAAAAATCTTTCAACAAAATCTGTCTTCTTGCATCATCCATCCGGGGGCCTCGCAATATATATTTTGCCCACATAAAATTTAGGTCTTGCGCCGCCACTGACCGGCTGTCGCATAACAATTGAAAAGCTATTGTGTCTGCGATTCTCACGATCGAGGTAATAATACACCATGCTTTTTGTTAGTCACCGTCAATGATATTCTACTTATACAGATCTGTTACGTTCATACAATTTTCCGGCTTAAATCTCTTCCAAACAATTTTCAAATTCAAAATTGGACTTTGACAGATAAGTGAAACAAAAGATACGAAATGCCATTTATATAAAAGAGACAGACTAAATAAAAGACGACCCAATTGGGTCGTATTTGTGTCTTCACATCGCGCGCGGTAGTAACATATCTGCTTTGAGTTTTTTATATAATATCATTGGTCACCGTACAATTTTTCTATCACATGTGTATGACGATATGAATGTATACGCTGTCCCTACTTACTTTTGCGTTTATAAATGACTAGAGGACGCCCGAAACTCCGTTGCGCTTAAATTTGTTTATCGTGCCGGAACCGTACATTTTCCCGGTATAAAAACTATCCTATGTCCTTTCCCGGGACTCAAGTTAATTCCATGCCAAATTTCAGCAAAATCGGTTCAGCGGTTTAAGAGTGAAGAGGTAACAGACAGACAGACAGACAGACAGACAGACAGACAGACAGACAGACGGACAGACAGACAGACAGACGGACAGACAGACGGACAGACAGACAGACAGACTTTCGCATTTATAATATTAGAATGGATATGATTGTATAACATTGTAAATGTTTTTATACATTCAAGTCAATTACTTTGCTACGCGCGGCGCTACGACCCGCTACGAGGGGTTACGGGCTACGGCCATTTTTCACACTGATTTAAAGTACACATAAAAATGCGTGTACATTCTGTTAAATAATACACTCGGAGGAACTTGATTAAATCAACATGTTTTTTATCGCTGTAAAGTGCAAAAATATTTCCCACAAATTACTATAATGATATGATATGCGCTTCGTTGCCTTATGGATAACTTTTTCGTTATTCCATTTACCATTATTTCCTTACTATATTTTTAAAATTACTAAAAGAGCCTGATAATAATAACCTTCAACACCCACTACTTAAGTGCTTTTGAAGAAAATGCTATTGATATTGATAATGCTAATATGAAAAGAGCGAGATATTAATACATCGGGTAGATGAGAGATCCATGTAACATTATGTTAAAATATGCAAAAATGAAATATATTTTAACGAAACCAGCCCACCTGTTTTCGTGAATTATTAAGTTTATTTTTATTACATAAAAATTATTAAGTTCGATAAAATATTTACGTTAATAATTCACATTATTTATTCTCTTTTGATGTTTAAACTGTTACGTGGGATTGTTCGACGAGGCGCGGGAAAGCGCGGGGAAGCGCGGGGAAGGGCGGGGAAGCAGGTTCGTTCCCGGGGGGGCACAATTCATACCCGGCCAAATGGAAGGGCCGTGTATAAGGCCGCGAGGGACGCGGGATATGGACTCGAAGAATGTGCGTTTTATTCTTGTATTATTGTAATGGTGTTGCCATGTGAGATACACCTTCACGGGAGTTTTCTGACGCCGACAAGAATTATTATGCTACTATATTGTAAAGCTATAACCCGACTATGAAAACTATACGCCTTTTAAATCACTTTTAAGTCACTCGGACCTTTCTGACATAGATGTCATTATAGAAAGTATCATATAAATAAAATCATATTAGTAATAAACTTCAGCAGAACACAAATAGCACTATATACATACTTCACTTTCACTACCTGATCCGGCAAGCGTTGTTTTGCCACATAAGCTGTGGGTGTTGCCATATGATTAAGAGTCTCAGGGGAACACAACGACTACTAAAATTAGCTTAGTACCTCCAATTGAACAGTATTTGGGTAAAAATAGACCAATCGAATATTGTCAAACTGCTTACATAGTAATTAAACAGTAAATATAGCAGCAATATGGCCCTTGGACAGTCTGCCCCGTGCAATATTAACAAGGCAATCGATGGCTTAGCCGGGCTAGCCGCTAGCCGCCATTAGCCGCTATTAGCCGGCTAATTAGCCGCAGATATTCTGTTTCACGACGGCTATTCGGTCGCAATTGCTCGGTTAAACCGAGGTTTCGGTTATGACTATTATTTTTGAGTTAGCACCGTTCGGAGTTATTTTACCTTCAACGAGTTCTTATGTTAACGGCATAAGATTCACTTTTGTAGAAACCTCGGGTTAAAATTTACTTTGAACGGACTCTACTAACAGTAATTCTCGCTTTAACGTTAATTTACCTACTAAGTGTAGTCTTACCGTTTGAAATGATAATGTTTTGACAACCTTTGTAGCTTAAATAGTCATTAGTGGTTGAGTATCGCCAGCTCGAATCCCGCCGCACAGTGTGATAAAAACCTCGATTTTGTTTCACCGCGCTTTTTTTTCAATACACTATAGTTGATAGCTATATAAACATTAGAGTAAAACTCCGAGATCGATATTCTTTGTAGTTATTTTTTTAAAGAGTGTCAAAGTTGGCATTTTTCCGGGTCAAAAATTTCCATAAAAATTAATTAAAAAAAAACTAATCAAGTAACATTAATTTTGTTTATACCAATTAAACAAGCACTTAATACTTTACTTTTTCTCCAAATTTGGTTAACCTACTGTGATCAAGTAGGGAGATATTTATTTAATAATTTTAGTTTTTCATTTTTAATTTCGCGATTAGATCGAGTTAGAAAAAGTTTTAAGCATGAAACGATAGTGTGAGTAATCCCTTATCAATGTTATTAAAAATCACACTCTAATAACCTCTGTGTCAGAAGTTATATCCAATTCATTTTTTTTAAATAAAAATTCGGTTTTTTTTATACCTAGGGTTGTCACTAAAGTTGATATTTTATTTTCCCCGACTACATCAGAAGGTGATTACTGATTAGATACTGTTTGGGCATATAAAATCATTAGTTAACGTCATATTTTTTCACTTTTTAGATTTTTTATTATTAGACCTACCTAAACGTGATCTTGATATTTTTCGTATAGGATATGGATTGCGATTTTGCGTATCAACCGGATAAATCAAACAAGAGACCTTTAGTGACAACCGTAGGTACAAAAAATCCGAATTTTTATTAAAAAAAATTTAAATTGGATTTATATCCAATTTAATTTTTTTTATATATAATATAATAACCTCTGTGTCAGAAGTTATCTTCTGACACAGAGGTTATTAGAGTGTGATTTTTAATAACATTGATAAAGGATTACTCACACTATTGTTTCACGCTTAAAACTTTTTCTAATTCGATCTAATGGCGAAATTAAAAATGAAAAACTAAAATTATTAAATAAATAAATATCTTCCTACTTGATCACAGTAGGTTAACCAAATTTGGAGAAAAAGTAAAGTATTAAGTGCTTGTTCAATTGGTATAAACAAAATTAATGTTACTTTATTAGTTTTTTTTTTAAATTAATTTTTATGCAAATTTTTGACCCGAAAAAAAGCCAACTTTGACACTCTTTAAAAAAATAACTACAAAGAATATCGATCTCAGAGTTTTACTCTAATGTGTATATAGCTATCAACTGTAGTATTTTGAAAGAAAAACGCGGTGAAACAAAATCGAGGTTTTTATCACACTGTGCGCCGGTAGAACAAAAAGTTTTCAACATTCCTGGATCATGGAAGATGTTTGAGATAATGATTTTTACGAACCAGACGTGGTGTGATGTGTCCATAGAATATGTACGAATGATTAGAATTAAGCCCTCATTTTTAGGGTTCCGTACCGAAAGGGTAAAAACGGGACCTTATTACTGAGACTTCAATGTCTGTCCGTCTGTCTCCAGGCTGTAACTCAAGAACCGCCATAGCTAGAATTGTGAATTTTTCACAGATTGTGTATTTCTATTGCCGCTATAACAACAAATAAAATTAATATTTAAGGGGGCTCCCGTACCACAAACGTGATTTATTTGGTCTTTTTGGCTCGTAATCCATAAGGGCAACACGCAGGCGCACTTAAACTTTTAGAGAATCCTCAAATATATCTGTAAGTACTTTAATAATTTATAATAAAATTAAAATAAATAAAAAAAATTTGGGGGGGGGGGGGGGGGGGCTCCCATACAAAAATCACAATTTTTGGCCTATCGTGCAGTGTTAGTCCCGACTGGTACTCTCCGAATACACTCTGAGATTTTATTAAGTGTGCGTGCGGCGATGCATTGATACTATGGCGCTCACATACAAGCCGCGGACGGTGCCTTTGTATGAGAGCGTTTCTCAAAAAATTTGTACTTTCTATCTAAATCTTTGTCCCACATTTTAAAATATTTTTTTTCTATAAATAACATAGACCATTACCCATTTCTATTAAATTGTTTACGTAGTAAGTTAAATAAATTCACTAAAAAACATGTACAAATTAGAATTATATTAATAAATTATTCACTATAAAAATATTTTGAAAATCGGTCTAATCTAGTTGTATGAAAAGTGAAGTGTCCCAATTTCATACCTTCCTAAACAATTGATTGTATTCGTAAGGCCTTGCGGAAATTTTTGAAACAACTTATGTATTTATTTAGGGCTGCAAGACCATATATCATTTAAAAAGAATATTTGGTCGTATTAGAACAAATTTATTTAATAAATAATGTTTTTATTGTATCGCGGAAAAAGTTCCTATTTGAAATTCCTTTTTTGTGACCATATATTTTTAAATTTTGGAGTCTATTTTGGTATAAATATGTTTGAGTATAGTGGCAAAATTGTTAAGCTCGGTATCCATCTTATTTTTGTTTTGATATTTCTTTTACGTTCCACGTGCGCGAAAAGAAGGTTGTCTATTAGCGTAGTGATCCAAAAAATTTCCAGTCTTTGTTACCCAAGAAACGCAGGTAAGCTCTAATATTATTATTATTTCGCCTTTAGATCTATTAAAGCTCCTAATTTTGATTTCGTAAGTCAAATCATAAACGAGTATTAGTTTTAGTTGTATGCGTATACAATTTGAAAAGTTTATTTAACTTTTTTTGTTACTTCCTTTTTTGTTACTTTTGAGTGGTAACGTATATTTTAAAAACAAATTAAATTTTGTTTTATTATCCCATTTAATCAAATAAAATTTCTAATTAACACAATTCAACATTAAATTTACGTAATCTAGTAAAGGTAACAAAATAGGAAATAGTATAATAGTATAATAGTTAATAATAGATTTTGCTATTTATAAACATTTTATATCTGAAAACAACCCCTATTTCAAATTTTATAGACATTTACCCATATCTTAAAATAAAAAAATCAGTAATATTTAAACAAATTTTTATTTTACAATATTTTCTAAAAAAATGGTACAAATTTTTTGAGAAACGCTCATGAAGATAACTTACTTCCTCTCCTTTTACTATGACAATACAAAATATACGCCCGACCGCGTGGTGTGGTTGTGGTACGTGTGGGTTGGCCCTTAAATCCATATTAATCCCTCGATCGTGGAAAAAACGAGACACAATAGATTTCTATTGTTATCGCGGTCGCATGCGACCGCTTGGGGCTTAGAAGCATATCTACGAGTGTATATATAAAACTCAAAGGTGACTGACTGACTGACATGTTGATCTATCAACGCACAGCCCAAACCACTGGACGGATCGGGCTGAAATTTGGCATGCAGGTAGATGTTATGACGTAGGCATCCGCTAAGAAAGGATTTTGATCAATTCTACCCCCAAGGGGTTAAAATAGGGGATGAAAGTTTGTATATAATAATACTTCTTAACGCGAGCGAAGCCGCGGGCAAAAGCTCGTTATTATTATAAATACAAAAGTGTACCTAATGAACCGAGAAATATAGATAGTTTGAGGTAAGGGGGAAGGACAATATCCAGGTAAAATGTACGGTTCTTGCACGATAAAATAATTTCGTGCAACGGAGTTGCAGGCGTCACCTAGTTGTGTATATTTTCCTTAACTAAAAGGCTCACTTACACGTGCCCAGGTATAATGAATTATAAATATATTTTAACTGGTTTACGTATATTTTAGAGTCGGTCGGTACAGGGAAAGGCTTTCGGCGCCGCTCGCATCGCCTCGTATACAGTATACACGCCTACTAGACTACGCTTTTAGCTAACGACTAATTTTTACTGTAAAATACAGGGCAGTTGTTTATATTGTGCTTTATACAAATAAGACTATAGGTAATTAGTAGACACACGTATTTAATGAGTTTATCAAACAAACATAATTAATAGAACAATTGAGCTGAATGTACTAAAACTGATTAAAAAATATTTGATTCATTTGTATAAAACAGGTTTCGAACCTATTGAACCAATTTTGTTGATATTTGGCAAAATGTAGAGTAGATCACATCGACAAATTGCTAACAATTTGTGCTAACGGTCACTTGTGTTGCGCTAACGCTACACAAGTGACCGTAATAGTTCTTTATTTACCCCCTTGATACTGTTTATTTTAACGGTAAGCTAAATTATTAATCGACAAGTACGAGTATAATAGAGGTACAATGTTTCAAACGTACGTAATAAAAATCAAAATAGCTACAAATATTCGGATACTTCTTACTAATCAGCTAAAACCACAAACAGTAACATTGCACCCATCATATTAATTAACAATCAAAGCCCACGCCCAGCCGTGGACTCAATAAACACCTGGTAAAAGGATTTTCATGTCACCCGAGTTATAAGTTCCTTTGTTGGGAACCTCCAAGCCACTTCTTGAGGCAACTTCTTGCCGGTGGCTTTAATGTTTTATTTCAATACGACGGACCCTAATACCCCCGGGGGGCTAGAGGGCGCGGGGAGGTGCCAGGGGGTGCCGGGGGGTGTTTCCACGTGGAATCCCTCGGGTTTTCAACTTTAACCGTGTCCGGTGTGAGTGTGCACATATTTTAAAACTATCCGCAGACAGTTCGCCGATGTCCGAGGCGGTTAAATGTTACAGAAAATATTTCTTGGCTTGTCCGTTCTATGTGAGAATTTTAAAACCGATTCTATATTGTTAAAGCCCCTATTTTATAAACGCTGCCTTACTTTAAAACTAAGGAAAGTTTTTGAGAATGCCATGTCTATCACGAATCGGTGCACGAGTACCGAAAACTATTCCACCTCAATTTTTTTATGCGATCCGATAAAAAAATTGAGGTGGAATAGTTTTCGGTACTCATGCGCCGATTCGTGCTGGACTTTTGAAATCATTTCACAATAATTTCACTTCAAATTAATATTTGGTTTATACCAATAGTGGAGCGCCCAGTTTTGGCGTCCGAAATGGTTACAGTGAACGATTTTTTTGTGTGATGACACTTTCTTTTCTATGCTATAACTTGCAAAGTTTACCAAAAAAAAAAAACAAAGCGTCATTTTAAGCATGTTGAAATCGCACTTATAAGTCCAGCGTACAACTCTCAATGCTCTAATTCCTCCCCGGCCTACCGGAAACCGGAAACGTAGTCCCAACCTAATAAGAATTCAGATGTTGCTCACATCTGTAAACACTCCGATTGTTCCTTTTACACATATCAGCGGACGTCCGAAGGCTCCCTCGAGTCCCTGAGGATCTGAATTTTTTAACTTCGAGCTTTTATTGGCTATTTGCCTTTTGAGCGTATTAGGCAACTTTGATTCCTTTTGTGTACATATACATTTTTACTAAATCCACTGTAATGTATAGGCGTATAATTTTGAGATCGCTATGGTAAATTGTAGGAATCATCGTACAATATTGGTAGTAACAGTAGCTATCTATACTAATATCATAAATCTGAAGAGTTTGTTCGTTTGTTTGCGATAATCTTAGGAACTATTGGACCGATTTCAAAAATTCTTTCACCAATGTATAGCTAAGATGTCCCTGAGTGCTATATGCTATGTAATATTATGTATGTACCACAGGCGGAGCCGGGGCGGACCACTAGTATTTAATCTTTCAAGCCCCATACGAGCAACGGTCGCGACAATAATAGAATACAATATCATTTCCAAGAATCCCCGATCGAAGGATTAATAACGTGTCACCGTCTGATCAGGATCTACCAATAACGTATCGTTTTGTCACTGATCTACTAATAGCACGTCCCCCACTAAAGATACCTTAAATCGAACACTGCGTTCTACTATCATTTGTGTTGCGCGATCTTAAACTTATGCGCTACATAACATGCTTCTTTGTACCAATAAGCTCCGAAATGACTTTATTTTTATGAGTCACCTAGTTGTCGTAAACTACAGGAATCATAGGATATACTTTTCTTTGAGTCCATAGCAACATCAAGTAGCTTTATAGCAATTTTTTAAAGCAAATTGAAATGAAATCTGCAAAGTAATTGACTTTGCCCGCAGGTAATTAGTTAGGTAATTTTTGTGTTCGTCTTGAGGCAGCTTATGTTCACTCCGCTTTACCGATTACGACAGAAATTACATTCATTACGGTGGAAATAATTGTTTTTGCATGTTTGCTGTGATGCTTAAACAATTGTTTTGCGTGTTTTTTTCTACAGCACCTTGGAAATAAGCGCTGTAGAATTACAGGGGTACTTAGGGGTCTAATTTTGAAAAGAAATCCTTTCTTAGTACTTAATTGTCTACGTCATAAGATAAATTATGACGAGTGGCATATTTCAACAGATGAAGGCGCAAGAAGTTTAGAGATATTAGTATTTAATTTGCACACACTATATCCTCGGCAATTATAACACGTATGGTGCGGGGTCGCGTTGGGTCGCGTCGGGTCGGGTCGGGCCCACATTACAGTAAGCCCCGTTAGGCCCCAATTGCGAGCGATTTGTCTTCGCTACCCGCAAAAAGCTATCAGGGACTATACCATATCTAATATCAACGTAAGATGTTTCGTCATCATCACTATCAGCGACTCTCTCTTCCCTTAACTCGCCCGATGAGACTGAAGAAAGAATGAGTGCTCTCGTGTACTGCGCATACACAGCGCACTATAAAACTCGCGTAGGCCTAGCTTTAAAGAAACCAGGCCAGCTACGCCACCACCTATGGCCACCAACACAGAAGCCGGCGCAGCATGGGAGGCATATTATTGGTGGCTGGTCTAGTCTTATGCCTACTACAGGCATGAGCCTAGTAGGCACAATTAGAGCTGTATGTAAGCTACTTGGTTAATCGTCAGAAAATGGATTTGCCTTCCACCGTACTTTCATTTTAATTCGATAACTAGTAACTTAATGAGTCAGCTTGACTTCGCTGATGAATTAGAAAGAAGACTCTCGAGACATCTTCCTAATTTTAGCGAGCAATCGCCCGCAGTTGCGTCAATGTTTACAACGGTACAATTAAACTCCGCCGCAGCTAAGATTGTAATTAGCCAGGGGTGAGCGGCGAACCGGCCCTAATTCTGAGGCGAAGGGCGACGCGAAGACGGAGCCCTTTGACGAGGATTAGGGCATCGCGGTTACACACGGAAGTACAATATGTCTGGAATATTTCGGAAGTTTGGATATTCACGGTAGAACGATCGAACGGAACCTGATGTTTGGATTTACGTTGCGATGAACGAGTAAACGATTGTTCTCGGAGTGAGGAGTTTTTTAAGTAAACGTTTTCCAAAAGATGTTGGGTAAGATATGGCATGCGCTTAGATGTAAAATTACGTAAAAATTCACAGATAGGGATACACGCCATTGACTATGATATGACAATCATAATATCTAATAATTGAGTTATTAAGTAAATGAACATTTTAAGGTATGCATATTGCATGTATACCGTTTTCACTTAGGGCGAAGTCAAATTGCTTCGCATGGGATTGGGATTCAATCCCACCCCACCCAACATGTATTTAAGCAGATATTATAGGTATTTTACGAATCAAATGCCATAATAATGCGTTGCGATACCGCGGTGTAGCACCGCTGCGGCGACGCAAGCGAACGGAGCAATGTTATTTACCTTACGTCGGTTTACATAATATTTAAAGGGACTTGGCTTTTGTCAGGATAGGTCTTCATTGTAAAGTGCTAGTTCAAGACAGTGGCGTGGGAGACGGGCGAGGGAGAATAGTACGAAATACACCTTATAATCCCTCTATTGTAATTCTTATTGAGCTTCCACTATTAGAGATTATGAAACAACGACAATTAGTCGTAATAATTTCCAATTGAAACTATGGCGTCCGCCAAACACTTGAATGCGAGCGCCTCCAACACGGAATCTAATTTAGAACCATTTTCTTCTTCTCCTTTTTTTAATCCATATACAATAAACCATAGTTTTGCCATATTCGGCCAGTACCATTTTAATTGGCCGCCTATTCAGTGTTTAGCGTTACGTCAGAGCGATAACTCTATTTCATTTGGAAATTACCAATTACAATAGTCATCTAAGTACCAAAAAATCATATTTGAAGTACAACTATTTCGGCAGCGCCGTCACGGCCAACCCTGACAGTCGCGCGTCCTCGCGCGTTGTGTGACTCATGGTTTTACTCTTCAGTACCAGCAAAACAGACATGGCAATTGCTAATACCCGCTCGGGCATTATTCCTGACATATAATGCGAAATAGATGAAAGCTTTAGCCTTTCTTGAGGCAAATGCTGACTGGACACACTAGGCCCTTTTGTCTTACGTCATAGCTCATTGTCTCTTAGCTCATACGCTGTAGACCGGGCATACTAGGCCCCTTTATCCCATTCTGCGGACCGGGCATATAGGCCCTTTCATCCAACCACCATTACCAAGACATACCTGTCGTGTAGACCGGGCGTAGCGCCCTGGCCCTTTCATCTAGTAACCAATGAATGAAACAAAACTCAGCTGGCCCGGGCGCGAAGCCCCTTCAACCAGGCGTAACCAAAACTTAGCTGGCCCGGGCGCGAAGCCCCCTCAACCAGGCGTAACCAAAACTTAGCTGGCCCGGGCGCGAAGCTCCCTCAACCAGGCGTAATCAAAACTCAGCTGGCCCGGGCGCGAAGCCCCCTCAACCAGGCGTAACCAAAACTTAGCTGACCCGGGCGCGAAGCCACTACAACCAGAATAACCAAAACTCGCTGGCCCGGGCGCGAAGCCACTACAACCAGGAGAAACCAAGACTCATCTGGCCCGGGCGCGAAGTCACTACAACCAGGAGAAACCAAAACTCAGCTGGCCCGGGCGCGAAGCCACTACAACCAGGAGTAACCAAAACTCAGCTGGCCCGGGCGCGAAGCCACTACAACCAGGAGTAACCAAAACTCCACTGGCCCGGGCGCGAAGCCACTACAACCAGGAGTAACCAGAATACAGCTGGCCCGGGCGCGGAGCCACTTCAACCAGTAAGCCACGACTCGACTGGCCCGGGCGCGAAGCCACTTCAACCAGTAAACCAAAACTCAACTGGTCCGGGCGCGAAACCACTTCAACCAGTAAATCAAAACTCAACTGGTCCGGGCGCGAAGCCACTTCAACCAGTATGACAAATAACAAAATGTGGATGGGGCACACACCTTTAACAACAAGAGCTGAGTATGAATCTCACTTACTTATTCACCACGACCTGGTAAGTGCCCTCGTGAATATCAAGCTAAAGTCTAAAGATGCGGTTAAGGTGACACCACGCTAAAGCAAAAAAAAAACATGTTGGACATGATTCCGACCGCCTGTCCTCCACGAGAGGCCGGCCCGGCCCCTCACAGAAAACAAGAAATGGAAAAGGTGCAAGCGACAAAATGGCTTCCGCCGCGCAATCCAAAAAACCATAGATACACCTCATACAAGCCATGGGCAAATCACAGAGCATGCCCGAACCAATCCATGCACAAACCCCGGAACCCCAAATCACTCTCCCCTTCCGGCAAAACCAGAATCCCCTTCCTTACAGAGGTCCCTCCGACCGACCACTCTGCGCTACAAAAGTTGACCAACCGTGCCAACGCCATGGGCAATTCAAAGACAAAGACACGACGAACACTGACAATGAACTTCAACTTCCCAGCCCCAGCCACCGCGCCGCCGAGAAAAATCGACATCGCCACAGCCAAACCATCAAGGCGTCGCCTTAACGTGTGTGCACGAGACTGGTAGCGTTTCATTATCAGTAAAATCTTCCTGACGGATTCCATCTTTATTAATGACCGCCGTCTCGGCCCAGTTTGTTTCAAATGCATTTCAGAATCATCTTCTTAATCTCGATTAATAAATCAGATTTTACATTAGGTTTCGCGACAATTTTACACGTTTTCCTAATTTCTGAACCATGTAACGTAATACCTTATCAACAAAATAGCAATAAACGATACGCAAAGCAACCAACTGTTACTTTTTTTTTTTTTATCCGCCATGACAGGACTTGAATGGATTTCATGAAGTTAAATCTCGAACATTGAGTGTTCAAAAGATAAAGTTCGGATTAGCTGTGAACTCGTTTAGTTTATGTTGGTGAAATGCAATTCATTGTTATAAAACGCGTTTATACGTTAAAACCCGGTTTAGTGCGCACTAAGCGCGTTTAAGAATGCACCTGACCCTAACCTGACCACATACCCAAACCCAGATCCCAAAATTTGTAAGGTCAAGAAAATTGTTTTTTTTTTTTTTACACAAGTAACTTCATTTCATGAAGATTAAAGATTAAATGCTCAAGACGAAAACACGATCACTGAACAAAATCCTCGATAGTTTCTTTTTTACAATATAAAACCTTGTTTGAGACACACTTTTGCTTGGATCCTCGAAGTTCTGAAGTGTCGAAGGGACAGCGCTTTTTCAATATCCAAAAAGGCATTGATAAAACCTAAATTTGCTCAAAATACGCCCTTCATAATCATTTTAGTTCATCTTTCATTCAAGCAAAACTAACTTGGCGATAATTCCATGTCGTCCTTCCGTACCTGGCGACGACTACACGAAAGACGGGTGCGAGTGTGAAGAGAGAAGGACGATGCTTGATTCCTTGGGTCAGTTCCTCTTAATTTCTTTGGTGAAATTACACCTTAGAGTAAAATAACAATGTACGCTTGAGGAATGTTTAAATTCCCTCTGAATCCACACACAGATACAAGCATAGTAATCAAAACATTCTAATCACAAGCACTGGTAAATGTAGTTCACTTACTTGACCGAAATATAGCCTTAGATCAACTCGCTGTCATCAATAGAAGTCGCACGTATTAGGTCGTACAAACCGTACGCATTTACATTAAGGCGCTCCCCTACGGAGACGCCGTAATTTACCATAATATCTTAAAAGCCCCACAAACTCATAATTTGAAAGCTATAATAAAAATACAGCAACAATCTTAAGTATATCGATATTCCTTTCCCCGTCTTCAATTTCCTATTTTTGTTCATTACGCCCATGATACCAGCCTCCAAAGTAACACCAATCCATCAAAACCGAAGCATACCCTCAGCATTAATAACCCAGCACTCACAAATCACGTTTACCCGAAACGCACGACAATAGATAGACAATTTCATGAACCACGCATTCCACGCTTCAATCCTTTCCTTTTAGATAAATCTTGAACCAAGATATGTAAAGAGAATAGAATCCTTGCGCGATCCCGGCAACGTGTCAAATGCATGGTCAAGGTCGCCTGCTCGGGGGATGGCACGTTAAATTAGAGAATATTTTTAATTGTTTTACGAGCACTCGTCGTTTTCTGAACCTTTCATACTTGACAAACGCCTTGACGTTTACAAGGCACTTAAGGGCGTGCACGTGCAAATTAAAATATGACGCTTTTGACAAATAAAGTCAAAATAAAATATTAAGTTGGCATAACTACCTTACCTACTGTACGACCTTACCAACTCTAGGAACCATGCGAAAATCGCTCGTAAGTAGGTACTACAGCTGTATTCTACCAACTTTAAAAAAATTACATTGGTCTTATTTCTTTCTTACTGTTCCATATCATAAATTCATCGAAAAACCTCTTAGCAGCCTTCAGAATGACAATGTCCAAACTTCCATGAGTTAAAACTTAAAAGCCATTCTACTGCCTAAAAGTTCTAACCAAGTATGCAAAAAAAAAACGAAATTGTCCCTACACTAGATACGTCTGTCACTTCACCGTCAATCACAATGTGAATAGAAAACATGAGACTTTTTTTTTACACGGGTCAATCACCATTCACCGCTACCACATCGCCGGATTACATACGGCATTACGAATATTATACATGGAATAAAACTGAGATTGCATAATATAGTATACACTATACTTTTAATAATTAGTGTTGGTAAAAATAGCAATAATAATTAATTGTGAACTGCCCATTAGCAATAATTAATCGTACTTGCTAAAAAAAAATACGATTGCTAATATTATCGTAAGTAGCAATTATAGTCTGCGATCAGTGATCACGATAAAAATCACGTCCGCGCTGTTTCACACCGCGGTGCTAACTTGTTATTTTTCACTCGATGCAAAATAATACTCGACGCGAGCGGTGCAATGCGAACCGATAATAATTCACAATGCCGCGTTTTTATCAAATAGCAAAGCAATTATACTTAGCATGCTGTGACATCAAAATTAGCATGTTAATGAAGTTATTAGAAAATAGCATTAATTCCCATTACTACTTTTAATAAATGGGCAAGTCAAACCGTTGTCAAATAAAAATGGAAAGGCCTCACCAGTTTTTGTCGTTATTGTACCTCGCGTCTTGCGCTCGCACATGTAAACCTCCATGCTCAACGATCGCTCGCTTACGGTTTTGTTCTCAATGCAATTGGTGCAAATTCTCCTCAGAATTTAGAATGAATTAGCCCTTCGATCCCGCTTCTGGTAAAGGGAATTGGCTTTTGTCAGGATAGGTCTTCATTGTAAAGTGCTAGTTCAAGACAGTGGCGTGGGAGACGGGCGAGGGAGAATAGTACGAAATACACCTTATAATCCCTCTATTGTAATTCTTATTGAGCTTCCACTATTAGAGATTATGAAACAACGACAATTAGTCGTAATAATTTCCAATTGAAACTATGGCGTCCGCCAAACACTTGAATGCGAGCGCCTCCAACACGGAATCTAATTTAGAACCATTTTCTTCTTCTCCTTCTTTTTTTTATCCATATACAATAAACCATAGTTTTGCCATATTCGGCCAGTACCATTTTAATTGTTAGTTTATTAGCCTATTCAGTGTTTAGCGTTACGTCAGAGCGATAACTCTATTTCGTTTGGAAATTACCAATTAGAATATTAATCTAAGTACCAAAAAATCATATTTGAAGTACAACTATTTTGGCAGCGCCGTCATATTAATTTCGCATAGAAATGATGTATATCATTTACCATAATATATGATATTTGATTTGCTATCTCTGATATTACTGGCAATATTAATATTTAGCAATCGCATCGGCCACGGTCGGCCAGCGCCGTAATTTACTTTCCAGGCTATTCCTGTACCGACGGTTGGCCTGTTGCCTGTGAAGTCCAGCTCATATTATATTGCTCCTGTATTTGATACTGATATCTAATATACTAGGCCTAATCTACTCGTATACATATTATAAAGCAAAGTCGCTTTTTTCCCTCATGTCCCTGTGTTCCCTTTCATCTTTAAAACTACGCAACGGATTTTGATGATTCTTGCAGTGCTAGATAGCCCATTTATGGAGGAAGGCTATAGGCTATATTTTATCACGCTAAGACTAATAGGAGCGAAGAAATAGAGGAAAATGTGGAAAAAACGGGGAAAATTATTTGAAAGGGCTTATCTCGCGAACTACTGGAGCAATTTTTATGTTATTTGGCACCGATAAGAAGTAGACCACGTGAAGGATTATTATATAATATAGGATTATATTGATAGGCTATCGATTTTGATCATTATTTCAGTGGCTATATATTATACGGTATACCCGTGCGATGCCGGGGCGGGTCGCTAGTACTAGTATATTATAAATACCATCCATATAATCATACTACTATACTGATGGCACCAATGAACTACAACATGATTTTTACCACTTTTCAGTAAGGCCTCCGTGGAAAGACTTTCATTCTTTGGAACTGGATGAATAGAGATAGTGATAGATTGACGAAGGAAATGCGTAATTTTGTTCAAAGCCGTCAGTATACATTTTCATTTCTACCTGTCACGTAAAATCACTAAAATATGTTGATTCCACCAATTTATGGTAACACATAGTGTCTTTTATCGCATCAGAAGTCCTTTATTCTCACAAACATATCTCTACAAAATATTCTGTCGCTGCAGTACTCTGGTACTGAGTAGCTTTCTTGCACTAAAACCTTCTCTTTATGTGAGTCGTAATCAAATCTAGCTGAAAGGCCAGCGTGTGCCGTCGGCCCGTGAATGGATGTTAACTCGATTTGCGGGCAGACGCCGGCAATGCCGCGTCGAGGACCAATCTTGTATCGATTTTGGCCTTTAAGGCATGCCCAGGTTGTACAGTGCGTTGGAGACATATTGAGGGCCTGGAGTAAAAAACTTTAAATTCAAAATGAACTCTCTTACAATAAAAAAGGTTTGAAAATAATGTATAGCAATAGCGTTGAGCTGTATTTTTGCTCGTTTTGTTCGTTTACTAAAGATGACTATTGACTATACCTCATAGGCAACCTTTTCATAAAGAAGAAGGGAGCTAATTCACACTTGCCACAAAATCTTTATAAAAGCGGTAAATTGTTACTTTGAGGTTTACACCAAAACGAACGCAACTTGATACTATGGCAATACAAAATTGGAATGTCAAATTGGCATTACAGTCATTTGATAGTTCTACTTTGTATTGTTTTGCGTTTCATCTCATCTACACAATGACAATAAACAGCCTACAAAAACAAAACGAACTAGTACACTCCTACCAGTTTGGCTGTACCTAGGTGTAAGCTAAAGGGGTCAATTACCCCAGGCGGGCCGCGAGTTAGCTCAGTTAGAGCGGTTACGGCGTACATTATCCCGCCGGAAGCGCTCATCTGACATTAGCGAGCTTGTAATTTACTCGCACACCGCCGAGCGCCGGACACGAAAACTGCGCCACTCGTACAAATACTCCTTTGTACTCAAATTATAAATGCCAAAGTGTGTCTGACCGTTTATTTTCGTCCTCATCAGACTATCGTAAGCGATTTTGATGCATATGAAGGAAGGATACTCTCAAGTTCCAACGCCTCCGTGGACCAGTGGTTTAGAGCGTGGCTCTTGACTCGGAGGTCGTGGGGTCGATTCCCGCGTTGGAAACATGACGTCATTCCAAGTTTGGCTAGGACAATGCAGGCTGATCACCTGATTGACAAGTAAGATGATCCATGCGTCGGATGGGCATGTAAAAAAGTCGGTCCTACGCCTGATCTTTCACCAGTCGTGTCGGTCGTCCTTCCCACTGGGTTATGAAAGTAAAAGGAATAGAGAGTGCTCTTGTGTACTGCGCACATACTTGGGCACTATAAAATTGCTCCTGCGTAACTGGCCTGGTTTCAATGAAGCCAGCCACCGTCACCGAAACCGGTGTAGGAGTTATTACTCTCAAGTTCCGGAAAAGATACTTTCAATTCAATTCGTTTATTTGCTTTAGAAGTGGTCAATACAGTGGATAGTAATCAGTTTCTTAAGAGTCCGTACTTCATAAACGAAATTTGCCGATTTCGCTGATTTTACAGACGTGATTTAACAGTTACATTTAACGTTTAGATTTAACAGTATTTCTATAAGTTTTAATGCACAACATGTAAGATCATTTCAATTATAATCTATTGTTGGAGCTAGATTTTTTTAAAAGTATTTTTAAATAATCCAACTCAAACCCGCGACAGTTTTGTGATTTTTGCTGTAAAAGGTTTAGAATATCACCTGTTTATGGATTGTATTGACGTCTTAACGGTATGAAAAAAATACAATGTACTGTTGAGAAAGTCGTCTATAAAATGTTGGAATTAATTTTTACCACTTTAATATGAAATAGTTAAGTAAAAAAATATGTAACTCGGCAAAATTTTAGAGAAAATGTGCAAAGAATTGCTGTTAATTTCGGCAACTTGGAGCTGTAATTTATAAAAAGAAAACGACAGAAATAATCTATAGATAAAATTCTATCCAATTCGAGAAAAAAGAAAAAAAAAAAACAAATTGTGCCAAAAAAACACGATTCAAAACAACCTAAATCTCACATTATATTACTCGCCGCATGGCTCGAGTCGGCTTTCCGCGCTTAAATATATTTTAAATCTAATAATTAATTTATATATTTTTAAGTCTAATAAGGGGAAAAACCTAATAATATTTCTGTAGCGAACCTTTGCAATTTCGTATTCATCGGCAAAATTTCGTATACGGACTCTTAAGAACTGGTTTATTCGCGAAACATGTACGTTTCTAAGATAATGAACAAATATTGGCGCGATAAAGTTGCAGGCAACATTATATTACTGAAACAAGCTGGTCACAGTGCAGCGACGACACCGTATCTAAAAGTTGTTTTGAAAAACAATAAATGAGAAGTAATTATTGAGACCTTCTAGTCAGATTTCAGCAACAGATTTTTTATCTGCTTCTATCTTATTGCAATATTATCTGATCTATAATAAAAATATATTTCAATGATATGAAAAAATGCCATAACTTTCACGGACGTCGGTGGGCGTATTCAATTTAGCTTAAGCAGAAGCACATTATTCGGATGTTCTAAAAAAAAGTACTGTATCTATACTAATATTATAAAGAGGTAAACTTTGTTTATTTGTTTGTTTAATTGTAATGAATAGGCTCAAAAACTACTGGGCCGATTTTAAAAATTATTTTTTAAAAATTTACGAGTAACATAGGCTACTTTTTATTTTGCAAAATATAGGGTTCCGTAAGATATTTGGGTTTTTCTGACACAAGGTGAAAAAAATCAACCAGAAAAGTTATTTATATTGCGTACGCTGCTTAAACTATAAAAGATAGAACCATACAATGTTCTAAGTAAATGTAGATTTTATAAATATCTACAAAAATGTCCGCGACATACTATACCTATCTGTGTCAAGTGAGGCACAACAACCATTATTTTATTTAAAAATCTTGATTTTTTTTGGACAACGCAAAGCGCATTTATTTTACTCATGCTGATAATCCTTATCAAAATAAATTATTTCATCACTAAGTACAGTTTGTGTAGATAATATTTGGTGTTTAAATGATTACAATTGGACGCTTGGTTTAGAAGTTATGACAAAAATAAAAATTGCGATTTACGCCCGTTTCGAAGTGGGTGCTACCAAGGCGGGGGTGCTCAGTAGCGAAGATTATGACCGGCCCTGCAGCTGGTGAATTAGCTCATATACCAAGAATACCAATGATCCCTACTGATTTGCCTATAGGTACCTTGCAAAAAGCTCCAATTTCCTGTGAGACGTAGCTTTTGCGGCCTTTTGTGCCGGGACGTAGCTTTTTACCAATGCGGGCCAGTGGCCACGGGTAGTAATAATGAATAATCAATACTGCTGAATCGATTTTAATCATTTTTTCAGTGGCTTTATTATATTTTATACCCGTGCGAAGCCGGGGCGGGTCGCTAGTAAATTATATTTTAGAAGCTGTTGATGAATATTGTAATAATATTTGTAACAATCAGGTTCATTAATCAGGTTAAAAGTACAAACTAAATAATATTTGTATTCTTATTCTCGAGTTCTATCTATACATATAATAAAACTGTAGAAATGAAGATTCTGTACATTAAAGATATTCAAAAAATAATAAGCGGAGGGTGTCACTACATCGCTATACAAGCCAAAATAATAATAATAATAATAATAGTATCTATGGACGCTTCACACCACGTCAGTCTGGCTCCGTGGTAAGTACCTGAAGGACTTGTGTTACGGGTACCAGACAACGAAAATATATTTAATACTTTTATACTATACATATATTTAAGATTTTTATTATATGTCACATCACATGGTCACATCCATGACCCAGGAACTTTGAAAACTTTTTGTTCCGGGGGCGGGAGTCGGCGGGATTCGAACCCGCGACCCCCGGCTTGAGCTACCGACGCGCTCACCACTGAGCCACAGAGGTCGTGGCTCAGTTTTTTTGTCTGTCTGTCTGTCTGTCTATCACACGAAAACTACTGATCCGATTTAAATGCGGTTTTCGCAGATATATTTGTCTTCTTCCAACTTAATATCTGGTGTATAAAATTTTTCTCCCCACCCCTCTAAAGGGACGAAAGAGGGGGTCAGATTTTGTATAAGACTTTTGCTTTAACACGAAAACTACTGATCCGATTTGCATACGGTTTTCGCAGATATATTTGCCTTCTTCCAACTCAACATCTGGTGTATAAAAATCACCCCCCCCCCCCACCCCTCTAAGGAGACCAAAAAGGGGGTTAGATTTTGTATCAAACTTTTTTCTTTAATGGACTTACTTCATATTATTAACTGTTTTTCCAACTTAACATCTGGTGTGTAAAATTTTTCCCCCCACCCCTCTTAGAGGACAAAAGAATTTAAAAGTAAGTTTTAAAGAAAGTGTAAGATTTTGTGTCAACTGATGAAGTAGAAATACATTAAATGGCAAAACAACGTTTGCCGGGACAGCTAGTATAATATATTTACGTATTGTATTTAATGAAATACGAGTAGGTAGGTGTGTGCTTCTAGAAAAAAATGGAATAATACTCGTATTAATCATTTTTTTCTAGAAATACTTCAATACTTTAAAATAATACGTCAAGTCTAGGTTCCAAAATAAAACCCAGCTTACTGGCCAATGCCTAAGACGCCATATTGTATCCGATGCTATATTGTAATTTGTACTAGTGTGCCACTGGTGAGATAAATTTTACGTATTAATGGTGAGATAAATCATGTAAGTGCACTGACGTGTATTTAGGAACACACCAACAGTATGGCGTCGATTCATGACGTCACGAACAAGTAAACTGAGTTATGTTTCAGAACTTACCCACAGATAACTGTTATGTCATACTTCATTTTCCATCTTTTGAAGAAATACGGACGGACACAGCAATACTTTTCGCTATTACTGTTATAAGTCAATACACCGGGTGCACCGAAATGGAGTAGAAATAGAGTTTGTTGTGTACACTGGATCCTGCAGCAGGAGTATTCCCGGGGCGGCGGCATACCAAGGGCCCGATTCTCAAGCCTCGACTGTCGTTTCGATCGTAGGTATCTCACTCATGTGCACGTGAGCAGGTGAGTGAGATAGCGTGCAATCGAAATGAAATTCGTTGCCTGAGAATCGGTTCCCAGCGTCGAAACTCCTGTGTGTGGAGAACGGCTTAATTAGTGGTTACAGTTGCGGACAGAAAAACTGCGCCGTTCTATTAAATGTTGCCCATAACCAACGAAACGTTCATTATAGGCTGCAATATATTTTTAGGGACTCAAATATAAAGTGTTAGGTATAAAGATAGGTAATAAAGTAATAAATAATTACGTTACAAAATCTATTCAGCGGTTGCTTTGTATCTCATGTGAATTTTTCAAGATAAACACAATCGCCTGGTATAGTTGTTGAACAAACCTTGTACCTATTGTTGAATTAATGTATGTCTTTGTTCAATTAATATTTTATTATTAATATTATTATTTGCTGTGTAAGTTTTATGTTTAGGGTGGGTTAATTTTTACTTACTTTAACTATAACAAACTGTCAAATTAATTGTCAAATCTGTGGTTCAAGTCAATAATGAACACCATATTTGACGATAACCTCTACCTTAACTATAACAACACCTCTGGTGCAACCCACGACCCACCCTTAGAGCCGGTACACATAGGGCGTTTTGAAGCGCGCGCTTAGCTGGCGCGCTTGCATATTGTGTACGCTTCAATAGAATCCGGGGTTCTCATAACGCGGGTTAGCTAGTTGTTAGTAGTTGTTCCAAGTTATTCCTACGTGCGTGGTTTAGATGCCCGCGGTGTACTAGGTCCGAGCGGTGAGCACACAGTCCTCACGCTAGATATGAATGTTTGTTTCAGTTTTGCCGATACTGTGCTCAAATAAATATCGCATATTGAAACTGACCTGCTACTACGAGGGCTGCTATTTATGTATCCGGAATTAAAAAAAGAAACAAACATATATCATTTAATATGGTTTTATTGCTTTTCAAAATATTCGCCGCGATGATCGACACACTTTTGCATACGCCGGAACCAATTTTCATAGCACTTTTTCCATTCTGATTGAGGTATCTCCAAAACGTGCATTTTGAACGCATCAACAGCCTCTTCGCGGCTCGAAAAACGTTGACCACGTAATTTGTTCTTCGCGTATGGAAATAAAAAGAAATCGTTAGGTGCCAAATCAGGGCTGTACGGCGGATGACCAGTCAATTCGATCTTTTGACCCTCCAAAAACTGAGTTGTTTCAGCTGAGGTGTGACAGCTAGCATTGTCGTGATGTAATATGATTCTGCGTTGTCGGTTGTCCTTTCTTATTTCTTCAAAGACTTCTGGTAAACAAATGGTCGTATACCATTCAGAATTAACCGTTTTACGATTCTCTAATGGCACTGTAGCCACATGTCCATTAATTCCAAAAAAACAGGCGACCATTTGCTTCAAAGTACTTTTTGCACGAGTAACTTTTGTTGGTTTCGGCTCATCTTGGAACACCCACACCGTTGACTGTTGTTTAGTTTCGGGGTCATATGCATAGATCCAAGATTCATCACCTGTGTAGATATTATAAACGGCTTTTGACGTACCACGGTTGTATTTTTTTATCATTTTTTTGCACCAATCGACACGAGCCCGTTTTTGATCGATTGTCAAGTTGTGCGGAATCCAACGCGAACATATTTTTTTTACAGCCAAATGTTCGTGTAATATCTTATGTATGCTCGTCATACTTATGCCTAAGGACGCCTCTATCTCGCGATATGTAACATGACGATTACGCGTTATTAGTTCCCGCACAGCATCTATATTTTGTGGGACAACAGCTGTTTTTGGGCGACCTTCTTTATTTTCATCCGTGAGCATAGACCGCCCACGATTAAACTCACTGTACCAGTGATAAACAGTGGTTTTTGATGGTGCTTCATCTCCAAAAGTTGCGGTGAGTTGAATAAAGCACTGTTGTTGATTTAGCCCACGCCGAAAATCGTAGTAAATCATTGCACGAAAATGTTCACGCGTTAAATCCATGGCAAATGAAGACACGCAATTTTCAAAATGACGCCAAAATGGAAAAATAATTGACAGTCACATGAAACAAAATGTATTCTTCAACCAAAGAGTTCTATTTTCAAATGTTGTAATTACTTTTTAAATATTGTTCTTGTAAGTGGCCAGTTCCGGATACATAAAAAGCAGCCTATGTATTAATATAGAGAGTATAGAGCTAGAACATTCATAGTTTCCAGAATTATTCTATACTAATATCTATACTTATTAAAAAACAAAGTCGCTTTTTTTTCCCTCATGTCCCATTGTTCCCTTTAATCTTTAAAACTACGCAACGGATTTTGATGATTCTTTCAGTGTTAGATAGCCCATTTATCGAGGAAGGCTATAGGCTATATTTTATTACGTTAAGACTTATAGGAGCGAAGAAATAGAGGAAAATGTGGAAAAAACGGGGAAAATTATTTGAAAGGGCTAACTTGAACGCGCTAATCTCAGGAACTACTGGTCCGATTTGAAAAATTCTTTCAGTGTTAGATATATATATATATATATATATATATATATATATATATATATATATATATATATATATATATATATATATATATATATATATATATATATATATATATATATATATATATATATATATATATATATATATATATATATATATATTAATAATTTTTTCAGTGGCTATATATTTTATATAACGACGCCGGGGCGGGTCGCTAGTAATATTATAAGGGTTAGACCTCATCTGGCAGCACGGAATCGCATTTGTTCCGCCTGTGCTACCACGTGCTGCAGTGTGCTGCCGCATGCGAACGCGCGCTGTCGCATTCCGCAGACAAAAAAGGCGATCGCAGGCGTCGGTGAAAGATGCGTTAGCATGCTATCGCGCGCTTCAGCGTTCCGGAGTCTCCCTGCCGACCATTGCATTTTGTCCATGATGCCAATCGCCTCGAGGATTCCGCCGCGTGCTATCGCATTATGCTTTCTGTCTCGGTCTAGCAAATGGCAGTTCTAGGCGACAGAAAGAGAAAGGGCGACGGAAAAAGGCGATTCCGTGCTGCCAGATGAGGTCCAACCCTAAAGCGGAAGAGCTTGCTTGTTTGTTTGTTTGTTTGTTTGAACGCGCTAATCTCAGAAACTACTGATCCGATTCGAAAAATTCTTTCAGTGTTAGATAGCCCATTTATCGAGGAAGGCTATAGGTTATAATATTTAATCACGCTAAGACTAATAAGAGCGAAAATTTAGAGAAAAATGTGGAAAAAACGGGGGAAAATTATTTGAAAGGGCTTATTTGAACGCGCTAATCTCAGGAACTACTGGTCCGATTTGAAAAATTTTTTCAGTGTTAGATAGCCCATTTATCGAGGAAGGCTATAGGCTATATTTTATCACGCTAAACCTAATAGGAGAGAAGAAATATAGGAAAAGGTGGAAAAAACGGGAGAAATTATTTGAAAGGGCTTATCTCACGAATTACTGGAGCAATTTTTCTGTTATTTGGCACAGATAAGAAGTATACCACGACGCCTATATAGTGGACATTAATGGTCATAATCGTCCCCAGATACAACCCTACATTTTGTAGTGGTACATTTCACTACATTCACATTTCACTATCACTATTCGCCGAGATCATGTCGGTTAGCATAGGCTGCCACTGTATTTGCTTGCAAAACGAGAGGAATAGCATAATATATATATATATATATATATATATATATATATATATATATATATATATATATATATATTTTGATTATCATTTATCACATAATAATTTAAGCAGTAAGTATTTTAAATAAAATATATCAAGCAGAGAGAGAGTAACAATTTATTCTAACTCCAATTTAAGGTAACATAATAAATATATTTTATCTATCATAAATTATTTTGTGAGCCATCGGTCAGTCCCTGATGATGTATGTAGACATTCTAATCCAGGGACCGTACCGCCACAATATAAATATTAAACAGTAGATCATCTTCATACTAAAATACTCATGTTGGGTGCACAATCGGGTAATTTCAGCAGGTCTAAACTGGTGACATTGAGGAAATTATAAACATTAATTATAAAAGAAGTTACTTCATAGTAACTTTTTTGTTTTACTTAATCGACATTTCAGCAGTAGTTCTTAGGGCGCATTTTCATTAGTCGTTAACTCGTACGGTATACAGCATGCGGGGAGTCTTTGACAACTAATTGACAACTAATGGCGCATTGACATTGGTCGTGGCATGCGTTTCAGAAATCTCCCGCACCCCGCATGCGACCTGGTATCGACCGACCGATATCGACCAGTGAAAATGCGCCATTAAGTATGTCATTCTGTATAAACTGTCTAGGTCGATATTTCATCTTTTATCTGACATAATATAACAACATAGAAAAAATAATACTATGAAACACTCAAAATGACTATTTTGGACCTAATGTGCATTATCCATACTAATATTATAAATGCGAAAGTGTGTCTGTCTGTCTGTCTGTTACCTCTTCACGCCCAAGCCGCTGAACCGATTTTGCTGAAATTTGGCATGGAGATACTTTGAGTCCCGGGAAAGGACATAGGATACTTTTTATCCCGGGAAAATGTACGGTTCCCGCGCGATAAAAGAGTTTTGGCGCAACGGAGTTGCGGGCGTCATCTAGTGCAGTATAAAGCTGCAGTGTGCGAAGAAGCTTCTGAACGGGCATTGCAATATGAATCTCTTTGTGTTTCACTTCAAGAACACTATTGTATATACTTATCAAGTTACGCTGTACCTGTGCGCTACGTTGGTGTAGAGATTAAACAAACGCGTCTAATTCCAGTCGGTCCCAAAAGTCCACTTACCACGCATTTGTCCCGAATCTTCCATTCGCGTTATTGCCCAATACCTTTTGCATATTAACAAACAACTTCTTAAACCGTGGACTTTAATTTTTCACAATGAATATAAAACTAAATTAATTAAAATTAAGTATTTATTTGATAAAAAGTTTTCACTAAAAGACAAAGTAACAACTTAATTCAAGCTTTCGTTTACAACGTCACATTAACAATTTAATTAATATCAAATTATACTTGGGCAAATATAATGTTAACATTAACACTTACTGAAATTTAAAATTATTCTTCTTGAAACATTAAACTTTTCCAAAGTGAGAACACTACTACAATTGAATTCTAGTGTCTCCGAACATCTTATGAAACTTGTCACATTAGCGCCGTTCATAATTTTTCAACGAAAACCAAGTCGGAGTTCGAGGACAAGAAACTAAAATTTTCATTCTGAACTTCAACCGCCAAAGAAATAACAAATAACGTTCTTTGTTACTTTTAACGACTCATCGCTAATAATAATAAACTTAATGCATACCTAAGTTGACAAGTTTATTAGCTCGACTAATTTTCAACAAAAGTTTGTTTTCTAGTACTTTATAGCTAAATAATAAATATAATGTATCTGATTATTACATTTTATATTTCAAGTTACATCCTAATTTATTTTTGTTGTTGAAAAGGCTATATAAAACAATGTCATGCCGTCCTTTTAAATACTTTTACATTCAAGAATACACTTAAAAAAAAAGTATTATTTAATACTTCGCAGAGTACAATGTGCATAGAATAAACTTTCAAAATTTTACATGCCACATAAAAGAGCCAAATCTTAAAAATCCAATTTAGTCGTCTCCACAGTTTACGTGGGCAACTACGGTCGCTTGCCGGGTATCGGGATAAACGATTAATCAGTGTGTTTAACTATGATTCCGAGATCGATCCAGCTCCACCTGCTTACGGACCGTTTGACGGCTTAACCGAGATTCAAATTAGTTAAGGTTTAATACTGATCGATTTTCACGGCGTTTTAGCCTTAAACAAAATGAACTAAATACCTGTAAGGGTTATAACTTATACCTATACCTACATGGGGTGTTTTTTAACAAACTTTAGAATAATAATAAACTTATCTTATTACAAATTACTCAATCTATAGAAATAAAAATGGATTTTCAATTAACGCTATAACTCGATAGCGGCTGGACCGATTTGGCTAATTTTAGTCTTCAAATGATCGGGGAAGTCCAGGGAAGGTTTATAAGTGACACGAAGTTCACCGGGACATCTAGTTACTTATATTTTTTTACATCTATTCCTCGAAAATTTTGCTATCCATACGAATATTATAAATTCGATTGTGTCATGTTATTTTGTCTGTCGGCCCGACTGTCTGCTGTAGGCACTTCACGTTTAAACAGTTGAACGAATCGTGACATTTGGTATAGTACATTTTGTGTCCTGGGAAAGGACAGATGATAGTTTTATCTCAACAAAAAATACGGTTTCAGGGCGAGAAATGACTATCGGCGCAATAAAGGTGGGCACACCATCTAGCTTACTTAACCCATCAATCCCCAAGCGGCACGAGGCTGCCGCATAACAATTAAAAATCTATTGTGTCTGCGATACCGATGAATGAGGTATTAAGCAAAGTCCAAAGAAATATCACATCCTAATATTCCATCGCCATGCTCCCCTCTCCCTCTGCCCCCAGGGGAGTGCCGAGTGACGTCACAGCCAATACATTCTCATCAGCAAACACCAAGCCTGTTTGTTGATCACACGCTCAAGGTCCTTTAATGACTTCTCCGAGGTGGTTATTTGATTGTAGCGCCACACCCTGTCTGTACAAGGAACATTCAGGAAGGAACATTGTACAACAACACCCGATTCGAATAATAGCTGTTTGAGTGAAGGCAATGTTATCTTTAGTCTGCGTTAGACAATACCAACAGCAATAGTTGGATTTGACAACGCATCACTAAGGGCACGTGGCACACGGGCCACGGGCCACAAGCACAAAACGCCGCCATATCCACTGACATATTTCCTGTAGTTTTTATACATTTTTGACGCCGGTGGCCGCCATACGCTACAACGATTCACTTTAAGACCTATTGGTCGTAAAGTGAATCTTGCTAGTCTATTGACTAGCTTAAAACGGCGATTGTGGCTGTGGCGTGTGGCCCGTGTGCGGCGACACTAAGTAACGTTGCGCCTATGTGTCCCTTATATAAAGTTCACTGTACAAGTAGCAGCGCTGAAAAAGCAACCTTTTCTATGATTTGTATGGGCGCCCCAGCATAATGCATTTTCCCATAAAAAGTGAAAACAAAAATTTTATCTTTCAGCGCTGCTACTTTTACAGCAAATTCTGGATTACCATGTACACACCCTCCAGTATTATCACATTGTATAAACCCTGTATATTATCATTTTTTCGCTAAGGACCAGCTACTTATCAAAGGCACAAAGATTATTATAATTAGTATTTAAGTGGGGTAACTCTTGAATGTTTTGCCGAACTCTACAGAAACTTAGAGTTATCTCACTCTACATGTTTCTCGATGTTTGATAGTTTGTGTCTTCATCTCTCTTGACCCTAGCATGACAAACATTTTTTCTCGAGCTATCATCGAAATAACACATTTATAGAGTTTTGTCGAGATAATGTCGAGATTTTAACATTATGAGACGAGTAGTTTTTAATTATCTCGAGAGTGAGATATCTCGTTGGCGTATGCTAGGCAGGCAGCTTGCACTTGATCGCTTATCAAACATAAGGGCCCTTCCACACGACGTTTTTTACGCTCGTTTGTATCGATACAAACGCAAGTAGAACGCTCAGCAAACGCAAGGAAGCCTAAAGTTTTAAACTTTAAACGCGCAGAAGACGAGCGCATCAGAAACGCGCGTCGTCAGCGCGCAAAAAATACGTCGTGTGGAACCTGAGCGTGACTAAAGCTATAAATAGATATTACCTATAATATGTATTTACATAAGACGTACTCGATATTGATGTAAATAGAGGTTAATCGCCACCTTAGGAAATATCATTATAACAAAGCAGATATTATGTTCGATACATTACATAAAATTATATGAGTAAGCTCTGAGCGTATACCGGTCGATGCCAAAGGGCAAAAAGATAATTTACACAAGTACACTCTGAAGATATTATGACTTGAAACTTTTTTAATCTATAATTTTATGAAACAAAATAAAATATTTTCATTAAATACTTTAATAAAACAAATCTGTACAGTTATGACTTATATCAATAAAAAATTAATAAATTCGAGTGTATTTTGTCTTTGCTACCTTTCAAGCTATAATCGCTTAATAGATTTGAATGAAACTTGGTAAGTTGCTCTACCAGGTCAAAGGATAGTTTTTGTCCTAGAAAATAGTACGATTCTTGCGCAATAAACGAATTTAGGCATAACCTGGACGATGCGGGCAAACTCTAAAAAATAATTGCCCCCACAATAACGCCGTCATTTTAATAGTAGAGAGGAGAGTAGTAGAGTACTTTAGTGGCTTATTAAAACACATCTTTATAGACCATACGGTCCATTTCCACACGTTTTATCTAACCCAGATAAAAGTGAAGACATTAAAGTTATTTCAAAAGGAAAAAGACCCAGTATAAAATGATTGTGTCCATAAGAACTGTTACGGCGCCGTCCCAACCGAGTGATTCATATTTTATTTGGAGATACTATGTTTCGATCATAAACCACGAGGATATTTTCATACAACGAACATAAACATTTTAAGGCTTATAAAGCCGTCGTAAAGCAGACAAAGCCGGGGGAGATAGTGCTGTATAATAGGGATGTGCTCCGTCGATGTCGCCGCAATGTGACCCGACGTTTTATTAAGCGATTTTCAAAATAAGGTTTTATTTTCGGCCGTATATAGTTTCATCTTTGCATGTTAATCACTTGTTAAAATTCTTCAGCGGCGTTGTTGTTGTTAAAAATTCTTCAGCGGCGTTATACACTTTTTTGGCTTTACTTTAACACGTGACTCGATACAAAATTTTTAAAACGGAGGAACAGTATACCAGTTGCGCGTAGGAAAGGCAGTTATTTATGCTCTCACTTTCTACGAGTGTACTGTGGGGCTTATCTACTTTTGAAAACGATTGTAAAACGTCAGTTGCTGATTTTTTTCAGTATATACAAAACTACTTAATTAACAAATTAACCAATTTTATGTAGAAAAATGTGTAATACCTTGTTATTTAATACAGTACAAAGTCACATAAATGCAGTTGAGTGTAAATGTTAATTGGCGTTGTTAAACATTGTCTCGTTTCCGGAAATCGCTTGCTCATCCACCAACACTATTGAACCGAACTTCAAATACTAATTCAGTGTTACCAACTTATGTATTTGTCTCTACATTTAGGGGAAAATTAAGTGGGAATGCGTTTTTTTTAATGACTTTCTAGTTTTGGTTTTATTTTCAAATATACATCTATAAGTTCGGTTCATTGATACTAAATACCCTTATATGGGAGGCATAAAGAGACGATAAATGTGGATTATAATAATACACAAACTTATTATGCGAGGGTGACACAAAAGATGGTATGAGTATAAAAATATGTAAAAGTTTCTTTTAAAACCAAGCAAGAAATGTTTTTTCCTCTTAATTTGCTTGTTAAATACATTTACTGTATGTACTACGAGTATAAATAAAAAAAAAAACGAGGAAAACTTAAATAAATAAGTATGGTGAATTTAGGCTTTAGGCTAGAGCTAGACTTTATTTTGACTAAGATATAGAGTGCCGAGTTATATTATTAAGACAGCCGCGCGGCTGTGCTCTTTTTTTTTAGTATAGAAGTTGCGCTGCTGCCGCACTTCTGGCTACCTAATGTGAAGGCAGTCTTAGGGGTAAACATTTTTGAGAGTTGGTAACACTACATGTTGAGGGTAACCACACAACAATGAAACCGCTACAACGATATCGGCGTGATTTTCAGTTAAATTAACCTACAGTTGAGGAAATTAAACGTTCAACTTGTTGACATTTGAAAGTTTAATTTGGCAAAAGCGACACCAATTTGAGTAAAATAAATTATTATCGCGACGTCCCATCTCGCTCGACGTAGACTTTTCAAGACTTCTGACCCGTTTCTGAGTTTTTTGACAGTTTATTTATTCAACAGCGTAGTTGCTTTTTTATATATTATGGTTGTTATTAAACGTTTGTGTATTAACCCACAAATGTTTTTTGTTGAGTTATTATGCACGTAAATAGTTAAAACTCCTGTTAAAACTTAAAACCTTTCAGAAACTGGGTATTAGCAAAGTAACATAATAAAACTACTTTAATATTTATTTGATGTACTTAACTTAAAATCAATAACATTTGAAATCTCTATTTTTGTAATATTTTGGTTTTAACATTTATGAATTAACAA
Source organism: Polyommatus iphigenia (assembly GCA_963422495.1). Classification (NCBI taxonomy): domain Eukaryota; kingdom Metazoa; phylum Arthropoda; class Insecta; order Lepidoptera; family Lycaenidae; genus Polyommatus; species Polyommatus iphigenia. Next base: position 10,740,550 of record OY730184.1, read on the forward strand.
GTTAAACTTAGAAGTTAGGTATGATCTCCCTTGACCTTTTTTTAAATTTTACCCACAAATACCGTCCCTATCAAATATCGATAAAAATTATAAATCCCATCGATTATATCGATAACTGAATGCGACGTCAATCTACACATTCAGCTCCAGGCGTACACGCGTATCGACTATTGTGAAACAACGCCCATCACTAATGTTCGGTAGAATCAGTTTATGGTTGCTCGTCACAGATGTTATTAATTTTAGATTTATACGCAACTATAACTGTTTAGGAGGATCATTGTACATTGTAGATAACGCGAATTTGCCCCCGTTTGTAGAAATATTTGTTTTCAAATATTTTTAGACGTAAAAAGTTTTATAATGACAAAAAGTTGTGATTGCGATTCTGAAATGTTTAAGGTTTTATTGTAGCAATTGTCGCTTTAACTGAAACATTTTATTGCTTTTAGTATTCATTTATTAACAGGTTTTGCTCCTTTATTAGCAAGTAGCGATTTGTGTAGTTCATAATATTTCAAGTATCATTAACAAAAATTGCTCCAGTAGGCAATGCAAACAAAAATATCCTGTCTTCGTAAAACCAAAAAAGATTTCATGACATCAGACCTAATTAAGGCTGTGTACAAATATCTGAAGTAAACAATTTACTATAGTAAAAGGCGTGAGACGGTCACAAAACATGATATAGACATAAAAAAATTATACAAAGCCCGTGGCACATCTCATGGCTTTAGCTATAAGGCCTTATCAGACGGGCGGTTTTATATTTTTATGTGGAATTAAACTTTACAGTGCTTCCGCCCGAAGCGGCCAGGAAAATATGTCACATTTTACGGCAGAAAATAGAAGTAGAACAATCATGACAATATCATCATCAAGGACCAATTGTCCTTCATGATCACATGATAATATATTAAGGTCAATAAAGTCTGGAAGGTATCGATTCCACAGACTGGCAAGCTTGTAATACTCTTGTTTTAAGATCGGGATTGAAGTGCTTAATTCATGAAGCCCCAAGCGGCCACATCCGGCCGCGATAACAATGAAAAAGCTATTGTGTCTCGTTTTGCCACGACTGATGGGTTAATGCCTTGAGCCTCGGAAATGGACATAGGATTTATCATAGCAAAAGTGTGTGATTCCGCGAGATAAACGAATTTCGACATACCTATAGTTTGACTAGACGTTCCGCTCGGCTTCGCCCGCATAATTTAGATATTTAACATAGAAATTAGTCCACAAAAAATAGCCATGATCCTTCACGTGATTCAAGATGAAAATTGCTCCAGTAGTTCGTGAGATAAGCCCTAAATAATTTCCCCCGTTTTTTCCACATTTTCCTCTATTTCTTCTCTCCTATTAGTCTAAGCGTGATAAAATGTAGCCTATAGCCTTCCTCGATAAATGGGCTATCTAACACTGAAAGAATTTTTCAAATCGGACCAGTAGTTCCTGAGATTAGCGCGCTCAAACAAATAAACAAACAAACACTTCCGCTTTATAATATTAGTATAGATATGCAAAAAAATTCTAATATCACTTAAAAAATTAATACAGTTTTGAAATAATTTGGAAATAAAAATATTGTTTGCAACTTCGTATCATAAATCGTAATACTTTATCAAAACATGAAATTAGGTTAAGAAAACAGCAAACACGCCAATTACCTAGGTCCGTACCGCCGGATATCTAGATTAAACTTTTCTAGGTTCTTACTTTGTATACTTTGATTTATTTAATTTACTTTAATATTTATTTCAACGCTTGAAGCACGAAAGGGAAAATGAAATGCCTAGGTAACCGTACTCTTTGATACGAAAATATGGCGTATTCCGTTTTTCATTGCATTAAAAGCTTTTTTCAAGTTTCTTTAGGTGAAAGAGAGACCTTATTACAAAGACTTCGTTGTCCTTTCGTCCGTCTTATATACTTACCTGCTACTTAATTTATTAACATTAATAATTTCTCGTTCATTAAATTACAGTTACGTTATAACCAAACTTTGCTGAGCCTCCGCTAAAGCCATTTCACGTGTCGGAAAACTGACGGGAAATCCACGCGTTTCAGTTGGAAGCCACAATAGAGCCTTCGAGCATGCGGTACACGTGGACAAAGTTGTCCCCGGGGGCACAACGTGGACCCCCACGGGGGACAACGTGTGCCCCCTCGGGCACATTGGGGGACAATGAACCCGTGAGGTGCAATGTGATCGATAGTGGGCGAAAGAAATGGAGTTGACTCCGAACTCATTAGCGTTTGGGTAAATGTTTGTCCATCGTAAAAGGAGGTCCGATATGTAATAAGCTGCTAGTGTACAATCGACTAATGTAATATTGATTGGAGCGTTTGACGTTCAGAGTAAATGTTTGCTTGGGATGTTTTAATTCCAGTAATTGCGAAGTAGTAAAAGCAACAAGATATTAATCTCACGTGGAAGATTCGGGTCTAGGAGAAGATATAGGTTATCGGTTACGCTGTTTGTTCGTGTGCTTAACGGATAGTTCGTATTGCAACGTGACGAGATTATGCGGTGCAATTTACTCGTAAATTACCAATTTAAAACTGAACTTTATTAACTGCTCCAGAGTAACCACATTTAATTGACAGATATGAGAACCGCGGTGTTCGATAGGTATTCCTGTAATTTTGAATGTTGTCGAGTGCCTCGTTATAAAATGTATCGCCACGGCTCGTAACGTTGCAATTACTGACCCTACACGTCATAATTATCAGCTAATAGCTATCCATGTAAATCTACTGATTTACATGGATATTGTGTCATATATGGTACATGTTCTACTGAACATGTACCATATATGACACAAAACATTAAAGGTAAAAACGTAACCCCTCAGCGCATATGACACACGAGTCGAATTAAATTTACACCCGTATAATTCTAGGATACAAGCGTCCAATTAATGTCGCGATAAAAACACGCCAGTGGCGGCAACATAATAAAATTTACACCGGTACAGTGTTGCCAACAAACGCGGAATCAGTGCTGGCACACGCGGAATATTAATAAGCGCTAATCAGGCGAGCGGGCCGGATCAGTTATATGGGGCTTACGTCTGTTGACTGACGATTACCGTGTTCCCCCAACACGTGATACCCCGGGAAACTGGTCTGGTTAAAAAAGTGAAACGAATCAGCATAAACGCTGAAAACTTTGTTGTTTCACTTAAAAATGCGACTAGGCTACAACGCCCTTTAGGATTTAAACCAACATTAAAACAGTCTTGCTTAGTTTATTTTGTAGTTTCCTATCAAACAACAAAATTTAGTGTTCTTCATGACCTACGAATTTCATGACGTAAAAAAAAATGTATGAACAAAACGCGTTTAATGTTGATTTGAAGAGATACCATTTGTAAGTATTGTAGAGTAAATCAAACTTAGTAGCTCAGTGGTCAGTGCTTAAGCCGTTAATCGCGGGTTCGAATTCCGCCTACGAAACAAGACTTTTTAAACTTCCTCCATTATCTGGCCCTTGTAAGACAAGTCCTTCAGGTACATCTAAAGTTGTATATTGTTGCATGAAAGTGTAATGTAGATCAGATAAGAATCTGGGTACAGAATACAGACACTAACATAAGTATATTCTACATAAAACTTAAGTGTACTAACGAAGTGGAAAATGTAAATCGTTCTCTAAAATTACCGAGCGATTACCGAACGGCGAAGATCGTCCAGCGGAGGAATCTAAATGTAAAAAAATCTTTTTGTAACGAGTTTAACATCGCTGAAAGATATTTTCGTTACTGATTTCACTTCTATACATATTATAAAACAAAGTCGCTTTTTTTCCACATGTCCCTTTGTTCCCTTTAATCTTTAAAACTACGCAACGGATTTTGATGATTCTGTCAGTGTTAGATAGCCTATTTATCGAGGAAGGCTATAGGCTATATTTTATCACGCTAAGACTAATAGGAGCGAAGAAATAGAGGAAAATGTGAAAAAAACGGGGAAAATTATTTGAAACGGCTAACTTGAACGCGTTAATCTCAGGAACTACTGGTCCGATTTGAAAAATTATTTCAGATCGGCTAGGGAAGGCTATAGGCTATATTTTTTCACGCTAAAACTAATAGGAGAATGTGGAAAAAACGGGGGATACTACTTGAAAGGGCTTATCTCGCGAACTACTGGAGGAATTTTTATGTTATTTGGCACAGATAAGAAGTAGACCACGACCAAGAAGGATATCGATCGATAGGCTATCGATTTTAATCATTTTTTCAGTGGCTATATATTTTATACCCGTGCGACGCCGGGGCGGGTCGCTAGTATAATATTATAAGGTCAACAACCTGCCTTCCGGGTTTTTCTTCTACTATTAATACAAAGACATTTTGGCAGACATGTACAGGCTACGAGCAACTGTACAAAACGCACAATCCCATTTTAATAACGTTTTTTTTCGAGTCAGTATTTTTTCTTAGCAAACGTCTATAATATATACCTATTACCTAAGCAATAGTTAATTAAGGTACATCTTATATTATATCTTTACCAATATACTATTCGATACTCGATAGTCTACATCCAATTTCGAGACAGCGCTCCAGCCTTTGATACATTCGCACTCAAAGACGCAAATTGCCTAATCTCACATTAACAGCGAGCACTGTTTGTTCATTGAAAGTGGATCCCTCCCGCGAGATGTTAATCCGGCTTATTATAAATGTATCGGGGCGGTGACGTCACGCGAGGTGCCGCGGGGCCCACTACACGCCGCAGGGTTAAGGGCACGTACGAGAGGGTTTCCACGGTCGCACGACACGGCAATAATAAATGGGAGGAGAATATGGGTTGTTAGAGTGGTAGCTACGGTAGCTAGCTATATTTCTGAAAAATGCAAAAGATGTGCTTTGTGAATGTACCATCGAGGAAGTTGATTCCTAGGCAATTGATAGACCTACGTCATTTGGCTTGTTTATGTCAACTCTATGTTAGCTGTGATCGGTCGGATGAGTTTGACTTAACGCGACCAAATTACTTAGGTCCGCCATCTGCATAGGAATCAACTTCTCTGATAGTACATAGGTTTAACAAAAGTATTGTTATCATGGCGACGACGGCCGTCAAATTCCCCGTATACGTGTGGCCGATTGAATGTGGTGGGACTGAAAAAGTCGACAAGTCGGCCTTCATGTTCATAGCCAGTGAGTTGTTCAGGGACTTTTACACACACGGAAATGCACGATATATGTTCGGAATGTAATGAATCCATTTTTTAACTTTGCGTTACGATATAAGACATATTCAATACTTAGGAGTTAGGGCGTACATCAAATTCGCAACGGCAACGAAAGAGGTCGACCGAATTCTATCAGCAGAGGCTGCCAAGCATCTTACGTTAGGGCCCATTGAATATTGTGAAAGTTTCAGATTGATGAAATACATAGGCTGCTATTTATGTATCCGGAACTGGCCACTTACAAGAACAATATTTAAAAAGTAATTACAACATTTGAAAATAGAACTCTTTGGTTGAAGAATACATTTTGTTTCATGTGACTGTCAATTATTTTTCCATTGTGGCGTCATTTTGAAAATTGCGTGTCTTCATTTGATATGGATTTAACGCGTGAACATTTTCGTGCAATGATTTATTACGATTTTCGGCGTGGGCTAAATCAACAACAGTGCTTTATTCAACTCACCGCAACTTTTGGAGATGAAGCACCATCAAAAACCACTGTTTATCACTGGTACAGTGAGTTTAATCGTGGGCGGTCTATGCTCACGGATGAAAATAAAGAAGGTCGCCCAAAAACAGCTGTTGTCCCACAAAATATAGATGCTGTGCGGGAACTAATAATGCGTGATCGTCATGTTACATATCGCGAGATAGAGGCGTCCTTAGGCATAAGTATGACGAGCATACATAAGATATTACACGAACATTTGGCTGTAAAAAAAATATGTTCGCGTTGGATTCCGCACAACTTGACAATCGATCAAAAACGGGCTCGTGTCGATTGGTGCAAAAAAATGATAAAAAAATACAACCGTGGTACGTCAAAAGCCGTTTATAATATCTACACAGGTGATGAATCTTGGATCTATGCATATGACCCCGAAACTAAACAACAGTCAACGGTGTGGGTGTTCCAAGATGAGCCGAAACCAACAAAAGTTACTCGTGCAAAAAGTACTTTGAAGCAAATGGTCGCCTGTTTTTTTGGAATTAATGGACATGTGGCTACAGTGCCATTAGAGAATCGTAAAACGGTTAATTCTGAAATTTGTTTACCAGCGGGCCGATTCTGTATCGTACATTTGTGAGTTAATAACTGAGTTAGTAACGAAACCGAGGAGTGAGTAACGGAAAGTGCCACTTTTTGTATTCACTTGCATACAAAAGTGAGACTTTCGGTTGCTCACTCCTCCGATTCGTTACTAACTCAGTGATTAACTCACAAATGTGCGATACAGAATCGGCCCGCTGAAGTCTTTGAAGAAATAAGAAAGGACAACCGACAACGCAGAATCATATTACATCACGACAATGCTAGCTGTCACACCTCAGCTGAAACAACTCAGTTTTTGGAGGGTCAAAAGATCGAATTGACTGGTCATCTGCCGTACAGCCCTGATTTGGCACCTAACGATTTCTTTTTATTTCCATACGCGAAGAACAAATTACGTGGTCAACGTTTTTCGAGCCGCGAAGAGGCTGTTGATGCGTTCAAAATGCACGTTTTGGAGATACCTCAATCAGAATGGAAAAAGTGCTATGAAAATTGGTTCCAGCGTATGCAAAAGTGTGTCGATCATCGCGGCGAATATTTTGAAAAGCAATAAAACCATATTAAATGATATATGTTTGTTTCTTTTTTTAATTCCGGATACATAAATAGCAGCCCTCGTATGCTTGGGACATTTGACATCCAACAAATTAACGAGTAGCAGCCTCAGCTTAACCCTCAGACAAACTTGTACACATTTTATTATTATGTGCCCGCTTTATATCTCTGGAGCCTTTATTTGTCACGCAATTTGTCCATGTGCCGCGTGTCGCGTGACAACGGAGACGTGTACAAACGCGTGTATCGATCGCCGCCGGGAAAACAAATTAAACTGTGTAAAAGCTCACAGGATGGAGTGGCGACAACTTTAATGGCCGACAGTTGTACACATCGATCTTATTACTGTGGTACTAAGGTTTAAAATTCTGCTGAGTTTGTCCCTTAATAGACACCGGTAGCCAGAAGAAACTAGGATTATTGAGGTGTGTGTGGCAGCATTTGTCAGTCGTGTAGCCCCCAAAAATGTCCCCTAATAGAAATCGGTAGACAACTTCTGGAAACTACTAGGATTTCCATTATAAATATTAAAGATACATTCTACCCTTTTCAATCAAATTTAGACGTAAAAACATCTTTTATCTTTTTAATATTTCAAATACTCTAACAGTTAATTAAAAAGTCGTTACGCTATGCTCGGTTTTATAACAATTAACCCCACTATCATAGTACTAAAAAGAAAAAAAGCCTATCATTTCTATCCTTGCGGACCTGGTTTAGTGACCTCTAGGAGTCTAGATCTTTGTGCCTTCACGCCCTGTGTAGGGCCCTTGTACTGAGGTGTGACGTAACAAATGCGTCGCTTAACAATTATGACGCCAACCACCTGTTGACTCGCTTTAAGCCTAAGCGGTTATTATGCAGTCTTACGGCAATGCGTTAGTTTTATACTATTATGCTTAAGCCAGTGATCGTTCTTTAGAGAGAAACCATACGTGTAGGGATTTGCATAAGTGAAAAGTTAAAGAAAGAAAAAGACTAATAGTAAGCTCAATCCACTGATACTTACATTTACAGAATCTTTACAACTTTTAGGAAATATTATGCGTGTAGATAGACATGGATGTTTGTTTCTGTTTTATGCTTATACTACTGAACATGTCGACGTTGCACGCTTAAGCTCAAGAATACGCCACACATTATTGTAAATTATACCGGAATACATTTTGTTTACTTACAGCACATAGTACAAGTCGTAATTTATCTTCGTTTCTGCAACTTACCTGAAAACAAATAAACAAAATTAGTCACAGATCACTGGTAAAACGCAGTTTGTGCTGCGCGTCGAATCTATGAATGAAAGATGTAATTACTGTGACGTTATTGATGCGAATCTGCGATAATTGCGTCCGCCACAGTTCACCTCGCTGTGTGCATTTAATTATTGCTCGACGCTGCAGGCAGGGGAGGGGGGCGCGGCGGGCAGGAGGGGGGAGGGGCATGGAGTAAGAGTCTTTGTTGACTAAAATAGTATTACTTATACAATATTACGTAGAGTAAAAAGATTTGCATGTTAGGTGTAATTGATTAGGTTTGGAAAGTGTATCGATATTGATTGAGTTTGACAGAGGCAAAAACATGCGTGGCTCCCTGTTGTCCAACAAGAATTTTAAGAAACTGGAACTAGAAAATTAATATAATCTGCATTAAGGTGAAGCCGCATTAAAGTAAATAATCGGCCAAGTGTGAGTCGGACTCGCGCACGAAGGGTCCCGTACCGTTATAGAGCAAAAATAGGCCAAAAATTGTGTTATTTGTATGGTGGCCCCCCTTAAATTTTTATTTCATTTAAATATTATTACTAATTATTAAAGTACACATATAATTAAGGCCTTTGTGAAAATTTCAAGTGCCTACCTGTTGACATCATTGATACCGAGTAAAAAATGTTTGAAAAATCACGTTTGTTGTATGGGAGCCCCCCTTAAATATTTAAGTTATTTTGTTTTTAGTATTTGTTGTTATAGCGGCAACAGAAATACATAATCTGTGAAAATTTCAACATTCTAGCTATTGCCGTTCTTGAGTTACAGCCTGGAGACAGACGGACAGACGGACAGACGTCGAAGTCTCAGTAATAGGGTCCCGTTTTTACCCTTTGGGTACGGAACCCTAAAAACTGTGTTGGATATGTTTTAGATTGCTTGTTTTCTATGAGAGGCCGGTCCGGCCTCTCATAGAATACAAGCAATGGAACAGCAAAAAATGGAAAGGGCGTAGCAAGAAAATGGTTTTTGTCGCGTAATTTAAAAACCATAAATACATTTCATATAAGCTGTGGGCAAATAAAAGTGTATGCTTCAACCAAACTATTTACACATTTTGGAAGCTAAAATCACTCTCCTCTGTTGGCAAAAGAGGAATCCCTTTTTTTACAGAGGTCTTTTTTGATTGATTATTCTGTGTTATAAAAGTTGACCAATCGTGTTATGTTATGGGTAATTCAAAGACAAAGACAAAGACATGATGAATACTGACAATGAACTTTAATTTCTTAGCTTTAGTCATTGCTGAGAAAAATCGATATCGCTACAGCCAAATTATCAATGCGTCGCCTTAAATATAAATGGTTGCGGCCCAAAGATTACAAATTTTTGCTACATCTACCCAATCATGCTCAGATGAACAGTGTTTGTTGCTACGATCGTTATCAAAAATTAACAAACACTGATATGAACATTCAAATGCATTCAAATTGTCAATTTTCATTTACTATTTATTTTGGCGTACACAATTCAAATACAGAAACGCTTAAGGTATCCCGTGCTTTCAAAATTGATCTCTATATCGTTGGGATAAAGCTCATGTGACAGGTCAAATAACTGCGAATGTTTCTGGTGGTCGGTTAGTCCATAATAATAATATAACAACAATAATTTGAATGAACAACAACCGCAGTTATCGCAACATACACGTGTATGAATATGTATGACATGTAACATTTGTCACGGGTATTTTTTTAAACAATAACTCGCTGTTTTTGCTGACAGTACATTGATACAATACAATGTAGCAAATGTTTATTTTTTCATAAATAAAAGGGCAAACGAGAAGACAGATGACCTGACGGAAAGAGATTAGAGTCGCCCGTAGAGACCTATGGCAGAGATGTCGCGAGAGCGTTGTTTGCTTTATTTAATTGATAATATAAGTAGCAGTCGAACGAGTCACATGATTAACGATTAAACTCCCCACAAATAATATGTTTAAGCTATAGCATAGCCTTTACCACAAGCTTAGACTGAGCGGCGACCGAAAAAAGAAATTCCGCAACGAAAATATAGCTAACACCCACTCCAACCGGCACAGCGGTGCGGCGTTCAAAGCCATGCATCGTCCAACGTCGTTTCAGTACGGCAGACTTCGGCACGATGTTTGTGTGCGTGCGACTAGACTTTATTTATTTATTGGAAAACTTTACCGCGGTAGTCCTCGAGTGACAAACATATTTTTTATTCCTATAAACGAGCATATAAACCGACTGCTGGTAATCCACCCGCTTCACCAGAGGAATTACAGGGGCGTTACTACTTGATAAAATTAACAATTAAACTCTAAAAGACTAGTGAATTGTCTCCTCAATTTGAGGAAACATCTTAATTACGAGGAAAACTCTCTTGCATTTAAAAACGGTAGTTAATTAAACTCAATTAATTCGCGACATTGTTAATCCAATCATTGTGAAGTGACCAAAGAATTAACTTCTTGGGCTTTTAGTCAAGTTAATTCGAAGCTGTAATGATCGTAATGTATAAAAATAATGTTTTTAGGGTTCCGTACCCAAAGGGTAAAAGCGGGACCCTAGGTTAGGAAACACTGTACTGGTTTATGACCTATTCGAGAATATAAAGAGACTATCAGCCGCAATCAGAAAAATTTAATGATTGCTTACCTTTGATTTAATAAAATATTTGGCAGTTTTTGTATGGAATTTACTTAGTAAAACATGCATTAAATTAAAGTTAAGTAATCATTAAAATATGCCTATATATATATATATATATTGTTTTTTATTGTACCACGTAGCATAGCTCTACGTTCGTAGCACACGTAGTCTATCTCGTAGCACTGCTACGAGCTACGTTCTACGCCGTAGCCGCGTAGCGCGCTACGAACGATCTGCTACAAATTGCGTAGTAACCCAAGAGCGACAGCCAAACTTTCATTGAAACTTCCATACTAATATTATAAAGGCGAAAGTGGATCTGTCTGTCTGGCTGTTACCCCTTCACGCTCAGACCGCTGAACCGATTTTGCTGAAATTCGGAATGGAGATTTGAGTTCCGGGAAAGGACATAGGATACTTTTTATCCCGGAAAAAAATACGGTTCCCGCGCGATTTAGACGACAAATTTTGGCGCAATGGAGTTGCGGGCGTCATCTAGTAATTTTGTAAAAGCTGAAAGTTATCGTGTATAATATAAAACCCCTATAGAGGTAAGAACGACCAGAAACTATGGAGTTTCGGTGGCGGCTTACTTTAGGATGTATCCAGTTCTGACCTTCGATAAAGAGTTAAGCTAAATTTTTTATCTTCTATTCTTCGGGGTAACTGTAGGAATCTCGTCTTCCACTGCCGGACATTTTTGGCAGTTGATTCCCACTGCCAGTCACGTTCTCACATGTATAGGGGTCATATTATACAGGTAAATTTTCCGCATTTATAAAATGTCGTAAGTCTGGCTGTCGCTAGCTCTTGGGTTAAAGTAAACATGAACTTTTAGGTACTCCAAATTATAACCCAAGTATTTTTACCAAATTAACCTTTACAAAGTTTAATAAGTATTTTGAAAACAAAGGTGCTTTCTCTATAAATACTTCCGAAGTCGAGTTTCAAAGAAGTCTAAATATAAATATTTTTGTGTTTTCGGTATAAATAAGTACTAACGTAAAAAAAGGGTTGGGGTAATCAATTTTCCCACTAAACGATACGATATCGGACGTCGGACCGACAAATACCACACGACAAAGACAGAAATCTGTTTTAATATGAACCAGAGTCATGTCTTTATCACATTATTGTGAAAGACCGTGATAACCTCACAATTTTTTTTTTCTTAAATAAGGGGGCAAACGAGCAAACGGGTCACCTGACGGTAAGCAACTACCGTCGCCCATGGACACTCGCAACATCAGAAGAGCTGCAGGTGCGTTGCCGGCCTTTTAAGAGGGAATACGCTCTTTTCTTGAAGGTTTTCTTGAAGATTATTCATATCTATATGACCCAGATTAATTATATTTTTCTTTATTGTATCCAGGGTCACTCTTACGAAATAACCCTTATAAAGTTATACCTTTCAAGCGCTAATGCCGTTTCTGCAGCGTTTAAAAAATTAAAAACTTACTAGACAGACGAAAAACATACCTCTTCTTTTCGCACAGGTAAAAACACAAATACCAGACATAGGATCACACAGGACATCGGATGTCGGTATCGTGTAATGTGGAGGGGCTCCAAGGGTTAACAATTTTGGCACATTTCTCATTATCCTCGCCCCACCATATGACGGACATGATCGGCGTATTGAGATTTTATTGCTATACTATACTGCAGAACTCGGCGAAACATGGCGGTAGCGGTCATTGACTCCCTGTCAAAAACTTGTCATTTTCTATATAAACCGCGATTGGTAATGAAGTGTTCAGATGTTGTCAATCGCGGCTTTGTATAGAAAATGACGAGTTTTTGACAGGGAGTCAATGACCGCTAACGCCATGTTGCGCAGAGTACAGTATAGTTGAGCCGGCAAGCGTTATTTTACCGTTTACGTTGTGGGAAACCGTTTACGTTATTTTACCGTTTACGTTGTTAAGAGATCACAAAAAGCTGTTTCGGCCAAGCGAGGACGTTTTTTTGTCATTTCAGATGTTTTAAATTAATATTATGTCTCGACGATGTCAGAAAATTTCATTATTATCCACATCCGCCATCCGCCTACGAATCAATTTCTTCATAGTATACACATAAATGAATAACGTTTAAAAAGATGTGTATAATTATTCCAGTCAATATCTAAGGCTACATCATATTTTGTAGTTTGTGCAGATTATTAAAGTTTCATTTTATATTACTATAGACTAACTTACAATATTTATACAGTATTTTTACCCCATCAAAAAGGATCTAGAGTTCTAGACTCTGTAGACGACAATAACGCAATAATCCCCGCCCAAGTGCACCGGAGGAAATTATTAATACTCGGGTCGGTCCGTATCGGCGCCGGAAGTGACGTGACGTCATCGCCGACGCCATTTCCGGTCGCCATTATCCAATCGCTGGCGGGAAATTGTACAATGCAGAGCCACTCGGGTGCGCCATGCGAGCGTGTTTGTTTTTGTTCCGAAATCGTTTTAGTTCCGATTGTGTTCCGGTCTCTCTTGTTTTTCCTACGTTCACGTATGGTTAGTTTTATGGATTATTGAGCTAGATCATCCATACTATAATATTATAAAATTGCAAAAGTGTGTCTGTCTGATACCTCTTCACGCCCAAACCGCTGAATCGATTTTGCTGGGTATGGAGATACTTTGAGTTCCGGTAAATGACAATAAGATACTTTGCCTACAGAAAAATTTAAAGTTAATATTAAAGGAATATTTTGTCTTCGTGGATAGACTTGGGTAGTGTATTTAGACAACATAGCGACTCTACACCAGTGCAGTGTTTTCCGTGTAAGAATGGTGACAATTATCGATCGATCGATATTATCGTTGTGAACTGCTGAACGTAGGACTCCCTTAAAGAGCACCAACTATCCCGATCTTATGCTGCCCACATACATTCTTTGCCCGTACTCTCTTTAAATTGTCGATCCATGCATTCCATTAGCATAGAACGTTGTTTCGCTGCTGTATATCGGCCTCTATACTAAAACGTTAGAATCCTAGTAAACAGATCTTTGGCGATTTCAAACTGATCTGAAATTTGTATCTTTATGAAGATTGAAATTTGTTTGTAAGTGTAAGTTTTAATGGAGTGGAATTCCAATCGTTACGTGATAATATTGACTCGGGCGGAGCACCGGCCGCGGGGGCTCCGGTCCGGAGCGCCGGGCCCCGATTGGCGCTAAATTAAAACATCGCACCCCAACCTGCCGAGTTATTTGCAAACGTGCTCCCGATACTGTCTTACAGTTCGACACTTCCGCTGCTTATTGCATGGGATTAAACAAAGTCGATTTCGCTGTTAGCCATGTCATAGTATTATATGCGTAGAAGTTATAACCACGTGATAGATTTTAATGTGGATTTTTTATTGGACAGAGTAATTCGAGAGGAAGCATCTCTTGTAGTTTGACATTGGTGACAAGTGACGGTGACAGAAAATACTTGTTAAGTTAATTTTTTTTAACTATACATCACATACAGTTTGATAGCCTTTTTCTACAAAGCCGTTGCTTACAGATTACATGTCATTTCTACGAGAGCCTTGAGCAGAATATTTTTCAATATTCGTAGAAAAACCATTATGAATAACAAATTAAGTTACTAGGCCTGCGGCTGTCCTTGGGCTCCTCTACCCGCAATACATGCCGATCACGCGCGACGTCGTGCGGCTACGGACCCCTTAGGGCCGGGACACAAAAACACGGCACGACGTCGTACGGCGCCGTGTCGTGGGAATTCACGGCGCGCGTCGTAAAAAACCACGACACGGCGCCGTACGGCGTCGTACGACGCCGTGCCGTAGAAACTCACGTAGAAATTCAAGATGAGTTTCTACGACGCGTCGTCGTACGACGCCGTACGGCGCCGTGGCGTGGTTTTTTACGACGCGCGCCGTGATTTCCCACGACGCGGCGCCGTGCCGTGTTTTTGTGTCCCGGCCCTTACATGCCATGTATTACCCGATATTGCTGTTTCGCCCTCTACTAGGGATTCCCAAAGTGGGTTTTCAAGAACCCAGCGATCAATTACTTTTAGATAATATTTTTATCAATTTGATGTGCGAGTGAGTTCTCCAAATTATAAAATTTTAACATTAAACAGTGGAGATCACCATTAAATAATTATAACGGTTGCAAATAATTATTATTATTAATAAAAATAAATAAAACAAATACGTGTGGCACTCGAGCACTGCCACGGTAAAGCTATTACACAGCATTTTTTATCAACTTATGCAATTATGATTCGCATACGTACTGACCGACACCGCTGTGCCGGTCGGAGTGAAGAAATTCCGTAACGAAAAAACCTAACACCCCCCGTGTTAGGTTTTTTCGTTACGAAATTTCTTGATTCGGTCACCGCGTTCAAAGCCCGCGATAAAATCTATGCAATAGCTGAAAATGAATTTTCAATTTTGCTAGTCTCAATAAAAGCATCGAGCTAAAATCACCTAGCAACAATCTAGCGAACGGCTGAACCGATTTGGCTAATTTTAGTCTTGAAGTGTTTCTGGAAGTTCAGGAGATACAAAGTTCACCAGATCATCTAGTTTTGAATAAGTGCAAAATATTCAACGAGGACGCATTATTTTCCTGTTAATAGGAAGATAGTTAACAACCATTACGTAGTTCGCAAACAATAAAATTTTCCATTGTTTTAAAAGTAAAAAAAACTGCCTTGAATGCTAGTATTTCGTTTAGACATCCCAGGATACGAGTTCACAATATGAATACAGTATAACATGTAAAATAAGTACACAATATCCAATTTAAACAACGTATTTTAACTGAAACTGGAACAAATTACTACTACTAAATAACTTTGCCGAAAATTGAGCAACATGAACGCAAAATTCTTGGTATATTGCATACTCATAAGCTCATAACCATCGAAAAACCTTCCGAAATATTTACTAAATACGGTATCGAATACTACCATCGAACATCGTACACAATTGAGAATAGCTCGACCGTTAAAAACTTCTAAATTATTTAGTATTTACTACACATAATGCCTGGATTTATCAGGTCCTAGGTCCTCGCTTTCGCAATATTTTATTAATACCTAAAATAAAATATCATGTTATGAAACTCGTTTCCGATAGTAATCTTCTTTAAGATTTAAATATGTGGCGTTTCATATGAATCGCTGAATTCAATTAAAACGCAAAAAAATTACCCAACTAAATCTTAATTTCATTACATCAATTTCTTTATTTCTTAGAAACGGAATTCTACTTTAAATCTAAATAATATTGCATTTAGATAAGTAGATATCCAATGTGACGTTTCATAACAAGAATCGCTAAATTCAATTAAAACGCAAAAAATTACCCAACTAAATCTTATCTTATAATCACAGTAAATAATATCATTCAGATTAGTAGAATGCGTCTAGTTTAGAACTTGGTATCGAATGATACCACAGTAACGGGACATTTCAAGTATTTTTCACCCGCGCCGAGCCGGCCAATCGAGAAATAGCTCCTAACCCAATACAGTTGGAATCATACACACAGACACCACACTGCCCCTGTTTGTTCCCGAGATTGCTCCTCGAGTGATTCGATTACACCTCCATATTGCTAATATACATTTACTTACACTTGAATTCGTAAAAAATTGTTTGGGGTCCCCTTAACCCCTAGGTCTAAGACCGGTTAAAGAATGTTATTCAATGTTGAATTTTTGAACGTTATTTTAAGTTAGAGGTCTCGTAAATCATAGGCAGTTGATCGTAGACATAGAGCTATAAAGGGTTTCGTGTAATATAAAAAATATTAAAGATGCCAATATATTTTGTCTGTAACTTCGTCACCCTCAAACCGTGATTTTTGGTTTAGAGAGTTAAAAGTTGTAACGTACGACATCGCGGGCAAAAAGTGCTTATTTACAAGACGTACTTTAGGAATTTTCTCCTCTCTCTACCTCAGTTCCTGGAATGTTATTAAGAGCCTTCTAGTTTGGGTAATTCTCTTTTAGCCTTTCTTGGTATCACAACATTTTATATCTAAGAACGTTGAGTTTAGATAAGGTTAAAGTCTAGATTCAATCTCTATGGACAAAAATGCGATAAGCCAAACAATGCAGCTATCTACAAACAACGCAGGAAGGAATTTACTCGTCCCCTTGCTACATCGGCGACATGAATTGCTGTAACCAAAAACACGAGGCTAGTTTCAATATTGCATTGACATTTAACACGAAGTTTTTCTATCACCTCATGGTTAAGTGCCATTCATATTTTTGTTCAATATTATAGTTAGTAATTATTAAGTGTGTCAGTCCGTCTGTCTGTTACTACTTCATGCCCAAACCACTTAACCGATTTTGCTGATGGAGATACTTTGAGTCCCGACTCCCGGGAAAGGACGTAGGATACAAAGTATAGGTAATAGCCGCCATTGTGTTATACTTGTGTTTTAAAAAATGTCTTTAAATTGTTAATAATATATTGTGTGCACAATAAATAATATTTATCTTATACCTTTTATCCTGCAAAATGTACGATTCCCGCGCGATAAACGAATTTTGGTGCAAAGGAGTTGCGGGCGTCATCTAGTTACCAATATTTTTCACAATATCCGTTGTCATATCGAATGCCGATTGGATCTCGGGCTGTCTCACTCGAGCGAAAAACAGTATTTTCAGTATACACAAGTAGCGCAAGTAAGAATATATTATGTCTTCTAAACGGTCGTTAAGTTGCACGCCATAATAATTGAAATTAGATAATTATTCTCACATGTCCAAACTTACCAGTAACATCCATTAAATAAAATGTATTTTTACGAATGCACCCCTAACAAAAGAAAAGGGTATTCGAGGATCATCCCCATGCACCCCGCGTGTACCTTTACATTCCAACTCCGCCCTACAATTTGTACAACTTTCCTTATTCCATTACAAACTTGAAGGTTTGGAGTCGATTATATTTTGTTCTTCAATTGTTTTGAGTGTTTTTCAATTGATTTAAGTACTCTTGAATTGTTTTACTGTCCGGGCGAATGACCTTTGGCCGTTTAAAGACTGTCCCGTCAACGATCAAGTCGAAATTCTTACCTGGGAGTTGGGCCTGCTAGCGTAGATCGGGTTTAGAGTTAACGCTGGGTTAAATAGTATAATGTTTTCTCTCTTTCTTACTTTAATATACTCTCATCATAACAATCATGTTATATATATCAATATATTTTGATCTAGGGTTGACTTTAATCTCTTGTCAAATGGGTCTAAGACCTAAGTAATACGTACATGTAAACATTACGTACGGCGTAATCACAATATGTGTATGGTATGACTTGATGGTACAGAGTAGTCTACGAAGGCAATAATATTCTACTTTTTATGAACAATCTACGACTTGTGATATTTCCGGCGAAATATACAAGAGCTATTTCAAGAGTTAATAATACTCTTACCCATTTATCGAGGGAAAGCCGTAAACAAGAATTGCTTATTGCGATATGAGAAACTCTTCGGCACACCCGATTCCCGACACGTCGCCCCATGAATAAGAGCCATAAGTGTGTCAGTAACTGCGTTACCCCCCCCCCCCCCTTTCCCCCCTCCAGGCCCTTGAGCCAAGACGTTTACTTTATCGCTTCTATATAGAATCGACGGTAAAAATGTATGAAATTGACATTTGACGAGTCGAACGGCGCGGCGATATATATTCTGTGGCGATACTAAAAAGAAGCGATAAAGAAAACCTCTTGGCTAAAGGGCCTGTTCATTTGAACCGTGTTCGTCCCACCGTCCCACCCCCAGTCCCACGTCCTCGCAGGATGCAATGCTAACCCAATTCTGCCGTACGGGGTCGCGTAGGCACTCGCGATTCATCAGCTGCATCAACTTATTATATTATTGGCTCGAGTGATTGCAATTTGATGTGTGGCATAAAGTTATAAATAAATGAAATAGAGTATAGACTATAGAGTTTCGATAGTAAGAAATTTTTATATTCTTCTTTTCGAATATACATTTTAAATTTTAAAACTATGAATATTTTGTGAAATATGATAAAATAATTCAAAGCATTTTTTTGCTATCTTGGCTCGTACCTAATTTTAACCTAACCTATACAGTACCAACTATTTAACCCCGAAAGTTCGTTGACGGTCTCCGGTTTCATACTTAAAATATACAAAAAACATAATTACAACATAATGCTACTAATTTCAATGTTAAGTAGGTACTTTGTATAAACCTATGCTACTGAAATTCCTGTTTTACTTTGTGAATGAACAACACTTTCAATTAAGGCCGTCCCCCGACATTGTCGATCTATTGGCGTGTGTTTCAAATAAAAGTAATTTGTAAATACTAAGGAGATGCTGAAAGTATGCTTGAATTTTAATAAATTAGCTTTACTTTGGAAGCTGATAACATGAGTTTAATAAACAAAAATAGGAAATTTAAAACGTGGAAAGGAATGTTGAGATATTTCTGTATAAGATTATTTCTGTATTTTTTTTATAACTCTGTAGCTTTCAAATTATGAGTTTATAAGGCTCTAAATACGGTAAATTACGGATTCTCCGTAGGGAAGGCCCTTAAATGTGAACAGAGTAAACACGTGTCATATACTTATATAAATAAATGAATTAATATGGAAATCGTTTAAATTCTAGGTAGTACAAAAATATACCAACACAACAGTTTAAAATGAAAAATAACAAGTTATTGAAAATGACAGGCATCAATGAAATTGGCAACTGGTTTTTGCCGGTTTCGCAGAAATCCTGGAAAACAAATCCCGTTCGGTTTAAACTATTAATGAAATTGGAGTTCAGACTAATCTATTTTTGTGCTGTCGATATACTTTATTAAATAGTTTTTAGAACATTTTTTAAAGCTTCAAGATTTCAAATGCAGGAATCGAAACAAGACAGTTTATAAAATACCTATTTCCCTAATGCACGTTGCAATAAATAGTTGACCATTTTAAATTTGAAGCATTATCTTTAATATTGTAGTGTATTTTGGTTCGCGCTTGGATTCATTAAGTTCGAGTGCAAATGCCAACTTTTATTTAGACAACGATGTAACATACATTAATAATTAAAACGCGTAAAAATCGTGTTATTACAGAGACACTCAACCCGGCAGATGTGTCATGGGGTCCGGGAGGCCCGTCGGCCCTACAATTATCCAGCCATTATCCTCGCTCCGCTGACCCGCCATTGTGAACTGGAGTGGTATATTTTTAATCTGTGGTTCATTTCACCCGCGATATTATTTGTGTTCAATTATAGATCGCGTACAAAATTACCCGAACCACTTGTGTACTTAACAATATTTACGTTTCATCAAACGGGTAATTGCTAGAAAATCAACTACAAAAATAAATTAACAATATCACTGAACAATATTATTAATAAATATGCTGTGTTTCAATGAAATTATTGTGTGAATGAAATGTGTTGAAAACTCATTAAAATTTAAGAGAAAACACAATTATTATTGTGACATAGGTATAACTTGAAGAGTACACACACACACACACACACACACACACACACACACACAGCAAATGGTTCCTATGAAGTGGCATTCAAACAAACGATCACCAAAAAGCTTCGCCATCAGTCAACGTTGACGAAACTACACCGCATTTAATCGTTATTATGTCAATTGGCCACGACAAACATTAACTGGCCGGCCATTCGGCGTCGCGTGACCGGCCACAATAACCCGGAGCCGGCCATTACGGCCCGACGTAAACACGTAGCCCACAACAGGTTAACATTGACCGTCGTCCGTCTTCGTCCGGCTAACTCGATTACCACGACCTCATGGCAATAGACATAACGAACCAGTAGGCCAACTTCAAACAAACTGACAAATCAGCGTGGGTAACGAAGCAAGCATGCTATGTGAACGGCTGAACAACGCAGAGTCACGGTGTGCGCCGGCCGATATGACATACTACGTCAAACGTATCGAGAACACTTCTAAGTCGGCCTACTGGTTCGTTCTGTCTATTGTGACCTTATGGCAATGGCGATATCGTTCTAACTAGATATCGGTGATGATGATCGTGTTAAGGTGTTAGACGTAGTTTCACCGACACTAATGCACTTGCAACACCTCGGTTGTTGTGTTAATGGGCGATAGCAATTAGGCTTAGGACAGCAACAAGTACAGTCAGCGCGAGCTCTGAGGAATTATAAGGAAGTAGATGGCGGTTATCGCGCAGGAACTGTACATTTTTCCGGAATAAAAGTATCCTATGTCCTTTCCCGGGACTGTGAGTGTCTCCATACTAAAATTCAGCAAAATCGATTCAGCGGCTTAGGCGTGAAGAGATAACAGACAGACAGATATACAGAAAGGCGTGAAGAGGTAACAGACTGACACACTATCGCATTAATGATATTAGTATGGATATTGCGGTGTTTTATCTCCGTTCCCGATTCTTCGTAGGTACTCGTACATTTCGCCACCCGTCCATAGGTAGTTAATGGCCTACTATCAGGGATACGTCTGTTTCTCCCCCATTCCTCTCCCCATAAAAATGGCCTCCGATCCCATGGGAAACATGCAGAACTTAACTACGTTCCATCTAATCTATGTGACAAACTTACGTGAATTCGTTGAGCCTTTTTACATATTACTTATTGTATACCAAAGATTTGATCGCATTAAAATAGCTCTGAAATTACTGCTGCACTCATTCTGATATGAAATAAATATATAGACCACAACTAAAGATATTTTATTATAATACTGGCTGTCCCGGCAAACGTTGTTTTGCCATTTAAAGTATTTCTACTTCATCAGCATACAAAATCTTACCCCCTCTTTTGTCCCTTTAGAGGGGTGGGGGGAAAAATGTCATGTAACACCAGATGTTAAGTTGGAAAAACAGTTAATAATATAAAGTAAGTCCATTAAAGAAAAAAGTTTACTTAATACAAAATCTGACCCGCTCTTTGGGGGGGGGGGGGGGGGGGGGGGGTGATTTTTATACACCAGAACCAGATGTTGAGTTGGAAGAAGGCAAATATATCTGCGAAAACCGTATGCAAATCGGATCAGTAGTTTTCGTGTTAAAGCAAAAGTCTTATACAAAATCTGACCCCCTCTTTCGTCCCTTTAGAGGGGTGGGGGGGAATTTTTTTATACACCAGATGTTAAGTTGGAAGAAGACAAATATATCTGCGAAAACCGCATTCAAATCGGATCACTACTTTTCGTGTGATAGTGGAACAAACATACAGACAGACAGACAAAAAAACTGACCACAGTTTTGGCTTGTATAGCGATGTAGTGACACCCTCCGCTTTTTTTTTTTTGAATATCTTTAATGTACAGAATCGTCATTTCTACAGTTTTATTATATGTATAGATTAGGTTTTATAAGACAAGGATTTATCGCTAAAAACATATGACCTCTAGGGGCTTTTCCTTTTGCGCGCACAAAGTCGCCGGCTACATAATATAGTCCTGCCTCTACTTTATACTATAACGTAGTGCTCACGTAGAGTGCGGAGGTCTACGTGAGCTCTACGGTGCGGCGGGTAGTTGGAAATTTTTACATTATTTACGCGCTTGAATAATTGAAACAGGTACAAGTGCGTACATGGCACTTCGGTTACCCTTACACGGAACTCCTTGACTTATACATTAAATCATCCTTTTAGTTTTTTATCTATTGCTACAGTGGCAATATTAATTAAGCCTAAAACAGTTTAAGAAACAGAAAAATTATTATTGACTAGCTGCTGCTCACTACTTCGTTGCGCTAAACAATTTCAGGTGTAGAAACTATATCCTACAACCCGTCCCGGGGCTTAAGTATTCTTCAAGCCATTTTTATCGGCTCACCGTTCTACACGCTTAAAACTTAAAAGATAGACAGCTTATTCAATTTATAATATTAGTAAATATAAGGATATCTACGGGCGACAATGATTAGGTAAAAAATACTCATGAAAAAATACTTTAGCGTCCCTTTTTTTCGCGATGTAAATAGGTCTCACCGAATTTTATACGTCACCGTTATTCGATACGAAGGTTATTATTATTACATATTTATGTTTCCACTAAAACGTGAGTGTTATCGATATTGTAATGTTCTAGGCGTTACGGCAAATTGGGCCTTATATTCAAAATATCGTCCGAGTAATAAAAGTATTTATTCGGCGCAAACGCGGGGAAAACTAAGTGTTTCCCCGATGGATTGGGTGTTAGGGCTGGCGCAGAAACATACGTTATGGCATATAATTATTGTTACACTCATAAAAGTTAGAAAAGTTGCTTGATAAAGAAGGACATAACATTGTACAACTAAAAATTTTAGCACGTTTGTGACAGGAATACAGAACTTATAAGGGCTTTGTTCTAAAAAAAATATCTTGTTTATAATGCGATCATAAAAATTATCTTCCTCCCAACTTAGATAGTTTCCACGCTACATCATCTACTGACCCTTAAACCAATAACTTACACGGTTTCAAGGCTTTTTATCGGCATATGGGCTAACCTCATTGATAAGATAAACTCCTGTTAAAAAACCTCAAAAGCCGGCACCGAAATCAGGCATTTATTATTAATAATAATAATAATATCTATGGACGCTTCACACCGCGTCAGTCTAGCAACGTGCTAAGTACCTGAAGGACTTGTGTTACAGGTACCAGACAACGGAAATATATTTAATACTTTTCATAATTATATTTAAGATTTTTATAATATTATATACATATTTAATACACATCCAGACCCGGGAACATTAAAAACATTTTGTTCCGTCGGCGGGATTTGAACCCACGACTCCCGGCTTGAGCTGCCACACACTCAACCATTGAGTCACATAGGTCGTCATTGATAAGATAAACTCCTGCCAAAAACCTCAAAAGCCGGCACCGAAATCAGGCATTTATTTCAAAGGCACTAGATTTTTTGACAGCCTTTTTTTGAGATTTTTTGAGATTTGATAACCCTGGATCAGGGGTGCGACCGGTGCGAGTTAGTACGTATTCCTCACCAATAAATGTAAGTGTGTCTAGACGAGGCCGGTTTAAACATTCATGAAGTACTATCTTGCCGCCCGTCGCCGTCCGCGCGCCATCTCATCCATCCACTCGTCAACTTTACATGTATTTTTCATCATTTATAGTCTTGCTCGATCGTAGTCCCGGAGGTATTGTGTTATAGATCGCTTCGATGAACTGCGAGAGAAAAATCATAAAACTTTTACGTACACGAAGCAGATTAATGAAACGAGAACAGCAAAGTTAGGTGATTACCATCGTCCATGGACAAACTGATGTGTTTTGGACAAGTATGGCTGACGGTGACATTACAGCCCTAGTAGGCAAGAAGCAAGCGATTATCGTAAACGCCAACAAAATGTAAGTATACGATTTGAGATAAGTCATCGCTTCGCTATAGTCCGCGCGGAACTAGTTGGCCGCGCCGGTATGTGAGCGGTGGGACGGAGAGGCGCTTGATTTTGACAGTTCTGGCTAGTTAAGACAAAAAGCACAAGAGATTGCAATAGCAAAATGAGTCAGCCGATAAAAATACAATTAAGAAAATAATATTTAAAGTGCATACGTTTTTTAAAAAACGGAAAGCCGATGTCATTAGTTTAGAATATAAAACTGATCAATTGTCTTAAATTTATTCTTTTCAATAATTAAATAATATTATTGTTCACGATATCGCGATATTGGTCGTCACTGTCTAATCTCATGTGCGTTGCGAACAGCAAGCAACCCGCCCCCTCACCCCTGTCCCTACCTAAGGCGCGGCCAACTAGTTCCGCGCGGACTATAGCAAATACTTATGTCAAATCCCACACATTTTGTTGGCGTTTACGATAAACGCTTGCGACTTGTCTACTGTCTAGGGCCTCTAGGCCCTCTGTTCAGTAACATTCAAAATGACAAAACTAGACACAGAAATTCATACAAATTTGGACATTATATAAGAAGTTTAATTCATCGATGCACAAGGTCCTATAAATAAAATAGAATAAAAAAAAAAAAAAAAAAAAAAAGTTGGACCTTACATATCACCGTCTTTGTTTTGGTAGAGCCAGCGCATTCGTGTTGAGGCATTCTGGGTCCTAAACAATACGTAGTCGGCATAACGTGATCTAGTTGACTGTGACACCGACGCTCACAATTGCATTAGCTGATTGGATCACCAGAGCAGCTTATATCGAGCGTGGTGCCAACATTTAAATGAAATCCTACTGGTACATATAGCTACAAATAATCTAGTTAGTTCAATAGATAAGAGGAAATTATATTCTAACCGCATACTACAGCGTTTTAACTGCACAGTTAGACCGCGTTGCCGTCTGTAGCGGGCTTCATAACTGGTTTTTTGTCTAAATTCTTTTCAACAACCTTCAAGCTGCAATACTTAAGTTTGTTCCCTACATCAGCATAATTTTTATTGTTATTTTATTTTAATTATGAAGTTCGGCCTATTTTCGCAAATATTAACTTGAAGAAACAAACACGAGCGAAACGCGGCTGTGTTGTGTTAATGAAAAAGTGATTCCAAGAAAATGTTGGCCAAAACATTAAAGAATAAAACTTTTAACTTTCTTTTGTATTATACATTTACTTTGTTAGCGAATTATTTCGGCATACTTGCCAACAACATAATCTCAACTTTGAAATTGAACAAAATGCTTTATACCTAGGTATCTGCTCACTCACTGACCTGTGAAGGGAGATAATATTCTTCATACTTGGTAGATAATTTTTAATTCGATTGAACTCACTGATAAATTCATGAGCTTTCTGAACTGACTAACTTGTTCTTATAGTTGTCGAAGATGAAAGGACAGACAGGCATCTAGACATAAAAGCGTAATATTATAATCTAAATATTTTAATTTTTAGCCCACCTTTTTTCTATAACATCTAGACCTGGAAACTGTGAGAGACATGTAAATAGCTATAGACTATAGAGGTAGAGCTAAGAGACTATGTACTATCGTGAGACACATCGCAAGACATATCGTCGGATGCACTCCGCTGATCCGGCGCTCAACCGCTCGCCGGCAATACGGGGACAATACATCAGCGGGGATATCCCGCGGACACCGCGCTAATCCCGGGACTACGGGGCCGGGGATTCCCCGGAATGAGTGCAAATGTTTATCTTACAATTATGTTGCATTAATCACGGAACGTCTCAGCTGTAATCCACTTTTTTATTTGTCGATAATTTCTTTTTTGCAATTTTGTATTTTCTACCAAGGTCTAAGATGCACAGCGTGTATAAGGGTGAATCCAAACGAGCGTAATTTGTGAGTTGTGAGTCACAGAATTTCGGTCGCGTAAATATTTTATCATACAAATCATGACTCACAAAGTTATGCTCGTGTGAATGAAGTAGGAATTTTGTGTGAAACTGAATACAGCAGAATTTCTGCCAACCGAAATTCAGCGACTCTCACAAATTACGCTCGTTTGGCCTCACCCTAAGGCTGGATTTATATGCGTCCGCGCAAACGAGCGGTTTGGCTACACCGTGAGATTCTCGAGCTGTCATATACATAAATCCAGCCTAACAGCCATCTCGAGGTCATCTCGCCGGACTACCGGCCACACAGTGAGTGATGCGCCGCAACGTTTAGTAGTACCGTAGCAGCGACGGACTCGAGCTCCACCTATACATACGAGTACACCCCTCCCCGCCTCGTCTCGATTCCGGTGCGCGTGCGGTGCTGCGCCGGAGCGCACCGGACGGCGGCGCCGTGTGCAATACGGCATACCATACATTTTTATATGTAGGAAACCGGAGCGGCACCGGTCAGGCGCCGCACCGCCGCACACTGATCCCAAAGTAAAATAAATGGGACATTAAGAATTTTCGGATCGAAGGTCAACGGATCAGGCTGATTTTTTTTTTGTAGACAGCTGATGCAATTACAAGTCACTTTTATAGATGTCGTTTTTTTCAAATATGCCGTATCTACAGAGATAAAAAATAATTAAAAAAAAATTGTATGGACGAAATCATAATTTTGTCATTTTAATCCAAGATTCAAACGTATTCAAAATAAATCATAGCACAGCTTATAGAGGGACTCTTGTCGTACATTTTTGTCATAGACACTCAACTGCGATTTTTGCGCCTTTTAGAGCTACAGGCACTTTAATTTTTTTTGTCAGCGGATGAGGCTGATTTTTTTTGTAGCATCTGATGCAATTACAAGTTACTTTTATAGATGTTGTTTTTTTCAAATATGCCTTATCTACAGAGAAAAAAAAAATATGAATTATTTTTTGTATGGACGAAATCATAATTTTGTAATTTTCTTTTAAGATTCAAACGTATTCAAAATAAATCATTGCACAGTTTTGTTATAGACACTTAACTGCGATTTTTGTGCCTGTAGGAGCTACAGGTACTTTAATTTTTATTGTTTTCTTTAATTCATTTCTGAGTATTTCATATAGTTTTTAATAAATATTGTTAAGGATAGACAAATAATAATGTTTTCTTTATTGACAAGTAACTCTTTCTAATGTTTTATTCATAAAAAAGCCTATATATACTAAAACTAAACAAATTAAAGTAGAAATCTCAAAATATGTACGTACAGGTAAATTATTTTATGACTAATCCAGTTTGCAAACATTGTTTGGTAATGACTCATTACCTAATTGGTAATTACTTCTATACTTTGTGCTCTGTTTTGTTATTCAGCGCTAGCGAACGCTTCGAAAACGCTAAATAATAAATAGGCACATAAAATGCAATTCAAATTTTCCCTTCCGAGTACTTTTACGGGCTTAGGACCGTCAAAATACAAACTTGTATGATTATAATTATAGGTAATGTATTAACAATAGTGGAAATCTCAAAACGTGTTTGTACATGTAAATTATTCCTTCGATCGTGGAAAAACGAGACACAATAAGGCTATTGTGAAAACCGATCATGAAAGCCTCATATTACTTCAAGTAGTGGGGGTAATTAGACAATGAGTTATAAAAAAATGCTTGCAATACGGATGACTCGCGCAATTATCCTTCGAGCCCCAAGCGGTCGCATTCGACCGCGATAACAATAGAAGCCTTACTATTGTTATCGCGGTCGCATAACAATAGAAAGGCCCGGGCTTCGAGCCCCAAGCGGTCGCATGCGACCACGATAACAATAGAAAGCCATTCTATTGTTTTTTAATTAGACAATGAGTTATAAAAAAATGCTTGCAATACGGATGAGTCACGCAATAATCCTTTGAGCCCCAAGCGGTCGCATGCGACCGCGATAACAATAGAAGCCTTATTGCAAGCATTTTTTTATAACTCATTGTCTAATTACCCCCACTACTTGAAGTAATATGAGGCTTTCATGATCGGTTTTCACAATAGCCTTATTGTGTCTCGTTTTTCCACGATCGAAGGAATATTTTACATGTACAAACAAACAAACCTATATAATCATACAAGTTTGTATTTTGATGGTCCTAAGCCCGTAAAAGTACGAAGGGAAAATTTGAATTGCAATCTATGTGCCTATATATTATTTAGCGTTTTCGAAGCGTTCGCTAGCGCTGGATAACAAAACAGAGCACAAATTCCAAGTATAGAGGTAATTACTAATTAGGCAATGAGTCATTACCAAACAAAATTTGCAAACTGGATGAGTCATAAAATAATTTACCTGTACGTACATGTTTTGAGATTTCTACTTTAATTTGTTTAGTTTTATAGGCTTTTTATGAATAAGACATTAGAAAGAGTTACTTGTCAATAAAGAAAACATTATTATTTGTGTATCCTTAACAATATTTATTAAAAACTATATGAAATACTCAGAAATGAATTATACAAAACAATAAAAATTAAAGTACCTGTAGCTCCTAAAGGCACAAAAATCGCAGTTAAGTGTCTATGACAAAACTGTGCAATGATTTATTTTGAATACGTTTGAATCTTGGAATAAAATGACAAAATTATGATTTCGTCCATACAAAAAATAATTTATATTTTTTTTCTCTGTAGATAAGGCATATTTGAAAAAACAACATCTATAAAAGTAACTTGTAATTGCATCAGATGCAAAAAAAAATAAGCCTCATCCGCTGACAAAAAAAAAATAAAGTGCCTGTAGCTCTAAAAGGCGCAAAAATCGCAGTTGAGCAACATGACAAAAATGTACGACAAGAGTCCTTCTATAAGCTGTGCTATGATTTATGTTGAATACGTTTGAATCTTGGAAGAAAATTACAAAATTATGATTTCGTCCATACAAAAAATAATTCATATTTTTTTTTCTCTGTAGATAAGGCATATTTGAAAAAAACAACATCTATAAAAGTAACTTGTAATTGCATCAGATGCTACAAAAATAAAATCAGCCTCATCCGCTGACAAAAAAATTTAAAGTGCCTGTAGCTCTAAAAGGCGCAAAAATCGCAGTTGAGTGTCTATGACAAAAATGTACGACAAGAGTCCCTCTATAAGCTGTGCTATGATTTATTTTGAATACGTTTGAATCTTGGATTAAAATGACAAAATTATGATTTTTTTTAATTATTTTTTATCTCTGTAGATACGGCATATTTGAAAAAAACGACATCTATAAAAGTGACTTGTAATTGCATCAGCTGTACTACAAAAAAAAATCAGCCTGATCCGTTGACCTTCGATCCGAAAATTCTTAATGTCCCATTTATTTTACTTTGGGACCAGTGTGCGCCGCCGCACCGCATCGTGTGACATGGCATTAAAGAGTTAAGTATTTAAATATATATTATGCTTTGACAATCAAGTCGTAAGCCGCTAAGCCCGGAAACCTTTTAAAGTGACTAGTATTTACTGGAGCATGAATCGAATCGCAATAAAGATGCATCCACACCGGCGTTTCCCGGCCGAGCTATAAAGAAGTCCCACCCCCCGGGGCGCCGGGCGTCGCGTGCTAAAAACATATAACGTGCATAATTTACGAAGGCCGGGCCGCTGCAGTGACATGTACTGGCGCGGTGTATCCCCAATTGTTGTTATAATAGGTAGGGTGTGTTCAGATACGTACAATTCAAATTCGAGCATATTCATAATCATCGGGTTTATAACTCCCGCAACTCTGTACAAATACAAAGCAAATAAAATTTAACTAGCACAATTAATTTCTTAATTAGAATTCATCTTCGCTGCTAAATTATATGGACACCATCAGAAACAGATTGCTCGTGATGTAACGACACACTCGCATCCGTTTAATTAACGCTATTATTATCTGCGGACCGACGACGCAACAATAACAAAAAAGATAAAACTTTTCGCCGACCGTACTTAAAAACATCTGCGAAAAAAACAAAAACAATATCAGCGCGTTCTAAAATTAAAATCACGTACGGAGCCGTGCATTAGGGCGAATGTGCGGCTAGATGGGACACCCTCGTTAGCGGTCGTCCCGCGAATCCCGCGATCCCGCGTAATCCCGATACTCCCAATCCCGTAATAGCTGTTCGACGCTACTTTGATGTGGGCGACATGTTGTTCGCGACTTACGCGTTTACGAGTGCACTCGAGCCGGCGAACGATACATTTTACCGAAATTGGGTTTCTACTGCTCGCATTTTTCAAAAGGCTTTTAATATTATCGAATATCACTTTCGGAATACAACGCGTGAGATTTTGCTGATGCAGAAATTACATAAAAAGTTCGCTGCACGCTCGTCTCGCGTGAATTGTACAAAGTTAAGCGCACATAAATAACATTTGAAAGTTGGCCCATGCATATTAAAATATGATACATTGGAGTATTAAAAAGTGGTTACCTGACATGTCACATTGAAATATGTCGTCATAAAGCGCTTATTTATTTATTTAGGCGGGCGTTTGGCGGGCACACCACCAGTTTACGAGGCACAGCGTCCTACGTGACTGATCTACGTGTTTCATACGTTCCTGATGTAGAGAGCTCGAGATAAGTCACTTTTTCACGTTAAGTTTGTGAATATGTCTTCGTGGTAGTGTCCTTAAGATACATTCTAGTTAATTAATACATTAGACTGACGAACGAAGAGCGATGCCGCAATATTAGCGTCTTTTCACCCTTTGGGTAAAACGAAACAAAAAAGACTAATAATGGTCGCAGACAATGAGAGCGTTTGAAGCTTCAGCTTAAAAAAAAACGATCAAGCGGGGAATTCCCCTCGCCTTTCGAAAAAAAACAAATAGTTTAACTGTCGCTCTGTTCAGACACAATCTTGAAGATTAATGAACCGTTAAAATATATCGTTTTTACGGGGACCCGTGTACGGACACTCGCCATTAAGTACAGGACCTGTGTGGCTTGAAGAGCCAACAGCATCGGATATATGGCGGAGTCGAGACGTCCCTTACGGTACATAAAACGCATAACAATCTCGTTCTGTCATTTGTGGTTAGAGTTTTGGCTAGAAGAGTCTGTTTGTTTGTATCAAAATAAATCCCATAACAAAAAATATATTTTTGGGAATTCGTTTGGATAGGTTTTAATTTGCCTTGTGATGTCTTCAAAGTTCAAACTAAGCAGCGGTACACACATATCGATAAAACTTTTTTTTAATAATAATAATATCTATGGACGCTTCACACCACGTCAGTCTGGCCCCGTGGTAAGTACCTGAAGGACTTGTGTTACAGGTACCAGACAGTCCAGACAACGGAAATATATTTAATACTTTTATACTATACATATATTTAAGATTTTTTATTATATTATACACATATTTAATACACATCCGTGACCCAGGAACTAAGAAAGTTTTTTTGTTCCGTCGGCGGGATTCGAACCCGCGACCCTCGGCTTGAGCTACCAACAGCCCACCAACTAAGCCACAGAGGTCGTCGCTTGATCTACCAACAGCCTACCAAAAACTGTATCGGTTGTCTATGATCTGGCCGTGTGGTGTTCGATTCTTGCTTATTTCAATTCTAGATAGAAAGCTGCGTTTCTATCAGAGAGTAAAGTCATGCCACGTTGCCAATTTTTTTGAGAACCAATACAATAGAAACGCTTCGTATTAGTCTGACCTCGACAAGCACAGCGATTGTATTAGATTTTAGAAACACGTTCCTTGTAAGGGCCGGGACACAAAAACACGGCACGACGTCGTACGGCGCCGTGTCGTGGGAATTCACGACGCGCGTCGTAAAAAACCACGACACGGCGCCGTACGGCGTCGTACGACGTCGCGTCGTAGAAACTCATCTTGAATTTCTACGTTAGTTTCTACGGCACGACGTCGTACGACGCCGTACGGCGCCGTGTCGTGGTTTTTTACGACGCGCGTCGTACGGCGCCGTACGACGTCGTACTACGTCGTGCCGTGTTTTTGTGTCCCGGCCCTAATACAGCCTACCTCATCTCCGGTAAAAATGAAGCCTTGAGATCTAGAATTGGAATGAACAAAAGTGTCATAGGGCCAGGACAGACATACAGTGATAGAACCAAGTCAATAAGTAATAAGATAGGCGCGACGTGCGTCCACGTGTGTGCCCCGACTGTGGTATTGCTTCCCGCATCTGTCACAATGCCATTTGTCGCAAATTACATACCTGTGTCACTGAACTACACTTTAACTTTACCCGAGATATAAGGATCGGTAAAAAGGTATATTTTGGGCTATGGCTGAGGAATAACTATGGAACCTGCATATAATATTTGTTGGATGTTAGAACTATAGACGGCAACTGGCTCTTCGCAGTTCGCCCCGACGCAAACTTGCCTATCAAGAGAGGTTTTTCGTTCCTTGTATATTGTAATTTCCTAATATACGCCTATATTATTTATTTATTTACCTACCAAGCTTTATCTAAAAACACATGATACGATATTGAATGTACTGTCACTTCTTGGTGGAAATTCATGTTCAGATAAATAATTTTACACTTTCCTTGCACTAATTCCACTTTATTTTAATAGATTTATTATAAATTTATTATATACACGACTGGTTTCGAAAAAATCATCATCAGGTGTAATGCAGGTAATTTTAAATTTTTTAAAAATTTGTAAACAAAAAATGGGTTGTCAGCATCATAAATTTTTTCTACCATTCAATACAATTTTATACCAAATAACAATGTTTTCTTGTTGTGTTTGCGATTTTTGGTAGAAAACATTGTTATTTGGTATAAAATTGTATTGAATGGTAGAAAAATTTTATGATGCTGACAACCCATTTTTTGTTTACAAATTTTTAAAAAATTTAAAATTACCTGCAGTACACCTGATGATGATTTTTTCGAAACCGGTCGTGTATATAATAAATTTGTAATAAATCTATTAAAATAAAGTGGAATTAGTGCAAGGAAAGTGTAAAATTATTTATCTAAAAACACATGAGAAAAGAAACCTTACATTTTGAGTTTGTTACAATAAAAAGTAGTCCTTTTCTATTTTCATCAAAATCGATTCAATACTTTGCAGCCCGTACTAACGGAGTAAACGGAATCAAATCGTTCATTTCTAACATTGATATAGACATACATATTTTATTGGTACTTAAATCCATTCACCCCCGAAAATACACTGTAACCTGTCACAGAACTTCAATTTGCCCGGAAAAATATGCTGTACCTGTATTGATTTTTCAATCCAACATCCAATAGCTCACACAGCTCTTTTTTCCGGCAAATGAATTGAGCGAAAGCGGGTCGAGCTGCCGGCGTGGACTTATTAGTTTATCTGTGGACCGACTGATTTGACACCCCACGATATCAACTCACTACAATATGCACTGAAACTATTCCGTGCTCACAAGTTTGGGCCAAACACTGTAGCATTCACTTGTGGCCAGTTTCGTGACATCTATCTATTAATCGGTTAATGCTTGGATCAGTCAATCAAAACTGAGACTGAACAGAATATGCTCTCCCATCAAAAAACCTCGGATCGCTTGTATCTTTTTAATGTGACACGATGATTTGAAGCAGCCATGACTTTGAGCACGTAGTTTGAAAATTATTAGGGGCAAGTAACAGCCTGAAAACATATTTTAATATAGGCAGGTACTAGTAAGTAGACACTTTGTTTTCCAGGACTTTCATCGTCCTCCATAGTCTATCGTTTTAGCTTCATAATCCTCGCACATTTTCGAGGAATTTCTCGCCGCAAATTAAAAAGCGATAAACCGTCGAGCGCATCAAAGCCTCTCATAAATCCGCGCTTCCGCGAGGCGTCCGGTGCAACGCGTCCGTCCGGTGCGGCGCGTCCGTCCGTCCGTCCGGAGTCCGGACCAGCAACGGACACGTTTAATGTTTATTCATTTATACACTACGAATGAATTTCGCGTGTTAACGCACTACGATTTAGGTTCTTGTTTTAGTAGTAGAGCTGCTGATTTTAGAATTAGGCAAAAATATATTTTTTAAATGATAAAGAATCTAACTAGACACCTCGTTGTGAGGGATAAAAAATTATTATCACAGAACTTAACATTTTCGCAATTATAGCAAAGCTTAGTCATTATATTGATGAATGTTTCCAACATAATATTATTACAGGGTCAGCCTTGTGCGGCCCAAGTAATAAAGCAGAACATACGGCCTAATTCAATCTAGTTAACCCCCTCTAATCGGGCGAACACAACGTCATAGCACGTTTACGCGTGAAATCGCCAATATGTTGGCGTAATTATTTCTGAATCACGTCACGATACAAAATCCCGCACGACAAACATAACATACGGCATGCGTTATCTCAATCAGGCGGATGACTTGCGTCGCCGGTCGCGTGGGGCCCGGCGGACCCCCGAACCGATACATGCTTATTCATCGCGCTGATGATTAGCAATTACATAAGCCTCCGCCGGCCCGGCGACTCATCTCGGCCTGCATCTGCTTAATAATCCTCTTCCGAGGACCACACAATATTCTGACGAATAATACAGGAATAAACAGACGAACATTTGACCTTCTTTTTGGAAGTCGGTTTATAAAACAGGTACATTACAAAGGTTTTGTTAAAGCAACTTCGACGATGTACAAACCGCTTTAAAAATTAGAAGCGCCGCCCAATTCTCTGATTTCAGACGAACGTTTTATTTGATTGGGGAAGACTTGATTGATGAATTTAATAAAAATCTACACACCGTCGACGCAATTCCACTTTGAACGTTTTCCGCATTTATGGAATTCAATTTTGTAAATTCCCTAATCGAAAAATTATTTACAATTTTTAAGCAACATTCCGGGCGATTTTGCACCGGTTTCGAAGCAGTTTGGGGCGCATAAATCTTGCAGCGTTGCAACAATTCATTGCGATTTGCATAAAGGCAATTGTGGAGCGGGGTAAGTAGCGAATTCATTTAAATTAGAAAATTAGAGCGCTCTCGATGCATAATGGTCCGGGCGACCCCCGGTCGGTACCTCTGCGGTTTTGTCTGGAATAAACAATATTTTTTTGTCGAGCATCGAACCCCCAGTTGGAGCCATTGAACAATACAGCGATTTACCTCAGTAGGGCGGCCCGGCGTGACTCGACCACTTCACGATCACGTGCCCAGTGCATGTGCCGACTGTTTGTTCGGTTTCTTTGTTCGGGGCTTTCAGATTTCATTATAAAAATACTCTAAAATCTACAATCTACACATAATATTGAGGTAATCAAAAGAAAAGACAATGCTTTAAATTATATAAAGAAAGACTGATTCAGACTGCGAAAACTCTATCAAGATAAAGCTTGAATAGTATCATAGTATTAACTCATAAGCCGTTTCGACGTGAAGTAACAAACGTAAAAACTCACAAACTTTCGCCTCTATATAATAATATAAGTATGATTGCATAATTTACTATTATTAGCTTCATTCGTAGAACCATTCCAACAATAACATAAGCTACTATTGTAAGACTATTACCGATTCGTTCTACGAATTACATATTTAATTACTTTGAAATATCTTGAAAGCCTCTTAAAATACAATAAGGTAAACTATAAATCTCAAAAATTCTACCGCTCAAATATGGCTGTTGATATTAGATAAAACATAGCAAGGGCAACGAAAAATGTTATATTACCGACCCAGTCTGTCACTCTCAGTCTCTCAGAGAGAAACTCAGTTACCTACTTTTAGATTCAAATATGCACAAAGAATATTTCCAGCAAAAATACTCCACTGCAATAATAATAATTGTAAGTACAGTAAACGCATAAGTGAGATGACAGAAAAAAGCCACTACCGAAATCAATCGAGTCCCCTTAGCCAAGATTAATGGACGTGACTGCATGGTCTCCCCTTCCCAATATGCCCACCGCGGTTAATGCGATGTAAAAACATATTTAGTCATTTGGCGTGTTATTACCGATGCATTCGGGAGTTGGGAATTCAGAAATGAAGGACAATGTTATTAATGATGTTTGGACTTGAATGTATAAGTGAATGAAATGAAATAAAGAGTGAATGATAAAATGCGGGAAAGAAGCCTAGACTCGGGCAAACCGATGCAGTAGTAGCATACGCCAGTCTCATCTGATTCCGGAGCTGGTCAGCACAGAATCAATATTTAAAACGAAGTGCGAGTTGGACTCGCGCACGAAGGGTTCCGTACCGTTATAGAGCAAAAATATAGTGTTTGTGTATGGGAGCCCCATAAATATATGTAATTGTTTATTTTATTTAAATTTTCTTAATAAATATTAAAGTACAAATATAATTAAGAATTTAGTGAATATTTCAAGAATACGTGTTGCCATTATGGATTACGAGCAAAAAATGCCAAAAAATACGTTTGTTGTATGGGAGCCTCCCTTAAATATTAATCCTTTTATTTTGTTTTTAGAATTTGTTGTTATAGCGGCAACAGATAATATATAAATTATCTGTTGCCGCTATAACAACAAATTCATCAAAACAAAAATACACAATCTGTGAAAATTTCAGAAGTCTAGCTACAGCGGTTCTTGAGGTACAGCCAAACGAACAGACAGACATCGAAGTCTCACTAATAGGGTCCCGTTTTTACCCTTTAGGTACGGAACCCTAAAAACTAACGTTGTTCTCACTCAATAGAGAATATTACGCAAAGGCAGATGGCGCTTCTAGCACATACAGTAAAAAATCCGACCAAAACCCGACTTGTTGCAAACGTCATATCAGAATATAATAGAAACGTCGTCAACAAACAATGTCGTCGAGCAATGCTATGCTATGGCAGCACCATTACTGTATTATATCCTATTGTGTCGGTAGCAGGCACTAGGCACATGACAGTTTCTAAGCGGAAAAAGCAAGAAAATATCTTAGAATATGATTTAGCCATAATCTGCCCGTTGACGATGAACATCTGATAAATAACCCCCATAACAATGAGGTAGTAAATCTTTGATTTTCTATAATTTTATCACGCGGTTCTGCTTCACTGAGCGCACTTCCAAGCTTTTAACATTGCTACAATGCCGGAGTGGATTTATATGTATCGCTGAAAGGGGGTGGAGCCCCCCGTTTTGGGCGAGGGGGGTGAGAGGGGGTCGTTATTATTTTGCGTCATTTTTCATACGTGACGGCCGGTGTTCGGACCTGGGTGAGGTGTTTTAGTGGGCAACATTCATCCCTTAAGACGGGACACTTGCGAATATCGCCTTTTAAAGGAGAATATTTTATATCGCTTCGGTGCGGACATTGTTAACGAAAATTCTTTTGCCTAAGATAGTATAAGGGAGATCGCACACGTCACACTTTTTGTGTGATCGAGTCTGCGGCTTACATACAATCTGATGGCGCGCGTCATGCAGATTGTATGTAAGCCGCAGACTCGATCACACAAAAAGTGTGACGTGTGCGATCTCCCTAAGGCGCATCTTTTTCGCCTAAATGAAGTTCTTACACCAATACTAAATTTTTTCAGTGAAATGAGAGTTATGTCAGAATTTAGAAATAACACTTTTCTTTCACTTACAGTTTACACTAAATATGTTCTGAAGCTTGCTTTCAAACCCAAAATCTGAAAATTACCCATATTACCATTTACGCTGAAAATTATCATACCTACCTCACTTTCTTCGGGGTAACTGTCGGAATCTCGTATTCCACTGCCAGACATTTATGACCACAGAACAATAAAAACAGTAGAAATGGTAAGTGGGCGGGGCACGCGTGTCACTAGCTTGCGTTGTAACGCCAGCTCGCTAAGTACTTACGCAAACTCGACATCAGTCGAGTCATTTGTTTGTACGCGGCAACACGTGTAGTCGATTGTAAAAATTCAAACCTAAAACAATCTTATCTTATTACCTTAGAAATAAAGCATAATTTTGAAGTAAACATTTGATGAAAATTGTTTGCCCTTATAATACTGACATCTAGCGTGAAGTAACTAAACTTTTTAGTAAATGCACAATACGTAGAAAAATTCAAACCAAAAACAATCTTATTGCTTGAGAAATAAAGCATTTTTTTGAAGTAAACTGCATTATAATACTGACATCTAGTGTGAAGTAGCTAAACTTTTTAGTAAATGCACAATAAACTGATGCTCGAATACGAAATGTCTTAAGTGTCTGTTTTGTGTATTGCATAGCAAACTCTATTAATAGAGCACTGAAGGTGTGTTTTTGTTTTCAGTTTTAATAAATTTAGGCTTATTTGGGTTTAGAATTACGCGTCCAATCAAAACATTTGTTTGTTAGTAGTGCAACGGTCTATTCTCTGTTTGTTTGTGTGAGTTTGGCGACAGTGGTTCTGGTAAACAAATCGAGGTATGTCATTTCTACTGTTTTTATTGTTCTGTGTTTATGACAGCTGCTTCTCACTGCCAGACGACATACAAGTCTTTAGTACCTACACTAGAGCCCCCGCAGACTGCATACTTTCTATCGGCCGATAGTTTGGTCGGGTCGGGACTACGCCAACTAAACAGCTAGATTGGCAGTGAGTGCGCAGACTAGACAACAGTCGGCCGATTTCCCGCACGGTTCCATTCACGGCGATAGATTTTTGAATGGAAAATTTTACACGATTCGGATTTCTGCCGAGTCGGACGACCAAATAATCGACGTCGTGTGACACGCGTGGAATAACGTCGTAGGTACTGATTTAGCATCGACCGACAGTCCAACAGTTTGCCGATGGTTAAGTTTGATGCAATCGTAAACTAAAGCCCACCGAACTTAATTATCATACGACTCGGTATCGTTGTAATATGCGCACTTTCATACAGCTTCATGCTGATCAAGAGCCAAACTAAACTATCGGCCGATTAAGTCTGCAGTCTGTGGGGGTTCTTAAAGGTTGTCCTGTGATCGGATTCCTCGTATATTTCAGGCCCGTGTATGACTATATCGCTGGTATTTCGCAGAATATACTGAAACATTACCCTATTGACAGACCTTTGACGACGGAACAAAGCCACAGTATGACATCAGTGATACACACCCAGGTCATGTTTCTAATGGGGTAAGGCCTTTAAGACATCAACGACGGTACTCGCCGATCGGTATTATGTCATCTCGATTTACTATCATCGATCAGTTTTTAGAGAATAACACTAATGCCAATGTTAAGAGTAACTAAACTCACCGGCACGGAAACTTGGCCAAGTACAAAAGATGTGATAACTGTCTTTTTTTTGCACTTAGCTCTACAAATTTTGATTAATTAAGATCTGAGTCTATCCAGTTAACGTTCCTGATCACTTTTTCTCACAGTTAAAGGTTTTTTAAATTGATAATGAAGTTTATGCAAAAAAACACGTTTACACAAAATTTAACACTTAAGTTTAAAACACTACGAATTTAAAATTGTTCGATTTTTTGTCGCTTTCTGTCCTTTTTAATAGCGCGTGTTACCTCCTCTAGCCCTTATAACCGCCTGCATTCGGTCTGGCATGCTTTGGATGACGTTCTTGATATCGACTTGTGATAAGTCGCGCCACGCTCTCAGTGCAGCATCTCGAAGCTGGTTAATGGTTTGTGGTGGGTTCGATGATGATTTTATTGCTCGTTTCAGCTTATCCCATATGTGTTCTATCGGATTTAAGTCCGGGCTGCGAGCTGGCCACTGCAATTTTTGAATACCAGCCTCTTGAAGGTACTCATTTACTATGCGTGCGACATGTGGACGGGCATTATCATGCATTAAAATGAATTGTTCATAACCAATGAACCCTCCAAAGGGCACAACATGTTCTTCGAGAATTTCCGCGACGTACCGAGTCGCATTTAAGGCGTTATTAACGATGACCAATTCCGTACGAGCATCAGAACTCACGCCACCCCATACCATTATAGAGCCTCCGCCAAAACTGACCGTCGGAGTGGTTGTTATCGCCAAATAACGTTCGCCTTTCCTTCTCCAGACACGTTGTCGACCATCAGGTGCATTTAAAGCGATCCTGCACTCGTCAGTAAACAAAACCTTTGCCCATTGCTCATAAGTCCAGTTAGCGTGTTCGCGGGCAAAGTGAAGTCGAGCTACTCTGTGCTGAGGGTGAAGCTGTGGACCACGGGCTGGTCTTCTTGCCCTCAAATTAACTTCCTCCATACGTCTTCTCACCGTACGCTCGCTAACATTCACACCTCTGGAGATTTGAAGGCGCTGACGGATCTCGACTGCGGTCAGGAAGCGATTTCTTGAAATCTCTAACACAATAAAGCGGTCATCACGAGCTGATGTGCATCGTACACCACCACTACCTGGTCTTCGGGTGTAGCGGCCAGTCTCTTGATATCGTTTTAGTGCATATTGCATCGAGGAACGCGGCACGTTTAGGATAGTAGCCACTTCACGATGAGTCATCCCCTGTTCCACTAAAGCTACTGCCTGCGCTACCTGACTTGGTGATAAAGGCATTTTTATGAATCCTAAGGGGTTCTTAGGTGTTTATTAACCACAATAACAACAAAAATCTTTGTCAAATTAAAATTCAAAATGTTCAGAGCACAATTCAAAACTGCGACTTCGCCGGATAAATGACACGATTTAACTAAACTTTAAAACACAGACCAATATGCACTTCAAATTAGTGAATTACCCTCTTGAGATTAACGTGACCATTTTTTCTACCCACCTACACGATAAGATCCACGTTAGAACCGCTTAAAAAAGTGTTATTGCATATTATGAGTTTGGCCAAGATTCCGTGCCGCTAAGTGTACTTACTAAATTATTCATCCCTACATTCATCCATACATATATTATATGCGGAAGTGTCTGTCTGTTACCTCTTCACGCCCGAACCGCTGAATCGGTTTTGCTGAAATTTGGTATAGAGATACTTTGAGTCCCAGGAGAGGACGTAGGATATTTTATTCCGGAAAAATGTACGTTTCCCGCGAAATAAACGAATTTCAGCGCAACGGAGTAGCAAAGGAGTTTATCACAAAAATGGCGAGAAAATCGCACCTGAAGTTCTTTCAGTTAGCAACGCGTTTAAAAGTCAGGAAGCATGCCCGCGCATAAGTACACCGGTAATGTAGGAAAAACGACGTGCTCGTAATAACAGTGTAGCTAAATAATAAATATTAAGATCCTTACAGAATCTTGCAAGGGACATACATTGCGTCTGCTTCTTTTAAACTATTTAGAAAGTTAACTGCCGCACTCAGGGAGGTACATTAATTACTTAAATGTAATTAAATGAAAATTTTAACATAAGCCCCCGTACATTTTCTGTCAAACTCTTCATTAAATTGAAGGTTAATATTATATAGGTCGATATTTTTTAATCGATTGTAAGGGTTTCGATTAATTAAAAAAATCGATTTTTTTAAAATCGATTTTCATAAAAAATGGGTTAAAAATTTAATCGATTGTAAGGGTTTCGATTGATTAAAAAAAAAGATTTTCATAAAAAAAATGGTTAAAAAAAATTGTAAGGGTTTCGATTAATTAAAAAAATCGATTTTTTAAAAATCGATTTTCATAAAAAATGGGTAAAAAAAATTGTAAGGGTTTCGATTAATTAAAAAAATCGATTTTTTAAAAATCGATTTTCATAAAAAATGGGTTAAATCGATTTTTTTAAAAATCGATTTTCATAAAAAATAGGTTAAAAAAAATAATGAACAACGTTAATAATCAAGTTTTCACTTCTGCCGGCACTCCCGGAGTGCAACCAGTCTTTTTTTTTAAACACATAGTAATTGTTTGCGCGTTTCACCGATAACCCTATCATCTACAGAGGAGTAAGCACGAGCGACTTAAAGGGTAAAAACCTCTTTTCCCTCTCGATAGAACAGCTGAGTGAGTCCATTACACATGGCAACAGCGATAATAACGTGGCGCTGTCAAGACAAGATGGCAAAGGAAAAAGGGAAAATGGCAAAAGACATATGCGGTTTTGCATCCCTCTTATATTAATACTTTGATCTCTGAGGGCCCTTTCATGTTAAAGTTAATGTCAAAGAGGACGGTATGTGATTGTATTTGTCTTTGGAAAGAACTGAAGAAAAATGTGGTTACCAGTGCGTGCGTTCCATTTTGGACCTTAACTCCATTGTAATTAGATCGGCATGTGTTCCGAATATGTCACAGACTGTACCTAATGTGGACAAACTACCGCCATTATAGATGAGCCGAAATTACATTACTGCGAAGTGCGAGTGAAATGAAGCGAGGGGAGTTCACACTTCCCACGAAACTCTATCCGCTATAGCCCGGCCACCAAACACGAAAATCATTTTTTTTATGCTAATTCTTTAAAGGGGTTTGATCTCTAGTCCTTAGTTAGTGTAAAGTCTAAACACACTAGGCCGAAGTTACGCGGCGTAAATTCCGCATGATTACGTCCAAACGCATACAAAATACGGACGGAACGCGACGGAATAGTGTGTCATCGGTAATTTAAAATACATTGCAGGCGGATTCATGCTGAATTTACGCCGCGTAACTTCGGCCTAGTGTGTTTAGACACTTATTATCACTCTCTCGTAAATCGGCAATTGGTAGAGATAAACTACGATAACATGGCGCGCCCCTCCAAAATTCAAAACGTTTGAAGTGCGTTGTCAAAACGTTTGAAGTGCATTGTCTTGCGCGGTCGGCTAGTTATGATTAGTTGACCTACAAATCTTGGTAATAAGTGACATTAAGTGAAATATTACGAGTACTGGTTGATTGGTTGAATACTTACTACATGCAAACTCTTTCAGAAGGATGTGACTACACACATTGAAACAGTAATTTGGAGGGGCGCGCCATGTTATCGTAGTTTATCTCTATTGCTTCTTGTTTCTGACAATATACGTACGAATATTTTGTAACAAGCGTGTCACTTACAAGTCACAACGATATTTTCAAGCGAAAACAAGAGAATCTCTTATATTAGCCTAAAGTTAAATTTTTAATGCTCCGAATTGTCTCCGGCCTACCGGAGTTCGCATAGTTATTACATTCCTGTTTTAAAATGGGACATAAAATTATGAAAATTTTCAATTGTATAATCATAATAATTTGGACGTTTTCTATGTTTCCCACTAAATAGTAAAATATGCATTCTCGAATTTTTTTATACTTGCTATATACTCACAAGTCACAACTGTTACTCGAAATCAAATAAGTTCAGCATTCTTACCTGAAACAAAATGAAAATAATTAAATATAAATTTACAAAAAAAAAAAAAAGATTAAAACACGAAGTTAACAAAAGACACATAATATTTTCACCACAAAATATAATCACTTTCAGCCCAGTCACCCACATCGATAGTTTACTGCTGCGATATTCTATCCCTATTGACCCAGACTTCGCCACAAAACGTAATTCAACCACAGTGTAATCTAGATACAAGGGTTCAACCTGAAACCTATCCGGTTACTTAGCCGATGACTTAAACTTTTCACCCCAGTGATGAAGTAGGTAACCTTCCCTA
Source organism: Polyommatus iphigenia (assembly GCA_963422495.1). Taxonomy (NCBI): domain Eukaryota; kingdom Metazoa; phylum Arthropoda; class Insecta; order Lepidoptera; family Lycaenidae; genus Polyommatus; species Polyommatus iphigenia. The sequence goes on from OY730184.1 coordinate 10,784,045, forward strand.
AGTAGGGACGTAGGGCAGGTTACCTACTTGGTAAACTTTTTTTTTGCACAAATTTTGCGCGGCCTGTCGTAAGGACTACAGAACGCGTAAAATTTGTTCAAAAAATTGTAATAAAATAGAGTGGCAAGCTGTGGCAAGGCTCAGTGCTCGATTTTTAGGTTTCTTTGGTGGGACGGGGAGGGACACGTTACTGGTAAATGTAAAATGAGTAATCAGATAGGTTGTTATAGGCAGACATTGTACGGTTCCCCTCGAATACTATATATCGCCGATAGATATTAAAGTTATGCGTGATCTTAGATCCTGAAAATAACTTCTTATAAAGCACAGCGCACATTGGAAGCGAAGCGAAAGACTGCATGGGATGGGGTCGCATTTTCATACAAAATAATACAAAAATACTAATATATTATAATATTGATAATATAATATTAAGAAAAAATGCGGCCAATCCCGTTGCACTCCATCACAATGTGCGCGATATATAGTCTATACTCTATTGTATCAGCATTTAGCAACCAACATAGCCCAGAAACAGTTTAGAATATGTTGTCAATTGGACATTTTCCGACTTTCCGACTTCCCCGAGCGCGTTAATGAGTGAACTTCACCCGCGTTCACTCGCGTTCACCGGCGTTCACTTGGTGAATAATAAGCGAGTCCGCTGGGTGCATCCAGTTATTGACTTGCTCAGTTATCGAGTTTTTCACCTGAGAAGTGTTCCACCCGATTTCCCTTGGAGTCACTCAATAATTAGTTATTACTGACTGCAGTTCCTGTGATCTGCTGTTGCATACTGATTTTATGTTGAGTTTTAAGAAAATAATATCGGAAATGAAGTAAATATATAATGTATGTTTCTATGACTCTATCTATGATCTTCATTTGGAACTCAAAACTTCATATTTAAAATTTTGAAACCAGCTTTGAAGTTTAGACCAAACATTAGGCAAACAAATTCTTTCAATTAAAATATTATTTGATAACTGGAATTTTCTAAACGAGTTCATAAAAAACGTATTTCGGTGTCCCGAACTTGGCAAGGTCAAGTAAGCAATGAAGGTTTAGCATTAAGGTACAAATTAAGTATTGGGATTTAATAAGTACGGCGAAATTCAATTTAGATTGAGCTGTGATTGAGATTAGGTAAAATACTTTTTGATTAAAATTGATTTATTCCACAGAACAGATATACTTACTAAATAAGAGACCAATGCTTATAATATTGTCTATTGCTTTAATTTAGAGGTAATTACGATTTTGAACTCCATACATGTTCTGTTCAACTTTTCGTTGAAGTTAAAATTTAATGAAAAGTTTGACAGAAAATTTAGTTCGTGTCAAAATCGTCATTAAATTATAAGTAATATAATGTCTCTGAGTACGGCAGGTGTATATAAATCGGGGATACCTCCGCAAAAGTATTATTGAAAACGTCCAAGGTAATTATTTTCTTGTCAAAAAACTTCGTTAATCAGGCCCTAATTATTCATAAGGGGGGACGAGGTCGAGTTCTTCAAAGTTTTCGGAGAATTTCTACAAAAAACATGATTAGGACGGCCGGGAAGGGTTCTAATAAGTAATAGGGATAATTTGATCAGCGTGATGGTGGGATTTTTAAATAATTAAACGTGGGCCGCGATGAGTCGTCAAACTGCAGTAGAAGATAATGGCAGGTAATAACGGTCGGTGGGCCGCGTTGGGATTACAACTTTACTAATTAGGATATCATTGAATTTTGTAATGAACAGGGTGAATTGGTCCAAGTTATTCACTCCACAAGATAATAAAGACGAAAAATTATAAATAACGGAACATCTATGTCCCTTTTTTTAGTCCTTTTGAAATTACTATTCTTGCAGTCACAAAATGGTTTTCTTGTTATTTTACCACGAGACAGACTGCAGGTTTCACGGGCGTATATTGCCAGGTACTGGACATAATAGACATCTACTTAGAAGGATGATTACGAGGGCTATTTAGAGGTAGAATATTATAGAATGAACAAATATAAAAACCTTAGGAATTGGAAGTGCGAAGATACTTCTACTTGATAGTTTGTTAGTCCCAATAGTCCGGAAGTCTAGTGATTGTTTAGTCCAGAATGTGTGCGTTGGTGCTGATGATGATGCCGCCAGTTGTTTGGGGTTAAATCAAAAAGTGCGGTTTCAATTCAAAGTTCACAGGGCGCGCCGGCCGCCGGCCGCTCGACCGCGCCAATTTTCAACTCGATTTAACTGGCGCAGGTTATTCGATACCCAGAGACTACAATTCATAATAATTAGACTCTCTCCAAGCTCGAAGAGAGTCATCGGCACAATGACAAACGTTTAGTATTCGAATTCTACTTGTTCCCATAATGACAACAATATGGAGAGTAGGACAAAGAATAGAACCTATTCTTTAGCAAAAGTAGCGTTATTTCAGACTAGATGACGCCCGCAAGTCGCAACTCCGTTGCGCTAAATTTCGTTTATCGCGTCGGAACCGTACATTTTCCGGTAAGTATAGAAACTTTCCTATGTCTTTTCCCGGGACTCAAGGTATCTCCGTGCCAAATTTCAGCGAAATCAGTTCAGCGGTTTAGGCGTGAAGTGGTAACAGACAGACAGACACACTTTCGCATTTAAAATATTGTATATTTATTACTCTATGATATTAGTATGGATAACATAAATTAGCAAAACAATGCAGTATCATATATCACGTGCGCATTTCTCTCAGTTAAACACAAGCGTGATTTCATGGTCATATCTGTGGCTACTGGCTACTTGCTGATACTGTATACAAGTAACTTCAAGTCCTCAAAACGAATATGAATTGTGTATATCGTCACTGGAAAGGAAAAGTCGCTGAAGCGCCATTTTGCTCATATAGAGTTATACATATATTTGGAATCAGCAGATTTTTCTGCGTCGAATGATCGGGGTTTCAAAGCAATCAGAGTAATTTTGTGGTCAGTTAACAAAATGAAAATTATTTTATAAATCTTTTCGCTGAACGACGCTCAAAACGGTCTTTTTTACACATATGTTGCTTAAGTTATTTTTCCATTACTTATTTGGAGCATGAATAACACTTTAGCGATTATTCCATTAGCTCGTATTGTTCACTATGGCGCATCAGCAAATTTTGCTTTCTCTAAAAATTTAAGCTATGGCAGTTAAGCGAAAAGGTCCTCTAGTCATTTCAATAAAGATATTGTTAAGTCAAAAGTGTCTACTGATAAGAGGAAAATGCTGCGTTTTAATCATTTTTACCTATATTTTTTAATAGTTTCTGTGATGTCAGATATTTTAATCGAATAAAGATTGTTTAATCAAAGTGACAATAGCGAAAACAATGCTAAATTCAAGACTTTATAAATGGACTTCAGACATTGATTACTGTATCACCCAAGTAACAAAGTTCTCCTATAGTGCACAGTTTATAGGCTTGCAGCACTTGTAACTCTTTCTTAATGGTTCCAGGTTTTACTACTAAGCTTATAACAGGTTACACGGAGTTTGTTTGGGTTTGTAGTAGACCTGTTCTAGAACGATATTATAGGCGCAGTAAAGGCTAAGATGGCCTATACAAGTGTTTCACCGGTGTAAATATTAGGTACTTGAGAAGACTTGCTCCAGTTTTATAGTACAGTAGTAATTATAAATCCGCTATAAGATCATACGCCAGTAATAGTAATTAATAGAACGAAATGCACTTAGTACCATTTGACCTTGTTACTTGATGTGCCAATTATAAGTGAATTATTTAGTTCTATAGTAGTTTTGGTATTATTGCAGGCTCTCGAGTGTTGTTATAGTCTTAATTACTATATAAAGGTTTCTTGAAAACTATTTATTAGTGTCCAAAGTATTCTTCGTGATGTCCACCGCACCTTCCATTCAGGCCATTTTGAATGCTGTTAGGGCTACATAGTATTATTTTTAAGCACAACTTAGTAAAAACGCCGTGTTCAATGGGCGAACAAAAATTGAGATGTAAAACACAATATACTTCAACGGAAATAATTGCGCGTTTGCCGTTCAAAAAATTTATCGCACCTTCAAGGCCATTTTGAATGCTGTTAGGACTAATATTATTTTCAAGCACAACTTAGTAAATACGCCGTGTTCAATGGGCGAACAAAAATTGAGATGTAAAACACAATATACTTCAACGGAAATACTTGCGCGTTTGCCGTTCAAACATGTATGCACGTACACGTGCGAAATACTTACTTGTTAATACATTACATTTAATATAGATTAACTTACCTTTCATTTATTTTTTATTTTTTCATCAACCTCACAATACAATTCACAAATGTTTAAGGTAAGTAGCTAGTGATAGAAGCGTGGAGTACGTAACAGGCCTGCCTGGTTCTATTGAATGCTCATAGTGAATTTCACGGGAGCAAATAGTTCTGCGTAGTCAAACAATAAGTGTATTATTGGTCTAAGTAGTGCTAGGCAAGTCTACTACGAGTGTATTATTAGCAAAAGTATGCGTATATAATGGGCCCTTTTCCGTGGTTATAAACGTTTACTAGCCTGTTATAGTCCTGGCTCATGAACAACATGATTCTTAAGACTTTATTTCTGTGTTTACTACGTCTTATCGTTTTCATACATTTGAAGGCATCTCTCATCACAACAAAAAAAGTATCTGAAAGTAAATTTCAGCTTAAAGAAAACAAGGAATCATCGAAACCTCATTTCAAATTAAACAATTCCTACAAAAAGTTAAGGAAATACTGATTCTTAGTTGATAGTAGTAGTTGTTTTTATTATTATAATATAACTGAAATATTTTTATCTAAACTGTAGTACTGTCTATTTAAATTAACAGTAGGTTGCTACAAATAAAGGTACTATTTTTTTTCATTAATTAGAAAAGGATAGGTACGTAACATTAAATGAATATTCTGTCCATACTTTCATACTTCCATACTCACTCTACTTACTTAACTTATTACTTACTAAGTTACTAATATTATAAATGCAAAAATGTGTCTGTCTGTCTGTTACCTCTTCACGCTTAAACCGCTGAACCGATTTTGCTAAAATTTGTCATGAAGATACCTTGAGTCCCGGGAAAGGAGTTGCGGGCGTCCTCTAGTCTATACCAATAACATAAAAAATAGAGGAAACCTTTGTATTTTTGTGTCTGTATTTTTGTAACGAATAAACTCAAAACTACAAAACCGACTTTAAAGTTACATATTTCACCATTATATTGCTACATTATCCCTGAGTAACAAAGACTACTTTTTACCGCCAGAAAATAGCTTTTCCTAAGGGAAAATTTATTTTTTCCGGGTGACGCAGCGACAGAAGGTTAGTTTTTAATAAATTACTTAAAAATGGTTAACTAAATATCTTAATATGAGTATATGTAATATGATAGATAAAAAATTTATATATTTTTATTAACCAAGTATATAAAGGTTTTCTAAACTATTACAACTGGAGCCTTCTCGCAAGCTTTGTTTCAGAAGGTACTCTTACAATGATAACAAAGACGAACCTTAGGTAAAATTATAAATAAACATGTTTTACAAAATTTTTATTTCATTTGATTTGATTGAATTATGCAGTCAACTATTCTTCTCTTTTTTCTCTTCTATTCTCAAAAATTTCTTGGACTAAAAAAGTATGACTTAATAAATTATATTATAAGGTGTTAAATGTTGTTTTGTTTTTACTTTCTGAAAAAATTGTTACCAAAGGACAGAGTCATGTACCAAAAGAAAATACTATAGCTACCTAGGAAGAGTCAATTGACGAGATTTGTGGTTATGCTAAAATATTGTCACCGGAAACATCTGCGAATCAATCATCTACCCCTTCAAAACCATCGTCACCTAAGCATAATATTACGAAAAGCACTGTTAACGAATCAGTTATGACGACAAGACTAAAACAGGAAATTATACGTCAAAAATTTCATTTGTTTTCAGGTCGCTAAGAAAAGAAACAGTTATTTAATATCACAAATTCATTACTAAAACTACAAACTAAAATAAAATATACAAATATATACGGTTATTTAACTGAATTGCTTGTACTTTAGTATTCGATTACTACATTTTAAAATATCTTAAACACTAGCTAATTTAACCAGGTCATGTTGGTTCATTTTGGACGTTAAGAATAAAATACCAGCTGATAAGAGACAATAATGGGTGGTAAGCAAAAATCACTGTTAAGAAATATATAAAGTGATGGTAGTTCAGCAAAATTGAACTTTTCTTCTTTGGAGGTTAGCGACTTTTCCGGGCTCTAAATTTTTAAAGTTGGTACTAATATTCGCTGAAGCGCCACTTATCTTCTAAACTAATGCGATATTAGATTGGGTATTAGCTTCAAAAAATGATAAAAAAAATCATCCATACAATAGGTTTTGGAATTTCCAAAATCGGTTAAAGGGTTGCAAAGATATGATTTTTTTTCCAAAAATTAAAACTTTAAAACGCTCTCTCCTAAAATTGCCTATATGGAGGTTAGCGACTTTTCCATTCCAGTGACGATATACAGAAGCTAATATGACAAACAGCATCGTAAATCACAGAATACACATACTGCTATTATGACTGTTGGTTTAATAACCACTAACCAGTAACTGTACAAGCTTAGTCGAAACAAGTTCCTCTGCCGCTTTCATTATCACTAGAAAGTTGTCAGTCGCAGCTTTAGCGGTTGTGTGACAAACTGATATTCGTCGCTAGATATAATATTATTATAATTATTTTGAAAATCTCCGGCAAATGGCTAAAAGTTTTACAAGACAAACATTTGAACCGGTTCTCTGAAAAATCCTGGCGAGGATATTGATTCTAATTTCTATCTATGTTATATTTTTGGTCTGTTTATTATGTATCCTATGCTTCTCTACTAATATTAATGCGAAAGTATGTATGTCTGTCTAGCTATTATCTGTCTATATGTCTGTTACCTCTTTACGTACACGTGTACGTTTCAAGTGCGAGCCGGCGCGTATGCGCATGAGAAAAACGAACGTTTGCGCTAGGCTCCCGGAATTCCAAATCGTAATTCCACATTAGAAAATCGAATACGGAAAACGTGTGTATGCGGCCAGCCTTAAGGAGACGCCTTGATAATTTGGCTGTAGCGATATCGATTTTCTCAGCAATGACTAAAGCTAAGAAATTAAAGTTCATTGTCAGTATTCATCATGTCTTTGTCTTTGAATTACCCATAACATAACACGATTGGTCAACTTTTATAACACAGAATAATTAATCAAAAAGACCCCTGTAAAAAAAGGGATTCCTATTTTGCCAACAGAGGAGAGTGATTTAAGCTTCTAAAATTTGTACATAGGTTGGTTCAAGCATACATTTTAATTTGCTCAAAGCTTATATGAAATGTATTTATGGTTTATAAGTTACGCGACAAAAACCATTTTGTCGCTACGCCCTTTCCATTTTTTGCTGTTCCATTGCTTGTTTTCTATGAGAATTTAGAGGCCGGGCCGGCGTCTCATAGAAAACAAGCAATCTAAAACATATTATCCAACACGGTTTTTTACTTTAACGCGGCGTCACCTTAATCTCTGTCATCAACTAATCTGTGATCTGCCGGTATACGGTGTAAAGTACATAATATAAATGAACGATACCAAAAAATCTGCGCGGTTAGTAACCCTTTGTGCTGAACTGCTGACATTGTCCAGACGGCAGACCGGCAGCGGACACGCGGATCGCTGTTTACTATATTATCAACCGATAGCATAAAAGTGCATGGCTTTAAAAGTAGTAGTAAAAAGTTCTCAAAAAGTACACCGATTGTGAAATGTGTGGAAAGCCAAAAGATGTGCAACACGTCGTTTTGATGGAATGTGTTCGATATACTCATTAAGAAATAAGTTATTTAATTTAATTAAAGTGCCTCTAATGAATGTGGGTATCTTTAATGTTATATTGGCTGAACCAGATTCTGATTTTGCAAAATTGTTGTATTCTTTTATTATAAGAAGTTAGTTTTGTTTTTTTAGCAAGATGGGATTGACATAGCCACTGTGTGTGCTAAAATCCCTAAATAAAATGAGAATTAAAAAAAGAAGTACACCGATTATGGATATCAATGCAACGTTAATGGCTTCACTGGTTTGTATTATCTAGACGGCCCGGTGAACTTCGTATCACTTCCCTCCTTTCAGTGGCGTGCAGAGCTTTTTGACATGGGGTAAGCAGCGGTATCGGTTTAGTAGTTTTGGCGTAAAGCAAAACAGACAGACAAACGGACAAAAAGAGATATTTTCGCATAAATTGTAATATTAGTGTGGATATAAATTAAAAACTATGTTTTCTAAACTATTATAATATATGAGTACGTTCTGTTATGAAGAAACAAAAAACGCCATCTGTTGTCACGTGTTGGAACTACAATGATAGTTCATTTGCGTTCACATGTGTGCTAAGCTAAAATAAATAAAAACGCCATAGATGGCGTATGGCGTAATATAGATTGTTATATATTAGAAATGCAATGTGAATTCATTTTCATCGATATTTCCATGGAAATTAGATACATAGTATATTTTTGTCTTATAAAAATGTAGCCTATGTCCTTTCTCAGGCTCTAGACTAACTGTGTACAAAATTTTATTACAATCGGTTCATTAGTTTTGGCGTGAAAGCGAGACAGACAGACAGAGATAATTTCGCATTTAATATAAAGTATATAATATTATAAAATGATAAAATAAATAAGTACATGAATATGAATTACATGAAACTTTCGAGTTACTTACATTTCATTTTTGTTGCTGGTTTAATTGTTGTAACTCAGGTACACGTACCTACCTTTCGACACAAATCACAATTAGAATCTTTTCACTGAATGACAATTGTGAAAACTTGTTTTTTTTAATTTTTAATAAACACACATTTTCAACACAAACCTCACAGTCAAATAACATTTTTAAGAAATCAAAAAACGCACTTAATATAGAAATTAGAAACTCAGTAATAACTAATATCTAATAAACTGTTAAATGTACAAACTTTTAAATGTTAAAATAATAAAAATCTTCTAAGAAAACTATAAATATACTGGCGCAAACAAAAATAATATGTTACAGTGCTCATCACATGAAAAAATGGCCTCCCAAAATACAAAACACTTCTGTAATGTAAACAAATATAAACCGTACTAAACAAAAATGCATTATGTGCATATGTGATTAATTAGATTTCCGTCTATTATTTTTACTCGGATTATAGGCAACGAACATATCCGATTACTTCCGAACGCGCCGGCGCTCGGCTAAGCTCGGAAACCATGCGGCAGGTCCTGGCCAAGTAAATCGCACACGCACACACGTTTGCGAACAGTGTACGAATACGAAAATCTTAACTCACACATATAGGCGGGGTCTGCGAGACATCGAGTGCCTGTAACCACAGATATGTAGTATAATTTTGGTGCGTACCTTCGCGCGGCGCGCCTAGTTACCACTTACCGACTTATGTTTATGTAGTTTTGCAAATCAATTGGTGCTATTTTATAAAAGTAGGCGTTAATGTGTATTCATATTTTTACTATTAATAATAATTAAAGTCATCTAAAACGTACGAAAGTTAAATTAAAATATGTGTATAGCAAGTATTTATCATTAGGTAAGCAGTGCTTTTTTGCCTTTATGGTACGCACGTCCATGTTGTTTTTTGACATTTGTATGTGAAAAATAAATAAATTGCCATTTTAATATTGTTTTGTTTTTTACTTCCATGGTTTAATGAAAGTCTAACAAGTTTACTTAGCGTTAATACTTACCCCGTTACTGTTAATATTTGCCCCCGAAACGGGACAAGTTTTAAACGCTGACTTTTTTTAAAAAGATGCGCGTCCCTCCGAATCCAAGTAATTTAGATGAATTTTTAGCTTAGTATATGCAAGTCATATAAATTTCCGTTACTCGGGTATAAAAAAAATAACATAAAGTTTTCAAATTAAGAAGATAAATGACAATATTCGAAATCTGTTAGAACTAGCCCCCCTCTCCCCTACATTATTTACATGTGCTATGCAACTATGTGCTGCAGCAATCTGTCTGTCGATATTGTACTTGACTTTTGAGTGTTAAAATACACGAATAGATATTTTGGAATGTCATTATAAAAGCCCTAAACCGTAAGCGCTTGAGGTTAAACTAAACACGAAAAAGTCGGGGTCGGTTATACTCGTGAACAACAAGAAGGTTACTCACTCCTCAGTGAGGATGGTGAGCTCCGGGCGCGGGTACATGTCCTCGGCCGAGCACACCAGCGTCGCTGAGCCGTTACCCCGCTCCTGGTAGAACTGGAAGTTGCGCGGGACGCCTGCACACAGGTAACGAGCAATACGGTGTTACAGGTGTTGAAGTCTAGTAAATCATATCATGTAAGTAGGTGTGGGTAGTTACTGTAGACGAGCATGGGCTTGGTCTTGCGGTCCTCGGCGGTGTGGGTGGAGACGACGCAGGTGTAGCGGCCGCTGAGCTCGGGCGCGGCGCGGCGCACGAGCACGGCGCGGTGGCGCTGCAGCGGGTCGGCGGACGCCGTGTGGTTGAGGTCCACGCGGCAGTGGCGTGCAGAGCTTTTTGACATGGGGTAAGCAGCGGTATCGGTTTAGTAGTTTTGGCGTAAAGCAAAACAGACAGACAAACGGACAAAAAGAGATATTTTCGCATAAATTGTAATATTAGTGTGGATATAAATTAAAAACTATGTTTTCTAAACTATTATAATATATGAGTACGTTCTGTTATGAAGAAACAAAAAACGCCATCTGTTGTCACGTGTTGGAACTACAATGATAGTTCATTTGCGTTCACATGTGTGCTAAGCTAAAATAAATAAAAACGCCATAGATGGCGTATGGCGTAATATAGATTGTTATATATTAGAAATGCAATGTGAATTCATTTTCATCGATATTTCCATGGAAATTAGATACATAGTATATTTTTGTCTTATAAAAATGTAGCCTATGTCCTTTCTCAGGCTCTAGACTAACTGTGTACAAAATTTTATTACAATCGGTTCATTAGTTTTGGCGTGAAAGCGAGACAGACAGACAGAGATAATTTCGCATTTAATATAAAGTATATAATATTATAAAATGATAAAATAAATAAGTACATGAATATGAATTACATGAAACTTTCGAGTTACTTACATTTCATTTTTGTTGCTGGTTTAATTGTTGTAACTCAGGTACACGTACCTACCTTTCGACACAAATCACAATTAGAATCTTTTCACTGAATGACAATTGTGAAAACTTGTTTTTTTTAATTTTTAATAAACACACATTTTCAACACAAACCTCACAGTCAAATAACATTTTTAAGAAATCAAAAAACGCACTTAATATAGAAATTAGAAACTCAGTAATAACTAATATCTAATAAACTGTTAAATGTACAAACTTTTAAATGTTAAAATAATAAAAATCTTCTAAGAAAACTATAAATATACTGGCGCAAACAAAAATAATATGTTACAGTGCTCATCACATGAAAAAATGGCCTCCCAAAATACAAAACACTTCTGTAATGTAAACAAATATAAACCGTACTAAACAAAAATGCATTATGTGCATATGTGATTAATTAGATTTCCGTCTATTATTTTTACTCGGATTATAGGCAACGAACATATCCGATTACTTCCGAACGCGCCGGCGCTCGGCTAAGCTCGGAAACCATGCGGCAGGTCCTGGCCAAGTAAATCGCACACGCACACACGTTTGCGAACAGTGTACGAATACGAAAATCTTAACTCACACATATAGGCGGGGTCTGCGAGACATCGAGTGCCTGTAACCACAGATATGTAGTATAATTTTGGTGCGTACCTTCGCGCGGCGCGCCTAGTTACCACTTACCGACTTATGTTTATGTAGTTTTGCAAATCAATTGGTGCTATTTTATAAAAGTAGGCGTTAATGTGTATTCATATTTTTACTATTAATAATAATTAAAGTCATCTAAAACGTACGAAAGTTAAATTAAAATATGTGTATAGCAAGTATTTATCATTAGGTAAGCAGTGCTTTTTTGCCTTTATGGTACGCACGTCCATGCCTCCTTTAAACTTTCCCCGGACTTCCACGAATATTTTAGGTCTAAAATTAGCAAAATCGGTTCAGCCGTCTTCGGGTTTTAGCGAGACTAACAAAATTTCAAATTAATATTTATTTAAATAAAGATTACACAACGGTGTTCTCATGATATGTAAAACGATCGACATAAGTAAGTAGTTCAATAGAAAATGGGACTGGATCTAACACGGAACAAAGCTGCACCATAATGTTGGATTAAAATAGGATTATAGGGGTAAGGATTTTTTAAACTTAGTATGAAAAAGTGTTCTTCATAAGCCTACGACCAAAGAATGTAAGACAAGCGTAGGGCCTCTAGTTCATTGTATCTATGGTCAACTATTTCTAAGATATTTCGAATTTTATGTACCTACAGTCATCTTTCGTTAATTTGCAAAAATATTGATGAAAAAGTGAATATTTTAATTTACCTTAAAATCGGTTGATTGATACACAATATTGAACGCGAAGCTAGAATAGATCAAAGATGATGTCCTATCAAAGCTCTACATGGGTAGTTTTCTGCTGTCAGTACGCGGCGGTCGGCGGCCTACATCGCTTTGATTTCGACGGTCACCTGCATTTTGATGCAAATTGGATTTGTGTAAAGGTCTGATCACACCGAGACACGACACTGCCTTGTCAGGAAACAAAACATTTATTAACTTCACTACAAACGTTAAGTTTCGTCTTCAAGAGCTCTACATTCTACACACTACATTTTCTGTGCCTTCGTCAAAGTTGGTACATTAGTTTCAAGTCCTATTTATTGATGATTTTTGTTTTAATGTTAACAAAAATCTCTGCAACTTGAACTTATTGCTATAACTGAGAATACTTGAAAATCATGTTTGTATTCAACATTAAAATCGGTACAGCAGAATTGACTGATACATAGTACAAAGTTCGCAGCTTGAACTGTAAGCTCGGAACTTAGCGGTTATTCTGCACTTAGCTACTACGAGTAACTAGTAAACTTAAACTTAGCCGCCTAAGTGCAGAGGAGGTTGAATAAAATTTCGGACAGTGACGTAGTCCGAGAATTACTCGGGCTTATCATGACCATAGTAGAAATGAGTACGAATAAAAATACTGATAGATTTTGGGGATAATATTACTTCCTCTTCTTTAATTAGAGGCAAACCGTCGCTTTTTGCAACATTCTTTTTTTTTATAATATCCCGCGAACCCCGGCTTGAGCTACCAACATCCCACCAACTGAGCCACAGAGGTCGTCCGTCGTTCTGCCGATAATATTACTGATTTCCTTTGTCAATCTGTCAATTTGTCTCTTCTTCGGTAGAAGTCTTTCTGTCATACCCAAGATAGAAAGATTTCTAGCTGAGCGTGATAAAATAAAGACTACTGTAAATAATAGCTTAGGTTTTATTCCCTTCATTTGCAATTTTATATTTTGAATAATTCCTATTAGAATAAATTATACTGTTGTCTCATTTTTATGTTATTGCTGTCCCTTTCGCACAGAAATGTAGTGTGTCTCACACAATTGATATTGTTGTCCCTTTCTTGCATAAGTATAGTGTGTCTCACACAAATGTTGTTATTGTCTCTTTTTAACCCCCGACAAAAAGAGGGGTGTTATAAGTTTGACGTGTCTGTCTGTGTGTGTATCTGTCCGTGGAATCGTAGCATCCAAACGGGTGGACCGATTTTGATCTAGTTTTTTTTTGTTTGAAAGCTGACATGATCGAGTGTTCTTAGCTATAGTTCATCATCATCAGCCTGCTCAGTGCAGGAAAATCGTGGTTTATCTGATACGTGAAAGGCCGTTAGCAACTTGTAGTCGTTTGATGAGTTTTATATTTTGCGTTCTGGTTCGTGATATTTATGAATAACACACACATTAATGGAAAGTTGACCTGGTGCTGTAGCATCACCTGGTAATCAATAGGATACCCAACTCCTCACCAACTTAGAGCCGAGGTTTCGTGTTTGGGCTCATTGTAATTACGACAATCAGTAAGACTTAGATAAACAGTAAATATTTGCATGCTACTGCTGCAGCATTACCTGGATTCTATAGGAGTCGAGCTCCGTATGAACCCAAACTGGAGGTTTCATGTTCGGGCCGGCCTCATCCAAGAGAACATTCATAGACCTTTTTTCTTTGCTTATTATTCTGCACTATAACCAGCAAAAGTTTAAAAAGCATGAAATAAAATTAAATTAAGAAATTAAAAAAAAACCCCGCCAGAAAAATTTAAAAAGTAAGTAATTAAATAATATTTACTGACTTTAAGTTTAAATAATTCCTAAGTGTAAAGTAATATTTTAGTCCATAATAATTGTTGTCAAGGTGTGTCGGGGGACCGCTAAAGTACATGTTTGATTTCACATAACATTTAGTTGTTGTCGTAGTTTACTTGGCGGTCCCCCGACACACCTTGACAACAATTATTATGGACTAAAATATTACTTTACACTTAGGAATTATTTAAACTTAAAGTCAGTAAATATTATTTAATTACTTTTTAAAGTTTTTTGGCGGGGGTTTTTTTATGTTTTATAACTTTATTTACGTTTTTTATTGTTAATTAGTCTTATAAGAATGCTTGTTTACTTTTGTATTAGCTTATAAGAATGTCATTTAATGTTATTTGTACAAATCTGAAATTTTTTAATAAACGGACTGCGCATGCCCGGCAACAACTGATAGACCCCCATAGACTCTATCAGTACAAAATTTACATATAAACACGCACTTTCTCAGTGCAACACACATTCACTACACCACTTCAGCAGAAGCATGGAGAACCCCTGCTGCACTAACACTCGACCATAACTGCAGTACCAAGATTCACCTAGCGTTTTACTTCTTCGACCCGCACCTACTCCTCAGGACTGAACCTCAACAAGATACAGTCCACTGCCAGCCTGACCAAGCGGCGACCACGACCCGCCGAGTTGTCGTGTCGTCAACAACTACTCTTTGCTAAAGTTCAAAGCGAAACATAGCGACACTTCCGAATTTATAACATCCGTTGTCATAGAGAAAAAATAACTCCCAGTACTTACGGCCAGCAATAACATCTCATAGGGCCATAAGGGCGATATTCCCGTGCACGTGTACGTCACATTATCTTGATTTACACACTGTCCACCGCATTATCGCTAAACTAATAGGCCATGGAGGAAAACATTCGTAAACATTATGGTATTGTATGAAAAGGGCATTAAGAAAAGCTAGAAAACAATGAAATCTTGGAGCATTTAGTAAATACAGATGTAGTAGAGTTAAAATGATCTCCTAATAAGTCATATTTCTCTTACTTACAAAAACATCTACACTCCATACAAAATTTATAGTTACAAATCTTTGTGTCACAACTTTACAAGCTACTTTTTTTTTTTTAAATCAAACATGGTCTTCATATTATGTAACACAACGTAAATTGTTTTATTAATCTTTCAGGCCCCGCGCGAGCACCGGTGATCGCGAGAACAAAAGAATACAATGGGAATTCCTAGAACCTCCGATCGAAGGATTAATAAGTAAGATAACAATATGTACTCGTATTATTATTTATTATTGACAACTATCAGAATAAGGCCCGTGGCTAGAATTTTCACGTTCACAGTTCATATTTCTCAGGTCTTTGCGGCGAGACTCGGCCTTTGAACGTTTTTTTTAAAACAGCGAAGTTATCGAAACAAAACATTACTCACCTTTATCCGACGGCACAAAAAATATGCGAACAAAAAAACACTTGTAGTTAACTCCCGAACAAAGATAGGCGACGGGAACTCAATTTGAGTTATTGATCTCTTGTCCTCATAAACACTAGTCATGTACGCGCGAATGTCGCCTCTACCGCCGAGGACATAGGGCCAGGACGATGCTGCACTTGCGACCTTTGGGCTGCGTGCACCGAGCACGGGAGCGGAGAGGTCGTCTCGGAGGAAATTTAACTGTATTATGATAGGAGCAGGGTCGAATTTTAATGTGCGCGACAGTTCGCTGTGCCCGAGCATACGATTCCCCTTCAGTTGGCATTGTAAACAAAACGCCTATTATAATGCGAGGTTGCACTAGTGCTGGGCACAACTCAATTATCGATTCCCGCGAAATTAATTATCGAGCTCAAAATATTCACGTTTTAAAAACACTCATTATTATTGAGCGTCGCGTTCAATGTAGATTCAACGTGAAAGGAATAAAACGACACCGAGACCAGAAAAAAAAAGCAATTGTTACCCATCATTTTATTACAGTATTCTGTAAGCTATATGTGTAGTCACGGTAACATTAATTACAAATCGATAGCACAAGAACATGAGAAAGGCTCAATTGATGCGTGTAACCACACACCGTCAAGTCGCACACCATATTCGTCGTGACGTGTTCACACGTTGCGAGTAATTACAGGCATGATAACTCATTACCATACACTTACCGTGACCGGAGCTGACGTAACAAATATATCGATATCGATAAAAAGCCCTAGAGGAGCAGACGAATCGCTTCATAGTTCGCAAAGTTTCCCCTACCTTTTATCAATCAAGAAAAGCATTTATACTAGTTTTTGCAAGGCCAAGGTAGGCACAACAAACACAAACAATAGCGGACATAAAACGTCCATCCAATATTCAAAGAAACTGAAACTTTTTCTGAATAACTTATTTATTATGTACTACTTTTGAATATTAACTTCTCTTTCTAACCATATACGAAAATGTTAATATTATTAATTAAATATTTTATATGCACTCCGGAAGAACGGCCATTTAACGACCAGATCGGACGTTAATGATATGCGAAAGTAAAAAGAGGAGACTTTTCTCATCACTAATTTGTAATTTAATTAAAATATTCCCCGCTATACATGGACATTATGAATATTTATCCAAAGAAAAAAATACCAAGTACCTAAGTATTAATTAATATTCTATTTCATTTGCAATTTAATTTTATTCAGCGAAAAACAACGGTCATACTACCAATACAGAAAGGAGTTTTCATGAATAAATAAGTTTATTTAAATTTCTAATTATATTCCCGGGGAGTAACTCGCTAAATAATTAGATTTTATTAGTATCAAAATAGCGCCTTTACGATTTATTAAAATGTTAATATTCGCTAGATAAATTTTAAATATAAATTAAATCAGAGTTTATAAGGGAACGGGCAAACAAATATGATGGATGATCGTCAATATTTTGAGACAACAGCGTTAAGGGGTTCGACAGGTAACCGTTGGGGGGTGGGGGGGCGTACAAAATACGTGCAGCGTTTTCATCGTGAAATACAAACGTTAACTTTTCAATTACGCGCGGCACTTATCGACAAATGAATTATGTCGATAAATCATCGGCCCCTCCCTAGCCGGTAATCCGAGGCGCTAGGTTAGGCGGCGTGATATATGAATGTGTTATTTGATTGCTGCTGGCCCGATGATTGCACACGCCAGTCGCCAGCGGACGTCTGTACAATTTCTACTGCTACAAATTCTATATTCACATTAACATCTAAAGTTTCGATTGTAAACTATCCAGAATAATGATTTACTTACTTTGAGCAAGTAGCATGCACAACGTGGGTAAGGAATTTTTCACTTCATAAAGAAAAGCCTGAAGGCGCGTAGCCGGGCGTTCAGACGTGCGCGTTTGCTGCGCGCGGATCCGGCTCGCGTGTTTTTCCAAACGCTACAGCAGAGAACGCACACGTCATACGCGTCGATAAAGTCAAACAACATCCCGTAAAGCGGTCGCAACCATCTCGCCACGAGCTATTCCTCTGTATTAAACTACATACAACGCACACTGATCAGAATCGTAACCATGACTCATAATCAGCATATTTAGTTAACCCTGTAAATGTATCGTAGTCCCCACGTGTCAGTAATGTTGGTCCACCATTACAGCATTGTATGGGCTAAGCCGATTGGCACGTCCACGCTAAACCCTCACCGACGGCCGACGACGCGTTACCGACCGCTCGATAGACCATTAGATAAACGTACTTAGTCGAGTTAGATCATTTGCTGCCGCACTTGAGGCATTTAATTACGATTAACTTTCAAATTAATTCATCAAGCCCCAAGCGGCCACATGCGGCCGCGATAACAATGAAAAAGCTATTGTGTCTCGTTTTGCCACGATTGATGGGTAAAGAGTTTGACAGATATACTGTTAAGTTAGAAATAACAAATGTATACAATTTAACCTAATATATCGAATTTAGCATCGCTAACTGACATGGCGTTAGAGATGTCTTATGTCAACAGCCATTTTGATTCTTTACTCCGCTATCAGAATTATCAAATGAATAATGATTATACTTAGATAATATAGTGCTGCTTTATCGAGGGCCCAGTAGATTTTTCTTTCATAAATGCGACAGTCGATAAGGTGTTAAGGAGAAACACTTATAACACAGAATACAAGTATTAACGCAAAAAAGATCGAGGCAAAATAAGCCGAGGTCAACAACCAACCGACACATCTACAAACAAATAACTCCAAGCGTCCTCCTAAATTAATAATCAACGTTTTCAATTAAAAGGCACGAGGGTGTTACCAGAGCAAAAGCATTTTCAGCTCTATTTTGCCGAGAAAAAGCCTGAAATAAGTGAAAAGGCACTTGTAACTGTGGCGAACCATTGATCTCAAAGCGCCGCCATGGAGTGAACACTTCGCTGTGAAATGTACGAGCGCGTAAACGCTCTCCACGTCAACAAATTAGGGGAAAACTGTAAAAAGCGACACGCGAATTGAAACCTACATTTGCAGATGGAAATATCGAGTATAATACACTAGGTACCCAATAGTTGACAGACATCCCATTATTGACACCTTAAGTTTTTGTTTGAAAATTCAATTAACGCCAATAAAAAACTTTCTGTAGTATAAATTGAATGGTTTACCTTATGTAAGAAAATTAAATTGATAAATTAACAGATTTTGTTTGAAACTTAGTTCGGACGGAATTTCGTTTATCGCGTAGAAACTAGAAACCATAATTTTTGTGATAAAAACTATCCTGTATGATGTATCCTTTCGCGGGCTTGAATCAGTCAGTTTAATGGTTTAATCGTAAAAATGTAACTGACAGACAGATATACTTTCGTTTTATATTAGTAAGAATTAAATACAATAAGAATAGCACATTACACCTCTAAACAGTAATTCGCTATAATGATAAAGATTTTTATCATCATTGCGATTTGTAAGTACAGTGGATTATTTTGTCCACAGTAGTCGGGGGGGTCAATTCTATGCCTCCATTTTTGCCCCAGCCATCTCGCAACGCTTCACTATAACAATAATTGTAAAACATTATATGAAATTTAATACGCCGAGTACGGAGGGGCCGGCGCCATATTTCATCTCTAATCATATTTACTATAAATATTATAATACGTTATTAGATTTTGTCGGTTTTTGAACGTCGAGGGTCAATTTAACCCCTTGTGTCGGGTTTAGTGGCGTGCTGAATTAATACTTTTGTTTAATGCGAAGCTGTACATGTCGAATTAAGCAATATATTGTAGTAGTATTTTAAATTTAAAACACGTGCATATTAGTGTTATAAATTAAAACTATAACTCTGTACAAAATAAACAATTGTAAGTTTCCGAACCAGCACCATTTCAGTAGGATATTTACTTCGATATTTAGCATAGATAAAGCATGTACACATGAACTTACTTCATCAACACCAAATCTCCTAGGGCTGCATTAGATATAAGGACGTTTGGCGCTCGAAGGGACAGATCTACGTTCAGCTGTGGACGGCGATTGTCTGATGATAATGATGATGTTTATGAATTGAACTCTACCGCTAGTTACAGGTTACAGGCTTACAGCACAAGTTATTGGGTATAGTCATGAGCAATTGCAGTGGGAAGGTCGCGGCGGTACAAGCGCGCACCGCTCCGAATTTACATATTGAATCGCGCGGCGCCCAGCCTGGCTATACAGCGCGAGCTATAAGATAGATCATAAATAGAACCTGAATACTTTAAGAGTACAGTTACATGGTAAGTCTGGCATCAGTTCAGTCCATCAGTCTCAGACTGACGCCAGAATGATGGCCTGAAAGTAGATACTAAAAAAATGATCAGTCCGTCAACTGCAATCACACGGTTACACGATTTCATTTCATTCTTTCGTTAAGTATCTGGATCAGACTGATGGACTGAACTGACGCAAGAATTAGCGACCTATATCTTTAGGTACCTTACCTTAAGTCGTGACTATTGAGTAATCTGTGCCTTAATTAATAAGGCCAATAATAATGAAAATGTAGAGCGCCAAATTTTGGCACGCAGATAGAAAGCATAGGGCGCGTGGCGTAATGTTTTTAAAAGCCCTGACTAAACGATATTATGTAAGTAGTAAGTACTTAATATCAATGTGGTTTGGAAGTATATTAGACTTAGATATTTTGATACATAAGATAAATTTTACTTTAATATTTCTTTATCTTGAAAAAATAGACTATTTCTTTGAAACGCTGTTGCATAAACATAACTCTACCTCAAATAGACATGTCTCTATTACCGCCCACGCCTTAGATATAGCGAACTCGTCGTTTCGCGTGCAACAACAATCCCACAGCCCAGTAATGAGCGAGCGTGCATAACAGAACCTACGCGTGTACGCTAATGGATACTACACATCCTCAATTTAAGGCGTACTTTCAACATCATCCGGAATCCGACCACTCGGTAAAAAGCACTGGAATTTACATGAATGGCGCCAAACAACTAATATATATTCTGTGGCCGAACAACAAAAATCGACTATCGTGTAAATTATAACGCAGATCAGTAATCGTGTGGATTTACTATCAGAAATTCACAAGCATTACGCAGATTCGCTGGTAGAGTTGCGGTAGGTTCTATTCTATCGTCTAAGCTCCATGGTGTTTTAGGGGGTAGACTCTACTGGGGGAGTCGAAATACCCCGGCCGATATCCACCAATCCACCGATGATGCGTCAAGCATTTCTCCATGTAAAAAATATGTATGAGACAGACGGAACACGTAAGTAAGTTCCTCGCCGACTTAAACTAACCCGACCAAATAACGTCGGCCATCTTTCTGAATCAATTCCGCGATGGTACCTGAGTGCTTGCTTTATGCGATGTTTTAACTATCTTCGCAAGCCATATACCTCTCCCCTAAGGTATTCGTGAGGTAGGAGAGGGAAGCGATAGCACGACGTACCTGATACCGCCCGCGCCGGCTAAATCATACCTTGTTTATACGGGCTCGTATAAGGCTGCGCCCGCGCGTTACCATTGTTTGTCTAGTGCTTGCTGCTTGCCTAATGCGTATTGCGGTACAGAAATAAACAGTTTTTGGGGTCATTAATGTCATCATTTACTTTACTAACCTAGTACTTGTTCTTAACGAAAAAAACGACTTCAAGACCTTACTTACAACGCTGGTGTTTTTGACTGGCAACTGCTTTTCATCTTTTTGACGATGTCATACATCGGTTACAGCCTCCAGTGATACCTCTGTACCGTAAGATATTGTAAGTTTGTACAGTACAAAAACAAAGAATATAAAATAGAGCATAAATTAGGGAGACGGAAAAAATCTCTGAATAAGTTAGGGAGACGGAAAAAATAAGAAGTACTCGTCTTATTTTGCAAGTAGTCGATACCTCCGTATCTAATAATATTTACGTAAGGACACTATAGTCCAGACCACGAGGCTTAGAAACAAAATTTTGACATCTAATATGATTTTTTGTAGCTTGCCTCGCAGTTTCAATTATTATTATCGTACCTTAGCTTAACATTTAAACCTAACATTTCTGAAACTGTACTCACAGAACCGTGTTTAAGATTTTACTCTGAATAACTTACTCCGGTATTAGCGGCAAGTTCAAAGCCCCATCCGACCCTCCTCTAATCAAATCGCACATACAAATCCGTACAAAGTGAATTTATTATTACCAACTAACATTGTTAGGGCAACATTGGCCGGTTATCGGTAGCTTTGACCGCCCGGTTAACTTAATTTTTGTTAGTTAAACTAGTACCTGAGTTACTTAACCCTTTCTCTAACTTCTACCTGAGCTCGGGACTTGGGAGTTACTTTGTAACTGTGGAAACACACGGTTTCTTAGAAGGATCGTATACGCACTATTTTTAGGAATTTCATTACTAATAAAAAGCCAGCGACAAACAGCAAAAAGCAAGATGTTTGTGCTGTATGTATGTTTGTTAGTCTATGTTACCGCTACTATTTTAATAGGAAATTAAAACGTTAATAATAATCGAGTAATAGTTGTAGGCTGTAGTAACAGCCCGGTCAAAATATTTGTATGAATGACTGAAGTCTCAACTAGAGTTGTTACTAACTATCACGAATTCTGTGACTAGAGGTACTAGAACCCCGACTGATATTTTAACTACTTATTACTACTGTTAGCACCTGTAGCCTGGAATAGAGGGCCTGCAGGTGTCCTAAAATTCAGGATACTTTGGATACCAGTGTTTTACGACTACTATAATACTAGTCAAAGCTACATTATGTAAATTGTGTAAATAAAGCAAATTTTTATAGTGTATAGTCTAAGGCTGGTTTTAGAGTCACGCTGACCGCTCGCTGACCGTCGGCGCCGACACCGAAATGTATGAAATATCAGCGCTGACCGCTACGCGTTATTCAAAAACGCTTCCTACAATTTCATACATCTCGGGCCATCAGCGCCGACGGTGCGCGCGCAGTCAGCGTGACTCTAAAACCAGCCTAACGCAGGGACAATTCTCGCCCGTGTGTACGTACATACGTACAGTAACTCTAAGATTTAGGGGTAGCCGGGGAAGTTATCAAATTATTAATGCAAATAACATTTTGATGGACGCTGTAAGTGATCCGCCCGGGGCCTAAACCTAATTGTTTAATAGTGACTTATATTATTTAATTATAAAATTAATCAAGTGTTACGTATAGCACGAAAACCTGCCAAGTTCAAATTTAGAAGTATTATGGATCAGGCTGTTGATGAAGATGATTACGATCGATGAAGTGCATTTGAACTTGGCATTGGATTGGATTTCAACTCTTTTTTAGGCCAAAAATTAGCCGATAGGAACTTGGCCCCATTTTTACAGGTATGTTTTTGATGCGATTTCAATACTTTTTTTCAATAAATCTTATATGTTTTTTGTGTCACACCCGAAATAAGCAATACTTTCGATGGATTGCACTAGTGGTATTTGTTAAACTATCAATAGAAGTTAAATTATTAAGTTAACATTATTTATTTAATAAGCTATACAGTGCAGTGCATTAAACATTACAATATTATGTTATACCCCCCCCCCCTCTCCTCCTCCCACCCTCCTCATCGTATTCTCATTGTATCACTGGTACATAAGAATTTTTATCTATAGTTAATATCTATAGTTAATATTTATAGATGAGCCGACTCACGCTTGGCCGATTTCTTAAATTTCTTTATTATTTTTTAATCTACATATTTTATACCACACGACCTGTGTGCCAAATTTCATAACGCTAGGACAATTGGAAGTGGCATCTTAAGTTCGAAGATGAGCCGACTCACGCTTGACCGATTTCTTACATTTCTTAATTTTTATCAATCTACTTATAACACACGACCTGTGTGCCAAATTTCATAACGCTAGGGCAATTGGAAGTGGCCTCTTAATTTCGTAGATGAACCGACTCGTGCTTGACCAATTTCTTAAATTTCTGAATTTTTTGTTAATCCACACATAATACTCGACCTGCGTGCCAAATTTCATAACGCTAGGACAATTGGAAGTGGCCTCTATAGTGAGTGAGTGAGTCAGTGCCAAAATTAGCTATTTTTACAGGGAGATATCTCAGGATCTACCGAAGCTATATCTATGAAATTTGGTATACTGCTTAAATACTAGTATATAATTACGTAGGTATAATTTTATCTTTGTACTCGCAATAGGCATTGAGCTACAGGGGGGTCAAAAGTGCGTCGAAACGGTTCGTGTAAATAGTGCACGGCAAGCGCGCGGCCTGCTGGAACTTGGCCGCGCACGGCCGTGCGCTTTGATATACATAACTTGTTTATTAGTGACTTTATGCACACCAGTGCAGTGCTCTGCCGCGGAAGTATGTTGGTTATATCGTGCGAACCGCGAATTTATAGAAGAAAGACATTTTTCGAATATTCAATGGTTTAAACATCAAAATGTAGAGCCTTTTCTTTCGTACAATAAGACACAAGTCATAACTCTTAACCTACAGATAGGCACTTTATTTCGAGTTAATTGATAAAATAAAGCTGGAAATTCCTAGTGAATCACCACTGTAAAAAGTTTTATGTAAAATCCTTTCTGAGTTTTGTCTAACTGTACAAACGAAATTAATTCTATTGTGCCGTTTTTTACTACGCGAAAAAGTAACTAAAACTTTAAGTATACTTAATACTTTACCCAGCTACTATAATGCCACCACTTAAAGTTTTAGTTACTTTTTCGCGTAGTAAAAAACGGCACAATAGAATTAATTTCGTTTGTACAGTTAGACAAAACTCAGAAAGGATTTTACATAAAACTTTTTACAGTGGTGATTCACTAGGAATTTCCGGCCACACAAACGAATGACTTAAAACCAGTAAAAGACAAATTGCCTTTTAATGTCCACATAAATTATGACAAAAGGCGCACTTAATCATGTGGTTTTTAGACCATGGTTTAACCTAGGCATAACCTTTCTGAGAATCCACAGAATCTAAAAGTTATTGCTTAATTTATAATCCGCAAACAAGAGATTGACTTGTTTTTTTTTAAACAATATAAAGCAAAGCATAAGGTAACGAAGTCTGTTATTACAGCTCTGAGCATCAAAAGTTCGAAAAAGTAAAGAAAAAAATACAAAATCAATATCGATAAAAGCACAACACTAGCCGATGTTGTTAGAAATATGAATTTCGGGCGCTTATTTTTTCTCTCCGATAGCTTTTCTTAATTTCACCCTAGACCTCCCCGCTCTGAATAGAGGTCAACAACTTAATTGATTTGAAAACGAGGCTTTTTGGCGCAGTAGGCTGCCGTGAGAGCTCGGGTCATATGCTAATTGTGCACCAAAATAGACCCATTATATACTTTATGATTGCAGTCATAACTTGGTGGACACAAGACGCAAATAGATTCCCAGATTTGTTTTAGGGCTGATTTTTCATCTTCTGATAATTTTTAACTGAGGAATAAATATGACGCATTGACAGACTTTGTATAAAAAGATGTCAAAGTGTCAAAATAATTCCTTAGTTAAAAGTTATCTGACGATTGAATCAGCTCTTGGGCCTTTTGGGAACTTTGTCAACTTAGTCAATACTCTGATTTTACAATTTTAGTTTCCTATGAAACTTATAATCTCCATTGTATGGCTGGTCTCTGTCTCCATAATTATTAATTTTACATAAATTATTATTTATTATCATACTTTAAGTGATTTGTTAATGTTATATTATACAGCGCACGTTTACAGTAAAACTATGTAGGAAAAAAATAAATATTTTTCATACAGTAACATAAATCTATACAAATCCATCAAATCGCAGGCCGACCTACATAACAGTAATATGAACAAAACTCTGTCAAACATTACTTATCGCATTCCACTATTTGATAGACACAATAAAAGTCAAACCCTCTACTCTACATATTTATCGATATCGAAACACAAGGCGTTATCGAATATTTTTATCGATAAAGTATGCGGAGGTAATTGACATCACTAGCGTCACGTAACTCGTCCGTACTTTATTCGCATGTTAACATTTCCATGTATTCTTTATATCTGATGGCAAACTTTATATGAGTTTTTTTTTTACTTCGGAACTTCGTTTCACTTTAATGATATTGTAAGAATAAGGCGGGACACAAATGGCGCGACATACATTTAATATTCATACTTAATATACATGTGAAAGTGTGTCTATCTGTCTCTCTGTCTGTATGTCCGTTTCCTCTTAGTGAAGAGGTAACAGACAGGCAGACAATCAATTTAGCTGTTTGAACCGCTGAATCGATTTTGCTGAAAGGTATGGAGATACTTTGAGTCCCAGGAAAGGACATAGGATACTTATTCTGGAAAAATTTACGGTTCTCTTGCGATAAACGAGTTGTGCGCGCAAAGGAGTTGCGGGCATCATCTAGTATTTTATATAGAGGAATAATATCATGTCTATCTGCAAAATTAGGCGTCTGTTTTGTGTCGCACAGCGTATCAGCTGCCAGGATGTAATGGCCTATCTATTTATATGACGTCATTGGTATGAATTATTATGAATGAACAACCGTTAATATGTTCTTGTTCTAATGTCAGTAGTTACTTATTAATTAGCCCTTACATATCAATTGTAATACGGTGATCGACAGAATAATTAAAAAGTAATACATTTTTTCCATTACTTTTTATTTTGGATCACAATAATAACAGCTCTATTAAATTTTTGACAGTATCTACGCAAACACGCTTCGATACTTTTCACTCGACATAATATAGTAGGTACGGACCTATCTCGATAAAATTAAATATATTTTCCATCTCAATAAACATCATTCAGTCGGATTCGGCGATAAATAAAATTGTCGAGGCTGTATCGACATTAGCGCACGCCTCGCCGGCCGCGGGGAGAAAAAGTATCAAACGTCACGTAAATAACATATGTTCGTCTCACGCACTTAGGGCTGACACACGCACAGAATATGACGGATGATGGTGACACGGTAATTCGCATACGAAAATAGTAAATCCGTCCTGAAATAGGTAGTACGATTACCTCAATCGTGATGGATAATTTCGCCACTGTCACCTGTCTCTGCATATATAATTTGTGTGACAACTTCATAATCATGAGATAAATTAATAATGCAATCGTGATTCGTGAGTACAATATTAAAAGTAAATTAAGCTAACTTTGTAAAATAAATTCCAGCCGCACTCAGCGATATTTTGTGATTATTAAACTTCAATTCAATGAAGATTTTGCCATAAACTGCATACAATTTCTGACAAACTCGTCATTAAATTATAAAAGTTAATTTATCATTAATTATCCCTAAGTGCGACTGATAGAAGTGTAGTACTAAGCCTGGAGAAGTTAAAATTAATTTAAGAAAAAAAATGTGCCAGCCCTAGCCTGATCTGGGCCATACATAGTCAGTGATACAGTCCCACAACTTATTTCATTACGCGCGGCACGTGAGTCAGCGTATCGATCAATTTATCGACAATAACGCGATATTTTCACATCACTATTTTTTACAAGCTTCGTGTTGCTTTTAAATTTGATTGGATGGGAATTACGGTCTTGTTTCCGCGAACTGTATTCTGCTAGACATCAGACATTACATTAGTCGTGTTAATATTGCGGAATTTATTGTTCTGTAATACAAACGGCATGAAAATTTAATGGTTGCGCGTCGCGTTGAACATAATCTCCTTCATTCTATGCATCAGTAGACGAGATATGGTTACCTACATGTTAAATAGAGATTTTACGGTTACTAGTTACTACAATGTATCTTTACAGTTTACACCAATTCTACAATTTTTATGCTTCGTTTCTCGTTAAATCCTGTTCGTTTTCAATGAGACCACATGACATTGCAAACCAACGTGATACAATATATTATTCTGATTGGTACCTACTCCAAAATATGTCATAGTGCGGGAGCCCTAGAACAATTTTTTTTCCTATCAAGCAAATTTTTTGTAAGTACCTTCATTTTGATAAGACGAACAACATTTTTATTTGCGAAAAATCTCGAAAGTGGTAGCTAACAGAGATAGAAAGGATTTTATACTTTGAATTGATGGTCCTAAAATATAGACTGTTTTATTTGTAGGACAATGTTATTCTTAAATTATATAACTAATAACCTATCAATATACAAAAAATCAGCTTGTTAGGGTTCCGTTTTAGGGTTCAGTAGTCAACCAAGTTTTGTTGATTACAGAACCCTATAACGGATAGCTTGATAGTAATCAAAAAAAATGTTCTAGGGCTCCCGTACTATCAGTTTGACGTTTGATTAACGTAACGACTGGATCGAACAAAGGGAGCTGCATTGATGAGATGCGCAAGATTGAGCAGGACATATTTTCCTATAGAGGTATATCTAATGAAGTTAGGGGGCGTCCACAAATTACGTGAGGTGTTTAGGGGGGGGAGGGGGTCGAGTCAAATCTCATCTAATCTCACGTTGGGGAGGGGGGGTCTCGGCAAATCTCACGTAATTTTTTTCTCAACAAAATAATACCTATGATAATACTATTTTGGTCTATTTCATCCAGATTGTACGTATGCTTAATGGCGCCTCTTCACAATCGGCGATCATAGGCGATTACGCGCGAGCACGATTGTGTAGAGGGGCTACTCGCCTGTAGTCGGCCATGATCGTCCATAGTCGCCGTCGTGATCGCCGCGATCGGTGACTTGTCGGTTTTTTGGACACGCATCAAAGGGAATCGCGTGTAGTCGGCAGCGCGTGCCCACACGATCGCCGATCATTCATTCACCGGAGGACAGTGGAGCCGTGCGTACGTCCGTCGCGTCGGCTTTTGTTTATAAAATAAAAGTTATGGCTGGTTTACGTAGATAAGTAGTAACTAAATTTCAACTTAATTTGAAGTGCCTGCCCGAAATTTGTCAAGTGACAAGCCCCGCCTGCCAACCTAACAGAAAATAGTCAAAATTATAATTTCCTTGTTTAGTACTTAACTAAATTTTAACTTGCTACTAAATTTTGTGTTTACATGCAATCAACAACTTAAAATTAAGTTAAAATTTAGTTAACTACTTATCTACTTAATACGTGTAAACCAGCCCTTAGTGCAAGTGCAAAACCATGGCTACTGGGTGGTCAAATGAAGATACATTTAAGTTCATAGAACTTTATCAAAACCACCCAGTAATATGGAATCCCAAACATAAATTTCACAAAGATAAAAATAAGGTTAGTATGTAACTACTTAGATAGGTATTTATTTATCGTTATTATGAAGTTTACAATACAGGGTTACTGGTAACCTTTTAAGGGTGGTTTTAGTACATCTATACCAACAACTTTTATTCTACGACTTTTGGAAACTCGCGAAAAAAAAAATCAGCTGTTCCATACATTTTGTCGAAAATTTTCCATACTTTTGTATGGAACAGCTGATTTTTTTTCGCGAATTTCCAAAAGTCGTAGAATAAAAGTTGTTGGTATAGATGTACTAAAACCACCCTTAAAAGGTTATTACCAATACCAGTACCCTGTATTGTAAACTTCATAATAACGATAAATAAATACCTATCTAACTCAAACTCCTCCACGTCCATCTTGATGGCTTGCCGCTCAATGAATGAACGCGGACGATCGTGTGGATGCTTGCACGATGATCGTGGCGATTACCTTGCCGATCATAGGCGATCAACGAGTGCCGATCATCGCCGATTGTGAAGAGGAGCCATTAGATTTAATCGTAAGCGTGATCGTTATACGATTAAGATCATTCACAAATTCGTTCGAAAGAAAATAATCTACCGACTGTCAAACCAAATGTTTACGTAAGAAACCCACATTTTGAAAAATCTCACGTTAGATTTAAGGGGGGGGGGGTTGAATAAAATCTCACGAAATCTCACCATGGGGGGAGCGGGGGTCAAAAATTTCAAAAAAAACACCTCACGTAATTTGTGGACGCCCTTATGACATATCGTGAATTCGCTAATAAAGTATGCATTTAGGAAAAATGCCACCCGCCCCGCCTCGTCGTAATGTGCCCGTACCTCTAATCGGGGTTACTGCAGTCTGCATGTAGTTTAACAGTACATTGGCACCGCCGGCGGAAGTGCAGACTAGCCGCACTCGCATAAACAGTTAGCGCGGCTAATAATAACCTGCCCAACGCCGGCACCGGTCTAAGCCGTGTTAAGTTTGCAGTAAGTCATACGGATAAAAAATAACCACAAATAATATAGGTCATAAAAGGTACCTATATATCGTACTACCCAGTGGTATACTTAAGGTACAAGTTGGAAGCCGTAATGAAGCGGTGGTAGACGACGTGTCGTTGCGACATTGCTTGTTTCTGTGTATTTCTATGAAATACCCTCCGCAGCTAGCGACACGAAGCTAGCGACACTTTTCATAGAAATACATAGAAACCAGTAGTGTCACGACGACACGTCGTCAGCCGCCGCTTCATATCGCCCGCTGCCAACCGGCACCTTTAAAAAAAAGCTCAAATGACACTGAAATGAGGCAAAAAAACACACATAAAAATATATTAATGCGAAAATGTGTGTCTATATGTCTGCTTGTCTGTTACCACGTCACTTAAATCGTTATCGGTTTTGGAACGAAGTTCCTTATTTTTTGTAATATCGGCTTAAAGAAGATGCCATCAACATCTAGTACATAATATCCAAATAAATTAACACTCCTAACAGAGTTGGTTAAAAACTGCGAAAATACAATATCGAGATTGCTGTTGGCCTAAAACACCGAACTTGTACCGCTGAAAGTCCTGAGGGAACTCGGACTATTGATGCCAGGGTTGCCCATGGGCTATCGGGGTTCGGACTCGCGGCAACCACAGATAAGTTCCAACCGCAACCTCAAACCTGCAACCCGCGAGATATGCCCTGAGCGAAGATCGAGCTTTTGAGTTTTACGTACGAGGTAGGTAAACTTACGTACTGCAGTAGGGATATGATAATATAAGCAGATAGAATTTTAGTACTTATTAGATATAGAAAAGGTATAAATAAGTAGTAGAAATAGCTAGATAAGGTAAAAAGGTAAAAATCGTGATCGTGTAACTATATTACAATGTTAGATATTATGGTATGGCGAGGCAAAAATTGTGTCACCTGAAAGGTCCTGTTTTGGGGCCATTTTGACATTTAAGTTGTAAATTTCGAAACTTTTGCTCGTAAAGATTTTGTGAAATATACGCCGTATAGTACAACATCTTTTTTTTATTACTATCAAGCTAATTTTTTGTGAGTAGCTTCATTTTGATAAGACGAACAACATCTATATATTATATAAAAGAAAGTTGTGTAAGTTACGCCACTTATAACTCAAGAACGGATGAACCGATTTGGCTGAAAATTGGTGGAGAGGTAGCTTAGAACCAGGAATAGGACATAGGATACATTTTGTCCCGGAAAAATGTACGGTTACTGCACAATATACTTTTACTAGATGAAAACCCGGCTTCGCTCAGGTAAACTTGTAACTCAATACACATCTACGAGTATGTACAAAATGTAGGTAAATATTTGTGTAGTCTTCTTTTCTCAAGAAATATTAAAGGAAAGCAAGACTCGTAAAGATTCGTATAGTTTAGTTCATTATATTTCAAAATAGTAAATTAAACTGCAAAAGTTTTACATACTTAAACATTTTTATTTCAAATCAACATTATCTAAGGTTAATAATTTCTCTTGCATTCAGTCTTTTTCTCTACATTGGCAGGTAGGTAAGTACCTACTTACTAATTTATAAAAACAATAATAGTAGGTAGGTATAGTATTTTTAACCGACTTAAAAAAAGGGTTATCAATTCGAATTTCGAACCGTATGTATGTAAAATTTCCAGAATTTCCAGAATTGCCTCGTTATACAAATATCAGCGTCTGAATTTTGTAACCGGTTTTATCTTTAAAATAAAATAAAAACTTGAGAGGTGCCAAGGAACACCCGAATGAAACGAAGTTAAGTATATTTCTTATGTTCAAAAAACCTGTTTA
The DNA here is from genome assembly GCA_963422495.1 of Polyommatus iphigenia. NCBI lineage: Eukaryota > Metazoa > Arthropoda > Insecta > Lepidoptera > Lycaenidae > Polyommatus > Polyommatus iphigenia. The sequence goes on from OY730184.1 coordinate 10,815,883, forward strand.
CATATTATACACTCAAAAATATTATTTAAAAAAACGCCATCTATTGACGCCCAGGAACAACGCGTCGCAATAAACGCCATCTAGTTGACGCACAGGAATACTATCAACGCCCTCTGCCCCTACCATGCAGGTACTAATAAAAAAGTGTCGAGGTCAAATATCGTTCTGTCTAGCCCTCTTTACGCCGAACGCGCCATAAGGAACTTCGTTCCAATACTATTATAAAAAGATAAAACCAACTTCAAAATTGTATGTAAGTATATTGTATGTATTAAGAATTTAAATTCCCTAGATGTCAAAAACACATTAATTGCTAATTGTTGAGACGCTGATAACTGATAAGTGATAACAAACAAAAGCTACAAAAAAAGGGTACGCTATGGTACGCCATGACTGCTAGCATGGGCGTGCAGTCTTTGCAGGCAAAAAGGCAGTGCTTGCCATTCACAGATAACAGATATTTTAATTTAACTTTCGTACTTTTTAAATGACTCATGAGGTTAATTTTTTAATAATAATAGTCAAAAATATAGTAAAAAAATAAATAATAAACATTTAAAACGCCTCACTTTATAAAATAGCAACATGTAATCAGGTACACGCGCGAACGGGTTCACGAGAGGTCAAGATAGGCTCAGTGTTGAGGTGCCTGCATTGCGCGTATGTGTGAGTGTGTCCGTGCACAGCCGAAAACGCACACAACCATGAATATCGAATGCGATTATTGTACTGCAAGCTCTGCGGCAGACCCCAGCAGTGTTGCCAACTATGGGGATATCCCACTTTTAGTAGAGAAAAATTAAATATATAGTGCGTATTTTAGGGAGTAAAAATATTATATTATATTCATGAGCGTGAAATTTTTTAAGCAAAAATGTATATTTATTTGGTTTTTATTACTGTTTTTATATAAATAATGACATCATGAGTGACGTTTTTGCCGCAAACAATAATTGCAGTCGGCTGAAGTAGTATTTTCAGCGTTTTGATCTCTCAGTGGAAAGTACCCCAAGTAATAAATCATATATTTAAATAATAGTTGGGGAGTTCTGGTTGAAATTCAATGGCATTACTGGCGCCGCGGCCGGCGCGGGCGCCCGCGCCATCCATGCCGACGGCGATCGGAACTACTCGTGAATAGTCGTGAGCAATCGGATATAATCCGAGTAAAATGAATAGACGCAAATCTAACTAATTACGTATAATATGTACATTATGCATTTTTGTTTTGTGAGGTTTATAATATTTGTTTACATTTTACATAGCTGAAATTTTTTGTGTTTTGGGAGGCCATTTGCTTTTTTCATGTGATCGAGCACTGTTAGTACTATATTATATTATTATTTTTGGTTTTATAGTTTTCTAAGAATATTTTAGATTTTAATATTTGAAAGTTTGTATAATATTTAACAGTTTAACATTAATAATTGCGTACATTCATAACTATCACTCACTTGGATAAGATAATTTGTGGTGGCCAAAATTTTGCATTTATTTACATCGGATTATGGATCGGATTTCAAGTAACCGGAACCTTGATTATGTGAAAAGACAAAAGTTAAGCTGATTAGGTGAGTACTTAAAATATACTAGATATAAAAATGAAAAAGTTGTAAAAGAAAAAGTTTTTGTTTTGTTTTATTTCACGCCAAAACTAATGAACCGATTGTAATAAAATTTTGTACACAGTTAGTCTAGAGCCTGAGAGAGCCATAGGCTACATTTTAATGAGGCAAAAATATATTATCTAATTTCCATGGAAATATCGATGAAAATAAATTCACATTGTATTTCTAATACGTAACAATAGATGGCGTTTTTATTTATTTTAGCTTAGCGCACAATATTATGTTGCATGGTAATTGGTATATTTCCATGGGTTTCGATGAAATAAACTCTCGTTGTAGTTCCAACGCGTGACAACAGATGGCGTTTTTTTTAAATTTCTTCATAACAGAACGTAATTATACTAATAGTTTAGAAAACATAGTTTTTAATTTATATCCACACTATTATTATCATTTATGCGAAAATATCTCTTTTTGTCCGTTTGTCTGTCTGTTTTGCTTTCACACCAAAACTACTGAACCGATATCGCTGCATTACCAGTGTCAAAATCTTGTGCACGCCGCTGACTGCTAGCAGGTAGAAAATGAGCAATGGCATGGCCCGCATGTGTCAGTTTACAGCAAGATGGCGCGTGAAGTTTGTTTGTCAGTGCTTACGTCAGTGCCATTAGAATTTAACGAAATTCTCCAAAATCCGAATTTTGCGGATATAAGTTGTCGACTCGAAATCAATATTTTTTTATTTTCTATTATTCACATAAGGTTTCGATCGATTCTATCGTGCCCCTGAACGAAATTATTAATATAGATGATTTGCGCGTAAACTATTCAGTCGATTTTGATGAATTTTGGTATGGAGATACTTTGAGTCTCGGGAAAGGACAAGGAATACTTTTGGTCCCGGAAAAATGTACGGTTACTGCGCAATATACTTTTATGATTTGCGCGTAAACTATTCTATCGATTTTGATGAAATTTGGTATGGAGATACTTTGAGTCTCGGGAAAGGACAAGGGATACTTTTTGTTCCGGAAAATGTAAGGTTCCCGCAAAATAAACTTTTATGATTTTCGCCAAATCTATTTTGATGAAATTTGGTATGGAGATACTTTGAGTCTCGGGAAAGGACAAGGGATACTTTTGGTCCCGGAAAATGTACGGTTCCCGCACAATAAACTTTTATGATTTTCGCTTAAACTATTTAATCTATTTTGATGAAATTTGGCAAGAAGATACTAATTTTAATCAATTGTTTTCTTAATTATACCAATTCAAAGTAAATAATCATCGTTAAGACAGGACAACGTCTGTCGGGCCAGCTAGTATTTTATATTTGCGAAAAACCTTGAAAGTGGTAGCTAACAGAGATAGAAAGGATTTCATACTTTGATTTGATGGTCCTAAAATATGGATTGTTCTATTTGTAGGAAAATGTTACTCTTAAATAAACAAAGTTTATATTATTTTATTTAAATTTTAATGAATAATGCTATGTACACCGTAGTTGCCGTATGCATTAGATATAATACAAATTGTTATTTTAGTTTTAAGTAAAAAATGTATGCGATGTGGTTGTACTTTATTAATAAGTAAATAAATAAATAAACAAAAAATCAGTTGGTTAGGGTTTCGTTTTAGGGTTCTGTGATCAACAAAACTTGGTTGACTACGGCCTTCCGACTAGTAGCAAGACAGTGCCCTCGGACGATCACATCCATAATTAACTTGGCCGAGAGAACTGTCTCGCCACTCTACTCGGTAAATGTAATCGCTCTCACCTCTCTACTCTATAAATTTAGATTTTGAGAGTTTGCACGAGTTTTACACTCAGTATTTAACCAATTAAACCATTACACAACCTTTTCGTTACATTTTATATAATTTACCGAGGCCTCTTTAAACAATTATACCTTTTGATTAGCTCATTGTTCATGCGCCATTTGCCGAGCCAACAGCGGGGGCCAGACCGGGGGCTAGCGGGGGCCAATACAAATAGTTGCTCGGCGGAATTGTGTTTTTTCGTATTCACGTATAGAATGTATATCTGATGGGAACGGAGCATCGCTTGAGGCGCGTAAGGCCGCCTCTATATTGCTTAAATTTATTTTTACCCGACTATGCCAAAATGACGGTTGTGTTAGGTCTGTATGTCTCGTGTCCAGACTCTAAAAAAAGAGCTACACAGTACACAGTGTACATGCAGAAGTTAGGGCTCCCGCACACGGACCACCGGCCACAACCACAAAACGCCGCCACCGGCATATTTCCTGTAGTTTTCATACATTTTATATGGACTTGCCGCACACGGTTGACGCCCCACACGCTACAATCGTCCAATGGTCTTGCTTCTTATGAGTTGTGGCGGCGTTGGTGGCTGACGCGTGTGGCCCGTGTGCGGCGACATTTACAGTTAAGTACACAATGTCTAGTCCTTGTCTGTCAAGCTATTTTTAAATTAATAGGACAAAAACAAAATATCAACGTAAGTACATAATATTAAATACAGCGTGATCTTTTATCAGTAAGCTTGGGCGTTAGAAAATAATTCTACTATAGAAAATAGGGACCCAAATAAACGTAATGAAAAAATAATATTGTCAAGCTTAAAATCTTTACGTTCTCGACGAAATAATTTGTATTAAGCAACTTTAGGGCGAGTTACATAAAATTTTGATGTGCCTAATAATTTCATGGCACAAAATATTTTACTGCCCCCGCCTTTAAACGTTACGACTTCACGACAGCGAGCGGTTATAAGTCCTGATTAACTCTGATCTTAAACTGATTGTGGAATACCGTAAGTTACGAGTTTTCACTTTATTTCAAGTGAAAACTTGAGCAGGTTTCACCGGCAAACGTTAGCGTCTAAAGTATGAATGGTACATCTTAGCATACGATAAATAGTACGTTATACGTATGCTATTAATTTATAGAGTATTTTAATAATATTGAGTATGAGTATATACTTCTAAGTAATTATAACCATTTATCTGAAAGAGCAATGGACTTAAATTATTTAATGACTCAACCATCGCGTTTGAACTGGTCATAGTTTTTCTAAACATAGTTGTAACGTATATTATATTTCTATTACTGCAAAAACTATTCCACGTTATAATTAACAAGAAGTAAGAACTATAAATGTCATCACCTCCCCTGTCGTTCCCTTATGTGAAAGGGTAAATATGTGAACTGAAAGGGTAAATATCTAGCATTCCGTACTTGCCCTTACGAGTGTACACACTATTAATAGTTCTGTATGAGTGATGTTCACGTTTCCGCGTAAGAAGGGGGATTACTGAGCTGTAAATAAGGCTGGCCGCATACACACATTTCCCGTATTCGATTTTCTCATACGGAAAACAAATTCGGAAATCCGAAGTAGAAAATATATTGACTGACGCATACGTTTGTTTTGTTCTGAACGGGACGAATTCCGCACGTACGGTTCGACTGCAAGTCAGCGCGTTAGCGAGTAAAGAAAAACGTTTGCGCTAGTCTAACGGAATTCCAAATCGGAATTCCACATAAGGAAATCGAATACAGAAAACGTGTGTATGCGGCGAGCCTAAGGCCGCCGACGCACTAGCGACGATTACTGAGCTGTGAATTAGATCGCGAACGCACTAGCGACAACTACTGATCTGTGAATAAGGCCGCGAACGCACTAGCTACTGGATCACTGAGGCGGTTAATCGCCAGCTGAAGCGATCAAGGCAGCAGGCTATAAAAGATGGGAAACATCGATATTCCCTCCTTCAGGTAACCTACATTAAAACTTCTATTTCCACAGCCGAAAGCATTTTTTAAATAATTTATTATATTAACTTGTTTGAAGTTTATTATCTGTAGAAATAGAATACCGAATTAAATAACTTTTGACACATATTTTCCATATCTTGTCAGTCGAAATTTTTATTAAATTAAAATTAAGTAATTATTAATCTCGAGGTGCAGCCGCTTAAAGTCTTAACCACAAAGATCTAACAGCAACAACAGAAGACACAATATCATAACTTAAAATCCACTACACAAACACAAACCTTAAAAGTAACAAAGCGAAAACAAAAGGCGTCAGTGTAAACGTAACTCAATTTCTCTCTTAATTTCAACATTTGCCAGTCAAACCCAATTTTATCCACTTTTAATTAAAACATAAGTAAGGTTCTGTTTTTAGAGTTTTTCCGGGCGAGGCGCCCCGGGCGTCCCGCGGCCCCGTTTGCTTTGCATCTTGCCACGATTCCGTTTTTTGGCCTTTTATGTGTTAAAATATATTGTTACGGAAAATAAAAGAAAAGTTTACTTTTCAATTGTGCCGCTTCCATTATATTTCAAGGAATAAATGTAAGGTAGAGGTCAAACTCAGACTGGGTAGATTCTCTACCTGGCAGAGCTGCTGTAGTACAACATTGTAAGTTTTTGCTAATCTTTTGCTAAACTATCACGCCTACTTTTCCCTAAATAGAAAGAACAAAAGAGATGACGTAATTAATATAATATTTTCATTATAGTTCACAGAACACAACTAACACGTACTAGCAACTTAGGTGTTGCTCCTCACATATAAATTATCTACCTACCGTGATTTAGGAGCCAAAGCAGATTGTAACGAAATTCAGACCCTGAAGAGTCTACATACTAATAGAATATAGTGGGATTAGCATTTCAAAGATACCCCGCAAATCCGGGCCGGTCAGCACGGGGGACCGTCCCTTTGAATTGTTTAATAGTTTGCATAATCTTACTTGTGGCGAGTTCGTCGCACGCACTTACACCGTTGCGAGCAGCGAACATCATTGTGCTTGAACGTTTTTTTTATATAAAATAAGAGGGCAAACGAGCAAGCGGGTCACCTGATGGAAAGCAACTACCATCGCCCATGGACACTCGCAACATCAGAAGAGCTGCAGGTGCGTTGCCGGCCTTTTAAGAGGGATTTACGATGCATTAAATGTACTAATTTAATATTAGGCAAGCATTAGAACAGAAGTGTTACATTGATGAGGTATCAGATACCAATTTGTTTTGTATCAGGAACTTGCTTTCGTTCAAACAATATAAAGCATAATAATGTCTACATTATCTAACCCACAACAAGCATTTCAAACCATGTTCGAGCTGATAAAACATGCAAGCATACGATAATCCACGCATTGATATGCCTGTTTATATGAAGACGTTCAGAATATTTTTTTTCTAGTCGGGCAGTATTTAGACATTCGATTTTAATTTAAACAATTTATTTTAATCCACAATTGATTATTTTTTTACATTGTAAATTAAGTTTATATTTAAGTTTGACTTGTAACTTGTAGCATAACCAATACAAGCAAAGAAGACTCCTGCCGAATTGAAATGAAATGAGAACTACAACTAAATTATATTCGAAACCCGTTACAGGTCGGTGTAGGAGCGGCCTGCGAGCATATGTAAGCCGATTTACAGCGGTAATGGCGATCAAAAGTGCACGGTACAGATACTTATGAACTAACACCCCTTGGAGCAGCTTAGCCTACTTAAACTTACGCTCCCAATTGGTCAGGTTATACTTCAACGAGCCAAAATATTCAGAATATTATACATATTTGATACTACAAGTAGGTATAATATGTACACTACAAGTACCTATAATATGCTTCGGGACGAAGGAAATGGCGAAGTTACCCCTTTTTAGTGTTTCTTGTTTTGCTTGCCTATTGGCTATTATACTGCAGGAAATCAGCTTACCTGAAACAAAACAAAGGCTATCATTAGTTTCAGAGAAAAAGGTTAATTTTGAAATAAAATAGAAGACAGTATTTTCTCACATTATACCGGCTATGGCCACAGAATACATAATATTATTAGCACTGCTATGGCTCACGATTACTAAATAATCGGCCAAGTGCAAGTCAGACTCGCGCACGAAGGGTTCCGTACCGTTATAGAGCATAAATAGGCCAAAAATTGTGTTTTTTGTTTGGGAGCCCCCCTTAAATTTTTACTTTATTTAAATATTATTATTAATTATTAAAAGACACATATATTAATTGTATGTGTCTTTTAATAATTAATAATGAGGATTTTGTGAAAATTTCAAGTGCCTACCTGTTGTCATTATTGATACCGAGCAAAAAATGTTTGAAAAATCACGTTTGTTGTATGGGAGCCCCTCTTAAATATTTAATTTATTTTGTTTTTAGTATTTGTTGTTATAGCGGCAACAGAAATACATAATCTGTGAAAATTTTAACTCTCTAGCTATTACCGTTCTTGAGATACAGCCTGAAGACAGACGGACAGACGGACAGACGGACAGACGGACAGACGGACAGACGGACAGACGGACAGACGGACAGACGGACAGACATCGAAGTCTCAGTAATAGGGTCCCATTTTTACCCTTTGGGTACGGAACCCTAAAAATTAAGGTTACATGCACTAATGCACATAATATTAGAAAAATAAATGTTGTAACAATTAACCCATCAGTCGTGGCAAAACGAGACACAATAGCTTTTTCATTGTTATCGCGGCCGGATGTGGCCGCTTGGGGCTTCATGAATTAAACTAAATAAATACTAAAACCAAGTATCACCATTTAAAAACTTATCTAAGTATAATAAACTTTCGAAGGACCAAGTTGTAATGTTGATCTCAAACCTAACTTCTAATCAAGCGAATTAAGAATTCATTAAGCTAGAACTTTTTACACGTAGATTAGATCGATCCGATAGTAATTAAGTTTACTGGTATTACTCGATGTTTGCGTTACATTAGTACTAAACAAACGCCGATTTCCCAATAAGATTCCTACAGAACAGCCATTCTCAAAGTGTTTAGTGTGCTCCGCAGAGCCCTGGCACTTCGCAAAGGTCTTGTATAGATAAATAATAGCTATGTCCACATTATGCAATTTCATCTTCAATTTTCGTCATCTTCTTTTTATTCAACTTTCGTTTGGCATATTCAATCATTGAATGCGTCAAAAATTCAAAATCCACCCGCGTTGAAAGAAAAGTGTCATAGCGAGCGCTACGATTTCAACGCGCGTCACGGGCATGCCTCACGTTCGCTATTGACTGCGCTATAACGCATGCCCTTGATGAACAAAACAGGCCCAGTGTGGACATAGTTAATTGCTTTTAGAAAATATGTCATCAAACACCAGCATAGAGACAATTCATTTAAAGACAACACGTTGTCTTTTTGGGGGGTCCGTCAAAAATGTCACTTTTTAAAAGGGTTCTGCCACCAAAAAGGTTTGAGAGCCGCTGCTCTTGCAAACAAAACTCCACATGGTGGTTAATTAATCCTCCAAACAGCCGAATGATTCATACAAAAATCAAAACAACCGGTGAGGAGAACAATAAAACAAACAGGAAGAGATCTATTGACGGTGAAAACGGACTGGCAATAAGAACGGAAACAATAAAAATACCAGCTAATTACCGATATCTGCCGCTTCCGACGGTTCCCAGCTTCAAACCAACGTTTTGTTGTGCTGACGCCCGCTTGCGTCTATCTGGTTTAAAGTTAACGCTGTTACAATATGCCTTTTCTATCATAAATACGTGGAACGAGAGAAATAACATAATCTTTTAGATGAGCTTTCACCTAGACTTAAGCCAGTGGGCCTCAAAGGTCACTCAACAAAGGGTGACTCGTTTTCAACACCAAACAGTATAGAAATTTTTGGAGCGTTATGGGGCTTCTCTATGTCGCATAGGCTAACGATATTTAAACTCCCATTTTAAGCGATAACAAACGTATAGATAGACTATAGGCCAGGGGTCACCAAACGGCGGACCGCGGATCGCGGTCCGCGTCCGGCCCGCCGACCCACTGTGTGCGGACCACCGACCAAACATTTTCGAAGATGAACTTCGTTTAATGTTTAAGTAGCTTGCACCAATTTCACTTCAAACTTCAGACAGATATTGGGCAAAATTGTCGCTTTTGTTATTGATATGTAAATAAATACCTTTTATAATTTCCGCATTTGACTACCTTTGCTTAATTTTTGAAGTGAAAACTTCTTTAGAGCCGTTGAGCACTTTTGTGGGATGGGTAAAAACTGTGAAACTCGCGTCAGATGCTCGTGCTGATCGAAAAACCGTAAGACGGTTGGAGAGTAGTGTTGTAACATCGAAATCGATTAATCGAACAATCGATTGTTTTTTTAGATTGTCGATATTTTTTAATCGATTTCGATTTTAATCGGGTTTCGATTAATTAAAAAAATCGATTTTTTAAAAATCGATTTTCATAAAAAATGGGTTAAAAATTTAACCGATTGTAAGGGTTTCGATTAATTAAAAAAAAATGTTTCTTTTTTTAATCGATTTTCATTTAAAAAAATGGTTAAAAAAATTGTAAGGGTTTCGATTAATTAAAAAAATCGATTTTTTAAAAATCGATTTTCATAAAAAATGGGTTAAAAATTTAATCGATTGTAAGGATTTCGGTTAATGAAAAAAAAACGATTTTTTAAAAATCGATTTTTATAAAAAATGGGTTAAAAAAATGCACAACGTTAATAATCAAGTTTTCACTTCTGCCGGCACTCCCGGAGTGCAACCCGTCTTTTTTTTATATACAATGTGTGGACCGCGAAGGTCCTTTCATTCCTTAAAATGGACCCCGAGCAAAACTAATAATTGGTGACCCCTGCTATAGACTGTTATCTAAGAGCACACCTTTTCTCGTATGACTTCGCATGATTGACGTGGATTTAAGCTGTTGTGGTGGCAATCATGGTTATTGGTTACCCATCCATCCATCCATCCATCCATCCATCCTGCGCGGCCTGCCCCTTTAGCATGACCACAGTAGAAATGTGAAAGTATAGAAACCCTGTGGAGATAAACTGAAAAGATATTTACCGCGGCTAACCGCGACCGATAAAAATTCAAATAAAATGACACTTTATGACATATATATTTCTAATGTGGTCATGCTAAAGGGGCAGGCCCATTCTGAGGAGGGGCATTTGCTTTTGAGCTAATAAATTTTCAGTATTCGGCCAAATGCGAGCAAGAATTGATAGGATCTGATTTTGCGACATTAATTGCGAGTGATCAACTTTCTGTCGATGTCTCCGGAGGATCGACCTGAGATTGCAATTACCTTCCCGGTGATCCACTTGCCTCATTACACGCTCATTTCAATTCATTTATTTCTCTAAACGCAATTACACTTAAGCATGCGATTATATTGACAAAATTTTACTTTATTATACAGAACTTGAGCCAATAATTTTGAAGAATTTCTCAGCTCAGAATATAGACGAAAGCCGTCACTTAATAAATTACGTCAGAAACAAAAAGATCGACAGGAATGTCCGGAAACAAAACCGTGATCAATGGGAATGTTAAAAAACAAATTAGCCGCTAAAAAAAAGTGGCGATGGCCGTCGGCGCGTCAGAGCCACACCTAATGGCCCGTCAGGGACTCCCTTTGTGTCTAAATCGGCGGTGTCTTAAATCATCGACGACTTATTAACCCTCAGTGAAAAAGATTGTTGTAAGTTTGTCGTGTCTGCCTGTCTGTGTATCGGTCCATGGCATCGTAGCGTGGACGTTGACCGATTTTGACCTAATTTTTTGTTTGAAAGCCGACATGATAGTGTTCTTAGCAATAGTTCATCATCATCAGCGCTCTGTGAACTCCAGCCAGTTTGGAAGAGTTGTAAGCAACATCCAGTGATCGGATAGGTTCAATATTTTGCCTTTAGATTCCTGACACTTATGAGAGTTTATAATCGACGGTGTAGATCATCAATGACTTATTAACAGGCTTCAAAATCTATTTCCCTCCACCAGGAATTTGTTTGTGTACAAAGTGGCTGATAATAATAAGACGCTGAGGATTATCGCGGTAAGCTTGCAATACTCGCAAGTCGCAGATAATATCTTAAGACGTTGCATACCATCGAAGCTATAAGATCAATACGTAAGACAATCGCGCAATCCTGTGTAGGTACTCAGTCAAAATGCATCCGATAAATTCGATAGCGATGGGAGATTTATTTTATTTAAGATATTTTTTGATACAACGCTGATATGGGGCTTGCGATGCTTTATGTCAAATCCCATACATTTTAATTTCTAACTACACCGTCGAAATCATCAAATGTAACAAGGGTCTGTACCACGAAACCGTTTTGAGACTCAAACAGGACGCGGCACGCGAGACACGATACGCAAATGCCGCGTCCTGCTCAAACAAACATGAAATGACGTTGCTAACAACTCTAAAGTTTTTTTTTACGTGATAACGTCTTATAATTCGATATGGGGTGCGCGCCCGAAAAACATGACAGTTCATGCGGCGTTACCTCACTGACAGCTCTGAGGCGTTCCATTTACACTCTCAAGTCTCTCAACAACCGTAAGGCCCGCCTGGGCCGCGCTCTTTGTTTCGATTATATTACGTATTTCGATGACTTAGAGAATACTTTTGTATGAAGAAGTTTGGTTAGTTATGACCTTTGATACATTGACCACACTCTGAATGAAAAATAAATAAACAATCTGTGAGCTATTAGTATTATTTCGGCTATTCAAAATTGTGCTCTATTTCCTACGTGTCAAGGTATGACTTAATATATGAAGAATAAAGTATTCGTTTATTTCTTCTAAACAAGTCACTAATTATAGTTTCGAAAGTTTATAATTGAGAAACTAATATCACATCGGACTAAATACTATATTATGATGGCTTGATAGATAGAAAATTTAACATATATTATAATGTAGTTCACACAAACATAAAATATGGATTGTATGTAAGGATATTACATTAATTTTACAAAGAGGGTAGGCCGGGCGCCATTTTTTTTGCACATTGACCTGCCAACTTTTTTGCATAGATTTTTCCCGGAACTGAGGGGTTAAGGCTATGACGTTGTCACGTTCAACTATCGTCAGTAAACCGACTTTACAGACAACCAATTTTTTTTTAATAAGGGGGCAAACGAGTAAGCGGGTCACCTGATAGAAAGCAACTTCCGTCGCCCATGGACACTCGCAGCATCAGAAGAGCTGGTTGCCGGCCTTTTAAGAGGGAATAGAGTAATAGGGGAGGGTAGGGATGGGAAGGGAAGGGAATAGGGTAGGAGATTGGGCCTCCGGTAAACTCACTCACTCGGCGAAACACAGCGCAAGTGCTGTTTCACGCCGGTTTTCTGTGAGAACGTGGTATTTCTCCGGTCGAGCCGACCCATTCGTGCCGAAGCATGGCTCTCCGACGTATAGTAGTACGCGACATTCTCGTCCGATTGTTTGAGTCTCAAAATTGTTTCGTAGTAGGCCTACTGAATATCATGCCTACCCTCGAGCCGACATTCTCTAAAGCAGTGTTTCCCAAACTTGTCGGGACCGCGACCCATCTACAAGAAAGTTTAAATTTCGCGGCCCACCTTGTATCATGAAGACAAAAAAGCAGCGGTATGTTGCTGCCGCAGCATTTACCCATTAATTCTTATCGTAGTTCACCACCATATCATAATCGTCTGTCTTACTTACTTACAATTACGTTTGCGTTCGAATGCCCCTCCCCCGTGGCCCGTCCCGCACGCACCCACGACGACGAACGAACGAGTAAAATAACAATTGAACGAGTACGACAATCGTCCTATAGTTTCAGGGCCCACCCAAAATCTACCCGCGACCCACCAGTGGGTCGCGACCCACACTTTGGGAAATACTGCTTTTAAGGAAAGGATTTTTTGACATCATACATTTTAAATGAGCTAATCTCAAAGAGGAAAAAACAAAGAATAAGGGAACATCACAATTTCATACACATGTTCGGGCTTCATCAATAAATTGGCATGCCCGGTATTTTCGGCGTCCCTTCGGCATTCCAACTTGGATCATTGTTGCGTCAATTTTTGTCCAATATTCAGATCGTGTATTTTCCATTATCGATAATATCCGTCAGATTCCATTATAATACGGCTTCTAAACTATTTCCAGCGGTGTCCCATTACGATGGCTCCCCGAAACCCCGCAGCTGATTTCTATCGTGTAACATATGGGGAGTAGACTATATTTTATAAATAAAAACCGTTCCGTGCCTATCACGCAAAAACTATAAATTATTTCGCTAACTTTGGCCATTCGTCGGAGGGCCGTTTTTATATTATCTATAATTTTTTTCCGGAAAGTGAGACCAGATTGACTGTTTTTTTATATTTTAGTAGTAGCCCAGTAGGGTTAGTTCAGCCTTGTATGGGAATCTGAAATTAATTATAGTCAGAAATTTTTTTGCACTTGTGTTTAGAGGGGGTCATGATCAAGAATAGCTTAAATTCAAAAACTCGACCAACCCCGACGTGTGCGTTAGCCGCCATATTGGTTTGAAGATCAAATCTTTTTTTAGAGATACGGTATCTCCGTTATTTTTATATCTTTTAACGAAAATGATAAGAACTAAATTTGTTGTAAATTTAATTTTCTACATTTTGAGTTCTTATAATTTTCATTGTAAAATCAATAATTACGGAGATAAATGCAAAAAACAAGTCAAAGTATAATTTCGCTTGTTTGTCAATTATTATCGAATTTAGCGAAAATAATTGTAGAAACAAAGTAGTAGGTAATAGATCATTAAATTTCCTACAAATTTGATCCTAATGAATTTTTTTAGAAATCAATATTTAAGCTCCTGCACCTATGGTAAATGTACCGGAACCCAAGCGACTGGATAAAACTGAATATTTCTGATCATAAATAAGACCTTTTAACAATTACGGCACAACCTACACCTGAATAATTATTTAAAAAATGGCCAAGTGCGAGTCGGACTCGCTCATGGGGGTTCCGTACCATAATAAGGCAAAGATAGACAAAAATTTGTGCTTTTTGTATGGGAGCCCCCCCTAAATATCTATTTTATTTTAATTTTATTATTAATTATTAAAGTACAAATATTTTATGCATATTTTAATTGTCTTAGTGCTGCTATTTTTGATAAAGAGCAAAAAGGCCACTAAAATCCTGTTTGCTATATGGGAGCCCCATCAAATGTTAAATATAATATGTTTTTTAATATTTGTTGTTATAGAATATAGAGGGAAACAAAATACATAATATCTGAAAATTTCAAGTCTCTACCTATCACCGTTCTTGGAGCCTGGAGACAGACAGACGGACAGACAGCGAAGTCTTAATTTTAATTGTGGTTAGTGTAAAGAGCTACAAATTTATTTCTGTTTTTTTTTCTGTATTTGACAAATAATCGCGATACAGGTCGAAATTATACTTTGACTTGTTTTTGCAGTTATTTCCTTAAATATTGATTTTACAATAAAAATTATAAGGACTAAAGTTGTAGAAAATCAAATTTTCAACAAATTTTATCCATATCATTTTCTTGAAAAAATAAAAAATAAAGGAGATATAGCTAAAAAAAGATTGGACTTTCAAACCAATATGGCGGCTAACGCACAAGTCATGGCTGGTCGAGTTTTCGAATTTAAGCTATTTGTGACCTCCTCTAAACACTGGTGCAAAAAAAAAGACGGCTTGCACTCCGGGAGTGCCGGCAGAAGTGAAAACTTGATTATTAACGTTGTGCATTATTTTTTTAACCCATTTTTTATGAAAATCGATTTAAAAAAAATATTAAAAAAAAAACGATCGTTTTAATTAATTAATCGAAACCCTTACAATCGATGAAAAAATATCGACAATCGAAAAAAAAGCTGCTGTCAGACAGACTGTCAGACACTTCTCGCGACAGTTGTATTGCAGGTGGAAACGCGGCCTTAATCAGCGCGTCTGCTAAAGAACTCATTTCCCCGACTGTACATTTCTGCTACACAACTCATTTCCCCGACTGTACATTTCTGCTTAGCACAATTTTCCCCGACTGTACATTTCTGCTAAACAACTCATTTCCCCGACTGTACATTTCTGCTTAGCACAATTTTCCCCGACTGTACAGTTCTGCTTAGCACAATTTTCCCCGACTGTACATTTCTGCTAAACAACTCATTTATCCGACTGTACATTTCTGCTTAGCACAATTTTCCCCGACTGTACATTTCTGCTTAGCACAATTTTCCCCGACTGTACATTTCTGCTAAACAACTCATTTCCCCGACTGTACATTTCGCTTGAGTTCGAGTTCGACACAAAACACTACTCTCCAACCGTCTTACGCGTTTTCTATGGTTTTTCGATCAACACGAAAATCTGGCGCGAGTTTCACAGTTTTTACCCATCCCACAAAAGTGCTCAACGCCGCCATAGTTGCGTGTGTACGGTAAATTATACGGCTTTTGCTGAACCAAAGATTTCCTTTGGTAGGATTAGTCCTTATGGCCCAAGGATGGATTTAAGATGTGGAGCCACCGCTATTTTTGATGTTAATTTTTTAAAATTTCAGCAGCTTCTGCTCTGGAGGAAAATAAAGTCTCAATCTGTATAGAGGCATTAATTGGGCAAAAAAACATTTATTTTGTTACTCCAATAAGGCTGCTAAAGCTTTATATTGGAGTAACAGAATAAATACCTCACACAATAAAATTCGTATTACATGGGATATAATAAATAATGAAGTAGGACGTTTTAAAAGACACGAAAATAAAATAAAATAAAATTAAATGTGGACGGGTTGACAATTTCCGATAATTTAGAATTAGCTCATTTTTTAATAGCTTTTTTGTAAATATTATCGAAGAGACAACTAGTTCTCTCGACTCCTGTCCATCAAAGGCTGTCCAAAAAATTTTACTTAGAAAAAATGTTGTAGAAGGGAAGGTCGTGTTTCAGTTCAGACACATAAATTCGCAAGATATTTTAAAGATATTTAACTCTCTAAGCCTCAAAAAAGCAGTAGACTTGTGGGGTATATCAGTCAAATTGCTTAAAAATATAATAACAGAATTATCACCATACCTATCCGCTATTTTTAATCGTTACATTGATGCTGGCGTATTTCCTCGTCTTATGAAGCTGTCCAGAATAATTCCTTTGTTTAAAAAAGGTTTAAAAACTGACCCGAGTAATTTTAGACCTATCTCTATTTTACCTGCTATAAGCAAAATATATGAAAGGGAGATACTTAACCAGCTACAGAGTCACTTTAATATTAACAAATTATTGCACAACCGTCAATACGGATTCACCAAAGGCGTTTCAACCACAGATGCAGGTGTTAGTTTAATTAGATATATTTTTAAAGCCTGGGAAGACCATCATGATGTGATAGGTGTATTTTGTGATCTGTCAAAAGCTTTTGACTGCGTTGACCACAAAACACTTGTTCATAAACTTAAGTACTATGGCATTGAAGACAATGCACTTGATCTCATCACTGATTATCTAACAGATAGAGTTCAATTTGTTGATGTTAATGGACATAAATCTACGGGATTACCTATTAAAATGGGAGTACCACAGGGTTCCATCTTAGGACCTTTTCTTTTTTTGATCTATGTCAATGATTTGCCTTTCATCGTGCAATCCCTTTGCGAAATTATTTTATTCGCCGATGATACATCCCTTTTGTTTAAATTAAAACGAAAAAATCCAGATTTTACTAGTATAAATAAAGCACTTGCTCTTGTATTAGAATGGTTCTCTTCGAATAATCTGTTACTCAATTCTAACAAAACAAAATGTGTCATTTTCAGAATGCCTAACGTGAAAGTTAACAATGAAATTAATTTAAAAATTGGTGATGTAAATCTAAACTTTGTTGACTCTACATTATTTTTAGGTCTCACACTTGACTCTAAGCTTCATTGGGGAGCTCACATTTCAAATGTAGCAAAAAAACTTAGCTCAGCAGTCTTTGCGATTAAGAAAGTGAGACAATTGACTAACGAAGAAACAGCTCGCACCGTCTACTATAGCTATTTCCATAGCATCTTATCCTATGGATTACTACTGTGGGGAAGTGCTGCAGATATTCAAACAATATTTATATTGCAGAAACGGGCTGTTCGCGCCATATATAAACTAGGATCAAGGTGCTCTCTAAAGGAAAAGTTTAGAGATATAAATATCTTGACGGTTCCATCACAATACATTTTTGACAACATTATATTTATTAGAAAGAACATTCAATTTTATAGCAAGAAATCCGACACGCACTCTTTTAATACACGTAATAAAAACAAACTAGCAGTTAATTACTCACGTCTTCATAAGGTTCAAAATTCATTCGTGGGACTCGGTATACGTTTCTACAATAGATTACCTGATGACATTTTAGACTCGCCTTTTAATAAATTTAAAAAATGTATCAAAAATAAATTAATTAGAAAGAGTTACTACAAAATAAACGACTTTTTTGATGACATCCATCCATGGGAATAGTATTTTCAAAACAAATTTATGCTTTTCTGTATGTAATAAAAGTAATTAGTCAAATTATAAATTAATATGCATTGACATAATAATATTATATTCCATAAATTGACATATTAATCATATTCATTTAACATATTTTATATGTACTTTATATTTTGACATATTTTTTTTACATACCTACTTATTATTTTTTTTGACATTTTATTATTATTGCATTAAAATATGCAAACATTATTATAAAAATGTATTACAACCTAAATAAAAGTTCAATTTCGACAGTTCTATATATTATTATGTATGGTAATTATATAAAATGGAATTTTGTAATAAGTAAACTATAGGAAGTTAAATCTTAATAATGCTGTTAATGTATAAACTACCTATTTATTTGACGTTCATAAGTGTTACTGTGTGACCTACATGAATAAATTATTTTGATTTGATTTGATTTGAATTATGGTACTGTTCCAAGTTCGGTACCATATTCGGATGACTCAAGAATGCTTAATTCATTTTAGGACTCATAACTGCACGATAAAGATGTTAAACAACGTAAAAAGAAGAAGAAGAAGAAGCTTTATTTAAACGCGCTAATCTTAGTGTGAGTCAGTAATTACTGGTCCGATTTGAAAAATTCTTTCAGTGTTAGATAGCCCATTTATCAAGGAAGGCTATAGGCTATATTTTATTACGCTAAGACTAATATAAGCGAAGAAATAGAGGAAAATGTGGAAAAAACGGGGGAAATTATTTGAAAGGGCTTATTTTACGAACTACTGGAGTATTTTTTCTGTTATTTGGCACAGATAAAAAGTAGGAACGTGAAGGATCATAGGTTATTTATTGTGGACTAATTTGTCTGTGAAATATCTAATTTACGCGGGCGAAGCAGCGCAGAACGTCTAGTAATATTATAAAGCTGAAGAGTTTGTTCGTTTGGAGGAGGAGCTACTCATCCGATTTGAAAGAATCTTTCAGTGTTTGATAGCCTATTTATCGAGGAAGGCTATAGCCTATATTTTATCACGCTAAGACCAATAGGAGCAAAGATACAGAGGAAAATGTGAAAATAAAGCTGAAGAGTTTGTTGGTTAGTTTGTTTGTTTGAACGCGCTAATCTCAAGAACTACTGGCCCGATTTTAAAAAAATCTTTCAGTTTTTGATAGCCTATTTATCGAAAATGTAAAAAAAACGGGGAAAATTATTTGAAAGGGCTAATATCTCACAGACTACTGGAGCAATTTTTATGTTATTTGACATGAATATATAGTAGACTACGTGAGACATGGGTTATTAATTTGTGAAAAATATACGGTTTCCGTGAAATTTCAGATTTACGCGGACGAAGCCGCGCGGAACGTCTAGTATTATTAATATGTTTATTGCTCCGTTCATCACCATGTCTTTGGCATGCAGAATAATACTGCTATCAGCCTCCTTATATTAATTAAGCCCTGTCAACAGCGTTTTCGTTAGTTGAAAATCATATATTCTAAATGTTTTATTTTATTTTATTTTATTTTTACTATCTTTTATCTAAATATTATTCCAAAATTGGCATTTAAACATTCGATTCAATCGAAAATGATACCAAGCTCGACTATGTACCAAAATCCCACGCAGTTATTGACCTCATACCTTGTTAAAGCTAAAAAAAAAACCCTCCCCCACCTGCATGAAATATTCAGGTGGCTCCACATCGTAAACCCATCTTAGGGATATAAAGATCAATCCTACCAAAGGAAATCTTTGGTTCAGCAAAAGTCGTATTCCTCGTTTTTTTGTCTTGTACGCACACGACTACTAAAGAAATTTTCACTTCAAAAAATCTAACTCTACTGGGGTATAGCTGAAATTAGGAATATTGTCGTTGTTCAACAACGCGTGACTTCTCCAAAAATATTTAATCGTTCACAGAGTACAAAATATTGACTGAACTTTATAAAAGTCGGTTGCCAAACCAGCCAATATCGTATAAGATGACCCAAGTGGACAGTTAATTCTTTATGTGACACATAAAAGAACTCCATCCCCACGACACGTACAATCAGTCAGGATTGGCTTTTTACAGTCGAAACAAAACTACACCTCAACCATGCCATTGGCATCGCGACTACAGAAGTCATTAGACATTCCAAAAATACTTTCGAAGTGTGTATATTTGGTATTATACTAATACAGTGGAATGTATGCTTTAGAACCATTTTAGAACCAAAATCAGTATTGAGATAATTTAGTCCCTGGAAAGGACGTAGGCTGTTTATTATGGCTGTAACACTGTTTATCGAACTTTGCCTGAATGTCTGTCTATTATTTATCTGTGAGGTTTTTGTCCCAGAAAAATGTACATACTATCAGAGATGTTGATTAATAGCTTTGTAAACACTGGGCCTATTTTTTGTTCATCAAGGGCATGCGTTATAGCGCAGTCAACAGCGAACGTGAGGCATGCCCGTGACGCGCGTTGAAATCGTAGCGCTCGCTATGACACCTTTTTTTCAACGCGGGTGGATTTTGACGCATTCAATTATTGAATATGCCAAACGAAAGTTGAATAAAAAGAAGATGACGAAAATTGAAGACGAAATTGCATAATGTGGACATAGCTAATAGGCAGATGGCGGACCTGTAATTTGGTCGCGTTTTGTCAAACTCAGCCGACAGATGACAACTAGCATTGAATTGACAATTATTGACATATTAATCCAACCAAAATATGATCGTAGATCTGTCAACTGCCTATGAATCAAATTCTTCGATGGTACGTTTCTCGCGCGACAAATTAATTTCTTTAGCAAAAGTTGCGAGCAACATGTAGTAAGAATAAAAACTAACTTATCAATTAGTATTAATCAGAAGTAACGTGCTGATGAGTGATGATGTCTCCCTCGCTAGCAGTACATCGTGATGTATGTGGTACTTAAGCCCGTACCTACCTACAGCAAATTAGCCCTGCGCCCGTGGTGCAACAAAGGGCGTAAGGTAGCGTGCATGTATCGCACAATACCGCCTTAGGCCCTATAGGGAGGACCCTGCGTTCGTGTCGATATGAGTGATTTGGGAAAAGTGTGTTAAATTAATAAGAGGGCAAATCTAGTACAAAGATAATGCGTAGCACGTACACTTAAGAATTTTGATAAACACATTTACTTACTACAAAATATGGAAATGTAGAGCATTCATAATTAACAGGGCAAGCGAATCGAACCCTTGTTTATTCCACAACCAGGTACATTTTGTGGTACACTTTACGGAAAAACTATCACGCCTATAATTGACTTGTGCTTTAACATAGTAATTTTTATTTATATGTACATGTGTTATCATCAGTCAGTCAAGGTGTGACGACGCGAGCCCTCACAAAGCTCGGCTTTTAGCTAGTATAGGTATAATTGGTAGTATAAAAAGTTTGTAAAGGTGTCTTGCACCTTACAATAATTATAAAATATTTTAACACCGTATATAATTATGTCGAAGTAGCTAGAAAAGTTTTTCAGACACAGACAAGTCACTGTACAATTACTATTAACGCTTGTAATACAATGGATATTTCAATTACTTAGTACGGGGGCTAGTCTTTCGCCGCGCCTATTTTATTGTTTTTCGAAAATCTCACCCGCAAGTAGTTACCAAATCATAATCCCCCTGCATTTATTTTTTGTTTTTGGAAAGTCCCACATGGACATTACTGTTAAACTATCGATATCTCATCGACACACCACTAGTACTTTTCAATCGGTTAACGGTCGGAGTGGGATAATCCTGTGAAACAGGGGCTGCGGCATCCCCCGACCACCGCCGCGCCACCACCGCGCCACCGCCGGGTGACCAGCACATAATTACCGACATTGTAGCTGTCTGTACTCTGTTGCTGTAAATTTTTGGACTAGCTACCTATGAACGTTTAAAAATTAATTTCATTAAGATAGGTAAATTGGTTTAAATGAGTACGTTCCAAAACATAACTCAGTGTTTTGGCAATGGCCGATGACGTCTTATCCGACGCCAAAATTATTGCACTGGTGTACCACCATATTGGACCAGGGCTGTAGCCAGAGTCAAATTTGAGGTTGGGCATTTTTTTTCAGCTCGTCTTGGAATTTTGATAGAATGTTCTAGATGGTATTTCGAATCGAATGAGACCAAAATCATAATTTTCGGTGCATGAGATCAGGTTTTGACGAAAATGGCACTTGTTTACCAGAGTATTCGTTCTTAAGCGGGCGCATGCGACCGGACCGCGAAAACAAAAGGTTTCCAAGAATCCGCGATCGAGGTGTTAAGAGGGCGACTAATCCAAAAAAACAAACATTGTCCTTCTCTCTTCACACACTCTTTCATATGCCAGGTGAAAAAGGACGACGCGGATTCATCGCCTAATTAGTTTTTTCTCAATAACTCGATAAATATACAACATTTTAAAAATCCGCTAGGTCGATTTCACAATGATAGAATTTTATACAATGTATTAAAATATTAACTTAATTCAATGCACGGTTATGGCAATAAATGAAAAATTCGTGAAAATTTGATGCATCTTTGTGATTTTTTTTTTCGAGAAAATTTGAAGATATCGTGTTTTTGATCAGATTGAATTCTTGGAAATAAAATGTAGTATCTTATTTTAGAAAATGAAATAATTCGGGGCTTATTTTCAAGTATAAAAATGAATGATAAAATCGAAAATTTTGGGTTAGTCGCCCCCTTAATAATCAATATCCAGCAAAAAAGGCCAAAAAATCACGATTGTTGTATGGGAGCCCCCCTTAAATTATGTCAATAGAAAAAAGTATTGCATTTATTTTTGAGGAAAATACTCTTTACCGTACACTTCACTTGAACAAAATCAAATACAATCTTTCGGTAATATTAATTATTAACTGGGATTCCCCGTATAAAGGATTGCAATATCATCGCGATTCAAATGCTATCTATGCACTATGCACAGAACAAATAATTATTATCGACGACTTCTGTGGCCCTATGGTTGGGCGTGTGGCAGCTCAACCCGGGGGTCACGGGTTCGAATCCCGCCGACGCGACGGAACAAATAGTTTTTAAAGGTATCTCAAAATCTTAAATATATTAATGTAAGTATGCATAGTTTATATTATAAGAATAAAGTATATTTCTGTTGTCTGGCCCTGTAATGCAAGTCCTTTAGGTCTTCGTTTTTGGTATTTTTAAGGTAGGGCATTGTGATTTTAAGGTAGGGCAATGCCCCACTATGCCCTCCCCTAGCTACGGCCCTGTATTGGACTGGAGAGACAAGTGTGACGTAGCACTTGCGTTGATTCTTGTAATTATTGGCACCGTCTAATATACTGGGTTATATTTCGGAACTTACATTAATAATTACGTACAAAAATAAATTGTCAATTATTATGAAAATTCCAGACTCTACAAGTCGTAACTTTACTGGGAAACAACTGAGATAGTTTTTGCAAAGTTGCAATGGCGAAGTTTAAGAGAGAACTTCCCGGATTATAAGATACAATAACATCAGGGAGATTAGAGTGCCCCACAACATTTTTGCCTCACATATTTCCCGACAGAAATAATCACCCCAACCGTTACAGTCTACATAAATCTATACGTTTTTAAACACCCTACATCATATCCGAGAGGAGATTTAGAAAAATCGTAGGGGGTTTATCCGGCGATCTAAAAATCATTCTTATTTGCATTCTACACGGGCGCCTCGGAGAAAAATAGCTTATTACCGTCCGTTCGGTGTTATTCTACCTCGCGAGACACGAGAGTGGTTCTTATCCTCTCGGAATAAAGGTCATGTCAAAGGTGGAATAATTCCACACGGCATGTACTAGCGACCGCTTTAAAATGTTAATGCTCCACGTCAGCCCCTCCGACTCCATTCCGTCATTTCCTGTCAAAACACGTCCATAACGAAATGTCTTAACACAGATTCGTGTTATATTTAAATGTGCAATTACGGTGTTAGGGAAAAGAGGCGATGTTTTTATGCTTTGGGTCTTAATGACTTGAAGTCTCTTACTTCTTGTCAAGCAACAAGCTTCTGAAACGTAGTTCACTTGTTAGCCTAGTCGTTATTCACAACTCCTACCTTTCATCTCATTATTTTGGTTGCGGTTCCCTAGACAAATTTAGCATTTACCTCAGGCGCCCCTGAGATCATAACATCAAAGGGTTTTCGTCGTTGGTTACCACTGTGGATCCTGGCGACACGGGAGTAGCGGTGGAGGGAACTGCCCGTTAGAAAAGTTTTTATCACAGCCATGTCACACTCTTAATATGTGCCTGTCGAAGGTCAATATTCGTAATCAGAAATTTTCCATGTGTCAAAAAGTTTCCAATTTTTCACAACACTTAACTTATTCCCACAAAACACCAGCAGAAAACACAAGTAAATCAGAATTATGGTAATAAAAATGTAGCTAATTAACAGATCGGCCCCCGAAATCTTTATTTCACAATGTAAATACTGGTGTCCAGGGGGATTTACATTTAATTACAGCTCTTCCTTCCAAGTCAGCGCCTCAGTCTGTGGACACTTGTAATGAAATGCTAACTCCGGCTCATAATTGGTGCCGCAAATATTTCTTTTGGACATTTGATGAGGTTTTCGAGGTTTTTAATGACTTCTCACTTTGGTTTGACATGATAGGGTTAGCTTGAAGATCAATGTTTTTCTTAGATATTTATCTAGGTAATAAAAACCTACTTTAACCAATTCAAACGCAACATACAGGGACACATATTTAAAAATTCCTAACAATTGGAAATTCCTATAGGCATTTTTATTTTCATGGAGCAGAATTGTTTTAAAACTTTATTTCTTTTAGTAAGACCTAGAAGAGCTAACGACAGAAAGTCCGTTATTCCGAAGAGAAATGGGCCAAATGTGCCTGTGCAGCCGTGAAGGCCGCAATCCGCCTCAACTCTACCATTCACTCGTTCACCGTTCCCGGTCCCATTTACGAATGTAATTATTTCGACCGACTTGCTCACTTTTTGCTCACTGCGTCTCACATGACAGAATAGTTCCACACGCTCGAAAAAATGCATTTATATGGGGACGAGAGGAAATTGAAACAAAAGATTCTCGCATTGTCGGTAACGTATTTGGATAGAGTCTTAGGAAAACTTTAAACTAGACTACAGAAAGACCTAGCCCATAGCATATGAAATATGTAAAATGTTTCGACTCTCCTTTTCCAACATCATCAATTTTATCTCAGCTACAAGTAAGGTATTCCCAAATTCTCGAAGATTCAGAGAGAGCCACAGAGGTCAATGTTGGACGATAACGCAAAAATTACCAGATAGCTGATATGAACGTACGCAAAAACAGTTAACATAATATTATAGTACTTAACAAATACATTTAGCACGGAGATAATTTATATGACGTTTTTTTCTAAAATGTATTTAGTATGGATAAGAAGCGTAAAATACAAAAAAAAATTATTATGACGTAAACACTAAACACTGCCTACCTACTACTTTTGGCAAGTGAAACTTTGTTCATCATTTAAACTTGATTCTTCACTCTTCAGTTTCACAGGAAGGAAGAATTTTTATGGATTCCTCATGGGCCTCTTTATGGTATGTCCAAACTCCAACGTTCTGGAATGGATCCAGCAAACTTCGAGTACACTGACTCTTGCTGCTTTCAGATTGCGTTACTTTGTAGAACTAAAGGAGCTACAGCGATGCTTCTGTCAAGATAGTCGTATGCCGATTTCAATGAGCCTAAAAATTCACTCCAAATAGTATTGGGATAGCGCGAGCCATCATCTCTGTCTATATTCTACACACCAAAACGAGTTTCACTACTGATTAAAACATAATTGGCGCGTATTGTGTGCGGTCACGCTCGCCCTGCGAGCCCTCAGCGCGACACGTGTCAGCCCGCAATAGCAATTCCGCGCCAATAACGATCCTCCACCGAAAACCCAATATTTTCCAGCTTTAAATCATTCCGATGGGATATTTTAAGCCTCCGCCGCACCGCGCGATCGAATCGAAATCCCCTGACTTTTGTGTTGACTCCGCAAAGGAAATCGCAAAGTTTGCCGCGAGTTTCTAATTCCGTGTTTAAATTTAAAACTCGATACGAACACATTTCGAATTACACATTCAAGACGGCTCAAATTCACCGAGCGAATGATTCCGAAACAATGAGGCTTTAGAGGGAACAGATACGATTACTTAATTGTAAGAAGATTCCTCTTAGCTACTTTTGAATACTGACAAACGGAAACGTGAGGTTGTTTGATCTTTGGGTTGGTAGTTGGTACTTTATCCAAAAAACACTGTTTAAAAACTATTGTGACGCTCATTCAAAAACAACTCCACAATACATCCTTTTCGCACTACCACCAGCTTATATTTGAAGATCACTCAACGCCAATTAAAAGGATGCAAACTTCCCAACAATAAGACATTTAACAAGCGCGTGCGACAAGTTGGCAGCGCAACTTCATTCATATCTCCGTCTTTGGGAACCGGAGCCGGCTGGAACCGCCTTGATCCGGTTAAAACTAACCGAAGGCAATTAAAACTGGTAACTAACTCCGCTTTCCGCCCGTTTGCTACTTGTTCAACACCTTTTGTAAACGTGCTTCAAAACTTACGCGTGCTTAATGAGTTTTTTGTGTCCTTTTGGGGGTGGGTTTTGAATTGTTCGCCAAATACTTTGAGTTTCTAATAAAATGAGTATTTTATTGATTGATGATTCACTGATACTGCGGTAATGCAGTAAAAAGTGTTAATCGTGTATAGGTCTTGCAATCTACGAGCGCGCGTAGCCTTTATTTGTAGTTGAAAATGTGAATAGACATTTTCGTTAGTGTGCGTACCTGACGGAGCAGTCAGTAGCGAGCGAGCCATGTACGCGTGTATAGATACGGTCACTCACACAACTAAGGGCGCCGCGCGCTCGTAGATTGCAAGATCTGTACTTACAAGTGTGCCAATTTTTAGTTGGTTTTTTAGTGACGAAGAACATTAATGTAAACAAACAATCAAACAAATTTATTATTTTATAAGTGAAGCAGCACAGATTATGTCATTTGAAAGTGAAGAGTGTAACCCGTGTTAACTGTTAACACGATGTGCACACAATTTCATAAATCACTCGTATCGAGATATCGAAACAAAAAACCGATTTTACTCGACGACACTTTCCAATCTGTGTTCTATTAATTCTGTATACAAATGTATATTTTTGCATACATTAAATTACAAAAAATAAATAAAACGGGGCATAGACGAAATTGAGTCGCGCAGAATGCGATCGTATTTGAATATTTTGACCCTTTGAATTTTTTATTCCATCTCCGTTAAATAATCTCTTTACTATTCACGATATAAAATCGAGTAACATATTTTCATTGGAATTTTCATTCGTTCGGATTACGCGCTATTGTTTTTTTAATAAACAGAAATATTTGCAACAATTTTTATTATACCGAAAACGTTGTAAAACGATGAAAAACTATTCGGATTTGATTCTGTTCACTGTTGGCACCGGTCAATCGTGTAAATTGAATAGAATACAAAAACACAAAGGGGCCAAAGTATATCTAGAAATCCTGGGCAGTAAACACTCAACATTTCTAGAAATAGATCTAAATTTCTCGTGAGCCAGACAGAAATAGAGAAAACCGAGTCCACTCGCTCAGGGCGGCCAGGGCGGCTAGGGCGGCCAGGGCGGCGCTGGGCGGCTGAAGGCGTGGTGCTGTGATTTACCGCTACGCCAATATGGCGGGACCCTCGCCGGCTGAGACAAGCCGCGATCCCCTGTCAAATTACATTACACGTAATTTGGCGCGCAGATATTGCGAGTTGCGACGTAGGATCCCAACATGGCCGCTCTATATACCTGTCATATTTTTCATTTTCGGCAATCCCTAGAAAACGTGTAATGAGTATTGAGTTGAAAAAGCGCGGCAGATGAATTCGCTACCGAATAACAACGACTCAATTTTAATTTTAAGGTCCACACATGGAATGTGATGCTGCTAGCCAACATTTTGCACCATAGGGTTGATATCCTATCATCCAGACTCCAGAGCATCGCAAATTGCCCCTTTTCCAATTAGCGAAGACAAAAAACTCTGTTTCTTTCCACATACGTTTTTGTTTAACGTGTTCTTGAAGCTAAGTACAAGCTAAGTACAACTATTGGAGAAATCTTTTTTTCCAATGATATCCATTTCAATAACTTCCCGTTCACCAAAATCTACCATTTCAGCGTGCATTCATTCCCAAAACATTCCATTTCCAGTAATTAGTGATTCGCAAACTAAGCTATTAGGTTATCTAGAAATTTCATGTGGCACTTAAAATCTATGCAAGCGTTCCCAATCTGTAGCGCACAACCCTTGGAAGGTTTCCAAGCCACCGGCCAACCTTCCGCTACAAACGAGATAGTTCAAATTGTTCAGCCTGAAATACTGGGCTGGTATTTTTAAAAGAAATATGTCTCTAAGATATGTTGCGGGTTCGCGTGCTTTTGCTGATAGAACGGCATGTAAAGAGCAGATTCATTGGTGGCTGACTAGTGATATTTCTTGCACCAACGCGTGATAAGGTTAATAGTTGATTATTCAATTGTCTGTCTTTTTCGTACCAATTTCTGAAAGATACATTTGAAATTTAAACACACGGCTTTAGTTCAATTCAGACTTAATCCGCCTGAGATATTATGAAAGAATTCCTTCATTCCTGTAGCTGTCTACTGCTACCACCATCTTACATAGCATGCAGTGAAGTTCTCGCTTACAAAACGTATAATTCACAATTTCATCATAATACTCATTCATTGTTGGTACCTTCTAATTGCGGCATCAAAAGTTTATAGTTTGAAATACATCGATACCATTGTTTATTTAGGTACCTTATCCCTTTGAATTGTGATTATGTATTCGGCCTTTAACAAAATGTAATACATAGGTTAAATCATCAAGCAAGTTCGTCCTTATTTCTGTGGTGATAAAGTTGAAGAGTTGGCACTTCGCGGGTGTACAATGAGTAGGTAGGCGCAGAGAGCACAGGAGATAATTGGCACGTGTCTCCCCGATATTGGCCGCGCACCGGACCGGAAAATTATTTGTTTAGGTCAAGCAAATACGAGATAGCCTGCCTCTGTTTGTTTTAATATAATAACACGCTGTCGCCCTACCAAATACACGGTAATGCTGATGCATAGCAAAAACCGCGGTAGCTGTGCAAAAACCTGCATATTTTTGTGTTTGGATAGCAGCATTTATTTTTGTCAAACAAGCGTAATGAATAAAAATGGTCGCCATGAAATAAATATTAATTAATTTAAAACTATAATATACCTACTATACGTATACGCCAGAACAGAATTTACAGAGGTAAGTTTATCAAAGACTCTACCGACTGAACATTACGCAGAACTATGAAACGTGAAAAACTAAGTTATTTCAAACATGAGCTAAGAAAATAGTTATAATTTAATTAAAAGTTTAAACATAGAATATAAAAGACAAAGAGCAAATACGAGTAGAGGGCACATACTACATACCTTTAGTAATTCGAATAAAAATATCACTCAAAGTTATTTTAAGCTAAAATTCACAATATTTTCTTTGTGAGGGTTGTCATATATTGTTACAAGATACCGTCTCACAGTAAAAACACTCGTGCATACGAAATAGCTCCGAGCTATATGAAGTAAAATACATATTCGAGTATGTTGTGATCTACACCCACACGTGTTGCTACTTAACTATAGATCAACAATTTAACCATAGATCACTTTAGTACAGCTACATAAATCAATTCTCTTTATCGTCTTTTTATTGCACCCGTAACGTTAGTAAAAATATTATATTTTGTTACAAATTCTTTGGGTATGTTTCACAATCGCCCAATAAGGTGACAAAAAGCTAGAAGTTTTGTTTCTGCAGATTAAAATATGTTATAAATTAAAAATAGATGTGCGATAGTTACTATAAAAAATGAGATAGTTACTATAAAAAATAAAGCCGAAAGTTTGTGAGTTTGTATGTTTGTTACTAATTGTTCACGTCTAAACGGCTGGAGCAATTTTAATAAAATTTTGCACAGAGTTAGTTGATTTAAATATATAGGTTACTTTTTACCACGTGGTAAAATATTTTCCCTACTGAACCGCGAGTAACACCTGTGGGCACTGCTAGTAGATCCTAATTTCAAATGTTGAAAACTGAACTTCAGAACTTTCAAACGATCATTCAATCAACTTCAGAAATTTCAAAAGTATCAATATCACGTTGTCCCTTCGAAGTGGTGTAATTTCGTCGATTGTTTTTGAATCGGAGTGGGGACTGGGGGTGAGGGCTGGGGAATTGAGATCTATTGTTCTAGACGATGGGGAGCATTGATTAAGCGTAATGATGATACATAAGATGCGATCGCCAAGCACTTAAGAAAACTTTGCAATTTGAAAGTGTTTTCCCCAAAATCTTTTAAACGATTTTAGAGCATTTATTACAAGTATTTTATGAAATTTATCTTTTAATGTTTGTGGCACTAAGATGAATTGTTACTTTGAGTACGTAGTTCAATTATTATTTACTGTAGTCTATAATAGATTTTTCCTCGAATTTCGCAGTTAATTTTGCCTAATTTTTGGTAATACAAACTGTACTAGGTACTTCCGTACTGGCTACATCATTTTTTTGTAGATAAATTATTTCCAGATGCAAATAATTTATTTCCATAAAAATACAATTACAATTTCAGATTAAGACAAGTTAACACTTCCTTTAGGCTTTCGCCATATTATATCAAACACATACAATGATGATCTTGTCTTAGGAAGAAAAACGTGTAGGAAAGTCGTACTTTTTCTTAGCAGTCGGTTAAAAGGTAACCCCGAAAAACAAAGTAGTTACTTTCACCCCATTTCTCAGCGGCCATGTTAGCCGCGACGCGTAATCACAGTTCTCCATGGTAAGCGTTAATTGAGGACATATTTCCTTGATTGTGTGGGGTGGGAGTGGGGAGAGGGGGGGGTGGGGATGGGGGCGGGTGTCATCAGCTCGCGTCTGGTCAGCGGTCTCGCCGCATTAAAATAATGTCCCAGAAAATTAACCGAAATCCAGCTCACCCTTAATCCACCTATAGAACAAAGCCCGCGTCGGATTGAAAATATTCACCACCTTTCGGGGGTCGGAATTAAAAAATATTTTCCGACGATGCAAAGCTTAACCGAGTAGAAGTGAATGTGTTTCATGTACGTGAAAATACCAGGGACAAAAGGTATAAGGGTTTAAAACTGGAATGGCACCATGATCTGTATAGTCCACTAGATGACGCCCGTCACTCCATTGGAACAACACATTTTTTCAGGATAAAAAGCATCCTAATATGTCCTTTCCCGAGACTCAAAGTATCTACTTATCTCTATTGTCCATGAAGCAATATCGGCTAAGCGGTTTGGGTGTGAAGAGGTAACAGACAGACAGACATAGACACTTTCGCATTTTTAATATTAGTATAAGTAGTATGGATCCTAAGATTTTTCAAGGGTAAGGATCCTAAGTTTTTTCAAGTTACCAGATGATGCTGATGATACCTCATCACACGCGAACGTCTCGTTCAATAACGGGTGATATGACAGAGTTTTTCATTGGAAAGCCGACGACGGGTAATATCGCATCCTTAACCCGTCTTTTACACATCTCTAAAACTGTCATCGGAAATGGATACCGAGCAGCGTGGAGTCGCTTTTTTGTTTTTTTTTTTTTATTTAATTTTTTGACACTTTTATTTTGAATTTATTTCAAATCAAAAGCATAAAGCGACAGATAAAAAGATGGAGCGAAAAAAGGTTTTGTAGACATATCTTTTAATCGATTATACGAAATGACAGTTTTTAAGAGGGCCCACAATAAGTCTATTCATAGGCCCGCGTAGCACAATAGGACCGGCGAAAATTCTAGACACATTCATACATATTTCCGTGCGTCATTATACAGGACGAGCCATGCGGCGACCATTGTTAAAGTTTTTTTCTTTTGGCGTGCAGATTGTTGGTATCTTTGTATAAAAACAAAGTGCACGGTTTGTGGCGGGCAATCGTAAAATTTTATACGTCGAAATGAAAATTACCTATTATAGAGTATAGACGTATTTTCAATATAGCTAGTATAGTAAAAAAAATATATATTAAAATAGCGTCTAGTATCAAAATTTAGACAAATCAATTATTATTCTAACAAAATTATCGTAAACTAAAAAACGTGTCAACTCCATTATTTTATCCGTGCACATGTTTCACACATGTTCAGCGAAGTAATATAAGTCGGCGTAGAAGGAAACGGTAATGAAATATTAATAGATAGTAGATACATTCACACAAATATTAATCGCTACGTTTAAAAATTTGAGTGTAAACTAAAATGTTGATTACTGAAAAACTGTCTAGTCTGCTTGTCTTTGTGTGGCACATTGACAAATCACAGGACGAACAAAGTAAAGGTGGGTTGTACCACACGGGTTGTTATAATTAATTAGTTATAGTTAAAGTTAACTTTAACTATAACTTTAACACTAACCACAGACTTTGATAGATGTCTGTTGCTACAGTTAATGGGGTTGAGACTTGAGAGTATAAAAAAAATTATAAGTATAAAAAAATATAATTATTTGCTATGGCAGCACTGTGCTAAAATTTAACTTTTACTTTAACCGAGCGATCGTCAAATATGGCGTCCATTATTGACTTTAACCATACATTTGACTGTTCACAGATCATTTGACATTTTGTTAAAGTTAAAGTAAGTTGGTGCAACCCACCCTAAGCTGCGTAAATATATATTGTTTTTTTTAAGAGCCTATACTATCCCACTGCTGCGCAAAGGCCTACTAAATTGATTAGTAAGGGGATATCAATATTTTGTATATATCAGTTATTTCAATATCAAATCGCGCTCGCTAAGCAAAAAAATCTTTACCCTGTTCTCTACATTAATTTCCCTTTCACCACCTTACTTTCTATTAACTAAATATGTTTTATTCTATAATTATTAATTAGTTTATTCTATAATTAGTAGAAGGTAAACTGTATATTACTAGATGACGCCCGCAACTCTGTTGCGCCAAAACAATACGCACGCGAAAACCTTACATTTTTCCGGAATAAAAAGTAACCTTTGTCCTTTCGGAGACTCCAAAGATCTTCCACACCCAATGTCAGCAAAATCGGTTGAACGGAGGAGGTAACAGACAGACAGACATTACGGACCCAAGTTTGAAGTTGAAATACCAACAAGTATCGTCAGAGAGAGCACTATTGGAGCACTTTTGTAACGTAGGGTAGGGTATTCTGTGACGTAGATATTAATTTGTGTTATAAAGTGCAGTTTGGAGTTTGTACTGGGAACTCCAACGGAGGGAAATTAATACGCTTACCGCTGCACTCAAATACATTTAATAATTACTTAACTTAAATTTAAATAATGATTTTAAACGAAAACTAGATGACCCGGTGAATTTCGTGTAAGTACCCTTTTAAAACCTTCCCTGGATTTTCACGAATATTTCAAGACAAGATAATCCAGATAGGTTTAGCTGTTCTCAAGTTTTTGCGAGTTCCCAAATTTTAAATTTATCTTTGTTTATGTGTATATTAATAGATTTAGGCCCTGTTTCACCACTTCCTGATAAGTGACGAATAGGCTATCCACCAATTAACTTGGCAGATCAAGTATGGAGATCTGTCAAAAAAGTTGTGAATAGCCTATTCGGAACTTTACCAGAAAGTGGTGAAGCAGGCCCTTAAAATATAATTATGTTTTGACATTTAATTACTTCTAGTCTATAATTTAATACTTCATTAAAGTTAGGTTATGATTAGATTTCTTCGAGTGCGGTGGTAACTTCTCCGTATATAATTTAGTGAATTCTCATTACTAATGTATGCTCGGTATTGACTCTACGTATATTAATTATTCACTACAATATGTGGTTTATACTCTACTAGCGACCCGCCCCGGCGTCGCACGGGTATAAAATATATAGCCACAAAAAATGATTAAAATTGATAGCCTATGATCCTTCACGTGGTCTACTTCTTATTTGTACCAAATAACATAAAAATTGCTCCAGTAGTTCGCGAGATAAGCCCTTTCATATAATTTCCCCCGTTTTTCCTCCGTTTTTTCCACATTTTCCTCTATTTCTTCGCTCCTATTAGTCTTAGCGTGACAAAATATAGCCTATAGCCCTACTCGATAAATGGGCTATCTAACACTGAAAGAATCATCAAAATCCGTTGCGTAGTTTTAAAGATTAAAGGGAACAAAGGGACATGAGGGAAAAAAACCGACTTTGTTTTATAATATGTATAGATATAGATATATTATCACTTTAATAATCCATCGAAGCAGCTCGAATTTGAACTCTAAAGCTGTATTACCTTGTATAATATATCCATACTAATATTATACAATGCGAAAATGTGTCTGTCTGCCTCTTCACGTCCAAAACACTGAACCAATTTTGCTAAAATTTGTTGTAAAGATGCTTGGAGTCCCAGGAAAGGACATATTTTTGACTAGAATCTAGATGACGAGTGAACTTCGTATCACTTTCCTCCAAACCTTTTCTGGACTTCCACGAATATTTCAAGACTAAAATTATTCAAATCTGTTCAGCCGTTCTCAAGTTTTAGCGAGACTACCAAAATTTAAAATATATATTTTTTATATTTATAGATTATGAATGTTCTGAAATATTTAATTGAATTAAACACAATAAGCAACATATAACGAGCAATCGTTCCGGACCAAGTTTGATATTTTTCAACAAAAACTAGGAAAGTTCTGTGTGCTGAAACAGACAAGTTATTTAAAGTTTGAGTATAAATAAATCTGTGTAAATTATAACTTTTAATTACAAAGTGAAATACATTTCTTGAATACTTAACTGACAGCACTTTGTTAACTGCTTGTTAATATTTAACCGGCAACTTTACTGACGAGTACCTAGGTGTAGTGTAGCACTTGAAAGGGAATTCCTCCTACTTCTAAGAATTAAAGAAACATTATTAAAAACTTCAAAGCTTAAATACCTACTAGCTGCTCGATGATTCTGCACAGATATAAATTAGAAAAGAAAAACAGAACAAAGGTTACTTATGAGTTCTGAACTTACACAATTTTTTAATAACTTCGGCTGTGACAGAACTTTAAAATTTGAGGACCTCTTTGGCTCAGTACCCGTGACGCAATTTTTCGAGAATATTCCATGGAGCCAGAGTCAGACTGACTTGGTGTGAAGCTTGAAGCTTCCATTGCACTTTGGTACGAAAATGGGTATTATAATGAAAAGCGCTTTTTCAAGTAAATAAGCGTTTAGCCAGATTAGTCTTTCATGATTTTCAAAACTCGATGTTAATGTAAGCTGGAATATTCCAGTAAAGTAGCCTATTTTTAGTACCCAATCAAAGATTACATGTGGCGTATCCAACGAGCCGCTTCGCTGGAAGGCCGTGATTCACGACTTATCGCAAGGTAAACATTTTGTCATACGTTACACACAATTTCTAAGAACCGTTCACGTTTTTCGTCCATTACGCAGCTATTTGCATATTTCACAATTTGCTAGGGGGAGGATTACCAGTCCTGGGTAAAGACTAAAGAGGAACATACATACTATATCAATAGCAACTAGCTACATCCATACTTATATTATAAATGCGAAAGTGTGTTTGTCTGTCTGTCTGTTACCTCTTCACGCTCAAACCGCTGAACTGATTTTGCTGAAGGCCCGAGTATATTTTGGCGCAACAAAGTTGCGGGTGTCATCTAGTATTAGCATGAACCTCACTAATTCCGCGTTGCTTTGTCTGATACGTTTTTATATCGCCTATCATTGTATTGTCACTTTACAACGATAGCCACATGAATAGAGTATAGGTAGGTACTCTATACTCTATCTCTAGTCTCTACATCATCTTCTGACGATGTAGAGATAGACAGATAGATTCTGACGACCTCTGTGGCTCAGTTGGTGGGCTGTTGGTAGCTCAAGCCGGGGGTCACGGTTTCGAATCCCGCCGACGGAACAAAAAGTTTTCAAAGTTCCTGGGTCATGGATGTGGATTAAATATGTGTATTTAATATAATAAAAATCTTAAATATAATTTATAGAATAAAAGTATTAAATATATTTCCGTTGTCTGGTACCCGTAACACAAGTCCTTCAGGTACTTACCACGGGGCCAGACTGACGTGGTGTGAAGCGACAGTAGATAATGATATCTATGACGATGGATTATTATCTTGGCCAAACTTTGAAATATGTAAAAACTGTTTTTTTTTACATTATCTAATAGCCAAATATATATTCTGTGTAATAGCTAATATCTGCTACTATTATGTCCGCAGTATTTGTCCGTTTTGTGACTTGTCCAATGTGCCAGACAACGAGCAGACTTCGCGTTTTTCGCTGTGTTAACATCCTTATTGGTAAGAGGGTAAAATAATATTTACTAATATTACAATCAACGATATCAACGCCTTATCCGAAGCCTTATCTGTTAGTTAATATCAGGAATCAGGATACGTTGAACCAGATACACCAAATTGATATGTTAATGCCTCGCGCATTGTTTCCTCCGCCGAACACGGTTCGAGCATTAGCTGAGGTAATCGGCAGTTAATTTAAAACTTAAATATTTATATGCTAATCAGTGTTGCCAGTTAAAATCTGTTATCTCCAATTATCTGGCGCGGCCCGTGAGCCAGATTTAAAGGTTATTAATACGGAGAGTGCTGAGCGCCGAGTACCGCGCGGTTAATTAGTCGATGACCTACATTCGGTGCAGATTCAAATACGATACACTCCAGTATTTGTGGAAACGTACTCGTATATTGATTTTGAAATATGTAATTACTACATGTTACTCGTAACTTCGTTGCGAAGTGCGCGAGCGATGTTCCAATTATTGTCAATAAAAAATTAAAAAAATATATTACTTATCTCGACCGCAGGTACAGTACAAATCGGTTCAGCAGTTGAAACTTAACCAGACAGACCCACTTGCATTTATAATATTACTAGTAGTGGAGTTCCCAGAGCCTAAAAATCGTGCAAACCTCCGATTTTTGCAATAGTGGATGAAAATTGAAAAGAAAAAAAGGAATGTGTAGCTGATAACATAAATAATAAAGTTTACCTATTGAAAAGTTGTGCTTTTGATTTTTAAATTATTCTCTTCCACTTCAAGTAAGCTCATAAACTGTAAAATTTTGAAGAAAATTTGCATATTTCTTTCTTTTAAATATATAGCAAAATAATAAAATATATCATTATTTTTTTGATTTGAATCGTTGCTTATATTCCAAAGAAAGAAAATAAGTTGAAAAAATATATAATTTATATTTAAAATTAATATTTTTGTATGTAGATGAGCATACCTCCAAATGTGCTTGTTGTGTGCCTCGCCAGGTAAATGGCGTTCCAATTTTTTTTTGGTTTTAAATAGGAAGTTTAAAATTATTTTTTAGGCTTAACAAAGCCTTCTATTTCTTAATGTGTATAACTTTTTAGCTCTTACTTTATTAAATTTTCTGAAAATGTAGCACAAACTTTTCAGGGATATTTCGAAGAAAATCTGTATTTCATTTCTTTTGGTTAGGTTTTTACAGAATAAAATTGTTTTTTTTTTCATTAATTATATTTGCTAAAACATACTTAAAGGAAAAAAAATACAAATTAGGTTAAGAACTGATATTTTTTTGCATTCAGGTAAGCATTTTCCAAACATAGGTCGCAGCATGCGTCTTTAGTATGTACGTGAGATTTGTAGCACCCAATTTTTTTCTGGCTTTAAGGGGCCGGGTACCCTTGGAATTTCTCATACAAACGTAATTCCAAAATCATTTTCTCATACGAAAATATTTAACATGTTTGAGTTATTTTTCAGTTTAAGATAGTAATTACCTAGGTTCCTACACAAAAATTTACTTCAAAATATTTAAACAATTTTTTTTTTTGTTTTAAATTTTTTTTTAGTAAATTTACTACTAAACATTTAAACACTAAAAAATAGAGTAAAACACAAAAAAATATATAAATAAATAGTAAATTTACTACAAAATATTTAAACTCTAAAAATATTTTTTAGTATTTAATTATTTTGTAGTAAATTTACTATTTATTTATATATTTTTTAGTGTTTTACTCTAAAAAATATTTTTTAGTATTTAAATATTTTGTAGTAAATTTACTATTTATTTATATATTTTTTAGTGTTTTACTCTATTTTTTAGTGTTTAAATATTTAGTAGTAAATTTACTAAAAAAAATTTTAAAACAAAAAAAATTTTTTTTTGTTTAAATATTTTGAAGTAAATTTTCGTGTAGGAACCTAGATAATTACTATCTTAAACTGAAAAATAACTCAAACATGTTAAATATTTTCGTATGAGAAAATGATTTTGGAATTACGTTTGTATGAGAAATTCCAAGGGTACCCGGCCTCTTAAGTAGGAAGCTTAAATATATTTCAAAGACTAGAAAAAGTCTTGAATTTGTCGATGCATTTAATGTTTTAGCTCTCACTTAAATAAATTCTCAACAAATATAGAAAAATATTTTCGGTCTATTTTACACATTTTTAGAGATATTTAAACGTTTTTAAGTACTTAAAAGTTATCATTTCTCTAAAAATTAAATACGCACAACAAGTAAGTTTAACACACTTTTCGTTACAACCCTTAAATCTACCCAAACCCTTTTATCTTGGTTACGACGAGCGTTAATCTCGAAAAACTTTGCAAAAACCTTATAGTTGTATTTAGCTTAGCAAAGCAAACTTTCTTTTTAAAAAATTGTGTATTTGGTTAATTTTCAACGTAAACAATCGAATAAGAGTCATTAAATAACAGGAACAAGAAAAAAAAATTCTGGACCGGTTTTACATGGTGAAATATTAATTTTTAATTAAGTAACTAAAAAATTAAAAGCACAAAAAAATTTTTGGTAAACTTTGCAAGTTATAGTGTAAAATAGAAAATGACACCTCAAAAATAAAAATCCATTCACTATTACAATTTTCGGAGGTTAAAACCTCTGGCGACTGCAGTATAGCTGTTGCCCGCGACTTCGTCCGCGTTAACATAGTATATTAACAAAGATAGATAGTTTTCCCCTTTTTGTGGTTCAAAGGGTAAAAAACGGGACCCTATTTAAGCAAACGTCAAACGCAAACGTCAATAAACTTTCATGTTTCTAACTCAAGAAATGACGGACTTTCATTGAAACTTTCTACCCCAATTTCACCCCCTTGGGGGTAGAATTACCAGAAACGCTTAAATACGTATCCATTCATTTTTAATCAGTAGCACAAAAATAAAGTTTCATGTTTCTAACTCAAGAAATAACGGACTTTCATTCAAACTTTCAACCCCAATTTCACCCCCTTGGGGGTAGAATTTCTAAAAACGCTTAAATACGTATCCATTCATTTTTAATCAGTAACCCAAAAATATAAAGTTTCATGTTTCTAACTCAAGAAATGACGGACTTTCATTCAAACTTTCAACCCATTTTTCACCCCCTTCGGGGTAAAATTTTCAAAATTCCTTCCTTAGTGGGTGTCTGCTTAATAAAACAACTCTACTCACCAAACTTCGTGGCTGTAACTTTAACAGTTTTTGCTCAGCGATGATGAATCAGTCAGTCAGTCAGGACATGTAATTTTATAAGACGTATAGATGACATATTTTACTGTATACGAATTTTAGAAGTCATACAACTTCTTGAACTTGATTTACTTTAAGAACTATTAAGGGTTAACGAATTTGGTGGCAAATTTTCCGAGCTACTTTCATTCTATCAGCTAATTGGTACAATTTAATAGTACAAATTATTCAAACGAAACACCACTAAACGAATTACTCATCCCGTCACTCCCTACTACATTTATTAAGTCCAAACAGAATGAAAAAATTCCACAAAAGTACATTAAACGTCGTCTTAAAACGTCTCCGCCAATGAACGTGGCATAAATAATCAGACGGAGTACGTCTCGGCAAATTACCCCGAACGGGCGGCTGGGAAATTGATGGCAACACTGAAATAAGTGCCGTCGCCATGTCAACCGCGCCCGACGTCTGCCGCGCGTTTCAATGGACCATTCGAAATTCGAATTTAGATCGCCCGCGCCGATGGAACATTGTTTACCTTTTGCAAAAAAAAGCTTACATCTTTTGAAAGTTTGTAATCTGGTAATATTGATCTGGTAGTCTACATTTCATAGATACATCTAGTCTAGTTAGATTTGATCCACGCTGCCAATACGTACATTATTGGTCGTTTGCAAAAAACCCCTACATCTTAAACACTTGGAATCTTGTAAATTGTAATATTGCTTCAGATTTGTACCAAATCATGAAATTAAGGTTCAACACACAAATGGCATCATGAATGTTTTACATACGTAAAATCAATAAATAATCTCTAGCATAAATATCATAAAACTGCACTAAAGGCCCATAAAACTTCCGTTCAACTTCAATACTCATATAGGCAAAACAAATAAGCCGGCCGATAAATTATATGAAAAACCCCACACCCCGATGCATTAGACTTTAGAGCAGCGGTTCTCAAACTTTTTTGGTGGCAGATCCCTTTACAACCCGAAATTTTTCACAAATAAATAAAAACTTAAGCGATTGTTACTCAATTGTAAAATGAACATTAATATTCACTTATTTTCTAAGCGTAATCAAATGCAAGAAAAACTTAATTGGGATATTGATTGACAGCAGAGCGTGCATTTTTATTATTATCACTAGAAGTCTCGCGGAGCCCCAGAGCTTCACGCACAGTTTGAGAACCGCTGCATAAGAGTATCTGTATAAATCAGCACACGTAGAAGCTTACTTAGTACAATTATTTACGTTGAGTCTCAGAACGGAAGCGCGGGTCTTACCGATCGTCATAAATTCAACGCCGCGCCCTCGCAATGAATCGATGGAACAAAAAATTATGAAGCGGCCATTACTGCTTCAGAGTTCAGACCTCACAGTGGAGACAATTGAGGGAAGATTCATTTGATATTAATGAGTAATTTGCGTGCAGGTGCTAGGGTTTTAAGACCTTGGTATGAAGAGTAAACCGTTAGGGAACGTACGGCGAATATGGATGGCAGCACGTGTCAAATAAATAATCAAACACAAGTTTGACAGTACCGTCATTGCGCACGCTCCCTTATATTCTACTATCTTGAAGCATCATTGCAACTCCAGCACCCGTAGCATGGCTACAGTGAAAGACAAACTGTGGACATAAACTTAAGGTGCCGTTCCGATCTCTTTTCGTTCAGAAAAATTCAATTAAAATGCCACTTTATGACATGTAGACTATAGTCTACGTCATAAATTAGGATTTCATTTGAATTTTGAGGACTATATACTCTATGTCATAAAGTGGCATTATACTAATTTGATTTTTTGTCGATCGCGGCTAGCCGCGGTAAAGATCGGAACGGCACCTTCAGTTTATCTCCGCTGTTTGTCTATACTTTCGTATTTCTACTGTAGCCATGCTACTGGTGCTGCACTACCTTCATTGCGAACTTTACCTTCTCATCTTTTTTGTGCAAAATTAATGCAGCTTCGCGTTCCTTGTTCGATACAGTCCGTTTCTTATTAACTAGCAGAATAGTATTCTTAGATATGCCGATATACGTCAAACAATTAATGGAATTTTGACGTTGACATCGGTTTTATATTCAATGAGAATTGAGAATACTTTTGTAATTTGATGGTAGAGACAAGATTCTTCAATGATAAAAAACTCAAAGCAGATATGTTACTACCGCGCGCGTTGTGAAGATTCAAATACGGCCCAATTGGGTCGTCTGTTATATTTTAGTCTGAAATAGTCTGCATCGACGCAGTCACGAACGTGCCGCGTCTTGTCTTACCTAAATAAATTGAAAATGACGTCGTGCGTGTTTCGAAAATGTACCAATTATGACTCAAAAGAAAACAAAACACATGAAATCTCTTACCACATGTCTTGATTGCAATAAATACCTCGATTATTTACATTTTCAATTATTTCTTCGAACAATCTGGAAAAATTCTAATTTTCGTCATAGCTCAGGCGAAGAAAGAGACAGCGATACGATTCGACGTTTAAAAATATAACTGTCTCTTTTATGTAAATGGTTTTTCGTATCTTTTGTTTCACTTATCTGTCAAATTTGTCAATGTTTGTAATTTTGAATTTGAAAATTGTTCGGAAGAGATTAT
Source organism: Polyommatus iphigenia (assembly GCA_963422495.1). Classification (NCBI taxonomy): domain Eukaryota; kingdom Metazoa; phylum Arthropoda; class Insecta; order Lepidoptera; family Lycaenidae; genus Polyommatus; species Polyommatus iphigenia. The sequence goes on from OY730184.1 coordinate 10,858,031, forward strand.
AGATAAGCCGGAAAATAGTATGGACGTAACAGATCTGTATATTAAGTAGAATATCATTGAGATTCTTAAATTAAAGTGGGGTCTTAAATTCTAATAGGAAAAATCAATAGAAGCAATGTTGCATATAAAGATGTAAAAAGCTTTGTTATTTCTTTGCTAAAGCTTCCATGTAATAAGCAGCCACTTCGCCCTATAAACTAACAGCACTATTTTTCTAGCTTGCGCAAAATACGACAAAGTAATGCGCCTCCATACATTCACTGTTCCTTATGAACTGCATTTTAAACTCTGGATTTATTTAAAAGTTATTTCCATAAACGACGCAGTCATGTCTCGGTGTATTTACATTGGATAATGAGTCTTGAGCACCGGTAATACGGTGCACTGTAGCGAGGACGATTCATTACAGGAATTATGTGCATTCGGATGGGGCATAATTTTTTTATAAAGAGAAGTTTAAGGTAAGGATTTCTTAATAGGAAGCATTTTACATCGAGCAAATTTAATTATTGTCACTAGCTCGGGGATGGAACTAGGAGCGTTTTATTTTATAGCAACAAATCAAAGGGAATAATAAATCTGACGCTGTGCCATTTGATTCTTGACTATAATAATAACAAATAAGTGATATGCAAGTGAATGAATAAGATAAATTTAATTATTTTCCCTGAAAGGATGAGGACTATAATTAGTTAGCCATAGATAAATGCCAAACCAAAGAGAATATAATCACTACGTTTTATAACAAACCTTAATACTTTTGTTGCTGGTGACATTTTGAGATTTGACATTAATTCATGAAGCCCCAAGCGGCCACATCCGGCCGCGATAACAATGAAAAAGCTATTGTGTCTCGTTTTGCCACGACTGATGGGTTAAAGGAAAGGAAGGTAAAATATTATAATTCATCCTTGGATTTTAAATCATTGATTAAGAGCTAATTCTGAGTCAGAGGTCAGAGTTCAGAAAAGTTTAAACAGAATTCAGAAATAAAAATTCTTATTATATTTTTCCAGGGCTAAAAAACGACAAAAACTTACTTGAGACAACATTATTTTCAGATGACTTTTAAAGTCTTGAAGCAATAAAATCCTTTGCCTATGCCCCGTCGGACTTTAAAAAAACAAACGTCAAAAGTGATTCCCGTTCCATATTTAAAATAATTTCTCCGTTTAAATAGCTGGAACGTGCCTTTTGCTGAAGTACTAAAAATAAAACTAAGGCACCCTTCATAATGCAACAAGATACAGTGTTAAGAAAATATTAAAGGTTTGATTTATGGGTCAAAAGTAGGGTAGGTGCAAACTAAAATGAGTAAAGAAAAATTTTCGAAATATGCAAGAACTAAGGTACAGGCCAGAGCTATTTATCGAAATTTCTGGCAATGCTCAGGCCAATATGGCATGATGTTATGTAGTTGCAGTATTTTCAGGATTAGGTACCTACGCAAAAATGAAAAAATGTAGTGCAAAAACGTCACACGAGAATTCATCATCGTGCTTGGGCTAGCTAGTGAAATACATTTTTAATGATTTAGCTTTTAAATACCATGACACCAAAAAGTAGATTACGGTGAACTTTGGAATTAAGTATCTCCTAGTTTTATGAGGCCATTAAAACTCAACACCCATGTACACGCCCTTGTCTCAAATCTCCGCCTCGGGTTTCCAGTTAGCGCCATCTGTCATCGGCGGTGACAGTTGACAGTAAACGATTTAAAAATAGAACCGTTTCAAAGGCGTTCCGTTTCACGAATTAGCGTCTTGTTTGAAGCTAAACGCGTTAAACGATATGGGGATTGTTCTAACTGAAATACAGTGAGACTACAAGTTAACTTTATTTTTGCTTACTCTACATTCAAACCTTTAAGACATAAATCATAATAATTATGCCAAACTGCTATCTGATTATGTTAAAAGCCTGATATCCAAGAAACTTGGACTATAGAAAAGTCTGGAAAAGAATTTTATACTTTCTTTCGGCAGACGTTTGAGCGATCTTAAGCTCCTTCATAATAATATTTTAAGATCGCTCCTTAAAAATGAAAAGGGACGACGAAGGCACACTGTTTGTTTTTTATTTATTTTTTTGTATTTTGTTGGCGACGCGCGACGGGTGCTCGCATCGAGAACTGAGAGTTCAGAGATCAGACAGGTCGTCATTGGCAGAATCCGATCAGACGATGACACGTTCTTCTTGGTAGCTGCTATTGTACGAATTACGATATTGGTAGATTGAAAACATGCTATTGCTCTTTCCAATTGACTTGAGAATTGAGATTAGGAAAGTCTAGCAGAGGAAAGTGTCTACTTATAGCTGATTATGCATGTTAGCAGTAACCAAAAACGTAAACCAGATAAAATCCAAACGAAAACAATAAAAGTTTAAACACAACACGTTTTGGTATCAAGCTATGCAGCGTTTTTACTTTCACCTCTATCTCTTTGACTTAAGGCCCACATCTCCAAGGTAAGTTATACATAACGTGACCATTAATTTTTTTTGTCAGAGCGGGACAAATTAAGAATCCCCCCAATATGTAATTCATGTGTGCTAATCTCAGGAACTACTGGTCCAATAACCGATTTGAAAAATTCCTTCAGTGCTAGATAGCTCACTTATCGAGGAAGGCTATAGGCTTTATTTTTTCACGCCAATACAAATAGGAGCGAAGAAACAGAGGAAAATGTGGATAAAACCGGAAAAAATATTTGAAAAAAAATGTCTCACGAACTACTTCGGCAATTTCTATGTTATTTAGCACAGATAAAAAGAACCACAGACTACGTGAAGGATTATAGGCTATTTTGTGGGCTAATTTGTCGGTGGAATTTTTAATTTACGCGGGCGAAGCTGCGCGGAACGTCTAGTTTGCTATCGAGCAAAATATGGCAGAAGACGTTTGTTGTCTGTATGCGTTACTTCCAGGCATTGCACCACGGAGCTTTTATTAGTAGCTCCGTGCATTGCACAGGCATTTCAAACATAAAAATAATTTTAAATCATTGTCGTTTGGTCTGTTTGCTAAAGCGGGACAATTTCGGCCTCACGGGGGACAGCGGGGCAGACTGCCTGAAAGCGGGACTGTCCCGCCCAAAGCGGGACGTATGGTCACCTTAGTTATACAACAGCGACAGGAGAGGAGCGCACGTCATCGCCGCCAACACCAAAGGGTTGGAAATAGAAGTTAACGCCTCCGTGTTCCCGACTAATTTATCGACACGCACGCCACATGATTAAGATGACAGTCGCGGGAATCGAATAAAGAGGTACGCCGGACGATATTTTAAAGTCCCTCACGTTGGCGGTTGGACCATGATGGATGGCCGCGGAGCTACTTTTTTTTTAAATAATAAAGGGGGCAAACGAGCAGGCGGGTCACCTGATGGAAAGAAACTACCGTCGCCCATGGACACTCGCAGCATTGGAAGAGCTGAGATACACTGTCGATGGCGATATAGGTAAGTAAGGCCGTGTTTCCACCTGAAAGGCAACTGTCACGAGAAGTGTCTGTCAGCTTGTCTGACAGCAGCTTGCAATTGTAAACCCCGTAGCAAGTGCTGTCGCGACAATTTGTCAAGCGCTTCCCGCGAGTAGTTGCGACAGCATGTCTAAGCATGTCTGCGACGACTCTTGACATGTTTGCCTGTGTTTGTGTCTGTCCGTGGTATCGTAGAATCCGAATGGATTGATTTTGATCTAGTTTTTTTTTTGTTTGAAAGCTGACATGGTCGAGAGTGTTCTTAACTACAGTTCAATCATCAGTCTGCTCATTGGTCGGTTTATGTTAATTCAATAGTAATCGTGATCTATCGGCTGGGTTTAAGGGGCCGGGTACCCTCGAAATTCTCATACATACGTAATTCCAAAATCATTTTCTCATACGAAAATATTTAACATGTTTGTGTTGTTTTTCAGTTTAAAATAGTAATTATCTAGGTTCCTGCACAAACAATTTACTTCAAAATATTTAAACATAAAAAAAAATTTTTTCGTTTTTAATTTTTTTTTAGTAAATTTAGTACTTAATATTTAAACATTAAAAAATACAGTAAAACACTAAAAAATATATAAATAAATAGTAAATAAACTACAAAATATTTAAATACTAAAAAATATTTTTTAGAGTTTAAATATTTTGTAGTAAATTAACTATTTATTTATATATTTTTTAGTGTTTTACTCTATTTTTTAGTGTTTAAATATTTAGTAGTAAATTTACTAAAAAAATTTTAAAGCAAAAAAAAAATGTGTTTAAATATTTTGAAGTAAATTTTTGTGCAGGAACCTAGGTAATTACTATTTTAAACTGAAAAACAACTCAAACATGTTAAATATTTTCGTATGAGAAAATGATTTTGGAATTACGTATGTATGAGAAATTCCAAGTGTACCCGGCCTCTTAACATAACGCGACCGAATTAGGCTTTGTCCACATCTGTATCGTTTTCGCGATCAGATCTCCGATCAGATCTCCGTCGCGTAGCATCGAAGCGTAATCATCATCGCTAGTGTGGACGCAAAATGATCGCGATCATCGGGGCGTATCATGATTCATGATACGAAGTGTATCATGATCGCGATCATTTTGCGTCCACACTAGCGATCATGATACGCTTCAATTCTACGCGACGGAGATCTGATCGCGGAAATGATACAGATGTGGACAAAGCCTAAACGTAGCATACAGCATTCAGCAATCATTACTAGTATAATACGAGTTACTACTCGTATCATATTTATATCATCATTCTGTTTGTTCAGTACATCATGATGTACAACACCGTACAATCCGCACCGCGCGGCGACCGCCGTGTAGTGCAGATTTATTGAACGTTATCGCGTTATCGATGGCCTGCTCGCTTTCGTGTTCGCTTCAAGTGCTAGCATCTTAGCGCTGGCCTAGTACGAGCATAGTAAAAGGAGGGGAAGTAGGGTAACTCCGGCCCAATCCGCGATTTAATTACCTACTGTCTTAGGGTTGTCAATTTTAGGCGGCGGCGCGGCGGCGGCGTTGTGATGTGGGAGCGCGCTTCGTTCGCAACCGCATGAACAGCGGCAACGTCGCGGTCTTCCGACTTTTAATAATAACTAGCTATATGACCGAGCTTCGCTCGGTATTCAAAAAAATAAAAAAACACACATAAAATGACATTTTATGAAAATGATTCCTAGCTAGATCGATTTATCGCCCCCGAAAACCCCTATATACTAAATTTCATGAAAATCGTTGGAGCCGATTCCGAGATTCCAATTATATATATACAAGAATTGCTCGTTTAAAGATATAAGATAAGTGACTCTTGATTGTCCATATTTCGGCCAATTTTCGTGCATATTTGCATGCATATTTCGGCACTTGGATCGTGCATAATATAATCCAATGTCTAAATAAAATTATAAATATACCCTTTAAAACAACATTAAAAACTAACGCCTGTCTCTTATAGGTACCTACTATAAACAAATCTGTTGTTATGATTCGAACTTTGCTTTATGTGTATAATTAATATCTGATTTACAATTAGTCAATTACTTATTTTTAATAACGATTTAAAATAACTAATAAGTAATTGACTGTAAGTAGTTAGTTAATATAATATACCTACAATACAGAGAAATCGGCATTACTAAACGTAAACAAAGCAATAGCGGCAAATTAGTTGACGGATCAAAAGTACCTAAAATATTCTCTTATACTATGTTCTAGTGGGAAAGTAGACCTACCTACTTCCTCTGTGTGATAGAAAACTAATACAATAAAAAATCGGCCAAGTGCGAGTCGGACTCGCGCACGAAGGGTTCCGTACCGTTTTAGAGCAAAAATAGGCCAATAATTGCGTTTTTTTTTTTTATGGGAGCCCCACTTAAATTTTTATTTTATTTAAATATTATTATTAATTATTTAAGTACACATATAATTAAGGCTTTTGTGAAAATTTCAAGTGCCTACTTGTTGTCATCATTGATACCGAGCAAAAAATGTTTGAAAAATCACGTTTGTTGTATGGGAGCCCCCCTTAAATATTTAATTCATTTTGTTTTTAGTATTTGTTGTTATAGCGGCAACAGAAATACATAATCTGTGAAAATTTCAACTCTCTAGCTATTGCCGATCTTGAGTTACAGCCTGGAGACAGACGGACAGACAGACAGACGGACAGACGGACAGACATCGAAGTCTCAGTTATAGGGTCCCGATTTTACCCTTTGGGTACGGAACCCTAAAAAGAAGTAAGTAGGTCATGTAGTAATAAAAATTATATTATTCTAGAATAAGTGAGTAGTGCTTATCTTTCCTGTTCAACTGGTAATTTAAACAAAGACAATGGGCGTTTGCGCACTGCACGATAACGACACGACACGATACCACCGCACATATTATACAATTTCAAGTTGGCCGACTATCGTACAAACTAAATTGCGTAGTGTCACAATTTAATTGGAGAACTTCATCGTGACGGCCCCGAATCACATAATAATAAAAAAATATTAGTATGGAAATATGGATTATTATCACCTTTTTATCTGGATTTTTTCATTAAAATGTATCTGGATAATATCGAAGTTTAAAATGCAAGGTATGATCAATGATGTTTTCCTAATTCTAATCTGTCACTAATTAGTATTGAATGCACAACTTGAAATTGTATAATATGTGCGGTGGCCCTTATCTATTCTGTGGATACCACGACACGATAGTGTCGTGTCATTATCGTCGCAGTGTGAAAACGCCCAATTCTGGAATTTTTGCATTACTATTAAAACACCCAAACACACAGCAATATTTATTACTCCTGCGATTATGATCGGACATTTTTGATTCTTTTGGCGCGGCGTGGCGCGACGCGGGCATGCAGCGTAAAGTAGCCCCGACTGGTGTGGTCCGAAAACGGTCCGAGATTTTAATAAATGTGCGTGCGGCGACGCATTGATACTATGGCGCACACATACAAGCCGCGCGCGGTGCCTTTGTATGAGGATAACTTACTTCCCCTCCTTATACTATGGTACGAGCGTCTAAGGGCCTTTTCACACTGGCGATTAGCGAGCGATTTGAAAGCGACGCGACTGCGCAGCGCACACGCCGCGATGATGCCGCGATTGCGCGGCGTGCACGCAGCTTGCCTTCCGCGTTTTGGACACTCAGTAGCTATCTATCTACAATGTCACATCCCTAGACGAGTGTACAAAATTACGCTGTCGCGGCGTGTGCGCTGCTTACACTTCGCTTTCAAATCGCTCGCTAATCGCCAGTGTGATAAGGCCCTAAGCTCTAAGGATTTCTGAAAAACCTTAAGAAATCCACCTAGCCCTGAACTTGTCAAAATGTCTATTGCATGATTATAGGGAGGTACTCGTATGACGTAGTGTAAAGTGATCACGGCTTAAACGGATTTAAAAAGTTAATTTTATGTTAGCGCATTATTTCAAAATAAGTTTACTATTCGGAACATAATATTAATTATTGTACTTCCTAAATAATAAGTAACTACCTGAACTATCACAAAATATTCCGAACAAATGGATCTCTATTTGAGTCCAGTTAAGTCAGTTCTGAGTTCAGGACTATGGCCTTTCCTTGGTGCACAAAAAGGATCTAAACGAAACAAACCAGCACTCAGATATAATCTAGCTCGGTGTGCTCCTGGCCTACATAGCCGGAGAGCCATTACCTCGCCACCCCATGTTTCCAATCGCCATTACACCAATCGTATGTTTACGGACTTTCTCTTTGATGTTGTGTTATTACCAGCTCTCGGCTCCGGAATAAAACAATGTATTAACATTACACAGTGTACGGACGAGACGAAAAATCGGAAATTTTCTTTTTTCTTCAATTTTGAATGGGCATTAGTATTATGAATGCGAGAGTAGAACACCCGCGTGTCAATTCGCAATAGTTTTTATTCTACGAGCTACCAAAGTTTAGCGATTTTTTGCGGCCCGGAAGCGAAAAATCCATATATCTCCAAAATTTTTACGTAATAAATAAAATTTTGTATTCCACCTGAAAGCCTATTAAATAAGGTATATTTCAAGCTTTTTTCCTAATCCGCCGTATTGATATTTTACCTACAGTAAAATAGTTTTCATTTTTAGGTTTTTATTTTTTTAATCCAAAACCAAACAAAAGATGCAATCGATAATATCGACAAATTAAAGGTATACAAGCATTCTATACGCACAAAAAAAAATCACCTGTAAGATCCGTTTACAACTGGAGATATTTGATCGTGAAATCCTACGCTAGGGCTGCCACCAAAGTTAAGTTTTTCTTTCAATGGATGGCTGTCAATAATGCAATAGAAATAGTCTCATAATATATTAACATTTATAGTATGAAAGTTATATACGCTTTTAATGAGTATATTTAAAATTATCAAAAATAAGTCTTAGAAAAAATATAAAACCTCCTCTTTTTTTGGAAGTCGGTAAAAAAATCGGATGTCAGTTCGTAATACTTCAAACAATTAATATTATTTCTAGTATTTATTTAAAAAAATCAAGGTAAGTGATGGTCACGCGAAAACGAAAAGACTACAAATAATACAGCGTTGCGTCGTTTGATAGCCCTGTTGACAATTAAGTTTGTAAATTAAATAAATTGATATAGCAGTGGTTGTAAACGGATCTCACGGGTGATTTTTTTTGTGCGTATAGAATGCTTGTATACCTTTAATTTGCCGATATTTTCGATTGCATCTTTTGTTTAGTTTTGGATAAAAAAAATTAAAAACCTAAATATGAAAATTATTTTATTGTATGTAAAATATTGACACGACGAATCAGGAAAAAAGCTTGAAATATACCTTATTTGATAGGCTTTTAGGTGGAATACAAAATTTTATTTATTACGTAAAAGTTTTGGAGAAATATGGATTTTTCCCTTCCGGGCCGCAAAAAAACGCTTAACTTTGGTAGCTCGTACCATCAAAACTTTTTCGAATTGACACGCGGGTATTCTACTCCTGCATTCATAATATTAATGCCTATTCAAAATTGAAGACAATAGAATATTTCCGATTTTTCGTCTCCTCCGTACACTGTGCATTATAATAAAGCCTTCGGGTTTACTTTTAGAGCATAAAAATAGAATAGTAAGTATCTATGTAAGTCTAGTTTTGACCCATCTTGATTTAGATATCCCTACTAATATTATAAATGCGAAAGTGTGTCTGTCTGTCTGTTACCACTTCACGCCCAAACCGCTGAACCAATTTTGCTGAAATTTGGTATGGATATACTTTAAGCCCCGGGAAAGGACATAGGATAGTTTTAATCCCGGGAAAATGTACGGTTCTCACGCGATAAACGATTTTTGGCGCAACGGAGTAGCGGGCGTCATCTAGTACTTATTATAAATTTGCCTTTACTAATTAGTAAATTAGCCTTTAACTTACAGGATTCGAAGCAAATTAATATATGTAATAACTATTTTTAGTTCAAATTAGACTCATGGATAGAGTTTCTGAGGAAACTCTTATCCAAATATTATGAAAATCCCCGTAGAGACTTGGTAGAGACCTCAGGTAGAGACTAATGAACTATGTAAATTTTAATGTATTTGGATTTAGTTTTTCTTACATCGTAACAGTGAAAAATCAGTTTCTACTGTAATTTTATTGCACTCCGTATTTACGTGATACTCACACCTTATAAGTTACAGTATACCTAAATATTACCTAAATTGTACTTAGGCATTACCTACCTAAACCTACCTAATATTTATAGGTGTCTACCTAGTCTACCGTCTGGTAGACCGAATGCACCGCATACGTGGTAGCCTGTGTGTCGCCGATACTCGCGGTCGGCTAGCCAGGATTACTGTGGTCTCGTCTCCCAGACGCACTACATCTATATTCTATACTAATATCTATACTTATTTATTTACTATATTATTAATGTGATAGTGTGTCTGTCTGTTACCTCGCCACGACCAAACCGCTGAACCGATTTTTCTAAAATTTGGTATGGAGATACTTTCAGTCCCGAGAAAGGACATAGGATACTTTTTGTCCCGGAAAAATGTCCGATTCCTGCGCACTAAACGAATTTCGACGCAACGGAGTTGATGGCGTCATCTAGTCAAGTAATAATATAAATTGAATTAAAGTGTTTGTCTGTTCAACGCTAAAACCCCTTAAACGATTTTGATGACATTTAGTATGGAGAATTGTCCCGAAACGAAGTAATTTAATCTGCTAATGTTCATTGTTCAATAGTAAATAGGTACATAGTAAATATGTATGGTAAAGCTGTAACTATGAGTTACATAACAAAAGATGTAACTTTGTATAATGATAATAATTTTATATAAAAAATATAAGATCGTCATAAATCATAATATCTAGAGTACCTACTGAGTACTAAATGAAAGCCATACAAAAACAGATATAATTTTCCTCTCAATATGAATAAAAATTCCCTTAAACCTTATCAAGGTCGACTGCTTATTAATTTCATAACATAAATTATAAAAATTTATGATTTCATGAATAAAATAATAACGATTAAAAAATAATAAGATCCCAGACTAGATTACACAAAATTTTTTTCGTGAAATATTTAATACTTTAATCTGCTTACCTACTTAGTAGGTAGGTACCTAAACAACGATATTTTATTACACAGTAGCTCAGTGGTTGGAGTTTTAGCTTTTTCGGTCAGTTCAAAATTGTACCAGGCTGTGAGTTTGAGTTCGAAAGCCAAAAACATATATAGATATTTATCCAACTTTATAACCAACCATTTCCACTGTCATTTTCTATTTTTTTTGAATAAGACGTTACAAAATTGGTTTTGCTGTTTCCGAGGAGTTTAGCAACAAGCATCGCGACACGAGGACTTTATAATATATTTATGTCCGCGCGAAGGAAAAACCGCCGCTAATTCCTAGGGAGTGGCTTATTACTCTTACTTAATATAATTGAAAATTTGTTTATGTTATCCTGAAGCAAAGGTGTACCGCCATCGATTCTGTGAACGAAGGTCTTCTGGTGCGTTGCCGAACGTGGCCGCGGGTCGGATAACAAGAGTCCTATTGACTATTGTTTCAAATGTAATATATTGGTTGGTGTTCCGTGTGACGGCTTTAGGGGTGGACGCGTAGATGATCCCGAGCCGAGGAGAGAGCGCGATCCGCGGACTTGTTATCCGTTCTAAAAATAATTTAATTTAATTTTAGTTGTGATAGGAAACGCGTAAAACTAGTACTTTACTTAGGGCCGATTTTTCAATCCTCAGATAAGCAGACAGATAGTATTTGTTCGACAGATAGCAAGATATTGAATTTTTCAATCTTCAGATAGGACTTTACCGGTGAATAACCCCGTTAACTGAGGAATAAAACTATCCGTCGCGTGAACCACCAAATAACCGCTATTATACTCCACTCGGGCTAGCTTGTCGCTAGCGGTCATTGACTTCCTGTCAAAAACTTGTCATTTTCCATATATAAAACAATATAAAACCACGATTGACAATATCTGACACTTCATTGTCAATCGCGGTTTATATGGAAAATGACAAGTTTTGACAGGGAGTCAATGACCGCTGGCGACAAGCTAGCCCGAGTGGAGTATAGACAGATAGTTAACGTTGACATTGGTAACTGGTATTTGGCTTGAGGTTGTAATTTACGTTTATTTAATATAAACTAAGGATATTTTCGATGAAATTGATGATCTGGCAATTGAAGAAGAGGCCATAATAAACGGATATATGAATCGAATGAATCCTTTGGAAAGAAAAGAAAGAATTATCAGATCGAGGCCTGATCATTATAACATTTGGGATCCAAAAGATTTTCAGCGCCGATTCAGACTTTTAAAAGCATCTGTGCTACATTTTCTTTCTCTAATAGAATTTAAAATTAAGCACGAAACACAGTCAATAAATAGATAGGTATCCTATCAGGTACCTAATACAGTTGGTGCGGTTCAAAAAGTCTTTGTTCGTCACAGCATCTGTCTTTTTTCAATCACAATAGTTAAGCAATAAATTGTGCACAGGCGTCCGCGTCCGAAACAGACAAATAACCTAATAATTATTTTTAAACAAAAAATTGAAACCGACTTCCACACTAAAAACTACGGTGAATAAACTAAAAAGTGTTAAATAATTCTAATTCTATATTAGTGGCTTTTTTAGGATTGGCCTAAGCCTCAACTATGTCTGTACTCAATCTTCATACTTTTGAAGTCGGTACCAGCCAGCTAACTTCTATGTCAAAAATCTCAGAAATTTTTGGAGCTGGTACCGACTTCAAAAGTATGAAGATTGAGTACAGGCATAGTTGAGGCTTAGGCCAATCCTAAAAAAGCCACTAATATAGAATTAGAATTATTTAACACTTTTTAGTTTATTCACCGTAGTTTTTAGTGTGGAAGTCGGTTTCAATTTTTTGTTTAAAAATAATTCTTTTTCTCTTTTTAGTTATGTACAATGTATAATATGTCCATTATGCATATCATACGCAGTCAGTTGTATATCATAATTATATCTAATTTGTGTATAACTACTACAAAATTTAACTATACCTAAGTGGATTTCAAAAAGTTACAAATCTAGATCTTTTAAAAAGAAAGACAGAACGGTTTTCCATATATTTTACGGTTATATGTATTATTGTAATGATAACTTGCAGTAATCATCAAATTTCTTTACTTATAATATCTTTAAAGGCTCCGGAAGTCTGTGCTGTGCCAATGGATTAAGGGTACACCTTCGTGGGATTCTACATAATGGCAAAATATTATTATGCTTGAGTTATTTGAAATAACGTCACAATTACGTCACAGTTACTATATTCTATTAAATTTCATATCCCACCAAAAACATAAAATATGTAAAAATGGAAAGCCAAGTTCCATACAAACATTATTCTTGTCTATGAACTTCGCCGTAAAAAGGATGGAGATCTAAATGAGTGCCAAGTTCCATGGAAAATCGAAATATGTACGTATAGGAACCAAATAACATTATGAACAAATAATAGACTCTATTTCTTTGCATTATTGAATATCTATAACAATTAATGTTATTTAAATAATGTGAGATCTTAAACTAGATTAGATCTAACTTGGCCAGTTTTCATTACATCAGTCATTTCATAAAGTTATTGAACATTTTAATTCTGATGAAAACTAGCCAAGTAGAATCTAATCTAGTTTAAGATCTCAAATTATTTAAATAACATTATTTGTTATAGATATTCAATAAAGCAAAGAAATAGACTCTATTATTTGTTCATAATGTTATTTGGTTCCTATACGTACATATTTCGATTTTCCATGGAACTTGGCACTCATTTAGATCTCCATCCTTTTTACGGCGAAGTCCATAGACAAGAATAATGTTTGTATGGAACTTGGCTTTCTATTTTTACATATTTTATGTTTTTGGTGGGATATCATTACTTTTTGTAAAGAAAACTTTGCGAGCAAGGGTAGACTGTAGACATCTTAATCTTCCCAGTTCAAACATACATAATATTCGACTATATTCAATCGCAACCTTAAGGTGTTGTTTCACCAATTTCCGACGAGTACCGGATATGCTATCCGCAACTTATCTGGCAGATACTTCATCTATCAGATAAATTGTGAATAGCCTATCTGAAACTTAACTGACAGATCCTTCATCTGTCAGATAAGTTGTGGATAGCCTATCTGGAACTAATCAGGAAGTAGGGCAATAGCCCCTAAGCCTTGTTGAGTATCAGACGAATAAAACAAAGAAAATTCAAGCGGATGGAAAAAGCAGCTACCATCGGAGGCATTGGAATAATACGGTATAACACAAGTGTATTTCCAACCATTAACTATAGGGTACAGCTTACTATTATTATAGCTGTCTAACAAACAGATAGACAGACGGACGGACGGACGGACAGACGGACAGACGTATTAAAAGAATTCTGTGTCTATTCCCGGGACTCAAACTATATCTCCATACCAAATTTAAGAACAATCGGTACAAGCAATTTGGGCGTGAAGAGGTAACAGACAGACAGACATACTTCATAAAGTCACCTTTTATTAATTTCCTAAAGTTTTTTCACTTCACAAATAAATATATTTTACGGGGAGCTCCCATACAATAAATGTGATTTTTTGGCCTTTTTTGGTCAAAATCAATAATGGCAGCCGGTAGATAATTAAAAATTTCACAAAATCTTTAATTATATTCTTATTTTCATAATCTATAATAAAAGTAAAATAAAATAAATATTTAAGGGGGGTCTCCATACAAAAAACACAATTTTTGCCTAGTTTCGCTCTGTCCGACTCGCACTTGACCGATTTTTTTTTTGTTTTCTGATTTTTCCCTACGCTTTCACACAATTACCGAGCTGGATTCCAAATTTCAGCCTTCTAGGTCATCTGGAAGTGGGTTAGAATTTTGATCTATAGGTCAGTCAGTCAGTCAGTCAGTGATAAAAATGTAGATTTTCGGACGTTAATATCTTAATAACCGTTTGAGCTGTGCTTATGAAATTTAGAGCATGTAGTTATCTTGCAAGTCTCATTATATGAGCCAAATTTGAAACGTTAATGTGAAATAGTTTCTGAATTATGAGAGGGTCAAAAGTACCTGCAAATGGTTCGTGTAATATTACACACGGTGCTGCTCGCCATTCTGTTATGCTGGAACTTGGCTTGACACGCTACCGCGTGTCTAGATCCCTCTATCGATTGATATCGATCATTGCTGCATATTATGAAATGTATTATTATGATTTATGACCTTCGAAAACATGGTACCAAATTAAGATTACATCTTGAACAACAACAATAAAATTTTCAAAATCAAACAAGAAACGGCGGGAAAATACCATGAGAAGTACCAGTAATAGGCTCATAATACGAGGGCTGCTATTTATGTATCCGGAATTAAAAAAAGAAACAAACATATATCATTTAATATGGTTTTATTGCTTTTCAAAATATTCGCCGCGATGATCGACACACTTTTGCATACGCTGGAACCAATTTTCATAGCACTTTTTCCATTCTGATTGAGGTATCTCCAAAACGTGCATTTTGAACGCATCAACAGCCTCTTCGCGGCTCGAAAAACGTTGACCACGTAATTTGTTCTTCGCGTATGGAAATAAAAAGAAATCGTTAGGTGCCAAATCAGGGCTGTACGGCGGATGACCAGTCAATTCGATCTTTTGACCCTCCAAAAACTGAGTTGTTTCAGCTGAGGTGTGACAGCTAGCATTGTCGTGATGTAATATGATTCTGCGTTGTCGGTTGTCCTTTCTTATTTCTTCAAAGACTTCTGGTAAACAAATGGTCGTATACCATTCAGAATTAACCGTTTTACGATTCTCTAATGGCACTGTAGCCACATGTCCATTAATTCCAAAAAAACAGGCGACCATTTGCTTCAAAGTACTTTTTGCACGAGTAACTTTTGTTGGTTTCGGCTCATCTTGGAACACCCACACCGTTGACTGTTGTTTAGTTTCGGGGTCATATGCATAGATCCAAGATTCATCACCTGTGTAGATATTATAAACGGCTTTTGACGTACCACGGTTGTATTTTTTTATCATTTTTTTGCACCAATCGACACGAGCCCGTTTTTGATCGATTGTCAAGTTGTGCGGAATCCAACGCGAACATATTTTTTTACAGCCAAATGTTCGTGTAATATCTTATGTATGCTCGTCATACTTATGCCTAAGGACGCCTCTTTCTCGCTATCTATAAGGAGTCAAGAGTTCTTTACAGCACCTTCGGAACCAGGGTATACATTGGTGCAAAATCTTACTTTTTGGTAGCATATACTTGAAATCCTTCAGAAAAAGTTAAAATCACTATATGTTTCCATATAAATTTTAAGGAGTTCCCTCGATTCCTCATGGATTTCATCATCAGATCACCACTTTTGTGAACGTGGTGCCAAATTCCAACTATATCCTTTACAACAGCAAAAGAATTTTGGAAATCGGTCCACAAACGACGGAGTTATCTGCGAACAAACATAAAAAAAAAAAAACATATATACGGCCGAATTAAGAAACCTCCTCCTTTTTGGAAGTCGTTTAAAAACAATGAGACTGAGTCTGTCTTGCTCTAACAATAGAGTATTCAATATATTTGTTTCAACTGTGTAAAGTGCGAGTTGCCAGACTTAAAAAATTCGGTCAGATAGTTATCTAAGGAATAAACGACATTTGAAAAATTGACTATGACTTATTCGACGGTTAAACCATCTAATTACTTTATTCTTCAGTTAACTATCCGACCTTTTATCTCAGGATTGAAAAATCGGCCCTTATTGAGTATTGATGAGTTTAAACGATTAGTCTTTGCAACTCGGACGTTTTACCCAACGCCTACAAAGTGACGATCTAGTATCTTATTATCTCTTGATGAAAAACCCATTCTGATGTCGTTCTTGAGCTGCCGCCTCGCTCCGACATTTATATTAAGTATAATATGTATATTAGACAAGACAATAATACTATCTTAAATCAAACATAGCTAGGTAGCTGTTACCCTGTCGTTGGCATCACACAAATTTCTTCGACTCCTACCCAAATTCGTGGTTTGAGAGCATCTATATTAATCTGTGAATAGTGCACCGTGTAAAGGGAATCGCGGGGCATCATTATCTTATCAAAAGAGATGATAATGGGTTTTAGATGAGCTGGAAGTGGGACCATAAACCATGATTACACTCCGTGGTCACGGACAATTTGGATGCACACATTATAATAAACTTACATCTATGTATAGACGTACCGTATACATAATAGACAATTTGGTTGGGGCAAAAACGTTGAAAGAATGTCCCCACTTCCCACTGTCGTTTGGGTTGAGGAGCATTTTGGCTGGTATCGTAGGTACTTTTCATAAAACATTCGACTTTGTTCATAATATGTATTGAAACATAGAATTATAGGTATTAAAAGTAATGCCTACTTTGGCTAGGCTTCAAGGTTCGTCCAACTGAGTTCATATGCCTAAACAAAACAACAGAGGACACCAAAATGACAGGCAATTATTGTAGTAATGCTATTAACATTAACATCACTTTTTCATCGCACGCGGACAATGTAAAGTAAATTACCCATAATCACAGGTGAGACTCCACATACGATACGACACGATACATCGTACGACCAGCAAAATACACTATGGATTTAATTTTGTTAGGTCTAAGTTAAAGGCTTTAAAATAATGGGCCAAAAATTCCAGGTATAGGTAAACAAAGTGACTCTTTTGTTTTCTACATGACGCAGGCTAAGATGGATTTCATATTTGTGTCATACTTAGGTGTTATTTTAAGACTATTTATATTTTCTGACGCATTCCTACGTTTATGCGCTATGGAATAAATATTTTTATTGTCACGCGTCTAGAGCAGCAGCCATTGTGCTTACGTCAAAATAAATAAATGAATTAAATTTCTTAGGTTAATATCCTAAGATCGGTCTGCCTATAGTTTTTTTGGCACCACGAGAGATGTGGCTATTGCGGGCCAAAAGTTTTCCGACCGATGGTCTCTAGAGTCTAGTGTCTAAGCTCTAGTGTTAACTTGAGATTAATTTGAGAGAGAAACCAGTCGATCCGATATCGTACAGCGTGAGGTATAAAAGCACTCTAATCGAGCACGAGGTGTTGTCCACGCGATATTTGGAGATGGCCAATTTATTTTATGGCCCCACACAATCACATGCACGTACTTTATTACGGCGTGGCCACGTTCTAAACTGTAATTACTATACGGTATAATGTAACATAAATAATACTCTTACGGTGGATAATTCTTGTTGTGACTCATGTTTTTTAGATCGTGACAAAATGTCAACAATAAGCAATAGTATACTTTTCTTTGGGCTACTATGGAGCAGTTATATAGAGGCCATAATGGTGAGATAATCTGGTATTATGCTTTTAATTTATTTCGTTCGCTTTCGTAGCGTATACAAGTTATATTATATTACACTACATCAATGTATGAATCGGTAACTGCATTTTTTTAATAGGACATTAGACTTAATAACGATTTGTAGCTAGAGATGGAATAGATAAAAAAGGATTCTAAGTAAATATTTAAGTACTTACACACCAAACACTATAAGCAATGGGGGAAAAATATAGTACAAGAGCCAACGGTCTTTTAGTAGCGCATAATATTACATCTATGAAATAAGCCCGGAATTTCCCGTAAAAAAATCCCGGGAAATCCCGGTCACCTATCGAAAATTTCGGGAAGTCGTACAAACAACACTTACCGTGTGAGGAGTAGACCGCGGCGGTGAGGAGCAGCAGCGCCCGAAGCAGGGCCGTCATGGCGGCGGTTGGCGACACTCTATCACATAGCACACACACGAGTCCGACCCGGGCCGCACCACATTCAGACACGACCTGCGAACAAACAGATATATGTAAGAGAGAGAAGAGACAGAGATTAAAGAGAGTTACAAAATATAACTCAGCTTATCTCGCATAATTAATAATATGGCGAATACGGTTAATATTTAAGTGTTACTTAGTCGACAGGAATAGGAGTATCTTACACCATAAATCATAATAATAATATAGTCTATATTCTACCTAGACAATTTGGTAATAAATCATAATATATTTTGTTATATTGTCTATACAGTATACTCTATATCAGGGGTCACCAATTAGTTTCGCTCGGGGTCCGTTTTAAGAAATAAAATGACCTTCGCGGTCCGCACATTAAAAAAATAAACAATAGGTAATGTAATTACGGAAATTACAAAGGTATTTGTATCGATGAGAAAAGTATCAATTTTGGTTGCTACATGTTTATCAGTATGTCGAGACAGAAATTAATTTTTAACGAAGTTTATCTTCGAACATGCTTGGTCCGCACCTTTGTATTAGCTCCGTGGTCCGCACACAATGAGTCGGCGGGCGGTCCGGATGCGGACCGCGGTCCGCCATTTGGTGACCCCTGCTCTATATTATAGACAACAGTATAAATTCTGCACTGACTGAACGAACAATGAAAATAATTAAGTAGCCCAAAATTTTCCTACTCGCCGGGATTCGCCTGGGAGCTCGGGGGGCAGTCCTCCGCGCGCCTTCTGAGACGGGATAATCTTTGAAGATGTTAGCCCTCGGGAAATATGAATAATACAACGAAATCTCACGATAAAAGTATTTTACAAGTTCGTTTAACTATGGCGCATGTGTATTTCGAGTAAAAATAGTTAATAATTAATTCGCGTTCTTCGTTCTGCCCCGGGGCGGGAGATGGAACGAAAATACCGGCGGAACGAGTGCAATAATTACTGCATTAGCCCTGCTAGGCCGAGAGGGAGACGTGAATTTTACATGGTATAGCGAATAAAAAATTATTCACCTCCCGACGCTGAAATACTCTATTATAATGCGCAACTTAATTTCATTACACTAATGAAAATTGAGCTGGAATGATACGTTCGACGCCGAGTTTGTAATTAAATTATTTCGGACTTAACGCCGGGAGACGGCTATGTAAATTGTGTGTAGGTGAGTAATAAATTATCTTTTAAGATAAATCTTAAAAGGTGCAATTATTGAGCAATTAATGAAAAAGTGAGCTAGAAGACTAATGTTCTTTGAGAAAATAATGAGTTTATGAATTCTCGAGGAGCCGTAGATAGAAACAGTTTTTTGGCAGCCGCGTAAAAGATCTATAAATAATAATTCACGGTTCGTTAATAAGATAAACCACGTAAAACGACTCGCTTTTAATATAAGATTTCCGTTCCACGTTTTCAACCCTTATTGTTATTGCTCGGTTTCTCCCCGAATAAACTTTCCAACCTCTCGTATTACTCATTCAAAAGATAATAAAGAACCTTTAAATATAAATAAAACAGGTGGATTCAAAGCATAAAACTCATCCAGTCGAGAAATATCAAATTACCGAATGTATTTGCACTTTAACAAAAGCGAACGACACGGGAGAACAGACAGAAGAGCAGAGTTCGTTCACGTCATGCTCAGACCTCAGCCAGCAGACGGCGGCGGGCTCTTGTACTATATGGGGGTGTCATTTGATACGCTAATACGGATCCTTGAGATAATGCCCTTTGATGTCGTAATAACCTGTCCGGTGAGCGTCTGCCCGGGACTGTCCCGGCCTGCCCCGGGATGTCCCGGGCTGCCCGTCCACCCCGGTATTAAAAGGATTATGTGGACATTTATTTGTTTATTGCCTTAATCTTTGTCTTAAACTGGAATATGAATATGAAATAGAAAATAATATTTTCAATTCACTTTTTTATCCGAATAAACATGCAAAGTTACCTACAGGCATAGACTAAGGAAAGTGTCTGGTCTCTGCTATAGGTGAAAACTGAAAACTCAAAGTCAAAACAGTAACATACTTTTATTTTTAAGGTAGGTAATGTGTTTCGACCATATTTTACTAAAGCCACATGTAGACATTGTGTAAAACTGTGACCTTATTTAAGTATGAATTAAAATAACAAAATATAAACATGTCGAAAATAACAAAATTATATAAAACCACATCAAATAAGTACAATCTCGTTGAAAGTTCTCTCGCTCCGGGCAATAAAATAACAAAAACGGGAATTCCCGGGACAATTACATAATTTGTTTGTCAACTTCGTTACTTCGCAAACAATTAGCTGACGGTCTGCTGCCGCTGACATATCAGAACAAGATGACAAATTAAAATGAGTTTACTTCCTGTACTGTATCCATACTAAATCTTACGAATGCAAAAGTGTGTCTGTCTGTCTTTCTGTTAACTCTTCATGTATAAACCGCTGAATCGATTTTGCTGTTTGCTATAGAGATAGGTACTAAATAAACGAATTTTTGCGAAGTCGGATGATGATGAAATATTTCGTTCTAGATTTGCAGTAGTTTAATTCTTCTAGTTTTAGTAATACATCATTTTCCCCCCTTAGGGCCCTTAGGGGTGGAATTTTGTAAAATATATTCTTAGCGGATGTGTAAAGCCTATAAAGAGCTCGTAGGTTTTAAATAGAAGATAGTAATGAGCAAAATTGATCTTGCAGCCTTGGTCTTAAAGTTTTGGTCTTGCAATTAAAAGCAATGCCAAAACCAAGAC
Organism: Polyommatus iphigenia; assembly: GCA_963422495.1. Taxonomy (NCBI): domain Eukaryota; kingdom Metazoa; phylum Arthropoda; class Insecta; order Lepidoptera; family Lycaenidae; genus Polyommatus; species Polyommatus iphigenia. Next base: position 10,879,121 of record OY730184.1, read on the forward strand.
TATCCTTAAACTAGAAAAACCAAGACCAAGATTGTACTGGAAATACCAAAACCAAGACTGTCTTGGTCTTGTTTTGCTCATCAGTCATCACTAATAGAAGACAAAGTTTCTGAGTTTCCATGATCAATCAGTGAACTTGGTATTTCACTTTTGCTAATATTATAATAAATAGTAAGTTAATAGTTTAAACTTCTAAAGTTCATCGATAGTTCACGGTAGGCTGAGCATGGTGTATAAATCTCTCTAGGATACCTCCAGTCTGCATTGTCGGTTGTTTGTCCTGGGGGAGTAACGGGACAGCGGTCAACAGCTACTATGATATACATACTTGCATTAAGACCTACCGCCGCGTATTTCATACTTAACAATAACTATAGAGTCAAGACAAAGTTTCTGAAATGCTGACGCTTAAAAATACTTAAGGCATCAGTAATCATTGATTGGCTCATGCGTTACAAAGCTGAGCTGATAATCAAGGAATCAAATTTTAAGTCAAAAAAATCAAAAGCATTTTTTGACTTAAAGGACTATGAGTACCTAGTAGTAAGAAGTAAATTACATAGTTAACTCCTCTTGCAACTTGCAACTGTCGGCGACGGCTTTTGCTCACCGTCGGGTGATCTGATTCCTGCTCGCAGCTCATTTCCCCGTCTGTACATTTCTGCTTTGCACAATTTTCCCCGATTGTACATTTCTGCTAAACAACTCATTTCCCCGACTGTACATTTCTGCTAAACAACTCATTTCCCCGTCTGTACATTTCTGCTTTGCACAATTTTCCCCGACTGTACATTTCTGCTAAACAACTCATTTCCCTGACTGTACATTTCTGCTTATATTTGATAATCTGGAATCTCTACAACGTTGTCTTAGAGGCCGATGAACTCTTAAGTTTTTTCGTCAGAGAAGTTTTGACCAATAAACCCAAAATTAAGGACTAAGAAAGGTAAGATTTGGCTGCAGCCTGGACTCCTTTGCCTAAAAACCTTGTAACGTAATATGGACGCGCCCTCAGTAAATTCTTTATAATACATACCTACGTTATTGTATTTTTCATACGAAGTAAACATACTCTCGCATGAGTTTACCGACGTGAACTCATCACAACTTTTAAAACAATCTCGGCTATTTAACTTGGAAACATTGTATTTGTCTTTTAATAAAAAACAAATTAAATACGGTCAGTGAACGAAATGATTTATTCTCCCCCTTCCCTCAGCCCGGGACTAAACGTTGCCGTAGTTCTTATATATTTGTCTTAACTTTAAAAGGGAATATTTCATCCCCCGTTTCTTCAATCAAATTCTATAGATTCCTTTCTTTTGCTTTGTCATACACTTATTTGTTGTTTGGGGTGCTCGAGCTCTACTATTAACAAATAGCTCAGAAATACGCTACTGTTTGAGTAGCTGAAATAGCTTCCCACATCGTAGATATTATTTTAATCTTGTTTTAAAACGATTTAAAGTCATCTTCAACTTTAGCATTTTGAGCTCCAAAGAAGCGCTTTAGCAGCTTTTACCAAATTTCTCCTAAGTGTTTCTTGGTATCTACTGAAAATTCTTTAATGCCTAAGTTGATATCAGATGCTTAAGTAGTCGCTTATTCGAATAAATTCTTTAGGAAATATGCAGAATAGCTTTGTCCACACTGTGCCTTTTTCTGTTCGTCAAGGGCATGCGTTATAGCGCAGTCAATAGCGAACGTGAGGCATGCCCGCGACGCATGCCCTCTGACCGTATCCAAAACTTCAAAAATGACAATGTTGGCGTTGCGTTCGCTGGCGCATTCAAGTTGAATGAAATAAAATGACGAAAATTGAAGACGAAAGCGCATAATGTGGACATAGCTAATGTGAGACGTAACGTAAGTACGCAAAAAATTAACCACTCGAAATCCCCTACTCTTCACCCCAGGTTCTTAGATTCGTCAGGTGAAAAAGAAGGTTAGAAGTTATAAAGTGAGCAGTGAGCACGTCTAACCGCACAATATTACAGTAATTAAAAGCAGATGTGCCGGAACTGTTAATATTTAAAAAGCGGACGAGCCGGCGGTAAATCTGGCGCTCGCCGCCGCTAACACATCAAACGGCGACTCAAACGTCAAAACCACTCGCGATAATTACTTTATTACCATCTGTGTATAAACTTCCCTAACAGTATGTGGAAATAACTCAATAGCTATGTCCACATTATGCAATTTCATCTTCAATTTTCGTCATCTTCTTTTTATTCAACTTTCGCTTGGCATATTCAATCATTGAATGCGTCAAAATCCACCCGCGTTGAAAGAAAAGTGTCATAGCGAGCGCTACGATTTCAACGCGCGTCACGGGCATGCCCGTTCGCTGTTGACTGCGCTATAACGCATGCCCTTGATGAACAAAAAAAGGCCCAGTGTGGACAAAGCTAATTGAACACAAAAACATGTCTGTTTATCAAAAGGTAGCTTTCGCGGGCGACTCCACCCCCTTATCTGTGTCCTACTCTGTCTGTCAACTGTTAATCTTCGGCAATTAATGTCATTAAAATAGTTTCCTACGAATTGAAAAATTCTTTCAATTGCTGTATCAATTTTCACCCATAGTTACCATATAATTCAAAACCATCATTAATTTATGGACATTTATGACAGACATAACTCCTAATTATATCTATTATATACGAATCATGTAAGCTAATATTACATTCGGTTCCATTATGAGGACAGTCTATCAGATTCACCGTGTATAGCGCGCGTCGGGTGCCCTCCACTCGAGTCGTTCATTAAGGACCATTTACAGATGATACGGGACTATATTGAAACACAATACCTCGATCAACAATATATCTACTTGGAATTATTACCTCGGGCGAGGGGACAGTTAGTGGCTACATTGTTGGTTAAAAAAGGACCTAAAATATTTGAGGGAAAAGATTTCGTAGTATTCTAAACGGAGCTTCTTCTAGACTCAAAAGACCATTAGGTATTACGGAGAAGCTACACAAACTGCTTTACAATTTTAAAGCTATTCATGCACATGCATCTTTCATCTTAAATATGAATTTGCCCTCAGCAATGAAAAGAAAAACTTGAAGTTAAATGTGAGACCGGTGCTGGAAAGGAGAGCACAAAAAACTGGTTACAAAGTTCAGGAGAGCTGAACTTCTTGCCCGAAAACCGTCGCGGCGCCTGACCCCTTAACCTTATTCTTCTTTTTTAAGCGTCTCGAGAAAAATCTTACTACCCGACACGAGTACCTACCTAGTGAGGTGGAAGTTTTAAAAAAGTCGGTAAAAACTTAACGTAATAAAAATTTCACCGTCGCATACAACATTACGAGTATAATATATTATATTATACTAACTATTTGCTCATTTAATAAAATTCTACTCAATGTTACCAAAAACCTGCAATCAATTCGCAATTCGAAACCATTCATTCCTTACTCCTTGCGAGCCTTTGTTTTAAATTAATGAAAAAACAAAACGAGAATCGATAAACCAAAATGTTATTTTAATATCGCTCGGATAAAGAAGCAATCGCGGAGGGAGCTTCTGCTAAAGAAATTGCTATCATTTTATCTGAGCCTGACATCTAAAAGCTCAGCTTCTACATAATAGATAATAAAGAATATCGCATTACACCGGATTAAACTCATCTCAATTCCGTATCTCGATGGATATTACGGCATTAAATGTTTATATCTCTGTGTATAAATTACGCCGATATTACGTAACGTTTTAATTGGAGAAGAACATAATCGAGTTTATTATAGAGCAGCGAGTGAATTAATAACGACAATGATGCCCAAATATTTAATATACTAAGCAATAACGGAGCCCCGAAGAATATTTCCAGCGAATATAATAAGGAAACTCGAGTTTTATCGTGTTTAATCACGGATTCCGAAAACAATCGGCCGCAGTCTATTAAAAAGGCTCCAAACCGCAGCGGGAAGTATCGAGGATTAGTCTTTTCAGCGGCGGGATCGTTTCCGATACTCCTATTTAAACGGCAGCTGCATTTTCAAATTATTAAAATCAAACACAGAAACGGTTCGATTTAAAAAAACGTGAAGTCGAAATGATTTAAAACGGGAACATTCGGGGAGGTCCGTCGATAGCGGGGCGGCCCTAGCCGTTCACCTGCGATATGAAGGGTCCTCCAGCGCAGCGCTCTCGCCGGCCTCTTTACCCCGTCTTTCTTTTTGCGCGGGCCGGTGTTTAGTTTCAAACTTTAGCAGTCACAAAGCTTAAAGACGCGCGCTCCTCGGGCTCACGACTCTATCTCATAAACGAGACACCGAGGCCTTTGAAGCGAAAAACTTGAGTCGCATTACGGTTTAATTACATACTTCCGTGTATTTCCACATGCACATCCGCGCTCCGGTGTCGCGATGCGCTTTGTTGTTCGCGACTTTGTGGTGCTCCGGTTGTTTGAAATATTATACTTTTGCTGCACGCGACTTTCTTAATTATCGTGTTCCGGGCGTAAATGCGGTTAGATCCTTTGCTGGAATCGCTTCGAAAGTTCGACAGATATTCAACGAGGACATTTTAATAGTCCGCGGAGCGCAGACAACATAGTCGCAATCACCGCACGACGGCGCATTTACATGTTAGCCGGGTGTGGCTTGTTACTTTCATCACGATAACCCTCTATCTGGATGAAAGTGCTCGTTATCGCGTCGAGGGAGACTTTCGACTCGCTCATCACGTGCTTCTTATCTATCGTCGAATTATCCGAGCATTTTTAATCTCGCCGGTGTCGTGATAAAAAATTAGCGAGTATTTCGCAGCAGCGAACACCTCGGCACGTGCAATTGGAGCAGATCTCGTTTAGATTGCGTTTATCGTCCGCCATTTTGTTGGGAATAGTTTGTTTAGATGCGGAGCGGAGGTGATAAGAGGTGCGAGGACCGCGCGCCGGCGAGAGGCGGCGAGATGAATCTGCAACTCACGCCGCACCGGGAACGGTGCCATGGCACGTAATGCCACGTATCTAAATGGGTAAAGAAATAAACGGTGTACACCATTCTGAGGTGAAACGAGTTAAAATAAAAGTCTTAATAAACTTAAAAGGATTAAATAGCCCAAGATAAAAGAGCTTGAAAGAGATTCATGAATAACTCTTGGCGTTATCGAAGGCAACGCAAAGATTTTTGGAGTCACCATGCAAAAACGCGCAACTTACGCTGGATCGCCCCCGAAACTTGTTACAATCACAACCTGGCGAAAATAGGTTAGTCGAATAATGGGATACGTAAGAGGACAATACGACGTTTGCGGCCGTAAATCGTGCCGTAAAGAATATGCCCCGTAAACATTTTACAAGCCATCGCACGCACGCACCGCGCGCCCAGATTGCGTGCGCTTAAAACTTACGCCAACTGTTAGAACTTCATAAAGATTTATTGTCCGGTCGCTGGTTATGCGGAGCTTGTAAAACTTGTGTTTAAACAGATGAAGTTTCCGTCGTTTTTAGTTACTGCTTCTAAAAAGACATATATATATATAGCTGTGGTCATCCAAGAGGTACTACTCATCATGATTTTCAGAATTTCTGATAATATGTTTTATTAATTGAAACATAAATTATATTACGTATTTAAAACAAAATCCCTCTTTAACTTCTTCAGTTTTGGGGTAGATAGTAAAACGACTATATCATTTTGTCCAAAAAATACCCTAAAATCGTATAGATCTGTTAGAGAAACTTTCCATGTTCGGCGTGGAGTGCACTATATATTTCTAATCACAGTAAAATCCCGATATCATTTCGTGCAAGCCGGAATCCCAGCTGCAGTTATCGGCATACGGCGCGTTACGATCTTTTTATAGTCTTAATACGCTTTTACGGCATCCGATATGACCGGGCCCAGTTAATAAACGCTAGGTGTTAGGATTTGATTCTCCTCATATGCGATATAAAATTTTGATTTGTTTTCGCGTAGAGTTCGCGCGATTTACGACTTTTGAAAGAAAGGTCACTTTCTTGGATTTAGAGATCTAACCCATCTGTTTATCCGATTAAGCTTTTTTATGATTTTAGTACACTAACTAAATAAATGTACTTACTAACAATTAATGCGTTTTCTTAAAACATGTTTTTAAGAGTCTTGAGATAAGTCCTGAGATATAAGGTATAGGTATAACCGGCATCAACCAGTCTCTAGTCAAATTTTGATATTAAAGTAAGCTCTTTCATTAATGTTCTAGCCTCATATTACACAAGAGACGGCTATTAATAGGATCGAGAGTATCTTAATTGAAAATGAAATTGCAACCTTCCCGCAGTAATATCATGAAACTGTTTGCGTAACACAAACTTTTAATTACTCCCTACTGTAGTGGTCGAAAAAGTCCGTAGTTTAGATGCAGGGTTGGCGTAACTGAGTTTTGGCTACAATTTTGCAAATTTTATTTTTAATGACGCTGTAAACTGAATCGTAACATACAAAAACCTCGGGGATGAAAAAGGCAGTTTTACAGATAAAGACTCATTCACAAGCATTAAACCCTTTTTAACATTATTGAGTTCTGGGAATTTCTAAAAAGTTAAGTTAAGGTGGGTGTCGGGTTAGTGGGTTATATCCGCTAAACTGCTATTGTTTAAGTTTAAATTAACAACCATGAACAACTCGAACAAAGAGGTAGCAAACCTATCTTCCGATCTATGATTCGATCTTATTTGAGTCAACGCATCGAGCATTTTGTTTACAGATGCTAAAGGATTATGAATCTACAGTTGCATTCGAGGTAGCCGCAGCCCTGCTCGGTAAACGCTGATAATGAGGCGATCGCAGCGAAATTGCTGTAATTTCGTGCTCATGTTCCGACCTGCGCTTCTGCCTCGTGGAAATTATTGCAATTTCAAAACTCCCTTTTGACGAATTTAATATGTCACAACATATTCAGACTGTCGTGAATACCTGCACTAAAACCCTTTCGACTGAATGGAAATAAAGTGCATGTGTAACGAATAGGTTTCAAAATATTTTTATTTTTAATAGCCTCGTATCGGAGCCGCTTATTTTCAATGAATTTTGTAGTTTTTTAAAACATCCACGCGCAAAACAACTAGCATAAGCTATTAAGCTATCTTGGTTCTTGATTAAAATCTATCATGTATGACTACAGGGACCGTATATTTTAAAATCTTTTACCGTAATCTCCTCAATCATTATATTATATTCGCTTAAGGTGCTATATTGAAAAAACTGTCCTTTTTGACGTAATACTATAGGACCCTTAGAAATGTTACAAATCTGGTAATGAGATATACATATCTTCATAGCCTTATCTAGGTTTGAGAAGAACCAGAAACACGATTAATGTATTTTGCCTCGATACATTTCTCGATCGAAATGACCTCTTAAAAATACGAAATTTGAAGATTATTTTTAAACGAAAATAGATGTATTGTAGGAAATTAGTCTAATTGATAGACACCTTTGCAACTCAAAATCGTATAGAAGCATTTTGCTTAAATGCTCCTAGTTATTTTTTAAATAATTAAAATTACGTTTTTCGCATGTTTTCCGAGCGAGCCGATAGCTTCTGGCCGCAGCGTATTCACGACTTTATAGTCATACAAATTAAGTATAAAATTGCCCTTGCGGTAAAATTACTTTCAATATAGCGCCTTAACGAATGTGGCACAATAGGAGATTTTATGAGTCATGTGATAAGTATACCATAGCTTAGTAGACAAAATCGTCTACTGATCCTTATCAGGGACAAACGATCGAAAAAATCGGAATATTAAAGCCGTGCGTAAATAGGTCCATACTGATTAATGTGATTTTAATGACATCGATAAAATCTGTGTCTTTATCGGCGGGCAATTATATGTTACATGGAGTAATTTCGAGAGCTTTTAAAGTGAAAGTATGAAATATGGAAGCAGTGCAACCTTTAGCTTTCCACCATTAATTTAGCCGTCAGTATCTCCGCATCGGGAGCCGTCAATCAGGTGCAACACGGCACGTTAATGAACTGATAAGCGGCCGAAATTCCTCCGCCCGGCCGCGGACACTAATTAAATCGGAGACCATATCGATGGTTAGGTAATGAAACGATATTGATAGCGCTGTTTTAAAAACTCTTAAGGAAGCCCATACACGCAATGAGGAGTAACATGCTCCAACAAAAGACTAAGGCTTACCCTATACTAATATGAAGCAAATTGTTCTAATTTAGATACCACCAGCATAATACGTGTAATTCGCTCAGTACGAACGAACTACGAACACTCGTTTCCTATGATTCTGTCAAGATCCGCGGCTCGGGGGGACACAATACGATCCACATCAAACATTTTCCGGGAACCGCTTTATATTTCCGGACGTATGAAAAAGTTTTTCCAAACAGAAAACATTATCCGAGAGATAAAAACATTTGGCATTTAGAAAGGCCGTCGGTTGTTGTAATAGGCCCTGTAATGTTCGCCCCTAGGCGGTTCGTATTCAAAGAGCCGCGGCACAAACGTACGGAGGTAGCTCTGTTGACATGTGAGCCCGCCGCCCGCCGTCTGGCCCAACTGACGCGCTCCGAGCGATATTCGAACAGCATATCTTCTGATCCAGACCAGAAATGGACACAGAGTCCTTTAGATCCATAATTGCTCTTCCTAGCATCTACTTTACGAGATCTATTCTCCGTTACAATTCATTTGAAAACAGCACTATAGCTGCACATATTTCGAGCTGTTATCTTACAGATGAAAGTAATAGAAGCGTGCATTTCACGGAGAAAACGCAAACCTAGCCAAAGGTCGAAACGCCTCATTTCACGGGTGCGCCAAGTTTCTGAGCGTAATAATTCCATGCTGTTCCCTAACACTAAACAACTTTTGTCACCGACTCAAAGTTTACTCATGCATATAGACCGACTCATCAAAAACTTTCCAACTTGAACAAAAATTCGCCCTTAGAGCTATCTGTGACGAATTTATTATATTAAAGAGATATCAGTTAAAACTTGCTTTAAGTTGGACTCGCGCACGAAGGGTTCTGTACCATTATAGATGAAAAATAGGAAATAAACATGTTTTTTTGTATGGGAGCCCCCCTTAAATTTTTATTTTATTATTACTCTTAAATATTGAAGTAGACATTTATAAGGCTTTTGTGAAAATATCAAGTGCCTACCTGTTGCTATTATTGATATCGAGCAAAAAAAGGCCAAAAAAATCACGTTTGCTGTATGGGAGCCCCCTTTAAATATTAATTTTATTTTGTTTTTAGTATTTGTTGTTATAGCGGCAACAGATATACACAATCTGTGAAAATTTCAGAACTCTACCTATAGCAGTTCTTGAGATACAGCCTGGAGACAGACAGACGGACAGACAACGAAGTCTCATGAATAGGGTCCCGTTTTCACCCCTTGGGTACGGAACCCTAAAAAGTGATGATGTAAATTGTAAACCTTTTTAGTTTTGTTATGTCATGTCATATTAATTACACCATTTTAATCCTTCAAGCCCCATAAGAGCACCGGTGATCGCGACAACAATAGAATAACAATAGATTTCCAAGAATCCGCGATCGAAGGATTAATATTATGTAGGTGAAGTTCTAACAATAAAAACATAATAATTGAAATTTATAAACATGTTGGATCACGTAGTTCGATCGGCTAGACTAGAGCTTTATCAGATCGCCCACGCCTTCGCCCTTCATCTTATCCTATTTCTTCGTACACACAAAACCTACATAGGTATTCCCCAGACAGCTATATCTAATATGTTTCATTTCTAACCTTGTTTATTTAGGGCTAGGCATACATCGCACTCAACATTCTCAATATTATACTCTAGAAAGACCTAAGCGTCTTCTCATTAACTGTCAGAAGTAGGTAAAGCTCTCTCACTCCATTGCATTAGTCCATTAGTCTGTCACATCCCCCATCACGGCTCTACCATGCGTAGCTCTAGTGTATCCCCGGTGGCCGGTGCAATTTCCGCTGGCGCGTGTGTCTCGCGCACCGACCCGCGTCAAGTGTCTGCTGTCACCGGGTGTCCGCCACAAGCGTGTTTAAAGTTAAAGCCTTAAGGGTTATTACCGAAATCAAAATTGTTTTTGATCGTATCATAAACGAAATGGAGACCACATTCATATGAAATTGGATCCGCGTACATTATACGATATTAATTTATTTGTCGTTCCCTAAAATGTCATGCTGGCCGACGGTATTCTGGTATAATTTGTACATCATTTTGAAATAAAATCAGTCAAGTTGGACTCGCGCACGAAGGGTTCCGTACCATTATAGAGCAAAAATAGGTTAACTATGTGTTTTTTGTATCGGAGCCCCCCTTAATTATTTATTTTATTTCAATATTATACTTAATTATTAAATTATAAATACAACTGAGTATTTTGTGAACATTTCAAGTGCGAGCAAAAAATAGCAAAAAAATTACGTTTGTTGTATGGGAGCCCCCCTTAAATATTTAATACTTTTTTTAGTATTTGTTGTTATACGGCAACAGATATGCACATTGCAAATCTGTGAAAATTTCAGAAATCTAGCTATAGCCGTTCTTGAGATACAGCCTGGAGAGTTGGAGACAGACAGACGGACAGACCTGAGGCATCGAAGTCTTAGTAATATGGTCCCGTTTTTGCCCTTTGGGTACGGAACCCTAAAAAGAGCTCGTTTGTTGTAACGATTATTATTTATCGGTTTAAATATTATTAAAGTAACTTGATAGACAGGGACAAAACATCGTGAAGCTCATACTCATACATTGTCTGAAAAGTTGTTTAATTAGTTACAACTTACAGAACGTCACATTCGTTTCTGACGTTGGTTGCAAAGCCCCTCTACCATTTTAATTTTTAATCCTCACTCTCGTAATGCGCGAAACAATCAGTTTAAATGCAAACAAAGCTTATTTAACATTAAAACCCTAGTTCAGATTATGCGGTTTACCACTAAAACACTAAAAGCCTAAAAGTTAGCACTGGGGTGGGGTCTAGGGCTCGCGTTACCACAACCCTAACCCTTGCCCGAAGATTTCGTTACAAAGAATCACTCGAGCCCTTCTAAGGGTGCGGGGTGGAAATTAAATTTTTGAACAACATTTTTGAACTCGAGTAACAGGTGGGCACAATTTGAGAAGGTAAAGGGTGAGGAGAACAAACCGTGCATTACAGGATTTATTTAGAGTAATTTGACTGCCATTGAGATTACGATGTTTCCCACTCAACATTTTTAGCCCACAAACTGCACAGATTTTAAGTCAGAAAAATTAAAAATGAGAGTCGTTAGTGGTGTAGATAATACATATTGTAGATTCTAAAGTGTGTCAGTCCATCTGTTACCTTTTACGTGTTTGAACCTGGAAAATGATGTTGGATAATTTTAGTCCCCGAGAAGTACACGGTTTCGTAATTTCTGCGCAACAAAGTTACGCACAACATAACTCGATATTTTCACTTTAACGTTAATTACTAGACATCGGATTATATGCACGATCAAAGTGCCGAAATATGCATGCAAGTATGCACGAAAAAATGCACAAAATATGCACAATCAAAAGTCACTTAATATCTCTCGATCGCGGATTCTTGGAAATCTATTGTTATCGCGGTCGAATTCGATCGCTTGGGGCTTGACGGGTTAAAATTTATTACTTTTTTGAACAGTTTTCCGGTGGTGCCGTTAATAAAAGCGCCAATTTTTACAATTTCATCAAATCCAGGATTTTTAATTTATCATACAGCACCAATGAGAATTTTCCGATTGTAATCTTAATTCGTAATGCCCATGGAAGTGTATTAAATCGTTAACTACTTTATTCAAATTTTTTTTGCTAATGTTGCCAACTATAATGCAAAATTTGTTTCTAGAAAGACATTCTTTAAATGGGGATGGAGCCACATATTTGAAGTGATTTGATCTATCGTATCTACCTCTGTTTTGTGGTCTCGGTGTGCTAGTTTAGAGACTACAAGGCATCTACAAGGGCATAAAACTACCGAAATATGCACTATCAACGAAAAATTGCCAAAATATGCACTATCGTCTAAAAAGTGCCATTATATGCATTTGCATATGCAAGTATGCAAATGCATATAATCCGATGTCTATTAATTACAAACGAGATCTCAATAGACATGCGTTAATCACGTCGAGACTAATGAACATTCGGTGGTCAGTCATAAGGACGGACCACTTAAGTGCTCAACAAACGGAAAGCAGGACAAATAATAATTTATAGGGTCAATTGGTCTCGCTCAACACTGAGTCGCGGTTAAGTGTCTTAATTGACGACGTGATGACCACTTACGATACTTTGGACAAACGTCTTCATATGCGACCTCGTTTCGAACAAAGACCTGCCATTTCTTCGCTCCCCTAGTACTTTATGCACCCACGTTCGGGGTGCATAAACAATACGTGCGATATACGAAACATCTCGACAGCGAGTGATGAACTTTTAAAACGTAGATGACTTTTTGAGAGTAGACCCCATTCATTGTAAATTCTCATATTATGTTACATTATAAATGTGAAAGAGTATCTTTCCGTTTGTCGGTCTACCTGTTATCTCTTCACATTTAAACTGCTTAATATTCGATTTTTATAAAAGGTATGGCTAAACTTTGAGTCCTGCTAGAACAAAGGATTGTTTACATCTTGGAATTTCCGCGAAATGAAGATGCAGACCTCCGTTTCCATTAAATAATAGGCATAGCATAATAATAGTAGTTTAAATGTATAAATCCTGAAATAGTCATCATTTGTGTTCATATGAAGCATGAAATCATAAGCATTTTACTCAGCATTTAAAGTTTTTAGAAAATTTCGTGGCATTTTGTCATGCATAGCTTCGGCAAAAGCGGGCGTAGTTTTTCCGTATGTTTGACAAAGCTATAACGAATGTTTTTCACGATACAAAAGGAGGATCACGACTCACGAGGACGAAAGACAATCCCGTCTCACAGTAATGCTGCTATTTAATTAATAACAACAGATGCACGTTTTCAACGGACTAATACCTTAGGTGGGTGTTTTAAAGGATTATTTTGGATGCTCTGAAAGCGCGAGGGAATAAAAAGTACGCTTCCATTAGGAACATATAGCGTTTCATTCCAGTCTAAATATGTTATGCTCCGAACACATTAACTTATCGTGTTACTTACGAGAATAACGTTTTTAACATTGGAAACGTGGATCGAAAATCGGACATTATAAATGTATTAATTCTGAATAGTTTTTATAATACAACAGATGAAATAAGGTTTTTCTGACTTGTACATTAATTTGTTTACCTGCCTGAATGGCACATATCTTCAAAAATTATGAGTGACTACAGTACCAATGCCAAAGATATGTGCCTGAATGGCACATATATTATCTTCAAAAATTATGAGTAACTACAAGTACCAAAAATATCCGGTGTTTGTGGCCCACCCAAAACATTTCTAGTGACTTTCAGGAATGGCTACTTTTTATCTAAAGAAAATTACTTAGGGACAGCAGCAAGTTGGTTGTACTGCAGTTAATTAAGATTGATTTGTTCATGTTTTCAGGCTCATCAGGTTTTCTTAATAAAAATTGCATTAAGGGCGTTTTCACATTATCCGATCCAATATCGGTGTCGGACGCCGATCCGATATCGGGGTAAGTATAATGTATGAAATATGTAAATTGTAATTTATTGTATTTATATATTATTATTAAATGTCTTTCATATTGTCAGACCCGATATCGAATATCGGTTCATTCATTGTACTTACGCCAATATCGGATAGGCGTCCGACACCGATATCGGATCGGATAATGTGAAAACGCCCTTACAGTAATTTGCAAATTGCCTAAATTAATCCTTCGATCGTGGATTCTTGGAAATCTATTGTTATTCTATTGTGTCTCGCTCACCTGGTAGCTTATGGGGATGTTTTTTATAATATAATATCATAGGGCTTGATGGATTAAACAACATGATCATACTAATTATTTTTTTTAAATATAAATTACTATTTCTGTGAAAATTCATATTTGATTTTGGCCTAGGAACTTTATTGAATAAATTTTATTTCTTAATTCTTTAGTTTTTACTTTTTAATAATTTATATTTTTATTTAAAAAGAAAAGACATTAGTAGGTAAAAATCCTCTTCGAATGTAGATCATAACATGCTAGATAAACATATTTTTAAACTTATTTCATAACAAGTATGTAAATACTATAATAATTTATAAACATTTCCATTGAGTAGTGCACTGTTGAACAGGTAACAAAACTATCATACCTGCGATAGTCGGTAGAGAAGAAGGATTTGGTCACCAGAATATCATATTAAACCTAGCAAACAGGAATGAAATAAATCCTTTGTTCTCTAGCGCAGGGGTTAAGAATGAATAGAATACCAAATTATTATTTAACCGATAACTTGGGTGAAATAATGGTGTGATATAGCGGGGTTACCATACCTAGTCTGATAGGTCATAGGTAGCCTTAAGATTAAGAAGTATTTTTACCTGGATATTTTGTTTATTCAAATAAGTAATAAGGTAGCTATTGTTTTTTAATGAGGTTTGTTCACATTTGAGTTTTCTCTATTCATTTTAATGTTTGATACAAAAAAAATTCTACATTATAAAATTTATTACTAAACAAAATTAACCATAAAACAAGAATGTGATATGAATGTGTCATATCATATTATTATCTACCTACAGAACAAGTCAGAACAAATTGAACTAGTAGTTAATCAAACTTTATTACAATGAAACACCTCTGTTTTTTTAATAATTTATAAACAAATAATATTATGATCAAAATTATAATATTATAATAAAGAACTTGGTATGCAATGAAATTAATATCCTATAATAATTATGTATAATTAACTAGGATTACACAACAGAAGAAGGTATTGCTCGGGCCGGAGAGTGCTTATTGAACATGCTTTGAGCGGCTTTGTGCTCCGGCCTCAATTCATTAACTATCTACATAAATTGTAGGACAGTTTGTCACAATATGGTTCATAGTTAGGTATTTCTATCATTCTAGTTACAATAATAATTCACATCAATAAAAAATACTTTCTATAGATAAGTAACTCTCTTATCTTTTGGAGATATACCAACGGGACAAAACAAATCATAGTAATTGCAATACTTAAGAATATGAAAACAAAGACGGGAGCATTTTTAACACAGAAATAAAGTCTTAATTTGACACAAGATAAGAAAAAATATAATAGAATGAAATGGAATTGTAAACACAATTTTATTTAGCACATATAATGACAAAACACAGATTTAATGGAACAAAAAACTCAACAACAAACACTTATATCAAGAAACACAGCAAATCAGATTACATAAAGCATGCAAACAGTACACTTGTTTACTAACCTTCGATATTTATTGGGAGAAAACGTAATCACACAAGTTTTATTGTTGATCACCGGATCGTGGTCCCAATTACATCTCACTGTGGATTATTTCCACTACGTTTATACGTTTGCAATATTTGTGTTTCGTGCCGGTACAGTATCGAACGAATCCTTTATGAAACCATGGGAAAAATATGCATTTTTTATTATCACGATCGATTCGAATTGTGCCAAGTCTCGGCGTGGCCCCGGAGTCGGTGTGACGATAGACCACAAGAACGAGTTACTTTTTATAATAATATCACCCACAAGCACCTTAGTAATTTCATTAATAACATCTAAAAATCGATTCCACAACAAGGTTCACGACAATTCGAACAGAAGGCTGCGGCGGCGTGTCAAATGCATTATTTTACTAATAACTGGACTCGTGCAATGGTATCGTGAGTCAAATATGCATACTGACGAGCAACGATAGCAGTAACTTTGCCGACTAATTAATTTCGAAAGATTTTCGTTTAATTTGCATTGTTAGACTTTCAAACAACAATATAAACGCAAAACGACACGACCGACGCTCGTCTAGCTCGCGATGACACTAAATGATTAAACTCGACAGAGATGGCGCAATAGTCGCCATCGCGGCCATCATGGAAAATGGCGACGAATAATCCGTCAAAATATTATGTTACAACTTTCAAGTACTTAGAGTTCATATTTACGTTTCGATTTGATAGTAATAATTATATTTCTGAAATATTGTTTTCATTATTTGATCATTGGTTTGAGCATAATGGCAACAGACAAAAATTAAATTACTTATTTAAAAAATATTATAGTAACGTCCCTATTCCTCCGATACAGCAGTGATAAATAGTGTTCTGACTTCTGTGTCCTATATTATAGGACCTATAGGTACCTATTATCCAGAGGAACAAGCGCGTTTCTAACCAAGTCCTTAACTGTCCTTGTTCTTTTGGAGAAATCTTACCTAGGCACCTTGTACTAAAGGCTGCTGAAGGCTGTGACTCAAGAGTCGCTCTCCAGTCTCAACTCTCGAGTCTCCAGACTAGATACCTACTTAAAGAATTAAAGAGTCCCATAAACTGTAAACATGATAATATACTTACTAACATGTTAAGTGATGAGAGCCTCCTGGGGGGCGGGGGCCTCGCATTCTACGTAAATAGGGTTGCCAGGCGTCCGGACAAAGTCGGACACTGTCAGGATTTTTGATGCGTGTCCGGCCAAAATCATAAGAAGTCCGGTTTTTGTAAAGCTTTCAGCTTTTCTATAATCTATTATTTATATTTATATTAGTCTACTAGATGACGCCCGCAACTTCGTTACGCCAAAACTCGTTTATAGCGTGGGAACCGCACATTTTTACGGGACAAAAAGTATCCTATGTCCTTTCCCGGGACTCAAAGTATCTCTATGCCAAATTTCAGCAAAATCGGTTTAGCGGTTTGAGCGTGAAGAGGTAACAGACAGACAGACAGACCGACAGACAGACAGACAGACAGACAGACAGACACACTTTCGCATTTATAATATTAGTAGGGATATGGATCTGTTTCGTATTTTTCAATGATGGTTGATGATTGAATATTTTTATCAATGGAATAATTGAATCGGTGGGACATCATCATTCATGAGATGAGAGAGATGAGATGACGTAAGTAGTATACGTAAGTTACGTAAGTAAGTATATTATTTAAAAAAAAATATACATATATTTTACAATTTACATTTTTTATACATAAAATACCTGTAGGTATAGGTATGTATTTCTATTTCATAATATTATTATTACAATCTAGCCTAACTAAGACTAGGGTGGGTTGCATCACTTGCACCAGGCGTGGTTAAAGCTAAGTAGAGTTCTGCTAAGTAAACTAAGATTGTGTTTACATAATAATAATATTATTAGTCTACTTTACTAGTGGGCAAACTGCATGATGTAAAATAAATCACAATGATACTATGTAAATATCTACCTATTTATAATATTTTTTTTATTTTACTAACAACTTTGACTAACAAAATATATAGACTAGTAGAGATCAACTACAATAACATGGTGCGCCCCTCCAAAATTCAAAACGTTTGAAGTGCGTTGTCTTGCGCGGTCGGCTAGTTATGATTAGTTGACCAACAAATCTTGGTAAGTGACAAGTGAAATATTACGTGTACTGTGATTGGTTGAACACTTACTACATACTAACTCTTTCATAATGAAATGACTACACGTCACATTGAAATAGTCATTTGGAGGGGCGCGCCATGTTATCGTAGTCAGTGGCGGGGCAAGACCAAAATTTTATGTGGGCAAGATATATCTTGCGAGGCCCCCTAAAATATATTATGCCCCCCCCTTGGATGACGCTATAGAACGGATTTATTGAGAGAAATATTTTTTTGTTAAGTACTTAAAGTTTTATTTATAAAACTTTTTATTTATGAATATTTGAGTATCACGTACAACTCGTAAAACCTTTAAAAAAACCTAGTGGTCCAAGGGGCGCGAGGCCCCTAGGACCGCGAGGCCGTGGGCGGTCGCCCACACCGCCGCCCACGCCTTGCACCGCCTCTGTAGTCGAGTAAAAAACCGGCGCAGCGTGCTTCACAATTCACAAGTCACAAAATAAAACTGCTAGCGTCATCTATTTTATCGCAGCTAACAATAATGTCGCACAAGTCGCAATAAAGAAGGTATGAAGTTTTGAATTGAGACAGCAGATGGCGCTAAATACAGAAATAAGTTTTCAAAATGGAACTTGTTCTACTGCGTTCTGGGCGGGACGTCCCGATTTTTTCATGAAAATTAAATGTCCCGCGCGGGACAGGCTCAGTCCCGGTTTTCAGGGAAAGCTCGAACTTACGTGCGTTACTAGCGTGCTGAGAAAGAAAGGTGCGTAATGCGTGAGTAAACGTTATTTTAACGCAAACAAAAAGATAAAAATTCAACTTTGTCCCGCTTTTGACTGAAGAATCCCGCTTTTTTTTGTGTGGCCTGGCCCTTTGAAATTTGTTTTTGAAGTGAAAACTTCTTTAGCGGCGTTGAGCACTTTTGTGGGATGGGTAAAAACTGTGAAACTCGCGCCAGATTTTCGTGTTGATCGAAAAACCATACAAAACGCGTAAGACGGTTGGAGAGTAGTGTTTTGTGTCGAACTCGAACAGGTACTCGAACGAAATGTACAGTCAGGGAAATGAGTTGTTTAGCAGAAATGTACAGTCGGGGAAAATTGTGCTAAGCAGAAATGTACAGTCGGGGAAAATTGTGCTAAGCAGAAATGTACAGTCGGGGAAATGAGTTGTTTAGCAGAAATGTACAGTCGGGGAAATGAGTTGTTTGGCAGAAATGTACAGTCGGGGAAATGAGTTGTTTAGCAGAAATGTACAATCGGGGAAAATTGTGCTAAGTAGAAATGTACAGTCGGGGAAATGAGTTGTTTAGCAGAAATGTACAGTCAGGGAAATGAGTTGTTTAGCAGAAATGTACAGTCGGGAAAAATTGTGCTAAGCAGAAATGTACAGTTCGGGGAAATGAGTTGTTTAGCAGAAATGTACAGTCGGGGAAATGAGTTGTTTAGCAGAAATATACAGTCGGGGAAATGAGTTGTTTAGCAGAAATGTACAGTCGGGGAAAATTGTGCTAAGCAGAAATGTACAGTCGGGGAAATGAGTTGTTTAGCAGAAATGTACAGTCGGGGAAATGAGTTGTTTAGCAGAAATGTACAGTCGGGGAAAATTGTGCTAAGCAGAAATGTACAGTCGGGGAAATGAGTTGTTTAGCAGAAATGAACAGTCGGGGAAATGAGTTGTTTAGCAGAAATGTATAGTCGGGGAAATGAGTTGTCTAGCAGAAATGTACAGTCAGGGAAATGAGTTGTTTAGCAGAAATGTACAGTCGGGGAAATGAGTTGTTTAGCAGAAATGTACAGTCGGGGAAATGAGTTGTTTAGCAGAAATGTACAGTCGGGGAAATAAGTTGCTTAGCAGAAATGTACAGTCGGGGAAATGAGTTGTTTTGCAGAAATGTACAGTCGGGGAAAATTCTGCTATGCAGAAATGTACAGTCGGGGAAATGAGTTGTTTAACAGAAATGTACAGTCAGGGAAATGAGTTGTTTAGCAGAAATGTACAGTCGGGGAAATGAGTTGTTTAGCAGAAATGTACAGTCGGGGAAAATTGTGCTAAGCAGAAATGTACAGTCGGGGAAATGAGTTCTTTAGCAGATGCGCTGATTAAGGCCGTGTTTCCACCTGCAAAACAACTGTCGCGAGAAGTGTCTGATAGTCTGTCTGACAGCAGCTTTTTTTTCGATTGTCGATATTTTTTAATCGATTGTAAGGGTTTCGATTAATTAATTAAAACGATCGTTTTTTATTATTTTTTTTAAAATCGATTTTTATAAAATATGGGTTGAAAAAATAATGCACAACGTTAATAATCAAGTTTTCACTTCTGCCGGCACTCCCGGAGTGCAACCCATCTTTTTTTTTATAATTATAGTTTTTATGTTCAAAGCAAAATATAATACTTAAAATATCTTAATCTCACTGGTAAATTTTAAATCTACGGGCTAATCTAAGGCTTGATTACGTACTTACCGAGTAGACAGGTAAGACAGTGCACTCGGTATATTATGTTTTACTAGCTATATGACCGAGCTTCGCTCGGTATTCAAAAAATTAAAAAAACACACGTAAAATGACATTTTATGAAAATGATTCCTAGCTAGATCGATTTATCGCCCCCGAAAACCCCTATATACTAAATTTCATGAAAATCGTTGAAGCCGATTCCGAGATTCCAATTACATATATACAAGAATTGCTCGTTTAAAGATATAAGATTATGTGGCCGTGCTCGGCCAAGCGCACTGTCATGTCAATCTACATTCTACTCGCTAGGTGTGATCAAGGCATAAGGGCCTTGTTACACCTATCGAGTAGAGTGGCAGGAAAGACATAAGAGCTCTTGACCAACTACCAAGCAAATTGGCCGAGAGCACTGTCTCGCTAGTTGCCACTGTCTATGTACCTAATCAAGGCCGATCAGTGAACGTTCAAGCTCGACTCAGTCGATCGAAGTAGCGCCAATGCACATTTTCATAGCAAAAAAATTGTACTTACCTACTTATTAATAGAAATTAGAAGAATATAATAAAACTCAAAAGTGAACCACGACGCTTGGACTCTGCGCCAGTGTTTTGGGTATTCCGTCTTAGGTCGGTAATTTAAAAAAGAAACAAAAGTTCAGATAATAACTTTAATGACATAGTATACATTCTAGTTCCTTACCTAACTATAATAATTCATTCACAAAATATTTCACTTAACTAAATATCACAAAAAATTATCAGCATTGTTCAGCTTTTCAGGTGTACGGTGTACCAAGGCAAAGCGCTCGACGACGTTGAAAAAATGTTTTTTTTAAAGTGCCAGTTTACATAGACGCCAGACGAGACGAGAGACGCTGCTTTGCATAATAGTGATTCAGAAAAGTCAAGCGGTATCACGCTGCTAGCTGCTTTCTATTTCTATTTATAAGCATCACCAAGTTTCGTTTCGTCTTGTTTCTATGTAAATCCAGCTAAGGCCGCGTTTTCACTGACGCGGAGCTGGGTGGAGAGGAGCTTAGTGGTGCCCGAATTGACCAATCGTGCAGTTCCATTGAAGCGCGGGAGATTTCGAGCATGGTGATTAGTCAATTCGGCACCACTAAGCTTCTCTCCGCCCCGCTCCGCGTCAGTGGAAACACACCCTAACTGCTAGGTAGAAAGGTGCTAATGCACAAAATGGCAACAAAAGATATACCTTGTCTACGTTATATAATTTAATCAAACATAATAAATATTGCGGATTGTAATAATCTACAAAATTCACACATTTTGCCTCCTTGCACCAGTGTAGTTGCTACCTTTTATGCCTTGATTACACCTACCGAGTAGAGTGGCGAGACACCGCCCTCGGCCGAGCACATCCTTTAGGCGACGCCTTGATAATTTGGCTGTAGCGATATCGATTTTTCTCAGCAATGACTAAAGCTCATTGTCAGTATTCATCATGTCTTTGTCTTTGAAATTACCCCAGCATAACACGATTAGTCAACTTTTATAACACAGAATAATAATTATCAAAAAGACCTCTGTAAAAAAAGGGATTCCTATTTTGCCAACAGAGGAGAGTGATTTAAGCTTCCAAAATTTGTACATAGATTGGTTCAAGCATACACTTTAATTTGCCCATAGCTTATATGAAATGTATTTATGGTTTTTAAATTACGCGACAAAAACCATTTTGTAGCTACGCCCTTTCCATTTTTTGCTGTTGTAACAATATATCCAACACGGTTTTTTACTTTAACGCCGTCACCTTAAGAAACATTTCGAGTGCTTGGCCGAGTGCACTGCAGTCTCGCCACTGTACTCGGTAGGTGTAATCAAGCCCTACCTCTTGTCAAAATATTATCACTTTCTTTTTCCCTTTTAAAAATACAAAGATTGGAAGAAAACACGATACTTTATCAAAGACTAACTTCCGCAGTCCGCAAAGACTGGCACAAGTTGGCTTTTCATTTTAATATTCATCACTTAATTTTAATTTCATAAATACTACTCGACCAAGCCAACTAGACGACTGTCAAACCATGCTCTCTCGCACTTATGCATTGCTAGCGACGTGCGTAAGTGCGAGAGAGCAAGCTTTGACATTCGTCTAGTTGGCTTGGTCGAATAATAACCAACTAAGGCCTCCGATTATTCGTATTTTAAATTTAGTAAAATTAAAGGCCTTATTTTTTGTTTTACTTACCTAGGTACTGTAAACAAAAACAGGTAATAGATTACCTTCTAATTTCTAAATAAATACTTCTGATTTAATTTAGAAGCTTGAATATTTAACTCAATTTTCATCACTACTCGACGTATGTATGAAAAGCGCCCCTAGAGGAAAATAATGGTAACTAATTCCATGCTATACAAATACACTCCAAAATATTTTCGCAGCGTAATAAAACTTATTCAAGAGACGCTGCCTATCATTACGTGACATTTTTAGTAAATAAACCAGAATAGACCTTAATTTACATATTTGCTGAAAAATATTTTGAAGTGAAAACTTCTTTAGCGGCGTTGAGCACTTTTGTGGGATGGGTAAAAACTGTGAAACTCGCGTCAGATTCTCGTGCTGATCGAAAAACCGTAAGACGGTTGGAGAGTAGTGTTGTAACATCGAAATCGATTAATCGAACAATCGATTGTTTTTTTTTCGATTGTCGATATTTTTTAATCGATTGTAAGGGTTTCGATTAATAAAAAAAATCGATTTTTTAAAAATCGACTTTCATAAAAAATGGGTTAAAAATTTAATCGATTAGGGTTTCGATTAATTAAAAAAATCGATTTTTTTAAAATCGATTTTCATAAAAAATGGGTTAAAAATTTAATCGATTTTAAGGGTTTCGATTAATTAAAAAATCGATTTTTTATAAATCGATTTTCATAAAAAATGGGTTAAAAAAATAATGCACAACGTTAATAATCAAGTTTTCACTTCTGCCGGCACTCCCGGAGTGCAACCCGTCTTTTTAGGGTTCCGTACCCAAAGGGTAAAAACGGGACCCTATTACTGAGACTTCGATGTCTGTCCGTCTGTCCGTCTGTCTCCAGGCTGTAACTCAAGAACGGTAATAGCTAGAGAGTTGAAATTTTTACAGATTATGTATTTCTGTTGCCGCTATAATAACAAATACTAAAAATAAAATAAATTAAATATTTAAGGGAGGCCCCCTTAAATATTTAATTTATTTTGTTTTTACAATATACAACCCATACAACAAACGTGATTTTTCAAACATTTTTTGCTCGGTATCAATGATGACAACAAGTAGGCACTTGAAATTTTCACAAAAGCCTTAGTTATATGTGTACTTTAATAATTAATATATTTAAATAAAATAAAAATTTAAGGTGGGCTCCCATACAAAAAACATAATTTTTGGCCTATTTTTGCCCTATAACGGTACGGAACCCTTCGTGCGGGAGTCCGACTCGCACTTGGCCGATTATTTATTATTAGTTAGGGCCAGGCACGGAATTTTGATAAGTTACATTGGATTTGAACTTGAGATCCAATTCCCAGAAACCATCTCATGGGCGTGCATACCATGAAGGCAAATATGCAGTGCCTACCTAATGCATGACTTGCCATACACATATATTTTAATTTAACTTTCGTACGTTTTAGATGACTTATGACGTTAATTATTAAATATTAATAGTAAAAAATATAATAGAAAAAATGAACGCATTTAAAAGGCCTACATTTATAAAATAGCAACAATCAATTTGCGAGAAATTAAACATTAAGTTAGGTACACGCGCGAACCACATGACTCAAGGTTAAGGCAAGCAGATCTCGTTCGGCAGGCTCTGGGGTCATGTGTGCGTAAAGATTTTTGTGTCCGTGAACAGTTCCCACACGCACACAGACATGCTATATTATAGGCGAACTCCTGCCGCAGTAGCTGAGGCGAGCACCGGCGCGTATATAATACGTAACAATAGATGGCGTTTTTATTTATTTTAGTTTAGTGCAAAATATTATGTTGTATGGTAAATTTTGGTATATTTCCATGGAAACATCGATGAAATAAACTTTCATTGTAGTTCCAACGCGTGACAACAGATGGCGTTTTTTATTTCTTCATAACAACGTAATTATACTAATAGTTTAGAAATTATATCCACACTATTATTATATGCGAAAATATCTATTTTTGTCCGTTTGTCTGTTTTGCTTTCACACCAAAACTACTGAACCGATATCGCTGCATTACCAGTGTCAAAACCTTATGCACGCCGATGAACCATCTAGAAGCTTTGATTATGAATAGTATATTATATTTAGTAAAATGTTGCTTAAAATTTGAACACATTGTACTATGAGAGAAGTTGATCCCTAGGCAGATGGCGGACCTAAGTTATTTGGTCGCGTTAAGTCAAACCCATTCGACCGACCACAGCTAGCATTGAATTGATATATTATAGCCGACCAAACGACGTAAGTCTGTCAACTGCCTAGGAATCAATTTCCTCGGGTATACTAATGCCGTATTTTAAAGTTTTTTGACAGGAGTTTAGGCTAACGCCTTTATCAAAATCTTACATAATAAGTAATTTATAATAACAGATGAGCTCCTATGAAAAATCCCCAAAAAACAAGCATTAGTAGGTTAACTATTTATCAATAAAGTTTGAAGTTTTATAGTGTAGGCAAGTATTTTTATGCATTATAATTATTTTTTGTCTATTTTATAATCTATAAATATTTAAGTCTAGCTCTTATAACTATGTGATGTAGGTACCCACTTAAATTTTATGGCAAATAAATTTTTGGCATAATTAAACAAAACGTTTGAATTAAAAAACAAGTACTTAGTAGATTAAATAAATTGAGAACCTAACCCATTAGAAATCTCCGTGATCCGAGTACTGTGGTCCAACCTTCTAAATATTTAATTAGTATAAAAATATCATAATCACCAAGTTACTAAATTAAGAAATATATCTCACTTTGAAAAACTGCTGTTTATAATCCTTCGGTCCTAATATCAATTTCTCGATTTTATGATGATATCGATTAGTAATATTGAAAATTTTTTATTCGATTAAATGGATTATGGAGCACGTCAGATCTCGTGTTTCCAATGTTAGGTCTTCTTTTCCGCCACTCCGTTCGTCTTGAGCGGTCTTATCTGCTTCAGCTTGGTGGACTGTCCGTCGAACTTGATGTCCACGTCACAGTTGCTGAGAGGGTGCGAGATGACGGAGTTATCGTCCCGTCTCTCTCGCTCGGTCGGGCTCATCGGCGTCACGAACCCGCTGTCGGGCAACTTCGTCTCTTGCTTGGGGGCTTTCAGACTCAGCGACATGCTCTTCCTGCTTTGGAATATACTCAGATCGTCGTTGTAGTTGGGCGTCAACTTCTCGTCCAACTTCTTCAGGTTTTCATCGAAGTCGTGCTTCAGCTGCTTCTCGAATAGCCTCTCCTGCAGTATCTGCTCCTGCGTCGTGAAAGTCTTCTTCTTGAGATCGTTGGCGAGGTCGTCTATCCGCAGGCTGTTCTTGCGCTCCGCCTCCGCGACCTTGAGCCTGGTGGCGATGAGGCCGGAGTGCACGGACTGCGACTTCTTCATCAGGAAGTGTTTTCTATCGCTCTCTATGTTCTTCTCCCTGTTGACCGCGTTGAGGACGTCCTCCCTGCTTATCTTGGAGAAGAGGTTGGGGGAGCTGACGCCGGTCTTGGGTTTCTTCTCTTCCTCGTCGTCGTTGGATGTGAATTTGAAGGAGGTGATCTTGGAACTGAAAGAGATCTTCTTCGCATGGATTTGAACCACCTTCTTGATCTCGGGCGGCAGGTCCTTCTGATTCGCCGATATGTAGCGACTCAGCATCAGAAGCTGGTGCTCCATTATTTTGTTCTGTGTCTCCAGGCGGCTTTGGTTCTTTTGGTAACTATTGATTGTATCCATTGCATTCTGAAATAAACAAAAGGAATTTATTTTTATTATTCACTGTAAACTAAGTAATTGTACAGACATTTGTAATTGTTTAGGATTTTTTTTTATCTTTTTATTTTAAAGAGGCTTTTAACACTCAGTGTTAATGTCAGCCTCATAGGTGAACACAATGTCCCCTACGTAAGGGACAGATCCAAATAGCTATACAATTTTATTGCCTCTGGGGACAACGGCTCCGAAAGTGCACTATTGATCCGTCCATTGTGCAGGCAACCAGAGTCTCCTAGGAGCCTTGATCTTAGCTCTGCAGTCCGAGCACACTCCAGCAAAACATGATACAGGTCTTCGGGCTTATCGCACACATCGCAATTGGGCGAAGGCTTAATTCCAACCAAGTGGTAAAATTTGTTTGCTGGAATTGCCCAGATCGTAATCTAAAGGCTGACACCAACAACTTTCTCGATAAATTACACGAAATAAGCCAAGGCTCCCATACTGGTTTATTCTGGATGGTTCCGTACCAAACTCCAACACCTCTTTGTAATTCCTCGCCAAAATGGTATTCCCATTTCTCGAGCGCCTTCTCCTTAATGTGATGACGAAGCTCATTTACAAAAGGTTTAGAACAGACCACGGGACCATCCATAACTGCACTCTTAGCAAGCGCATCCACAGTTTCGTTTCCAGTTAAACCGACATGGGCTGTAACCCATTGTAGTTTAATTAAAACTTTTCCAGAAATATGCCGGAGTAAATCCAAAGCTTCGAAGGCTATCAGAGAGCCACGTTGCTTCGTGGCACACCGACGAAGGTGTTGGAGAGCACTTCTCGAGTCTGATAAAATTACTATACTCTTATTGTTATCCAAGTTATTAACATATGTTAGTGATTCTTTAATAGCTAGAAGTTCAGCAGTCATTATATTATTATCTCTATGTAATTTAAACTTCTGTGAAACGTTAAATTGGGGATCGAAGAAGGCAGCTCCAACACCTTGAGTACATTTAGAGCCATCCGTATATAATTTATAACAATCAGAATAATTATCAGATATAAATTGCAAAAAATAATTTTTAAGTTCACAATCAGAAAAGCTCCGTTTTGGAGCCATATCGCCAACTTTATCGACAATGAGTTCTTCGACATCTATTGAAGACACCCATGTGTTTAAAGAATACGCCTCTAACTTTTCACTTTCATATACATTAATATTACTCCATTCAGAGTTAATTTGTGCTAGAATTGGATAATTAGTATTGCTAAAATAGTTGCGTACTAAATTTAACTGATCTAAAGAATATAACAAATCATTGCCTAGTCTAGACTTAAATTTAAGAAAGAATCTACTCGCCAACACGTACCTACGTATATACAAGGGAGGAATGGAAAGTTCACTCTGCATAACAAACACCGGAGTGCTACGTATAAATGATCCACATATTCTCAACGCTCTGTTTTGTAGAATATCGAGCTTTTTGAGATGTGTTTTAGCACAACTACCATATATAAAACTAGCATATTCCAGTCGGCTCCTTACAAGAGAAATATAAAGACGGCGAATATATTGAAGGTGAACTCCCCACGACCTACCCGATAGAACTTTTAAGACGTTCAAACATTTATAGTTTTTAGCACACAAATCATTTACATGAAGACTCCATCTTAAGGACGAGTCCAACCACAAACCTAAGTATTTTACTTTATCCACCACGTTAAGAGATGAGCCGTTAATCTCAATATCAATATTAAAACGTCTTCTAGTTCTATTAAATACACAAATATTAGATTTAGATACAGATAATTGTAGACCAATACTATTCAAATAATTAATCACGGCCTTTATAGCTAACCTAAGAGAGTTAACTGCTTCTACAGTATTACCATTTACAACTGTTTTGTATAACACGAAATCATCAGCGTATTGGGAGTTACAAACATTGTTATTTACAATAATTCTAGAAATACATCTGGTTGCAATATTAAATAAACAAGGAGAGAGGGGGTCCCCTTGAGCTAGTCCCTGGTTTGTACATCTGATTAATAATGCTACTACTTTACTAAGATCATCTAAAACAATTGTACAACGACGATTAGACAAAAAAATTAAACAAATATTTACAAATAAAATTACCGATTCCAATTTCCTGCAAGATATGAATTAATGCAGTTATATTTACATTGTTGTAGGCATTCTCAATGTCTATGAAGCAAGGCTCTCTTCTGGCAAAACCTAATTGTATATGAGATGTAAGTAAAGCTAGGTTATCAACACAAGATTGTCCACGTCTAAAACGAGTCGACGCGCCGGGAAGGAGGCCCTGGCTTTCAATAAACCACTCCAATCTTCTTAATAAAATCAAATGGAATATCTTACACGGACAAGACATTAATGAGATAGGACGTAATGAGGAGACAAGAGTGGAATCCCTTCCCGGTTTAAGAATAGGGACTATTTGTATGTCTCTCCACTGATCAGGTACATTACTTTTTAGGAAAATGAAGACGAATGTTTCCACAAGTGTGCTCAGAAGGAAGAATTAACAACTAAAAAGCGGTAGTCTGTAGATAATCGTAATAAGATTGTCAGCTGTCATACAATGTTCTATAGGGTCACAAAATGTATGTAATGTGGTCAATAGGTTTTACGTTTACATAACGCAACCCTGCCAACATAACATATCTACAGTACACCATAGAATTAAGTTTCGGTACAAAGTCAGATTGTAAAAAAATTATGAACTTACATTGACACTCGTCTCTTTGTCTCGAGCACGTGAATATCGCGTACTTTAGAAACGAGATAGCTGCGAGTGAAAGAGACAAGCGTCAATGTACCATCGCGGAAATTGATTCCTAGGCAGTTGATAGACCAACGTCATTTGGTTGGATCATGTCAATTGTGATTTGTCGACTGGGTTTGATGTAACGCGACCAAACTACGTAGGTCCCCACTGCCTAGGAATTAACTTCTTAGACAACCGGACTAACTTCCTGGCGTACTCACATCAAGTTCAGCAGTCAGCCGCTCCGTCTCGTCCAGCAGGCGCTGGTTGTGCTCGGTGAGCGCGGCCAGGCGCGGCATCTCCTCCCGCAGCACGCCGTACTCCACCGCGTACTCCGACAGCTGCCGGCTGATGTCCATCTTGTGGACCTGGTGTGGTAAAGAAAAAACAAAAACTTGAGGTCAAGGGACACCCGACGGAACGAAGTTACAAAAAAACAAAAAAAGAAAAAAAAGTCATATTATATTGACGCCCAGGAATACTAACAACGACACTTTTGTGGAATTGTTCATTCTCAAAAACGCCATCTAGTTGACGTGGAATACTATCAACGCCCTCTGCTCCTAATAAGCAGGTACTAATAAAAAAGTTTCGAGGTCAAAATATATCGTTCCGTCTAGCCTCCTTTCGCAACGCCAAACGCACCATAAGGAACATCGTTCTAAAAGATGAAATTTTGTAGAGTTTTTGGGTTTCATGTCATAATTATATAATAGGTCATAATGTATAAAAGTTATCGGTTCCAGCATGAAGAAGTGATTGCTGCGTCATAAAGTTTTGGGAAACTTCTAGTCAGCTGGGAAAGGAATACACGAGTCTACAATAAATGTGTTGGTGGGTCCTGCTCCACAATCCAGTACCCAGGACTCCTGGATATGGATTTCTTGGACCTATAATTAATATGAGGGACAGCTATTATATTTATTTTATATCTTATATATAAAATTCTCGTGTCATATAATATAAAATATTTATTTGGTCATAAAATAAAGTTTATGTTCCCCAATCATAAAATAGTTTCTTAGGGCCTGTTTCACCACTTCCTGGTAAGTGCCGGATAGGCTATCCAATACTTAATTTGACAGATGAAGTATGGAGAATCTGTCAAAAAAGTTGTGGATAGCCTATTCGGCACTTTATCAGGAAGTGGTGAAACAGGCGCTTAGTCAGTCCAAAGGCCAAAACCTTTATAAGGACAAAGACACTTACCTTCTTCATAACCTTGTCGGCGACAGCACGGTCTACATCAGGCAGCTTGTGCTTAAGGTACTCGGCCGCCTCCTCGCAGCCGCAGCACATCATCAGGCCCTCCCGGTGCACGCTCAGTAGCGCCAGCGACACCGCGAACACCACGTCCAGGGACTCCAGGAAGATCAGATCTATGGAATTATTTTATTTGGTTATAATATTGTGCCTCCATTTCTTGGCGGATAAGAGACAAGCCTTTAGTAGTTTACTAAAGGCTTGTCTCTTATCCGCCAAAACTGATTAACTCAGGGTCCTCCATTTGTTGGTTGGTTTTTCTGAATAGATTTGAATCAAAATCTTTCAGAACGTCGTTACTACTGGTACCTACCACCGGTTCGGGAACTAACCCGCTATAATGGTCTTTATATACCCAAGGCTTCTTACTCAGCCTAACAAAAATTCATGTCTGCTCTCTTCCTCTCCCATCCTCAATCAAATCAGCCTATATTCGACCACTGCTGGACATAGGCCTCTCTCAATAAACGCCAAGATGGACGATCTCCTGCTACTCGCATCCAACAATATGGGCCCGCAACTAAACTGAGATCGTCGTCCCACCTAGTTGGAGGTCGACCTACACCCCGTTTACCCAGCCTTGGTCTCCATTCTAGAGTAAGTTCACTCCAGCGATCGTCTGTTCTTCGAGCTACGTGGCTATGCCCAGTTCCACTTCAGCGTACTAATTCTCTGCATTATGTCGGTGACGCATACGCATCCTAGATCTATCCAACTCACCAAAAACCCTAACCACGAAGCCGAGCGGGAACTGGCTGGTGAAGAGCGTGAGCATCCATGGCGCGGCGTACAGCGCCGGCGAGATGTCCAGCGCCTCCAGCTTGGCGTGCAGCTCCGGCTCGTGGTCGCGGATGAGGCGGGACAGCTGGTACAGCTGGACCAATTGGTGAGTGTAAGTGTCAGAAACACACTAGGCCCAAAATACGCGGCCGAAGTTCGGCTTGATTACGCCAGCAATGCGCTACGCATACAATATAATGCGACGTAATTTCGGCATGGTGTGTCATCGGTAATTTAAAATACATTGCAGGCGGAATCAAGCCGAATTGCCGCCGCGGAAATTCGGCATAGTGTGTTCAGAGTTTAGACACGTCTTAATGTTAAAGTTAAGTGTCTAAACACACTAGGCCGAAAATACACTGCCAAAGTTCCGCATGATTACGCCTGCAATGTATTATTTATATTGCTGATGACACACCATGCCGAAATAACGCCGCGTTTTCTCGGCCTAGTCTGTTTAGAACTTGAGACACTAAGTCTGCAAGTTCGTCAGTTCATACCCTGGGTAAGTGCAATGCTCTGATAGCAAAACTATTTATTGAATCAGGAAAAAAATGTGTAGGTACTTATGAGTTGAAGTTATAATTCCAACTTTGACTCTTCCCCGACTATCTTGAAGACAGTAAGGTCAACTTTTCCTAGCAAATTGACGAAAGTACCTAATCTTTGTTTAAAGCGATGTGGCCGTTTGTTTGCTTGTTTACCTGTACTTGGAGCGCGCTCATGTCAGGCAGGTACTGGTTGCGCAGGCCGCGCCGGAACATCAGGTGACGGAGCAGCGAGAAGGCTTCAGCCTCCTCCATCTATAGCAAGTTACAAAATTCACAGTCACTAAAATCCATACTTCCATACTAATATTATAAATGCGAAAGTATGTCTGTCTGTCTGTCCGTCTGTCTGTCTGTCTGCTACCGCTTCACGCCCAAACTGCTAAACCGATTTTACTTAAATTTGGTAAGGAGAATATTCTTTGAGTTCCGGGAAAGGACATAGGATACTTTTTGTCCCGGAAACATGTTTTCCCAAAAAATTCCCTCGCGGTAAACGAATTTTGGCGCAACGGAGTTGTGGGCGTCATCTAGTATACAATATAAGGCTGGCTTTCTGCATCAAATACAAGTTTTACTTGTATTTGTTAACTTCTGACATCCATTATACTTACATGCAGCAGCAATACTCCAGCAACGAAGCTCAATCCCTGGCAGTAGCCAACATCAGGGTCCAGTAGTGAATACGCCTTGAGTATGTTGTAGAGAGCGAGTTGCCCAGGTCCCAGGGCTGATGCAAAGTAGGAGTGCTTCGGGAACGTTCGACCTGCGTGAGAAATGAGACTTGAGTGCATAATTCAAATGCCAATTTGATAATGCATAATTGGTTTGTTGCAATTAGCCAATGAAGAGAATCTGATATAGAACCTTAAGGATGTAACGAAAATGAATAGTGTAATGAGTAGATATGTGAAGGAACCTTAATACTTGTTTCTTAAGCCAATGACCTTAATATTATAGTGGTGTATAAGTTGTAGGGTAAGTGCTAATGAGGCCGACCACATCTGTGGACACGTTGTGTGCCAATCTGGCTAAGTTTGATGACTATGCTGCTGCTGCTTAAATTATTGTTGGAGCTGCTGATGCTTGTAACAAATATAGTCAACTGATTAAGTCGATGAGGATAGCGTACTGCTGGTAATTAATATAACTATTATGTTACTGCTGATGATAATTTTTAAAAACTAAAAGATATACTGACCAAGGTCTATAAGTATGGCGTGTTGGTGCTTTGTGAGGCCAGCGAGCAGCGCGCGATAAGGCGCAGCGTACAGTGGAGCGGCGCGTGCATCCGGCGGTGGGAGACGAGCGCTCGCCTGCTCCGCTAAGAAGTACCAGACGCCGCCTCGAGACATGCGGGGGACACCTGGACAATAAGTACTAATTTAAAAACATACAGTGGTACGAGCCACGTGGTGTTAGATGTTGATTTTAAACATTTCCGGATTTTTATGTTTGTTTTAATCTAGTCTGTCATGAAGACTTTCAAAGTTTGAAGGTCAAAGGTCTGGTATGCAAAATGCGCATCTCGCAGATTGTAGTCAAAATTATAGTAAACCACATTTGTCATAATTTTGACTATGATCTGTGAAATGCGCGATCTGTCTTTGGGTAAAATGGCAATTTTTGCTGAAGACACCTTGAGTTTGGAAGGTACTTCCACGACGAGCAATGGCGTCTCACATACCACGTTAAAGGAAGTTACTTTTGGCACCAATTACAACACTTCGAAGGCACTTCTACGTCATCATCTCACCTTGATACACCGCCTGCCTCAGCATGTGGCGGTCGACCTTGGCGACGGGCTGGCCGGGCTCCCGCGCCAGCAGCGAGTCCCACATCACGGCGCCCTCGCACGACCCCAGCTCCGTGTACTCCAGCTTGATGCGCCGCACCGCTGACGATTCCTCGCGTTCTGTATCAACAATAATGAAGACGTGAGTGGAAGAATCGAACAAGTAACATTTCGTAACATACGGACAATAACTCATTTATTCTCTAATTACTTTCATAAAACTTGTAACTTATCTACTTCATAACCTAGCTAATATATCTGGCTACACATATAATCCACAGTTTTTCTATTTCAAATAATTTTTCCGGCCCTAAAGCCTCCATTTAATCAAAAAAACGGGAGGTTTTTTCATGTTACTTACCTTATTCTTCCACTCACGTCTTGAATTATATTTGTTTATTTTTAGCCCCTGACAAAAAGGGTTGTAAGAAACTTCCAGTGATTTAATCGATTCAAGATTTTGTATTCTGATTTCTGACACTTAAAGAGTTTTGAATAATTACAATTTGGTACACACATCTGGAAGTCTCTGCCAGAAGAGTCATATCATAAGTCATTATTATAAAAGCCGGACGTCTATAATATTCTGTCTGTTCGTCTTTCTTAAGTCTCTACGCGTCTTCAACTATCTGTGCGTTACCTTGTCCAGGAAAAGAACATTACCTTTAAGTCTAGCGTTTTCCTTCTCCATCCTAACCAGCAGGATGGTCTGGTCGATGGCCATCTTCCACAGCTGCCTCAACTCCTCCCTCGACCGTTTGCCGGTCGACGCCGCGGGCTTGCCCAGCAGGTCCGCCTGTGTTAAGTCACCTGGAAATTGCTACAACATTTACATATGATATAAAATAAATTATGTCTACTTTACAGTTTATAGTGCACTGTGCAGCCCTTTGCTAAGTAATAAAGATGTATCCCAGGGCGATTCACGATTTCCGTACGACACGGATTCGGAAACTTTACCGTGCGGTCATTGGTCAATTCCAACGGCGGC
This sequence comes from Polyommatus iphigenia, assembly GCA_963422495.1. Taxonomy (NCBI): domain Eukaryota; kingdom Metazoa; phylum Arthropoda; class Insecta; order Lepidoptera; family Lycaenidae; genus Polyommatus; species Polyommatus iphigenia. The sequence continues at coordinate 10,913,156 of OY730184.1, forward strand.
GAGCGTTTATTGGATGTAACGCGATGAAGTTTCCGAATCCGAGTCGAATTACACCCGTTTCCGCCTTCCGATAACTTTCTCTGTCATAATAATATAATGACTTTTTCAATGTGCCCAAGAAATTTGCAGAAAAAATGAGAGTATTTTTGACCGACTTCCAAAAAGGAGGAGGTAATATGTTCGGCTGTATGTATCTTTTTTTTTTGTATGTTCCACGATTACTCAGCCGTTTGTGGTACGATTTTCAAAATTATTTTTGTGTTACTACAGTCTTCATTACTTTGAAGTCGGTACCAGTCCCAAAAGTTTCAGATATTTAGACTTTACTGAACTCACAACTAAACTAGCTGGTACCGACTTCAAAATAATGAAGACTGTAGTATGTACAGAAATAGTTGAGATTTAGACGAATTCTGAAAAAGGCACTATTAAAGAGTAAGAGTTATTTAATACTTTTTAGTTCATATTACTATTGTTTTTACCTTGGAAGTCGGTTTTAATTTTTTTCTTAAAAATAATTAGTAGTAGACTACTAATTATTTTTAAGAAGTTGATGAGTTATAAGATACATAAAAAGTTGACTAGAGTCAACGTTTTATGTATCTTATAAGTTATAGTACACCACTGTTCCTCACCATCAGCACTGTCGATGAGTGGGGGCTGAACCACCTTGTTGTATATCGCCTGCCGCCAGGTCTCGTCCGGCTCCGACCCCGCCTCCGCCGCGCTCGACCGCGCGTCCGACACTTTCAGGAAGCTGGAGGAATATTCTACGGTTATAATTCTGGGTTTCACTAGAGTCTAGACTCTAGAGGCAAAGGGGATCTGAACCTTGTATACAAGACTTTTTAGTTTGGTGAGTACTTACTATCAGACCAGTCTATTCATAGGCAAATTACGGGCCTACGTGAGTTGGTCCCTTTATGTCAAAAAGCAAACCTAGCCATCATGATCATGAATTGACATAAGCCGACCAAATGACGTAGGTCCCTCAAGTGCTTATGAATCAATTTCTTCAATGGTTCTATCAGAGAAGTCGATACATAGGCAGATTGCAGAACTACGTAAATTAGGGCGCTTTTTCTGTCATGCCGCATGCGTGCTGTCACCCTCGCACGGATCTTCCGCATGCGGGTGACAGCAGGCTTGTTGCCGCGCGTACAATCGCAAAAATTTATTTATGCAATACATACATATCCATTATAGGCGAGGTGACTGGAGTAGACTCCTTGCTCCCCTCTGTAACTTCTTCCACTGCTGGGATAACAACCTTCGGCGAAGATGGCTCTGAAACTAAAGAAGAATTTTGTTAATAATTATTGTTTTAGCCTTTGCAATATTAGGGCCAACCCACACGACAACCACAACCACACCACAACCACACCACGTGGTCGGGCATATATTTCGTATTGTAAATGAACTGGACTATTCACACGTATCACATTTTGCAGTCGTTGTCGACCACTTGTGTGATACCGACCACATCGCAACCACAACGTTGCGTCGATGCAATGACAGTGCGCACACATGACACACCGCCCGCGCACTTCCCCCGCTCCGTTTCATTGACTTTCGTACGTAACCACATCGCAACTACTGGCGACAACGCAACCACGTCAACATTTTGTCGGTACCACAACGCAACTACAAAAAGCTGCAGCGACACTATTCACACGTAACCACTGCTTGGCGGCATTTGGTCGTTGAGACGTGGTGTGGTTGTGCTACGTGTGGGTACAGTGGGTTGGGCCTAAGAGGATTATGACTTCTACCTACATTGTAAATGTTTCTATCTTTAATCGGATGTAATTAGCACCTAATGTGCTAAATTGCAGTGCCGTAAATAGCCTTTTTTGCGCCCTGTGCGAGCTTCTGTAACTGCACCCTTGTTTTTTAACCGACTTCCAAAAAGGAGGAGGTTATATGTTCGGCTGTGGATAATTTTTAGGGTTCCGTACCCAAAGGGTAAAAACGGGACCCTATTACTGAGACTTCTATATGTCTGTCCGTCTGTCTGTCTCCAGGCTGTATCTCAGAAGCCGTTATATAGATAGACTACTGAAATTTTCACAGATTGTGTATTTCTGTTGCCGCTGTAACAATGAAAACATCTCTGAGACGCAGCGGAAACTTATCAGGAGCAATTCGAAAAAATAAGAGTCTGCCTGGTGTGGCCATTCTTGCGCCCCCAAGTCTACGCCCTGTGCCTGGGAACCGGTGGCACCACCCTATTTACGGCACTGCTAAATTCACTAAATTGTGTGTGTTTTTCTGTGAGACCATCGAATTCATTCAATTCCTTCTTCTTTACAAGCTAGAAAATCTCCCAATTTAGGATCTTCTAGATCTAGAAGGACTTAATTACCGCTGTTGACTATAGGCGAGATGGATTTGCGAGCGGCTTCTGGTGACAGCAGCTCGGGACCAGATGTCTCCGAAGACGTCTCCTGAATGGGTGGAGTGGGCGGCATCGACACCGGCGCTGGCAGCGGATTTGGGGATACCTCCTGAAATGGAAAAGCACTTAATTAGTTCGAAGGTAAGCTGATGGCTTAGACAATTATTAGTGACAAGTGATTATCGTAAATGACAACAAAATGTATGGGATTTGACATTAGTATTCGCTATAGTTCGCGCGGAACTAGTTGGCCGCGCCTTAGGTAGGGACAGGGGGCGGGTTGCTTGCTGCTCGCAACGCACATGAGATTAGACAGTGACGACCAATCTCGCGATATCGTGAACAATAATATTATTTAATTTTTGAAAAGAATAAATTTAAGACAATTGATCAGTTTTATATATTCTAAATTATTGACATCGGCTTTCCGTTTTTTAAAAACCTATGCACTTTAAATATAATTTCCTTAGACTGTCTTTTTATCGGCGCAATCTCTTGTGCGTTTTGTCTAAACTAGCCAGAACTGTCAAAATCAAGCGCCCCTGCCTCTCCGTCCCACCGCTCACATACCTAATGTCGGCACTACATATAGGCGAACGCGTCGGCCAACGCGTTCGCCTATATGTAGTGCCGACAAAACGCGTCGGCCAACGTCTAAATACCTACCGCCAACGCGCGAGTCGCCCGTTCTACACATTGGGCCGACGCGTTGGCCAACGCGTAGGCCAACGCGTTCGCCTATATGTAGTGCCGACAAAACGCGTCGGCCAACGTCTAAATACCTACCGCCAACGCGCGAGTCGCCCGTTCTACACATTGGGCCGACGCGTTGGCCAACGCGTAGGCCAACGCGTTCGCCTATATGTAGTGCCGACAGAAGCCGAATCATGGCAAGATGTCGCACAGGATCGGAAGAAATGGCGTGTAGTGGAGTGCCTAGAGCGTAAAAATCGTGCAAATCTCCGATTTCCGTAATAGTGAATGAAAATTGAAAAGAAAAAAAAGGAATGTGTAGCTGATAACATAAATAAAAAAGTTTACCTATTGAAAAGTTGTGCTTTTAATTTTTAAATTATTCTATACCACTTCAGTTACACTCATAAATTTTAAAATTTTAAAGAAAACGTGCATTTCTTTCAGTTCAGTTATGTAGCAAAATAATAAAATATAATATTATCATTTTCTTTTTATTCAAATCGTTGCTTATATTTCGAATAAAGAAAATAAGTGGAAAAAAGATATAGTTTAGATTTAAAAATTAATACTTTTGTATCTAGATGAGCATGCCTCCGAATATGTTTGTTGTGTGCTTCGGCAGTAAGTACCTGATAAATGGCGTTCCTTTTTTTTTTGGTTTTAAATAGGAAGTTTAAAATTATTTCTTAGGCTTTACAAAGACTTCTGTTTGTTAATGCGTAATTTTTTTCAGCTCTTACTTTATTAACTTTTCCAAAAATGTAGCACAAGCTTTTCGCCTATATTTCGTAGAAAATCTGTATTTTATTTCTTCTGGTTGGGTTTTAAAAGAATATTTTTTTTTTCATTGATTACATTTACTAAAACATAGGCAGGGATCAATCTCAATCCAAAACGATAATCTTGCACACAACCAAAGACCAAGCGTATACGCATCGCAATAAGATTCATTTTAGCTTAGCATAAAACTGTAGTTACTAGGGGCGGATCTTCTCTATTTTTCATGTTTTTTTAAATATCTTTGGAAATAAATATTAAGAAACAAAATTGTTCGGTTAAAGATATTTTAATATAGATTTACTAACAGTTTATTCAAATAAAATGTATAATTATCCTTGTTAATACTTATATTTCGATGAATTAGATTTTTTTCGGAGGTGAGTTTGTAAATTAATTACAGCCAAAGTATTACGTTTTATAAAAATGTTTATGGTTTAAAGTCTTTTCAATATTGTGCTTTATATCTCATATTTTTTTTACATTTCGTTATTATATTGGAACTAGGTAAACTGGGAGTCACGGAATAACAAATTGGGGTTTATGCCAAAAAATACAAATTAGGTTAAGAACTGATATTTTTTGTATTCAGGTAAGCATTTTCCAAACATAGGTCGTAGCTTGCGTCTTTAGTATGTTCGTGGATATGTGGCACCCAATTTTTTTTCTGGCTTTAATTAGGAAGTTTAAATATATTTCAAAGGCTAGAAAAAGCCTTTCGTTTGTCGATGCATTTAACGTTTTAGCTCTTACTTAAATAAATTCTCAACAAATGTAGAAAAAAAATTTTGGTCTATTTTACACATTTTTGGAGATATTAAAACGTTTTAATCCTTTGATCGCCGATTCTTGGAAATCTTTTGTTATCGCGGGCCGCGGCCCACTTGGGCCTTACGGGGATTGATAGGTTAAAGTACTTAAAACTCATCATTTCTCTAAAAATTAAATAAGCACAATAAGTACGTGTGACACTCTTTTCGTTACAACCCTTAAATCCTCCCAAACCCTTTTATCTTGGTTACGACGAGCGTTAATCTCTAAAAACTTTGCAAAAATCTTATAGTTTTATTTAGCTTAGCAAAGCAAACTTTCTTTTTTAGAAATTGTGTTTTTGGTTAATTTTCAATGTAAACAATCGGATAAGAGTCATTAAATAACAGGATAAAGAAAAAAAAATTCTTTACTGATTTTATAAGGCGAAATATTAATTTTTAATTAGGTAACTAAAAAATTAAAAGTACAATTTTTTTTTGGTAAAGTTATAGTGTAATAAAGAAAACGACACCACAAAAACAAAAATCCATTTACTATTGCAATTTTCGGAGGTTAAAACCTCTGGCGACTCCACTAGTGTGCTTGTGCCAGAGGCCAAGACTCAATTTTGGTCGCTGCGCCGCAGTAAGTAAGTAGTGAAGCGATGACTCATATCAAATCGCATACATTTTGTTGGCGTTCACGATAATCGCTTGCCACTTGTCTAGTAGGGCAGTTCCTCATTCTAATGAGTTACAACTCATGTTTCATGAGTGTAGCTTGCAATAATCAAAGATGAATGTGGGTCAATATTTATTCTTATTTCTTGGATGTCGCATTGCAGGTTGTCTCATTCGCACACACTGACTAAGGCCGGGCGCGCACTAGCGGCCAGGTCGCGGCGGCCATCGAAAGTATGGTGTGGCCGCTGGCCGGGTGGCGGCCAGGTGCGCGTGGTCTATGGCGGTTTCATACTAAGGTATATATCTCGATGGCCGTCGCGACCTGGCCGCTGTCACTTGGCCGCTAGTGCGCGCCCGGGCTAACTTAAGTGAGAGACAGCCTGCGACCGAGGCATCATTTGATGTACGAGCCTTGGCCTAAACTGACTAAGCGGACTGCTCTAGAGCGGTCGCGTTGAAAGTACCGACCGCTCAAGAACTGCTCGAGCGGTCCGTGTATTGCGGATATGAATTTAGTATGGAACTGCAGATCGCCGTGCGGCAACCGTCTTTTGCAGTCGGTGTCAACTGCAAGATGCGGTCCGTCTATGGCCGGTCTAGAGTGTCAACATGAGAGCAGCGCCTTTTGGTGCACTATTTATGGCGCAAGAACCTTCTACATCTTACGTGGCTTCTAAGCCACAGTATTAAAAATAACAAACTGTCCAGGATATATAAGTATTTAATTTAGGTGTAAGTATCTACCTTTTTAACAGCAACAGGTATCCCCAAGTCGTCACGGCTCTGTTTCCGTTTGAGCAGGTGGTCGAAGCCGCTGGACAGCGACCGCTTCGCCTTCATGAAGATCGTGCTGCCACCCAGGTACTGGTTCAGGAACTCTGACCTGAAGAATTATAGCGGTGTTTGAAAAATGCTTTAATCTCATATTGAGGCCTATTTGGGAGTTCCCGAACGGCAATAACCGTTTAACAAAATATTTGACAACTAGATGACACCCGCAACCCCGTTACGCCCAAACTCGTTGTTCGCGCGGGAACCGTACATTTTTCCGAGATAAAAAATATCCTTCGTTCTTTCCCGGGACTCAAAGCATTTTCATATCAAATTTCATAAAAATCGTTTCAGCGGGTTGGGCGTAAAGAGGTAACAGACAGACATACGGACACTGTTTCGCATTTATAATATTAGTATAGTATGGACTAGCCACCCGCCCCGGCGTCGCACGAGTATAAAATATAATATAGCCACTGAAAAAATGATTAAAGTCGATAGCCTCCACGTGGTCTACTTCTTATCTGTGCCAAATAACATAATAATTGCTCCAGTAGTTCGCGAGATAAGCCCTCTCAAATAATTTCCCCCGTTTTTTCCACATTCTCCTATTAGTCTTAGCGTGATATAATATAGCCTATAGCCTTTCTCAATAAATGGGCTATCTAACACTGAAAGAATGTTTCAAATAGGACCAGTTGTTCCTGAAATTAGCGCGTTCAAGTTAGCCCTTTCAAATAATTTCCCCCGTTTTTTCCACATTTTCCTCTATTTCTTCGCTCCTATTAGTCTTAACGTGATAAAATATAGCCTATAGCCTTCCTCGATAAATGGGCTATCTAACACTGAAAGAATCATCAAAATCCGTTGCGTAGTTTTAAAGATTAAAGGGAACAAAGGGACATGAGGGAAAAAAAGCGACTTTGTTTTATAATAATACTAGCGACCCGCCCCGGCGTCGCACGGGTATAAAATATATAGCCACTGAAAAAATGATAAAAATCGATAGCCTATTACGATCCTTGATGTGGTCTACTTGTTATCTGTGCCAAATAACATAAAAATTGCTCCAGTAGTTCGCGAGATAAACCCTTTCAAATAATTTCCCCCGTTTTTTCCACATTCTCCTATTAGTCTTAGCGTGATAAAATATAGCATATAGCCTTCCTCAATAAATGGGCTATCTAACACTGAAAGAATTTTTCAAATCAGACCAGTAGTTCCTGAGATTAGCGCGTTCAAGTTAGCCCTTTCAAATAATTTTCCCCGTTTTTTCCACATTTTCCTCTATTTCTTCGCTTCTATTAATCTAAGTATGATAAAATATAGCCTATAACCTTCCTCGATAAATGGGCTATCTAACACTGAAAGAATCATCAAAATCCGTTGCGTAGTTTTAAATATTAAAGGGAACAAAGGGACATGAGGGAAAAAAAAGTGACTTTGTTTTATAATAAGTATAGATATAGATATAGATGTATAGATATGCCACGTCTTTCCTTTCATGAATACGAATACTGAGAGAAAGAGAGAGAGAGACAAAATAATATTAATTGCACATTTAACTTCACCTAAGTTCGAGATAGACGCCACATCTTACTTCGAGAAATGCGGAGAGAAATAGTTACCTATTTTCAGCAGTGTCATGGACATGCCTTTGCTGCTTGGCCTCGCAGTGCGCGCGCAGTAACATCATCAGAAACGCGTTGTGCTCCGTCACCTGAACAACAACGTTCGCATCAGTTGGCAAAGTAATAGTCCATATTATAATGATAGTCTAGACTCTAAAAAATAAATGTTTCTTTCAAAACTGCAAAATTATAGTTTCCGCGATGGATGAAAACACGACGAAAAGCGAGCCCTAAACCATGATTTGGCAGATAGGTTACCTAGACAGGCTAGACCAGGTACACCACGCACAATCGACGCCAATCCATTACCTACATGCGTTAATATGCTCCTAGGGTCAATTCAGACCGCAACTCGCGTAGTTGCCTTTCTAAATTTGTATCGATTTGACAGATTTGCAAGACGTCTCAAGCAATTTAAATATTATGTCAATTAAAAACTTTAGAATTGCATCTACGCGTCGCGGTCTGAATTGACCCTACACGTTCGTAAATTCCTGTCCATCTTGGACTTACGTGTGAAAGCCGTATTATAGTTATCGGACCTACCTCGTACATGTGGTTGGTGCCGCCCTGGTACTTGGTGATGATGAGCTCCTGCTCCTCCTCCGGCAGCTGTTCCACGCGCCGCAGGATGAACGCGTGCATCTTCTTGTCGTTCATACCTGGAACACAATATGAGGACTTTAGGACTTTTTCTGAGCACAATAAACATAAAACATAGACTTCAAAAGGCTTTAGAACAAATATTTCTACCATTTCAAAACATATTGACCCGATTGTGATTCTTTTTAAATAATGTAGCCATGAGTGATGAGTACAAAATATATAGTCAAAAATGTGGATAATACGAGTATAATATGTATAATAATTAATATTCCATATTCAGATTATTCATACTGACGATTTACTTTAACACTTTCGGGGACGCTCTCACTTAAGACTGTATACCAAAACGACACAGTAAATGCCCATACAAATTATACAACATATGAGTACGTAGGCACCCCGTGAAAACATATTGTTTTATACACATCATGACACAACCGTTTTATCACGTCATCGTATTAATACGTTCCGTCATTAAAAGTAAAATTAACTAGACGTGTACGGACACAACGTGTCATAACGTCGAACATGTAACACTCCTCCTAACCCTTCTCTTGAAAACGTGATGAGGCAGGAGCTTGAGGTGATGGTGAGTTCACAGTGAACGAATGATCACTCTCAACGGATTTATCTGAACCAAATTCTCCATCATCATCATTGTCGGAATCATCGAAAATGCCTATGAGCATTTTCATTCTTATTTTGCGCTTATTCATCTAAAACACATAAAATAATCCACGTTAAATCGGAAATGAACGTTCTGCTGTAAAATCCAAATGTTATTTGGACGTCATCGTACGTTGTGCCGTATCAAAATTTCGAACTAAGACGTATAATGTCGTTCTGTCTTCGAAAGTGTTAAGCTTAACACGAATAGAGTGTAGTTTAGACCATAATATTATGGATGTGTATTTACCTTCGATGTCATGGCATAGGCGATGGTACCATAACATGGGACAGTGCTCGCAGGTTGCGTTGGGCGACTTCTCGCGGTTCTTCTTTAGGTTGTCAGCATGAGACGCGAAAGCTTGTCTTATGGCTGAAAACAAAATCATAAATATTATTTGCTTATTCAGCATTCTGATATTTTTTAGTTTGCAAGTAAATCTAAATATAATATATAACTCAAAGGTGACTGACTGACTGACTGACTGACTGACGTAGTGTCTATCAACGCTTAGCACTAACTACTGTACGAATCGGGCTAAAATTTGGCATGCAGGTAGATGTTATGACGTAAGCATCCGCTACGAAAGGATTATGATCAATTTACCCCCAAGGGGATAAAATAGGGGATGAAAGTGTGTATGAAACTTTGTCAAATTTAAATCGATTGGGCTGACACTTTGCATGCATAAAGCTACTAACTATGACGCAGGCATCCTCTAAAAAAGGATTTTGATAAATTTCACCACTAAGGGGATAAAATAGGGGATGAAAGATTGTATATAATAATACTTCTTAACGGGAGCAAAGCCGCGGGCAAAAGCTAGTAATTTTATAAAGGTTAAACAAAAATAGTTGGTTCCAATTTTAATGACCTTGAAAAATAAATTTAAAATCACTAACGACACACAAAAACTTACCATTGATAAGCTCAGTGGCGACGCCATCACTCTCACACTTGAAGACGTAGCAGGCGTAGGAGTCGTTGGTCTCGCGGCAGACGAAGCCGAAGTGTTCCGTGTTGATCCGCCCGAGGACGCAACTGGCGACGTCACGGAAGGCGCGGTGCAGAAGTATCTGCTTCCGATCTGGGCTTATGAGACGGAGTTCAGAGCGACCCACCTAAAACAAAACTAATTTTAATAGATAACAAACAGAAAGTTGCAGCAGAAATTCAAATAACACTCTATTGAAGGTAAAAATAAATCAATAATAAATAAATGATGTTTATAAATCTTAGCAAATGCTGCGTTCTCATTAATCAATTGTCAAAACACACTAGGCTGAATTACGCCGGCGTAAATTCCGCCGCGTTTACGCCGCGTTTCAAACACATACAAAAGACGGGCGAAACGCGAGGGGTGACACACTATTCCGTCGCGTTCCGTCTGTATTTTGTATGAAATTTTGAAACGCGGCGTAAACGCGGCGGAATTTACGCCGGCGTAATTCAGCCTAGTGTGTTTAGACACTAACAGTGGAAAAACTTTTTATGTTTAGGGCTTACCTGAAACAACATGGTCCTGTTTTGTTCCCCAATAAGATGTGCTAGTGGTGTCTTCAAATTCAACGTTCCAATAGATGCAGATCGGTCCCTTAAAAATGGCGTTCCTTGTTTCTTATTATCCATATTAGAAGTAGGCTTTCTTGATATTTCAGTAAAATTCACCTTTTTGGTATCTTCAGTTTTTGAGACAACGACAGGAAGACTCAAAAGAGGATCTGTAGGTGTTTGAACTTTGTGATTTCCATTTAAGTTACCATTAGGAGTAACTTTATTATTTTCCTTGTCATTTAGTTCTGGAAGCGGATCTTCGATGGGTTCACTTATGTGTAAAGGTGGCAGATCACCTATATACAAGTCGTCATGTTTTTCTTCATCGACGGTACCTAAATTCTTTTTGATTACGTCTTTTTTGAGAGCATTAGATTCCACTATTGGTTTCTTGACTCTTTCTTTGGTAAAGACGTCAAATGCTTTATCCACCTCTGTACTTTCAACTTTGTGTAAGTTTTCGGCACTTCTCCATGCTACGTTCTTGTCTGGTTCTAGAGGAGTTGTGCTTGGTATTAGGCTAGTTTTTTGTGCAACATTTTCTATGGGGTTGTCATTAGTGTCCTTAATGCTAGTTGAGTCACTATCAAAGGAGGTCTGGAAAAGAAAACGCTCATATTATTATTTACCCTAAAAAATCCTTTCAGGTAAGGGGTTATCCTAGTGGTATATTTTCTCGTGAAAGATTTTTCCATCTAAGATTTAAAAATTACTTACTCCTGTGGAAGACAGTAAGCTATGGCGTCTCTGGTTTTTGATCTTTTCAGCTTCGTGTTGCGCGAATTTGTGTAAAGCATCGTCTATCAGCGTTTCTGGGACTTTTCTTTGGGATATTCTGACTTTCCCGATGTAGAGCACCTGAAAAAGAACCAATTCTTATCAGTCCTATACTGCTTATCTAGTGATAAATAATTTCGATCATAACCTGAACAGTGTATAACAGTCTATCTTATCTTATATCTTTAAACGAGCAATTCTTGTATATATATAATTGGAATCTCGGAATCGGCTCCAACGATTTTCATGAAATTTAGTATATAGGGGGTTTGGGGGGCGATAAATCGATCTAGCTAGGAATCATTTTCATTAAATGTAATTTTATGTGTGTTTTTTGAGTTTTTTGAATACCGAGCGAAGCTCGGTCATATAGCTAGTGTATTCATTAAACGAGCATGTTTTTTTACATTTCCACTGATTCTCCGCTGCTATTGGTCGCAGCTTAATATAAATGCCTATCTTCCTCGATAAATGGGCTATCCAGCACAAAAATATATTTCAATATTTACCTCGAAGAAGTGTGAATCGGAGAGAGACAGATCAGGTGACAATGAAGTGAGAGCTGATGCGTTACTGGTGCTCCTCATGAGGGCAGGAGGGTGGGAGGGTGGTGAGTCAGCACCTCTGAAAATAATAACATTCTTCTGTAAGTTTTTGCTTGTAACATCGCTTTATCTACATCGATTCTTTCTAATTTTATCGGAATTTTTTGCGGATGCTATCGACTTTATACAAAGGGTAAGGGGCTGTTTTACCACTTACTGATAAGTGCTGGATAGGCTATCCACATCTTATCTGGTAGATGCTCTATGCTCTATCTGTCAGATAAGTTGTGGATAGCCTATCCGGCACTTGTCAGTAAGTGGTGCAACAGGCCCTAAATCTTTTTTGCGAAACGCGGGTTCGAATTTTAGCTCTACACGTTCTGTTGCAGTTGCGTTGATCACTTTAAGAGTATAACTGATTTGAATAACAAGCGTTTGAAACAAAGACGAGTATCTTCGATCGTAAGATTCATAAGTCGTGACACCATTTAAATTGTTATGAAGGTGTCCATTTATATGCGACATAACATGTACTTACTTGTAAAATTTATACTTCAGTAATACTTTAGCGTTAGAATTGTTATGTTTTATGCAGCTCTATCAGTTCGGCTTCAGATGTAATATTATGTAGTTTTGAGAATATTATCTTTTATCTAATATTCTTTGTATTGAATCTAATAAAAAATAATAAAAAAAATCTTTTAAGGATCCATTTGAAAAACTAAAAATCTTTTACGATACTTTTGGCATTTTTTGCTATAATTTTTAAATACAATTGCGTATGAGCTTTGTCTCATTTTCGTAGACATACTAGTCTCTAAATGTAATCTCTTCTGAGTTCAGGCTGTTATCAACCGCCAAGAGGAGTTAAGCGAAGCATCATTACCAAACATCTCTTCATATTTTTTATGGTTTCTTATTAATTAATACAAGTTTACCTTTTTCGTAGTGAATCTCTTTATATTATGTATTAAAAAGACTTACAAATTGGAATTACAGGAGCCCGGCAGCGATATGGTCTGGCTGTTCCACGGCAGGTGTTCGGAGCCGTTCTGCTGCTGGAAGCCCGCGTTCTTCGTGACGTTGAGTGAGTGCGTGGAGCCTTTGGGACTCGCTGTCCCCGAAGACGGCTCCCGCATCTGGCTGAACAGGTCTGCCACCTGCAACAAGATATTACGTGCTTAGGGGTTCTTGCCTACCCTAAATCGAAGAAAGTATCCCAAAATGCAGTAATTTCATTTGAAGATAGCACTGAAAGATTATGATTAAGGGTTCATATACATTATACAGGGTGTAAAAAAAGTAATTGATAATACTTTAGAGTTTAGGGTGTATGTAAATGGGTCGCTCTTTTAGCGCTGCTAGTGATGCTACTTCCACAGCGAACCCTATAAAGAGTTCGCTGTGAAAGTAGCAGCGCTGAAAGAGTAACTTATTTTTTATTTTGTTTGGAAAAATTCATGACGGATATTTGCCCATACAACTCACAAAATATTGATCTCTCAGCGCTGCTACTTTCACAGTGAGCTCTACACACCCTAAAATATCATTATGTACTTAGTTTTGTTACACCCTGTATATACGTCACGCCAAATGTCGGCATTGTAACCCCTCCTTTAGGGATCCCATATTGCTACGCTTTTTCCTAAAAAGCGTAGAGGTTTCATCATTTACGGTGTGTGACGTAATATGGATGACTCCATGGTAGTTGGAAAATAACTACGTCGCTGTTGGTTGACACATATTTTGGCTAGTAAGATTTGGTTATCAACAAAATTATTAATAGCTGTTTATTATTAGGTCGACTGGGTATTATTCCTAAGAGATGTCTTCAAGGCAACACAATCAAACAAGATGCAGTAAGTGAACAACAATTATTGTTATTGTTTAAAAGCATATAGTTAATTGTTGTAAGCTTATAATTTAAGTAGAATTTATAAGTAGTCCTATGTTTAATAAACCAACATCCCATATTATGATAGAGTTGCAACCAGTTAATTGTAACTCGCTATATTGTTTTGACTTCGCCTCGAACCCAATCGATTTCAGCGACCTTAGGGCCTCTCCACACGAGGTGGCAGTCAGTAGGCAGCCTTACAGTGGACGGAATTAGCGTATCTATTAGCTGTGACGTCAATGCCCACAAGCCAAGGCTTCAATAATTGTAAAACACAAACAATATGCACACCGTAATATATCAAACGATCAAGGCTGGAGACGGACATGCGCACACTATAGACTAAATGTATCAAACGTTAATCGAAGCAAAACTGTGTCATAGTAACATAGTAAAAGGAGGGGAAGTAGGGTAACTCCGCGATTTAATTACCTACTGTCTTAGGGTTGTCAATTTTAGGCGGCGGCGCGGCGGCGGCGTTGTGATGTGGGAGCGGTAAGCGGCTGTTCGCGCTTCGTTCGCAACCGCATGAACAGCGGCAACGTCGCGGTCTTCCGACTTTTAATAATAATAAGTGACTCTTGATTGTCCATATTTCGGCCAATTTTCGTGCATATTTGCATGCATATTTTGGCACTTGGATCGTGCATATAATCCGATGTCTAAATAAAATTATAAATATACTTACCCTTTAAAACAACATTAAAAACTAACGCCTGTCTCTTATAGGTACCTACTATAAACAAATCTGTTATTAAGATTCGAACTTTGCTTTATGTGTATAATTAATATCTGATTTACAATAAGTCAATTACTTATTTTTAATTACGATTTAAAATAAGTAATTGACTGTAAGTAGTTAGTTAATATAATATACCTGCAATACAGAGAAATCGGCATTACTAAACGTAAACAAAGCAATAGCGGCAAATTAGTTGACTGATCAAAAGTACTTACCTAAAACATTCTCTTATAATTTATACTATCTTCTAGTGGGAAATTTTGTGTGATAGAAAACTAATACAATAAAAAAAGAAGTAAGAAGGTATCTGATCATCACCCAAACGCACAACAATATTTATTACTCCTGCGATTATGATCGGACATTTTTGATTCGTTTGGCGCGGCGTGGCGCGACGCGGGCGTGCAGCGTAAAGTGTAAGCCCCAACTGGTATGGTCCGAAAACGGTCCGAGATTTTAGGAAGTGTGCGTGCGGCGACGCATTGATACTATGGCGCGCACATACAAGCCGCGCGCGGTGCCTTTGTATGAAGATAACTTACTTCCCCTCCTTATACTATGACTGTGTAAAAGTCACTACTTTTACAAAAAAAAAATTAAAATCACTGACGAGTTGAAATCAGTATCAGTAAATCCAATACCGATTTCAACTCAGTGATTTTAATTTTTCTCAATGAAAATCACTGATGAGTTGAAATCGCCATCACTAATAATTATTCTAACTAGCTGTCCCAGTGAACTTCGTGTTTTAAAACCTTCCCTGGACTTCTACGAATATTTTAAGACTATAATCAGCCCAATCCGTTCAGCCGTTTTCGAGTTTTAGCGCGACTAACACATTTGAAAATCCATTTTTATTTATAAGAGATAGAACAAGACAGTTCTAACTAAGAATAAGGAGAACATATTATAGCTTAATTTATGCATGATAATTGACAAGTATTATGTAGACTGATTGTATATCGCTAAAACCACCTTCAGTTTCTTGTGATTGTTGTGTTATCGCCTCCGTGGTCCAGTGGTTAAGAGCGTCGCTTTTGAGCCGGAGGTCGTGGGTTCGATTCCCGCGTTGGAAACATGCTATTTCCAAGTTTGGTTAGGACAATGTAGGCTGATCACTTGATTATCTGACAAGTTAAAGATGATCCATGCGTCGGATGGGCATGTCAAAAGTCGATCCTGCGCCTGTTCCGTTTGCGACTATCGTCGCATCAATTATAAAAATATTATGTACAGAAAATTAGAGGTCTTATAATGTAAACATTCGTTCGTTTCTATAAACATTTTTAATTACAAAAACAACTTGTATCTTGTTATTGTAACAATTATATAGTATCTACATTAATTCATAATGAAGAGCTAGGTACTTAAGTCAAAATATTGATAACTTAGATGTAAACTTGTGGGAATATAATATTTGAAGGTGTGCGTCATGCATTGTTAAATAATGGGCAAACAATGTAACATGTTTGTTGAAGGAGCTAATTTACTGTGCTTATAAAGACGCTAGTGTGCGTAGGCAGTACATATTAATAAAATTAATGGTTAGTTAAAGAGTATGTAACTTGCCTTAACTATAATAATGGCGTTTGTAAGAAATTGTTGACTGCCAATTAATTATTTTATTACTATTTAAATGTTCTCAGTTAATCATTTACCGAGAGCAATTTTTTTACCAAAACAATATAATTATATGATTTATTGTCTTTATACAAAATATTAATACAAAAAAATCTAGTGCGATAATTCTTTAATGCTTAGTTCTACTTTATTAGTATAGTTTGGTAATACTTATTACTTATTAGAGTATTACCATGTATTACTTATATTTTTAATTGGTGACATTAATTGTTGGTAGTGTACGCGGACCGGAAGCTGTTTTCAGGGTTCCATCATTCATGAGGAAAACGGACGTCGCATTTGTCATGTTCATACAAATTAATACTAATAGTTTTATTATTAGGTGCTAATTGATTTTCAATTTTTTTAGTTGGCCTTGGTTTGTTTATGCTTGCAGCTGTTTTAAATAGACAATATTATGTTTATAGAAGACGTTCCGCGATGCTTCGCCCGCGTAAATTAGATATTTCAGTTTTCACAGATTAGTCCATAAAAAATAGCCTATATGATCCTTCACGTGGTCTACTTCTTATCTGTGCCAAATAACAGAAAATTTGCTCCAGTAGTTCGTGAGATAAGCCCTTTCAAATAATTTCTCCCGTTTTTTTCACATTTTCCTCTATTTCTTAGCTCCTATTAGCGTGATAAAATATAGCCTATAGCCTTCCTCGATAAATGGACTTTCTAACTCTGAAAGAATTTTTCAAATCGGATCAGTAAATCCTGAGATTAGCGCGTCCAAACAAACAAACAAACAAACAAACTCTTTCGCTTAATAGAGAGAAAAAAGATTGGGTAGAATATGATAAGTACATACATTTTTGCCGACAGACAGAAAAATAACAGCTTATGATTATGGGCTATGTTTAATAAAAAACATTATTGTAGAATGTTACAAACGCGGGGAAGAGGACCTGTCCTCTTCCCCGCGTTTGTAACATTACTAATTCATATTTGTCCTGACATATCCTAGACTCTATACATATATAAAAGGAGTATAAGGACGATTTTACTTCTAAGCATTCAATTTTGGCATAACATAAAAAATGCTTATCATGTAGATACCAAAAAGGGCGATGGAGCCGCTGACGTAAGTTTTTGTAAATTAATTACAATATTTTTTTAATCCCACCAAAAACATACCTGTTAAAATGGGGCCAAGTTCCTATCGGCAAATTTTTGGTCTAAAAAAAGAGTTGAAATCCAATCCAATGCCAAGTTTAGATGCACTTCATCGATCGTTATCATTTTCATCAACAGCCTGATCCATAATACTTCTAATTTGAACGTGGCAGGTTAATTTAATTATATTATTAGGTATCTAATTAATCTAATTATACAATTAATCAAGAGTTACGTATAGCACGAAAACCTGCCAAGTTCAAATTTAGAAGTATTATGGATCAGGCTGTTGATGAAAATGATAACGAACGATGAAGTGCATCTAAACTTGGCATTGGATTGGATTTCAACTCTTTTTTTTAGACCAAAAATTTGCCGATAGGAACTTGGCCCCATTTTAACAGGTATATTTTTGGTGGGATTTCAATACTTTTTTCAAGAAATGATACCTATTTTTTTCTTTTTGTGCCACACCCGACTTAAACAATACCTTCGATATATTATGGCGCTAGTTGTATTTGTTAAACTATCAATAGAAGCGAAATTTTCAAGTAAACAGTATTTATTTAACCTATATCAACTCCCAAGTGGTCGAATTCGACCGCGTAAACAATAGATTTCAAAGAATCCGCGATCGAAGGATTAATAAGCTATACAGTATGTCACAGTGTACATGATGACAATATTTTAAACCAATCCTCTCCAATTCTCCCACCCTCCCTCATCGTATTCTCATTGTATCACTGCAGGGCGCAGGCGTATAAGAATTTTTACCTATAGGTATTTTTATTAATCTACATAATATTATAACACACGACCTGAGTGTCAAATTTCATTACGTTAGGAAAATTGGAAGTGGTATCTAAAGTTCGTAGATGAACCGACTCACGCTTGACTGATTTCTCAAATTTCTCAAATTTTTTTAATCTACTTATAACACACGACCTGTGTGCCAAATTTCATAACGCTAAGACAATCGGAAGTGGCCTCTAAGGTTTGTAGGTGAACCGACTCACGCTTGACCGATTTGTTAAATTTCTAAATTTTTTGTTATTCTACATATAACACACGACCTGTGTGCCAAATTTCATAACGCTAGGAAAATTGAAAGTGGCCTAGAGGTTTTGATTACCGGTCAGTGAGTGAGTGAGTGCCAAAATTAGCTATTTTCACAGGGAGATATTTCAGGATCTACCGAAGCTATATCTATGAAATTTGGTATACTGCTTAAGTACTAGTACATAATTACGTAGGTATAATTTTATCTTTGCCCTCGCAATAGGCACTGAGTTACAGGGGGGGTCAAAAGTGCGTCGAAAGTCGAAACGGTTCGTGTAAATAGTGCACGGCATGCGCGCGGCCTGCTGGAACTTGGCCGCGCACTCCGTGCGCTTTGAAAAATACACGTGGGTGTGTTCTATAACATAATAGTAAGATTAGTTAGCCTAGTAAATGAATGCTCAAAAAGGGGGTGTGGTTGGAAAAGTCGAAAGCAGAAATTTTGACTACGGAACTTTGTTTGGACTAGTTAGGAGATAAACATACTAAAAGTCCTGACCCCTCCGGGGTGCGCCGGAGGGGAGGCGTGGAAAAGAAGGATCCATTTTTTAGTTTTTTGACTAATTTACGGAAACGGTGCTTCGTACGTAATTTTATTGTACTAAGTTTTAACTAACTTTATTGTATAAGAAAAGTTAATAAAATTCTCTACAACTTTGTCCTTTACACTTTGTATCTATATTCAATCGTTGCCTACCTGTAGCTTCCAAAAGTGGTAGATTTTCAAATACACGACATCAAAACGACCTAAGGATATTTGTATTTTCTGAAATATCAGGAATTGGGTGGATGAAATATCAGGGTCTTTTATAAAACAGAAAAAAAATTCTGGATTTTCTTGTCTCTAAGAAAAAAACATTGAT
This sequence comes from Polyommatus iphigenia, assembly GCA_963422495.1. NCBI lineage: Eukaryota > Metazoa > Arthropoda > Insecta > Lepidoptera > Lycaenidae > Polyommatus > Polyommatus iphigenia. The sequence goes on from OY730184.1 coordinate 10,932,317, forward strand.
TTTTCAATGGCCATAGAAATGTCGTTTACCAACAAACCTTTATGCTTCGTTTTATAAAACTGAAAATTTCATTCTAATGAGAAAAAAACTTCTACATTTTTATTGCCAATAGTCAAATTAATAATAATTAATCCAAATCTATGGTTAGTGCAGACTATTTTACCTAATAATACATTTTTTGAGTCTTTCTGCGGTAAGAGGTTAAAAATTCTTTGTAATTTCAAGTAATAATTTTTCCTGCTATCTAAGTAACTAGAAAATCTTTTAAATGCCTTTTCTAGTCATAATAGATCGAATTTATGTCAGACCAGCCTGGAGACCAGTCCAAAACCAGAATAATGTTGTCATAACAACCCAAAATTGAGCCGATGCGATCAGTAAAAAGGCTCCAGGAGAGCAACCAGTCTCTAGAAACCGACCAAACCGTGCCGAAGGGTTCCCATTAAGATGGCCCATATGATATCAAAATCATTTTGTTTTCCAGCATCCCTATCTGGAAAATGCGGAAGGTTGCTTTTTCATGAGTTTGAGAGATTGATTTTGTTGTCTGTTGAAATTTACCAATGACAGCTTATACACAATTACACAGTGGAAGTTATGTAGTAACTATTAAATAGCAGCTGTGGTTGAAGCTCCAAAGGGAGATCTAGATGATCAAGTGCGGTTGTATGCTTAATGCTTGGTCAGGCCGAAGCCAAGTCTTGGTATTGTCAGCTGACGTATAGTTACTCGCTCAGAAAACTTCCATGGGCGATTCAGGATTGACGTGGCGCTTATTGGTCCGCCTCATAAACATTGATGGCCATCCATACTAATATTATAAATGCGAAAGTGTGTCTCTAGCTTATACTACAACTACAAACGCCAATAGACTATAGTTATGCTATAGTGTTATTGTACAGTGTTGTCTTTTCAATACGTCCTTTGTTAATGTTGTCAGGTCAACTTGTTACTTGGGTGTATTTATAGCAGGTTAGGTGTCAGTGTGCGCGACCTTAGCGTCATCACTTTGAGGAAAACATCCGAGATTAGGCTGTTAACACTGCAGCACTGTATTCCGGAATAGCGCCGGTCGGAAAACACTTGGAAAACACACACATAGAACTGCTATTATCGTGGGGAGATGATAGCATTTTCTTAAATCCGAAGACTGTCAATAGGTTTGGGCTGTATAGACTTACAAGGATGTTTTGGTAATTTGAGAAAATCCTAGGGTTCGGCCGCCATATTGTAAAACATTACTCGACAAATCCAGGTTTTTATTCACTCACGAGTCACGCTTATCAGTATATCGCTAATTTAATGCTGCGGCCGCGCATGCGTAGTGCTTCGTGCTTGAGACGATACCATTGGACGATCTACGCGTGTATCGTCCAATGGTATTGTCTCTTAGCACGAAGCTTCGTGACGATATACGCATGTGCGGCCGCGGCATAATGCTGCGGTTGCATATGCGTAGTGGTTCGTGCTTGAGACACGTGTATCGTCCAAATTCCAATGGTATCGTCTCATAGCACGAAGCTTCGTTACGATAGACGTATGTGCGGCCGCGGCATAAAGGTGGCTTTCCAATCCTCGCGGCACGAGACTGCGACCGACAAACATTAAAATACGAAACAACAATCATTTAATACAAACAATACCACCTTATGAACTAGGCCATAGGTTTCATTCTGCTTTATGCTACTACAATGCAGTGGCGGCATCGTCGACCAATGTCGGTAGAAAATGAAATCTTTAGACTAGCTCATGGAGCGCCAAAACCCCTGGTTCCGTTTTTAGGGTTCCGTACCCAAAGGGTTAAAACGGGGCCCTATTACTAAGACTTCGTTGTCTGTTCATCTGTTCGTCTGTCGGTCTGTCTGTCTCTCTGTCTCCAGGCTGTAACTCAAGAACGGGAGCCCGTCCCATACAACTAACGTGATTTTTTGGCCTTTTTGCTCTATATTCCCTTGATATCCAAAAGTCGAGTGGGCCTGACGGAATCCCGCCTATTATGTTGAAAAAGTGTGCTCCAGAGTTAGCTCCGGTCTTGACGCGTCTTTTTCGGCTCTCCTATTCCACTGGCATCGTCCCGGCTTCCTGGAAGACAGCCTTGGTGCACCCGATCCCCAAAAAAGGTGATCGCTCAAATCCTTCCAACTACAGACCAATCGCTATAACCTCTCTCTTCTCAAAGATAATGGAATCCATTATCAATAGACAGCTTCTTCGATACTTGGACGGCCAGGGATTACTTAGCGACAAACAATACGGGTTCCGTAAGGGTCGCTCGGCTGGTGATCTCTTGGCGTACCTGACTCATCGTTGGGCTCAGGCAATTGAGTCGAAGGGAGAGGCATTGGCTGTTAGTTTGGACATTGCGAAGGCCTTTGATCGGGTTTGGCATAAAGCGCTGCTATCAAAGCTTCCATCATACGGGCTGCCCGAGAAATTATGTAAGTGGGTCACTAGTTTCTTAGCAGACAGAAGCATTAAGGTCGTAGTTGACGGCGAATGCTCGGAAACTCAGTCTGTTGATGCTGGTGTCCCTCAGGGCTGTGTGCTATCGCCTACTCTATTCATACTGCATATCAATGACATGTTGCAGTCCAGCGGCATTCATTGCTATGCGGATGATAGTACAGGTGATGCCGTAAATACCGGCGCCCCCAATATTTCTCGGCAAAATGTCACTGAGAGTCGAAACGAACTTGTGTCTAAGGTGGAGAATTCATTGGAGAAGGTCTCTGAATGGGGTAGACGTAACTTGGTCCAATTCAACCCCGCCAAGACACAAGTCTGCGCGTTCACCACTAAAAAGTCACCAATGGTCGTATATCATCTTTAACCATCTCCCCTAGCATTGAGATACTTGGCGTCAACATATCTAGCGAAGTCCAGTTCCGATATCATCTAGAGGGTAAGGCCAAACTAGCCTCGAAGAAGCTTGGTGTTCTTAACAGAGCGAGACAGTACTTCAGTCCGGACCAACGCCTACAACTCTACAAGGCGCAGGTTCGGCCTCATGTGGAATATTGTTCTCATCTCTGGGCAGGGGCGCCAAAATACCAACTGCTCCCTCTGGATCGTATCCAACGAAGGGCTGCTCGAATTGTTGACTGCCATAGTGTTTCAATCAGCTTGGACCCCTTGGAATTAAGCCGAGATGTAGCTTCACTCTGCATCCTCTATCGGTTGTATCACGGGGAGTGCTCTGAGGAATTGTTCGGAATCATACCACCTGCAACTTTTCGCCATCGTCCCACGCGAAAAACATACCATCCTCATCACCTCGATGAGTGGCAGTTTTCCACAGTGCGTTTTTCGCGTAACTTTCTGCCGCGCACTGTAAAACTTTGGAACGAACTGTCACCAGCAGTATTTCCGGACCTATACGACCTGCAAACCTTCAAGAAAAGAGCGTATTCCCTCTTAAAAGGCCGGCAATGCACCTGCAGCTCTTCTGATGTTGCGAGTGTCCATGGGCGACGGTAGTTGCTTACCATCAGGTGACCCGTTTGCTCGTTTGGCCCCTTATTTAATAAAAAAAATATATTTATAATGGCAACAGCTAGGTACTTGAATTTTTCTCAAAGACCAAAGTAGTTAGTTATATGTGTACTTATACTAAAATAAAATAAAAAAATTAAGGGGGGCTCCCATACAAAAAAACACAATTTTCGGCCTAATTTTCATAACCCTTCATGCGCGAGTCCGACTCGCACTTGGCCGGTTTTTATTACGTCTAACGTTCCTGCATTGAACTGATTTCTATAGCTTCTTATTACAATCTTACAAAGATCTTGTTTTACTTGGATGACATTGTCATGAGTGTATCAACTTTGTAAACAACCAAGTTCTATCTAGATCTAGTCACACTTTTCATAGCGGCGGAATTAGTTTTAAAAGTTACTACGCGCTAAAAAATCTTGTCGGTCTATAAGTTTATTAGACAATTAATAGTGATAAAGTCCTCTTATTAATATTATAGTGATTAATATTCGGATTTTTTCAATTAATTTGATTTTAAAAGTCATTGACCCACATAATATCTTGGCTCAGAGGTTACGAATATCAATTTAAAAATAATTATTTATAGGTATCCTTTACGTGTAAAACTAAATTTAAGAAATAATAATGTATATGTCAAATGTCAATATAACTACTTAAAAGTCTAAAATCCTTTTTGAGTGACTTTGAAAAATGCATCCTCGGATCACAAGACAGAAAGTTTTAACACAAGTAGAGTTAATAGAGCTTATAAACTATCATTCGCATGTTAATGTTAATCAGCATCAATCAATTATTATCAATCAATCAATCATCACGCCTCTCACCAGGTGTTTGACATTAATGGCGGACGTGTCCGAGTGGGAGGCGAACAACGGTCTATGGCCGGGGTGCATTTTCCTGCAAAACAAACGTCACATCAACAAAATACAAAGTTTCATGAAAATCGATACAGCACGATTGTTTTAAGGCAGGTGAACTGTGATAACGCTTTTGAGTGGAATAAAGTATCTATTGTAGAGTTTTCCCATTATGGACAAATACAAACGATTACAAAAATGAAGAGGGTCATATTCTTCAACGATAGCCAATGATTGATTTCGACTGTGCTGCATACTGTAAAGCTTAAGGTGTCTCTTCACAATGGACCATGCTGGCCCACTACAAGCCATCGCCATTGTGTAGACGGGGTAATGGTGTATGATGGTTGACGATTTCCAGGCGTGGCGCGCAATGGCGTGACCTGCAGTGGGCTGTCCGTGTAATGGCTACTTCACAGTGTTGACAGTTGCTCAATTATGGTTTTCCATCGCCCAACGTGAAGAGGGGAGCAGTAGTAACTGAAAATATTAGTTCTAATTTCTAGAATGATCTAGGACGTAAAATCGGTTTGTTTAATACTGTTCACATTTCAGATTGAAAACATACCCGTGTCCAATTGTCGATTATGAACGCGATTATGTTATTCGATACAACATCGAACAAAAGAACCGGGTCGAACAGAAATACGTATTATTTCATCCGAGTACCATTGCCAGAAGAGTTATGTAATGTATTTTACTCTACCTCTGTCACTGCTAAAAGTCTTCATCAGCATGCATGAAAATGCATGATAATCTCGCAGTATTTAAGTGTATGTTTGTATCTTTGGTACGCTGAATAGCTTAAAAAGCTTGTTGCGTTACTTATTTTTTATTTTTATTTCCGTACGATATTAAAACTAAGGCGACACGTACAAGATTTACAAGAATTATCAGCCAATCGGTTTGACTAAAGTCAAGTTTTTATAGTCCGCGCGGAACTAGTTGGCCGCGCCTGAGGTATGTGAGCGGTGGGACGGAGAGGCAGTGGCGCTTCGCACAAGAGATTGCAATAGCAAGATGAGTCCGCCGATAAAAAGACAATCTAAGGAAATAATATTTAAAGTGCATACGTTTTTTAAAAAACGGAAAGCCGATTTCAATAGTTTAGAACAGTGGTCCCCAATCTTTTTTTCATGCGGGCCACAAACATGTTTTGGTCTTGGTGTCGAGACTCGCGGGCCGCAACAAAAATTTTTTAAAATAACTTTCTTCAAAATTAAAGATTTAATATTATATTTAATAATATTATTAATGATATTTAGACTTTACGTTATTTTGCCGGTGGGTGTGAATTTCAAAATTGTTTAACATCACGCGGGCCACAAATAAATTCCCGGCGGGCCGCGGGTGGGGGATAGCGGGCTTAGAATATAAAACTGATCAATTGTCTAATGCAGCGGTCGGCAACACGCGGCGTCTTACTTGTGGCCCGTGAATGTTTTGTGAATAAGTGATGTGTATCAAAAACAACGTTTTCTTGCTGCCAGTAGTTATCGCCACTAAAGTATGTAGCTGTATGTGCCATTTTTAATAAAAACTTATTTCCTTTCAATATATTGTGTAGGTATATTGAGCTTCTAGGGTTAATACGAGTATGAGGTCTGCGGCCCGCCTTTAGTTTGTCTTGCCACCTTGTGGCCCTTGTCTGCCAAAAGGTTGCCGACCGCTGGTCTAATGTCTTTAATTTATTCTTTCCAATAATTAAATAATATTATTGTTCACGATATCGCGAGATTGGTCGTCACTGTCTAATCTCATGTGCGTTGCGAGCAGCAAGCAACCCGCCCCCTCACCCCCGTCCCTACCTAAGGCGCGGCCAACTAGTTACGCGCGGACTATAGTGTTGCATGTTCAGCAGACTGCATGAACAATCGTCGTCGATCATGGGCCTCTGTATACACTATACAGCCTTCTCACGTTAGCTCCTGATGGCCCAATAGCGATTAGGAAAGTAGAGGGTCTATATTCGTCTAGGATTGCCCGTGACAGTTGTCAATTGTGGAAACCTTCACAATCACGGTAGCAAATATAGTTGTCTATAAATGAAGAGGTGCTTAAAAATAAATCGAATTTGGAAGAATATTTTAGCTGTCTTCGGTCATTGAGAGGAGGTATCACGCTTCGCTGTCGTGCCGGCACTTGGCAGGGTGCCTGCTGGACGCCGCAGTTCAAGCGCTAGCATTGAACGGTGGCAACCTTGTGGCTTGCACCACCACATCGTTACTATTAGCACTCATTTTAAATTATAACTAAATTGGTGAAAATTACTAGAGTAGATGTATTCATCACTGATTCTCATGAATATAGATGAAATCTGGTTATGAGTGAGTTTTTACAATAAATATTAAATACAAGAGAGCGGTCATTTACTTAGTCACTTCGTGGTCCTAGCCGGCTAAAAGTGTTCCAACCGCTGCTGCAGTCCTTCACGCATAGGTACGGCATAAGCCGATGAACCGATATGGATAATTTGACATTGTTATAAATGCTCAATGTCAAAACTTCAAGTCCCGGGAAACGAATATTTATTATTGCGATAAAATATATAGCGCGATAGACGAATTCTGCGCAAAAAAGTTGCGAGCAACATTTAAATAAATAAAACCTGATTGATCTAAAACAAAATCTTGTTTAAGAGCAGACGGGTTATTACCTACATGTATATTTTAATATTTTAACATAACTAGTTTTACGGATACAGGTAGTAATGAACTGTGTTGTTGTTTTTAGGGTTCCGTACCCAAAGGGTAAAAACGGGACCCTATTACTAAGACTTCGTTGTCTTTCTGTCTGTCCGTCCGTCTGTCTGTCTGTCTGTCGCCAGGCTGTATCTCAAGAACCACTATAGCTAGACTTCTGGAATTTTCACAGATTGTGTATATCTGCTATAACAACAAATATTGGGAAAAGGTGGTAATGTGGCCCCTGCATATATATTGGCCCCCTTCAATATTTTAATGTTTTAACAACGCTATCTAATATAATTTTGGTGCAACGGGATGCTCGCGGCATGCTGCTAATTTAGTGCCGTACAAATCCAACAGAGGCTGTCACGTTCGATTGTCATTTGATCGAGTTCAAACTTGCGACCGGCGAAACTTTTAAATGTGTGTGATTTTGTTTCGATAGTTGTTAAAAAATAGAAAGATTTGGTTTTTGGTTCGAACAACGGATACATCAAACTCTTCTACTACGGAATTTAAAAGGTAAATATAAAATTAGACATTTAATAAATATTTTTGGAACGTTTGTTTAAATGTTATCAATACTTGTAATTTGGCCCCCTCACATTGGTCGTAATGTGGCCCCGGGGGTCACATTACATGTAAGAGAGTTTCATGACGTGGAAGACATAACCACGATGAAGAAGGCTTTGATAGGAATGCCGTTTGACGACAGAGAGACCCTACAATATCCAGCAGTAGCTCTGAAAGTGACGAAGACGCCGTAAATACCGATTATGACGACTCGTGTACAAATATGGTTCCTGAAAACGCGGACGTGCCATATGTATGTTCTGCGACACAATTTGTTCCAATGACAGAGCTGGAAAGCCTTGGGTACAGTGTCAAAGTTGTGACTTATGGGCTTATGTAACCTGTATAGGTTCTGAAGGTGGCTATTACATTTGTGATTTTGCTGTTAAGTGAACTTCTGCAATACATTTAATGTGACCCCCCAGGGGGCCACATTACCATCACTTGATCTCAAGAAACCAAATGTGATTAGACAAGAATAAATAATTTTTTAGATAATCCTGTACGAGTTTTATTTATTCCCTAATAAGACATGTTTAAAGAAATAAATGAGAAGTCCCATAATGTATTTTTTAGGTTTCTGACTCCTGTATTTTTTTAATAAAGCTTGATAAACAAAGTGGGGGGCCACATAACCACCTTCTCCTATACTAAAAAGAAAATAATATTAATATTTAAGAGGGGCTGCCATACAACAAGCGTGATTTCTTTGGCCTTTTTTGCTTGATATCAATATTGGCAACAGGTAGGCACTTGAAATTTTCACTCAGACCTTAAATTTATGTGCACTTTAATAATTAATAATAATATTTAAATCAAATAAAAATTTAAAGGAGGCTCCCATACAAAAAACACAATTTTTGGCATATTTTTGCTCTATAACGGCACGGAACCCTTCGTGTGCGAGTCCGACTCGCACTTGGCCGATTATTTATATGATATCTTGATAAGCCAGGGGCTCCCAATCTTTTTTAGCCTGCGGCGCAGTTACGAACTTCACAATATTTTTTCACGCCGCCATACTCTACCGAGCTAGCTATTAGATTTAAATATACCATAAATAAACACCTTTAATGATTACAGATTATAGTTAGGTTAAGCAGGTAAATAGTAATAAACTAATATTTAATTATGTACTGGCTTTACATAATTAATATTATAATTATCTTATAAATAAAATTCTCGAGTCACAATGTTAGGTAGCGAACTCCTCCGAAACGGCTTTACTGATTTTAACCAAATTTTATATGCATATTCAGTAGGTCTGAGAATCGGCTACTGGGTACTTTATATATATTATTGATAAGTGCATTTGTTGAATAAATAATAGTAAATTATTACAACCTGAGACTGACGGCGACCATTAAGTTTGTGCGATGGGATAGCGATCGACGTTGCCATGGCGACATACTTATTTAGTCACTTCAATAAAATAATATGGACGAAATACTTTATAATATAGCATATTGTGGCATAGCAAAGTTTGCCGGGACAGCTAGTATTTTATAATATTAATTTGTTGTTTTGGATAATGATCTAGATTCTAGAGGATCGACTCACCGCGGCGCCCTCTTACCTTTCCACGGCGCACTAGGGCGCCGCGGCGCACACTTTGGGAACCCCTGTGATAAGCGATACGGATCACGAGGTAATATATTATATTATGAGATTTGAAGACATGAGTGGATGAAGAGGAACAACTAACATTTTATAATACGAGGGCGAATACTAATTTTTAGGGTTCCGTACCCAAAGGGTAAAAACGGGACTGTATTACTAAGACTTCGTTGTCTGTCCGTCTGTCCATCTGTCCGTCCGTCTGTCTGTCTGTCTCCAGGCTGTAACTCAAAAACCGCTATAGCTAGACTTCTGAAATTTTCACAGATTGTGTATATCTGTTGCCGCTATAACAGCAAATACTAAAAACGCAATAAAATTAATATTTAAGGGTGGCTCCCATACAACAAACATGATTTTTTAGGTTTTTCGCTCGTAATCGATAATGGTAGCAGCTAGGCAGCTGTAGGCACCTGACATTTTCAAAAAAAGTATATTTGTATTTTAATAATAATAATTAATAATAAAATCTTTATTTAAGGGGGGCTCCCATACAAGAAACACAATTTTTTGCCTACTTTCGCTCTATACCGGTACGGAACACTTCGTGCGCGAGTCCGACTCGCACTTGGCCGATTTTTTGATTTGAAATCATTTTCCTGGTTCTAAAGCCTCAATTTAAAATAACGAACATTATCAAAATGTAAGTCACCCACTACATCTATCATAGTATTTTATGAGGTTTCTTTATGCTTTTGGGATCACATAGAAGACCATGACAACGGTAAAATCGCTTCGCACGTTCTAATTTCTATGTTGTCACCTCCACGTCGCGTTGTTCTGTTATCACACTGTTTTATAGTCGTAAGAGCTGGTCGTGACCTATTTGATACTACCTCTGTAACTTAGTTACAAAAGATATTTATTTATTTATATCAGGCTACATTACAAAAGATATTTATTTATTTATATCAGGCTACATAGGCCCATACAATATATTATACCTTAATGACTAACATACATATTAATTATCTACACTTTATAACTACACTATTAATACCAATGAGACTTTCTTAGACCTTAATTGTATTGTACGGATGGTTGTAAGGTGGAGAAAAACGCCGCGAGGAAACTGTTTCAATTTTGATAGTAGATGCATAGAGCAGTCATATTCCATCATCGTGTGCTACCAAACGTACATTTAAACCTCCTAAAACCTAGCCCATTGACCGAATAAACAATTTTTCTACATTTGGCCATAATATTAATGTTAAGACTATGAAGCGAAATACTTCAAAGAACACTACAAAACTTGTACATTTCAAATGAGAGAATGCCCTTAGAATTTACAATTTATATTATTTTAACTAAATAATAACGTTGTTAGTCTAATTCTAGAAATTACTACAGACAACATGCTATACAGTATGTTTATTCGTTAGTCGTCACTAAAGCGTGTCCAGTAATTAATTAGTTAATTCGTTAGTGTCGAGGGTAGTGGGAATCCCCATTACTTATCACCGGGGTCAATGACACGTGACGTCAGCGCCGCGCCCTCAGCGCCCTACGATGCCCTACGCCGCCCTACTGAAAAATGGAGCGAGACCACGACAAGGCGCACGCAGGGAAACATAAAAAATCTATATCATGAACTCCTTAAATTTACAATTGACTTAAATAATGTTTATATGAAATATAGACAATAATATGAGCTCTATACTTTCTGACGACAAGGTACGTATAACAATAATTTCCGCAACTTTTTATAATTCATGTTATCTATATCGTCAACAGAACTCGGTATACCAGAGATAAAAAAGAGAGACGTAGCAACTTATAATGGAACATAATATTTTGGGAAATACGAAGTAGAGACTCAAGTTATATCTTGATACACATTGGATTACATCGAATTATTATATATATATATATATATATATATATATATATATATATATTAAATATATAATAATTCGATATATATATATATATTAAAAATTACGTTACGAATACGCTGCCAAGTCTAGTGTCTACTGAAGAACTAGTTGTTGATACCTAGATAATCTCTAGTGTTATGAGTGTCCATGGGCGTTAATCGTTAAGGCTATAAAAATGCCATTCAACCTTAGACCTTAATTACTGTCTAGAATGCAGAATATTAAAACGCAAGGTGAACCATAACTCCTGCAATCACCATTTACCATAAACGGTGAAGATATATGTAAATAAAGCCTTTCAGATTAGTGATTACACTATTCAATAATAATTGAGGACGTTAGTGAATGAAGCAGGTAAGTAACATTTTTGAACTTAAAGAGCAATTACTCATTTTTTCCCTTTTAGATTAAACAAACCTTATAACTTACCTACTTCATCATCTAGCTAATATAATATGTAGGATCTATACATAAAATCCACATTTTTGATTGCAAATCATTTTCACGTTCCTGAAGCCTCCATTTATGAAAAAAAAAAAAACATTTTCTTCCACTCCATCCACCCATTTCACTGAGGAAACATGAGGATGTATGTAAATAATGCCTTTTAGATTACACTCTTCGGTGATTATGAGCGTATGCCGTCGTGTACGATTATGGTAATGTCTCAATTGAGACAGTAACATCTTCAGTCGAGTATGAGATACACGTCCAAAGCGATTTAGTGATTTAAACGTCGAACCTAGGAACCCATAATAATATTATGTTGGCCTAGTAACTCAGGTATCTTCAAAAAGCCTAAGGCTTCAGTGTCGAAACCAGCGGGCAGCGGGGAGGGAGCAGCGGCGCGGATGGCGCATTCCAAATTCCATTGTATACAGTGTGTAACAAAAATAAGTGATACTACTTTAGGGTGTGTATGTGTTCCTTTGTAGGGAGTTCACTGTGAATGTAGCAGCGCTGAAAGACCATTTTTTTTTACTATTTTGTATGGGGAAACTCCGCTGGGGCGCTTGCCCATACAGAAGGAAAAAAAGGTCTTTCAGCGCTGTTACTCTCACAGTGAACTCTCTACAAGAAACACATACACACCCTAAAGTATCATCACTCAGTTTTGTTACACCATGTAGATTTATAATTTATAAGCCTTTTAGTACGCCGCTCCCGCCCCGCTGCCCGCTAATTTCGAGACTGAAGCCTTATTGTCATGTTTAAATTCACGCTAAAATAATATCAAACCACTGTACACTTAGAATACATTTAGGTCAATAGAAACAAACACCAAGAAATGAACACAAAACATGAAGTACAATAATAACAATTGAATTATATCTACGATGTATTTCCACGCACAATTTTTGCCACAGAAATATTGAAGATTTGTTTGGTTGTATTAAAGTTTAAGTACTAGTATTTAAAAGTCATTCTAATTCATTAATTTTTAATGATTACTTAAAAAAATCTCTATGTACCTGTACTCTACCTAATAATATTTCAACTTATAACTTATTTTTTTTTAATTTTCTCCGGATGCAGCCGTTATCGAGAATATACGATTAATTTTTATATCATTTTCATTAGATACTTAAGTATATTATTCTACAATAAGAATGTGGCGTTTACCCAACCTCAAGTCACCACATAATGAATACATGCTTATTTCGAACTCTACTTCAGTTCTTGTCGCCGGGTTAGTTCCCGAACCGGTGGTAGGCAACATGCAGGCCGTTCTGATTACAGACATAGATCAAGATAGATACCGCATGTGTTTCGCGTTCCAAATCGCGTTCCCAAACGACGAGCAATGCTCTTCTTTCGAAAGTCTGTTCTTTAGTCGGCTGTCGGAATCGGACGTCAATCGGAAATTTTTAAATGCCTGAATGCCTAAAAGTGCCGTATTGAGCTGTAGAAATTCAAATAGAAACGTTGGCCTTGATAATGGACACGTTTCTTATCATCGGAACGTCACAGTAGTACAGAATACATAATTAGTACCTTACGGTAACAGTAGGTAGGAAAAGTGGCACGCTCGTTTTCATACAAATGGAGCGACACGCGGTATCTATCTTGATCTACGCGGTATCTATCTTGATCTATGTCTGTGGTTCTGATTCTATTTGATTCAAATTTACTCAGAAGTAAAACATTTTTTTCTACTAAGTGAGCCTGTACCGTCAACTTTATAATGAGTCAAATTAATAACAATTAATCCATTTTCCTTGTTATGAAGCTTAATCAAAGTCTGGTAGTCAAATGTCAATGCTAAACAACTCTAAGCGTTAAACAAGTTAACAGTAAACTGGAATTAAAACATGAACTTTACGGGCTTAGAAGTTTTGTTACAAGGATTATAGTTGGTAGTAGGTACTATCAGGATTTATAAATCTGGATAGCAATTATGTAGCGTAGGCATTTCCAAAATGTGCACCAAAAATTTAAGCTTGACCAAATTATCCATACCTACTATAATATCATAAATGCGAAAGTGTGTCTGTCTGTCTGTCTGTTACCTCTTCGAGCCTAAACCGCCGAACTGATTTTGCTGACAGGTAAGGAGATACTTTGAGTCCCGGGAAAGGGCACAGCATACTTTTCATCCCTGAAAAATGTACGATTCCCACGCGATAAACGAATTTTGGTGCAGCGTCATTTGCGAGCGTCATCTATCTAGTTCAGCTTCTCAAAGTCGGCGATAACGCCCCCTTGAGGGCGCTGAAGGTCTAAAGGGGGCGGTGTGGGACTCAGAATAAAATTATGTAGAGGCTTGGGGGGTGATTTGTAATTTTAACTCATCTGGATGCATTTTAAATTGAAACAATGGGGGGCGCTAAAAAATAATTTGTTCTCAACTGGGCAGTAGACAAATAAGTTTGGGAACCCCCGATCTAGTTTATATATACACGTATTGTAGTTGGGTCTAAATACATTAAAATGAAGTTACACTTTTTGGTAAATAATAAATTATTGTTTCTTAGGTCTTTTGACTGCAGTTATTTTTAGGGTTCCGTACCCAAAGGGTAAAAACGGGACCCTACTACTGAGACTTCGATGTCTGTCCGTCTGTCTGTCTCCAGGCTGTATCTCTAGAACTGCTATAGCTAGACTTTTGAAGTTTTCACAGATTGTGTGTTTATATTTCCGCTTTAACAACAAATACTAAAAACAAAATAAAATTAATATTTAAGGGGGGCTCCTATACAACATACGTTATTTTTTGGCCTTTTTTGCTCGAAATCAATAATGGAAACAGCTAGGCACTTAACATTTTCACAACATCCATTAAATTTATATTTGTACTGTTATAATTAATAATAAAATTAAAATAAAGTAAATATTTAAGGGGGGCTCGCATACAAAAACACATTTTTTTTTCCTGCTTTCGCTCTGTAACGGTACGGAACCCTTCGTGGGCGAGTTCGACTCGCACTTGGCAGATTTTTTTCATTAGCGCTTGCTAGTTTTGAAACAGTAACCAATCAACAACGATGTTGAAAAGAACCGGGTATTTCTCGATAACTAATTTCTAACCTAACCTAACTTTTAGTATGAACCTTAAAGACACAGTATATACTACGTGTCTAGTAAATGTAGAAGCGCTAAGAAGTGCGTAAATATTTTTGTTTTTACGACCACAATACGTTGTTCTATTGTCTTACGGATACAAACTCACAACAATGCATCTTCATATTTCTGAATTATGAGGTAATGACAAGGTTTTCCCAATAACACGCAGCACCTTTGTTAAAAATAATATTAATATTAACATTCATTAAAATGCTTTAGATAAAATTAAGCATAAAATATGTTGATTTACTTCAGTAGTGGATGCCAGGATATCACTGGTTCAACAACAAAAATTAGAGTAAAAATAAAGTCACGGCGCCCTACTTTACCTAGCTTATTACAAAAAGATACATAAATAAACACCTTTAATGATTATAGTTAAGTTAAGCAGGTAAATAATAATAAACAAATATTTAACCATCTGCCTGCTTTGTATAATTCTGTATATTTTATTTTATAATATTTGTGGTTTCGGATAATGACGGAGGATCGACTCACGGCGCCCCTTTTGCCTTTCCACGGCCCACCAGGGCGCGCCCCGGCGCGGCGCACAGTTTGAAAAAATGAGTAATTGTCCATACGTTATAAAAAGTAAGTTATCTGGTTCATCCACTCACGCCTTCAATTACAACATTGAATTATAACCTTAGAAATAGGTTGCGAATCTGCAATGTTAATTTTTGGACTCCAAAACAGGAAAAACTTTGGAAAAAAGCGAGTAGGAATAATTTTTGCCTTGGTGTTTTGTTCGACAGATGTTGCTCACGCTTTACTTTTAGTGTAACAACTAACATGTTTCCTCCTCCCATGACCTACAAGAAAACTGTATAGCAAATTGTTTAATTTCGACTTTAGCACCATAACATTCTCACTGAATACGGCAAAGGTATTTAAAAATAATCGATGTTTAACCTAACGATATCCGTTCATGATCATTTCACCTCTTTCGGGACCTTTCTGCCAACGAATTAAGGATCACTTTTAAATACATTTTGAGGCAAAACATGCACGTTTGTATAGTATCACCAGTGCTGGCGCAGCGCCAACTACATGAATCCAAACATTCGGTCTTCACAAATAGCACTTCCGTAACTTCCATCTTGTTATTGTCAGCCAATTGTATCGAGTGATTTGGTCACCGAAGTGCGCCCACGCATTCGTTTGTTCTATTCCGCTTACTAATAAGAACTGCGTATCCATACTGATATTATAAATGCAAAAGTCTGTTTGTCTGTCGGTCTGTCAGTCTGCTACCTTTTCACACCCGAACCGCCGAACCGATTTTGCTGAAATTTTTATGGAGGTACTTTGAGTCCCGGGAAAAGACATAGGATACTTTATCCCGGAAAATAAACAGCGTGATAAACGGATTTTGGCGCAACGGAGTTGCGAACGTCATCTAGTCTCTGTATAATTTTCGTCCTTGACTCTATGTTAGAAAATTACAGAGAAGAACCAAAATACACAGATAGAGAAATATTTCTAACACACATAATATTATTATGAGCCATTTGCTAGTATGTACTCGTAAACAGACTAGCAGACATTATCAACAACAAGATTTTAACTGTAAATATTATGTAGGGTTATAACTTATAGTGGTGCTGACTAGTTGAGTTTTCACTTGTTTACCCTTCAATCCGAAACTAAGGTTAGGGGCAAAAGTTCGACTCTCCAATGCACCATATTATACGCAGCTACAAATGAATCAAAATGAATCTCTGGTGCAGTGCGCTTTTAGGCATGATCATCGTCATCACCAAAAAGGCTAGGATTATCGTCCGCAGGCTAACAATATTATGCTCCTAACCGCGCAACTTTGAAATGGACGAGCATTTAAACGAGCAATTATTGTATATATATATATATATATATATATATATATATATATATAACATTGGCATCTCGGAATCGGCTCCAACGATTTTCATGAAATTTAATAAAATACCGAGCAAAGCTCTTTGTTTTGTCAGATTTGAACTAAACCATATTACTTCTACAAAAAGTATTTCCGGATTTCAGTTTGTCTGACTGTTAGCTCCTCACGCTAACACCACTGAACTTTTTATGATAAATGTTTTTAAGTCTCGAAAGGACATCTAATAGACTACAGGCGCATGTCGAAAATGGATGGGTCATATGAACCACCTGGTGACGTATATAGGACGATATTAGAGCATAAAATAATAAGATTTAGCACTATGCCGTCACTTGTAAGCTGTCCAACTGAGTGCTGGTGAGTATTCAAAAGTGCATGTAGGGTGAGTACATTTTGGTCATATTATGTTCCTGTGCGGCATTTTTACCATCGATAGATACATGAAAAATAATAAGAAAGCCCGCAGTGCCGTACAAAAATGATGCGCCACTAAGCATGGGCGCCGGCAGAAATAATTTCCAAAGGGTGCACATTTTAGTTTTCTTTCTTTTCTTTTCTCTTTACTTTTTACGAACAACAGTGACTGTCTATTTACGTCAACAGAATACATTTAGTGCCGAAACATTACGAACTATCCTTGTACGGCATGGTTAAATAGGGTTACAAAATGCTTTTTATTTCAATAATTCCTGTTGATCCCGAGATTCCCAAGGGGTGCAAGTTCACCCCCTGGCACCCCCCTGCCGGCGCCCATGCCACTAAGTCGGTATTTTTATTTTATTTTCTGACAATTTCCATATCGTAAATTTGGTCATTTGATTCTATACGGCATAAGTTTCATACTGTTTAAAGATTTCGATGTCTGTGCTAAATCTTATTATATTATGCTCTAATATCGTCCTATAAACGTCACCAGGTGGTTCATATGACCCATCCATTTTCGACATGGGCCTGTAGTCTATAAGTATAGATTTAGGAAACAATTCCCTGTAAACGTGGGAACTTAATCTCAGTTACTCACTCATACAACAGCTGCTGTACTCTACATCTTAGTCCAATTAGCTTTTTCGTAAACATTTTTGTGTTAAAAATAAAAACTTTAATATTAATTTTTATACTTGTCTGTGACTGACTTATACAGTAAGTATAGTATTCCCAAGTTGTTTACCAACAACTACCGAAGAGCAAACATACAGTAAGCAGCTGCAAGTGCTGCGTATTTGTTGTTTAATTTCATCAAATCATTATCTATCAATACCACAATGTACAGTTTATACCCCATTATGTTTATTGTTACAATAATAATAAGTAATATGTTTCAAACTTTCCTCTAACTCTACATAACAAACAATAATAACAATCAATCAGTCGCCACGCAATTACCTATCGTTAAATATTGAAGGCCCAAACACAGTAGACAAATATTCTGCGCTACAAGTTGCAACCGATGTGAAAAAAACTTTGTTTTTTTTTAGAAATTTCGTCCCAGAGATGAGTCCTGTCGCGGTCACTCGGTCACGGAATAAATTATTGAGATATTTTTAAGTTTATTTGCATACCTTCTGAGGTCAATAATATGTGTCAAACCCGCCTACTACGCCGACATTTTATATTTTCTCTATTACAAGATATATATTAAAAACAATAAGTTCAAACCATAAAAGTAATGGAAAAAATGCGCTTGAATAAAATTAAAAAACGATTAAAAATTAATTGTAATTGTTGACTTACGAGTTAAATAAATCACTTCCACTTTACAAACACGTTCGCACGTCACACTGTAACGAGCCAATAACACTGATTAGGAATTATTGGCATTTTCGTTCATTAACCACAAAAACTTAGACACTAAAAACGCTTCATTCATAGCACTGTTCGTTCACATAAAAAAAAAAACAAATTCACGTCTGCATTCCAAATTCTAAATTTGAATCGGCGCGCGTTCGGAAACACCCGCGTGTAGTGGCTGCGGATACATAACTGAAGTGAACATTTTCATTTTCTTCATTTTCGAGCGTCACATAATTCTTGGCAAGTTCTATTGTCGTAGGTACGCACTGTGAACTTTGATATTTGTAAAAAATACAATTCGCACATTAGTACAGACAGCGCGGTTGTGAGCTTGTCTCTCATCTTGAAGGACGTGGGTTCGATATACGCGTTGAAACAACTAAAACTTTAAAGTAGTTATGTTATGAGCAACTCTGCCTTAAGCGATGAGTGGAGCACCATGGGGTTTTAGTGGGTAGACTACGCAGGAGTCCCACATACCCCGGCCGATATCCCCAATTTGCCGGGGATGCGTAAAGCATTTCCCCATGTTAAAAAAAAGGTATGTTATGAAAGGGATCAGGGTAACAATGTCTCACGCTAGGATACAATAAAATAATATTATATATTATAACCTGATGTAGCTGCTTTGGTCCTGTTCTGTACGAACGAAGTTTGGGGCAACATTTAGTTAAAATGACATATTCTAATAAAGTTATTTTTTTTTACATTTAAAAACGTGTCCTTTTTCGTAAATATTTATAATGTTGGCAAGAAGGATGTGATCTCGAAATATGTTAGCATAATAATTAGAATATTACAGAGCGCTATGTCAGAGATAAGGTTTTAAACCAATATTTGCGACGCGGTGTTGCTTGGCATTGATAGATCTGACTTACGTATGTATAATTCTCTATCAAGATTAATACGAGTGATATTACTAAGCCAAAAGTCAATATGTATTAGCTTGTTGTGATCCAAAAGTATGGCTTTCTATTATTTTATAATAAGTTAGATTTATTATAGGCTTGTTTATTTATCGGTGCCAGATTGTTTTCTCTTTGGAATCGAATATTTAATATTACTTATATTTGCGACCCAGATTTGGCAACCAAATTCTTTTACTTGGAAGATACAAGATTAGACGAGTTCTAAATTGTGATTTGTGATGCATGTAACGAGGTTCACTTCGAAGATTCTAAAAAGAACCGGCTTCGACAGCAAAATTTAACGAAGGAAAAATTAAGACACATTTCTAGGGACCTATCAGACAGAGAGCGGTCACGCGGTCAAGCGTTCAAGCGGTCAGTTTTGCGTTATTTGTGTTGTATTACGTTGACATAATACTCACACAGGTGGCATTCTGACCGATTCAGAATTGCTCCTGTGTGACTGACCACTCGAACGTAGAATGCAAACGCAGAACGCTTGAACGCGTGACCGCTGCCTGTCTGATAGGTGCCTCAATCCTCAAATATTAAAACAGCCTTTAAAGTGGGATCTGCAAAGTATTTCCTCGGCGTACATTATCTAATTTATTTTGAATTTATTACGTCTATACCGTATTTTCACCCTCGTAACAGTCCTATAGGGCATAGTATACTACGGTCTACGAAGTACGAGCTACGCCGCAAAAAGGACAGTTAAATATCTTCGACTAAACACGGAAGAAGCCTTAAGAACGTTTTTGCGAACTTTTTATGGGCAATTAAGTTTATGTGTCAATAGCGTGCTAGTTATATATTTTCATGGAATTGTGGTAGTAAACTTCGTTTAAAACACTTGGATCCACTCGTAAATATGGGCAAAGCTCAGAAAGGTATACCGTATAGGACAGAGCCTATAATATCACTTCTTTAAGGTACAATAAACATATTATGCAACAGCATAAATGTATATTGCAGTCGAATATATTTTTCTACACATATCAAATCGCTGCTGCTTTTGTTCGGCGGGTTCGGGGACCCAGAGCCAAGAGAAGGAGGTACTAACGAGTATCTTATAGAGGTTGGGGATCTAGTGTGGTTCGGGCACGCTTCTTGTCTCGCCCTCGGGAAAATCTTAAAAAAATATTACCCTAATTGACGTCCCAAGACTTCCAAGACAGTCAAGAATGAAGGATACCGCCGAAAGAAAAAAAAAGTAGAACAGTGGTACTCAACCTTCTTTTTATACGGGCCACAAACATGTTTTGGCCGCAATTAGCGAATTAGCGATTTAGTGGAAAAATCTTCACGATTCTTACCAAGACTGCACTATTTGGGCGGTGGATATGAATTTCAAAATGGTTTATCTTCACGCGACGCGACGATAAAGTCCCGGCGGGCCGCGGGTTGAGTATAGCTGTTCTGGAATCTTCTATCTCAGACATATCAGGAACTTACCTCAGCATCAGATTTGGCTCGGAACAGGTAGCACTGGAGCAGGCTCTCCTTCTCGTTCAGCAGAATGTAGAACAGCTCGTCCGCGCGCCCGGGGACCTGGCTTGCCCTGGGGAAGAATGATTGTTCAATAGCCGCGTACTGATTGATCGAGCAGCCTCGCGAGGCTGCCTCGTGAGGCAAATCATCGGTCGGTCAAGACGTGCCTCGCGAGTCGCCCGAGGCAAACGCACGCGTTGCCTCGCCCGAGCGTGCCACAACCCGAGCCTCGCGAGGCTGCTCGCTTGGTCAGTACGCGGCTAATGATGAGATAAAGACGGGATTTAAAGAAACGATGAAGTAAGTTAAGTTTTGGGGCAGCTCTATACTTGTATTATTAGAAGTTTTAGGGTCTGTTTCACCACTTACTTATAAACGCCGGTTTTAGGGTCTGTTTCACCACTTACTTATAACCTATCTAACAGATAGAGTACAGAGTATCTGTCAGATAAGTTGTGGATTGCCTTTCCGGGACTTATTATCAGTAAGTGGTGAAATAGGCCCTAGTCTTATGTATGGTCATAACTTGCATACTCATTACTCAAGTACTAAGAATATAAACCACACATATTGTGATCAGCTGTTATAAAGCTCATCTGGCATATGGATCACGTTTCATATCAAGCAATGTGTTATTTTGATATATTTTATTGGTATGACCTGGAAGTTTCTGTTACAAGTGATTAAGGGCTGATTGATGATTCTAATCGTTGCATAACCGTTACTTGTCTTGACTTGTAGGTTTTGTATTATGGTGGCATAGAATAGTAGACACTGCCTAGTACTAGCAATGAATTTCTGCGCTGCACCCAGTACTGTCAATATAATGGCTACATATTCTGGAGTGGGTTGACACAGGTTTACATATATTTTGTTATATAAAGAGCTGATCCAGTGACAGATTCCAAGTGAAACCCTGCAGCTATTGAATCAAGCTGTAAATAAGCTATAGATGCGTCTATATTACAGTGACAGGAGTCATAGGACCGTCAGTGACCGTCACATTCATTCATTTAATAAAATATGTGTCTTCTATAATACTCTATTCTCTAGCCCTTGCCTTGGGTTTATTGAAACAATATATTACTCGCGCGTATGTTGCCAGTGGCATCGCGTTTACTAATATTATGGCTTTTAAATTATAATTGTATGTTTACTGACTGCATTCAACATCAATAGGTAGCAGGCAGTCATTATGTTATTATAGGTACTTATTGTGTAAGATAATCAGATTATGCGGTAGGTATACTTATGTGTGATTATTGTATGTCCATTTACAGTTGTTTATTTTAATTTATGCGTATACATATACCTACTAGCTTTTATATACTTAATAGTATTAAGCTGGGATATTAATGTTATACTTATATTATAAACTAGCGACCTGCCCCGGCATCGCACGGGTATAAAATATATAGTCACTGAAAAAATGATTAAAATCGATAGCCTATGACCCTTCACGTGGTCTACTTCTTATCTGTGCCAAATAACATAAAAATTGCTCCAGTAGTTCGCGAGATAAGCCCTCTCAAATGATTTCCCCCGTTTTTTCCACATACTCCTATTAGTCTGAGCGTGATAAAATATAGCCTATAGCCTTCCTCAATAAATGGGCTATCTAACACTGAAATAATTTTTCAAATCGGACCAGTAGTTTCTGAGATTACCGCGTGCAAGTTAGCCTTTTCAAATAATTTTCCCCGTTTTTTCCACATTTTCCTCTATTTCTTCGCTCCTATTAGTCTCAGCGTGATAAAATGATATAGCCTATAAACCTTCCTCGATAAATGGGCTATCTAACACTGAAAGAATCATCAAAATCCGTTGCGTAGTTTTAAAGATTAAAGGGAACAAAGGGACATGAGGGAAAAAAAGCGACTTTGTTTTATAATATCTTCGACTTATCTTATGGAGGCACTTCACATGGCTATTTGTATTTGCTATTGGCTATTTGTTGCATTTGGCAAAATTATTGACGTTACACAAACAAGCAAATAAAGGCAAATGCGGCCTTCCACACATGGACGTCAAATACCAAACTTTTACTTGATTTTATTTACTTGCCTATTTGACTCCTTTGATGTGCGTCAAAAACCGACAAAGGTACGGATACGTGTATTTGGTATTGGTCATATTTGTCAAATAGGCAAATAAGGCCAATATTTGTCAAACATACCGTCTACACATGGTGATTGTTTGGCGAATACATCAAATACGCAAATACAAATAGCCATGTGAAGTGCCTCGCTTATAATATAGATATATTATTATTTTTAAGAAAAAAATTATAACCGACTTCCAAGGTAAAAACAATAGTAATATGAACTAAAAAGTATTAAATAACTCTTACTCTTTAATAGTGCCTTTTTCAGAATTTGTCTAAATCTCAACTATTTCTGTACATACTACAGTCTTCATTATTTTGAAGTCGGTACCAGCTAATTTAATCGTGAGTTCAGTAAAGTCAAAATATCTGAAACTTTTGGGACTGGTACCGACTTCAAAGTAATGAGGACTGTAGTATGTACAGAAAAAGTTGAGATTTACCTAGACGAATTCTGAAAAAAGGCACTATTAAAGAGTAAGAGTTATTTAATACTTTTTAGTTCATATTACTATTGTTTTTACCTTGGAAGTCGGTTTTAATTTTTTTCTTAAAAATAATAATTTCACTCTTTTTAGTTATATGTATAAAATAAGGCTTTATGCGTAATTATAACCAATACGAATGTTAACTATTCACATTATGTTACTGTAAGCAAAATTGTGGTAAATGCTTGCAGTTATCTAAGCGATGCTGCAATTCCCAAACTTTTATCTTCAAAGGTTTAGGAGTTCTGTTCAGTGCCTTTGGATCAAGAGACACCCTTATATGAAATTTCTCTTATTCGTAACATATTATGTTTAGCTTACTAGAAACATCATTTTAACCACTATGAGTGTTTTGATAAATTTCAAGGATTTCCCTCGATTGCTCATAGATCCCATCATCAGCTCACCATTTTCGTAATTGTTATACAAAATTAAAATTATATCCTATACAACAACACGATAATTTTGAAAATCGGTCCACAAACAGCGAAATTATCATCAAAAACATCTGCTTCAATGCAAAATATCACGAAAAGTACCAATAATTGGGTCATAGTGTGATGACCCATGGCATAATTATGGTTGTGATGATGATAATCAATCAAATTGATGTGTTAGCTTATGCTTTCAGTTGTTTAAACAACGCCGAAATCCCCGAACCTCTACCTATAAGCATTCAAAAGTTCTGTTCGGTACCTTTGGATCCAGGGTATAACCTGGTGCGAAGTCTTACTTTTTGGTAGCATTTACCTTGAATGCTTCAGAAAAAATTAAAATCCAAATGTTTCCATAGAAATTTCAAGGAGTCCCCTCGATTCCTCAAGGATCCCATCATCAGATCACCACTTTTGTGAACATGGTACCAAATTCGAGCTAAACCCTATACAACACAAAAAAAATTTGAAAATCGTAGCACAAACGGCTGAGTAATCGTTGAACATACAAAAAAAAAGATACATACAGCCGAACATATTACCTCCTCCTTTTTGGAAGTCGGTCAAAAATTCTCGTGTCACAATGTAATGTTAGGCCGCGTACTCCTCCGAAACGGCTTTACTGATTTTAACCAAATTTTATATGCATAATATTCAGTGGGTCTGAGAATCGGCTACCGGGTACTTTTTATATTGATAAGTGCATTTGTTGAATAAATAATAGTAATTAGTAAATTATTACAACTCGAGACTGACGGCGACCATTGACTGTGCGACGGGACGGGACGGGACGTTACCATGCAATGGTAACATACTTATTTAGTCACTTCAATAAATTAATAATATGCTCGAAATATGCTCGAAATACTTTATATTATTATGGCAAAGCAACGTTTGCCGGGACAGCTTGTTATGTATAGAAAACGAAAGAGTGTCTGCAGTTTGTCTGTTACCAGTACAAGCTTAAACCTCTGAACTGCTTAAGACTGCTGCAAGTACGTACCTATATTTAAATACGCCCACAAATCTGTTGCGCCAAAATTCGTTTATATCGCGTAACGATGAAAAGTATCCTATGTCCTTTCCCGGAAATCAAAGTGTCTGCAAACCAAATTTCAGCAAAATCGGTTCAGCGCGTCGAACTTGAAGAGGTAACAGACAGACAGACGGACACACTTTAGCATTTATAATATTACTAGTAAGTATGGATTTAGAGTCCCGAGAAGGGACATAGGTTAGTTTTATCACAAAGAAAAGTATGGTGTCCGCGCAATTAACAAATTTTTGCGCATCAAGTTGGGGGAAACTCTTGAAGATTGTTGTTCTATTAAATGAATATTTATACGCAGATAGCAGACCTGCATAATTTGGTCGGTCTATGTCAAGCCCAGCTAAAAATATACCAACTAACATTGACTTGACATAACACAACAAAATAACATAGGTCAGAGACGTAGGTACTGTATTCTGTGATGATATTCTAACTAATTGAATACTCGCCTATCGTAGAGTTATAACTTACAGTACCTAGAAATAACAGGCAGATAAACATCGAATGACCTAATAACAGTTCTAGACCGAAATATACAGCTGTATGTAGCGCGGTCAGTAGGCCAAAGCGGCCGGGTCGAGGCCGCAACCCTTGCCAGTTGCTACCTTTTATGAAAAAACATCCAATCTCATAAATTGAATCCTACAAACTGAAAATTCGCCGTTTTACCTGCTCACGGCAAAGAATAAAGAAAGTGGTACCAATGTGTTAATTTATATTCGAATGTTAATACTTTATTAATCCTTCGATCGGAGATTCTTGGAAATCTATTGTTATTCTATTGTTGTCACGATGACCGGTGCTCTTATGGGGCTTGATAGGTAAATTTGTTACCTACTTGAATGTTAGTACTTTATTGCTAGATGTTGCCCGTAACTTCATTAAAGCAGAAATTCCTTTATCATGCGGTACTTTGTTGTTTCGGGGAGCGCAAATGTATACGAAATTTCATACAAATCGGTACAACGGCTTAAGAGTAAAGAGAGAGGGCCCGTTTCACCACTTCCTGATAAGTACCGGATAGGCTATCCACAACTTAGACTACAGACTAGACACTGCAGACACTACAGATAGAGTATAGAGTATATTCTGTCAGATAAGTTGTGCATAGCCTATCCGTGAATCAGGGAGTGGTGAAACAGTTCCTTAAGGCTGCTCTCTCGAAAAAAACTTAAAAAAGCGTGCAGATGAAACAACTTTTCATCGGCATTAACAGAGAAATTATATCTGAAAAAAATAATTAGTAATCTACATGATACATACGTAATTTGGTCTTGCCATATTTTTTCTATCGGTATCACATAAAAAAGAAATAAAAAACCAAATCACCTCCAAAATCCAAACAAAACCGAAATGAAACCACTTTACTCCTTCATTATTTATCAAAAGAATATATAAAAAATATCTACTGCTTTGCAATACAAAAGTTAATGATTTAGTTTGGTTACTTTTTTGAAATATGTATTATTTTTATAATAATTAATTAAAAATGAGTCTCAGTTCGCCAGGGGTTACGCCTAGGGTTACGCGTAACCGCCACAAAACAAGGCGCGCTGATATGAATTGTTATTTTATTGTCATTTACGTCGATATTCGCACTGACAGACAATCGACCTGCTAATTTAGGAAGAGAGGGCCCTTAATATTAAGATTCTTTACTTTAAGGGCCTGTTTCATCACTTCCTGATAAGTGCCGGATAGGCTATTCACCATTTAACTTGACAGATTAGAATCTGTCAGAAAATTTGTAGATAGCCTCTCCGGTGCTTAGGAGTGTCGGAGTGGTTAAACAGGCCCTAAGTATTAATATTAATACCAGGTCGCAGACAATAAATTAATGTTACAGGTCATTGTTAGGTTTATTACCGTTATTAATTTTGTTGTTTATTAAATTACGAGGAAAGTCATAATGTAAATGTCAATACAAACTCGAGTCTCCACTTTATTTTGTCTCCTATTGTTTTTTTGACATTTATAGCTACCAAGTACGGTTTTTGTGTAGTAACTTACTTACTAATATAGTTGAATTTTGGAACCTACTGCAGAACATGTAGTAAACTAATATTTACCTACAGCTGTTACGATGTAAAGACTGCCTATTTTAGGAAGGTACCTAATTGAGTAATTTTACTAATTACAGACAAGTTTTGGTGTTACAACAAAATATTAATAATAAATTTTACCGCCACATATCAACGACATCATTATAAAAATATTTTATGTATTTAAAGATATAATTGTTATATTTTCGGTTAATTTTATTATACAGTATAGTTTGTATCTTATTATAATTTTTAATAACAAATTTTGGGTAGGTTTCTCACAAGAATATTTCCATTCAAATTATAAAAATAATATAAAATATAATGATGAAATAAAATACGTTTTTAAAGTGACCTCTAAAATTGAGAAGGTCTTACAGTAGGTTTGCGCTTTGATTACTGACGGAATCTTAAGAGGCCGGGTACCCTTGGAATTTCTCATACAAACGTAATTCCAAAATCATTTTCTCATACAAAAATATTTAACATGTTTGAGTTATTTTTCAGTTTAAGATAGTAATTACCTAGGTTCCTACACAAAAATTTACTAACAAAATATTTAAACTCTAAAAAATATTTTTTAGTATTTAAATATTTTGTAGTAAATTTACTATTTATTTATATATTTTTAGTGTTTCACTCTATTTTTTAGTGTTTAAATATTTAGTAGTAAATTTACTAAAAAAAAAATTTAAAACAAAAAAAAATAATTTTTGTTTAAATATTTTGAAGTAAATTTTTGTGTAGGAACCTAGGTAATTACTATCTTAAACTGAAAAATAACTCAAACATGTTAAATATTTTCGTATTAGAAAATGATTTTGGAATTACGTTTGTATGAGAAATTCCAAGGGTACCCGGCCCCTTAAGATGTCTACTATAGGAATGAAAAGTAATATATTGTCCATTCTCGGGATTCAAAGCATCTCCATACCATTCATAGAAATCGACATAATATAAGTAGGTTGAGGTAACAGACAGACAGAGTACAGACGGACACTCGCATTTGAAATAATTCGTAGTATAAGTTGGTACTAAAAATATATAATATTTTGTGGTATAAGGGTGAAGCCAAACGTCAAACGAGCGTAATTTTGTGAGTCGTGAGTCGCAGAATTTCGGTCGTGTATATTATTTTTCATACAAATCATGACACAAAATTAGGCTCGTGTAAATAAAACAGGACTTTTGTATGAAACTGAATGCAGCAGAATTTCTGCCAGCCGAAATTCTGCGACTTACAACTCACAAATTACACTCGTTTGGCTTCGACCTAGTATAACGCTCCATTGCATCCTCCTTAATTACGTCAAGAGCACAGCAAGGTACATCGCAGATTCGACGTTCAAAAGTTGTATTTAAAATAGCTTTAATTTTTTGATTTGTGTTTAATTTATTGTATAGCTTTTACCGCAGGCTTAAACGCAGCGACCGAATCAAGAAATTCCATAACTAAAATAAACCTTAGAACACATCGTCTAACTACCGTAAGGTACTATTATGTATTCTGTGGTCTAACGTCGTTTCAGTTCAGAAGACTTAGGCACGACTAGACGTCGCGTATGCCTAGAGACCAGCTATTGCTATGCAATAGCTTTACCGCCGTAGTCCCAGAGTGCCACACGTTTTTTTGTATTATCAAGAATTTGATTCCCAGACAGATGGGGTACCTACGTAGTTTGGTCGCGTTACGTCAAACCCAGCCGACAGATCACAATAATTAACATTGAATTGACACTATCCGACCACATGTTGTAGCCCCGTCAATTGCCTATGAATCAATTTCTTCGATGGTACTTTGGTATCTTAGCAGTGACGTCATGAGTATACTGTGTAGGCACTGACCTCAGTATGTCGACGAGGCGGTGCACTATGACGGGCTCGAAGTTGGCGTTGTACGCCTTCAGGCACCCCTCCTCCACCGTCACGCTCACCTGAAACAACAGTTGCACGTTCAACTGGTTGCACGCTTACCATTACTACCACAGAATACGGTAGAAAAGACAAATTGACATATTGCTTAAGAAAGTCCTTTTTCCATTGAGATCTACAAGTAAAGCGATGCTTTGTGATTCTTAAAAGTTTCTGTCCAATCACTTCATATAAGATATTATAAAAATGCAAGCATTGAGCCTTAAATTAGGGCTGCCACCTTCCGGAGTTCCCTGAATTTGTCCGGCAGGGGTTTTTAACAGGGTCATACCCGGACCCTTTCTAGGCTTGGCAGAATAGTGGACGATCCTATATAATATTTCCCGTAAACTATATAACTTTTTTGTGGCAAAAATACTTTTTTAGAGGTGTCCGAAAAAAAATTTATTAATTCGCCCAAATGTCTGGCGTACCTATATATTTTATCCAGCGTTGAATGGCAGCCCTAAATTCAATGTTCCCCAGAAATGCTCCAATGTTAACAGGCACAAAAATCCATCAAGACCAAACTAAAAGGGACTCGACAATGTTCCTTACTTTCTCCCTGACGTTGGTAGCCCGTATCTCCCGCAGCAGCCACGGCAGCATGGAGTTGGAGAAGCGGCGGTCCATCACCGTGTAGCCCAGGTACGTCATACCCCTCAGCCTCGTCTTCATCTTACTCTGGAAATTCAGGTGGTCATTAATCGATTTTCTAGAATTATTCCAGGCGGAATAGACAAGTCTTACTCAGCCTCTTTAAATTTGTCTAAGTTTCATTGAAGTTTAAAAGAGCAACGACGAATCGATAACTTAATAATACAAAATGACATTCGTATGAATTTCTGTACCATAATGTTTTGATTATACCGTAGGACGTAGATTAATAGGCTGTGTTTCCACCGGAGCTGAGCTAAGCTGTGTTTTTAGTGTCTAAACACACTAGGCCGAAGTTACGCGGCGTAAATTGCGTCCGCAATGTTTACGCATACAAAATACGGACGGAACGCAATGGAATAGTGTGTCGCCGGCAACTTAAAATACTGCATTGCGGGCGTAATCATGCGGAATTAACTTCGGCCTAGTGTGTTTAGACACACCCATCAGTCGTGGCAAAACGAGACACAATAGCTTTTGTATTGTTATCGCGGCCGGATGTGGCCGCTTGGGGCTTGATGAATTAAGAACCAATAGAGATAGCTTCATTTGCCCGGTCACGTTCAGCGCAGCGATTCTATTGGTTCTTGTAAAACACATTCCTCGTAACGCAGAGCTTAGCTCATCTCCGGTGGAAACGCAGCCTTATACTTTAAGAATGTTTTATAATATTTAAAAGTATGTGTGCGCACAATTGAAAGGAGCTGTTATAGTGGAGTTCCCAGAGCGTAAAAATCGTGCAAACCTCCGATTTTTGCAATAGTGGATGAAAATTGAAAAGAAAAAAAGGAATGTGTAGCTGATAACATAATATAACATAATATAATAATAAAGTTTACCTATTGAAAAGTTGTGCTTTTGATTTTTAAATTATTCTCTTCCACTTCAAGTAAACTCATAAACTGTAAAATTTTGAAGAAAATTTGCATATTTCTTTCTAATAAATATGTAGCAAAATAATAAAATATATTATTATTTTTTTGATTTGTGTCGTTGCTTTTACTCCAAAGAAAGAAAATAAGTTGAAAAAATATATAATTTAGATTTAACATTAATATTTTTGTATGTAGATGAGCATACCTCCGAATGTGCTTTTTTTGTGCCTCGCCAGGTTAATGGCGTTCCTATTTTTCTTTGGTTTTAAATAGGAAGTTTAAAATTATTTTTTAGGCTTAACAAAGCCTTCTATTTCTTAATGTGTATAACTTTTTAGCTCTTACTTTATTAAATTTTCTGAAAATGTAGCACAAACTTTTCACGGATATTTCGAAGAAAATCTGTATTTTATTTCTTTTGGTTAGGTTTTTACAGAATAAAATTAATTTTTTATTTGTTTTTTTTTTCATTAATTATATTTGCTAAAACATACTTAAAGGAAAAAAATACAAATTAGGTTAAGAACTGATATTTTTTGTATTCAGTTAAGCATTTTCCAAACATAGGTCGCAGCATGCGTCTTTAGTACGTACGTGAGATTTGTAGCACCCAATTTTTTTTTCTGGCTTTAAGTAGGAAGTTTAAATATATTTCAAAGACTAGAAAAAGTCTTTCATTTGTCGATGCATTTAATGTTTTAGCTCTCACTTAAATAAATTTTCAACAAATATAGAAAAATATTTTCGGTCTATTTTACACATTTTTGGAGATATTTAAACGTTTTTAAGTACTAAAAAGTTATCATTTCTCTAAAAATTAAATACGCACAACAAGTAAGTTTAACACACTTTTCGTTACAACCCTTAAATCCACCCAAACCCTTTTATCTTGGTTACGACGAGCGTTAATCTCTAAAAACTTTGCAAAAACCTTATAGTTGTATTTAGCTTAGCAAAGCAAACTTTCTTTTTAAAAAATTGTGTATTTGGTTAATTTTCAACGTAAACAATCGGATAACAGTCATTAAATAACGGGAACAAGAAAAAAAATTTTTTTCTGGACCGGTTTTATATGGTGAAATGTTAATTTTTAATTAAGTAACTAAAAAATTAAAAGCACAAAAATTTTTTTGGTAAACTTTGCAAGTTATAGTGTAAAAAAGAAAATGACACCTCAAAAACAAAAATCCATTCACTATTACAATTTTCGCAGGTTAAAACCTCTGGCGGCTGCACTATTAATTAATATTTTATAATTATTATGTCTCTGTCAAGCTACTGTCAAGCTGTGATAATAATATTACGAGTATCGATGTCGTCTGCTAGTGATAAATTTAATAACCTATACATATTTTTGCGATTACAGTAGTCAAAAATTCCAAAAGGTCAATTAATAATTCTAATGTAATAATCAATTAATGCTAGTTGTCTGTGTGTAACAAGAAAAACCTGCTGACGAACTTGTGAGCCGGAGACGAGTCCAGATTCCGCTGATAACGATAGTGGTCTAGTGCCATTAAACTGTAATATATGAACATCATCATTATCATAATAGTAAATCATAAACAAAATACTCCATATTGGAACGAAGTTCCTAATATCCCGCGTTCGGCGTAAATCTGAAGGCTAGACATGCATGTTAGGGGCAGATGGCGTTGATAGTAAGTATTCCTGTGCGTCAACTAGATGGCGTTTTTTTAAAATAAACAGCGAAGCGTTGTTAGTATTCCTGGGCGTCAATAGATGGCGTTTTTTAAAAAAAAATTGAGGTATAATATAATTTGTATACAGGTTTTTTGAACATAAAGAAATAACTTCGTTCCATTCGGGTGTCCCTTGACACCTCTCAAGTTTTTATTATAGATATATCTTTAAACGAGCAATTCTTGTATATATATATATATATATATATATATATATATATATATATATATATATATATATATATATATATACACAAGAATTGCTCGTGAGGTGAGAGAGAGGTGTCAAGGGAGCTCCAACGATTTTCATGAAATTTAGTATACATATAGGGGGTTTCGGGGGCGATAAATTGATCTAGCTAGGAATCATTTTCATAAAATGTCATTTTATGTGTGTTTTTTAAATTTTTTTAAATACCGAGCGAAGCTCGGTCATATAGCTAGTTATAGACTATCTTAGGATTTAGTTTTTTACGCCTACAATCTATTTGCGAGGTTTGTCACTGCTTGTTAGTTGTTGCCTGTTGGTAAAAACTAAAAAGTTAACTACAATGTGATTTGTGTCAAAATAGCAAGTTATCACAATAATATTTTAATCCTTAGAGGCAGTTTAAGGTGATCACACATTTGTCCGCACCGCACGCGCCGCATGATCGTATCCAAGAATTCGTTGTTTGAATATTGAATAATTAATGATGACATCATGAAATGCGGCGCGTACGGTGCGGACAAGTGTGCGATCAACTTTAGGGACCACCGACTTTTACACTAGTCACCTGACTCCTGACTCCTGAGTCGTTAGGGCTTCATACTTATTTATCTTGAGATGCTAAAGCACCGCTCGGGAAGTTACCGCTTTAAACCGATTTATTAACCTATGTCAAGGAATCGAAAACCCAAATTTTTCTATTTCTATACGACACATAAGTTTTTCCCGTACTTTACAATATTCGGTTGATTCGGACCGCAACGCGACGCGTTGCATTTCTAAATTTGTACTGAATTGATAGATTGGCGTGTCGCCTCGCGCAATAATTAAAATTTGAAATCTGTCAAATCCATACTTTATGCCGCGCCGCGACTCGCCTCGCCTCGTCGCGATGCGGTCTGATTTGACCCTAATACCAAAAGGAGAAAAGAAAACAATTTGGATCATATCGGTATATTCAAAATATTATATGTATTATCACAGATATTATGTTGAATAACCGGTCAGGTAATGACTAATAATAAATTATAATCTTACGCCACGCTACGTCGTAGCGCTACGTCGTAGCGCGCGGTGTAGCGCGTCGTAGGGCGCGGAGACCAATTTCACCACTTCCTGATAAGGTGCCGGATAGGCTATCCACAACTTATTTGACAGATGCTCCATACTCTATCTGTCAAGTAAAGTTGTGGATAGCCTATCTGGCACTTATCAGGAAGTGGTGAAACAGGCCCTAAGAATATATAAACATAAATTAATAAACCAAAAAAGAATACTGATCTAAAGATACTGATAGACATGAAGAAATCATAGTAATCTGTATTCTGTAGCAAAAAGGAAATTTGATATTTAAAACACAGATTTATCTTCGCGTCGTCATAAAATGAAGTATGCAGATCTATGCAGTTAATCAAGATTTGAGATAAGTTGTATAATTTTAACTAAAGGAATAAGGATACGTCATAATATTATGTAGCATAATATATTATAATAATAAAGGTGAGTACAGTAGTCAACCAAGTTTTGTTGATCACAGAACCCTAAAACGGAACCCTGACCAGCTGATTTTTTAACCGACTTCTTGTATATTTGTAGGTTAATAGTTATATAATTTAAGAGTAACCTTGTCCTACAAATATAACAATCCATATTTTAGGACCATCAAGTCAAAGTATGAAATCCTTTCTATGTCTGTTAGCTACCACTTTCGAGATTTTTCGAAAATAAAAATGTTATTCGTCTTATCAAAATGTAGCTACTCACAAAAAATTAGCTTGTTAGTAATCACAAAAAATTTGTTCTAGGGCTCCCTCACTACTACTTCCTGCATAAAAATTTACTACAAAATATTTAAACACTAAAAAATATATAAATAAATAAGTAACGCTACAAAATATTTGAATACTTACTTACTAAAAAAAAATTTTTAATGTTTAAATATTTTGTAGTAAATTTACTATTTATTTATATATTTTTTAGTGTTTAAATATTTTGTAGTAAAATTTTGTGCAGGAACCTAGGTAATTACTATTTTAATCTACTGTTCTCGCGGCCACATGTGGCCGCTTGGGAGTTGAAAGAGTAGTAAATAAATGTAATGAAAAATGTATCTCTTTTGTGTTATATACAAAAAAACTATAATAAGCACAACAAGATTTCATTGGCACCGAGTAATAGCGTCGCGTCGCGTCTGTACTATCGTAGTTCGTGTAGACCAGCAGTTTTGGAAGCCGAATATTTCAACCCCATTCATGTAACACTCGCGGACCCCCCGCCAAGGTTTTGCGGAGCCCCAGGGCCCCGCGAGCACACTTTGTGAATGGCTGGTGTATATAAACATTATCAGCTACTAGCTAGCAAGGCGTGAAGCCAAACGAGCGTTATTTGTGAGTTGTGACTTGTGAGTCGCAGAATTTCGGTCGCGTAAATATCTTTTAAATTTTCATACAATTCATCATACATTCAATCATGACTCACAAAATTACGCTCGTGTGAATCAAACAGGACTTTTGTATGAAACTGAATGCAGCAGAATTTTTGCCAGCGACTCACAACTCACAAATTAAGTACGTTCGTTTGGCTGCAATTTTAATCTACTCTTTACCAAGTATTACCGCAGGCATTAGACTTTCATTTCCTTTTCTTTGAAATACATTAGTGAACACAGAAACAACATCTAGATAGAGATAGAGATCTGTGTTAGTGAACGTTTTCAGCGAAATAAAATTTTTAAATTACATATTTTAGGAATCGAAATACAGATTCGCTACGAAAATAACACAAAAAGTCCTCTATTCTCGTATTTCAAGTTACCTATTTTTATTTCTTTTTTATTTTAAAAAAGCCAAAAAATTTTCTGAGTTTTGATTAAAGGTGGCTTTCGGATCTGTAAAAATTCAAATAAAATGCTACTTTTTACACTTGCTACGGAAGTAAAACAGACCAGAGTATACCTACACACTTTGTTTTATTTTTATTTTAACCGGTCGCGGTGGTAGGCATCATGTAGACGCGGACGTTCTAAAAGTGTTAACTTTATTAACCTACTAGCGACCCGCCCCGGCGTCACACGGGTATAAAATATCTAGCCACTGAAAAAATTATGCCTATAGTCTTCCTCAATAAATGGGCTATCTAACACTGAAATAATTTTTCAAATCGGACCAGTAGTTCCTGAGATTAGCGCATTCAAGTTAGCCCTTTCAAATAATTTTCCCCGTTTTTTCCACATTTTCCTCTATTTCTTCGCTTCTATTAGTCTTAGCGTGATAAAATATAGCCTATAACCTTCCTCGATAAATGGGCTATCTAACACTGAAAGAATCATCAAAATCCGTTGCGTAGTTTTAAAGATTAAAGGGAACAAAGGGACATGAGGGAAAAAAAAGTGACTTTGTTTTATAATAAGTATAGATTTAGAAATAAATATTCTGATTTTGATTTATTTTACCATTCATAAGTATGTTTGTTAGACTTTAGTGAGTTACCTGCTATGTTTGTAAATATGAATTCTAGTCTAGATAAGATTGACTCCTAAATCAATCTTATCGACGATTCTATCTTCTTTATGGCGGGCTAGGGTTCGACCGCGACGATAGAAACAAGAATGAACGAATGAACCAAAAATTTGAAAATAGAACTTTACTTTTTTTTTCATTACCACGTTTTTGCCAGGCGTCCTGTTGCACATTCAAGGCCAGCTACATGTTTGTATGTGTTCCGTATACATACACGAATATGGTAATATTTGATATCACAATTCACACCCATAAACGTAATTATCCAAAACCTGCTTTTTTAGAGCTTTATTTTATTTTGGCTAACATAACTTAATCTTTTACACTTTGTATTTAGAATATAATTAGAATCAATGATATATATATTATATATAAAAAACTCAAAGCAGATAATATGTCACTACCGCGCGCGTTGTGAATTAGCTTCAAATACGACCCAATTGGGTCGTCTTTTATTTAGTATGTCTCTTTTATTTAAATGGCATTTCGTATCTTTTGTTTCACTTATCTGTCAAAGTCCAATTTTGAATTTGAAAATTGTTCGGAAGAGATTTAAGCCGGAAATTAGTATGAACGTAACAGATCTGTATAAGTAGAATATCATTGATTAGCATTAATTAAATTTATTATTACATTCTCGCCTTGACGGATGCCTCCATACTATGAATAATAAAAAAACCTCCATGTATTAAATATTGTCTCTGAGTGCGACCGTGGGTGAAGCCAAACGAGCGTAATTTTGTGAGTCGTGAGTCGCAGAATTTCGGTCGCGTACCTAAATTATTTTTCATACAAATCATGACTCACAAAATTACGTTCTTGTAATGGACTTTTGTATGAAACTGAATGCAGCAGCATTTCTGCCAGCCGAAATTCTGCGACTCGCAACTCACAAATTACGCTCGTTAAACTGTGACTTCTTCAGATATAATATAATTATGTTAGTTCTGTCTATTCTAAATTCTAAAAGAACTCTGGGACAGTAATATAAATATGTCCCAGAGTTTTTCTTTTATCGCTACAGAAATCAGAACTTTGTGATTCCTCATTAACATTTGATAAAAAGCTCTAGCTCCCTATGCCCTTTGCCAAAGGGAAAAACCAAGGGGCCTTCGGTTTTCCCACTGGTCAAGACGGTATTTAAGTCAGCCTAATTCGTGCCAAAACTTATAATAATCTTAAAATGTATTACATAAAGATTTTTGCTTGATGCGATCATCGAAATGGTTGAATCGTATTTTTCGTTTGTCTATCTAATTAGATACGTGCGAATTATTTTCAACAACAAAACATGTTTTAACGTCGAAATTTTAATGACCGTTAAGTCACGTTGTCTGATTGTTCCTCAATTCAATCCTCGTGCATCCTTAAAAACCCATTTTAAAATCATTGTTGATAGTAATTAGTCGACCCAAAGATTTCTGTGATTTTTTGTTAAAAAATAAACTTCTGATTTTTGTTTTTATTTGAAGTTCTACGATTTACTTTTGTTTTCGTTTGATTCCAAACTCCGATATGGCTTGACCTATTTTGATTGAATTTTGTAAGCTTCTGTTGGCCAATTCTCAGACCATAAATGTGTGAGAATCGGCCATCTATTTTTTCATGTAACATACAAAAAAAAAACAAAACAACGTAAAAAGGAAAACAAACATTTGCCGAGTCAGCTAGAATTTTAAATTACTTTTAATTAAAAAGGTATATATTTTAAAGGTAACTGGAGACCATACATTACCTAGTATGAAACAGTAAAAATGCCTAGATACATAAGTACTCTATAATTTACTTAAGTTATAAATTATTATGTATCTAACAATATTTTACTTCTACCTAGAAATCACAATAAAAAGCTAGACAAATGTACTTAATAAATTTGCTTATTTTTTTAGAAAAAAAAGAAAAGCTAGGAAAATTACATGAAAAATGAGCAATGACAACGACGTGGCGTTATATTGTGATCTCAAGTGATGTGAAAACTCTAGCACTTAATAATTTGGGTAAACAGAGATATAAATAAACATAAAGGGTTTTCTCCTTTACTTACACAGGTCAAAAGCGGCCCAATACTAATCTGAGGCTCCGCAGAAATCAATAACATGCAAAAACACAGGAGCTCTAGAAAGCGCAACAAATACTGCGTATCTCTCACATTTTTATCACAGTTTTCACTCAGGAACGTTCGAAGTTAAGTTCAGTTAAAGTCGTTTTCGTTTGTGCGAGAAAATGTTATCCGAAACAAGTGACAATCAAGCGGTCCACGCGGAAGAACTGGAGATTTGGAGAATTACTATAACTTAGAACTAGAATCTTGAAGGTACATAAACAAATCGAGTTTTATATATTTTTCTCTGTTTTTCACTTGGAAAATCGTCTTTTGTCTCTTTCGCACGGACAAAATAAAATGTTGTTGCGTTTTATAGCGCCATCTATTATGAATGCCGAGAACTCCATGGTGAAGCGAGTGTATGAAAAAGTTCATAATAGTTTTAATAGATGGCAATGTATGGCTAAATTGTTGTTATTTTTTATTTACTTTTTTAAAAGTAATAATTTTAAAATAATGGGCCCCTAAAATATTATGTAAAAGCATTCTAAAAGTAAACGTATCATCTGAATATTATGCCGATGATTTGCAATTATTACTCCGTCTAATCTCTATTTCCGTCAAGTCAAACTAGAAATGCAATAATTACAATCAATTAAAATTAAAACGTTATTTTTATTTTACTCACGTACGTTAGTACTCTTATCAGCATCTTTTGATTCCAGCGATAAAGATGTGCAAGATGAATCGAAGTTAATTTTATTTCAACTTCGAGAAACGTTCAGTATTTTGTCAGGTAGATACTTACTTGAAATTTATTAATAATTCCGTTTAATTGTTATATTCTTATATATCGTCACAAACGTTTTCTAAATCACTGATACATTTCAATAGTAATCGGCTTAGTCGGTAAATTCAATTAATAGCTCACCTTTTCAGCCATATTAGTTTTGTAGCCGCCAAACATTCGTGAAATGTGGGTACGCGGAGAAATCATTTTGAGTTATTGTGAAGCTGTGGATTTTATTAAAATATGTGTTGTGTTTTAGTGGACCTATAAAAATATGCGAGCCTGAGGTAAGAAATTATAATATTATTCTTTCGTGTCTGTAGTTTTCCCACTATGTTACTTAGATAACAGCTTACACTAACTTTTTTGTAAATATGCCAGATTTCCATGATAGTACCTAATACTTGTCCTTTTACATCACTTTTGCTTTTTTAAGCCTTGATTTCGTAATTTTTAATCCAATAACATGAACTTGTAATGGTGTTCACTAATCGTCATAATATGTAACGCGTTAAAAGGATATTTAGACTTTAGAGGGGAGTGGGGACTTCGTAATGCCAAACCTCCTAAGCCTACACAATATTGCTCCTCGTATTTTAAATACATTTAAATAGATATTTTGTATGTAACAGTGAAATTCTTGCAAACTACGATCACAGGTCCACTTGCACAGATCCGGGATAAAGTGTACTCTGGTTTAAATTTTGTCGCTCTCGTTTTGCTCTCGATTGTGAAGAACTAGAGAGTTTAACACAACATGGTCTTCTTTAAGTCCAATGTCCATCAATTTATGTCAGTCCAGTGCAAAAATTCTGTAGAGAATTTGACAAAGTACGTTAACCACGACTCACGAGCCTGTGAGTAGTGTAGTTAAGCCTTAAGAGTTATCCATACTTCCATACTGTTGATATGGTACAATCCATTATTGAGTTAACCAGATATTAGACAGTTGGTTTGACATTTTGTTATGGTTAAACAAAGTTGGTGCAACTCACTCTAAGTAGTAACAAATCACTTTTTAGACAACTTACGACCAAAACCATAGAAGATACGAGAATGGCGGGCAAGGATCACTCCTCCTCCACGGGAGATTCCAGCGCGGAAGATAAGAAGAGGAAGAGGCTGTTCAGGAGGAACGGTCTGCTCACCATCAGCGGCACCAGCTGTGATGCCGATGTGTCCGCCTGTGAGGATCGGTGAGTGGAATCTCATTGAAATATCCCACTAGCACTACACAGGGCTGTAAGAAAACTAAGTGATATTAATTATATCTACTTTAGGATGTGTATAACATGTATCCCAACAACACGGTCACATTAACTTGACGCACCGTTGGAATGCAATAACATGCGAGCTCCGTAATGACGTCATCAAACCGTGCGTCTAGTTAATTTGACCGTGTTATATAGAGTTCACTGTGAAAGTAGCAGCGCTGAAAGTGTAACGTTTTGTAATTTTATATGGGAATGTTAATGACGCTTCGCGCGGCGGTTGGCCATGAATCACAAAAATGAACTTGCTCCTCCAACACTACTACTTTCACAGTTAACTGTATTTATGGGGCACATACAAACCCTAAAGTGAAATCACTTAGTTTTGTGACATCCTGTATCTACACAGGTTGTGATGAAACAAAGCGACAATACTGCTCATTTATTTTGTTACACCCTTTACTGCGTGAAATTTTAATGGTTGTTTTCCCGCAGCAAAATGATTCTATCTTAGTTGTACAATAGATTTGTGAAGTTTTTTTTTATTCAAATATTAAATAAAATTCGGCCGGGTCATAAACTTGCCATAGTACCTACGTCATACAAAATATTTTTTATTTTCAAAAAATAACATGCATGATTCGATAGTAAGATATATAACTATGGCCCAGTCAACTCAGGCTTAAATTAGGTAAGAACCTCGGAATTCGAGATACCCAGATGTAAGTCTGTAAATATTTGTATAATGGCACCCTAAATGTTGTCTCAAAACCTACATATGGTAGGGTGTGCGCAACTATTAAATTTCAAGGTCAAAAGGTCGCAGAAATCGGTTTTTGCACTTTTTTTTGGAAATATTTAATTTCCTATGGGTTTTTTGCTATTTGTATTTATTACCATAATGTAGAATACAAAATTCTCTACAACTTTTGTTCAAAAATTTTTTTCATACGGTGAACCGTTTCCGATAAAGAGGGTGGAGAGCGCGCGGACACGGTATCACTTCAGGTTAACCGGTGCCTCCGGTCGAAAACGCGCCATATTCAATGTGTCGCGACACCGGTGTTCGATCCCTTAATGTCGTGATGTATGGCTTATTTCAGCAATAAATTGGCTCTCAAATTTTTTCTCTCTCTCACGGTTGTAAAATGGCAGCCATTTTAGTTTTTCTCGAGCTTTCACACTAATCTGACCAGTACTTCTTATGTAAATATCCTATGAATATAAAAAAGGTCTTATTTAATAGCTAAACTTATGGACTACGCTTACACAGGCAATACGTTATGAATTTCGTGGAATCAAACATAGAAAAACCAAAATTTAAGGAAAAGAAAAAGTCATGATAGGCTGCAGAGCATCGTTTCGCATTGCCCAACCCCACACCTGGGGTTCCAAATCATGTCCTAACCATGTCCGATCCTTTAATGTTATGATGTATGGCATATGTTATTGACAAATTGGCTCTCAAAAAATTGTTTTCTCTATCTTTTGAAAAAATGTTTTTCTCTGGCTCTCATACAAATCTAACCAATACTTCTTAATAAAATCGTTACAACTTCTTAACTATCTGACTTAGAGCATAGAAGCAAAGGATTTTTTTAAAGATGAAAACCTCCTTTATTTTTTTAAATAAAAAAGAACCAGTTTAAAGTGCTATATTTTTCACAAAAAGCCATTAATTAAAAAATACACAACATTTTTTTCCATAAATTTTGGTTTTTTTAAGTTTAATTTTCGAAATTCATAACGTATTGCCTGTATAAGCGTAGTCCATAACTTTAGCTATTAAATAAGACCTTTTTTATATTCATAGGATATTTACATGAGAAGTATTGGTCAGATTAGTGTGAAAGCCCGAGAAAAACTAAAATAGCTGCCATTTTACAACCGTGAGAGAGAGAAAAAATTTGAGAGCCAATTTATTGATGAAATATGCCATACATCACGACATTAAGGGATCGAACACCGGTGTCGCGACACATTGAATATGGCGCGTTTTCGACCGGAGGCACCGGTTAACCTGAAATGATACTGTGACCGCGCGCTCTCCGCCCTCTTTATCGGAAACGGTTCACCGTATGAAAAAAATTTTTGAACAAAAGTTGTAGAGAATTTTGTATTCTATATTATGGTAATAAATAAAAATAGCAAAAACCCATAGGAAATGAAATATTTACAAAAGAACTGCAAAAAAACGATTTTTTTGAAATTTTAACCTTGAAATTTAATAGTTGCGCACACTCTACCATATGTAGGTTTTGAGACAACATTTAGGGTGCCAATATACAAATATTTACAGACTTACAGCTGGGTATCTCGAATTCCGAGGTGAACTTACTATACTGATTGGACTACTATACAGTATTAAGGTAAATCGTTCTCACGTTGTATATGTCGCAGTCATATCTGCGATTCGATTGAATGACTAGCGCATTCATTGAATGACACCATTCAATTGAATGACTAGGACAACTCGTCAAGACGTTGACTGTAACGTTTAACGTCTTGACTAAAAGTCATATATAGCGAAGTCGTTAAATAGGATGCTTTATTTTTTTTCAAGTAGCCGTTGACGGGGTAGTTATAGATAAATCCACGCTTTATATTATTTGCGATACGATGCGAATTTGTAGTTATGTGTGGAAAATAGCAGAAAAAAACAAAAAAAAAAACAAAAAAAAACAACACAAAACACAGCCCAAACTGACAAAAAAGGCTTTGCCCTAGGTACTCATTATTTCATATACTTAGCATACATCAAGGGTAAAAGAGGTTATTTATCACGATAATATTGATGTTAAAATAATAAAAGTTAAAGTAAGAACACTTTGGTTCTGAATTCTGATCAATCAACAAAGACGCGTGTGCTTGAAATAGGACCTTATTCACCCTTCGGTGAGTTAGGTCGTAATAATTCTAATCCAGATAATACACTTAGTACAAATACAAACTGGGGATTATAAATGCGATTTTGTCAGGGATTATTGTATAATGAAAAGTATATTGTTTCTAAAAAATGTATTCCTGATCATTTTAAAGGTTGTTTGGTGAATGAGCCATAGCCTATTGGTCTAATGCCCATAAATGTATCGTTTGCTACAAAAAGCCAAACCAGAGCTTCAAATGTAATTTTAAAGGTCAAAGCTAGGACGTAAGATACCGACTCAGTCCGGTTTGCGATTGCAAAAAACCGGTATAGGGTTGCCGACTTTTACCAAAATTTTATATAAATTTTTAGCAAAGCAGGATGAAACGTTATTTTTTTTAATAATATATTTAGTAATTATAATATCTATCAAGCCCACTTAAGTCTGTCTAGGTTTACGTTAGCCCTGGGCAATATACCTATTAAGTTTTTTTAAAATTTCATTCGTTTCTCGTTCTCTTGAAAGAAAAAGCACCTAGGTAAGTAGGTAATGACGCGGACGCGGTAGAATGCGTAGCGATCCCGCTCCTTCGCGTGTAGCGTTGACGAGGGCATGGGGGGGTTTTAGTCGGCAAACCTCTGCGGAGGGAGTCCGACATATTATATATACTTACATAAAAAAAAGTAAGTAG
The DNA here is from genome assembly GCA_963422495.1 of Polyommatus iphigenia. Classification (NCBI taxonomy): domain Eukaryota; kingdom Metazoa; phylum Arthropoda; class Insecta; order Lepidoptera; family Lycaenidae; genus Polyommatus; species Polyommatus iphigenia. The sequence continues at coordinate 10,975,650 of OY730184.1, forward strand.
GTAATGCTCTTTTAACACTGGTTCTATTTTATCATGTTTTGGTGTAGGTAGGTCTTATTTCCGTATTAACTATTTATTTCAATTATTAGAAAATAGAAATACTTATGCAGATACTGGTGCGGGCACCGTGAATCTAACTAGCTCGAACATTGAGATTTGGGTATAAAAACCAATTTTCATTAATTACTCTAAGACTACATTATAATTTAAATCAATTTATTTAATTTTAAACTTAATAAACAATTTTTACTACCTGACAACCCTATTTATTCTAAAAATAGGTCCTACAAAACATTCAGATTTCAGATAGAATCGAATCTCAAAAGCGGACTCTCACAATGTTTTACTCTCTCTATTTTTCTACTTGCTCGTTGTCTACATACTTACATCACCAAAAGCAGTTCTTAAAGAGTGTTCCGTTAACTGCAAGAAAGTTTTAGAAATTTTCTTCGTATTTACATTAATTCAACACAAGGATGAAGGAGTTAGGACTAGGTAATTACCTAACGTACTACCACGTTTACGTACCATAAATAGTAAAATGTAAAAACGTTGATATTACGGTAACAAATAATAATATTATTATTATTATTTATTTATTTATTTTATTAAAAAATACAATATTCTTTATAGTTACGCTCCATAAACCACTAAGGTTTGTCCGGAGAGTAAGTACTGTTGTTTTATAATACTACAATTCTTAGGAAACTTAATCAATATTCTTTTACACATACAAAATTAAACATGTGACACTTAATCATAACATAAGAAAACAAAATATTTAAAAAATTATTACTTAAAACAATAGTAACAAGTACAACAACAATTATATAACTTGCGTATTAAAATATAACCCTTAATTTCACGTTTGTATTGACTTTAATTATTATAGGCATCAGGAGTTTATCGAATAATTAATATAACTATAAAATAATAAACTGCAAGGCATCCTAGGTCTGTAAGCCGTATGCCTAAGTTGCCTAGCGTGTTTACAAAGATAACTTTAATCTCTAGGTATTTCGGACTAGGCAGTATCCTAGGTCTGTAAGCCGTACCTATGCCTAAGTTGCCTAGCGTGCCTAAAAACTCATATTCCTTACACAATAATTTATTAGAAATATAATGCATGTTATGTAAATAATTACTCAATATTTATCTAGATTCTAGTTATCTATAAAAAATTGAGAAAACGCCTAATATGACGCTCACGTAAGCATTATATTTTCGCCGGTTTTGTTCAAGGCCGTACCATTTGTTGAATATGTACTAAGTACCTAGTCCTAACTCCTTGTGGATTAATGTAAAGTCTTTTCCGCTTGGATTTAGAGCAGCGACTAGCGAGTCTAGGTGTTATGTTATATCACAGGTGATAAGAGGTGTTTACAATTAAAAGTTGTTGCTTCAGTTTCCCGCGTGTCTGTCCGCCGCGTACACGACTTTTTGGCGGCCATATTTATTTACGTTTGAATTTCGAAATCGGTTTTGTGTTGACGTTCAGTTTTTTTTCAAAATCAGTCTACGAAAATTCTGTGATTTGTATAATCTGGTGATGTTTCTTTTAAATTTTTCTACTTTTATGTAACTGCAAAAGTTGATATATTTGTGCTGACTGAAAATATCAAATTTTATGCATTAATTACCTACATAGTACATTAGTTAACATCGTAAAAATAATTACCATAGTAAAATAACTATTTTGTACCTACTCGTCCAAGAATATTTTAATAAGTATAATATACTTTCATGGGCGTATATAAGGGGGGTGTCCTGAGGGTCCGGATCCCCCCCCCCAAAACTATCCATCTTACTTGTTTAATCGACAATAATATATTATGTACCTCGCTAATTAAAATCGGTGCGGTACATGTATTTTAAAAAATATTTTTGATTTCCTAAACACGTTGCCTATTTGCTGCTGCGGAACCCTTCATGGGCGATTCCAACTCGCACTTGGCCGCTTTTTTACGTTAGGGACCCCCCCCTTATCAAAGCTATGTATACGCCCGTGTATACTTTTATTTATATTTCATGTATCAGTAATAATTAAATCTAACAAACAAGTCATAAAACTTAAAAAAGTGTTAAATTTTTTAACAATATTAAGTCTCTTGGTTAGGAGTATCTTGGTTTTGGCCTAATTCCTAAAACCCAAAGACACTGCTTATTATTGTTTTAAATAATGCCAAAAATACATATTTTACCCTTAAAATAAATAGCGATTCTTCTCAATGCTTTGTCAAAATTAATGAAGTTTTTTCGCGTTGAAATCTTTTATATGATTCATCCACTCGAGGTCTCGATGTTATAAATATTATAAAAGCCGTGTTAGCACAAGCCCAGTATGGGCTTTTTAGCACTGTTATAATTATTTTGTTAACTGTATAATCATTTTTGTGTATCAATAAATAAATAAATAATAATAATAATATATAATTGGAGCTAAATTGTTAAGTATTTTGAGAGTACAGAATAATCGGCCAAGTGCGAGTCGGACTCGCGCACGAAGGGTTCCGTACCGTTATAGAGCAAAAATAGGCAAAAATTGTGTTTTTTGTATGGGAGCCCCCCTTAAATTTTACTAATTATTAAAGTACACATATAATTAAGGCCTTTGTGGAAATTTCAAGTGCCTACCTGTTGTCATCATTGATACCGAGCAAAAAATGTTTGAAAAATCACGTTTGTTGTATGGGAGCCCGCCTTAAATATTTAATTTATTTTGTTTTTAGTATTTGTTGTTATAGCGGCAACAGAAATACATAATCTGTGAAAATTTCAACTCTCTAGCTATTACCGTTCTTGAGTCACAGCCTGGAGACAGACGGACAGACGGACAGACGGACAGACATCGAAGTCTCAGTAATAGGGTCCCGTTTTTACCCTTTGGGTACGGAACCCTAAAAATCAACTTAAAGAAGAATCCTGGTACTTATAAGATATTTTGAGAAAACTGAATCTGAGTAATGGCCCAAAATCGAATACTTTGAACTTAAAGCTTAAAGTATACAGTACTTTTAGACTTTATAATAGTCATTTGGATTTTGGATATACTATACACTCTTTATTCTTCTTATTCCTTAATAACTCTAGAAGGAAAATAACTATTATTTTCTCTTTTTAAAGAAGGAATTTTGTGGATTGTGAACTATAAATTCAAAATGTTAATATTATAAAGGGTTTTCCAATAGGAACTTGACAGCTTTGAATTTAGTTTGTGGATGCACCCTTTCACTTAACATCGAACTGTTACTGTCATTTTACTCATTAGACATAACATTTTTATCATGGTGAAGTACACGAACGAACAACGTCTGCAAATCTTAAAAATTTACTACAGAAATTCGGAGTCGATGGCCGCTACTTTAAGAGCGTTAACTCCGATTTTCGATCGTAATTCTCGGCCTAGCAGACAGACAGATTGGCAATGATTATGGATTATTTTGGCCCGAATTAGAAGATATGGACTTGGACAGCATGAGGTTTCAATAGGACGGCACCACAAGCCACACATCACACGTTAGGTACAATCGATTTATTGAAGAGCAAGTTTGATGAGCGTGTTATCTCAAAATATGGACCAATCGATTAACCGCCTCTTTCGTGCGATTTAACGCCTCTAGATTTTTTTCTTAGAGGCTGCGTCAAGTCGTTGGATAAGCCGACGCCGTTGGAAGAGGTCATTGTCAAAATTAAACGCGAAATAGACGAAATGTGTGGCAAAGTCATAGAAAATTGGGTTCAAAGAATCATCGCTACAACGGGCCTGCGGTGACCATATTATGAGCGCTACTTGTTGTCATCATTGATACCGAGCAAAAAATGTTTGAAAAATCACGTTTGTTGTATGGGAGCCCCCCTTAAATATTTAATTTATTTTGTTTTTAGTATTTGTTGCTATAGCGGCAACAGAAATACATATTCCGTAAAAATTTCAACTCTCAAGCTATTACCGTTCTTGAGTTACAGCCTGGAGACAGACGGACAGACGGACAGACGGACAGACATCGAAGTCTCAGTAATAGGGTCCCGTTTTTACCCTTTGGGTACGGAACCCTAAAAAGCTATCCTTTTTGTAAAAAAATCATATCTTTGTCATTGAAAATTACGAGATGTTCGACTTTGAAGTGTATTTTTATGGTGATATTCAAGATTTTTTACAGAACCATGCCATTTTTGACCGACTTCCAAAAAGGAGGAGGTAATACGTTCGGCTGTATGTATCTTTTTTTTTTTTTTGTATGCTCAACGATTACTCAGCCGATAGTGGTCCGATTTTCAAAATTCTTTTTGTTTTGTATAAGGTTTAACTCGAATTTGGTACCATGTTCACAAAAGTGGTGATCTGATGATGGGATCCTTGAGGAATTGAGGGGACTCCTTGAAATTTGTATGGAAACATATAGTGATTTCAATTTTTTCTGAAGCATTCGAGGTAAATGCTACCAAAAAGTAAGACTTCACACCAGGCTATACCCTGGATCCGAAGGTACCGAATAGAACTTTTGAATGCTTATAGGTACAGGTTTGGGGATTTCGGCGTTATTTAAACAACTGAAAGCATAAGCCAACACATCAATTTGATTGATCATCATCATCACGACCATAATTATACCATGGGTCATCACACTATGACCCAATTATTGGTACTTTTCGTGATATTTTGCATCGAAGCAGATATTTTTGATGATGATTACGCTCTTTGTGGACCAATTTTCAAAATTCTCGTGTTGTTGTATAGGATATAATCTTAATTTTGTATAACAATTACGAAAGTGGTGAGCTGATGATGGGATCTATGAGCAATCGAGGGAAATCCTTGAAATTTATCAAAACACTCATAGTGATTAAAATGTTGTTTCTAGTAAGTTAAACATATGTTACGAATAAGAAAAATTTCATACGAAGGTGTCTCTTGGTCCAAAGACACTGAACAGAACTCCTGAACCTTTAAAAATAAAAGTTTGGAAATTGCAGCATCGCTTAGATAACTGCAAGCATTTACCACAATTTCGCTTACAGTAACATAATGTGAGTAGTTAACATTCGTATTGGTTATTTACGCATAAAGCCTAGCTTATTTTGTAGATAACTAAAAAGAGTGAAATAATTATTTTTACAAAAAAATTAAAACCGACTTCCAAGGTAAAAACAATAGTAATATGAACTAAAAAGTATTAAATAACTCTTACTCTTTAATAGTGCTTTTTTCAGAATTCGTCTAAATCTCAACTATTTCGTTACATTCTACAGTCTTCATTACTTTGAAGTCGGTACCAGTGACCAGTCCCAAAAGTTTCAGATATTCCCTCGATCACCAATTCCAGGAAATCTTTTGTTGTCGCGGCCCATAATATGGGCCTTACGGGGCTTGAGGGAATATTCTGACATTACTGAACTCACGATTAAATTACCTGGTACCGACTTCAAAATAATGAAGACTGTAGAATGTACAGAAATAGTTGAGATTTAGACGAATTCTGAAAAAGCACTTTTAAAGAGTAAGAGTTATTTAATACTTTTTAGTTCATATTACTGTTATTTTTACCTTGGAAGTCGGTTTTATTTTTTTTGTAAAAATAATTCAATATTATGTTCGGTTATTTTTTTACTTTGTTCCTTTTTGAGTCTACATTAATTTTGGTGTAAGAGAATTCCACATACTTTTTCAGACTGGAAACTTAAATATCAGTCTTTTCTAACTGGCCTGGCCTTAAAAGATATTTTGTTTCCAACACTTCATTTTACGCAGAGTAGATAACACGTTTTGAATTCCCGCTTTCCAGGAAATTTGACGTTTATTTTACCTTCCAGGGGGGGTACCCCCCTCGGTACGCCATGATTGATTTTGTCGCACATACTGAGATGATATGAAAATGGCCTATCAAAATTCAAAAACTATAATAAAATCAGTCTTAGATAGTTTTATTGATAATTATTTTTTTCCACTTTTGTATGGGGAAACTCGTGAGGTGAGTCGTGACGCTCGGGCCCTTGCCCATACAAAAGTGAAAAAAAAGTTTAGTCTTTCAGTGCTGCTACTTTCACAGTGAACTCTCTACAAGAAACACGCACAGTCGTACACCTTAAAGTATTATCACTTAGTTTTGTTACACCCTGTATACCTACATTAGGTTGTAAACTATAACAAAACTAAGTGATAATACATGGGCCCCCTTTATAGGGTTTGCTGTGAAAGTAGCAGCGCTGAAGAGTAACAAATCGCAAAAAAAAATTTGCTATTCTAGTGCAACGCTGCTACTTTAACAACGAACTCTATTCATAATACTCGTATTATAAGGGATACATACACAATATTACACACCCTTTAGTACTTACTATGAACACAGAGTACTATAATACTGGGTTTATAGTCACTCAGTACTAAAATGTTGAGAAATAGCTTCCGAAAGTTATCCTAAAAACACTACAATTAATGGACGCAATGCGTTGGCCGCGCGTGACGTGCCCCCGCGCGCGAGCCTCATCCCGCGTCACCCCCTCTCATTTCCCCGCGCTGCGAGTGACCATTCTGCAACGATTTTAAATGGGATAAAATATGTCATTGAAAAAAAAAATAACACCCAATTTTTTTTTTGTTAAATGGACTCTCCTAATGATACCTAAGCCCTGGAAAAAAATTGTCAGGAAGGTTTAATTGCACCCTGTATAACATCCGGGGCTCGTGGCAAATTGATCTATCCCTATCAGTAAAAATCATCAATTATGTATAAAAAATTTCTGATGTGGTCAGAAATTTTTTATACATAATAATTGATGAGGCCTCTTGGGCCAGGGCCCTTTTGGGTTGGGGACCTGTGGCATTTTTCCAGCCTTGCCACCCTAGTTACGCCACTGGGTAATACCTAATGGGCATTCACTATTCCCAACGAGGGTTTTTGGGAATAATGAATGCCTGCATTGCCCTGCATTGCATCAACGGCAGATGCATCAGTGTACCAAGTCCGCCGAACGTCGCTCTCAGTCTAATGTCTCTACCTAGGTAGTCAGCCAAGTACGCAGTTCTAGAAACCGCTGAAACGTAACCCGACGCATAGCAATGTGAGCGGTTGAATAATTCCCCATCATAATATTATGTTTCCTGTTGTTGTTTGTCCACAGTCCGCGCTCACAACATAAAAATATTAGTCATCTTAGAGATAGTGTGATAACAATTTTGGTAAATTGTATGATACCTACCAACATTGTTATTTGCACCCATTGTAACGGAAGTTTCTTCTAATTATGAGTTATGCCGTACAAGGGCACGCAAGCCCCATCGTAAGTCGTAACTTATACATACCTACCTAAATAACTTATACAGTATAAGGTAAGAGTGTATTACAATCTTAATTTTTTTCGTTGCGTGGTCTGCATGTTAACTGGTCCTCGTAATTTTGTAAATTTTCTATGATAAAAACTATTCCAGGTATTTTTGGGACTAGGAATATTAATTACAAAAAACATTCCGTTTCATCATCCGAGGCAATATGCCAATTTATTGGCTTCTCATAATAATCAACTGGCTTCTCTGAGTAACAATATCATAACCTTGTAGACAGACAGCCCCGTGCGAGTTTCTTACGCCGGTTCTTGTCGCCGGGTTAGTTCCCGAACCGGTGGTAGGCATCATGAAGACTTTCAGAAAATATTTGCAAAAAATTATTCTGAATAAAAAAATTTGAGTTTGAGTTTTGAGACACTGCAAAAATTATTGCTTTTCCTTTTGGCACCGTTATAGTCGGCTTAAAAGCTGCGTCTAGAAAAATCTAGAAAGTTGTAAAGCCACGATTGTTTGAGCTGTATGTTTGTAACAACACGCTGGTACATCGTATGTGATCAATTCCACGGCTCTGTCACTCGGAAGTTTACTATTAACACGGCTATACTTTACACTGAAAACGCGCTTTTGGTGTAACGCTCTGCGCCGACGCATTCAATCATAATTTCGGACATATCTATTACTAGCGACCCGCCCCGGCGTCGCACGGGTATAAAATATATAGCCACTGAAAAAATGATTAAAATCGATAGCCTATCATCCTTCCCGTGGTCTACTTCTTATCTGTGCCAAATAACATAAAAATTGCTCCAGTAGTTTGCGAGATAAGCCCTTTCAAATAATTTCCCCCACATTATCCTTTTAGTCTTAGCGTGATAAAATATAGCCTATAGCCTTCCTCAATAAATGGGCTATCTAACACTGAAATAATTTTTCAAATCGGACCAGTAGTTCCTGAGATTAGCGCGTTCAAGTTAGCCCTTTCAAATAATTTTCCCCGATTTTTCCACATTTTTCTCTATTTCTTCGCTCCTTGATAAAATATAGCCTTCGCAGCGTGATAAAATATAGCCTATAGCCTTCCTCGATAAATGGGCTATCTAACACTAAAAGAATCATCAAAGTCATCAAATTAAAGGGAACAAAGGGACATGAGGGAAAAAAAGCGACTTTGTTTTATAAGTATAGATTAATATTGGTTCAAAGCCCTTTTTTTAGCATTTTCAATATTTTGTCGGAAACCCTGTACAAATAATATACTTACACTATTTACTCTTCTAGTAAATATAAAAAATTATATGTTACTAGCTGTCCCGGCAAGAGTTGCTTTGCCATAATATAAAGCATTTCGCCCATATTATTTTATTGAAGTGACTAAATAAGTATGTCGCCATGGCAACGTCGATCGCTATCTCGTCGCGCAAACTTAATGGTCGCCGTCAGTCTCAGCTTGTAATAATTTACTATTATTTATTCAACAAATGCATTTATCAATATATAAAGTACCCAGTAGCCGATTCTCAGACCTACTGAATATGCATATAAAATTTGGTAAAAATCAGTAAAACGGAGCGGTTTCGGAGGAGTTCGTGGACTAACATTGTGACACGAGAATTTTGTATATAAGATGTAATATGGTTGATATTTAATTTGATTTTGGGTATAGGAAGATTCGTTCACAAAATCAAGATGGCACAATAGCCTAAGCCGAAATTTTCCAAACTTTTCTACTGCAAGGAAGCATTCAGTCGTTTTATCATTTATCGATTGCTGACAAGCTGATAAGATAACCCAGTTTTGTCCAGAAATGGGCCCTGTGTAGCTGCAAATATCCAGATCTGTTCTAATCTTGAGTATTGAGATTGTTTATGACTTAAGTGAATCTAATGAGTGGCAGCTAAGCTATTAAGGTCTTTCTGAAGAGCATAGCTGGAGTGTTAAGGTATCTTATCTATGATAGCCTTTCTTGATTTAATTGTTATGCAAAGATAATGTTTTAATTTTTATGGTGATAATAGATTATGAAAATTAAAATTTGGCAATGGACTTATCTTCCTATGGATTATCTATACTAATATTATAAAGCGGAAGAGTTTGTTTGTTTGTTTGTTTGTTTGAACGCATTAATCTCAGGAACTACTGGTCCGATTTGAAAAATTCTTTCAGTGTTAGATAGTTCATTTATCGAGGAAGGCTATGGGCTACATTTTATCACGCTAAAACTAATAGGAGCGAAGAAATAGAGGAAAATGTGGAAAAAACGGGGGAATTTTTTTGAAAGGGCTTATTTGAACGCGCTAATCTCAGAAACCACTGGTCCGATTTAAAAAATTATTTCAGTGTTAGATAGTTCATTTATCGAGGAAGGCTATAAGCTATATTTTATCACGCTAGGACTAATAGGAGCGAAGAAATAGAGGAAAATGTGGAAAAAACGGGGGAAATTATTTGAAAGGGCTTATCTCACGAACTACTAGAGCAATTTTTCTGTTATTTGGGTCAAATAAGAAGTAGACTACGTGAAGGATCATAGGCTATTTTTTGTGGACTAATTAGTAACTTGTCTGTGAAATATCTAATTTACGCGGGCGAAGCCGCACGGAACGTCTAGTTATTTATATGTTTATTTAGATATATTTTTGATTTGTAAAATAAGGTAAGTACCTATCGGAAATTTGTTATGCCTATAAGAATAGCTTCCTTAAAAAATCTTGCAACATCATATTATATATCTTTATTACGCTGTGATATTACTAGTTATTAAAAGTATATTTTTTCGATTTTCTTAAATGTTCCTTCGATCGCGGATTCTTGGAAATCTATTTTTCTCGCGGCTACATGTGGCCGCTCGGGAGTTGAAGCGATATAAATATACCTATAAATTGCTATCCACAACTCCATTGCGCGGGAACCGTAATTTTTTTCGTAATCTATAAACAATTTCTTTATATTCCGCGAGTCGCTTCAAACTTCAAAGACCAAATGTATTTGAAAACGTGAACAAAATAGAAACACGTGGACTATAAATATAAATTCATTAACAAATGAATAATCGCTGACCTTGACACTGAAGCCTGACGAGTGACGATCGCAGACGTCAGGGCGTTTACCGTTTGACATTTCCCTTTTGGGCCAAAAGAGATTAAAACTTGAGTGCGTAATGCGGATTAGCATAAAAGTTATGGTTAATGATAGTTTAAGGGCCTGTTTCACCAATTCCTGATAAGTGCCGAATAGACTATGCACCATTTAACTTGACAGATGAAGTATGGAGAATCTGTCAAAAAAGTTGTGAATAGCCTATTCGGCACTTTATCAGAAAGTGGTGAAACAGGCCCTTAATTAGGTATTAGGTTAGGGTCTACTCACACTGAAACGAGAGGGGATACCAGCAATACAAAACGCAAACGTGAAGCGGTCTCATGCTTTTCCACTCGTTAATCAGATATGAATGTCTGTAGTTTGAACTAGCTCCGAAACTGCTAAATCGATTTAGATGAACTTTGGGACATAGCCTATATTTGATCTTTTTCTTATAGCCTACTAGCTGTCCCGGCAAACGTTGTTTTGCCATTTAAAGTATTTCTACTTCATCAGTTGATACAAAATCTTACCCCCTCTTTTGTCCCCTAAGTTGGGTGGGGGGAAAAATTTTATACACCAGATGTTAAGTTGGAAAAAACAGTTAATAATATGAAGTAAGTCCATTAAAGAAAAAAGTTTGATACAAAATCTGACCCCCTCTTTAGTCCCTTTAGAAGGGTGGGGGGGAATTTTTTTTATAGACCAGATGTTAAGTTGGAAGAAGGCATCAGTAGTTTTCGTGTGATAATGGAATAAACATACAGGCAGACAGACAGACAGACAGACAAAAAAACTAACCACATTTTTGGCTTCTATAGCAATGTAGTGACACCCCCCGCTTATTATTTTTTGAATATCTTTAATGTACAGAATTTTCATTTCTACAGTTTTATTATATGTATATGTCGCAGGGAAAAGAGGATATCAGGGATTTCACGATATCCCTAGGGATATCACGAACTCCCGGTAGATGCCGAATATTCTTGTTTGTTACGTCTTCTTACTAAAAATATCTAGTGATATGTGATTTCACTAAACTAAATCTAGTGAAACGTCAGAAAAGCGGACACCGCCGAATAATTATTATTTTTAACAAAAAAATGAAAACCGACTTCCAAGGTAAACACAATCGTAATATGAACTAAAAAGTATTAAATAACTCTTACTCTTTAATAGTGCCTTTTTCAGAATTTGTCTAAATCTCAACTATTTCTGTACATACTACAGTCTTCATTATTTTGAAGTCGGTACCAGCTAATTTAATCGTGAGTTCACTAATGTCAGAATATCTGAAACTTTTGGGACTGGTTCCGACTTCAAAGTAATGAAGGCTGTAGTATGTACAGAAATAGTTGAGATTCAGACAAATTCTGAAAAAGGCACTATTAAAAAGTAAGAGTTATTTAATACTTTTTAGTTCATATTACGATTGTGTTTACCTTGCAAGTCGGTTTTCATATTTTTGTTAAAAATAATAATTTCACTCTTTTTAGTGTTGTCTACAAAATAAGGCTTTATGCGTAAATAACCAATGTGAATGTTAACTATTCAGTACATTATATTACTGTAAGCAAAATTGTGGCAAATGCTTGCAGTTATCTAAGCGATGCTGCAATTTCTAAACTTTTATCTTTAAAGGTTCAGGAGTTCTGTTCAGTGCCTTTGGACCAAGAGACACCTTTGTATGAAATTTCTCTTATTCGTAAAATATGTTTAACTTACTAGAAACAACATTTTAACCACTATGAGCGTTATGATAAATTTCAAGGATTTCCCTTGATTGCTTATAGATCCCATCATCAGCTGACCACTTTCGTAATTGTTATACAAAATTAAGATTATATCCTATACAACAACACGAAAATTTCGAAAATCGGTCCACAAACAGTGAAATCATCGTCAATAACATCTGCTTCGATGCAAAATATCACGAAAAGTACCAATAATTGGGTCATAGTGTGATGACCATGGTATTTTATTATTAATCAAATTGATGTGTTGGCTTATGCTTTCAGTTGTTTAAACAACGCCGAAATCCCCGAACCTGTACCTATAAGCATTCAAAAGTTCTGTTCGGTACCTTCGGATCCAGGGTATAACCTGGTGCGAAGTCTTACCTTTTGGTAGCATTTACCTCGAATGCTTCAGAAAAAATTGAAATCACTATATTTCCATACAAATTTCAAGGAGTCCCCTCGATTCCTCAAGAATCCCACCATCAGATCACCACTTTTGTGAACATGGTACCAAATTCGAGTTAAACCCTATAGGGCTTAATTAGGGTTAAATTAGTAATTTAGTCGATTACTCAACCGTTTGTGGTCCGATTTTCAAAATTCTTTTTGTGTTGTATAAACACAAAAATAATTTTGAAAATCGGACCACAAACGGCTGAGTAATCGAGGAACATACAAAAAAAAAAAAGATACATACAGCCGAACGTATTACCTCCTCCTTTTTGGAAGTCGGTCAAAAATCAAGCCACGCATTTCTCTCGCTTGCTCTAGTATACACACGGGTACTTTGATAGGATCATCTAACATCTGAATCTGACAAGTAAGATGTTAGATGATCCATGCGTCGGATGGGCATGTAAAAAGTCAGTCCTGCGCCTGATCTCTCGCCGGTCGTGTCAGTCTTCCGTCCCACCGGGTAATGCGAGTAAAGGAATAAAGAGATTGCTCTTGTGTACTGCGCACACACTTGGGCACTATAAAATTACTCTTGGCCTGGTTTCAATGAAACCGGCCACCGTCACCAAAACCAGAGTGGGAGTGTTTATTATTATTATCACACGTGTAATGCAACTATAGCAGATCTGAGGGGGCATCACCATATCTCTGAATCATACAGTTGAAACCAGCTGAGGGTTCTTCATCAGATACTTCAGACCTTTGATTTTTGACGTCAAATAAAGCGGCCGACCAAGTTGAATATTTTTTGTAAAGGTGGCATGTCGATCTCTAGTTTGGTTAGGCTCTTGCACATGCAGGCACAGGTACTACAGGTACTCCAGCTCTTCGATTATCCTAGTTTTTACGGTTCCGTACCCAAAGGGTTAGTCTGTCTGTCTGTCTCCAGGCTAGACGAGCCGCGCCAGCTCGAGCGAAGCATTTGTTTCACTCCCACTAGTGCCCGTGTCACGTGTGGGAACTAGAGCGACCGAGAGAAATGAGTGGCTCGATTTTTATTCGGCGGTATCCGCGTTTCTGACATTTCACTAGATTTAGTTTAGTGAAATGACATATCACTAGATATTTTTAGTAAGAAGACGTAACAAACAAGAATTTTCGGCATCTACCGGGAGTTCGTGATATCCCTAGGGATATTGTGAAATCCCTGATATCCTCTTTTCCCTGCGACATATAGATAGGTCAGTTTATATCGCGGAAAAATTTAAGCCGCGAGCAACGCAGCGAAGATGTTTAACATCCATCCCATAATAATAATTACCTCCTTCTTTAAATTTTGTAAGTCGGTTAAAAATATAAAACTTAGTTGTGTTTACTTTGTTGTTGAGTTTATGTTGAACCAGTTACAACCGGCTGTTTCCAGTTCCGCGGTCGTTCACCTCTTCTTTTGTTTTTCGAAAGTTTGGCAACTTTGACCAATAATATCGCTAAAACTAGATAATATGAGGAAGAATTTTGTTATTCCTCACTTTGAGTGTGGACTTTTATTTTTGACCTCTTTCTTTTGATTAATTTTGAATGATGTAGTCAAGATCTAAATATTTTATTTAGATTTTTGTTAGTTTTTAATTTTTATATAACAACCTTCTTAGTCCTTACATACTATTTCTTTTTTTAATTTTGAAGTTCTCTAAGTAACATATCGAGTAGTTCGACATTTTCCCTTGCCAAAAATCTTGGCTACGGCGTATATAGTTGGAGTTCCTAGAGCGTAAAAATCATGCAAACCTCCGATTTCCGTAATTGTGGATGAAAATTGAAAATTGAAAAATTGAAAAAAAAAGGAATGTGTAGCTGATAACATAAATAAAAAAGTTTACCTATTGAAAAGTTGTGCTTTTAATTTTTAAATTATTCTATACCACTTCAGTTACAGTCATAAGTTTTAAAATTTTGAAGAAAACCTGCATTTCTTTCAGTTCAGTTTAGTAGCAAAATTATAAAATATATTATCATTTTTCTATTCATATTGTTGCTTTAAATATTCCAAAAAAAGAAAATAAGTGGAAAAAAATACCTATTTTAGATTTAAAAATTAATATTTTGGTATCTAGATGAGCACGCCTCCGAATATGTTTGTTGTGTGCTTCGGCAGTAAGTACCTGATAAATGGCGTCCTTTTTGTTTTGGTTTTAAATAGAAAGTTTCAAATTATTTCTTAGGCTTTACAAAGACTTCTGTTTTGACTTACTGAATGCGTAAATTTTTTTAGCTCTTACTTTATTAACTTTTCCGAAAATGTAGCACAAACTTTTCGCGTATATTTCGAAGAAAATCTGTATTTTATTTCTTTTGGTTAAATTTTAAGACAATAAAATTTATTTTTTATTTCTTTTTTTTCATTGATTACATTCGCTAAAACATACTTAAAGGGAAAAAATACAAATTAGGTTAAGAACTGATATTTTTTGTATTCAGGTAAGCATTTTCCAAACATAGGTAGGTCGTAGCATGCGTTTTTAGTATGTACGTGAGATTTGTAGCACCCAATTTTTTTCTGGCTTTAATTAGGAAGTTTAAATATGTTTCAAAGGCTAGAAAAATCCATTTATTTGTTGATGCATTTAACGTTTTAGCTCTTACTTAAATAAGTTCTCAACAAATGTAGAAAACAATTTTGGTCTACTTTACACATTTTTGGAGATATTAAAACGTTTTAAAGTACTTAAAACTCATCATTTCTCTAAAAATTAAATAAGTACAATAAGTACGTGTAACATACTTTTTTTTAGGACCCTGAAATCCTCCCAAACACTTTTATCTCGGTTACGACGAGCGTTAACCTCTAAAAACTTAGCTAAAATCTTATAGCTTTATTTAGCTTAGCAAAGCAAACTTTCTTTTTTAAAAATTGTGTTTTTAGTTAATTTTCAATGTAAACAATAGTCATTAAATAACAGGAACAAGAAAATTTTTTTCTTCTTGACTGGTTTTATATGGTGAAATATTAATTTTTAATTAAGTAACTAAAAAATTAAAAGCACAAAAAAATTTTGGCAAACTTTGCAAGTTATAGTGAAAAAAAGAAAATGACACCTCAAAAACAAAAATCCATTCACTATTACAATTTTCGGAGGTTAAAACCTCTAGGCTCTGGCGACTCCACCATACGTACTCGTAGTATTTATATCACAATTGCTACGGCTAGCCTATTAAAAAACTTTGTATTATTTCGGATAATTATGGACTGCAGATTATATCTTAAAAGGGCATTAGTCGTTAGAAGCATCAAAACAGAGGCTATTGGAAACACAAGCATGTACGTGGAATGACAATGGTCTTGCGAAGGGAAAGTTGCGGCCTACATGTAAGGTTTTGTAATAACCATAACTACGACACAGTGACAACCGACGAATATGATTTAACTACCGAGCCCTTTTCAAATCTATAAAATAAAAATGAATCTATATTTCCCTCGGTCACGACTCACGACATCACACGTAAACGGCTGGACCGATTTTGCTGAAATTTGGTTTAGACTATAGAGATACTTTGAGTCCCGAAAAAGAACATAGGATACATTCTGTTTCAGAAAAATATACGGTTACTGCCACAGAAATAGATCAAGATATGTCTTGATATATATTATGTCTTACTTACTGCACAATATACTTTGATTTGCGCGTAAACTATATTCAATCGATTTTGATAAATTTTGATATCTCTATCAAAATTTCCGAGACTCAAAGTATCTCTACTTTGAGTCTCGGGAAAGGACTAGGGATACTTTTTGATGCGGAAAATGTATGGTTCCCGCACAATAAACTTCGAATGAAAAAATGATTTTCGCCTAAACTATTCAATCTATTTTGCTGAAATTTAGTATAGAGATAATTTAAGTCCTGGGAATACATTTTGTAATTAACGTAAAAATGTAACGGAAAAATGTACGGTTCCCAAACTATATGAACTTTTATGATTTGCGCGTATCCTATTTAATCGATGTACGGGAACAACTGTAAACTAAAGTCCACGCGGACGAAGTCGCGGGCAACAACTAGTAATAAATAAAAACTAGTTAAAAAAACACGCTTTTTTCAAAATTTTAACAAATCACTGCATTGTCATTGGCTCTTTAAATATGTAACTTGTAAGTATGCAAAGTTTCGAATTAATTAGACTACTGGAGATAGATAAAAATCGAGTTCAAAGATTCCGATACAGCCTAAAAATAATTTAAACTTAAAATACAGTTGCGGGGCTGTCTTGAAAAATTCAACTAGAAAATGATCTCATAAATGGCAAACATCGCGTTTTAAAAAGTTTTTATTATTATTAATAAACACGTTTGTGAGTTAAAAATTAAAAAAGTAGCAGTCCGGTACACCGTACACAGTAAAGGTCGAGAGCCCCCTAATGTGAAAACAGAAAGGGTATGCCGTATGCCGTGTGCCGTATGATGCGCATTGCGCACACTCGCTCCGCTGTGATTCTTTTTAACCAAGAGGAATACTCTTGATCACAGTAAAAAACTGTAGTCAGGAAAATTGATGAAATAGTTAATGTTGCGTTACCGGCCTTACTGCTCACCTTGACCGAACAGTTAAAGTGACAGTTAAATTGTTGTTCGTCATTATCAGTATTTATCTGGAAATCTGAACTCCGACAGGTGATAACTGCTACAGAAACTAGAACAGTTAAATGTTACAACTTCTGTTACAACTAGTTCTTCTCTGTAACATGTTTAACCTCGTGATTTTACTATAATAATAGCACTTGCCCCCTTGATAATTTATTTTATTTTTAGTATTTGTTGCTATAAAGGGCAACAAAAATACATGATTTGTGATAATTTCAACTATGTAGCTGTAGGTCCTTGAGATATATTATGGCCTGGTAAAAGACAGACACCGAAATCTTAGTAATCTGAAAGTACTATTTTTGCCCTTTAGATACGAAAACCTAATAATAAATATCTGTGTAGCTTTTTTTATTCGTAGTAGGGGTCTGTGTAATATTTATTCCGAGCGGATTTTAATATTAAAAATAATCTTTTAAGAATCTTTACGAGCCGGCATTGTCTTGGGGTTTTATGATCAATTTGCACGTTTTGAGATTGGATGCTGTGTAAAATCACAATTGTTACAATTTAAGTGTCATCATGGTGGTCATGTGACGCCATCTCAAGGTCTGAGATGATGGCTGACATGCGCCAGTGGAACCCTCGACACTTCGCTGTCAAGGTCTACCTGCCTACAATACTTACGCTAATCTGGGTTCAGGTTGGGTTCAGGGTTATTACTTTTAAGTGTTTGGCAAAGTGTCATGTCTAGGTCCTTTTTAGGTTGAAATTTGGATTCAGACCGCACTCAGACACTTAGTTATTACTTAATTTATGTTTACAGATTCGCATTTAACCTCTCTTATTCTAAGTACTGACATACGGTTTTGCTCGATAGTTTTACTCCAAATCGAGCAATAACCACCGTGTGGACCGCCAAAACTGACAGCTCGAAGGCTCGCTTCGAGCCGGCTCGATAGAATTAAATAATTATGTCAAATATGTAATTTCCTTCGATTTGGAGTAAAACTATCGAGCAAAACCGTATGTGAGTACTGAGCATTATAGTAGCTTGGATCTGGTCAAGATTCAAGAACGCTAGAGACAATATATTTTACTTTTTAACAACGGTCTTATGCCTACCGTATGCCCTGCGGGCTGCGGCTCCACGCACTGCGGCTCTTGCTTATTCGCCGTTGGCAGTAATTTTATAACTGATAAAATTATTATAAAACAAAGTCACTTTTTTCCCCTCATGTCCCTTTGTTCCCTTTAATCTTTAAAACTACGCAACGGATTTTGATGATTCTTTCAGTGTTAGATAGCCCATTTATCGAGGAAGGTTATAGGCTATATTTTATCACGCTAAGATTAATAGAAGCGAAGAAATATAGGAAAATGTGGAAAAAACGGGGAAAATTATTTGAAAGGGCTAACTTGAACGCGCTAATCTCAGGAACTACTGGTCAGATTTGAAAAATTATTTCACTGTTAGATAGCCCACTTATTGTGGAAGGCTATAGGCTATATTTTATCACGCTAAGACTAATAGGAGAATGTGGAAAAAGCGGGGGAAATTATTTGAAAGGGTTTATCTCGCGAACTACTGGAGCATTTTATGTTATTTGGCACAGATAAGAAGTAGACCACATGAAGGATCGTGATAGGCTGTCGATTTTAATAATTTTTTCAGTGCCTGTATATTTTATACCCGTGCGACGCCGGGGCGGGTCGCTAGTAACTGATAAAATTACTGCCAAAATCTGCAATACAATTTTTTTGGCCTATCATCAAACAAATTGTCCAATCATCATGTGCAGATAAAAGGTGTTTAAAACTGATAACAGCCATTAAAATATCATAAGCCCTTAGCCGGAAGTGTTCTGTCTGTCTAATGACAGCTATTATTTGCATAATACACGTGGTTATAAAAAGTATTTTACGCAATATATCACTAAGAGGATGTAATTTGATATAATATTGATGATGGTAGAAATTAGAATATTACTTATGTTCAGAGCGAGTCCGAAAATTTTGCCAACTGATTGTAAAGGTTTCACACACGGAAATGCACAAAACTAGTCTGTAGGCCTACCACGAAACAATTTTGAGACTCAAACAATCGGACGAAAATTCCACGTCCTACTCTAACAAGTAGGCCTACCACGAAACAATTTTGAGACTCAAACAATCGGACGAAAATTCCACGTCCAGTCAACAAGTAAGAACGTCATATTTTCACGTTTGTTAGAGTAGGACGCGGCATTCTTGTCCGATTGTTTGAGTTTCAAAACGGTTTCGTGGTACGGCCCCCTGCGATCTTCCGACCGTTCAGCCTTCCTTTGTATGGGGATTGGGGAGCCTTAAAAGATAAATCATAAAAAATATACAATATCTGCATTCAAATAATAATAATTATAATTGATTAACTTAACCTACCTAGCTATATTTAAATATCTATCATAATAATTCACATTCAAGTGATACAGTGTGTAAATCTTTAGCTAGTTAGATGAAGAGATCGTGTCTTACTAATCTACAATTTGTTAGGTTCTCAGTTTAGCGTACCTAACATGTTATTAACGTCCATATTATTTATTTTCCGTCACTGAAGTCCATAATGTGAAGCAATTTATTATTTTACCTTTAAGGTATTAACTAATATTTAAACTGGAATGCCCTTCTGTACTTTAATTATGGTCTGGTTAGCGAGTTTCAGCGAGTCTTACCATATTTTTTATTAGTCCTTACTGGTTTTAATAGGATTCTGTTTGTTTATACATTAGCAAACCCTTAGTTTACCAGCTTCCTATTAGAGAACGGTAGAACTATAAAGGTGCTACATGTTGAAGCCTTATTTCACTAGCTTTAGAGCTGTAAGGTTCTCAAAGTGAGCCACACTTGCACAAGAGCTAAAGTTAAACCTGGGTTAAATCTTACGTTATTTCTTTTGTTCCTCGTATTTATGAAAGAAAAGGCATAATATTTTAACACAGGGTTAACTTTCACTCGGATTGGCGCAAGTGGGTCTCACAGTGTTTTTAATCGTGTGGATACAGTTAGTCCAAAACGCGAATTGGCAATAGTATACTATTATTAATGACATGTTCAGACAGTAGGGCGCGACGTGTTCGGAAGTCGTCCTCTTGACCTCCTGTAGACGACTCCAATCGGCCAGAACTCCTCCTTCTCGAAGGTCGGTAGATGATGCGTCGGGACTCTCACGAGTCACCACAAAGGATCTAAAATTGACTTTGTGGCGGGACTCCAAACGCTCGACCCTCAAGACGAAGTGGGTCTTGCTCCTGATGTAGTCTACGACCTTATAACTTAAAACTCTTAATTAACCATAATTTTCACAATAACTTAACAGTAAAGTGACATCCAAAATTATGTGAAAAGTGTGCAAAGATAATCAAAATGACGGACTTCATGTCTCTCGTGAGACGGCTAGGGAGCAAGCGGGACAGAAACAGTGTGTATTCTGTGGTGTCGTGCAGTGACCTGACGCCGGGCAGCCTGGAGATCTGGGTGGACCTGCCCGATGAGATCAAGTACGACCCGGCGTTGGCACCCTTCAAGCAGCTGTATGAGCAGCATCATGGTGAGTTCCAGTACTTTCAACCACCAGCAGGCTTAGAATGGTCACCATAGAAATGGTTTCTTTCTACAGAAGAATTGACAAAGTGATATTTAAACAAAGGAAATCCGCCATTTTGTCAATAAAATTTGTCAGTATGTCGATTCTCTCCCATTTCTACTGTTGTTATGCTAAGCCTGTAGCAGGCTTAGCTCTATTCTAATTTCTAGCTAGTAGTTCTAACAACATTAGAAACGAGAAAGGATTGACATACTGACAGATTATAGCGGATTTACTTTGTCTAACTGTCACTTTGTCTATTATTCCGTAGAAAGAAACCGCTTCTATGGTGACCATTCTAAGCCTGCTGAGTTCCTATTCCTGTTCAATTTCAATCTCGTCATCCCATCTCGCCTCAAAATATTTCCAATTCCCAGCGGTAGAACGGGCGTTGGCCCTTTTTATAATCTCAGTGTTTGCAAGCATAGTTTAAAAGCGGTATACCTTTTCTTTTTCTACTCGATCTTCGACTTGTGGATTAGGAGTACCTTCCCACAGTTCCCACCATAAGAGGCTACGATTACAAAAGAAAAGCGATTATACCGCTATCTAACAATACTATCGGAGAAATTAATTCAGAATCAGCAAATAGCGGACTTACTTAATTTGATTGACCTTAGACGGCACACCGCAGATCATGACTCTTGACTCACATTTTGCAATACTAACAAACAACGTAGATCTCCTAATTGCTTATGAATCAGTTTCTCTGATTTTATTTGTCTATCTATTCAGCTAATTTATTTCTTTCAACAGGTAAGCTGGAGTCATCGGACACGAAGTCGTGTGAGCACCTCACGCAGATCGTGGACGTCAACGGCGACAAACCCAAACATCAAGACAGCGAGAAGAACGCAGGCAAAGGGTGAGGAAAAAAAAAGTGTGTCAGTTCCGACGCACGACTGGAGTTTACTCCTTAAGTACGAGTATAGCAATATAAATACATCGACACTGATAGAAACAAATAAGCCCAATAACATATAGTATATAGGTATAGTCGCCTATACAGCATACCATATGTACTTCTTAATCATAAAGTTAATATACCTATCGGAATATAATATTATATAATAATATAAAATAAAAAAAAACTCAAAAAAAAAATATAATTATATAATAATATAATTATATAATAATATAATATAATATTCCGATAGGTATATTAGTTTTATGGTCTTAATACACTCACAGCCAAATTAGAAAGTTGCGCACTAAAGGTGCGCACCAAAAACGTGACACGATTTTTCGTTACTTGTTAGTAGGTTTTACCCCTCGGATTTTTCTCATACCGGGCGCCTTATACAGGATGTCCCAAAACTCAACGATGATCTGGGACCGGATGAATGGCCAAGTTACACCAGTTCCAGGAAAAATAAAATAAAAATTCCATATCACTCAGTTTAGCGTTAATAGACAATTTTGTAAAAAAGTCGAAATTCGACACCCTTGGTCGCATTTTCAAGTCCTGTGATCACCAATGTCACAATTTCGCTGTATTTTTTTAAATTTTGAGATCTTCATTAACGATGCTATCAATCGCAACTACGAATTAATGCAAAAAACATTGTTAATTTAATAAAATAAGTTAAGTTTCAGTGAGTTATGGTTCACAAAAATATTGTTAGTTTACTTTGACACTTCATTTTGAAAAAAAAATGTACTACACTACCCTGGCAAGTTATGTCAAAAGTTGGCGCATTTTATCAAGATTTAAAAATGGTGCAACACTAGCCACTTTTCTTGCCATTAAAATTTTTATTTCTCATTTTTTCCAAATTGAGCTCATTTTGAACAACTCAAGATTAGGAATTTTTGTTACTAAAATTTGTTATTTTTTGTTTCTGTTTTTACTATTTTTAGTAAAGAGGTAATTCAGTCAGTTAATAACCAATCTTATTGTAAAAGATCGGTTGTCTGTAAAGTCGGTTTACTGACGATAGTTGAACGTGACAACGTCATAGCCTTAACCCCTCAGTTCCGGGAAAAATCTATGCAAAAAAGTTGGCAGGTCAATGTGCAAAAAAAATGGCGCCCGGCCTACCCTCTTTGTAAAATTAATGTAATATGAAATATCCTTACATATAATCCATATTTTATGTTTGTGTGAATTACATTATAATATATGTTAAATTTTCTATCTATCAAGCCATGATAATATAGTATTTAGTCCGATGTGATATTAGTTTCTCAATTATTATAAACTTTCGAAACTATAATTAGTGACTTGTTCAGAAGAAATAAACGAATACTCGTACTTTATTCTTCATATATTAAGTCATACCTTGACACGTAGGAAATAGAGCACAATTTTGAATAGCCGAAATAATACTAATTGCTCACAGATTGTTTATTTATTTTTCATTCAGAGTGTGGTCAATGTATCAAAGGTACTGTATGTATCATAACTAACCAAACTTCTTCATACAAAAGTATTCTCTAAGTCATCGAAATACGTAATATAATCGAAACAAAGAGCGCGGCCCAGAGAGTTCCCCTGAGAGTGTAAATGGAACGCCTCAGACAGAGCTGTCAGCGAGGTAACGCCGCATGAACTGTCATATTTTTCGGGCGCGCACCCCATATCGAATTATAAGACGTTATCACGTCAAAAGCATAATAATAATTAATAAAATAATGAAAGAACCGTCGTAAAACTTTTTATTTAATTATTCTCCTCAAACTACAGTAAATGTTCGAATTGTTTGCCTTCGGCACGAATACAGACTCTGCAACGCCTTACAAAAGACCAATTCGAATATTTACTGTAGTTTATGGAGAATAATTAAATAAAAAGTTTTACGACGGTTCTTTCATTATTTTTTAATTATTATTATGTTTTTTACAATAAGATTGGTTATTAACTGACTGAATTACCTCTTTACTAAAAATAGTAATTTTATTTCAGACCAGAAACAAAAAATAACAAATTTTAGTAACAAAAATTCTTAATCTTGAGTTGTTCAAAATGAGCTCAATTTGGAAAAAATGAGAAATAAAAATTTTAATGGCAAGAAAAGTGGCTAGTGTTGCACCATTTTTAAATCTTGATAAAATGCGCCAACTTTTGACATAACTTGCCAAGGGTAGTGTAGTACATTTTTTTTCAAAAACTCAACTTATTTTATTAAATTAACAATGTTTTTTGCATTAGTTCGTAGTTGCGATTAATAGCATCGTTAATGAAGATTTCAAAATTAAAAAAATTACAGCAAAATTGTGACATTGGTGATCACAGGACTTGAAAATGCGACCAAGGGTGTCGAATTTCGACTTTTTTTACAAAATTGTCTATTATCGCTAAACTGAGATGAAGAAACTGAGAACGAAATATGGAATTTTTATTTTATTTTTCCTGGAACTGGTGTAACTTGGCCATTCATCCGGTCCCAGATTATCGTTGAGTTTTGGGACAACCTGTATATGAAAATCGATTCTTAAGGAGTAAACTCCAATAAATTTATATTCAACCAGCTTTTTCCTGGCTTATGTTTATAAGCCAGGAAAAAGTTGGTTGAACATACATTTGATCCCCTATTAAACTTTGAAAAACCTCTCTTGTCTCTAAGGTTGCCTTTATCATAAGAATTCAGAGACACATGTTTGCGAAATTAAAAGTTTTTATTTAAATACTAGCTTACAGAGCTTTATCTGCTTTTGCTAAAAAAATATTATCCCAATGCTAAACAAAGCCTTTCTCTTTTCTAAACCACTAAGTAACACAAATAATGTTTTAAATCGCTCTGGTACTTCAAAATTCAGGAGATAAAACCTTTTAATCATACAGAATTACAGACTGTTATATCACGTTGTAGAAAACTTTAAAATTTAAACGCACTTGATCTTTTCAGATTGCCGGACCAAGAATTGCCATCAGTCGAGGAGGCTAAATCCGTTTCGCCGAGGAGAAAACAGGTAAGAGGTGATAAATTATAATGAACTTTGTCAGTGAAGTATCATTTATATTCAGACAACAGGTTTGGTCGCTAGCAGGACCAAATTTAAGTAGCAACAAGTTTAATGAAACACCATATACTATGCCCTGATTAAAAGTTACTTATTCATTTTAAAATAACACAAGCTATCTTTGTGCCCTAATTTATTCAGAATTCTGGTCACATTTGTAAAAGTGTTCTTGCAATCCTACTCTTAATCGCAGCAGCAAACAACCAGCTCTGGCCACTATTACGAACTAAGTGACAGCTAAATAACACAAGAAACATACCTCATCTAGATCTAGACATAGACATTTTGGCTTTGCTAAGTATAGTCGGGTGACAATGACTTATCCAGCTCTGTCATTCTCCCCAGGTGGACCAGACGCTCCGCATCCTGAAGCTGACGGCGCTGACGGCGTGCTGGGTGCTACTGACCGTCTCCCTGCTGCTCAACCGCGAGAAGCACGACGTGGTGCTGCACACAGCTGTCAGCCCGGAGGAGATCAAAGGTCAGTGAGGCAGTCGGAACCGATTTGAGATCTCCATAGTCTGAATACCTAAGTACGAAAGTTTGTCTTCTCTGTGAACTTAATACCAATTGCCAACCACCCACTACATAATATTTGAATGGCGAGAAGCAAAACGTGGTGCTGCACACTACCATCATTCAGCCCGGAGGAGATCAAAGGTCAGTGAGGTAGTTGGAACCGATTTCAGATCTCGTAGTCCTTTTTGCCGAAAAAATTCTAAGCATCTTGCGAGGGATGGGGGTCCTATCCGCACGTATGTCGGTTTCTGCTGTGTCCGAAGATGGTGGTGTACGCACCCCCTACCCACTAAAAGCTCGGCGGTACTCCACTATGCGCTCTGCGGGATCGCGAGAACACCAGAGTTGTCTGAATACCTGAGTGTGAAAGTAGCTGTTGATGCTTTAAGTTGTTTTACCTGTGTGAACTTAATACCAATTGCTATCCAGTCGCTACATAATAATTCATATTTGAGTAGCATCGAAGCAACGCTTTTAGAGGAGGTAGTTCTCTGCGTCACCACGAATAGTCCGAGAGCTCGCTTTCAGTCTACAGGTAAACCCTGTAGCCTGCCTTTTTTAAGCTAGTGCATCAAGAAATCCCGTAACGAAAAAACCTCACACCCCCCTACTCCGTGCGGAGTTGCCAGACTTCGGCACGGCGTTTGTTGCGTGCGACTAGAATAAAATTTGCAGTTGATAAAAAATTATATGCAATAGCTTTACCGCCGGAGTCCCCGAGTGCCACACGTGGCGCACATAGCAAAACAAACGGGTCACCTAATGGAAAGCAAATACCGTCGCCAATGGACACTCCCAAGTCGCAATATCAGAAGAGTTGCAGGTGCGTTGCCTTAAAGAAAAACTCTGAAAATTTAATACAGCGTTACCGCGACCGTGAAATTTATTCTCAGTAGACTGTTGAACTTTCGAAAAAAAATTAAGTAACGTGGGTCACACGCTGAAGCGAATTGAAAAAAATCGAAGTCTCAATTTCACGTCAGCATAGTCCGATCAGTGTATTTTGATCCTGGGAGTATTTATAAAGGATGAGGAAGCAAGGTGGTTTGTTATTTACCATTCATAGGCCATAGCCAGGACTTTTCACTCACGATAGACAGTGATAATGGAGCATGCTTGCGTTTGACTGAAATCTATGATAACTAAGATAAAATATATTAATTTTACTAGATGATCTTCATTGAACACACTCAATCATACTCCCACAACGCATATTATGGCAAAACAATAATGCCAAGTCAGCTAGTGTATAAATAAAACATGACTACGTAGATATTAAGGCGAACATAATCAAGCTCAAATGCTATGAGAAACAGATAATATGCCCTAGGGTAAACGGTAAACCGTAGAGTCTTTTGTAGAGGCCGTAGGGAATTTAATATTGATTGTTATCCACGCTAATATTATAAATGCAGAAATGTGCCTGTCTGTCTATTACCTCTTAATTTATTATGGATATACTTTGAGTCCTGGGAAAGGACATAATATCATCATGGTCATCTAGTTAAATATTATATTAATTTACGTATTAATTTACGAGTTATAAAATATATTTACAAGACGTATATAGTGCAGTTCCCAGAGCGTAAAAATCGTGCAAACCTCCGATTTTTGCAACAGCGGATGAAAATTGAAAAGAAAAAAAGGAGTTTGTAGCTGATAAAATAAATAATAAAGTTTACCTATTGAAAAGTTGTGCTTTTGATTTTTAAATTATTCTTTTCCACTTCAAGTAAACTCATAAACTGTAAAATTTTGAAGAAAATTTGCATATTCCTTTCTTTTAAATATGTAGCAAAATAATAAAATATATTACTGTTTTTTTGATTTGTATCGTTGCATAAAGAAAGAAAATAAGTTGAAAAAATATATAATTTAGATGTAAAATTAATATTTTTGTATGTAGATGAGCATACCTTCCAAATGTGCTTGTTGTGTGCCTCGCCAGGTAAATGGCGTTCCTATTTTTCTTTGGTTTTAAATAGGAAGTTTAAAATTATTTTTTAGGCTTAACAAAGCCTTCTATTTCTTAATGTGTATAACTTTTTAGCTCTTACTTTATTAAATTTTCTGAAAATGTAGCACAAACTTTTCACGGATATTTCGAAGAAAATCTGTATTTTATTTCTTTTGGTTAGGTTTTTACAGAATAAAATTGATTTTTTATTATTTTTTTTTCATTAATTATATTTGCTAAAACATACTTAAAGGGAAAAAATACAAATTAGGTTAAGAACTGATATTTTTTGTATTCAGGTAAGCATTTTCCAAACATAGGTCGCAGCATGCGTCTTTAGTATGTACGTGAGATTTGTAGCACCCAATTTTTTTTTTCTGGCTTTAAGTAGGAAGTTTAAATATATTTCAAAGACTAGAAAAAGTCTTTCATTTGTCGATGCCTTTAATGTTTTAGCTCTCACTTAAATAAATTTTCAACAATTATAGAAAAATATTTTCGGTCTATTTTACACATTTTTGGAGATATTTAAACGTTTATAAGTACTTAAAAGTTATCATTTCCCTAAAAATTAAATACGCACAACAAGTAAGTTTTAACACACTTTTCGTTACAACCCTTAAATCGACCCAAACCCTTTTATCTTCGTTACGACGAGCGTTAATCTCTAAAAACTTTGCGAAAACCTTATAGTTGTATTTAGCTTAGCAAAGCAAACTTTCTTTTTGAAAAATTGTGTATTTGGTTAATTTTCAACGTAAACAATCGGATAAGTGTCATTAAATAACAGGAACAAGAAAAATTTTTTTTTCTGGATCGGTTTTATATGGTGAAATATTAATTTTTAATTAAGTAACTAGAAAATTAAAAGAACAAAAAATTTTTTGGTAAACTTTGCAAGTTATAGTGTAAAAAAGAAAATGACACCTCAAAAACAAAAATCCATCCACTATTACAATTTTCGGAGGTTAAAACCTCTCGCGACTGCACTAATATACAAGGTGTAACAAAACTAAGTGATAATACTTAAGGGTGAGTACGTGTTCCTTGTAGAGAGTTTAGTGTGAAAAAAGCAGCGCTGAAAGACCAATTTTTGAAGTGAAAACTTCTTTAGCGGCGTTGAGCACTTTTGTGGGATGGGTAAAAACTGTGAAACTCGCGTCAGATTCTCATGCTGATCGAAAAACCAAGGAAAAAACGTAGGACGGTTGGAAAGTAGTGTTGTAACATCGAAATCGATTAATCGAACAATCGATTGTTTTTTTTCGATTGTCGATATTTTTTAATCGATTGTAAGGGTTTCGATTAATTAATTAAAACGATCGTTCATTTATTATTATTATTATTTTATTATTATTATTATTTTTTAATCTTTTATTTTTTTTATAATTTTTTTATTTTTTTATATTTTTTTTAATTCTTTTTTTTATT
This sequence comes from Polyommatus iphigenia, assembly GCA_963422495.1. Lineage (NCBI taxonomy): Eukaryota > Metazoa > Arthropoda > Insecta > Lepidoptera > Lycaenidae > Polyommatus > Polyommatus iphigenia. Next base: position 11,004,216 of record OY730184.1, read on the forward strand.
ATTTTTTTCGAATTTAATAAAAAATGGGTTAAAAAAAATAATGCACAACGTTAATAATCAAGTTTTCACTTCTGCCGGCACTTCCGGAGTGCAACCCGTCTTTTTTTTCTATTTTGAATGGGGTAACTCGCGACACTGGGGCGCTAGCCCATACAAAAGTGAAAAAAAGATTTGGTCTTTCAGCGCCGCTACTTTCACACTGAACTATACAAGGAACACGTAGACAGAAGACACCCTTAAGTATTAAGTATCACTTAGTTTTGTTACACCCTGTATATATGTCGCAGTCATCTGGTTTAATCTGCGATTCGATCGAATGACTGCGCATTCATTGAATGACACCATTCAATTGAATGACTAAAGGACAACTCGTCAAGACGTTGACTGTAAAGTTTAACGTCTTGACTAAGAGTCATATAGCGAAGTCGTTAAATGGGATGCTATACTTTTTTTCAAGTAGCCGTTGACGGGCTAGTTATAGGTAAATCCACGCTTTCATATTATTTTATTAGTTATTACTTATTACAAATATAAAGCACTTTAATGTAAATGTAATCGATAAAATATCAAAACAGTGCTATCAGCTGTGCGAGCTGTTTGACGCCATATTTGTTTTGGTGACTATAGTAGCGCCGCAGTAGGAAGAAAATGAAATACGTTCAATTACCTGACTGATTTCATGTCCGCTATCTTCAAAAAGCTATGCTACAAATCGCTAACTAGTTGAACGTTGAGGGACGATCGTTCAATCGACGTTCGGCCGAGTCATTCAATTGAATGGTGTCATTCAATGAATGCGCTCGTCATTCAATCGAATCGCAGATTGAACCAGATGACTGCGACATATATATATTTAACTTGCTTGTCGACCCAAGTTCAAGTTTATAACTTATAAGCAAGCAACTAGCAACAGTTGTTACAGGAAATAATATTACGTCTTATGAGTAATGAAAAATAGATCACAATAGAAGAATAAACAATGTCTCACTCCTCACGACTAGACTAGCGAGATATTGTGTAGTTCGCAGCAAATTACTATTGTTGTTAAAATTACTGTGATAATTGATTACATATGTCAATAATAATAACGGCAGAGAATATCATATTTAGAGCCTGCTTCGGCACGAAGTATAGTATGAAATAACGCGTGTTGTTTTTTGCCATGACGTGTATTGTGTAGTCGCCTCCGTGGTCCAGTGGCTTTTTTTTTGCCATCCCCCTAACGATATCAGTGCTTGTTTTTTGCTATCTTTTTTAATTTTTTGCTGTTTTATATCTTTTTTCTTTTCTTTTTAAAATGGTCTTATAACTATTAATTACAATTTTTATTTGTCTTGATTGTTTCTTACAATTGTTATTTTCGTCTTATTTCTATAACATAGTCTATATTTATTACAAAGTAATTTCGTCATTATATACAGTATATTTCTACTACATGTCAAGTTAATAGTTATAAAAATGTACTTAAATCACAATTTCTTTATATTTCTAATAGAGTTGGTACATTTAGTTATTACAGTTGTTCTTAAAAAGTATACATATGTATTATGATTAGCAAAAATTCTCCCTCCAATAAAAGCAATAAATATTTAATACATTAAAATCAATAATTTTACTAAAATTCGAATGGTATACAATAAAATTAATAAAACTCAAATAAAATCCAATAAAATGAAGCCCAATAATGTCAACAAGACATGATAAAACTACGGCACAAACATTCAATCTAACCCTAATATCACAGTTAACAGTAAGAGCCTACAACTACATCACACTAATTTATCACAGTTCAGCTTATTTACGTATTTAACAATATATTTACAAAATTAGAGAAAAATTTCCCTCTTTTTACCCCCCAGGATGGAAGGCAGGTTCTCACCCGTCATCGATGTGCCCAATTTCTGCTCAATACGAGGGCTGCTATTTATGTATCCGGAACTGGCCACTTACAAGAACAATATTTAAAAAGTAATTACAACATTTGAAAATAGAACTCTTTGGTTGAAGAATACATTTTGTTTCATGTGACTGTCAATTATTTTTCCATTGTGGCGTCATTTTGAAAATTGCGTGTCTTCATTTGCCATGGATTTAACGCGTGAACATTTTCGTGCAATGATTTACTACGATTTTCGACGTGGGCTAAATCAACAACAGTGCTTTATTCAACTCACCGCAACTTTTGGAGATGAAGCACCATCAAAAACCACTGTTTATCACTGGTACAGTGAGTTTAATCGTGGGCGGTCTATGCTCACGGATGAAAATAAAGAAGGTCGCCCAAAAACAGCTGTTGTCCCACACAAAATATAGATGCTGTGCGGGAACTAATAATGCGTGATCGTCATGTTACATATCGCGAGATAGAGGCGTCCTTAGGCATAAGTATGACGAGCATACATAAGATATTACACGAACATTTGGCTGTAAAAAAAAATATGTTCGCGTTGGATTCCGCACAACTTGACAATCGGTCAAAAACAGGCTCGTGTCGATTGGTGCAAAAAAATGATAAAAAATACAACCGTGGTACGTCAAAAGCCGTTTATAATATCTACACAGGTGATGAATCTTGGATCTATGCATATGACCCCGAAACTAAACAACAGTCAACGGTGTGGGTGTTCCAAGATGAGCCGAAACCAACAAAAGTTACTCGTGCAAAAAGTACTTTGAAGCAAATGGTCGCCTGTTTTTTTGGAATTAATGGACATGTGGCTACAGTGCCATTAGAGAATTGTAAAACGGTTAATTCTGAATGGTATACGACCATTTGTTTACCAGAAGTCTTTGAAGAAATAAGAAAGGACAACCGACAACGCAGAATCATATTACATCACGACAATGCTAGCTGTCACACCTCACAAACATTATATTATTCACTTTGCCCTATATAAAAATGTTGTCAAAAAGCTGTGCTCATGAAAATCAAATTAGATTTAGGTTGAATAGCATATTGTATAGTGCTGTCAACAACAATTGTATAGTTTTAAGCGACACACAACCAAAATGTCAGGTTGTGGATATAAATAATTTAGATAGTAAATTTATTAATGATATAAGTATAGATAAGTATTACTTATCTCATTACTGTAAGAGACATATAGCAAAGATGCTATCAAATTTTTTATTTTCTTTGAAAGCCAAGAATTTGGCTTCTTTGACTCCTGCTTCTATTGAGCAGTATTCTAGTTATAGTAACGAGTTGGAATATGTTCCAATTAATTATTTAAATTAGACCATAAGACAATGGAGGATGTCTCTTGCACTAATAGCTTAAGTGTGAAAAATCCTACCAAAACTTACTCCAATATAAATAGCAAGAATGTTATAAGCTTGGTGCATCAGAACTTTCAAGGAATGGTAGGTAAAGAGCTTGAAACTGAGTTATTTCTAAAACAATTTCAAATTGATATTATTTGTATTTCAGAACACTGGTTTAGAAAACATGAACTCATTTTCAATCTCAATGATCACCAGGTGGCAAGCTCGTTCAGCAGAGAGAATGCCATTAGAGGCGGATCACTTATATTAATTAGAAAAAATTTAAAATTCAAAGAACGTAAAGACATTGTGAACCTCTCTTCTGAACGGATAATAGAAGTAGCCTGCATAGAGTTAAGTCAACTAATTATTGTAAGCGTATACAGGCCACCATCAGGGTTATATGACTCCTTTGAACAAAGCATGGAACAAATATTATCAAAGATATGTGCATCTAACAAAAAAGTTATCGTTTGTGGTGACTTTAATATTAATTTATTTGACTTGAACTCTACTACTGTTAGATTCACATCTCTATTTAAATCATATAACCTAAATTACTTGTTTTATGAGCCAACAAGAATCTGTGACACAACGGCAACTTGTATTGATAATATTTTTACAAATTTTTCTCCATGTAAAAAAGAAATAATAAATAAGCTTAGCTCTGATCACTGTGGGCAACTAGCCTCATTTAATATACATTGCGATAGTTACCTAGAGGAAAAGCGTGTGTTTGTTTCTGTGAATACAAAACGTATTGAGAAGTTTAGAAATAACTTAAGTTCAAGTATTCAACTATTATTGGATGAGACGAATAGCTCAGATGAAGCATTTAACAAATTGTTTAAGATGATAAGAACCCAATTTAATACTGTATTTACTCCTAGAACGGTTAAAAAAAAGCCATAAAAAAAATAATAATTTCACAGTATGGGCAACTACAGGAATTAAAATAAGCAGACAAAGATTATATGAATTGTATGATGAAAAATGCATGAATACTAGTGATAAATTCAAAACATATGTAAAAAACTATTCAAAGATTTTTAAAAAAGTTTGTAAAGCCGCTAAGGCTATTCACATTAGGAATAAAATTAAAAATTCGAAAAATAAAATCAAAACTACTTGGAAAGTAATAGCTGGTGAGACTGGAAACGTCACCTGTCGTAGCTCTGATTTTGAAATTTATTTTGAAAATAAAAAGATTACCAATGATCATGAGGTTGCGACGGTCTTCGAGAAATTTTTTGCTGACATTCCGGTCTCAACTACGAAAAATTTAAACTCCTCACCTGCAGCTGCTGAAAAACTACTCAGAGACAATGTAAAGGAATGTAATGTCAATTTTAGGTTTAGAGAGATTGTCCCCAAAGATATCGTTGATACTTTTAAATTAATAAATATTAAAGATACTACTGATCTCTGGGGTATGTCTACTAAAATTATCAAATCAATAATTGACATCATAGCTCCTCATCTATCAATGATTTTTAATGACTGCATAAAGAGTGGTGTTTTTCCTGACTTGATGAAGCACAGTAAGGTTGTACCTTTATTTAAAGCGGGACTTAAATCTGATCCTACAAATTATAGGCCTATATCGATTCTACCGACTCTAAGTAAAATATATGAAAAAATAATTTTAAATCAGTTACTATTACATTTTAACTTAAATAGTTTATTGCACAAAAATCAATATGGTTTTACTAAGGGTCGATCCACAACGGATGCTGGTATAGGTCTTCTTTATAGTATATTTGAAGCATGGGAGGATTCGCAGGATGCCCTAGGGGTTTTTTGCGACCTCTCCAAGGCTTTTGACTGTGTTGAGCATGCTACATTAATCAGGAAATTGCACCACTATGGCATTAGGGACTCAGCACTCAACCTTTTGACATCTTACCTCAAAAATAGAACTCAAAGGGTTGACATTAATAGTAAAAGGTCCAATGGGACCAAAATAGAATTAGGCGTCCCACAGGGATCCATTTTAGGTCCATTCCTTTTTCTCATCTACATAAACGACTTACCTTATCTTGTTAAGGATAATGAGATAGTACTTTTTGCTGATGACACTTCACTTATTTTTAAAGTGAAGCGACAACAGTCAAATTACGACGAGGTAAATAGTGCTCTCTCAAAAATAGTACATTGGTTTAACGTTAATAACTTACTTCTAAATTCTAAGAAAACTAAATGTTTAAAATTTACTTTGCCCAATGTCAGGCAAGTTAAAACCAATATACTATTAAATGATGAGAAGATGGATTTGGTGGACACCACTGTATTCTTAGGCATTACACTAGATAGTAAACTACAGTGGGGTCCTCATATTGCTAATCTTGCAGATAGGCTCAGTTCTGCAGCATACGCAGTCAGAAAAATACGGGAAATTGCTGACAAAGACACAGCAAGACTAGTTTATTTCAGTTATTTTCATAGTAGAATGTCGTATGGCATCCTCTTATGGGGAAACGCTGCCGACATTAATACGATTTTTGTGCTGCAGAAGCGAGCTATACGTTCAATTTATAAAATGTCAGCTTTTGAATCTCTGAGAGAAAAGTTTAAAGAAATTGGTATTCTAACTGTTGCTTCTCAATACATTTTGGATAATGTTTTATATGTTAGAAAGAATCTTAGTAAATTTACAACCAAAAGTGACAGTCACGGAAGAAACACTAGAAATAAGTACAAACTAGAAATACCGGTGATCAGACTTAGTAAAGTTAGTAAATCTTTTAAAGGTCAATGTGTACGCCTTTACAATAAAATCCCAGAAAAAGTTCAAAATCTTTCCATTAATAAATTTAAAAAAGTAGTCAAAGAACGTTTGTGTGCCAAAGCCTATTATAAGGTCAATGATTTCATAAACGACGGCACATCTTGGGAGTAGGATGGCTGCTTGCAAGGCTACTTCTACATTATTTTATGACTTACAATTATGTATGTATGTTGACATTGTATAATTTTAAGTTACAGCATTGTAAACTTTATTTTAAAAGATTAATTTTTTTCTCACTTTTTTTGGTAAATAAAGTGGGCCCCCTGCGAGTTTCTTACGCCGGTTCTTCTCGCCGGGTTAGTTCCCGAACCGGTGGTAGGCATCATGTAGACTTTCAGAAAATATTTGCAAAAATTTATTCTGAATAAAAAATTTTGAGTTTGAGTTGAGTTTGAGTTTTGAGTTCAGCTGAAACAACTCAGTTTTTGGAGGGTCAAAAGGTCGAATTGACTGGTCATCCGCCGTACAGCCCTGATTTGGCACCTAACGATTTCTTTTTATTTCCATACGCGAAGAACAAATTACGTGGTCAACGTTTCTCGAGCCGCGAAGAGGCTGTTGATGCGTTCAAAATGCATGTTTTGGAGATACCTCAATCAGAATGGAAAAAGTGCTATGAAAATTGGTTCCAGCGTATGCAAAAGTGTGTCGATCATCGTGGCGAATATTTTGAAAAGCAATAAAACCATATTAAATGATATATGTTTGTTTCTTTTTTTAATTCCGGATACATAAATAGCAGCCCTCGTATCATATCTATTGCTAGCAAAAATTGGGCACTCGAGTAACAGGTGAGGAACCGTCTCCTCTACTCCGGGCTGACACGAACACGTCGGATCCTCCTTCAGCTTGAATCTGTTCAAGTAGAAGGCGAATCCGCCGTGGCCAGTCAGTATTTGTGTAGTGTGGTGTGTTATGTCTATTTTCTTGACTATTTTGTGTGCAGCAGCAGCGCTTGGGAAAAAGAGCTTTGTGACTCCGGCCGTCCCTCCCACTTCGTATCTCCTGTCCCATTCCTCAACCGTATCATCACTTAAAATACGCTTGACGAATGAAACAGGAGTAGCAGCTATCCAGTGGCTTAGAGCGTGGCTCTTGACCCGGAGGTCGTGGGTTCGATTCCCGCGTTGGAAACAATATTATGTTATTTCCAAATTTGGTTAGGACAATACAAACTGATCACCTCCGCCAGTCGTGTCGGTTTTCCGTCCCACTGGGTTATGAGAGTAAAGGAATAGAGAGTGTTCTTGTGTACTGCGCACACACTTGGGCACTGTAAAATTACTCCTGCGTAACTGGCCTGGTTTCAATAAAACCGGCCACCGTCACCGAAATCGATGTGGGAGTTATATTGTGTAGTAACTAGTAGCCGAAACCTTTAACGAAGATCAAGACGAGTTTAAAGCAGAAAATGACGTAAGAACATTTTCCAAATTTACTTGTGTACGTATATCTTCTAGCTGTTAGATATATTTTATGTCCAAAGTAACTGCAATTTATAATTTGCGGTCGCGAACTAAATCGATCCTTGGAAGTGGTTTATGTTACCATAAAAATACAAATAATTACGTTTTTGTGGATGGATGGATTTTACTTTTCGGCTTATTGGAGGTCTATTACTAAGTCCAGCTGATAATAATTGTAATTTTTGTCCTCAGAAACATTATAACTAAGGGTCACACCGGTACGAAACGTTCGTACAAAGTTGAGTATACCAACTAAAACCCCATGGTACTCCACTCCCCCCTAAAGGCAAAATATCGGGTACAGTACAACCTACCGCAACTCTACCAGCATCCCTGTTCTAATCTAGAGATTTACACTTTTCACCTCTCGCCCCAGACAGACCCTAAACCGAGTGTATTTGTTTCCAGATTACTTCCTGAAATCCACGGTGGAGGAGTGCTCGCTTCGCATCTCGGTGTCGGGGCCGTTCGTAGACAGCGCCAGCAACACGACAGAGCTGCTGGAGATCTGGCTGCACAGGACCGACCGGGTGTTCCAACAGGTGACTGTGATTCTTCATGCATCTTCTCAAAATACCTTAACTTGATACTGTTTAATGACTCTCACACCGATTCCTAAGCTGGTTCAATCAAAATCAGGCCAAATGTATGCTTAGTACACTGGAGCACTCTCTTTTTCTTGACTTTCGTAATCCAGTGGGCGAGCGGCGAGAGATTAGGCGTAGGATCAAAATTCTACATGCCCATCCAATGCATCCAGGATCATTGCCAGTGCCAGTCGAAGGAATAGCTTGCGATGTCCTAATCAGATTAAGAACCTTAAATAATTATCCAACCCAGGAATCAAAGTTAAACGGATCATTCAGTTGTTACGAGTATGGGTGCATAAAACAGCAAACAGCTGCACTTACCAACAGTAAAATTACGCACGTGTTACGATGTTTCATGTTTGTGTTATGAAGTTAGTATTGTAGTAAGTTGTGTATACAGGCACATCTGTTCCGGAGATTATCGAGAGATATCGCGATTATATCGCTGTAATAACTGACAAATATTTACCGAGTAAGATACACATACAGATATATCAGAGGCGGTGACAATCAAATTTTATTACACTAGGACGTTATGCTTTATCTAGATAAACATTGCATTCTTCGTTGCATAATGCTGGTTTAATCTTTATAAACTAGCTTACAATCTTGGAAACACGCAAAGTATAGGTACCATAATATCTAAGTGTAATTGCAGAAAGAAAAAATATTTTAAATAAAATTTAAATTAGGCTTGTTTATTTGAATATTAATATTAAGACGCCTATACAGGGTGCAATTAAACCTTCCTGCCAAATTTTGATATATTGATCCTTGTTAAAAATAAAAATAAACGTATTTTTTCTTTTATAGTCACTCAGTACTAAAATGTTGAGAAATAGCTTCCGAAAGTTATCCTAAAAACACTACAATTAATGGACACGATGCGTCGGCCGCGCGTGACATGTCCCCGCGCGCGCACCTCATCCCGCGCACCCGCTTCTTATTCCCCCGCGCCGCGAGTAACCGTTCTGCAACGATTTTAAATGGGATAAAATATGTCATTGAAAAAAAAATAACACCCATTTTTTTGGTTAAATGGACACTCCTAATAATACCTAAGCCCTGGAAAAAAATTGGCAGGAAGGTTTAATTGCACCCTGTATAAGATGCCTGGATCTTTGATTGATGCCTGCTGGTAGCCAGTATCGCTTTGTACGTTTTACGCTCTGTGCCTTAGCCTTTACATACGACTCCACTTAACGCTTCTTCCAGAACTCGTCATCATGGACAGTCCACCTCCAGCCCAACACAGAGATCGACTTCGCCCCCAGTGCCACGCTAACACAGCTGCTCAAACTTGGAAAACACCCCGAATTGAAAAAGGAAGACGGAGTTTTAAAATCAGAAGTTGTACCATCGAGAAGAACTTCGGAACGTCCAGTAATAGAAACCAGTGAAAATGAAACGAATGGTAAATTGGGAACTTTCATTAATTCACTGTTTACTAATTGAAAAAAAAAAACAAATTCGCATAAAGTAATACAAACGCTGTATATGCAAATAAAAAATAACAACGCTGCTATTTTACCATAAAATATAGAGGAAAATTTAAGAAGATCCCGGTAATGCCCACAGCACTGTTAAACATACCCAACTGTTGTTGCAAATGGAGAAAAGTCATGGACAAACAAAACAGTGAACACTAAAGATTTCAGAACAAATCCTGATAACTGATAAGTTTAGCTTAACATTCTAATTTCTTCTAAAGGTTCGCCCAAGATTCAAGAAAATATCTCGACAAGTAAAGCCTAGCTTCTAAAGGCCGACGACGCACCTGCAGCTCTTCTAATGTTGCGAGTGTCCATGGGCGACGGTAGTTGCTTTCCATCATGTGACGCGTTTGCTCGTTTGCCCCCTTATTTTAAAAATGTCCTCTGAAAGGTTCTAGTATGAGCCTGCGCATGCGCACGTCGAGCGGCCGGCCTGTGCCGCTGACGGTGAGCTACGCACTGGACCCGCTGTCGGCGGAGGACGGCATCATCTACGCCGTGGTGCTGCTGCTAGTGTTGTACGTGCTCATCATATTTGAGGTAGGTCCCTGAAACTGTATACTATAAGGATTAAGGACCTGTTTCACCACTTCCTGATAAGTGCCGGATAGGTTATCCACCATTTAACTTGACAGGTAAAGTCTGTCAAAAAAGTTGCAGGTAGCCTATCCGGCACTTTATCAGGAAGTGCCACTTAACTTGACAGATGAAGTATGGAGAATCGGTCAAAAAAGTTGTGGATAGCCTATCCGGCACTTTATCAGGAAGTAGTAAATAGGCCCTAATTGTAGAATTCTATATCGGCGTCTTACTGAAGCTAAACTTCTAAATCGTTTGATGATAATAGTTCACGATTTACCAGCTTAAAGGAGACTACCGGGTGTCAAGGTTTCGTAGCAAGACGATGGAAATCAATAACTGTTGCCCAACACAATTTTCTTTTATATCAGTTTCCCTTATGTGTAAGGAGCGGAAACCAGTAAGAGGCATACGCTGGGAAGTCCAATCAGTTATCAGATCTTGCGTTGCAAGCAAGCATTTCTATCAGATTTATTAAAATGTTTACAGTATTTTCCAGATAGTCAACCGGACTATAGCAGCACTCCTCTCATCATCGTTGGGCATCGCTGTGCTGGCTCTGAGCGGGGAGCGACCTTCTCTACCGGAGCTGATGTCGTGGCTGGACATTGAGACCTTACTGCTGCTCTTCAGCATGATGATCCTGGTCGCCATACTGGCAGAAACGGGACTGTTTGATTATCTAGCTGTGGTTGCTTTCGAGGTTGGATTTTTTGAAATACCTTTTTCTCTTAATTATTGAAATTTCTTATTTTTTAAGACGTATTTTAGTAGACAAACTATTTTGTCGCCCAAATTGGCAGTTGAAGGATTTAGCAAAGACAAAAAAAAGACGGGTTGAGTGCCGGCAGAAGTTAAAACTTGATTATTAACACTAATAAAACACACTTTTCTTGCACTTTTTCCACTATATTAAGATATTATATTATAACTTTTAACAAATTACACGACCGGTTTCGAAATAATTCATCATCAGGTGTAAGTTTAACGTCGGTAGTTCTAAATTATTAAATATAATCAAAACAAATATTAGAGTTGTCAGCATCATGGTATTTTTTACAATTTGGTAGAATTTTTGTTCCAAATAAGACTATTTTCTACTAACGTTAAAATTAATATTTAGTTGGATTTACCCATTTTATATTGATAAATTAATAATGTTATGCTGGTAATGTCACATATACAGATTTCAGAGCCCAAAATTAAGTAAGTAATAATTGTTAAATTTCCAAATTCTAATTAAAATAATATGTCACAAAATTTATATAAAATTATTAAATGTCAAATAAATTAATATTAACAATGTCTAACTACCAATAATAAAACTTAATAAGGCGATACAATTGTCCAATAATTACATCACCAATAATTTAATTGAATTGTCCATAATATTAAAATTATAAAAAATTAATATCTATATGAATGTCAATAAATTAAACTAAATTACGTATATTAAATCGGCAAGCACGGCTGAATTACTGGTACTGTACAAAAGTTTAAAATTTAAGTTAAAGAAAAAATCACAACATATTTGGTTTAATACACAATGTAAGAAACTGAGATTGATTCTAAACTACATTCAGATTAGATGCCGGATGTCTAAACCATATATTGATAAATTAATGACACGAATAAAATTTGAATGTCTGGAAGCAGAAATTAATCACTTATACAAGCAAAGAGATAATGTCGGATGCCATTTAAAAGTATTGCATATTGAACTAGCTCTAAGATTACACCCTATTGAACTGGACTGGCTCCAGAGAGAAACACACATAAACGTACATAAAAGAAAAAATTCAAGAGCAATTCATGGTACAATGTAAAAAACTTAATTACCTAGTGGATCAACAAAAATTAAAAAACTCAAAACACATAAATACGAAAACTACATTCTACCCAAAACTAGTAAATAAAACTTCTATAACCTTTTCTAAAAGAGAAATAAATTTATTAGAAAAAGGCCTCAAGCATTGCCCTAATGCCGAAATCACGAACAAACAAATAGACAATCTCGCAGCTGATCTAGAAATAACATTAAAAGATAATAAAATTGTAAAACAGTCATGCGCTCTTACCTTACATAAAATCAAAAATGATCGAGCATTCACAACCATCCCTGATGAGTCTGGTTTGATAAAAGGTCTTAAGAGGAAGATTAACAAAAATTACTTAGTAATCACAAAAGCAGACAAAGGCAACACAGTAGTAATTGTAACAAAAACAGATTATGACAATAAAATAATGGATTTCCTAAATAACAATGATTTTGACATTTTAAGAAAAGATCCAACTGAAACATATAATAACGAGGTCAAAGACATAATTCGCTCTACGGACAGTGTATTTAAAAATATTAACCTAGCATCGATTTTATCCATGAACCCCTTGCCACCGCGATTGTATGGATTTTACAAACTACACAAGCAAGGGGAACCTATAAGACCAGTGGTTTCATACACAACGGCACCAGCTTACAAACTCGCTAAGAAGGCAAATACTATTTTTAAAAATTTATCAAAATTCAAGCCGAAATATGCAATAAGTAATAGTCTGGAATTAATAAATAAAATTCAAGATGTTCCTGTTCCAAGAAATGCGATCCTGGTTTCCTTTGATGTAAAAAACCTATTTTCTAAAATACCCATCAAAGAATGTTTAAATATTATAGACGAAATTTTATCCACTTCAAATTTAGACGCACAAGAAGTAATAGACTTAAAGGCCATATTGAGGGTTTGCCTAGATCAAAATTATTTTATTTATAATGGTAAAACTTATAAACAGAATGATGGATTGGCGATGGGTAGCCCCTTGTCTCCTCTCTGTGCAGACATTTTTATGGATAATTTTGAATCAAGGATATTGGAAACCTCAAATAAAGAATATATTATTTATTGGTGCAGATACGTAGATGATATAATATGTTTATGAAATGGTAAAGTTGAAATTTTAAATGAATTCTTTAATTATTTGAATACAATTAATAATAAAATACAAATGACATTAGAAATAGGCAATAAAGTTTTAAACTTCCTGGACTTATTTATAGATATTAATCGTGGCCATCATACGTTTAAAATATTTAGAAAACCTACATATAGTGAAAATGTCCTTCACGCTAACTCCTCTCATCCGCGCCAACACAAACACGCCGCTTTTCACGCTTTTGTTCACCGTTTGCTAAATGTACCCCTAGAAAGAAATGATTTCAGGACAGAACTAGACACGATAAAACATATCGCTGTAAGTAATGGTTACAAAAGGGAACTTATAGACACAATCCTTAAAAAAGCTAGGAGAAGGATGGCGGAAAGACTGCTATACGATCATTCAGGACTTAAGGAAAAAGTAAATAGCACTTGGGTTAAAATACCTTATATTGGCCCTTTGTCGTATAGGTTTCAAAGGATTTTACAAAACAAGGAGACCAGAGTAGCATTCTACACTGCGGGTTCCTTAAAAAGTCTGTTGTGTAATAACAAGGACAAGTTTAACGTTACGGACAATAGCGGAATATACAGCCTTTCTTGTGAAACATGTGGAGGTATATATATAGGTCAGACAGGGCGGAAATTTAAAACCAGGATAAAAGAACATATCACAGCTTGGAAAAGGAAAACAGAAAGATCTACGTTTGCTGAGCATTTAAATAATAATGACCATAATTTTGAACCTGACAAGAACATTAAATACCTACATGTTTTACCCAAAAGCAAGAAAATGGACGCACTGGAAGCACTCGAAGTCAACAGACACAAAAAATATGGGAACTTGTTAAACGACCAGACATGCCTATCAAATTCATTATTATTACAGGATATTTAAACTATTATTGCTTATACATGAATTTAAATTTACATTTCACCGCTAATTTAATTTATTGACATGATATTAATTATTAATTTTATATAATTTTATGGACATTATATTTTATTTATTGACATGATTTAATTTAGTTTAATTTATTGACATTCATATAGATATTCATTTTTTATAATTTTAATATTATGGACAATTCAATTAAATTATTGGTGATGTAATTATTGGACAATTGTATCGCCTTATTAAGTTTTATTATTGGTAGTTTGACATTGTTAATATTAATTTATTTGACATTTAATAATTTTATAGAAATTTTGTGACATATTATTTTAATTAGAATTTGGAAATTTAACAATTATTACTTATTTAATTTTGGGCTCTGAAATCTGTATATGTGACATTACCAGCATAACATTATTAATTTATCAATATAAAATGGGTAAATCCAACTAAATATTAATTTTAACATTAGTAGAAAATAGTCTTATTTGGAACAAAAATTCTACCAAATTGAAAAAATACCATGATGCTGACAACCCTAATGTTTGTTTTGATTATATTTAATAATTTAGAACTACCGACGTTAAACTTACACCTGATGATGAATTATTTCGAAACCGGTCGTGTAATTTGTTAAAAGTTATAATATAATCTATACTAATATTATAAAGAGGTAAACTTTGTTTGTTTGTTTAATTGTAATGAATAGGCTCAAAAACTACTGGACCGATTTTAAAAATTCTTTCACCATTCGAAAGCTACATTATGTACGAGTAACATAGGCTTCTTTTTATTGTAGAAAATATAGGGTTCCGTAAGATATTTGGGTTTTTCTTACACAAGGTGAAAAAAATCAACCACAAAAGTTACTTATTTTGCGTACGCTGCCTAAACTATAAAAGATAGAACCATATAATGTTCTAAGTAAATGTAGATCTTATAAATATCTACAAAAATGTCTGCAACACACTATACCTATCTATGTCAAATGAGGCACAGCACCCATTTTTTTATTTAAAAATCTTGATTTTTTTGGACTACATTTAAACGCATTTATTTTACTCATGCTGATAATCCTTATTAAAATTAATTATTTCATCACTAAGTACAGTTTGTGTAGATGTGTAGATTTGGTGTAGATTTGGTGTTTGAATGATTAAAATTGGACGTTTGGTTTAGAAGTTATGGTGAAATTAAAAATTGCGATTTACGCCCGTTTCGAAGTGGGCGCTACCAACTTACCAAGGCGGGGGTGCGCAGTAACGAAGATTATTACCGGCCCTGCAGCTGGTGAATTAGTTCATATACCGAGAATACCAATGATCCCTACTGATTTTCCTTTACCCTGCAAAAGGCTCCAATTTCCTGTGAGACGTAGCTTTTGCGGCGGTACCGACCAATGCGGGCCACGGGTAGTATTAAATGAATATAAAACTGCTGAATCAATCAATTTTAATCATTTCTTCAGTGGCTATATATTTTATACCCGTGCGAAGCCGGGGCGGGTCGCTAGTATCTTAATATAGTGGAAAAAGTGCAAGAAAAGTGTGTTTTATTAGTGTTCAACATGAATTTCCACCAAGAACCGACAGTACAATCAATTACGTATATTGATTATTAACGTTGTGCATTATTTTTTTTAACCCATTTTTAGGGTTCCGTACCCAAAGGGTAAAAACGGGACCCTATTACTAAGACTTCGTTGTCTGTCCGTCTGTCCGTCTGTCTGTCTGTCTGTCCGTCTGTCTCCAGGCTGTAACTCAATAACGGTAATAGCTAGAGAGTTGAAATTTTCAGAGATTATGTATATCTGTTGCCGCTATAACAACAAATACTAAAAACAAAAGAAAATTAATATTTAAGGGGGGCTCCCATACAAGAAATGTGATTTTTTTTGGCTTTTTTTGCTCTATATCAATAATGGCAACAGGTAGGTACTTGATTTTTTCTCGAAGTCCCTTACAATCGATTAAATTTTTAACCCATTTTTTATGTAAATCGATTTTTAAAAAATGGATTTTTTTAAATAATCGAAATCCTTACAATCGATGAAAAATATCGACAATCGAAAAAAAACAATCGATTGTTCGATTAATCGATTTCGATGTTACAACACTACTCTCCAACCGTCTTACGGTTTTTCGATCAGCACGAGAATCTGACGCGAGTTTAACAGTTTTTACCCATCTCACAAAAGTGCTCAACGCCGCTAAATGTAAGTACTCACATACGGTTTTGCTCGATACTTTTACTCCAAATCGAGTAATATTACTGTGTGGACCGCAAAACTCACAGCTCGAAGGCTCCCATCGAGCCGGATTGATGGAATTAAATTTATCGATTTAGAGTAAAACTATCGAGCAATGCTGAATGTGTGGACGAAAGCCCGAGCCGCGGGTTTTGCTCGACGTTATTGCTCGATCGAGCAAAACCGTATGTAAGTACTTAGCAAAAGAAGTTTTCACTTCAAAAACCTCATGTAAATAACATGAAGTTCGAAAATTACGACGAATCACTCCACATTGTTATTTGTTTTCCAGGTGACAGGCGGTCGCACGTGGCCGCTGATCAACTGCCTGTGCCTGTTCACGGCGGTGTTCTCCACCTTCCTCGACAACGTCACCACCGTGCTGCTCATGACGCCTGTTACCATCAGGTAAAGACTTTAGTAAACAATGGCTGGGGTCTTCAAATTAAAGATATTTTAATGCGCTGAATTGCTTAATTTCACAACCAGTTAAGTTGGCAATGGGCAGACGACTAGTTATATTGCCACGCAACAAATATTTAGATGACTTTACAATCTACAAATACTGAGAATTATTATAACACACGTACTACAATACCTTGAAACTTGAAATTTGAGAGACGTATTCCCCTTTAAATCTAGACTAAAAAGCATTTTTCAACATTGCACTCATCGGGTCAAACAATCAATGTTTATACTCGTATGCTATTTGACGCTGTTGAAGCCGTGGGAAAAACTTACTTACTTACTTACGCTTGAATAACACGTCAATTCATTAGAACCACCGATACCAATACACATAAACACCGATAACCAAAATTAACACCCTTTTGTTCGTAGCAATTAGCAGTCGTATCCACTAATTAACTGGAGTACTTGGAGTGTTCATAGCACAAACTTTTTCTATGGAGTGATCTGTTACGATAGTACTCACAACAGCTACTTAGAAATCCAAAATAAATTAGGAAAGTGTATAGCTATCTGTCTGCCTGTCTGTTACCTCTTCACGCCCAAACCGCTGAGACCGATTTTGCTAAGATTTAGTATAGAGATATTATGTACTTTGAATCCCTGGAAAGGACATAGGATACTTTTTATGCCGGAAAAATGTACGGTTCCCGCGCGAAAAGCTACTCTTGGCGCAACGTGTCTATCAGTCATAGCTAGTTTATGCTAAGGCTGCGTTTCCACCAGAGATGTGTTGCGAGCAGTGAACTTAGTTTTGTTATTCGTAGGTTGCGAGGAATGTGTTTTTGAGAACCAATGAATCGCTTCATTGACGTGAGCGCCGCAGTGACATCGCTCAGCGCAGCGATGCTATTGGATCTTAAAAACACATTCCTCGCAACACATCAAACGCAACCTAATACTTAGTCTTTACTTTTAACCATATGTTCCCAGGCTGTGCGAGGTGATGCAGCTGAACCCGGTGCCGGTGCTGATGTCGATGGTGATCTTCAGCAACGTGGGCGGCGCCGCCACGCCCGTGGGAGACCCGCCCAACGTCATCATCGCCAGCCATCCGTCTGTACTGCGAGAGGTGAGCGATGATACTCCTTTTCAAGTTCCAACACGAAGTAATTTTCCATTTATCTAATAATTGAATTCACGAGATAACTTCGGGAAGTTTATGGTTTACGATTGGTCGGCTTACTAACTTCCATCGTTTAGGTATTTGCAGTTTAGTATTATCAAGAAAGTACCCGTTATGACAGAAAACATTCAAAACTGTGGGGTGTTATAAGTTTGAGGGTTCTATGTATGTTGGTTCGTGGCATCGTGTCATCCAAACGGGTGTTTTCGAACCTGTTTTCGAACGTTCCAGAACATTAACTTCACGTCGTTCACGCTGCACATGGGTCTGGGCATCCTGGCGGTGAGCGTGCAGACGTACCTGCAGCTGCGGTACATGTTCCGCGACATGAACCGACTGCGACACAGCGTGCCCAGGGAGGTCGTTGGTGAGTGGGGCCAGCTCTTCTTTAGTACGCAGGAATAGTAATTTGTCTTTGATCCGCCGTTTATTGTTTTTTCACGCCTGCATAAACATTGAATCATTTCGTTGTCCCACCAGCACTCATGGAAAAAGTTTGCTTCAAAGGAGTCTAAAGTGAGAAATGTCAAGGGAGATCAGCAACTTTGTGCCTAAAATCTGTCAATATTTGTCATCCTTCGCATTGCTACTGTAGCCATAAGCTCCGACAGAGAGCAAAAGTCACTCCTCACTCAGAGTCAAGACAGGGTTGCCTTGTGGTGATGAGAGGGACTAAAACAGTGTCTGTTTTCAGAGATGCGCCAGGAGATCGGCGTGTGGAAGCGCGCAGCCGCCTCCCTATCCTCCTACTCCCGGGACGAGGACCTCGTCAGGCGGGCACTCGAGAAGAAGGTAACGGTCATGAGGATAGACATACACAGTATACGCCTAACGCCGTCTGATTCAAATGCTATGAGGAATATCTTCAAAGAGACCTGAAGGGCATAATCACACTAGGCCGAAGTTACGCGGCGTAAATTACGTCCGCAATGTCAAACGCATACAAAATACGGACGGAATTGTGTCGTCGGCAATTTAAAATACATTGCGGGTGTAATCGTGCGGAATTTACGACGGCGTAACTTCGGCCTAGTGTGTTTAATCACTAATACCCTAAAAATTAGGGAGTCCCTCGATCGCCGATTCTTGGAAATCTATTGTTATCGCGGTCGCATGCGACCGCTTGGGGCTTGAAGGATTAACGATCATAAGTGGCGGTCAATCTTAGTAACAAATTTCGCTAAAAAACTCGGTAAATGACTGTAATTTTCTTGACAGGTGCAGAAACTACAGGCGACGCTGAAGAAGAGAGAGGCTGGCAACACCAAGTCCAAGACCGATCCGCTGTTCACCTCCACGCTCGCTCAAATGAAGCAAAAGGTACCTCCAGGTTAAAAAGACCAGAAATATTTCCCTCTTATAATATCTTAGATATTCCCTCATAACACCTCCGTGGTCCAGTGGTTCAGAGCTGGGCTCTTGACTCGGAGGTCGTGGGTTCGATTTCCGCGTTGGAAACATGTTATTTCCAAGTTTGGTTAAGACAATGCAGGCTGATCACCTGATTGTCTGACAAGTAAGATGATCCGTGCGTCGGAAGGGCATGTAAAAAGTCGGTCCTGCGCCTTATCTCTCGCCAGTCGTGTCGGTCTTCCGTCCCACTGGGTTGTGATAGTAAAAGGAATAGAGAGTGCTCTTGTGTACTGCGCACACACTTGGGCACTATAAAATTACTCCTGCGTAACTGGCCTTGGTTTCAATGAAATCGGCCACCGTCACCGAAACCGGTGTGGGAGTTATTATTTTTATTATTAAATGATTATTTTTTCGAAACACTGTCTTTTAACACAATAATTATTTAGTCGAGAATGTTGTTTTCCAGTACCGCATCAGAGACAAGCAGCTACTTATCAAGTCATCGGTGTGCGTCGCGTTTGTTGTCATCGTGTTCTTCCTGCACGCGTTCCCACAATTCGGTGAGTACCTCCCTGTTACTGTACGTTCTAACAAACACTATTCAAAACATACGAAGTATGTTGTAAAAATAAGTCAAGATATTCATTGGTGATTCGAGTGGCGAGAGCACAGATTAAGGCGAGAGTAACTTTTTGTCACTTCCGACTGTTAGACGCAAACCTCACAATGAGAAGTGACAACGACCTTCAGCAATGGCAAACAATGGTAACGAATTCGTTACCATAATATATGAACTGTCGTTAACGTCCTTACGGAGAAAACTCAGCAGTCAGATCTTTAGGTTTGTATTTATATTAAAACAATAATGGTCAATTACGTTAATTAATTGCTGCGAAACAGCGGCGAACTGATTTACTGTCTCATCCGCCACACGACAATGGCGTTATTTTGCATCTCGCTCTATTCCTGTTTCGCATTGATTTCGCAGATATTTCGCAGTTCGCAGCGTCGCGCGTCGGTGGACTAGAGGCGTAGAACAGAACAAAACCTACTGGGATTCCAAATATAATCTAAAAGCCTAGGTCCTCAAGCAGCGCTGGTACCATAGGTAGCCGCACAAGACTCCAACTCCTAGAGAGCGCCTCAGTGGTCAAAGACCCAAACAAGCAAGCAAGAAGGCGCTATAATTTGATCTCCCTCCAAGCTAAAGCTTGATTTAGGCTGGCACAGTCATTAAGCCTGTCATCGTGTATTTCAGAGAGTCTGTCGCTGGGGTGGACGGCGCTGCTCGGCGCGCTGCTACTGCTGGTGCTGGCGGAGCGCGAGGACCTGGAGCCGATCCTGGCGCGGGTGGAGTGGTCCACGCTGCTATTCTTCGCCGCGCTCTTCGTCTTGATGGAGGTGAGAGCGTTTGAGTAGGATTTCATGGATCAGGAGAGCAAGTGTGACCACCGTAGAAATAGAATTTCTCACATACCAATTTCAGAAATAGCAAGTCATTCTTAAATATCAAACGAATATTATTTTATTCTAGTCTTTTTAGAAATAGTGGCAGATTGCATGGACAAAATGACAGTCTACTTTCATTAAGGTTTATTGGGACTATTCCGATACGATTTTTCTTGAGTTGATAGGTAGTGTTAGTTTTTATTTATTTGTAAAAGATCTGTAATTGTTTTTAAAAACTGATTTTACCTCTGTCTAGTCAAGGAAATTATCTATTAGCGTACACTTATAGAGTCATGATATGCATTTTAGTTAATGAATTAAACTTATTTAAAAAACACACTTTTTTTTTCTTCTCTTGGGGATATTCCGAACTATGTCGGGGTTATTCCGAACTCATTCAAAAGTGTGTTTTAAGACCTAGTATTCAAAGTGCATATTTCTTTTTCGTTCGGAAAACCCCCGGTGACAAAAATATTAACGTATGTGTGAAGTATATCGCTCACCGAATTTTCATAGATTTGAAATTCGGAATTACCCCATCCAGTGACAGAGGTCCTCAACATTTTGGTTATACAACAACACTCATCAAAGCGTTGTAAATTTTGAAATTAAAGACAATATGAAATTTATACCAAGCTTTATTTTTGTTTCTCTATCAAGCAAAATAGATCAAGATAGATTCTAAGTACTACGACGAAATACTTACAAACTTATAAAAACGAAACAAAGTAGGGTGCGTTTAACTACTATTGTTCTGCTGCAGTGGTTATAGTAAGTTCTCAATTTTTTAATTTTTCTAACGCCTCGGCTAAGTCTTCTGGCGTATATGCTTTAATTTTCTTACGGACGTAGGTACGGGGCATGTTTGACCTGAAAAAATAAGATGGGGTAAGTACTTAATCTTTCAGGCCCCGCGCGAGCACCGGTGATCGCGAGAACAAAAGAATACAATGGGAATTCCTAGAACCTCCGATCGAAGGATTAATGCAGTTTTAGACAATGTAAGTTAAGTGCCGTATGGTATTGCCTTCATATCTTCCTACATATTAATCCTTCGATCGTGGATTCTTGGAAATCTATTATTATTCTATTGTTGTCGCGGTCACCGGTGTCCTTATGGGGCTTGATGGGTTTACCTCCCGTGGATAGAAGGCGAAAAATGTAAAGGGTTTGTACATCATGTACCTACTTGAAGGTACACATAAATAACTAGGGAAATTATTAATTGTCGTAAAGTAATTTTTTTTGTCAAGTGCTTATGTTATTTTATCTATAATAAGTGAAGAATTTCATCATTAGGTTCACAAATAATATTATACATGTACGTGCGTGGGTCTTTTCCGTTTGACCACTAGCCTATCAAGTCCCATAAGGTCACCGGTGACCGCGACAACAATAGAATAACAATAGATTTCCAAGAATCCGCGATCGAAGGACTAGCTAAGCGAGAGTAAACCGGTTTCATCCAGTTGCAGCGCGTACGCGACGCGGTGGCTAGTGAGCATGCTTGTTAGTGTCGATTTACACGGGTGACTAACGGGTCGATTTTAGTTACCCGGCAAGTCACCAGTCGAATCGCCTGTCCAAGTCGAATCGCCACCCCATTTACACGGGTGACTAACGGCTCGATTTTAGTCACCCGGCAAGTCACCAGTCGAGTAGTATTCGCAGCAAGCGATCGCTTGCGACTGAGCGTTTGCACGGTCGATTTTAGTCACCAGCCGCATGCGGCCGCCGGCCGCACGACTTTGGGGCTTGCGACTTTAGCCGCATGCGGCGTAGTCGACTTGCCATTTACACGGTCGATTTTCGCCGTGCGGCGAAAATCGTGCGGCTTTAGTCACCCGTGTAAATCGGCCATAAGTTGTAGTAGAGTACCTACGACGGCGCGGTTGTATGAAGCTTTGTCTCTGTACCTTTTCGCTACTACATATTTTGAAAGGTTGAGAACCTCTGCAAATTACTATGAGAAAACAAAATGGGTTTATTCCGAACAAAACATGTCGGAATATCCCCGTCGGGTTTATTCCGAATAAAACTAAAAATTAGAGATAGAATGTTCTGGCACATTGAATTGTCTTTAAAACACGACAATTTACCATAAAAGCAAAAATAAATTTGTTTACTTACCTAGTTTAGACACAATCCAAGTTGGGGTTATTCCGATGTTCTAAAAATGGCGCGAAATCATCCGTTGGCACAACAACTGTCACTACACTCGTCCGAAACCCGCTAGCGACGAGCGTCAACTGGCGACCGATAGCCAAATCAACATAGCGCCTAGGTAAATGTTGCCAACATAAAAATATTATTTCGTTTGGTAAGTTTTTCGGTTGTTCGGAATATAACCAAATTCGGAATACCCCCAAATAACCTTATGCCCTTTTGTCTCCATTAATATGAAGGTTATAAAAACGACGCTTTAAATTTATACTGGTTGAGAAAAGGGATCAATAGACGAAGCTCAGTTTATGTTCGTAAAAGCTTTGTGACCTTACGTGAAATATTTGAAGACTGGATTTCTTTACAGGTTCTCTCCAAGCTAGGGCTGATCGCGTGGATTGGGAAACTGACGGAGTCTGTGATCATGAAGGTCGGCGAGGAGTCGCGGCTGGCGGTCGCCGTGATGCTCATACTGTGGGTGAGTAAGCCGTATATGGCATACGCATGGACAGCTATAGGACCTCATCTTCGATTTTCGAACAAAGTGGTGACGGTATAAGAGCGAGCAGCGCTTAATAGAGGAGCAATATGTGTCAAGCTGTGATTAATTGCAACTGCCGTAAATACTAGGCTTGTGTCCTATTTTTTATTGGCAATTAAAATTACTGCCAAAAAAGAGAACTCCCCAAGGTCTTATCGTAATAAATCACACAAAATAGACCTTCCCCAAATGCTGTATAAACTAGCTAGTTAGCTACCGAGCTATAATATCACGGCTCGATAGTTTGTACGCATCATGGGATAGTACGCATCTTGGCAGCTGCATGTCATCTACGATACTTTCGAAGATCCAGGCTAAGCCGACAAGGCACGTTCCAAAGTTGGCGGCGATCCCTATTATGATTACCTACCCCTTGTTGGAGTGTCATAGCTACCATCAAATAGTGGAGTAAAAATTGATAGTAAGTATTGTTAGCTTTGAAGGATCGGTAAAGTTTGGCGTTCCCCAGGGAAATGTTCTGGGTCCAATATTGTTTCTGTTATATATAAATGACAAATATCGTGTGTCAGGTGTCTGGCCTGGCGTCGGCGTTCGTGGACAACATCCCGCTGACGACGATGATGGTGCGCGTGACGGCGGAGCTGTCAGCCGGCGCGCTGGCGCTACCGCTGCCGCCGCTCGCCTGGGCGCTCAGCTTCGGCGCGTGTCTCGGAGGTGGGTTATAGAAGCTGGAGGCTTAGCCAATACGTGTAATTGACTTAAGCGTCGATTATATGAAGTCGACATTTGATTAAGCACCTGTAGATTACGTGAAGTACATTTATGCACGGTGTCTAAGGCTATTTGACAAGAGTTTATCTATTCAACAGCGTTGTCGATTTTGCTAATGTTTTGACGTTAGCTAATTAAAAGTGCAAATGAATAGATAAATGTTTGTCAGAAAACCTCGGATGCCGGATCCTCTAGCAGTCTGTTTAGTTTTACACCTTGTATATGGTGCTAGTAGCCTAGTGCAAAAAATACTTTGTAACTGCAGGATAACTTCCAAGATTTATTAAATTCTGCCAAACACAGTAAACTTCGCATACACTAGTCGGCTGCGTTTCCATCGTAGCTGAGCTGAGCTGAGCTGCGTTGCGAGGAATGTGTTTTAAAAGAACCAATAGAATTGACGTTGCGCTGAACGTGGTCAGGCAAATGAAGCGTTTCTATTGGTTCTCAAAAACACATTCCTCGCAACGCAGCTCAGCTCAACTCCGATGGAAACGCAGACTAAGGGGTAAAATCAATAAGCAACTTCTCATTCACCACCAGGTAACGGCACGCTGATCGGCGCGAGCGCGAATGTGGTTTGCGCGGGTGTGGCGGAGCAGCATGGCTACCGGTTCACGTTCATGCAGTTCCTGCGCATCGGCTTCCCCATCATGATCGGCAACCTGCTCGTCGCCTCCGTCTACCTGCTGCTGTGCCATTGCGTCTTCACCTGGCATTAGAAGTGGGCCACGGCTTTACCACGTTAAAGTATTTCTTAGCCTGGCATTACCACGTTAAAGAATTTCTTAGCCTGGCATTACCACGTTAAAGTATTTCTTAGCCTGGCATTACCATGTACTACGAAATATTTTTTTGGCTTGGCATTACCACATTAAAGTATTTCTTAGTCTGGCATTACCACGTTAAAGTATTTCTTAGCCTGGCATTACCATGTTAAAGAATTTCTTAGCCTGGCATTACCACGTTTAAGTATTTCGTAGCCAGGCAATGCCATGTTACACAAGAATTTCTTAGCCAGGCATAACCGCGTACTACGAAATATTTCTTAGTTTGGCACGTTACGTGCCACCACGTTAAAGTATTTTTTAGCCTGGCATTACCACGTTAAAGAATTTCTTAGCCTGACATTAGCTTGATGGTCACACAAAAGATTTCGTCTGTCTTAAATGTCTTGTTACAGGAAAAATTACCCACAAGTCGGTTTACTTTTAGGAATTTACTATTAAGTGAACAATTCCATTGAAAATAACTATTTTTGAAGTTTTTAAATACCTAATAAGTAGTAAAAAAGTTACAAATGTTCCTAATGTTGAAATTTTTAACCGGAGCTGGCAAGTAAAAAAACATCACTTTAAGATTATTATTATTAAGAAAACAGCCATTTAGTTAACAACATGTACTTAATTATGTAGGAAGGTCCTACATAAAGTGATTAGTTAGACATAAGCTATCATGTCTTCCTATCTATAGGTACTTCCGAAAAAATACAACAAACATAAAAATATCAAATCTAAATTTTAAATAATACACACAAGGGTCAAGTATATTATAATTTATTCATTATGCTGCCGCAAATAAACACGACTTCACTGTTTTGTTAAATGCAATTTTAATTTTATGACTTACATAATGTTTTTCCTGACCCTATTTCGTCACTGTAGAAAGTTATAACTATTTTACATTACTTCGATAAAATTATAAATTAAAGTGGACATTACGAACCACGTAGAAATTTTAAAATTGACTTATCGCTCTTGTCTCTTTCACTTATAAAATAATGCTCTCTCGGTCTATTGCGATTTTACTGTGGAAAAGAGACACCCGCCTTTTCCGTCTGAAGGAAAGAGACAAAAGCTAAAAGGTTATTGAACTTATTTCTTCGTGATTTGTAAATGGACTTATTGGCTATTATATAACTTCAATAAATGCTGATTTCAACAGAATTACACTTACAGTATTATAATTTTATTTATTTTTAACAAATGTTACTATGAACTATGTAAAACCATTTAATTACGAACAGTAGTTAGAACAAACAATGTATGACGTTATTTAAATTAATTATCTACGAATATCGACGTCATAATGTTGTCTGGCTTATGCAAAAATGTTGTGATGTAAAAACACGTCTTTAAAAATTGGAAATGATGTGAGTAATAAAATAAAACGCTCTTTTAGGCTCTAAAATAATGATTGACTTCAAGGTTAACAATCATTATTTCAGCGCTTTATTTGAATAAATAGCTGATTTGAAGAAAAAAGAATAGACTTATGTTGAATAACGTAATAACTAATAAGCTGTGAGAGCTATGAGGTCATTGCTCTTCACAGTGCCGTAGTTTATAATATTTTTTGTCTAAACATTTTACATGAGCAAGAGATCGTATGCGAACATATTCGTAATTGATTTTACTTAACTAAGGAGAGTAGACAAATGATATTAATTATATTTTCGCCTGTAGTTGTTTAGTAAATTATGTAACATACTTGTGATAAAATACAATTATTTTTATATTACTACATACATCTATTTATTGCCTACCTATGAAACAGACAAACTATTAAAAGATTATTGATGAGTGGCAGTTTTCCACCGTGCGTTTTTTCTGCCAGGCACAGTAAAATTCTGGAACGAACTGTCACCAGCAGTATTTCCGAACCAATACGACCTGCAAACATCAAGATGGGAGCGTATTCCCTCCTAAAAGCCGGCAACGCAGAGTTGCACTCTTCAGATGTTGCGAGTGTCCATAGACAACGGTAGTTGCTTTCCATCGGGTGACCCGTTTGCTCGTTTGACCCTATCTAGTTTCGAAATAAATTCACATGATGGAGCATTTTCTTAGACATGGTACATCATATTTAACCATCGACATCGTAACAAAGTGCTTAGTCAAAATGTGTCACTTTCGATACCGAAGTTAGACGTCAAATATTATGTATGGGACTTGACATAACGCATCGCTAAATGTAGGGATTGCAATCCCGCACCTTTTTCAATCCCGCGGGATTGGCCAATCCCGCGAGATCCCGCATGTTTGAATTTATGTTATAAAATTGAATAAATTGAAACTACAATTTATGTTTTATTAAAAATCAACTTTATTAATAGAAAAAGTGAGCTTTTATGATATTATAAATTATAATATTATGAACTAAAATAAAAAATACAGTTAATATATACAAACTAAGAATAGGGTACGGGCACCAGTAGTCAGCCTTTTAGTGCAAAGCGCAAGTTTAAATGTAGATAGAAAATTGTTTAAAATAGTAATAAAAAACCTTTTATACTCGTTCACTTAATTATTTATTAAACTTTGTTATGAAATTAACATATAAGATAATTTTTCTTAATAAGTATTGAAAATAAAGTATTTTTCAAAATAAGGCACATTTCCCCAGTACTCAGCCGTCACAACCCAGTTCTCAGTTCAGTTCTCGGCAGCTACCAGTAGTCAGCCTCTCCTTAGATAGGCCTCGAAAGAGACCTATGGAACTGAAACTTGACTAGAACAAATAAACAATGCCAAAAAACTAAGAAATTACTTGGTAGGTAGGTGCTTCATAAATAAATGAATAAATTAAGCAGCTAAGTTAAGTAGTAAGTAAATAAGTTAAGTTACTGATGGCTGAACACTGGGTATACCTCACCAGTAATCAGCCGTGGTTCGACCGTATCTAGTCAGGCGGCCGACTACTGGTTTTTATATGGAATTATGAATGACCAGTATTCAGCCGGAGGTGGCCGAACACTAGATAATGTACAAGAAATGCATACGCAGTAGTCAGCCACCTCATTATTTAAATAACTATAAAGAAACTGTTCTATAACTTATTTGATTTAGACGTAAAAAATGTAATAACTATATATTTTAATAAAACATGACACAAAAGTTATTAAGAAATCACAATAACTCATCTTTTTGTCGGGCACTTCCCACTAAGAAAATTTTGGCGCGCACGCCGCATCTTGGCTCAACTAGTGACAACGTCCAATTGGAATCAGATTACCATTTCTTGCAGCCACTTAGCGTCATTGTGACGTTCTGAACTGACCAATAAGAGGGCCAAGCTTTTTTTAAAAGTAACTTGATTGGTTAATTTGCAATAGAACGCTATTTCTATAGGTTTTTAGCTGGAAAAGGCTGACTACTGGTCTGGGGCTGACTACGGGCGGCCTTACCCTATAAAATTATAAAAAGAAAAACTTCCCCATGTCGTCCCCATCTGGCAGAGTGCCCAGCAAGCTGACAGCATTGCCACGTTGGATTGCAATTGCTATCCGCTGTGCCAGGTAGCTCCTGGCTCTGGGGTCTCGTGTGGCTTCAATAAGCCTAAGCATTAAGCATAAAGCAATTAATAGAAAATGTCTCTTATTATGCCACAAAAATATTTGTTTTGTACCAAAATAACAATGAAATTATGTAATCACTCTAGTCTTATTAGTGCTTCAAGCCCCAAGCGGTCGCACGCGACCGCGATAACAATACAAATCTATTGTGTCTCGTTTTCTCCACAATCTAGGGATTAAATCTTAAAATTAAAATGCTTTTAATACCTCAGCAATCTTGAAGCAAGGGACCTCTCAACATTATGGCTCTGCATTGATTGCGACGACCACCCTCGCGTTTACCATGCCTATATAAGTCCCATTAGTGGTGACCCCGAGACGGACTGGCTCTTTGAACACCTGCAAGCTGCTTCAGATTTAGTGCAGCAGCAAATCTCATCTGCAGATATCATAATACTTGGCGACTTTAACGCCCACCACGCCGACTGGCTCAATTCCAGTAAAACTGTCAACTGATCATGCAGGAAGATCTGTCTGCGACTTTGCCCTTGCGAACGACTTAAGACCGGGCTGCCAAAAATATCAAAACACGCTAGCCCCGCCTACATACCCCGCTCTCCTCCAATCGTGATATTATAATGAATCCATTAATCGTGCCCGCATGAATTGTACTTTGAGCCGCAGCTAGTAGTGAACAATATCGCGTTACAAGGGTTCCCGCATTATAGCACGAAAGTAAAGGTCGTAAGCCCCAAAACAGTTTTTTGATGATTACTTAAAAACTAAATACAATACTAATATTTCCTTTAGCTATGATTTTACAAAGTGTATGATTGTAGTAGTGCAAGTTATTTAACGATAGTAAGTGAATAAGTGTAACAGATATTTGTTGAAAAGCCCAGAAATATTCATAATTTCGTAAAGTAAAACTATCGAGTCAAAATAAGTGAATCGTGATTTCCGTTAGGCTAGTATCAAATAAATATACAATGATTAAATAAATCTCAATTTCATTTAAGTCAATCGTCTTCCGGGATCGTAATACTTATTAGAAAACACAGCAAAATTTGACAGATCGCTCTCTGGTTGCTACGCCTTCGCGAATTCCAGATGTAGACGGTCAGAATCCTTTCCTGTTGGACCTTCTGCTGACTTCAAATTCTGATGGCTACCAAGCATCCATGACCGCACCACTTGGTTCATCGGACCATTGCCTTATTTACAGTTCTGTGCCACTTACGACGGTATTGTGACAGCGTGATGTTAAATACAGTCCTGTGTGGCACTTCAAGTTAACGGACTGGGATGGGATGCGGTTGTTTTTTTTTGTCATTTACTTTAAACTTTAAATAATGGCTAATTTTCGAAGCGATTTTAACCAATATGGCAATAATCCTTATTCAATTAAATACTTTAGATACATTATTGATTTAATATAGATCCAAATTGCCCTTTACAGCATAAGATTTAAATGAATATTTTCGAAGATACGAGTATTACAGATTAAAAAATTGCGGGACGTAGCTTTTGCGGCCATGAATGCGGGCCACGGGTAGTAATGAATAATAATAATTATTATGTAAATCAAAACTACTGAATCAATTTTAATCATTTTTTCAGTGAGTGACATTGGCTATATACTTATTTTATACCCGTGCGAAGCCGGGGTCGCTAGTTTATAATATACAGTGTGTTTGTGTAAACACCGTTGTCCTTGAAACCATCAAATGAGCCCGTCAAAATGAACAACTTTTTATATGAGAACAATGCTGGGAACTCAAAAAAAAAATGCCGTCTTCATACCCATACGGATGCCCGGATCGGCAATTTGTATGGGTATGAAGACAGATTTTTTTAAATTCCTAGCATTGTTCTCATAGAAAAAGTTGTTCATTTTGACGGGCTCATTTGATGGTTTCAAGGACAACGGTGTTTACACTAACATCTTGTATAATAATGGAATCAATTATTATCAATAGCCAGCTCCTTTGATACTTGGACGGCCAGGGATTACTAAGTGACAAACAGTAAGGGTCGCTCGGCTGATGGATCTCTTGGCGTACCTAAAGTAAATTTACACAGAGCCAATACTGGCTGCCAGTCTTATTGGCAGCCAGTACTGGCTCTGTGTAAATTGTACTTAACTCATCGTTGGGCTCAGGCGAATGTGTCGAAGGGAGAGGCATTGGCTGTTAGTTTGGACATTGCGAAGGCTTTTGATCGGGGTTGGCACAAAGCGCTGCTATCGAAGCTTCCATCATATGGGCTCCCCGAGAAATTATGCAAATGGGTCATGCGGGATCCGCGGATCCGCGTTTTGTAGGCGCGGGATCCAGCAGATTAATAAATGTCGCGGGATCCCGCGGGATCAAAAATTCCGCGGGTCAAAACTCAAATCCCATACATTTTCGACAATTTCTAACTTCACAATCGGAACATTTTGCCTAGGGAGCCAGAACTGCTTCTAGATTTTTCAACTAGATATTCGCAATTGAATAAGGAACATATTAGGCTATATTTTATTAAAGCGAAATATAAAATGAGCATATTATATTTTACTTCAATAAAATGTAGCCTATTTTCTTCCCCGTGTTCTACACAACTGATTTACCTTTGTTAGTTTGTCCGTTTCTTTTGATTATAATATGTCAAATGTAAATAAATTTCCTCTCATTATAATATATTATTATGGCTATTAAGTCTTATATAGTCAGAAATAACAATCCAACAGGAGTGAGCGGTGTGTGACGTGAAGATGTACCACAGT
The DNA here is from genome assembly GCA_963422495.1 of Polyommatus iphigenia. Classification (NCBI taxonomy): domain Eukaryota; kingdom Metazoa; phylum Arthropoda; class Insecta; order Lepidoptera; family Lycaenidae; genus Polyommatus; species Polyommatus iphigenia. The sequence goes on from OY730184.1 coordinate 11,035,365, forward strand.
ATGACACCAGCCACTAGCGACTTGATCACTTTGTCCAATATACTTAATCTGAAATAAAAATAGGAATTTGATCTTATTCGTTTTCACGAAGCATATAATATAATAATAATTATATCTATGGACGCTTCACACCACGTCAGTCTGGCCCCGTGGTAAGTACCTGAAGGACTTGTGTTACAGGTACCAGACAACGGAAATATATTTAATACTTTTATAATATACACATGGACGTATAAAAAAAGGCGGACGGAGTCCCACCATACACAAAACTGTGTCGTTCAGAGTCGGCCAGCTGGCTGTATGTACTGACGGTCCGCACGCACACATTCTTGCGCTAGTCCATACCATTTGACAGGCGTCAGAATGTGTGCGTGGCCGACTCCGAAGAAAATTGAAGACACAGTTTTGTTCATGAATATACATATGTTACTATGCTTAACGCAAGGATTCGTAAATAACACTAAAGAAAAAGTAAAAAATGGCCAAGTGCGAGTCAGGCTCGCGCACGTATGGTTATTTACAATTTATTGATAGCAAAAAATTGCCTACCTTTTCATCGTCTTAAAGAGAGTGCCAAAGAAATTACGCCTCCTTTAAAATTATTAATCAATATGTCGAGCACGATCTAATTATCAATTACATATTACCAACAAATCTCTGATCTCTCTTATAAAAGCGCACAATGCATACCTATACTTAACGTAAAAGCATCCACCAACCTTCGCGCATACGCTTTAGTCCTCGGCAGATTGTCCATATCCTCATTCAGCATCACGCGCTTACAGACCACGACACTGTTGGTGAAGTATTCCTCCTTGGGTATGTTCTCGATGATGTAGTCAAAGGCCTCCCTATCCTGGTCCTTGATGGAGGCTCGCAGCCGCAGGAGATTGTCTACAGAGAAAGACCATTGCTTCATCGTGAACTCTTTGACGGCCAGAGACGCGGTGAAGACACGACGGTAGATTTTTAACAATCTGAAATGGAAGAATTTATCTTAACTCATATCATCTAATAAAAACACAGCAGATATTGCATTTAGTATTTGGTAATTTTTGTCAGGCAAACAAAAGCCTGCACGACAAACAAAAGCCTGGACGAACGAAATTGCAGGAAACATAAGGTATCGTATTGTACCTGGGCGGTTTGGACAGGAGCCGTAGGATCGTATCGATGAGGACACCGAGAAACAGCTGGACAAAGAATACCTGAAATTTTAAGGAAAATTAACTTACTTATTAATAATAATAGTTAAAAAAAACTAAAAGTCACGCTCTTTTTATTTCTTTAAAAAATTGTCTTTAAATAATCTTTGCATAACGATTAAAAACCAATGACAATTCATTGGCTATTAATCCTTATGCAAAGTTTCAAATTAATTAGACTACTGGAAATAGGTAAAAGTCGTACTCAAAGTTTCCGTTACATATACATATTATGTACTATAAGAGAAGTTGATTCCTAGGCAGATGAGGGACAACAGATCCCAATAGCCGGGTCCACACCAAACGATCCATCTTGGAGCGGCGATCCCGCGATCCGCGATCCAGGATCGAGGAGCGCGGAGCGTGGAGCGCGTTTATGCGAGAAATATGAGCCCAAGCATCGTCTCTTGCACCTCTATTCGTAAAATAAACATCTTTTGGGTCCCATAAACATTTAAACTCCTTATAAAGCGATATCAGACGACGACTTTGCGAAATATTTGGATAGGTGAGATGGATCGCTTGAATCACAAAACCGTCCACGCCGCGCGCGCCACGTTTACTGAGGCACCTTTGAAGCGGGCAAGAAAACCGGCAACGAACGGATCGCGAGCGCCAGGGAGCGCGCGCACCAAAACTTGCGCATGGATCGCGCGCGGCACGTCCACACCAAACGCTCCGTGCAACGCGCTTCATCGTCGAGCGCGTTGGATCGTCTGGTGTGGACCCGGCTAATTAACATTGAATTGACATGATCCGACCAAAGACGTTGGTCTGTCAACTGCCTAGGAATCAATTTCCTCGGATATAGGTATGTACCTACATATAGCCCAAGCTTATAAAATAGTAGAGGAGGGGAGGGTGCTATTTTTGTAGTCACTCGAGCGTCATGGAGACCTAGTAGGTTTTGTACATTAGGTAAAGCTGATAAAAAAATAATAAGGGCGTTTTTTTATTTTAGCGGTGGGTTCAGAAACTGCAGCCATTTTAAAGTTTTGAAAAAGAAAATATATTCAGAAAATTGCTTATTTAGGTAAATTATAAATATATTTTAGACAACAAGGACTAAATCATTTAGTTTAGAGCAAAATAAAATATCTGCGAAGCTTAGTTAAGAAAATATGAAGCTTTATTTCCCCTGTCCCTACAGGCTTACCTAACCTTTTAATCGTCAGTGCTTTATATGGAAGCTTCTTTGGGGTATACTAAACATCTTCTATCTTAATCTGACAGATCCGACATTTCAATATTCAAAAAAAATTTTTTTTACCCACCACGTAAGAAATCTGATTTCTATACCATGATAACTAGACACATGTCGGAAGCCTATGCAAGCTTAATCTGACACGCTCGAGCTACTCCCGAAATCCCCTTTTCCCCTCCCCAACTATACGGCATTTCCGAGAATCTCCGATCGAAGGATTAAAAAGCATAATAATTTATTTATTTATTATGAAAAATCAAGATTGCTGATGTAGCACTGTCATCATTAATACCACGGCAGAGTATATTACTCACATGAAAGTAATACAGCAGCGTGGAACTAGTGATGGAGTGGCAGGGGGTCCACAGCGCGGAGTCCAGGGGGACTCGATTCAGAGCCGCCGCCCCCACTGTACGCAGCTCGCGGGGGGTCACGTTCAGGTGACCCCCCGCGCTCGTGTTGTATAGCGGCACGTCGTCTGTTGGCTCCAGTCTGTGGGGAAAGGATCGGGAATTAATTCATATTAACACAGTGCACACGTGAAAAGAAGTTAATACGCAGTCCCAACCCCCCTAAACGCAGAATATTTCGTTCAGGTTACAACAATAGGCGGATGTCTATTGTTGTAAATGTCGATTTTGAACCTCCCCGTTTTGTCACGGATTGTATCTAGAGCAGTGGTTCTTAACCTTTTGTCATGAGGAACCATTTTACCAAATGTTTGTCTAGCCGGGGACCACCCGGTTGGTTTACTTAAACTAAGGGTTTTTTGATAAAGAAAACAAGGACAACTTCATAATTAGCATTGATTTTTTTTGTTTAGCAAAAATCTAAAAGTTGCAGATTTTAATGAAATGTGATTTTAGTGACTGCATAGTCTATACTCTGTACTAACTTTTGAATTCTCACACATTATTAGGATGGCTTCGCGGACCACTTGGAATGCCTCCAGGGACCACCAGTGGTCCGCCGACCACCGGTTAAGAACCACTGATCTAGAGGGTGCCCGGGTGTAACAAAACAAAGTGATACTTTTGGGCGTGTATGTGTTCCATATAGTGTTTTATTATTATTATTATTATTATTATTATTATTATTATTATTATTATTATTATTATTATTATTATTATTATTATTATTATTATTATTATTATTATTATTATTATTATTATTATTATTATTATTATTATTATTATTATTATTATTATTATTATTATTATTATTATTATTATTATTATTATTATTATTATTATTATTATTATTATTATTATTATTATTATTATTATTATTATTATTATTATTATTATTATTATTATTATTATTATTATTATTATTATTATTATTATTATTATTATTATTATTATTATTATTATTATTATTGTTATTATTATTGTTATTGTTATTGTTATTGTTATTGTTATTGTTATTGTTATTATTATTATTATTATTATTATTATTATTATTATTATTATTATTATTATTATTATTATTATTATTATTATTATTATTATTATTATTATTATTATTATTATTATTATTATTATTATTATTATTATTATTATTATTATTATTATTATTATTATTATTATTATTATTATTATTATTATTATTATTATTATTATTATTATTATTATTATTATTATTATTATTATTATTATTATTATTATTATTATTATTATTATTATTATTATTATTATTATTATTATTATTATTATTATTATTATTATTATTATTATTATTATTATTATTATTATTATTATTATTATTATTATTATTATTATTATTATTATTATTATTATTATTATTATTATTATTATTATTATTATTATTATTATTATTATTATTATTATTATTATTATTATTATTATTATTATTATTATTATTATTATTATTATTATTATTATTATTATTATTATTATTATTATTATTATTATTATTATTATTATTATTATTATTATTATTATTATTATTATTATTATTATTATTATTATTATTATTATTATTATTATTATTATTATTATTATTATTATTATTATTATTATTATTATTATTATTATTATTATTATTATTATTATTATTATTATTATTATTATTATTATTATTATTATTATTATTATTATTATTATTATTATTATTATTATTATTATTATTATTATTATTATTATTATTATTATTATTATTATTATTATTATTATTATTATTATTATTATTATTATTATTATTATTATTATTATTATTATTATTATTATTATTATTATTATTATTATTATTATTATTATTATTATTATTATTATTATTATTATTATTATTATTATTATTATTATTATTATTATTATTATTATTATTATTATTATTATTATTATTATTATTATTATTATTATTATTATTATTATTATTATTATTATTATTATTATTATTATTATTATTATTATTATTATTATTATTATTATTATTATTATTATTATTATTATTATTATTATTATTATTATTATTATTATTATTATTATTATTATTATTATTATTATTATTATTATTATTATTATTATTATTATGTTTGTGTAAGGTATTCCTTGCTCACGGGCAATTAAATCCCGGACCTTTGGAAGGCATGCGTGGGGCCGAAGCCAACACGTAGAGGCCCGTTACACAATTTTAATCTAATTGTTGTGTGACACCGGCCGGCGACTCTCACTGTCCGCACTATAGAAGTACGACCAAGGAGAGCCAGCGGCCAGTGTAGGACTATTGCAGGGAATGGAATTAAAATGATATCGGGCTATGGGGGTGAGGTGCTAGTGGACTGGGTAACTGGGACTATGGAAGGACTATGGCGTCTGCCGATACAACGTTGTAACATGTATCATAAAGTTGGCAGACGGTGACTCGCCAACTCTTTGAATGGGCCCCTCAAAATGGTCGCACGCACGGTGCACCGAGGCGGCAACATTGACAGAGCGGCTTGAGGCAGGAGAGGTGTCGCTGGACTTTAAACGCCGATCATTTGCACCCTCAGAGGGTCCCATCACGTCGCCCACTCGCCACTTACGCTTCACATCCTCCCTCCGAGCCGAAGCTCTCGCGACTCCACTCTGACCGGCTGGTTAAGGCAAGGCAGAGGTAGGGCCTGATTCTCCGTCAGTGTTCACTCCGGCCGGCCGGTGAAGGCAAGCCGGAGATGGAGAACAGGGGCTTCCCTGGGAGCACTCGGGTTCGTGGGGTCGCTACTCCCCAACAGCTCGCCACAAGCTGCCCTGCGGGCTTATTATTATTATTATTATTATTATTATTATTATTATTATTATTATTATTATTATTATTATTATTATTATTATTATTATTATTATTATTATTATTATTATTATTATTATTATTATTATTATTATTATTATTATTATTATTATTATTATTATTATTATTATTATTATTATTATTATTATTATTATTATTATTATTATTATTATTATTATTATTATTATTATTATTATTATTATTATTATTATTATTATTATTATTATTATTATTATTATTATTATTATTATTATTATTATTATTATTATTATTATTATTATTATTATTATTATTATTATTATTATTATTATTATGATTATGATTATTATTATTATTATTATTATTATTATTATTATTATTATTATTATTATTATTATTATTATTATTATTATTATTATTATTATTATTATTATTATTATTATTATTATTATTATTATTATTATTATTATTATTATTATTATTATTATTATTATTATTATTATTATTATTATTATTATTATTATTATTATTATTATTATTATTATTATTATTATTATTATTATTATTATTATTATTATTATTATTATTATTATTATTATTATTATTATTATTATTATTATTATTATTATTATTATTATTATTATTATTATTATTATTATTATTATTATTATTATTATTATTATTATTATTATTATTATTATTATTATTATTATTATTATTATTATTATTATTATTATTATTATTATTATTATTATTATTATTATTATTATTATTATTATTATTATTATTATTATTATTATTATTATTATTATTATTATTATTATTATTATTATTATTATTATTATTATTATTATTATTATTATTATTATTATTATTATTATTATTATTATTATTATTATTATTATTATTATTATTATTATTATTATTATTATTATTATTATTATTATTATTATTATTATTATTATTATTATTATTATTATTATTATTATTATTATTATTATTATTATTATTATTATTATTATTATTATTATTATTATTATTATTATTATTATTATTATTATTATTATTATTATTATTATTATTATTATTATTATTATTATTATTATTATTATTATTATTATTATTATTATTATTATTATTATTATTATTATTATTATTATTATTATTATTATTATTATTATTATTATTATTATTATTATTATTATTATTATTATTATTATAGAGTTCACTGTGAATGTAGCAGAATCCTTCTGCACTTAAAGTGAGACCGCACTACGTGTGGTGAGACTACACTATGCGGCAGTAAGTAGCAAAACGACGCGATATTTCACGTCCCATAGATGATAGAACATGGATAGAACTAAGAAACTGTCGTTTTGAAAACCCGAACGAATTTGATGTTTTACAAATGTCAGTTCTATGAAACGTAAAGTGTCACGTCGCATCGTGTCGCATCGTGTCGCTTTAGTGCAGCCTCGCCGTCTCTTCTAAATTTATATAGATTTGACAGATTTCAATTGCGTGAGACGTCTTGCAAATCTGTCAAATCCATACAAATTGAGAGTCTGTCCACATGGTGCGTTGCATCAGCGTTGCGTCGACGCAGCGCTGCCGTTGCGTTGTTTTACATACATATAACCAGCAGCCCCCAAGACGCAGTGGGATGCGGTGTTGACGTTAAGACTGCTTCGTAATAACGCTGCGATGGCGCAGCGCCTGGCTCTTAGAGCCAGTCCACACGGCGCGTTGCGTCAGCGTTGCGTCGACGCAGCGCTGCCGTTTGACGAATAGCCGGCCACACGGGCGCTGCGTTACCGCAGCGTTATTACGAAGCAGTCTTAACGTCAACACCCCCTCCCGCTTCGTCTCGAGGGCTGCTGTCCGTCATGTGTGCGTTGCGAGTTGCGACGACGCAGCGCGCCGTGTGGACTGGCTCTTAGAAATGCATCTACGCGTCGCGTTTCGGTCTGAAATAACCCTTAGTGTAGTCAGCAACGTAGTTGTGTAATAAATCAGATGTTTTGTAGGTAACTAAATCAATGCCCACTTTTTGGTTCCCCTGAGCCAGGCGCCCACGACGAGCGCGCGCACTACGAGGTCTGCGGGCACGTAGTCGTGCGTCACGTCCGGCTCCGTGTACAGCACGCGGATCACGCCTGGAATTTCACAGTAACAACCATATTTAAACATTATATTGTAAAAGTGTATCGGCTATTATAGCGGGCCCCTAGACGATCAATTTTATTGTGCAATATCACGTACTGTTCAATATTATTGACCATCTAGGGTTAATATTGAACGCGCCCGCCTTTCAATCTTGTTGTCAAATAAGTTGTTAAATATTGTGCGTGATATTGCGCAATAAAATTGATCGTCTAAAGGCCCACTAACGGCTGAACCGATTTGGAGATACTTTAGTATCCTGGTCCTGTCCGCAACAAAACTGATTCACATACGACATAGAATAGATAATTTTTAATTTGTACAATTTAAAACTAAACTTATATATTATGTACTTAAAAAATAATAGGTACAGGAAAACAATGTACAAATAGGCGGTCTTACTGCTAACAGCAGTTTCTACCAGACATAATTGACGTAATATTAATCATGATAGTTTTTTCTATTAAAGTGCAAATAGGTACTGAGTACTGACCAGTGCCGCAAGCCAACAGCAAGCCCACAGGACCGTTAAAGTTGTCGATCCAGCCAGGCACTGGCTCTAGCAAACTCGATGTCACTGAAATACATCAAATCAAAAGCGGTGATTGCTTTCTCAGCAGCGCGTAAATTTAAATACTTTGGACTCCTAGAATTATATAATTCGGTCGCGTAGCAAAGACACAATATTATGAAGTTTGCTGTTCTAAGGAGCTACAAGCTATACAGGCCGTAATAATAATAATAATAATAATAATAATAATAATAATAATAATAATAATAATAATATACTTTATTGCATTCCACAAAATTATACAAGTAAACAATAAAAGCCATAGAGGAAAATAATACACGGGGCATAGAGAGCCCCCTCGCAGAATTTTGTCAAAACTATAATGAGAATTGATGGCTACATTGCGCCATCTGATATTAACTTCCGCAAACTTTTGGCATTTATATATATATTTATATATATATATATATATATATATATATATATATATATATATATATATATATATATATATATATATATATATATATATATATAATATATACCTATGCAGTTTCAGCTTCTTACTATTTTACTTGTATTCAAGTTGATAAAGTTAACAAATCGTAGACTTATCAATTTGAATACAAGTAAAATAGTAAGAAGCTGAAATTTGATAACTCTATTAATAACTTATCAACTTGAGCATAATTGTAAATCAATAATAATAAAAGTAAGGGAGTATGAAGTCAGAAAGTTTTTGAAACATACATAAAACAAATTTTAGTTTACAGTTTATTTATTCATAAGTACATAATATTATGCTTACTTACATATTACATGAACACAGAATGTTGACAATTATTGTATGGAATTATAGGAAACACCGAAATCCTAATGATATAATATTAGAATATATTATCTTCGAAAAATTCATACACTGCACTCAACTCAACGTGGATCAGCGGATTAATTTCACAAATAACATTACAAAATCCGTTTTTAGAAACAAAACTACAAATAATTAACAAGCACAAACGTAAAGGACATTTTCCATATATATTATCAAATATTTCTGACAATATTATGACAAAACATTGATTTAAATATTCTGAATAAATTACTCTTTGGACATGACCAAAGAGGATGTAATAAACAAACCCTTTAAGACCCATAGTACACGGCGTATTTTAAACGCACAGAAGACGCGCAAATTACACGCGTATACGCGAATCGCAATTTAAACGAGATTCGATCGCAACTTTGTAACAAAAAAAGCGAACCTATTGGATATAAGTACCCAGTGAAAATTGATTGAGTGGCCACTATCATACAACGTCTAAAAATTGCTAATACTGTATAGAAGATCGAAGAAATTTACTTCAAGCGCACGCATAGATTTGTAGCAGTACCTACACGTTCGTTCGTCGGTTGAAACAAAGAAAACAACGCGCTCCGAAAGGAACGCACGCCGTCTTTGTATACGTTCGTCGTAGAAGATTGAAACAGAGAAGAAAATCGTTCTGCAAAGAACGTACGTTCGCAATAACGAGAGAAACCGTCCGTGTAATATTAAGTGCATGTGCACCAGACATGAAGTAGCCCTGATAAGGACTTTTTCTAAAAAGAATTCTTCGCAACACTTCACTACGCGTCTTCACATCGTGCCTACATCAAGAGAGGAATCTTCGCAGCGTGGCTACGGTGTTTGTACGGTCAACAGTTTGTCGACAATACATCACGTTTCGCACTGTCAGCGTAAACGCCGCCACGCGGTATTATAATTTACTTTAATTAACCAGTTCGCGTCAAGCCGCCAATCGGTTCGCGTGCTCTCTTTACCATTTTACCATTAAACCATTTTAGCATAAGTTAAGGATTCAATAAACCTATTGAACCTAACTTGTCTTTTACTCTGTACGGGACCAAACCACCGTACATTGTGGTCCTTCGAGTTACTATAGAACCAGTGACCATTTTAACCATTTGAAGGACACATAACCATTGTGGTCCTTCGGCCTTCTATTGAACCAGTGACCAAATATTTTAACCAATCGAAGGAGCCCTAACCATTGTGGTCCTTCGAGTTACTATTGAACCAGTGACCAAAAGTTTAACCAATCGAAGGAACCCTAACCATTGTGGTTTCTCTCTAACCATTCCAACGTGAGAGCAACGGGGTCTTTCGTTCCTTAACGTAAGGAGAGACCGGCGCGGCGCTAGTGATACCAAACACGTGTCAGTTGCGTTGTAACCAGTTATACCAATTACGTCGCGTGTGTGTCGGTGTAACCAATTGACCAGAACCGAACCAGTGTACCAATTTTGACCAAAGTGCTTGTGTGGAGTGTAACCAGTTCACCAGACCAGTGACGCTACCAGCGACTACCACCGGGGACGACTTCTGAGGACAACCAGGTCACCACGTGCCAGTCTTCAAGTAAGATCTTTCCTTTTTACCACTTTTTACCACTCTCTTTTGACCATTATGAAGCCCGCAACCATGGAGGCTCTATTAACCACCCAGAACCAGATCATATCTGCGATTAACACGCAGTGTGTTAATTTCAAGAAGGACGGGCCTGATCGTAAGACGCCCGCCCATATCGAAAAACGCCTTAATACTTTGGACTCGTACTGGAATGAATTCCAGACCAACCATACCAGGCTCTGCGCCGAGTTCGAAGATCTTAACCACCGCTACTTTACTGAAAACCATTACCAGCGGACAAAAGATTTTTACGAGGAAGTTAGGAACATGATGTCTAATTACGTAACCAGCGAACCAGGAAAACCATTACTGAGACCAGCTACACCATTATCGCAGGGCTCATCAGATAGGCGCGATTTTTCTTCTCCCGCCCAGGAGGGTACCTCTTTTAGTTTCCCTGCGCCGAAACTGTCGAACCAAGGTAACTCCAGTAGGGTGGAAGAAATGCTTCGTAAGCAGAAGAGCAACTTCAAGGCGCTTTCTCGAACCATAGAGGCCGTCGACCTTGAAAGCTGCTCCGAACGCTGGGAATTTGAAGACATTTTAAGGACTATCCAATCCAGATGGTCGGTCATCGATTCCCTTCAATGGGACATCGACAGCGAAGGGGTACTAGACAACGAGGAGTACGAGACAGCCTTCGCTGAGATGGAGAGGAAGTACAACACCATGAAGAAGGCAGTGAACAGACAGATGTGGTCGTCATCATACCGGGAACGTTCAACACCACAAATGGACATACCCACCTTCAGCGGAAATTACCAGGATTGGATATGTTTTAAGGATTTGTTCTCCGAAACCATACATAGTAATAAGTCGTTACCAAATGCCCAAAAAATGCAGTTTTTGAAAAGTAAGCTCCGCGGAGAGGCTGAAAAATTAGTTCACCATTTACGCATTAATTCCGAGAATTATCAAGTATGCTGGGATATTTTAAACCAACGCTACCATAATATCAGATTAATATTTAATTCCCACATACAATTATTATTAACCATGCCCACTATTCAGCAACAATCTGCAGCAGTCATTAAGAAATTACATGACACCACCAACGAGTGTCTTAACTCTATAAAGGCAATGGGTATCAATATCTCCAACTGGGACCCATTGATTGTCTATATTTTGTGCCAAAAACTAGATACCGAAACACATCATGATTATATAGAGTCGCTTAAGAACCCAAAAGAATTGCGTACTTTGTCAGAATTTTTGAAGTTTTTAGAAATGAAATTTACATCTTTAGAAAGCTCTCGTCGTAAACAGGATTTACCAAGTAAACCAAGTTCATCTCAAAACCAATTCCTAAAACCATGGGTTGAAAAGCATCCGAATAACCATTTGCATAATTTTATGAACAGAAACTTTAAACCAAGGCCAGCTGTAATAAACCATGTTAATACGAAACCAATGCATATTGCAACACAAAGGAAATGCATGTTCTGTAAAAACTGTTGCCATGAATTGTTTAAATGCAAACAATTTCTGGAATCGTCGCCGCTGAATAGACTTAAAATTCTTGAAACAAACAAGTTATGTAAAAACTGCTTAACTAATCATTATGACAAGGAATGTACTTCGGATAAAACATGCCGTTTTGTAACCAGCACCATAATACTTTATTGCACAATGCCCTCGTTACTTTTGCTCCCTCAACTTCTAGCAACACCAACATCGAGCTGCCTGCCCAAAAATCTAAAATATGCGTTACCAATACCCCGCAAGAAACCATGCCCAAATTATTAGCAACAGCTAAAGTTAATATTAGGTCTGTGGATGGCTGTCACCATACCATGCGAGCCCTCATAGACCCGTGTGCAGAGACGTCTCTTATTACAGAGAACGCTGCTCAGCTTTTAGGCCTACCAAGGATTAAGCGCCACTGCGTGGTTGTTGGAGTTGGCGCGAAGGCCAATAACAGTAGGGGAGTCGTACAGATAGACGTATCTTCTCTCCACAATAATTTTACATTTAAAACCGAAGCCTATGTCATGAAGCATGTTGTCGGAAATTTACCAAACGAATCTTTTGAAAAACCATCTTGGCCATGCCTGGATAAATTACCACTCGCCGATCCAGAATTTTACAGAAGTAAGCCAGTAGATTTAATTTTAAGCGTAGATGTGTACGAGTTAATTATTTTACCAGGGTTAATTCGTAATGGCACATCACTACCAATAGCGCAAAATACCAAGCTCGGATGGATTTTAAGTGGAACCATAAAACCAACACAAAAATATTGCAACGTCGTCATGGTCGACTTGCAAGATATTCAGCGCTTCTGGGAGATTGAGGATATCTCAGATAACTCTATCAATATTTCTGATGAAGATAACCATTGCCTTCATCATTACCAGCAGCATACGACGCGTCAACCAAATGGACGTTACGTCGTACGTTTACCACTCAAACCAGAGATTACTGAAAAATTGGGTGACTCGAAAACCAAAGCTGTGGCTCAATTTCGTCAGCTAGAAATAAGATTTTCTAAAAATAAAATTATCGAACAGAATTACAAACAATTTATACATGAATATATTAATTTAAACCATATGAAGAAGTGCAATAGTAACCCGATACTTTAATGCTATTTGCCGCACCATTGTGTAATCCGAACGGATTCCACGACCACGGCCACGCGGGTTGTTTTTAATGCCTCAGCGAAAACTTCGACTGGATTTTCGTTGAATGACCTTATGTACTCTGGACCAAATTTGCAAGAAGATTTGTTTACTCTCATCTTTAAGTGGAGGCAGTACCAAATAGCCTTCACAGCCGACATAGAGAAGATGTTCCGTTTCATAGATGTTCATGAAGATGACCAGCCTCTCCAGAAGATCTTGTGGAGAGATTCTGAACAGCAATCATTGGAAGAATACCAACTTACCACTGTCACATACGGCACCAAGGCCGCACCTTTCCTAGCCATGATGACATTGAAACGTCTGGCTAAGGATGGTCTGGCTAAGGATGAAGGTCACCGCTATCCAGAAGCAGCAGAAGCTCTGGCTACCAGGTTCTACATGGATGATCTTCTCCATGGACAGCATGACCTAGAATCTGCAAGAAAACTTATTTCTGACCTCATAAATCTTCTTAAGTTAGGTGGATTTAATTTAAGGAAGTGGTCGTCCAATAAACCAGAAGTATTACCAAATAACCAGTCACCATGTGAAGACCAAGCATATATATTTAAATACCAAGAATCAACCAAGGCATTAGGACTTAAGTGGCATCCAGACCAGGATTATTTTACTTTTCAGTTGAAATCTGAACCAGTCCGTAAGCTTACCAAAAGAAGCTTACTATCGAATATATCGAAAATATTCGATCCGCTTGGATGGCTTTCACCAGTTACCACCAAGTTGAAACTACTCTTCCAAGAAGTTTGGCTCCTAAATCTTCATTGGGACGACGAGTTGCCAGCTGACATCAACACAAGATGGAAAACCATAGAAGCTGACATAGCAAAAATTAACCATATAACCATACCAAGGTGGCTACAGTCCTCGAAGAACGACACCATCGAGTTGCATGGGTTTTGTGATTCATCACAAAATGCCTACGCTTGTGTTGTATACTGCAGAGTCAACAATACCACCAACAACCAGTCTTCTGTAGTACTAGTGGCAGCAAAGTCTCGTCTCGTACCTGTAAAGAAAAATGTGTCATTACCAAGATTAGAATTATGTGCAGCTGTTCTACTTACCAAGGTCATGAAGATCACATGCAATTGCCTATCAGATGAATACATCAAAATCTACGGTTGGTCCGACTCGACCGCAGTATTAGGTTGGCTCAACGGCGACCCAAGCAAGTGGAAACCATTCGTCGCTAATAGGGTGAAGCAGGTGACGGACATCGTTCCACCGAGCAGCTGGCATTATGTGTCAACCAAGGATAACCCAGCTGACTCAGCAAGTAGAGGCATCACCACGGAACAGCTGATTCACCATTCCATGTGGTTCACGGGACCCCACTGGCTACAATCTTTTGAGTAGTCGAAATTAACCAATTCATCTTATACCACGAACGAAGAGCTGAAAAAACCATTATTAAATATAAATGATACAACTATTAAATATAAAAACGAAGTTATAGAAAATATAATTAGCAGATACAGCGATTTTACGCGAGCTTCAAGAGTGCTTGCGTGGGTATTAATTACGCTTTACACCTAAGTCTAAAAATAAACAACGATACTTAACTATATTAGAAATAAGAAAAGCAAAATAGTTAATTATAAAATATGTACAGCAACTAGAATTCTTAGAAGATATAGAATATATTAAAAACCATAACCAACCTAACCCTAAGAGTAATTTATTAAAACTAAAACCATTTATTGATGACCAAGGACTTTTGAGGGTTGGGGGGCGATTGACCAACGCCAAAATAGAAGATAGGATGAAGCATCCGTGTATTTTACCACATAACCATGTACTTACCAACATGATAATTGACCAAGCACATAAAATGACCTTCCACGGGGGTGCAAGATTGACCCTCGCGTGGTTACGTCAAGAATATTGGATTTTAGGAGGAAATAGCGCTGTAAAGAAGCAGCTTCGAAGATGTGTGCTATGCAGAAGGCACGACCCTCTGAAACATGACCAGTTGATGGGAGATTTACCACCAGCCCGAGTCAACAGGACCCGCCCTTTCTACCAAACAGGGGTTGACTTCACCGGTTTTGTTGACGTCAAGTCTGCGAAGGGTAGAGGAGTGAGATGTACCAAAGGATACATCGCCGTCTTTGTGTGTATGGTGACCAAAGCCGTACACTTGGAGTTGGTCTCCGATCTCACCGCTTCGGCATTTTTAGCAGCCCTAAGAAGACTTTCGGCCAGGAGAGGATCACCCGGTCACATTTACAGTGACAACGGGACGAATTTTATAAAAGCAAATAGAGTCCTGCAAGAAGAGATAGTTAATTTAAAATCAATATTAAATGACCAGTTTTATGCTGAGATAGCGAACATGTCGATAGAATGGCATTTCAACGCGCCGTCTTGGCCTAGTGCAGGCGGTCTGTGGGAGGCGGCAGTGAAGAGCTTAAAATACCATCTGAAACGAGTCATAGGAGAACAAAAACTCACATACGAGGAGTTCTCCACTCTCCTAGCTCAACTGGAAGGCTGCTTCAACTCTAGACCTCTGTGCCCGCTGAGCGAAGACGTAGAAGATCTAGATTTCCTCACTCCATCCCATTTTCTAGCCAGTGGACCTACATTAACCATTGTTGAGTCTGAACACGATCTGCGAACCAGATGGCAGTTAGTGCAGAAGATTTACCAAGACGTGTGGAAGAGATGGAGAACTGAGTACCTTACACAGTTGAACACTAGATCTAAGTGGCAACGTTCACAACCTAATCTAAATATAGGAGACATTGTTATTATACACGACGCTAATCTGCCACCGGGTAAGTTGGCTCTCGGTCGAATCGTGCAGCTACATCCGGGGCAAGACGGGCTAACTAGAGTAGTCTCTGTAAAAACTAAAAATGGCATTATGAAACGACCAATAGTTAAGTTATCACTTTTACCGATTAACCATAACAGTGAAGATAGAGACAGTAACCAAATTGTTGACTATAACCAGCCGAATAACCAGTCGAATGACAATTTACCAAAACCAAAAAGGAAAGCTAGAAAAGGCATTTATCATTTATTTACCATGGCACTTATGTTTACGTTTTTAATTTCACCAGCCTCGTGTGCATACAACTATGTAATAAACTTTAACGATAGTCAAAGCTTATATTTTGACAAAATATCTACCATGCGGTTAGTGCAAGACGAATGGAAGCTGGTAGTATATTATGATTTAGGACCATATTGGCAGGGCAGTAAGCTATTATCAAAGTATATAGATCACATGGAACATCTATGTCAACAATCACCAGTAAGAAACCATTGTGAATCCATTTTAATACAATTACGGCACAGCTATACAGAGCTAATGCATTACAATAGTATTCTGTCGACGCAGCAGTTCCCACACGGGCACGCGCGGCGCAAACGCGGCCTTATCAACGTCGTGGGTAATATTGCACACGCGCTGTTCGGTGTACTCGATGACCAATTCGCTGAACAGTATATTAAGGACATCGATTTAATTAGAAAAAACCAAAACCATCTGGCTGCTCTATGGAAAAACCAGACTTCCGTAGTAGAGGCAGAATATAATGTACTGAAAAGGATGCAAAGTTCTATTGACAAACAGCATAAGATATTCACACATTACATTAACCATTTAGAGAATACTACCTACGATGTAAAAAGTCAACTTGAAAGACGTGGAAGCGACCAGTGAGTTTTTGTTATGCTCCTTGGCAGCTAACAGCTTGGAGTCGAATTTGAAGAATGTGCAGGATGTTCTACTAGATACAGTTTCGGAGGTGTACTTTGGAAAGTTTAACATACGTCTTTTAAAACCGGATCAGCTTTTAGAGGAGTTAAATATTATTTCAGGAAAATTGCCTAATGAATTAAAATTACCAATTGAAAATCCTCACACGGAATTTACCAAAATTTACCATTTACTTAAGGTTAGAGCTAAGATGATGAAAGATTATTTTATTTTTGAAATTAGAATACCATTAGTGAGTAGAGATAGTTACCAAGTATATAGAATTTATCCTATCCCAAGACGGAACGATAAAACCATGGTTACCCTAGTTCCAGCTTCGGATTTCATCGCGATCAACTTACCAAGAGACTCATTTATGACCATACCGCAATTAGAATTGCATAAGTGTATTCACTTAGATTTTGAAATACAACTTTGTTCACTGCAGAAACCAATTTCACACATGAGTCATGACGACGTCTTGTGCTCCAAAGACCAGGAGACGAAGCGGTGCAGAACCAAAACTGCAAGATGTCAAGATTGGTGGTCTCAGTTGAACGATGTAAATACTTACTTTTTCTTTTGCTGTGACTCGTGTCCAGTGCGCATCATCTGTGGAGAGCAAATATTTTCCAACCATCTAAATAGTAGCGGTATCATAAGGCTGGGTCCAGAATGCGTTCTGAAAGGAAACGACATTACCATTTATGCTCAGAGACAGTATAACAATACTTTCACCATGAAGACCGATATACCAGCGATAGACATACTCCCCATCAACCACATCTTCAACCAGAACGGGACGTCCGCGTCGCTGATTCCAGAGCCGACGTCAGTAGCGGGTGGTTATGACCAGGATCTAGACGAAATAGGCGTTATGATAAAACAAATGCGTTCAGAGAGTGGTCTAAAGGGTGGTATATCTTATCACGACGTTCACCATTACGTCGCGATATACGTGGTGGTGGGTGTGCTGGTGTGTGGGGCAACCGCATACGCCGCGCGGCGGTGGTGCCCGCGCCGCAGCCGCCGCCAGGACTCCAGCAGCGCGCCGGCAGCAGCTGGCGCAGTGCCTGCGCCTGCCGCGTCGGACCCACCGCGCCCTGAGCCGCGGGGTCTGGCGAATGCAGCGTTTGTGTATAGTGTTAGTGACCAGTGCGTGAGTGTAGTTGACCATGGGCAATCTAGTGTTAAGTGCAGTGGTAGAGTGAAAGACCAGTCCACTTCTCCCGTAGTGCAAAAGCATAATTTTAGTGATTATTGTGATTAGAGACTCTAGGGTGCCTTTAGAATAAGCGAATATTGTTTATCACCTTGTCTCACGTCACTCACTAACCATTGAACCATTCATTGAACCATTTATTTTTTGTACCATTTTCACCATCACTCTTTCTTCTCTCGCGGTGGCAGCATGTACGGTCAACAGTTTGTCGACAATACATCACGTTTCGCACTGTCAGCGTATACGCCGCCACGCGGTATTATAATTTACTTTAATTAACCAGTTCGCGTGCTCTCTTTACCATTTTACCATTAAACCATTTTAGCATAAGTTAAGGATTCAATAAACCTATTGAACCTAACTTGTCTTTTACTCTGTACGGGACCAAACCACCGTACAGTGTTCATGGTGTTTGCAGAGCTTCAGAACATCTTCACAAAATGGCGGCACAACTACTCGCGACGGCGTGACGGCGACTGACAGGGAAACGACGTCTGTATGAAATTCGCGCGCGGACTGAATTGGCCGCGGGCCGCGAGCCTATATTTATACTCGTGCGACACCAACGCCGCGTATCGTGGGACGGCCAGTTCTCGCGCGGCAATCTTTTAGATTTGTAAATATTTCTTATTCGATTTTTTCTCTTTCTTGTTTTGTAAATATTTTTATCTCTTTCTTTACATCTCTGTCTAATCTAGTTAACCAATCACAAACAACCTTTTTACCTTTGTACAGATTTGTAATAATAATAATTAACTCATTTTTTTGTATATAAGCAGCGCATTTTTGTAAATAAATCACTCCAGTTCACCACAGTAAATCGAGTTTTACTCTTTAAGCTTAGCGCAAACCTACGCGACCAAAGCGACTGCGAAGCGGTAAGGTCTACCGCGCGGCGGACGCTGCCCATGTAGTCTTATGGCGCTGTGCACACCTGCACGACCGCGACGCGAAATGTTCGTGTCGGCAAGCGGAACGTGCGCGTCAAGTTGTCAGACGCGTGTTTTGAAGTTTACATAACTAGACTTCTTTTTAAAACCTTTTTTATATTATTTTGTACTACTCTTTAGTTTATGATTTCTTGATTTGTTTACGTTTTGATAGATTGTGTCATGAATCAAATTGCCCGATGTATTATTTTTCTCTATGATCATGATATTAGTAGTCGCGCAGGTGTGCACGCCAAGTTTCGCGTTGCAGACGCTCCCGATTCACGTACCACGTCCTCTGTCACTGACGCGTAGGTTTGTTTTAAGCTTTACTCCTCCGACCTCTAGTGAACTCTTAGAGAGACCAACCGGTCCTCTAAACTGGTGACCCCGTGAACAACAAGCAACCTCTGCAAGAAGAAACTCTGCTGGAAGAAACTCTGCCAAGAGGAAATTCTGCCCGAGGAAATTCTGCTCGACGACGCTGCACCACGAAACGCTGCCCGACGAAACGCTGCTCGGAAGAAACGCTGCTCGACGGAATTCTGCTGCAAATCTCTCCACACAATGGAATCCAGAGGCGAATCCCTGCCCAAAACCTCGGCAGTCACCAGCAACCCGGCTACGTTACGATCGCTCGACAAAATGGCCCGAAGCTGTACCGCTCACCGAGATCACCGCCGAAACCGTCGCAAGAACATTCTACGAACAATGGATAGCAAGATTCGGGTGTCCTACTACAATAACAACCGATCAAGGACGCCAGTTCGAGAGTCAGCTGTTCGTCAACTTAACACGTTGTATGGGAATAGAAAAAACCCGTACAACGCCGTATCACCCGCATTCTAACGGCATGATTGAACGCTGGCATCGAATTCTCAAGAATTCACTACTATTGATGAGTCTTGTTTTTAAACAAGACTCATCAATAGTAATACATCGTGGATCGACGAGCTACCTACAGTGTTACTCGGACTACGCGCCGCAATACGAGAGGACACCGGAGTCAGCGCCGCCGAATTAACCTACGGCCGTAACCTACGTTTACCGGCCGACTTCTTCGAAACAACATCATCATCGAGCCTAGATCATACCTACATCGAGCAACTCAGAAAAAACATCAATTCTCTCAAGCCGAAAAACAATGTACATCGCCACGGTAATCAACGCAACATCTTCATACATCGTGATCTACGTACGTGCGAATACGTATTTTTACGAATAGACGCCGTTCGAAAACCACTTCAAAGTCCGTATGACGGGCCGTACAAAGTTCTTCGACGAGAAGAAAAATACTACTAGATACAACTACCCGATCGCACAGCAACAGTATCCATCGATCGTTTGAAGCCCGCCTACTTATTGAGTGAAGATTACCTCGGCGAGTCAACGAGCAATGTACAACAGTCACCGGTAATTACCAACTTACCTAATACCAATTCACCTGTTACCTTACCTTCACATACCAATAATTTACCTCAAAATACCTCATTACCTTTACCCGTTACCTCATTACCTTTACCTGTTACATCACAACCGTTACCAAGTGCAACACCGATCAAGCAGAAGACACCAGCAAGTCCAGCACAGAAGACAACAAGAACGGGCCGTGTCGTCAGACTGCCGGTGCGCTTCGCTTGAGGGGGAGCACTGTAGCAGTACCTACACGTTCGTTCGTCGATTGAAACAAAGAAAACAACGCGCTCCGAAAGGAACGCACGCCGTCTTTGTATACGTTCGTCGTAAAAGATTGAAACAGAGAAGAAAATCGTTCTGCAAAGAACGTACGTTCGCAATAACGAGAGAAACCGTCCGTGCAATATTAAGTGCATGTGCACCAGACATGAAGTAGCCCTGATAAGGACTTTTTCTAATAAGAATTCTTCGCAACACTTCATTACGCGTCTTCACATCGTGCCTACATCAAGAGAGGAATCTTCGCAGCGTGGCTACGGTGTTCATGGCGTTTGCAGAGCTTCAGAACATCTTCACAAAATGGCGGCACAACTACTCGCGACGGCGTGACGGCGACTGACAGGGAAACGACGTCTGTATGAAATTCGCGCGCGGACTGAATTGGCCGCGGGCCGCGAGCCTATATTTATACTCGCGCGACACCAGCGCCGCGTATCGCGGGACGGCCAGTTCTCGCGCGGCAATCTTTTAGATTTGTAAATATTTCTTATTCGATTTTTTTCTCTTTCTTGTTTTGTAAATATTTTTATCTCTTTCTTTACATCTCTGTCTAATCTAGTTAACCAATCACAAACAACCTTTTTACCTTTGTACAGATTTCTAATAATAATAATTAACTCATTTTTTTGTATATAAGCAGCAATTTTTGTAAATAAATCACTCCAGTTCACCACAGTAAATCGAGTTTTACTCTTTACTCCTCCGACCTCTAGTGAACTCTTAGAGAGACCAACCGGTCCTCTAAAGATTCATACGCGCGCTTGTATCATCAATGCAAACGCAACAATCAGTAATATTATAATATTGTGTAAATGCTCTATCTGTGGAAACTTTTAATTGGCCTTCTTGTATTGTAAATAAATTTAGATTCTATGTGAATGTTAGCTGTAACTTTTCCAAAAATTAATAAAATAAAATGCGCTATAAAAAAGACATGGCTTAAAGGTCTTGTTACTAGGCCATAAAAACTTATTTGAAAAAAGAGGATATTGTATAGTCTACGACAATACTTAATCTGTGGTCTACGATGTTACGACGCCATCTGTGATACCACAAAGTAACTAACTAGTTGGCAACTAATTTCGGCATAAGATCACAGATGTCGATTAAAAACTACAGATTAAAACCTAAATTCACAGATTACGCTACCTAAATTTGCCATTGTATGGAAATGTCCTACCCCTGATAAAAGCTGAAAGAACAACACAATAGGGATGATGACAAGGTCAAAGATTAGCGAATTTTGTCAATAAAATAAATAAATCACGGTAAAAAATAAGTGTTTCCAAAATTTCAGCTTGATAGCATTTGTATTTTTTTTGTTATGCGCCTTTAAAGTTGGATATTCAAGCAATGATGTTTTAATAAAGATGGCGTTTAGTTCATACAAATTGGTCCTCAGATTTTGTTCCTACGACATATACGTACTTACCTCTGTCATATTTATATAGGTTACCTAGGTTACAACAATAAATGCGACAGATAATACGTAACGAATGATATAGAAAAGGATAGCTATATGTTTTGAAATGGTTTTGAGTTGCACTTGACAGGCGCATCGGCACGCATGCGCGACAAAGATCAAGAGAATTAATTGTTATTGTTGAACAGAAGAGACATTGAATAAAACTATTATAATAAAATCGTAAGAAGTGTACATTGAATATTTTTTAAATAATACCTGGACCCGCGACCGTGATCAACAATCGATATCGAACCCAAAAATACTTATAGTTTTTTGAATTTTTGTCTGTTTGTCTGTATGTATGTCCGGGCTAGACTCGTAACGTACTGCTACTGCATGCCTTTTTTTTTAATATAAAACAAAATAGGAAACTAAATAAACATTGGGTGAAGCGAAACATAAACTTGGGCATATCTTTCAAAGTGACCAGTTTCTGAAGCCACAACTTTTCGTCGGTGAACAAACATGAACGACACGTTTCACATTTTAAACGTTCGCTTTTTTGGACACCTACTTTTTGTAGGCATCCAGGCCTTTCTGCCCGTACTTTGTCGACCTATTTATGGCTTACTAGATGACGCCCGCAACTCCGTTGCGCCCAAACTCGTTTATCGCGCGGTAACCGTACATTTTTGATAATTTGGATAAAAAGTATCCTATGTCCATTCCCGGGACTCAAAGTATTACCATACCAAATTTCAGCAAAATCGGTTCAGCGGTTGGGGCATTTTTTTTTATGAAATAAGGGGGCAAACGAGCAAACGGGGATTGGGCCTCCGGTAAACTCACTCACTCGGCGAAACACAGCGCAAGCGCTGTTTCACGCCGGTTTTCTGTGAGAACGTGGTATTTCTCCGGTCATTGCATGGCCCATGCCATGGTCACCCATGCCGGCACGGGTGACCATCCGGTCACCCGTGCCGAAGCATGGCTCTCCCACGTATGAAGAGGTAACAGACAGACAGACACACTTTCGCATTTATAATATTAGTATGGATGAGCTCTTCACTCGGAAACCTGCAAATCATCAGTGCGAGCGAAGCGAGCCCTAGTATATCCAACAACTTGAGCACTTTTGTGGTTCACTTTACGAAAAAACTATTACGCCTAATGATTTGTGTTTTAACATATTATAGTAATTTTCATATTTTATATACAGGGTGCAATAAAACCTTCCTGCCAAATTTTGATATATTGATCCTTGTTAAAAATAAAAATTACAATCACTCAGTAGATACTAAAATGTTGAATTTCTCAACAGATGTTAAGTAGATGTGTTATCATCAGTCATTCAAGGTTTGGTTACGAAATATAAAAAAAAACTGCCTTATAGATTAACACCACACAGAAAAACGACGCGAGTCCTCACAAAGCTCAGCTTTTAGCTAGTAATATTTACATGGCTACTTATTTATAAAGGCATACTTCTGTTATAATGTAAAAGAAGCAAACACTCATATCCAAATAATATTCAAATTACGTTTAGGGTGGTTTAAGACTGGAGTTTGAAACTAGCAGTCAGCGGGGCGGGCGCGGGAGCGGCGCGGCGCGTGGCTATATATTATTGTATAGATTTATGTATATTATGGACAGGCCTCGAAAACCGAGCGGCACGTGGCGTACTACACGGCTTATCCATTTTTTTAATTTATAAAATTAGTATTTGGCTAAGGCTAGAAAAGTTAAAAAGGCGCTCGCATGTTTGAAATTAAAAAATATTAAAACGAAAACATGTTTACAATATTATGCAATTATTAGTTTATGCCTACGTGTTGATGCCTACGTAATCGCTTCTGAATACTTCAATTGATTATTCTATGGCACGCGACTATCTGTCCTTATCTCGCTACAGTTGTCGTCCGTATTCTCTATCCTTTTCCAGTATAAAATAAAGCATTAAATAATTTTTCAAAAATTTTGGAAAATATTCACTTATAATGTAAATTACTTGATGTTTTCATGTAATTCCGTGTGGTACGGAACTTCATCCTTTTTTACCTTTGTATTATAATTTTTGTATTATCATAATTTTCAACCACTTTCATAAACGCAATATTTAATATACCTATCGAACAAAGTTCTCTCCCGATGCGTACAAACTACGAAAGATTGACGTCATACTTTCGTAACACTTTGTATGGAGCGTTTCGGGCAGGTCTATTTTATGAGATGTTTGAATTGTCATATTTGGTGAATTTTTAAGCTATCAGAGTCATTGTTTCAGCGATGTTTCTATTTTTAAGGGTCTTTCAATTACCAATAAGAAAAAAAATTAGTCATCATGCCTATTTTGGCGGCCTATCGCTAACCAGCGATATCTTCCAGGCAACCATCTTACGACTAGTACATTGATATTAATATATTACACAATGATGTTTTAATAAAGATGGCGTATGTTCATACAAAATGGTCCTCAGATTTTGTTCCTATACGACATAACGTACTTACTTTTGTCATATCTATAGGTTACAACAATGAATGCGACAGATAATACATAACGAATGGTATAGAAAAGGATAACCATATGTTTTGAGATGGTTTTGAGTTGCACTTGTCAAGTGCATCGGCGCGCATGCGCGACAAAGATCAAGAGACATTGAATAAAACTAATTGTTTGTACATTATTTTTTATTTATCTATACTATATATATATATATATATATATATATATATATATATATATATATATATATATATATATATATATATATATATATAATAAAATCGTAGGAAAGACAAAAGTGTACATTGAATAATATTGTGATCAACAATCTATATCGAACCCAAAAATACAGTTTTTAGAATTTTTGTCTGTTTGTCTGTATGTATTTCCAGGCTAGACGCGTAAAGTACTGCATGCCTTTTTGAAATATAAAATAAGGGGCAAAACGAGCAAACGGGTCACATTATCATATCAAAAAATCAATCAAATCAATGAAAGAATCCCCCTGCATAAAGATATAAATTAAACTCGTTTGAGCCTATGATTCAGAGTAGGCATTTGATTTATAGAATATTCGAATAAATTAACAAGTTTAATAATTAATATATTGGATTGATATTTTTTTTAAATAGTAAGTATATTGTAATCGATGAAAGTCTTGAGAGTGACCGAAAAATAGGCCGTCCATTTTAATGAATTTTTTGATACTTTTTTCCGATTCTAAGGAAACTAAAAAACATTGGGAGAAGCGAAACATAAACCTCCTCCCTCCCATATATCTTTCAAAGTGACCAGTTTGTGAAACCACAATTTTTCGTCGGTGAACAAACATGAACGACACGTTTCACATTTTAAACGTTCGCAAAGTTTTTTGGACACCTACTTTTTGTAGGCATCCAGTTATGCTCACCCCTTTCTACCCGTACTTTGCCGACCTATTTATGGCTTATGAGCGCTTCACTCGGAAACCAGCAAATCATCAGTGCGAGCGAAGCGAGCCCTAGTAAATCCAACAACTTGAGCACTTTTGTGGTACACTTTACGAAAAAACTATTACGCCTAATGATTTGTACTTTAACATAGTAATTTTTATTTATATAATATCGATGGCCCCAACGAATAAACGTGCAATCGAAAAAAGACAACTTTTCAGGAAGCCAAAAAAACGTTTGGAACCACATAACTTTGACTACATAATAAATAGACAAATATAATGTACACTCAAATTAAAGGTAAAAAAAATATCTTTCAGTTCATATATTTTTTTTAAATCAAATATTAACGGTTTACTACATATTAAAGAAAAACTATATTAAATTATTATTCTAGTGAATAATATGTGACTTGTTAACACTATTGTATCAATGCACGTTTATTCGTGTCATAAATGAAGTTTTAACAAGTGCAGTGAAATGTTGCATGGTTATTCCACGTATATTTTTTTCCTCTTGAGCCATGCTCTGGTCATTTACACGCTTATTCTTGTATATTTTGTTGCTTTTACATGTTTGTAAAGATAAAAGCCCGTATATTAGTGTTAAGAAGTTGATTCAATATTTATGTAATACGACCTTATTAGTGTATGGTATAAAATGTTAATCTATACTAATATTATAAAGTAGAAGAGTTTGTTTGTTTGAACGCGCCAATCTCAGGAACGACTCGTCTGATTTGAAAAATTCTTTTGTTGTTAGATGGTTCATTTATCGAGGAAGGCTATAAACTATAAATTATCACTCTAAGACGAATAGAAGCGAAGAAACATAGGAAAATATAGAAAAAACCGGGAAAATTATTTGAGGGCGCTTATCTCGCGAATTACTGGATGAATTTTTAAGTAATTAGGCACAGATGTAGAGTAAAACATGATGTGAAAGAACATAAGCTTTTTTTGCGGGAAAATGTACGGTTTCCGTAAAATTTCTCATTTATGCAGGCGAGGCCGCGTGGAACGTCTAGTTAGCTTATATTTTCTTATTGACGGTTCAAAAAAAAATATTGTAGACCTATTGTTGTTGTTGATAAATATTGACCTACATCGCGTCTATGCGTGGACACATACATATAAAATGGAGTACAACCTTGCCTATAGATCCTTCAAGAGAGAGATCAATCGGGCAAAGAAACAGTACGTCAATAGTATTGGTGAGAGACTCGAGTGCCTTCCTTTGGGAATCCGTGAATTCTAGTCTTTGGCTTAAGCTATTGAAGGGTATTTTTGAAAGCCATCCTACCATTCCTACAAGTAGGAAATGGATCGTTGGCCCACGACGCAAAATACAAAGACGATCTTCTGGGTAAGCTCCTTGCGTCAAACTCGACCCTTGATGACCTTGGGATAAAAACCGCCGACCATACCACGATGCAGGGGCATCATGTTGGATATTAGGTTACATCAGCGCTCAGTGTGAATAGCCCTGCGTGCCCTTGATATCCAAAAGTCACGTGGGCCTAACGGAATCCCTCCTATTGTGTTGTTGTTGCTCCAGAATTGGCTACTCTTCTGGCACTGTCCCGGCTTTTTAGCTTAGCCTTAGTGTACTCGATCCCAAAAAAAGGTGACCACTCAAATCCTTCCAACTACAGTCCAATTGCTAAAACCTCCGTCATCTCGAAGATAATGGAATCCATTATCAGCTCTTTCGATACTTGGGCGGCCAGACATTACAAAGCAACAAACACGACAAACAGTACGGGTCGCTTGGCTGGTTATCTCTTGGCGTACCAAACTCATCGTTGGGCTCAGGTGATTGTGTGGAGAGGAGGGGCATTGGCTGTTAGTTTGGACATTGCGAAGGCCTTTGATCGGGTTTGGCTCAAAGCACAATTTTTGAATCAAAGCTTCCATCATAATATGGGCTTCCCGAGAATTTATGCAAATAGGTCACAAGTTTTTTGGCAGATCAATGACATGTTACAATCCAATGGCATTTTTTGCTATTCGGATGATAGTACAGGTGATACCCTATCTACTGGCTTCCACCATATTTCTCGGCTAAATGCCATCGAGAGTCGAAACGAACTTATGTCTAACATAGAGAATTCACAGGAGAAAGTCTCTGAATAGGGTAGACGATACTTTTCTGATTCTGTTCTTAACAGGACGAGACAGTATTTCAGTCTGGACAATTGCCTGCAAATCTAGAAGGTGCAGGTTCGGCCTCATATGGAATACTGTTCTCATATCTGGGCAGGGACCCCAAAATACCAACAAATCCCTTTGTATCCAACGAAGGGCCGCTCGAATTGCTGACTGCCATAATGTTTCAAACAGACTGGACCCCTTGGAATTACGCCGAGATGTAAATAGCTTCACTCTGCACCCTCAATCGGTTGTATCACAGGGAGTGCTCTGAGGAATTGTTCGGTATCATAGGTACCTCCTGCAACTTTTCGCCATCTTTCCACGTTAAAAATATACCATTCTCATAACCTTGAATAGTGGCAGTCTTCCACCATGCTTTTTTCGCGTAACTTTCTGCCACGCACTGTAAAATTTGGAATGAACTGTCACCAGCAGTATTTCCGGACCTATAGGACCTGCAAACCTTCGAGAAAAGAGCGTATTCCCTCTTAAAAAGACCGGCAACTCACCAGCAGCTCTTGTGATAAACTTTACAATAGCTCTTCGAATAACCTTTACAAAAGCAGAAAAGACAAGAGAAGTTAGTAAAAGATAATAGAATAGCTGTGATTATTATATTCAAAGTTTCGCCATATCTGCAATGAGGCATTAGTGATAGAAGTCGCTTGCATTTTTACACGAATAATCGTGCAAGAGTTATAACCCAAAGGAAAAGATAGACACGAGCGCCAGATTGTTTTAACACGTTTATTCTGGTGAACTCAAATAAATTAATGTGATATATGTTATTATTTTTTCCGTACAATAAAGGTTTACATTGCTATAAAATCCTTATTTTAAGTCAAAAAAATTTACATAGGTGTATCATAGTCCATGCAAACGAAAAATCAAAAAAAAATTTTTTTGGGTAAGAGCTCTTGCACGTTTATTCGTTGGGGCCATCGATATGTAGATGTGTTATCATCGGTCATTCAAGGTTTGGTTACTAAATATTAAAAAAAAACTGCCTTATAGATTAACACCACATTGAAAAACGACGCGAGCCCTCACAAAGCTCAGCTTTTAGCTAGTAATATTTACAGGGCTACTTATTTATAAAGGCATACTTTGTTATAATGTAAAAGAAGCCAATACTCATATATAAATAATATGATAATTACGTTTAAGGTGGTTTAAGACCGGAGTTTGAAACTGGAATTAGTTTTCTAGCAGTCATCGCGGGAGCGGCGCGGCGCATGGCTATGACTGTATAGATTTATGTATATTGTGGACAGGCGTACTACACAGCTTATCCATTTTTTTTATTTATAAAATTAGTATATGGTTTTGGTTTTGGCTAGAAAGTTAAAAAGGCGCAGGCATGTTTGAAATAATTAAAAATATTAAAACGAAAACATGTAATTTACAATATTATGCAATTAGTTTATGCCTACGTGTTGATGCCCACGTAATCGCTTCTGAATACTTCAATTGATTACTCTATGGCACGCGACTATCTGTCCTTATCTCGCTACAGTTGTCGTCCGTATTCTCTATCCTTTTTCAGTATAACATAAAACATTAAACAATTTTTCAAAAATTTTGGAAAATATTCACTTATAATGTAAATTTCTAGATGTTTTCATGTAATTCCGTGTGGTATGGAACTCCTTCATCCTTTTTTACCTATGTATTATAATTTTTGCATTTTCTGAATACACGGTTTGGCATTTCAATCAAAAACGTCACTCGTCGTCACTAGCTCGCTGCCAACATGCAACTAATTCGTAAAGACACTAATTAGGTTGATTTGCCTGCCCCCGATTCTACGCGCTAGTGCGATATCTACCTTTTTTTTATAATATTATATCATAGATATTACATGAGAACGAGTGGATGCATGATGTGCAAAACCATAGACAAATTAATAGTTTATATCATCTTTGGCAAAACCAACTAAAGCGCTTATTCCACTTATCCTAGCTAGTTTCCTAGGTACCTAGCTTTCTAAGTGTTATTCCACTTGACTAAATCGGAAACGATTTAGGATCCTAGCTTTCTAAATGTTATTCCACTTGACTAAATCGGAAACGATTTAGGATCCTAGCTAGGCTAGGAACCTAGCTAGGATAAGTGGAATAAGCGCTTTAAAGATAGCGATTAGCGACCGATGACAGAAAAAAATCGGTTTTCACCCGCGCTCTTCATACCTCGCCCAACGCATTCAAAATGTACCGCGGCTGTTTTGTGTAATTAGTAATTACTCTCATTGTACGAACGTAGTACTTATAACCAAACATATCAGATAAAATTTTTAGAAGTTCGAGTCACATTTTCCATCTGTACTTTGATAATCAAATTAATAATTTTTGCCTTATACACTATTAATACTTTATGATAATATGTTTATTTATCGAAATCGAATAGGCTCTGACACTACTGGATCGATTCTGGTTAGACTTCCTAAGCTGTAGTTGTTACAAAAATATTATAACTTTTTATTTAATATAATCTACTAGCCACGTCTTCGTCCACGTCCGAATTTGGTTAGTTTTTGTGTATTTGCGTAAAACCTATTAACATTTGTCAGATTAAAATAAACAAAATTGTCATGTCACACTGTTTGTGCGCGAACTGCTCAACATATTCAATGAAATTTTGCATAGGTGCATACATTCGTTAGGCTTGACAATAATTTTTTATCTGCTTTTTGATATAATATATTGATAAGTACTAGAAATAATTTATATCGCAAACTGACTTTTGCCCGGTCATCTAGTCAAATATTTATATAAAATTCTCGGGTCACAGTGTTTGTGCGCGAACTCATCCAAAACAGTTGAACCGATTATAATGCTATATACATTCGTTAAGCCTGACAATAGATTTTTATTTACTTTTTTATTGATACTAGAAAAGAAAAATGGCAAAATAATGTTTTCCGGGTCAGCTAGTTTCCTAGCCTTTTAGCTCCCCTCGATTTCTCATGAATTGCACCATCAGATCACCACTTTTGTTAACATATTGTTACGAAATTCGGACTACATCTTATACAATAACAAAATAATTTTGGAAATCTGTCAACAAACGGCGGAGTTATCCGTCATGATATCACTAAAATCGTCTCTGATGCTGGTGCTGATTAAAACCCCAGCTCAAATTTTATCTCGTTTATATACTAAAATCACTTGTTCGTGAAATTCTGTGTTGATTAACCATCCTCGACTGGCTCTGGAGAGCCATTATTCGTCCCATTAGGTGTTACCATTAATAATTATTTATTATCAATCTTCCAAACTCGTGAAAAAACAACCTTTCACACTTTCCAGATTGCAGTACTGGATTACATTTCAAAGATTTTCTAGTAAGTTACAACAAAAGATTACTTGAAATCCCAAAGAACATGGGGTCTTTGAAATCTGGGAAAGGCTCAAAAGATGTATGCTTAGGTACTCTATACCAAGTATCAAATATTTGTTATTTAATCTATTGGCAAGAAAAGTCAAATATTTAGTTTTTTTTTAATAAATTTTCAGTTTCATAAAATGAAATGTAGATAATATTGGTTTATAACTTTTCTTTAGCCATAGAAAAACTACGGTACGGGATACTAGTACGGAAGCCCTAGAACAAATATTTTTTGTGATTACTAACAAGCTAATTTTTTGTGAGTAGCTACATTTTGATAAGACGAACAACATTTTTATTTTCAAAAAATCTTGAAAGTGGTAGCTAACAGAGATTAAAAGGATTTCATATTTTGACTTGACGGTCCTAAAATATGGATTGTTTTACTTGTAGGATTTTTCATTTTTCATTATATTTTTCTACTCAATCTTCACACTTTGTTGGCTAGGCGGTACCAGCCAACTTAAAAAACCTGCGACGAAAAATGGTATTCGGTTGACACGTCATGAAAATGCTCAGCAAGTTGGTAAGATCCTGGTTCGACATCAAAGCAATGTGCAAAACGAAAAATCACCCCTAGAAATGTGATGGTCACACTTTGGTGGTCTAATTGCCGGTGTGATAAGTCACAGCTTTTTACAAAACGGCGAGAGCATTACTGCAGATGTGTACATTGAAAACTGCCCACAATGATGGCGATGCTCGTAAGTCTGCAACTAGTTTTTGTCAATCGATCGTCTCCGCTGCTCCTTGATGACAACGCGCGACTCCATTTTGTTTGGAAGCTCTCCCTCATCTGCCATACCGACTATTACCTTTTCCAAAATTGGAAAACTTTTACCGGGAAGAAAATTCAATTCGTGAGAGGCTGTACAAAATGCCTAAGAAGTGTAGTCTGCCGTCCAGCTGATATTTTCAATAAGGGCATCTTTACACTCGCCCATGACTATTAACAATGTTGGATGTGCAAAATCGTCAATTTTTTTTATTTCATAAAACATGTCCTTATAACCAAGGCTATCATTGGCTGAAAAGAAAAAAATCTATATTTTGCATAGTTTCTGAAATAGCTACATTAAAAATGTCGTATATTACTAAGATAGTCCGCTAACAATGTCGGATAGTCACTACCTACGTTGTTAACGGGACGCGGGGGCGAGTAAGAGCGCTCTATGTGCCACTTCCGACTATGTTAACGGAGAGAATGGACCTCGCGCTGCCACTTGTTTTTTTTGCAACCTAAGTTATATTTTTTTAACTTTCGACGCCATTTTTAATGTCTACAAGATCAGCACGGCTAATCAAAGTAGGTACTCAACGAAATTAAGAAAAATATAGTAATAGGGAAAAAAATGCTGATGGAAATATTATGATCGAAGCTAATGCTAGTGCGGAAAATGGCATTTACTATTCTTTATTATATTTTTTAAAGATTTCGAGCAGTATAGGTTATGTTTTTATTGCTTTAGATTTGATTATAAGATAAACACTTACCTTCATTAAAATTTTATCGTAGGTCATTTAAAATTGTCGGATGTGCCACATCCAACGTTCTTAACTGGTTTTTCAAATGTGTAAAATGTCGGTTGTACCACAAACAACATTTTTAATAGGTTTTATAAATGGTTAAATTGTCGGTAGTACCACTTCCGACATTGTTATGGGGATTTATAAACTGGCAAAATGTCGGTAGTATTACATCATAATCATTTCACTTATTTTTCTAATTGGTTTAATGTCACTTGGAGTTTGTTTCATATCTGTCGTTGCTTACCGACTGAACAATTTTCAGAAGGCTTCAAAATAGGTCATTTTTGTACGAAAATTAAGTTTTTGTTGGCACACACACACAATGAATGAATATAATTTTTTTATTCAATAATCGTGTTTTGGCGATCTGGTGTCTAATAGCTGATTTTCTCGGCATTTTCCTAACACATAATAGTAATAAAACATAAGCTATACTGTTAAAAATCGTAAAAAAGGTATTAAAAGGACCTTTTTTTCACACTAGGTTTAACTTCAGTCACACGATTTCCATGAACATTTTTTTCCTATACTACTATTATAATTTTCTCGAATTTGTTGAGTAGCTAGTTTGATTAGCCTTGCTGATCTTGTAGACATTGTAAATGTCTTAACAAACATATATAGATTTACTCAGATTATGTAAAAGGTAAATTATTCTCAAAAAATACCATAGAATAATTAATAGAAAATCTCGGATGAAGAAGACTGCTTTTGATTGATTAATCTAATAAATAATTGTCTAAGTTTTCCATGAAAACGAAGGCTTTGGCAGTACGTAAGTGCCCTAAAAATGTAGATATTTTAAGAACTACCTGATTCCGCAAACTTCGTTTCGCTGACAAATTAATGGACCTGCAAAACAGTCAGTCCTTCGTCAGTATTTTCTGTATTTCCCACATATTTGGACAATTTCATCTCTCCGTCGTATTTGGCAGATGTCGATAAGATCCATAGCAAGTTGTTCGACTTGGAAAATATAATATTTTCCATTACAAATTCGTGGTAGCCACCGCCGTTGCCGCGTCGGCGCCTTGTTTTGACCTTTAATCAAACTGCCCTAACTTCTAAAATATTTTCCCCATGGTTATAATTTAAAAGACAATTCTATTCTTTACAGAATCACAATTAATATTTTGATATTTATTTAGGTAAGGATCAATTGTTAAAGTAAAGTAAAGTAAAGTGGTAAAAAGTAATTTCAACATTGTATATAGACGACTTTCTCAACAGTACATTGTATTTTTTTATACCGTTAAGACGTCAATACAATCCATAAAAAGGTGATATTCTAAACCTTTTACAGCAAAAATCACAAAACTGTCGCGGGTTTGAGTTGGATTATTTAAAGATACTTAAAAAAATAAAAAAACCAGCTGCAACATTAGATTATAATTGAAATGATCTTACATGTTGTGCATTAAAACTTATAGAAATACTGTATTTTAACTGTTAAATCACGTCTGTTAAATGAGCGAAATCGGCAAAATTTCGTATACGGACTCTTAACCATAAAAGATAAAATGATGAATACTATAAGTATTTGTAATATTATTTCTATGAATCAGCTGTATTTTTCGCAGCGCAAGCGAAATACTGTAATTTATTGCAAATTTTTACCACTTTGGGTTATATTTTTGCGATTTTCTTTGTTCTTTGCAAACAATGTAGCTTACCAAGGGTAAAGTATTTTGAAAAATAGTTTAGTAGTTTTTGAACCTATTCAATACAAACAAAGATACAAAGACTTTTCCAAACAAAAACAAACTTTTCCTCTTTATGATTGATACAAAAAAAATATATTAATTTTGTTAAGTTAATTTAAGTTATGGTATCAAAAGTCAACAAAATAGTGATGGCAATAATTTTTAATTTCAATGTTTTAAGTTAATTTACATTTCGGACGAAAATTTGATTTTCCGAATTATTTACGTCATAAGAAATGTTTTGTATTTTCATACATACATAGTTTTTACGTTTTATTTGACAGAAGTCCATAAAAAATATATATTTTCTTTAAATTGTTGTCATTTTTGTTGGTAATTTCTACATGCGACATATTTTTAAATTAAAAGTTATCACTTAACAATGGCGTAAGTGCCACTTCCGACAAGCAATCATTGATTTCGTACAAGCAACAACGTCGGTTCTGGCACTTCCGACAAATCAGCATTAAGTCTCCCGCAAACGATCAAACATCAAACACGTCAAACACGTATAAACTAGTGTTTGACGTGTTTGAAGAAAATTTGGATTACTACGTGTTTGACGTGTTTGATGTTTGATCGTTTGCGGGAGACTTTACTCGTACTCCGTTAAAAAGGTCAGATGTGACTTTTTTCATATTTTTTCATAAAATACGGGATACTCCTAATCCTACACCTAAATATGGTGTGTGTGTGAGCCTAAGGGTAAACACTGTGTTTGGTTCGCTCCTCGAGTTTTTTAAATATTTCGTTGTTCTCGGCTGCTGTACTCAGTAAAACTTCTATGGATATTTAAACAACACCTTGAAGAGTTGAAGAAACGTACAGGTGAAGCTGATACACAGTCTTCGAGACACTTTTTTTGGCTGAAAAGGTACCGATTTTCAGTTATGGACTTGATCGGCTAACTCACACATAGAAGACGTTTTGAAAATTATCCAATCCGAAAAGATTTTAACGAAATAAACTATTTTTTCGTTATTAAATTTGTAAAAACAACTGTCATACTTTGTTTACTTCTTCTTCTTCTTCACCGCCTGGAACTGGTTGACGTCTGACAGTTGACAACACACTTTGAGTTCTGTCATCCGACATAGACTATATTGCAGTGGTGTTGCCAGCCACACTTCTTCCTCTTCTTATAAACAGGCTTTTTTGCCGCTAGAAATCCGAGTTGTGTAGAATGTCACAACAATTATCTTTTAACTGCTCAGGATGTAATAACTACATAACCGAAGAGAAAATCAGATGCTCAAAGTGCCGACGTTTCTACGACACCGTGTGATGTCGTCTGACTAACCAATGGAAGTTATCGAGGGTCATACCTATTCCCAAAACGAGCGATCGTCTGTCAGTGGAAAACCACAGACCTATAGCTGTCTTGCCTTCTATCGCCAAAGTTTTTGAGCTTGCGCTTCATAACATATTAATGAAACAGATCCGTGGAATTCTTTCTGATGACCAGCATGGTTTCCGTCCTGGACGCTCCGTCAGTACAAATCTTTTAGCTCACGTGGACATCATTTCTAAGGCTCTTGACGCAGGTTATCAAGTGGACGTTCTATACTTTGATTTCTGCAAAGCCTTTGATAGAGTCGATAATGATGTTCTCCTCAAGAAGTTGAGCGCTCTTGGGTTTTCTCCTGGCCTTGTTCGTTTTTTCGCTGACTATCTTCGTGATCGAATGCAATTTGTGAGGTATGGATGTTTTGAGAGTGCCATCATACACGCTCTGGTGTAAGTCAAGGGTCTGTGTTGGGCCCTCTCTTATTTCTTATATTTATTAACGATCTTACAACCATCCTTAAGTTTGCTAAGTGTTTACTGTATGCCGACGACCTCAAGATCATTAAGATCATAAAATCTCTTTATGACTGTCTTCTCTTGCAAAAGGACTTGGATTTTGACCTTTTGTTCAATATGAAAAAATGTAGCGTAATGACTTATGGGCGGAGACTGCATCCAATTGTCTTTAATTATTCCATGGATGGTCATATTATCTCCCGTGTCCATAGTATCAAAGACTTGGGGGTATACTTCGACAAAACTCTTACGTTTAAGGACCACATATATGCGACAGCTCAAGACAGCTTCAAACGTCTTGGTTTTGTACTTCGGAACGTTAAGGATTTTAAAAATCCTGCCGTTATAAAACTGCTATACAATGCACTAGTACGCAGCAAGTTGGAAACAGATGCGTGTGTCTGGGCTCCTTACACAGCTACATCAATTCTGATGCTGGAAAAAATCCAAAAGGCGTTTCTCAGATTTTTATTTAAGAAAGTGTACGGATACTACCCTTACATGTACCCAACAGGCTATCTCTTGGGCACCTTAGGTTACCAATCTTTAGAGGTCCGACGAGGCGTAGACCTAATATTGGTTGCCTTAAAAATCCTTCGCAATGTAATCGATTGCCCTGAACTCCATGCCTTGATTTGCCGCTTGTATGTGCCTGACAACTATCTAAAGCACCGTTCTAACTGTCGGCCAAAATTATTCGCACTGCCGTCATGTCGGACTGTCGCGAGAGCTGAGTCCCCGCTGTACCGAGCACTAAACTTGCTCAACGCCCTTCTGTCGGCCAATCCTGAATGCGATGTGTTTGTTCATAAGTGGATAGATGTGAAGAGAGCATGTGTTAGATTTTGTGAAAATAAGTACGAAAGGGTTTCTTCTATTATTATTTAATTTAATTTGTGTATGTTTTGTAACATTGTCATAATTAATTTTAAGTTTTAATTTTAAGTCAAGATTGTAGTTAATTATTGTAATTGGGGCAACCCGTTGTAATTAACTTAATAAATAAATAAATATACTAAACGTAAATAACTTATAGAGCACAACCCTGAAATTTCATGATTCTACTTGAAATAAGTAAAAAGTTATTCACAATTTAGACTTTGAATCGCTCTCCTGTAAAGTTGCTGTTTTTCACATCCGACATTGTTAATAGTCATGGGCGCACTGCCACTGCGTTGGCGAAGGTGCATGGATTGCAGGGGTGATTGCTTTGAATAACAGAATGCCCCCCCTAATTTTATTTTAATTTTACTATCCATTATTAAAGTGCAAATATAATTAAGGATTTTGTAAAATTTTCAAGTGCCTATTATAGCCATTATTGATATCGAGCAAAAAATAACAAAAAAAATCAGGTTTGTTGTATGGGAGCCCCCCTCCCCCCCCCCCCCCCTTAAATATTAATTTTATTTTGTTTTTAGTATTTGTTGTTATAGCAGCAACAGATTATATACACATTCTGTGAAAAATTCAGAAGTCTAGCTATAGCCGTTCTTAAGATACAGCCTGGAGACAGACAGACATTGAAGTAGGTAATAGGGTCACGTTTTTACCCTTTGGGTACGGAACATTTTTCAAACAAAACGGCAATATCATAGGTATAAAAGACCTTATAATAATATATTGTGTAGTATATTATGTACTTACTCTTCTAAATCCTTTCATAAATGTGCCGTCACCTTTGTTCATACTCTTATAATTATTATTTATTATCATCCGAATGGTCGAAGTAGTGAATTTTGCATATAATATAATAATGTTATCACTGTTTGACAATTTAATCTTATCATTTCCAGACCGTATCGAGTAGGACATTCATTGAAACCAAATCGATTTTCAAATCGCTGTCATACACTAGTTTTTGTCAAAACTATATCGATTTAAAGCCGATTTATTTTTTCAATCTCTATTGCCGCGGCCGCTGATTCATCTATCGTCACGAAGCTCCGTGCTATGAGACGATACCATTGGACGACACACGCAGATCGTCCAATGGTATCGTCTCAAGCACGAAGCACTGCGCATATGCGGCCGCAACATATGGTTTTGACAAATTATTTGTCATGATAATAAGGGAAAAGACCTAATGGCAGACACTTTAAGGACATTTGAATGTTATAAAATATATAATTATGAAAATAAAGGATTGATAACTTCTTCCATGTCTTCAGTAACTCTTACAAAATAAAACTATTATAATTATACTCTGACAAATCAATTAAAAAACATATTATTGGTCTTTTTGTAAACTTAGTCATAAGTACTAATAGATGACATCACAAAAAACGAACATCACTAATAGTAGACACCAATATGAACTAATAGTTGATATAGAACATTACATTACATTTTACATTTTTTCCTATTATTAGGTTTTTATTTGCCATTTTTCAAAAGATTTCATTTACTTCATCATAGTAACTACATGCATCAGAAATATTATCCACGTTGTCTCCAGATTCTATTCATTCTTCTTCCATGCTGAAACTATCTTTCCTTTTATTTTTATTTTTCATATTTTTGAAGTGAAAACTTCTTTAGCGGCGTTGAGCACTTATGTGGGATGGGTAAAAACTGTGAAACTCACGTCAGATTCTCGTGCTGATCGAAAAATCTTGGAAAAACCGTAAGACGGTTGGAGAGTAGTGTTTTGTGTCGAACTCGAACTCGAATTCGAACTCGAACTCGAATTGATTGTAAGGGTTTCAATTAATTTAAAAAATCGTTTTTTTTTTAAATCGATTTTCATAAAAAATGGGTTAAAATCGATTGTAAGGGTTTTGATTAATTAAAAAATCGATTTTTTAATAATCGATTTGCATAAAAAATGGGTTAAAAAATGCACAACGTTAATAATCAAGTTTTCACTTCTGCCGGCACTCCCGGAGTGCAACCCGTCTTTTTTTCCTAGCAAATTTATTTTCAGTCTTTAGTCTCCATGCTTCTTTTACCTCTTCTTTTTTCTTCTTTCTTTTCTCAGCTCTCCTTTTTCTTTTTTTTTTACTGCTTTAAAAAACTAAAGCAATCGATTTTTAGATCAATACAAGGTCTTATATTAGACACCATGTCCATTTTTAGGTGCAGT
Source organism: Polyommatus iphigenia (assembly GCA_963422495.1). Taxonomy (NCBI): domain Eukaryota; kingdom Metazoa; phylum Arthropoda; class Insecta; order Lepidoptera; family Lycaenidae; genus Polyommatus; species Polyommatus iphigenia. The sequence goes on from OY730184.1 coordinate 11,074,886, forward strand.
AGTTCTAAGTTCTTAGATTGTTAATAGAATTATATTTTCAGAGAATAGTGATGATTTTTGCAGTAAAAAGTACAATATAACTTTAGTATGTATTGCAAAACTCAAAGATGAGATCCATGTCATCTATTAGGTTTTTTACATTTTCAAGAACTAATAGTAGACACCCTTTATATTGTTAGAGAAAATGGATAAAAAATCTTAAATAAACATTAATTAGTGTATACAACATGACCATTAATCCAATTAAATCAATAGAAATTACAAAAAATCAAATAAGTGTATTCAAAACTTACGTGCAAAATTTCGCCTTCCTTATCCTATTTGCTAAGAAATTGCCGAGCGCGTGTTGACGCGGTCATATTATTTACGAAAACTGATCCCATTTTAAAATTTTGTTCCCGAAGGCGTCTCTAATATATTTTTTCAATTCAACAGATAGCATGAGAAGCTTATAAAATTTACAGTGGTGAGAAATAATTAGAGTAATTCTTATTTTTATGGTATTTTTGTCATAAGTGTCATCTATTAGTTCAGTGTCTAGCATTAGGTCTTTTCCCTTAATATTATCATATAAATTGTAAGCAAATATACATATTTTATATTAAATTAAGAAACCTTCTACAATTTTTCATCGGCTCCCGTTTTCTCCTGTAAAGGTTGCTTTTAGTGTGTTTTTAAATTTTTGTTTGTTTCCCATGGTTTCGATTAAATATTTTCTCAATCCGGAGTAAAGGCAAAAGAAGTACAACCTCTCCTCAGGCGCGCGCGAACGCGACTGTTTGGCGACTGTTGGCGACTCAGAGGTGAGACAAATCTAGCGGTGAAGCGCCAATGTGGTTTTTCTTAAATATCTTAAAAAATATAGAGAATATTAAAAATTCGCTAGAACGAACCCTCGGTGATACAATTTTATATGATATGTAAAAACATTAACTCAGTTTAATGCATGGTTTTGGCAATACAGAAAAAAAATCGTCAAAGATAGATGCATCTTTGTGATTTTTTTCTATCGAGAAAATTTTACGATATCGTGTTTTTGCTCAGATTGAATTCTTGGAAATATAATGTAGTATCTATGTTTAGAAAATTAAACGATTCGGGGCTTATTATCAAGTACAAAAATGATTTATAAAATCGACAATTTTGGGTTAGTCGCCTTCTTAATCTAATAAACACACACAATACAAATAAAGCAAAAGCAAAAGTATACAATAAAAAACTATCAATTACTACTTTTAATAATGGTTAAAAATGTAATGAATAAGTAAGAAGGAACAATGTTCATACATATCACTAATGTTCTATGATTGAGTCAGATAATGCCGTACAATACTTCAGCAAAGTAAAAGGCACAAAGTTAAATTCTCACCAGGGCCGTATTTATATTTTTTATGAATATAGGCCACTTTACTTTTGCCGCCCCTATGTACGAGCTCTGTCGCCATCCTAGGATGCTGCCGCCCATAGGCCTATACTGACTATACATATTTTCAGAGCTGATTCTCACCGATGGAAGGTTTCATGATGACGACTGGCAGGCGGCCGCGCTCCTCGCTCACCATGTGCTCTGCCAGGTGCTTCGTCACCACGTACGTGTTCGCCATCCCGCCCAGCAGTCTGGAAATATATTTTAATATAGATTTAGAATCGGGATTGAATAAGTTATAAAATTGTTATCCCTTTTAAAAAGCACAGGAGTTCGTAATAAGTTATCCAAATAAGTTCTGACAGCGATACTGCGACATGTTTGTAAAGGCGCTTATTGTCACATTGCTCCGTTGCGTTATTGTAACGTCGACACAACGCAGTTATCTGGCATAAAATGCATTATTTCGTTGCGACAGCACACGCTGCGTTGTGCTCGCTTGGCCTCGCTCTTGCGGCATCGACTGAGTATGACTTCTCGCCTACTACTCTGGTTCACAAGTGCCATTTTCTTTCTTGCCTCAAAACCTGATTGCATGCATTGAAAATTATGATTTTGGTCTCATTTGATTCGGAATACCATCTAGATTCTAGAATATTCTATTAAAATTCCAAGAGGGGCTGAGAAAAAAGCAAAAGTTATAAACAATTAAGTAAACATAAAAATAAGGGTTTGGTTTTTTTTTAATATTTCGAAAACTATTTGAGATAATCAAAATTTGAAAATAGATCCTTAAAGTAAATAGACTTATAAGATTAGCTCAAAAGAATACTAAAAAAAACTGGATTTATTGTTTTGAAATAATCAGCGTTTTATGTTAACATTAAAATGATGACTATTAACAAATTAAGAAAAGCATAACAAATAACAAAATTGTGATAATTTATTTTTGTTGACGGATTATATCGTTTATTGATATGTCTACTTAATACCCAAATTTTTTTATTCCTTAATATTAATATTTAATCACTTAAAATATTTTTTTAGTTCACGTAGCAGATTGCGGCAAATCACGCGAAACACGAACCACGCGTTTTTACCGTTACTTTCGCCGCTCAATTAAAGCTATAATGGCCGATTTACATGGGTGACTAAAGCCGCACGATTTTAGTCACCCGTTCGAAAATCGACCGTGTAAATGGCAAGTCGACTAGCCCCAAAGTCTGGTGACTAAAATCGCATGCGGCTGGTGACTAAAATCGACCGTGTAAACGCTCAGTCGCAAGCGATCGCTTGCTGCGAATGCTACTGTGGCGAGCGCAGGCGCGACATTTTCACGCAGAATTTGTCACACGAGTGCTTGACCGAGTGTACTGTCTCGCCACTCTACTCGGTAGGTGTCGATGATAAACATACCGAGTGCTTGGCCGAGTGTACTGTCTCGCCACTCTACTCGGTAGGTGTCGATGATAAACATGCCGAGTGCTTGGCCGAGTGTACTGTCTCGCTATTCTACTCGGTAGGTGTCGATGATAAACATACCGAGTGCTTGGCCGAGTGCACTGACTCGCCAATATACTAGACATATTGTGTCGATAATTATAAACTAGTCACAGGCGATTTCGACTTGGACAGGCGATTCGACTGGTGACTTGCCGGGTGACTAAAATCGATCCGTTAGTCACCCGTGTAAATGGGGTGGCGATTCGACTTGGACAGGCGACTCGACTGGTGACTTGCCGGGTGACTAAAATCGCCCCGTTAGTCACCCGTGTAAATCGAGCTTAAGGATTGTTGATAAGGTTCCAGGATCTTTTTTTAGGAAGTTTCCTGCTCCTTAAGGATCTATTTTCCAATTTTGATTATCTCAAATAGTTTTCAAAATATTAAAAAAACCAAACCCCTCTTTTTTGTTTACTTAATTGTTTATAACTTTTGCATTTTTTTTCAGCCCCTCTTGAAATTTTGATAGAATGTTCTAGATGGTATTCCGAATCGAATGAGACCAAAATCATAATTTTCTGTGCATGAGATCAGGTTTTAACGAAAATAATGGCACTTCTGAACCAGAGTATACGCCTCCGTGGTCTAGTGGTTTAGAGCGTGGCTCATGACTCGGAGGTGAGTTTAATTCCCACGTTGGAAACGTGTTACATATTTCCAAGTTTGGTTGGGACAGTGCAGGCTGATCATCTGATTGTCTGACGAGTAAGGTGATCCATGCGTCGGATGGGCATGTAAAAAGTTAGACCTGCGCCTGATCTCTCGCCAGTCGTGTCGGTCATCCGTCCTACTGGGTTATGAGAGTAAAAGGAATAGAGAGTGCTTTTGTGTACTGCGCACACACTTGGGCACTATAAAATTACTCCTGCGTAACTGGCCTGGTTTCAATGAAACCGGCCACCGTCACCGAAACCGTGTGGGGTATCATTATTATTACATCTCCACTCACTTCGCACGACGCGAGTCAGGTGTCGCACGGTCTTGTCGTCTAACTGCAGCAGCCCCAGCAGCTGCCGCCAGTCCATGTGCGGCGTGTACAGCCGCTCCTCGAGCCGCGCGCGGTGAGTGTTGCAGTATGTCGTCGACACGTGGACGAAGCTCTGGTATCTGCCTATGACAACTCCACTCACTTGGGTGTCAGGTGTCGCACGGTCTCGTCGTCCAGCTGCAGCAGAACCAGCAGCTGCCGCCAGTCCATGTGCGGCGTGTACAGCCGCTCCTCGAGCCGCGCGCGGTGAGTGTTGCAGTATGTCGTCGACACGTGGACGAAGCTCTGGTATCTGCCTATGACAACTCCACTCACTTGGGTGTCAGGTGTCGCACGGTCTCGTCGTCCAACTGCAGCAGAACCAGCAGCTGCCGCCAGTCCATGTGCGGCGTGTATAGCCGCTCCTCGAGCCGCGCGCGGTGAGTGTTGCAGTATGTCGTCGACACGTGGACGAAGCTCTGGTATCTGCCTATGACAACTCCACTCACTTGGGTGTCAGGTGTCGCACGGTCTCGTCGTCCAACTGCAGCAGCCCCGGCAGCTGCCGCCAGTCCATGTGCGGCGTGTACAGCCGCTCCTCGAGCCGCGCGCGGTGAGTGTTGCAGTATGTCGTCGACACGTGGACGAAGCTCTGGTATCTGCCTATGACAACTCCACTCACTTGGGTGTCAGGTGTCGCACGGTCTCGTCGTCCAACTGCAGCAGAACCAGCAGCTGCCGCCAGTCCATGTGCGGCGTGTACAGCCGCTCCTCGAGCCGCGCGCGGTGAGTGTTGCAGTATGTCGTCGACACGTGGACGAAGCTCTGGTATCTGCCTATGACAACTCCACTCACTTGGGTGTCAGGTGTCGCACGGTCTCGTCGTCCAGCTGCAGCAGAACCAGCAGCTGCCGCCAGTCCATGTGCGGCGTGTACAGCCGCTCCTCGAGCCGCGCGCGGTGAGTGTTGCAGTATGTCGTCGACACGTGGACGAAGCTCTGGTATCTGCCTATGACAACTCCACTCACTTGGGTGTCAGGTGTCGCACGGTCTCGTCGTCCAGCTGCAGCAGAACCAGCAGCTGCCGCCAGTCCATGTGCGGCGTGTACAGCCGCTCCTCGAGCCGCACGCGGTGAGTGTTGCAGTATGTCGTCGACACGTGGACGAAGCTCTGGTATCTGCCTATGACAACTCCACTCACTTGGGTGTCAGGTGTCGCACGGTCTCGTCGTCCAGCTGCAGCAGAACCAGCAGCTGCCGCCAGTCCATGTGCGGCGTGTACAGCCGCTCCTCGAGCCGCACGCGGTGAGTGTTGCAGTATGTCGTCGACACGTGGACGAAGCTCTGGTATCTGCCTATGACAACTCCACTCACTTGGGTGTCAGGTGTCGCACGGTCTCGTCGTCCAACTGCAGCAGCCCCGGCAGCTGCCGCCAGTCCATGTGCGGCGTGTACAGCCGCTCCTCGAGCCGCGCGCGGTGAGTGTTGCAGTATGTCGTCGACACGTGGACGAAGCTCTGGTATCTGCCTATGACAACTCCACTCACTTGGGTGTCAGGTGTCGCACGGTCTCGTCGTCCAACTGCAGCAGCCCCGGCAGCTGCCGCCAGTCCATGTGCGGCGTGTACAGCCGCTCCTCGAGCCGCGCGCGGTGAGTGTTGCAGTATGTCGTCGACACGTGGACGAAGCTCTAGAAATATTGACAAGATAATAATAATAGATACATTTAAAATCATGACTCATGGTCATGATTCATGAGAGTTATTAATTTACTTCATAAAGTCTGAGCGTCTCCGGCTAAAACAGGACAAGCAAACAAGAACCCAAAATTATTACAACATAGTGCGGCAAACGTTGCCAATAGATCCCGGCGATCATTTTCATTTTGTTTTTTGACCCTATTTATTAATTGGTTGCATTGCATCAATTTACCAAACATCCTATACAAATTAATTTAATAATTCTTACTTCAAAGTTGGTCATTTCTTTTGCGAGGTCGAGCATTTGCTTCGTCCCTAAGAGGTTGAGACGGGTGGCGGCTTTCAGCGGCTCGTCGAACCTGAGAGAGAGAGCAGTTAACAAGTCTCTTATGGAGTATAATATACTCCTTCTAAACTTCCTACATATTATGTAGGAAGTTTAACACGCAGAAGATAACTAGGCACCTCGTTCTAAGGAAAATCTAGAGAAGCAGGTGCCAATTTAATTTCTGCGTATTGTATAAGACTAGGTACCTGACGCTGGCCGCAGAGTGGAATACAATGTTGGTGGTGTTGATCAACATAGCGCGGTCCTGCTCCGACATACCCAGATTATCTTCAGACACATCCCCGGGAACGATGGACACTTTGGCTTCAAATATACCCGGCCTCGTTTTCCGGAGACGATCGAAACACTACAAATAATTAGAACGTGCAATGATTGTATAGCCTATAGGACATAGGTAATTGCTTCGTGCCTCTTGCGAAATTATGATAGGATTCAAACTTCAACGATCGTTGGTGTTGTTTTTTTACAAACGAAATTTTTTTAAAACAAAAACAAATGAGTAGATGTTGTAAGTTGTGACTGGTATTTTTAATTAGCGCCCCGCTGTAGGATATTGCGAGCAGCAATATTATGCTACAAGCAGACATACAGAGATGTCAACATATTACATAATATCCTCTCAAGACCCCTCAGTTTTCGTCACGGAATCAAAATCAAAAGTAGATTATAAATGGTTGTCTTCGTTGACTGATGTATGAAGGTCACTCACCGGGTTATTGTAAAGCTGCTTGAGGCGGTCATCTGGTTGTACACCTTTCTTCGCTCTCACCAGTAGGTATATCCTCTTCAGTTTACTACAGCTGTACAACAGTTTCTCCACAAGAATTTTTCCTAGGAAACCTGAAAAATACGTCTAAATTTTTTGTATATCATTGATGGTCGAAGTTCTATTATATCTACAGGAACACAGTTCTTATATCTTACTAATGTTAAGCCAAAACTTGCCCGGGCAATTGATAACAAACATCTTTTTATGCTCGGGCCACACTAACGAGAAATGCCGTTAATTATCGCGATAATGCTAAAACTTGTTATAGCATTATCGCCTTTAATTAGTGGCATGTAAGGGCGATAATGCTATACCATGTTTTAGAATTAACGCGATAATTAACGGCGTTTCTCGTTAGTGTGGCCCGAGCATTACAGACAGACCATAACTACCTCGAAATTGACCACGATCAGGCAAACATGTTACATGGTGGCTTAGAACACGTTTTGCAAGTTGCGGCTTGATGCACTGACGATTTAAAAGAAGTTAGCAACAGAAGGATGAGAGACACCCAAGATCGGGATGGTTAGCGAATCGGGACCGTTTGAAAGATCTTAATAAGATGTATCGTGCTACATGTACATCTTCACATTATAGCAACTGTGTGTGAAGCGCTTTATAAACTCGTGTTCGGTGTTACATACCTGTTCCTCCCGTGATGAGAACTGTCTTTCCTGTGAAGTACTCCGGTATTGTCGGCACCTCAGAGAAATCCCGATCTTCTAAAAACGTCATGGCCGCTTTGTAACCGAGACGGTTCTAATCTACACACTTTTAGCGCAAAACGATACTGTCTCTTTCGAACTGTGCCGAAACGAAAGCGACAAAATATAGAAAATATTAAAAATGTGCTTTCTTTACGAGTGGAAAACTTCGACAAACAAATAATAGCGGAAAAAATATTCACGTCAGTGGAAATGCAAAGATTTGCGCCTTCGATAAGTGTAGCTGCATGAATAGACATATTCCGATAAAACTTTAATGCGCGTCATTTGCAATTTCCATACATAAATTAATTGCAATTAACACATAATAATTATTCTGGCTCACTTTCAGGTAAATGATCCAGTTGTGGCCACGAACTCGCAGTGCTGCATCTAGCGATACTACGGTAATCGAGCATATCTTCGACAGTTGAGTGATTAAACTAGACTTTAAGCTCCGTACTGACATACAGTTTTGCTCGATAGTTTTACTCGACGTCGAGCAAAAACCACTGTGTGGACCACAAAACTGACGGCTCGAAGGCTCGCTTCGAGCCGGGTTCGATAGAATTAAATATGTCAGATATGTCATTTTCCTTCGACTTGGAGTAAAACTGTCGAGAAAAACCGTATGTGAGTATTTAGCATAATGCTAAGTACTGACATACGGTTTTGCTCCATCGAGCAATAACGTCGAGCAAAACCCGCGGCTCGGGCTTTCGTCCACACATTCAGCATTGCTCGATAGTTTTATTCTAAATCCATATATTTCATTCCATCAATCCGGCTCGATCCGGTTCCATCAATCCGGCTCGATCCGGTTCCATCAATCCTTCGAGCGGCTCGATGCGAGCCTTCGAGCTGTCAGTTTTACGGTCCACACAGTAATTATTACTCGATTTGGAGTAAAACTATCGAGCAAAACCGTACGTCAGTACTTAGCATTAACGAATGTCAAATTTCACTTGTAAACTTTCGACGACTGCTTTACCCTTTGAAAATGCATTGTAAGAAAAGGCGACAATAAAATACTGATTACGTAATACGCTGCCTTACTTAATAAATATCTACAAAGCAAAACAATTTCCTTGGCTGTGGCCACGAAGTTAGCGACGTGCGTCAAAGCATACAACGCAGAACTTAGTGTCTTATCTTCAATCTTAAGAACTAACATAAAGAGTCGCTTACTAAAATGTGCTGGACTTTTAAAACAATGAGTAAAACGAAGCTATGTGTCTTAATATTTATTTTTATCACACAAGATGACAACAGTCCATTAGTTAGCTATTACAAGCGCGGCGGTTCATCCAATACTGAATATTCTAGGTGCAGCTTATGCTAATATATTTTTGCTTTGCAAAACTGTAAGGCATCTTTGCAAAGAGTTTTCTAAATGGAGGTTATAGGACTGAGTGAGAGGTAATTATAAATTGATATACATTCTTATATTAGGGGTATTGTCCAATTACAATTAAAAAAAATTAACCATATTAAATATTTTTCTTGTTTGTGACGACATATCACATAATATATCGATCATCTTATAAAAATGAGTGTGACTACTTCAATAGTATAGGTTTGTAAAAATGAAATTTGAAACAAATTTCCAGAAATTTCTGTTAAAGCACTTGTGATGTTAGTCGTAGTTTACCGTCATTATTTTTCAATAAATTGTAAAGAACTGTCAACCATCGATCAGTGTTTACCATTGACTTTATGTTTCCTTATTCATTGGTGTTTAAGTTATTAAAGACCTTATATCTTTAGTCACCGGCTACACGGTCAATTTTTTATCAATCTGATCCATCAATCTGGTACGGATTGACGAAAATTTGATCGTGTACGCCATTGATTGATGGATTGGTCGTATTTTTAATATGAAATTTTTATAACCGTCAATATTCCGTCAATCAGATTGATGGATGAGATTGATGAAAATTTGACCGTGTAGCCTGTGACTTATAAGAAAATACATTGTCATAAGAAATTTTTGAAATGCATTTTTATAATGCCAATAATTATTATTTAAATATGTACGCAAATTTAAATGTAAATTTAAATAAAGAAAATGATTTCCATCTGCTTGTCCATGAACTTTCAATATCAGCAGCATGAGTAGTAACTTTAAAAATATACGTTGACAAGTACTTTGTACTTATTCTTACGATTGATGACGAACTTTTAAGGAAATAGTGATTATTATCATAGAAATTCTTACGTAAAATACGTATTGACTATAATTGTACTATCGCGTCACTACCGTTTTCTCTCCGCTGCGGTTCGAGTACGCGGCCTCGCAGTAACTTAATTTAAATTGTTGCATACATATAGACTACAGGCCCACGTCGAAAATGGATGGGTCAAATGAACCACCTGGGGACGTATATAGGACGATATTAGAGCATAAAATAATAAGATTTAGGACTATGCCGTCACTTGTAAGCTGTCCAACTGAGTGCTGGTGAGAATTCAAAAGTGCATGTAGGGTGAGTACATTTTGGTCATATGATCCTGTACGGCATTTTTACCATCGATAGACACATGAAAAATAATAAGAAAGCCCGCAGTGCCGTACAAAAATAATGCGCCAGCGAGTCGGTATTTTTATTTTATTTTCAGCCAATTTCCATGGTAAATTTGGTCATTTGATTCAATACGGCATACGTTTCATACTGTTTGAATACATCTTCGAATCAATTATTCCGCAACGCCGTACAAAAATAATGCGACAATAGAAAAAAATCGAGGGTTACAAACCCCCGTTTTTCAGGGGTCCGGGAGGTCATTTGAACCAACATAAAATCAATTCATTTTGAAAGTATGTTATGCATAGATCATATTTTTTTGTACGCCGTACATTTTTGTTGGTCCAAAGGTTTGTAGGAGAAAAAAAAAACTCAAGCAAATATCTATAGAACGAAATGTAAGAAAAGTCCATACAACGAAATATATCGATTTTTTCTAAAAAATAGTTGTTTTATTAGGGTTCCGTACCCAAAGGGTGAAAACGGATACCTTTACCTAAGACTTCGATGTCTGTCTGTCTTCAGGCTGTAACTCAAGAACGGTTATAGCTAGAGATTTGAAATTTTCAGAGATTATGTATTTCTGTTGCCGCTATAACAACAAAATAAAATAATTATTTAAGGGGGGCTCCCATACAACAAACGTGATTTTTTTTTTCAATTTTTTGCTCGATATCAATAATGGCAACAGGTAGACACCTGAAATGTTCACAAAATACTCAATTTTATTTTGAATTAAAAAATCAATAGTAACATTTCTAAAAAAGAAATAATTAAGGGGGGCTCCCATACAAAAAAAACACAATTTTGTTCTATGATGGTACGGAACTTTACTTACTCTGCATTAAAATGTACGGCATAATTTTTTCCTAATTTATTTATCTTAATACTATTTAAGACGAAGGAAAAATGTAGAAAATTGCTTTATTTTATTAATGTATGAATATTTAAAATTTCAGATTTTGTATTTCTGTTTATTTTTTTGTAGAACAGTTTCTTTTGAACGGCAATACTCTATAACAATTGTATTTTACAATATCATATTAAAAATAAAGTCACCGTACAGAATCAAATAATTTTACAGCTTAAAAAATCAAGTATACCATGTAATTAAGATTATTATCAAAATGGACAAAAATTTTTTGACGGCATTATTTTTAATAGTACTTTTGAGTGCTAAAATAATGTTTGGAACCGAAGCCGTACTGTTTCAGATGACCCCCCGGACCCCTGAAAAACAGGGGTTTGTAACCCTCGATTTTTTTCTATTGTCGCATTATTTTTGTACGGCGTTGCGGAATAATTGATACGAAGCTGTATCCAAACAGTATGAAACGTATGCCGCATTGAATCAAATGACCAAATTTACCATGGAAATTGGCTGAAAATAAAATAAAAATACCGACTTGTTGGCACATCATTTTTGTACGGCACTGCGGGCTTTCTTATTATTTTTCATGTGTCTATCGATGGTAAAAATGCCGTACAGGATCATATGACCAAAATGTACTCACCCTACATGCACTTTTGAATACTCACCAGCACTCAGTTGGACAGCTTACAAGTGACGGCATAGTGCTAAATCTTATTATTTTATGCTCTAATATCGTCCTATATACGTCCCCAGGTGGTCCATTTGACCCATCCATTTTCGACGTGGGCCTGTAGTCTAATATATTTTATTAAATAATAATTAATATTGTAACAGAACGCACCCGCGTAAAATTTTGAAATTAACGCGACTGTGAAGCGACGGTGGCGTGGTCCGCGCTTAACCAATCACAGCGCAGCCCACACCACACACATTTTTTCACGGCCGCCATATTTGTGAGTTAGTTGACCGGTGTCCGCTGGAGTTTGATAGTTTTTCGTAGTTTTGTGTAATGTTTAATACCATAGTTGTAAAACTGGTGAATAAACTTTTGAAAAGTAGTGGTTTATTTGTTTTCTTTCGACTTCCAAAAAGGAGGAGGTTATATTATGTTCGGCTGTGGATATACATATATATTTTTTTATTACAAATAAGTTTTTAAGTTAGTGAATAAACAATTTACTTTTTCGTAGGTGTGTTACTTTAAATTATGATTTTTCACTTTGTAATTTATGATAGGTTAGGTTAGACTATTTTAAAATTTCTACCTTGGCACCATAGTAGATAACAATTAACACTTTTCTTTCCTATAGAATTATATAACACTTGTTTAATGCGCTTAAGATAAAAGCTTACAAAAATATCGCTCTTTTTATTTAAATATGTCACTATTACATTATACTGTATCATATTATATAGCTAAGAGTTCAGTAAAAAGCTGTTCCAACAATGACAGAATATTTAGATGATAATATATTCAGAAGGCTATGATAATAATAATTGATAAATTAATTTTTATTTACATATTTCCTCTAACTCAAAATTCACAACCGTCGACGAATGCAAAGTATTTAAAAAGTTGAAAGCAAAATATACTGTAAAGTCTACAGATTTTAGTACGACAGGACCCAATTTCACCAAAGTCTGTTAGTGGTAATGGCTTGTTAAATTGTCATGTTTTCTCTTTCTTAAGTATGAAAAACGAGAGAGGTAACGGTATACTAATTCCAGCATTAATTTTAACAAACTTTGATGAAATTGGACCTAAAAGTTGTATATAAACATTTTTTTCTATTCTCTGAGACTATTGCTAGTTATTCGCAGTTAATCCAAATTAAGTGCAAATTGCATAATATAAGAATAGATTACACAATATTATAAGTCATAATTGCTGCTTATAAGTTATAAAGTATAATCTAGATTTTTAACTTGAAAACACTACCGGTCTGGCCATGACTATAAGGGTCTGTTTACAAAGAAGCGACACGACTTGAGGCGAAAAGATGATTATTATTTAAAATTTTTATCTTGAAGCATCATCGCATCGCATTTTGTTTTATGTCATATGTGCAGTGTGTTTATTATGTGTTATTTTTATTATATTTATTATTTTTATTATTATATTTATTTATTGTGTCACTTCTCACTGTAAAGTGGTTTACTGTAAATTGTGTAGCATGTAATTAGTTATCATTGTTTACGACTAGCACTATTTAGATGAAATCCAAATTCTTGTCTACACGGTGAGAAAGCAAAATAAACTCAGCACTCAGACCCTCCATAGATATTTGTGATAAATGCAAAAATGATTTGGTTATATTGTTATGTTAACAAAGTCTTTGTCTGGTGTTTTATTTATTTGCTATTCAATATATTTTTATAATAATTTGTAAAATTTTAATTTCTAACTGATTACATAGTATAAAGTACTGATATTACTTAAATGTTAATAAACATTTGAGTAATTTCTTTAAAAAAAACGTCACCAATCACTTAAAAATCACAACTTTCGAAGAACAAACAAATAAAATTAATACTACACTATTAAAAAATAATTAAACATAAATTGTATAGACTAAGAAATAAACTCACGAAAATAAAGCGAAACATAATATATTCTATAAAAATAAAATTATTTTAAGGTACAGCAGAAAATAGTAGTAAAGTTTCAGCATCTGTTGGATTTTATTGTCTAATGTGTGCTATTGAGTATTGTAATTTGTAATGTATGATTAAAAATTAGAAAGCAGAATAAATAAAAAGATTTAAGTTGTCAAGAGTGGTCTTGAGAAGCTATCTCAAAATAATAGTAATTATTGAAAAACTTTAATCTTAACATTATATATCTCTTTCATTCAAACCTTTTTTACATTTAGTTGCTATGGCAACCGTAACCGTGAGAAATGACGTCATAATATGTTAATTTTGAATAATTTTCCATATTAACGTATCTTATTTTTAAAGTTATGATCAATGATTAATTTTCACTCTAACACCTATACCTACATTATTATGTATTGTATTTTTAAGTCAATTATGCTAGCGTTTCGCTCAAAATATAGCGAAATGCGTCTTAAATGCACCTATTATCATAAAATTCTACATTGTCTATTCATGTAATTTTTGCTGACATAATCGAGGCACATTTGACGTAAAATGCATACGTAAAAAGTAAAAATCAATAAACATATTCGTTAAACTGAAAATTAATAACGTCCTTCTTGTCTAAATACTGACCTACGACAACATTATTACTATTGGACATAATATTATTAACCGAAGAAAATATTAAATACATCTTAAGTTATTTTATTTAACTAGTTGTTACCACAATTATTTCATAATACTTTTTGAGCGTTGTCAAAACTGACCAAGCTTGTAATTGGCATGGATAAACTTTTAAATTTAATTGACAATTTTTACTTTACAACAGTTAATTAATTACATAATAATATAATTGTATATATTATAATTAACTATTTCTCACGTGAGCGAGTAAGGACATTATTACAAAAATTATATCTCTCTCATCTTACTTGCTTACGTGTGAAAGAGAAAGCACTCTCATTACATCTAAGGTTGTGATGAACAAGTTAACTTACACTTATAATTAACTATTGTGAATTAGCGTTAAGTAGCTTTTTAAGTATATGCTGTCACTCATTAGGACATTAGTGTTGGTCAACCAGTGGCACTATCAAAAATTAGGTACCAATATTTATAAATGTATCTACCTAGTGTCAGATTTCTGAAATCAGCCATGTCACTTTTTATTGTAACTTTCTCAAGTTTTTTTGTCATACTGTGACACATACAACCCCAATCACTCAATCGTTCAATTTATGAGCATTGAGCGCCATTGGGGTGGGGACTTTAATGCGAAGGTGTCACAATATAGTCTCAAGGGACGCAGTGACGTCAAGACTTCTGACCTACCTTCGGAGGTAAAAATTTGAGTCAAAATAGAGTCATAACCTTACCTATTATTATTACTTCTGTGGTAATGATGTTTGGTTTTAGCACCAACGAGGTGTCACTATTATTACAATATCCTAATGAGCGCGGCCGTCTCCACGTCGTACTTGTGGTATTACTCTAGTCTCAGTCTGCCTTATCCGGTATAAGGTCACTATTAAGTACTAATTGACGCATCTCAGGCACCCACTTTGTTCCTTCGCTTGTTGAGGAGGGAGTTGTTGCTTTGTTCTAGCGCTTTGATTTGGACCTGAAAGATATAAAAACATCATTAAAAATATTGTGTAGATTTCAAAAATGGTGGATGTACACTTTACGCATAATTGTGCGTATCCGTGTACGTTCACATAATATGCGTCTAATTATGCGTATACGTACACATACGCGTCCGCCTGTGCGTATACGTACACATATGCGTCGATATACGAATACACTTGCATCCGGTTGTGCGTGTACGTACACATAATATGTGTCCCTTTGTTGGTATACGTACCGTATGAGTACGTACCTGGTCATAGTCGACGCGCATGGTCGCTAGCGAGCGCGTCATCTCGTCCTGCACGTCGGCCCACGCGTCGCCGGCGTCGCGCAGCATCGTGTGCGTGTACAGCGGCGTCTGCGGCACGCTCGTGTATTGTCGCACCCACGGGCTTGACATCACCTAGAACAAATAAAAAAATCGATTGAAGATAAGACAGATGTGCAAAAGCAGTGTTTTCTAGTACCAATCTGTAAAAGAAAATGATTTTTCTTTTTTATTTTCAAATCGTTCAGTATCTAAAACTTTAGGAATGGACAACTTGGTGTCAATTGGAAAATATAGGACTATAAACCCAATTTGTCGTTTTGAGTTTGAAACGCTGGCTCAAAAGCTCATTAACAACCAACTTGATCGAGTTTGACTTAAAGTTAATAATAAAATAAATGTCATGTCACATCTCTCATAATATTATAACATAGTTTAAATAGCCCGGTTTATATTGCCAATTATAACTATGGCATTAAAAACATCGTACCTGCTGTATAGTCAACCGCTTGCCCGGATCTACTGACAGCATGCCTCTGATCAGGTTCTTGGCCTCTGACGAGACGTTGGACCACTCGGGCTCAGGGAAATCGTACTGTCCAAGTCTAATACGCTGTAACACAATATGAACAAACATTTAAATCACCATATATCGATTTATTTTTCGACATATTTTCAATTTCCTAATTGCAGAGCGTAATGCTATAAAAATTTGACGACCTCTGTGGCTCAGTGGTGAGCGCGTTGGTAGCTCAAGCCGGGGTCGCGGGTTCGAATCCCGCCGACGGAACAAAAAGTTTTCAATGTTCCCGGGTCTGGGTGTGTATTAAATATGTGTATGATATAATAAAAATCTTAAATATACGTATAGTATAAAAGTATTAAATATATTTCCGTTGTCTGGTACCTGTAACAAAGTCCTTTAGGTACTTAGCACGGGGCCAGACTGACGTGGTGTGAAGCGTCCATAGATATTATTATATTTAAAAAAAAATGCGTCACAGTGGCGCACAATGCCAAAGTGTGCTAATGCTTAATTGGAACATGAATTAAGTTTGTTTGTGAGTGCTTGATTGTGCAAAGCGTCACTGTAGTTGAAACATTGAACGTTGATTATGATTTATGCCGCATAATACGCTCTATGACAACAAAGGAAAAATAGGGTATAGTTTTCATATTTTGATTTTTTATGTATTCCTACTTTTTTACTTATAAAAATACACAGCTGATCATTTAATCACATAATATGTTGTCGAATACTGTGGACAGACAGACATATATAATATTATTATTATCCAGTATCCACCACTGTATTATCAATTAACATCTTTATTGATAGGTAGGCAAATGTATGTTTGAGCATTGTATTATGTATCTAAGCCGTACCTTCTTCATCCCAGGCGATATGGCGAGGCCGTGGTTGGAGTAGAAGGGCGGGAAGCCGCACAGCAGGATGTACATGACCACGCCCAGCGACCAGATGTCGCACGACTTGTCGTACTTGTCCGGACCGAGCACCTGTCGTGTTACACATTTAGTATTTAGTTAACGCATCCGTGGTCCAGTGGTTAAGACCGTGTATCTTGACTCGGAGGTCGTGGGTTCGATTCCCGCGTTGGAAACATTTTATTTCCAAGTTTGGTTAGGGCAATGCCGGCTGATCACCTGATTGTCTGACAAGTAAGATGATCCGTGCGTTGGATGGACATGTTAAGTCGGGCCTGCGCCTGATCTCTCGCCAGTCGTGTCGGTCGTCCGTCCCACTGGGTTATGAGAGTAAGGAAATAGTGTGCTCTTGTGCACTGCGCACACACTTGAGCACTATACAATCACTCCTGGGTAACTGGCCTGGTTTCAATAAAACCGGCCACCGTCACCGAAACCGGTGTGGGAGTTATTATTATTAGTATTTAGTTCATGTCAATTGGTGTCAACAGTTTCTAACATAGGTTGACGATTCTGGATGTATTCCAGAGTTTTCTATAAAACGTATTTAGTAAAGAAGTCGCATCAATAAGTTACGTAATATAAATGCGGCTAGCGTATGAATATAGGCCTTACACAGAGATACAGTATAATATATACAGAGTTATATAAAAAAAGTATTCAACCATACTTTACCTCAGGAGCCACATAGTAAGGCGTATAGCACGGCGTCTGCAACGTATCAGCCGGCGTGAGGGTCTCCTTGGCGAACCCAAAGTCAGTCAGTTTCAGCACCGCGTTGGGCGCCATGCTGGTATACAGTAAGTTCTCCGGCTTGATGTCACGATGGGCGATGTTAGAGTCGTGCAGGTGACGCACCGCCACGCAGATTGAGTGCATTATCTGATAAATAAAGAATTTATGTAAGTTTAGTTGTTATCAAGCTGTAAACAAGAGTGTTCTAACTTCGAAGCTACGTGAGATTTAAAACAAATTGGGGTCAATTTTGATCTATCAAGTTGCGGCTAATGATACCCACACACGCGCACGCACGTACGCATGCACGCACACAGCACGCAAAAAGATTCGACAGAGGACACGCATTTTAGGGTCATAACAACCATTTTTTTCAGAAATACTTTCAGCTCAGCAGCCTGCCAAACTGGTCTATCTAAACCTTCGCATCTCTTGATTTCCAAGGCTACAATTGGTGACGATTTTTTGGAAATGTATCATCGAAGAAATTGATTCATAGGCAGTTGACGCACCTACGTCATTAGGTTGAGCTAAGTCAATTCAATGGAAGTCGTGATCTGTCGGCCGGGTTTGACATAACGCCCCCAACTTACTTAGGTCTGCCAACTGCATATGAATCAACTTCTCTGATAGGATATCTCACCTCAGCAGCCTGTCGCTCGGTGAAGGCGCCATCGCGGTTGTCCTGTATGCGCTGGAACAGCTCGCCGCCGTCCATGCACTCCATCACCACCAGCAGGCAGCGCTTGCCGTTGTATGTGTTGTCGTATACGTCGATTATCTGAAATAGATTTACGTGTTATTAAGTTTGACGTCATAATATTGTGATTTTCGCACTGACTCACCGGGAGCATTCGCTTGTAATGTAACGTTATAGAATCGAGCATACATCAGTGAGGGAGGAGAGCCGAGCATTACAATGCGCACCTTGTAATGATAGAGGAAAATGTGGAAAAAACGGGGAAAATTATTTGAAAGAGCTAACTCGAACGCGCTAATCTCAGGAACTACTGGTCCGATTTGAAAAATTCTTTCAGTGTTAGATAGCCCATTTATTGAGGAAGGCTATAGCCTATATTTTATCACGCTAAGACTAATAGGAGAATGTGGAAAAAACGGGAGAAATTATTTGAAAGGGCAACTACTGGAGCAATTTTTATGTTATTTGGCACAGATAAGAAGTAGACCACGTGAAGGATCATTTTAATCATTTTTTCAGTGGCTATATATTTTATACCCGTGCGACGCCGGGAAGGGTCGCTAGTCTTGATACAACTTGTAACATCAACTAGCTATGCAATGCTCAAAATCGAATGTTATAATAAAATATAATATTACACTCCAATGCTCGTCAGTCAGGGAGATAGTATTGTAATGTAATGCTCAAAGGTAAATCTTACACGTGAATGCTCGTCGATCAGTGGGGTATTTTTGTAAAGCATTGCTCAAAAATGAATGTATAATGTTACATTACAAGTGAATGCTCGCGGTGAGGGAGCACCTTTACATTTAATGCGGTCTCTTGCGGTCTCTCCAGTGTACACCATCGGGCATGAATCATTATGGGCGGCTGTTATAGTAAATGGCCCATGATTGTCATAATGACCGATAGTGTGGACAATTGCACAATCGGGGCCGCAATATGTAATTAAGACGCATCTCGGGTCACTTCCTTTTTCCAAGCCAATATGAATCATACCAGGCTTTTCGACCTCAAAAACTAAAGCATATTTTATATCTAATGTAGATTTAAAATATGCTTTAGTTTTTAGATGCCTTCAAAGTTCAAGTACTACTATCTATTTACACACTTAGTATTAGTTGGTTTGGCATTATTTTATCTAGGGTTTTCTAAGGGCCTATTATCACACGTTAGCGGTTTGCGAGCGAAGGCAACCGTTCCACCTCCAAAGCTCTAGAGTCTAGTGTGATAAGGCTATAAGACATTATTTACATAATATTATATAGTCGTCATTTCAACCCTGCCAGAAATAACAAAAAATCCACCTACCTCAACAATGTGTATACAGCCGCTGGCCCGCCAGTGCAGCTCGACCTCGCGACGCGCCTTCACGCTGTCGTGCAACACCTTTAGTGCTCGCTTCGCGCCCGTGCGCTTCGACACGCACTCCACCACCTGAAACAAGCTGTAGCTTAGCACGATTTGCAGGAAAACGTTGTAGAGCAGCACACCTTTGAGCTAATACAAGCTACACCTTAACCCCGTGTTAAGGTGTAGCTGTGTTATGTTGTTGAAAATCTGATATATAAGAGCACATTTAGCACCTAAAACAAGCGACAGCTTATCCTTCATACCTGACTTCCAACAAGCCAAGCTACTTGTAGGAAATGCGGTACAAAGGAGAAGGGAGAGTTTGACCTTCTAGTATTCATAAGAACAAAAATTACTTGGGTTATTAAAACGAAACATGTTCATATTATTATGCTGTTTAAGGTCCCAGAAAGCGGACTTATCGTTTGTAATAACTTTTTCTGGTGTTTCTACAACAATGGTGAGATATCTTATCTATGTCAGTTGCGTGTTGCATTACTCTTAGATAAATAAGTCTTACGTTTGTTTATATTTTATCTTATTTATTTGCCTTTAACTAGGCCTTGGAACATTGTAACATTCTTGGATTTTGTCTTGCATGTTATGTTACGTAAGAGCAATCGTAATATAATGCACACTGCTTGTGCAAATACTGAGAGATTTATATTAGGGTACCCAATTCCTACACAAGACACAGCCAAAAATACGACTACTTTTATTGATGGTATTATTAACCAATTTGGTACCCTAAACGTCCGAAGTCCAAACGCTGATTGTGAGTCTTGTGAGGCTCAGGATTTGAGAGGCATGAATAGCTTATTCTCGGAACGAAAGGTCGCTTCAATTTGCCGTACGCCAAAGCAACGGCAGCCGAGAACAGCAATAATTAAAAGAATCTGCATACACTGCTTTCCTATTTTACCATGACGAAAAAGGCGTGCCTTACCGTGCCGCGCTATGCCAAATTATAAAAGTGACCAAAGGATCCTTTTCTCAAAAACTTCACATGATATATTCTTACAATTAGCTCATCGTGAATCAATATTGATATTGCGTGGTGTTATGTAAGTGGGAGTGCATGTGTGCGCCATGATGTCACCAGGTGTCACCGACATCGACATATCGCTGGATGCTGATAGCGCTGATGACATTGCGGTTTTCGTGGCCCGAAATCGATAACATTGATCCGGTTTTGTATATTAATAGCTAACGTTTTTTTTAGATAACGTTTTTTGGGAGTATCTTTGCTATCGGATATTATATTAATCGATTGAGCAATGGATACCGTAGCTATATTTTACGTCAACCCAAATACAAGCGGTCTAGAACGGAAACTTTTAAGGTCCTTTGAAAGAAAAAAAATATTTGTTTTGCTGCACTGCAGAGCGTCAAGGATTTCGGGTTTTAGTCACCGAACTGAGGTGTCCATCAGCAGAAACTTGCGGAGAAAGTGAATTATGTGTCACCTATCAGCCCACGTTTCACCAAGGCGAAAGTATTGCGCCAATATCAGGAATGTCACAGACCTCAATTGGACATGCACTGATACCAGCAAACAATGGCATTTAATATGTATTCCTATTCGACCGATAGATATTGTGGTCGCGCCTGAGCGTATATGTACTGAGACGATAGACATAAGTATTATATTGATGTATAGTGTATACTCTCATATTATATGTACCTCTATAAAATAGACAAGTTTATGTTACAAATTACAATGTATGCAAAACACCTACGTTTCATAGCCGCACTACGCACTTACTCAGTTATTCCGATTGACTCTTGGCTACTTGTAAAATAAATATAACGACCTGTTACACCTCAACCTAAATGTAAAGCTTTAACTCCAAGAGACCTCTATAATAGAGGTTCTAATAAGTATTTACAGGTCACGATATACTATCGCCAATGTCAATCTGCTGCTGCAGGTATAAGCAAGCTGCGAGGAATGGCGGCTGCAAGAGCAAGCTGCAAGAGCAAGAGCAAGCTGCAAGAGCAAGAGCAAGCTGCAAGGCATGCACGCAAAATACCGTGCTATAGATTATACATGACTCTTAATTCCGCGGAGCTTGCGTGCGAAGTTGGTAAGCGTTCAGACTTCACAGCTCTTGAAGGTACTACCTTCAAGCTACCTGGTTTCCACAAACGTGATTCTTATGTCTCTAGAATAATTCTAGAGACATAAGAATTAGCTCCTGCAGCCGCCATTCCTCGAAGCTCACTTATACCTTCAACAGCAGATTGACAATGGCCATAGTATATCTTAGTGACCCGTAAATACTTATTAGTATCGCGGTGCCCTAATACTAATTAGTGCTAACTATTAACACAACCGCAGCACGTGTGTACACGCCGTCTACACTACGATAAGGAATGGCGCAGTACCGTCACCGCGGAACCGCAGACTTAACTACAGTTAGTGTCTTTACGGGCAGAATGTTTAACGCTCTCTGAATTGAAGCAACAGGGGGAAGGACGCAACAGGAGTAGCTCACAAAACTCGTGACTCATCAGTCTTGGTTTTTTTTTACAATTTAAGGGCCGTCTATGGGCCAGTCGCCCATTTCCTTTGTTGGTTATTCTTATTCGCACCAAGGATAAGTTTTTTATTTTATTTTAAAACATTCTAATTGTATGTTTCGGGTGGCAGCCATGTATGAGTCCTTTATTTGAAGTATCCCGAATATCCAGGAGGTAACCACGTAGCTGCAAAAGTTATAATAGCCAAAGTGCAATAAAACACCTGTCACATTCACCAGTACGATGCATCAAAACCAGAACTTTAAATCGAGCCCGCGAGGCTAATTTTTAAAGGCTAATCTTAGTTGTTGTACTGTACTTCTAGCCGAGTGTAGAAGAGCCTAGAATCTAGATAGTCTCTATGTCTATAACCCTTTCATGCCAACCGGCGTAAAGACGTCCGGGAAAGAAAATAGGATAGTTTTAAATATAAAGCAAAAACGCATGGTTCTAAAATTTTCTGTGCGAACGAAAATTACCAACACCTAGTTCTACATAAAATAAAATGTAATGCCTAACGCCTTACGTAAGATAGCGAAGTCTTTAAAAATACCCAAGGGACGAGCCTCCCTTGAGGAGAGGGAGGATCAAAAGTTTATTTTGTTTTGTCACCCGTTGATGTGCCGGTATAAAAAGGTTGACCTTTATATTAACCCCTATTGCGTATCGCTACGGCTTATTGGTTATTAATTAAAATACCTACTTATATTCGGAGACGTTTAAAATAAACAAGTGTAAAAGCGTAATAAGTTTTTTTAAAAAACTATGATTACAAGTTTTAATATTATAGAATATAGATCTTCCCTGTGGACTTCCAAGAATATTTCAAGACTAAAATCAGTATCTGTGGCCAAATCGGTTCCGCCGTTCTCAGTTTTAGCGAGAGTAAGTGAAATTAATTTTTATTTATAAAATCAAAAATCAAAATATTTATTTCCAAATAGGTTTTAAACAAAGTTAACACATTTAGAACTATATACTTAGTTAACATAGAATATAGATACATCTAAGATAACAGCTGACTTTTTCGCCAGGATGCAGATGGTACCAAAGTTTTGGACATATTCGGAGGTTGCAACTATTGTGCTACATTAGAAACTAGAAAGTATTATTAATACATTTAAAGCTTATAGCGATATTTCTAGATAAAAAATTATTATGGCAGTATTGTGCAATAATGCAGTATCGAACTAAGTCTAGACTCTAGAGCAGGGGTTCCCAATCTTTTTCAGCCTGCGGCGCAGTTACGCGTCACAATATTTTGTCACGGCGCGGCGCCCTACTTTACCTAGCTATTAGAAAAATAATAAATATACATAACTTATGTATGTATGTAACATAAGTAAACATCTTTAATGATTATAGTTAGGTTAAGCAGGTAAATGAGGTAAATAATAATAAAAAAAAATTTAATCATCTTTAAATGCATTACATAAATAATAATTATAATTTTATTTTTTAGGGTTTCCGTACACAAACACACACGTGTAAAAACGGGACCCTATTACTAAGACTTCGATGTCTGTCTGTCCGTCTGTCTGTCTCCAGGCTGTATTTCAAGAACGGCTATGGCTAGACTTCTGAAATTTTCACAGAATGTGTATATCTCATGCCGTTATTTAAACAACAAATACTAAAAACAAAATAAAATAAATATTTAAGAGGGGCTCCCATACAACAAACGTGATTTTTTTGCTATTTTTTGCTCGATATCAATAATGGCTATAGCAAGGCACTTGATTTTTTTACAAAATCCTTAATTATATATTTTGTACTTTAATAATTGATAATAAAATTAAAATATGAAAAACACTTGGGCGACGTTTTATATATTTTGTGGTTTCGGATAGGGATGGAGGGTCGACTCACGGCGCCCCTCTTCTCTTTCCTCGGCGCACCAGGGAGCCGCGGCGCCCAATTTGGAAACCCCTGCTCTAGAACTCTAGACCACAGACATATCGATGGCCCCAACGAATAAACGTGCAATCGAAAAAAGACAACTTTTCAGGAAGACAAAAAAACGTTTGGACCCACATAACTTTGACTACATAATAAATAGACAAATATAATGTATAATCAAATTAAAGGTATAATATAATATAATATCTTTCAGCTCATATATTTTTTAAAAATCAAATATTAACGATTTACTACATATTTAAGAAAAACCATATTAAATTATTATTCTAGTGAATAATAAGTGACTTGTTAACACTATTGTATCAATGCACGTTTATTCGTGTCATAAATGAAGTTTTAGTGCAGTGAAATGTTGCATGGTTATTCCACGTATATTTTTTTTCTCCTGAGCCATGCTCTGGTCATTTACACGCTTATTCTTGTATATTTTGTTGCTTTTACATGTTTGTAAAGATAAAAGCCCGTATATTAGTGTTAAGAAGTTGATTTATTATTTATGTAATACGACCTTATTAGTGCATGGTATAAAATGTAAATCTATACTAATATTATGAAGTGGAAGTGTTTGTTTGAACGCGCTAATCTCAGGAACTACTGGTCCGATTTAAAAAAATTCTTTCGTTGTTAGATGGCTCATTTATTGAGGAAGGCTATAGACTATAAATTATCACTCTAAGACTAATAGAAGCGAAGAAACATAGGAAAATGTGGAAAAAACCGGGAAAATTATTTGAAGGCGCTTATCCCGCGAACTACTGGATGAATTTTTAAGTTATTTGGCACAAATGTAGAGTAGACCATAACGTGAAGGAACATAGGCTATTTTTTGCGGAAAAATGTACGGTTTCCGTAAAATTTCTCATTTAAATGCGAGCGAGACCGCGTGGAACGTCTAGTTAGCTAATATTTTCTTGTTGACGGTTCAGTAAAAAAATATTGTTGAACTATTGTTGTTGTTGATAAATATTGATTTTCCTCGCGCCTATGCGTGGACTCATACAATATACATATAAAGTGGAGTACAACCTTGCCTGTAAATCCTTCAAGTGAGAGATCTGTTATATCGAAAGTCGAATGGGATTATATGTATATTAAAAACGCTTAGTTTTCACTTGCATTTCATAGAATTGCAATTGGAAACTTTTGCTATTTCTTTATTTCATTTTGCGGTGTTTTTCATCAGATCGAATTGGACCTTCGTCGGGTGCAGGTCTTCTTTTAAGTTTAATATTAAGTTTTTGAATAAAATAATTCCAGTTTAAATAAAAGTTTATTTTTTTTAAAAAGTCTCTCCGAATCCGCCAAGTAACAGTGGTGTCAGAAGTGGGATATCAGCATTTATTAAATCCGTCGTTCCGCTGGTATTCCTTAACGGTTCGCGAAAACTGAACTGAAAAGTGAAAAGAGAACTGAGTGATTAGAAAAACTATGAACCAATTCGTCTCCGGAGTGTGATTATGTCATTGTCCACTTCGTAAAAACTCAAGTACACTGTGTCTCGACAATAAGCCTTGCGTCGTAAGCCTGCAGACCAGTTCTGTACCCCTGCACCCCGACATCTCGCGCGCGATAAATCCGTACCGCCGCCGTTCCTGCCATTGTTCCTGCTGCTGTTTCGCCGCCGTCCCGGTCGTCGTGCTGCCGTTCTGCTTTCGCTCTCATTGTCCCTGACGTTGGTTGCGTTTGGAAACGCGCCGCCGCTGCCTGCTGTCGCTCGCCGTGCTGCAATGCCGCTCAAGTTCCTAGTGTTCCTGTCCCTGTGAGTCAAACATATTATTATTTGTTATTGCTACATTTCAGCTATATTTTATAATTATTATAGTGTCGTTCAATATACTTACCAAATTCCTTACCAATCTCTTATCCTTAAAGTAACAATATTATTCTTAATTATCTACATGATATATACTAATTTAGGATTAAAATAATTTAGTAATTCTTTAAGCTAATTTTAAAATGTCGGTCGATAAAAAGGCAGAAGTCCCAGCAAGCGAACAATTCCCTATTAATGTATTATGTAATTTTATTAGTCCCTATAAAGGAGATCGTGAAACTCTAACTGCATTTATAACTAATTGTCAAAACGCCTTAGATTTAGCATCGCCATCTCAAAAGAATTTATTAAATAAATATATCTTATCGCGTCTAGAAGGCAAGGCCCAAATTGCCTGTTCGAATAAAGTTATTGAGGATTTTAATCAATTAAAAACTTTCCTTAAACAAAATTTCGGCGAAAGAAAACATTATAATCATTTATTACTAGATCTACAGTCATGTAAGCAGCAATTAAATGAACCTGTCGCACAATTTGCCCTGCGTATTGAAAGTTGCCTTACTGATTTACAATCCGAAATCTATAATTCCGAATCTCTTAAAAAAGATATCTCTGGTCGCATTGCTATGACAGAGGATTTAGCATTATTTTCATTTTCCTTAGGGTTACATTCGCGTTTAAGTAATAATGTTAGATGTAGAAGTCCTAAAAATCTAAATGACGCTATTAATATTGCCCTAGAAGAAGAAAAAATTCAAAATCTTTTATATAAAACTAATATTACAAAATCTAGGTGTAAAACCTGCGGAAGGACAGGGCATATGGAATCTGAATGTAATTATAAAGATAGACGTTTTAATCTGTCTCGTGATTTTTCAAAATTTCAAGTTCAAAGGTCATTTAATATGAATAACAATAATCAATCCAGTTCTCCGGCTTTTTGTAGATATTGTAAAAAAGACGGTCATGACATTAAAGATTGTTATAGACGGAAATATAATAATGAAAATCGTAATTCGTATAATAACCATTCTAATAATTACAATAAGTCCGCAAACGCGCATCATATTACATACGAGCCGCCGTCGCCACCGTCACCAACACCTTATGAAATTTCTTGTGAAAATGTCGGCGACAATGCTTTAAACTAAATGATCGGATTACGAAAAAGTGCCGCCGTTTTCCGACTAATTCAGGCACATTGCAAATTCCCTCTAAATATAATAATAAATTTACTCGTTTTAATACAAAATCAATGGACCAAGACACGGGTAACCAGCCCCAAAGTAGTGTCCAAAATCATTTTTCAATTGACCAAGACACGGGTAACCAGCCCCAAAGTAGTGTCCAAAATAATATTTTAATGGACAGAGCCACGGGTAACCAGTCCCAAATATGTGTCCAAAATAAAAAATCGATGGACAGAGCCACGGGTAACCAGTCCCAAATATGTGTCCAAAATCAAAAGTCAATGGGCAGAGACGCGGGTAACCAGTCCCAAATACGTGTCCAAAATCGAAAATCAATGGGCAGAGACGCGGGTAACCAGTCCCAAATACGTGTCCAAAATCTAAAATCAATGGGCAGAGACGCGGGTAACCAGTCCCAAATAAGTGTCCAATCTCATAATGAAAATCAAGTTCAATCTCAAACTCCAATTTATGAAATAAAATCTTTTATAACAAAAATATCATTGCCTCATATAGAATTAAAAACCGAATTTTCTGTCCGTCATTTACGTTTTCTTATTGATACGGGCGCAAGTATAAGTCTAATTAAAAAATCTAGTTTAAATAATAAATACATTTTGTCTCGCGAAATCATTAAAATAAAAGGAATAAATAATATCGAGCAATGCTCTGAGTCTCTAGGTACATCTCAAATTAATTTCTACTTATCTAATAATATTTATAATTATAAATTTCATATATTTAATGATGATGTAAGTTTAGAATATGACGGTATAATCGGTAGTGATTTTCTCGGTCATTTTAAAGCCAACATTAATTATGATTCTAAAACAATTAATATCTGCGGGCAAACCATGGATATGAACTATGTCCAGCCAACTTATATAATTCCAGCTCGTTCCGAAGCCGTCATCGAGTGCGCGGTATCTAATTACACACCTGAGCGTTATCCGAACAATCAAGGTTTATTATTAGATCACACTTTAAAAGATGGTATTTATTTTGCTAATAGTATTGTTACAATAAAATCAAATAAAAGATTTAATGTTTCAATTTTAAATACTACCGACTCAGCTATCGAAATTAAAGATTATTCCGTAGAGTTAAGCCCTTTTGAACAAGATAATTCTTCGTGTAATATTCCGTCTCAATCCGTAAATTCTATTTCTTATTCTAGTTCCGATAGAGTCCAAAAAGTCCTCGATCTTATTCGCTGCTCACATTTAAATCAAGAAGAAAAAGAAAGTCTTTTGGAATGTTGCTCACATTACACAGATATTTTTCATATGGAAGGTGAACCTCTTACATTTACAAGCGCGATCGAACATAATATAGATTCAGGAGACGCGCCTCCTATTCACGTAAAATCATATCGTTTCCCGGAATGTCATAAAGAAGAGGTAGATTCACAGATTCGTAAAATGCTTGACCAAAATATCATACGTCCCTCTGTTTCACCTTGGAGTGCTCCTGTATGGGTCGTCCCTAAGAAGATGGACGCTTCAGGTAAAAAGAAGTGGCGAATAGTAATAGATTATCGTAAGTTAAATGACGTCACTGTATCAGAAAGTTATCCGCTACCTCTCATCACAGATATTTTAGATCAGTTAGGACATTGTAAATATTTCAGCACCCTCGACTTGTCTAGTGGGTTTCACCAGGTTAGGATGAGCTCGAAAGACGCCCCGAAGACGGGATTCACTATAAATACAAATTCGAGTGTCTCCGGACATTACGAATTCACTAGAATGCCTTTTGGGCTGAAAAACGCCCCGGCCACATTTCAGAGACTGATGAATACGGTTCTCTCTGGTCTTCAGGGGTTGCATGCATATATATATTTAGATGACACTATTATTTATAGTCACGACCTTCAGAGTCATATTTCAAAACTTAAGTTAGTCTTTGATCGTTTAAGAAAATTTAACTTAAAATTACAACCAGACAAGTGTGAGTTTCTCAGGCGCGAAGTTGCTTATTTAGGTCACATAATCACAGACAAAGGTGTCTGTCCAAATCCGGATAAAATCAAGGCCGTAACTCAATTTCCAACTCCTAAAAATCCAAAGGATATAAAATCCTTCCTAGGCTTAGTCGGATACTATCGACGTTTTATAAATAACTTTTCACAACTCACAAAACCTTTGACATCTCTATTAAAAAACGATGCAATATTTAATTGGTCTCATCAACAAGAATTAGCTTTTAATAACCTTAAAGATAAATTAACCTCAGCACCTTTACTTCAATACCCAGATTTCAATCAACCTTTCTTATTAACTACCGACGCTTCTAATTACGCGGTAGGTGCTGTATTATCACAAGGAGACATAGGCAAAGATAAACCTATCTCATATGCGTCACGAACCCTAAATAATGCCGAAGGCAATTACTCTACCATAGAGAAAGAACTCTTAGCGATTTTATTCGGTGTAAAAACATTCCGTCCCTATCTATATGGCCGTAAGTTTAAAATAATAACAGACCACAAACCTTTAGTGTGGCTGTTTAGTGTCAAAGATCCCGGATCCAGACTTATTAGATGGCGCCTTAAATTAGAAGAGTATGACTATGAAATTGTATATAAAAAAGGAAAATTAAACGCTAACGCTGACGCATTATCTCGCTATCCAGTACTCGCCTTAGATGAAAATGCAACTGATAATTCATTATTATGTAATCCTACACTGTCACCCGGAAGTGACATCGACTCTCATAACCTTCCGTCAATATCTGAAACTTACGAACAATTTCTTCAAATCTCAAAACAAATCGGTGTTACATTTGACACCGTAATTCAGGAACATAATGAAAGCCTATTAAAAACTAAAATAAAATTAATCGCGTATCCTACATCAGTCGATTTAGATGATTCTATTCCTTATTGCAGCGAAATTATAGACGCATCTACTAGTGAGCCTAATATCCGAAATATTGAACGCGAGCTTCATTCATATTATTCAACATCTAACGATAATCATGTATTTACTCATTTGTTTATTAAATTAAATCATTTTGATGAAATGACTTACAAAGATATATTTAATGTCCTTCGTGAATACCGAGACATGATAAAATACTGGTATTCCGAAGAAAAGGAAATAGCAATATCAGATTTCACAGATCCCTTCTCTAAACTTTCATTTACAAAAATATATAATATTATTTCGTTTCTTTTTCATAACTGTAGTATTAAAATTCATATCTATCATAATTGTATAAAATATCCTACACCTAGTGAAATTAAGCAAATATTAAAAGATAATCATGACTCACCTGTAGCCGGACACCCCGGTATATCGCGTATGCTAGAAAGAATAAAATCTCAATTTTGGTGGAAAAACATGAGACAAGACATCGAAGATTATGTTAAAAATTGTCGCTCCTGTCAAATTAATAAGCCCTTACGTCAAACCAATCGGGCTCCAATGATAATTACTTCCACAGCATCGCGGCCTAATGAAAAAATATATTTGGATCTTGTCGGTCCATTACCTGAAACCTATGAATACAAATATAAATTTTTACTTACCGTACAGGATGACCTCACAAAATTTTCACAGGCTTATCCTATGCAGTCATGTTCAGCCGAAGAAACAGCTAGAACTCTCGTTAATTATATTGCTCACATGGGAATACCTAAAATGATAATTTCAGACCAAGGCACAAATTTTTGTTCAGATCTATTTAAACAGTTAGCTAAATTATTCAGTATTAAACATATTTTTGCTTCACCATACCACCCTCAAACTTGTGGAGCTCTCGAAAGGAGCCACTCCACCCTCAAAGAATATTTAAGATCTTACATAGGCGAAAATCAAAATACTTGGGACCTTTACATCCCGAGCGCCATGATAGCTTATAATTCAAATGTGCATAGTACAACAGGTTATTCCCCTCTAGAACTTTTATTCGGTTTTAAGCCCTACATACCATCTAGCATAGATATCCTCGATAATAATACATATACAGACTATATTCGAGCATTAAATCATCGTCTTTATTATAGCCGTCAAAAGGCCCTACAAAATATTCAAGCGTCTAAAGAAAAATCTAAAAATTATTATGATATACGAACAAAGCCTATTATTTATAATGCTGGTGATATGGTGTATGTTCGCTGCCACCATAAACAAAATAAAGCCTTATCCCCAGTATGGAAAGGCCCTTATAAAATAATAAAGCTCAATGGCAATCATACGGCTACGTTGTTAATTAATCGTAAGCACGTACGTCATCATTTCGATGAAATAAAGCCAGCAAGTGACGACACATCATAGTGTCCTAGGTCAGTAAGATAGTTGTAACTATGATATAATAAGTATATTAACATAATTGTTACATAAGTCCTTTCGTTCTATTTCAGATGCGCGCTGTCGCCGCTAGCTATATCAGATTACGTATCGCCCATCATTAGTAGTCCGGGCCTTTATTTCGATAAGCTCTTAGATGTTAAGTTTACTAATAATGATTGGAAAGTCTTAGCATATTTAGATATAAGTCATGTTCAACCGAATCTAGATAAGATAGAATTTTTATTAGAAAAATTAAGTGTATTCTGTAATTCTCTTACGTCGTCAAAGATACAGTCGGATTGCATAAATTCACTCACGGCGCTGAAAAATCAGCACCTTATTAATGTTAATAAGTTTTCTTCGGTTTCATATTTGCTTCAAAACAATAACGCAAAACAGCGTTTTAAAAGAGGTCTTATTGACTTAGGAGGTTCTATCTTGAAAACTATCTTCGGTACATTGGATGCCGAAGATGCTGTCAAATATTCAGAGGCTATAAATAGTGTCCAGACAGACGAGAAACATCTCGCTCATCTTATGAAAGATAATATTCATGTCATACAATCCACTATTTCATCGTTTAATAATTCTATATCAAAAGTAAATTTAAATGAAAAACATCTTTTGGAAAATATGGAAACAATACATAAAATACTAGATTCAGTTTCAAATACTAATGATAAGCTTACTTTAAAAACTCAAATTAATTCCTTATCTAACTCTTTGGAAGCTATAATTTTAACGTCGTCATTCGATATCGATGACATAAATAATGCTATTTTATTTGCGAAGCTTAATATTTTACACCCGACTGTACTCAGTCCCTATCAGTTATATAATGAATTAGATAAGCATAGAAATAAACTCCCTAGCCATTACGATTTGCCTATATCATTAACGCTACAAAATATACAGGAATTAACCGATATTTCGAAATTAGTTTGCTATTATCATCAAAATAAAATAATATTTGTCCTCCACATTCCTTTAGTCCTACCTCAAACCTATAATCTTTATAATATAATACCATTACCTGTCCCATACGATATATTGAAACCAGACACATACATTCTAATAGAGCCGACTAGCTCATATGTAGCAGTAACAGGTGATCGCATGTTCTATTCACTATTAAGGGACATTGACAAGTGCAAGTTAATAAGTGAAAAGTGTTATGTGTGTGTGCTCGCCGACTTGTTCTCAGTCGTTGCCAACCCTACGTGTGAAACAGTGTTATTAACTGAAGTGGTAACTAAACTTCCAGACTTTTGTGTAGCTAAAATTGTTCATGGTTCTGTAGATGTATTTCATAAATTAAGTTTTAACCGTTGGATATTTGTACAATCAGAGCCAGGAAAATGTCATATTACCTGTGGAAAATCTGACGTTAATTTAGATGTAATTTTATTCGGTACTGGTATTTTGACCTTACCGAAACACTGTAAATCATTTTATAAAACCTTGCAGTTCACCGCAGTCGACGAAACGTCACTCGGTAATGTTACAAACGTTATCTCAAATTTTAATATTTTATTAGATGATTGTTGCGAACAAAATAAAATTAATAAAACTCTTTCTAAACTTCCACACTCTAATTTAAAGAACATTGGTAATCTTGATTCTCTACTTCATGCCAGCATCCATCTTCGCTCGATGGAAGATGAATTGTATAATTTAGAAAACCCGTCTCATTTTGATACATATGGAAATTATTACATGTCTTTAAGTTTATTTAGTAGTATATTATTCATATTTTATCTCTTATATAAATGCCGAAAAAATGTTACTTCTCAGAAAAATCCTTGCTGTATTCAAATCTTCAATCAATGTCACAATTCAAAGACTCGTACCGATCACCCAACATCTCTTGTGGTGTTCAAAGATAATAACAGTGTAAAAAATGATTCTATGTTAGAAGAAACAAATTTTGTAAGTACGCCGACTCCTTTAAAAAGAAATGTTGTCATAACCAATGTTGTAAAGGATCATGAAATGTAATTTTAAAATTTTTAATACTGTATAATTTTATTCGATTAATGAATAAATAATAATTAACATTCATTCTAATAATAATGATAATAATTTCTATATTAATATTTGTCTTTTCATAATTTTGTGTTTTTACTATGTGTTAGTTAGTTAACAGTGTTAGTTAAGTTCTTATTTTTGAATAAAATGTGTTAGTAATTAAATACTTAGTTTATAATTTAGCTACTTCCTTGTATACTCCAAACGAAAGTCCAATTTCTCGCGTTTATAGTAATTTCAGTTTTATCTCTCATCACTTTGAGATGTGATGATCGATCTTAACGGGGGGGTTGTTATATCGAAAGTCGAATGGGATTATATGTATATTAAAAACGCTTAGTTTTCACTTGCATTTCATAGAATTGCAATTGGAAACTTTTGCTATTTCTTTATTTCATTTTGCGGTGTTTTTCATCAGATCGAATTGGACCTTCGTCGGGTGCAGGTCTTCTTTTAAGTTTAATATTAAGTTTTTGAATAAAATAATTCCAGTTTAAATAAAAGTTTATTTTTTTTAAAAAGTCTCTCCGAATCCGCCAAGTAACAGATCACTCGGGTAAAGAAACAGCACGTCAATAGTATTGGTGAGAGACTCGAGTGCCTTCCTTTGGAAACCCGTGAATTCTGGTCTCTGGCCTAAGCAATTGAAGGATATTTCTGAAAGCCATCCTACTATCCCTACAAGTAGGAAATGGATCGTAGGCCCACGACACAAAATACAAAGACGATCTTCTGGGCTCTTTACGTCAAACTCGACCCTTGATGACCTTGAAATAAAAACCGCCGACCATACCACGATAACCACGGGGCATCATGTCAGATATAAGGTTACATCAGCGCTCAGAGTGCATAGCCCTTCGTCCCTTTATATCCAAAAGTCGAGTGGGCCTGACGGAATCCTCCTATTGTGTTGAAAAAGTGTGCTTTAGAGTTGGCTCCGGTCTTAACGCGTCGTTTTCGGTTCTCTTACTCTTGTGGCATTGTCCCGGCTTCTTAGAAGACAGTCTTAGTGTACTCGATCCTCAAAAAAGGTGACCGCTCAAATCTTTCCAACTACAGAACAATTGCTAAAACCTCCGTCTTCTCAAAGATAATGGAATCCATTATCAGCTCTTTCGATACTTGGGCGGCCAGACATAACTAAGCGATAAACACGACAAACAGTACGGGTTCCGAAAGGGTCGCTTGGCTGGTTATCTCTTGGCGTACCAAACTCATCGTTGGGCTCAGGTGATTGTGTGGAGAGGAGAGGCATTGGCTGTTAGTTTGGATATTGCGAAGGCCTTTGATCGGGTTTGGCTCAAAGCTCTGCTATCAAAGCTTCCATCATAATATGGGCTTCGCGAGAATTTATGCAAATAGGTCACAAGTTTTTCGGCAGATCAATGACATATTGTTACAGAACAACGGCATCTATTTCTATGCGGATGATAGTACAGGTGATGCTCTATCTACCGGCTTCCACTATATTTCTCGGCTAAATGTCATTGACAGTCGAAACGAACTTATGTCTTAAATAGAGTATTCACAGGAGAAAGTCTCTGAATGGGGTAGACGATACTTAGTCCAATTCAACCATGCCAAGTCTGCGCGTTCACAACTAAAAAGTCACCAATGGTCGGATATCCTCGTTTTCAGGGCACCAATTAACAATCGCCTCCCAGCATTGATATACTTGGCGTAAACATATCGAGCGAAGTCCAGTTCCAATGTCATCTAGAGGGTGATGCCAAAGTAGCCTCGAAAAAACTTGGTGTTCTTAACAGGACGAGATAGTATTTCAGTCTGGACCAATGCCTGCAACTCTACAAGATGCAGGTTCGGCCTCATATGGAATACTGTTCTCATCTCTGGGCAGGGACCCCAAAATACCAATTAATCCCTTTAGATCGTATCCAACGAAGGGCCGCTCGAATTGTTGACTGCCATAATGTTTCAAACAGGCTCAACCCCTTGAAATTACGCTGAGATGTTAAAAGCTTCATGCATCCTCAATCGGTTGTATCACGGGGAGTGCTCTGAGGAATTGTTCGGAATCATACCTCCTGCAACTTTTCGCCATCGTTCCACGTGAAAGATATACCATTCTCATAACCTTGATAAGTGGCAGTTTTCCACTGTGCTTTTTTCGCGTAACTTTCTGCCGCGCACTCTAAAATTTGGAATGAACTGTCACCAGCAGTATTTCCGGACCTACACGACCTGCAAACCTTCAAGAAGAGAGTGTATTCCCTCTTAAAAAGACCGGCAACTCACCAGCAGCTCTTTTGATAAACTTTACAATAGCTCTTCGAATAATCTTTAAGAAAACAGAAAAGACAAGATAAATTAGTAAAAGATAATAGAATAGCTGTGATTATTATATTCAAAGTTTCGCCATATGCAATGAGGCATTTCTCATAGAAGTCGCTTGTATTTTTACACGAATAATCGTGCAAGAGTCATAACCCAAAGGAAAGGATAGACACGTGCGCCAGATTGTTTTAACACGTTTATTCTGGTGAACTCAAATAAACAAATAATATGCAATAAGCGCATGTTTTATTATTAATGTGATATATGTTATTATTTTTTCCGTACAATAAAGGTTTACATTGCTATAAAATCGTTATTTTAAGTCAAAAAAATTCAAAAAAATTTACATAGGTGTATCATAGGCCATACAAACGAAAAATCAAAAAAAAATTTTTTTGGGTAAGAGCTCTTGCACGTTTATTCGTTGGGGCCATCGATATATCAAAGACTAATATATCTTGATCTATTTCTGTGCTCTAAGACTCTAGAGTCGAGAATCGAGATGTACGTAAATTCTGTTATAACTTATTTAAGTGATAATGCCATCGCTACTCGTCGCCCATAAAATATACTTTCAGGAAAGGTCCTAGTCCAGCACGAATCGGCGCACGAGTACCGAAAACTATTCCACCTCAATTTTTTAATGCGATCCTCTTCAAATTGCCCTCCTGATGATAGAAATGCATGTTGCCATGGCGCAACCCGGTGCCATATTGTTTAAACAAACATTGTTTAAACAATTGCAAGGAATTGTTATTTTTCAACCGGACATTTTTTTATATTCTTTATTGAAATTCCAATAAAAAAGGTCCTATGACTTTTCACGATAAAGTTAATATTTTTAAAGATATTAATGTTTATAGGTTCGAAAAATCTCAAATTTGGGTACTTTCGACCCACAAAAAATATGTTGAAACAAATAATAATGTCTAAGTAATATATATTTTTTAATTCTCTATACAAAAGTTAATAATATTGTTAATAGAGATTAAAAAAAATCAATGTTTATATCTTTTTTTTTTATCTTAGCCAAAGTAGATAAAAATTTGTGTTTTTTGTATGGGAGCCCCCCTTAAACATTTACTTTATTTTAATTTTATTATTAATTATTAAAGTATAAATGTAATTAAGGATTTTGTGAAATTTTCAAGTGCCTCGCTGTTACCATTATTGATTACGAGCAAAAAAGGCCAAAAAATTACGTTTCTTGTATGGGAGCCCCCCTTAAATATTAACTTTATTTTACTTTCGACGACCTCCGTGGCTCAATGGTTAGAGTGTGTGGCAACTCAAGCCGGAGGTCGCGGGTTCGAATCCCGCCGACGGAACAAAAAGTTTTTCAATGTTCCTGCGTCATGGATGTGTATTAAATAATATGTGTATGGTATGGTAAAAATCTTAAATATATGTATAGTATAAAAGTATTAAATATATTTCCGTTGTCTGGTACCTGTAACACAAGTCCTTCAGGTACTTAGCACGGGGCCAGACTGACGTGGTGTGAAGCGTCCATAGATATTATTATTATTATTATTATATTTTTAGTATTTGTTCTTATAGCGGCAACAAATATACACAATCTGTGAAAATTTGAGAAGTCTAGCTTTTTTTTTACTTAATAATTGTTAATTTCGTGCGCTCACAAGTATGCGTCGCTACCTTAAAGCATCGCTGTCTCTAGACTAGACTTCTGAAATTTTCACAGATTGTGTATATCTGTTGCCGCTATAACAACAAATACTAAAAATAAAATAAAGTATAACATTTAAGGGAGGCTCCCATACAAGAAACGTGATTTTTTTGGCCTTTTTTGCTCGCAATCAATAATAGTAACAGCTAGGCACTTGAAATTTTCACAATATCCTTAATTATATTTGTACTTTAATAATTTATAATAAAATTAAAATAAAGTTTAAGGGGGAATCCCATACAAAAAAAACACAATTTTTTGTCTACTTTTGCTAAGATAAAAAAAGGATATAAGCAATGAAATTTTTTAAAACCTCTATTAACAATATTATTAACTCTTGTATAGAGAATTAAAAAAATATACTTAGACATTATTATTTGTTTTAATATATTTTTCGTGGGTCGAAAGTACCCAAATTTGAGATTTTTCGAACCTTCAAACATTAATATCTTTAAAAATATTAACTTTATCGTGAAAAGTCATAGGACCTTTTTTTATTGGTATTTCAATAAGGAATATAAAAAAAAATTGTCCGGTTGAAAAATAACAATTCCTTGCAATTGTTTAAACAATGTTTGTTTAAACAATATGGCACCGAGTTGCACCATGGTAACATGCATTTATATTTTATTATATCATCAGGAGGGCAATTTGAAGAGGATCGCATAAAAAAATTGAGGTCGAATAGTTTTCGGTACCTACTCGTGCGCCGATTCGTGCTGGACTATCCTGATAATTTTGCAAATGCCATTGGATTTACGCAGTTTTAAATATAATAATATTTTTGTAAACGATATGTAACATACTTAGTACTTACTACGTACATTCTGCGCATCTTCAACGCAATTTGGCAGATTGTACAATATTAATAAAACATGTAAAATATTGTGAAATTGCCGTAGCCCGTAACAATTGCTTTGAAGTCAGTACAAAAACAAATTGTTGTTTAAATAATAAAGATAGGTGCTTGCGACAGCACCAAAACGCGCGAATTTTATACTGATATTATAATTATTATCACCATTGGACTCCGAGAGACTTAGTGAATAATACAGTGTCATATCTCGGACTTATATTTTTAATAGTAGATCTGACTTCTGTACGCATAGAATATTATTATAAGCTGTTGGGTCATATTTTGATACGTCTTGCTTGGTAGTTATGTACCACTCTCACCATCACCTTCATCAGAGGTACAAAATTTCTCGTCCTCAACTCCCTATCTTTAGAAAGGC
This sequence comes from Polyommatus iphigenia, assembly GCA_963422495.1. NCBI lineage: Eukaryota > Metazoa > Arthropoda > Insecta > Lepidoptera > Lycaenidae > Polyommatus > Polyommatus iphigenia. The sequence goes on from OY730184.1 coordinate 11,113,325, forward strand.
TCAAATTAAAAAAACTCATAACGCAAGTGGTAATTTCACTGAAACTTTAATGAGGCATTTTCTCATGACCTGGTGCGATTTTTTCTGCAAGCGGATTTCCTTCCGTTTCAGAACAATAAAGTCGCAAATCGCAATGTATCGCCAAGTATGTACTTGCGCTAATCGACGCGGCGCTAACTCGCGTTATCAAGGGAGCCGCTGCGTCACGCGGCTCACAATAGATAATAGAATCATGATGCGTCATCACGGTTTTCCTCGATACGATGTCATTTTCTTGGAATATGCAAGCTCAGCCAAAGATAATGATTTCAAGATATTGGTTAATTTCATGCAAGAGCTCATAGGCGTATCCAGGTAGGGGCAGGGGGGGGAAGTCAATTCAAGTCAGAAATAAACGTAAATTTTTCTGGCAAATGGGAATTAAAAACGTGTAAAACGTGTGTGACGGTACTAATAATTTTCCCTGTTTTTTCCACATTTTCCTCTATTTCTTCGCTCCTATTAGTCTTAGCGTGATAAAATATATCCTCGATAACTGGGCTATCTAACACTGAAAGAATCATCAAAATCCGTTGCGTAGTTTTAAAGATTAAAGGGAACAAAGGGACATGAGGGAAAAAAAGCGACTTTTTTTCCCTCATGTTCCTCATGAGGTTTTTTTTGCATCAAGTTTTATAATATGTATAGATATTACTCATTTTGAGCAATGTTTATTACAGAGAAAAATTTAAAGGTTCCAAAGATACAGACATCAGCACAGATAGACAGTGAACCCTTTTCTAAGGGTAGGTTAGTGTAAATTTTTTAATTTTTGAAAATTGGAAAGACATTTCCAAAAGATTTGAAATTAACCCATCAAGCCCCGTACGAGCACCGGTGATCGCAACAACAATAGAATACAATGGCAATTCCCGTTTTCGAGAATCTCAGATCGAAGGATTGATGAAGTTTTTTAATTGCTATTTTTATTCTTATCTGGGTGTTTCTCTGCTATTTGGAAACTCGTCCATACAAAGACTGTCCGAAGCAAATTTTATTAAATGTTGAGAATGTCTCTCAATACAAAGAAAGGCAATAGTATATAAAATGTTTATATTAAAGAAGCCGACACATTTTCCTCTTGGTTTTTGAGTTATAGACGATTTTGTGCAAAATTGTAACAGGGGACTGTTTTTATGAATAAAAACTAGTATTTTTGTTAGTTACTTACTTTATTAGTACTTACATATGAAAATATTACTAAAATACTAATCAACGAGATCAAAACACAGTACACTTATAAAATAGAGACTTTTAGAGAGAGGGAAAGATTATAACTTTTGTGATAAACTAACTAAAATTAACTTCTTCCCTTAACACTATCTCTAAAATACTTATTGTGTGAGATAAATCCGCTTTTATAATGTTATTAAAAATAAACAAAAATATTACTAAAGTAGGTAAATTACTGAAAATAAATCTTAGCATCCAGGGAAACATCTGTTATTTCTCAAAGACCGGTATTGACTTTGGAAAACTATAAAGTAATGTCTATATTTTCATATATTTATATATGAAATGACAGGGGACTGTTGACCAGGGGACTGTTTTTTTACTTGAAAACTAAATAACACAAAATTATTAAATCGTAGCACATTTATAAAACAGGTGTGAAGACATACTCGTAAGTAAACTATTTTAAACAAATTATATTAATTAAAACTCTTGAAATAAAAAAACAAATACTCCCCAGGGGACTGTTCCTACTAACGGCTGAGACGCGACGTTCACTAAAAAAAGCAGTAATGCCATTAACAAAATAGCGTCAGTCTGTTTACCTGTACAACCGAACGAAGTCCACACCGGTTGCGTTTCATTTCACAATCGTAATATTTCGGATCGATACCCAAAGTGAATTTTGCGGCGTTTTCAAATTTTATCAGGCGACTATTATAACAATTTGAGGACAACCTTCATACATATTTTTTAAACAAATTTCTATTGCACATATCTGTATTTGTTGTTTAATAAGATGATTACAGTCTTGTTAAACTATATATGATTACGAGGGCTGCTATTTATGTATCCGGAATTAAAAAAAGAAACAAACATATATCATTTAATATGGTTTTATTGCTTTTCAAAATATTCGCCGCGATGATCGACACACTTTTGCATACGCTGGAACCAATTTTCATAGCACTTTTTCCATTCTGATTGAGGTATCTCCAAAACGTGCATTTTGAACGCATCAACAGCCTCTTCGCGGCTCGAAAAACGTTGACCACGTAATTTGTTCTTGGCGTATGGAAATAAAAAGAAATCGTTAGGTGCCAAATCAGGGCTGTACGGCGGATGACCAGTCAATTCGATCTTTTGATCCTCCAAAAACTGAGTTGTTTCAGCTGAGGTGTGACAGCTAGCATTGTCGTGATGTAATATGATTCTGCGTTGTCGGTTGTCCTTTCTTATTTCTTCAAAGACTCCTGGTAAACAAATGGTCGTATACCATTCAGAATTAACCGTTTTACGATTCTCTAATGGCACTGTAGCCACATGTCCATTAATTCCAAAAAAAACAGGCGACCATTTGCTTCAAAGTACTTTTTGCACGAGTAACTTTTGTTGGTTTCGGCTCATCTTGGAACACCCACACCGTTGACTGTTGTTTAGTTTCGGGGTCATATGCATAGATCCAAGATTCATCACCTGTGTAGATATTATAAACGGCTTTTGACGTACCACGGTTGTATTTTTTTATCATTTTTTTGCACCAATCGACACGAGCCCGTTTTTGATCGATTGTCAAGTTGTGCGGAATCCAACGCGAACATATTTTTTTACAGCCAAATGTTCGTGTAATATCTTATGTATGCTCGTCATACTTATGCCTAAGGACGCCTCTATCTCGCGATATGTAACATGACGATCACGCATTATTGTTTCCCGCACAGCATCTATATTTTGTGGGACAACAGCTGTTTTTGGGCGACCTTCTTTATTTTCATCCGTGAGCATAGACCGCCCACGATTAAACTCACTGTACCAGTGATAAACAGTGGTTTTTGATGGTGCTTCATCTCCAAAAGTTGCGGTAAGTTGAATAAAGCACTGTTGTTGATTTAGCCCACTCCGAAAATCGTAGTAAATCATTGCACGAAAATGTTCACGCGTTAAATCCATGGCAAATGAAGACACGCAATTTTCAAAATGACGCCACAATGGAAAAATAATTGACAGTCACATGAAACAAAATGTATTCTTCAACCAAAGAGTTCTATTTTCAAATGTTGTAATTACTTTTTAAATATTGTTCTTGTAAGTGGCCAGTTCCGGATACATAAATAGCAGCCCTCGTATCATTCAGTTACAAATGGCAAAGTATTCAATATGTATATAGGTATCCATGCTTGAAATTCTGGAAAAAGGGGACTGTGTTTTGAGGTGTTTAACATTAATTTTCTCGAAAACAATAATATTAAATTACTTAATAAGCAATGGTTCACCAAGAATACAACATTTATGGCCATATTAATCCTAAAAGAAGTAGATATTAAAGAATTAAGTACATAAAATTTGCTTGGGACAGCGATTTTCCATTTAGTAGAGAAATGCCCATTTACGTCTAAGTATTCTTTTAATTTTTAACCCCCGACAAAAAAGAGGGGTGTCATAAGTTTGACGTGTCTGTCTGTCTGTCTGTTTGTCTGTGTGTGTATCTGTCCGTGGCATCGTAGCATCCAAACGGATGGACCGATTTTGATCTAGTTTTTTTTTGTTTGAAAGCTGACATGTTCAGGAGTGTTCTTAGCTATAGTTCATCATCATCAGCCTGCTCAGTGCTGGACAATCAGGGTTTATCTGGTTCATGTCCGTGGCATCGTAGCATCCAAACAGGTGGACCGATTTTGATCTAGTTTTTTTTTGTTTGAAAGCTGACATGTTCGGGAGTGTTCTTAGCTATAGTTCATCATCATCAGCCTGCTCAGTGCTGGACAATCAGGGTTTATCTGGTTCATGAAAGGCCGTTAGCAACTTGTAGTCATTTGATGGGTTTTATACTTCATTCTAGTTCGTGACATTTGTGAATATACAATATAAGTATACACATAATAAGGGAAAGCTGGCCTGGTGCTACACCATCACCTGGTAATCAATGGGATATCCAACTCCTCGCCAACTTAGAGTAGGTAGAGGTTTCGTGTTTGGGCTCATTTTAATTGCGACAACCAGTAAGAAATAGACAAACAGTAAATATTTACACGCTGCTGCTGCAGCATCACCTGGATTCTATAGGAACCGAGCTTCGTATGAACCCAAAGTGGAGGTTTCATGTTTGGGCTCGTATATCATTTTTTTTTTGCGGGTAGGTGTCATTTTGCAAACATTGAAAAAATTATTTATTCTCTTTAAATTAAGTGAAAGTATGTGCAACTGACTTACCAAACCTACCAGCTTATACATCACAATTTAAATATCACAACAGTAATCTCAAAATTTTATAATAACCCAAATTGCTAATTTTGATACGTAAACATGGAGTCTATCAAGCAAACAATTAATGATTTGTCCCAAGTGTTCAATAAAAGAATGGCTGATTTTGAAAGGAACCTTGAAGAACAAAATTCCTCTGCCGCACAAGTTAAAGAGCAGAATACAATACAGGAGGATTTTCAAAACTTCAAGCAATTTGTGATTTTTGCATTGAACTCACTGCAGAAACAACTAGATATTTTGTCCGTCCAGTGTGACAACTTAGAAATGCGTTCCAGGAGAAAAATGCTTTTGATTCATAGAGTGCCAGAAGAAGATAAGGAAGATTTAGTACTCAATATGTCAAATTTTTTCTCCCATCACATTGAAGATCAAGATATTTCTTCAAGCTCCATCACTAAATGCTTGCGTCTTGGTCAGTTCAAATAAGACAAACCGAGGCCCATACTTATCAAATTCAGCAAGACTAAGGTGCGCAGCAAGATATGGTTCTCCAAAACAAACTTAAAAGGCACTGGAGTAAGCGTATCTGAGTTTTTAACGAAGGACAGATACAAAACGTTCCTGGAAGCCAGACAGCGATTTGGCATAACAAAATGCTGGACAAAGGATGGATGTATCTTTGTTCTTGGCCCAGATGGTACCCGTCATCGAGCAGTGTATGTGTCAGACTTGGAGTGCATTCCTGGCGCTACTGCTGATAATCAAGCTATGGCCACTTCAGCTTCACTTCCATCTAAGTTGACCCGATCAAAAAAACAGGGTAAAAGAAAGTAATTATATTACAGGCAACAGCATTATGTAAGTTTCTGTCAATTTAGCTTGCTACCATCTGATTGCTTTTTACTCAGCTTTTCGCCTTGCTTATTGTATTTAATAGCTTTTATTATTATTATTGATTGATACCATAAAAATCAACAATCATAATCCGTAGTAATCTTTTCTATGTGTACATACTCATATAATTTGGTAATATATTAATATTGTATTGTGTTGTCTTGTTCGTAGCTTAATAATACATGGATGCCATTTCTTATTCATTGAAATATCACTTTTTTGGTAGGTAGATTCTTAATTTCACTAAATAATAATTTATTAGAAACTTGTAAGGTAAAAATTAAGAAATTTTTCGTTCAATGAATGACAAATGATGTCCAAATTCCAAAACATCCAATAAAACCAGTGTTGCAAAAGTGATAATTCAAAAATCGGGCAAATTTCCAGGTAATTATCGGGAGAAAACGGGAGATTTTTTTTTCCAAATAAAACAACAATATTTTACGCTATTATTAAAGTACTTATATTATTAAAAACATATAAGTGTAGGGTTCCGTTGTACCGCTAGTTTAAAAAAAAAATTGTTACTTAGTCAATAAATGTTAATTTTTAATGCGGCGCCTTGATAATTTGGCTGTAGCGATATCAATTTTTCTCAGAAATGGCTCAAGCTAAGAAATTAAAGTTCATTGTCAGTATTCATCGTGTCTTTGTCTTTGAATTACCCATAGCATAACACAATTGGTCAACTTTTATAAAACAGAATAATCAATCAAAAATACCTCTGTAAAAAAAGGGATTCCTATTTTGCCAACACAGGAGAGTGATTTAAGCTTACAAAATTTGTACATGGATTGATTCAAGCATACACTTTAATTTGCCCATAGCTTATATGAAATGTATTTATGGTTTTTAAATTACGCGACAAATACCATTTTGTCGCTTACGCCCTTACCATTATTTGCTGTTCCATTGCTTGTTTTCAATGAGAGGCCGGGCCGGCCGGCATGTTATTTCCAAGTTTGGTTAGGTTATTGCACGCTGATCACCTGATTCTCTGTCAAGTAAGTATGATCCATGCGTCGGATGGGCATATAAAAAGTAGGTCCTGCGCCTGATCTCTCGCCAGCCGTCTCGGTCTTCCGTCCCACTGGGTTATGAGAGTAAAAGGAATAGAGTGCTCTTGTGTACTGCGCACACACTTGGGCACTATAAAATCACTCCTGCGTAACTGGCCTGGTTTCAATGAAACCAGCCACCGTCACCGAAATCGGTGTGGGTGTTATTATATTTTAATCTCTGAGTAAAACCGCAACAGCAAACAAACGTACGGACAGACTGAAACTATAGGTATTTAGGGTTCCGTAGTTAAAAAGGAACCCTTATTTGTTGACTTTGGAACCTTAAAAATCATCACCTCATGCACCCACACACCATGAAAAAGTTGTAACAACCAAAACGTTTCGGGCGTTACAGTTTTCTTGTTGAATTATTAGTTAGTATTTGAAATCATTACCATCATAACCTTTCTTTTACTAAATATTATTAAACTAATCAATCTGTAAGTTACAATAATAAAACAATTACCCGATTTTTCGTTTCGAGCGTTACAGTGCCGATGTAGCAAGAAAACACTCCTTTTGCTTGATAATTATATTTTTTTTCGGAATTTTAATGTATTCCACCAATAATACGAATGACACCCTCAAATCACAACGTGGCAAAACGGTTGTCACATTGATAGTTCTTTCATTTTTTGAATTTCCAATAGTCAAAGGCATAATAGGTCACTAAGCCAGTTCAGTTTACTGGAGATTTTGAAGACCAATTTACTTAAAAATTACGGGTTTTTTTCTAATTTTTTTGTCGCATAATACAATTTGGAATGTCTTCTTTCTAAATTCATCAGAATAAATGCAAAAAGTACATATTATTTATTTTACCCTCGGTATCGTTTGTCATGGAATGACCCTATTGCATTTTGACTCGGGAGTCGGGACATGACAGCTCATTGAGCACTGCCGTTTCGCATTCCGTTTCTATCCGTATAGTAGTCGTGTTATTCATACGGAGTAAACAGGGGAGCACATTCACGCGGCGTGAATGTGCTCCCCTGTTTACTCCGTGTTGGCCCAATACAACTTGATTGGGCTTGGTTAGATAGCTAAGGCGGGAGCGTAGCGCAGCGAAGCTCCCGCCAGCCATCGTGGTTATTTTTTTGTGAACCACCCAGAAATAGGAGCCCCGCGGAGCGGGGCTCCGTCGACTCATTATTAATTGGCGCTCAGCGGGGCTAAAATGGTCGCATAGCAATTCCTCCCAATCAATTCACAAAATGAATTGTCAAAACTATCAAACTCACGAATATCAAATTTAGACCAATTCAATTGGTCTAATTTCGTACTAATTTGACATTCGTGACTTTGACAGTTTGACAATTCATTTTGGGAACAAATATAATGACCACCAAAAAATGCACTGATACCCTAAACTTGTTTACCAAAAAAAAGATATTGAACACCAAAAAAATAAAGTCTAAAATTGCAATACTACCAGCTATTTTAGTCATGACAATACTTCAAATTGTAATCGAACACCAAATATAGTAAGTGATCACCAAATATAGTAAATGACCACCAAATATAGTAAATGATCACCAAATAAAGTAAATGATCACCAAATATAGTAAATTATCGCCAAATCCTAGTGAGCAAATCAATGCTGTAATATTTCTGTCCAAATAAATCACTACGATTGACAAAAAATGTAAGCATATTATTAACAAAATAATCGGCCAAGTGTGAGTCGTATGGAGGGTTCCGTACCGTTTATAGAGCAAAATTAGACTAAAATTGTGTTTTTGTATGGGTTGGGACTTGGGAGCCCCCTTCAATTTTTTTAAATATTATTATTAATTATTGAAGTAAACATAATATAATCAAGGCCTTTGCGAAAATATCAACATGCCTACTGGTTGCCATTATTGATATCGAGCAAAAAAGGCCAAAAAAATCACGTTTGTTGTATGGGAGCCCCCCTTAAATAATAATTTTATTTTGTTTTTAGTACTTGTTATAGCGGCAACAGATATACACAATCTGTTAAACTTTCAGGAGTCTAGCTGGAGTGGTTCTTGATATACAGCCTAGAGAAAGACAGACGGACGGACAGACGGACAGACATCGAAGTCTCAGTAATAGAGTCCCGTTTTTAGGGTTCCGTACCCAAAGGGTACAAACGGGACTCTTTTACTAAGACTTGCTATTGCTAAATAAAAATATATTTGGTTATAATTTTACATTAAAATGCTAACGTATAATGTTGGTGATCATTTACTAATTTTGGTGATCGTTTACTACTTTTGGTTTAACAATGATTTATTTGGAGTCATTTTGCATAAATAGGATTAGCGATTAGCGAGATAATAAATTTTTGGTGATCATTTTACATTAAAATGCTAGTATAATGTTGGTGATCATTTACTAATTTTGGTGATCATTTTACATTAAAATGCTAGTATAATGTTGGTTATCATTTACTAATTTTGGTGATCATTTACTTATTTTGGTGATCATTTACTATTTTTGGTTTTAAGATGTTAAATCTATGGTTATCATTTTACATTAAAATGGTGGTCTGTATTTTGGTGATCGTTTACTATTTTTGTCTGTGAAATGTTACTATTTCTGGTGATCAGTTAATTATAAGCCATTCATTTTGTGAATTGATTGAGAGGAATTGCTTTGCGACCATTTTAGCCCCGCAGGTTGTTGGTCGCCTTCGAATCTGCCCACCAATCACAATTATGCAAAACGGAATAGGAAATGTATATTGTATAAGAACAGTATATAATTCTTAGGTAATTAATAGCAATGTATTACTCCGTGCTGGCCCAATACGACTTGATTAGCTTAGGTTAGATTCGCTGCGCTACGCTACGCTGCGCTACGCTCCCGCCTTAGCCATTGTAGTTATTTTTTTATGAACCACCCAGAAATAGGCCGTCGACTTATCATAATTGACGCTCCGGCTTTTTGGTCGCCTTTGCTGCGCCAGAGCTGTATATTTACAATATTAGTCATAGAACTGAGTTTGCCCACAGCCAAAAAAGACTAACTTGGTCGTAAGTCTACTAATTTGGTTGTTTTATTGAACATAACCTCAAAAAATAAATAAATTTTTTTTCGTGGTAACTACTGATTTCCTAACTTTAGGGAGGGGTCAGGGGGGGTCTACCCCCTCTCCCTCCCCTGCCGCCCCCTCCCTATAATGCGTAATTCAAATGCAACCCCATTTTTTATCCAAACTGTACATTTTATCACAAAAATAGGTAGGACAAGAGTGTAGATTATAGAATTCTGTACAAAAATATTCAGACATTTTTTTCATACGACTTTACATTCCTTATAAATGGTGGGCTTAAAGTTTGGGAAAATCATATCTATACTTATATTATAAAGCTAAAGAATTTGTGGAGCTACTGCTTTGAATTGAAAAATTAGTTTTTTGTTGGATAGTCTTATTTATCGAGGAAGACTCGAGCTATAATATAACATCACGTTGTCACCAATAAGAGCAAAGAAACAGAGGAAAATGGGGAAAAACAGGGAAAATTATTTGAAAGAGCTTATCTCACAAACGGCTGAAGCATTTTTTATGTTATTTGGCACAGATATAAAGTAGACCACGAGGAAGGACATATGCTATTTTGTTTCTCGGGAAAATGTATGGTTTCCGTGAAATACATAATTAACAGGGCGGAGCGGAACTTCTTATACTACAGCATATGAGGGCTGTTCACAGCCAAACATACTTCTGTGTGACTTATTACCGTTACCAAATCTAAACTGTTTGCATCGCGAAGAGCAACGCGAATAGTATTTTAACTGATGCTCTGGCTGCACAATTATATTGATATGTACATAGAAAACAAGTGCGAGAAAAATTTATAATCACAAAGATCTTCGTGACACTAATAATAATTGTATTTAAATGTGTATTTAATAAAAAAATTATGTATTTATAACTGTAGCTTTTTTAACTTGTAGCATTGGTAGTTCTTTTCTATAACAATTTAACGATCCATGAATTTACTTCCTACAAGTGTGACTGATAAAAATCACTTGGCTAATTATAAACTTTTACGTCATATACGCATGTAAACAAAGATGGAATTAACCGTAAGGACGAAAAGAAATAATGTGCGGTGATTACCTTTCCATTGATTCCAAGGCCTAGAACTGTGTTGGAAATATCGTAGTCCTCCGTTATAGGCGTTGTTTTTGGTGTTCTAGAGCTCGTATTCATTTTGAATCTCTGACACTTTATTAACTCAAGTTTATAACGAGACTTATCACAGGAGCACAATGCAAAAAACTTCTAAAATATAGCAAATGGGAAGGACACTCTATAAACACTGTAACGCTTCACTAAAATAGAATTTTTATCTCTAATAAATGTGACAACACACAATTCACACAAGTCGAGCCGCGAGCGATTAAGCAAGATTTTTTGACTTCTAAGAACTGTGTTTGAGAATGATTGACAATTTGACACTGACATTTGCATTTTGACAATCAACATTTTTTTTTCTTATTATGGCACTTCGGCTATACAGAGTCATGTGGGTCAAGTGTGCGCTTTTTAAATTTTGATGCTTTAAAAAACTAAAATATGATTAGTACAATGAAACAAAACTGTTGTATTATGTGTTCATTTGTAAGACTGTTTATTTGTCACCAACTTAAACACGACAATAGTATTTTTCAATAGCTTTTATTTTAAGAAACTTTAGAAAACAATAATGCGCGCACGGGCAACTTAGTTGCTCGGAGATTTATTTGTCTCTTTCGAAAAATAAATAAAAAACCGAAGAAAGCGTCGAAAAATAGAATATTGGGTGCATCCATTATGGAGCGATCGGCTGGTTCTCGGGAAATTTCATACTATGTATATGAAATTTAGAGCATACCCAAAGACTTGATCGAGAGACAAATAAATCGCCGAGCAACTAAGTTGCCCATGTGCGCAATGCGCATACCCTAACCCTTCCATTTGCGCACTTTTACCCCAGTATCGGGGTATGTGTACGCAGCACTTTGGGTAAGTGTACGCAACAACAAAATATATATATATTATTTTAGAACTTAATAATATTCTTTTATAATTTTAATTTGTAACTACTTATAGTTACTTAAAGTAATCAACAAAATCGTCTTAAATCAAAATATGATAACAATAATTTTCACTTAGAAATATTTAGTTACTTCGTCATACACGTAAATTGTAATACAAAAAAAAAGGTGCCGTGTGCGGAGCTGGTGCACTGTTTTTGCCACCAGACTCCACAAAGGCTTCATTCAATCCAATCTTCAGTCGGTGGTTCAGAATACTGTTCGCCACATAAGGGAAAAGGCTTCTGCGCACACTTAACCCAAAGCATAGGAACAGGGTTATACGAATATCGTTAATTCCTGCATCATCAGAATATCCTAAACACTGGCAAATAACAAACTTGATATTATGTTGCACTCGATAGCAAAAAGCTTATTTAGAAAAAAATACATGACTTCAAAAGATTACGCATCAAAATTAAAAAAAATATATCGTAAGTATTTGAGCAAAAATCTTCATTTATCTGTCAGTCCAAAATGGCGCGCGCGCAGCCGCTGGGACACGAGCGCTTCGCAGGGCGTCCTGTGGGTTATTGAAGAGGGGGGTTGCCGTTCCTTAGCGTCGTATATTTTTCGAGATATTTACAATTGCACCAGAGGCGTGGTTAAAGTTAAAGTTATGGTTATAGTTAAATATGGCGTCCTTTAACTTTAACTTTGTAGGGGAGACGTGGGTCTTGCACCACAATTCGAAAACACTCGTGTTTATACTTCAGAAACTGTGTTTATTTACGTTTCCACATGAGTTAAAACTTATAAAAAAAACTAAATAAAATAAAACGGGAGACGCAAGTCAACCCGCCATTTTCCACGCGCGCCCCATACACTCCTTTTTAAACTCTCGCGTCGCCATCTAGCGATAAAACTTAAAGGTACCGCGGTGGCGGACGAACTTGCCTTCCCGAAGCAGTAGTTTGCGGCAACGGAAACATAGGTGGCGCTACAACCTCCCCCTCCAAGTCACAAGACCGCCCCGGTCGTGACTTGGGTCTCCCCCTGGTCTTAGCAACAATGGGGTTTCTGGATTCCCCGACGTACGCGGTGAGTTGGCTGATATGGTACTTGCCTTTAACCGCGTTTTCGGCATCCACGACCTCGTAAGTGGTCGGCGAGAGGATGCGGCTAATCTTGAAAGGACCTATACGACGCGGAGCGAACTTCTTCGTCACGCCTCTTGCTGCTTGGCTGAGGGCGTGATTAGTGACCCACACAAGGTCCTCCTCCTGAAAAGAGAGTCCTTCTCTTCTGCTCCGATCGGCAGCCTCTTTGCGAAGATCTTGCTGATGCTCATGCCTCCAACGAACCTCTTGCAGGTGGTCTACAAAGTTCTTGAGATAAGGGGTAATCTGGGGTACAAAATTTTCCTGCTCAACAATAGCACGTATGTCGTTGAGCACATGAATAGGTGATCGAAGCTCACGAGCAAAATTCAAATATGCGGCTGTATGACCAGTGCCTTGGTTATAGGCCGTATTAAGCGCAAATCTCACCGCAGGAAGAGTCTTTGGCCAGTCTTGATGACTACTATTGACCAGGATCGCCAACATGGCTTTCATGTCGCGATTCTTCCGCTCTGCGGGGTTCGCCTCTGGGTGATACACCGGAGTAAGAGCTTGATCAATTCCTAAGGCTAACATGGTCTTCTGCATGACCGCGGAAACAAATTGAGTGCCGTTATCACTCACAACACGTCTGGGCAACCCGTAACGTAAGAAAAATTCTTCAATCAGAACTTTTGCGCATTTCTCAGAGGAAGCTTCGTCAAGGGCGAAAAGCTCTACCCACCTCGTGGCAGTATCTTCTATCAAGAAAATCCATTTCTCACCTTGACTTCCCTCTGGTAAGGGCCCGAATAAGTCCATAGCCAGAACTTCGAAACGCTGATGTATGGCCGGTGTCTGTAATAAACCGGCTGGCTTTAAATTGCTCGGCTTGAAAGCCTGACACAAGTCACATGACTTGAGATATTGGGTGACAAACTGACGCATCTGGGGAAAATAGTATCTCTCCTTGATCTTCTTCAGAGTGCGTTCAACACCAAGGTGTCCAGCTGTAGAGGCGTCATGAAGCTCCTTCATCAGCTCCTCTCTAAGGGATAGCGGAATCACCAACTGAGGCTCCTCAGTCTCGCTATCGGAATCAACACGGAAGAGAACACCCTGGGATACGTAGTACCCTCTATCTGTCCACCGTTTATAATCGTGATCGTCTTCGAAGTCCTTCAAGATCTTTTGGGTCTCCGGATCTTCGAGCTGCGCAGCGCGGATCTCAGTGGGTCCACGGTGAGGTAAGTCGACTGAAATAGGACATAAATCATACGATTCTTCTATTTCAGGGTCAGCTGGAAGCGCAGGGCGACTCAACGAATCGGCGATGACATTACTTTTACCTGGAGTATACTCGAGGTCTAGGTTATAAGACTGCAACTTCAGTGCCCACCGAGCTAAGCGACCTTTAGGGGTCTTGAGCGACAATAACCACCGCAAGGGCTGGTGATCCGTACAGACCCTGACTTGAGCGCCTTCGACATATCCTCGAAATTTGTCGAGGGCCCATACAACAGCCAGCGCCTCTCTTTCGGTCGTATTATAATTGCGCTCCGCCGGCGATAATAACCTGCTTGCATATTCGATAGGTCTCTCATCGTACACGTCATTTCCTTGCAGCAAGACAGCCCCAAGCGCGTAAGCACTGGCGTCGGTTCGGAGGATGAACGGAGCATTGAAGTCCGGCTGGCGAAGAATGGGTGCAGAGGTAAGCTTCTCCTTAAGGGTCACAAAAGCTTGAGTTTGAGCAGCACTCCAAATCCAACTCGCGTTCTTCTTAGTCAGCTCTGTTAGCGGCCGGGCTATATCCGAGAAGTTAGGAATAAATTTCCTGAACCAAGCACACGTCTGTATAAAACTTTTCAGATGCTTCAAATCAGCTGGTGGCGCCATCTCCAAGACAGCTCGAACCTTCTCTGGGTCAGTCTGAATCCCATCTGCTGAAATGACGTGACCGAGGTAAGTCACTTTATCACGAGCAAACGCACACTTTTCGCGATTTGCTTTTAATCCGAATAATCGTAATCTATTAAAGACCTTCTGTAAGTCTTCCATGTGTGATTCTAGGTTCTCTGACACTACTAACAGATCGTCTAAGAAGGCCACCACACAGACATCCTTAAGCCCGGATCGAAAACGATCCATTAGGCGCTGGAACGTCGCTGGGGCGTTCTTCAACCCGAACGGCATCCGGCGAAACTGAAACGTCCCGAAAGGTGTTGTAAATGCAGTTTTGTGACGGTCTTCAGGCGCGACTTCGACTTGCCAATAGCCGGCCTTGAGATCCATAGTAGACATCACACAGTTGGCTTTAGTTGAGGATAAGATGTCGTCGATCGCAGGCAACGGATATTTATCCGTCCGGGTCACCGCATTCAAGAGGCGATAATCGACGCAGAAATGTGTTTGCCCATTCTTCTTGGGGATCAACACGACCGGAAAAGCCCATTCCGATTCGGCTTCCTCAATGATCTCATCTTTCAACATCCTATCTATCTCAGCTCGCACAACCTCCTTCTTTGCAGGAGTCATACGGTACGGCGGAACTGCTACTGGGAGGCTATCACCCGTATCGATGCGATGTACTGCCATTGGAGTCGGCGCTCCCCCTGGCGAAAAAATATCTTCGTTACCTGCGAGCACTGATGAAAGAACTTCCCTTTCAGGTGCAGTCAATAACGTTCCCTCATTCTCGCGGAGCCCCACGGAAGAACAAACAAGAGAAGTGACTTCATCCTCGAAAACTAAAGGAAAGTAAGTACGACCTTGATTTACCGTATTTAAAGTAAACCGATTTGACTTAAAGTCAAGTACCATACCAGCGTCGCGTATAAAATTCATACCCAGGAGAGAGTCTGTAGCACCAGGTAAGATCACAAAGACAGTAGGTATAACAACATTGTATACTTCTACATCGACAACAGCGGATTTAACATTTTTGTTACAAATAGAGCCGTCGGCTAATTTTATGTCAACATTGACATCCTTAAAATTAACACTATTTTTCACTAACAAATCTTTCATAGATTCACTCGCGATAGAGATTTTTGCGGCGGTATCAACAAGAAAATGTCCACTAACACCAAAAATCTTGATTTTTATTTTAGGTCGCGCACGCGCATCGATTGGCGCTGTGCCGACTGCAGAAACCGAGAGCGACTGAAGAGAAGTCGATGTCGTAGGCAGCTCATCCTTCTTCTTGCAGTTCGTACAGTTAGCTCGTATCACGCCAGGAGTGCCACACCCGAAACATACTACAGGTGACGGCCTTGCCTCTGTTCTCGATTCACCTGAACCTGTCGTTACTTTGCGTGGTTGTAGCTTATAACAAGCGTCCTTCTCATGACCAAACTTCTTGCAGTATACGCAACGGGGTCTGGCTTTGGGAGTAGAACCACTCGAAGTGCTAGGCGAAGGCGGTGAAATTACAGCAGGGACTGGAGCGATGGAATGCGGAACTACCACAGCTGGGGTAGCCGAAGCAGGCAAGCGCACTTGTGTTCGCGTGCGACTTTCCTCTAGAAGATCTTCCACAGAACGAGCCTTCTCTAGTAGCTCGGCGAACGAAGAGAAACTGGCTCGAGACACTCTCTCACGCAGTCGTCGATGGAGTAAGCCGTATATCATGTCCAGCTGAACAGGGTTTTCAGGTAATGTGTTGGGCGGCAACTGTGCAATCAAGGCTCTCGCCCTACACACGAAAACGTCTGTCTTCTCATCGGTTTGCTCTTTACTAAAAAGTTCGCGATAAATCCTATGTGGTGGGAGGCGAGGACCAAAAGTCTGCCGCAGGAGCTGAATGGCGTCAGGCCAAGTCGACACGGAATGTTTAACGCCTTGCCACCATGTGCCAGCCATCCCCGTCAATAGCATAGGGAGGCCACGAAGCGCGATGCTATCATCCATGGTGACACATTCTTTATATACCTCTATGGCGTCTATGAAAACGATGACGTTGGTGCCCTGAGCTCCGTCAAATCTTGCAGAACATCTCGCGAAGTTGCTCTGGCTCCCCATCACACTAGCAGTGGACGGCGGCGGGCCAGGTATACGCAGAGCAGAGATTAGTTGTTGTAGTTGTAGATCCGACATGGTAATTGACGTGGGAGTCCCGCCCACAGGCGGCGACACCGTCGAGTGCGGCGTAAACATCTGTGTGGGTGCACCTTGCACCGGGGGGAACACAGTATGCTGAGTCACAGGTGGTATCGCAGCACCACCACGGGCAGCTTCGGCGTCAGCAGACGCCGCGACAGAAAGCTGTCCAAGACTATTCGCACGAGCACTTCTCGTTAACACCATCTTACCACGGTAAACTAATAAGAGGCTCTATGCGTTAAACTTCAAAGTCCACAATAATAAAGTTCACGTAAGAAATAAAACATAACACAATAGTGTTCATTACGCAGATAAATGTTCAGAAAAAAAAAAAAAAAAAAAAAAACTTAACAACACAAGTCACTAGTGTGTCCATACCCTTATAATATGAAATAAGTCCACATTTAATATTGTCCAAAGCAAAGGAATGGTACAAAACAAAAGTTGTACTTCCCTCTGAGAAGCGACGAATAACTCCAACACTACTCGCAGTGCGCCCGCCGACAGCCATAGGTAGGTGTCCAACACCTAGGCGTCGCGTCGCGTCGGCGGCTGGGCGGCGAGGCAGCAAGTAGGTACAATTAAGCGTCTCGGACACCACAACAAGGCGCCGACAACACTCGATGCAACGTACTTGAATACGTCGTAATAATAGTCACTACACTATAATCGAGTTAGTAATCTCACTTATGTACAAGTCATTGACACTAAACTTGCTTTTAAAAGTTTTATGCAATCGAGAATGTTCCCGTAAATGTTCTAACAAAATATAAACACAAAACTAGTCCTTGCAATCACAAAATTGTCTAGATTATTAACAGTTTCTTACACTAACGATTATCGAAAAGCACTTGTTTTCGAGTTCGATTTTCGAGTCGAGTTCCAATAGTAACGACAAAATGTTTGAAAAATTGTTCATTGCAAAATTGTAAATTATATTGGTTTCAATTCACATAACTATAAAGAATAGGCATATTAAATATTACAGTAATTACAGTTCCCAAAAGTCTAGATTTTAGCACAGACAGTTCAACTGAGTTCGAAACTCATCTAAGTATAAACGAAAACTTGAGTGTTTTGTGGTGGAATTACAGTTCTAAATTACCGAACACAAGAAAAGAACCGAAAACAGAGTCTAAAGCACTACGCGGGCACACAAAGTTCTAGGATTTTGTCGCTAGAAGTGAGATTTCGGCAAGCCTAGGTAACCTATAAGAGTAGGTACGCTTCACAACCAGGAGGAAAACAAAGTTCTTAGAACACTCCACGTGAAAAAAGCTTGTAGACACAGTTCTTATCACGGTAACACAGTAAATAGTTCACTGGATTGCACTGTAAAAGTTTTTCCACTTTTGTTTCAAACGGAAAAAACCGGTTTGTCCTTGAAAGTCCGGCCAAACGTTGGGCAGCCAAATTGTAGGGGAGACGTGGGTCTTGCACCACAATTCGAAAACACTCGTGTTTATACTTCAGAAACTGTGTTTATTTACGTTTCCACATGAGTTAAAACTTATAAAAAAAACTAAATAAAATAAAACGGGAGACGCAAGTCAACCCGCCATTTTCCACGCGCGCCCCATACACTCCTTTTTAAACTCTCGCGTCGCCATCTAGCGATAAAACTTAAAGGTACCGCGGTGGCGGACGAACTTGCCTTCCCGAAGCAGTAGTTTGCGGCAACGGAAACATAGGTGGCGCTACAACTTTAACCTTAACTTTGACCGGAGAAATTGACAGATGACAGCTGGTCCAACAAGGTTATAAATGAACGTGGGCGGGGGCGCTGCTGGTAAAGGAGAACTGTCAAAAATGGCGTTTTTGTATGATGACAGCGTTAGTTCCTTTTTTCGCCACCTGCATTTAAAACCTTGTCGAGCTCTATGGTTATGATTAAATATGGCGTCTTGATGGCGTCCATTTTTAACTTTAACCAAAGATTTGACATTTTGCATTGGAGTAAAAGTTAAAGTTACAGTTAAAGTGTGTGCAACCCACTCTTAGACGCTGCGCACACTTGACCCACATGACCATTGACCATATAACCATGGCCAGTGTCGAATATAATATAATGGGCGTTTTCACACTGCGACGGTAACGACACGACACGATACCACAGAATAGATAAGGGCCACCGCACATATAATACAATTTCAAGTTGGCCGACTATCGTACAAACTAAATTGCGTAGTGTCACAATTTAATTGGACAACTTCATTGGCTGGCAGCGTACGCCAGCCGCAGACTTTTAGATTTAGTTGGTAACGGTGTTGCTAGCCTAGCGACGTGCGTGTTAAAATGCGTAAAAAGCACGCTTTTTTTGTGGCACTAATAAAACGAAGGCGAAAAGAAAGGAGAATATTTTGGGTGCATTCAATATTAAGTGATAGAATATTAGAATTAGTGCGATAGTCAGTTTGTACGATAGTCGGCCAACTTGAAATTGTATAATATGTGCGGTGGCCCTCTATTCTGTGGTATCGTGTCGTGTCGTTAACGTGCAGTGTGCAAACGCCCAATGGCGGGAAAACCATTGAGATACTATAGACTAATACTTTATCTATGGGGAAAACAATATTTTATCTTGATTTTATCATACCTACAATTTTTAGCATCTTTTCTAGTCTAGTCAAAGTTTAAGTAAAAGTCAATACAGTCAGGAAGTCAAGTCGGTCGATTCAGTAAAGTGGTAGACGCTTAACTGTTTAATATTTTATATTACACATTAAAAACCCAGATTACACAATTTTAGAAAAAAAAACGGTTGTCTGTAAAGTCGGTTTACTGACGATAGTTGAACGTGACAACGTGCCTCTTTGTCGCTCGTTCCGCGCTCTCGCTTGCACTTCAAGCCTTAAATGGAACGCCTCAGAGCGAGGTAACGCCGCATGAGTCATGTTTTTTCGTGCGTGCAGCCGGCTCCATCGAATTATAAGACGTTGTCACGTCAAAACTCATTTCCCCGACTGTACATTTCTGCTTAGCACAATTTTCCCCGACTGTACATTTCTGCTAAACAACTCATTTCCCCGACTGTACATTTCTGCTAAACAACTCATTTCCCCGACTGTACATTTCTGCTTAGCACAATTTTCCCCGACTGTACATTTCTGCTAAACAACTCATTTCCCCGACTGTACATTTCTGCTAAGCAACTCATTTCCCCGACTGTACATTTCTGCCTAGCACAATTTTCCCCGACTGTACATTTGTGCTAAACAACTAATTACCGACGACCTCTGTGGCTCAGTTGGTGGCGCGTTGGCAGCGCAAGCCGGGGGTCGCGGGTTCGAATCCCGCCGACGGAACAAAAAATTTTTCAATGTTCCTGGGTCTTGGATGTGTATTAAATATATGTATGATATAATTAAAATCTTAAATATATGTATAATATAAAAGTATTAAATATATTTCCGTTGTCTGGTACCTGTAACACAAGTCCTTCAGGTACTTAGCACGGGGCCAGACTGACGTGGTGTGAAGCGTCCATAGATATTATTATTATTATTATATTACTAATTTCCCCGACTGTACATTTCTGCTAAACAACTCATTTCCCCGACTGTACATTTCTGCTTAGCACAATTTTCCCCGACTGTACATTTCTGCTAAGCAACTAATTTCCCCGACTGTACATTTCTGCTCAGCACAATTTTCCCCGACTGTACATTTCTGCTAAACAACTCAAATGGAACGCCTCAGAGCGAGGTAACACCGCATATTGCGTCATGTTTTTTCGTGCGCGCAGCCCATATATCGAATTATAAGACGTTGTCACGTCAATATTACAAAAACAATTATACATCACTCTTTCACATTCCCGGCAAAACTCCAATCATTGACTTTATGTTTCCTGCGGGCCGATTCTGTATCGTACATTTGTGAGTTAATCACTGAGTTAGTAACGAAACGGAGGAGTGAGCAACCGAAAGTCTCACTTTTGTATGCAAGTGAATACAAAAAGTGGCACTTTCCGTTACTCACTCCTCGGTTTCGTTACTAACTCAGTTATTAACTCATAAATGTACGATACAGAATCGGCAGCCTGGTGTCTCAAGTTAGCGGGGGAAAGTCAATTTTTTGCAACTTTTTTTTGCTTATTCGATTGTTCGTCGTTTGTTCTTGATTGTTCGAACAAAAATAATGTTTGTTCGTTTTTCGTTTTTTTATTTTAATTTTCGAAAATTCGACCTAAACCTAGCGCTGACAATTATAGTATTTAGACTTTTTTTTTCTTTTTTTCAATCAATCTAAGCTAGTAATCGTTTGTTCGATCAAAAACAATGTTTGTTAGATCTTATTTAAGCTGATAAATGATAATTAATTTTTTGGCGGGGGAAAGTCAATTTTTTGCAACTTTTTTTTCGCTAATTTGATTGTCCGTCGTTTCTTCGTGATTGTTTGAACAAAAATAATGTTTGTTGGTTTTCGTTTTTTTTATTTTAATTTTCGAAAATTTGACCTAAACCTAGCGCCGACAATTATAGTATCTAGACTTTTTTTTCTTTTTTTCAATCAATCTAAGCTAGTAGGTAATCGTTTGTTCGATCAAAAAAAATGTTTGTTCGATCTTATTTACGCTAATAAATGATAATTATTTTTTTGGCGGGGGAAAGTCAATTTTTTGCAACCTTTTTTTCGCTAATTTGATTGTTCGTCGTTTGTTGGTGATTGTTTGAACAAAAATAACGTTTGTTCGTTTTTCTTTTTCTAAAATGGAAACTTTTTGACAATCAAATTAAAAAAAATAAGAAAACGCCCCATTGTGAAAACTCTTATGATTTTCGGAAAAATGAATAGTGATAATATCAAAAGCACTAATTCCATTTCACTAAATTTAGAAGTTCTAACTAGGATCCTAAATAGAAGACTAATTAGAAGCTTCTTATTCCACTTGTCCTAATTTAGTAACTAAATCAGTTGTGACGACGCGGCGATTTTGGCCAGACGTCTTCCTAATGGCTCCAGTTCTGTCAAAGCAACAAAAAATTGGTCTTCTCATAGGCTTAGCTGTTGGCTCAATGAAAATCAAAATAAATAAAAGGCGAAAAAGATGGTTGAAAGAATTTTTGCTCCACGAAAAATTATGAATTATGAACTTTCTGAAGTACTTGGAACCAGCAGACTTTAAAAATTACCTACAAATGCTACGAATGCTATAATCTAGATTCTAAGGATTGATGAGCAGTTGCTGTCAAAATTTAACAAAAAAAAAATTACAAATGAAAATAATACTCATATTTCTATCTTATTGCCATGTTTTTATTTTATTTTATTATGTTAAGGGCCTGTTTTACCACATCCTGATAAGTGCCGGATATTCTATTCACAACTTAACTTGACAGGTGATAAAGTATGGAGAATCTGTCAAAAAAGTTGTGGATAGCGTATCACTTTATCAGGAAGTAGTGAAACAGGCCCTTATTGTCTTCAAATTTTTTTATTAGATTTTGTTATGTATTTTTACTTACAATAAATATAATTTAAGTATATTTTTATTTATTATACGACTATCACCTTATCAAGGCAATACGTATCCATTTTTTCATAAAAAATCGTAGATAATGATTAATAGGTTATTTTTTTGTTGACTTCAATACAGATTTAGCAGTTCCCATTACAGATAAAAGGTTGAAACCATCTGGCAACACTGATTTTGTCAGTTGAAGCCACACTTTTTCCGATTAAAGCGCTTATTCCATTTCACTAAATTTAGATATCTAAATGATTTAGTGACTAAATTTAGTCAAGTGGAATAACATTTAGAAAGTTACTAAATGTTATTCCACTTGACAAAATTTAGTCACTAAATCATTTAGATATCTAAATTTAGTGAAATGGAATAAGCGCTTTAGTACACTTATTAGGATCCTAGCTTCTAAATGTTATTTCACTTGACTAAATTTAGTCACTAAATCATTTAGAACTTCTAAATTAAGTCAAATGGAATAAGCGCTTAAGTGAAATATCACGGGAAATTCAACCAAAAAAAAAACAAAGCTCAATTTTGAAGCAGTCATACTACTTTTCGCGTTATTGCCCATTATAAACATTCTAAAATTAGACAGCTGTCGGCTAATTTCACCGCCACTTATTTCTTTTATCAGCGATTTTGTTGTGTTTTAAATTATGATATGTATCATCAGAATGAAATTTAACGCTTCAACTCCCGTAAGGCCCAAGTGGGCCGCGATAACAATTGAAAGGCAATTCATTCATTTTTCCGAAAATCATAAAAGTTTTCACAATGGGGCGTTTTCATATTTTTTTAATTTGATTGTCAAAAAGTTTCCATTTTAGAAAAAGAAAAACGAACAAACGTTATTTTTGTTCAAACAATCACGAACAAACGACGAACAATCAAATTAGCGAAAAAAGGTTGCAAAAAATTGACTTTCCCCCGCCAAAAAATTAATTATCATTTATCAGCGTAAATAAGATCGAACAAACATTTTTTTTTGATCGAACAAACGATTACTAGCTTAGATTGATTGAAAAAAAGAGAAAAAGTCTAGATACTATAATTGTCGGCGCTAGGTTTAAGTCAAATTTTCGAAAATTAAAATAAAAAAAAAACGAAAAACGAACAAACATTATTTTTGTTCAAACAATCACAACAAACGACAAATTAGCGAAAAAAAGTTGCAAAAAATTGACTTTCCCCCGCCAAAAAATTTATTATCATTTATCAGCGTAAATAAGATCGAACAAGCATTTTTTTTGATCGAACAAACGAAAACTAGCTTAGATTGATTGAAAAAAAGAAAAAAAAGTCTAGATACTATAACTGTCGGCGCTAGGTTTAGGTCAAATTTTCGAAAAAAGCGAAAAACGAACAAACATTGTTTTTGTTCGAACAATCAAGAACAAACGACGAACAATCGAATTAGCAAAAAAAAGTTGCAAAAAATTGACTTTCCCCCGCCAACTTAAGGGAACCTATGTTTCCTTAGGGCGAAGCCAAACGAGCGTAATTTGTGAGTCGTGAGCCGCCGAATTTCTGCCGGGCAGAATTTCTTGTCATACAAATGACAACTCATTTTGAGTCGCCGTGTGAATCAAACATGACTTTTGTATGAAATTTCTGCCCGGCAGAAATTACGCTCGTTTGGCTTCACCCTTATTCATTGACCCCAATGCAATCAACATATTTGACAGAACACGTCAGTGTTTGAATTAGACAATTCCTACTTTATAATTGATTTACGCTCGATAAAGTTGCCAATTGGATTCGTCACATCTTTAAAAAAATCCGTACCAACATGGTACCAACCAATGATTTTATAGCAAAGATCTCTAAACTTAACTTTATAGGTTAATGCTAAAGGTACAATTCCGTGCATCGCGACAGTCGTAAGCCGCGCGCGGCCTACGACTCGTCGGCCGCTCGCGACAATAGTCATTGTACGAAAATTAAATGTATGGCACTGCTCCCGAGGCCCACGACAGACGCGCGCGGCCGACGACTGTCGTGAGCCGCGCGCGGCCGTGTCGTATAACTTTGACACGGTCGCGCTGGGCCCGCGACAGACGCGCGCGCCCGACGACAGTCGTAGGCTGCGCGCGGCCGTCAAGACACGTATGAACTTCAAGACACGGCCGCGCGCGGCTTACGACAGTCGTCGGCCGCGCGCGTCTGTCGCGGGCCTCGGAAGCGGTGCCATACATTTTTAAACAATGACTATTGTCGCGAGCGGCCGACGACAGTCGTAGGCCGCGCGCGGCTTACGACTGTCGCGATGCACGGAATTGTACCTTAAGTACTGACATACGGTTTTGCTCGATAGTTTTACTCCAAATCGAGCAATAACCACCGTGTGGACCGCCAAAACTGACAGCTCGAAGGCTCGCTTCGAGCCGGCTCGATGGAATTAAATATGTCAATTGTCAAATATGTCATTCCCTTCGATTTGGAGTAAAACTATCGAGCAAAACCGAATGTGAGTACTTAGCATTAGAGATCTTTGGTACCAACACGACTGTCTTGCATTAATTGCTTAGTAATCTTATTATAGGTCTACTTACCAGAATCTGATGGCAATTTTTGACAGCAGATTTTCAAAAAATATCCTAAATCATTGGATAAATTTTTATATTTGCATGTTTAATACACAGATTAGCTGCTATAAGAAAAGGAGTCAATTTATTTTCTCACTTTTTGCCATCAGATTCTGGTAGACCTCGCTAGGTATGGGTGAATTGTCACAAGTGACCACAACCACAGAATATATATTAGTAGTACCAACAGAATTCCCACTCACGAAACCCGTTTAAAGAAATAACGACTCATACTACGATACTATAAAGTTCAAATTCCCACCGCGCAGTGCATATTCGCCTACATGTGCGCTCTCTTTCTATCGCATAAGAGGTACCCTTTCTGACGAAATCAAGATTGTCACCTTTTAGAAAATAAAATAATCTTCTTTTAATTAATAGCAAACTTTTTTATAGAAATAATCTAATAACCCAACGTATATTTTATAACCTTTTAATTCATCAAGCCCCAAGTGGCCACATCCGGCCGCGATAACAATGAAAAAGCTATTATGTCTCGTTTTGCCACGATTGATGGGTTAATAAATAGTATTTGAGTAATTCTTCAAAATCGATTCTCCACGTAACTTTCGTGGGGATTTTTTATTTTAGAGTTATGTTTAAACAAATGCAAATACTTTTAAGGCGCTGTAAAAATAATAAATACGATCTTTAAGACATGTAAATCGGTCCATAACCTACTGAGATAATCTAATTTGAAATTTCGGTCCCCACGAAAGTTGCGACAGACTCCACGAAAGTTACGATTGCATTTTCTAGGAACAAAATATGGATTAAAATCTTTTTTCCTTAATAAATAAAAGAAATTATTATTTCATTTATTAAGATCAACAATACTAAAGATTATGGAACTTTAATTTGTTGTTTAAACTGTCTAGTAACCGGTCAGCTATCGGTCAGGACCGAAGATTTGAATGCGTCTTTTCGTAGTAGATCTCCTGAAATGCTGTGACTTTTTCGAGGTTTAGGTGATGTTATTTGAAGTACTTGCAGATTAGGTAATTTAGGAGGTCATATTATTCAACTAAACAAAATGTTGAGGTTGTAGGATATAAAAGGGCTCGCTTCGCTCGCCCTGATAAGTTTTAATGAGTATCGTGTTGCTTTTGAAGCTGTAATGTCAGTTGTTTCATGTAAAATACTGATATTCAGGTGAATCCGCTAGACTAGAAGCAGACCCAATATATTTGGGGAAAAGATCTGAAGGTAGATTGATGTAAAGCCGTTTTGTTTTTTCTAAAAAAAAAAGCTAGTAGAGTGAAAAGCGAGTTCAGGGTGCTAAAACCATAGCTGGGAATACTATAATGTAGCCAATTCATATAGGAAAACGGTGTACAAAATAGCCTACGTAGGTTTCGTAGGTCGCTAGGTAACTTTCGTGGATGAAAATCCACGAAAATTGTGCCACGAAGGTTACGAAAATTTCACATT
Source organism: Polyommatus iphigenia (assembly GCA_963422495.1). Taxonomy (NCBI): domain Eukaryota; kingdom Metazoa; phylum Arthropoda; class Insecta; order Lepidoptera; family Lycaenidae; genus Polyommatus; species Polyommatus iphigenia. Next base: position 11,139,378 of record OY730184.1, read on the forward strand.
TTTTATAATTACGAAAAAAGTAATGGGTAAATAAACAAACAAAGTACTAGGAAATAATCTCGATCATATACGTTATTCCTTAATTTGATACGAGTGTCATAATTATAAATTATTATCATTCCAAACATGCACGCAAAAGTTACGTGACTACAGCCTCTTCATAATACTTAAGGAATATTTTTCCTCGTATTTTCTTTGTTTTTAAGCGACGAGAGCTTGTGTCCCCTGTACTGATGCCGGAACGGCACTAAGCGTTGGTGCAGCTAAAATGTGTAACTACAAGTCGTCGCGTTTGGAAGATAGGTGCAGTTTTGTTGCCCGCTCGTGAAACTAGCAAAATCGTGTGACAGAGACGTTATGCCTATTAACTTTTTTAACTTAAGATATAACATTATTTTATTTTAGTAATTAGGTAGTTCAGTTAATCTAGATTAATTTGATGTATCATACTCTATGCTAATGAATAGAATACAAAAGTTATTAAAGCTTTCCGTAAGCGCGAACAGAGTGTGACGCGCGGAGAACACCGATTTTGCCCCCGATTTCGACATTAATGATTAAATTATCAATTAAACAAAAACTATAAATAATTATAGATGTTATTTATTGAAATCAGATACTTAAATTAATGAAGAATAACGAAAATATAGTTTATGATATTGTCGATCTATTGGCGTGAGTTTCAAATAAAAGTAATTTGTAAATCCTAAGGAGATGCTAAATGTATGCTGGAATTTTAATAAATTGGTATTACTTTGGAAGCTGATATCATGAGTATAATAAACAAAAATAGAAAATTTAAAACGGGGAAAGGAATGTTGATATACTGAAGATTATTGCTGTATTTTTATTATAACTTTGTAGCTTTCAGATTAAGAGTTTATAAGACTTTAAATACGGTAAATTACGGAATCTCCGTAGGGAATGCCCTTAAGAATGTTTTTTGCTAACCGGGTAGAGTCAATAATAAAGTGCCTGCCACACAGAGGCGAAGGGGGCTAGACCTTTGTAGTTAGTGTTTTTTTGCATAACAAGTACATAAGTGCTTAAAATATCGCTAGTTGCTGACCAAACACACTGTATACGTGGCGTACTCATGCATATTATGACGATAACAACTTTTATAACCTTTTAAACGTTATATCTCAGAAACGATGGCTCGTAAGAAAAAAAGTATTGATACATTTTTATAGATAATTTTATGATCTGCAAGTTTTGTCTGAGCTACTTTTATGATAAAACTTACCGTTTTGCTGAAAATCGCGAAAAACGAATTTTTTTGACCTTTGACCTTGAATAAAAAAAATTCCACACACGGGAATGATGGGGAACTTTTAGACATTGTTTATAATTGTGTTTTTAACAATTTCACCGATTTTCAGCTTGCTGGGACTTTTTGTAACTTCACTCTCATTTTTTGGTCTAAATCGACCGGAGGATAAGGCTGTATGTATATGAGGGTAGTAGTAAAGAGCGTGTGACCACATTTTGAGGGGCCTCGGAAAATTACTCATTTATTATATTCGATTATAGTGTAGGAGCTGGTCATTACAACTTAAACATAGTAACTTGTGTTTATTTCTGTGTAGTATGCGGTTTGTTTGTAACAAATTGGTTTATTTGCTATGTTTGTGTATTTTTTTATCTTTTTTTGTACTTTAAAGTCTTAATTAATTACCTTATTGAAATATTTCTTTGACCTCCACAACGCACAACATTTCAAATGCAAGATATTTCGTTTTTGAGAAAATAACTTTTCAAATTGCTCATTTTTTAACTCCCTAAAAGGAATCTGGGGGCACGGTAGTGCCCCAGTCAAGCTTTTTAGCAAAGGCACGGCCGTACCATACTTTTCTCGAAGCGGTTCGCGGCTATTTCACACCCCCTTTATCTTCGATGTTAACAAAGCTAGGGGTTTAGAATTTCGGTCACTTAGAGCACATATTAAAACTAGCTTAACCTCCCAATTACATGAAATTTCGATAAATAGTTTAATAGTTACGGAAGGTCAAAGTTACTACATTTTGTCACTCACTGACTGATAGATCATCAAAATTCTAAGGTACTTCTAGCAGACTTAGAACCTTGAAATTTGGTACCCGGATAGGTCTTTACTCACAATGAAAGGAAAAATTACGAAACCGGCCAAGTGCGAGTCGGACTGGCGTACATAGGGTTACGTACCGTAAATTTGTATGGGAGCCCCCCTTAAATAATAAGTTTATTTAATTTTTATTTTCAAATATTAAAGTTAAAATACAATTGAGTATTTTATAAAATTGTCAAAAACCTTACTGCTACCATTATGGATATAGAGCAAAAAAGGAATAAAAATCGTGTTTGTTGTATGAGACCCCCCATTAATAATTAATTTTATTTTAATTGGACTATTACCTTTTATAACGACACCAGAAATACATAATTTGTGAAAATTGCTACTATCTAGCTATTGCGGTTCTCGAGATCCAGCCTGGTGACATACGGATGGACGACGGACAGACAGCGAAGACTTAATAATAGGATCCCGTTTTCATCTTTTAGGCAGGGAAAACTAAAAACTGAAAAATAATACAATAATACTATAATACTTTATTAAATAAAAGAAAAGATTTTTATGTTTGTAACTTTGCAGGAACAGTGTGAGTTTTGACTGCATATTTGTTTGATGTACATACATTTTTTATTTAGTTATGTACTTAATGTAATGGTTTATGGTATTAATTAAATAAAATATAGTACCGTATTAACAACGTTAGCAATGAAACAATAATTAAATTCGATTAAAATATAAATGTAATCAGTACTGCAATATACACTCCTTACTCGCTAATATGGGAGTTTTAAGTTATCACATGAAATAAAGTGTGCTCCTTTCCTGCGAGGAACGTCGAGACGCTTACATCAGTGCTGCCAAGTATTCAACGGTAATGCCAAAAATTACCACCTTCAAGTATTAAAGCTTTAAGAGTCAATTTAAATATATGACTCAGAACTCAGTTACGTTGTCCACCTATAGAACTAACGAAGCCTCAAAGAAAAAATATAACGGAGATAGAGAATGGGTCTAAGCTAAGTACAGAAAAGTTATAACGTGATCTGAAAAGAAAAGAAACAAAACCTTCAAAAAAGAAATTAAATCCCACCAAAACATGAAAGGTAAAAGGAGCCAAGCAAAATATTGCATAGCTATTCAATACTTCTGTCGTAAAAAGTTTTCAGATCACATTCAAGCCAAGCCTTCAACTTATTTTGTAATTTAAATCAACATTCAGTAAATGTATCAATAGATTTCTTTATTTTATAATTATTATAGTGGCTCGGCAATGAATTTTATGTACATATCATCAAACTTTTGTCAAGACGGGATCGGACAATGGCAAACTATTAACACTTCTTTGAAATGTCTAAATTATATGAATAAATAAATTGCGGACGCTGCCTATAAGTGAGAGCATACAATATATGTTATAATTTAGGAATTTAAATCGAAAAAAACACCAACCAGAATTTTCGTTGAACAAAGTTTAAAAAAAACCATAAACGCGCGCTAAAAACTTGAATTTTATCACACCAAAACCGTTTGGTTGACTTTGACATTACCTGACAGTGACAAATGACGTTGACAAGTTGTAAGATGGTATAGATAATAAATAAGTAAAAATATATATTTAAAAATATAATTATGTGACCACGATATCTTTAAGTGTTACTATATCGAAAATTGGGATCATTTTTTAAAAGAAAACAAAGAGGTAATATATCTACCTTTATTTGAATAAGGGTTAAGTATGATTTCCGCAGTTGTTTCCGTACTGATTACTGAATTAAAACCGACTTCCAAGGTAAAAACAAAAGTAATACTTATTCATAATCTAAAAAGAATCAAATAAGTAATTCTTATTCTTTATTATAGTGGCGTCTTCAGACTTCGCCTAAACCTCAACTATTTCTGTACTCAATCTTCGTACTTTTGAAGTCGGTACCAGCCCGGAAAAGTTCTGAGATCCTTGACATAGCAATTACGCTAAGGTAAGCATAAGCTGGTAGGTACCGACTTCAAAAGTATGAATATTGAGTAGGTACCTACAGAAATAGTTGAGGTTTAGGCGAAGTCTGAAGACGCCACTATAATAAGGAATAAGAATTATTTGATTCTTTTTAGATTATGAATAAGTATTACTTTTGTTTTTACCTTGGAAGTCGGTTTTAATTATTGTTATAAAATAATAATTTTACCCTCTTTAGTTACATATGAGACGACAATGGCTATATTATAGCTTTTTGTCTTAGAGTTGTACATATTACTAGCGGCTGCCCGCGTGGATGTCGGTTACGGCTGCAAAAAGCCTACCCAGGAAAGACTCGGTCAGCAAAATGATTCCCAGGTCAATTCACAGACTCCGACACTGACATCGACGACGCGGACGCAGTCATTATCCGAAGGGTGCATGCACAAGAATATGTCTTCCTACCGCACGCGCATCCCGCTTGGTGATGCCCACTATCGTAATATTTTAATTTCGCCATAATTTCAAAACCAAACGTCCAATTTTAATAATTCAAACACCAAATTTTATCTACATAAACTGTACTTAGTGATGAAATAATTTATTTTGATAAAGATTAATAGCATGAGTAAAATAAATGCGTTTAAATGTAGTCCAAAAAAATTCAAGATTTTTAAATAAAAAAATGGTTATTGTGCCTCACTCGACATAGATAAGTATAGTGTGTCGCGGACTTTTTTGTAGATATTTATAAGATCTACAATTACTTACAACATTTTATGGTTCTATCTTTTATAGTTTCGGCAGCGTACGCAAAATAAGTAACTTTTCTGGTTGATTTTTACACCTGGCGTCCGAAAAACACAAATATCTTACGAAACCCTATTTTTTCCAAAATAAAATTTTGCCTATGTTCAGCAGAAAAAATGTAGGATTCATTGGCTTTTGCTTGGAGTAGTTTAAATAAAGCCAAAATCCTCAAACTTGTATCTATAAGGATTCAAAAGTTCTGTTGGGTACCTTCAGAACCAGGGTACATCCTGGTGCAAAATCTTACTTTTTGGTAGTATATGCCTGAAATACTTCAGAAAAAATCGAAATCTCTATATGTACCATATATGTTCCCATATAAATTTCAAGGAGACTCGATTCCTCATGGATCTCATCATCAGATCACCACTTTTGTGAACATGGTACCAACCTCGGATTCAACCCTGTACAACAACAAAAGAATCATGAAAATCGGTCCATAAATGGCGAAGTTATGGTTGAACATACAAAAAAAAAGAAATATAAACAGACGAACAATATAACCTCCTCCTTTTTGGAAGTCGGTTAAAAATACATTGGTATCAAAGATCTCTAAAATTGGTATAGTCTTTACCGTACAATATTAATTTTACCAGAGATTTAGTTACGAATTTCTTTTTTTTTTTATTCGCGCCTTTGAAAATTTTAAGAGCAAAGTTTCATCGAAGTATAAAAAAATAATCATGTGTCATGTAGCACGGGAAGGGGTCCTAACATATTTGCGGACACTCCCGGAGAGGGAGGAATCATGTCCGATTTTGAGGTTTTCTATAAGTTATAAGTTATAACACTGTGCAGCGCGAATTTCGCGTCGTGGCTGTTTCACTGTGACCACATCGCGTTGTGAGCTATTTTTTCGCTCACTGAGCGTTTTCGGTCTTTGAGCGTAACATAATATCTACAAAATGATTCTTAAACATTTTACAACAGTGTAAATAACTTTACTTTAAAGTAAGTAAAATGCCGCTTTTATGGTAAAAGGGTAAACTGTTCCTTAGAAGGTAATAATCAGCCAAGTGCGAGTCGGACTCGAGCACGAAGGATTCCGTACCGCTATAAAGCAAAAATAGGCAAAAAATTGTGTTTTTTGCATTGCATGGGAGCCCCCCTTAAATTTTTAATCTATATGAATATTATTATTAATTATTAAAGTACACATATATTTAAGGCCTTTGTGAAAATTTCAAGTGTCTACCTGTTGCCATTATTGATGTCGAGCAAAAAAGGCCAAAAAAATCACTTTTGTTGTATGGGAGCTCCCCTTAAATATTAATTTTATTTTCAGTATTTGTTGTTATAGCGGTAACAGAAGTACATAATCTGTAAAAATTTCAGAAGTCTAGCTATAGCGGTTCTTGAGTTACAGCCTGGAACAGACAGACGGACAGACAGACGGACAGACAGACGGACAGACAGACGGACAGACAGACGGACAGACAACGAAGTCTTAGTAATAGGGTTCCTTCTTTACCCTTTGGGTACGGAACCCTAAAAACGTGGACGACTATAATATTATTTTATCATAGTTATTCAGTTCATCACGTCACCAATGAAATTTAACATAGTAAATTATAGATACTTACCGTCTACCTACTTAACATTCTGTTTCGCAGTACTTGACCTTTTTAATTCTGGATCGTTCCCAAAGAAGATTTCGTTAATTTGAATTTTATTAACCTAGTTACACAGAAAAGGAACAAAGACCTCTTTTTAACAATTCGGTGCTTGGTCATCGTTATTGATGAACTTTAGGATTGCTTATGCGCTCAGCGCTATGATTAGGTCTAGTAAATAGCCAATAGGTAAGTATATATTTTTATATAGCGCCTATACAAGATAGATCTTGTCTTTGTTTGGTACTTCTAAGAAAAGTCAACATTAATGCCTCTAGTACACCGACGCAGCTGCGATACGCGAAATATCTGCGAAACAGGAATAGAGCGAGATGCCGCATATAACGCATTGCCACAGTGGTCTCGAACCTACCGATTTTTCGGTATTTCTACCGATATGGGCTCTGTTCTACCGAAATACCGAAACATAACGATTTTTCAACGATTTTTACAGTATACATGGAATTTTTTTAAGTTGGCAACTCTTTTCATATATAATGGGGGAAGTCCTCAATAGCATGGACCTATTATGGATGGGGCTTCCCGCTCGACTCGGGAATTTACCTGTCTAGACTCTAGTGTATATTTATAATTATACACTAGAGTCCACATAAAAAATTAAACCGAATTTCTGTTTATAAACAGAAATTCGGTTTAATTTTTTCAATTTTCACTTTGACTTTGAAGAGAGAGTACTTAACGTAACAAGTATTATACGCTGTCAAGACCATTGAGAGTCAAGACAGTGATGACTGATGATGACAGACGGGAAAATTTTTCTAAACGTAATTACGCTTAAAAGGTGTATTTTTTTCTTTGTATTTTCACAGAGAACGCTTATTACATTTTAAATATTGTCACCTTGCACATTTTTATCTCGAATTAATAAAGTTCTCATATTTTTTATTTCATTTAAACATTTTCCCGCCTGTCATCACTATCTTGACAGACTATATTATGATTGTTATATTTTTTTCTGTAAGTTTTTTTTAATAAATAAACGAATTTGATTGAATATTGTATTTTTTTTGTCAAATACCGATTTTGGGTACAAATATACCGATTTTAGCTGGCAATTCTACCGATCTCGCTCTATGACGTTCGAGACCACTGCATTTCCACAATAGACATAACTACCAGTAGTTCGACTGCAAAGAAACGGACAGGTTTCAATATCTGTCAAATTTGTCGGGTTTCACTAGGATTATGAACGGAATGTACCTCGCGCTGGCTGATATAATTTATTTTTAAATATTTAAAATAAAGATTAAAAATTGGATTCTGACAATTTTAATCACATGTGCCAAAACACAAACAACAATACGACCAAAGAGGAACACGTCCAGCGAATATGTTTGGAATATGTCATAGTTTTAAATTCGTAGGTAACAAGTCAACAACCCTAGCGACAATTTTCGTCATAATACGTCAAATTTAAAAATTTCAACATCAGTTCTAAGTCGGCATACTCTATAATTCTGTCTACTCTGGCATTGCCATGTGGCGAGTGACACAGCAAATCGGTTCGCCGCATTTCGCGTTTCGCAGCGTTGGATGATTCGAACTTGATCGCAGCTAGGGTTACCATATGTAAATAGATGGGTGCCTGTACATGGTACCTAAAATGCCTGATTTTTCAGACAAATGCCTGTCTAAAGCAAAAAGCCGTAGGTAATAAGTATAAGACAATAGATAATAATAAAGAAGGATATTTTTTACTGATATTGATCAGAAGGCATTATTTTTAAATAGTTCTTTCATTTGTAAAAAATAAACGTAAAAATCTTCACTAGATATTTATTATAGGTACAGTTTTGTAATTTTCCTGAGTAATCAATATTGCTTTTACTGATTCAATTGTCAGCCGATTTCTTTCTTTACTCCACTGGGCGTTGATGAGAGAAAACAAACGCTCTACATTTGCATTGTGTGCCAAAATAGAGAACACAAACTGGCAGATTTTTATAAATGTACTCAAGCTATTTTGCACGAATTGTAAAGTAAAATATTTATTCACTTAATTTTGTTCATCATGATGAATTTAACAATTTAATAGGTTATTGACAACAAAAATACAGGTGTTACAGAAAATATTCCTTCTAAGTTCTTAAACAAAAAGAAACTAAGTTTTAACTAAGCCGAACAAAAAGGGGCGCTGAAGACAAACAAAAGGGGCGCCAATTTTTCAGCACTGCCAGGATCCTAGGCGCCGAAGAAATCTCGCCCAGGGCGCTAGGCACAGACCTCAATCTAGATCTTATTTCTGTGGCGCTAGGGCTACTGGCGCCTGTGTGCAAAAAAAGGATTTTGGTGCCCCTTTAGGCAAATTTTTTGGGCCCTTGGTTTTGGCGCCCCAGGCTGCGTTTCCACTGAAGCGGAGTGGAGCGGAGCGGAGCTTAGCGGTGCCGAATTGACCAATCACCATGCTCAAAATCTTCGCTGTCATTCCGCTGGTATAGCACGATTGGTCAATTCGGGCACCGCTAAGCTCCGCTCCGCTTCAGTGGAAGTGGTGCCCGAATTGACCAATCGTGCTATTCCAGCGGAATGACAGCGAAGCGGAGCGAAGTTTTCGAGCATGGTGATTGGTCAATTCGGCACCGCTAAGCTCCGCTCCGCTTCAGTGGAAATGCAGCCTAAGATGGCGATTTGGCGCCCCTAGAGGATGGCCCCCTTGTGCATTGCACATAATATTATGGTAGCGTTGATGGTAGCGGGGGCCCTGATTATAAACTACGTAACAGTTGATCATTTTAATGATGCACAACACAAGTTCATAATAATTATAGGCAGTGATAGCATTTTTCAATGTAAGAAGTAGGATAAGTAAGATTCATACCTACCTAGATTACGTATTTAGTATCAACATAATATTATTGTAGAGAAAAGCATACTTAATGCTTACGTAGGTATACATTTTGGTCCTTCGAGGAGGAAAAATTATGATCAAAAGCAAGAATCTCAAATTCTCGACTTATTGTCATTTCTTTTTTTAATTTTTCTAGAAGAAATTTTTAATAAGATGTTATTTACAAAATTATATTTTATCAATCAGAAAGTTTGATGAGTAAATTTTTTGTTTAATTGATCACGCTGTATCAGCTAACTAGGCATATTTGCCTCATCCTCATAAATTTTAATACAATTTAAATTTTAAAGCTATTGTAGAACATTAGCGATGTATATTACGTCAAAACTTTCCAGCAGTAGGTATAACAATATTAATTCACTTCCAGTAGATATTTGTCATTCAGACAGAAAACATTTTTTCGGAATAATTAATAAAATTAATTAGTATTGAAGAATAAAACGTCTGCATAAAATATTGCAGTGTACATAGTTGTTTCCTAAACATAACATCGTATTGTTGATGCAAAGGTGAGTTTTGAATATTATTTTGCCCATTCAGTATGTTATCTACCTGTTGCTAAATTAGTTCAGTCATTGGAATACTGCTTGCGGGGCTTGAGGTATCGCTTCTTTTTTTTAAGTATTATTTTATTTATTAAGTATTAAGGTTTTATTTACTTGACACAATAGAATATAATATTATGTAATCCCATAGATTAAAAATAGATTCCTTAGTCTTGGGATTCGACTGGGATTCGAAAACTTGCCACGCGGTCGCATTAAATCATCGTTTTAAAAACCACACGATAAGTTTTCGAATCTGGGTCGAACTTTAATTATTATTTATTGTATCAATGCGCTGAATTTTTGCGTAGGAACTATAGGAAGTGAAAATGACATTTTTACACGACCGAGACTTTTCTGCTCTGCCATCGATACCAGAGTACTTCAAGGGGAAGACGGTGTTCCTTACTGGTGGCTCAGGTACCGAAATAATATTATCAGTTTAGAATTTTTAACTAAGTTTAGAATGTACCATCGAGGAAATTGATTCCTAGGCAGTTGACAGACCAACGTCATTTGGTCGGATCGTGTCAATTCAATGTTAATTATAATTAATTATAATGTCCGTTTAATGTAACGCGACCAAACATCGTAGTAAACATCTGCCTAGGAATCAACTTCTCTGATAGTACATAAAGAATTTTCATGCAAACTGAACTGAAAAATATTTTATTCCTTGAATGAACTATTGACGTGTCTATTATAAATCCATCTTAGCACTTAGGGAATTTGTCTCACCAAGTTCAAAAAACAGTTTCTCGTCTATTTCAGGCTTCATTGGTAAAGTCTTGATTGAAAAACTCCTGCGATGTTGCCCTGACATTGATGCAATTTATGTCCTGATGAGAGGCAAAGGAGATTCTTCGCCAGAGAAAAGAAAAGAAGAAATTTATAAACTAGAGGTAAGTGAGTGAAAACTCAAGAGGATGACGTTCTCAATTCTAATCCACAGACATGAGTCGTGTGTTTTATCGGTGATTCTATGAAGAAGAGCTAAAGAATTAACCAAGAATTAACGTCCTGGCTAAGAACCTAGTTTTTTATACTTACTATTAACTGCTGTATTGATTGAATCTGAATTTAGAATAGAACAATTCATTCTTAATTACTCTATTCAGGTTCAAATTAATCTAAACTTGTTAATCTAAATATTTATAATTTAAATTAAATGAATGTGTGATAAAATAATAATATGATAATCGCACATATTTTATTTAAATTTCTTCACTTTAAGAGTCCGTATACGAAATTTTGCCGATTTTGCCGAAATTGCAAAGGTTCGCTACAGAAATATTATTAGGTTTTTTCCCCTTATTAGACTTAAAAAAATATATATTAATTATTAGATTTAAAATATATTTAAGCGCGGAAAGCCGACTCGAACTTGCGGCGAGTAATATAATGTGAGATTTAGGTTGTTTTGAATCGTGTTTTTTTGGCACAATTTGTTTTTTTTTCTTTTTTCTCGAATTGGATAGAATTTTATCGATAGATTATTCTTGTCGTTTTCTTTTTATGAATTACAGCTCCAAGTTGCCGAAATTAACAGCAATTCTTTGCCCATTTTCTCTAAAATTTTGCCGAGTTACATATTTTTTTACTCAACTATTTCATATTAAAGTGGTAAAAAGTAATTCCAACATTTTATAGACGACTTTCTCAACAGTACATTGTATTTTTTTCATACCGTTAAGACGTCAATACAATCCATAAATAGGTGACATTCTAAACCTTTTACAGCAAAAATCACAAAACTGTCGCGGGTTTGAGTTGGATTATTTAAAAATACTTAAAAAAATAAAAAATCTAGCTCCAACATTAGATTATAATTGAAATGATCTTACATGTTGTGCATTAAAACTTATAGAAATACAGTATTTTAACTGTTAAATCACGTCTGTAAAATCAGCGAAATCGGAAAATTTCGTATACGGACTCTTAACAAAAGTTACATTTTTCGAACATAGAACAAGTTAATACTCACGAATCACGATTGAGGTCACGATAATATAATACAAATTATTCCTTGACTCTTCCAGAAAATAATTAGGTACCTATGAACAAAAATAATTTATAAGTAGGTATTCTATTGTTTTGGTTTTTTTCAGTGTTTCGACGTGCTGCGTGTTAAAAAGCCTGGTATATTCGAATCAAAAGTATTCATTATTCCTGGGGATGTCACGGAATATAATTTAGGTAATTACTCATTTTTCAATGTTTTTAAACAAATAAACAACAATATTATGTTTATTGCTGTTTATTTATATTTTACTAGCGACCCGCCCCGGCGTCGCACGGGTATAAATATATATATATATATATATATATATATATATATATATATATATATATATATATATATATATATATATATATATATATATATATATATATATATATATATATATATATATATATATATAATAATACAGCCACTGAAAAAATGATTAAAATCGATAGCCTTATATGATCCTTCACGTGGTCCACTTCTTATCGTGCCATATCACATAAAAATTGCTCAAGTAGTTCGCGAGATAAACCCTTTCAAATAATTTCCCCCGTTTTTTCCACATTCTCCTATTAGCCTTCGCGTGCTAAAATATAGAAATATATATTTAACACTGAAAGAATTTTTCAAATCGGACCAGTAATTCCTGAGATTAGCGCGTTCAAGTTAGCCCTTTCAAATAATTTTCCCCGTTTTTTCCACATTTTCCTCTATTTCTTCGCTCCTATTAGTCTTAACGTGATAAAATATAGCCTATAGCCTTCCTCGATAACTGGGCTATCTAACACTGAAAGAATCATCAAAATCCGTTGCGTAGTTTTAAAGATTAAAGGGAACAAAGGGACATGAGGGAAAAAAATCGACTTTGTTTTATAACAAGTATAGAAGATGCTGTATAACAGCTGCACGAGCGATAAATTATAAGGTAGGTATAATTTATTATTATCTTTTGGACAAAAAAGTGTTTTAACATATAAAAATGTAAATACTTACTTATCTACTCGTAATAAAACCGGCCATGTGCGTGTCGGGCCACGCGCAATATAGGGTTCCGACTTCCGTAGTTGTATACCGCTAGTTTTTGATATTTTTTGTACGGTCAATGAATGTACATTTATAACGTGTTTTACACTTCTAAGTACTAACAACATCATCTCAGTTATGGTCAAAGGAATTCGAACGAAATATTCCTTTATACTTCGCCAAATACCCTTTTTTTTAGTTGATCAACTATTACTCAATAATTAAATACACACTCGTAATATTTAAAAAAAACCTATCCAACATTATCCTACACGGTGGGGTGGACGCGAAAAAAAATACACCCCCGCTTGCTTGACCATGAAAAAAAAAATTTTTAAAGATTTCATATACCATTTTGTCTGCATCATTAATATGTGCATTCATGCCGAAACAGCTCTGTAGGTCCTATAGTCTCTGAGCAAAACCGCGGACAGACAGACGGACGGAACGACCGAAACTATAAGGGTACCTTGTTGACTACGGAACCCTAAAAAACTAGTATAAAATATAGCATATAAATTCCTTCGCGTAGGTTTATATTAATACTAGAACAACTAGAACGTTTTGTACTTTCAAGTGAGCCGGGCCAGGCCGGCCTGACATCAGGTCGACCGGAACCGACCGAACCGGAACTGCCCCCTGTATACAAGGAAGCCGACGGCATACATATGACGGGATACCGGGGGGCAGGGGCTCTGGTCAAAGGCTTACTGCAGCACACAATTATTAATTATATTATATTAACAATAATTATCAACTCCACTGCGGCTAGGCGACGCCTCGCAGACCTGACGTTTAAATTCGAACGTGGTGACAGGATGGTCACAGGGGTGGAGTGGACGGTGGCGAGACGAGATACCCGTTATGTTTATGTCCTATTGTAATTAATAATTATAGTAAATGAATTGTAAATAGTAATTACTAATTACATTATGTGGTATCCAAGAGATGGCAAAAGGACAAGAGGTCGACCCGCCATGAGATGGGAAGACGAAATTAAACTAACTGCTGGACCCTACTGGACAAGAGTAGCACAGGATAGAAAATACTTTGGGAGGAGCTCCGGCGGGTCCGAAGGCTAGGAGAGCAGTGGCTGCTGAGGAGGTGGGGTGAGGACCTGGCGCAGGCCCAGTACGGGCAACGTACTGCTCAGGCTCTGCGTCCAGTTCCATCCACGCCGCAAGAGAAAACCCCTCACCTTCCGCCTTACACAGGTGCTCACCAGACACGGTTGTTTCGGTGCGTACTTGTGTAAGGTCGCCAGGAGGGAGCCTACGCCAGCCTGCCATGATTGTGGCGCTGCGGAGGACACGGCCCAGCACACCCTCGAGGTGTGCGATCGTTGGGTCGTGTAGCGCCATGATCTCATGGCGGTGCTTGGGCGGGACCTCTCGCTCTCGAGCATGGTTCGCTGCATGCTCGAGAGTGATGAGGCCTGGCAGGCGGCGGTCTCTTTCTGCGAAACCGTCCTTTCGCAGAAAGAGGTCGCGGAGCGGAACAGAGAGAATGACCCTTCCTCCGCTCCGCTCCGCCGGCGTAGGACGGGAGTGCGGAGGCGTCGCTATGCGAACCTCCAATAACTTCCGTCCCACGGGGCTCCGGGTCAGGATGGGTACCTGCCCGGCTTAGCTAGTCCCGGCGTCGAGGGGAACGCTTTAGCTTGCCTAAGTGTTCCCTAATTTGGTGGAAGTCCGGTCCCTTCTGAGGTAGACCGGCCGGTCGTGGAGGGAGTCCTGTGGTAGAGAGAACCAGGATATCCCTCCGTATACGGCTGAAGGCAACCGCAGGTGGTTTTAGTGAGTAGGGGTCTTATCCAGGAGTACCATCTTTTGTCTTATCTATAACTGTACTATTACTAACACTTACTACAATGTTTTCTGTTCACAGGTATGTCGGACGATGACTATGCGCGTGTAGTCAACAAGACAAATATATTTTTTCACTCGGCTGCAAATGTGAGGTAGGTCAGAAAATATCGTCATGGACTACGCCATGGAGACAAAACTCTACTTCTTTAACGCAAAATAACTGCAGTAATGACAAATGATGTTTTTTAATATTTTTGATAATTGGTGCAGTTAGTTCCACTGTCCACTCCACACAAGAAGATTTCAAATATCGTTTACGTTTTGCAGATTTAACGACAATTTAAAAATAGCAGCAAAACTCAATTTACTGGGGACCAAACATGCATTAGATTTGGCTAAGGAAATCCGCAATTTGGAGGTGAGCATTTTATGCATTTGAAGGCATTAACATTTTCAGGGGAGACGCTCCCCGCATCGTTACCTTCAGGAACGTACTGAAATATTATTTTAATGTGAAGATTTTTTTACAAACTAATATTTTTTTAGAGCTTCATTCACGTTTCTACAGCTTATTCGAATAAAATTCAAAATCCTTTGCAAGAGACGCTGTACCCACCAGTATTGGATTGGAGGGAGTTGTTGGAAATGTGCCAGCTGGACGACCACACGATACAAGTTTTAACTCCTAAGTAAGTTGCATTATATTATGCTTTACTTTTAGGTAAAATTTATTTGTATCTTGTTAGGCATATTATATGGCTCGGCCACGCGGCGTTTGCAATACCTATAACCACACAAAAATCCCTCTCCAAGTTGTGTTGTGTGTGAATGAATTGAATTTGGCAAAACGCACAACTACTCGGTGCAAGCAGTTGTTATTTTTTAATTTTTCATCAGAATCATAGATGAGCTGCCCAACACGTACGTGATCACGAAGCATTGCGCTGAGCACATGGTGTACGAGGAACGAGGGAAACTGCCCATCGTCATCGCCAGACCATCTATTGGTAAATTCCTAAATATCAGCTATTGACCGTTAAAATTGCCTAACAATTTCGTCTATAGTCTTCTCTGACTCTAAAACATGAGACAGTCCAAGATTCTTGCATCCTGGTGACACGTTATTGGTAGATTTTGTGCACATGCTCTGACTGATTGCCGCCTCAAGTTTCGCGAAGCGATCTTGAAACCTACCCTTTTTTTAAATATTTTGTGTTTTATTTTTTAGTGATAAACAGTGTGGAGGAGCCCGTTCCTGGCTGGAACGACAACTTTAATGGTCCTATAGGAATCATTATGGCGTTAGCAACAGGTACAAGAACTTTTCATTTCAAGCTTAATCATTCAAGCCCCATAAGAGCACCGGTGATCGCGACAACAATAGAATACAATAGCATTTCCAAGAATCCGCGATCAAAGGATTAAATACCTATGTTGTTATAATATAATAAATCCAATACAGCTGAAACCTCATTGAAGCTATTAGCAGCAGCAGTAGTATGTATAGCCATTGCCCATTATATTCTAAAGGAATAATCGTTTTCAGGACTATCAAGTATTCTTTACGTGGATCCAGAAGTAAGAAGTGACTATGCCCCCGTAGACTTGGTCACTAGGGCCATCATCAGCGTAGCATGGGCTAGAGGTACCAAGAAGTAAGTATCATTGATTTACTCCTTAAAGGTAGTAAGTATTAAAAATCATTACAGCTGGGCATGCCAGCATTCTCATACCTCTAATTTTCTGCTATCTCACTTGCTGCCACATGCACAAGTCTGCAACGCCTCCGTGGTCTAGTGGTTAGAGTGTGGCTCTTGACTCCGGAGGTTGTGAGTTCCAAGTTTGATTAGGACAATCCAGGCTGATCACCTGATTGTCTGACAAGTAAGATGATCCATACGTCGGATGGGCATGTAAAAAGTCGGTCCTGCTTCTGATCTCTCGCCAGTCGTGTCGGTCTTCCATCCCACTGGGTTATGAGAGTAAAAAAGAATAGAGAGTGCTCTTGTGTACTGGCTACTGCGCACACACACACTTGGGCACTATAAAATTACTCCTGCGTAACTGGCCCGGTTTCAATGAAACCGGCCACCGTCACAGAAACCGGTGTGGGAGTTATCAAGTAAGACACCCTAAGGTCAAAGCGTTCGTTTATCGACTCATGTCTGGAATATCACAGGTCAAAAAATTCTGAGAAGAGGAACAGGTCAAAAAGCAGACTCATGCAGTACATTAAGCTTGTAGTCTTATGTACTGACAGACTTATGTACCAACGTGTTTTTAATGCTCTGCATCTTAGCTTCATGGTTTATATTGGCTGATTACAGATTCGAGCCCAGCGATGATATACCGATATACAACATGTGCGGCGGTGGCTACTTCAACCTGACTCCCGTGGATTTGCACGAGCATTCGAAACAGCCGCTCGTGGAAATGCCCCTGGCAGATGTGATATTGCCTCCATCCTTCAAGTTCACCAATTCGAAACTTCTGTTTACATTTGAGGTGAGTAAAAATATAAAATCGATGATTTCTATCAGTTATAGGTATTCTTCAGAATGCTTATTACTTATATCCTTGGCTCTTGTATTTTTGACTCTTCCTCTTTTTTGTGCCACAAAAGGCCACAAAACATTAATATCTTGTTATATTGTTTATCTTTTAATTAAATTTAATGTCTTTTGTTCATTAAAAATATCTTTGCAGGTACTTTGGTCACGGCTCTTTCTATACGCACTAATTGATTACATATTTGTATTGGCTTCAAAAAAACCCAGGTATCTTGTTTTGAAATGCAGTTTTCTATTCTTGATATACTTTTTTTCATTCACGAATCACGAAACATGTTTACGGTGGTTTTTATTACTCCTTCAGGTTGCTCAAGCCTCTCCGTCGCCTTTACATGGCTTGCATATCCCTCGAGAAGTTCTCCTGCAACCACTGGACCTTCAGAATTGACAACGTGAGGGAGCTGAGCTCTAAGCTAAAGCCGGAAGACGTGGACGAGTTCAAGTACGCCATAGAGAACATAGACCTGGACAAATACATGCATACCAGCCTCTACGGCGCCAGAAAATACGTGATCAGACAGAGAACTGACAACTCGGAGGAGTTGCGGACGAAACAATTTAGGTACCTTAAAATGCTTCATACATTAAATTTTGTGTATGAAGAATAGACCAAGACTCTAGTCCATTTAGTGACTAAATGGACAAGAGTCTAGGTCTATTCTTAATTATTGTTAGAATAGGTAGAATATGTGTACGAAATGACGCGAAAACCTTTAGCGATATGGTCGCACTCAGTAGACACAATATGACAAAACATTTTGATTGATCAATACAGATTTTAAAATGTATATAGTCAAATACATGGCGTAAAAACGATGGTCAAAATGCATTCGATAGTTTCAATAGCGAAGAGATGTAAAGTGATTTGGCTTCGGAAGCGCTGTGTCAATCTCCGCTCGCCAATAAACTTTTTAGTTTGGCGGGAAACTAGTTTAAGCCAATTTTGTATTTTATTTGGAATAAACGATTTGAAAAAAAAAATCTCATTGGTACTATATATTTTTCGACATCTAATTTCGCTATCGAAGCCATCGATCGAAGTCAGCAAAATGCATTTTGACTAAGCACTGTAGATATTCCTTACTTTTTAGATAAAATATCAATTTTTTTTTCAGGTTAAAAATTTTCGTACTGGGTTTGAAGATGGTTTTCTTCGCCTTCCTTATGTGGTTCGTTGTAACCTCGAATACGACTCATAAGTTTTTGTCGAAGATCAGCGACGAATTGCTCGTGTTTGTATGATCATAGTG
The DNA here is from genome assembly GCA_963422495.1 of Polyommatus iphigenia. Lineage (NCBI taxonomy): Eukaryota > Metazoa > Arthropoda > Insecta > Lepidoptera > Lycaenidae > Polyommatus > Polyommatus iphigenia. The sequence continues at coordinate 11,157,881 of OY730184.1, forward strand.
TTCAAAATAATATTATTTTTAGCTTTAAATTCTTACTTTGGACTATTTTACTTTAGTATTATAAAATAAAGGAATATTATGTAATGAGTAATGACTAACGAGTAATGACATTTAATAAAATTATTATTTTTGCATTGTTTGTAAGTCGTACCTACCCTCCATTATTAATGCTCGTCATATTTTTTAAAAACCTATCCAACGACACCCTAGTCCCCAGTCCCCAGTCCCCACACACGGCACCAGGTAGGGTGGGCGCGAAAAAAAATCATCCCCGCTGCGATGTGTACGGTGTACCATACTACCATACCATTCAAGGTACCATATATTTTTTTAAGATTTTATAACTTAAGTAAGTACTTACTTAAGTACGATCTACCATTTTGTCAAAGGCAAATCGAACGATGTAAAATTTTACTATTTTCTTGCCAAAAGTAGGTATTCACATACCATGGCTTATTGAAAAACGAAAGAAATGGATAAAAGCCGGTAAAACACTAAAAACATACGTAAGTATTTAAAAATATATAAGCTAATGGCATGGAAACATGAAACATTTGAATGTTATAAAATATATATTTATGAAAATAAAGGATTGATAACTTCTTCCATGTCTTCAGTAACTCTTACAAAATAAAACTATTATAATTATTCTCTGACAAATCAATAAAAAAATATATTATTGGTCTTTTTGTAACTTTCTCAGATATTTTCTTAGTTAACTACTTTTATAGATATTTTTTATTCACGCTTTCGATCTTTGCTTACATAATATTAATTATATAAATAAACTAGCTGTCCCGGTGAAGTTGGTGTCACTTTAAAACCTTCCCTGGACTTCTACGAATAGTTTAAGACTAAAATCAGCCCAATCCGTTCAACCGTTTTCGAGTTAAGTGCGACTAACACATTTGGAAATCCATTTTTATATATAAGACTAGCTGTCCCGGTGAACTTCGTGTCACTTTAAAACCTTCCCTGGACTTCTACGAACATTTTAAGACTAAAATCAGCCCAATCCGTTCAGCCGTTTTCGAGTTTTAGCGCGACTAACACATTTGAAAATCCATTTTTATATATAAGAGATGATTCATAAACAACTGAATTAAACAGTTTTAGAAAAATCAACTTAATAAATAACATTTTAAAAAACGCAAATTGCACGTCAGATCTCTGTCGATATGGTAAGACGACATACTATGATTCCTTAGACTTTGATGGTATGTCGTCTTATACAATACGTAAATGCAAGCTACGTTATCATCCCTCTAGTTGTCAGTGGTGTAAGGATTCTTAAGTTCTTCATCATCGTCAAAAAATATACAATGCTTCTGGTACCGATTTGACGGGGACATAAGTAATTATAGTATGTTATCTTAAGCCGACGCCTTGACATACTTGTCATCTTACCAAATTAGTAATAGTGGGTACATTTGAATATTGTAAAAAAATCAATTTAACGTTAGAACACGCTTTTATTAGGGTTCCGTACACAAAGGGTAAAAACGGGACCCTATTCATGACACTTCGATGTCTATCTGTCCGTCTGTCTGTCCGTCTGTCTGTCTCCAGGCTGTATCTCAAGAACCACTATAGCTAGAATTATGAAATTTTCACAGATTGTGTGTTTCCGGTGCCGCTATAACAACAAATACTAAAATAAAAATAAAATTAATATTTAAGGGGGGCTCCCATACAACAAACGTGATTTTTTTGGCCTTTTCTGCTCGTAATCTATAATGATAAGAGGTAGGCGCTTGAAACTTTCACGAAGGCCTTAAATATAATTGTACTTTAATAATTTATAATAATATTTAAATAAAATAAAAAATTAAGGGGGGCTCCCATACAAAAAACACAATTTTTTACCTATTTTTGCTCTATAACGGTACGGAACCCTCGTGCGCTAGTCCGACTCGCACTTGGGCGATTATTAAATATTTGTGGCCTATAAGAATCCATGTCCATAATAACAGTTTGTATTAAGGGAATTCCCTACGGAGAATCCGTAATTTACCGCATTTAGAGCCTTATAAACTCATCATTTGAAAGCTACAGAGTTATAATAAAAATACAGCAATAATCTTCAGTATCTCAATAATCCTTTCCCCGTTTAAAATTTTCTATTTTCGTTTATTATACTCATGATATCAGCTTCCAAAGTAAAGCCAATTTATTAAAATTCAAGCATACATTCAGCATCTCCTTAGTATTTACAAATTACTTTTATTTGAAACACACGGCAATAGATCGACAATATCATAACCTACATATTCCCCGTTTTAATTTTTTTTTATGTCAATTTTGAACTAAAATAAGTAATAAAAATAGGGTTTTGGTGCGATCTCGGCAACGCGGCAAATGTATGGCCAAGGTCGTTTGCTCGGGGGACGGCCTTAAGGAAAGATTCTGAATTTATACGTTTTTTCACCACAAAACAAAAGTGTAAGAAAATGTTTCTCTCATCAAAATTAGGAAAAGCTATTAATAAATACTTTGTAAAGTACGGTCCCTGTCCGGCATTCTAAGCTATTCTAAAGCCAACGTCTTGCTCTTATATTCTTATGCAAAGCTTACAGGACCACAAGCACCGAAGCCTTACCTGTGTTAGCCGGAGTTTTACCCGTTGACCTTGAGATTCAGCGTCGTGCGACAATGTACTATCATAAAAAAAACATTGACAACCCGTTCTTTTTAAGCGCTCGCGATAAAATTAAAATAGCAAGACTGTTTGAACCTTTAGAAAACTCTGTGCAAAGCCTAATCTCCGAATGGCAGTCACGATGGGACTGTTCCACCAAAGGGCGACACCTTTATAATTTTTTCCCTAATATTCGTGAACGGCTATCCAAACATTGGATGGATATTGATCACTGCGTTTCTCAATTCCTGACCGGTCATGGAAATTTTAAGGCCAAACTTTACGGATTTAAACTAGTAGCATCACCCATGTGCGAGTGCTCGACCGAAGGCAACATGTTTGAACAAACCGCGCATCATGTTCTCTGGGAGTGCAGTCTCTGGCAGGACGAAAGAACTACTATGCTAAACAACCTATTCTGTACATCTGGAATCGCATACTACGGTGATCTCGTGGACAGCGCTAGGAACTTCCGTGCCTTCAAGCGTTTTTGCCACAATTATTATTGGCAACAGTCAAACACAATAAACTCCAATATTAACTTAGCTTTAGCTTAGGAGTCACAATTATTAACCTTATTTCCGTGGTGCTCACCCTTAAGTTCTTTGACTTTCGGTCATTGCAACTTTGTGCTGTCTCCCGCTTTTATGGGGAGGGAAATTGGAATCTTCCTACTCCTCCTATTTTCTTCTGACTAATTTCGTTGCGGGTCCCAAGACAGTATTAGCATGTCCCTCGGGCTCCCTGAGATCATATCAAAGGGTTTTTGTGGTTGGACGCCGCTGTCGATCCTGGCGACACAGGAGATACAGTGGTGGGAATGTGTGGTGGGCCAAAGCCCGTTTTAATGCCAGATTTTACCCGCGGGTTCGCCCGCGTATAATTCTAATAGATTGCTGGTCTTTAATGCAATAAATCATGATTAATATAATATACTAGGTGTCCCGGTGAACTTCGTGTCACTCAAAAACCTTCCCTGGACTTCAAGGATTATTTAAAGGCTAAAATTAGCAGAATCAGTTCAGCCGTTATCGAGTTATAGCGTTACTGACACAATTGTGTTTTATTTTTTATGTAATATATAGATTAAATCTAAATAAATAGTTTGAAGTAATGTAGTTTACGAGTTAAGGTAAATGACTAGTAGATTAGACAGTACCAGTCATTGGAAAAAGCACAAAAACACCATATTTATTAATGTTGCTTTAAAAATTTCCTGTTTTTGAAGTAAAAGAAGGCCTGTTTTTAAAGAAAAACAGTCAGTTTTTAAAGCAACATTAGTAAATATGGTGTTTTTGTGCTTTTTCCAATGACTAGTACTGTCTAATCTACTAGTCATTTACCCTACGACCGAAAAATGTCACAATAATATTATAATATTTTTGGTGTCGAATAATAATATAAAAATTTCAGTAAGTACATAATAAAAATGTAAACGACTATTTACATTTCTATTTACTGAAAGTTTTTAACTTGGCATTAATATAATATTAGATCCATGGGTAATTTTTTCATATCTCTTAATACTGGTAACACTAACTACTTTTCTTGTTGTCCCTTTCAGTGGCACGCTGAGAATGATTCTACTGGGTTTCTTTTTCTAAGCCCTCTATAGTTTCTGCACGGTCTCTGTACTGTATGTATGTGTGTGTATGCATAAAAATACTTGCTGTGTCATCATAGCTATGACTTAAGCCTAAAAAGTGCTATAGTAAAAAAATAGCAACACGTGGAACGTCATCTGTTGTCAATGTGTCAAGAAAGTTCTGGGAGTGGCGGGAAAAGTTGGAAAATTTTTCAGCACTGAAAATTTAATTTGATTTTTATTGTAAAAAGTTGTATAATTGTAGAATATTTGTCGTATTGTATATATTTTTTAATTGTTTATAATTATTTTTTCGTTCTGTTGGTAAGTTTTTTAATTATATAAAAGTCCCTTCACGGGACCAGGCGCGCCGCAATGTCTCAGCGGCCGTCCAAACGGAATAGGAAGAGACAAAAATCGTCTAGTCCGGTGGATGATAAGGCTGAGTCGAGTAGCTCTGAACAGTCTGAGCCCACAGAGGAATCTAACAAATATGCTCCTTATAGAGTCAATGATTACAGCCGTCGCTATCCAGAGGACAGCGCAGCTGGATTTGAATTTGTAGTTTTTGTGGAAAGCACAGGTGAAACTCCTATAGGTACCCGCGACCTCATGGGTTTAAGTCGTATTTTCCAACAATCGATTAAGGGAATATTATCTTTCTTGAGAAAAAATAATAAATTCAAAGTTGGAGTCTATTTTAATCGGCCGAACTTAGTTAACGCATTTCTTGAAAATACTACTTTTTTACGAGACCAAATTTTAAAAGCAAGCATTCCAGCTGGTAGCACGGAGTTGACTGGTGTCATCAACTCCGTACCGACCGAAATGTCCAATCAAAAAATTTATAAAGCAATTTCGAGTAGTACAAAAAGGGTAATATGTGTACGTAGAATAATGAGAAAAGCTAAGGTTAACAACAGCTTTGTGCTGCAACCAACGCAATCAGTGGCAATTACATTTTCGTGCTCTACATCATTGCCTGAATATGTTTTAATAAATATGTGGCGATTTCCTGTTACGACATATATTCTACCAGTGAAACAGTGTTATAAATGTTTAAGATACGGACATTTAGCAAAGTTTTGTAAGAATGCTGAGCGTTTTTCGATATGTGCCGAGGCTCATAATTATAAAAACTGTACCCAAAGCCCAGATAAAGCTGTTTGTGTACATTGCAAAGGTAGCCATTTATCTATATCTGGAGAATGTAGAGTTAAAAAAATTTAAATAGAAGAAAATAAAAAAAAAAGTATACAAATACATCATATGCAGACCTTTTTAATAATAAATTACAAAATTTCCCTTCATTAAATGAAAACACAAATAGTAAAGACTAAAGACTTATTAAATGTACTTCTCTCAAATAAAAACGCACTTACGTTACTCACAGAATGTTTAATTAAAGCTATTACTCTGAACAAGACTCAAAATGCAAGCATAAACTCACAGCTTCTTTCAGAGGCAATAAAAGAAACTATAAAAGAAAAAAATAACAATCTTTCACATTCTCTGCCCAAGTAAATAATATGCAATGGAACAGTCAAAGCTTGCCAAGTAATAAATATGAACTACAAAAATTTCTATTAGATAATTCCATCCACATTTGTATAATTAGTGAAACGTGGCTCAAACCACATATCACATTTAACATGAAAGGATACTCTATTGTGAGAAATGACTGTGGTAATAATCACAATGGTGTAGCCATATTAATTCATAACACTATAGTCTATAACAAAATTAATACATTTTATGATGATTCTTTACAAAATATTGTTGTTCAGATTCAAATTTTTCAGAAACAAATTTCGATTGTAAGTTTTTACAGCCCAGGAAGCTGTACTCCTGAATTTAATAAGAAAAAATTTAATGATTTAATACAGACTATTCCGAAACCAATAATTTTTGCTGGAGACTTTAACGCGCATCATACTTTATGGGGTTGCGGCAAAGTTGACGCGCGAGGGAGAGATATTGTTGATGTCGCTGATGAGAATGATTTGGTTATCTTGAATGATGGACGTCCGACCACTGTAGGGTCGCGTATATGGAAGCCAAATGCACTAGATTTGACTTTTGTTTCGGCGTCGTTAGCATTATTTTGTGACTAGCAAGTTTCTTCAGACTCAATAGTCGTGTTCGTTTGCTTTTTAAACTGCGCATGCGCGGCTTTTTTGTGTGTCAGTGTAAATGTCATATTCTAAAATACCTTGTCATGTTCTAAAATACCTGTCAGATTTTCTAAAATTTGACAGAAATTGATCGGTATTTTAGAATATGACACTCACACTGATGACACTGACACACAAAAAAGCCGCGCATGCGCAGTTTTAAAAGCAAACGAACACGACTATTAGGTAGTTATCATTTACCAACTCTGACAACATTGAATCTTTCTCCATCATTCTCTTCCCATAGTAACTTGTCATCGACAGCTATAATAGATTCTGTGCGCTTATAATTCAAACTGTTGATAAATGTGGCGCATTTATCAGCGGTTTGAATAAGCCTAAGTTCTGCACCCCAACTGCTAATCCTGTTTCTCAAAGTTCTGCCAGTAGTAACAGTAAAAAAAAAGTTAAAATTCCATTAGTATGGTGGAATGAAAAATGTTCCAAGGCTGTACATGATTGTCGTCAAGCCTATGCGCGGTTTAAAGCGAATTCTTGTATTGAAACTTTTGTTGAATTTAAGCGTCTTCAGGCGCATAAAAAACGCGTATTGAAACAAGAGCGAAGACTTTCTTGGGAAAAATTTTGTAAATCTGTTAGTAGATTAACTCCTATGAGCCAAATTTGGATGAAAATTAAAAAATTCAACCGAAGTTATACACCTAGAAGTAGTTTCATTGATAGTGAATTTTTTTTAACTAAATATACTCCAGATCACGGACTTAAAAAAAATATTTTTACGTCCGTGCTCCAGATACAGTACCAAATAATTAAGAACAGTAATTCCAATGTGACATTGACATGTGACAATGTGACAGCATCTCCAAATTCTTTTTTAATAGAGAGTTTTACATTTGAAGAGCTGAAAGCAGCCATAAAATCTCGTAAAGATTCTGCTTGTGGTCTATTGTTTATCTTACAAAATGTTTAAATTGTTGGACACCAAAAATATGAACTTGTTCCTTAATCTATTAAATTCATTGTGGTGCCATTCCATGATTCCTGAACAGTGGAAAACAGATTGTCTCGTTCCAATATTAAAACCCGGAAAGGATATAAATGTTGCAGATTCATATAGACCTATAACTTTAAGTTCTTGTGTTGTCAAAATACTTGAACAGCTTATTAAACAGCGATTGGAATTTTTTATAGAAATAAATCATATTTTACCTAGTAATCAGTTCGGTTTTCGGCGTGGCCGTTCGGCTAGAGAGAGCTTGAGTCATTTTTGTTTGGACATTCACAATGCTCTGTCTTGTAATTCAATATTGGTTGGTATTTTCTTTGATGTTGTTGGCGCATATAATAATGTCAATTTGGAAAAACTTTCATCTATTTTAACTTCTTTACAATTACCAGAAAAATTGGTAAATTGGGTGTATCATTTTCTTAGTGGTCGTAAATTATTTGTGAAATTTTAAAATAAACTGATTGGTCCAAATTACTCTTACAAAGGAATAAGTCAAAGTGGAATTCTCAGTCCTTTACTATTTATTTTGTATATACATAAGTTAAATATTGTCTTAGGTCAAAACATTACTAACCTACAGTTTGTAGATGACTTAACTATATATTGTACTGCAGACAAGTTGCCTGCAGCTATTGAAAATCTCAGAGTTGCTCTCCTCGGCCTTAAGGCCTATTATGATGATCTGGGCTTGGACATCAGTTCAAAATCATCAGACATCAGAAAAAAGCAAAGTTTTAGTTTTTTCAAAAAAACCTAGCAAAACAACTAACATTGTCCTACAATATGGAGATAGTAAGTTAGCAGTTGACAAAACTGTTAGATTCTTAGGGAACTCCTTCAAATTTAATAAATATATTGATTACTTAGCAAACAGGGCTTTAAAGGCTTGCAATATATTAAAGTCTTTAGCAGGCACACTGATCCAAAAATTTTATTAATTCTATACAAGGCTATTGTAAGAAGCCATTTTGAATATGGTTATGTATGCTTTGCTTCTATTCCACATTTTGTTGATAGACTAGATAAAGTTCAAAATAGGTGCTTACGGATTGTGCTTGGTGTGATGTGTTCCACACCCATAATATCAATGCAGGTTGAATGTAACATCCCTCCTTTGAAAATTCGCTTTAAATATTTAATATACAGGTTTTTGTTGAGAATTTCATCCATTAAAAATCATCCTCTTCTTTTAAAATTGCAAAGTAGTTCTTCTTCCTCTATTTTATTACATTACCTACCTGAAATTGTAAAAATAAAGCAAGACTATAACTTATATGAAAGTGACTTATGGCCTTGCTATAAATATTTTCCACTAAAAATTGTAATTGATAATTCTTTGAAGTGCAAAGAAGATGTCTACCTTCTACTAAGTAACCTAGTTGGTTATCAACAGGTCTATACTGATGGTTCAAAGACTTCTGAGGCGGTATCAGCAGCCATATATATTAAACAGGATAAGAAAGGATATGGTATTAGGCTTCCAAATTTAACAAGTATTTTTACTGCTGAGTGCTTAGCAGTTCTGTCTGCATTAGAGTATATCGAAACTCAAGTTTATGATAAATGGATTATAGTGTCTGATAGTCTTAGCGTTCTTCAAAACTTAAATAACCCCAAATTTTGTGCTGCAACTAACTATATTATCCATGATATTAGAGAAAAATATACAAAATTAACAACATTAAAGAAAAAAAATATAGTTTTAGTCTGGTCACCGTCACATATTGGTGTTAAAAAAAAAAGGGTTGCTAGAAAAGGCTGATTTTCTAGCAAGAGCTATTACCACTTGTTCTCAGGAGCATTGTATTAAAAACATATGCCTTCCAGAATCTGATGTTTTAGTCAAAATAAAAGAAACCTTTAAAATCGAATTTACAAATTTTTGGAAACAGACCATGGAAACCAAAGGAAAATGGAATTCTAAGATTAAACAGGAGTTGTCAGTCCCATGGTTTACTACAGGTGTTTCATTTCATGACAGGAAATTTTATTCTACTATTTGCCGTCTTAGACTTGGTCACTGTCAATTTAATGCTCATCTTCACAGATTGAATATGTTGTCTTCACCCGTCTGTAATTACTGTAATCATTCTGAACAAACCTTGGATCACATTTTCTTTACTTGTAACAGTTTTACTCTTCAAAGATTTATTTTTATTAATCACTTGATGGATATCTTTAAAACTGCTGAAGCCATCCCGCACTCCCTTCAGCAGCTTCTGAAAACACCCGATTGTTATAAGCCAATATATGAGTACGTCCTTTCTACCATTGGTGATCTAAAAATAAATACTCACCAGTCATTACCTATATACCTTGAGATTGTTTATAGTAACACAGAGATAGTTCTCTGTAACGGTTATGTGTTGTAAATTTCCTAATTATATATAACTTATAAGTACTTTGTGGTTGTAAATAATTCTCTTTTAAATTTGCTTTTCATCTCGTTTTTCTTAGTTTTAGTAATAAAATATTATTTAATTAATGTACATAACTTTGAACTGTTTATTATCAGACTTTTTAGGCATCTGTCAAGAGTCAAATTGAAGAAAGGACAGTAAAATACTGTTACGTGCTAGGGTTCGATGATTCGGAGAGAAAGACCTGGTGACTCTCTTGAAGACTTTATTCACAAACACTAGGTCACACTAATCACTAAGTCCAAACACTAAGCACTAAGTCCAAACACTCAGCACTATCACTGTCACTCACTATTGATCACTTGTTCTCACTTCGAAGTCGCCTCGAAGATCGCTCAGATAAAACTGAATTCCGGGCCGTCCACCTGCGCCTATTTATATGGGTGACTCGAATTCTAGAAAGTTCCTTACTCGATTCACGTAAACAAGTAAACACGTAAACAAGTAAACAACGGTCGGAACTTTCTAGGAGATTCGAGCATGTACCAACTAGCGCCATCTAGTTTTGAGTAGGGGATTTATGTGTAGTGTGTCCCCTAGTTTTGCCGGTTCGACGCTAGATGGCTCTGTGTGTCCGTATCCGTAACACTACTCCCCTCTTAGAGATGCTCGTCCCGAGCATCATTATTACTGCCATGGTAATGCGCCAGACGGTCTATGTGTACCACTTTGAATGTCCCCCGAGCATGTACCAACTAGCGCCATCTAGTTTCGAGTAGGGGATTTATGTGTAGTGTGTCCCCTAGTTTTGCCGGTTCGACGCTAGATGGCTCTGTGTGTCCGTATCCGTAACAATACTATCAAAACATGAGAAATGGCTTCGGCCTGATGAAAAAACTTATTTCATATTATTGATATCAAAGAATTGGCTTCGGCCTGATGAAAACTCTATTTCAGATGGTTAATATAAAAGGATTGGCTTCGGCCTGATGAAAACTCTATTTCAGATGGTTAATATTAAAGAATTGGCTTCGGCCTTCACTATCATTCATTAAATAGAGAAAACATAGAAATGGCGGTATGGGCAACACTCCCTTTGCCTGTCCCGACCGGGACGAATTAAAAAAAAAAAAGTCAACTTATAACTTTGACAGTTCTATAAAATGTTCATTGTGTACGTAAGCTGATCTACTCGATTTGCAAAACTATTAAATTATGAAATAAAAATCGAACAAAATGGTCGATGAAGGTACAAGAAAAACATTAAGTAGCATACCGCTGCTCAAAACTAAAGCTGGGCCCAGGGACAAGGAATTATGGGTTACAAGATTAAAAGAAGAATACCAGGCATTGATCAAGGTAAGATCCTGTTTCTGTATTTGTAATGAACTTTAGTTCTTTTAGGATGTGTGCTTATATAATTTAAAGTTTCAACTATATATGTGTAAAATTTTATAGCAATGTTTTCTAACCTTGACATAGTGAAAGCTCTTACGCTTTCTGTTTTTTTTCATAAGCTTGTACCAGCGTTGCCAGATTTTTTTGTGCCAAGTCGGGACTTTGGAAATTTTTGAGTGAAAAAGCGGGATTCTTCAGTCGAAAGCGGGACAAAGTAAAAAAAGGTATAAAATCAAAAGTCTTTTGAATTTTTATCTTTTTTAAAATAATAATACTCCTCACACCGGTTTCGGTGACGGCGCGGTGGCCGGTTTCATTGGAACCAGGCCAGGTACGCAGGAGTAATTTTATAGTGCCCAGGTGTGTGCGCAGTACACAAGAGCACTCTCTATTCCTTTACTCTCATAACCCAGTGGGACGGAAGACCGATACGACTGGCGAGAGATCAGGCGCAGGACCGACTTTTTACATGCCCATCCGACTAGGGCATTGAAACCCGGACCCAATTTTAAAAACCCGGGTTTTCGGGTTTTTTAAAATGAAAACCCGGGTACCCGGGTGTTTCGGGTTTTTTCGGGTTTTCTTAAAATTCAAAGATTAACAATGCGAAAATACTTTAAATATGATTTTCAACGATTGCCAGCACCTTTCCAGTCAAATAATATTTAAATACAATAGTGTGCGGTCACCGGCAGTGCCCAACCAAGTCTCAAGTGAACGGGCACGTCCGTATCATACTTTTATAGAAGCGACTATTTACCTCTCCTATTATATATATATATATATATATATATATATATATATATATATATATATACATATATATATATATATATATATATATATATATATATACATTGTCTATTGTGACTATTATATATATATATATATATATATATATATATATATATTGGATCTTATCAAAGCTAGGGATTAAGATTTTCGGGCCAAGGTTAAGTATTACAACAAGCTTCACCTCCAAATTACTAAATGGAAGAATAACCTGAAATATAAAACGTATGCCAACAAATCTTTATTTAATCTTTTACATTTTTATTGCTGACTGTCAAGTTATTAATAATTATTTAGTCCTAATTGATGTTGGCATACTCAATTACAGGTGATTTACATATTTAATTACAGGTGTAAACCTGTAATTAAATTTTTGTGCCTAGTTTTTACCTGAAATTGCCTTTTGTCTGCCTTGCTACGGTATGAAGCCCAATGTTCTTTGCAATTTAAGGTAATTTTTCTGTCATCTAACTTAGTGGAAAATCTTACATTACTGAAAAATCTTACATTACACTACACCTCAAAGCTTTTTGTAGTCATTAGTTATAGTCACAATAGACAAAATTCATGTCAGATTACCATATAATTGATCAGACACCATAATATTATGGCAAATGCGGAAGGTTGCTTTTAATGAATTTGTAAGATTAACCATGGTGGCTCTGGCGCTGGTCTGATAAAAACTCTGTTTGTTATATTTCATCTCGATTCACTAAAATCACGTGTTTTAATAATTCCGCAGTGAGTATGACATCCACGGCCGGCTAAAGAAAGCCACCATTCGTCCTATTATGTGTTACCAACATCAGTCTCTCAAGCAATGAAAAGCAATCTGCTGCATTTGCCAGACCGCAATACAAAAATATGGATTCAAAATATACTTGATGAAAACTCCTCGGCAAGGTTTTGTCAGTTTCTAGGGGCTGGTTGCCCTCCTGGAACCTTTTTACTGATTGCATTGTCTTAATATTGTCGCTTTTAGACGACTGAAAATAATGACTTTCAATTGCAAAGAAGACTGGGTGTCATACCGCAGCAGGACACAAAAAATATTTTTTTTTGTAAAAATACTGTATGCCAAACATCGATCAGTATAAATTATTGCTATTAATTTGACAATCAGCAGTAAAAATATCTCATTCGAATGAAATTTTCAGTTTATAAAACGAAATTAAGATTTGTTGACTTATCATTGATTTTTTATGACTGTAGATACCTGTGATTGCTTTAGAAACGATAAAATTCGGAAAAGTGTTTTAATAATATGTTTTATTAAAAACTAAAATTAAGCTATCATTGTTCCATACAGAGTCTTCAAAAATTCCTGATAGATTTTTAGATATTCCAAAAATACAAATATCCCGAAGACTTTGTTGATGAGTGTATTTTATCAGCAGCGGTCCATACGAGTTTCAACGTTTTGTCACCTAGTGGCTGACTTGCCCATCATCAAAAGTCTACGGTACTTTCAGCAGACTTAGAAGTTAAAACCCTTTGAAGCTGTCCACACTTTATTTTGTAAACCTTTGATCACATAATAAACAAAAACTGTAGTTAATCACTGAATGTTGATTGAAAACTATAAAATAAGTTTAACAAGACTTGGCTTCTATGAAATTTGAATACTTCTTGCGAAGGATAGATTGTTTGAAGAGACTTGACTTTTTTTACATTAAATAGTTTTGGTAGGATTTTTAAAATATGTATTATTAATTATTATTAATAAATATTTTTAAGACAATTAGTCTTTGATGCTCTTAAAGCGAAACTTTTCCTTTAAAATATTATATTTTGTTTAATTATGACCAATATAAATAATTAAACCTATACAATATGTTATAAAAATAAATAATTTGTATGTTAGTTTGTTATAAATACCTTTTATCAGGTCTGGCTTTTAATAATTATCAAAAAAACGAAAAACCCGAAAGCTCGAAAAACCTGGGTTCCATTTTTGAAACCCGGGTTTTTTCATGATCCCCAAAACCCGGGTTTTTCCGGGTTTTCGGGTTTCGGGAAAACCCGGTCTCGATGCCCTACATCCGACGCATGGATCATCTTACTTGTCATACAATCAGGTGATCAGCCTGTATTGTCCTAACCAAACAAGGAAATAACATGTTACTAACGCGGGAATCGAACCCACGACCTCCGAGTCAAGAGCGACGCTCTAGATCCCCAACCCGCGGCCCGCGGGCCGCATGCGGCCCGCCGGGACATTATTTGTGGCCCGCGTTTTGATAAACCATTTTAAAATTCCAATGAAATTCACGTCCACCGTCAAAATAATGTAAAGTCGTCGTAATAGTCGTGAAATTATTTCCACTTTTAAATCGTTCATTTTGAAGAATATTATTTTTTAGCCCTAAAAAATTTTTGTTGTGGCCTGCGACACCAAGACCAAAACATGTTTGTGGCCCGCGTGAAAAAAAGGTTGGGGACCACTGCTCTAGACCACTGGTAACTGGACCACGGAGGCGTTTTTAAAATAACGTTTACGTGACAATAGATAGCAAAAGTAGCCAAAGAAACCCTCTACCTCCCACACTCTTATCTTCATTACGCACCTTTCTTTCTCAGCACGCTGCACGTACGTTCGGGCTTTCACCGAAAAGCGGGACTGAGCCTGTCCCGCGCGGGACATTTAATTTTGATGAAAAAATCGGGACGTCCCGCCAAAATCGGGACATCTGGCAACGCTGGCTTGTACTCTTATATCAAATGGACCCAATTTCATAGAATGTAATTTGTTTCAGTATGTTCAAAACAATAAGGAAGCAGACAATGACTGGTTCAGACTAGAATCGGACAAAACAGGTACAAAATGGTTTGGCAAATGTTGGTTCGTCCATAACTTATTGAAATATGAGTTTGACTTGGAGTTCGATGTGAGTATTACCTTCCTTATTTAACAAACACACGAAGACCTTCAAAACTTAGTATTGGTTAAATAAAATAAAAACATATTTTGTTTTGCTCAATGAGCCAAATGAACGAAAGATTGGTTTTGTAATTTTGACTGAAAAAAGGACTACATTTTAATTTTATTATATACCAACTACTACTAGGGCTGCTTAAATTTATTATTATTTACTCTTGAACCACCTTTTTGTTACACACAACATATAATATGTCACTTGTAAGTGTTGCCATATTTTTTGTGTTAACTTTAAATTAGAGATGTGCCGATCATGACTTTGGCCGACTAGCCGATTAGTCGGCTGCAAAGAAGCCGACTAATCGGCCGACTAGTCGGCCAAGCCGATCATGGTTTCGGAAGTTTCCGTAATGCTTTTTTACTGCTGTTTGCGCACATGCCGCCTGCAAACGTGTCGAATCGTGTTTAGTAGGTATGTTTACTTCGCGTAAGGGTAGTTCTACGATAAGAGATTTCGAGCCCATAGAAGATGCGGCCAGGGAGAAAAGTTGGATTTTTTTCATGAAAATGTTAAATTATGCTAATTAACCCATTGATTAACCTTTTCACCCAATGGCAGGTTACTTCACACATATTTTATTTCTTTTTAGAAGGCCAGGGTAAATATCGAGGCCAGGGTAGAGACGTCAAGATCTCGTCTTTCTCTTTCTTTTTCAAATATTTTTCTTTTTCCTTTAGTTTTTAGGGTTCCGTACCCAAAGGGTAAAAACGGGACCATTCATGAGACTTCGATGTCTGTCTGTCCGTCTGTCTGTCTCCAGGCAGTATCTCAAGAACCGCTATAGCTAGAGTTCTGAAATTTTCACAAATTGTGTATTTTCGGTGCCGCTATAACAACAAATACTAAAATAAAAATAATATTTATGGGGGGCTCCCATACAATAAACGTGTGATTTTTTTGGCCTTTTTTGCTCGTAATCAATATAAGAGGTAGGCACTCAAAACTTTCACGAAGGCCTTAAATATAATTGTACTTTAATAATTAATAAAAATATTCAAATAAAATAAAAAATTAAGGTGGGCTCCCATACAAAATACACAATTTTTGGCCTATTTTTGCACTATAACGATACAGAACCCTTCGTGCGCGAGTCCGACTCGCACTTGGCCGATTATTGCAATTTATACTTTTGCAACTTATACTGGGTCATTTTTAATCCTTTGATATCTTAGCCTTTCTGCTTCACGTTTCTTTTGTAGTTTTTCTTCACTTTTTAACTTTTTTTGCGGTGCCATAATCTGTAATAATGTGAAAAAAAATTAGAGATCGCTTTTTTATCATAATAATACTTCAATATACCGTTTAAATCTGACTTCAGTACAATCTAACTATATTTAAATTACTTTGTGACTACATTATATGATATGTTTTATCTCCCCTGGCTAGTAAGTCTCTCCCCTGGCATTTATCTTGGCAGGGGAAATACGCCAGGAGAAAGACGTTTTCATGATAAATTCAAATATTGTAATCGACTTATAACATTTTTGGCTTAATTAAATATCCCACTTGAATTAGTACATTATTATTGAATAAATGTAATATTACACAAATGAATCAAATCATTAATATAACTTTTATGACTTACCAGTGGAGAGACACAATGACTTTGCGAGACCACTACACCGCACAGACGCGTCGCAACAACTAGCAAAATGGCGGCCTCTAACGGCTCGCTTGTTATTTGTGGCTAACTTCACGTCGTTAGATGTCCTTGAGAGGAATTTGCAATACTTCCGTTTTATTTTTATGTTGGTAGTAGTGGAACAAAATTTGCCAGGGTAAAGACACAAAAAATTCGGGACAAAATTTAAGTTCAGAAAATTCCAAAAAAACATACTTTTTTTAAATTTTTTCTTAAAATTATTATAGTATATTTATTCAAATTCATACTTGCCATGCTTTAGTTTAGAAAGCGATACAAACAAATTAGGTACGGTAGTAACTTTAACTAAAATCGGCAAAGGGACAAGCAAGGGTAGATACTTTTTTTTTCTTTGTTGGCAATTTCAGAAAAAAATATAATATTTCAGCATTTAATTGTGACTCTATTCATTGAAGTACATTAAAATGGTGTAATTGATTGTAAAGGATTGGACAATATGGAATAAAAAACCTATTTAATATTGATTGCCGTTCAAGTTACCTCTTATCGTAGAATCACCCGTACATTACTTTATTTTGTTTCTATGATACAGTTAATGGTTTTCATTAAACATTTCATGTACATGAAATCTCGATTTAATCTATTATATTATTTAAAAGAAAGTGGTGTTAGTTACACTACTTATAGCTCAAGAACGGATGAACCGATTTGGCTGAAAATTGGTGGAGAGGTAGCTTAGAATCAGGAGACGGACATAAGATACTTTTTATCCTGTTCAACTGCGTTTCCGTGAAGTCAGTATAACTGTAATGTGACACGAGAATTTTATATACTTAGTCTTATATATAAAATTCTCGTGTCACAATGTTAGTTACCGTACTCCTCCGAAACCTTTACTAAATTTTATATGCGTATTCAGTAGGTCTGAGAATTGGCTACTGGCTACTTTTGATATTGATAAGTGCATTTTGTTGAATAAATAATAGTAAATTATTATAACTCGAGACTGACGGCGACCATGATATTATGTTAAAATTACATTAATTACAAAAATAATTTTATTACTAGCAAGTAATTTCAGAAACACTTCATTTAATTTTAAATTAATGTGTAACACTGATTGAATGTGATAAGTACACATTATAAATATTTATAATATTATTCAAGGTTTTTCTTTAATGTAATTTCAATAATAATAGCAAAAAAGTAAAAAGCCGACTAGTCGGCGCTTTTTGCCGACTAGTCGCCGACTACAAAAGTGGCCGGATAGTCGGCTTTACCGACTAGTCGGCGACTAGTCGGCACATCTCTACTTTAAATATTATATTTATAGATCCCTGTCACTTATCCTACAACTGCTCCTGAGTTGACTCTACCGGGACTAGATGGAAAAACTGCTAAAATGTACAGAGGTGGCAAAATCTGCTTGACGGACCATTTTAAACCTCTATGGGCGAGGAATGTGCCGAGATTTGGTATTGCACATGCTATGGCATTAGGGGTAAGTTCCGCAGATTGGTTTGTTCTTCTTGGTACAAACCATCAGATAAATTGATTCATAGACAGATGATTGACCTATGTTATCTAGTCATGCTTTGTCAACTCAATGGTAGTTGTCACAAACTACCATTTATATTTTACTGTTTTTTTTTTATTTATTTTTTTAAACTTTATATAAGGTATATTACGGATTTATTGTGCATGGAAAAATCTATACACTGCATGGAAAAAAAGTTTTAAAGTAACATGGTTTAAAATATCTTGACTGGATTAGGTAGGTTTGCCATTTGCCTATGAATCATGATTTTGCTGATAGTTAAAAGTTAGAAAAAAAAACTTTTGAGATGTTAAAAATTACAATAGACCATTAATTAGTACTTAATAATCTAATAACAAGTTACTTTTATCTATTACGGACTGATACAATTTCTTGGAAATAATGACTTACAATATTTTAATTCTGTTCTTTTTTAATACAATTTTGTTCCTAAATCTTTCCATCTTATTTTAGTAATTTAGTTATTACTGTAATCGATTTCTTTTCAGCTTGGTCCATGGTTGGCAGTTGAAATTCCAGACCTCATAGAGAAAGGTGTAGTCAAGTACCAGGAAAAAACAGAAGAATCCAAATAGAAAATGGCCTTTTATATTTGTACATATGTTTCAATAAATATTTACAATTATATTTTACATAACAACTGTTTTTATTGTAAACCTCATAATATGTAGGTGCTATAACACAATTTTTCTTTACTATTAAATTTTTCACTTACTGAATGTATACTGAATTCAATATGAATCAGGCCATAAAATGTTACAGTAAAAGTAGTAACTGTTATTGAATTTATATAGTCGATTTTATACTTGATAACAACAAGCGTTTCCTTAAAAATTTTACTCAAATAACCACTCACATCATATAAGTAAACATAATAATATATTGGCAAATAGTCAAATAATAACTTAAATACGAATCCACAATGAGAAGGTAAGTTTTGAAGACCTAGTGGAAAAATAAATGTGATTTTTTTTTAAATATCCAAAACTTTACAGTAGTCAGTACCTACTCAGTAGTATTCAAAACGTATCTTTTAAATATTCCTTATGGCATATGCCCTATACCAAAGAAGTGTAATTGGTCCAGTCAACTTAGGCTTAATTTGGGTAAGAACCTCGGAATTCGAGATACCCAGCTGTAAGTTTGTAAATATTTGTATAATGGCACCCTAAATGTTGTCTCAAAATCTACATATACATCACGACATTAAAGGATCGGACACCGGTGTCACGACACATTGAATATGGCGCGTTTTCGACCTCGAGGCACCGGTTAACCTGAAGTGATACTGTGACCGCGCGCTCTCTTCCCTCTATATCGAAAACGGTTCACCGTATAAAAAATTTTTTGAACAAAAGTAGAGAATTTTGTATTCTACATAATGGTAATAAATACAAATAGCAAAAAACCCATAGTGAAATATTTACAAAAAAAGCGACCGAAACAAATTTTTGTGACCTTTTCACCTTGAAATTTAATAGTTGCGCACACCCTACCATATGTAGGTTTTGAGACAACATTTAGGGTGCCAATATACAAATATTTACAGACTTACAGCTGGGTATCTCGAATTCCGAGGTGAAATTACTATACTGATTGGACTAAATAGATAATTCTTATAAAGTTGGCAGCTCAGTACATAGTAAAAATAACTCTGAACCAGCGTTGCAAAAATCTTAATGTAAAAAATAATGCACTATTCATTACTTTTTTTAATGGAAATTTAATTGGTATCCATTACTCAGTAAATGATTCAATGTGTAATGTGTGGTCCTCCATTACACATTAAAAAAGTAATGAGTAATGTGAATATTCACATTACTCATTACAAAAAAAAAAATTGTAATGGAGTATCTTACATTGCCATTTTACAAAATAATGAGCCATTATCGGACCTTCATTGTCCATTAAATGCAAAGAATGAGTAATGTAAAATTTGTCCATTACATTACTATTAAAAGTATTGTAAGTATTATAGTGGAAGACATTTTAAATTTTTAAAGATGGCGGCCAAATTTGTCTGAAAATTAGACCCTTCGCTGTCTCCTCGTCCTTTGGGATAATTGGTCTGAGTTTGGGCTCGTACTTCTGGATTTTTCGAGTACTTTTCAGATATCCGGGTCTCCCCCCAAATTCGTCCTTGAAGTTTTGATGTCTCCGATTTAATTCAGATTCGGGGAGGGGGTAGCCGAGGTATTGCCTTTGATGTTGGAAGAAACCCCGTTCCTCTAGGCCTATTGGGAGCGGAGTTATGGCTACTTTTGTAAGACGTTTGACAGTTGCCGAGCTGTCAATGTCAAAGTTTGAATGCTTGTAACTCGGCAACTATTTGTACTGGACATGGGGTTCTTCGGCTTGTTCTTCCTGGATTTTTCTCCTCTATTCGATCCTGGCCTCAGAATTGAGAAAAAAAGTTGATGTCTCCGATTTAGTTTAAATTCGGGGAGGGGGTAGCCGAAGTGTTGCCCTTGATGGTAGAAGAAACCCCGTTCCTCTAGGCCTATTGGGAGCGGAGTTATGGCTACTTTTGTAAGACGTTTGACAGGTGCCGAGCTGTCAATGTCAAAGTTTGAATGCTTGTAACTCGGCAACTATTTGTACTGGACATGGGGTTCTTCGGCTTGTTCTTCCTGGATTTTTCTCCTCTATTCGATCCTGGCCTCAGAATTGAGAAAAAAATTTGATGTCTCCGATTTAGTTCAAATTCGGGGAGGGGGTAGCCGAGGTGTTGCCCTTGATGTTAGAAGAAACCCCGTTCCTCTAGGCCTATTGGGAGCGGAGTTATGGCTACTTTTGTAAGATGTTTGACAGTTGCCGAGCTGTCAATGTCAAAGTTTGAATGCTTGTAACTCGGCAACTATTTGTCTTGGATATGGGGTTCTTGGGCTTGTTCTTCCTGGATTTTTTTCCTCTATTCGATCCTGGCCTCAAAATTGAGAATTTTTTTTCGGTAAATCCTTCCATTCCTTCTTCCCTGGTCGTGAATTGGGAATTCAGGAATTCTGTTCTGGCCAAGTTGTAGATCTCATCGTCCTGATTAAAATGAGCTCTCACTCGGTGGGTCCAGGACTAAAGATGGCTGAGTTATGAGCCGAGGGGTTTTTTTCCAGGGGGGGGGGGGGGCAAGTTTCACGAGAGTGATGTTGGTGAAGTCTTGAAAGTTTGCTTGCCCGAAGGTACTTGTGCGGTAGCCGGGGGGGCGGGGGGAGAAGTTTCGTGGGGGAGTGTTTGGGGGGTCTTTGAAAAAAGATACATACATACATACAGAGCAAGTCAAATAAAATCTCTTAAAAATAATGTGTAATGGTACAGTAGGTAACCCATTAACATTAAAAATTGTAATTTGTAATGTACATTTTTAAAATACACATTAATTTAAAAAATGAGTAATGTAAAGATGATACTTTTCTCATTACAAGAAAAATGTAATGAGAATTCATTTTTATGCCATTAAAAAAAAGGAATGAGTAATGGGAACTGACACCATTACTCAATACTAAAAGTAATGAGTAGTGGAAATTTCTCATTACTCATTATTACTAAAAGAAATGAGTAGTGGAAATTTCGCATTACTCATTACTAAAAGTAATGAGTTACTAAAAGTAATGAGTAATGGACACTGACTCCATTACTCATTACTAAAAGTAACGAGTAATGGAAATTTCTCATTACTTATTACTAGAAGTAATGAGTAATGAAACGTCAATGCATTAACTAAAGTAATGCATTATTTGCAACACTGCTCTGAACAAGTTAGGTATTAATAAAAATATTAACTGAATTTCAGAGCACGTCATTTGAAGCTTAACTTGATCATAATTTATTGTCTCTTTGCTGTTACATTCAGCTTGGTGAGTATAGTAAGTAAATTAGTTTGTCTTGATTTTACTGTGCGGTGTAAGTTTTTTTGTATATTAATACAAAAAAACTTAATCAAAACCGGAACATTTGTTCCGGTTTGGATTTTTATCTACATGTAATTTGTTTTTTTTTCAGCCTTATCCCCAGGTAGGCAGTTTTAAATAAGATTGTGAAGTTTTAATCATATTTAGTTGAAATTAGTTAACCCTTTTTATTGTTTTGCGCAAAGGAAGATGAAGACAATCCAGAGGATGCAGGCAAACCGGAAGATAAGGAAAATACAGATGACGCTGGCAAACCGGAAGATAAGGAAAATACAGATGACGCTGGCAAACCGGAGGATAAAGAAAATACAGATGACGCTGGCAAACCGGAGGATAAAGAAAATACAGATGACGCTGGCAAACCGGAGGATAAAGAAAATACAGATGACGCTGGCATGCCGGAAGATAAGGAAAATACAGATGACGCTGGCAAGCCGGAAGATAAGGAAAATACAGATGACGCTGGCAAACCGGAAGATAAGGAAAATACAGATGACGCTGGCAAACCGGCAGATAAGGAAAATACAGATGACGCTGGTAAACCGGAAGATAAGGAAAATACAGATGACGCTGGCAAACCTGAAGATAAGGAAAATACAGAAAATACAGGAAAATCTGAAGGTAACAACAAGCCAGAAGGCACAGCTGATTCGAAAGAAAAGGACAAGGAAGACGCATCCAAGCCGAACGACGAAGATAACCCAGGAGACACAGACAAACAAGAAAATGCTGGGAAGCTGGAAACTGACAAACCAGAAGATCAAGAGCAGACTTCTCAGGTAAGCATTTTTGCACTTCTATTTTATATTGAAAACTATTTTAACTTCTGTCTTATTAAAACACTATTCAATTGATAAACTACCTGATGTTTAGATTTATACATAATTATGTGACAGAACAGTCATTAGTTAATTTATGAACTACGACTGGCCAGTCCCTGGCGCTCTGACCAAAGCGAGGCAAACGTTTACCTAATCTTTATAGATTATGAATGATTCGAGTTTCATGATTTTTGTAGTTCGAAGCAACTTAGTGGAGTTCCCAGAGCGTAAAAATCGTGCAAACCTCCGATTTTTGCAATAGTGGATGAAAATTGAAAAGAAAAAAAGGAATGTGTAGCTGATAACATAAATAATAAAGTTTACCTATTGAAAAGTTGTGCTTTTGATTTTTAAATTATTCTCTTCCACTTCAAGTAAACTCATAAACTGTAAAATTTTGAAGAAAATTTGCATATTTCTTTCTTTTAAATATATAGCAAAATAATAAAATATATCATTATTTTTTTGATTTGTATCATTGCTTATATTCCAAAGAAAGAAAATAAGTTGAAAAAATATATAATTTATATTTCAAATTAATATTTTTGTATGTAGATGAGCATACCCCCAAATGTGCTTGTTGTGTGCCTCGCCAGGTAAATGGCGTTCCAATTTTTCTTTGGTTTTAAATAGGAAGTTTAAAATTATTTTTTAGGCTTAACAAAGCCTTCTATTTCTTAATGTGTATAACTTTTTAGCTCTTACTTTATTAAATTTTCTGAAAATGTAGCACAAACTTTTCACGGATATTTCTTTTGGTTTGGTTTTTACAGAATAAAATTTATTTTTTATTTATTTATTTTTATTAATTATATTTGCTAAAACACGCTTAAAGGAAAAAAATACAAATTAGGTTAAGAACTGATATTTTTTGCATTCAGGTAAGCATTTTCCAAACATAGGTCGCAGCATGCGTCTTTAGTATGTACGTGAGATTTGTAGCACCCAATTTTTTTTCTGGCTTTAAGTAGGAAGCTTAAATATATTTCAAAGACTAGAAAAAGTCTTTAATTTGTCGATGCATTTAATGTTTTAGCTCTCACTTAAATAAATTCTCAACAAATATAGAAAAATATTTTCGGTCTATTTTACACATTTTTGGTGATTTTTAAACGTTTTTAAGTACTTAAAAGTTATCATTTCTCTATAAATTAAATACGCACAACAAGTAAGTTTAACACACTTTTCGTTACAACCCTTAAATCTACCCAAACCCTTTTATCTTGGTTACGACGAGCGTTAATCTCTAAAAACTTTGCAAAAACCTTATAGTTGTATTTAGCTTAGCAAAGCAAACTTTCTTTTTTTTAAATGGTGTATTTGGTTAATTTTCAACGTAAGCAATCGGTTAAAAGTCATTAAATAACAGGAACAAGAAAAAAATTTTTTTCGGGACCGGTTTTATATGGTGAAATATTAATTTTTAATTATGTAACTAAAAAATTAAAAGCACAAAAAAATTTTTGGTAAACTTTACAAGTTATAGTATAAAAAAGAAAATGACACCTCAAAAACAAAAATCCATTCACTATTACAATTTTCGGAGGTTAAAACCTCTGGCGACTGCAGTAACTGCCTACTTCTAATAATACTAAGTACTATTGCCTGCCTACATTTAATACTCTTGACAAACTTTTGTTTCTTATTTGTTTACAGTCAACGACGAAGATATATAATGTAAGTAAGTTATCATTACAATATATCAAAGTTAGTGTACCAGTTAGGGCCACAATTCTGAATCGCGCTATTCGAATTTTCTGAACGAGTAACAATATTATACCTAAATCTATACTTAATATTATAAAGCGGAAGAGTTTGTTTGTTTGTTTGAACGCGCTAATCTCAGGAACTACTGGTCCGATTTGAAAAATTCTTTCAGTGTTAGATAGCCTATTTATCGAGGAAGGCTATATGCTATATTTTATCTATATCTATCTTCTATACTTATAATATTATAAAGCGGAAGAGTTTATTTGTTTGTTTGAACGCGCTAATCTCAGGAACTACTGGTTCGATTT
Source organism: Polyommatus iphigenia (assembly GCA_963422495.1). Taxonomy (NCBI): domain Eukaryota; kingdom Metazoa; phylum Arthropoda; class Insecta; order Lepidoptera; family Lycaenidae; genus Polyommatus; species Polyommatus iphigenia. The sequence continues at coordinate 11,182,642 of OY730184.1, forward strand.
GAAAAATTCTTTCAGTGTTAGATAGCCCATTTATCGAGGAAGGCTATAGGCTATATTTTATCACGCTTAGACTAATAGGAGACTAGTAGGAGAGAACACATAAGAAATAGAGGAAAATGTGGAAAAAGACAAGGGGAAATTATTTGAAAGGAGTTATTTGAACGCGCTAATGTCAGGAGCTACTGCAACTGGTCCGATTTGAAAAATTATTTCAGTGTTAGATAGCCCATATTTTATCGAATAAGGCTATAAGCTACATTTTATTACGCTAAGACTAATAGGAGCGAAGAAATAGAGGAAAATGTGGAAAAAACGGGTGAAATTATTTGAAAGGGCTGATCTCACGAAGTACTGGAGCAATTTTTCTGTTATTAATTGGCACAGATAAGAAGTAGACCACGTGAAGGATCATAGGCTATTTTTGGTGGAATAATTTGTCTGTGAAATATTATCTAATTTACGCGGGCGAAGCCGCGCGGAACGTCTAGTTATTTATAATATTATATCCTCAGCTGATAGAAGGCTACCTGGGGGTTCCGGCCTGATCAACCAGGACCTTGGTTGGCCTGAGATCTGTCTTTGGCGCTTCCAAGCACGTCCAACAAAATCTTTTTTAAGTGCAACAGATCCTAAAATATTGGCTGTCATACAAAAAATATCTGCTACTCTCTGATTTCTGTACCTACAGCCATGGCTACTGGAAAATAATAAAGCTTTGGTTTAAAATAAAATGAATTAATTTCAGGTGACGGTACGTAAATGTTTGACGCATATTTAACTTCCAACTTTATATATAAATGTAGGTAAGTACTAAGTACTTACCTAGTTATTAAGAATTATCTATATTTTTAACAAAAAATTAAACCGACTTCCATGATACGGATCTAGATAATAATATTCTTAAATGAACCAAAATTCTATATACTTAATATTATATCTTTTTAAGCCCCGACCAAAAAGAGGGGTGTTATGTGTTTGACGTGTCTGTCTGTCTGTCTTTCTGTCTGTGGCATCGTAGCATCCAAACGGGTGGACCGATTTTGATCTAGTTTTTTTGTTTGAAAACTGACATGACCGAGAGTGTTCTTAGCTATAGTTCATCATCATCAGCCTGCTCATTGCTGAAATATCACGGTTTATCTGGTTCGTGATAGGACGATTAGCAAGTTGCAGTCGTTTGATGGGTTTTATATTTTGCATTCTGGTTCGTGACACTTATGAATATATACACATTATTGGAAAGATTGCTGCAGCACCAGGTCGGTGCTGCAGCATCACCTGGTAATTAATAGGATACCCAACTCCTCACCAACTTAGAGCAGAGGTTTCGTGTTTGGGTTCATTTTAATTGCGACAACCAGTAAGACGTAGATAAACAGTAAATATTTGCATGCTGCTGCTGCAGCATCACCTGGATTCTATAGGAGCCGTATTTTATATGTAACATATTTTATAGATATGGTATTCATTGGGATATGATCCAGTAGATAGGATTTATTCTGCACAAGTTTAAAAAGCATAAAATTAAATTAAATTAAGAAATTTTAAAAAACCCCCGCCAAAAAATTTTAAAAAGTAATGAAATAATATTTACTGACTTTGAGTTTAAATAATTCCTAAGAGTAAAGTAATATTTTAGTCCATAAATGTTGTCAAGGTGTGTCGGGGGACCGCTAATTTAGATGTTTGATTTAACATAACATTATAGTTTAAGGGTCAGTTCACAGCGACCCGAATCGAGAGAATCAGCGACTATTATGGCGATACAAAATGCAAAAGTCGCTGTTGTGGTAGTTTACTTGGCGGTCCCCCGACACACCGTGACAACAATTATGGACTAAAATATTACTTTACTCTTAGGAATTATTGAAACTTAAAGTCAGTAAATATTATTTCATTACTTTTTAAAGTTTTTTGGTGGGTTTTTTTTAAATAAGAAATTTAAAAAAAACCCACCAAAAAACTTTAAAAAGTAATTTTTAAAGTTTTTTGGTGGGTAAAATTTAATATAATTATTATATTATCTATGGACGCTTCACACCACGTCAGTCTGGCCCCGTGCTATTTAATACTTATATACTATACAGTATACATATTTCATTTAAGATTTTTATTATAAGATACACATATTATTATATCAATTAAGACACATCCATGACCCAGGAACATTGAAAACTTTTTGTTCCGTGGGTAGGATTCCGACCCATGACTCCCGGCTTGAGCGCTGAGTGCTGACCACGCGCTCAACCACTGAGCCGCAGAGGTATTCATATTATGGGATTAGGGATAAGAGTTATATTTTTGGCTTTTTAATCTTTCATTTATTTTATTGTGATTCTAGCTTGTGGTACGTAACAATTTAAATTTTTTGGAGCTCTTCACATTAGCGTTTGTCGGCAACGCTGAACGCGCTCTTGCAAATTATTAAGAGCTATTAAGGGCCCTCTCTCCTTAAATTAGCAGGTCGATTGTCTGTCAGTGCGAATATCGACGTAAATGACATTAAAATAACATTCATAACAGCGCGCCTTGTACCGTGGCGGTTACGACGCTCGCCGCGTCCATGATAGGGCGAAATAGGAGAAAAAACCTTTTTAAGGCTTAATATAATACATATTTCAAAAAAGTAAAAAAACCAAATTATTAACTTATATATTGCAAAGCAGTAGATATTTTTTATATATTCTTTTGATAAATAATGAAGGAGTAAAGTGGTTTCATTCAACGATTTGGAGGTGATTTGGTTTTTTATTTCTTTATTATGTGATACCGATAGAAAAAATATGGCAAAACCAAATTACGTATCATATCATGTAGATTACTAATTATTTTTTTCAGATATAATTTCTCTGTTAATGCCGATGAAAAGTTGTTTCATCTGCACGCTTTTTTCGAAAGTTAAGGGGCCGGGTACCCTCGAAATTCTCATACATACGTAATTCCAAAATCATTTTCTCATACGAAAATATTTAACATGTTTGAGTTGTTTTTCAGTTTAAAATAGTAATTATCTAGGTTCCTGCACAAAAATTTACTTCAAAATATTTAAACATTAAAAAAAAATTTTTGTTTTTTTTTTTTAGTAAATTTAGTACTTAATATTTAAACACTAAAAAATAGAGTAAAACACTAAAAAATATATGAATAAATAGTAAATTTACTACAAAATATTTAAATACTAAAAAATATTTTTTAGAGTTTAAATATTTTGTAGTAAATTAACAATTTATTTATAAATTTTTTAGTATTTTACTCTATTTTTAGTGTTTAAATATTTAGTAGTAAATTTACTAAAAAAAAATTTAAAGCAAAAAAAAATTGTGTTTAAATATTTTGAAGTAAATTTTTGTGCAGGAACCTAGGTAATTACTATTTTAAACTGAAAAACAACTCAAACATGTTAAATATTTTCGTATGAGAAAATGATTTTGGAATTACGTATGTATGAGAAATTCCAAGTGTACCCGGCCTCTTAAGTTAAAAAAAATACCAATATTACTATGGACATATAAAAATATAATATTAAGTCAGTCTTTTGTTGTTATTATAGCCTGAGGTAAGCAGACGACAATTAATTATTTTATATCATTCTTTAAAAACTGAAACTGAACATTATTTTGATTGAAATGTAATTTCAGTAAATTCGTTTAATATAGAACTAAGTGAATAGCAATCCCCGTCCCCAAAAGTAAAACTTCTTTGAAGAATTTTTTTTCTGTTTTTTTTAAACAGAACAAATTAAGCATGGATGAGTATTGAGACAGCACAATACAAAATACTATAATAAAATGTACAGGGTGCAATTAAACCTTCCTGCCAAATTTTGATATATTGATCCTTGTTAAAAATTAAAATAGGTACACGTATTTTTTTCTTTTATAATCACTCAGTACTAAAATGTCGAGAAATAGCTTCCGAAAGTTATCCTGAAAAACACCACAATTAATGGACACGATGCGTCTCCCGCGCGTGACGTGACCCCGCACGCGCCTCCCCCCGCGTTACTCCCGCTCATTCCCCCGCGCCGCGAGTGACCGTTCTGCGACGATTGGATAAAATATGTCATTAAAAAAAAGTAACACCCAATTTTTTGGTTAAATGGACTTTCCTAATGATACCTAAGCCCTGGAAAAAATTTGGCAGGAAGGTTTAATTGCACCCTGTATAAGTTACTCTATGATTAACGTGACCATACGTCCCGCTTTGGGCGGGACAGTCCCGCTTTCAGGCAGTCTGTCCCGCTGTCCCCCGCGAGGCCGAAATTGTCCCGCTTTGGCAAACAGACCAATCGACAATTTAAAAGTATTTTTATGTTGGAAATGCCTGTGTAATGCCTGGAAGTAACACACTTCCATTCAGATTCAACAAATGTGGTTATTCTGCCATATTTTGCTTATAACAATACTAGCGACCCGCCCCGGCGTCGCACGGGTATAAAATATAATATTATAGCCACTGAAAAAATGATTTAAATCGATAGCCTGTGATCCTTCACGTGGTCTATTCTTATCTGTGCCAAATAACATAAAAATTGCTCCAGTAGTTCGCGAGATAAGCCCTTTCAAATAATTTCGCCCGTTTTTTCCACATTCACCTATTAGTCTTAGCGTGATAAAATATAGCCTATAGCCTTCCTCAATAAATGGGCTATCTAACACTGAAAGAATTTTTCAAATCAGACCAGTAGTTCCTGAGATTAGCGCGTTCAAGTTAGCCCTTTCAAATAATTATCCCCGTTTTTCCACATTTTCCTCTATTTCTTCGCTCCTATTAGTCTTAGCGTGATAAAATATAGCCTATAGCCTTCCTCGAGAAATGGGCTATCTAACACTGAAAGAATCATCAAAATCCGTTGCGCAGTTTTAAAGATTAAAGGGAACAAAGGGACATGAGGGAAAAAAGTGACTTTGTTTTAGAATATGTATAGATATAGAAATAGAATACAAATAGGCACTAGACATTCACAAAATACTCAATCAATTATTGATTGAGTATTAGGTATAATAGGGTGGGTTGTGAACCGAAGATGTCCCGCTCTGACAAAAAAAATAAATGGTCACGTTATCTATGATACAAGAGGAGATAACATGGTACCTTGTGGAACGCCGAAAGAAAATCGATTTCGCATAATATTAATAACTACTTAGTAATTATAATAACCGAACTGTAATATCAATAAACAAAGTATAATTGGATTAAAATAAATCTATACTATTCTATACTAATATTATAAATGCTAAAGTATCTCTGTCTGTCTGTCTGTCTGTCTGTCTGTCTCGCTTTCACGCCAAAACTACTGAACCGATTGTAATGAAATTTTGTACACAGATAGTCTAAAGCCTGAGAAAGGACATAGGCTACTTTTTAACTGGAAAAATCGGTTTTAAGGGGGTGAAAATGCGTAAATTTGTTCAAATCAAGTTAGTTCCAAAAATACATAACAGATGGCGCTAAGAGTCGCCTACATCTCGCTATCGCTTGCTCATAAGTCTTTCTATAAGAGGTGGAACCATATTGAGTTGGGTTTTTCGATTCTTTCGATTGTTATACACGTTATTAAATAACTCACTACTCAGTACTTTATCCATGCAGTGACGTAACCTTAAACCTACTAACGATAAATAGTTTATGGGTAAAGCTCATGCTAAAGTTGTGTAATGGGGGGCTAAATAAGCTTCAAATTTGATATAAATAAAGTTTACTTAATTTAAAAAATGAAATAAGTGCACATAAGTGCACACTGCACAGCTGTTTTGGGTATTTTGATTTAAGGGGTACCAGGGATTTAAAAAGCTTTAAAATTTGACACCAATTTTGTTGACACCGCGCGCTGTAAACTGAAGTCCACGCGGACGAAGTCGCGGGCAACAGCTAGTTAATTATAATTTTGTTTATTTCATGTGCTGCTTGTGTAAAACCAACAGAATAGAGTAAGTACATATCTCAAAATAAATATTTTAAAGTTTAAACATATTGAGTTAATAACTGTAACAGACAAAATATTTCCTACTTGTGTTTCAAGATAATATGAATCTAATCGTAATATGAATCTGTCCAGCTTTTTTCTCGTTAAATTATGAAATTATTCTACCAATTTTAAATCAATAATTATTTTTTCCAGATCAAGGTACGTTTGAGTGTGTGATGAGCTGATGACGGACGTGTGCTTTCATATTTTTTCATATAAATCTAGATGACCCGTAAACTTCGTATCATTTAACTACTTAATAGTTATCTCACCGTGTAAAGCTTGCATGGACTTCCATGAACATTTCAAAACTAAAATTTGGCAAATCGATTAAGCCGTTTTCGAGTTTTAGCGAGACTATCAAAGTTGAAATTAATATTATTTTTTAAGCTATACCACCTCGCTTGGTCCGAAGATCTTTTGCAGCCACCATATTATTTTCTATGCCCACAATATGAAAATAGGACCTAATTATTGTCTTGTTCATATTGTATTAATACGAAAATGAAGAGACTTCGTCATCGATGTTTGCTTTAAAGACGTACACTATACTGTTTTGATGCGATAACGACGTGCCAATTCAATACAGTCTTGTAACCTTAGTAGTCCAATCAGTATAGTAATTTCACCTCGTAATTCGAGATACCCAGCTGTAAGTCTGTAAATATTTGTATATTGGCACCCTAAATGTTGTCTCAAAACCTACATATGGTAGGGTGTGCGCAACTATTAAATTTCAAGGTCAAAAGGTCACAAAAATTTGTTTCGGTCGCTTTTTTTGTAAATATTTCATTTCCTATGGGTTTTTTGCTATTTGTATTTATTACTATAATGTAGAATACAAAATTCTCTACAACTTTTGTTCAAAAATTTTTTTATACGGTGAACCGTTTTCGATATAGAGGGCGGAGAGCGCGCGGTCACAGTATCACTTCAGGTTAACCGGTGCCTCCGGTCGAAAACGCGCCATATTCAATGTGTCGCGACACCGGTGTCCGATCCTCTAATGTCGTGATGTATTTCATATTTCATCAATAAATTGGCTCTCAAATTTTTTCTCTCTCTCACGGTTGTAAAATGGCAGCCATTTTAGTTTTTCTCGGGCTTTCACACTAATCTGACCAATATTTCTCATGTAAATATCCTATGAATATAAAAAAGGTATTATTTAATAGCCAAACTTATGGACTACGCTTACACAGGCAACACGTTATGAATTTCGAAAATTAAACATAGAAAAACCATAGAAAAACCAAAATTTAAGGAAAAAATGTTGTGTATTTTTAATTAATGGCTTTTTGTAAAAAATATAGCGCGAAAAATATAAACTGGTTCTTTTTAATTTAAAAAGATAGAGGAGGTTTTCATCTTAAAAAAATTCCTATGCTCTAACTCAGATAATTAAGAAGTTATAACGACTTTATTAAGAATTATTGGTCAGATTTGTATGAGAGCCAGAGAAAAACATTTTTTCAAAAGGAAGAGAAACATTTTTTTTGAGAGCCAATTTGTCAATAACATATGCCATACATCATAACATTAAAGGATCGGACATGGCATGATTTGGAACCCCAGGTGTGGAGTTTAGCAATGCGAAACGATTCTCTGCAGCCTATCATTAATTTTTTTTCCTTAAATGTTGGTTTTTCTATGTTTAATTCCATGAAATTTATAACGTATTGCCTATGTAAGCGTAGTCCATAAGTTTAGCTATTAAATAAGACCTTTTTTACATTCATAGGATATTTACATGAGAAATATTGGTCAGATTAGTGTGAAAGCCCGAGAAAAACTAAAATGGCTGCCATTTTACAACAGTGAGAGAGAGAAAAAATTTGAAAGCTAATTTATTGATGAAATATGCCATACATCACGACATTAAAGGATCGGACACCGGTGTCACGACACATTGAATATGGCGCGTTTTCGACCTCGAGGCACCGGTTAAGGCGACGCCTTGATAATTTGGCTGTAGCGATGCCGATTTTTCTCAGCAATGACTAAAGCTAAGAAATTGAAGTTCATTGTCAGTATTCATCATGTCTTTGTCTTTGAATTGCCCATAGCATAACACGATTGGACAACTTTTATAGCACAGAATAATCAATCGAAAAGACCTCTGTAAAAAAAGGGATTCCTATTTTTCCAACAGAGGAGAGTGATTTAAGGTTCCAAAATTTGTACATAAATTGGTTCAAGCATGCACTTTAATTTGTGCATAGCTTATATGAAATGTATTTATGGTTTTTAAATTATGCGACAAAAACCATTTTGTCGCTTACGCCCTTTCCATTTTTTGCTGTTCCATTGCTTGTTTTCTATGAGAGGCCGGGCCGGCCTCTCATAGAAAACAAGCAATCTAAAACACATCCAACACGGTTTCTTACTTTAACGCTGCGTCACCTTAACCTGAAGTGATACTGTGACTCGCGCGCTCTCCGCCCTCTATATCGAAAACAGTTCACCGTATAAAAATTTTTTTGAACAAAAGTTGTAGAGAATTTTGTATTCTACATAATGGTAATAAATACAAATAGCAAAAAACCCATAGGAAATGAAATATTTACAAAAAAGCGACCGAAACAAAATTTTGTGACCTTTTGACCTTGAAATTTAATAGTTGCGCACACCCTACCATATGTAGGTTTTGAGACAACATTTAGGGTGCCATTATACAAATATTTACAAACTTACAGCTGGGTATCTCGAATTCCGAGGTTCTTACCTAAATTAAGCCTAAGTTGACTGGACCATAGGTATAGCTAGTTGTAATTTCAATTAACTAACATTAATTGTATTTCATTTTAGAACGTTGTAAGTATTATTTTAACATAATATTTAATTACATTAGTATCGTAAAAATCACACGAACGGGATTCTCAAAATCCTCAGCTTCTTTTATCAGACAAACATTACTATACTGTACTCGGCGAAACATGGCGGTAGCGGTCATTGACTCCCAGTCAAAAACTTGTCATTTTCTATATAAACCGCGATTGACAACATCTGAAACTTCATTGTCAATCGCGGTTTATATAGAAAATGACAAGTTTTTGACTGGGAGTCAATGACCGCTACCGCCATGTTTCGCCGAGTACAGTATAGCAATCCCATTCAATAATGTAGTTACTGCCATACTCGGAGAAGGATTTGACAGATAATATATAAGGGCTTCTGTCAAAATCTTCATTTAATTACAATTAGGTAATTAATATTCGTCTCTTAAGTGCGGCAGTTAGTAATTATTATAACGTTAAGTTAGTAATTATTATTAAGATGGATTTTTTTAAGTTCCCAGCATTGTTCTCATAGAAAAAGTTGTTCATTTTGACGGGCTCATTTGATGGTTTCAAGGACAACGGTGTTTACACTAATATCTTGTATACTGTGCAATGTACTATCAGAGAAGTTGATTCCTATGCAGATGGGGGACCTACGTAGTTTGGTCGCATTACGTCAAACTCAGCCGACAGATCACAATTAACATTGAATTGACATGATCGACCAAATGACGTTGGTCTCTCAACTGCATAGGAATCAATTTCCTCGATGGTACATACCGTAAACATAACTAGTTGGGTTGGTCTGGGAGCTGTGTCACAGTTTTTTTTTTTTATTTATAAAATTGGAGCCGTCTATTAAAAATAAGGCTTAAGTCATACTTAAGTCTAATAATAATCTTAAGGCTTTAACTTATCTACGTATAATAAAAATTTCTGTATTTGCTATTCCAGATGAACGTAAGTACATAATAACTTAGGTCTCAGCAGTGAGCACCAAGAAACTTATCCTGTAATTTTTAGGGTTCCGTACCCAAAGGGTAAAAACGGGACCATTAGAATTTTTGGGCTATTTTTAGCTCTATACTATAACGGTACGGAACCCTTCGTGCGCGAGTCCGAATCAGACTTGGTTGATTATTTTCTCTTAATACAAACTTACAACAATAAAATTATGCGAAATTTTTTGTTTCAAACTTTGATAGTTTGACATTATATTATTAAGATTATTTAATTATTTATTTTAAAACTTAAAGCGAAAGTTTTCTTAAAGCCTTTTTTAGGTTTCCGTACCCAAAGGGTAAAAACGGGACCCTATTACGGAGACTTCGATGTCTGTCCGTCTGTCTGTCCGTCTGTCTGTCCGTCTGTCTCCGCTGTATCTCCAGAATCTGTGAACTCAAACTGTAAAAAATTCTATAGCGATAGCTAGACTTCTGAAATTTTTACAGATTGAGTATTTCTGTTGCCGCTATAAGAAGAAATACTAAATTAAACAAAATAAAATTAACATTCAAGGCCCCTTGCCCCTTATACAACAAACGCGATTTTTTTGGCCTTTTTTGCTCTTAATTAATAATGGCAACACGTAGGCACTTGGAATTTTCACAAAGGCCTTAATTATATGTGTACTTCAAAAATCAGTAATAACAATAAAATTAACATCCCATACAAAAAACTCATTTTTGGCATGTTTATGCTCTATAACGGTTCGGAACCCTTCGTGCGCGAGTCCGACTCGCACTTGGCTGATTATTTTATAATGAAATGATGAAATTTTTTCAGGTCACGGTGAGTGTTCATCGTTATATATGTTGATAGATTTAATTACAAAAATTGATAATTGATATAATATGAACTAATTAAGAGTTGGACCTCATCTCGCAGCACGGAATCGCCTTTTTCCATCGCCCTTTCCCTTTCTGTCGCTTAGAACTGCCATTTGCTAGACCGAGACAGAAAGCATAATGCGGCGGAATCCTCGAGGCGATCGGATAATAATAATCATCACGGACAAAATGCAATGGTCGGCAGGGAGACTCCGGAACGCTGAAGCGCGCGATAGCATGCTAACGCATCCTTTCACCGCCGATCACTTGCTATATTTTTAACCGACTTCCAAAAAGGAGGAGGTTATATGTTCGTCTGTTTTTTTTTTTATTTTGTATGTTCAACCATAACTTCGCCGTTTATGGACCGATTTTCATGATTTTTTTGTTGTTGTACAGAGTTGAATCCGAGGTTGGCACCATGTTCACAAAAGTGGTGATCTGATGATGGGATCCATGAGGAATCGAGGGGACTCCTTGAAATTTATATGGGAACATATGGTGATTTTGATTTTTTCTGAAGTATTTCAGGCATATACTACCAAAAAGTAAGATTTTGCACCAGGATGTACCCTGGTTCTGAAGGTACCCAACAGAACTTTTGAATCCTTATAGATACAAGTTTGAGGATTTTGGCTTTATTTAAACTACTCCAAGCAAAAGCTACATTATTTCTGCTGAACATAGACTAAATATTATTTTGGAAAAAATAGGGTTTCGTAAGATATTTGGGTTTTTCGGACGCCAGGTAAAAAAATCAACCAGAAAAGTTACTTATTTTGCGTACGCTGCCGAAACTATAAAAGATAGAACCATAAATGTTCTAAGTTATTATAGATCTTATAAATATCTACAAAAAAGTCCGCAACACACTGTACTTATCTATGTCGAGTGAGGCACAATAACCATTTTTTTATTTGAAAATCTTGAATTTTTTTGGACTATATTTAAATATAGTCCAAAAAAATTCAAGATGCTTTTGAAGTCGGTACCAGCTTACCTTAGCGTAAAATTTGCTATGTCAAGGATCTCAGAACTTTTCCGGGCTGGTACCGACTTCAAAAGTACGAAGATTGAGTACAGAAAATATAGTTGAGGTTTAGGCGAAGTCTGAAGACGCCACTATAATAAGGAATAAGAATTATTTGATTCTTTTTAGATTATGAATAAGTATTACTTTTGTTTTTACCTTGGAAGTCGGTTTTAATTTTTTGTTAAAAAATAATAATTATCTGCGGAATGCGACAGCGCGCGTTCGCATGCGGCAGCACACTGCAGCACGTGGTAGCACAGGCGGAACAAATGCGATTCCGTGCTGCCAGATGAGGCCAACCCTTAATCTATCGTACGGGCTTTTCACGTCAAATGTCTAATTTAAGCTATCGTAAAACAGGCACTTCAAATTGTTTATTATTAATATTGCAGGTAGGGGTAAGTAAACAGCGTTGTTTTTATAGAATAGAAGTGTCGGTGATTTAAAAAGAACTTGTAGGAACTTAATAATATAATATACGTTTCTATTGAACAACTAAAATACATATTTAATAGTAAGTATTAAATTTTCAGGACGAGGTAAGTAATAATTATACTCTTATAAGAAGACGAAATGACGCCGCCGTAAATTTTAAATTAATTTAAAAGGTTATCTTAAGGAGGAAAGTTAAACGGTACACTTTCATCCTAATATAAACTTCCTCGATTTCAAGACTAAAATTATTATTTTTAACAAAAAATTAAAACCGACTTCCAAGGTAAAAACAATAAGAATTATGAACTAAAAAGCATTAAATAATTCTTACTCTTTAATAGTGCCTCTTTCAGTATTCGTCTAAATCTCAACTATTTATCTACATACTATAATCTTCATTATTTTAAAGTCGGTACCAGCTAATTTAATCGTGAGTTAATCAGTCAATGTCAGAATATATGAAACTTTTGGGACTGGTAGCGACTTCAAAGTAATGAAGACTATAGTATGTACAGAAATAGTTGAGATTTAGACGAATACTGAAAGAGGCACTATTAAAGAGTAAGAATTATTTAATGCTTTTTAGTTCATAATTCTTATTGTTTTTACCTTGGAAGTCGGTTTTAATTTTTTGTTAAAAATAATAATTTCACTCTTTTTAGTTATTTACCGGTAAACATAATATAAGCTGTCAGTTGTAGATATATAGGATTTAGGTATGAAACTATCACAACTACTATACTCAGGCAGTCTTCAAAAAAGTTTTATGCTATGTCTCAAAAGCCATGAGCCATACCCTACTATAAATATTATGCATTACAGACCTGTTAATCTAATACGCACTCAACTGTCATGAAATGGCTATTATAACACGTCGTTATTTATTACTTAATGACTATAATATTATTACTGAATTATCATGAATAGAATTTGCATAGTAGCATACTTTCAGTTCTTAAAACAACGATGGAACCCCCAAACTTTCATATGAAACCTTATTATCTGAGTTCACTACCACTTTAGAATTTCTTAAAGAACTCCAAGCATATACCCCTGTATATAATGCTTAGAATTCATCAAGCAATGCTGAAATGTTCAAAACCCTATCAGCTCTAAAGGCTCCAGAGTTCTGGTTCAGTGACTTTCGTTGTATTATAAAACTTCCGCATGTAAACTCATCAGCTCAACATAATAAAATATGCTTTAACTACTTTAAGCTACAATAATAGAACTATATATTTTGTCCCAGTCAAGGAGTTTCCTACATACCTCATAGATCCCATGATCAAATTGCCAACTTGGTAACCGCAACACCAAGTGTAAATCATTTACTTTGTAACAACATTAATATAATTTTCAAAATCACTCGACAAACTCGAGTCTCAATCGAAAAGACTATGAAAAGTACCAATAATAGGGTCATAACTCATAACGATGCATCGTTTGATGGAAGTGATGATTATGATGATGATGATGATGAATGTAATTTGCATAGTAGCATATGCTTTCAGTTCTTAAAATGTCGCCGAAAGCCCCAAACTTGTATCTATAAGGAATCCGGAGTTCTCTTAGTATCTTTGGAACCATAGCATGCCTTGGTGTAAAATCTTACTTTTTGGTAGCATATGCCTCGTATCCTTCACATAAAACCAAAATCACTATATGTTTCCATATAAATTTTGAGGACTTCCCTCGATTACTCATGGATCCCATCATCAAATCACCACTTTTGTGAACATGGTACCAAATTGGAGTTGAACCCTATACAACAAAAGAAAAATGTTGAAAATCGGTTCACAAACGGCGGAGTAATCGTTGAACATACACAAATAAAAATAAAAAAATAAAAAATATCCACAGCCGAACATATAACCTCTAACTTTTTTGGAAGTCGGTTAATTAGCCAAACCGGCAGGGCCATCACGTAAAAATAGCGATCAACAATCCACTAGCAATAATCGCGCGAGCGATTGCTGGGTATAAAAACAATGGTGTCATGTATAGCGATCGATTGCAATCGTATTGTTTTGGCTGATACGTGATACGAAATTGCGATTTTGGAGCAATTATCGTGCAATAATTGCTATCGCATTGCTCTCGCAAGATACGTGATACGGGGACCGTTCGTGTGAACTAACTCCTAAAATATTATGCTACGTTTTGATGCTTGCCGAGCCACGGCAAGCCTCCACAAGCCCGAGCGTGAAAACAGGTAAAATGGCTTGGCTTGCGTGAGCTTGCGGACGCTTGTAGACGATCGAGAGTAGTGTCGGTTTTTGGACAGAGATCAAAGGGCATTTGCGGCAAGCGTTTGCGACGTGTTCACACGTTGGCTCGCGCTTAGTAGCCGCTGTGAAAAGAAAAATGTATTTTTCTTTATTTGCATTTTGCCGCTATTTAGATGATTATTTGACAGATCCTTCTGCTCTACGACTTCGATGTAATTAATCTATGAAAAGAAAAGATGGCCGAATGGACTAAAAACTAGAAAGTATTATCATTGATTTCGGCGATTGTTAATTTATAACACTAAATGTCGTTTCTTTGTTTTTTCCAGGTAAGATTTTGTTATAATTTAAATGTAATTAAAGCTTTATGTTATGTGGATCCACATATTTTGATTAAAATAAAAACTTTGTTTTTTTCAGAAACCCAATTGTGTTATTATTTACTACGTAATCGTCGAAAATCCTAAGAAGTAGCTTTACAAAACGACATTTATTTTCAAGAAAAGAAAATATGGAAAGGTTGAAATTCGCATTCCAAGTAAAACCAACATCAGACGGAAAGTCGAACTACATTGCCATAACCTCAATCAGTACACAAGATGACAAGATTTTTCTAATTCCTGAAGAATATCAAGCAGTGTCACTCCACAAACATATACAAGCCAGTAAAACCTTTAGTACAGTGAAAAATACACTGAAAAAAAGACACCAATCCAGAAATGTCTGGATAAAAACTACGGAGGACATTTTAAATACTTATGTGGATGAGGATAAAAATATGATTTTCCAGGACCAATTTCTCGAGGAGATAAGTCAAGAACAATTTGCTAAAACCAATACAAAAGTAACAGAAGTCGACCCAATTGTAAAGATTTTGGAAAAATTGATTGAAAGTCAGGAAAGAAAAGAAAAACAAAGTATGAAAAAACTGGCTGACAAATTCGTTATTGAAAAGTTTGATGGACGAAATACAATTAGTGCATCATATTGGATGGAGACATTTGAAAAGGAATGTGAAAGGTTTGGAATAGTAAACGAAGATGAAAAAATTGAAATTTTCAGATTATTTCTTGAAAAATCTTGCACAGATTGGTATGCCGCCATGATGATTAAACATAGCTTACAATCAGAGTGGTCCGAATGAAAATCAAGTTTTTTACAAACCTATGCCATTAAAGGTTGGTCAACAAGCAAGTATGCATTGTCTTTTAAGTATCAATCAGGCTCTTTGACTATGCTGTAAGAAAAGAAAAACTATTGCTAGAAGTAAGAAAAACAATTGATGAAGGGACATCTATACATATTATAAAACAAAGTCGCTTTTTTTCCCTCATGTCCCTTTGTTCCCTTTGATCTTTAAAACTACGCAACGGATTTTGATGATTCTTTCAGTGTTAGATAGCTCATTTATCGAGAAAGGCTATAGGCTATATTTTATCACGCTAAGACTAATAGGAGCGAAGAAATAGAGGAAAATGTTGAAACAACGGGGAAAATTATTTGAAAGGGCTAACTTACACGCGCTAATCTCAGGAACTACTGGTCCGATTTGAAAAATTATTTCAGTGTTAGATAACCCATATATTGAAGAAGGCTTTAGGCTTTATTTTATCACGCTAAGACTAATAGGAGAATGTGAAAAAAAACGGAGGAAATTATTTGAAAGGGCTTATCTCGCGAACTACTGGAGCAATTTTTATGTAATTTGGCACAAATAAGAAGTAAACCACGTGAAGGATCATAGGCCATCGATTATAATAACTTTTTCAGTGGCTATATGTATATATATTTTATACCCGTGCGACGCCGGGGCGGGTCGCTAGTTAATTTATATAATAGCTGCGGGCTTGCCAGACTTTATAACAGACAGAAATAACAAGGAGGAGGTTGTGTATGTAAAAGATTTATTCAATGAACTGAGAAAGTTAGAGCATCTAGTTTTAAAAAGAAGAATTTAAAAAAAGAGAGAAGATACTAAACCAAATATAATAAAAGAAAAGTGTAGCATTTGTGAAAAATTAAAAAAAGGTGTACGTTACCACTCGGAAGATTTATGTTGGTTTAATCCTAAGATAAATAATGAAAAGGATAAAAAGATAAAAAGCAAATAAAACTCATCAATAATTCAGAGCTTGAATGTGAACTACAGTGTGAAGATCAAAAAAACTAACTGTGCCGCCATTAATTAAAGTAAAATTAGTTCTTAATAACAATATTGAGATATTTGGAATCTACGACTCTGGTTCTAATGTATCATTGATCAATTCAAACTTATTAAAGATAAATAATAAAGATCCCTTTAGTAACAATGCTAATTTGAAAACAATTAATGGCGTTAAAAAAGCGAACAGCAAAATCAAAGTTAATATAAACATTTTTGATATGGAAAAGGAAATGAATGTTTTTGTGATAGACAGAAAGAATTTCGACTATGACTTTTTAACAGGACTAGACTGCATAAAAGAATTTTACTTGTGTCAAGATGAAAATTTGAAAGTACATCAGAAACTGCCTGGTTCTAAAATTCAACAGTTTTTTGAAGAAAAAAATAATTCAAATATAATAAACTTTAATGAACACTTATGTGAAGAAAACTTTCAAATTTACATAAATCATCTTGATTTCAAGGATCAAGCACAGATTGAGGAGTTGATATCAAAATATAAATCTGTTTTTGCAAAAGATAAATATGACATAGGGAGAGTAACGGGTTATGAGGCACACATCGATTTACAAGTGGAAAAATATTGCAGTAAAAGACCATATCGTTGCACTATTCAAGATTAAAAGGAAATAGAAAAACAGGTTGCAAAGTTATTGGAAAAAATATAATCGAGGAATCATATAGCCCTTTTTCAGCACCTGTTACACTCGCTTACAAAAGAGATGAAAATAAAAAGCCCAGATTATGCATAGATTTCCGAGAACTTAATAAGATAGTTGTCCCGCAATCGCAACCATTCCCTCTTATTGAAGACCTTATAGTGAAAACAAGAGACTGCAAATTTTTCTCTACGCTAGATTTGAACTCCGCTTTCTGGTCCATACCAATGCGTGTTACTGACAGATACAAAACTGCATTCGTTACACAGGAGGGCCACTACCAATGGACCTGTTTGCCGTTCGGTCTAAAGACAGCACCGGCCATTTTTCAAAGAATAATGTGTAACATTATACGAAAAAATAAGCTAGGAGAATTTTGCAGTAAGTTTTATAGACGACTTATTAGTATTTTCAAAAACATTTTTAGACCATATAAGACACCTAAAACAATTATTTGAAGCCATAAAAAATGAAGGCCTGAAACTCAAATTTTCTAAATGTATGTTTGCAGCACAATCAGTCAAATACTTGGGTCATATAATACAGAGTAACTCAGTCAGACCGCTGAAGGATAATTTGATATCAATACAAAATTTCCCAATTCCAAAAACACAGAAACAGATAAGGCAATTTTTAGGGAAAATAAACTTTTACCATAAGTATGTGCCAAATATAGCAATAAAACTAGAGCCTTTGCATAATCTTTTAAGAAAAGGACAAATATTTAACTGGACTAAAAATGTCAACAGTCATTCGATGAAATGAAACAAATTTTATGTTCTCAACCAATATTAACAATCTTTGATCCTAATCTCCCTATTCACATATATACAGATGCCAGTATACAGGGACTGGGAGCAGTCTTGAAGCAGCCACAAGACAATAATGAAGAAAAACCTGTTGCATACTTCTCTAAAAAGCTAAATGAAGTTCAAAAAAGGAAGAAAGCAATATATCTGGAATGCCTGGCGATTAAGGAATGTGTTAAGTATTGGCAGCATTTATTGATAGGTAGAAAATTTACTGTATTTACTGACCACAAACCGTTAGAAACTATGAACATTAAATCAAGGACAGATGAGGAATTGGGTGAACTTACATTGTATCTATCTCAATATGATTTCCAAATTAAGTACTCGCCCGGCAGATATAACATTGAAGCTGATTGTCTGAGTAGAAACCCTGTCCTTGGACCAAATGAAAATCAAGATGAACAATTAAAAATAGTAAACACAATAAAACTACTAGAAATCTTAGAAGATCAAGAAAAAAATGAAAATATACAGTGCAAGAAAGATAAATTATTATCAAAAGGCAACATATATTATAAGCATGAACGTAGAAAAAAAGGCGGACGGAGTCTTGTTATATACAAAACTGTGTCTTCACTTGTCTTCAGAGTCGGCCACGCACACATTCTGACGCCTGTCAAATGGTATGGACTAGCGCAAGAATGTGTGCGTGCGGACCGTCAGTACATACAGCCAGCTGGCCGACTCTGAACGACACAGTTTTGTGTATGGTGGGACTCCGTCCGCCTTTTTTTATACGTCTATGATTATAAGAGAGTAAAGAACAAAGACAAAATAATTTTATCTGAAAAATTTAGCATACAATTCATAAATAAAATACATAAAGACATGGATCACTTAGGAATTAGGCAGATGCAAAGTATGATTGGTTCATTGTATACAGCGGAGAACATCACAAAGAACATAAAAATAATTTGTGAAAATTGCTTAGTGTGTATAAAAAACAAATCAAGAGGACAGAACAAATATGGATTAATGTCACATTTGGGACCTGCCACAAAACCGTTTCAAATATGTTCTATTGATATAGTACGAGATACGACTGCAGAACTGTGCAGGTATCGAGTACACGCTTAAAACCACCTTTTTACTAATATTTATGATTAGGAGAACATATTTCTACTGGGGTGCCAGTCCAAATGTGGCCGCAACTATTTTTAAAAAATTAAAAAAAAATTGAGTTTGCGGGATAAAATGTTTTCATCAGGTATTGAAAGCAAACATGGTTCATTTCACGGCAATGAGTATAGAGATTTAGAAAAATCCGGTATGCCGTTGGGCACCCGGCCGCAACTCTATTGTAACCAAGTGTGAACAGGTACGATTCCGATACATTTTTGCATCCATAACGTACATTGATCTTTTATATATCAAATGGAAGCTTATTTTCCTCTTATTATTACAATATAGGTGTGCCTAATTAAATCTGGCCGCAAATAAGGGGTGCCGGCTGTCAAAGATGGCAAACTATCGAAGGTTGAGGGAAAGGGAGATAGCGCGTAACATTACGGGTCTAACGAGGATAGTGATTGTACATCATGTTAGTGTACTTAACCATCTGTTCAAACAATAGTAATAATCGGCCAAGTGCAAGTCGGACTCGCGCACGAAGGGTTCCGTACTATTATAGAGCAAAATTAGGCCTAAATTTGTGTGTTTATATTGGGGCCGCCCTTATATTTTAATTTTATTATTAGTAGGTAATTAAATTGCACATTTAATTGAAGATTTCGAAAAATGTTAAAATGCCTATCTGTTAAAGTATCGACATAGAGCGAAAAAGGCCATTTTATTAGTGTACCTGCATGTTAGGGGCAGAGGGCGTTATTAGTTAGTATTTCTGTGCGTCAATTAGATGGCGTTTTTTTAATTAAACAGCGACGCGTTGTTGGTATTCCTGGGCGTCAATAGATGGAGTTTACAGTTTTTTTTGGGTTTAAATTTAAAAGAAATAACTTCGTTACATTTGGGTGTCCCTTGACACCTGTCAAGTTTTTTAATTGAATATATTTAATTTACAATAAAATCTTTTTATTAGGGTTCCGTACCCAAAGGTAAAAACGGGACCCTATTACTGAGAGAGCCGGTTCTTCTCGCCGGGTTAGTTCCCGAACCAGTGGTAGACATCATATTGTAGATTGTAGACCAACTGCAACGGAAGGATATCATATGAAATCAGATGTTCCGGCAATATTATCTACACCCCTTTTTGCCATAATTATTTCAAAATACTTTTAGTTCACTTTAGCCAGTATAATGATAAAAATTATAACTTCACAATAACAATATTAATTATTGATATTTATAACAAAAATAGCAATATAAATACATCGACACTGATAGAAACAAACAAGCCCAATAACATATAGTATATAGGTATAGTCGCCTATACAGCATACCATATGTACGTCTTAATCATAAAGTTAATATACCTATCGGAATATAATATTATGTAATAATATAATATAATATTCCGATAGTTATATTACCTTTATGGTCTTAATACACTCACAGCCAAATTAGAAAGTTGCGCACTAAAGGTGCGCACCAAAAACGTGACACATTTTCGTTACTTGTTAGTAGGTTTTACCCCTCGGATTTTTCTCATACCGTATACCGCCTTATATATGAAAATCGATTCTTAAGGAGTAAACTCCAAAAATGTATTTTCTTTATTTGCATTTTGCCGCTATTTAGATGATTATTTGACAGATCCTTCTGCTCTACGACTTCGATGTAATCTATGAAAAGAAAATTGGCCGAATGGACTAAAAACTATATAGAAAGTATTATCATTGATTTCGGCGATTGTTAATTTAATAACACTAAATGTCGTTGCTTTGTTTTTTCCAGGTAAGATTTTGTTATAATTTAAATGTAATAATTAAAGCTTTATGTTATGTGGATCCACATATTTTGATTAAAATAAAAACTTTGTTTTTCCAGAAAACCAATTGTATTATTATTTACTACGTAATCGTCGAAAATCCTAAGAAGTAGCTTTACATAAACTTCCTCGATTTCAAGACTAAAATTAGCCAAACCGGCAGGGCTATCACGTAAAAATAGCGATCAACAATCCACTAGCAATAATCGCGCGAGCGATTGCTGGGTATAAAAACAATGGTGTCATGTATAGCGATCGATTGCAATCGTATTGTTTTGGCTGATACGTGTAGGAAATTGCGATTTTGGAGCAATTATCGTGCAATAATTGCTATCGCATTGCTCTCGCAAGATACATGATACGGGGGCCGTTCGTGTGAACTAACTCCTAAAATATTATGCTACGTTTTGATGCTTGCCGAGCCACGGCAAGCCTCCACAAGCCCGAGCGTGAAAACAGGTAAAATGGCTTGGCTTGCGTGAGCTTGCGGACGCTTGTAGACGATCGGGAGTAGTGTCGGTTTTTGGACAGAGATCAAAGGGCATTTGCGGCAAACGTTTGCGACGTTGGCTCGCGCTTAGTAGCCGCTGTGAAAAGAAAAATGTATTTTTCTTTATTTGCATTTTGCCGCTATTTAGATCATCGAGAGAGATACAATTTTGAAGTCGGTTTTATCTTTTTAATTAATAGAATACTATATCACAGTGTAAATAACTACTGTGACTATATTATGTGATGATACTTTTGGTTATAAGAGCATTAAAAATAATAGGAAACCAAACGTAATAGCCGACACAAGTTCGGTGTCCGCCATGCTTGGATGTACGTAATACACTGACGCGTTGACGAGCGTGAAAACGACTTACAAATGCAAAGCGAGATTTGTGGCGGCTTGTGGCTTGTGGAGGCTTGCCGTGGCTCGGCAAGCATCAAAACGTAGCATTAACAATTGACAAAATTACTTAAGTACAAAAGAATCTATTTTTTACAGATTGTGGTACGTACCAGATTGGAAAAACAGTACAATCCATTTTATTTTCTTTTATTTGATATTAAATACTGATATACCATTTCATTAATCTTTTTTTTTTACGTAATTTACTGCTGTAAATAAATAATAAAATAATTATTAATAGTAAAATATTATTTCTTCTTTCAGCAAATATTTTATGTAAGTATATATATTCGGTCTTAACTTTACAAGAATAATTTAATGTCGTTTTTTATTCGGTCATAATGAGGTACCGAAATATGGCCCTATTTTCAGTATCTACTGTTTAACTTTTTAACCGACTTCAAAATATGAGGAGGTTTCTTATTTTGACGGCATATAATATTTTAAGCTTTTTGAGTTTGTTCGCGGATAACTTCGTCGTTTATGAACCGATTTCGATATTTCGTTTTTTTTTTTGGAAATAAACTACTCGTATTTGAACTTTTATACCATTTTCTTATAAAGTCAAATTCTTAATAACTATTTCCTATGTATATAACTATTTTGTTTACAAGTTTCTATTAAAAATATAAATCATTTGTTTTCAGGAAGAGGTACGTATTAAATTGTTAAGTTTAAAAAATATATGGAAATAAATAAATAAAATATGTATGAAACTAGGCTTATATATAAGAACTAGAAATATGAAACTAGGATTTCCCAAGCTTAGCTACGATGGGCCTACGTGAAAGCCACGACGGGCCTACGTGATCGCTACGACGGGCCTACGGGGCTACAGCTACGACGGGCCTACGGGCTACAGCTACGAGGGGCCTACGGGCTACAGCTACGACGGGCCTACGGGCTACAGCTACGAGGGGCCTACGGGCTACAGCTACGACGGGCTTACGGGCTACAGCTACAATGGGCCTACGGGCTACAGCTACGACGGGCCTACGGGCTACAGCTACGAGGGGCCTACGGGCTACAGCTACGACGGGCCTACGGGCTACAGCTACGACGGGCTTACGGACTACAGCTACGAGGGGCCTACGGGCTACAGCTACGAGGGGCCTACGGGCTACAGCTACGACGGGCTTACGGACTACAGCTACGAGGGGCCTACGGGCTACAGCTACGACGGGCCTACGGGCTACAGCTACGAGGGGCCTACGGGCTACAGCTACGACGGGCCTACGGTCTATCACTCATAATATTTCCTACACTCTACAGTATTATTATAGCCCACTAAGCTAAAAATGCTTTTGCACGCGACATTAAATTTTTTACATCCAACACTTCCATTATGTTGCTCGTACTTTTAGTTAAAATATGGTGTTATTGCAGTTACTACCTGTAAGTAAAACATTTATTACTACAACAATCTAAATTGCAACATATTTAATTTTAATGAGCAAAAATTATTACAAGAATCAATAACTTAAAATGAAGTATCTAGCTTAATAATAATAATAATATTCTTTATTTGCAAAAATATGGTACAGTAAGGCATGAACGTAGAAAAAAAGGCGGACGGAGTCTTGTTGTCTTGTTGTCAAAACTGTGTCTTCACTTTTCTTCTGAGTCGGCCACGCACACATTCTGACGCCTGTCAAATGGTATGGACTAGCGCAAGAATGTGTGCGTGCGGACCGTCAGTACATACAGCCAGCTGGCCGACTCTGAACGACACAGTTTTGTGTATGGTGGGACTCCGTCCGCCTTTTTTTATACGTCCATGCAGTAAGGTGATACAATACTAACAGCGTCTCACATATTTTGTCAACTTTATCGACGTGCAAATGTTAAATGATACATTAGTCAATATTATAACTGATCTTAAATATTACTAAGTTACTTAAATTATAATTTTCATATTTAATTTGAATTGATAACATTATTGGCTTAAGTAGTCAAATATCAATAAGTATAAGACGTATAATTGTTAAACATGTCAGTGCATAAAATTCATAAAATCATAAAAATCAGAACAAGTCAAGAGTAAATACTATGTCAAATATCTATAATTCAAATAAAATAAATAAGTACTAAATAATATCCAATGTCCAATTAATTAAATAATCATGTCAAAGCAATACTTTATCCATATACAATAATAATTAAGCACTAATGTCATATCAATAAATTACTATTATAAAAATTCATTCAAAGAGTAGAAACACTTGTCAACCAGCCAATTATGAAGTTTTTTCTTAAAGGTTGTAAGGGGAAGTTCCTTAATATTTTTGGGCAACTTGTATATTTTTATCGACATGTTGTAGCACCCCCTGCTAGCAAAACTTGTTTTTGTTGTTCTTGTTGTTACTTAGGATTATTATTATTATTGTTTATTGAGTTTTCTATAACAACTACATATCTATAAAATATGAAACAACTTCTATCTTTTTTTATATCCATATTGGCTATTTGGCTTTCATTAAATTCTTCAAGTAAGCGAGGCCTGCCATGGTAAAAAAGATGCTTGTGCTCGCGGCTTTGCTCGCTATTAATACATTTTATTTCACTACAATTATGTTGCTCGTACTTTTAGTAAAAACTGTGATCTTTTTGCAGCCAGCAACAGTAAGTAAAAATATTTAATATTACAAACAATTTAATTACTAAGTACTCAAACTCGATTTAATAAATCGTAAAATTATCCTTAAGGACTGTGAAAATAACGAAATGATTTGTAAGTGTGTGGCTGCTGAAATCAGAGATGAATATTAATTACTTAATTGTTAATAAATAAAGATTTTCACATAAGCCACACAAGTACATTATCTTGTAAGATGGTGGTTCGGGAGAAATGAAACCAATCGATGCTTAATTAAGACTGCATTTATTAAATCTTAATTATCATTATAATATAGTCTATAATAGTGCTGTGACATTAGTCATTAGATTAGTGTTGTGACACTACATTATTTTGCCTCTACAATCTATGAACTCTTCATTACATTAAAGTAAAATCATTAAAACATAAAAAAATGTTTATTTGTGAGTACAACAACAGAGAAGTTTACCTGAGGTGTTTTCAGATGAGATTTTACTTAATAAACGACAATGTAACATGATCCTATGAATCATTAAATAATTACTTTAGTTTTTTTAAAAGTCCTCATGAATGAGTTTTAATCCTTCGATCGCGGATTCTAGAAAATCTATTGTTATTCTATTGTTGTCGCGGTCACCGGTGTCCTTATGGACTTGATGGGTTTATATTATAATAATTCTAACTCGTATGAATCTTTTCAGAAAGTAAGTATTTTATACTATTTTATATTATAAAACAAATTATTACTAAGTACATAAGTACAATAAAAAATATTTTTAATAAAATATGTGAAACAACTTTACTTTTTTTTTAATGAATATTTTTAATAAGTAGGATTATTAATATTATTAACATCTTAATTATACATTGTAGCCAGGTGTAAGTATATTTTGATTTAATCTCATAATATTATCTAATTGCAGCTCGCAATTATATTCTTAAAATTGATATTTTATTATTTTGCGTCACTGACGAATATTAGGGTTATTCGTTTTGAATCGCTTTATGTAAAAACTTAAAACTAATTGAAAATCAGTTTTGTTAAACATGTGTTTAACAAAACTGTAAAAATTGCTAAGTCGCTCGACTTATTAACCAACTGCGCTGGGAGGGTTTTGTTTCATAAGTATACTATATATATGGCATTTTTTTAATATTACTGAAAGAAAAGGCGTGTTATTTCGACGACTAGCACTAGTGCAAGTAAGGTAAGCCCACTTGAACCAGTTTGCATAGTTCAGATTGCTAATAATGTCACGTCCACAGTGCTCCTGCGTGACGCGAGCTCCGCTACGACGCATGAAACTCTTTGGAAACATACACTTTAAGAAAATTAAGGTAACATTGCTATTATCATTAGGGAGATTGCAGACGTCACACTTTTTGTGTGATCGAGTCTGCGGCTTACATACAGTCCGCATGGCGCGCGCCATCAGACTGTATGTAAGCCGCAGACTCGATCACACAAAAAGTGTGACGTGTGCGATCTCCCTTAATAATAATTATTATATCAATCGTAGTCAAAAAACTTCCTTTAGTCGTAAAATAAAAAAATAAGTTTTTGGTGAATTGTGGTGGGACCCGCAAATTATTGACCTTTGATAGAGGCATATTATGTGCAACAGTTGACGAGTATCTGATTATAAAATTTATTACCTATTTGTAATTTGTGAAATGCTGATAAAATTAGATGTAGGTAGTTTATGTACCTACAGCCTATGGATTAGTATATTGTCGTGGCGACATTGCTGGTGACGTTTGAGCATCTAGCTGCTCCCGGGATTGAAATAACCCGTTACCCGACTAAATTAAATAGGTAGTTTCCCCACATGCCTATTAGTCTGATATTTCTCGTGTTGTAGGTGACGCCGCCTCGATACGTGACAGTACCGACGAAGGCGAGCGTGACCACGCCCTGCCCGCCCTGCCCCGTCTGCCCCACTTGCGATCAACCCAACGACAATGACAATTTCGTCTAATAAATGTGATTGTGATGTGACTAGTGGTAGTTTGTTAATTGTTACCTGTACTAATATTATAAAGCGGGAGAGTTTGTTTGTTTGTTTGAACGCGCTAATCTTGGGAACTACTGGTCCGATTTGAAAAAATCTATCAGTGTTAGATAGCCCATTTATCGAGGAAGGCTGTAGGCTATATTTTATACGCTAATACTATTATATTTATTTGAATAATTATACACTTTACTTGCACTTATTCCACTTTATTTTAATATATTTATTGCAAAATTGTTATATATGTTACTGTAAAAGCTAGAAGTTCGGTAAATGTAAGTATTTCTAAAAATACGACGATATTCTCGAACATTTACCATTACAATTCGGTATATGCTAGGGTTTACTACTGTCAACTTGTAAATGTTGGTTTTGGGAATAAAATAATGAGTAAGTAAATCTTAATTATTATTTACTTTAATTAACTATTAGACAAAACAGATGGGTACATAACATGGTTATTATATACGATACTAATAATTGAATACTAACCTATTTAAATTTTTTTCATACAACATCTCTGAATTCGCCGGCATATTCGTGCCGAATCATGGCTCTCCCACGGTTAATACCACTATTATTATTATAACTTATAAGCATTAAGCAGCCTGCAGTGTCCCAACTTCCACAGCTGGGCAATACCACTTTAATAATTTTTAATAATATTATTAAAAAAATATAAAGATTTAATGGGGCCTTCATTACCAAAAACACAATTTCTGGCCTGTTTTTGCTCTATAACAGTACGGAACCCCTCGTGCGTGAGTCCGACTCGCACTTGGCCGTTTTTTTTTCAACATACACCGTGCCATTAACGTCAATCCTAAGATTTACCAACTATATGGCGGTAAAAGTTTGTATCGCAAACCTTTTCGGACATTTACCATTACGAAAAAAAAATTGGTAGATCTTAGGTTTTACTAGAAAATCTTAGGATTTACAGCAGTTCGAGCTTTTACAGTAACATATACACGACCGGTTTCGAATAAATCATCAGGTGTACTGCAGGTAATTTTAAATTTTTAAAAATTTTGTAAACAAAAAATGGGTTGTTTACAAAATTTTTAAAATTACCTGCAGTACACCTGATGATGATTTATTCGAAACCGGTCGTGTATATAACAATTTTGCAATAAATATATTAAAATAAAGTGGAATAAGTGCAAGTAAAGTGTATAATTATTTAATTGAACATGAATTTCCACCAAGAAGTGACAGTACATTCAATATCATATTATATTTATGACGCTAATACTAATAGGACCGAAGAAATAGAGGAAAATGTGTAAAAAACGGAGGAAATTATTTAAATTGCTTATTATCTTAAGAAACTACTGGAGCAATTTTTATGTTATTTGGCACACATGAAGAACAGACCACGAGAAAGGACATAGGTTTCTTTTTTTGCGGAAAAATGTACGGTTTCCGTGACATTCTTAAATTACGCGGGCGAAGCCGCGCGGAACATCTAGTACAAGATAAAACTTTAAATCTACATTCTATACAAAAGAAAAAAACACAAACAATAATATACCTATTACTCAAAATAAATAATTTATCTATACTAATATTATAAATGTGAAAGTATCTCTGTCTGTCTGTCTGTCTCGCTTTCACGCCAAAACTACTGAACCGATTGTAATGAAATTATGTACAGATAGTCTTAAGCCTGAGAAAGGACATAGGCTACTTTTTAACAGGAAAAAGGGGTTGTAGGGGGTGTTTATGCGTAAATTTGTTCAAATAAAGTTAGTTCCAAAAATTCATAACAGATGGCGCTAAGAGTCGCCTACATCGCGGTAGCGCTTACTCATACGTCTTTCTATAAGAGGTGGTACCATTTTAAGACTTTTTTGATTCTTTAGATTGATAAACACGTTTTTTAAATAACTCACTGCTCAGTACTTTATCTATGCATTGACGTAACCTTAATTGATAATGATACCAGTGATAAATAGTTTATGGGTAAAGTTGTGTAATGAGGGGCTAAAGCTTTAAAATTTGGCATAAATAAAGTTTTAATTTAAAATAATGAAATATTATGTGCACACTGCACAGCTGTTTTTGGGTATTTTGATTTAAGGGGTACCAGGGTTAAAAAGCTTTTAAATTTGACACTAATTTTGTTGACACCGCACGCTATAAACTGAAGTCCACGCGGACGAAGTCGCGAGCAACAGCTAGTGTATTATATTTCCGCACTAAAGACGAGTATATTCATTACTTAGATTAAATTAAATGAAGAGTTTAACAGAATTGGTCAGTTGATATAACTATAACAGTATAACTGCGAATAACGATGTTTCCATAATAAATCCAATTTCCATTACCATTAGGGCTAGTAATGGCTTTTATGGTCATTTCATAAATAGTTGAAACCACAACCAGTTGTCAAATTAGTTGCTACTTGCTATTGTTGTTACTGGGGGCGCTGTTACATTACATACAAATATTTAATGATTGTAAGTTGTAACAAAAACAGCAAATTCAGCCATAATGAAATAAAAGACGAAAGTAAGAGAAATTATATATTTCAATATATCTTTACAACTTGTAGCACTACGTTACATCACATACTCACGTCAAACAAACGCAAAACACGCACGCAAACTATCCACAAATAAATAAATAACTCTATCTTATACGAAATAAGCGTCAAACTATTGTATGCCAGTGGTTTTGATGAAGGATTAATTGTTCGAAAACTCATGATTAAATGTTCTTGCATGTTAAAAAAAGTTTAATATTTTTGAATCGCTCGATAAAGCGCTGTGTTGTGTCTCGGTATGAATGCAGAATGACCGTTAGAGTAAACATAAGAAATCGTTTCATAATTATACATACATACAGAATGTAATAAGTAATAACTAATAAGTTATTAACCATACATAGACATGTTCTTACCTAAAAGAACTAATGCTTGTCGGTTTTCAAAAATAATAAAAATACCCATGATATTCTGCCGTTCAAAGAAAAAGAATATTTATCAGATTGAAGGCTATAATTTGTTTGTTTATATAAATTCTAATTTGAACCCTGCCTGGATTTCAATTATTGTGATAGATATTTAGATCAACAATAGTAGAGGAGGGGAGGGTGCTATTTTTGTAGTCACTCGAGCGTCATGGAGACCTAGTAGGTTTTGTACAGTAGGTAAAGCTGATAAAAAAATAAGAGTGTTTTTTTATTCTAGCGGTGGGTTCAGAAACTGCAGCCATTTTAAAGTTTTGAAAAAGAAAATATATTCAGAAAATTGCTTATTTAGGTAAATTATAAATTTATTTTAGACAACAAGAACTAAATCATTTAGTTTTAGAGCAAAATAAAATATCTGCGAAGCTTAGTTAGGAAAATATGAAGCTTTATTTTTTTTTTAATTTAAAATGTCCCTGCAGGCTTACCTAACCTTTGAATCGTCAGTGCTTTATATGGAAGCTTCTTTGGAGTATACTAAACATCCCCTAATCTGACACATCCTACGACATTTCAATATTCAAAAAAAAATTTTTTTTACCCACCACGTGAGAAATCTGATTTCTATACCATGAATAACTAGACACATGTCGAAAGCCTATGCAAGCTTAATCTGACACGCTCGAGCTATAGTCCGCGCGGAACTAGTTGGCCGCGCCTGAGGTATGTGAGCGGTGGGACGGAGAGGCAGGGGCGCTTCGCACAAGAGATTGCAATAGCAAGATGAGTCTGCCGATAAAAAGACAATCTAAAGAAATAATATTTAAAGTGCATACGTTTTTTAAAAAACGGAAAGCCGATGTCAATAGTTTAGAACAGTGGTCCCCAACCTTTTTTTCATGCGGGCCACAAACATGTTTTGGTCGTGGTGTCGCGACTCGCGGGCCGCAACAAAATTTTTTTAGGGTTAAAAAATAACTTTCTTCAAAAGTAAAGATTTAATATTATATTTAATAATATTATTAATGATATTTAGACTTTACGTTATTTTGCCGGTGGGCGTGAATTTTAAAATTGTTTGACATCACGCGGGCCACAAATAAAGTCCCGGCGGGCCGCGGGTTGGGGATAGCGGGTTTAGAATATAAAACTGATCAACTGTCTAATGTCTTTAATTTATTATTTCCAATGGTTAAATAATATTATTGTTCACGATATCGCGAGATTGGTCGTCACTGTCTAATCTCATGTGCATTGCGAGCAGCAAGCAACCCTCACCCCCGTCCCTACCTAAGGCGCGGCCAACTAGTTCCGCGCCGACTTTACTTCCGAAATCCCCTCTTCCCCTCCCCAACTACAAATATTAAAGAACAAGCATTAAATAAATAAATAAATAAATAAACATTCGATGTTATAAAAGGGTACGCACATATTATTACGGACTGTAGCGGGGGAGCCTTATTTTCATACTTTATAAAGTAGAAACCATTCAAATTGTAAGAAAAATACGACCAGTCCACTGCGACCGTAAAAATTCGCGTATTAATCTGCTAATCATTCAAACTTCACTCCTTCATCAAAAGCAATAGCTTTGCCATCGAGTGAAGAAAACAGACGCAACAGTTTATTAAATAGTTTACATTCAGTATATACCTCTGTCTCTCTCTATCTACATCGACTACAGTCTGTTTACCGAACTCAATGTTACGCTCAATACATTTTGTATAAATCATCCAAAACATGGCAAACTTAATTCTAGTAAACACGCCAATAAAGAGACGAAACAAGACATTCTGACAATTTTGTGAGAGATTTTATAAGACTCTATTCATCTATCGATACTACTACTGCTTGCTTACTTTTTTTTGGAAGTCGGTAGGCGCCGCCGTTTTAGTATCACGTGATATTGTCAGAATAATGACGTCACACGTTTCTTTATTGGCGTGACAACTGAATATTGTGATAAATCAATAAAATGATCGATAGTAATTTGGTATAAATAATACAATGTCAAAACGCATAATATAATATAATATAGTTCGTTCGTCGACAATTAAGAAGATAAATTCTTGTAATTAAAAATGTTTAATTCATAGTGTGGTTTAAGTGTCAGCACATGCTATCGCATTCACATACGACTCACGAGTGAGCACACAAGAGCGATTTGACACTGAAACTAAACTGCGTATTGAATATACATAATTACGAGAATAACCTTCCCTGATCACCACTCACTGTAGAGTGTAGATTCACAAATTGACTCATTCTTACTTCATCGTATAGCCTCAAAATATGACACATTAAAACTTCAACTACCCACAATCCACGTATTACAGTTAAGTCACAATGTTGCTGCCATTAAAAACAATTTAAAATATTAGCAAACATATTTTTCTAGCAATATTGAAATTCGCGAACTCATAACGACTATTAGCAAATAAATTTCGGGAGCAGAAATGTATAGTAACGTACATTGACCCATCGCTACTACGCTCTTTCGTGTGATAGCAATATGAGCGAGTCAACGAGAAAAGCTGAGATGTGGCAATATACGAAACTCTACCTGCACCGCGATCAGACTTTAGCTGAACAAAATATGTTGCAAAAATATTTCAATATTATAATATTTACAAATAATAATACTTTTGATTTTTGTTCGAGTACATACGAAAACTTAAGCTCACACTAAAGATAAGAAAAACCAAGTTTTTATACAAAAAAGTCTCAACTGATATCTTGTACTTAATTATTGCTTTGACGCTTGTATAAAATAATATACGTACTACAAATTACAATTTGAAACGGCTAATAAAATGCCATATAAATAAATATACAACGGAAAACATGATTTCAATGCCGTATGTTACTTGCAAAAATAAAAAAAGAATACTTTTCGGGTATTACATTATTTATTATTCGCATCAGTTTGTCAACATCAATCACAAAACTCGAATTTTCAATCGAGAAGTTACGAATAAAACGATTAAATTAGAACATCCTACGTAGTAACGACCACTCACATTATTTATTTCGATTCTAACTATTGCCTAATACGAATAAATATGACTTACTCAACTCTTACATATTCGATGTTAAAATATTTCTATATTTCGAAGGAAACAGGGGTCAATATACACGTATATATTTCTCTTACGCTAAATTCGTTCTAAGCCTACATCTACCCACCGAGAGTTCAAAAATAGTTTACATTTACTGGCAACACAGCCGACATAAGTATATTTTGTACGGGCAACCCCAAACGTCGAGAATCGGTGCGCTGCTATTTTAGTACGATTCAGTCTACAATGAACCACGACTTAGCGACCGTGTTAGTGCTGATGAAATGATCATTGTATAATGTAAATTTTGTGATCTTTCACAGCGAGCAAGTTAACGTCAATTTGTTTGGCATATAATTAGTTACCATTATTTGCCACTGGGGCGCTGTTTCCTTACAAAATGTTGTTTACATCCCTTAAGCTTAGCGCAAACCTACGCGATCAAAGCGACTGCGAAGCGGTAGCGTCTACCGCGCGGCGGACGCTGCCCATGTAATCTTATGGCGCTGTGCACACCTGCACGACCGCGACGCGAAATGTTCGCGTCGGCAAGCGGAACGTGCGCGTCAAGTTGTCAGACGCGTGTTTCGAAGTTTACATAACTAGACTTCTTTTTAAAACCTTTTTTATATTATTTTGTACTACTCTTTAGTTTATGATTTCTTGATTTGTTTACGTTTTGATAGATTGTGTCATGAATCAAATTGCCCGATGTATTATTTTTCTCTATGATCATGATATTAGTAGTCGCGCAGGTGTGCACGCCAAGTTTCGCGTTGCAGACGCTCCCGATTCGCGTACCGCGTCCCCTGTCACTGACGCGTAGGTTTGTTTTAAGCTTTACTGTGAGAAATGACAAATATTCACACCATTCCTGTGCATCTAAGATTAGTTTAAATGCTCGATCATATAATATTTTTAGCTTTAAATTGATGAGATTGAGTATACGACTGTCATAATATGTAGACTCTGCTGGTACGCGATAATATGGCAATGCCATAGTTACGTCATCAAATCTACAGATGTTTTGACCGGTAATCTTTACTTCAGAAAAGCAAATAGTAGAGACAAGATGTTGAGACCAACTATAAAATATGGCTATGACGAGTAATATTAGTATGGAAGGTGCAGTTTTGAAATCTTTCTCTGTTTTCCTTATGAAAACGGTAAAGATCACACGATCAGCTGACATTTAATCGTTGCATACACCAAAGGGATGAGAGAATTTCACAACAGATCCATGCTAAACAGCCTTACCTTACATAAGATAAAAACAAAGGCGGCCTTACACTAGTATAATGAGTATAAGTCTTAAATATTGCGACCGACTACCACATCCAAAATTACGAACTAGGTTAGTGAGTTTTAGTCTAAGGTTAGTTTCGTTTTTGAGATCAATTACATTTTAAATGATTACGTATGATTGGTAGTGAAAATCTTTAGGCTTTTTTTATTTTTGGGCATTTTATATTTATGATAACTAATAGACATGTTAAATGCTTATGTTATTGTTGTATCGAGCTTGTTTATATTAACTTTGTTCATGTATAACTATCATATAGCTTGTAAAATATTTAACATTATTTTAGAAGTATCTTAAAGAGATCTCACGTGTAATAGTAGAGGGGAGGGTGCTATTTACGTAGTCACTCGAGCGTCATGGAGACCTAGTAGGTTTTGTACATTAGGTAAAGCTGATAAAAAAATAATAAGAGCGTTTTTTTTATTTTAGCGGTGGGTTCAGAAACTGCAGCCATTTTAAAGTTTTGAAAAAGAAAATATATTCATAAAATTGCTTATTTATGTAAATTATAAATATATTTTAGACAACAAGAACTAAATCATTTAGTTTAGAGCAAAATAAAATATCTGCGAAGCTTAATTAGGAAAATATGAAGCTTTATTATTTATTTTTTTAAATGTCCCTACAGGCTTACCTAACCTTTGAATCGTCAGTGCTTTATATGGAAGTTTCTTTGGGGTATACTAAACATCCCCTATCTTAATCTGACAGATCCGACGATATTTCAATATTAAAAAAAAAATTTTACCCACCACGTGAGAAATCTGATTTCTATACCATGATAACTAGACACATGTCGGAAGCCAATGCAAGCTTAATCTGACACGCTCGAGCTACTCCCGAAATCCCCTCTTCCCCTCCCCAACTATAACGCATTTTGATGACTTTAATGATTGTGACGTTACTAATACTGGAAATTACTACATGGAATAAAGTTACCAAATTGATGTCTGTTTGATCCTAAAAATAGTACGGCCTTATAATATTATGGCAACCAAAGTTTTGCGGTTAAGTTTACAGTACAGAATTGTATTTTTTTTTTTTAAAGACAGAGGAATATTGTAATTTCGTACACTGTACTTTGTTATCATAGTTAACTTGTTTTACAACGTTTACGAACCCTAAAGTTTATACTAGAAATGCGACCACTTTGGACGCGCAGCGTACGTATACGCAGTTTTACGTACACACGCACGCAAAGACGAATCTAAGCACACCCGTGAAATAGCTCTAAAATCAAAGTGCGTTCCCCCATTCTGTATCTAATCAGTTAAATCTACTTACAATAGCACATTTAAGCGTAGCATTCAACACGTTTAAAGCCGTAAGCAATCTATCTCTGTCTTTATAGCGGCGTCTCTTTCCTCCATTGAAAGGCGTT
Source organism: Polyommatus iphigenia (assembly GCA_963422495.1). Taxonomy (NCBI): domain Eukaryota; kingdom Metazoa; phylum Arthropoda; class Insecta; order Lepidoptera; family Lycaenidae; genus Polyommatus; species Polyommatus iphigenia. The sequence continues at coordinate 11,217,596 of OY730184.1, forward strand.
GGTTTTGACCGCAGGATTGGCGGAACTGGCGCTGGCGGCTAGCGCCACACCGGTGCGCCGAATGTTCGCTGCTGCGTTATCTGAAAAAACATGTATGTTGATTTAGTCAACATTTGCGTCTTGTGAGATAGAAACAGTTAAATTTGCGGGACGGGTGCTCGCGCACACAATATCAGTAGATTAGTGACCACGGAAACGGGTCGGTATTGGTGGATCGAGTTCATTTAGAAAGTGCGTTTATAAGGAAGGGCGCCATACGCGGGGGTTCTCTTATATACGTACAAAATGTTATCAAATGTAAAGAACGCAAAGACATTGTAACCCTCTCATCTGAATGCACAGCAGAAATATCCTGCGTGGAGCTTGAGGAATATAATATTATCATATGTGTGTACCGACCCCCACAGAGTGATTTTGATTCTTTCGACGTAATAATAGAAAATGTATTAAACCGTTTAGTTACAAAAAAATATGTCATATTATGTGGTGACTTTAACGTTAACATTATGGAAAAATCTTCCAGATGTGATAGATTATTGAATTTGTTTGAAACATTTGACCTTAAGTATTTATTTTTAGAGCCCACTAGGATCACTTCACATTCGGCAACTTGCCTAGATAATATTTTTTTGTAACTGCCATTGCACAAAAATGTGTTTATTTAGTGATTTGACATCTGATCATTCAGGGCAAATGGCTGTATTTCTAACTTAAACCATTTCTTATACTGAAAAAATAACTTGCAGACCAATCACTTCGAGTAAAATTAGTATGTTTAAGAAAAATATATCAAATAAAATTACAAATATAGATTTAAACCAACAAGACCCACATATATTATATGAAAAACTACACAATATTATTAAATCAGAACATGACATTATATTTAAAAACAAAACATTTAATGTTAATAAAAAATTAAAAATTTGTGATTGGGCGACACCTGGTATATATATCAGTAGGAACAAACTATATAATTTATATGACCTTAAAAAATATAACTTTCATCCATTGTTTATTCAGTATGTGAGAAATTATTCTAAAATGTTCAAGAAGATATGCCTCGCTGCTAAAGCTTTATACTTAAGTAACAAAATAAATAACTCTCACAATAAAATTCGTAGTAATTGGGACATAATTAATAATGAAATAGGACGTTTTAAAAGATATGACAATAAAATTAAATTAAATATAGACGGTCTGACAATTTGACAATTTAGAATTAGCTCAATTCTTTAATAAATTCTTTGTAAATATCACTGAAAAGACAACTCGTTCCCTTGACTCCTGTCCGTTAAAACCGAGCATGCTACTTAAAACAAATGTAAAGGGAAGCAAGGTACTGTTCAGTTTTAGACACATACACCCGCAAGATATCATAAAGACTTTTAACTCTCTTAGCCTTAAAAAATCAGTAGACTTGTGGGGTATATCAGTAAAATTACTTAAAAATATTATTTCCGAATTATCACCATACTTAGCTGCTATTTTTAATCGTTGTGTTGATGCTGGCGTATTCTCTTGTCTTATGAAACAGTCTAGAATTATCCCTTTGTTTAAAAAGGGCTCAAAAAGTGACCCGAGTAATTTTAGACCTATCTCTATTTTACCAGCTATCAGCAATATATTTGAGAAGGAAATCCTCAATCAACTTCAGAGTTACTTTTATATTAACAATTTATTGCATAGTCACCAATATGGATTTACCAAGGGTGTTTCAACTACAGATACGGGTGTTACTTTAATAAAATACATTTTTAAAGCTTGGGAAGACCATTATGATGTCATTGGTGTTTTTTGTGATCTATCGAAGGCGTTCGATTGCGTGGATCATAGTATACTGATTCAAAAGCTTAAGCACTATGGCATTGAAGGCACCGCACTTGACCTTATGACAGATTACCTGACAGACAGAGTTCAATTCGTTGATGTAAATGGTCATAAATCCACGGGATTACCAATAAAAATAGGAGTACCACAGGGTTATATTTTGGGACCTTTTCTTTTTTTAATATATGTAAACGATTTGCCTTTTTTCATACGATCCTTTTGCGAAATTATCTTATTCGCAGATGATACATCCCTCTTGTTTAAATTGAAACGAAAAAATCCAGATTTCAATGGTGCTAATAAAATACTAGCTCTTATATTAGAATGGTTCTCTTCCAACAATCTTTTACTCAATCCTAATAAAACAAAGTGTGTCATTTTCAGAATGCCTAACGTGAAAGCAAACACTGAAATTAACCTAAAAATTGGTGATGTCAATCTGGATTTCGTTGATTCTACAATATTTTTAGGCCTCACTCTTGACTCTAAGCTTCAATGGGGAGCTCACATTTCAAATGTAGCAAAAAAGCTAAGTTCAGCAGTCTTTGCGATTAGAAAAGTAAGACAACTGACTAATGAAGAAACAGCTCGTACCGTTTACTACAGCTATTTCCACAGTATCTTATCTTATGGATTACTACTGTGGGGAAGTGCTGCAGATATTCAAACAATATTTTTATTGCAAAAACGGGCTGTTCGCGCTATATACAGACTAGGATCAAGGTGCTCCCTAAAGGAAACGTTTAAAGAGATAAATATCCTGACCGTACCATCTCAATATATTTTTGACAATGTTATATATATTCGAAAGAACATCCAATATTATGATAAAAAATCCGATACGCATTCTTTTAATACACGGAACAAAAATAAACTAGCAGTTAATTATTCACGTCTTCATAAGGTTCAAAACTCATTTGTGGGACTCGGTATACGTTTCTATAACAGACTACCTGATGACATTTTAGCCTTGCCCTTCAACAAATTTAAGGAATGTATCAAAAAGAAATTGATTTGTAAGGGCTACTACAGAATAAATGACTATTTTGATGACATTCATCCATGGGAATAAGTGTGACAGTATTAATAATAATATGTAATTAACTATGTCTTTTTTTCTATAAGTATAAAAATAACCATAATAATAATTATTGTATGGACATGATTTTATATTACTTGAATTGACTTATTGAATTGACATAATTTTAATAATTTAAAATATTTAAAAATTATATTGACATTATTGTTTTCCATAAAATGTACATGAAACTATTTTTTTTAATTATATGCATATTTTTATTTTCAAAAAATGGAATTTGTTAGTAATTTATGTACTTAAGTCAAATAATTGTGATAATTACTATGTATTAATGTATCTAAGAATGAGATGTTTATTTTGTAATATTTAAGAATCTTGACGTTCATAAGTGTTACCGTGTGACCTATATGAATAAATTATTTTGATTTGATTTGATTTTGAACCATACTTCATTGATACTTATTATTCGGGACTTAACGCGACTTATATTCTTCTTCAGTCCCCTCGTGACCACGGCCGTTGCAACACGGCCGAAAAGTCGAGAAAAGTATGTAGTAGCATTACTACTAGAATATAAGTCGCGTTAAGTCCCGAATAATAAGTATCAAATATAATGCAACGCGAAAGTTTTAAAGTCCATACTTCATTGGTTGTTATTATACGCATGTGTCATTGTCCCTTTCATTCCACACAGCAATTTTAAGGTCAAAGCCATGTACGGCCCATAATAATATGTATGCTTACATTTTTTTTCTTACGTATAAACAACTCACCGAGTCCGTTCCTGACATTGGCAACGAGCCGCATGGCGGGGTTGGTGACGATGCCATTCCGCTTGCTCTTGCTGTGGACAAAACGGAACTATATAATACAAATTTTAAATAATTACATGATTATAAGTCAAAACCGGGACACATAACACAAAGCTTCATATAATTTTGTGTCTTATTACGAAGAATTATTGTATCTATAACGAAAACACATTTTTAACATTAGAAAGAAAAAAGTTATAGCCACAAACAATTATTATTATAATTTATAACAAAGTTGTCCCAAACCAAAAAAAAAACTAAAACACTACAAAAAATAAAAGTAAAGACAGTAAACCAACATATTTCACGTCTCTGGTTTTTGCTGTAGATAGTAGTCAGTAAACATTGGTCTATGTTTATAAATAGGCTGTCAACTCCTTTTGATAGTTTCCATATCCTAGCTCCTTCCTTGTAAGTGAAAACACTCATGGTGACACTTATCACAAATCTACTGAACTCAAAAAAGGTATTATCCTACTCAGGTTTTATTAATGACTGTTATTATTACTGCTGCTTGGAAGCTCGAAGTAGTGTGAAGGTGATATTGTATCTTAAGTTATTTTAAGGTTTTTTTTCATGGATGAATAAAAATTAAAAATGCATGTACGGTGCACCGAAAGATGGTCAGGTGAGCATAACTAAGATGATGCATTAGGGTGAGTGTTTTAATGAACGTCAATTTCAGTAAATGTATAGAAAAAATTAAAAATGCGATAATAAGAAGCCTAAAAGTATAAGAGCTGTCAGATGAGTAATTAGTATTTATGATATAAACCTTAATTTGAAGATACTGTAAGCTTACTTGAAGTCTTGTACTTATATAATGAATGCTTGTTGTGAGTTACGATCTAACATAAACAAGTACGTATGAACCTCAACATGTCATATCAAAACGATGTGATCCTGCCACCAGCATAACGATCATCAGTCCCAGCCACTGTAAGCCTCACTCAAAATATATATGTCCTTGTCACTCACGTTTTCTTAAATATCCTGCCTCTCGCTCGCCCCAAGCTGCCAACTATTCTAGCGTATGCGAGCCGCGTCGCCAAAACCATCTCGCTACTAGGTATAAATATCACATATGATATGAAACAAAAATAACAAAAAAGTAAGGTCTAAGCTGATTCTGTTTGTAGCACAATATTTCCTCTTTTTGACATACATGACATACATGACTAATGAGAATGAGCTATACTTTAGCAAAGTAGCACATAGATGTCGATGACACGATCTGACCGATGGAGCAAGATGACACACATACAATACCAACCATTTGTCGGCCATTGCATTATTTTCCTATACATTTCTCGAACATGTCGTCACCATCTTCTCGACGAATATTCAAAAAAATATAGCTTTCTGACTGCGCCTCATGTTATCCTAATATTCGCTAGTAACTCCAAACATTAGCGCTATTGACAACGTATTCCCAACTTTTTTAATTAATGAAAGAAATGAAAATTTTGTAGTCGCTAATTTTCAATCTATAACGTTACGAATACGTTGTCAAATGTTCGTGCTGTCCACTTGCTGTCTAACCTGTCGCTCTTCTCTGGCTGTTTGCTGTCGCGGCCGAGTATGATGCGCATGTGTGTGTCGCGGTTGAAGTGCGTGTCCGCTTGCACCGCTGGCTGCGGCGCGCCGCCCAACGTCACTGTAATATTAATGTTATAGTTAGTCGGAAACCGGCTAAGCTTGATATAAAAATTGCGTATGTCTCTAACTTTTAATACATTTTTTTGAAAGTAAATTGCAGAGTTTGGATATAATACTGATGGTTATTTGGCAGTTGAGCAAATTGTAAGAAAATATAATTTCATAGGGGTATCAAAATTTTTAGAAATGAAATCAAAAACCATGCTTTTTGGAGTGTAAAAATTTGTCAATTTATTTTTACATCAGCAGTAGTTCAATTGAGCCCGTGGCCTGTTGGGCTTGTTCAGACTCAGCGGGAACCGCGCGGTTTGGACCCATGCGTTTACCGCTCGCAGTTTCTTGCAAAAGCGTTGTATTACAAAAAAAAAAAAAAATCAAAAATCTTTATTAATTTCTCCCACAATACAAAAGACACATATACAATTATTATGATGTAGTTACAAGTTATAGTAGGAGACTGGTGCCCTAACTAGGTTGCCCTGTGATAAGGGGTCACCAGGCCCCCCTCAGAAGGTAATATTACCACCGTGTTTAACATCATTTCTAAGAGGTAAGTCACAAGTTGTGAGAGCATCTTCTAAGACGTGTATGATGTGTGCATGTGTGTGTGTGTGTGTGTGTGTGTGTGTGTGCGTGTGCGTGTGTGTGTGTGTGTGTGTGTGTGTGTGTGTGTGTGTAATATATTATTATAATACAGAATGTGTATTAATTTACAACGTTCACACTTAACCGCTCGGTTTCTACGCGGGAAACGCGCGGTTTCCGCTTTGCCTAAACTGGCACCTTATGTGTAAGAAGTCGGTTAAAAACAGCTTGAAAGACCATTTAGAACTATACAAAAGTGTATAAATCACAAACAACATATATATATATATATATATATATATATATATATATATATATATATATATATATATATATATATATATAAACATCTAACCTAAGCTATCAGCGCACGTAGGGGGGTGCTCGGGGCTACTGGCGGGGCTGCGGGGCGGGGACGCGTACAGCGGGCTGGCCGCGCCGTGCCGCTGCTCGCGTCGCCTGTCCCGCTCCCGCGCGTACCCGCCCAGCTCGCTGTCTCGCTCGTTCGCTATGTAACTCCTGCAAGATATACTTGAACGTAAAATACTGCTATTAGTTTTTTTTTTTTATCTTTATTTAAATAAAGGGCTTTTGCCATACATGGCTGGCATGCCATGTATGGCAAAAGCCCCATCGTAACTTATAACTATTAATATCTATTAATTAAATATCCTATACAAATACACTGCCACATCACTTGCAGATGACGGTATTATGCTTAACTGCGATTAGTTAATCAATTCACGTTAGAACGCGAGGTAGTGCCGCGTTTTTAATATGGTCAAAATAAATCTTAGTACGCGATTAATTAACGAAAATCTTTTAAGCTCGAGCGTCAGCCGTCACCACGCTACGCGGCTTTGTGCAGCTCGAAGTTTTATATCAACAATATAACGTATATCTCCTTGTATAGAAAACGAACTATAATTCATTTAGAATTAATACTTTGAATTTACAATAAATGATCAGTAGCTTAATTATCACAAAAATACATATTATGTTTATACTTTTATGATAATATAAACTTTGACTAATCAATAAAACATTCCATTATTATGTAATTAACTTATAAACTGTGTTTATACGTTCAACTGTCTAGCTGAACGTATAAACACCGTCTCAGAAACTAAAAAATATAATGCAAGACAGTGTACCTATTTGCGTCGTTATGCAGCGCGCTGTGCTCGGGTATCGGCTCGTGTTCGCGGTCGCGGTCGCGCCGGGAGCGTCCGCAGCGAGCGACCTGCTGCGCGAACGACAGGCTAGCGGCACTGCGCACCTGTTGATTTTAATATTGTATGTCATTCAATAAATTTATACAGATAGATCACGAAAAAGTCAAACTATTTGAGTTAAAAACTTTGTGTGTTCCTCTAATGAGATATTTTAATAAAAGGTTTATCGAAGTTTCCTCCCCCTTTCACACTTATAACGAGCGACATAGCACCATAGTCCCTGATCTACCTGGCGCAACCTATTTTCTAACTACAGAGCATAATGGTACTCAGTGGCGAACAATACCAATGTGTGTTAATGCTTAAGGTGACGCAGCGTTAAAGTAAGAAACCATGTTGAATATGTTTTAGATTGCTTGTTTTCTATGAGAGGCCGGCCCGGCCTCTCATAGAAAACAAGCAATGGAACAGCAAAAAATGGAAAGGGCGTAAGCGACAAAATGGTTTTTGTCGCATAATTTAAAAACCATAAATACATTTCATATAAGCTATGCACAAATTAAAGTGCATGCTTGAACCAATTTATGTACAAATTTTGGAACCTTAAATCACTCTCCTCTGTTGGAAAAATAGGAATCCCTTTTTTTACAGAGGTCTTTTCGATTGATTATTCTGTGCTATAAAAGTTGTCCAATCGTGTTATGCTATGGGCAATTCAAAGACAAAGACATGATGAATACTGACAATGAACTTCAATTTCTTAGCTTTAGTCATTGCTGAGAAAAATCGGCATCGCTACAGCCAAATTATCAAGGCGTCGCCTTAATTGGAAGGTGAATTAGTTTGAGAGTGCTCGATTGTGCGATTGAACACACAACGTTGAGCACTATGCCGCATAATGCGTTCTAGTGTTACAACTGGATAACAGGACTAGTCTTTAGTGTTCTATACCTTATCCTGCGCGTCGTCGACGTCGTGCGAGCGGTTGGACCCACCCGTCATGTTGGACGACGACTTGGTTGAGTTGGAGCTGTGCACGCTCCGCCGCTTGTAGTCCGGCGAACCTGGGTACAGGATTATATCATTATTAGATGGTACGGATGGTATTAGTAGATTACGTCAATACTGCGGCAAAGACTACTTAGGATCACGTCGGTACTGAATTATGTAAACGGTCTTTGTCGCATATATTAAATCGAAAAATAATATCGGCAACATGGAAGTCAGTGCTGATTTACGTTAATACAGAAGCGACTACTTTGTGCTTGATGCTAGATTTTTACAAATATGCAGCCCCAGCAATCAACGTTCAGCTCCAGATTTTTGCACTTAATTCATGAAGCCCCAAGCGGCCACATCCGGCCGCGATAACAATGAAAAAGCTATTGTGTCTCGTTTTGCCACGACTGATGGGTTAATGCGGTCACTAGCATACCAGATAATAAATTATTAAGTTTACCTGATCTAGGTGGGCGGAGCTCTTCCATAGGCGGGGCAGGCGCGGAGGGCGCCGCCCACCGTTCTAGCAGACGGCAGATGTTCGCGTGACCCGCGCGCCACGCCACCTTCGCGGGTGTGCGACCTGTGTTATATTGTTAAGTAAATATTGACGAATTAATTAATGATAACGATTTATTTTTAGATTTATTGATTTGACTCAAGTGAGTCAATATTTATTTTAAATCGTTAAACAAGTAAACATCTCTCCATTACATTGAAGTTTAATCATGATTAAATTAAGAATCTGAATGCGGCAGTTACTGTTTTAATACATCTCAATTTTATTTTATACCAATAAGATCATATTAAATAAGAGTTTTTGAAGTGAAAACTTCTTTAGCGGCGTTGAGCACTTTTGTGGGATGGGTAAAATCTGTGAAACTCGCGTCAGATTCTCGTGCTGATCGAAAAACCGTAAGACGGTTGGAGAGTAGTGTTGTAAAATCGAAATCGATTAATCAAACAATCGATTGTTTTTTTCGATTGTCGATATTTTTTAATCGATTGTAAGGGTTTCGATTAATTAAAAAAAAACGATTTTTTAAAAATCGATTTTCATAAAAAATGGGTTAAAAAAAATTGTAAGGGTTTCGATTAATTAAAAAAATCGATTTTTTAAAAATCCATTTTCATAAAAAATGGGTTAAAAATTTAATCGATTGTAAGGGTTCGATAAATTAAAAAAATCGATTATTAAAAATCGATTTTCATGAAAAATAGGTTCAAAAAATAATGCACAACGTTAATAATCAAGTTTTCACTTCTGCCGGCACCCCCGGAGTGCAACCCGTCTTTATTTTTTAATGCTATTTCTTTGTACGGACTTAGATTGGTCCATGGCTACCTATATTTTTCAATTGCGCACGAATACTTATGGTATTATTACGTTCTCCCTGTGAGAACGAGATAATATTATGTAGTAAGTAGGGATCGCAATCCCGCAAAGCGGGATCCCGCAATCCCGCGGGATCCCGCGCCAATTTTTAATCAGCTGGATCCCGCACCTACAAAACGCGGATCCGCGGATCCCGCATGACCTACATATTATTTGCATAATTTCTCGGGGAGTCCGTATGACGGAATGGAAGTTTTAATAGCAGCGCTTTGTGCTAAACCCGATCCAAGGCCTTCGCAATGTCTAAACTAACAGCAGATGCCTCTCCCTTCGACACAATCGCCTGATTCCAACGATGAGTTAGGTACGCCAAGAGATCCCCAGCCGAGCGATCCTTACGGAACCCGTACTGTTTATCCAAGTATCGAAATAGCTGGCTATTGATAATAATTCCATGGATTCCATTATATTATAAATTGGTTATAGCGATTGGTCTGTAATTGGATGGATTTGAGCGGTCACCTTTTTTGGGGATCGGGTACACCAAGTCTTCGAGGAAGCCGGTACAATGCCAGAAAAACAGGAGAGCCGAAAAAGACGCGTTAAGATCAGAGCCAACTCTGGAGCACACTTTTTTTTAACACAATAGGAGGGATTCCGTCAGGCCCACTCGACTTTAATTGGATATCAAGGGAAAGGAGGGCTATTTGCACTGAGCGCTGATGAAACCAAATATCCGACGTGCATCACGGTATGGTCGGCGGTTTCTGTTCCCCGTCACCTCGGGTCAAGCTTGACGCAAAGAACTTACCCAGAAGATCGGTTTTGTCTTTTGCGTCATGGGACAAAAATCCATTTTCGACGTGTAGAGATGATAGGGTTGGCTTGCAGAAATTCCCTTCAATAGCTTTGGCCAGAGACCAGAATGCACTGGTTCTCGAAGAGAGGCGCTCGAGTCTCTCACCAATTCTGTTGACGTGCTGTTTCTTTGCCCGAGTGATCTCTTTCTTGAGTATTTCATAATTCATAATTCTTTATTCACAAGAATGCAGTTAGTACAAGGATGGTATTTCATTTTATATGTGCTGGTATTTAAATCCCGAGCAGACACTGCATTGGCCTAGGATTGGTAAACCTTCTGCTTCCGACGAGAAGCTTTTTTGGAGGATGAACCAAACCAGGGACGAAATCTGCCGCAAGTTGGCACTACAGTCTACAGAGGACGGAATGAAAAGCTTCATCCCTTGCATCACCACATTGGCAACGGAGTTGGCAGTGTTGTCGGGATCATCCGGCGAGAAGCGCAAGTGCCCCCAGGGATAGGATGCAAAAAATGACCGCATCCTATCCCAGTCCGCTATCTTTTAGAGCCACACACGACGGTATTTAACAGCACGCTGTCGCAATGGCGTCGTAAGTGGCAAGGCAATGATCCGATGAACCAAGTGGTGCGGTCATGGATGCTTGGTAGCCATCAGGATTTGAAGTCAGCAGAAGGTCCAACAGGGAAGGATTCTGACCGTCTACATCTGGGATTCGCGAAGGCGTAGCAACCAGTTGTGTTAAGTCGTTCGCAAGAGCAAAGCCGCAGACAGATCTTCCCGCATGATCAGTTTTAACTTTTACTGGAATTGAGCCAGTCGGCGTGGTAGGCGTTAAAGTCGTCAAGTATTATGATCTCTGCGGATGGGATCTGCTGCTGCACTAAATCTGAAGCTGCTTGCAGGTGTTCAAAGAGTCAGTCCGTCTCGGGATCACCACTATGGGACCTATATAGGCACGCAAAAACGCGAGGGTGGTCGTCGCAATCAATGCGGAGCCATAATGATGAGAGGTCCCTGACTTCAAGATTGCTGTGGCATTAAAAGCATTTTAATTTTACGATCAAATAAGACTAGAGTGATCACAGAATTTTATTGTTATTTTGTTACAAAACAAATATTTTTGTGGCATAATATGGAGACATTTTCTATGAGTAAAGTTGATTATTAATAAGTCCTATAGTTTAAATTTATTCAATTTTATAACATAAATTCAAATATGCGGGATCCCGCGGGATTGGCCAATCCCGCGGGATTGAATAATGTGCGGGATTGCAATCCCTAGTAGTAAGATAAGTTACGCAACAGAAGTACGATATATACGAAAAACGTACGTACTATTACTGATGTAACTAAACTCTAACTAATAGAAATTAGAATCTCAATATTATAATACTGAACTTACCACAATGATCAGCTTGTAACGGGTCGGCGCCGTGCTGCAGCAGCCACAGTACGCACTCTTCGTGGCCCTCCTGTGCCGCTATACCTGTATATAAAGGAGATAATTAAAATACACATATTTTTGAAGTCGAATAATTCAAACACAAATGATTCAAATCATGTTCCTGAAACTGATACTTCTACCTAAAATAAAAGACAAGATATAAAAGTAATATGTAACTAAACATACCAAGAGGCGTGGCTCCCTGCGTACATACTGGCGCGGGGGCGGCGCCGTGCGCTAGTAACGCCCGCAACGCCGCCGTGCGTCCGCGCCATGCGGCCGCGTGTAGCGCAGTGCGGGCGCATCGATCACGACCGTCGACTGAGGCGCCACCTATATCAAAGTGTTAGTTTAGTATAATATAGCAAGTGATTATAATGTATGAGTTAATTCTTTAAATTTTCATGTTTATTTCTTAAAAAAAAAATAGATTAAAACAAAATTTATCATTACTTACCAACTTTGATGAGCAAGTTCACCATTTCGGTGTGTCCTTGCCAGGCTGATACGTGCAAAGGTGTTCGACCCTAAAATGGAAAGACAATTTATAAATGAGTTTTAAACAAAAGCTCGGACACATATTTTACGAAACTAGATAGATGTCTATTACTGAAACTGACTTCTGCGCTATAAAAAGTAGCCTTGCCTACACTAGTGTGCACTACTATTATAATCGTTAAAGTTTAAAAAAGTTCGAATAATTAAGGATGAGTCCTTTATATGAGTATTTTTATGTCAATTCTGGACATAAAAATATAAGCACGCAATATCTCACCTCGGTGTCAGCGGCGTGCACGCTCGCGCCGCACGCTAACAGATGCCGCGCCATGGCGAGCCGGTTGTCGAGCGCGAGGACGTACAGCGTGCTGCGGCGGTCCGCGTCCAGCGCGTCCACGTCCGCGCCGCGCCGGTGCAGCGCCGTCACCGTCTCGAAGTGACCCTCCAGGGCTGCCAACCTGAAAAATATTATTTTTTTACTCTCCCATCAATTTTAACCCACAAGGCTGTCAACTCTTAATTTTGTCCACTAATATTACCCTCCAAGGCTGCCTATAATTTTCCATCAATGCTGTGATTTTTTAAAATTATTATAGGACCTTTTCACCTAAGTTCACAATTTAGTAATTCATGAGCGAACAGTTTATTTAATTTTTTACTTTATTCAGGTATTTTAACAACTTAAACAAAATAAAATTTCTAGCGACTACAATATTAAATTATATATTTGTAAATTGGGTCATGCATTTTCACATCGCGTTCTGCTTCATTGATCATGACTGCCATAACAATTAAATCTATCGTTACAAGAAATCGTCAAATACTTTACCTCAAGGCAGTCTTCCCATCGTGCGCCCGCTGGTCGACGGGCGCGGCGTAGTTGTCGACGAGCGTTTCGACGAGGCGCGTGTGGCCCTCCTGCGCCGCCAGCATCAGCGGCCCCTTGCCGTCGTTGTCCGCCTCGTCCACCTTGGCGCCGGCCTCGAGAAGCGCCTCGCACACTTCTATGTGCCCTGTACAAACCAGATATTGTATGGGATTTTTATGCGTACGGCGTAGGACATATATTTATTTATTTATTTATAAGGATCATAAAAAGTAAAATAACAGTGATTGGTGCTGAATTATAGGAAAGTAAATTCCGCCAGGATCACTGGATTCCAGCACTGGATCACGCTAGGGCTACAGAATTGTATCCAAACTGTTATTTTAATGTAGTACAGATGTTTGCGATATATTTAAGATATATTGTATTAAATATAAAACTTTTATTGGCTGTCGCATTTAAACAAAAATTGTATTATATGAATAATATGTACTTTTATTTTAATAAGTAATTCAAACAAAAATAGATATGATATATTATATTATTTGGCATGTTTAACGAATTTCTTGGCTATTACATAATCATCTTTTGGAAGAATTAAAATACGAAAAATAGCTCAAATAAAATTATGGAATGAATATTAATGTAATATTATTTATTCATGCATCACATCTTTTCTTTATTAGAAAAATATTTTATTAAGAATTTGTAAAATATTTTTCTATTACTACTTCTAACAACCATACCTACATTGACATTTAAAAAATACGGATAACAGGATTATTTGTCATTTGCTAATAAAAAGACCCACACTGTATACAGACGTTTTACCTAAACAAAATTATGTTAGAAATACTTGCTTGACAGACTATGATAATATTATACTTACAACTATTACGTCTATAAACACAGTATATTTTGTTTAGCTTACTAGAAGATTTTGAACTGTAGCGTACGCCTTTTGCATCTTACCTTCAAAGGCAGCGTAGTGCAGCGGCGTCCAGCCGGAGTTGTCACGATGATGCTCGTCCAGCCCACGGTCTAGTAGCTGGCATACCACCTCCACATTACCTGTAAAGCCACACTGTCAATGAGACTAAGGACATGTTTCACCACTTACTGATAAGTGCGTGATAGGCTGTCCACAACTTATCTGATAGATACTCCATACTCCTTTGTGGATAGCCTATCCGGCACTTATCAGTAAGTGGTGAAACAAGCCATAATATCAATGAAAATCAAAGTTTTTGAATGCACTTTGTCTTTAAAACTAATAATAAGACCGTTAGTGTGGGGTTTGTCGCTGATTCTGACATCATAAGGGCAGGCAGAAACACACTTTGACAGCTACGTTCTCGTAAAGTTATCATAACATATCTGATATCAATAGTATAGCTGGTGTCTAATTTTCCTAATAAAAGTATTACGTTCCCGACTCAACCTTTCAAGATTTCGCAGTTGGCGTATACAGCGTTTTAATTTCTTTGAAAATTAATTTACAAAATTGATATATTTGAAAGCACATTGCATAGGTTTGTTTTATCCATAAAATTGTTTGTATCCAAATCATAATCAAAATTTCTTCATTTACAAATTACAATGACGTTATAAGGAAAACCATAAGAACACAACTTTTACCGAAATAATTGGAACCACACGGCTTTACAGTCAGGAGATGAATTATGTATTATATTATGTAATTATTATAACTCTACAGTGAAACTAGATAAATTACTTTGCATTTATTAAGGAAACTTGAATATTCTTCAGTAAGAAACTAATGCAATAATTATGTGATAGTTAAAAATGTATTATTATAATTTTTATCTCAAATTAAAATTAACCAATTACTATCCAGCTTCTGATTTTATAAGACAGTATGTAGTGCTATGTAATTAGCAGAATTTATTGTAATGTAAATAATTGTTGGTATTATCAGATTCAAATGATATTAGGATATTGTGAATTGGGACCGGTTTTTCTCGCCGGGCTAGTTCCCGAACCGCTGATAGGCATCTTAGTTTCTACGTCCTTTCTGTGACGTTCAAAAAGTGTATTCATGATACCTATTTTGAATAAAAATATTTATTTATTTATTTGTTGATAGGTCGTGTTCTTACATCATTTAAATCCGATGATATCGTGGGCTTCAAAACAGAAGGGCATATAAGCAATGTCTCTACTTTCCAGGAAGCAACAATAACTTATTGAGTTTTTGTTTAATTCATCTCTGAACATTTGCATAATATTATGTCTATGAAAGTACTTACTTAATTATTATGTGAAATGATCTTTTGTATTTTAACTATACCAAAACTCCCAATATTGCACTTACATCTATTTTCTTAAAAAAATGGATTTTTTATATTCTGTTTAACCCTAATTTATTAATAAATGACTCTTAAAGATACAAATATTGTGTACAACATTAAACTCATAATTCAATGTAATTATAGAACCATGAGAAATAATAAATGTATGCTCAATTACATTAATTAAAAAATTGCAATGTTTGTTTTTTTTATTACTTATTCTAATGTAAATATTACCATTTTTTTTATTCTATATTAAAATAAATTGCAAAAAAACATTTATTTTTAACAATGAGCATAACGCTGCAGCGGAGATATGCGACGCTTCACATTTCACAGAACTGACGTTTCGTGTCGCTTAGCTTCTGCTGTTAGAGCAATGATGTACGCAAATTATATAAACGTACATGCGCATACGCGATTACACTTACAAGCGTGCCCGTGTGTGTACGTCCTTGCGTATACGTGTTTGCGTATATTACGTACCCTGCGCGGCGGCGGTGCTGAGCACCGTGCGGCCCTCAGCGTCCATGTTGTCGACGCACGCGCCCCAGAACAGTAGCAGACGGACGGCAGGGGCGTGGCCTGCGGACGCCGCCGCCCATAGCGCCGTCCGCCCGGCCGCGTCCGCTGCCTCCACGTCCGCTTCAGCTTCGAGCAGCAGCTCGCAGATCTCACTGTAATAAATTATGATATGGTTACTATATAATACAAGCAAGTCACTCTCTGGCAACCAAGAGATGGCAAAAGAAGCATGAGTCGTCCAGTCAGATGGGATAACGACTTGAAACAGACAGCGGGACCATTCTGGTTGAGAATTTGGAAGGTGACTTTGCCAAATGGCACACCGAACTTAGGAACCTCTTGTAACCGTGTTTTGTAATAATAGGCCATTATTATAGTATAAAATGACGAATACGCTTACACTTCGCATGTGAGCTGCGAGGATTGAACAAAAAATAGGAGGAGTAAGATGCGGGGGTAGTGAGAAGATTTTTTTGTCGAGTGCAATCGATCGGCGGGGTAATTATAACGCACTCCTAATTTGTTATTACAACGTATTCTTATGACCAAATAAAACACAAAAAAATACAAATAAAAAATACATAAACGTAAATAAAGAAAAAAAAAAGTAAAAACGTATCAGTCGAGATGACTAACAAAGAGAAAAGAAACATACGTAGTTTAGGATCAACGTACAAATTTATACGTGCTCAGAGACCGAACAATGATTCTATAATAATCCTTATAAACATCTCGTTAATTCGCATAATATATTACTAGCTATTTGACCAAGCTTTGCTCGGTATTCGATAGAACACGAATAAAATGACATTTTCTAAATATGATTCCTAGGTAGATCGATTTATCGCCCCCGAAACCACCTATATACTAAATTTCATGAAAATCGTTAGAGCCGATTCAAAGATTAAAAGATTAAAAGAATTGCTCGTTTAAAGATATTTAAGATGTATTGACTTCATTCACTATATTCAATTATGTTGATTGATTGTTCGAACCATATATGGTTCGGGAATGCGGTCTGCACACTTTGTGATGCGATTTGTGAATGCGGCACACCTTTACACACCTTAGGCTCAGTACACAATGGCAGAGGAATTTATCGTTCCCACAACTTTACCTTATAAGGGGAGTGGAGTAGTTAGAGGGTAAATCCTACGCCTGGGGAGCCCTACGTACCCCGGCTAATGTCGTGAAACCGAGTGGGACGCGAAAAGCATTTCCCCATATAAAAGCTCAGTACATACACTACATACACAGACTGACAAAATTAAAGGAACATAGGTAAAAAGGGCCAAAATTTGAACTCAAGTGGGTCGGGCTGTGTGAAACCCTTTTTTATAGTTTCTAAGCTCATTTAAGAAATAAATATTGAACAAAACTGGCAAGTTGACAGGTTTTTATAGCAATAATTATGCCCTAATAAGTTTTTTCGATGATTGACGATGTAAGTGTTCCTGATAAGAATGGCGTTTTAGCGGGGTGCAAGGTATGCTAAGCTCATTTGATTGTTTGGTTTTTGGAAGAACACATTGCTTAGATACAAAAATAGTGATTTTCCAGCATCTACGACAGCTAGAGCTGTAACCACGATAGAGAAAGGTCACACCTACCGTTCGGACAGTCAGGCCTTAGGTGTGTCGGCTTCCGTGGTCCATTGTAACTTTCAACGCTACAGAGAGACTGGATCTTACGTTCGGAGACGAGAACAAGGCAGATATTGGGTGACAATGGTTCAGGATGACCGTTTTGTAAGGAAACAAACCTTAAGAAATCGACCTCAAACTGCTATGCAGACACGAAACCTGTCGGAACAGGTCCGAGATGTACGTGTAAGTGATTGTACAGTAAGAAGAAGACTTAAAGAAGTTAAATTTAACTCAAAAGTGCCTAAAAAGCAGAGGCACCAAAACTTGAGACAGGACACCGAAGAGCCAGGCTAAGATTTGCGCGTGAACATCAAAATTAGACAGGTGAGTGAAATCTTGTGCCGTACAGTGATGGGAGCAAATTCTGTGTACATTTTGTTGACAGGCGATAAATAATGTGGATAAATCGTAAGGAACGCTATAGGCCATCAAACTTCACGGAAACAGTGGCCTATGATACAGGCTTCGTAATGGTTTGGGGTGGCACATGATTTGGAGCCCGCACGGAGCTGATGATTATTGATGATGGTACTTTGACAGTACAGGGCTATAGCACAGACATCCTAGAACTGCATGTTGTGCCTATTACACAGTTTCAGGTAGTAACTTCAATTTTATGCGCGTCCATAGAGTAAAAAAATCGGGCATTATTACCTAAATGATGCTGGCGTAGCCCAGGTGGAGACCAGCACGGTCTACGGATGTGGATCCGATTGAAGACGTGTGGCACATCAATGGGTGAACGGTACGAGTTTAAAATAAAAGGCCCAAAATGTGTCCAGGAGCTCGAGTTGGCGCTACTGGAGGAGTAGGAGAATATCCCACAGGAAATGATTGACAATTAAAATGCAAGCATGGAATGGCGTATCCAGACCCTCTTGAGATCCATAGAAGGCATAACACGCTTTTAACATGGCATTTCTTTAATAAAAATGGAGAATTTAAAAACTTACTACTGAAATTTCAAAGATTTTCTTAAATTTTTGGTTTTTGCCGATTTTTTTCTATTTTTCACGTTTTTATGCATTAAATTATATAAATTTATTTTTAATAATCAATAAATAAATAAATAAATTATTATATAAAAAACAGTGAATAATTTTCAAAAAAATTGAAAATTTTGTTATGTTCCGCTAACTTTGCCGGTGTGTTTACTTCTAATGGTCACTTATTTTATTTTTTATTTATTCTCTTTATGTACAAAATTATGACATATTTATAAAAGTGACAATAAGTAACATAACTATAATATAAACATACATATACAATACTTACTATATAAATGAACGTAATTTTAACTTGGTAAAAATCACAGATAGGTATTAGATAATAATAGACTTATTGATGGTATAAGAATTAATATTATACGATAAAGGAGGAATACTACAAATTCTATGTTTTTCCAGCCTATGTAACAAATGTATTAACATCAATATGTAAACATATTCATAACATACAAATATCTTAGTAAGTATGTAATACGTTTTATCAAATTAATTAAATTTTAACAAGTATGTAAGACTCAATCCATCAGAAGTATTATAATTTTGGTACGTCTCAAAAGTTTTAGGACAATTTCGTTTCAATTTTTCTGAAAATGTGATCTCTATGTCAAGAAACAAACAAAAAGAAACGAAAATTGTGGATAAAAAGGACAAGTGTTACGGGCGTTGCAGCGAATAAAAAATTAAGATTAGTCAAGGGAAAAACTTATTTCTAATTTACTTTTCGTTTATTAATTTTAAAATATTGTTTCAATGTGACCGCACCTTTACCAACATTACTATCCATCGTATATAAAAGACGCTACAATTAGCGAACCTCGTTGCTGCCCGTAGCCATCGTTCAGTAGCGAGTACGGAGACCAAACGTTCGCAACCATGAGGAAGATGAGCATATTAGCGATGACGGATCCCGTGTTGTACAACAAGTACCACCGGCTGCAGAACAGAGACAACAAGAGGTGTCTGAACGAGAACGTTGCCCGAATGACTTGGCGGAGCGGCGACCGGGTGCTGGACATCGGCAGCGGGGACGGCAGCTTCACAGCCACTGAGCTCCGGCGGTATTTGCCCGATGATGTCAGCGAGCTGGTCGGCTGCGACCGCAGCAGGGACATGGTGGACTACGCCAACGAAAACTTCGGCGGAGACGGCATCAACTTCCGAGTGCTGGAGATCGGCCAGCACATACCGAGGGAGTTTATCGGCTCCTTCAATCACGTGTTCGCGTTTTTTTCCCTCCACTGGGTCACTGACCAAAGGTACTACACCTCTGTGATAACAACATCACCTCATTCTATTGCTCCTACGTTAGTATTTTTTCGTGAGCACCCAACTTAATTAATGCAAGGCACTTGGAGCACCATTTTGATTCTTAAAAGTCAATAATAATTGGACGGGTCGTAGTTATTGGTGGATCGCAATCACGCACAAATTATATATTTGTAGTACGTCATTGATAGATATCAAAGCGCACGGAGTGCGCGGCCAAGTTCCAGCAGGCCGCGCGCATGCCGTGCACTATTTACACGAACCGTTTCGACGCACTTTTGACCCCCCCGTAGCTCAGTCACTATTGCGAGTTCAAATATAAAATTTTACCTACGTAATTATGTACTAGTATTTAAGCAGTATACCCAATTTCATAGATATAGCTTCGGTAGATCCTGAAATATGTCCCTGTAAAAATAGCAAATTTTGGCACTGACTCACTCACTCACTCACTGACCGGTAATCAAAACCTCTAGGCCACTTCCAATTGCCCTAGCGTTATGAAATTTGACACTCAGGTCGTGTGTTATATGTAGATTAATAAAAAATTAAGAAATTTAAGAAATCGGTCAAGCGTGAATCGGCTCCTCTACGAACTATAGGTAAAAATTCTTATACGCCAGTGATACAATGAGAATACAATGAAGAGGGTGGGAGGATGGAGGGGGGGAGGATTGGTTTAAAATTTTTCATCATATTTGCATACTGTATAGCTTATTAATCCTTCGATCGCGGATTCTTGGAAATCTATTGTTTACGCGGTCGAATTAGACCGCTTGGGAATTGATATAGGTTAAATAAATACTGTTTACTTGAAAATTTCGCTTCTATTGATAGTTTAATAAATACAACTAGCGCCATATATCGAAGGTATTGTTTACGTCGGGTGTGGCACAAAAAGAAAAAAATACCTAAGTATAATTTCTTGAAAAAAGTATTGAAATCCCACCAAAAACATACCTGTTAAAATGGGGCCAAGTTCCTATCGGCAAAGTTTTGGTCTAAAAAAGAGTTGAAATCCAATCCAATGCCAAGTTTAGATGCACTTCATCGATCGTTATCATTTTCATCAACAGTCTGATCCATAATACTTCTAAATTTGAACTTGGCAAGTTTTCGTGCTATGCGTAACTCTAGATTAATTGTATAATTAGATAATAATATAATTAAATTAACCTGCCACGTTCAAATAAGAAGTATTATGGATCAGACTGTTGATGAAAATGATAACGATCGATGAAGTGCATCTAAACTTGGCATTGGATTGGATTTCAACTCTTTTTTAGACCAAAACTTTGCCGATAGGAACTTGGCCCCATTTTAACAGGTATGTTTTTGGTGGGATTACATACATACGCCTCCTCCAGTTTCGCTTGGTTATTAAACTTGTGAGCGATCTTTAATATCATCTTGGTGTTTTGTTTTACTTTCAGACTAGCTCTATCCCAAGTGTACGATATCCTGTCTGACGGTGGGGACTGCTTGTTGCTGATCGTGGGCAATTTCCCCGCGGTATTCGACGTGTACAAGGTGTTCGCACAGAAGGCCAAGTGGTGCCGCTGGGTGAAGAGACTGGACGACAACTTGCTGTCTCCGTACCATGACTGTGATGTAAGTAGTGATGGCAAAGGGCGTATCTACTCATTAATGGTCATATCATAATTATAGCTAAATTTGGTAAAAAATCGGATTTGCATACAAATAGCATCGCTGTCTTCTCGCTGCGTTTTGGAGTGAGACACTATAAATTATGCGCATTGATAAATATTCCCCTTTCGATTTGGATTCGAAAATTTGTCACACGATAACTAATCAATGTAACTTATCGGCTGTGCATTCACCAATAAACAGCCGGTTAGTTTTTGAATCCGAGTCGAACGACTTTAGGAAATGACCGCAAAACGAACTACAAAGCAGTAACTTGGATACTCTTGTGGGTTTGACAGGATCCAGAAGAAAAATTAAGAAAACTTGGAGAGGAGGTGGGATTTAAGAAAATCTTCGTCCAATGCAACAAATCAACCTACCAATACGACAGCGTTGAGGATTTTAAAAGTAAGTAAAGGTTTTTACTGGTCCTTTTTGTACAATATCAATTCAAAAAGAGATGAAAATAGGGGACTTTTCATCCTTAACCCGATGATGCCAATATTATGTGATAGGCTAATATTAGCTTATTTCCATGGAAGATAGATATGTGAATATTCTAGGCAAATTTTACGACCAAGTGACCTGCAATTTGACACTATATTCTGAAAGAGAATTTAGAGGCTTCTCGTGTCACGTTTTGGCTTACAGAGTTGTTCCAACCATCTAAACAACTACTATCGAACCTGATTAAGGCCTACAACGAAACCGTTTTGAGACTCAAACGATCGAATCGGAATGCCGCGTCCTACTCCATTTCATGTTTGTTAGGGTAGGGCGCGGCATTCCGATCCGTTCATTTGAGTCTCAAAACGGTTTCGTGGTACGGCCCCCGCTTTGCTGCTCCACTAATGATCTTTCTTTCGCATTACAGACATGATCGTCTCCATAAACCCCTTCAATATACCCGAGGAGCTATGTGACGAGTACTTGGAGGAGTTCGTGAGAGTGGCCAAGGAGCACCGCTATATCACCGACGACCTGACCATTACCTACACAACCAACACATTCTTCGGGTCTAAATGATAATAAATTATGTTGTCGAATGGTTTTTGCATATTTTATGGTTTATTACTTACCGACATAACATTTTTTAAGAGTTAATGGCGAAAAAAATACATGTATAATTGTATACTTACGTCTATAAAAGGGCTTCTCAAACTGTGCGTCGTAAAGAAATAGGGCGTCAAATTATATTTTCGTATAGATGCATCGGCGACCCTCGGCAACATGGATTTAATATTATTATTACATGAAATTGCATGTTTATTGCATGATTTTTGATAAAAAAAGCATATCAGCGTTCTAGGTTTTTTTTGTAATTCGCGACATCTTGCATTATGCGACCCAATAATTGTTGCGCGCAGTACAAAAGTTTAGAAAACCCCGGCACTACATACTTATTAGTATATTATGTGCTTAATCAATCGTGACTGACCTAATACAAGCGTATAGATACGATATTATCGTTAAGGGCCTTATCTACGGAAATTCCGTAATTTTCCGTATTTAAAGCCTTATAAACTCATAATATTTTGAAAGCTACAAAGTTAAATACAGCAGTAATAAGATAAGATAAGATAAATATTCTTTATTGTGCACACATAAGAATTTAAAATAAAAGACATTTTTAAAACACATAATCTTCAGTGTATCAACATTCCTTTCCTCGTTTTAAATTTTCTAATTTTGTTTATTATACTCATGATATCAGCTTCCAAAGTGATACCAATTTATTCAAATTCAAGCATACATTCAGCATCTCCTGAGGATTTACAAATTACTTTTATTTTATTTATTTATTAGGCATATCAACAATATGAATACAAGCTTACATTAATAATTTACAATTAGGTCCTTCTACAGCATTCATGTCAATTAGAGACATGCACAACATTATTATTAAAACACAATGCAACATATTTTGGTAAGACTTAACAACTAAAAAAGTTAACCAGAATCAAATTATTACATGTCAATAATGAAAATAACAAGAAATTTTGGATAATGTCAAAAAATACTTAGTTACTTATTAAAATTACAATATATATATATATATATATATATATAATATAACAATGTCCAGTAGGAATAGTGTTATAATTAGCATCAACATGACAATAAATTTCAATTACAAATACAATAGAGAATTTAAAAAAAGATACAATGTAAGTTAATTAATTACTTACTTCTATAGAAATGTCAAAATATTACAAAACAATGATAAAAAATAACAATAACAATTTATGAACATAATATTTTCTTCTTATAGGATATGGAGCGATCGTGAAAGATGTCTAAATCATATGTTTTATGCCAGATGTTATATGAATTGATTATTCTTATTATAGGAGCGTTCTTGCCGACATTAGTTTTATACCTGGGAATATTAAAGAAAGGTTTCTGTCTTATCCTGGTATTGGGTCTAGGTACTACTAATCCTATTGTTTCTAACAGTTCCTGGCAAGGGGTGGAACCTGTGACAATATCTCTAAGGAATACCAGATCAAGCATGCGTCTACGATCTGATAATTTGTTAATTTTAAAAACCGAAAGTCTATCTTTGTATGGTAATCTGTTGTTTATCTGCGGGGTGACATAAGTCAAGTGTCTCGTAAAAGATCTCTGAATCGATTCGATGCGTTGAGAATGGACTTCGTAACAGGGGTTCCAAATAATGCTCCCGAATTCTAGTATGCTACGTACGAAGTTGTTATACAATAGAATCCTAGTGTCAGTGCGCCTAAAGTCTTTTGAGTTTCGCTTGACAAATCCTAGTGTCTTTGATGCTTTCTTTGTCATATGGTCAAAATGTGGCACAAATGTTAGTTTGCTGTCAATTAATATTCCTAAGTCGCGAATTTCCGGAGTTTGTGTAATCGAGCAACCGTCTATGTGATAGCAAGTCGATAAAACTTTCTTTTTCTTGGTAAATTTAATGTGGCGGCATTTGGAAGCATTTAATTCCGTTTTGTTGTCAAGACACCACTGGTGGATACGGTCAAGATCAGATTGAGGTAACAAGGAATCGGACGAAGATTTAATAATTCTCGAAATCTTCATATCATCTGCGAATAAAGAACACCGGCAGTGATGTATGCAAGATGTGATATCGTTGATGAACAATAAAAACAATATTGGTCCTAAATGCGAACCTTGAGGAACGCCAGAAGTTGCAAAGTATTTGATTGACTCGTGTCCGTTAACCACTACCGTTGGTTCTCTCCCGCCAAGGTAAGAAACGAACCAGTGCAGTAGCCTACCATGAATGCCATATTGTTTTTTCAACTTGCAACACAGTAACACATGATCGACTAAATCAAACGCACTAGCAAAATCGGAATAAACAGCGTCGACTTCGTTCTTATTATCAATCGCCTCGAAAATGGGTGTCAAATATTCGACTAGGTTGGTAATCACTGACTTTTTCTTTTGGAACCCATGTTGGTAGTCATTAATTAACTTTTTGCAATGATTTGTCAGAATATCGCAAACTAGAGACTCGAAGATCTTAGCAAATGATGACAAGATAGCTACAGGCCTATAATTTTTCACGTTGCTGTTATCTCCTTTCTTGAATATTGGCACAATTCTCGCTTTTTTCCATTCATTAGGAAATACACCAGTATCCAAGGATTTATTATATATTAACATGAGTGGAAGCGACAACATTTTTGCACACCTTTTAATAAACAGCGGTGGTATATTATCTGGTCCCGCTCCTTTATTTGGATCAATGCACTTTAAAATTTTATTTATTTCAGACTCAGATAAAATTATTCGAGAGAGAATACTAGAGTATTTTGTTTTATCCTCATAAGACGAGGAAAGTTCTAGAGCTGTGTTTCTAGGAAAATTATATTTCGGGTATACAGATTGAAACTGAGAGGCGAACAAGTTTACGATGCATGCATCGTCTGTCGCTGTTTCATCGTCCTTAAACATAGTGGAAGGTAAGTTGTTAGAGCATTTTTTATTTTTTATAAAAGCCCAGAAAGCTTTGGGATTAGATTTGATACTACATTCTACAGTTTGCATGTAATTTCTATGGCTAGTTAGTAGTAATTTATTGCAACGTTTATGTAACAGTTCAAATTCTAGTCTATCTCGGGGATTACCAAATTTTCGCATGTTTTGTCTAATTTTATCCTTTTCTTTTAATAACATGATCAAGTCTTTAGTAAGCCAAACAGGATATTTGGATTTTCGAGGCTTTCGTTTGGGTACATATTTCTCAATGATAGCATTGAGTTTTGAGTAAAAAGAAGAAACCATTTCGTCAACACTCCCACAGTGGAGGAAAGCGTCATGCCAATCTACGTCATTCAGTGCTTTGAGTATACTTGGGTAATCAGCTTTAAAGAAATTAAAACCTGATCGTTGTGATTTTTCTTGCCGTGGAACAGTCACACTCCATTGGGTTTCTATTTCGAGAGGAGGATGATACGGGTCTACTTTACTTATGCTACAGTGAGCTTCATTTACTCGACATGGAACATTTGTAAGTACTAGATCAAGAATTTTGCCATCCTTGTTCAATGTACTATTTTTTTGATAGAGTCCCGTTAATGAAAGAAAGTCAGTTAATAAATAACCTGTCTTGTTGTTATAATTGCTAGGAGTAAGATTCGTATCATCATCTCTCAAATGCCAATCGATGAAGCTCATGTTAAAATCACCTATGATTATGACATCATCAAGATCGTTAATGACATCGATACTATTATTAATAAACATATCTAACTCTTTCTGTTTAAGAGGAGAAGACGAACATAGCGTATAAACAACACATATACCAATCTTAACACATTGTCTGCCAATTGTAAGGTTCAATTGTACCCATAAATCGTCACATTTGCTTTCCTTATTAACTAAACGAACACTATTTAAAGTTTTATTTACAGCTATAAGTAGTCCACCACCATCGCTCTTATTGTAAAATTCACGGTCACGACGATATACGCGATACCTATCGTCAATGAACTCCCTGTCAGAAATATTGCTATTAAGCCATGTTTCAGTCAATATTATGAGGTCATAATTTCTGTAGGTGTTCACGGACACGCTAGATAAACTGGTGCTAAAGATTATTGTATGTTATCTTTCAGAACTTTTAGTTGGTCCATACTATTTATAATTTTTGCAGGAGAATGTTCGTTTTTTCTTATGAAAATTTTTCCATTACGAACCCACACAAACTGGATTGACAGTTCCTTAGCTTTGATTCTTGTGGCTGCATGAAGAGCTTTTTTTTCTGGCGTCAAATGTTCGCATATGTATATATTCTTCTTCTCTCCGCCAATACCAATTGTGCTAGTATTAAGCCTGTCCTGGTGGTTTTTATTGTATTTTTGTGTTGCGGCAAGGAGGGAGTCACGAACGCGAGCACATCGTAGTTTGACCACCACAGATCTCGGACGACCACTTTTGGGATTTATTTTCGCTACTCGAAAACAGGAATGTATATCCTCATCTGGTATTGTTTGGGATACTGCCTTTCCTATCTGCTGCACCACTTGAGGTAAGTTTTCGGACTTGAATTCAGGTATACCATGAATCTCTATGTTTGCTTCGCGATTGTGTAGTTCGATAGCAGATAAACGCGATGACATGTCAGAAACTTGTTGAATGAGGTTTGAGTTTTGGGATCTAAGGATCTTCAGTTCTTGGTCTTTATCTCTAAGAATTTTATTTATTTCGTCATATTTTCCGTGGATGAATTCAATAGATGTGATTAGCTCGGATATTTTGTTATCTAAAGTCGACAGTTCAGAGTACAATGTTGCGTTTAAAATTTTGGGAAGTTCAGTTTTCAGTGCATCTTTAATTTCAGATCGAATTAATTTCGAGATGTCTTGATCCGGTACAGGTGGCGGTGAAGAAGTAGGTGAGGTTCTAGGTGGAGATGAAGAAACCACTGGCTTTTTACGCATAGTGACATTATTAGAATTTGTACCTGGGAAAGTCTCAGGAGGTAGATGTCCCCTTACCGGTGTATTTTGATTGTCAGCTTTGGGCAGCTTATTACGAGTACGCCAAGCAGGACATAACCATTCGTGTATGCTTTGATCTTTAATCAATTGATTGAATTTCTTTGTTGAAATATTGGCGCAAAGAAGATCATAAATCGATTGGCAGTTTTTACATTTCATAAAATTTTTATCCTTTATGGTAACTTTGCATCCTCCACGTTGTTTGCTTGCCATATTTTCTAATAAAAATAAAAATGTTGTCTATGGTCTGAGCAAAATGACGTTTAGTTGCGTTTAGACAAAATGTCACTGTGTCGCAATCTGTGTCGTTATCAGTGATTGTCAACGTCAAGTTATGATTGTCAGGCGTCAGCTGGTAAAGTTAAATCTCACGTCGGATTTTATATTTTTCTTGTTTTGTTTTTGAATATTTAAAATTTCAAAATAAAAACGAACTATCTTGAACAAATTAAGACAAAGGAATGTCAATCTCAGAGTTTCACAACTGTTATAAGTGTTTTGTTACCTCAATTGTGATATTCCATGATGCTATAGGATGACAATGGATACAGGTTTGATATATCTCCAATTATATAAATTCCACCTGGGGTTTTGTGTAGATTTGCTGCTAAGTTGACTGGTAACTTCGGACGTCGACGTTGAACACTTGTATCAGGCTTTTCCACGACGTTATTGAGATGCAAACATTTGTGGTAATTTGTTAGGTTAGACTTCATGTAATAATGACTAAATTAGAGGTTTTAGACGAAAATAACTAATTTTAAATGAAAAACTTTAAGGAGCCTATGTTGATCGTGCTTTGACAGATGTCAAAAAAAAAAGTTTTATTTGAAACACACGCCAATAGATCGACAATATCATAAACTACGTATTCCCCGTTTTAATTTTTTTTTAGGACAATTTTGAACTAAGATAAGTAAAAAAATTAGGGTTTTGGTGCGATCTCGGCAACGTGTCAAATGTATGGCTAAGGTCGTTTGGTCGGGGGACGGCCTTAAACAGCTAGGCTTATCGAGTGTTATCGTATCGATACCTGTCTCTATCTGCGGCAATGACCTACTATATACTAGTTCCATTTAATTACACTTCTGTCTCCATGGACTAACAAGCAGAGGCATATCTGGGTGCACAGTAGTGCACCCGCCGAGACGAGTCAAGCGAAGCGCAACTACCTACCTTTTCTCGAAATGTTTCGCCGTTTTTTTTAACCTTCATAGAATTGGTTTCCGTTGTAGCAGATAGTTCATATTTTCAGGATATTATGTCATTAATAGACTTATTAAGCATACAAAGTCTCAGTTGAAGAGCTCTTATACTTTAGATTTTATTGATATCTAAAATACACCGATTTCGTCACTGACACACTGATGATCATCAAAATGTTTGGCTACTTCCTGAAGTGCTAGAAAGCTGAAATTTGGTATGTGATCTAAGTTTAGTACACAACCAACAAAAAAAATCATAAGCTTATAACTTTCACTCCCCACCCCTAAAGGGGGGAGGGGGGGGGGGGTTATGAGACTTTCGCCAATTTTATGAAATAGGACATGAAAGTTTACACGGGACTGTAGACAGTAAATAAAAAACCTTTAAAAAAGTACTTATAAGAACCAACTAACAAAAAGAACTGAAATCCCAACAAAAACATTTCTTGTAAAATGTTGCCTCGACGACCACATAACGTTTACCCTGTGAAAAAGATATGAGATCTCATGTAGAACCAAGCTTCTGAATCTACATGGCCTAACTCTACTGACCCTAACTTAAACAAATTTTACATATCAGTAAATATATACCTGTTAAAATGGGGCCAAGTTCTTATCGGCAAATTTTTGGTCTAAAAAAAGAGTTGAAATCCAATCCAATGCCAAGTTTAGATGCACTTCATCGATCGTTATCATTTTCATCAACAGCCTGATCCATAATACTTAACGTGACCATTTATTTTTTTGTCAGAGCGGGACAAATACAGAATCCCCCCCACTTTGAAATACATAATTATTAATTATGTATATCTTATCTATAGTGCTTATCTTACATTATTAAATTTACTTTGTTTGTTTGTATGAACGCGTTAATCTCAGGAACTACTGGTCTGATCTGAAAAATTCTGTCAGTTCTAGATAGCTCATTTATCGAGGAAGGCTTTAGGCTATATTTTATCAAGCCAAGACTAATAGGAGCGAATAAACGAGGAAAATGTGGAAAAACGGGAAAAAATATTTGAAAGGGCTTTTCTCACGAACTACTGTAGCTGTAGCTATACTCCACTCGGGCTAGCTTGTCGCTAGCGGTCATTGACTCCCTGTCAAAAACTTGTCATTTTCCATATAAACCGCGATTGACAATGAAGTGTCAGATATTGTCAATCATGGTTTTATATGGAAAATGACAAGTTTTTGACAGAAAGTCAATGACCGCTAGCGACAAGCTAGCCCGAGTGGAGCATATTTTATATGGCGGAGTATATGTTATATGGCAGATTAATCACGTTTGTTGTATGTATGCGTTATTTCCAGGCATTGCACAGGCATTTCAAACATAAAAATACTTTCAAATTATTGTCGTTTGGTCTGTTTGCAAAAGCGGGACAATTTCAGCCTCGCGGGGGACAGCGGGACAGACTGCCTGAAAGCGGGACAGTCCCGCCCAAAGCGGGACGTATGGTCACGTTAATAATACTTCTAATTTGAACGTGTCAGGTTAATTTAATTATATTATTATGTAATTATACAATTAATCAAGAGTTACGTAAAGCACGAAAACCTGCCAAGTTCAAATTTAGAAATATTATGGATCAGGCTGTTGATGAAAATGATAACGATCGATGAAGTGCATCTAAACTTGGCATTGGATTGGATTTCAACTCTTTTTTTAGACCAAAAATTTGCCGATAAGAACTTGGCCCCATTTTAACAGGTATGTTTTTGGTGGGATTTCAATACTTTTTTTTCAAGAAATTATACCTATTTTTTTCTTTTTATGCCACACCTGACTTAAACAATACCTTCGATAATATATGGCGCTAGTTGTATTTGTTAAACTATCAATAGAAGCGAAATTTTCAAGTAAACAGTATTTATTTAACCTATATCAACTCCCAAGCGGTCGAATTCGACCGCGTCAACAATAGATTTCCAAGAATCCGCGATCGAAGGATTAATAAGCTATACAGTATGCATTATAATATTATATGATGACCATATTTTAAACCAATCCTTCCCCCATTCTCCCACCATCCTCATCGTATTCTCATTATGGCGACTGGCGTATAAGAATTTTTACCTATAGTTCGTAGAGGAGCCGACTCACGCTTGACCGATTTCTTAAATTTCTTAATTTTTTATTAATCTACATATTACGTACGACCTGTATGCCAAATTTCATAACGCTAGGACAATTATTGGAAGTGGCCTCTGAAGTTCGTAGATAAACCGACTCACGCTTGACCGATTTCTTGAATTTCTCATTTTTTTGTTAATCTACATAATATATTAAAAAACGACCTGTGTGCCAAATTTCATAACGCTAGGACAATTGGAAGTTGCCCTTTGAAGTTCGTAGATGAACCGACTCACGCTTGACCGATTTCTTAAATTTCTCAATGTTTTGTTAATCTACATATAACAAACGACCTGTGTGCCAAATTTATTCTCATTATATCACTGGCGTATAAGAATTTTTACCTATAGTTCGTAGAGGAGCCGACTCACGCTTGACCGATTTCATAAATTTCTTAATTTTTTATTAATCTACATATTACGTACGACCTGTATGCCAAATTTCATAACGCTAGGACAATTATTGGAAGTGGCCTCTGAAGTTCGTAGATAAACCGACTCACGCTTGACCGATTTCTTGAATTTCTCATTTTTTTGTTAATCTACATAATATATTAAAAAACGACCTGTGTGCCAAATTTCATAACGCTAGGACAATTGGAAGTTGCCCTTTGAAGTTCGTAGATGAACCGACTCACGCTTGACCGATTTCTTAAATTTCTCAATTTTTTGTTAATCTACATATAACAAACGACCTGTGTGCCAAATTTCATAACGCTAAGGCAATTGGAAGTGGCCTAGAGGTTTTGATTACCGGTCAGTGAGTGAGTGAGTGAGTCAGTGCCAAAATTAGCTTTTTTTACAGGGACATATTTCAGGATCTACCGAAGCTATATCTATGAAATTGGGTATACTGCTTAAATACTAGTACATAATTACGTAGGTAAAATTTTATATTTGAACTCGCAATAGTGACTGAGCTACGGGGGGGTCAAAAGTGCGTCGAAACGGTTCGTGTAAATAGTGCACGGCATGCGCGCGGCCTGCTGGAACTTGGCCGCGCACTCCGTGCGCTTTGATTAGCTTTAAAAAGTACAAAAAAACATATATATTAATCGTGTAGCATAGTGAAATAAAATAGTCGCGTTAAAATTGCGTAGGAATCAAACAATGAACAATCCGGACTCGTATATTAAATATCATAGGCTACAGTACCGGGACAATATGCGGTGTCTGGCGGAGAACATTGGGCGGTTGAAATGGAAAACTGTGGAGAATGAACATGGCCAAGACAAAAATGGCCTGAATGGAAAAAATGAGGGGGACGCTCCAATCAATGGACTGGGTACGCTACACAACGGACTGGATACGCTACACAATGGACTGGGTACGCTACACGATGGACTGGGTACGCTACACAATGGATTGGGCAATAACCGGTGGAAGGACTTAGGTAGAGTAATACGCGTGTTGGACGTTGGCAGCGGGGACGGGCGATTCACGTCCGAAGAATTAAGACGAGCCCTACCACCCAACTGCGAAATAACTGGCTGCGACAAGAGCCCAGCTATGGTGGACCACGCGAACGCCCATCATGCTGGTAACGGGGTCAAGTTTGAGCTGGTGGAGA
Source organism: Polyommatus iphigenia (assembly GCA_963422495.1). Taxonomy (NCBI): domain Eukaryota; kingdom Metazoa; phylum Arthropoda; class Insecta; order Lepidoptera; family Lycaenidae; genus Polyommatus; species Polyommatus iphigenia. The sequence continues at coordinate 11,249,930 of OY730184.1, forward strand.
TCGGAAAACCCCTCCCTGCCCACTATATCGGCGCATTCGATCACATCTTCTCGTTCTTCTGTTACCACTGGATACCGGATCACAAGTAAGTTCACTGTCTTTGTTTTGGTATGGTACTTACTGTGCCATACTTTGTGGTCTGTTGTGTGGCCACAAACCCGTCAGCATTATTATACACTGAACGCAAGTACGGCGTACGGCCTGATTCCGCTGCAGTGGATTCGCAGCTTAATAGATTCATTTAATATTATGTCTATGTAGAATAGGTGCTTTACACATAATATTGCTAATGTGCTAATTAGATGCTGTTAAAAGAATGTCAGACACAGACAGCGGAGGACCTTGAATTTTTAAGAATGTTGTAAGGAATAATTACGATGAGGGGTAGATCCATATTAATACTAAAATTATATATGTGAAAGTGTGTCTGTCTGTCTGTTACCTCTTAATGCCCAAACCGCTGAACCGATTTTGCTGAAAGGTATGGAGATACTTTGAGTACCGGGAAAGGACGTAGGATACTTTTCTTCACGGAAAAATGTACGGTTCCCGCGCGATAAACAAATTTTGATGCAACGGAGGGAGTAGCGGGCGTGTTCTAGTAATAAATAAACTTCCCAACCGACGGCATGTTGTTTGTGTTAATAGATAATTATTATGAAAGTAAATTCCATGTTTCAGAGTAGCTTTCTCTCAAACCTACGACATGCTGACAGACGGTGGGGATTGTCTGCTGCTCATGGTGGCCTACTTCCCCATCGTGTACGACGTCTACCGATGGTTCAGCAGATCCAAACGATGGTCGAAATATGTCTACGGCCTAGATCCCCTGACGTCACCCTACCACGATTGTGAAGTGAGATAGCACTCTATACCTACATTATTCTTATTGTCTTTGTAGTTACCAGCGCAAATTTAAATTTAATAAATTTATTTTATTATTTAATTTATTTATATAATTTTATTATTATTATTATTATTATTATTATTTATTATTATTTGCACTGATACGGGTTACCTCACTAAACTTCAAACAAGCTATGCTCAAACAATCCTTTAAAAATTAAAATTTTAAAATATTAATTTCGAATAGAGACTCAATACTCAAAACGAGGACATTCACTATACACCTCTGGGGGGTTATTATGACCTCTTATTTCCAGCCAGTTTACGCCCTTAAAATGGCTGGCTGTCGTTTTGGTATTATGATCTCTATTTTCCAGTCATTTTCCAGCCAGCCAGCGGTCACGTGACACAAAACGAGCACAAAACCATAGACAAAACACACTGCTCCATTGTGAACTGAGTAGTATTTTTCGTATTATGAGCAATTATGAGTACCACAGAGTAATAACAACATTATCTGACATAAGCTGGCTTGCTCTTACGTCAAAAACAGCAATTCAATAAACGCCAAACAATATTAGCTTTTACTGAATGGTTTACAGTTAGTAATTTTTTGATGTGAAAACTTCTTTAGCGGCGTTAAGCACTTTTGTGGGATGGGTAAAAACTGTGAAACTCGCATCAGATTTTCGTGTTGATCGAAAAACCATAGAAAAAGCGTAAGACGGTTGGAGAGTAGTATTTTTGGCGAACTCGAACGAAATGTACAGTCGGGGAAATGAGTTGTTTAGCAGAAATGTACAGTCGGGGAAAATTGTGCTAAGTAGAAATGTACAGTCGGGGAAATGAGTTGTTTAGCAAAAATCAGAGTTGGGCATAATTGAAATACTTGTTAATCTAATTACTAATCTAATTGCAAACTAATTAGAATACATTTTAATCTGAGTACATTGTAGTTGAATTACTTCATAATTGTGGTTATAGAGATTACACAAAGCAATCGATTCCTAAGTATTCCAATTTCAAATAAATATAATTAATTTTTGTACAATTACTTTTGTAATTGGTTTTGACTTTCAACTCATGTAATATTACAGTGTCAGGAGTTAAAAACACATAAATTGATAAAATTTATCGTCGGACAAAAGCAATGGCGACTTCATAGTAGCATCCTTACTGGTTAATGATTATCCATAGTTTACGAAATTAAAATTTCGAAAGTGTCTCTGTCTGTCTTTTATCTATCTGTCTCTTTGTTAACTCTTCACGCCTAAACCACAGAACCGATAACGCTGAATTTTGGTATAGAGATAGGTAGATACTTTGAGTCCCGGAAAAGGACATTGCGTAACTGGCCTAGTTTCATTGAAACTAGGCCAGTTAAGCAGGAGTAATGTCATAGTGCCCAAGTGTGTGCGCAATACACAAGAGCACTCTGGTTTCAATGAAATCAGGCCAGTTGAGCAGAAGTAATTTCATAGTGCCCAAGTGTGTGCGCAATACACAATAGCACTCTGGGTTTCGATGAAGCCAGGCCAATTACGCAGGAGTAATTTTATAGTGCCCAAGTGTGTGCGCAATACACAAAAGCACTCTGGTTTCAATGAAACCATGCCAATAGAGCAGGAGTAATTTTATAGTGCCCAAGTGTGTGCGCAATACACAAGAGCACCCTGGTTTTACCCCCCCCCCCTCCAAATTTATTGTCTCCGATTTAGCCTTTGATGTTGGAAGAAACCCCGTTCCTCTAGGCCTATTGGGAGCGGAGTTATGGCCGCATTTGTTCGACGTTTGATAGTTGCCGAGCTGTCAATGTCAAAGTTTGAGTGCTTATAACTCGGCAACTGTTTGTCCTGGATATGGGGTTCTTCGGCTTGTTCTTCCTGGATTTTTCCCCTCTATACGACCCTGGCCTCAAAATTGAGAAAAAAAAATTCGGAAAATTCTGTTGGGGCCAAGTTGTAGATCTCATTGTATACTATATATACACTATAAAATTACTCCTGCGTAATTGGCCTGGCTTCATTGAACCAGAGTGCTCTTTTGTATTGCGCACACACTTGGGCACTATGAAATTACTTCTGCTCAACTGGCCTGGTTTCGTTGAAACCAGAGTGCCCTTGTGTATTGCGCATACACTTGGGCGCCATAAAATTACTCCTGCATAACTGGCCTGGTTTTATTGAAACCGGCCGCCGCAACCGAAATCGGTGTTGAAGCTTTTTATTTATTATAATTACCAGCATTGGACATTGTAATTGGGCATAATTAAAATACTTGTTAATCTAATTAAATTTAATCTAATTGCAAACTAATTAGAATACATTTGAGTCTAAATACATCCTAATCAACTTACGCGTAATTTCAGGTGCACAATTCTTCATCAATCGGATTAATTTGTAATCTGATTAACAATTACAATGTATTTGTAATTCTGTAATTGCTAATCTAATTACTTTTTGCCCATCTCTGGCAGAAATGTACAGTCGGGGAAATGAGTTCTTTAGCAGACGCGCTGAATAAGGCCGCGTTTCCACCTGCAAGACAACAGTCGCGAGAAGTGTCTGACAGTCTGTCTGAAAGCAGCTTTTTTTCGATTGTCGATATTTTTTAATCGATTGTAAGGGTTTCGATTAATTAATTAAAACGATGGTTTTTTTTTATTATTTTTTTAAATCGATTTTCATAAAAAATGGGTTAAAAAAATAATGCACAACGTTAATAATCAAGTTTTCACTTCTGCTGGCACTGCAACACGTCTTTTTTATTAAGTGCATAGAACTTATGTGTTTAAAAACAAATTTTAAATAATTATTATTTCTCCAAGTTTATAATCGCCCGGTTAGACAGTGTTGCAACATTTAAAATATTTACATTTTCCGGGCGCCTTTGCAATTAAACAATCTATTTATTATGTACCCTTAAATATTTAAAATTTAAAGGACGAACGAACACGGCTATGTTATTATACAGTAAAAAAATAAATACCATATGACATATACTTTATCTATGCTACCTTGGGTCGTTGCCATAGCACCGAACTTATTTACTTCAGACTTCAATAAATATTCTTACAATAAAAGTACTACGTTACAAAATGCATTTCAATTACACAACATAGTTGGCGACGAGGATGACTGCGAATTTAAAGAATTGGAAGAGGGTCCGCGCCTCTATACGCGCACAATTTTCGAGGTGGGTATCATACATAAATATACTACATGAGTAATCAAGATCGATTACGCAGAGACTCATGTTAGACTACAACGCCTACACGAAGACTTCCAATTACTTCGAGAAGTACAACAGAACATAATATGTGAAATACCTGATGAAGAATTAGATGATGAAATTGAAACAACACACGACATTGAGGAGGAATTCATATCTATCAAACTAAAACTCCTTGATATGCAACGACGAGCTGAAAAGAATTCTCAAACTACACGAAGATTTCAATTACATACTGAGAATAAACCTACACGCTGCAATACATCAGAAGAATATTCAACCAAAGAAAAAGTACAGTCCACTAAATATTTTGAGGATCCAGCTACAGTTTACCCCGAGAATAACGCTGATGGCATCATACATGAGCCATTAACAGTTACACCTACGGAGCCGAACACACAGAGCGAAATCTTACTAGAAGAAAATGATATGAATACACCATGCGAATACGATTCCTCTGATAGACTACAATATACTACATTGAAGCAAGAAAAAGATTCAAACGACACTCGGAAAAGTAAATATATAGAACGGAATTACAACAAAATACTACCTATTATGCAAGAAGGATCGAAAAATACTATCTCCTATACTATGATTAGATTCAAATACGACTTAGACGACTTCCGTGGCGCAGTGGTGAGCGCGTTGGTAGCTCAAGCCGGAGGTCGCGGGTTCGAGTCCCGTCGACGGAACAAAAAGTTTATAAAGTTCCTGGGTCATGGATGTGTATTAAATATGTGTATCATATAATAAAAATCTTAAATATATGTATAGTATAAAAGTATTAAATATATTTCCGTTGTCTGGTACCCGTAACACAAGTCCTTCAGGTACTTACCACGGGGCCAGACTGACGTGGTGTGAAGCGTCCATAGATATTATTATTATTATTATTAAATACGATACAAATCTGATATATTCCAAAGAAATAGAAAACAAGTTCAAGATACGTAAGCATAAATGGAAAGAAAAGGATACCAACCTAACTAGTTTACGTCGCCTGGGCCTACAATACTACCTGGTCCTTACTGATGCTGTAGATACCAACCTATTTTACGTCGCCTGAGCCTACAACACTACCAGGTCCATTACTGATGCTGTAGCAGTTTGCTGTATGAAGTAACCTACAGCAGCTCTTGCCTACGCAAGGCATTCTGGAATAGCGGGGGAGAGCTGACATATACTTTATCTATGCTACCTTGGGTCGTTGCCATAGCACCGAACTTATTTACTTCAGACTTCAATAAATATTCTTACAATAAAAGTACTACGTTACAAAATGCATTTCAATTACACAACACCATATATTATAATGTGTATAATAATTATATTTTTACATATTGCAATGCGGTACAATTTTTCCGTTCGTCATTGGCTATGCCCTTTATAATATATTACGAGTATGTACATTCCTTAAAAAAAAATTCGTTACGTCAAGTTTAAACTTTGACGTTTCTAATATAAAAGAATTGGCTTCGGCCTTCACTATCATTCATTAAAATATAGAGAAAACATAGAAATGGCTGTATGGGCAACGCTCCCTTTACCTATCCCGACCGGGACGAATTAAAAAAAAAACTGACGTTTCCTAATGTCACCTACATGCTCGTCTGACGTTTAAAAAATATAATCCATTCATAGACAACCAAACTGGATAAATCCACAAAGAGAATATAATCACTACGTGTAAATCCAGTCAGAAAAATAATAAGTTGGCCGGTTTTTGCCTGGAACAATTCACTTTCCGTGAATGGTCATAATAGCCCAGCTGGAGTGTTATGAGGCGTTTTATCTGTGGTACAGATTCATCAGCTGAGTAGAGTTCATAATATTATAAGGCTGTGTTTCCACTGAAGCGGAGCGGAGCTTAGCGGTGCCCGAATTGACCAATCGTGCTATTCCAGCGGAATGACAGCGAAGATTTCGAACATGGTGATTGGTCAATTCGGCACCGCTAAGCTCCGCTCCGCTGAGCTCCGCTTCAGTGGAAACGCAGCCTAATGCACGGTTTCTAAGATAAAAACTATCCTATGTCCGTCCCGGGACTCAAAATATCCCTGTACCGAATATCATTAAAATCGGTTCTGCGGTTCCAGTTCGACCAGCACGCGAAGCATGGCTACAGTAGAAATACGAAAGTACAGACAAACAGCGGAGATAAACTGAAGTTGCCGTTCCGATCTTTACCGCGGCTAGCCGCGATCGACAAAAATTCAATAAAAAAAAAATTATGACGTAGAGTGTAGACTGTAGACTATAGTCTACGTCATAAAATAGGATTTTATTTGAATTTTTAGGACTATAGTCTATGTCATAAAGTGGCATTATATTTAATTTTTTATCGATCACGGCTACCCGCAGTAAAGATCGGAACGGCACCTTCAGTTTATCTTCGATGTTTGTCTATACTTTCGTATTTCCACTGTAGCCATGCTACGGGTGCTGGTAACACACAGACAAAGAAAAGTTCCGTGTGCAGAATATGGTTATCGAAACTGTGATCCTTCCAATATTGCATATATTATTAAGATAACACATAATATATACATACTGATCAATTACTGTCGCGTGTGTTTTATACGATTATACTGATAATATTTCAACTAAGTATCTATCACAAGGAAATTGTTTTATGTCTATTTAATTATCAAATAGACAAAAAAACCGTGAATGATAAAATCTTAATTATATGGTAATTAATTTATATATTTTGTTTTGTAGGATCCGGAAATGAAATTGATAAAATTCGCAGAAGAGGCAGGCTTCAAGGACATTTACGTAAAAAACATACACGTACGCCAGCGAGCAGGACATAAAAAGTAATTATTATTTTTAATTAATGTAAATCATATTCGTAATTAAATATTTTAATTTGAATTATCTTACAACGCGATGTAAAACAAATATGAGGACGCCATGCATATTCCTGAATTATAATAACATTATAATGCATATGAGTAATTATTATTCATTACTACTGTTCAACTCTGTACTGGATTTAAATTTATATTAATTTAATTCATAGTAGTGTTCACACAAATAGTATTACAATGCTTTGTCTATCAGTCTGTTGAGATTGAATATGAATAAATACTACACAGACAAAAAAACATAATATTTTAGAAAATTTATATCTTTTTTCCGGTTCGCGAAGATTTACCATGTTTCCAAACCCTGTATCTCGGAACCTGTTCATACATTTCCAAAAGAGCATTTTCATTTCGATTCCGCTCTAATGGAACACACACCACGACCCTCACCTGTTTACCACACTTTACCACAAAATCAAAACCAAGATATGACAAGTAAATGGGGAGGTGCACAAAAAGAGACGGAAGATATCACCGCACTAGTCACTTTCCGTGAGGAATTAACCAGGTTAATTTAAGAAGCAATACCGCTCGCAACTCGGTTTCGCTCCGAGCGAACACTTATCCAAAAACCTGGTTAAAAAGCGTTTTAACCTGGTTAAAAATACCGGTTCCGAGTCCTGCAGCGTCTTGTTATCTCTTCGCGCTTAAATCACTAAATCGATTCTAATAAAATATTTAAAAAAAAACGAAAACATGTAAAACTTTATCTGCTATTTTCAGACATGATGACATCACTGAATCCTTTCCAAATACCAGAAGAGCTGATGGAGGAATATCTGGAGGAATTTATATGTGTAGCGAAGGCCGAGGGCTACCTGAGTGACACACTCACTATCAACTACTCCACTAACACGATATACGCTAGAAAATACTAGTTTTTCGAATAAATCTCTAATATAAAAATCAATGCCACTTTTCGTTGTGATTTTATAACTCAAGAACGGGCACACCTATCCAAACCAAATGTTTAGGCTTTGTTCGGACTATTGCGTAGATACTAGAAAGTTTGTGTGAAGTTTTGTTTAATTGAATTTATCACATTTTTGTAACAAATGAATTCAATAAATGGCGGCTCATTTGGTTAGTGGGGTTTGTGTTGTCAAACTGAAACTTTTATACGTGGGAGAGCCATGCTTCGGCACGAATGGGCCGGCTCGACCGGAGAAATACCACGTTCTCACAGAAAACCGGTGTGAAACAGCGCTTGCGCTGTGTTTCGCCGAGTGAGTGAGTTTACCGGAGGCCCAATCCCCTACCCTATTCCCTTCCCTACCCTCCCCTATTCCCTTCCCTCTCTTTCTTCTTTTATTAGTCTCCCAAGCCTGCAACATTGCATTCCCATCCCTACCCTACCCTATTACCCTATTCCCTCTTAAAAGGCCGGCAACGCACCTGCGGCTCTTCTGATGCTGCGGGTGTCCATGGGCGACGGAAGTTGCTTTCCATCAGGTGACCCGTTTGCTCGTTTGCCCCCTTATTTCATTAAAAAAAAAGTGTTGACAGTACAAGCAAGTTCCAATTTTTTTTTTTATTATTTCACTTTTAAATACGTAGCGAAGCACGTACCGGGCCGCTAGTTAATGTATCTAATGGATTTTTCCTATTCGACAATGCAATGCAATCAGAACATCTAATAAAAAGCAATTTTACATACTTCTGAAATTAGAAAATAAATGCATACGTCCTTGAATCACGAACAAATTACGATTCAAACTAACTTACTAAATATTAAATTTTCATAACTATACTCCGGTTGTGGATACGTGCAGTGATCAATTGCTACTCGAGCACGCTACCATCGGGCATCAGTGTCAATGAAATAGAAATATTATATTTACATATAGGCGAGTAAAAGATACGACTAGCGACAGGTCAATGGACCTACGTTTTCCGCAACCGAATTACATACAATATGTCCCGAACTCCCGATCTTTTAATGTCATGATGTATGGGAATGTTTTATCAACAAATTGGCTCTCAAATTTTTTTATTCTCATAACATTAAATTCATCATAACATTAAAGGATGAAACACTGGTTTCGGCACACATTGTATAAGTCCCCTTGTGAATAAGAATTGTTATACTATGAGTAAGTTATACAATAATCTTCGGCCGTCGAGTGACTTTTCTAACGCATCAGAAAAAAATACAAATAAGAGGGATAGGGCAATAATACTCACGTGTGGCCCTCAAACGCGGCGACTAGTAGCGGTGTCGCGCGGTCACGATCCGCGCGGTGCACGTCCGCGCCGCGCTCGAGCAGTAGCGCCGCGCACGCCGCGCCCGCACCGCATAGCGCCGCCACCGCTAGAGCCGTGCGTCCTGCACGCAAATTACCGTACTTATATTTTATTTTTTAAAACACTTTTAGATATCAAAACATCTCAAACAAACATTTTAACGCTTTAAGAAAAAGGTTTACATGGTCCAATCTTTACTAAACCTACCATCAGCCATTGCTGTTTGGTTGGACTTACTGTTAGCCGATACGATAAAGGCTAAAACTAGTTGTAGCCGCACCTTAGTCTGCTTAATTCTTCGATCGCGGATTCTTGGAAATGCTATTGTATTCCAATGTTTTCGCGATCACCGGTGCTCTTATGGGGCTTGAATGATTAAAAAATAAACAGATTTTATACAATCAAAAATTTTCCATACCATCTTCATCCGCGTGATTAGGATCAGCACCGGCGTCGAGCAGCAGTCGCACGATGTCGGCGTGGCCCATGTAGGCGGCGGCCATGAGCGGCGTGCGGCCCTCCGCGTCCGCGCGGTCTGCCGCCGCGCCACCCGCTAACAGACGCGCGACTACCGCCTCGTGGCCCGACCACGCCGCAGCACTACAAACATTTTAAGCCTTAAGGCTGCATTTCCACCAGAGTTAAGCAAGGTTGCGTTGCGCGATATATTATGTTCAGATAAGTAAACCAATGCTATTGATTTTCAAGTACACACATCTCGCAACACTGCTCCCTTATAGTCAAATGTAATACTCACCGCAACGCAGTCCGGTTGTCGGCGTCGACGCAGTCCACATCACAACCGTGTTCCAGTAGAACGTCTACGACCTGCCAAAAATAAAATGTATAATCTATACATAAAAACAAAGTCGCTTTTTTTCCCTCATGTCCCTTTGTTCCCTTTAATCTTTAAAACTACGCAACGTATTTTGACGATTCTTTCAGTGTTAGATAGCCCATTTATCGAGGAAGGCTATAGGCTATATTTTATCACGCTAAGACTAATAGAAGAGAAGAAATAGAGGAAAATGTGGAAAAACGGGGAAATTAGAAAAAAATTGAAACTTCTGACAGGTGTACAAAAGTCATAACAGCGTCGTGAGTCGTGACGCAATATTATCATTATTTCTACTCTCTTCTTCATGACGTGAACTTGAAATTTCACTTTCAACGCGCCAAGACTTTTCACTTCAAAATATTTTACACGTACCTCAGTATGCCCCGCCCACGCCGCAGCGCGCAGCGGGCTCCACCCATCGGCGTCTGCCGCAGCAGGCGTCGCGCCCGCATGGAGTAACGCAGCCGCAGCCGCGGGCCGACCCGCACGCGCAGCCGCGTGTAGCGCCGTGACGCCCGCGCCGTCCGCCACGCGAGCTAGCTCCGGCCAGCGCTACGGGAAGATGAAGTAAATGTGTTTACTGTGGAATCTGACACAGTCATATTGTCTTGCCGGTTACCACCATTTAAAAAGAAAATAAGTATATAACATCCATACCAATTTGAAACAAGTAATAAATTTGACACTGTTCATTAGGTTCATTTTTTTAATTTACTCGAAATCTACAGTCAAATTAATGACAGCGACGGTAGTGTACTTTGTAGTAAAGTAACTAGAAACGTCGCTGTGGTTTTTACTCTCCAACGGTTACTGTTACCTCTGTCGTCCTGCCTCATCATCGCCGACTGTATCGACGACTGCATATCATCATCACTCACCTTCAGCAGCGCTATGAGCGTGTCGTCGTCCCCGCGGCTCGCGAGGTCGAGCAGCGCCTCGGCGTCGAGCGCGACCTCACCGTCGCCGTCGCCGCTGCCGTCGCCGTCACCGCTGCCGTCGCCGTTGTCCTCGCTTTCCATTGCCGGCTCCGTCGACAACTGTCTATCATCACCACCCACCTTCAGCAGCGCTATGAGCGTGTCGTCGTCCCCGCGGCTCGCGAGGTCGAGCAGCGCGGCGGCGTCGAGCGCGACCTCACCGTCGCCGTCGCCGCTGCCGTCGCCGTCACCGCTGCCGTCGCCGTTGTCCTCGCTCTCCATTGCCGGCTCCGTTGACAACTGTATCGACAACAACAAAAATATTTATAAGATGACGGCACTTGATAATAAAGGCACTTGTCAGACAGACATCAACGTTAGTATTTTAAGTAAGGGGTTGTAAGCTAACCTAACATGTCAAAGCATTTAGGATGCTAGAAAAATTTTAACATATTAGCCGTTTTAAGTGGAGGACAATAAACTCGATAAAGTATAAACGACGTTTTAGTACTTGATACAGGTTTTATGGTTCTCATTGAACCCATACGAATACTGTTGCGGCTGCACCGCAACGGGGCGCGCGGGGCGCGTCTAGCTTGCTGCGCCGGCATGCACCTTATGCGCTAGCGCATACTGCACAGCGATTGCTATAATTATAGTTTTGACATTCACATAATGCTCTCTAACATTGTCAACGTAGGCGACGTCTCATATTGTAAAATAGCAACTTTGAATACAGTCCACTATAATGAGTTTAGATTTTTTTATTCTAATACCTGATAGACTACAAATACCGTTACTTCTTTTATGTAAACAGTAACATAGAATTATAACCTTTAGAAGAGACATTCCATACAATTGTCAGCGCGAAAATGTGTCACCCTCGAAATGAGTGAGCTCACTCATCTGAGAGCAGTGTCACACTGTGTGGACGCGGGTCGCGGTGACAGTCGGACGTGTTTAATGCATTGATTACGTAAAATATGCATTTTTTTTTTAAATCTTTTTATTTTAAAGAGGCTTTTAACACTCAGTGTTAATGTCAGCCTCATAGGTGAACACAGTGTCCCCTACATAAGGGACAGATCCAAATAACTATACAATTTTATTGCCTCTGGGGACAACGGCTCCGAAAGTGCACTATTGATCCGTCCATTGTGCAGGCAACCAGAGTCTCCTAGGAGCCTTGATCTTAGCTCTGCAGTCCGAGCACACTCCAGCAAAACATGATACAGGTCTTCGGGCTTATCGCACACATCGCAATTGGGCGAAGGCTTAATTCCAACAAAATATGCATTGAAAGCGTAAAATGAGTGAAAGAGAAAGTAGTATATGCTAAGTACTATAAGACAAAAAAAAGACGACAATATTTTCTCGATACACATTTTGCATGCAAAAACATTGCTACAGTTTTTATGGCGTATGCCATAATCCATATCTAAGTGTTGACATCGTTGAACAGTAAACACAAAACTCACGAGGTCATTGATGTCGTCGGGGTCAGGGTCAGGGTCGGGATCGGGGTCGGTGCGCGAGTCGGCGCGGCTGAGCTCGAGCAGCGCGCGCAGCACGCGGCGGTCGCGCGGCCAGCGGTCAACGCCGCCGGTCAGCTCCGGCATTATACTCTCCAACGTCGACGGCTCCACTGTACAATTATTTTATTCATTTAAATCAGGCTACGTAGGCCCATACAATATATACCTTGATGACTAAAATACATAAAAATTATATATACCTAACAACTACACTTTATCACGAATTAACGGCGACGTGACGCGCGCTTCATTCTGGCGTCTCACCCGGAGCCTTCGGTATTATGTTACAGTTGGGCTTTATTATGATAAAGCCCAATTGACAGCGACATAACAAAATAAGCTCTGTATTTTTAGATGGTAATTTTGAAAAATTGCAACGTGAGGAAATGTTTGGGTTTGAACTAACAGCATAAACTGCTGAAGCAACTATGCTGTAAAATTTCGATCTAACTATACAAGAAAAACTAGAAACGGTCCAAAAACGGTTTGTAAACAAATAAACGTTTAAAATACGTACCGTAACGCCCCATACTTTCAAATACAATTAACTACAAGCGAGCGCACTACTAAACAATACGGTAAATGGAATATTTAAAGGATAACTAATACTAAGTATTAAAAGTGGATGATGATAATGTATTTTCCTGTATTAATAGCTGGTAATGAAATTTAGACTTTATTAATAATAAACGTTAAGTCCAAATTACTTTGGCTTTTGAAATCATTTCTAGTATAATATGATAACCTGTGTTTTAATTGAGTGCAAATCATACAGGAAAAGTGATTAAAGTTGACCTATATTGTCCTAAATTAGATTTATTTCATAATAACTTACAGGAAAGTGATTCTTTTCCTTCTGATTCGGGATCGATGTCCTTCTCCGATTTTGAGTCTTCATTCTGAAAAATAGCACCATAATGTGACTCCAATCAATATAATTTCGTGTTACATGGTTTTTCGTACTCGTGAGCATACGCATATACATAAATACATAATATGTGTATTGTGTATGTCTTCTATTTATAAATTATAATATTATTTGCAAATAGAAGACATACACATATTATTATGCCAACAGTCCGATTCGTATACGCATAACTTCTTGCATGCGTTCGTCTACGCGTATACGTATACGCATTGCGTACGCTTAGTACGTGCACGCACCTGTGCTGTGGTGACTCGGAGCTGCCTTGCGGCGTCGGTCTCTCGCCGCAATGCGGCCTCGACATCACAGCCAGAATCCAACACCCATAGAAGTATTAGTGTATGGAGATCCAGAGGGTCTTCAGTATCACTAGAAATGAACATGCGTCTTGATCTTAGAGCCAGTTCACACGGCGCGTTGCGTCGACGCAGCGCTGCCGTTTGACGCCTAGACGGCCACACGGGCGGTGCGTCATCGCAGCGTTATTACGAAGCAGTCTTAACGTCAACACTCCCTCCCGCTTCGTCTCGGGGGCTGCTGTCCGTCGTGTATGCATTGCGACGACGACGCAGCGCGCCGTGTGAACACCTTGGTTGTTTGTATGTAAAACAACGCAACGGCAGCGCTGCGTCGAGGCAACGCTGACGCAACGACCGTGTGGACTGGCTCTTACTGTACACCATAGAATTAAAACCCAAGTATTGATATCGTTGCTGTTCACGTTATGGTAAAACTGCAAAGTTCTGTTACAGTAGACTTTTCAGAGCAGTACATAACATATTAAAATATATCATTTACAAAGAAACTTTACCTGTTTTTATTCTTCTTTTGTGCGGCCAAATGTTGTTCGAGACTTGTCATGTGATACACGTAGTAATGTATCTCCAGCGCTGACAATCTATAACAAAAATTCGTGTAGTAGTCAAAGTACTTACAGGATTCTTGACTACTTTATCAACTCTTTTCGCCAAGTTTTTACTACAAGTAGTAGAATAGTGACATCACAAGAAAGCGTAACGTACCTCTTAGCGGTGAGCGTATAATACATAGCGAGGGCGGCGTGTCCATCCGCGGGGCAGCACAGGTAGCGGCGCGTGCAGTGCTTCACGTCGCCCAGCCACGCCGCGAACGAGTGGTGGAACAGAGACAGGTAGCCTGTCGACCGCTCCATTACTAGGATCCTGGGAACACGTGACACGTTTTAGAATTTTGGGCCTCATGACACTGGCGGCTTGCGAACAAAGCGGTTGCGCGGGGCTCAATTATCTAGTGAGCGTCGCGAATTCGCTGCGATCGGGTTATCTTTGATTGCATGACCGCCGCGCAACCACTGCCCTTTCAAACCGCTAGTGTAATTAGGCCCTTAGCAGGGCGTGTGAAGCCACTGGTATTATTAAAATATCCATGAGTTTCTCGATATTTATTATTATTTCATATTTAATTAGGTTACGCGTAGACAGAGTATACTTGCTTACTTTAAATAGGCTTGATGACTATTTTTTTTTCTTATTGGTAATTGAAAGACCTTTAAAAAATAGAAACATCGCTGAAAGAATGACTCTGATAGCTTAAAAATTCACCAAGATATGAACAATTCAAACATCTCATAAAATAGACCTGCCCGAAACGCTCCATACAAAGTGCTACGAAAGACTGACGTCACTCTTTCGTAGTTTGTACGGATAGGGAGAGAACTTTGTTCGATAGGTATATTAAATATTGCGTTTATGAAAGTGGTTTCATACCAAAAGTTGCTTTTAATTGCATAAGTTATCGAATGGTATACAAATATTAAGAAATTTAATTTAAAAAAAATTCGACTTGATTATCCAACTTTGAAGGCGCATAACAAAAAAAAATACAAATGCTATCGAGCTGAAATTTTGGTAACACTTATTTTTTACCGTGATTTCTTTATTTTATTAACAAAATTCGCTAATCTTTGACCTTGTCATCATCCCTATTAAGAAAACAGAATAAACTATGTTTTAAACCTCGTTGACATTTCCCCGACTATGTTTTAAACCTCGCTGACATTTCCCCGTCTACTTAACTCTATGCCCATGTCTGGTTCGACTGGGCTGTGTGTTTCACGGCAACGCCAACAAGTCTAAAGTCTGCGTATGTGGACGCAACCTCTTTAAGCTGCGTTTCCACCAGAGATGTGTTGTTGTGAGGAATATGTTTTTAAGATCCAATAGAATCGCTGCGCTGAGCGAGGTCACGCCAATGAAGCGATTCTATTGGTTCTCAAAAACACATTCCTCGCAACACATCTCTGGTGAAACTCAGCCTTACTCCTCTGTAACTAAGATGTATAAATACCGTCGCAACAGATGCAGTCGGCGGCTGAAGTCCTCGCGTGTGACACTATACTCCTTTGTGAGAAGGCACTTGTACAGCATCTCCTCCGTCACGCCGCACCGCGCCGCCAGCAGCACGTCGAGCAGCAGACGGACCTACAGTTACATGATCACTTAGACCAGGTTCACACGGCACAATCCTGCACGTTTCCTGCACGTTTTTTGCAGTATACGTCATAGTGGCGCATACAATATATAATAATGACACAACAAATCGTGCAGTACAATCGGCGTGTGATTGGTTCTATATACATTGTATGCGCCACTGTTTATTCGTTAAGACATATACTGCAAAAAAACGTGCAGGTAACGTGCAGGATTGTGCCGTGTGAACTTACTCGTATGCTTAGTTGGAACACTAAATTGATTGTGTAAGCCCTTTTGTGTGTGCCGATTGTGTGTCCCTAGAGTAGACGACCAATTTTATTGCGCAATGTCACGTATTGTACAAATTCATTGACCGTCTCGGGTTAGTATTGAACGTTAGCTTTAATTTTTAACTTTAACGTTAGCCTTTCAATCAATATCTATATTATAATTGTTCAATATTATTGTAGGTCTAGTCTAGGGGCCCGCTGAAGTCAAATTACCTAAAATAATAGTTAAAATATTAAAAAAACGTCAAACACGTTTATTATGAATTATGAATATTTAATTTATTATGTTAATACGTAATTTATTATGAATTATGATTGATCAAATTCTAAAAGTCTTTTTTTCGTTGTTCGTTTGGAGTACATGAGAAAACTACTTCGCTGTAATAAATAGATTCGTGGACAAGACAGTATAGTGAGTTATATAGTTTACAGTTTAGTAATTCAGTTAAAATAGTTTACATTTTTAGCAACATAATTTTCTTTTCCTACTTTATTAGATTTTTAATGTAATATGTATACCTTGGTAAACCGTCTCCCGTGGAACAGGCGCTGCGCTAGCCACAGATATAAGCCGTTGAGCGTGCCCGGTATCTCGCGGATCTCACGCAGAGCTATGAAACCGTCCGCCACGCCATCCAGCACCTAAACATTAACATACAAATAAATTTTTCTCACCTCCGGGCGGAAAACGTCAACTTTATTCCCGCTGCGCTTACCGATGTTGTCGTTTTCCGCCTCCGTCGATGAGAAAAATAGTATACGCACCATGGGCAGTACATAAGAAAGCCTCGGATCACGTGTTTGTTGACCTCGGCTTCGCCTCGGCCAACAATTACATGTGATCTGAGACATTTCTTATTTTCCTGTCCTAGGTGCGTAATGTAATATTTATGAGTACAAAATATAGATAAATTTTATTTGATTGCGTATTATGTAAATATAAGGAAAATTTATATAATTATTATGACATAATACTGAATCACCTTCATAATATTATGTAGACTTTTCCTCATTATCCGTATTTAGCTCTAATTATAGCGGAAAACTAAATGTTATAAATGTATAGCGGTACCAACAATAATTTATTAGCGTCACATTCCTGCATCGCGCTATCGAAGTTTTCTAATGGCCGTTCCCAATATTCAATCTATCTCTGGTTTGACATACGACCGATCGCAGCTAACATTGAATTGACATAAGATAGGTAACTATTCCTATCTCTAGCATGGGCGTGCGTACCATGAAGGCATAAAAGCACTGCTTACCTAATGATAAATACTTGCTATACACATATTTTAATTTAACTTTCGCACGTTTTAGATGACGTTAGTTATTATATAAAGTAAAAAATGAATACACTTAAAACGCCTAAATTTATAAAATAGCAAAAACTAATTTGCAAAACTTCATAAAAACATTATTATTTAATCGCAACGGCCCGCCGAGCGGAGATATATGCATTTGAGGCCTCGCAGACCTCGGGCATATGTGTGCGATGAGATTTTTGTATCGGTGCACAGATTGCAAACGCACACAGACATGAATATCTCATTAGCCTAGTACGGGCAAGTAGCTTCAAGGACTGCGGCAGCCGGCAGGTCTTCCGATTTCCGAACTTATCCGAGCGCCTCCGACGCGGCGTTCGGTTCGGGTTCGTTGCACTTCACACTTCGTTGCCTATTATAATCCGAGTAAAAATAATGGACGGAAATCTAATTACGCGTATGCATGTATAATGCATTTTTGTTTAGTAAGGGTTATATTTGTTTACATTACATTAATGTTTAGTATTTTTGGAACGCCATTTTCTTTTTTCATGTGATGAGCACTGTTACGATAATTTTTGTTTGCGCAAGTTTATAGTTTTCTAAAACGACTTTTTTGTTTTAACATTTAAAAGTTTGCACATTTTAACAGTTTAATAGTTATTACTGAGTTTCTATATTAAGTGCGTTTTTGATTTCTTAAAAATGTTATTTGACTGTGAGGTCTGTGTTGAGAATGTGTGTTTATTAAAAATTAAAAATAACAAGTTTTCACAATTGTCATTCAGTGAAACGATTCAAATTGTGTCGAAAGGTAGGTGTGTACCCGAGTTACAATGAAACCAGCAAAAAGGCAATGTAACTCGGAAGTTTCATGTTAAAAGTTATGAATCATATAACTGGCTGTGTGGTTGTGTGCACACGATTAAATTATATTGTTTTCCTTGCATATTGTTTAATAATTGTAGTTCAGTGTGGACTGATTCAGGATGTTCAGATTTAAATAATTTCTATAACGCGGCAAAGAAGCATGACCATACAGAAAAACATCTGGAGGCCTGCTTAAAATTAAATACTTTTGGTAAATCTCGTATTGAAATGAGTATCGACAGTCAGTTACGATTAGATATTGAGAGGCATAATGCTAAAGCCGATCGCAATAGAAACATTTTTCATAGGCTGATCGATGTTGTTTGCTTTCTGGGAAAACAAGAATTAGCTTTTCGCGGTCACGATGATGTAATTATTTAGAAATAGTAAATTTATTAGCCAAGTATGATGGAGTTTTAGAAACCCATTTACAGAATGCGAGTACCTCATTCACGGGCATGTCGAACCGTACGCAGAATGATTTGATCTCGAGCCTTGCATCTGTGATGATCGATCGCGTTAAAGCCGAAATTAAACAGTCCGATTTTGTCGCCGTCATGGTAGATGAGACTCCTGATGTTAGCGGCCGTGAACAATTAGTATTAATTTTGAGATATTTTCGTGATTCAGAAGTAGTTGATCGATTTATCAAATATGTTGATGTCAGCGCGGATCGGACCGCTGTTATGTAGCCTTGAGTTCTAAAATTTTGGAAGTTTTAGAAGAGTTCGATTGTGTATCCAAATTAGTTGCACAAACTTACGACGGGGCAGCAGTTTTATCCTCACAAATTAATGGCGTGCAGGCTTTGGTGAGGCAAAAATGTCCACAAGCTATGTACGTTTGGTGTTCAGCACATGTATTAAATTTAGTTTTATCGAAATCTTTCGAACGAGTTGCTGAAACAAAACGCTTTTTTAGTATTATAAAATCAATCGCGGCTTTTTTTCACACTAGTACAAAGCGAATGGCCCATTACAACAACTTTTCCGATATGAAAAAGCTGCCTCGTGTCGCGGAAACAAGGTGGACGTATCACGCGCGCACGGTTAATGTAATTAATAATGAGTCCACCCACCTCCTAGAATTGTTTGAAAATATGAACGAAAATACACAAGACTGGGATGGTGAAACACTGGGATGGTGACACAAGTCAGTTCATTTTTATTTAATATGAAAGAATTTTAATTTAATTTGCTATTAAAATCTTTCGCAGATATTTTTGCAGAAACGGATATTCTGTACGATATTTTGCAAAAAAAAAAACTAGTGACATCGCGTATTGTGTAAGAAAGATAAAAGAGTTAGAGTCATTTTTAGAACGTTTCAGAGAGAAGTTCGAGATCTATTATGATGCCCCCGTTCACATAACCGGACCACCTAAAAGAAAGCGCAATGTCGATGATGTAAAAATACATTATCGGCGAATTTTTGTTGAAATAATTGATAATGTAGTGAGTGAATTAAGAAATCGTTATAAAAACATTAAAGATTTAAAGTTTGTTGAGCTACTTTCTTGTGAGAATTTTAGGAAATATAGGGAATGTTTCCCTGAAAATGAAATCAGAGAATTCACTAGTAAATATCAGGCAAATTTTAATTTTGATAAATTGAAAAATGAATTGCGCTGTATTTATAGATCACCTCAATTTGCAAATAGTTGTGTATTTAGTATTATTCAAAATTTGTATAATGACAATTTGAATAAAGTTTTTTCTGAAGTGTTACGATTAGCGAAATTCATTGTGACTATCCTAGCAAGCAGCGCATCGGCAGAGCGTTCATTTTCGAGTTTAAAACGTATCCACACATATTTGAGAAACACAAAAAATCAACAACGACTCACAGATCTTTCCATGATTTCTATAGAAAAGGCATTAAATGATAGAATTAAAACGCAATCCAACTTTCTATGACGATATCCTAAAATTATATTTAAAAAAGGATAGGCGCATAGATTTAATCTATAAATGAATGAGTAGTTTGTTTTTTACGAACCCATAGTTTTATTATTAAGTTTATTTATATATTTTGCGAATCACATGAAAATCGGCCTTTTTAACGGCCACATCGGATATCTTGCGAGGGACGTGTTCTGTAACTATCACTCACTTGCATAAGATATTTGAGGTGGCCGAAATCTTGCATCTATAGTATTTACATCAGAATATAGTAAATCTCAAGTAACCGAAGTCCGGAACCATGAGTATGTGAAAATTGAAGCCGATTAGGTGAGTACTTAAAATAGTTCTCGATGTTCTCGATAGATGGCGCTGGCAATATTGCTGTCGCTGGCTACATTGCGCTATTAAGATTTTTTCCGACCATATAATATAGGCCATCCAACTACTCCGCTGGGCCCCGCATACTGTGTCATATTGCTCTGCACGCCACTGATCTCTAGTAGGGCAAAACCAGAGATAGATCAAATATTGGGAACGGCCGTAAATGCGTCGGTATCTGACGTATGTGATCTATATTCTATATGACAGCTGAAATCAATCACGTGGGCTCTAGCCCTAGACCGAGTTTAGCACCTCGCTCGATCGGTAGATCTTGCTTTGCGATCACCACGCTTACTCCCATAAATGAAATCGGTCATAATTAACTCGCGGCTATATAGCCATAAGGATATGTATTACGCGTACGGTACGTTATTATGATGTTACCTTCTCCAAGTAAAGAAGACAGCCGTCGCTTTTGATACGCAGATGGTCAAGCGCGGCGGCCGCTGCGGCGGCTGCAGCTGAGTCGCTCGACACACGCGCCCTACGATACATAAGACTGATTAGGTTACAGTTAATGAAATTCTACGTGGTCAGCGATAGCCCTTGTAGATCTACTATAGTAAAAAATCGGTTAAAATCATCCCTGTAATCTTATTATTAAATCTCTGTATTTTTATTATTATAAAATTACAGTGATTATTTTTACCGACAAATTCAGCAGACATAACCTACGAATAATTTCTAGGACATAAGCATAACACAAGTGCCTATTGTCACTGTTGACAGTTCCGAGTATATTTATGATAAAAGTTACCTGAGTCTCGGCTCGGTGTCGAGGCGCGCGAGCACGTAGCGCTGCACGTCAGCCGACACGTGCGCGCGCTGCAGCTCATCTAGGGTTATCTTACGGAACCCTGAGGGAAGGTAATCATTGGTTAATAAGTTAATTCATTCAATAATGTCATCAGTCGATTTATATCATATTAGCTACAAAAGCAAACAAGAATCCGAATATTAAGCTGCACCGCGCTGCAAAACGCGGCGGCGTGCATGTTGTATAGTGACTTAAGTATACTTTATAAAACCCCACGAATATTTCGCTCGCCACTGATAAGCAGAATGTTGGATCCTTTTACACCACTTTTCATGCAATAATAATTATTATTCTAACTATTCTAATTTCTTACAATATAAGGTCAAAAAGCAAGTTACCGGTAAACATTTTAGTGAGCGCGCGCGAGTGTCTGCGCGCCGTCGCTAGCAACAGCAGCCAGTGCGGCAGCAGGTGTTGGTGGCGCGCCAGCAGAGCCGCTACAGACGTCGAGCCCTCTGTCTCACTCACTGCTGCAAAATTTATACAAAGGCTTAAGGCCTTACTTTATAGTCCGACAAGGCTTTATATGAACGCGGCGAAAAAAGGAACTAACGCCGTCATCATACAAAAATGCCATTTTTGACAGTTCTCCTATACCAGCAGTGCCCCCGCCCACGTTCATTTAAAATTTAAATCATTGTCACACTGACCACTGTACTTGTAAATGACTTAAAGAAGCCGCATTCCTTGTTTTGTTACCCTTAAATTATTATTTAAAAAGAACCGACTGAAGAAACTAAGATGACTTGGAATTTTCACAAATGCTGTTCTGTTGGTGAGTCAATAAAATAAATAAATGAATAATAGATGACTTAAAAGTGTAGACTTATCTGGTGTATTGTATCTCAAAGAAGCAATGCGAGCGAATATTGCTCGCAAGAAAGAGTACTTTTATATTATTGTATAAAATAACAAAATCACTCGTGTATCGTTTTCAGTAAAAGGAAGAATATGAAACAAAAAACACTTACGACCAGTAACACCTTCATCGATGGCATCCACTAGCAAAAATAAACACTGCTTAGGCGGATCGATCTCCAGCAGCGGAAACAGAATGGCCTTCTTGAAACATTCATCTGGATTTTTGTCTAGATTTTGTGGCAACAGGGCCTGCTGAATCTCCGACTCCGATAGGAGCTTTTCGTAGTAAGCGTTTGCGATTAATGTTCTGGGATTGACGGGCAAACTCGGGATAGGCGGGGGAACATCTTCCGCGGCCGCCCTCTTCTTTTCTAGAAGCTTTTCTAAATCAGTTTGCAAATCGTCTTGTGGGGGGTTCACTAGATTAGTATACTCCGGTAGTTCGGTCTCCTCGGCTGACGCTTTATCGGACTTCTTTGGGGAGCTCTCCACGGAGCTCGGTTTAAGATCGTTCTTATTCGGATACCTAAAGTTAGCCACCGGTATTCGTGACTTTGGTGGACTGCTGCACTCCATCTTAGGTTTTTCCTCCTCTTTTTGATCAGTGGACAAGCTCTTCTGCAGCACTGCCGTTTTCTTCTCCGTCAGGGGCTCGGAGCTCTGCCGTAGGAGCCTCGAGTTTCTCAGTTCTTTGGATTGTCGCTGCGAAATATTTCTCAAAAATAGATTCTCGTGGTTTTCGTATAATCGGACGTCGTTTTGTTCTTCGTTGTTCACAAATGGGTTTGTAGGCCTTACGGTTGCTTTTGGCAAGATTTCTGGCACCTGAAAACAGAAGAAAAAAGTCTATTATAATTTGTGTACAGCGAAGTTTTCAAGAAAAAAAGACATTTTTTTGGATGGGGGGACGGAGACGAACGAATAGTAATAATAAACGTAGGTTAGGTTACACGTTTAGTTTGACTGACGCCAGATTAATGAGAGATCTCATTAATCTGGCGTCAGAGATCAGAGACAGATTTTTAGATAGCTAAAAAGTACCAGATTGATGGACTGAACTGATGAGAAACTAAGCGTGTAGCCACGTTTTGACTCAACATACAACATACCTTGAAATAAACATATAAGATATTATGATAAGCTGACCTGACTAGAACTGAGCGCGGCGTCGGCCATGTCGAGATAGTGGTCGTTCTCGTGTAGGCGGTCGATGGTGCGTGTGCGCACGCCACTCGCGCCGCACTCCTCCTCGTCCGTTCGTTGGTCTGAAACATTGTAATTTGTGTTATGACATTATCTGTCTTATACATGCAGTTAATATTGATAACGTTAATATTGATTTACATTGTGGGACGCTAGTAAAATGTGATAACTTATATTAAAATACATCGAGTAGATAGAAGATTTCCGCAAAACCGGAAAATAGAGTATGTCCGAAAATCAGCTACATGTGGGTAAAAGTGAGAGAGTCTCCCAACTACTGTAGCATGCGTGTGAGAAAGAGAAGACAGATGGCGTCGTAAGACGTTAACGTAAAGAAAGAGTTTGCTCCTTCTTAAAAATTTATCACTACAAAAATATTTGTGTACGTAAAACAAACAACTGATATGTTATACCCTGTGCGTTTTAAGATGATATGCGTGACACATAATAATTGACAATAGTAGGGATGTTACCTAAAAAAATTAATCGATAATTTAAAAATATCGAATCACTTCGTAAAGGAATTACAATCGTAATTATCGATTTAGTACTGACGTTTCAGAGTGGCGCCGGCGATTTAAAATGGCCGCCCTTTTTATCGATTTGATTTCGATTCAACAGTTTCAATCTCTATTGACATAAGTTCCGTTTCATGCATCTGACATTTTTCACATGTTTTCGTAACAATAATTTTATACTCCTATTTCACATTTATATTTATAATTTTATATTAATAAGTTAGCATTTAGCAATTTTTCATTTTAATTTATTTACAATTAAAGGAAACATTTGTTTTTCTAGATGGAATATAATTTATTGCATTTTGATTTTTTTGTGTTTTCTTGTAAAAAAATCCGTAGCAAGGAATATGAGAACTGTCACCCATATCATCGTTAAACGCACAAACTATAGTACCTTCGCTATCCGCCAACAGAGGCTTGGAGCTCTCTCCGCCGTCGTCGCCCAAACCTCGAAACCTCTGGATTAGCCGCTCTTCTTCTGAGTTACGTCTGAAACATTAGACATTGTATTTAGGTTCACAAGCTTAGATATTCATCATAGTCACTGATGAGTGATGACACAACACATTTTTAAAATAAACTAATATTATAAATGGGCAAGTGTGTCTGTCTGTTACCTATTCACACCCAAACCGCTGAAACGTTTTGCTGAAATTTGGCATGGAGATACTTCGAGTCCCGGGCAAGGACATAGGATACTTTTATCCCGGAAAATGAACATTCCCCGCGCGATAAACGAATAGATGACGTATGACGACGACGATGACGTAACAGATGACGCCCGCAACTCCGTTGCGGGCGTCATCTATTAATATTATAACAGTAATTATAGTGTGCCAGTATATTCTACCTGTTGTTTGTCGGCTCCTCCCTGGGCGAGTGCTCTCTATCGGCGGGTCGCGCGTGGCTGGAATGACTTAGCAGCTGCATCGCCAACGACCGCACGAACTCGCCCGGCCGCTGACTGCACTCGCCCGGACCCTGGAAAACAGTAGCGGCGTTAGGGGAGAGGGGAGGATGGGACGCTGGGCGACCACCCAGGGCGCCACATAAAAAGGGGCGCCAAAGGTGAACAAAAAGGGACGCCGCAAGGACACACTACCAGCACCCTGGGCGCCGAAGGAATCTCGCCCAGGGCGCTGATAGTGCTAAATCCGGCACTCCAGGGGAACACCACGGTGAAAATTACAATCAACAGGAACACACACACACACACACACACACACACACACACACACACACACATATAGGAAGGATAACATAACTAAGGTTTGTATAATGTTTATTCCCCAATTTCTCCATAATTCGACCACTGGTGGACAAATTGAGGAAATAAAACAACCGGAATTAAAATATATTGCATGGACCACAGAAATAAGATCTAGATAGAAGCGCCATATCGCTCAATTTGTATGAACACGAGCGTGTCACTTTTTTCATACCTATTGTGACGTCACAAGAGCGCTTTAGTGATGAAAATACCCGTACGCGCGGAATCGATTCAAAGGAATCGCCGCGCCCCGCCTCTTTTGCCATTTTAATAGGTATATCGATTTTTGAATCGATTACGTGCTTGCCAGGACAGCTAGTAATATATTATATTATTCTAAACTAAATCACTAAACAAGAACATAAATACTTACATATTACATACAATATAATTACCGAGTCACAAAATATCCCAAAGCGAACATTATCATTCCTCTGTTTCATGTCTGTTTCGAAAATCGATTAATTAGAATCGAGAATATGTACAACACTATTTGCTTCATTTGACAGAAAAATGAGAATATTGCCTGTACCTCGAAACTAAGCGATGAGTGAAAGTATCGATTGTTTTATTTCCATTGCGCGCTCAATAGCGGACAAACAGAGCGGGCTCTATAATTTTCTAACTAAAGCGGCAATGTATTATGAATCATGCGGTACACACGCAGTTACGTAGATTTCATGGTAAAAACTACAACCACCCACGATTAACATTAAATAATTGATTTTAAATCAAAGGACGACATGATTTAATAATAAAATTAATTACCGATGATAAGAAACGTATCCACTATTTAGACCAACGTTTCTATTCGAATTTCCACAGCCCAATACGGCACAACTAGGCATTTTTAGAATTCCGATTGACGTCCGATTCCGATAACGGTGGAGCGCAGACTAAAGAACAGACTTTCGAAAGATTGAAATTTGTCATCGTTTGGGAACGCGATGGCACGCGAAGTACATACACATGCGTTATCTAACTTGATAAATGTCTGTGGTACGGACGGACATTGGCATCATAAGTTTTTTACTTGCCCTAATTTTTGACCAGCGTCGGAAGGAGGTTTCTCAAATCGACTTATTAAAACTTTATTATAAATTACTCGTTCATGGACCGATTTTTTGTAGGAAAGAAAATATTTCAAAGGTAAGGAAATACTACATTATTCATTATTCAAACTTATTCTCAATCTAGATTTTTGAACTCCACTTAAATCCACACTAATATTATAAAACTGAAGAGTTTGTTTGTTTATTTGAACGCGCTTATCTCAGAAACTACTGGTTCGAATTGAAAAATTGTCAATAATATCAGCACCTGCAGGAAATGTCTGGCCAACAGCCGTCTGTTGAGCGCGCGCTGCTGCCGCGCCTGCGGTCCGCTGCCCGGCTGACTCAGCTCCTGGCACAGAGCTGTCTTGCCACTGCCTGCGTCACCTAAAAGGAAACCACAAGGACTTATTGAGCCAAATAATAATAAATTGAAACTTAGATATTGACAGACTTTTCCAAGGCTTTTATCATAGTATTAACAAGATGAACATGCATATAACTTCCACTCTTGAGAAAATAAAGCCTGTTCCAGACTTACGGCAACTCTTAGGCCGTAGACGGTCCGCATCTTGCAGTCGAGACCGAATGCTAGATGCGGTTGCAGCACGGCGATCTGCAGTTTCCATACTAAATTCATATCCGCCATACACGGACCGCTCGAGCAGTTCTTGAGCGGTCGGAGCGCATCGACTGCGAGATGCGGTCCGTCTATGGCCGGCCTTAAAGAGATTTAATGATTACTTAAAGTTTGTCTTACCTAATATAAGCGCTCCGCTGGTTTTGCTGACAGCCCTCTGTTCCAAGCAATGTGCTATCTTCTGAAACACCCACTCCCTGCAGAAGAAGCGCCGCTTGTCTGTGGATATCGTTGTCTCTGTCACACGCTGCGCAGAGGACGACTTGCGAACGGGACGGCTCGACTCCTTGTCGTTGGCTCTCGGAGCTAAGGGACTCAACGGAGACGCTGGAAAGGACGATACATAATAATTTGTAACAGTAAAAGAGTCGTATGAAAGTTTTAAATATAATCAAAATGGCGAAACTAGGCACAGAATTTCATAAAAATATTGACAGCATACGTTTTGTGCCTTAATGCGCCTTTTGAACTTTATCAGTATAAATAGGCAGAAGCTTACCATCAAATTCATAGTTGTCTCTTCTTTCCCTGTCTCCAGGAAATCCCCGATGCCTCTCCGTCGGTGTTCGGTCATGACCGCGAGCGTTCACTTCGTTTAGGGGTAAAGACCTGAAAACATTTTAACGGATCAAGACGACAGCACAAATTATACAGAAAATATAGCTTTTTGGACAATAATAGAAGTCATCGGGAACGCTACTCGCTAGTTCATTAACAGGTTTTAGGAATGTAATTGCAAAGTGTGTTGTTTTCCGACATTTCGTTGAATTAGGAGTAGCTACTGATTCCTAACTCCTAAGATACTGCAGTCATTGGCTAGTTTGGCTCAGTCTTCATATGAAAAAAAAAAGACGGGTTGCACTCCGGGAGTGCCGGCAGAAGTGAAAACTTGATTATTAACGTTGTGCATTATTTTTTTAAACCATTTTTTATGAAAATCGATTTAATAAAAAATGATCGTTTTAATTAATTAATCGAAACCCTTACAATCGATTAAAAAATATCGACAATCGAAAAAAAAAGCTGCTGTCAGACAGACTGTCAGACACTTCTCGCGACAGTTGTCTTGCAGGTTGAAACGCGGCCTTAATCAGCGCGTCTGCTAAAGAACTCATTTCCCCGACTGTACATTTCTGCTAAACAACTCATTTCCCCGACTGTACATTTCTGCTTGGCACAATTTTCCCCGACTGTACATTTCTGCTAAACAACTCATTTCCCCGACTGTACATTTCTGCTAAACAACTCATTTCTCCGACTGTACATTTCTGCTTAGCACAATTTTCCCCGACTGTACATTTCTGCTAAACAACTCATTTCCCCGACTGTACATTTCTGCTTAGCACAATTTTCCCCGACTGTGCATTTCTGCTAAACAACTCATTTCCCCGACTGTACATTTCGTTCGAGTTCGAGTTCGACACAAAACACTACTCTTCAACCGTCTTACGCTTTTTCTATGGTTTTTCGATCAACACGAAAATCTGACGCGAGTTTCACAGTTTTTACCCATCCCACAAAAGTGCTCAACGCCGCTAAAGAAGTTTTCACTTCAAAAATGATGTCTATATAATTAATAATATTGTCTCGCTCACCTCAAGTTGACCCTGTGTTCTGCCTGTCGCACGGCGGAGTGGCGGTGCTGGTGCTGGCGGATGCTCACTTGGTTCTGGCGCAGGTATGCCTCGACCTTGCCCTCGTTGGCCTCATTGCGGATCTGGCCTCGCCGCGCCTTCGTCTCCTCCTTCCGCCTCGACTCCCGCTTCTCCATCTTCTCTATCCGGCTCTCCACGGGGGCGTTAAGCAGCTGGATGTTCCCCCCGTGGTTGTAGTTCAGAGGGTCGAAGTCCCGCCCCGAGTTCTGGACCCGCGCCTCCCGGGCGGCGCTCTTCGAGTTCTTCGCCCGGTACTGCGACTTGGGCACCACTTGGCTGTATATCGGCATGTTAGACATCTTAAACTAGCTTTGGTTGCGTAAAAAAATAGCTCCCCCGTAGGGTATCACTCTCCATCCGGCTTTGGCTCGTTACTACAATCTAAAGGAACGTGGGTTCTCTCAAAAGTGTTTCCTATTAAAATAATTCTATTTACGTATCTGTTATCACATCTGTGAGGTTCGCGGGAGATTCTAGTCATCGTTAGGAATTTATCGGGTGTCGCTCGGAGCTCCGTCGATCGTGCGCTCGTGCATGGCGCGGGTCGCGGGCGGCTTATCTGAAACGAAACGGAAAATGTATTACTACCCCAATTTCAGGTCAAAACAATAGGAGCGCGATTGGGACTCGATCACGCAATAATAGATGACCGGCCGATAGGCCTCGTGAAAGGTGTAATGGCCACTTTCACATTTCGACCGAGTGATTTAGTTCTATCTCTAAATTATGTTAATCTGTTTTAGGATCGGAGAAGAGATTACCTACTTATTTATGACTACCTACAAATTACGTCCAAATACCCAAACTACCGACTCAAAAATGTCTAAATATATTCGTGATCGTGCAGTCTTGTCGGCCTTGCAAATGAAATTTCCTGCGCCGCCGTGGGTATCGTCGCACCAGGATGCAGGAAATAGGTCCAGCGGCGAACATGACTCGAAATAAACTGACCAACTCGGGGAATACACTCAAGTGAATAAGTGATAGCCACTTGACTAATTAAAGGATACTAGCTATATGACCGGGCTTCGCTCGGTATTCAAAAAATTCAAAAAACACACATAAAATGACATTTTATGAAAATGATTCCTAGCTAGATCGATTTATCGCCCCCGAAATCCCCTATACATATACTAAATTTCATGAAAATCGTTGGAGCCGATTCCGAGATTCCAATTATATATACAGGGTGTAAAAAGACCACTTCCGATAACTTTGGGGTATTATTATACTACATTTTCTGATTACAAAAATGTTTTTTTTTTTTTTATTTTTTTTTTCAAAAAAAAATTTTTTTTAATATATTTTTTATAATAAATAACCTTTAGACAAAACCATAAACCATTTACAAAAAATATTTAAAATATTTTTTTTACTTTTATTTTTTTTATCCCGATACGTAATCTAAAAGACGCGAGTCATTGATATCAAATGTAGCGCGCTTAATAACATAAGGTCGTAAACGACCATACTGTACGGTCGCGGCAGTTTTTAACCTTATGCTCTTTCCAACCTATCAAGAACCATGACATTCAACTCTCTCAAGTAACTCAGAACTTTGACCTATGATCTCTTTCTTACCTAGGCTAATTTAATCCTTCGATCGCGGATTCTTGGAAATGCTATTGTATTCTAGAGTTGTCTCGATCACCGGTACTCGTATGGGCCTTAATGGGTTAAAACTTTAATTCTAACTCATGTACAAAACTGTAAGTAACTTTCTGAGCATGAGTAACAACTTATTTATCGATTAGTTAAAAAGTTATTCGTAAGGAACAAAACCGATTTTGTGTGATATGCGAATGCGGATCTCAGGAGTCAGGCTTTCTATCGAAATTACAGACGATGCATGAAAACTTCCGTACGTAAAACTATGGTAATAAGCTTACGTGTAAAATGTTAAGTTCTTAAAGTGTTCTTATTTCTCTAGACTCTATGCATTTTGTAAGTATTCTTTAGCACTAAGCAATAATACCACCAACAACAACACGTTTCTTACACGAAATCTAACACAACACAAAGTTTAAACAAAAAAATAATAACACATTTTCCGTGTTATGCAGAACGATGACTGTGGATGGACAGTACCTAGATCTACAATTATCGCTTTTTATCTACTACAGACGATACAGTATGAAAAAACTAGCAATTAATTAATTACTTACGTGAAAAATGTTGAATTCTGATTTTTGTATGTGCTCTCTATACATTTTGAAAATAGTCCATATCACCAATCAATAACACCACCAATAACAACACATCTCTTTTTACACGATATCTTACACGACACGTCTTATTTTTTCAACGCAAACAAATAAGAAATAATAGTTAATTAATTTACATTTTACACATTTAGCTATCACAATAATACGTTTTAAAAAGATCGTAATACGCTTATTAATTAAACATAACTCAACGGACAACCTTCAACCTCAAGATGCAAATTGGAACTAAAGTCTAATTATGCGAAAATCGTCTTTAAAAACATGTATCGACTTTCGGTAAATTCAAAGATACCGACGGGACGACCAGACCGCTTGGCGGCAACGTCAAAGCGCCGCCGCACTCGCCGCCGGCCGCTCTGTAGATGTACGACGCACGTGTCGCTAATCCATTTCAAGGACAATCTAAGTGTTGTACCCTATAAATTCAAAACGATGTAGTCGATATTTAAATTACCATTAAATAATAAAAATTATAACTATTATTTAGTAGGTCTACTATTCTCATTTTTAAAATTAACTCTATTAATTCATGAAGCCCCAAGCGGCCACATCCGGCCGCGATAACAATGAAAAAGCTATTGTGTCTCGTTTAGCCACGACTTATGGGTTAAGAGGTTATAAATTCAGAAAGTTTTTATCGGGATACATAGTCAAGTTGCATTCGATAATTTCGATACCGACATTACCGTGATAAAGTGATTGATAAGCCATGGCACGCGTTATGCGCGTCTACGTACGCAATGAAAATACTTTAATAATACCTAATTAATTAAATAACTTTTAATTATTGTCGCTATTCTTAACATTGAGTAGGTATTTGCTTATTTTTAGTTTGACTACAAATCAAAACGTACTCGTATGTAAAACAATACGATTTATCGATAGAAATTAGCGATAACTCAAAATATGCACAGGGATACATCCCTATTATTTAACAAAGTTTTTTATTCAATTTTGTTCAGTCGGCTGTAAACACGCGCCGCGCTGTGTACTGTGACGTTTTTGTTTAAGTTTTGTAATTTTATGGATGTTTGTAATTAATATTTTTTCTATGTTTGTAATTAATAACGGGCCGTGACATGATACGTGTCCGATGAATGTGCGATGAAATGTGAATGAACTTTTAATACTCGTAAACCTTTATGGAACGGGGGTGAACATCGCGTCGTCGTCGATAGACGATAGTGCGGTTTAAACAGTGCAGTAAAAAATGTTTAAAGAATTGGAATGTCTCCTGTTTACTTTTGTTTCGTGTTGAAAAACTCTGCAATCTACATTGAGTTAGATGGAGCACAGCTCGAACTGCATTTCATAAAAGCAGACAGCTGATCACAGGTCAGTGAACATGTTATCAAGTATTTTTTCCATAGATAGGTGTAAGTAACTGTGTGATGTGAATTATGATTTCTTTTCCTTTTTGGCCGGAAGTAAAAACTGAGTATTTTTGAGTAATAAACTAATAACCTAAGAAACGGTAATTAATAAATTCTAACATTATGTTATCTAATAATTATTACAATATTGGTGGTTTATTCACTACCTACGGGCTAGGGCACACCACGATCAGCTGTTTTGTCTAGCGCAGGGCCGCGCGCGCGGGACTCGGCGCGGGCCGGGCGGCGCGTGGGGGCTGACTCGGCCCGGGGCTCCACTGGCGTGCGATAATATCGCGCATTTACATCAGCGTTATACATTGCGTGTTGAAAATTTTGACTATTTTAAAAACTGGCGATTTAAAGAAAATTACTTGCACCAATGGATATATCTAATGCCCTATAATAACCCCACGAAGTTATCGGAAGCGGTCTTTTGACACCCTGTATATATATATATATATATATATATATATATATATATGACGAACGAAGAACACCAGTATTGTTTTTAAAATGTGTGACGTCAGCATTGCTGACATCACTTTCTTTATCTAAATTATTATCAAATTCAGAACTCATGCTGATATAAGTAGAAAAACATTCACTTAGTAAACTCACAAACACTTTTATTCCAACTTTTCTTAACACAAATTTAGCGTAACAGCAATATTATTCGATCCTTACTGCTCAACAGCTCAAATCGAACTGAACCGATTGAGTGCTGTGCAACAGGTTTTATAGGGTTTGAACTTGTTTACAAAATAATGCAATTTTAAATAAACAAATGTTATGAGTTGTAATTATTACATCAAAAATCAATATTTAAATTTACAAATTACTAAACTTAGTTATTTTTATAATTTAAGCTAAACAACAAATGTGTTATTCTCAATTATTACAAATATTGTAATTTTTTAAACAAACAATTATAAAAAGTAATAACAATATTTTAAATCATATTTTTAATGCAATAGCATTTAAAAATTATAATTAAAATTTACAAATCAAGAAAACTTAATCGAGACATTTTTTATTTTAGTATTAACACCGGAAGTATTTTATTATTCATAATTTTAACATTTCAAAAATAAGAATTACATTTTAAAAAATCAATAAATAATATTTTAATCAATAGTTCATTGTAATTTTAATTGTTTTAAAATAGTAAGTAATTAATTGTCTATAACTCTATAGTTCTACTTTTATAATTTACTGTTGCGCCGATACGGCCATACTGACAGCGGTGCGTGCTCTGCACCAGCCTTGTTGCAGGAAGAAGGATGATCTCGTAGTTTCTCGTAGATTCTCGGGATTTCTCGTAGTTTCTCGTAGCAGCGAACTGTAAATTGATAAATTATTTTCTTATGAGTAGGATGATCTGTTTGTAATATGGTATCAATGAAAATTCTATTTCCATGTAATAAATAAGAATTCAATTATCACTCAAATAAGCAATTTAAATACTTAAACGTGGTTTCTCGAAGATTCTTAGAGAATATCAAATCTATAGAGTGGGTAATATCATTTATTAGCATCTCGGCGGGTCTCGTAGAGTCTCGGAAAGTCTCGTAGGATCTCGGAGAGTCTCGTAGGATCTCGGAGTCTCGTAGGATCTCGAAGAGTCTCGTAGGATCTTGGAGAGTCTCGTAGGATCTCGTAGAGTCTCGTAGGATCTCGGAGAGTCCCGTAGAATCTCGGAGAGTCTAGTAAATGTAAATCTTAATAGATAATTTAAAAGAGTGAATGATAAACTTACCCATTATATTGTGTCATGATGTTGGTGATTGTCAATTTGTTCCGTTAGCGTTTCATCTCGAGAAGTAGATGGAACAGGTTCGGTGGGGATACCAATGCAGTTTTGTTGAGTAGGTGGTCTATTTTCTGGCGCCGATACGGTTAGCTGATCACCAGGTTATGGAGCTTTTCTAAGTTGATCATGTGCTACCTTTCGAGGTCGACCCCTACCGATAACTTTCTTCACTAAGTATCTGTCATTATCTAAAACTCGAAAAATCTCAAAAGGTTCACTAAATTTAAGATCGAGAGACGTTTGGTTACGAGGATTATTTTTAATGAGCACATAATCGCCTCTTTGAAAATGGCGAATTTTAGCCTTGTGTTGATTAAACCTCCTTGTATCCTGTTCACTGGATTGAACCATTCTTTGCTGCACTTGTTGTGAAAGAGCTTCAATATTAATAGTTTGGTTATAATCTACAATATCTACTAAATGAAGTAGCTCTGGAGGTACGCAATGATTTCGTTGTGTAATGAGAGTTAAAGGAGCTACTCCAGTAACCCGATGAGCTGTGCAATTCATTGCCAACTGAAGTTCCTCGAGAGCAGTATGCCATTGTTCGGTTTCGTAATTTTTTATTATAATTAAAGCATTCTTGAGAGTTGCAACCACCCTTTCAACTTGGCCATTAGCTCGGCTAACTCCTGGACTGATTGCATGAATTTCTATACCAATTCTGTCACAATATTCTTTGAACTCACCGAGGAACTCTCTACCGCCGTCCACTATAATTTGCACTGGCGAGCCAAATAAATGTATTGTTAGCTGCGCCCCCTACCGAAGAAGACGAAGAAGATGCCAGATTGCCGCCACGCGATCGGGCTATATAAGCCGAACGCGCCCGTCGACTTGTCCATTTTCTCCTCACATTTCGCGCGCTCGTTACGTTCAAACTCTGTCCGTGTTGCCATTTTCTTTTGTAAATTTTGTAGTTTTAATAAATTCTTTTCTTTTGTGTTGATTAGTTTTAATTTTTCAAATATTTTAATTGTAAATATAAAATCAGAAGTGGGATTCGGAGGCCCTAATACCGCCAAGTGTCATTTCTGATTTTGCGTACCTAGTTAAATAAAGTTCAAGTTTTTAGAATGTCAAGTGGTTCGCGTAAAAAACGTCAACGAGAGCGCACGCCTCCCCCTATAGGTATAGGTCATTTGGACGCTACGATGGAAGCTATCCTCAGCCGGCTCACTGCGCTGGAGCAACGGCGCACGAGCCCCGAGGCGCCTCCCGATGCAGCGGCGCGCCCCATCGAGCAGGCGTCCGCACCGGCGCGCGGTCCCTGTACGAGCGCTGTCGTTGGCACCGAGGCCAGCTCGACGCCGCGGCCGACCGAGCCACGTGCGAGCTCCGTGGCACCGAGCGAGCTGTTCACATCGCCATGCTGCACGACCGCCACGCCTTCGTCGAGCCAGGACCCGACAACGGAGCGTCTCATCGAAGCGTTAAGAAGCTTAAATCCGGTGAGATCTACCCATTATTATGTGTCGGATTTCGATCCGAGTATTCACGATGTCAACGCGTGATGTGACGAGGTTGACCGTGCACGTGCTCAAAATAATTGGGACGAAAAAGAGTGTTTAGCTCGCGTCGGTTCTTGTTTAAGGGGTGATGCACGTGCATGGCTGCGCGATTGGGGTTGTACAGATCGAAATTGGGTTAATTTTAAATCCGAATTAAAGGCCCTCTGTCCCCGACGAATTGACATTG
This sequence comes from Polyommatus iphigenia, assembly GCA_963422495.1. NCBI lineage: Eukaryota > Metazoa > Arthropoda > Insecta > Lepidoptera > Lycaenidae > Polyommatus > Polyommatus iphigenia. The sequence continues at coordinate 11,285,627 of OY730184.1, forward strand.
CGAATATACTGTTTGATGTTATGTGTACCGAATCTGATAAATACTCCACATACGCGGACTATGCACGTAAATCCCTGTTACGTTTACGTATTGTTAATGGTTTAAGCGACGACTTATTGTGTGCAATTATCGTACGTGGGATCAAAGATCCTCAAATTCGAGCCTCAGCTACGAACGCAAAGCTGACGCCCGAATCTATTGTGGAGTTTTTATCGACATATGTTATGTCGTTGAGTCGTTCAAGTAATAATTATAATAGTGCGCGCAATAGTCATCCCCGTTCCGGTACGCTTGTCCGCGATAAGAAAGATAGGAAGCGCAATGCAAGCTCGAGCGACAGCGCTAGGTTATTATTAAAATGTTACAACTGTAAACAATTTGGACATAAAAGTATTAATTGTAGCAAGCGTTTGAAATTATCTTCAGATTCCGATATCGCGACTAACGTGAATAATTCAAATCAAGACGCCCCCAGATCGTTTCTAGATAAACCCCATTGTAACTTTTGTAAAAAAATAGGTCATTCGGAGGAAGAATGTTTTACTAAACAAAGATCACTTTCACGTAATAAAGCGAACGTTAATTTTTGCCGCGAAATCGTAAACAAATATAACAATCAGGATGTTATTAGTGCGGTTTTGTGCGGAGTACCCACAGATGTTTTGATCGATAGTGGCTCGTGCATATCGCTTATCTCAAAAGATTTACTAAACCATTTTTCTTGCCGGCTGAATCGTTATACACAAATATTATACGGGTTGAACGGTACAGAAGTACGATCCGACTTTTATGTTACGTTACCAATCGAGTTCGATGAAGTTACTTTAGAGATTGATTTTCATGTAGTCCCCTCCGGTTGTTTAAGCACGCCGGTGCTAATCGGCACCGATGTGTTGAGCCGGCCTGGAATCACCTACATTCGTACGGGTAATTTACAGCGTATTATGAGAGATAGCGGCTCTGTTAATAATGTAACGATTTTTAATATTGACGAAGCAAATAGTTTAAGCACCCCTTTGTGTGGTAAAGATAGGGAACGGTTAAACAATGTATTACGGAAATATTCAGACTTCTTTCTGAGTGGGACGGCTACTACAACGGTAAAAACTGGGCAGATGCATATTCGTCTTACGAGTGACGTGCCCGTTAATTACCGTCCTTATAAAATGTCCCACGATGAAAAGTTACGAGTACGGGCCATTGTTAGCGATCTCAAACAAAAAGGTATAATTCGCGAGTCTGAGTCCGGTTTACTCGAGCCCAGTTCTTTTAGTAAAGAAAAAGAATGGCGAGGATAGAATGGTCGTTGATTACAGGGCACTAAATAACATCACGATAAAGGATAGATTCCCGCTTCCACTGATCGATGACCATATAGATAGACTCGGGAAGTGCAAATTGTTTACTGCGTTGGATATGGTGACAGGGTTTCATCAGATCAAGGTCAGTGAGGACTCTGTGGACAAAACTGCGTTCGTGACGCCCGAAGGTCACTTTGAATATCTAAAAATGCCATACGGCCTTGCGAACGCACCCGTTGTCTATCAGAGAATTATTTCTAGTACCTTACGACCTTTCATTGAATCGGGACAAGTTTTAGCATATATTGACGATGTTTTGTTGCTTAGCAACACCATTGATGAAGGCCTGTCATTATTAGATGCCGTACTTAAATTATTAACTGAGTCCGGATTTTCAATGAATTTACGAAAGTGCTCGTTTTTGACCAATGAAGTAGAGTATCTTGGGAGGACTATAAGTAACGGTCAGGTAAGGCCGAGCACCCATAAGATTGAGGCCTTGACTAAGTCTCCTAAGCCTCAAAATGTAAAACAAGTTAGACAGTTTCTTGGCCTGGCCGGCTACTTTAGAAGGTACATCCCGGGATACGCTGCAAAAACTGCTCCTATAGCAATCTTGACCCGCAAGAATATAAAATTTCATTGGGGTGATGAACAAGAACGTGCTAGGCGCGAAATTATTGACCATCTCACTAGCGCACCCGTTCTGACAATATTCGACCCGAGTCTCGAGACCGAGGTTCACACCGATGCGAGCTCGTTAGGTTACGGCGCGGTTTTATTACAAACACACTCCGACGGCAGAAAGCATGCGGTAGCGTATTTTAGTAAAGTAACGACTGGCGCAGAACCAAGGTACCACTCTTACGAGTTGGAGACCCTCGCTGTTGTTAAAGCGTTACAACATTTCCGTCACTATTTGATTGGAAAGCATTTCAAAGTTATAACAGACTGTAATGCTTTAAAAATGACACAGCGTAAAAAGGATCTCCAACCTAGAGTGGCACGCTGGTGGATGTACCTCCAGGACTTCGATTTTGTCCTTGAGTATAGAAAGGGTGCAATGCTACCACACGCGGACTATCTCAGTCGTAATGCCGTGAATGTTGTCACTGCCAGAAAACCCCTTAATTGGGCACAATTAGCCCAATCCGCAGACGAGGAGACACTTTTATTAATAAATAAATTACAGGAGGGACTTTTAGACAGTTCGCGTTATGTTAGGAAGGACGACATTCTTTATTACAAGTATAGTCCGGTCGGCGAAGCTTCTCGACTACTTTGTTATGTCCCTAAAGCTTATCGACTAAGCTTATTACGCGCGTTCCACGACGAACACCAACATATCGGTACCGATAAAACTTTAGATCTGATTTTGAAACACTTTTGGTTTCCGGGCATACGTCAATTTGTAAGAAAATATATATCACATTGTATAATTTGTATTGCCCATAAAGAAGTGCCTCGTGCACCATCACAACCAATCGTATCATGGTCAAAGCCGTCCACTCCCTTTGAAACAGTACATACTGACGTACTTGGCCCTCTTCCCGAATCCAACGGGTATAAGTTTATTTTGATGTTAATCGATTCTTTTTCAAAATATTGTCTTCTTTATCCAATTTATAGGCAAGATAGTGCCGAACTTGTACGTGTCATAACTAACGCTATTTCAATTTTTGGCACACCACGTAACTTAGTATGTGACCGCGGACGGATGTTTGAGAGTAACGAGTTCGCTAGCTGGACATCAAACTTTGGCATAGAATTGCATTTTATCACCCCTGAAATGCATCAGTCTAACGGACAAATCGAGCGCTACTGTCGGACGGTCTTAAATATGATACGAGTAGAAGTCAATCACAGGTCTGAGTTATGGTCTGACGTGCTGTGGAAATTACAATTAGCACTTAATATAACAAAACAGAAGACAACACAGGCGTCCGCCCTCAACCTGTTGATTGGAACTGATTCTACCACGCCGGTCATACAGTCTCTCGTCAGGGACTTAGCCTCAACCGGTAGCAGCTCTAACCGTGAGGCTCGCCGCGAGCTGCGCCGCCAGCGCGCTGAGAACTTACTTACGCGAAATCAAGCGGCCCAAGACGCGCGAGTTAATCAAAATCGCTCGCCACCTAAGACATTTGCACTGAACGACTCGGTTTTCGTTATCAAACGTTCTCAATGTGCAGGGAAACTTGATAGTGGTATGCGGGGTCCATATCGCGTTATAAAAATCTTGCCTAATGGACGATACGAACTTAGGCTTATCGCTGGTTCGTACGGAAAAAACTACTCAGGCCGCTGCCGAGTACATGGTTCCATGGCAAGGCGAGTGGACACCCGAGACTTGCTCAGCGTTTTTCGAGAGTAAGATTTTTATTATTTTTTTTTTTATTGTTAATTGTAATTTTTAGTTCAGACGCTTTGCCTGTTGAGATCTGTTTATTTATTTATTGTTCTTATCCTGATCGAAAGTGTGAGCAAAGGTAAAGGGTTGACTTGCGAAAGAAAAGACCCCTGTAAAACCTGCAGTACGCTCATAAAGGTATTTGGTTGACTCACAACGAGAAAAGACCATCGTAAACCCTGAATCCCGCAAATAAAGGTATTTGGTTGACTCACAACGAGAAAAGACCATCGTAAACCCTGAATCCCGCAAATAAAGGTATTTGGTTGACTCACAATGAGAAAAGACCATCGTAAACCCTGAATCTAGCAGGTAAAGGTATTGAGGTTGACTTGCATGCTGCAGCATAACAAGAAAAGACCTATATAAATCCTAGCCTGTCGTGTAAGTTCCACAGGGAACTAAGTGTAGTCAGTGAGAACAATAAAATAAATTTTTAGTTTGCATCTCACAAGCATCGCTTTGACTGGTTCAACAACTGTTATTTATGTGGTTCGTGACCCGTAGACCAAGACCGAGAGGCTCAAATGTTTGTGTTTACTGTTACAGATGATGACCACGATGAGCCTCAACCTATAACGCCAGCCACCTCCGACGCTGGTCACTGGCCCCGGAGACACCGACCACACGGGTCATCGAAGTCACCGCCATCGTCGAGAGGGTCTCGTCCGAAGCCAGCGAGGACGCCGGCCCGTCAGGAGAGGCCGTGTTAGCTGCGCCCCCTACCGAAGAAGACGAAGAAGATGCCAGATTGCCGCCACGCGATCGGGCTATATAAGCCGAACGCGCCCGTCGACTTGTCCATTTTCTCCTCACATTTCGCGCGCTCGTTACGTTCAAACTCTGTCCGTGTTGCCATTTTCTTTTGTAAATTTTGTAGTTTTAATAAATTTTTTTCTTTTGTGTTGATTAGTTTTAATTTTTCAAATATTTTAATTGTAAATATAAAAGTATTGTAAGTTTGAGAGCACCCAATGTACTATGTGGGCTCTTGTTGCTGGTGAAGTACAGTAAAACATACTTTGAGAATGCGTCGATAGTTACTATCACATACTGCTGGTCTTGTGGAGTACCTAGTTTGCCAGTAATATCCATGTGAATAACTTGAAAAGCAGCCGTTGGTTTACGTATTGGATGCAACTGAGCTTGTATTGCGCCAGATCTTCCTTTAATTCTTCCTTCTCTTTTTCGTTCGACAAATAACACAGTTGTCCACGAATTTTCGTACAATAGAACTCATTTTATCAAACCAATATGTCTCTCTTATCTTCTGCAGTGTCTTTTCCCAGCCAGGATGTTTGAGCGCTGTATGATACGAGTTTATGATACTCCACTGAAATGATTCAGGTACAACTGTACTAAGCTGCTGACCATGAACTGAGTCATTGGCCTTCTTTTTTAAAACATTGTCTTCCAAAACGTAACCATCAACAGAATTATTATTATCACTAAGGCTGTCCATAATTGGTCTTAGTTTCTCATCTCGTCGTTGTTCAACCTTGAGCCAATCTAAATCTCTTGTCATGACATTTACTGCAAATTCTGTGGGGTTCCTGCTAAAGAAATCAGCGTGCTGCAGGCGTTCACCTTTTCGGTATTCTATATCGAAGTCATAATTTTGCAGAAATGCCCACCAACGATGAATTCTAGGCAAAAGGTCTTTCTTGTGTTTAGATGCTTTCAAAGCATTGCAATCCGTTATCACTGTGAATTTCCTCCCATACAGATATTGCCGAAAATGTTTTATAGCTCTTACCACTGCAAGAGTCTCCAATTCATAGGAGTGGTAACGGCTCTCAGCTTCCGTGGTTCTCATGCTCATAAAAGCAACCGCATGTTGACGTCCATTGATGACCTGTACTAAGACAGCTCCAAATCCAAGGCTACTGGCATGTGTAAAAAGTTGAATAGGTGCTTCTTCTTTAAATATGGTAAGTACAGGTGTAGATGTTAAGCACTCAATGATAGTATTTCGTGCTTTATCATGTTTTTCGGTCCACTCCCATTTCGCACCTTGTTTAGTGAGTGTATACAAGGGTACCATAATGCGAGAAAAATCAGGTATGTACTTCCTAAAGTATCCTGCCAAACCATTAAATTGTCTAACCTGTTTGACCTTTTTAGGTATTGGAGACTTGACCAATGCCTCTACTTTTTGGGGACTTGGTCGAACTTGTCCATCAGCTACAACATTTCCAAGGTACTCTATTTTCCTTTTAAAAAAACTACATTTATCAGCATTTATAGAAAATCCCGAATCTTGAAGCGCTAAAAGAATCTGTTCTAAATATGACAATCCTTCAGCAAAATTACTACTTTTGCTTAACACATCATCCACATATACCTGTGCTGCAATTCCAAGTAATGATTTAAGGGCTTTGTTAATGCAACGTTGGTAAACAGAGCAGGCGTTACTCAAACCAAATGGCATCGTAAGGTACTCGTACAGGCCATCTGGTGTGACGAAGGCAGTCTTTTCTATTGAATTTGCAGCAATAGTGATTTGGTGGAACCCTGCCGCCATATCCAGGCAGGTGAAGTAATGACCATTAGCTAATTGATCAATTTGATCATTAATCAATGGAAGCGGATAATGGTCACGTAATGTATTTGAATTAAGTTTCCTGAAGTCCACGCAAAGGCGATCATCGCCGTTCTTCTTCACCAGTATAATGGGACTTAAATACGGTGATTTACTTTCTCGTATTATATTGTGTTCGAGCAGCTCTTGTATAATATTGCGAACCTTTTCTCGTTCCACTGGACTTAAGCGATATGGTCTCCGTTCAACATATTTATCAGGATTTTTAAGTCTGATCTCTAATTCACCAGTATTGAGTCTGGTTTTAGGATATCCACGGATAAACAAATGTTCGTATTTATTTAGAAGTCCCTGCAATTGTTTAACTTCATTTTCATCAGAAAGGTCGCAGTCCAAATCATTGAATAATGGAGAGTGCATTGTCATGTTATTAATCACAGATTTGTGAATAAGTTCTGTTCCACCGGACGTAATGACCACACTCAAATTTGTTCCATGAATTAAATTCATACCAACCAAAATATCTGTTGACATTTCATAGTCGGGAAGAATAAAAAACTCCAATTCAATACTAATAGTATTTATGGTACACAGGGCTATAAGTTTAGTTAAAGATAATGCAGGAAACTGACCAATTCCCTTAAGGTAATTAACGGCTGAAATCCTTTGTCCAGGTAGCGTTGTGGCAATTGACTCCTTTATAACGGAACATTCCGCCCCGCTGTCAAAAATAGCCTGTAACAACTTTTCTCCTATTTTGATTGTAATAGGAGCAAGTTTATTGCCGACTACACAGTTAACATTAGAAGTCAATGATCGTTCACGCTTAAAGCCTGTATCATAACTATGTCCTGGTTTCTTGCAAAATGTACAAATTATTGTTGGTGTCTTGATATTTTTATCAGCGTTTATTTTATCAGTGTTATCCGGTTGTTTAAATCGGCAATCATTAGTAGAATGATTTGATTTCTTGCAAATGCGACAGCTTGAGATTGATTGTGTATGGTCTGAGAATCGTGGGCGTTTATTCTGAATTGCCGAACTTGAATTGGGGTGAGAACGTTTCTTACGAATAGATGATGCAATGGAAATCAGTTCAGGAACTGTAGATGCCCTTGCATTCAATAATTCAATACGCAAACGTTCATCGTTAATACATCCAATTACAGCTTCCACAGCATATTCATCTCCGAGTTTTTCTTTGGTGATTCTTTTCCAAAGAATCCATGCACGTGACAAAAATTCTGCAATATCCTTGGTGGAGTCATAAACATGTTCCCTAAACATGATGATATCACGAGAATATCTATTCTCTGGTTCAAAAGTTGTAATGAGGTTTTTGCGCAGCTGCTCCCAATTGTTTGTGGTTACCATCCAATTATCGGCCCACATTTTTGCGCGTCCTTTCAATAAACTACAAACTTTCATGCGTACATCAAAATCATTTAATTTATATGCAACAATGGCTTTGTCAATATGTTGACACCACTCACGTACTCCCACATGAGTATCTGGACCAAATGATGGCAAATAAATATCACTGACCTTAATTTTTAGTTCACTCGGAGCAGTACACAAACGTTCCGACATTTTCTGCATCATTTCCATCATTTGCATAACAAATTGTGGTGGAATACCATCCATCTGTACTCCATGTTGAATATTTCGCACATGTTCATCAGTTATTACTTGGGCAATTACAGAAGGTTGCTGTATTTCAGTTGATTCCAGTTGTTCAGGAGCTGAACGATCTGATGAGGAAGTGGTTTGGATCGCACTTGTTTGCGATCCCACTTCTGATGACGAAGGAAGAACACCAGTATTGTTTTTAAAATGTGTGACGTCAGCATTGCTGACATCACTTTCTTTATCTAAATTATTATCAAATTCAGAACTCATGCTAATTATAGTGTTCTCGAACGGGGGTGCCAAAAAAAACCGATTTAATTTAATACATTTATTCAAATAAGATTACAATTAATTTTATAACTTAAACACTTTTTCTAACAGAGCTATTCTGTATAAAAAGACTATGTCCTAAATTACAAGTACCGACCCCGATCGATGTAAGATCTAAAGTGAGCTACCTAACTACCAAAATCAGGTCCCACGGAGTTGGGACCACCACGATGATGCGGCGACAGCGTTTTCGGTATTCCGTGTTCTTTCGCAATTTTAGTAAGAAACTTCTTGAGTGGTCTTATCTGTATAGTCTGGGAGACGGCAACACTTTATGTATGCTTCAAGTTTATTATAGTCCAAGAGCTGATGTTTGACTGCGGCTAGCTGATGATGACGATGTGATACTGGTGTTCGGCAAATCTGTGCTAAGTCCGGTTTTCATAGAGGGTGCCTATGTAACACCTCCCCCCACAGTTCGGCGACTATTTCGAAAGTTTTGATAAAGTTGCCGAAATATCGCTGTGATCTATTGCTATTTCAGCAGGGTGCGGTCTTCTTTCTTCTAGAGGTATATGGGAGTTTTCTTCTACGTCGTGACGACTTCTGCGGAGGCTTTTTCGGTGCATATATTTGTATAGGATATATGATGCACATAGTATAACTGCAATCGTTATTATATAAAATGGAATGGTTGTATGGTACAAACTAAGTTGTAAATTTTTGTCTAGTTGCATGGGGTTTTGGAATATAATTTTCTCATTAATAGAATGAAGATTTTGGAGATCGATTGAGTTTACGGTTGCATGGGTGTGATATGTGCTTCCATTACGTTCTTGATACTTCGGTAGTTCTATTATTTTCAGGGGGTGACCTTTTATGTGATCATCGGAGTTGAAGATTGTGAATGTAGACGTCTTGAAGTAGCAGTTTACTGGAATTGTAGTCAAGTAGCTTCCCTGAAGGCTTCTGTATTGTTCTTGTCCACATGATATTCTAACTTTCGTGATGTTCGGAAAATTCATAGTAAAATGCCTGTCGTCAAGTTGTTCGACTGCTCCTTGGGTGAGGGTGACTGTAGTTATCTTGCACGATGCGTGAAGTTCTTGCTTGGTGATCAGGTGATGGATGCATTCGGGGTATTCTGTTACTTTATAGTGTGATTTTGGGCAGATGTACCATTCTTTTACCTTCGGGCATTCAGCCTCCATGTACTTAGAATCGTCTCCAGAGATTGCTAGGTAGGGAGATATAGGTAGGATAATTTGATTATATTTGTTAGGTACGAGGGATAGCTTGTACAAGTCATATGTTAAAGGAAAGACAATCGGAATCTTGTATACTATAACTATATAATTATCTGCATAGAAATATGCTAACCTAATAAAATCATAAGAATATCTAGTATCTACGTTAATAAGTTGAACCTTAGAATATAATATTCTTAATTTATGTACCATTAATTTTAATTCCTTAATATTTAATGCAAAGTGAGGTGCACTGGCTATTCTAATAAAAGCTAAAGTATTTTCGAGTCTATATATTTCTTCTGATAGCATATCTATATTGTCACTAAGAATAATTAAATGTTGCGCAAAATGAGAGTATTTAATATATTCATTTTCTCTATTACTGTCACTATTCATGATTAATTCCAGAGTTTTAGCTATTCTATTTTGATTAGATGTAAGATTTTCTAAAATTTCTGAATTCCTTAAAGTAAATTCCTTATTTAGGCTTACATGATTATTAATTTCTAACTCTAACTTATGCTGGTTTTTACTTAAAACTTCAATGGCATTATTATATTTAATTGCGTCTGTGTAATCCAAATTACCCGAAATGCTTTTAATTATTGAACCAAGTCCGTCAATGAGACCTCGTTTTTTGCGGTCGGCTTCAAATGTATATAACTGATTTAAAACTCTATCCAATTTTGATGTAAGATATTCTATATGTGGTTCATATAAAGAGATTGTCTGATTACTTAGATCGATATGTGCTTGATGAAGTTGCATTTTCACTAATTTAATTTGTGAGTGTATTTGGGATAAGTCTATTTTACTAAGAAAAGAGTGGTAATGAGATATGATTTTAGCGTTTCCTAATTTAAACGGAAGTACTCCTGGTCCGTCTTGTAGGCTGTCGATTGTCACGTCTTGTCCTCGAGTCAGTTGTGTCAGTAGGCATAGTAGAAGTATCCTGTAACAATACAGGGTCCTTAGTACTTCGTTTAAGTCGTGCTTTTGCTACGGGACCTCGCTTTCTTTTAGTATAAATATGTATGGGAAGGTCAGCTAAAACTACATCCTGCGTATAGCGCGGGGCGAGTTTCTGACGGCATGCCATAGGATTCCGTATGTACACTTGCTGATCTGGGGAGTATTCACGTTCTGGTTCTCGGTCTCTATTTCTATTCTCGATTAACTGGGTTCTATTTTGTAATGAGGTTTCGTTAATTATGTCATATACTTGAGTCATCCTAAGCTTATGGTCAATTATATATTGTTGTAACAGGTGTTGCGTTAGGTTTATGTCAGTAGGGTCTCTAGGGTCAAAATGTCCAGAAATAAGGTCTATAGGTCGGCATTTTGTAAAGCTGTGAATTGAACTATTGTAGGCCAAAAGGGCGTAGGGCATAAGATTAACACTTGTTTCAGTTCTTCTTTCTAGTTTTAATATACGCAAATGTTCGAGAATTGTTGAGTGGAACCTTTCCACTATACCATTATCATTCGGAGCATGGGCTAGAGTTTTGTGGTGCTGAATTTTATGAAGTCTAACGAACTCTAAAAATAATGCATTTGTGAATTCAGTCCCCTGGTCAGTTACTACAGTTAAGGGTAAACCATGATGGGTACAAAATTTAAGAAGGGCCTGGACGACGCTTAAGGCGGTTCCATCTCTCAAATGGTAGGCCTGGGCATATTTTGAGAAAGCATCAACTAAGGTTAGATATTTTTCAGATTCGACTGTAAAAAGATCAAGATGAAGGATTTCAAACGGCTTTGTTGGAGGTGGTACTACTGAAAATCTTTGATTAATTGGATTCCTATCGTATTTTGCTTGACCACAAATTCCACATTCATTTATAAATTTAGTTATCGATTCTCTCATTTTTGGCCAATAAAATCTACGAGAAAAAGCGAGAAAGCATTCGTTAATACCACGGTGGTTAGTTTTTCCCACATGGTATTTTCCAATAATTTCATTTTGTTTTAAATAATCATTAACATTTTCCAATTCAGTTTTTGTAAGAACTAATTTCATAGCGGAACTTTTGAACTTATTTTGCAGTATGGGAACAATTTTATACATGGCTAAAGGTGGGTCTATGATCAGTCCTGTTTTAATTTTCGGGTCCACATATTCTTTTATTGCATTTACTACATCATTTTCTAAATTGGATTCCGATAATTGAATAGTAGTTTTCGTATGAGTCTCAAAAGGTTTGGTAACTGTCGGTCGTTTCTTAATGTCTCCTACTACTACTAGAGATATTTGTCTACTAAATTTATTTAACGGATCGTCAGATATAGGAATTTCTAGGATGGGATCTTCTGCGCTGGAGTGGACGGTGACTGTAGAGGAGCTGTGAGCGGTAAGTGTTGAGGAGCCTGATGGGGATTGAGGTCTGTCTGCTTCAGACACATTTACTATGATAGAACTGACGTCCTCATTGTTAATTTCTATTCTTGATAAGGCGTCGGCATTTGTATTACATTTACCTTGCTTGTAGATAGGTGTAAAATTATATTCGCTTAGTTTTAAACGCCATCTAGTGAGTCTTGAGCCGGGCTCTTTAAGGTTCATAATCCACTGAAGTGGCTTATGATCAGTTACTACTTTAAATTTTCTACCGAATAAATAGGGGCGGAAATATTTTGTGCCAAAAACTATAGCTAAGAGCTCCTTTTCAATTGTACTGTAATTAATTTCACTGGTGTTTAAGGTCCTAGATGCGTAAGCTATTGGTCTATCACTACCGATAGATCCTTGAGAGAGAACTGCTCTTATTGCGTAGTTTGAGGCGTCTGTAGTCAGGATAAATTCCTTACTAAAATCTGGATATTGAAGGATAGGGTCATTGGTTAGTAGGGTTTTACATTTTTCAAAACAGTCTATGTAGTCAGGGTCATTTATAATTATTTTAGAGCCTTTTTTTAAACATTTTGTCATTGGTTTTGTGATACGAGCGAAATCTGGTATAAATTTTCGATAATAACCTAATAGACCAAGAAATCGTTTTATTTCTGTCACGGTTTTCGGAATGGGGAATTTCTGAATAGCTGCAATTTTATCTGGGTTTGGTTTAATTCCGTCTTTGCCTATAATATGTCCTAAATACGCGGTTTCTAATTTGAGAAACTCGGACTTGTCCATTTGAATTTTGAAGTTTGACTGAGTCTTTGGAATACTTTCTCTAAATTAACCATATGTTCCTGTAATGATGTGCTAAATACGATTATATCGTCTAGATAAACTAGGCAAATTCTATTTTGGAGGCCTTTCAATACATTATCCATCACACGTTGGAACGTGGCGGGTGAGTTCTTTAGACCCATGGGCATTCGCAAAAATTCGAAGTGTCCATGGTCTACATTGAATGCAGTTTTCGGGATATCACTAGGATTCATCTCTACCTGGTAGAATCCACTGGCTAGATCCAGGGTGGTAAAGTATTGACAATTGCCTAATTTATTAAGTACATCAGAAATATTTGGAATTGGATACTTATCGTCTATGGTTTTATCATTTAACTTTCTAAAATCTACAACTAAACGCCATTTGGTTTTTCCAGAGGCATCTGCTTTTTTGGGAACCACCCAGATGTGGGAGTTCCAAGCTGACTGAGAGGGGCGAATTATACCCTGTTCTAACATTTTTGAAATTTGTTCCTGAACTTCCTGCTTATGTATAAAAGGATATCTATAGCTTCTAGTATATACCGGTATTTCATCAGTTGTACGTATGTTATGTTTTATTTGATTTGTAAAAGTGAGCGGTTCACCATCTATGTAAAATATATCGGAATATCTAGAACAAAGAGCTTCTAAATTAGCACGCTCTTCTGGGTTTAAATGATCGGTTCGCAAACGGGACAGAACCTCGGAAACACGGTCTGGTTTGGTATTTTTATGAAGATTTAAATTAAAAATTTCGGCATTAACTGGACGGTCCATTGAAAAAACTATGTCATGACGAGAAGGGTTTTTTATTTCTATAATGCCACGACTATTTTTTACTGTGGTCACACAGTCAGAAATTACACAGTTACAAATTATTTGTTCAGGTATAAATGCTTCACCTTCCTGAAAATTGATAGGTACTTCAACTAATTTTGAAGAATTTGCTGGAATTATTTCCTCATATGAATTGCAATTACGCGAATCATACATATGTAAGGGGATCTTGGAAAATTTTGTTACTAATAATTTATTTTTAATATCAATATTAGATTCCCATTTTTCCAATAAGTCTAACCCGATTAACCCATCGAAAAAATTATGAAATTTATAAATATATAATGTAATATTATCTCTGTCATTTACTTCTTGGAAACTAGGCACTGTTATAGAATAGTTATTTCTAGTGGTCGCATGAATATTGGTTACCTCAAAAGGATCATAATTACACTCAATATGGGAATAAAATTTTCTTACGGCGTCAGGGCTAATAAAAGATTGATTTGCCCCGGTGTCGATTAAAAGTTTTAAAGGGGGATTACTAATTTGAACATAGGGCAACTGTCTTTGGGTTTCTAAATTTAATTCTATTTTAACTTGTCTGACTTGGCTATTTTCTGAAAATCCTGCTCATTATTTGATGTAGAGGATACGGCCTCTGTCTGTACCTCTTCTACAATACAATTTTGAGAAAATTGGGGTTCCGAATCTACTGGGTATTCGTAATTAAAATTATCATAATATCTGTCAGTATAGTCATAGTAATTTTCGTCAAAGTCTGAGTCATAGTATGAGTCGTAACATTCATTTAAATTCATTTCCCGAGTCTTAAAATAATTATTTGGTGGAGGGTTACCGAATTTTCGCCAGTCATGAGGTTGTCTGTTCGTCTGTCCAAATGGTTTAGTTACGAAATGGCTTACACCACTCATAGGCTGTGGTTCATTTTGTGAGGGACGTTTAGGTAGTCTAAATAAATGACTTTGAGGTCTATAGTTCGGTGGGGGCGCGGCAAACATTTGCTGCGTCCTTGATGGTCTGTGGAACGGCTGCAGTTGTGCTCTCCAACCCTGATCTGGGCGTGGGAGGTGTGTACCTAATTGAGGGCGGTTTGGTGTACCTGACATAAAATTAAATGGCCGCGCTGAAAATAAGGGCATAGAAGGTTGCGTACCGTGCTTAAATATACTATCACTTACCTGCAATTTCTTCTCCGACGGACGCTCGCTGCGCTGCTGCATGTAGAGGGTGTTCATCTCCTCATGAACATATTCTAACGCTTTTTCTATTGTGTCAGGGCGCATGCAACGGATACGAGATCCTAGTGGATCGCGGAGTCCACGTAAATATGACTGTAGCGTTAATTTTTTATATAACGCACGCTTAGATTCTATAGTGCTCGGCACCGTTTCATGCAGACTGACATATGTAATAATAGTACTAAATAAATTCTGACACTTTTCGTAAAATTCTTGCGGGCTAAGGGAACCCTGGTTCAATAATGCTAGATCGTTATAGAGCGATGTTTCATCTCGCTGATCGGCAAAATTATTAATTAAGGCAGATCGAATGCCATTCCAGTTTTCAGGTATACCGTTAGAATTAATCAAACGAGAAGCTGAGCCTACCACCTTATTTAAAATTCCGTTAATTAAAGCACAATTACAAAGTTCATAGCCTTCTTCATTCCGAACAAATTGCTGCACTAACTGGTCACATAGTTTAATAAATCTAGTTAAAACATTAGGATTTCCGTCAAATTCCGGCACTAACCGTAAAGCTTTAAAAATATCATCTAAATTTGACATATTTAATAAATTATAATCTACTGAAAAGTCCTCACGAAAAATTAAATTTTCCTGCGACTCGTCTAAAATTCCTAAATTTCTATTTGCGTCTAATAAATTATTTCTACTGCTATTACTAACTCTAGGATTCCTTGATTGCCTTGGATGGAAAATCTTGGAAAATTATATGAAACTTATAGGATAAAAGGAAGCAACTCTAGATAGAAACTAAAGCACTTACATGTACATTCTGGTATATGCTGGATCAATTTCTGGATCTCACACACACCCGAATTTCACTACTCCCGGAACACTTTCGTAGGTTCTGGATTTTCCGTAATTTTGGAAAAATCCCCAAGACTGCGCCAATTATAGTGTTCTCGAACGGGAGTGCCAAAAAAAACCGATTTAATTTAATACATTTATTCAAATAAGATTACAATTAATTTTATAACTTAAACACTTTTTCTAACAGAGCTATTCTGTATAAAAAGACTATGTCCTAAATTACAAGTACCGACCCCGATCGATGTAAGATCTAAAGTGAGCTAACTAACTACCAAAATCAGGTCCCACGGAGTTGGGACCACCACGATGATGCGGCGACAGCGTTTTCGGTATTCCGTGTTCTTTCGCAATTTTAGTAAGAAACTTCTTGAGTGGTCTTATCTGTATAGTCTGGGAGACGGCAACACTTTATGTATGCTTCAAGTTTATTATAGTCCAAGAGCTGATGTTTGACTGCGGCTGGCTGATGATGACGATGTGATACTGGTGTTCGGCAAATCTGTGCTAAGTCCGGTTTTCATAGAGGGTGCATATGTAACATGCTGATATAAGTAGAAAAACACTCACTTAGTAAAACACTCACTTAGTAAAACACTCACTTAGTAAACTCACAAACACTTTTATTCCAACTTTTCTTAACACAAATTTAGCGTAACAGCAATATTATTCGATCCTTACTGCTCAACAGCTCAAATCGAACTGAACCGATTGAGTGTTGTGCAACAGGTTTTATAGGGTTTGAACTTGTTTACAAAATAATGCAATTTTAAATAAACAAATGTTATGAGTTGTAATTATTACATCAAAAATCAATATTTAAATTTACAAATTACTAAACTTAGTTATTTTTATAATTTAAGCTAAACAACAAATGTGTTTTTCTCAATTATTACAAATATTGTAATTTTTTAAACAAACAATTATAAAAAAGTAATAACAATATTTTAAATCATGTTTTTAATGTTTCATTTAAAATTATAATTAAAATTTACAAATCAAGAAAACTTAATCGAGACATTTTTTTATTTTAGTATTAACACCGGAAGTATTTTATTATTCATAATTTTAACATTTCAAAAATAAGAATTACATTTTAAAAAATCAATAAATAATATTTTAATCAATAGTTCATTGTAATTTTCATTGTTTTAAAATAGTAAGTAATTAATTGTCTATAACTCTATAGTTCTACTTTTATAATTTACTGTTGCGCCGATATATATATATATATATATATATATATATATATATATATATATATATATATATATATATATATATATATATATATATATATATATACACAAGAATTGCTCGTTTAAAGATATAAGATTTTATAACGCCTCGTTTCTGGTATTTCAATACAACGTTACAGCAGTCAGCAGTTAGTTCGTTGTTTTATGTTACAACTTACCATATCAAACATTTTTTTCTGTTGTGTTCTGATTGGCTTAGAGCAACAGCTAAGAGTCAAGACTCCGAAAACGTTTGGAATCTGCATTAACCCATCAGTCGTGGCAAAACGAGACACAATAGCTTTTTCATTGTTATCGCGGCCGGATGTGGCCGCTTGGGGCTTCATGAATTAATATTGCATCAAAATATAGGTTAAGAAAGAATTTAATAGAACAAAAGTAGCCTACTTTGCGATGACCAAGTTCCCAGAGGCAAGTTCAGCAACGAAGAAGTAAACAATCGTCATTCCCTACTTCCTTCTTCAACAACATCCTACGCCACCTAAACCGTACGTTTAGCTTGAGGGTCCAAATAAAACGGTGGCGTCCCACTTAACCCAATACTCGATCTAGGTCTCCTATACAACGCTGAAAGCCCTAGGACGCAAGACGTTCGTGTCTATTCAAGTTGGGAACGTTTAAAATAAATCCCCATTCACACGGTGCGGCTACGTCCTAGTTTATACGCCGCTGGCGAAAGTCATTTAGCCGAAATCGTGTGCTGTCCAGCTTCCATTTTGCTTGAAAGATACGTGAAATGTGAATGTACTCCTATCCTTTTTAATTCTTTTTTTTATGGGAAAATGCTTTCCGCATCTTCGGCGGATTGGGGACATCGGCCGGGGTACGTAGGAATCCCAAGGCTTGTTACTCTAGCGGGCAGTACTGAACGGATGGTCCCAAAAAAGTGGGCAGAGGACAGAAGCTAGCCATGAATATGATTTGAAAGGTTCCCAAAAGACTCTACAATTGATACTCGATACAGATGTTAAGAACTTGATTTACGATAATGAGTGTAATTAACAATGATACTGAAGACAAAGGGAAGCCTTATGAATAATATTATTTAATGTACAATAATAAGCTGATAAGAAGTCGAGCGTCGTAATAGCGTCAATTAATATTATTAAAAATCACACTCTAATAACCTCTATGTCAGAATTTTTTTTATTAAAAATTCGGATTTTTTATACCTAGGGTTGTCACTAAAGTTGATATTTTACTTTCCCCGACTACATCAGAAGGTGATTACTGATTAGATACTGTTTGAGCATATAAAATCATTAGTTTACGTTATATTTTTTCACTTTTTAGATTTTTTATTATTAGACCTACCTAAACGTGATCTTGATATTTTTCGTATAGGATATCGACTGCGAATTTGCGTATCAACCGGATAAATCAAACAAGAGACCTTTAGTGACAACCCTAGGTACAAAAAATCCGAATTTTTATTTAAAAAAATTTAAATTGGATATAACTTCTGACACAGAGGTTATTAGAGTATGATTTTTAATAACATTGATAAAAGATTACTCACACTATCGTTTCATGCTTTAAACTTTTTCTAATTCGATCTAATCGCGAAATTAAAAATGAAAAACTAAAATTATTAAATACATAAATATCTCCCTACTTGATCACAGTAGGTTAACCAAATTTGGAGAAAAAGTAAAGTATTAAGTGCTTGTTTAATTGGTATAAACAAAATTAATGTTACTTGATTAGTTTTTTTTTAATTAATTTTTATGCAAATTTTTGACCCGGAAAAAAGCCAACTTTGACACTCTTTAAAAAAATAACTACAAAGAATATCGATCTCGGAGTTCTACTTTAATGTTTATATAGCTATCAACTATAGTATTTTGAAAGAAAAACGCGGTGAAACAAAATCGAGGTTTTTATCACACTGTGCGCCTGCGCCATTATAAAGCTGAAGAGTTTGTTTTTTTAACTACTGGGCCGATTTTAGGTATGTACTCTTCCTTTTTTTCGGGAATTTTATGTAGAGTAGATCACGGCTACTTTTTTTTCGGGAAAATGTTCGGAATGTGAAAATGAATTTCTTTTGTACGCGGGCGGAGGCGCGCGGCACTGCTAGTTTGTTGTAGTTAAAAGCATTAACATACGAGGCGTGTGTTAATGCCTTTAAGTATAGCGCCAGTCATTCATTGTAAAGTTAGCCGACAGCAATATTGTCATAATAAAGGTTCATTAAAACCTACCACGTGAGTCCTCCTAAGTGCGGAGTGTAGGGAATGCAATCTCGTTCTCGCGAGATCTCGTTCTCGCGAGATCTCGGCCTTTTTTAGCGAGATTGATCTCGGACGAAAAAAATGCGAGATCTCGCGAGTTTGACGAGATCGCACTTGAGCATAAAAACGTCTTATTCGAAGCGCGGACTGACACGGATGGAGTTGCGATCACGGAGTAAAAATAAAGAGGAGCTGGCCTAAGCAACCTATGCACTGTGATTTTCAAGTACTTAGGTCTTGAATTTTGACTTCTCGTTGTTTAAATGTTATAAATAAATAAATAAATAAAATAAATAAACAATTAACGTTTATTCGACAAAAATTTGAACATTACACAAAATACCTACAGTTAAAATTAAAATAAAAATACGACTATAAAAGAACTGTTTTATTACTAAAAGATTTGTGATTGATAATGTGCGCTTTTATAATTCTGGACGTCACGTTATCGTGGACGCCGGTTTCTACGATAAAACGTTGGGTACGTTAAATGCCCTTTTGATTTTACGCACTGCGGACGTTTTGTGCGGTTCAGAGGTGTAGACGTCGTGATGTCCTCTAACGTGCACGTTAAAAAGTTATCGTCGACGGAAATTTAAAAGCGTCTCTATATATTTCCATACATTTTACTTCCTTATGCTATCGTTTTACCGCGGACGTCCACGATATTACCGCCACGTCCAAAATTATAAAAGCGCACATTAGAAGAGAAGACTGGTTGTTTGTTTCATTTGTTATTTTCTAGTAGATACGTATACTTAAAATTATAGACAGATACGTTAAACAATGTTTGATGCATAAAATTCTATTGAAAAAATTCGTGAAAAATGAAAATAAATGTTTATCTTATTATACTTTTTTTTTTTTGTAATATATTCAAATAATATTGTGATTATTTGCAAAAAAAACCACCAAACTGCTAATCTCGCGAGATCTCGAAATTAGCGAGATCTCGCGGTATTGTATTCATAAACTCGCGGGATCTCGCTTGAGCCCCAATCTCGCGAGATTTGCATTCCCTAGCGGAGTGCCTGTAGACTTAGAGCTAAGTACTAGCTCTAAGATGCTTTTAAATTAAAGTCACAAGTGAATTTCCTTCTTAATTCTCCATTACAGGAAGCCCTTCACTTAAGCGTGGTGACCTTAGGGATCATTTGATGGAGGGCCGCGTTCCAATTTGTGCCTTATCTCGCCGATATTATGGGCGACATTTCCGATTGCTGTCCGCTAAATTATTCCTGTTATATTGTTACGAAGTTGTTTGACATAATCAGCCTACGCTTACTTGGATCCACGTCACCATCATCATCATTATGGTCCTCACGAGAGCATCTAGTCCTCTTGTTTACCTTGGAGGCTAGGGTATTTAGTATTAGACCCTAATTCTCCTCACACGAAGTCCCTTTGTATTGTGAGGACTGATGAGACAAAAGTGATGCTAAATAGGCCATATTTTTTCAAAAAGAGACATATTTTAATGATTACTTGAGTTGATCATGACTTTGACAGATGGACTTTATATCAAAACTTAAAACCTCCCAGTGAATCCTCAATTAATCATAAAAACATGCCTTTGATTGCGGCTATTTAAGAACTAAAAGGAGGCTCAAAAGCCCATTTCAAGCGGACTAAGCCGGGAGCAAGTTACAAATAAAACATCCATCTATCTTTATTGTGGCACTCTGCAGTCTAGTTTATAACATTTATTAGCTCAAGTTGCGGTTTATGTAACATCTCGTGGGACGGCCGCTATCTCGCTTCCTATTCAACCTATTTGCGCCAGATCGATATAATATAAGTTGTTTTTATTTATAACCCGACGGTTCGGGTCAGGGCCACGGTAGCTCAACTCTTATTAAAGCTCAGCGATTAATTAAGGCGAGCTTAACGCCTGGAATATTCGCTATAGCTTGGATTTTAAGGCTTCCGCAATTCCGCATTTCTTGTGCAAAGACCTGTTTTCATTTTGGATATTTTCTTCTCTGTTTCGATTTGAAACTTAGATCAAAACTTACATCAATCTTTAAAACCAACCCAAATGCTGTCAGGAAGTAAGGAGCGCTAGAGGTCTATATTTTGATCATTATAGCGTATTCATACAATGTTAAGCATAGATTCAACTTCACAATTTACTTCAAAATAAAGAAAAGTTAATTTTCCGTCCACCTGCTAACTTTTATAATAATTAAAAGCTGCATTTCCGCATGGTGTGTAAATGGCCTAACAGAATGAAGTCCGTGCCAGACACTGCAGACGAGGCGTCGGATTTAATTATATAAGACTGCAGGTTCTGCAAAACTACCGTCCGCCTACACAGTACACACATATAATATGTCTATGTGTCCTCGTCTGAAAATGCCGACTATAGAAAGCTTTTGATCAGGGCTAAGCTTGAGGTTAATCTCAGTTTATTCATACCAAAAAAACAAGTCCAATTCTTTACCCTCATGGGGTGAATTATCTGTGCTAATTACATCGTATCATTGTTAATTGAGTAGTATCCACATAAATATTTTGTTTTGAGGTTTGAGCCGCTTGCTGCTGAATCAGTGACGACTATTTTTGCTACGAACGAATACGATACAGAATAAAGATTGTATGATAAAGTACGAACAACCTATTTATTCCCTAATCCCTAAAACAAAGAAACTCATTTTCCTCCCTTTGTTATTAGCTATTGACGCGATAGCAAAAAACATCGTAACCATCCTTTTCCTAATCTGGAGACTGATTGACGTTTCCGTGCGACTCGGATTCGAAAACCTTACGTGCGGTCATTGGTCAATGCATGGGGCGAGCCGAGAGCGTTTATTAGATGTCGCGTGAAGTTTCCGAATCCGAGTCGAAAGGGGAAACCCATGATGGGTCCCCCGGGTTGGGTATGTGCCTCAGTTAGCTGAAGCACCCCGGGGGTATGTGAGACTCTTACTAAAACCACCTGCGGTTCGCCTTCAGCCGTATAAAGGAGGGATGTCCCGGATCTAACAAACACAGGACTCCCTCCACGACCGGCCGGTCTACCTCAGAAGGGACCGGATTTCCATCGGATCGGATCGTGAATCAGGGCCCTGGACAACAGTGTCATTGCCCGAATCAGTTGCGTGTACTGCAACAGTGCATCATTTGTATACATGATTAGATACGGCAAACCGGTACGGGCGTGATATAAAGACTTGCAAATTACGTATAATGTATCGCGAGATCGTGTATAATGTTACCCTCGCAGACGCCTGACGAGGAAATAATGGGCGTTTTCACACTGCGACGGTAACGACACGACACGATACCACAGAATAGATAAGGGCCACAGCACATATAATACAATTTCAAGTTGGCCGACTATCGTACAAACTAAGTTGCGTAGTGTCACAATTCAATTGGACAACTTCATCGTGTACGCTGCCAGACGCAGACTTTTAGATTTAGTTAGTAACGGTGTTGCTAGCCTAGCGACGTGCGTGTTAAAATGCGTAAAAAACACGCTTTTATTGTGGCACTAATAAAACGAAGGCGAAAAGAAAGGAGAATATTTTGGGTGCATTCAATATTAAGTGACAGAATATTAGAATTAGTACGATAGTCAGTTTGTACGATAGTCGGCCAACTTGAAATTGTATAATATGTGCGGTGGCCCTCTATTCTGTGGTATCGTGTCGTGTCGTTATCGTGCAGTGTGCAAACGCCCAATGTCTTTTTAAACTTATACGTGTTTTGATGTTATCGCCCATAACCTATAATATTATGGAATGAAAGAGAACTAACAAATATTGCGGAGAGGGGACATCCATTAAAAACGAAATTTTTCAGTATTTTTCTAATACGTCAATATTATAATTTATTAGTGGTAATGCTCCAAGGGTAATGCACATAAAGTTGCGGATTAATGTATCCCAGATCCCTAAATGGGCGATGATACAATATGATACGGTGCGGTAACGGTAAAGAATATCCCATACCATTTTAAAAAATAATGATTCACGGTTTCTGAGGTTAGTTGGCTGGAGTTTAACGGCATTGTTGTTTGGCTTACGCGAACGTTTTAACATTAGCCAATCAAAACCTCAATATAAACTCCTGTCTATCCAAAAACCGGCAGAACGGGTGTGAACTCTTGTCAATGTAACCAGGCAAGAACGTAACGAAGCATACTATCCCAGGAGACAAATAACTTTGTCGTAGCGAATATTTGGGTGAGTGGTGATTATGAGTCACCTTTAAATGTCGTTTCAGCATTTCCGATATCTGGTTGTTAATTTGAATGTCAGGTCGGATTAGGCGGCGTGCCGTTTGGCGCGGCGTGGGTGCCCACTGCCCAGCCACCCACGCGGTAAAAGCTCTTTAGCGTTATCCGGGGACAACCGCAATCGATATAATATCCTACCAATTACCATCATCATCGCCTTACAAAATGGCAAGTCTTACTGCCGCACTTAGAGTGGAACATTAATGTAATTAATTCAAAATTTTGACATAAGCCCCATACATTATATGTCAAACTCTTCATTAAATTGAAGCGTAATCATAATTAAATGTCTCTGAATACGGCAGTTAGACACAAATTACAAGTATAACACTTTCTGCAATACGAATACTCCGTTTGAATTGAGATGTACCTACCAGCTCCCTATTCTATTTTGGCACATTATCACAAATTACTAAAAAGAAACTTGTTAGCCTCAAGCTTAGCGTAGTTCGCCTTTGATAGAATATATTTTAAAATTTAAAACGTCTTTTTAACTTCTGGCCAATAATTGTAGAGTGTAGACTGCAGACTCTAGAAACTTTTGAAGAAATTAATTTTGTTGAGATCTACACCAGAACTTCCTTAAATGAGTTAACCTACAACAAATACACGGAAAATGATACCAACTTGTGACCACACAACGCTAGTGTGAAGGCAACAGGTAGTACCAAATTTCATAGTTGGGTTACTTATTACATAAAAATCTAAAAACGTATTTTCTTATAAGAATTACATTGTAGAGTTTACTGCTGGTTAGCTAAGGAAATTTCACCATGATTGGCGGCAATTTTTGTGTTTTTATTTCAGCAATACGTTCATCGGTAATTTATCCTTGCAAAGTTACATTCTGTCTGACCGTCTGAATGCACAACCGAAAACTGAAATCCGGAACCCTAAAAATGTATGAGGTACATAACGAAACTCGAAATTATCAAATGCAATTTGACTGTAGGCTCGGAATTCGGATTTTTTTGGGACAAAAAAAAGTAATTGCATTACCTGCATTTCTTATTTTTGAACAAGCATTTATTTTCATACTAGCTGGTACCATTTCCTTGATGGGTAGGTTAAGGTACCATGAGGGAAATTGATTGGCTGGCCTATGTTTCTAGATCGGTTTATATTAAAGTCAATATAGTTAGTCTTGATCGGTTAACTAGGCTTGACATTACCAGACCAAATAAAGAAGGTCCGCTATCCAGTTATTTATTTATTTATTTATTTAGGATAAAAACAGCCGTCAATTTTAACAGTATTATAGAAGAATACAATGAGTACATAAGGCCAATAACAGCTATCCACAACTTATTACATAACTTATTACAATTTTACCAGAAGTAAACAGCGTAGAAACAGAAATCAAAACATTTTTGACACTTAATGCTAATTCTTATAATAATCTCAAGCCATATATTTTATCTATTATAAGTTATAGTATAATATAAAAATATATACATAATATATAAAAAATATATGTGTGTAATATAATTTGGTGAATAAATGATAAAAATAAATATGATGTATATTATATATAGGATATAAGTATATATAGTAAAAATAATTAATTAATTATAGATAGGGATATTAAAAATAAGATAGTAAATTCAGTACAATTTCAATATTTTTAAATTTTAAAACTAACTAACAACACCAATTATCACACAGGCTTATTATTTTTCTAGCAGGGATAATTTAATTTTTGATTTTAATGATGGTTTTGTTTCTATAAAGGGATCAATATGAGAAAATTTTTTGTTGTATGTATGTAAAATTCTAGAGAGAACACAGTTTTTAGCGTAATTAGTGTACTGAAATGGTACATAGAATAAAGGAGTTTGACGTGTTCTGCGACGGGGTACGTTAAACGAGACAAAATTTAACAGATAAGGACTATCTAAATTACCATTTAATATATCATATAGAAGACACATATCATATAAGTGACGACGATCATCTAGGCGCATTAGTTTATAATGACGACACTGTTCAACATAATTCTGTGTGGGTAAAGATGAGCCAGACTTAAAATTTAGAAAACGTATAAACTTCTTCTGGATGTTTTCAATGCGAGATACATGGGTGACATAAGAAGGAGACTAAATTTGACATGCATATTCCAGAATGCTTCTAACAAATGCAAAGTACAGAACTTTAATACAATGAATGCTTGTGAAGGGTTTGCTTGTCCTTTGCGCAAAACCAAGCATACGATATGCTCTGTCTATTATATTGTCATAATGCATAGTTAGAAGCATTCTGGAATCGAAATGTATGCCAAGATCTCGTACATTACTAACGCGAGCTATGGTGACGTTATTAAAATTATACGGAAACATTATGAAGTTTTTTCTGCGTGTGAAACTTATGCATTGGCATTTGCGAATATTAACTGTTATATTGTTGTCTTTGTCATAAATAAATAATTGGTTAAGTACACGCTGCAAAAGTTCACAGTCATGTAATGAACCGATCGCAAGGAAATTTTTTTTGTCGTCTGCATAAAGTAGATGCATGGCGCTGGTGAGGCACTTGTTAATGTCATAAATGTAAGCACTGTAAAATAAAGGGCCCAAATGTGATCCCTGTGGGACACCTGAGGGTATTTTTACATAATCCGATTTGAAACCCCCAGAATAACAGCTTGTGAACGGTTCGTAAGATACGACTTGACCCACCGTAGCAGATCACCATGTATTCCCAGTTTATGGAGCTTGCTGAGCAGGAGGCCGTGATCCAATCGATCAAAAGCTTTTTCAAAATTCGTATAAATCACGTCCACCTGCCCACCACGCTACTGGAAAAGGGCACTATTGTCACGCCTCCTTTACACAATTTCCCGTGAACGTTTGAGCCAGATATGAATGAAACGCACGCCTGGACTTAGCACTATTATGTCATTTCTACGTATAGACCCCTCGCACAATATAGACAGTTTCTTCTTTTCGAAAACCACCTTGTGACCACACAACGCTAGTGTAAATGTGTTAAAAATTTGCTCGTTGTAACTTGTAAGCTGTGGGCGACAATATTACTTTCACTTTCTACGCTTTAATTATTTCATTGTTATGTCAGTAAACAGTTACACTAACATTAGTTATGTTTATTATGTAAACTTGCTAACTGACCTTGTTAATGATGTTTATTGTTATGATGTACATATTTGTAAGTCCATACTAAAACATGTAACTATGGAAACGTGCCTCTCTATGTTATACCTCTTTACGCTTAGATATTGCCGCTTTTTAAGACATTTGGTACGGTGATTATAAGCCTATTTGAGCCTAATTCTAGATCACAATGAAACTAAAACATAATTTAATCCACCACTGAATAGAATATAGACGCTCCGAATCTGGCAAATATCCAAACGAAATATGCAAAGTTTGCACATGCATTCGTATTGAAAGCGATGCGTAAAGCGAATCAGGCGGCCGCGTAGAGGAAAAAATCCGGTAAAGTGCGAGTCGGACTCGCGCACGGAGGGTTCCGTACCATCATAGTGCGAAAGTAGGCAAAAAATGTGTTTTTTGTATGGGAACCCCCTTTAATTATTAATTTTAGTGTTGTTTTAAGCATTTGTTGTTATGGCGGCAACAGAAATGCACAATCTGTGAAGATTTCAGAAGTCTTGCTATAGTGGTTCTTGAGGTGCAGCCTGGAGACAGACAGACAGACGGACAGACATCGAAGTCTCAATAATAGGGTCTCGTTTTTACCCTTCGGGTGCGGAACCCTAAGAATCCAGCTGTTGGGCCCAATAAAGGCTGAAACAATGGCGGCCGCGAACAATGCGCGCCTAATAGGGATGTGGGTGTCGACTGCCGGCGCATCGATAAAACAATGGCCACTTCGGGTGGATGTATCTGATTCCAGAACCCCTGGGGAGATCACCGATCACGATGCATAGCATGGACGACCATAGCATAATAAAGTAAAGAGTAAAGAGTGCCTGTAAAGCACCGGCTTAAGGCTTTGTAGACAACATAATTATGACTAAGTTTTAGTTGAGTCAACAGCAAAATGGCTGGACCAACTTTAGAATATATTAAGTAAAACTTTTAATACGCCAAAATTCAACTCAGTAGGTACGGCAAGGGAGTAGGAACACGCCTTCGTCTTTCGTCTTTCTCAGACATAAATCTAATTAGGGAACCTAATATTATGATGCCTGGTTTTGATATTATATAAATTTCAGCCCATAATTTACAATATGGAAATTAGAAAAGCTGTTTATGCTAGAAAGAAGATCTTGTTAGAGCTGCAAAACAGTTCACGTATCTAACCGCCAGAAAATGTATGGGACTTATGTCAATTAAATTATAGTTGAGTAATCATAAAAGCTCTCTGAATGCGGCCGGTGACATCATCGGAATTCTCATCGCAATCCATAACACTTTCGACTTTCATACCCTAGACTCTAGAGAATGTCTAATGGAGCAAAAACGTGTGAAATGTGACATCTCGATCGAATATAATATCAAATTTTTAGGAAAGTATCATCAAATATTTTATCGACATGATGTCACTCCCGCATGAGTATTGTACGGCTGTGGAAATTAAAATCGCACTATTCTTAGATGAAAGAAAATAAAAAAATCTTAAGGTGTCTAAAACATAATATTATGTGCTGAATCAGATAGTATTACCGCGTTTTGTTCACAGACCACAGAGCCAATTTAGCGACGGTGTATAATATCAAATAAACCACATAACTTTACACTCGTAAGAAACCGGACTTGAAGCCCCATACGAGCACCGGTGATCGCGACAACAATAGAATACAATAGCATTTGACATTTCCAAGAATCCCCGATCGAAGGATTAATATTGAAAATCAATTTCCTACGAATAATAAAAACTATCGATTTCCATAAAAATCGTTTTTTATA
The DNA here is from genome assembly GCA_963422495.1 of Polyommatus iphigenia. Classification (NCBI taxonomy): domain Eukaryota; kingdom Metazoa; phylum Arthropoda; class Insecta; order Lepidoptera; family Lycaenidae; genus Polyommatus; species Polyommatus iphigenia. The sequence continues at coordinate 11,313,662 of OY730184.1, forward strand.
AAAAAATTATTCCATCCCTAAATTACGAACGCATCCATATTGCATTCATTCGAAATTTGAACGAGAACCCTTCACTCTATTATGGCGGGGCACGAGCGGTTATTTCCCGCGTTTTTATGCTTTTTTACACCACTTCACGGCTGTATGCACACGCATAATAATTTAACACTGCCCGACAACACTGTAACGAGCAGAAATGAGGGAATAAAATTTTATTTCACGCTACATTGGGTTATAAAGTTAATAAAAGTAGGTCCATTGCAAGTTGCAACCCAAGCTTTGACCGTTGAAGACGTTGTGAAATTGAAATTGATATTGGCTCTAATAAAATTAAAATTTTCAATCGGACAATAATCGATATTGCTAAACATAAAGTTGATACCGTTAAACGTATTCCACGCAGTTCAATTCTGTATTCAATAAAGGTACTTGACAATTTGTTCGTTAGTGTTAGTCCATACTAATATTATAAATGCGAAAGTGTGTCCGTCTGTCTGTCTGTCTGTCTGTCTGTTACCTCTTCACGCTCGAACCGCTGAACCGGTTTTGCTGAAATTTGGCATGGAGATAGTTTGAGTCCCGGGAAAGGACATAGAATACTTTTTATTCCGGAAAAATGGACGGTTCTCGCGCGATAAACGAATTTTGGCGCAACGAAGTTGCGGGCGTCATCTAGTTTCCTATAAATTAGGGTAAGATAGGAAAGCATAGGAATTAGGATACAATATAATAATAGAACAGCTCAGAGCTCTACATTGTAGAGTCTGCAGTTTGCTCTAGTCTTAAACAATTAGAAATCTTGTTTAGTTAACATGGAACACATAGAAGCATTGTATTTATTTTCTGTACGTTACTAGCTCAGTGTTATATTTTTATGCATGTTAAAGCTGATGTCATTTTTATAAGTTAAGGCACAATACTTCATTAAATTTTCAGTCGGTGTGTAAACGCGTGGGCTGTTTATAGCTCGCGGTCATCACACCTCTACCACCTCTACCCAAGACCAGTGTTATGAATGAATTATGTTTTCATTATGAATGTGTGTGTAACTGTGTATACAGTGTTACACAAGGTGAAATAAACTTAAAGAAAAGTCCTAAAATACTTAAAGGAAAAAGAATGGTCTTATAATTAAATGTATTTTTATAGTTTACTAGAATGCTGCTACTCTACCAATGGACTATTGTTAGTAAAGACAACGTAGTTGTTTTACCTAAAAGTATAGTAACGAATTTTGTACTCGATAATCGATTATAACTAACTACTAAGTATACCACCTAGTAACTTTCAATTTAATCGATGCTAACTCGTAAAAATTTATCGAATAGTGAATCAATCTCTAGAATCTACATAATATTTTATCTTCAGTTAACTGTACGACGCGCCTAGTAAACTTACTATTTTCATACTTCCCGACATAAAAATAACCATAAACATATTTTGATATTGAGACTACGTCGGGTTCAACAACATGTTATAGTGTGACATGATATTGTTAATTTTGATGCATGTGACTCAAAGAGACCTACATGCAATAAGCGGAAAAATACATTTCCTGAATTTACCAATTTCCAAACAGCAGTCGACTTATGAGAAGAAAATCCATAATCTTCGCGAAGTTCAACCTTGACTTTGTCAAATCAATTTACTGAAAGATCAATTTACTGAGTATGACTAGAGATTTTTTTTCTCTTGCAGTATATCCAAATATAGCTGATGTTAGTGCTTAAATTCTCAGAACACAGCAACCGATGTTGAGCATGCATCATCATAAACCTTAGAATAATTAACATATCCCGAGACATAAACTGTCACATCCATGATTAATACCATACACTTCATGGAAGAGCTGAACATTTATTGATACGGTTTATCTCGATAACATCAGCTCATAACGATGACAAACGACAGTAAATGAAAACAAAATCACAGCCGCAGCCTGCATCCTCGTATAAATCACGCGCGATTCACTAATGTTCCCGCTCGATCATGTCTACATTCAACCAAATTTTATCGCCCAATCAGACTAAGTGAAAACGAAATGGTCGGGCAATTTTCGCCTCTACCCGCGAAATTATATGACATAAATTATAATGCGACGCGTCGAGTTCAACACACCGAAATAATGCACACACTCAGGCTACGTGTTAACGTATTTGTGCTCACTCCTGAGTCTAGAGCACTCGTCTGGCACCACGTGAGACAATAGTCCCACATATTATACACTAGTTTGTGTACACACACCCTATAGACGAGTGGGAAGAAGCTATCCATATGAGTTAAGAGTTAAGACAGACACAGAGGGCACAACACTTAACACGATTCATATAAAGTTACCAGAAATGTCAGACAAAATAATTTGATTAAACTAACCCAACACAAAACGAATATGCTGCAATAAATAATCTCAAGAGATTTATAGCATCCATATTTCTCGTCTTCCAACTAAAACGAACCAACCAACTCGGAAAATAAAAATCCCTAACTCCAATCTGCATAGTGGAATCTAACGCTTTAAGATAAAGCCAACTAGGTTGAGTCTCGTGGGTATCGAGAATAGCTCGATTGACATTACCGTTTGACCCATTTCGATACCGTACCCAATACCCAACCCTTTGTGACAGAACCATTAAGTTCTTCCTTTTGGAGAAGCGTTAATGGAACCTGTGTTTATCCTGGACGCCGCTGAAACGGAGCAGATGGGCTACATCAGACGGTGCGCCAGTAGATTGACGCGCGTTTCAAATGTGTTGAAATCTTTGAAGTGGTGTATTAGCGTGATCGAGCGCTGAAGAAATAGAGATACAAATTGATGATTCAATATTTGTATCATCTATTAAATAGAAAGCAGAGTTCACAATATAATTCGAGACTGTCGACGGGTCAAGGTCAGGGCGAGTTTTGAACTCTGATCTTATAAAAATATTAAAATCCAATTTCTTTATAAAATACACGGTTATTTATGCATCAAATTTCTGATACGTTGTTATAATTACAATCATACAAAAGAGTATGCAATTGTCTGCTAGCAAACACTCAACACAATGTATGGCGGATTGGCGGGTGCCAATAAAGTTATAACTTATAACAAAGTGCAGTCGTATGACGCACGCGCATTGACAGTCTTATCTCGACGGTGACAGTTGAACCCGCTGAATGTCAATGTTGGCACCCGGTGGTGTCGCGACACCGATAACGGCCATTACCAGCTATCGTTTGGGCCACAGGATGAGGACTACTGGGCAAAGGTCAACCCTAGTTCTCCAAAGCTATCAAAATGCATTTACAACTACATAACTGCATTTTCTTTAGAAATAACGTCTTAAAATGCAGTTATTCGGACAATTGGTGTAAATGCAGTATCCACATAAAATACACAGTCGTCTTACGCAAGAAAAGTCTTGTTACTTGGAAAATGATCCCAATGATTCTTTTCTTCAAGCATAACAATTTGAAAGCAAACAAAACAAATACCTTGTCAGATACCAGCCTGCATCAAGCATAAAATAGCTTCCAATAAATGACCATACAAGTCTGTTCTCTTCGAAGTCTTCAGGTGTCGAGGTTGGTCAAGACTGCGCTAATGATGCCTTCAGCGATCAAACCTCGCACTCTAGTATGCCTCTCACGTATTACCTGCATTTAAACTTGATTATGATTTAAATGGAGGCGTGCACTTCATGAATACATCATTAGTTTCGTCATCTTCTATTATCTTTGCTGATGTAACTTGCTATCCGCATCAAAGGTGCAATGTATTATCGAACATTAATGCTTAGCACAAACCTACGCGTCAGTGACGGAGCGTCGAGTTGCGTCAAGTTGTCAAATGTGTTTTTTGTATACAAAAAACACATTTGACAACTTTTTTGTATACAAAAAACACATTTGACAACTTGACGCAACTCGACGCTCCGTCACTGACGCGTAGGTTTGTGCTAAGCATCAATCGCTCTATTTCTAAAAAAAATGCATAAAAGTCGTTGCATCATTACAAAGATATAAGCAAAAAACGAAGAAAATTAATTTCATTACACTGTCTAAAGACGATGTAATGTTGAACTTACGAATTGGCGGACTTGCTTTATGCAGTGGACTCTACATGTAAAGTAAGGGTCACTCTTATATTGTTTTTCTTTTCATCCCACATACGTGATGTATAACTCCTTACTTCTTTGCTACGCATTACTGCAATGCGTCACAGCACATTGTGATAGTGAGCTTTTAATAAAGCTCCACCGTCGTAAGTGTCTAAGCGAAAGCTTTCAGAGCTAACGCATCTCATTACTGGACATGGAGAGACAATGAACGAAATGCGGTGGACTTTAAATGAGCGTCGTAATCATCATTATTATCAAGAGAATCTCCAGTACAAGGTCACTCACATTTTTTAATGTAAGGAGATTTAAGAAACCTCTGAAGTCTGACAGGTTTCCTGACAAATTTTCCAATACCTACATGAGAAACTGCCTAGCACAATCAACCCCTCATCTTTTCATCTGCATCTGAATTCTGAAAGAATTGTCACTAGGCCAAGGATGCTCCTATCTTTTAATACTAAACTAGACTAGACTTTCAGGAGCTAGAGATCTAGATGTATTGCAATAAGCAATTCCATAAATCTTTTATTCGTGAGGCAGTAAAAAGGTTCCAATACAAAACATTCACCTTATCGGTACCGGCCAATCGAGAGGATCTTAGTGTGTATTTATGTACAACTTTTATGTAAGGAACGTATCGATTCCTCGAATAGCCAGGCGAAGTGGGCCATCCATTGTGCAATAGGAAGTATCCTTTCGGAAATTCTTTGACTTTACACCAGGATATGCACTCTAATTTAGGCCTAGCCACGCCAGGCTGGCGTCCAGCTTCGGATGATCACGGCAAAAAATGTCCTTTGACTGAGCTGTCCATAATTTGTTTGAAAGTTGAACTGAATTCCCATATATTTCCTTTCGTAGATCTCTACCCTATTTGACTGGCTTCTTTATCAAACATATCATGATTATTCCAATTCTTGCAAGCTAACTCGAGGCACAAAAGTTTCGTTACCTAAATCATCTGACAAAGAACAGTAGTAGTTAATGGAATCAGGCGTTACTTTGCGGAAATCCATAGCTTAAAATTTTGTTTGTTATTATTTTTAGCAATATTCCGCGAAATAAAGTCGGTACCAGCTAATTTAATCGTGAGTTCAGTAATGTCAGAATATCTGAAACTTTTGGTACTGGTACCGACTTCAAAGTAATGAAGACTGTAGTATGTACAGAAATAGTTGAGATTTAGACGAATTCTGAAAAAGGCACTATTAAAGAGTAAGAGTTATTTAATACTTTTTAGTTCATATTACTATTGTTTTTACCTTGGAAGTCGGTTTTCATTTTTTTGTTAAAAATAATAATTTCACTCTTTTTAGTGTTGTCTACAAAATAAGGCTTTATGCGTAAATAACCAAGAATGTTAACTATTCACATTATGTTACTGTAGGCGAAATTGTGGTAAATGCTTGCAGTTATCTAAGCGATGCTGCAATTTCCAAACTTTTATCTTTAAAGGTTCAGGAGTTCTGTTCAGTGCCTTTGGACCAAGAGACACCTTTGTATGAAATTTCTCTTATTCGTAATATATGTTTAACTTACTAGAAACAAAATTTTAACCACTATGAGCGTTTTGATAAATTTCAAGGATTTCCCTCGATTGCTCATAGATCCCATCATCAGCTCACCACTTTCGTAATCGTTATACAAAATTAAGATTGTATCCTATACAACAACACGAAAATTTCGAAAATCGGTCCACAAACAGTGAAATCATCGTCAAAAACATCTGCTTCGATGCAAAATATCACGAAAAGTACCAATAATTGGGTCATACTGTGATGACCATGGTATAATTATGGTTGTGATGATGACGATTAATCAAATTGATGTGTTGGCTTATGCGTTCAGTTGTTTAAACAACGCCGAAATCCCCGAACCTGTACCTGCATGTACCTGTAAGCATTCAAAAGTTCTGTTCGGTACCTTCGGATCCAGGGTACAACCTGGTGCGAAGTCTTATTTTTTGGTAGCATTTACCTCGAATGCTTCAGAAAAAATTGAAATCACTATATGTTTCCATACAAATTTCAAGGAGTCCCCTCGATTCCTCAAGGATCCCATCATCAGATCACCACTTTTGTGAACATGGTACCAAATTCGAGTACAATACAACACAAAAATAATTTTGAAAATCGGACCACAAACCCCTGAGTAATCGTTGAACATACAAAAAAAAATACATACAGCCGAACATATTACCTCCTCCTTTTTGGAAGTCGGTCAAAAACAATGCTAGGCTGGTCACGATAAGGCACACATAAAATAAAGATATGTGGCCCATTTCTCCGAAGCAGTAAAATAGAAATAAAAATAAACTTAGGCTATCTATACTTGTTACAGTAAATCACGATGCCAGTAACTTTGGGCCAGCAACACTATCAGCTGGCCTTTCCACTTATCACAGAATCAACAGTGGCCATTTATACTAATTAAGCCTATTCCTAGCGGACTGTAATCAGTTAAACTAATATTGTTCGTGGACTAACAACGCGACGCGTGAGTTCTAAATTTTTGTTAATTCCCGAAAGGAATTTTAGCTTTTAACGACTTCCAAAAAGGAGGAGGCATAATATGTTCGCAGTTTTTTACTTACTCTTTAAACAAAAATGTAGAGAAAACAAATATCTTTAAACGAGCAATTCTTGCCCCTGTGTCTTCTTCAAAATCAAACCCGATTCCGAGATTCCAATTATATATATACATATTATACATACATATATATATATATATATATATATATATATATATATATATATATATATATATATATATATATATATATATATGTATGTATAATATGTATATATATAATTGGAATCTCGGAATCGGGTCCAACGATTTTCATGAAATTTAGTATATAGGGGGTTTCGGGGGCGATAAATCGATCTAGCTAGGAATCATTTTCATAAAATGTCATTTTATGTGTGTTTTTTTAATTTTTTGAATACCGAGCAAAGCTCGGTCAAATAGCTAGTTTTCATTAAATAAATAAAATATTTTTTTATTCAAAATGGGTACATCATGATACACTTTTTTAAAAGTCGAACGAAGAAACTACGTTGCCTACCACCGGTTCGGGAACTACCCCGCCGAGAAGAACCGGCGTAAGAAACTCGCACGGGGCCATCTTTTACTAAAGAATGGAAAATTACAATTTTAAAATAAAATCATAAACATAACAATGTTATGGCTTACAGCTATATGTAACAAAAATAAAAGAAAAGTAACCTGCATGGAGCCACCCTATTCCCAAGGTGTGCTGTCCTCGATGAAACCATTGACTTTGTAATAAATACGCTTTAGCACACAAACGTTCTTTAACTGCTTTTTTAAATTTGTGATTTAAAACGTGTTACTTGTGGATTCTTTATTCCATTATAGCCATTCAATATTTATAAATCCAATAATTCCGAACTGTGAACTGTTGAAACAGCTGAATACAGAATGCAGCTGCATAGAACAAGTGTACAATATACATGGAATCCTTTATAATCCTGTGGCCGAGTTCCCGATCTGAACACAAACAGACAAACTCTCCGACAATTTATGGAAAGTTCAGACGTGTACTGATAAATTTGTTTAACTGCAACAGTTTGTAGAGCTACGAACACTTTTCAAGCAGCATAATAAATAGTTTATTAGCCTAGTTTAAAACTAACTCGCCGTTTGCAGACATTTTTGAAAACATTTTTATGAAAACATATTTTAATATTCATAAAACAAACCTAGTATGTAATAGAAAAGCCTTTTATGTATTTTATAATCGACGGCTTTGGACTCGGCAAAGCTTTCACTTTCACTGCAATGACTTTTCAATCAAAGTTCAATCAATCTATTCGCAAATACGAGAGTCAAATCCAATTTCATCAACATTGGATTCAGACGAAAAATCGTCTAAATAGTAACAAAAAATTCACTTCGCTATTGGCTTTAAATGAAAAACCTTCGTCTAAATAGAAAAAAAAAATCACTCCGCCATTGGCTTGAAATGAAATATCGTCTAAATAGCAATCAAAAACACAAATGCAAATATATTTGTCTGTATGATTAAGTTAACCCTTCGATGCGAGGGGTGACCTGGCCGGCAATCGATGGCAGACGAGACGAGTCGACGACCTCTCAATCATCCTCTGAAGCCTCAAAATTAAATGCGTAATGGCCGTCTAGCTTACCCCACCTGCAACGACGCGACGTGATCACGTGCTGTTATGGATTAAGCTTTAAGGCTTACCTTTTTGAGAGCTGTTTATTTTGCTGTTTTTGTAGAAATTAACTTTAGCGTTTTCACTTTAGGGGTGTTAATATTTCGAGGAAAACGTTATCCTCAGGTAGCTTTTGCTCGAAAATATAACCAACGAAATCTTTGTACATCGCCAATAGAAATGCGTAATTTAATAAATGCGAAATTGTGTCAGTCTGTACGTCTGTCTGTTACGCGAAAAGATGTACGGTTACTGCGAGTGTCTTTTTTAGAAATAAAATTGCAAAAGGAACTAATTATTTTGTGCAACAAAATAATTAGTTCTTCTTGCGATCTTCTGTGCTTCCCATTCCCAATTCCCACCAAATGGTGGGAATTGGGAAGCAGCAAAGAAAATCAACTACGCAAGTGGAGCCGCGGGCAAAAGCTATTTTATTCATACCATTAATCGGAATATTATGTTAAGAAAAATATTTTATAATGTCAGCCATCAAACCGAGTCGAATCGCGAAAACAATCGCGTCAATGACTTCGGCGGCGAACAAAGGCGTGATATCATGTCAGTCAGCTGCAACGATTGTGCATAATTACGATGTAGTTAACGCGCAGACGGCTTCCGTTATATCGCAGATAAAAGTGCGTTGACCATAACTAGTTATTTAATAACTAGTCGCGTGTAAAAAATATACTTAATTGGTTGTATTGATATCTTGCATTTTGTCGTGTCTGTTTTACCACAGACGTGGCGAACAACGTAATTTTTTTGTAAATGATGGTCAAGGGTTAAGTTTTTAAATAATAATATTATGCAGAATATAGAAAGCCGTCGGCGTCGGATGGGAAAGCTTGAGATGATGCAGGAATGGCATCGCAAGTTGAAGACTTGATTAGCACTACAGTCTACATTCTACAAAGTACCTCCTACTTTACATAGGCTGCTATTTATGTATCCGGAACTGGCCACTTACAAGAACAATATTTAAAAAGTAATTACAACATTTTAAAATAGAACTCTTTGGTTGAAGAATACATTTTGTTTCATGTGACTGTCAATTATTTTTCCATTGTGGCGTCATTTTGAAAATTGCGTGTCTTCGTTTGCCATGGATTTAACGCGTGAACATTTTCGTGCAATGATTTACTACGATTTTCGGCGTGGGCTACATCAACAACAGTGCTTTATTCAACTCACCGCAACTTTTGGAGATGAAGCACCATCAAAAACCACTGTTTATCACTGGTACAGTGAGTTTAATCGTGGGCGGTCTATGCTCACGGATGAAAATAAAGAAGGTCGCCCAAAAACAGCTGTTGTCCCACAAAATATAGATGCTGTGCGGGAACTAATAATGCGTGATCGTCATGTTACATATCGCGAGATAGAGGCGTCCTTAGGCATAAGTATGACGAGCATACATAAGATATTACACGAACATTTGGCTGTAAAAAAAATATGTTCGCGTTGGATTCCGCACAACTTGACAATCGATCAAAAACGGGCTCGTGTCGATTGGTGCAAAAAAATGATAAAAAAATACAACCGTGGTACGTCAAAAGCCGTTTATAATATCTACACAGGTGATAAATCTTGGATCTATGCATATGACCCCGAAACTAAACAACAGTCAACGGTGTGGGTGTTCCAAGATGAGCCGAAACCAACAAAAGTTACTCGTGCAAAAAGTACTTTGAAGCAAATGGTCGCCTGTTTTTTTGGAATTAATGGATATGTGGCTACAGTGCCATTAGAGAATCGTAAAACGGTTAATTCTGAATGGTATACAACCATTTGTTTACCAGAAGTCTTTGAAGAAATAAGAAAGGACAACCGACAACGCAGAATCATATTACATCACGACAATGCTAGCTGTCACACCTCAGCTGAAACAACTCAGTTTTTGGAGGGTCAAAAGATCGAATTGACTGGTCATCCGCCGTACAGCCCTGATTTGGCACCTAAACGATTTCTTTTTATTTCCATACGCGAAGAACAAATTACGTGGTCAACGTTTTTCAAGCCGCGAAGAGGCTGTTGATGCGTTCAAAATGCACGTTTTGGAGATACCTCAATCAGAATGGAAAAAGTGGTATGAAAATTGGTTCCAGCGTATGAAAAAGTGTGTCGATCATCGCGGCGAATATTTTGAAAAGCAATAAAACCATACTAAATGATATGTGTTTGTTTATTTTTTTAATTCCGGATACATAAATAGCAGCCCTCGTAACACATCCGCAAATACTTTGGACGCAGTTCCCCAAGCGGCAGCCGGCTGCCGCATAACGAAAATCTATTGTGTCTGCGATACCCACGATGGAGGTGGTAGCATCATTAAGTGACAATACAGCGCAATTAGTTCTTCTACTATACTTACAGTATACATTATATCACGACCTCAATAATTATTGCTTTAATTATTGCTTTAGAAGTTCGGATTTTTCATAGATCCTTTTCTGAAGCTCAATCAATTGCTTTGGAAGTTTGAATTTTCCATATCCTTTGATATTTCCATTTAAACAAACAGCAACGTGGTCTTACAGTAGTCGAACAAATATTATAAATGATCAAACGAACTTACCAAGTGAAGTTCGATCATTATTATATGAGTCGCTTCATTCGAAGATATATAATTAACCAAAACTAGTAAGGTAAGGCCGAGAATTTTTACACTTAGTAACATAGAGTAACATAGATATGTTACTCATGTAGTAACATAGTATGTAAGGCCGATTTCATAGTGCACCTTTTTATGTAAAACTAAACTTTAGGCCTTATACGGGGTGCAAGGGACAGCGTCTCGCAAACTTATAGGGGTTGCTCAGTCAACGAAACTGAACAAACACCACCAGGAATGAGGAATTATTTTCAGGAATGAAAAAAAAAATGCTCAATCACACAATTTGTATGGATAAACATTTTTTTTTAATTTCCTGAAATAAAAAATTCTGGTGATAGTTGTTCAGTATCGTTGACTGAGCAACCCCTATCAGTTTTCAGGACGCTGTTGCTTACACCCAGTATATGTATGATGTGCATGGATAACAAAAAAATATAGAACCAATTTTTTTTATCAAATCATGTCTTTTACTTTGACTAAGTACATAACTAAGTACCAAATAATTAAATAAAATTGTTATTTAAAAGCTTTGGTACTAAAATACCTACTATAAAATTAGTTTTTTATCAAAATTAAGTAGTAACAAAAACATTGTTATTGTTCCTCTAAATCTTCCAGTACACAGAAAATAATCAAATTTGTTTTTAATAAAAACTAAGCAAACAAAAAACAATAGTAATTACAATAGTAATTAACGACGATATGAACAAATCCTTACAACACTTCAACGTTACGTTACATACAATGAACGTTACCGGTAACATAGAAGTAACATAGAAGCGAGATTTTTTAGGCTTTAATTGACCATTAATCGATAATTTGAGCTCAATTTGGACCAAATACACACGTCACGCATTGCTTCTCCGCTTATCCATATTTCTATTCAAAACAGGTGTAATAAAAACTGTTATTTACCTTTGAAATCGTTTAAATTCATTTAAAAAAAACTCCGACCAAACACATGCGTGCACTTTTGATCGATTCTACAGACAACAAACAAGCGTCTTTTTTAAATTTTATTAATCGCATAGATACTTAGTGTTGCCAGTGTCAATAAAAAATAGTGCCACAAAAGATTAACATTGTTTAGAGGTGAAATTATGGTAACATACAAAATAGTAACATAGAAGCGAAAATACGGGGACAAACATTTAAATTTCGATAAATTCATGAAATCTGCTTATTTTAAAAGATCAATCACTACGATTAAATTGCTAAATATCAGAGTATTTAAGTCAGTTTTTGTGAATTTGTCTTTCAATGGAAAAAAAATACAAATTTTTAGTTCCAAGTATTTGGATACATGAAAAAGACAGCGTGTTTTTTGCAATATTTGGGGTAACCGACGAATTTAACTCACTGTAGTTATTAAACCATAAAGAGTATTTTAACTTTGATATGAAATTGTATGATTTAGATCCCTCCAAAATACAATAAAAGTTATTTAATTAAAAATTACTGGTTAGTTTTTTTCTAATATGCAGACAAAAATTGGGACACTTTTTACTTTCGAAAAGTGTAAAAATTCTCGGCCTTACCCAGTACCTTTGCTTATCTGCTAGGCAATCGCGTTTTTTTTTTAAAGACGTATGTGGGTACTTCGAAAAGTTACCCCGCTCGCTCGCTCTGCCGGCGTGCCTCATCAGCGGCGTGCACAAGATTTTGACACTGGTAATGCAGCGATATCGGTTCAGTAGTTTTGGTGTGAAAGCAAAACAGACAGAACAACGGACAAAAAGAGATATTTTCGCATAAATTATAATAATAGTGTGGATATAAATTAAAAATTATGTTTTCTAAACTATTAGTATAATTACGTTGCTATGAAGAAATAAAAAAACGCCATCTGTTGTCACGCGTTGGAACTACAATGAGAGTTTATTTCATCGATGTTTCCATGGAAATATACCAATTACCATACAACATAATATTGTGCGCTAAGCTAAAATAAATAAAAACGCCATCTATTGTTACGTGTTATATACGCGCCGGTGCTCGCCTCAGCTACTGCGGCAGGAGTTCGCCTATAATATAGCATGTCTGTGTGCGTGTGCGAACTGTTCACGGACACAAAAATCTTTACGCACACATGACCCCAGAGCCTGCCGCACGAGATCTGCTTGCCTTAACCTTGAGGCTTGAGCCATGCAGTTCGCGCGTGTACCTAACTTAATGTTTAATTTCTCGCAAATTGATTGTTGCTATTTTATAAATGTAGGCGTTTTAAATGCGTTAATTTTTTCTATTATATTTTTTACTATTAATATTTAATAATTAACGTCATGAGTCATCTAAAACGTACGAAAGTTAAATTAAAATATATGTGTATGGCAAGTCATGCATTAGATAGGCACTGCATTTTTGCCTTCATGGTATGCACGCCCATGTGCCTCATTATGTTTAGAGAGAAGTAATGCAAAAAATCTTTCTTTCTTTCTTTGGGTACTGCAGCAAACATAGTTTCGTGCAGACTGGGTGGGAGGGAGATTATAATATCTTCGAATGAAGCGACTCATATAATAATGATCGAACTTCACTTGGTAAGTTCGTTTGATCATTTATTATATTTCTTCGCTTCATTCTTCGATATATAATTAACCAAAAGTAGATTTTCAGAGTAACGAAAGAATTTTTTTTAACAAAATACAATAGATTACATTACGAATAGTAATCATTATAATATATTCAAGAAAAAAAACATTATGCCCATAAATTTAATAATAGTCAGTAGAGACGAAACGTAAGAGACCTCTATGGTTTGTGATTCATAAATATGATAACATACTGGGATCATGGTGATTATTTAACTGATTCAGCGAAACTTTGTTCGTCGATAAAATTATGGTTAAGGAAAATAGCGAAAGTATTGGAATCGCTAGTCCTGACTCCTGCCTGTCGACTGTCGTCTTACTAATAGTGTCCAGTATCAATCCCTGTGTCGACGCTCGTGTCGACGCCGCGCCGCTCTCGCACAGCACCTGCTTTATCCAGCGGGTAACCGACCGATTGGGAGGTGGCTGTTCTGTGCAGAGCGTTAAGCGTTAGCAATAATAACCCGTACTGTAGCATTATCCAATTTAATAATATAATCTTGAATAACCATCGCAGGGCGTAACTTAAATATTATATTCTCTTCTTCTTCTTTTTTTTTTTAATGATAACATCCGATCTCGCCCGGGAGTTTAAGTCTTTGTAATATAAATTTCGATACCGCTATTTAAAACCGTATGCCGAGTTTAATTAGGCAGAAAGTTTTAGGTTAATGATCTGTATTCAGCTGTAGGTACAGAGTGCAAGAAAAACAAATAATTTATAAGTGGATCCCGGGTTCTACACTACTCAGGTATGGGCTAGGATTTTTACAGGAAAGCTTCTTTCAAAAGGCGCTTCACACATTCATCTGAGCCAATGTCACCAACAATTAATAATGTCAACATTGTTCATAAACAATGACAGTGCACAGTGATGACTGTAGAAGATATCGTATTACAGCCATTGTCAAATTGTTTGGCTAAGGTTCCGATGGAGCGGGCGAAGATCTCTGTAATAAATCTAATAACTAATAAGATTGAAGAGAGCATTTATTTAAAACCTAAGTCGAAGTAAAGTATTTTAGAATAAATTTTATGGAGTCTACTGCTTTAACTGGGTCCGGCTGTGTGGTCGTCGATAATGTGATTATTGCATACTAATATGATTGATAGTCGAGAATATTGTGTTCTCGGTCCACCAAGCTGAATATTTTAACAATTATTATTCAAGAATAAGTGTGATTCTGTTATCGTATTTATCATTGCATATTTTATTTAGTATTAAATAATATTTTATTCGCTGAAAACCAGTTGCATTCCGCGGTGGGAGTCAGGAGTCAGGATATGAAGGTGTCAAAACACCTATTAGTTGTGTTAGCTTACGAATAGTACACTGATTTAACTGTTCTTTATTATTCCGTTTTTAATAGGCCTATATTATTATAAAATATATCTAATATATAAAATTCTCGTGTCACGGTGTGCGTGGTTGAACTACTCTGAAACGGCTCGCCCGATTTTCGTGAATCTTAGCGAGCATATCAGCTAGGGTTGAGAATCGGACCAAATCTACTCTTCTATCTTTATATTGATGAGTGTATTAATTTGTTGAATAAATAATAGTAAATTGTTACAACTCGAGACTGACGGCGACTATTGTTTGTGCGACGGGATAGCAATCATGGACTTTGCCATGGTGACATACTTATTTAGTCACTTCAATAAAATAATATGGGCGAAATACTTTATAAGGCAAAACAACGTTTGCCGGGACAGCTAGTTATGTTATAATAATAATATATTATATTATAAAACGTTAAGACTTAAATATTTACATATTTGTTGTGATTTAATACACCCATGGCACTATTAACCATAAAACGTTAATAAAAAAGGGGCGCCTGAGGCTGAAGAATTCTCGCCTAGAACACTGATATTGTTAAAGCGTGGTAAGTCTAGTAGTTACTAGTTATAAAGCCTACGCCTGGTCTAGTTTCCTTCTTTATATTTTTTGTGAAATAAAAAATGTTAGCGCATCTGATAGTCTGTACGTTAAGATTTAAGGCTCTTAATTCGTGAATTAAAATCTTTCGATCGACTAGTGAGTTACTAGGAACCAAGAAATAGGCTCTTAAAACTATTTTTGCTAGATATCCATTTTTACGTATTGGCTTGGAAGCCTTAAAGGTTAATTTTCCAAATTAAAATGTAATTTCGAAGTAAACTTACGAAGTGGTTTCAAATTTAAAATAATTCAAAAATTGTATTTAAAATATAATACAATATTTTCTGCCGCTTTGTTTGGGGAAAAGAAAATCTTTGAAATAAGGTAACCTTCGGTGGGGGTACACGAAGATATAGTTTTAAATTCTAATAAATTATTGATGTCATGATGTATAATAAATTAAGCCAGTGGTCCCCAACCTGTTTTTTTTTTTGGAACGAAGTTCCCTAATTTTTTTATTTTTTATTTTTCATGCGGGTCGCATACATTTTTGGTGTTGGTGTCGCGGGCCGCAACAAACATTTTTAGGTTTAAAAAAAACGTTGTTCAAAATTAACGATTTACAAGTGAAAAAGACTTTCACGTTGACTGTATAATATTTTGCCCGAGGGCGTGAATTTCAAAATGGTTTAAGATCACACGGGCTACAAATAAAGCCCCGGTGGCCCGCATGCGGCCCGCGGGCCGCGGGTTGGGGATAGCTGTATAAAGCCCACAATAATTATAATAGTAACATCTATAAAAAATAACTGTCAGGACTACTGCTGCGGTGTTGAGCGTTTAATCGTCTCAACGCACTTCGAGCTCGAAGGAGGTTGATTGTAGCGCCACAGTGCTAGCGCCGCCAGCCGACGGTTACCAGCTCTCCTCCCCCCCTGACGGGTAGCGGGAAGGGTTTTCCAGAGCCCAAAAGGTACCCGATTCATTGGGATGTACTAATTTGTCTCTGAGAACAAATATTACTGAAATTATCCAGCGACACAATAATAATCTTGGTCTGATATTGAGACAAGACTTATCGAGTCTGAGTGTTATAGGTTTCCGTTACGAAGTTGTCTTGTCTGATAATATAATATTATCTGATAAGTTTGATAATAATTTATATCGAGATAAGTCAGATACTGTTGATAAGTCTGATAATATCGAGACTTTGTCAGGTGAAATCCATAATGATAATAATCGATCGAAATGGAATCGATCTGCAACACTTATTATCAGGAACGTTTTATAAGCAGTAGCTTATCTTAATCGTTTTTGGGATCCTTTAAAACCATAATCTGGCGAATCCAACGAGGGTTCACCTAACGTCAGTAGGAGCCCTGGATCTATCCGGATCTGGTCCGGTTCTATCGGTGCCGGTACTCAGAATAGACCGTTGGCACCTGGTTTAGTAGTGGGAAAGCTTCGGGTTCATTCGTAACCTGATCGACCCGTATATTGGTCACTTTTAGTGATATTTCCCCAATTGCCTGGTCTTAGTGACCTAAAAAATTAATAAATTAATATTGGGGTAGCTCGTTATAATCGACTTATTTGTCTATAAAATATGTTAAAAAAATATTGAGGGTAGTAACTATCACGTTACGTAGATATTAAGTTTCGCTAAACGGTCCATTCACTATCCTGCATTGCAGTCCTGCTGCAGTCCGCCGTGCAGGCCTGCAACACCATTCACTATCCTGCATAAGCCGCCGGACTGCACGCAGGATAGTGAATGGTGTTGCAGGCCTGCACGGCGCACAGTGGTCCGAAATCGCTAAATAGTGGACATTCGCAAAAAAGTTCGATTTTGGTGTGGAAAAAAATACCATCCGATAGATTTTAAGAGGAGTAACAATAAATCCTTATTAAGTTTTTTATAAAAATGTATATTTAAGGTGAAAAAAAATAATTACGAAAATGTTGTGTGGGAAAGAATCTATAAATAGATTTTTTGCAAAAACTACTAGGTCATTCTAGTTCATTTTTGAAACAAGTAAAGTTTTAGGGGTATTTAAGGCTTAGAAAAAAAAATTACGAAAATTTACGTGCAGCCTTTTGCAGTAGAGGGGTTCAAAATTTTGAAATAATTTTACTAACTTTTTAGGTGTGAAAAAAATACTATTCGAAAGACTTCCTAAAGAGCAACAATAAATCTTTATTAAGTTTTTTATAAAAATGTATTTTTAAGGTGAAAAAAAAAATTACTAAGATGTTGTATGGGAAAGAATCTATAAATAGACTTTTTGCAAAAACTACTAAGTCGTTCTGGTTCATTTTTTAAACAAGTAAAATTCTAGTAGTATATAAGGTTCAGAAGAAAAAATACGAAAATTTACGTGCAGCCTTTTGCAGTAGAGGGGTTCAAAATTTTGAACTAATTTTACCAACTTTTTAGGCGTGGAAAAAAATACTATTCGATAGATTTCCTAAAGAGTAACAATAAATCCTTAATAAGTTTTGTACAAAAATGAATTTTGAAGGCGAAAAAAATAATAATTACGAAAATTGTATGCGTATAATATATTATATAAAACGAGTCCTTAAAAAGCAACAATACTTATATTTACAAACATGGATAGCAAAAACAAAATTTAACTAAAACTAACTACTTGCTGACTAAACTATTGTAATTATAATAAAATAAAAATTGTTACACACACCCTTATAACTCAAACAATTTCAAATGAAACTTATAAATAAACAATAATAAATAATAATCAATTAAACCAACGCGCTTTACAAATATAGTGGATCTCCAATGCTATCATCGCCTTGTAATGACACAACTTCACTTTCTTCGTAATTCGTAATTCAGGACTTTAGGACAACATCTGGAATAACGAAAGTAGATTTAGAATTAATAAAGAGATTATACGTTGTATTGCAGACAGTTTCTTCTGGGAAGCCTATCAATATAGATCACTTTCGAAATTATTCTAGGGAAACAGCAGAGCTGTATGTAAAGCTTTATCCATGGTACTAATGCCTGCAAGTGTTCACAAACTCCTTATACATGGTGCTGATATTTGTAAGCATTTTGGCTTTAATCCAATTGGCTATTTGAGTGAAGAAGCTTCAGAGGCAAGGAATAAAGAATTTAGAAATACTAGAGAGGTGCATACTAGAAAGACTAGTCGAGCAGAAACTAATGAAGATTCGTTGCATAACTTATTATTAATTCTAAATCTCTCTCTTTTCAGGACTTTAGGACAACATCTGAAATAACGAAAATAGATTTAGAATTAATAAAGAGATTATACGTTGTTTTGCAGACAGTTTCTTCTGGGAAGCCTATCAATATAGATCACTTTCGAAATTATTCTAGGGAAACAGCAGAGCTGTATGTAAAGCTTTATCCATGGTACTACATGCCTGCAAGTGTTCACAAACTCCTTATACATGGTGCTGATATTTGTAAGCATTTTGGATTTATTCCAATTGGCTATTTGAGTGAAGAAGCTTCAGAGGCAAGGAATAAAGAATTTAGAAATACTAGAGAGATGCATACTAGAAAGACGAGTCGAGCAGAAACTAATGAAGATTCGTTGCACAACTTCTTAATAAGCTCTGATCCATATTTGTCTCACATTCGTCCAAAGTTGTCTAAAAATAAACACCAAGAATTTCATCCAGACACAGTCGACCTGTTGCTTGAAAGAAATACTATAGAACCTCTTTTATCAGAAGATTACGAAGAAAGTGAAGTTGTGTCATTACAAGGCGATGATAGCATTGGAGATCCACTATATTTGTAAAGCGCGTTGGTTTAATTGATTATTATATTTTATTATTGTTTATTTATAAGTTTCATTTGAAATTGTTTGAGTTATAAGGGTGTGTAACAATTTTTATTTTATTATAATTACAATAGTTTAGTCAGCAAGTAGTTAGTTTTAGTTTTATTTTGTTTTTGCTATCCATGTTTGTAAATATAAGTATTGTTGCTTTTTAAGGACTCGTTTTATATAATATATTATACGCATACAATTTTCGTAATTATTTTTTTTTTCGCCTTAAAAATTCATTTTTGTACAAAATTTATTAAAGATTTATTGTTACTCTTTAGGAAATCTATCGAATAGTATTTTTTCCACGCCTAAAAAGTTGGTAAAATTATTTCAAAATTTTGAACCCCTCTACTGCAAAAGGCTGCACGTAAATTTTCGTATTTTTTCTTCTGAACCTTATATACTACTAGAACTTGTTAAAAAATGAACCAGAACGACTTAGTAGTTTTTGCAAAAAGTCTATTTATAGATTCTTTCCCATACAACATTTTAGTAATTTTTTTTTTCACCTTAAAAATACATTTAAAAAAAAAACTTTATAAGTATTTATTGTTACTCTTTAGGAAGTCTTTCGTATAGTATTTTTTCCACACATAAAAAGTTATTAAAATTATTTCAAAATTTTAAACCCCTCTACTGCAAAAGGCTGCACGTAAAATTTCGTATTTTTTTTCTAAACCTTAAATACCCCTAGAACTTTACTTGTTTCAAAAATGTACTAGAATGACCAAGTAGTTTTTGCAAAAAATCTATTTATAGATTCTTTCCCATACAACATTTTCGTAATTATTTTTTTTCACCTTAAATATACATTTTTATAAAAAACTTAATAAGGATTTATTGTTACTCCTCTTAAAGTCTATCGGATGGTATTTTTTTCCACACCAAAATCGAAGTTTTTTGCGAATGTCCACTATTTAGTGATTTCGGACCACTGTGCGGCGGACTGCAGCAGGACTGCAATGCAGGATAGTGAATGGACCCTTTTATACACTCGCGGTGTATCCCGAGTCCCAACATTGGTGCAAGTTTTATTTAATAATAATAGTTATATACCGGCAGACATAGTAAATTATAATCGTAGTTCTATATTTAGAACAAAAGGATCGTTAACTGATGAGACTCACAGTCAATCTAGTTATTAGCTCGAAATAGCTGTTCTCTATAAAACGGTAAAGATATTAATATTATAATAATAATTATGTATTTATTATGTATTTATTTATAGAACAAAGAGCGCGGAAAAACCCGCGGTAGTTGCTAATTTTTATTTTTAAACATTGTCGGAGACTCGTAGTCAATCCATACATTATGTTGATTTAAAAAAATAAATATTAATTAACTCGCAGTTAATCCTCTCAAACCAGCCAACATATTATACTTCTATTTTTAGATAAAGCATCGTCAGAGACCCGCAATCAATTCCGATGCATAAGGATTGTGTTTAGAGACTCGCAGTCAATCCACACATTATGGCGGTTTATAAAATAACTCGCTGTTAACCCCCAAACCGGCCAACGTATAGTTATATTTATAGAACAGATAAAACATCGTCAGAGACTCGCAGTCAATTCCGATGCATATAAATTGTGTTTAGAGACCCGCGGTCAATCCACACATTATGGCGGTTTATAAAATAACTTAATATATTTAAACACGTCTTGCAGTAATTAACTTGCAGTTATTTCCCCCAATCGGGCAAACGTATAGTTCTATTTATAGAATAGGTAAAACGTCGTCAGAGATCCGCAATCAATTCCGATGCATATAGAATATAGATTGTGTAAAAGGACTCGCGGTCCAAACACACTGTACTTATTGACTCACAGTCGCAGTACATGTCGGTTAATTAAATAATTGCAGTAATCGCCTGCGGTTGTTTCCCCCAATCCGGCAAACATATAGTTCTATAATTCTATTTATAGAACAGATAAAGCATACATAATATTATAGATTGTGTATAAAAACTCGCAGTCCCAACACATTGTACGTTTATTGACTCGCGGTCGCAGTACAAGCCGGCTCGTAATGAATATAGTTGGCTCGTCTAGGCCTCGGTAGTGCCTGCCGTTTATTTAAGTATTTAATAGTACTTACATGTATTTTCTTGTTACACGATAAAATAACACTCACTTTAGTTACAACACTGACTCAATCATCTTAAAATAATAATAACCAGCTGCGTTTTGGCATGGTTACTAGTATCCGTGCTCGCGTTGCCTCGCGTTAACAAAGAATCTAAAGAGAATATAATCACTACGTTCAAAGAATGAGGCACGCCGGCAGAGCGAGCGAGCGGGGTTGTAACTTTTCGAAGTACCCACATACGTCTTTAAAAAAAACGCGATTGCCTAGCAGATAAGCAAAGGTACTACTTTTGGTTAATTATATATCGAAGAATGAAGCGAAGAAATATAATAGCAGACAGCTAAAAGCTCACTTTGAACACGCTCTCATAGAAATGCATGAAATGTGTGAAAATTATTCCCTAATATGCGCGGTTTCTGAATCTTTTGATAGAACGAAAGCACGTTTGATTGGTTACCGCTAACGTGATGCGTAAGAAACAAGTAACAACGCTATTGAATATATAACTCCAGCCAAAAATGACGAGGCTGAGTGGATATTTCTTGGCAACTATTGAAGCAATAAGGCTGATTAAATTTTAAAACTAAAAACAGAAGGAAAGGCGATGTATCATCGGCGGACGGCGGTAACGGGATGAATAAGCCCGCAGACATGACGCAACGCCTCAATCAGAGCATGACCATTTCTCCGGTCAATACGGCGCGCGGCGCTTCCGCACTACTGCCAACTACTGCTAGATTTGCTGCAATATATCAAAAATATCGGCGGTTCACACTTGCACCTTGAGATGCCTGATGCTGTTCACTGAGCACTGTTTTGCCACTCTAATCGGAAGGTGTGATCAGACCTTAAGGAACAAGGGTCCTATGATTCATTAAGTATAACTCTTTAAGTCGCCCACAAATTAACCTATTCGCGATCACCGGTGCCCCATAAGAGCACCGGTGATCGCGACAACAATAGAATAACAATAGATTTCCAAGAATCCGCGATCAAAGGATTAAGTTCATTCGACAAGAAAAATATGGCTATCGCGCTTCTCTCCAGACAGGCAGTGATAGGTCAATGTACGAATTTCTATCTGCTCTGCAACATCATCCATACT
Organism: Polyommatus iphigenia; assembly: GCA_963422495.1. Lineage (NCBI taxonomy): Eukaryota > Metazoa > Arthropoda > Insecta > Lepidoptera > Lycaenidae > Polyommatus > Polyommatus iphigenia. Next base: position 11,336,077 of record OY730184.1, read on the forward strand.
AATAATATTATGAATGTCGGCCTGTCTGTTTGATATTCACGCGTAAGCCATAGTTATTATTAGCAGCCTACAGTGTCCCACTGCTGGGCAAAGGTCTCCCCTCTTTCTTTCCAAAGTTCACGATCCTGTGATGTTACTGGCCACTCTTTAAACCGTAGTACTGATTTTAATTAATTTTGCTATCAATACTTGACAGTAGCCCTTAGAAAACGACGTAGGATAATTTTTACCATGAAAAAAAACGGTTTTCGCGAGATAAGCGACTTCTTGCGTAACGAAGTTACGAGCAACGCATAGTTTACGGCTAGGGCTATTGGCCATCAGGTCATCTGTGTGCTCATTTCCTACTTTATTTCATAAAGAGAGAAAAAAATGCAAGAAGTCAGGTTGAAATAGCACATATTTTTTAGTTTTTGCTTCAACTCCCAAGCGGCCACATGTGGCCGCAAGAACAATAGATTTCCAAGAATCCACGATCGAAGGATTAAAAGTAAAATATTTTATTTCTTTATGAACAAAAAATCTAGGTGTTGTTGTGCAGTATTTCTACTGGATTTCGCCTGCCATTTAGCTCACACTGAAACTGGTTCAACATACAAGAACTATACATTTACCTTTTCATGGTTAAACCAATATAATACAGACAAAAAAATCATTTCCAATTATTATTACTTATAATATATATGTATAATATACATATAATTATGTATAACATTAGCTGGGCTACTTGATACTGTGCCTTTGGAATTAAATTGCTGGAAACATTTTTAAAAAGATACAAAATGGAGTTTAATTTCGCAACAGGCACATAATCATTCAGGGTAGATCGTAATACCCCAATAAAAGTACAGTTAGCTAAACATACTCCGCTGAAACACCTCATTATACGGATGGGGGAGAGAGTGTTGACACACACGTTTAGAGCACTTACAAGGACACTTGAAGGGTTGAAAACCCCCGCCAACATGGCAAATATACTCGACAGGAGGCTGTGTGCATGTCAACCAATTTTAGTGAATTAAGTTTTTAAGCATTTAAAAAATATTATTAGCTGTTAATGAAAGGAAATAATAATTATACATTGGACTTTATAACTTCTTGCTTACTTAATTAATGTGAATTATTGGATTATAGAAAAAAAACATGGCTTATTAAAAAAAATTACTTCTTCGTTTTATTTCATACTGTGTAGTGTGTAAATATTGAAAAAGTCTTACTTAAATATGCATATTTACAGCAATATAGGCTGATAAAGTAATAAAAACAAGGTAATTATTTAGAGACTTTGTTGCTCTTTCAATTTTTAGTGCCCACTGCCCTAGGCTATTATATACAAGGATAGAGTGAATATCACTCTGGCAATAAAATAGATTTAATTATGGTTATTAAATCCATTTTATTGCCAGATTGACATAGTAATTGATCAGCTGTTTTACAGTATTTTAAAATTTAATTATGGACATTTTAATAACGAATTGACAACAATTTGTGGTGGAGTTATGAGAAGAAAGGACAGTTTACATATGAATTGACCTTAATTTTTATAATGCGAGACCCACGCAGCATTATAAACAAAAACAATAAAATAAAAACTAACCATGACTCATACACCATGTTGAAGACAGATGTTAATCATTGTTAATGTAATACTGCAATTCAGTTCTCATGAACATGTTGGAGTAAAGTTAAAGATATAAAGAATAACAAAAGATACTTACATTATGTCCACCGCGAAGTTGATGAGCTCTGAGAGTCTTTGAACACGATCCACAAAGAAAATAAAATATCTGAACTCATCTACACAACACGTACACAGGGAAACGTTTGATAATCAACGTAAACGATAACATAATATAGAAATAACTATTTACATTAGTGATAATTACATATTGGAACTAATAGAACTACATTTATGTTAGGAGTATTACACTTTTTGTAAATCTGTAAACGGATTGTACTCGATAAACAAGTTCTATAAATAAAAAACTATTCGCGTTTAGGCACAGGAAATCACTGATGACGAGTTTTTCACAGAATTTACTTTCCGAGATAAACAATTGATAAAATAAATTATTGAATTTTGATAGAAACTAATGAAAATACACACAAAAAATACACTCTCGAAAAGTACGGCTCATCGGGGAGCGGAGCAAAAGCTGTGTCATAGACATTATTTTTTTTTAATTCATCCCGGTCGGGTCGGGAGTCGGAACAGGCAGTGTGTCATAGACATTTTTTTTTAATTCGTCCCGGTCGGGACCAATGAATAAGGAAACATAATATGTTCCATATTATGGAAGTGACATAACTACAAAAAGTGTGGCTGGCGCCATATTGCCAAGAACTAAACATGGCGGTCTATAGTGATGTGACACTCGGTTGATATTTGTCGAGGATATCGATAAACTAAGATGTTTTAAGTGAGCGTCCTGTTATATCATGTGAGCAATAAACCAATAAAGTGAGCAACTTCAAAATTCAAATTTTGAAGTTGCTCCCAAAAAAAACTATAAGTATTTGCCTATTTCGTTTCTATATATTATTGTACATAGAGACAAAATAGGCAAATACAGTTTTTTTTATTGGAAACCACTTAATTTTAATAAAACTATTTAATTTATTAACCGACTTCAAAAAAATCAACTCGACGCGTATGTATGTCATATTTCCAGAACTGCTAAGTTTTTGTATAATATGTTAATCTATAACAGCTTCCGAAAAAATGTGCCAAATTTCAAAAGTGTATGTATGTATGTATGTTTTTATGTTTGTGCACGCACATCTCCGGAACTACAAGTCCGATCTAAATTATTATTTTTTTATTGTACTAGGTATTGTTCAACTTAGGGAATATTACAAGTTTCATCAAAATCGGTTCAGTAGTTTTTGAGATTACGTACAATTTTGAAGTCAGTTTTATCTTTTTAAAATACAGTTATTTTAAGTTTATTAATTATTATTTAAGTTGCCATTATTGATATCGGGCAAAAATTGCCAAAAAATCGGACAAGTGCGAGTTGCACTCGCGCACGAAGGGCTTACAATGTATTTTAATTTTACCATCAATTATTATTAAAGTATGTACACAACTGAGTACTTTGTGAACATTTCAAGTGCCTACCTTTTGCCATTATTGATATCAAGCAAGAAATAGCAAAAAAAACACGTTTGTTTTGGGGCTCCCTTGAATATTTAATTTATTTTGTTTTTAGTATTTTTTGTTATAGCGGGAATAGATAATATATACAAGAAAGAAAGTCTAGCTATAGTGGTTAACGAGATAAGGCTTGGAGACAGACAGACAGATATACAGAGAGACAGACAGACAGACAGACAGACATCGAAGTCACTAATAGGGTCCCGTTTTACTCTTTGGGTACTGAACTTTTCTTTATATCTTTACAATAAAGTTATAATGAATGTGGAGATAAATAAAAGATAAATATAAAAAAATTACAAATTTATTTAAAATAAAAATAGAATACCTAGTCAGCGGTAGAACGAGAACATGGAATCGAACTTAGCTTCAGTCACTTTCTTATCCTCGGAATCTAACGGGTATTTGGGCACACTGCACTTAATTTAGGATACTTTACAACGCGCGGGATCCGCACATGCTCCAGAAATTTTCATTATTCATCAAATGTCTCTCCTAGAAATCTTTTATAATATTTTAGCTATTTTTTTCTTTTGCCCGCGAACTTTTTTCATTCCGTGTCCTTATTTTTCATATATGTAATTGATTGTACTGTCGGTTCTTGGTGGAAATTCATGTTGAACACTAATAAAACACACTTTTCTTGCACTTTTTCCAATATATTAAGATATTATTATAACTTTTAACAAATTACACGACCGGTTTTGAAATTATTGGACGATGAATAATTTCGAAACCGGTCGTGTAATTTATTAAAAGTTATAATAATATCTTAATATAGTGGAAAAAGTGCAAGAAAAGTGTATTTTATTAGTGTTCCTTATTTTTCGTTTAACACTGTCACACTTTTGTCAACTTCTTGATTTGAGTTCGTTTCTGTAAACAAGATTTTTATGAATTAGTTTTATTCTATTTTTCTACAACAGAACCTAGGAGGTTATGAAATGTGGATTAAAATTTATGGAATACATACCTACCTTATAATAAAACCTTCTTTGCTAAAGGAGTTTTCTCTGGAATATTTTCATCTTGTTTTATTTCTTTCTGTAAATCAGATTTACCTTGACCGGTGCTTGGCTGAAAAGTTATAAATAATAATTTCAAACACTATAGTACAGCGATGCTTTAAATAAACTGCTGTAAGTATCACTTTTAATTTGGCTTATAGAAGAGAAGAGAGTAAAATTATTATTAGAATGAAAACAAAGTGACTATTGAAATGACATTGATTTTGTTTTGATTATGTGTTGTCAAACAGATAACGAGGCGGATTAAGGTTAAATAGCCGCGTACTGACCAAGCGAGCCGCCTCGCCGCGGCAGCCTCGCGCGCAGGTGCTCGGTCGGTCAGTACGTGTTAGTGCGCGGCAGACGTACCGAGGCGCCTTTGAGCATCGACAAAAACCGACAACTTTTGGCTCGGCCGTGGCACGCTCGGGCGAGGCAGTGAGGCTGCTCGCTTGGTCAGTACGCGGCTAATTATTTCAAATATAATAATTATGATCCAATATGATGAGATTCTTCACCTTATATTTTTTTAATTCGATAAAAAAGTACATCACTAAACGTCAAATTTACTAATTTCTATGTTGATAAAATATCGAAAATCAAGCCATGTTATATTCTATTCTATCACAAATCTTATTTATTGTCTAATTATTAACTAAATCAGCACATACGAAGTCAATAGAAAAATAATAATAATTTTAGTAAAAATATAAACATACCGATGCAAGGACAAACTTTTCTGGTTTTCCTTTTTTCTTGAGCCACATTCAACTACACTGCACTTAGCCATTAAGCCTTTTCTTGTCCGTAATCACTACACACAGGAATTAAACTGAAATATCCATGAAATTTCCAATAATCATCTATTTTAATTGAATAATACGACACTTTATGTACCTCGGAGAACCGGAACATAAAATGGCGGACCGGCCACAGTATTTTGATTTGGTATAGACCATTATGCCGAGTCCACTCATGGAATTTATATAACCTTTCATCTGTCACGAACTGTCAGATTTGACAGTTCGTTTTTCGAAAATTTTTCAATTTCCAATTACTCTCATTAAACTGATCAAATTATATAAAGAAATTACCATGAAAGCTATCTATAATTTTTATATAATTAGAATTTTTAATAAATAAGCTATTAGTCGCAAATACACATAGTTTTATGTTTGAAACAAAATACTAAATCGGTGGCCTGCAAAGAAGAAGAAGAACTTTTGAATAGTTTTAGGGTAAAACGCTTATTCCACTTATCCTAGCTAGGTTCCTAGCCTAGCTAGGATCCTAAATCGTTTCCGATTTAGTCAAGTGGAATAACATTTAGAAAGCTAGGATCCTAAATCGTTTCCGATTTAGTCAAGTGGAATAACATTTAGAAAGCTAGGTTCCTAGCTAGGATCCTACCTAGGAAACTAGCTAGGATAAGTGGAATAAGCGCTTAAGGCGCCCATTTTGGGCGCATGACAGATGAGCTAATATACTAGTCATACGTAGTTTATATCAATTCCACAATTAATTCCAGAAGTCCACTCTATAAAAGTCAATGGTCGGGACCATAGATAAAGTATAGTATAGATGTAATCTTACCCCGTCATCGCGTGGCCATTTTGTGCTTATTTTCATACAAGTAGTGTGCGTTTTCTTGAATATTTCTATTTGTCGATCATTTTGAAGCACATTATAATACAGAAAAAAAAGTTATTTAGTTCATGATATCGATAAACTATAGTTCAAGTAATGAGAATCCGTAAATACAGTAAAAAGCTATGCAATTTTTGTAGCCAAATTATTAATTGATGTGACATTTTAACGCACGAATAAGGGATTATTAAACTTATAAATTATCTTTTTAGCTTACAAAAATACCGATTGAGAAGCCCAAAAAACGTTGTTCAAAACTTACGTATTTAATGCTAAATCCACGCGTTTGAGGCATTGTTTGGCCATTCTTATGGTTTATTATTTAGCGTAACCACAAAACTTAACAATATCTAGCATAAAATGTTCACTAAAAACCTTTATTATCACTTTTATTACATGAAATATGCAGATCGACTCCTTTGTTATGTCCGAGTAAGTAGGTCATAAAATTACATGCTTTTGACGCTTATACACCGCTATAAAGCGCTTATTCCATTTCACTAAATTTAGATATCTAAATGATTTAGTGACTAAATTTAGTCAAGTGGAATAACATTTAGAAAGTTAATAAATGTTATTCCACTTGACTAAATTTAGTCACTAAATCATTTAGATATCTAAATTTAGTGAAATGGAATAAGCGCTAAGCGCTTTAGGCTCTCTCCTAGTGTATATTATATCTCAATGGTCGGGACAGGCAAAGTGTGTCATAGACAACAGAATTCGATAGACAAGTTTGACATCGGACACGCATAGATTAAGGCTATGTTCCGAAATGTACTGCGACCACTGCAGAGTGTGACGTCATTTTAGTATACTGCGAAGCCGTTCCTTTATAGTTAGTATACTGTTGGTATACTGGTTACTATTTAAAACGGAACGCAATCCAGTATACTATCAGCCGCATTTTTGACAGCTCGTTTCGAACATTTTCAACACAGTCTAATAAGGTTAATTTTTGCAATTCTTCCAGTGTTTTATTATTATTAATCCAAATAAATTACAGAAATTTATAACTTTGGGATTAAACTGTAGGTATTGTTTTAAAACGTTAGACAGTCCACCACCACACCAGCCCAGAACTGAAATATTTGACATAGAACTTAGCCAGTACCGACTTCAAAAGAATGACAATTGAGTACAGAATTCGTTGAGATTTAGTCGAATTTTGAAAAAGGCACTAATGAAGAATAAGAATTATTTCATACTTTTTAGGTCAAATTACTTAATACTTTTTAGTTCATATAGTGGAGTTCCCAGAGCGTAAAAATCGTGCAAACCTCCGATTTTTGCAATAGTGGATGAAAATTGAAAAGAAAAAAAAGGAATGTGTAGCTGATAACATAAATAATAAAGTTTACCTACTGAAAAGTTGTGCTTTTGATTTTTAAATTATTCTCTTCCACTTTAAGTAAACTCATAAACTGTCAAATTTTGAAGAAAATTTGCATATTTCTTTCTTTTAAATATATAGCAAAATAATAAAATATATCATTATTTTTTTGATTTGTATCGTTGCTTATATTCCAAAGAAAAAAAATAAGTTGAAAAAATATATAATTTATATTTAAAATTAATATTTTTGTATGTAGATGAGCATACCTCCAAATGTGCTTGTTGTGTGCCTCGCCAGGAAAATGGCGTTCCAATTTTTTTTGGGTTTTAAATAGGAAGCTTAAAATTATTTTTTATGCTTAACAAAGCCTTCTATTTCTTAATGTGTATAACTTTTTAGCTCTTACTTTATTAAATTTTCTGAAAATGTAGCACAAACTTTTCACGGATATTTCGAAGAAAATGTGTATTTTATTTCTTTTGGTTAGGTTTTTACAGAATAAAATTGATTTTTTTTTTTTTCATTAATTATATTTGCTAAAACATACTTAAAGGAAAAAAATACAAATTAGGTTAAGAACTAATATTTTTTGCATTCAGGTAAGCATTTTCCAAACATAGGTTGCAGCATGCGTCTTTAGTATGTACAGTTACGTTCAAAAGTCCAGTAGCAATCGTACGCAGCTATAGCGTCAACACTTAACGTTACTTGTGACCTTTTTCTATAAAGACAATTCACACACACACATACACTTTGTTTGGCTGTATATTCATATCGTCAATTTCGTCTCAACACATGAGCACTGCCGTGGCCTAGTGGTTAAGCAAGTGCTTGTGATTATTCTAAGATCATCTGCATCAGCTAAGTTGCAGGATTGAATCCGACCCGTATTGAGTCTGCGTCGTTTTTACGTAAAACAATTTTTGAGAAATATTAATTATAAAATTATTATGATTATGAATGTTGATACAACTATGTAGAATAAAAAATTACGTTTCTAACTAAAAGCACAGTAACGTTTATTTAGAAACGTAACATTCTAGTCACAGCAAAGAATGTGAGGGTAGATTTAAAATAAAATGGAACGATTGCTTGAAGATAACAAAATATTAAAATGTTATTGGTTGGTGAACTTAGCTACGAGTGTTTGTGTTCTTACTGTTGCGATACAATTTATCCAATATGCAAGCAAATATTACTATTGAAGCAAGAGCTAAAATTGTGGCCCTATATTCAAATGGCCTGAATATTTCTCTAATTTCTAACGAAACTGGCTTCTCAGTAAGTAGTAATTAATTATATTATTGTTACGTGCTAGGGTTCGAGGATTCGGAGAGAAAGACCTGGTGACTCTCTGGAAGACTTTATTCACTGACACTAGCTCACACAAATCACTAAGTCCAAACACTAAGCACTAGATCCAAATCACTGAGCACTATCACTGTCCTAGGTCCTAGCCGAGTCGTAGGTTCACTATCACAATCACTCACTATTGATCACTTGTTTTCACTTCGAAGTCGCCTCGAAGATCGCTCAGATAAAACTGAATCCCGGGCCGTCCACCTGCGCCTATTTATATGGGCGACTCGAATTCTAGAAAGTTCCTTACTCGATTCACGTAAACAAGTAAACAACGGTCGGAACTTTCAAGGAGATTCGAGCATGTACCAACTAGCGCCATCTAGTTTCGAGTAGGGGATTTATGTGTAGTGTGTCCCCTAGTTTTGCCGGTTCGACGCTAGATGGCTCCGTGTGTCCGTATCCGTAACACTACTCCCCTCTTAGAGATGCTCGACCCGAGCATCATTATTACTGCCATGGTAATGCGCCAGACGGTCTATGTGTACCACTTTGAATGTCCCTCTTGGTTGCTTTTGAATCCTGTAGGTCACATCATTCAATCGGGTAACCACTTTGTATGGGCCGTCCCACTTGGTCTGCAACTTTGGAGATTTCCCTTTTCGCCGAGTTGGGTTATGCAATCACACCAGTGACCCTTCTTCGAAGCCGCTCGTGTTCGATTTCCGGTCGTATCTGGTCTTCATGTTCTCACTTGACTGCAACCCATTTTTCCGAACCATGGCGTGTATATAGCGCATCTTTTCCCTTAAATCGGCCGAATAGTCTAACGGGTAAACACAGTGTCAAGCGACTCCAAGATACATGGTTCAGATCCTACCGGCTCCTCAGCTTTTTCATTCTTGCCATCTGAGTCTCCTTCTGCGGGCAGTTGAGCTGAAGATGGCCCCTCTCACCACACTTGTAGCACATGGCTCCAAAACTTCTCTTCGTGGGAGCCTTGACCTCCTTAACATCCTCAGAGACCTCATGGATCTTATGGGTCTGTCGTATGTCACGGCGAACAACCTCGACCTCCAAAGCATGCGCCAATGCTTCCTTTAGCGAGGTGTGGTGACGTAGCCTCACTGCAGCTCTGACCTCGAGGTCCCTGATTCCGTCGACAAATGCTTGCACAATATTCGTGTCGATCATCTTGGAATCGGCTCCTGGGTGTGCCTTCTTGACAAGTTTTTCAATTTCCAACGCCCATTGTTGTAGTTCCTCTCCTGAGCGTTGGACTCTGTCACGAAGTTGAGCACGGAACACGTGCTCCAGGTGTCGCTCCCCGTATCTGGATTCAAGGGCCTCTATCAGGTCTTGGAACCCCTTCCCTGTATGTGCTTCTAGGACCGACAGAGCTTGCCCTCTGAGCGCAACAGTGAGAGCGGTCAGGCATTGTTCGTCAGTCCATCCGTTGGCAGAAGCAACCGTCTGGAATTGCTGACGATAAGCGTTCCAAGAAGTAGTACCGTCGTATGGTGGCACTTTAACTCTTGGTCCTTGTACCACTTGCACCACTCCGGTAGTTCCACTAGACACCGCCACTCCTGTGGTTTCCAGGCGCACTACTTTCTTCTGAAGTTCAGTAAGGCCGGTTTTCACATTTTCCACATCCAATCCTAACCCCGTAACTCGTTCGTCCATTATGTCGACATCTTTTCGGAGCTTAACCACCGTGTCACTTACATCCTTTATAGCTCCAAGTGCTTTTTCTTGGAGGACTTTTTGTTGCTCTTGTGACTCCTGCAACGCGCTGAGCTTGCGGTCTTGTGCCTCCATCATTGCCCTTTGAGAATCTTGCAAAGCCTGAATTAACTCAATTATGCTTTCCAATTGAGGAGCCATTTGAGGGGCCGTAGAAACTGCCGCAGGGATGGAGTTAGTCGACGGGGCCTGAGCAGGCGGGGCCAAGTGGGCGGAGCCAGTGGGCGTGGCCTGAGTGGGCGTGGCCTGAGTGGGCGTGGCCATGTCCAGAGTGGGCGGGGCCTGAGGGGCGTGGTCAGTGGGCGGATCCCGGTGGGGTGGGCGGAGCCAGTGGGCGTGGTTTCACCCGAAGTGGGTGGAGCCTGGGGGCGTGGTCAGTGGGCGGAGCCTTGTGGGCGGGGCCAGCGGGCGGGGCCTGCCCCGCAGTAGGCGGAGCTTGGTCCCCAGTGGGTGTGGCCTCCGCAGCTCCACCTCCAACTCCTCTCTCGGAGTCAATGGCAGCAGCTCGCTGCGCCCTTGTCCTGACACTCCCCTTGAAGTCCTCTCTCGGAGTCAATGGCATCTCCAAATCCCACTTTCGACACCAGTTGTTACGTGCTAGGGTTCGAGGATTCGGAGAGAAAGACCTGGTGACTCTCTGGAAGACTTTATTCACTGACACTAGCTCACACAAATCACTAAGTCCAAACACTAAGCACTAGATCCAAATCACTGAGCACTATAGATCCAAATCACTGAGCACTATAGTGATACCTACGACTCGGCTAGGACCTAGGACAGTGGTCCTAGGTCCTAGCCGAGTCGTAGGTTCTCTATCACAATCACTCACTATTGATCACTTGTTTTCACTTCGAAGTCGCCTCGAAGATCGCTCAGATAAAACTGAATCCCGGGCCGTCCACCTGCGCCTATTTATATGGGCGACTCGAATTCTAGAAAGTTCCTTACTCGATTCACGTAAACAAGTAAACACGTAAACAAGTAAACAACGGTCGGAACTTTCAAGGAGATTCGAGCATGTACCAACTAGCGCCATCTAGTTTCGAGTAGGGGATTTATGTGTAGTGTGTCCCCTAGTTTTGCCGGTTCGACGCTAGATGGCTCCGTGTGTCCGTATCCGTAACATTATTATTGTGATGTGTATTTTTTCATTGGTTAAAATCGTCTTTTACAATTTATTCTTTTTTTTTAGAGAAATACTGTAAGTCGATGGGTGAAAAGATTCGAGGAAGAAGGTGGCTTGCAGAGTCGTAAACGAAGTGGATCACGCGCGGCTTAAGCTCCGTTTAGACCAAACGAGCGAATGCTCATTCTAGTAAAGCTCTTTTGATGTAAACTAACAACGAGCATTCTTTCGTTGTTCTAGTGTGTTCGCCACGTGTTCGGCGGTAAATAGGTAGAATGCTCTAAGAATCTCGCTCGTTTGGTGTAAACGACGCAAGAACGTTAGAGCAATTGCCTAGAGCGTTCTTTCGTGTTCGGACGTGCTCGCTCTTCGAGGCGGTCTCTTCAAACTGATTCTAGTGTTCTTGAAATATTTTACTTTTTGGCGGGTTTTTTAAATTATCGTATTCTTCTTTTATTAAATTCGTCACCCACCAACGTCTTTTCCTTCTTTTCTTTTTCATTAATTGCGTTATAACAATAAATACAGCACTTGAAATCACAATATCGCTATCACAGTCAGACATAGTGTAGTTGTTACGTAGTTTATATACTCTTTGAGTGTAGTGTGAACCCTACTACTTATCGTTGACGAATGAGTAATGAGCATTCGCTCGTTTGGTCTAAACGGAGCTATATGATTCTCATCTATAGAGCAAAAATTCTTATTCTTGATGTTCTTGTTGATTCGATTGGTGTAAACGATCTAAAGTATGTTGTAACGAATTATAGTTTACACTAAACGAATACGAAAGAATGTTCTTGTGCTGTTCTTGCTCTATGTTCTTTTGGTGTAAACCCACCTTTACGACAGTCGTAGGCCGCGCGCGTCAGTCGCGGGCCTAGGAAGCGGTGCTATACATTTTCATACGTTGACTATGGTCGCGAGCGTCCGACGACAGTCGTAGGTCGTGCACGACCGCGATCGATCGCGATGCACGGAATTGTACCTTTACACAATAGATATAGGTATTATTATATTGATAGATCTGTGAATCAAAGATTTTACCGTCATCCATCAATCAATTCAATTGTTCAATAATAATTGTTATGTCATTGAAATAAAAATATTTTTTTTTGAAAGTGTTGTTTTATTATAATATATAATTATCTAACTAAAATACTTTTACATTTATAATATATTATCACTATGTTATAATTTAATATTATTCTTATTAAATAAAACTTTCAAAATAGTCATTTCATTAAGTTTTCAAAAATGCTGAGATAATAAAAACAATATGAAAACTTTAAAATAATATGATAAACTGAGATTTGAACCGTGACCATTATTCGTCCTAGCTATGATGCGAGGCCAATTACTATTTACCGATGGAGCTACGAACTATCTTACGTGTTTAATGAAAATTTTGCATTTATTGACACAGTGCAGTGCAATAAATGAAGAAGAATGAATGAAGAAGACAAACATATAGGTATGTTATCTTTGTCTTTCATCCACTACACGCAACTTTCTTGTATTGATACTGTTCGACATTTAAGTGTGTACACGGTAACATGGCGCACACATAAATATGCACTGTACCGGCAAACGAATATGGTCGTTACGATGCTACTGGACTTTTGAACGTTGACTGTACGTGAGATTTGTAGCACCCAATTTTTTTTCTGGCTTTATGTAGGAAGCTTAAATATATTTCAAAGACTAGAAAAAGTCTTTAATTTGTCGATGCATTTAATGTTTTAGCTCTCACTTAAATAAATTCTCAACAAATATAGAAAAATATTTTCGGTCTATTTTACACATTTTTAGAGATATTTAAACGTTTTTAAGTACTTAAAAGTTATAATTTCTCTAAAAATTAAATACGCACAACAAGTAAGTTTAACACACTTTTCGTTACAACCCTTTAATCTACCCAAACCCTTTTATCTTGGTTATGACGAGCGTTAACCTCGAAAAACTTTGAAAAACCTTATAGTTGTATTTAGCTTAGCAAAGCAAACTTTCTTTTTTAAAAATTGTGTATTTGGTTAATTTTCAACGTAAACAATCGGATAAGAGTCATTAAATAACAGGAACAAGAAAAAAATGTTTTTTTCTGGACCGGTTTTATATGGTGAAATATTAATTTTTAATTAAGTAACTAAAAAATTAAAAGCACAAAAAAATGTTGGTAAACTTTGCAAGTTATAGTGTAAAAAAGAAAATGACACCTCAAAAATAAAAATCCATTCACTATTACAATTTTCGGAGGTTAAAACCTCTGGCGACTGCAGTAATATTATAAAGATGTAATTATTGTTTTACCTTGGAAGTCGGTTTTTAATTTTTTGTTAAAAATAATAATTTCACTCTTTTTAGTTTTTTCGCGTACTATGTGCGTAGAATAATACATCTGTATAATAATATTATTCTATGTATCTTATTACAAGCTCACCGGTGAGCGAGACACAATAGAATAACAATAGATTTCTAAGAATCCACGATCGAAGGATACAAACTAGGTATTAGCAACAAATTATAAGTATCGTGCAGGAAACCGGTCTCGAACGCTTCAACTCCCAAGCGGCCACATTGTGGTGTTATACGAATTCGGACATCTATTAATAACCGGTCCCACTCGTTCGACTCGAGCGATTTTTGCACGAAATATTTTGAATGTGAAGTTTTGAGAATACACACACTGTGTTACGCTCGTAAAAATCTCATAATTCGGTATTTTATTCGAAGGTGAACTTTTCTCACATTCTGAGAATTGGGCCCCAGATGCGCGTGGTCTATGGCGCGGGCGGTTGCATACTAAGGTAAAATATATCTATCTCGATGGCCGTCGCCGCTGCGGCTCGGCCGCTAGTGCGCGCCCGGTCTGGTAGGTACCCGGCCCCGCGCCGCGCCGCTCGCTTGACAGCCCTAGCAGATTGTAACAAGCGAGACCGCAGACAGTTATTGTACTATGAACGCTAAACGCAATGCAAAAGGGTTGAAATTAGGTTGTTTTCATGTGTTGTTGTGACTTGTGAGACAGGCATGTTACTTGTATTATCGAAGCAGCTTACTTCTCAGAAGTAATGTCAAATGTGTGCCTTATGCTCTGGACTTAAGGCTGAATTTGTTATGTTCAATTTTGGTGACATTGGTGACCCTGATGTGGTAATGATGATGATGATGATGAATGTAATTTGCATAGTAGCATATGCTTTCAGTTCCTAAAACAGCGCCGAAACCCCCAAACTTGTATCTATAAGGAATCCTGAGTTCTCTTAGTATCTTCGGAACCATAGTATGCCTCGGTGCAAAATCTTGCGTTTTGGTAGCATATGCTTAGGATGGTTCTCATAAAACCAAAATCACCATATGTTTCCATATAAATTTCGAGGAATTCCCTCGATTACTCATGGATCCCATCATCAGGTCACCACTTTTGTGAACATGGTACCAAATTGGAGTGAAACCTAATACAATAAAACAAAAATTTCGAAAATCGGTTCACAAACGGCGGAGTAATCGTTGAACATACAAAAAAAAATCCACAGCCGAACATATAACCTCCTCGTTTTTTGGAAGTCGGTTAAAAAAAAATAACGTCAGACGAATGTCTGTTGTTTTTGACATGTTCATTGTTCGAACTGTCAGACGTCAGTAGTGTCAGTTGTCAGTTGTGGTTTCGATCAAAAATGGCTTCGATGGTGAATGTTTTGCTCCGGAAAAGTTTAAATTCTAGCTCTTCCAAGGCTTTATTAGCGAATATACCTGCTATTTATAATGTGAAGTGAGTTTATTTACCTATATAAATATTTCACGTAGTGCTACAGTCCTTAAAACGATATACAGAAATTATGTAACATTTCAGGTTATACTGCGCAAATTTTGTAAATAATTATTACTAGAAAAACGTCATATAAATAAGTGCTATTTACTGTACATGTAAATTGTAGTATTTCGAAGCTATATGGGTTTGAGCCAAAATAAATGTACATTTCTCATATGACTCTTGTGAGAAACATTTCTCACGTTTCTCACAAAAATCAAAAACGTTTCTCACATTTCTCACAAAGATGCGTTCACATAGGTAACTTTTTACTGATGAACAAATAGGTACCTATGACATGTTATGAATTGAAGAGGTGAGTGGAGAAATCGAACAAGTGACATTTCGTAACATACGGACAATAACTCATTTTTTCCCTAATTATTTTAATAAAACTTGTAACTTATCTACTTCATAACCTAGCTAATATAATCCATAGTTTTTCTATTTCAAATAATTTTTCCGGCCCTAAAGCCTCCATTTAAGCAAAAAAACGGGAAGTTTTTTCATGTTACTTACCTTATTCTTTCACTCACGTCTTGAATTATGATTCAGATGTACAGGAATATACATAGGATTCAAATATGTACATGATATTTTTGTGTTTAGTCTAAGGAAGATATTTAGGCCAATATAATGTGTATATGTATACTCATATAGATATTATGTTGTACCCTAACTCCTAACTTAATCTAAGGAATTGGACCTTCCATCATCAGCTGAGCTCCATGACATGATAGCTATCAGACTTAAATACCAGAAAAACTTAATTAAATACTTGAAAATAATATATAAATTTATGT
Organism: Polyommatus iphigenia; assembly: GCA_963422495.1. NCBI lineage: Eukaryota > Metazoa > Arthropoda > Insecta > Lepidoptera > Lycaenidae > Polyommatus > Polyommatus iphigenia. The sequence continues at coordinate 11,352,009 of OY730184.1, forward strand.
AAGACACAAAAAAGTATGTAAATACGAGTATAATTACTTCAATACTTTGAAAAACGGTCATGTGAGAAATATGACCAGTATAAACGTGCCTTAGTTTTACATTTTTGTTCGACAGTTTCTCACAGGCATACGTATGATGATGCCAACATGCAACTTTTAAATCACTTTATTTGATTATAAGCTAAAAATCGGATGCTACAAAAGCGTGACCCTGTTGTATCGGGATCACTTTACTATCAAAATGCTTTGCACTAATAATAAACAAAAATATTAATTATTTTCTTGATGTTAAGTGCGTTATTCACAGGAATTTTTCACAAAAAACATGGACGACCAAAATAAAATCAACAACACAACAAGACACAGAGGGAGACTGACACTTTTTCTTTTTAATAAATGATGTCACATGTTGTTAGCTTTAAAAAATGTAGAGAACTCACAAATTGTTTCTCACAGGGCGAAATCTAGGATGCTCTCATAAACAATTTTTATTTTTATTATTTGATAAGCTAGGCGGAAAAATATCAACAAAAGAAGAGGTCAGGTACTACACGAACCTTTTATAAAATTCTAATTCTAAGCTTCCTAAGAAATTTTGAAAATTTTGAGCTATTATCGTAACGAGGTAGTGAAATGGACATGTTTCATTTGTATGGACAAAAAAATTTAAAATAAAATAAATCACCATGTAAAAAATTTATGAATGTTGGTGTAAAAAGGACATCAAATTTTTAATATACATGATCCAGTGTAATTAAAAAATAAAAATAAACATGTTTAATACAATAAACATAGCCACAATTATGGGTTGAAGGCGGTGGACATGATATTTTTTACTCAGGTACATTTGTTTTGGCTCAAACCCATATACAAATAAACATCTCTTTTTGTAAATCGTTAACTTATAATATCTTTATATTTTAATTAGTTCTCAACGGAACGGTCACCGATGGATGCCAGACAAGGCATTCATAGATCAGTTCGGGGGCCCTGTCATGTACCCAGAAGGACCACTGGCTCTTCTGAAACATCCACCTTATGACAGTAAGTGTTTAACATTTTTGTTGCCTGAAATTGTTTGCTAATTTTAATCTTGTGCAACCTCGTACTTGAGATTACACAAAAATTAAAGATTGGACCAAAATGCTTGTCAACCATAAACATTACTATTTACAGGTATTTACTAGTTCTTAATTCAATATAATAAAATTTATCATACCATTACATATTTGTTTACAACAAGTAAGATTTTTTGCATGATTCTAGGTATTGTAAGGCCAACTGAAAAACAAGTAAAGAACATGTTTTTGAATTTTGGTCCTCAACATCCGGCTGCTCACGGTGTGCTACGACTGGTCCTCGAATTGGACGGTGAGGTGAATACCAAATATTTTATACTTACATTAATCCTTTATAATTTTACTTGTTATCAGTCATGAACGTAGAAAAAAAAGCGGACGGAGTCTTGTTATATACAAAACTGTGTCTTCACTTTTCTTCAGAGTCGGCCACCTTTTTTTATACGTCCATGTTACCAGTTTTGAAAATATTAAAATTTGTAAATTCAAATTAACAAATTTAAGATAGTCACCGTAATTTATTATGTTGTTACGTGCTAGGGTTCGTTGGATTCGGAGAGAAAGACCTGGTGACTCTCTTGAAGACTTTATTCACAAACACTAGCTTACACAAATCACTCAGTCCAAACACTAAGCACTAGATCCAAATCACTGAGCACTATCACTGTCCTAGGTCGTAGCCGAGTCGTAGATTCACTATCACTCACTATTGATCACTTGTTTTGAACTTCGAAGTCGCCTCGAAGATCGCTCCGATAAAACTGAACTCCGGGCCGTCCACCTGCGCCTATTTATATGGGCGACTCGAATTCTAGAATGTTCCTTACTCGATTCACGTAAACAAGTAAACACGTAAATAAGTAAACAAGGGTCGGAACTTTCTAGGAGATTCGAGCATGTACCACCTAGCGCCATCTAGTTTCGAGTAGGGGATTTATGTGTAGTGTGTCCCCTAGTTTTGCCGGTTCGACGCTAGATGGCTCTGTGTGTCCGTATCCGTAACAGTTTAGTTGTTATATTATACTATACTCAATATTTTTATTTCTACTTAAGATGCACCCTACATTTTGAAAATAAGAAGAAGATTTGACTTAAATATCAACTTTCTATATTTTCCAGACCGTTCGCTCGGCTGACCCTCACATTGGTCTTCTCCACCGCGGTACGGAGAAGCTGATTGAGTACAAAACATACACACAAGCGTTACCATACTTTGACAGATTGGACTACGTGTCCATGATGTGCAATGAACAGTGCTACAGTTTGGCGGTGGAGAAACTACTCAACATTGATATTCCTTTGAGAGCAAAATATATCAGAAGTAAGTTGTTGTTAATTGTAATTATTACATTTGTATTCTTTTAAACTTTCCCAAAGAACAGGCCTCCCTATTTTAGGGGACTATTAAATTGAAAAATATTTTGTAAAAAATGTTATGGTCAATAAACTATATTATATTTTTGTAAGTTGTTCATAATATTATTTCATGGAATTTAACTTTAGTGTAAGTACATAATCCCCATCTCCTTTTGCAAATATGTTTTGACTTTTGGATAGTTTTTTCACGTTTATAAAATTTAGATTTTCTCAAGGTCTTTCTCAGTTTAATTTAAAGAACCAGAAGCATTACACGACCTTTGAACAATTAATTGATTTTTACAAAACAGTAATGCTGTTTTGTTAATTTACTGTTTTTCACAGCCCTTTTTGCTGAGATCACCCGTCTGCTCAACCACATCGTGGCTGTGGGTTGCCACGCGCTGGACGTGGGTGCGATGACCCCATTCTTCTGGCTGTTTGAGGAGCGCGAGAAGATGATGGAGTTCTATGAACGCGTCAGCGGAGCCCGTATGCACGCCGCGTATGTCCGCCCCGGGGGCGTGGCGCTTGTAAGTGTTGTGTTAGATTACCCAAAAATTGTGCTTCAAAGTTGAAGCCTATAGACAAGTTCCTTAAATGCTGTTTTTTGTATTTTTTCTACAAATAAATTTCTTAATATCAATAACAAAAAAATACCAATATGGGTTTCTGTCAAATACAATGAATCATAATGATATTTGATGATACAGTAGCGGGCACCATAATGATACTCGAAATAGGATTTTGAGTCCAGCATTCCTGTTAACGAGTCGTCACCAAAACTTACAAACATTTCTAATGTAGGACATGCCGCTCGGTCTGATGGACGACATCTACGAGTTCGCGAGCAAGTTCGGCGAGCGGCTGGACGAAATGGAGGACGTGCTCACCACCAACCGCATCTGGGTGCAGCGGACCAAGGACGTGGGCGTCGTCACTGCACAGGACGCCCTCAACTACGGCTTCAGGTATGTACAAACACCAAAATTTTTATCAGTCTTTTCGAAGTTGAGTCTACAACGTACACTAGATTTTACATGACGCGTCCTATCTTGAAGTATTGAAACTAACCCGGTGAGAACCAAATTAAAATCGCTCAAAAGTAAAAATATAGTTTGAGCACGTCTTCAGTCGTTTCATTTTATGTAGAGATAAACTACGATAACATGGCGCGCCCCTCCAAAATAAAAATAAAAAAAACGTTTAAAGTTCACGTCACGTCAAAACGTTGTCTTGCGCGGTCGGCTAGTTATGATTAGTTGACCAACAAATCTTGGTAATAAGTGACATTAAGTGAAATACATATTACGAGTACTGGTTGATTGGTTGAAAGAATACTTATAACTACATACAAACTCTTTCATAAGGATGTGACTACACTCATTGAAACAGTAATTTGGAGAGGCGCGCCATGTTATCGTAGTTTATCTCTATTTCTATTTATTAAGATATAACCCTTGTGAAAACGCAAAGTTTAGAAACTGGTTTAACTGCCTTGTCGTGTTAACAGTATGTTGTTACTTGTTGCGTACCACGTTGGCAGTGACTTATAAAACGGTATAGTATGCTAAAAGCGGTCAGCAAAGGGTTAAAATTATTATTTTTTAACAAAAAATTTAAACCGACTTCCAAGGTAAAAACCAAAGTAATTCTTATTCATAATATAAAAAGAATCAAATAATTCTTATTCCATATTATAGTGGCGTCTTCAGACTTCGCCTAAACCTCAACTATTTCTGTACTCAATCTTCGTACTTTTGAAGTCGGTACCAGCCCGGAAAAGTTCTGAGACCCTTGACATCGCTAAGGTAAGCTGGTACCGACTTCAAAAGTATGAAGATTGAGTACAGAAATAGTTGAGGTTTAGGCGAAGTCTAAAGACGCCACTATAATATGGAATAAGAATTATTTGATTCTTTTTATATTATGAATAAGTATTACTTTGGTTTTTACCTTGGAAGTCGGTTTTAATTTTTTGTTAAAAATAATAATTTTACCCTTTTTAGTTACATATGAGACGACAAGGATATATTATAGCTTGTTGTCTTAGAGTTGTACAAATTACTAACGGTCGCTCGCGGCTCCGCCCGCGTGGATGTCGGTTACGGCTGCAAAAAGCCTACCCAGGAAAGACTCGGTCAGCAAAATGATTCCCAGGTCAATTCACAGACTCCGACACTGACATCGACGACGCGGACGCAGTCATTATCCGAAGGGTGCACAAGCGCACACTGCACAGATTGTCTTCCTCCCGCACGCGCATCCCGCTTGGTGACGCGGACGCCCACTATCGTAATATTTTAATTTCGCCATAATTTCAAAACCAAACGTCTAATTTTAATCATTCAAACACCAAATTTTATCTACATAAACTGTACTTAGTGATGAAATAATTTATTTTGATAAGGATTAATAGCATGAGTAAAATAAACGCGTTTAAATGTAGTCCAAAAAATTAAAGATTTTTAAATAAAAAAATGGTTATTGTGCCTCACTCGACATAGATAAGTATAGTGTGTCGCGGACTTTTTTGTAGATATTTATAAGATCTACAATTACTTAGAACATTTTATGGTTCTATCTTTTATAGTTTCGGCAGCGTACGCAAAATAAGTAACTTTTCTGGTGATTTTTACACCTGGCGTCCGAAAAACCCAAATATCTTACGAAACCCTATTTTTTCCAAAATGAAATTTAGCCTATGTTCAGCAGAAATAATGTAAGATTCATTGGCTTTTGCTTGGAGTAGTTTAAATAAAGCCAAAATCCCCAAACTTGTATCTATAAGGATTTAAAAGTTCTGTTGGGTACCTTCAGAACCAGGGTACATCCTGGTGCAAAATCTTACTTTTTGGTAGTATATGCCTGAAATACTACAGAAAAAATTGAAATCGCCATATGTTCCCATATAAATTTTAAGGAGTCCCCTCGATTCCTCATGGATTCCATCATCAGATCACCACTTTTGTGAACATGGTACCAACCTCGGATTCAACCCTGTACAACAACAAAGGAATCATGAAAATCGGTCCATAAATGGCGAAGTTATGGTTGAACATACAAAAAAAATATATAATACACATATTTATATTTTTTTGTATGTTTGTTATGTTTATATTTTTTTGTATGTTTGTTATGTTTATATATAAACAGACGAACGTATAACCTCCTCCTTTTTGGAAGTCGGTTAAAAAATGAATGAAAATGTTTGTTTCAGTGGTGTGATGCTGCGCGGGTCGGGCATCAAATGGGACCTGCGCAAGAGTCAGCCGTACGACGCCTACCACCTTGTCGACTTTGACGTTCCCATCGGCACGTACGGCGACTGCTATGACAGGTAATGTCTGACAAAACTATCTAAGCCTCTAAGGCCTAAGCCTAAGGGCTCTCACACAAAACGACGACATCGCATCGCAAAAATTTGCAACAAAACTCATACTAAAAATGACATTGCGATGTGATGCGAACTCGCAGTTTTGTGTGGGAGCCCTAATGTCTCACACAAAACGGTTGTTAAAATAATGTAAATAATGAATTTAAACTTGTCAATTTTCATGCCAAAACCGCGATGGTCCATTAGACCCGGTAATGAGTTTTACAATGTTTTTTTTTCGGCAATGTTTTGTGTTACCTACTACTCGTCTCGCAGTTTGACTATAAAGGCCAGGCCGGGCCATAGTCCTAAAACTTATAAGATTAAGCTTCCGTACTCCCGAAAATATCGAACCAAGCATAGAATTATAACCTTTAGAAAAGGCATTCCATACAATGTCAGCGCGAAAATGTGTCACCCTCGAAATGAGTGAGCTCACTCATCTGAGAGCAGTATGCCATAGGATAGCACGAGGCGACAGTCGGACGTGTTTAATGCATTGATTACGTAAAATATGCATTGAAAGCGTAAAATGAGTGAAAGAGAAAGTAGTATATGCTATTGCTGTAAGACAAAAAGGACGACAATATTTTCTCGATACACATTTTGCATGCAAAAACATTGCTACAGTCTTGATGGCGTATGCCATATCCAAGTATTGACATCGTTGGAACCAAGATTGACATCGCGTTTCTTTAGTTAGGTTAGGTTAGTTTTTTCAAGGATCGATACAAGGATAGTTACTAATTAAGCCACCGCTCGATCATGCGCTAATGTAGATCTTGGAAGTACCAAAATATCCAGACGTCGATTTGATTCTCGATTGTTTCGGGAGTAAAATGGCAGCCATTTAAAAGCTTGTCATTTCAGATACCTGGTCCGCGTGGAGGAGATGCGTCAGTCGCTGCGCATCATCGAGCAGTGCCTCAACCAGATGCCGGCGGGCGAGATCAAGACGGACGACGCCAAGCTCACGCCGCCCTCGCGCGAGGAGATGAAGACCTCCATGGAGGCGCTCATACACCACTTCAAGCTGTTCACGCAGGGTTATCAGGTGCGTTGTAATATCACTACTAATGCTATTGTGGTAAGGTCTAATTTGGATGAAATGTCGTCTAGTAGAGTGCGAAAAGGGTTGCTGTTCGCTTGCGCATTGTGGCATCCCTTCATAGGCATACATACTGAGGCGTACTTCGGTGCTTTGCATAATGCATCTGATACAGAATTAGACCTACCACACGATAAGTAACGATTTTTTTTTACAAGAGTTCGAATCTTAACTTCGCGCCGCGCCTTAAATTCGCACTATCGGTGTTTGCGTACCGCGGAAAGACGCTCGCATCTCGCTCTATTATTGCAAATTACCACGTTTGAAACAGTATATCTGTTAGCTGTGATTTACGTGGTCGGTATGCAAGTTGCAATATCTTAACAATATAAACACTCGGAAGTACAATCAAAGAATTTAATTCATACACAGATGACGGATCTACGTCATTTGGTCGATTATATCCATGTGTCGACAGAGTTTCACATAACGCGAACAAATTACGTAGGTCCGCCATTGGCCTATGTGTCAACTTCTCTGATTGTACTATCAGAGAAGTTGATTCCTGGGCAGATGGGGGACCTACGTACTACGTAGTTTGGTCGCGACATGTCAAAACTCAAACCCAGTCGACATCACAATTAACATTGAATTGACATAATTCGACTGCATGGACGTTGGTTTTTCTACTGCCTAGGAATCAATTTCCCCGATGGTACAAAATACTAACTCAATGATGTTGTAGGTGCCGCCCGGAGCGACGTACACGGCTGTGGAGGCGCCGAAGGGCGAGTTCGGCGTATACCTCGTGTCGGACGGTGGATCCAAACCCTACAGGTATGTTGGTTAAGCGATTATTAGACCCTCTTGGCGCCAGTCTTGGTTATATTGGACATTTGATTGTGTGTCTTCTCTAGCAATAGAACGAGAGATAACATGATGAAAACACAGTTAAAGGGCCCATTCACGGCAGTCCGCCGTGCAGGGCTGCAAATGGACATAGCTCACTCATTGGTTCACACGACCGGAAACACCGAGTGTGAACCGAACTGCACGGCGGACTGCCGTGAATGGCAATTTTAGTCTAAATTCCAGGGCCTACTATAATTCGTTTAATAAATAAATCACGAAAATGTCTAGTGACAAAGATTGTACTACATTCTTTTTATTATTTGTAATACGCAATTAGAAACATGTCGTCATTGAAAATGCAAAATATTTTGGCTACGCGCCAGTGTTATTATGGATTTGATTTTAATGACGACTTCATGTGCATATTAGTACCGTATGATATACTTTGTCTTTCGCCATGTTCTACTCCATAACTGTGTTAAATATCATCAAAATCGGTCCAGTATGTTCATTGACTCAATCCTCATTTTATTGAAGTGCAAACTTCTTTAGCGGCGTTGAGCACTTTTGTGGGATGGGTAAAAACTGTGAAACTCGCGTCAGATTTTCGTGTTGATCGAAAAACCATAGAAAACCCGTAAGACGGTTGGAGAGTAGTGTTTTGTGTCGAACTCGAACTCAAAAACTCGAAAACTCAAAAACTCGAAATCTCGAAACTCAAGAACTCGAAAACTCGAGAACTCGAAAACTCGAAAACCGTAAGACGATTGGAGAGTAGTGTTTTGTGTCGAACTCGAACTCGAAAACTTGAACTCGAACTCGAATTGTAAGGGTTTCGATTAATTAAAAAAATCGATTTTGTAATAATCGATTTTCATAAAAAATGGGTAAAAAAAATGCACAACGTTAATAATCAAGTTTTCACTTCTGCCGGCACTCCCGGAGTGCAACCCGTCCTTTTTTTTTATTTTTGCGAATGCGAATTCGCATCGCATCGCAAATATCTGCGACAAAATTCATAAAAATGACATTACGATGTGATGCAAAGCGAATTCGCAGTTTTGTGTGGGAGTCTGTAGAGATGATAATATTGTTACGTGCTAGGGTTCGAGGATTCGGAGAGAAAGACCTGGTGACTCTCTGGAAGACTTTATTCACTGACACTAGCTCACACAAATCACTAAGTCCAAACACTAAGCACTAGATCCAAATCACTGAGCACTATCACTGTCCTAGGTCCTAGCCGAGTCGTAGGTTCACCATCACAATCACTCACTATTGATCACTTGTTTTCACTTCGAAGTCGCCTCGAAGATCGCTCAGATAAAACTGAAAACCGGGCCGTCCACCTGCGCCTATTTATATGGGCGACTCGAATTCTAGAAAGTTCCTTACTCGATTCACGTAAACAAGTAAACACGTAAACAAGTAAACAACGGTCGGAACTTTCTAGGAGATTCGAGCATGTACCAACTAGCGCCATCTAGTTTCGAGTAGGGGATTTATGTGTAGTGTGTCCCCTAGTTTTGCCGGTTCGACGCTAGATGGCTCTGTGTGTCCGTATCCGTAACACTACTCCCCTCTTAGAGATGCTCGTCCCGAGCATCATTATTACTGCCATGGTAATGCGCCAGACGGTCTATGTGTACCACTTAGAATGTCCCTCTTGGTTGCTTTTGAATCCTGTAAGTCACATCATTCAATCGGGTAACCACTTTGTATGGGCCGTCCCACTTGGTCTGCAACTTTGGAGATTTCCCTTTTCGCCGAGTTGGGTTATGCAACCACACCAGTGACCCTTCTTCGAAGCCGCTCGTGTTCGATTTCCGGTCGTATCTGGTCTTCATGTTCTCACTTGACTGCAACCCATTTTCCCGAACCATGGCGTGTATATAGCGCATCTTTTCCCTTAAATCGCAGACATAGTCTTGTACGGTCTTCGGTTCCTCCGGTGACCCTCCTGTCAAGAGGTCTACTGGTACTCGCAGTTCTCTACCGTAATTGACATACGCCGGGGTAGCTTTTATGCTCTCATGCTCGGCGGTACGGTACGACAGAAGGAAGAGCGGTATATACCTGTCCCAATCCTTTTGTTTGTCATCTACCAGTTTCGCCAAATGCCTCTCAAGGGTCTGGTTAAATCTCTCAACCATTCCATCAGACTGTGGATGGTACGCGGTGGTCCTCGTTTTATGCATTCCCAAAATTCTGCACACTTCCTGGAAGACCTGCGATTCGAAATTCCTGCCCTGATCGGAATGGATTTCTAGAGGCACACCAAAGCATGATATCACTTCTTCGACTAGCTTAGAAGCAACTGTTGTAGCTTCCTGGTTTGGTATGGCGAACACTTCGGGCCATTTGGTGAAGTAATCCATGACCACCATAAAATACTTGTTTCCCGATTCCGTTACAGGAAATGGCCCAGCTACGTCAACTGCAATTCGTTCCCACGGTGCGCCAACGTTATACAAGCGCAGGTTCCCACGGCTCCTTGTTTGTGGTCCCTTCACTGCAGCGCAAGTAGTACATTTGCAGCACCAATCCTGCACATCAGCTCGACAATGCAACCAGTAGAATCGTTCTCGCACTTTTGTTAACGTCCTCTTGACACCTAGATGACCTCCTGATACGCCATCGTGTATTTCACGGAGAACATCTGGTACTCTCGTCCTTGGGACAACTATCTGAAGATGGAACTCTCTGCCGTTAGTCTTCTCCCATTTCCGGTAAAGTATTCCATTTTGAAGTATCAGACTGTCCCATTGCGCCCAGTACGCCTTAGTGACAGCGCCAGTGGGTGCAACTTCACTCCAGATTGGTTTTACGTCACCGCGTTTCTTCCATGTGATGATATGCCGAAGGTCGTCATCTCTTTCTTGAGCCTCTCTCATAGCATCATTCTCCCAGAGACCCAAGGGACTTGTTCTGGTTAACTTTAATGTCATTTCATTAGATTCCTGCTTAACACAGTGTTTGCAGTCCTCTGAACACGGCCTTCGTGAAAGTGCGTCGGCATTCCCATGCGCCTTTCCGCTGCGGTGTTCCGTCTTGAAGTCATACTCCTGTAGTTGTTCAATCCATCGAGCTACTTGGTCTTCTGGGTTCTTGAATTGCAGTAGCCACTTCAAGGCTGCGTGATCAGTTCGCAGTAAAAACTGTATGCCGATGAGATATTTGCTGAAATGTTGTAGCGTCTTTACAACAGCCAAGAGTTCTCTTCTTGTCACACAGTAGTTTCTCTCTGGCTTAGATAAAGATTTAGCAATTACAACTTCTCTTTCACCCTGTTTTTGAGATAACACCCCTCCAATGGCCGTGTTGCTTGCGTCCGTGTCGACTATAAACTGACTTGCGGGTTGTGGATACCCCAGGATTGGTGTTTCACACAGATGTTTCTTCAGTTTCTGAAAAGAATCTTCAGAAGTCTCGTCCCAAATAAACTGTCGTTTATCCTCTGTCAGCCGATGTAATGGCTTGGCTATCTCCGAGAATCCCTTAACAAAACGCCTGTAGTAGGAGCATAAGCCGAGAAATGCCCGCACTTCGGTTTTGTTCTTAGGGGTTGGCCAATTTTGAACTGCTTCCAGTTTCTCCGGGTCCGTCTGGATTCCATCACTGGAGATGACATGGCCGAGATAATTGACCTTACTCCTGAATAAACGACATTTTTTCGGATTCAACTTTAACTTGGCCCCCTCTATTTTGGCGAAAACACGTTCTAAGTTTCGCAAATGGTCCTCGAAGTCGCGGCCAACAATGATGACGTCGTCCAAGTAGACTAAGCAAGCCTTTCCAACTAAGCCTGCCAGTACACACTCCATGAGTCGCTCAAATGTGGCAGGTGCGTTGCACAATCCAAAGGGCATGACGTTAAACTGCCATAAACCTTTACCGGTGGAGAAAGCTGTCTTCTCCTTGTCTTTTGGGTGAATTTCCACCTGCCAGTATCCAGATTTCAGGTCCAGGGTCGAGAACCATTTCATGCCACTCAAGGTATCCAGAGTGTCGTCAATTCGAGGTAATGGATAGCTGTCCTTCTTAGTGACATCATTGAGACGCCTGTAGTCCACACAAAATCTTGTGCTGCCATCTTTCTTCTTCACTAACACAACAGGTGAGCACCACGGACTTGCAGACGGTTCAATAATCGTATGCCTTCTCATGTCCTCCAAAAGGCTTTCAACTTCTTTTTCCTTTGCAATGGGTATCCGTCTTGCTCGTTGACGAATTGGGTTCTCGCTTCCGGTATCTATCCTGTGCTGAACCATCGAAGTTCTTCCAAGGTCGCCTTCCTGACTGGAGAAGATATTCGCGTGGCGTTGTTAAAACTTCTTAGCTTTCATGCTCTGCGAATAAGTCAGATTACTCTTGCAGTCATCGAGTAGCTCAGTCACTATTCCATAGTTGCTGCTGTTGGCTGAGTCTGAGCCTGTGATCGAACTACACTTTCTCATCCAGACAACTTCCTCGCACTTTCCAATGACGTCACCTTTGTTCAAGCAGATCTCGCGATCACCAAGATTCAAAACCTTGACCACAGCGTTACTGCTTCCACTAACAAGGGTTCTCGCCGTCATCAGTTTTTGCGCTGATGTCTTGCTAGGTGTGTCTTCGATCAACACACATCTGTTTGACTTCTTCTTTCCAGCTGGCGGTAGTTTCACCAGCACTCTAGCTTCCGCTCGTCCAGGTATAATGACTTCCTTTACACATGCGACTTTCCCGCAGGCGCCTCCAAGGATGAAAATTTCTTCTTCGCCACACTTGAAAACTCCGTCAGCGACATTAATTCCGCAGTTGTGCTTCTTCATGAAATCCAAACCCAAGATGCAATCATCCATAATCTCAGCCACGATAACGTCATGAGGGTATGAGGACCCCCCTACATTAATCGTAACTGACATTTCTCCCAGGACGGGAGACCTTTTTTTGGCTGACCGGAGGCAGTAAGAAGCCGACAGTTAATTCTCCTCTTATGTCTACTTGCGGCTTTTACTAGATTTGGGTTCACTATCGTTCTAGAGGCTCCTGTGTCAGTGTCATTCATTGTCAGTCATTTTGCAATCCGTCCTGTTAATAGTCCCCTGAATCACAAGACTAATCCCGCTGCATGCTTGGGAGATAACAGTTATCGGGGCTTCCTCCGCGTCAGCCAGTACTCGCCCCTTAGTCCTGGCTTTTATTCGTTTCCCTGATCCCGGGCAGGGTACGAAGCTCCTTGCTTCTTCAGCTCCTCTACTTGTTCCTCGAGCCTTTTCATCCTTGCCATCTGGGTCTCCTTCTGCGGGCAGTTGAGCTGAAGATGGCCCCTCTCACCGCACTTGTAGCACATGGCTCCAAAACTTCTCTTCGTGGGAGCCTTGACCTCCTTAACATCCTCAGAGACCTCATGGATCTTATGGGTCTGTCGTATGTCACGGCGAACAGCCTCGACCTCCAAAGCATGCGCCAATGCTTCCTTTAGCGAGGTGTGGTGACGTAGCCTCACTGCAGCTCTGACCTCGAGGTCCCTGATTCCGTCGACAAATGCTTGCACAATATTCGTGTCGATCATCTTGGAATCGGCTCCTGGGTGTGCCTTCTTGACAAGTTTTTCAATTTCCAACGCCCATTGCTGTAGTCCCTCTCCTGAGCGTTGGACTCTGTCACGAAGTTGAGCACGGAACACGTGCTCCAGGTGTCGCTCCCCGTATCTGGATTCAAGGGCCTCCATCAGGTCTTGGAACCCCTTCCCTGTATGTGCTTCTAGGACCGACAAAGCTTGCCCTCTGAGCGCAACAGTGAGAGCGGTCAGGCATTGTTCGTCAGTCCATCCGTTGGCAGAAGCAACCGTCTGGAATTGCTGACGATAAGCGTTCCAAGAAGTAGTACCGTCGTATGGTGGCACTTTAACTCTTGGTCCTTGTACCACTTGCACCACTCCGGTAGTTCCACTAGACACCGCCACTCCTGTGGTTTCCAGGCGCACTACTTTCTTCTGAAGTTCAGTAAGGCCGGTTTTCACATTTTCCACATCCAATCCTAACCCCGTAACTCGTTCGTCCATTATGTCGACATCTTTTCGGAGCTTAACCACCGTGTCACTTACATCCTTTATAGCTCCAAGTGCTTTTTCTTGGAGGACTTTTTGTTGCTCTTGTGACTCCTGCAAGGCGCAGAGCTTGCGTTCTTGCAACTCTTGCAAAGCGCCAAGCTTGCGATCATGTGACTCTTGCAACGCGCTGAGCTTGCGGTCTTGTGCCCTTTGAGAATCTTGCAACGCCCCGAGCTTGCGGTCTTGTGACTCCTGCAAAGCCTGAATTAACCCAATTATGCTTTCCAATTGAGGAGCCATTTGAGGGGCCGTAGAAATTACGGGCGTGGCAGGATGGATGGAGTTAGTTGACGGGCCCCGAGCAGGAGGGGCCAAGTGGGCGGAGCCAGTGGGCGTGCCCTGAGTGGGCGTGGCCTGGTGGGCGTGGCCATGTCCAGAGTGGGCGGGGCCTGAGGGGCGTGGTCGGTGGGCGGATCCCGGTGGGCGGAGCCAGTGGGCGTGGTTTCACCCGAAGTGGGTGGAGCCTGGGGGGCGTGGTCAGTGGGCGGAGCCTGGTGGGCGGGGCCAGCGGGTGGGGCCTGCCCCGCAGTGGGCGGAGCTTGGTCCCCAATGGGTGTGGCCTCCGCAGCTCCACCTCCAACTCCTCTCTCGGAGTCAATGGCAGCAGCTCGCTGCGCCCTTGTCCTGACACTCCCCTTGAAGTCCTCTCTCGGAGTCAATGGCATCTCCAAATCCCACTTCTGACACCAGTTGTTACGTGCTAGGGTTCGAGGATTCGGAGAGAAAGACCTGGTGACTCTCTGGAAGACTTTATTCACTGACACTAGCTCACACAAATCACTAAGTCCAAACACTAAGCACTAGATCCTAATCACTGAGCACTATCACTGTCCTAGGTCCTAGCCGAGTCGTAGGTTCACCATCACAATCACTCACTATTGATCACTTGTTTTCACTTCGAAGTCGCCTCGAAGATCGCTCAGATAAAACTGAAGACCGGGCCGTCCACCTGCGCCTATTTATATGGGCGACTCGAATTCTAGAAAGTTCCTTACTCGATTCACGTAAACAAGTAAACAAGTAAACAACGGTCGGAACTTTCTAGGAGATTCGAGCATGTACCAACTAGCGCCATCTAGTTTCGAGTAGGGGATTTATGTGTAGTGTGTCCCCTAGTTTTGCCGGTTCGACGCTAGATGGCTCTGTGTGTCCGTATCCGTAACAATATGTACTAGATGACGTTGCGCCAAAATTCATTTATCGTGCGGGAATCGTACATTTTTCCGGGATAAAAAGTATCCTATGTCCTTTCCCGACACTCAAAGTATCTCCATACCCAGCAAAATCGGTTCAGCAGTTTAGGTGTGAAGAGGTAACAGACGACAGACACACTTTCGCATTTATAATATTAGTTTCTGTATATAATGATGAGCCCACATTATGCGTTACAGATGCAAGATCAAGGCGCCGGGCTTCGCCCACCTGGCCGCGTTGGAAAAGGTCGGCAAGAACTCCATGCTGGCCGATATCGTCGCGATCATCGGCACGCTCGATGTCGTGTTCGGCGAGATCGACCGATAAGTCGTACGACTAGATTAAGTGTAATCCGACACGACACAATTTCGGTCATTCATTTCGAATACTGGGCTACTGTCTAAAGGTGCGCATCCATCGCAATCAGAGCGTACGCAGCGGACGGATTTGTTGCTTTGTATAGATTTCTATGGTACTGCGTGCACTGGAACGTCATTTCTGCGCCTGACAAATTATAAATGACGACGTACGCTCCGATTCCGACACGGTGGAAGCGTAGCTTTAGAGAGACTGTTGTCGGAAGTAAATAAATTATTACATAATATTATAGTTTATCACTAGAAGAATCATCAGCATATAAAAAAAGAGGTAAAGGCAAGATGGAAGTTGGATACTTAAATATTAATGACCGAAATTGTGTATTTTTAGTCTTGCTTGTAGATCATTCTATGAATAAGTGATATTTGTTTATAAAATCCAATCTATTTAAATGTTTCCGTAAATAAATAGATGTACAGCAGCTGCGTTGGTCTTTGTGTTGTCAACCTATCCAGTATCGAAACTTTTCATCGGATTTTAATTTCCTGTTATTCGTAAACCCCCTCACTAATAAAAGTATTCAATCAATGTATTTACAATGTTTTGTCTTTGTTACTCATATGGAGTGTAGATTGAAAGGAGAACTATCTTATATGGGGGATATTTGAAAAAGTGTCCAGCTGTACGCAGTAAATAACAGTTGAAAAATCCTCCACGAGTGGCGCTAGCTGCAGCCAAAAGGTATGGAATGAATTATGGAGTGTAGGAATTAATGTAGCCGTTGGTGACAAAATATAAGTTATTACTGGAATATAAATTATTACTAGAATTACTGGGTTAATACCAATATATTTTGAAAAATATAACCTAAAATAGCTGAAATAAAAGTTGCTAAATGATTTAAAATTTACCTTGGTGCTACTGTAGCGCCACCTAATTAGTTTCACCCTAATTTAACGCATTTCCGGGGACACTTTTTACATACAGAGATATTCCTCCTTTCATCTACACTCCATAGTTACTCATTTAAAAAAGCGCTTGAAGGACAAAACTTTATAAAATATATAATAAGTTACTGAGGTAAAGTAATGCCTGTATTTCATTTAAACTTAGTGTGAAAATGTTTATGAAATCTAATGGGAATTATATAAATTAAACATTTTTTTCACTTATCGTATTCATTTATTTTATCATAAAAAAGTCTTATAATCAAAATTTCAACAGTTCATTGACTGACAGACTTATTTACACATTTATCTCGTTAAAACAATCATGTGAATTTTATCGACGTCTCACAAGTCACACGGTATAATACAATTTCATTTGTAAACCTAATTATTCCTAAAACTTGTTCTCTCTCACCTAAAAATAGAATTCACATTTCGTACACTAAAGCCATTACGTACGTGGAGTTAGGTATATGTATAGTTAACAGTCTCACCCTTAGCATAAGAGCAATACAATTCGGCAGTATTGACAAATATTTTGAAACTCTTAACTCAGTAATCAGAATGAGCCAAACATTTGGCAAAAAAATCTCCATACATGATACAAGGAAAACTTACGCCATCTACGTGAATAAAGTTAAATATAATATTTTATTTGCCACTAGGTAGTGGTCCCGACCAACGACACATACATAGGGTCAATTTATATTAGTGCAGAGTCGAAGCGCATCGAAGCGAAGTATCAAAACTTAACATAGCAAAATATCCAACCTTAACTCCAAAGCGCTAACGCGCACATTAGATCTGAGAATTTTAAAATAATCTGCGCGAATTCGTAATGTGTGCATTACGTTCTGGAGTTAAGTTTGAATTTTTAACCGACTTCCAAAAAACGAGGAGGTTATATGTTCGGCTGTGAATATTTTTTTTTTCTGTATACAGTTTATGGGAATTCGCTTCGCTGCGCTTCGACACTGCTCTTATATAAATTGACCCTTAGCGACGCCTGGTGTAATCGTGTTTTCAAAAATTGTCAATAAAAAAATCGGATACTTTCCTATCTACCACCTGCCACCAGCTACGCAGCCTATTTCTTGTCAATTAACGTGTCAAACAGAACTTAAAAACCCTCATCTCAAAACCTCAATGACAAAATTTGTGGGCACCAACGCCTGTGAAGACTTTCAGGTGAATTGACGGATTAAGAGCAGTTTCATGATCTTTTTTGGCAGTAATACCTTAGTATTGGTGTTCCGTTTACTTGACTCTCTTCTGCTGTCGCTGTCTGTAGATGTCGTTGACGGGCGGCGCGAAGCCCAAGTCGTCGTCGTCGGAATCATCCCCCAGCTTTCTCCGCCTCGCCTGAAGATTAAATTCATTAAATTTTTGGAACGAAGTTCCTTATGGCGCGTTTGGCGTTGCGAAAGGAGGCTAGACAAAACGATATTTGACCTCGACACTTTTTTATTAGTACCTGCATAGTAGAGGCAGAGGGCGTTGATAGTATTCCTGTGCGTTAACTAGATGGCGTTTTTGAGAATAAACAGCGACGCGTTGTTAGTATTCCTAGGCGTCAAATAGATGGCGTTTTTTATATATATTTTGAGTGTAAGTAAATGTATACACTATACAGGTTTCTTGAACATAAGAAATAACTTCGTTCCATTCGGGTGTCCCTTGATACCTCTCAAGTTGTTTTGTTTCAATAAACAATGTATAAAAAATTTAATAAAAACAATAATAATTATTATTATAGTAAATCATAGAATATAAAAACATCAAATTACATGTAAATGTATTCACTCTCATGTAAATCACTCACATGTAAATGTATGCACTCCACTAGTGACGCATCGCATTTACCTTTTAAATTAATGACAATACCAATTTTGGACTCCAAAACTGGGATAACAGAAAAAAATAGGTTTTGCTACTAGGTACTAAAAATACTACCTTATTAGAGACGGTGGTGAGGCCGTCGTCGTCAACGATCCAGTGCACGGAGCGCGCCAGGTCGAACAGCTTTGTGTCACATCCATTCTCAGGAGTCGGTGCCGGCGCTGATAAAAATAGTCAAATTAGAAGTTATTATAAAGTCTTTTAAATGTCGTTGGTTTTTTTCAAAATAAGTGTACAGTCGGTCAAGAAAACTCTTTCTCTTAAACGCAGTAGAAATTTTTCTAAAAGTAATCACGCTCAAAAGTTGTTTTTTTCTTTTTGTATTTCCACAGAGAACGCTTATACACTTTTAATTTTATCATGTGTGTAAACACACACACACACACACATTACACATTTTATCTCGATTTATTAAGGTTTTCATATTTTTATGTGATTTCAAAAGTGTGTACAGCGTTTAACTTTTACGCCTGTATAGTGTATACGTACCATCAGAAAAATGGATTTTAAAAAATCCAACATGACGGGAGTCGGGACTTACATAATTTGGTCGAGTTAGGGCTGGTTTACACGTATTAAGTAGATAAGTAGTTTACTAAATTTTAACTTGAATTTTAAGTTACCTATTGCATGTAAACACAAAATTTAGTAGTAAGTAGCAAGTTAAAATTTAGTTAAGTACTAAACAAGGAAATTTGAATTTTGACTATTTTCTGTTAAGTTGGCAGGCGGGGCTTGTCACTTGACACATTTCGGGCAGGCACTTCAAATTAAGTTAAAATTTAGTTACTACTTATCTACTTAAAACGTGTAAACCAGCCATTAGTGGTCAAATCCAGCCGACAGATGAAAAACAACATTTGACTTTATATAAATCGTCAAAACAATAATTTAGGTCCGCCATACTTATCCGTGTACGTTCGTACGCGCACACGAGCGTATACTCACGTTTGTCCGGCAACGATATGCGGTTGAACAGCTGCATGAGGCGGTCGACGGCTACGAAGGGCCCGCGGAAGCACGACGGCGGGGGCAGCTGCGTGCACAGCGCCGCCGCAGCAGCGGGCAGAGGGAAAGTGCCACCTGAACATATTTCAATTTAGTATAAAGTATAAACCATTGACATAAGAAACTATACTGATTACTGACACAAGTTTTATACACCTACTATAAATTTCTCGTTTTGGTTTTTACATTTTTTTACCAATATAACTTATTAGATGTTCCGCGCGGCTTCGCCCGCGTAATTTAGGAATGTCACGGAAACTGTATATTTTCCCGCAAAAAAAGAAACCTATGTCCTTTCACAAATTGCTCCAGTATGTTCAAATAAGCCCTTCAAATAATTTCCCCCGTTTTTCCACACTTTCCTCTATTTCTTCGCTCCTATTAGTCTTAGCGTGATAAAATATAGCCTATTACCTTCCTCGATAAATAGGCTATCTAACACTGAAAGAATTTTTCAAATCGGACCAGTAGTTCCTGAGATTAGCGCGTTTAAATAAGCCCTTTCAAATAATTTCCCCCCGTGTTTTCCACACTTTCCTCTATTTCTTCGCTCCTGTTAGTTTTTTTTTTTTTTTTTTTTATTAAGAGGGCAAACGAGCAAACGGGTCACCTGATGGTAAGCAACTACCGTCTCCCATGGACACTCGCAACATAGAAGAGCTGCAGGTGCGTTGCCAGCCTTTTAAGAGGGAATACGCTCTTTTCTTGCAGGTTTGCATCGTATAGGTCCGGAAATACTGCTGGTAACAGTTCATTCCAGAGTTTTACAGTGCGTGGCAGAAAGTTACGCGAAAAACGCACTGTGGAAGACTGCCACTCATCAAGGTGATGAGGATGGTATGTTTTTCGCGTGGGACGATGGCGAAAAGTTGCATGTGGTGTGCATGTGTTGCATTCCGAACAATTCCTCAGAGCACTCCCCGTGATACAACCGATAGAGGATACAGAGTGAAGCTACATCTCGGCGTAATTCCAAGGGGTCCAAGCTGTTTGAAACACTATGGCAGTCAACAATTCGAGCGGCCCTTCGTTGGATACGATCCAGAGGGAGCTGTTGGTATTTTGGCGCCCCTGCCCAGAGATGAGAACAATATTCCATATGAGGCCGAACCTGCGCCTTGTAGAGTTGTAGGCGTTGGTCCGGACTGAAGTACTGTCTCGCTCTGTTAAGAACACCAAGCTTCTTCGAGGCTAGTTTGGCCTTACCCTCTAGATGATATCGGAACTGGACTTCGCTCGATATGTTGACGCCAAGTATCTCAATGCTAGGGGAGATGGTTAAAGATGTGCCCTCGAAACGAGGATATACGACCATTGGTGACTTTTTAGTGGTGAACGCGCAGACTTGTGTCTTGGCGGGGTTGAATTGGACCAAGTTACGTCTACCCCATTCAGAGACCTTCTCCAATGAATTCTCCACCTTAGACACAAGTTCGTTTCGACTCTCAGTGACATTTTGCCGAGAAATATTGGGGGAGCCGGTATATACAGCATCACCTGTACTATCATCCGCATAGCAATGAATGCCGCTGGTCTGCAACATGTCATTGATATGCAGTATGAATAGAGTAGGCGACAGCACACAGCCCTGAGGGACACCAGCATCAACAGACTGAGTTTCCGAGCATTCGCCGTCAACTACGATCTTTATGCTTCTGTCTGCTAAGAAACTAGTGACCCACTTACATAATTTCTCGGGCAGCCCGTATGATGGAAGCTTTGATAGCAGCGCTTTATGCCAAACGCGATCAAAGGCCTTCGCAATGTCCAAACTAACAGCCAATGCCTCTCCCTTCGACTCAATTGCCTGAGCCCAACGATGAGTCAGGTACGCCAAGAGATCACCAGCCGAGCGACCCTTACGGAACCCGTATTGTTTGTCGCTTAGTAATCCCTGGCCGTCCAAGTATCGAAGAAGCTGGCTATTGATAATGGATTCCATTATCTTCGAGAAGAGAGAGGTTATAGCGATTGGTCTGTAGTTGGAAGGATTTGAGCGATCACCTTTTTTGGGGATCGGGTGCACCAAGGCTGTCTTCCAGGAAGCCGGGACGATGCCAGTGGAATAGGAAAGCCGAAAAAGGCGCGTCAAGACCGGAGCCAACTCTGGAGCACACTTTTTCAACACAATAGGCGGGATTCCGTCAGGCCCACTCGACTTTTGGATATCAAGGGAACGGAGGGCTTTTCGCACTGAGCGCTGATGAAACCGAATATCCGACATGATGCTCGTGCATCGCGGTATGGTCGGCGGTTTCTGCCCCCCGTCATCCAGGGTCGAGTTTGACGCAAAGAGCTTGCCCAGAAGATCGGCTTTGTCTTTTGCGTCCTAGGCCAACGATCCATTTCCTACGTGTAGGGATGGTAGGGTTGGCTTGCAGAAATTTCCTTCAATAGCTTTGGCCAGAGACCAGAATGCACGGGTTCCCGAGGGGAGGCGCTCAAGTCTCTTGCTAATTCTATTGACGTGCTGTTGCTTTGCCCGAGTAATCTCTTTCTTGAGGGACCTTGAGGCAAGGTTGTACTCCTTTTTATACGTGCTGGTATTTAAATCCCGAGCAGACACTGCGTTGGCCCAGGATTGGTAAGCCTCCTGCTTCCGGCGAGAAGCTTTTTTGGAGGATGAACCAAACCAGGGACGAAATCTGCCGCCAGTTGGCACTACAGAAGACGGAATGAAAAGTTCCATCCCCTGCATCACCACATCGGCAACAGAGTTGGCAGTGTTGTCGGGATCATCCGGCGAGAAGCACACGTGCCCCCAAGGATAGGATGCAAAAAACGACCGCATCCGGGTAAGCTCACCGGGTATGGGATGTTCGCCAGGCAGCGGGTTCGCTTTCGGTTTGTACGGTATCATCTGATTCGTGTCCGGCCGAGCGATGTCCTTATTCGGGTCGTGGTCCCTAGAAGAAAAGAGATTTTTAATATTGAATGCACTTTATAATTTAAAAAACGGCCAAGTACGAGTTGGACTCGCCCATGAAGGGTTCCGCAGCAGCAATAAGGTTTATTTTTATGAAATGAAAAGGTTGTTTTATTTATATATTACAGTCTCATATTACGTTCATATTACATTCTCCACTATTTTCTTTGAGCTTACACTATAAACTTATTAATTTTCTCTAATATCTTTTTTATTTCTTTCACAAATCGTGCTTCTCTGTCATATCTTTTTCACCAAACAGTCTCACATTAATATACCGATTAATTAAATATTGTAAATAACATAATGTACTTACTTTTGCCCTAATATAACGGCTGCTAGCTCGGGGGAGATGCCGGCGAGCGGTCCGCCAAGAGCCCACGATTTGTTTGACATCGACGCCACCTACAAAAAATGTTAAAAGAAATGTTGCATTATGACACAGTTATCTACAAGTCGTACATTATATTAAGTTGGCAAAAATGGGAATGGAAGAATCAAAGAAAGAATTACTCAAATCGGACATGTAGTTGCGAACACAAACAAAAAAACATACAAACACACATACAATTTTGAAAGGCACAATTGTTCAGACGCTGATATAGACTAACATAATATACGAAAACCAGCAAGTTGTGGAAATATTACAAGCGTAAAGTATAATTTACACAGAGCCAGTACTGGCTGCCAATAAGACTGGCAGCCAGTATTGGCTTGGCATATGCCGCGTGTGAACAGTTTGGCTCTTGAAAAACTGTTCACACGCGGCATATACCAAGCAAATACTGGCTGCCAGTCTTATTGGCAGCCAGTACTGGCTCTGTGTAAATTATACTTACGGGTCGAATTGATAACCTTCTTTTTTGGAGTCGGTTAACCACTCGACAGTGGCGAAACCCCCTAAGGGTCGCATGTCAAAAGTCAATGTCTGTGGCGCAGCCCTTTCCGGGCCGCTGTGTACGCGCACACGTTTAATGTGCAAACACAGCGATAAAACTACTTTTGTCTTTGTCTAACATATTAAAACGCGTCTAAGTAGAACAAAACAGCTAGCAAGCGTCGTTTGAGTTCTCGGTAGACAAGGAAGAAATGCGAAATCTCACTTCAAAAAACGGCCGCATCGAGGTGAGGACAGCGCAGTGTATACTATTAAAAAAAAGTGATAAAATACAGTTATTTACTTGGGAAGTGCCTAATATGTAAGTAATCTTTCAGTTTTTATTAGAATTAAGTGTGTGTTTAACAAATAGAAGTAAAAAAAAAAAGAGTTAAAACGGCAATCTAACCCGTGCCTGGCCCTTACTCGCACAATGATTTTGGCTTTTCGAACATTAAATAACATATTTATGCAGTTCATATTACTTTACTGTAATGATAATTTAACGTAGTTTTGTTTAACTAAACTCTACCACTAATAGAACGTTCTATAAATATATATATTATAAAATTATAAATAATGACGAAAACTAGTACCGTCCGATTAGAGCCCCGAAAGGGTT
Source organism: Polyommatus iphigenia (assembly GCA_963422495.1). NCBI lineage: Eukaryota > Metazoa > Arthropoda > Insecta > Lepidoptera > Lycaenidae > Polyommatus > Polyommatus iphigenia. The sequence goes on from OY730184.1 coordinate 11,375,608, forward strand.
TCGTCACAGACAGGTGACAACCCGTATCGGGCGGCCCCACAGACGCCTCCTCTGAGTTTTAATGGCCAATATTAGAATGTTCGCATAACATGGAATAGCCGGAATCATTTTGTTGTTGGATTACAAGAAAGGAGGCATTGAGACAAAAAGACTTAAAAATAAACGGACAAGTGCGAGTCGAAATTTATTTATTACTTTTTGATTAAAAAAATATATATATATATGGAATATTACGAAGAATTAATAAATATTTATTTATGAAATATAACAGGATTTATTTTTTATTTTTGATTGGGCCTCCGGTAAACTCACTCACTCGACGAAACACAGCGCAAGCGCTGTTTCACGCCGGTTTTCTGTGAGAACGTGGTATTTCTCCGGTCGAGCCGGCCCATTCGTGCCGAAGCATGGCTCTCCCGCGTGCGTGATATTTGTGACTGAAATAGAAGTAGTTGGCTGTGCAATAAAAGAGGCATTGATTTTGGATTACATTTTGGGTTACAAACGCTTGCACAATGCATCCAAGTACTAGATGAAAAAGGTCTTATCCATACTTATCTTACACTCACTTAAGAAAATTTTCGCATATTTGCAAGTTTTCTTTTCATGTTTCTACTCAGTTTTCCTTTAATTCATGTAATTTGGAGGATTTTATTTTGTACTTTGTTTATTATAATTATAAGAAAATCCAAACTTCTGTGGATAAAAGTTACTACTTATTTCGTAAATTACATTAGTATCAAGGTAGGATTTTTCATGAACAAAAGAGATATCTTTTTGTGTAAAGTCCTACATATCATTTACTGAACCTACAATATTGATACTCTTGTACCACCCAGATAATAACCTTAATTTATTGTTTATATAATATTGTAATGCCTAGAGTATGAAATGACTTTAATATATCATGTAATACACAGCCTACTTGAAGCTGTTTGAGAGGCAGCCTCCATTTTTGTCCTGTACTTAAATCGTTGATTTTATAAAATATTTGTATGAGAGTCATGACTTGAGTGATATTATTTTGTAAATAGTACTATAAAGTTATAAATAAATACTCTTAGCTCGCTTAATAGTAGTTTATTATTAAAATATGACCCAAAATCTACTGAACATTTTGGTACCCAGTAATTATACCAGCTGTATAACATTATTACTGACAAATATATTATAAAAGTACTATTTTCAGGGTAGAAAATTTAATTTAATTCATCAAGCCCCAAGCGGCCAGATCCGGCCGCGATAACAATGAAAAAGCTATTGTGTCTCGTTTTGCCACGACTGATGGGTTAAAAATGATTTAGATCCTTTTATGGGCTCCTGCAAGACCAAGGAACAAGAAATTGCAGTTTTAGTGTATGCTGGTCGTGTAGAAACGTCGGTATGTGGCGAAACCCCCTCAGGGCGCCACAGACATGACAAATCTGCCATTTTGCATGCCACTGTCGAGTGGTTAAAAGGACTGACGTACCTCTGTGTACCCGATGGACATGAGCTCGGCGATGCTGCACGGGTAGAGGTCCAGGAACTTGTACCGGTCCACCAGCTGCGCCGTCTCCTTGCCCTCGAACTCTTTGATCTGAAAAAAAAAAGTGTATTAAATACTGACCGTGTTCGTTGGCTTTTTATCGGCGCTTGCGCTCTAAAAATTGTCATTTCTTTTGACTTTATACAGTAAACTTTGACGACCTCTGTGGCTCAATTGGTGGGCTGTTGGTAGCTCAAGCCGGGGGTCGCGGGTTCGAATCCCGCCGACGGAACAAAAAGTTTTCAAAGTTCCTGGGTCATGGATGTGTATTAAATATGTGTATCATATAATAAAAATCTTAAATATATGTATAGTATAAAAATATTAAATATATTTCCTTTGTCTGGTACTGTCTGGTACCTGTAACACAAGTCCTTCAGGTCAGGGTGAAGCGTCCATAGATATTATTATTATTATTAACTGTCTAAAATATTATTAATAGTGTGTTTGATTTTCGCGCATGCTCCAATAACTCGCACAATAAACACGGCCAATATGCGAGAATCTTTGCGACAGATTGACAAATTTAATCTGTCATTTCGTCACCTATATTTGTCAGTGTTTATTCTATTCCATTTCTGCTAAACAGGATAGCTTTAGAATAGTGATATTGTTTCATTTTATTAAAAATATATATCAGCACATACCTTTTCCAAGACCGCCTGTCGTCGCTTCTCCACTTTAACAATACTGACGAGATCCCCGATGTTGGACTCGAACTCCAGGAACCTGTTCCATATGTCCACTGAGCTCTCGGGCTTCAGGCTGCCGGACGAAAGCACGCGCTCGAACAGCACGCGCGTGTTGTTGTCCTCTGTGAAGATGACAGTGCGAGTGAGATAGAGATATGATGGAAAGTGTATATTTATTACTATGAGCGAAAGCTATAGATAGCCAATTCCTCTTTTCTTTATGTTAACCAAGAGCGAACATTCCTTCTATATGAACATCAAATAACAAGAGTTGTGACTTGCGTCCAACCTATCGCACTGAAGCATCACCGAAGCATACCTCGCCAAGAGATTCCTAGTATAAGCCCATGGGCATGGTAATGCAGTGTTCTTTTTCAGGCTGTAGTCTGTACAACTGGTACTTAAACCGCTATACCGCTATATGGTCCAGTGGTTTAGAGCGTGGCTCTTGACTCGGAGGTCATGGGTTCGATTTCCGGGTTGGAAACATGGTATTTCCAAGTTTGGTTAGGACAATGCAGACTGATCACCTGATCGTCTGACAAGTAAGATGATCCATGACCATGCATCGGAAGGGCATGTAAAAAGTCGGTCCTGCGCCTGATCTCTCGCCAGTCGTGTCGGTCTTCCGTCCCACTGGGTTATGAGAGTAAATGAATAGAGAGCTTCTGTGTATTGCGCACATACTTGGGCACTATAAAATTACTCCTGCGAGTCTGGTTTCAATGAAACCGGTGTGGGAGTTACTACTTAAATCACTATTTCATGATCAGAACTCACCGTTAAGATGCGAGAGGTAGTCGATATAGCACAGAACGTACTCGGGCACGTGCGAGAACTTCTTGAGGCCGAGCTCGAAGATGCGGAACGCGATGTTCTTGTCCTTAGAGCAGTAGTACTCCATCAGTGCCGCCGCCACGAACACGTGGTAACGAGACCTGTTGATACATACAGGAAACTGTGTACAGATTTGACGATTGATATTGCTGCCAAGCCTGTTTGTAAACGGCTGCCTACATGAGCATTTTTATTGTCAATATCACGTATTGTGTAATATTATTCACCGTCTAGGGTTGATATTGAACCTCGCGCCTTCAATCTAATTGTCTAATAAACTTTTTAATAAAATTGAAGCATGATATCTATACTAATACTAATAATATTATAAAGCGGAAGAGTTTGTTAGTTTATTTGTTTGTTTGTTTGAACGCGCTAATCTCAGGAACTACTGGTCCGATTTGAAAAATTATTTCAGTGTTAGATAGCCCATTTATCGAGGAAGGCTATAGGCTGTATTTTATTATGCTAAGACTTACAGGAGCGAAGAAATAGAGGAAAATGTGGGAAAAACGGGGGGAAATATTTAAAAGGGCTTATTTGAACGCGCTAATCTCAGGAAATACTGGTCCGATTTGAAAAATTCTTTCAGTATTAGATAGCCCATTTATTGAGGAAGGCTATAGGCTATATTTTATCACGCTATGACTTATAGGAGCGAAGAAATAGAGGAAAATGTAGAAAAAACGGGGAAAATTATATGAAATTGCTTATTATCACTACTGGAGCTGTTTTATGTTATTTGGCAAACATGAAGAACAGACCACATGAAGGGACATAGGCTATTTTTTGTGGAAAATGTACGGTTCCGTGAAATAACTAAATTACGCGGGCGAAGCCGCGCGGAACATCTAGTTGACAATAAAATTGTTCGTCTAGGAGCCAGCTAAGCCAGGAATCATCCCAAAGCTATTACGGATATGGAAGCCATTGCCAACCACGATTCATAGTGTAGGAAACGAACCAAGTGAACCTCGGAGTAATTCCTCAGTCAGAAAAAACTTTATAGCATGGTAAAGTATCATGAATTAAAAGTTTTGTTTAAATATCCAAAAAATAATAATAATAGAAATTTTACACACCAATTAGGTATTTTTTACACACAAATTAGGTATTGACAAATTAGGTATTTTTACCTAAATTCGTAATTAATTAATATCTTTTGTAGCAAAAATGCTCCGTCGATTTTTTTTTCACTGGACATATTCATGGAACGTATAGAAACAATGTATGAAATATCCAAAAAACTATCCCAGCAGAAACACCAAAATTTAATAAAATATGTTTTTTTGGCGTGGCTTGGACGCCAAAATTGCTCTGTCGAACTTTTTTACGGGAATGACTTTATATTGAAGTTTTATAGCCACAAAATGAAAATCCAAAACATAAACCATGTATTTATACTATTTTTAAAAATTGCCTTTTTACTAGCAGGGCAAAATTTCTCTATCTGTTTTATTAATTGATTTGGAAGCCATTGCCAACCACGATTCATAGTGTAGGAAACGAACCAAGTGAACCTCGGAGTAATTCCTCAGTCAGAAAAAACTTTATAGCATGGTAAAGTATCATGAATTAAAAGTTTTGTTTAAATATCCAAAAAATAATAATAATAGAAATTTTACACACCAATTAGGTATTTTTTACACACAAATTAGGTATTGACAAATTAGGTATTTTTACCTAAATTCGTAATTAATTAATATCTTTTGTAGCAAAAATGCTCCGTCGATTTTTTTTTCACTGGACATATTCATGGAACGTATAGAAACAATGTATGAAATATCCAAAAAACTATCCCAGCAGAAACACCAAAATTTAATAAAATATGTTTTTTGGCGTGGCTTGGACGCCAAAATTGCTCTGTCGAACTTTTTTACGGGAATGACTTTATATTGAAGTTTTATAGCCACAAAATGAAAATCCAAAACATAAACCATGTATTTATACTATTTTTAAAAATTGCCTTTTTACTAGCAGGGCAAAATTTCTCTATCTGTTTTATTAATTGATTTAATTGCTGCTGCGGAACCCTTCATGGACGAGTCCAACTCGCACTTGGCCGATTTTTTTTAACATATTTTATGGTTAGTATTAATTTATTAATTATTGTTAACAAAAATTTATTAATATAAAATTTTAAATAATTTTACTGATATTATGGCCCATTTGATCTTGTTTTGAAATTGTGTTTGTATTTACTATTTTCTAATTTTATTTTATTTATCCTGCTCTTAGTTAAGATTTAAATGTAATCTCGTAGTTTTAACTTATTTATTATTATGAAATTTCTAGCTTGTTATTTCTGTTATAATTAACTTGCATGTCATTTCAATTTTATTTAATTCATAATCATATTTTATCGATTTAATTGTGTTTTGTTAAGAAATCAATTTTTATACTGTATCTGTAGAGCTATAATCGTGAATGCTGTGTCGCCTGTTAAGGTGCATGCAGCGGTACAGATTACTATTGTTGTGTTTAACAAGGTTTTAATTTATGTACTGTTTGGTGTCCTTAATTTAAGTAAATAAATAAATATAGGATCGATTATCCTAAAATATGCGATAGCGGATAGTGTATACGTTGGTCAAACTGAACGCAGCTTTGAGACTTGTTTTAAAGAAAATATTATCGCGGCTTATAGAAATGGTCATCCTGACAATACTTAGTCGCATTTTCATAAATCATAAACATCTTTTAGATAATAATCATACAGTGCCCAACATTATGTCAAGTTTTTTGCCGCGACTTAAGACCTTGCCCCTACGAAAATTTCGTAATTTACCGTTTTTAGAGCATTATTATTAAGTCATAATTTGAAAGCTACAAAATTATTATAAAAATACAGCAATAATCTTCAGTACCTATATGAACGTTCCTTTCATAGTTATTAATTTCCTATTTTTTGGTTTTTATACTCATGATATCAGCTTTCAAAGTAATACCAATTAATTTAAATTCAAGCATACATTATTTCTATTAAATTAAAAGGTTTTTGATTTATTTTTATATTTCAGTTGTTTTAATGAAAGTTAAATTAAGGTTTACTATTTATGACGTATAAAAAAAACTACTTGCTAGATCTCGTTCAAAACAATTTTCGTTGGTAGTTTTTATAGTAATGTACATCATATATATTTTTTTTAATTATCATGAAGTTTACTTAGAGTTTAAGAAACTACTTTAGAAGTTAGAGGGGGGGGGGGACACACATTTTAACACTTTGGAAGAGTCTTTCTCGCAAACTATTCGGGTTAGAAAAAAATGATATTAGAAACCTCAATATGATTTTTAAAGACCTATCCATAAATAACCCCACACGCATAGGTTAGATGAAAAAAATTTTTTTTTGTTTCAGTTGTACCTATGGGGACCCCTAAAATTTTAAATAATTTTTCCATTTTTGTATCAAAATATTAATGCGGTTCACAGACTACATCTACTTACCAAGTTTCAATAGTATAGCTTTTATAGTTTCGGAGAAAAGTGGCTGTGACATACGGACGGACAGACAGACATGACGAATCTATAAGGGTTCCGTTTTTTGCCATTTGGCTACGGAACCCTAAAAAAGGGAAATCTACGAACATTTTAATTACTTAAAGCAAATAACATCATCATCATCATCATCTTATAGACACCAGACTGATATTTTTTATCAATCCGGTCTTTATTGTGATACAAATGATGTTTTAAAGTATTATTTGTCCTGAATGCGACATGTATATTATCGTTGTTTTTCATTATTTTGGATAAGCGTGCAGATAACTCTCACCATGTAGGTCAAACTAGACTTATATCTAGCTACCTTCTTGTCAATAAGACCTGCGTGCAAAAACTTAACTTATTTTTTAAAATATTATTATTTATTAATATATTTTTTTATAATTTTGGTACTATATCTATATTTAAATAATTTCGGGACTATATCCGTTGCATATCGCAATTGGCTACTTGACCTATATTTAATTTCATTGCACAAATGCATATTTCTAGTAGAACTTGGCCTAGGAAACCGTATTTCACCCTTATCATCAAATAAAAGCTTATGATTGATAAATCAAAGTCGATTTGAGAATATGATTTTATATTTTTTAATTTGTACTGACGAAAACGTTTTTGCGGTACTTCCGATTTGGATGTGACGTCATCAGACTAGTAATTTAATATCTTTTATTTATCGTGCTCGTTATATGTAAGTTTATTTGTATATAAATAATAGAAACATGCCCCCGAGAATTGTGCTTTGCGCTGCGGCTAATATTGAACAATATCGCGTAACAACGGTTCCCGAATTATAGCACGAAAGTAAAGGTCGTATGTCCCAAAACTGTTTATGATGATTATTTAAAAATTAAATACAATACTAATATTTCCTTTATCCATTATTTTATAAAGTGTGTGGTTGTAGTAGTGCAAGTTATTTAATGATAGTAACTCAATAAGTGTAACAGATATTTTGTGAAGAATCTCTGTATTAGCTCCATGTGAAGAATATAATAAAATTCACTTAGCAGCACAATAACTTTATTCAGACTCGGCAAAGCTTCTGTCTTACAGAATTGTTCAGTCATCACCGTATCGGTTTACCAAAGTACCGCCATTTTTTTAAACCACTTCAAAAAACAATAACCAACCGTCACTTTCAAATATTACAATAACATCCGGAATTACAAACAAATACAAATCAGCAGTATAAATTCAAATTAAGTACTTATAAATATTATATGAATATAAAATTATCATATTGTATTTAATTATATCAACAAAATTTTATTCTCAATGTAATAAATTATAATATGAGTACGGATATGGATGTGACGTAATTGGTAATTTACTCACTAGTGTTTACAAATAACTACAATAGCACAGAATACAATATATTAGTTATAACTTATAACAAACAATAGTAACAACTACGAATAATAAAAAGTTGTAAAGTAGTTTTTATTATTCGTAGAGTAACAACAATATATTTTGTCTTTGACGTAAATTCCTTTTGACGTGATAACGTCTTATAATTCGATATGGGCTGCGCGCACGAAAAAACATGACGCAATATGCGGCGTTACCTCGCTGATCGCTCTGAGGCGTTCCATTTATCCTCTCAAGTCTCTCAACAACCGTAAGGCCCACCTGGGCCGCGCTCTTTGCTTCGATTATATTACGTATTTCGATGACTTAGAGAATACTTTTGTATGAAGAAGTTTGGTTAGTTATGACCTTTGATACATTGACCACACTCTGAATGAAAAATAAATAAACAATCTGTGAGCTATTAGTATTATTTCGGCTATTCAAAATTGTGCTCTATTTCCTACGTGTCAAGGTATGACTTGTGCTTTGTTCGAAGATTTTACTGGATTTCACGAATGTATGTAGCGTTTTGTATTGCGAATAGTTTATTTTACTCATTATAAATATTTTTAGACAATCATTTGAAAGAAATACATCGAAATAACTTTAGGTTACACTCGAAAAAGTTTGTTTCTATTTATAGAGATTCGGAAGCGATTTGCTTATTATGTTTGTAAATAAATTACGTTAAAAGCTTGTAGAACTACTAGTCACTATTGTACGAAATAATTTATTGCCCTATTAAGCACACAGACCGGCAGGGAACCGATAAACATTTGACACAATATGTTCACGAATTGACGACCTCCGTGGCGCAGTGGTGAGCGCGTTGGTAGCTCAAGCCGGGGGTCGCGGGTTCGAGTCCCGCCGACGGAACAAAAAGTTTATGAAGTTCCTGGGTCATGGATGTGTATTATATATGTGTATCATATAATAAAAATCTTAAATATATGTATAGTATAAAAGTATTAAATATATCCGTTGTCTGGTACCTGTAACACAAGTCCTTCAGGTACTTACCACGGGGCCAAACTGACGTGGTGTGAAGCGTCCATAGATATTATTAAGGGCTTTCTGCCGGCCGCGGCCATTTTGAAATTTATTTGTATAGCACTAAGGTCGATGTTTGCTTGCGGACTATTTTTTCTTTGCAGAGGAGTGTCCTATTTCAAGTAGTTTGTTTTTATACATCTCAACATCATTCGTCGATTTGTTTACAAAAATAGTTAGTATAGGAGTTTATCATTGAGATAAGAATAAAGTATTCGTTTATTTCTTCTGAACAAGTCACTAATTACAGTTTCGAAAGTTTATAATGGGGATTGTCCATTTTTTTTTAATTTTGCTCATTACAAAAACATTTCGAGGAATAAGGTCAGTGATCGTTTTTCTGTATATAAACGAAAAAAATACCCATTAGTTACTTATATTTTTGAACAAATATGTTTAACCTTAGTTTGACCTTCAATGGCGTTAAATTAGCAATAAATTCGACCAACATTACGTTCCGAACTTTTGGTAAGCTTCTCGTATCAACTTTCACATAATGAGAACTTGCATTTGACGAACCAGTCATTATAAATAAGATTGAAAGGAAAAAAAAACATACTGCAGAGGTCAATCGGCCGCCGATGATGACGTCAGAGCGAAACTTTAAAAATTTATTGAGAAAAAACTATCTAATATTCTTAAAATACCCTATTTTAACGAAAAAAAATATAAAAAGTACATGTGATTTTTTTTGGACAATGCCCATTGAGAAACTAATATCACATCGGACTAAATACTATATTATGATGGCTTGATAGATAGAAAATTTAACATAATATATTATAATGTAGTTCACACAAACAAAATATGGATTGTATGTAAGGATATTTCATATTACATTAATTTTACAAAGAGGGTAGGCCGGGCGCCATTTAATTTTTTGCACATTGACCAGCCAACTTTTTTGCATAGATTTTTCCCGGAACTGAGGGGTTAAGGCTATGACGTTGTCACGTTCAACTATCGTCAGTAAACCAACTTTACAGACAACCGATTTTTCCAATACTTTAAGAAAGTACATTAATATCTTTTTTAAAAATATTGTCTTAATTTGACAAATTTAAGTAACATAAATTCTATTTTTACTACTCAGTTTATGCATGTTCCTAATAATTTGTTGAAAAGCCCAAAAAGATTCATAATTTCGAAAAATAAAACTATCGAGTATCGAGTCAAAATAAGTGAGTCGTGTTTTCCGTTAGCTAAATATCAGATAAATATACAATGATTAAATAAATCTCAATTTCATTTGAGTCAATCGTCTTCCGAGATCGTAATACTTATTAGAAAATACAGCAAAATTGCACAGCCCGCTCTTAAGACACTAAGCACTAACTAGATATCTATCTACCGATGATATACCCGAGATATCGATGGTACGGGTACAATCAACAATGATTCATAAACTGCAAATGTAACTTTGTAATCCTATACATTTATATGGGATCACAAATTTATTCACGAAGTTAGTGTATCTAGAAAACTGGACAGAAATTATTATGAAATGTTTAGGTTTTCCCGTGATTAAGACCCAAAGCACTAACAGCTAGATATCTGTCTACCGATGATATAGCGGAGATATCGATGATACGGGTACAATGATTCTTAATCATAATCTGCAAAATATGTAACTTTATAATCTACATTTGTATGGGATTACAAATTTAGACACGATGTTAAGTGTATCTCGAAAACTGGACAGAAATCAGTCAGTCAGTCAGACAGTAAGTGACAAAATTAAGAACGTTTAACAAGTTTCAGTTCTTACCCCTTAATCGGGTACAGGGAAGTATTTTCCCACCCTCTCATTTCTCAATCTATCTAAAATTATATATATCTTATGAATCCGAATATCTTTGAAATGGCAACCTTTTATGGTTTTTTCTTTTCACAAATAGAATCTAAGATAAGTACAACATTATCTTACTAGCAACCCAGCCCTTTCAAGTGTCTAGTGTCAATGCAAGAATCAAATAATAGTGAGTTTTGAAAAAATTGCGCAATTTTCACATAGTGGAGACATAAATCTGCAAAGTTTCTTCAAAAAAGATTCTTATAAGTAGATATTTAATTTGTTATGTACTTATTTATTATATTCTTTGTAGCTTTGTTATGATTTTCAGTGCAAAAACGTAGTGTTTATGTGGTTTTGATTCATTTGAAATACATACTTGCAAGTGGGGAAATAGTTCTCATTGTCCATTAGCAACTGCATTTAGCGTCACTATATTATATAAAAAATGGGGATTTATTTTTGTCAACTTTTAAGATTTGTCAATTATTTTAGTTTATTTTAAATTTTTATTATCAATTGTTTTAGATAATGCCTTTAAAAATGCAAAGTGGCATTATGTCCGCAGGAGTATTTCAAACAGTTTCATTTGTCTGATTAATGTTTTTTTTTAAAAACACCTCCTAAAGATTAGGTATTTTATTGTTTATTGGATGCTTTATTCGCATACTGATACATAAGCTCGTTTTAACTTAAACAATTTTGTGCACATTAATCGAGGAAAATAAATTCAAAAGTAGAGTCAGATCAACTAACTAGTATATTTATTTATACGTTTCTTTCGTAATCGGGCAAAGGGAAATAATCCCCCATCTTGGTTAGTCATGAACAGGCAAAGGGAAATAATTTCCCATCTGTAAAAACCTTATTATTTTCAGTTTCAATAAATTTTCAGTAAATTTCCTTCTATTTGAACCCACTGGTTCAAATTGAATGAAATATTTTTAAATACCTAAGTATTCCGTGTTTATACAACGCTTGCTTAGCAAATGAAAATTCAAGCTTATGCTTAGCACAAACCTACGCGACCACGCGACTGCGAAGCGGGAGCGTCAATACAAAATTGACTTTGACGTAGGTATGTGCTAAGCATTATTGTTTTATACACAACGAAGTTTTAGGGGATCAAAAAGAGTCTGAATTGCTTTGAGAAAAGGATGCTTAAATCATAATTTGAAAGCTACAAAATTATAATAAATATACAGCAATAATCTTCAGCATAATTATAACCTTTCTTTTTACTGTTATTTATTTCCTATTTTTGTTTTTATACTCATGATAATATCAGCTTCCAAAGTAATACCAATTTATACTTGAAATTCAAACATACATTCAGCATCTCCCAAGTATTTACAAATTAAGTTTATTTTAAAACACTTGCCAATAGATTGACAATTTCACGAATTACATATTATTTACCGTTAGATTTTTTTAGGTCAATATTGAAGTAAGATAAGTAAAAAATAGAGTTTTGGTGCGATCTCGGCAACGCGACAAATATTGTATGCCATGGTCAAGGTCGTTTGCTCAGGGGACGGCCTTAATACGTCCTAAATAAAAATACTTGATTTCCTAATGTAACAAATCCACCAAATATTTCATTTTATATTTTTATAAATAAATAATGTACTTAACTAATAATAATAATAAATTATTATCTTGAGGAGCTCAGACTTAATCCGACCCTGCCATAGCCGATAGTTTATATTTTGTGGTGTTTTTCAAGTAACTGTACAATTCGTAAACATAATAATTAATAATAAAAATAATTTCTTATTAACACTGAGGTAAATAAGTTTTATTAATTATTTATTATTCTATTCTACATAATATTATGTTATGTAGGTAGATACTTACGTGTAAGTAAGTACCTATAACTTTTTAATTTTTAGCGAAGATAAAAATATATTATCTATCTCAATTAGTTTTGTGTTGTCTACGTAGTACGTACCCACAAAGAAAAGAAAAATGTTTAAATGTAAAGAATCACACACCGACCCGCGAGGTCCCTAGACCGTGCGGGTCACGCGGTCAAGGTCGTACTATATGCATGATGACGCTAATCTGCACCTAACTAGTAAAGCAAGACGGTACATTATTGCGTAAACACGGGATAGATACATAGCTTCGCTTCTAAAATTTCGGTGTTCTGGATGGTATTTCTTTTGGATATTTTGTATTTGTGTGTATATTTCACTACATAACATAGTTTTGAAAAGAAATAATGCTGAGAAATTTTGCATATTAAGTTTTTTATAGATTTTTAATATTTTTTTATTGGCATGGTTTTTTTTTTTATTTTCTTACTCATGACGCCAAATGACATTCTTAAGTCATATGCGAAAAAAAATAATACTGAGAAATTTTGCTGGGAAAATGAGGTTAGAAAAAAGAATTATCATACAAAAGCAATACTTATATTTGAAAAAAGTTTTGGATTTTTATAAAGTATCACATACTTGTATAAATAAATATATATACACAGATTTGTACTTTTAGGTATAAATAGCTGACTTCCTAATGTTTTTTTTTTTTTTTGGATTTTTATATGATAGTATTGGCTCATACTATTCTATAACCCAGTAAAGTTTCATCGACTGAGGAATTATTCCGGGGTCCCCATACAAAGAATCGGTTCGTTTCCTACACTATCATCGGAGTACACAAAATGTGACAGATTTTCAAATAGATGTTGTGTTAAAATTTTTGTAGTTTATATTAATTCAGTTAATTATATTTTTATATTCTCTCTGATAGAAGTTTTACTTTAGGTCTATATTATTTCAGAGACCAGCCATAATTATTTGAATGTTTTATTAAATTATTGATTTCTATACTAATATTAAGCTGAAGAGTTTGTTTGTATAAACGCGATAATATCAGGAGCTATTGGTCCGATTTGAAAAGTTCTTTAGTAGTTAGTCGTCGTCTTTCGTTGTTAGCTCATTTATCGAGGAAGGTTATACCGTCTATAGGCTTAAATTATAACTCTAAGACCAAAAGAAGCGAAGAAATAGAGAAAAATGTGGAAAAAACCGGAATAATTATTTGAAGGCTCTTATCTCACCAAGCTTATACTGGATGAAATTTGAATTATTTAGCACAGATGTAGGGTAGATCACGTGAATTGACATAGGCTATTATTTGCGGGAAAATGTACGGCTTCCGTAAAATTCCTAATTTATGCAGGCGAAGCGACACGGAACGTCTAGTTTTAAATATAATTGGAATTTTTTAATATTACAAGATTTCTGCGACATTACCTGGGATCCTCCCTGGCGCGTTTGAATACGGTGCGCGCAGACTTGATGCCCTCTGCGCGTCGCGCGAACTTCATGTACTGCACGTACGCCAGCGTCGGCTCGATCTCCTCCATGTCTAGGTACCGCGTGTAGATTTGATGCACCTGGGTATGGGGGGGAAAATATTACTATTTATTACTATTTCTACCTGCAATAATAATTATGATAAGACTGCGCCCTCTTGGGGTTCTTAGGAGCGTTTTCACAAAATGTTGTACCTGGCCGGATTTGAGGACGGTTTTTTAAAGTGTGATATTTTTTGGATTAAATGTGGTTATAATGTTCTGTGTGCAATTAACTATCATTTTATATGAAAAACACTTTAAGATACTTCTTAATTACGAAAATATTGAAGAAAATATGAGAGATAGTCACAAAAGGCTTGTCAATTATGTTACCACATTTTCTAGAGTATTTTAGCAGACAGTTAGGATTTTATTAATTTTAACTGCTATTTATTTAAAAAACATAATAGAAAATTCAACAAGTATTCCTTTTTTTCAAAAACCCTGATTTAATGTCAGTTTTGATACTAAGTTTGTTGAGACATCATATTTTTTTATTTGTTTCGTGCATTCCCTTAAGAATTGGCTTTAAATTTATTTATTTAGCAAAATAAACTATTTTATTAATATTTAAAACCCTCAAAACCTCAATATTTCTGCACAAATAACAAATATAATGGATTGATTGAGAAAAGGGTAACATAACTGACAGTAACATAATCATAAAGGTAAATTTACATGGGTGGAGTTTTAGGTGTGACGATGGGTGGATAAGAAAATGTCAAGACTGATGATAGCACCAAGATACAACATATACATTTTTAAAATCAAATTATATTCTAGAGATCGAATCTGAAACCTAGACGAAATTGTCAAAGAAAAATCGCATCGTAATTCGTAATATTATGTATTCTGAAATCTTAAACGTATTACTAAAGAAAGTTTAGCTCAAAATGGAAACGAATGCATATTTTGTGAATTATATTAAACTATTTCACCCACGGGCTAAAGATTTTTACATGAGAATGAAGTATTTACCAGCAGTAAAAAAGATGTGTTATTCCTATCTCCAAATCAAATTTTACTAAAATTATATATAAATAAACATACACACACACAAACTTTCGCATTCAGAATATTAGAGTGATTTAAAATTTAATTTATCTATGACCATCATGTGAACACAACTTTATCCTGTCAATTATGTTACTTTGCCAGTCATCTTATAGTTACCATCCAAATTGGTAACATAATGGAGGTAACATTATCATCCTCGCCCAGTTTTATAAATTCACTTTTAATTCATTTCTTCACCAAAATATTTTATATTTACAGTAACGCTATCCTTACGAAACACTTTATAAATATAAAAATAGTTTTTATGTAGTGTAGGCGAAAAAGTGATTAAAATAGTGGTAGCTGCCCTGGCTTTTTTTTTTCACGAAACACTGTGTGGACAGTTCCAACTCTTGTTGCGATCCCGGTGCAAATGGCCGAATGATTGTAAAATAGCTGACACATAAATCAAGCTAATTTGTTTCCATTTCACAAAGAAAATATCCATATTTGATTATTTTCTCTCAAATTTTTGGTAACATAATTGACATGTCAGGCATATTCAAAATCTGGGGACCGAATTCAAATCGGATTTGTAAATTTATTTGACTGGCATAAAAAAGACTTAATTTGCATATTCCAAGTAAGTAAATTCTTGGCATAAAAAAAAATATAATATATTTGAAGCTGTATAAGCCAATTACGTTAAAATAACGCATTTCATCGGGATTTCGGGGTGGGGACAGTCGAAATAATGAGGTCCCTCAGAAGTATTTTGGTGCAAATGCAGTATATATTCATAAATTTACGAAATACTTTAATATATAGTTGAATATTAATATCACATAATTACCCAGAAGAGTATAAAATTCCGGACAATAAATATTAGTAGCTTAAATCAATGTCTAAAGTCTGGGGACATACCAAACAAAGGGGGTACAACATTTTGTGAAAATGCTCTTAGACAAAACTGCAAATTCGCTTCCCACATATAACTGCGAATTCGCATCACGTCTCTTGCAATTTGCAGTTATGTGTCAAAGCCCATGATGTAAGCGAGTACGCTTCGGTATACCTGCTCAAAATAGGCATTATGAAAAATACCTGTTTGCAAATTAGTAGAAAATGAATGAGGGATGTAATCGTCATCTGTGTTCACTTTTGTTTGTGTTCTTATTTTTGAGGAAAAGGAATTTGTCTTATTATTGTTTTAGTATTGATTCAAAACATACAGCATACCTTGGCATAATGTAGTCGGGACTCTTCATAATCGGCGTGTGCGAAGTGCAGCAGCGTGGAGCGGCGCAGCGGGCCGGCCGTCGCGCGCTCGTACACCGCGCCCGCCTCGTCCGAGCACAGCCGCGCGCCTGCCGCGTCACCCTGATGGTGTTATAGTTGAGAAAAAAGGCTCTAAATGCACTATCAGAGAAGTTGACTCATAGGCAGATGGCGGACGTAATTTGGTTGCATAACGTCAAACCCATTACCCAGCCGACAGATCACAGTTATCATTGAATTGACATAACTCGACCGAGTGACGCGGGTCAGTCAATTTCTTCGATGGTACTATCAGAGAAAATGATTGAACCTACAATATCTTGGCAGGAATGATGGGGTGTCATATAATATTAAGTTCTAGTCGTGATCTGGTTGGACTTTAGATAACCCAACCAAATTACCGGGGTCCGAATCAATTTCTCTGTTAGTAAAACATGTACGCACACCCACACGCTTGTATATGCGTACGCGTACACGCAAAAGCGTACGTAAGCGTACTCAGTACCTACTCACATATACGCACGTCATACACACATACGAAATTGATAAGTAACAGGTTTTTAATGTTTCTAAGGCCCGTATTTTTTTGGTTTTGGTCAGTACTCAAGATGCATCTCGGTCTCAAGACACGGTTCAGGCTCTGTGATTGGTTGGCTGTCAAAATTTGGACCAATCACAGAGCCGAACCGCGTCTTGAGACCGGGTCGCATCTTAAGTACTGACCAAAAATACAGGCCTAACATTGATTGCAAATAATCATCATGTCTCTCTCATTCTTCATATTCGACGAAAGAGATGGCATGATACGTACCTTTTCAGTCAGCAGCGCGGCGGAATACTCCAAGAACTGTGCGGCCTGGTGCCACACGTCGGCGTGGTGAGCCAGACACAGCAGGCACTGTTCGATCGCGAACATCACTCGACGCGCCACCAACGCCGTGTCTTCAGACCGGAGTGGGTTAGACCGCTCCCACGTTATGTACTTCTTCCATAGCTCCACCTGGATACAACGATGCTTAGAAAAAGTCATAAATGGGATTACCACAGTAAAAAAAAAAAATTAACATCTTCGTACAAATGCGCCGCAAATCGCAATCAGTCTATATGTATAAATGGTTAGAATGTGCGTGGCACCCTTCCTAGGAGCTGTAGATAGGTGCCGGCGCACCCACATCCGTTGAATTGTGGCTAATACATCTCATGAATTTTTCGTACTGTTCTAAACATAATCTCGTTCTCTAGGGTGTCGTACTTATTGTATTTATACAATCCTCATAAGGGCCTCAACAGGCCCTTATGAGGGCCTTCGCTGTTTATACATTTTCCTCCGATGACCCCTATCACTGAGACTGCGCTGCGCCTGGTGACATCCAGGAAAGCTGGATAGCTGAATTTTTCAGATGCTGAATAGATACTAGAGTGGGGATTCTCACCTGCTTCATTTCCTCGCGGTCTGCGGTGGCGGGCATGTTGCGGTTGAGGCCGCGCGTCACCGTCTCCAACTCCTTGGCCACGTGCCGCGCGTTCATGTACTCGCGCGACCGCTCCATAGCCATGCGCTCCACTGATGTGACTATACTACGTCCGACACTGTCTGCATCTCACCTGCTTCATCTCCTCGCGGTCTGCGGTGGGCGGGGTGGCGGGCATATTGCGGTTGAGGCCGCGCGTCACCGTCTCCAACTCCTTGGCCACGCGCCGCGCGTTCATGTACTCGCGCGACCGCTCCATAGCCATGCGCTCCACTGATGTGACTATACTACGTCCGACACTGTCTGCATCTCACTTGCTTCATCTCCTCGCGGTCTGCGGTGGGCGGGGTGGCGGGCATATTGCGGTTGAGGCCGCGCGTCACCGTCTCCAACTCCTTGGCCACGCGCCGCGCGTTCATGTACTCGCGCGACCGCTCCATAGCCATGCGCTCCACTGATGTGACTATACTACGTCCGACACTGTCTGCATCTCACCTGCTTCATCTCCTCGCGGTCTGCGGTGGGCGGGGTGGCGGGCATGTTGCGGTTGAGGCCGCGCGTCACCGTCTCCAACTCCTTGGCCACGCGCCGCGCGTTCATGTACTCGCGCGACCGCTCCATAGCCATGCGCTCCACTGATGTGACTATACTACGTCCGACACTGTCTGCATCTCACCTGCTTCATCTCCTCGCGGTCTGCGGTGGGCGGGGTGGCGGGCATATTGCGGTTGAGGCCGCGCGTCACTGTCTCCAACTCCTTGGCCACCCGCCGCGCGTTCATGTACTCGCGCGACCGCTCCATAGCCATGCGCTCCACTGATGTGACTATACTACGTCCGACACTGTCTGCATCTCACTTGCTTCATCTCCTCGCGGTCTGCGGTGGGCGGGGTGGCGGGCATATTGCGGTTGAGGCCGCGCGTCACCGTCTCCAACTCCTTGGCCACGCGCCGCGCGTTCATGTACTCGCGCGACCGCTCCATAGCCATGCGCTCCACTGATGTGACTATACTACGTCCGACACTGTCTGCATCTCACCTGCTTCATCTCCTCGCGGTCTGCGGTGGGCGGGGTGGCGGGCATATTGCGGTTGAGGCCGCGCGTCACCGTCTCCAACTCCTTGGCCACGCGCCGCGCGTTCATGTACTCGCGCGACCGCTCCATAGCCATGCGCTCCGCTAGAATATGCTTCTTTTATTAACTAAACTTTTTAATGTTATTTTTATTTTTGTGTCATGTTATTTGGACTGTATAATTGTGTAATCTAACCTTTCGACTTCACTAATAAAACTCGAGCCTTACCATGCCGTTAGATAAGGCTTTTAGGGAGCAAGGCAGCGTGTCTTTAATTATAATTGCCGGTACCAAAATATCGTTTCATAGAAGCTGACTATTCTGCTGTCAATAGGGATATTGGTGAGGTTGACTGGTCTGTGCTTCAGAGTTTTAGCTCACTCGATTCTGCAGTGGATTATTTCTATGAAACTCTCTATAATATAATTAAAACTCATGTTCCAATTAGACCTGTTAAGTGTAATGAATATCCTATCTGGTTTTCTCGCCCACTAATACACATATTTAAAAATAAAGAAAAGGCATGGGTTAAGTGGAAAAAATATAAAAATTGTTCTGATTATGAACAATTTTCCTTATATCGAAAGAGATTTAAGTCAATGTCTGCAGAATGTTTTAAACAAATATATCGCCACCTTGGGGAAGAAAGGTCGTAAAAGCCATTTTGGCAAAATTGAGTTATGAATGCAGTCCTACTTAAAATTTTCCGCTCTATCGATTGGTGTATATAACTTTTGTCAAATCGCAAAGCAGAGGCTTTTACGACCCACGTGATTTCAGCGTCTAAACAGGCTTTTTGTGGGAATTTACGGTGTAAGAACCAAAAAATATATTATTCCTGTGAATAAGGGTCGTAAAATATAGTAAGTTTTGGGCAAGCTAGGTGTATTAACAAGGTAAAAATGGTCGTAAAAACCAAATTTTGGTACACTTTTGATTCACAGCCAAAGGTTAGTAGAATTTGGTTTATACGCCCATAATTCAAAGAAGATGTACTAGTGCTAAAGTTTATACACCCATTTAAAATGCACTCGCGAGGTGGAACTGTCTTTTAAACCCCTTTAAATATTTTTTTATATTAAAAAAATCGTAGATCGTTTTCAAGGTGTCGGCCGGCGTGGTCTGGATCTAAACATAATAAAAGATAGCGACAATACTGCGACATTGTTTAGGTTGTGGTGTGATTGTTTAATAATAAATTGTTCAATAGTGCACAATAATAAAATGTGCAATTTATATTCTGTTATTGCATGATAAGCGATGTTTTTACTATGTTATTGCGATTGATAACCGGCTAGATTTTTTACTTAAAAGAAGAAGAGTGCTCCAATCTCTGTTAAATTTGGAAATCCACGTGAAAGGTAAGTATTATCATCACAGAGTATGTAATATGTAGGTACTTTTTTTGGTACGTTCATGGTAGGTACTTTATTATATTATAACAGGTATTTTTATGTACCTACTTCTTTTCTTATTTTTTCTAATTTGTTTCGTAAAGAATCATTAGTAAAATAATATTATAATAATATAGTTAACTTTATCCAATTGAAATGACAAATTTAGTGTTCGTATCGAAATAGCTGAGGTCGTAACGAACGTAAGCCGGGATACTACATGGCTTTTACGCCCCAATTCGCTTAAATTATTTTTCCACTTTTAACGTATTAGTGGTTTTTACGACGTAGTTTATAATTTCTTTAGGTTTTAACTTCCTTATTTCGACTTTAATCCTTCGATCGTGGATTCTTGGAAATCTATTGTTATTCTATTGTGTCTCGCTCACCGGTGAGCTTATGTGGCTTGATGGGTTAATAAGTACTAAAGTTTTACTACATAATAATTTCTCGATTATTATAATGAATAATTAATCATAATATTAAAATACGTTATGATTTCTTAAGTTTGAGTGCATTGCAAAACTTACGCTCCAGATCGGATATTACTATTCTCCGCGCAAAGGTAATGTCACGGTGATTATGGATACAACAGATTACAGTGACAAAATGCAACGTCTTTTATCGGACGAAAACACTTACGAAAAAGTCAAAACGGACCTCACCAACAAAGTTTTGAAGACAACTCAAAATCTCATCAAAAAGTACTCCGGTCTCCGACTCACTGAATCTGGCTTCCAAATTCTTGTTGCCTTCATGCCCTAAACCTCCAAAGTTGTATGGTTTGCCAAAGATACACAAAGCCAATGCTCCTCTTCGACCAAGTGTAAGCCAAATTGACTCACCAACCTACAAACTGGCTCAGCTGGTAGCTACTGTACTCTCATCTCTACGCGGACAGACCAAGGCCCATGTAAAGGATTCCTACCACTTTGTTGATGAAATTAAACATTAAGCCTCAGAGATAATGAACAACTGGTCAGTTTTGATATACAATCCCTGTTCACTTGCCTACCAATACAGCATTGTATCGAAATTGTTACAAGAAGGCTCAGAGAGAACAACTTATCTGTTGAATATGCGGACCTGTTAGAACACTGCCTTACATCTGGCTATATGTTGTGGAATTATGACTTTTACAGGCAAGTATATGGTGTGGCGATGGGCCGTTTCACCTGTTGTGGCTGATATTTTTATGGAAGACTTTGAGAAGTTAGCCCTTGAGTTCTCACTTCTACAAGCGGTATGTAGATGATACTTTCACAATATTACCCTCGGACAAAGTATCCATATTCCTTGAGCACCTGAACAGCCTCAACTCCAAAATACAGTTTACAATGGAGTTGGAGAAAGATAATTCCCTAGCCTTCTTAGACTAAGGAATCCTGATGGCACATTGGGTCATACGGTGTATCGCAAACCTACACACACAAATAGATATTTAAATGGTTCCCATCATCACCCAGCACAGTTATGTACTGTTGTCAAATCTTTATTTCAGCACGAGGAATCTGCGATGAACAGTATGTGGATACTGAGATATCTGGATCAACCTCGCCACTACATAAGATTCGATAAGCCACAAGTACTGGCAAAAGAAGCAAGATACCGCCCAAGAAAGATAGGCGAGGCCAAAGAAATTAAGAAACACCCAAATTTTAACCGAGAAGATGGCTGTGTTTAACCAGTTGGCTAAGCGTCATCTAGCTGTAGCGTTGAACGTTGCCGTCAACAAGTCGCCCAAACGACGTATAGCCGTGTGATTGAATGGCGTTGTTCAGTCAACGGGCTAGCTGTTTGATTAAATGGCATTTTTAACCAGTCGACTGCGCCATAATATTATATAAGCTGTAACCTTCTAAGGTTTGGTTTTTTTACGTTACTTTCAAGTTTCAACATTGTGTTCACTTTTTATTTAACAAAGAAACTTGATTAAAATATGTTTTTTTGTTATAAGTATTTTCAATTTTTCTACAGTGTAATTTGGAAATTATATAGTTACCTTCTTATCAATAAACACTTAATAACTATCACTTTATAAATAAAATTGGATTAATTTTATGTAATTAAATTTATTTCACCTACGCAAGATGGTTTTTGTTACCCAAGTTTATAGTGAAGTAGGTAAAGTTATAGCAGTTACAACTCTGGACGTTCCTATTTACTGATTGTACGACTCTCTCTATTTTATAGTCGTGGTTTTTACGCCCAACAACAGAAAAGTTCATGAAATATCTTAAAAAATCATGGGGCGTATAAACCATTTTTACGAAAAAATTGGGTCGTAACTCACAACGCTTACTTCTTAAGTAAGCAATGGACATTAAAATAAGGTTTACCATTCGAAGGGCCGCAAAAAAATAATATATGTCACTTAATTGGGCTAAATAATATTAGAAAAAAAAATTACAGCCGATTTATTTTTAAAATTTTTGTTTTTTGCTTCTCCTGTAAAGTCGGGTTTTGGTTTTTACGACCTTTCTTCCCCAAGGTGGCGATATACAATCAATCGAAGACAGTCTAAAAAAGGATGTTAAATATTTCTGGTCATTTATAAAAAGCCGTTCTGCTGCTCCCGGTATACCTAATACTATGTATTACAATGAAGAGGAGTGTAGTGGCCCGGTAGACATATGTAGGCTGTTTTCCAAATTTTTCAGCTCAGTTTATGAACCAAATGACAATAATACCGACGTACACGTTGATGCACCAATAATTAATAGTCACTTATTATTGAATGATATTATAACATTCTCTTGCGATAAAGTAGCTTCAACGCTGAAAAGCCTGGACATAACTAAGGGATGTGGTCCGGACGGGATTTCTCCTCTTTTTCTTAAACATACCGCCGATTCATTGAGTATTCCATCATCAGTGCTATTTAACCGCAGCCTCAAGGAAGGTATTGTACCTCGGGTATGGAAGACTGCTAATGTCACTCCTGTATTTAAAGCTAGCAATAAAAATCAAATTAGTAATTATCGGCCAATTTCATTACTGTCAGCCTTGTCTAAGGTCTTGGAGAGGTTGGTACATGATGCAATTTATCCTTCATTGCATAGTATACTGATTCCTGAGCAACATGGCTTTGTTCGAAATCGGTCAACAGTAAGTAATTTAGTCTTGTACTCAAAATTTTTGTTTGAATGTATGGATAATAAAATACAAGTCGACTCAATCTATACCGACTTCTGCAAGGCCTTTGACAAGGTGGATCATAAGATGCTATTGAAAAAGATAGAATTTAACGGTATTATACGTGGTAATTTACTTCGTTGGTTTGCATCCTATGTTACAAATAGGACCCAAAAAGTAGTGATTCAGGGGTTTTCTTCAGATGCAATCACCGTCACATCCGGCGTGCCTCAGGGCTCTATTTTGGGGCCTCTGCTATTCGTTCTTTTCATTAACGACATTAGCAAATGTTTCCTAAACAGTTATTTCCTCCTGTATGCTGACGGCTTAAAAATATTTAGAATAATAAGATCGCTTGAAGATAGTGTAAAATTGCAAGAGGATCTGGATAGACTATCCGATTATTGTGCTGCTCATAAGCTATATTTAAGTCTGACTAAGTGTAAATCAATCACATTTACAAAAAAAATCAATGTTATAAATTTTTCATACTCTCTTTGTGGTACTGTATTAGAAAAAGTATCGTTGATTAGAGATCTTGGTATTCATTTTGACTCTAAACTACACTTTGATGCTCATGTAGCCCATATCACTGCCAAGGCCTTTAAACTCTCTGGTTTCGTGAGACGTACATGTACTTTGTTTAAAAAACCTGCAACTATGTTAATGTTAAACAAGACGCTCATCCGATCGCAACTGGAGTACGCCACATGCATTTGGAGTCCTTTATATGATAAATATAATGATCGAATCGAATCAGTGCAACGTAAATATCTAAAATATTTAATTCATAAAGTCGAACGAAAACGATTATTATACAACACACTTCTGGAAAAATTTTCTCTTCAAATTCTTACACAAAGACGAATATACTTTGATCAAAATATGTTTCTCTATAAAATTTGTCACAATCTAATTGACTGTAATGATTTGATAAACCAAATTTACCTTCGCATACCTAGTCGCTCACAACGAATCCGTGACAACTACACTCATAAGCTGTTTGCTCCTACACCGAGCAGGACGAATGCTGGTGACAGGGCACCATTAAAGCGAATTATGAAAAGCTACAACGATAATTTCACGAACATCGATATATTTGTATTATCCTTGTTTCAGTTCAAAGAACAGCTCTTAAAAAAACGTTCATTAATTTTATCAAAGATTGTTGATAGGAACCACAAAATCCATATTATGTTTGTGAGTTGATCGACTGTTTCATTATATTTTAATCAATCTGCCAACGTATGATGTATCATGTAGATGTTACCTATGATGATGATGTTCATAAATATGTTATATTGTGGATAATGGTGTTGGTTGCGTAATTACCTTAATTTTATTGTTTACATAAGTGTTAGTATTAAGCATATACGCAATTGTTTATTGTCCCAAATAAAATAAAATAAAATAATTTGTATGGCATCGATTTTTTTTTCATGCAAAAATAAAGTTGTTTTACCGATAATATTATTGATTCCCTGTTCAAAGGCAATGTAGTCCTTCCAAAGCGTCTCAATACCGATGATGGGCGTGATCACCGCCCGTTGGTACACCTGAAACATATTCCAAATTCCACTTTTGTTTGCTTACAACTAAAGACAAAAACGGTGTTATTTGCTCTTACAAATGAAGTAATTTCCATAATTCTACAGACTAGAACAACAACAACAACAAAACTAAATATTTGATAGTCATTTTACCAGAAGTTTTGGGACACTGATAAGATAGAAAAATGAATGAATTTTGTTTTTAATATTTGCTGTTATAGCGGAAATAGATATACACAATCTATGAAAATTTCATCTCTCTAGCTATTACCGTTCTAGAGTTACAGCCTGCTGACAGACAGACGGACAGACAGACATCGAAGTCTTAGTAATAGGGTCCCGTTTTTACCCTTTGGGTACGGAACCCTAAAAAGTAGGCCGTGCTCGGTTCTCGAGACTTTGCTGAGGCACTCCCATGCCCCCAGATATAGCAATTAAGTAAAACTTTATGGAGATTCTTGTGAAGTAAAAGCAGCTTGCCGTACCTTTCTGACAGCAGATATTTTCTGGTTCTCTGCGTAGGAGCCGACGGCGTCTACCGCCTTGAGGAACGTGACGTAGTCGTTCCAGATTGGGTACGCGTGGATATCTAACCCAATCTTGTCCAGCGCGAAGTCGTATGCCTGGGCCATTTTCTCCCTATATTACAACCAAACACGTCTTTTATTTATAATATTTTTACACACATTTTTTAAATGAAATTAATTCATAAAATTGCTGAATAGAAACAAAACTAATCTGGATTTGGTTATTGAGGTTGACGCGATTAATAGTACATTATGCACCTAGGGCAGGAAAATAAGAAATGTCTCAGATCACATGTAATTGTTGGCCGTCAACAAACATGTGATCTGAGGCTTTCTTATTTACTGATAATTTACTGCCCATGGTGCGTAATGCGTATACTATTTACGGAGGTATTTTATATACGGAGGCGGAAAACGGCAACATCGGTAAGCGCAGCGGGAAGAAAGTTGATGCTGTCCGCCCGGAGGTGAGACATTTTTTTATCATGTTAAAAAATATAGTCCATCTCTTTCTCGCAAAACGATTTGTTACGTCACAAATTACCGAGCCTGAGACGTCATAGGTTGCTATATATAGCGATCTCTTTCTTACTGTAATGAATTTTCTGTGTTTTTTTGTACTGTCCAAAGTAATTAGTTTGATATAAATAAGTTTAGGCGTATATTATGTGGCCTTTAAATCTTAGGGCAGAAAAGCAATATTACATGGGGCACCAACTTTTCTGGGTATGATAATGCGGTTATTTTATCAATGATAAATTTTTAAAATATTTTTTAAGTTTTTATTTTTTAAATAAATTTTATCAAATATAAAATTGTGTAGGTAGCAATTACAATACTCAATAGCACAGTCGCGCCATAATATCGTCAATTGTCTGTAAATATATTTTGTTCCTGTTATAATTACTTAATCCTTTGATCGTGGATTCTTGGAAATCTATTGTTATTCTATTGTGTCTCGCTCATTGATGAGCTTATGGGGCTTGATGGGTTAAATTAATAATCATACATATAATTATAAAGCTCTTTTTCTACGTACTTGTAAGTAGGTAACATGCATTTGGTCTCTTTCACATAGTTGAGATACAGCCTCCACAGTTCTATATTCAGAATTTTCATCAAGCATCGCTGAAACAGCTATAGAACAAACACATTTTATATGCATTATTTAGTAAAAAAAAAAGTAATTTAATAACAATTTTTTGTCTTAAAAATAGGCTACTTGACCTATATTCAATTTCATTGAACAAATGCATATTTCTAGTAGAACTTGGCCTAGGAAACCGTATTTCACCCTTATCAATAAAAGCATAAGATTGATAAATAAAGTCGATTTGAAATCCTTAATCTGTGGATTTGAAAATATGATTTTATGAAAATATGATTTGTACTGACGAAAACGCTTCTGCGGTACTTCCGATTTGGATGTGACGTCATCCTCATAGTAATTTAATATCTTTTATTTATCGCGCTCGTTATATGTAAGTTTATCTGTACATAAATAATAAAAATAAGCCTAGAAAGATTTGTAAAATATATTTTCTTGAATAATTCACTTAAAACGTCAGTTTTATATATTATCTCCATTTATTGTAGACGGGAAATGAAATGGCCAAAACTTTTCTCCAAAAGTTTTCAACATTACAAATGATTTCTAATTTCTTATTTAATTCTTTTATAATTTTTGGGCGCTTTTAGACTCGTACATTTAGCACATAAAAAAATGTTCAATAAAGAGAGTTTAAAATACAAAGCGTATGACGTCACACTATGGCGGACAGTGTTTTCGGCGCCATTTAAGAGGCGTATTTTTCAATAAACATTTTTATGGGTTTCTACTGTGTAAAATATTAAAATATTAGTTTTTTTTTGTGAAAATGAATGATAAAGAAGCGATTAGCATGAAGAAAAAAAGTAGGTCAAGTAGCCTATTGAATTCGATCAGCTCTAAATGAAGTTCAATTGGTCTGGATATCCTCATAAAACATTTTTTCCCTTATGATATTATAAAATTACTCGATCTGTTTTATAAAAAAATAAAAGCAGTATTGTGAGAGCATGCAAAATAATACCCACCTAAATACTACACAAAATAATGTAAAATTGGATCTTTGCTGCTATTTTATTTTTCTATTTTTAGGTTGAATGACACAGTCATGCTTCTTTTCCTATATCCTTTATACTTTACCTCATTGCCATAAAAAGAGTGGTTGCAGCTAAATTAGTAGCAATAGATATTGGAATCAACTGAATGTGTGTGGTAATGTGTGTTGTACTTTGGTTTTAAGCAAACTTTAAAAAGTTGTCCAAATGTCGCTGGTAAAAAACATTTTTGAGAAGTGCATAAAAAAGCCCAACCTTACTAATAAAAATTCTAAGGCAAATCATTGATTACTTTTCCCTGCTTTTATTCTTTCCTATCAATTCACTAAGTAACAAAGAAAAAAACATTGAATAGCCAATCAGTTCTTTTCAGTCTTTATTAGTATGGTGGTTTGCATAACGTCATCACTCATCATACAACAGTTTACTTGTTAAAATTAAGAACAAAATGGAAGCTTAACTTATACATATCATCTGACTAAATATAAAATAATAACATATATTGAAAAGGGATAAATACATGTCAAAAGTGACCTTCTTTGATTAAATTTTCTATTTTTATTGTGAGTTCTTGCTTTCGTGGGACAATCAATTTTACTGCGCAATATCACACACAATATTAATTATTGAACAACTTATTTGACAAGATTGAAAAGTGAGCGCATTCAATATTAATCCTAGATAGTCAATAATATTGCTTAATATGTTACATTGCACAATAGTTATAAGTTATTATTTATTCTAAACATCTATTACATTTAAATTAACCAAAGAAAGTCGCCTCCAACATGTCTGAACACAGACACCCTAACTGAAAAAAAAGATAAGAAATTCCAATTCTTATTTATTTAATCTTACATCTATACACTTTTCCTTCTAATTCTGAAGTTTTTCATAGAAAGTTACGCCTTTAAACTGGGACAAATTTTACAAACATCTCTACCTTCACAAAATATAATTTCATTAATTTGTTTAACCTATTCCCGAAGCGATACTAACCTTTTCTACTTTTTCAAAATTCCTTGCCTTCATCTGTAAAAAGAATAAAATTGTTATTTTCAAAGTTATTTTTTATGATCTTCTCTTGCTTTACAGCATTGCAATATTGCATTTATTTACAGATCTAGAACTTTTGTCACATAAAAAAACAAATATTACCAACACTAGAATTTATTAATGCGGATCAAGTTGGACAAACTATAACCTTCGATCGCGGATCCTTGGATCTATTGTTTACGCGGTCGAATATAGAAGTCTAAAGACACCAAATACATTAAAATGAGGTCAGTTTTCTAGGTGTAAATACCTGGGTATACATAGGTAAAAATGAAGTAACTTTCATATTACAATAGCTATCACTTACTTCCTGTTCAATATAGATCTTCCAATATCGGCCTGTAGTTGGAAAGGCAGTAATCAGCTTCTCATACATGGTCCTCACATCATTTATAGGCCTGGTTTGCGCCTCACGGATGAGCAAAGACCACGAGTCCACATCGTAAATGTTCGCTTCCACGGCACGCTGGGCGCGACTCAACCTTTCGTTTCCCCAATCCTATACAACAATAAGCTGGTCAATAACATGTAT
The DNA here is from genome assembly GCA_963422495.1 of Polyommatus iphigenia. Taxonomy (NCBI): domain Eukaryota; kingdom Metazoa; phylum Arthropoda; class Insecta; order Lepidoptera; family Lycaenidae; genus Polyommatus; species Polyommatus iphigenia. The sequence continues at coordinate 11,404,851 of OY730184.1, forward strand.
ACCAATCATTTGTGAACCTACATTAAAGATACTTACAATCTCAGCGTTATCGTCCATCATTTTTCTATCGGATAGGTACCAAACAATGCTGCTAAGCTTACACAGTTTAAATTGGTTACGGTTGACGTAAAGAAAGTCTTTAATAGCCAGGAAATCTCTAAGCACCCGGTAAAGAGCTGCACGTAGTGATTATATTATCTCGGAAAGCTGCTTGCACCCGTTTATTATAATTTATTTCACCGCAAAAAGTAAAAATGCCGACACCGCACACGAACGCTACGAATTTTTTTTTTTTCTTCTTTTATGGCAAAGGATGTGTATGTTGTGCCACAGACAAGGTAAAAAGGTAAGGAATATGGCGGGAAAACCATATTCCTCCTATTATAATTTTCATCATCGTTTTCATGTATCGTCAGGTCTAAAGTCTAGTCAAAGTCTAAGTAAAAGTCAATACAGTCACAGGAGTCAAGTCGGTCGATTCAGTAAAGTGGTAGACGCTTTACTGAAACTTTCGATGGAGTTTTGGAGGGAACACAAAATAGCACGTTTCTGGATATTACATCACTTTTCTACACTTGTGCATGAACACGAATATCTAATGGTTAATATTCTACCAATATTACACATTAAAAACCCAGCTAACACAATTTTAGGAAAATAATACAAAAACACAACAGCACTCTTTCACATGCCCGCAAAAACTCTACGAAAAAAATTTTTTTTCTTCTTTTTTGGCAACTTGACACAAAGGATGTGTATGTTGTGCCACAGACAAGGTAAAAAGGTAAGGAATATGGCGGGAAAACCATATTCCTCCTATTATAATTTTCATCATCGTTTTCATGTATCGTCAGGTCTAAAGTCTAGTCAAAGTCTAAGTAAAAGTCAATACAGTCACAGGAGTCAAGTCGGTCAATTCAGTAAAGTGGTAGACGCTTTACTGAAACTTTCGATGGAGTTTTGGAGGGAACACAAAATAGCACGTTTCTGGATATTACATCACTTTCCTACACTTGTGCATAAACACGAATATCTAATGGTTAATATTCTACCAATATTACACATTAAAAACCCAGCTAACACAATTTTAGGAAAATAATACAAAAACACAACAGTACTCTTTCACATGCCCGCAAAAACTCTACGAAAAATTACATTTGACATCTTCTTGATCCTTTTTTTTTTGTTTATGGTTTATTTTATTTTTTTACGAAAAAAAAACTGTTCTGTGTTCAACTGTTCAACATCAACATGCGAACAATTTTATCCAAAGATCTCATTTTATCCACCTTCGTCCGCAATAATCATATAATGTCAATCAAATTTAGGAAAATCGATTTATTAATCGGCACAGCACAACACTAGCTTGACAAGTGACAATTGACACAAATTGACATATTTTATCTGTGATTGACATTTGCAAATACGAGATCGAGACTTCAATTTCGCCGCTTTTATTTACTGAATTTGTTAAACAAAATGTTATTCTACTCGTTTTTTAAGTCCTTAGTCGGAAAAGATGTTGTGGTTGAACTAAAAAATGACCTCAGTATATGCGGAACACTGCACTCAGTGGATCAATATTTAAATATTAAACTTTCGGATATAAGCGTCATTGACCCAGACAAGTATCCTCATATGCTGTCGGTGAAGAATTGTTTTATTCGTGGATCTGTTGTACGTTATGTACAGTTGCCAGCAGACGAAGTGGACACCCAACTCCTTCAGGATGCAGCAAGAAAAGAAGCCACTGTTTCTACTAGATAGTAAACATAACCTAGCTTTTTGAAAGTTGTTTTCGGAACGATGGTGTGTAAATATAAATTTAATAATAAATTTAACGGGCCGGGTACCCTTGGAATTTCTCATACAAACGTAATTCCAAAAGCATTTTCTCATACGAAAATATTTAACATGTTTGAGTTATTTTTCAGTTTAAGATAGTAATTACCTAGGTTCCTACACAAAAATTTACTTCAAAATATTTAAACAAAAAATATATTTTTTTTTTATTTATTTTTTTAGTAAATTTACTACTAAATATTTGAACACTAAAAAATATATAAATAAATAGTAAATTTACTACAAAATATTTAAATACTAAAAAATATTTTTTTTGAAGTAAATTTTTGTGTAGGAACCTAGGTAATTACTATCTTAAACTGAAAAATAACTCAAACATGTTAAATATTTTCGTATGAGAAAATGATTTTGGAATTACGTTTGTATGAGAAATTCCAAGGGTACCCGGCCTCTTAAGCATTAAATTAAAATAAACTTTGTGGAGAGTAAACTTGGAAGTTTTAATTTACACACCAATTTAAAGTAGTTGCTTTTTTAATAAAGTTCATCCAGCCTTTTGAATAGTTGGGTTGTATCAAAACAAAACATGCTGATTTCAGATTTTACTAAAACCACTACTTAGATGTTATCTTTTTCTTCTATTTCTGGTAGATCCCGATCAGTTTCTTGATCAAAGTAATTTTCTGGTATAACATAGTTCTCTGGAGGTCTCATCGGTCCGTATATTCTCTTTTCCTTAGGTTCTTCAGTTTTACTATCTTTCTGATCTTCTTTTACATTATTTTCAGCATCTTCCTTTTTTATTTTTGTTACCATATTGTTTGATTCTGTTGTTTCTTTAGATCTTTCTTCAGTTTTAACTTCTTTCTGTTCTGTTTCCTCATCTGAATCCATTTCTTCAACAAACTCCTTCTCTTCTTGCTTTACTTGTTTCACTTTAGGCCTTTTTTCTGTGTCTTCTTTCAATTTTATCCTTAAAATTAAGACAATATCTATCAGTAATAATAATTGAATACCTACTTGTCACAAATCACATAACACAATATGAAAGTAAAAGTAACAGATGTAAACCAAATAAATGTATTTATAAACTGGACAGTAAAGTTGGTAAAGCCATTCATAAGCCAAGTGTTCACAGTCCAAAATCTTTTTGTGAGTGGTTTTATTCATGTTTTTGTTGAAGCTGTTTATTTTGGAGTTCTTTAAGTATGTAGATATGCAACTTTTAAAACTGGATAGCTTATGTATAGCCAACTTAACAAAATATAATTTATATTTACCTTTTCCCATATACAACAGAGTTAGACTGCTTAATTGCAACAGAGTTAGGTTGTTTTTTCACCAATGGGGGAGCATCTGCAGGTCTGGCTAGCTCCGCCAGCCGTGTAGTTTTTGCCAGTTCAGCTTTTAACTTTTGTATATTCATCTGTAACATTGAAATCACTTTTTGATGACCTTGTAATAACAATAGTAGAAGCTTAAAAGTGGCTAGTAGTATTTTGCGTAAATGGATTTTTAACAACACTTTTATGTAAGTATGTTAATCCTTCAAGCCCCATAAGAGCACTGGTGATCGCGACAACAATAGAATACAATAGCATTTCCAAGAATCCTCGATCGAAGGATTAATTTTGCCACACAGTGTAGGAAAATGCTTAAGCCATTTCATTTTTGAAGTTGTTAGAAGACATTATTACATTTTTACCTTTGTTTTAGATATTTCCGCCTTTTGTGACATACTCTGTCCCTGTGAACCCAGTGAGTTCATAAACTCGTCTAATGCATCAACTTGCTCCTCTGATTTTGCTGTGCTCTTGTTTGACGCGCGTAGTCGCTCGAGAGCCTTCTCTTCCATTGCTATACTCTTTTCAATCTCTGCCATCTTATTGAGCTGCATAAAAATTTCATACATGATACATTATAACATTACTGAGAGCTGACATAGGTACATAAACCTTCAAGCCCCATAGGAGCACCGGTGATGAATAATAGAATACAATAGCATTTCCAAGAATCCGCGATCGAAGGATTAAAATTGAAATACACAAAAAAATTAAAGTTGCCAATTTGAATGTCTGTTTAAATTATTATTTTTGATGTTGGTGTTAAATCTCAGTGAATATAAGACCACAATATAGGCAATGAAAATATCCATACAGGCCATAAAGGCAATAATAGTCTAAAATAATCACCAGGTCTTCGTAGGTGAGTGGTTTGCTGCGCTCCTGCTCCACTACACCGTGTTTCTCCATACGAGCCCGCCTCTTCTTCTCCACAGCTCCCGTCCTATCGAGGAATGTGTCTTCATCTGAGTCGTAGTAGTCATCTGCACCCCAGTCCCGCTCCTTTCTTCTGCGTGATTCTGAAATATTCAAGAGTGAATAAATTATAGGACACAAAAAGTTTTACGCCGTTTATCATAAACGCGTCGCATGTTACTGGCTACTGCATTAAATAGAGCAAGCAACTAACAAAATATAATAACTAGGTTTAGTATTCCAGTACAATATTCTTTTTATATTATTCAGAATTGACTTACCATGCTTCGCTTGTCTCAGTAGGCCAGCTCTATCCAAAATACGACAAGCCTCCAATGCACAAGCAATAACTGCCTCCTTCTTCTTGCCCTTATGTATTATTTCTGCCATTACTGGATTCCCTCTGGCATCATCTATAGGTAGTTCTACTCTGGAAAACAAATTCGACACTTCTAGCCACTTAACTAAACTTCGGGGTTACGAAGATTTTGGCCGACCGACTGTCCACCATTGTGTTTTTTCGCGTTCACGAATATTTTTTTCAAAAATGGATAGCTAAGATCAATACAAACAAAAAATAATCTTGGACAAAACCACGTAAAGTGTCACATCTCGAAGATATGACCTGCCAAAGTTTTACCAATTCAAGATATTGCAACTTTCGCAGCTCAAATCTTTGAAATTAGTCAATAAATTATGTTAAACTTTAATTTTAGAAAAGTATGCCGGACTTCGACACATTGACCTTATACATAAAGACAAATTAGATAAACTTACTTGCAAATAAATTGGCCAATGCCTCTCTCCTCACAGTTGTATACCAATTCATGACCCTCTCGTTCAAAGTAACCTCTGAGGGTTTTTTTGGGATCATCTAGGTATAGCTCTTCATTACCGGTTGAGGCATAGGGGTTGTCTGCTAGGTCTGGTTCCTCTTCTGCGTCTTCACCTGATTAACACAATCAATTTTATTTATTCATACTTACTGGAAAAATTTAAAAGTATTTTTTCACATAACACAACCTATTTTTTTTTTACTTGTATGATGATCTCCCTTTTTACACACAAGTCACAAGCAACATCAAGTTCTGTAAACATTTAATTTAACATACCCATTCCCCAATCAATGCCCTGTTCCTCTCTTTTTCTTTCTTCCTCTAACTTTGCCTTCTCCCTTTGTTCAATAGCTTCTTTTATCAATCTGTCTCTTTCTAATTTCATTTCATTAGCTCTCTTCTTAATCTCTGTTACTGTTAACTCAGATTCACCCTCACAGTCAAAGTCTGGTCCCTAAAATTGGAAATTAATACATGAGAACTTAATACATGAGTTGAAGTTAATACATGAGAACTAATAAAAAAACATTACTAAGATTAAATATGCATACCAAAACAATATAGGTTCTTGTACTGGTGCCAAATTTGATTTGATGCCCGACCCTAACTCTTGTATACTGATGTTCCTTTATCTTGTCTCGGTTGAGGAAGGTACCATGTGTGCTGCCCAGGTCAAATATGTACCAGCCTGAAGGAACCTCACCTTCTTCGGAGAATGCCTTGTACTGAAGGACTGCATGGTGCCTAGAAGTTTAGCCCAAAATCTTATGGAAATTCCAATAGAAAATACATAATATTTCACAACAAAATATAGAATAGAGCTGTAAAAAATATTTTAGTCACTATATTGTTTTTTTTTCTTCATTGAAGTCTGTTAATTGCCTGTAACTTTTGTATATATTATTTCAATTAATCAGCACCAGTAAAAATGCAACAGAATAAAATATAACTTGCCTTGATATTGTTGGATGTGCCATCACAACGTCACAGTTTGGTTGCCTCCCAAACACATAATATGGTTTCTTTGTCAAATCGATTCTTTCCATAATCATCCCCGATTTTAACACTTCCAAACCATAGTCTGAACCTGAAAGTAATATTTTTGTGGCATGTTTTAAAAAGAATTGAAAATATTTAACCCATCAATATTCAATCCCGTAGCGGGCAGCAGCACCTGGCTGTCGCATAACAATTGAAAATCTATTGTGTCTGCGATTCCCACGATCGAAGTATTAATATGAAAAATAGGCTAGCCCACATTTCCATTGTACGTTACAATATACATACCATCTGGGCAAACCCCTGACCATTTTGGTTCCTTGTAAGTACATGGTGTCAACAATTCTTTTGCAGCGTGTTGTGCTGTTGTTTCGCTACTATGTTCTTCAGTCTTCTGTTGTTTGTTGTCTACCTCGGGTTTTTCCTTTTCTGTTTTATATTTTTTGGGTAACTTTCCTATGCGGCCAATAAATACAGGCTTTTTAAATTCCGCTTTCTCAGCGGTGATTTCACCTAGATTTTCTTCAGCCATGTCGATAATTTTTAAATAGTCATATATTTCAACCTTACATATAAAAGTTACACATACAAGTTTGTACTATATTCCCTTTTTATTTTAGAGTTTCTAATTTTTTAAGTAAAACAAATTGCAACAAATCTTATTACTTTTTTCATCTTCAACTTTGACATTTGACAAATGACAACTGACAAGTGACAACTGTCTGTTTTTTACATGTTTTTTTATGTTTCGTTAGACGGTCCATTCACTATAGTATCCTACATTGCAGACTTGCAGTCCGCCGTGCAGGCCTACAAAGTGCAATACCATTCACTATCTTGCAAAAGCCGCCGTGCAGTCCGCCGGCTTATGCACGATAGTGAATGGTGTTGCAGGCCTGCACGGCGGACTGCAATGCAGGATAGTGAGTGGACCCTTTAAAAGAAAAAAAAATGGTAACTTTTTTTCATATAATATTATTTATTATTAGCTTAGAATTCTATTAGTTATAAAGGAATTTTAATTTTAGATCTTAGTCAAGTAAAAATTAAAAAGTGAAAAAAATAATGAATGATGATTGATGAATGAAACTTCTGTTGACCGTTCGGAATGAGTAAATAACATTATATAATGTTGCCATATTCTTATTTTCTGCTTACATGAGCCTCGAGGTAAAGCGAAATGAAATGAAACAAAACCACGATTATACGTACGATATCTGGGCAATGGGTATATATCTGTCGCAGTCGACTGGTTAAAATAGCCATTCAATCAAACATCTAGCCCTTTGACTGAACAACGCCATTCAATCACACGGCTATACGTCGTATAGCCGACTCGTTGACTGTAACGTTCAACTCTACAGCTAGATGACGTTTAGCCAACTGATTAAATGGTAAAAGACCATTAGTTTAGTGCTATTATTACACAAGCGTAATGATAACAAGCAAATAATTGTGTTCCAATTCGTTTTAAACACAATTGCAATAAATACCTTGGTGATGCATTTCATAATCCCATAATTTCGCCTCTAATATTAGTTTAAATTTTGATTCACTCGTATGTGCCCCCATAATTTCTTTCTCTTTAATTATACTTGTAACGTATATTTACGAAAAATATATGTTAATATAATCACAAAACACCAGTTAGTTGACGCCAAAACAAAACGCACCTAGTGCCGCGGTGGTGAGCGCTGAACTAATTCAATCAAACGGCGGCTTTTGAATCAGCTGTAGTGTTGTACGTTTTGATTAAAAAGCTAGACGTGTGATTGAATGGAGTTGTTTAGTCAAAGGGCTAGCTGTTTGATTGAACGGCTATTTAAACCAGTTGGCTGCGACATATCCAAGCAAAAAGAAAGGCACTTGACTGCTACCATGGTTAAAGGCCAGAAAGTCACAACTGAATCTTGGAAATAAACTTCTCGTCTATAAAAGACGTATCAAGAGTCGTGTTCGTTTGGTTTTTCAATTGCGCATGCGCGGCTTTTTTGTGTGTCAGTGTGAGTGTCATATTCTAAAATACCTTGTCATGTTCTAAAATACCTGTCAGATATTCTAACATCTGACAAAAATTGATATAGTCGTGTTTGTTTTGTTTTTAAAACTCAACTATTTCTGTACTCAATCTTCATAATTTTGAAGTCGGTACCAGATATAGCTGAATCCAGATGCCAGAATATTTGAAACATTTGTAACTGGCACCGACTTCAAAATTATGAAGATTGAGTACAGAAATAATTGAGTAATAATTGAGAAATAATTGAGAAGAGAGAGAAAAAGGCACCATGAGATAGGAAAAATTATTTAATACTTTTTAGTTCATATTATAAGGATGTTATTATTGTTTTTACCTTGGAAGTCGGTTTTAATTTTTTGTTAAAAATAATAATTTCACTCTTTTTAGTTACCTAGTAAAATCATCGCGTACTATACGTAGATTAGGGCCGATTCACACCGGAATGGCAGAGGCGAGGCGAGCAGTTTCAGTGTCATATGATTTTAAACTTTATCTTCATTGTTGTAATACATAGTATCGCTTGAGAAATCTACGGCCGCCCGTGGACGCTCGTGGCCTCTTGCGGCCGCCGGCGGCGTCAATTTCTCAAGCGATACTATGTATTACAACAATGAAGATAAAGTTTAAAATCATATGACACTGAAACTGCTCGCCTCGCCTCCGCCATTCCAGTGTGAATCGGCCCTAATAAACCTGTATATTATTCTACGTATCTTATTACAATTTGTTAACAGTCACACTTACAAAATATAATATCAGCTGCAGATAATTTTAAACAATACATTTAAATAAAAAACATCGAAGTGTACACGTGCTAGGGCCACGCCAAACCGGAATTTTAGCAGCGGCGAGGCTTTCAGTGTCATATAATTTTAAACTTTATCTTTATTAATGTAATACATAGTATCGCTTGAGAAGTCTACGGCCGCCCGTGGCCGCGATTGGTAAGTGTAACAGTGCACTAGCATGTTACTTGTATAATTATCGAAGCAACTTACTTCTCAGAAGTAATGTCAAATGTGTGCCTTACGCTCTGGAGATAAGGTTGAATATTTTGTTATGTTCAAATTTGGTGACATTGGTGACCCTGACGTGGTAATGATGATGATGATGATGAATGTAATTTGTATAGTAGCATATGCTTTCAGTTCTTAAAACAGCGCCTAAACCCCCAAACTTGTATCTATAAGGAATCCGGAGTTCTCTTAGTATCTTCGGAACCATAGTATACCTTGGTGCAAAATCTTGCGTTTTGGTAGCATATACTTAGGATGCTTCTCATAAAACCAAAATCACTATATATTTCCATACAGATTTTGAGGAGTTCCCTCGATTACTCATAGATCCCATCATCAAGTTACCACTTTTGTGAACATGGTACCAAATTGGAGTAAAACCTAATACAACAAAACAAAAATTTTGAAAATCGGTTCACAAACGGCGGAGTAATCGTTGAACATACAAAAAAAAAATATATATCCACAGCCGAACATATGACCTCCTCGTTTTTTGTAAGTCGGTTAAAAATACCTTGTCATGTTCTAAAATACCTGTCAGATATTCTAACATCTGACAGAAATTGATATAGTCGTGTTCGTTTTGTTTTTCAACTGCGCATGCACGGCTTTTGTGTGTCAGTGTGAGTGTCATATTCTAAAGAACCTTGTCATGTTCTAAAATACCTGTCAGATTTTCTGAAATTGATAGGTATTTTAGAATATGACACTCTCGCTGACTGTGACACACAAAAAAAGCCGCGCATGTGCAGTTGAAAAACCAAACGAACACGACTAAATAAGTAAAACTGGATCTACGGCATTCAGCTGTGGGGAGCACTATCTCGCAAACCATACTGCAGAGGTTCTGTAAAAAATATAGTTCTGCTAAAAATGGATTGCTTGCTTGAGTACTTAGTTAGCTTCAGAGTAACAATAATTTAGAATTTAGATAGTTCACTTTCAAAATACTTTATTTTATGATAGAGCTTTTGATATCGGTATTGGTATCAAATTATATTAAGCAATATTTATTTTAGCCAAAGTTGAAAGAAAAAGGTACGTTGAAAAAGAAGCTACACTGTCTTTGGTTTTCCTTTTCTCATTTTCTACTAAAAAAGCATGGACTACTAACAAAAGGAGTTGGTGGATCCAGCAGTGTGATAACTGATAACTGATAGTAGCGCTATAAGGGAGATTGGGAGTGCTGAATCTGGTGACTGTTGCAGCTGCGTAGGGTGCTCCAAGAGAACGAAATCTTGTCCATGTGAATATATTGTATTATGATATTATGATAGACAGAAAATATTATTTTATTATAAAAAAAATACTCAAAAAATTATTTTGGAGGAAATTAAAATTTAAAAATGGCAATACACAACTTTTGTGACATTCTTGTGACGTGAACGCTGACGGAGACCGGTGATCTTGTTTCTTCATTCAGCATTCTCGTTTTAGGACTTCGAACAATCCAATCAAGTATTTTTGGAAGAATTCGATTTTATACATAGACGGTATTAGTTGTATATTATAAACCTAACTATTTACATAGCTGGACATTTTACCGAGTAAACTGTGTCGACATAAAGTTTTTAATCAGTGTTTTTAAAATTGTGCTGTAGAAACCTGTGAACAATGTGAAAATCAAGAGACCGACGCACAGTTTTGTCGAGTTTAACGCAATAATTACTCTTTATCGCTTAACCTTATCATAACTATTGCATTTCCGATGTCCTGGCGTTCATAGTTTATTTTGGTGAGTAACTTGATTCATTTTATCACACCTGCAGGCTGCAACTCTTTGTTATCAATTTACTAATTCAAAATTTAGTTATGATTGAGTCGTCGTTTTTTGGATAAACGGTGAAAGTGTCAAACAGATCATTTTCTGACCTTTGAATGTGATTATATTCACATTTTAAATTACAAAACAAGTTTAACAGGCATTGTGAATGACTTTTATACTCATTTCAATGAAATTTCCATACAAGGAAAATTATTGGAATTGAGCATAAATATCCCATCTTATTGGTCATTTGAATAGGTGGTGTCAATAAAAGCTAATATTTAAGTTTGCATGATGTTGATAATGTTATGAAATGTGTATGAATCATATTGGATTGATAAAACAAAAAAACCAATACTTTGCTAAAACATAATATTTGTGTTGAATGTTTTAATGTTGGTACTATATTCTTACTAATATTATAAATGCAAAAATGTGTCTTTTTGGGACTCATTCACTATTAACGCTTTCGTTCCTAAGCGGTCGCATGCAACCGCGAGAACAAAAGATTTCCAAGAATCCGCGAACAAGGTGTTACGACTTAAACCACTAAGCTAGTTAAGATGAATTTTGTATGGAGACACTGAGTTATCACCAGAAAATAATCAAACCTGAGCAGGCACCTAGGTCCTAGGTCCTAGGTGCCTAGGTGCCAGCTGAGGCCTGAGACACACTGCTAGGTTTAGTATAAATGCTTCAACTCCCAAGCGGCCACATAGTGGCCACGAGCACAATATATCTCCAAGAATCTGCAATCAAAGGATTAAAATGATTTTGCTGAACATACATAATATTTTAAATACTAAACTTCTAAGTTTCTGATAACACCAAGAGAAACTTATTGTCACTACTATCACATCTTGATTATAGATTCATGATATAGATAATATTAATTCAATAACAAACATATCTCAGATATATTTTATCATTTGATATAAATATGAGGACATTCTTGTGTAGGTTAAAATTATATTTTGTAATATGGGCTTCAGTATCACCACATACTCAATATGTTAAGCCCCATCCACATGCTTGGCAAACAATGGCAAACAGCCAACAGCAAACAGCAAACACGGACGTGTGGATGGGTGTTTGTTGTTGTTTGCCTGTTTGTAAACGTGTTGGGCAGTGTTCGGCATCGGTGTCGGTTTTTCTTGCCAGATCAAAGGATGTTTGGCAAATAGTTTGCGACGTATCCACACGTTTGAACAGCGATCAGTAATGCGCGCGAGCTTGCGGGAGGCAGACGTATTTACTTGCTACACTTTTACGTTGGCGCGCAAAGCGTAAAAAGCAGGGCTCGAAAACGTTATTTTAAATAACGGTTTTGATTCGTTCGGAACGGTTCATTGCAATAACGTTTTTGGGAACAAAAACGTATTTGAAAACGTTTTGAAAACCGAAATAAAACGGTTAAATCCACACAGCGGGACATAGGGCAGTCAGTAAAGGTTTTCTCCACCGATTTTGTTGAACCTCAATCGATTTTCTTTGGTGAGTATAAGGGGATAACTTAAGAAATAAAAATGGTATACTACCTACATGCGCTTTTGCCCTGGGGGTGAATGCAACCCCGTCTCGGGGGGTGAATTTTTTAAATAAAAAAGCCCCAGAAATCAATAGACACACAAAAATAATTTGTTATGTAATTTTTTTTTGATAATTCAATAATTAAATGAGTTATAGGTAATTAAAGATCAAAGATTTTGCGTAAGAAAAATACTTATTGTCTTAAAGTTGTTTTTCATAATTAACTAAAAAACTATAAGTTTTTACGAAAAATAATATGTTATTACTTACTAGTATTACCAAAGAAGTCAATAAAAAAAAGACGGGTTGCACTCCGGGAGTGCCGGCAGAAGTGAAAACTTGATTATTAACGTTGTGCCTATTTTTTTTTAACCCGTTTTTTAATAAAATCGATTTTTAAAAAATCTATTTTTTTAATTAATCGAAACCCTTACAATCGTTTAAATTTTTAACCCATTTTTTATGAAAATCGATTTAAAAAAAATAGATTTTTTTAATTAATCGAAACCCTTACATTTTTTTAACCCATTTTTTACGAAAATCGATTTTTTTAATTAATCGAAACCCTTACAATCGATTAAATTTTTTACCCATTTTTTATGAAAATCAATTTAAAAAAAAAACTGGTTGCACTCCGGGAGTGCCGGCAGAAGTGAAAACTTGATTATTTACGTTGTGCATTTTTTTAACCCATTTTTTATGAAAATCGATTTTTAAAAAATCGTCAATCAAGTTGTTTCGATCAAGTTTCGATCAAGGTTTCGATCAAGGTTTCGATCAAGTTTCGATCAAGTTTCGATCAAGTTTTGAACAAGTTTCGATCAAGTTTCGATCAAGTTTCGATCAAGGTTTCGATCAAGGTTTCGATCAAGGTTTCGATCAAGTTTCGATCAAGTTTCGTTCAAGGTTTCGATCAAGGTTTCGATCAAGTTTCGATCAAATTTCGATCAAGTTTCGATCAAGTTTCGATCAAGGTTTCGATCAAATTTCGATCAAGTTTCGATCAAGTTTCGATCAAGTTTCGATCAAGTTTCGATCAAGTTTCGATCAAGTTTCGATCAAGGTTTCGATCAAGGTTACGATCAAGTTTCGATCAAGTTTCGATCAAGTTTCGATCAGGTTTCGATCAAGGTTTCGATCAAGTTTCGATCAAGTTTCGATCAAGTTTCGATCAAGTTTCGATCAAGTTTCGATCAAATTTCGATTAAGTTTCGATCAAGGTTTCGATCAAGTTTCGATCAAGTTTCGATCAAGTTTCGATCAAGTTTCGATCAAGTTTCGATCAAGTTTCGATCAAGGTTTCGATCAAGTTTCGATCAAGTTTCGATCAAGTTTCGATCAAGTTTCGATCAAGTTTCGATCAAGGTTTCGATCAAGGTTTCGATCAAGTTTCGATCAAGTTTCGATCAAAATTTCGATCAAGTTTCGATCAAGTTTCAAATTGAGTTCGAGTTCGAGTTCGACACAAAACACTACTCTCCAACCGTCTTACGCGTTTTGTATGGTTTTTCGATCAACACGAAAATCTATCGCGAGTTTCACAGTTTTTACCCATCTTACAAGTGTTCAACGCCGCTAAAGAAGTTTTCACTTCAAAAATCGATTTTTTTAATTAATCGAAACCCTTACAATCGATTAAGAAATATCGACAATCGAAAAAAAAACAATCGATTGTTCGATTAATCGATTTCGATGTTACAACACGAAACGACACGACAAAACCGTAAGACGGTTGGAGAGTACTCCAACCGTCTTACGGTTTTTCGATCAGCACGAGAATCTGACGCGAGTTTCACAGTTTTTACCCATCCCACAAAAGTCCTCAACGCCGCTAAAGAAGTTTTCACTTCAAAAACAAATTACTACTCTGAAATACCTTCTAATATTATTTCAAATTAGTGAGCTATAGGTGAATACGTATTTTGTTTTTAGGCAAGTAATTAATATACAAAAAATTGGCAAAGTGCAAGCAGAACTCGTGCACGAAGGATTCCGAGTTCCGTACCATTAGGTACAGAGCAAAAATAGGCCAAAAAATGTGTTTTGTGTATGGGAGACCCCCTCAAATATTTATATTATTTTAATTTTAAATGTTTTTTAAAATGTTTTTCACTCTATTTCGATTATAAATATTATAAATTTCCCAATTATAAATTTCCCTGAGCTTTTTTTATAAAAATAAGTTTTTTATTTATATTAATCAAGTTTATTTGTGATGAAGTAGAAACTTTATATGGCAAAACAACATATTTTGTCAAGAAAGCTAGTAGTTAAATAATAAAAAATCATAAATACAAATATTAAAAACATTTTTTTTACCTTATTAAACACAATTAGTTAAGCCAGAATGGTTAAATCTGCATTTTAAGGAAAAGGGATAAAAAAAATTAAAAACAAGGGGGGTAAAAAAATCCATCCCTAAAAGCGCAATTACGTAGTATGACAATTTTAAATTAAAGGGTAAAACGTAATCGATCCCAAATTTTTATTTAAATCTATGCTGTGCCTGATTTTTAGGGTTCCGTACCCAAAGGGTAAAATCGAGACCCTATTACTGAGACTTCGAAGGCTGTTCGTCTGTGCGACCGCTAATATAGCTGGACTTGATTTGATTGTGTATATCTGTTGCCGCTATAACAACAAAATATACTAAAAAACAAAATATATTTCATATATTTTAAGGGGGGCTCCCATACAACAGCCGTAATTTTTTGGCCTTTTTTGCTCGATATCAATAACGATAATAGGTAGGCTCTTGAAATTTTCATAGAGTCCTTGACTATATGAGTTCTTTATTAATTAATAAAACTAATAAAAAATTAATAAAATGAATCCCATACAAAAAACACAATTATTGACCTTATTTTGCTCTGTAACGGTACGGAACCCTCCATGAGCGAGTCCGACTCGCACTTGGTCTATTATTGCCTCGCCGTGCTCGCCGCAAACGAATGCCCGAAAAATAATAGTTTTTGTACCGTTTAAAACCGATTTAAGGATCAAAAACGAAAAAATAATTACGTTCTCAAAAAATGTTCCGAATAGCGTTCCGTTCCGAACGAAAACGAAATGAAACGTTCTTTAGGTATTTAAGGCGATAACGTTTCGAAAAATATAACGTTTTTCGAGCCCTGGTAAAAAATGAGTGATTGGTTAGCACCTACAATTCTGACATTTTTCAGACATCTGAAGAAAAAAAAGATTCTATTCGATCTGGTGCAGGTAAGTTTAAATAATCAATAAGGTTGAGGTGCAAAAAAAGGGCTCCCAGTGATTTTTGATTTTTTTTTCGGTTCAGGGACTTAGAAAAATTTTAGTCAGTTGTGGTGTCATGACGACCCCCTGTTTTTATGACGGATTCGGGTAGAGGGGGTGACGGGGAACAACGTTTCCCTAGACCACTTTTCGCTGTGACCTTTAGTTTGACTTCCAGAGGTGAAAATGTAAATCGCCGTTAACTTAGAAAAATTTCGTCGGTTGTGGTGTCATGATGACCCCCAGTTTATAATAAAAATATGTCAACCCGAAAGTAATAGCTGCCACAAGCTCGTCGTCTGCCATGTTTGCCGATTCGGAATGTAATGAACGTTCGCCAAGCATGTGGTTGGCTGTTTGTGTTGGGTGATTGTGGTTGCTGTTTGGGACTTTGTTTGCTGTTTGCGGTGTTTGTGACAAACAGCCAGCGTGTGGAGGCCGCTTAAAATTTAGTGCAACAGAGGGCCTAGACAAGTGGCAAGTAATTATCGGAAATGCCAACAAAATGTATGGGATTTGACATTACGAGGGCTGCTATTTATGTATCCGGAACTGGCCACTTACAAGAACAATATTTAAAAAGTAATTACAGCATTTGAAAATAGAACTCTTTGGTTGAAGAATACATTTTGTTTCAAGTGACTGTCAATTATTTTTCCATTGTGGCGTCATTTTGAAAATTGCGTGTCTTCATTTGCCGTGGATTTAACGCGTGAACATTTTCGTGCAATGATTTACTACGATTTTCGGCGTGGGCTAAATCAACAACAGTGCTTTATTCAACTCACCGCAACTTTTGGAGATGAAGCACCATCAAAAACCACTGTTTATCACTGGTACAGTGAGTTTAATCGTGGGCGGTCTATGCTCACGGATGAAAATAAAGAAGGTCGCCCAAAAACAGCTGTTGTCCCACAAAATATAGATGCTGTGCGGGAACTAATAATGCGTGATCGTCATGTTACATATCGCGAGATAGAGGCGTCCTTAGGCATAAGTATGACGAGCATACATAAGATATTACACGAACATTTGGCTGTAAAAAAAATATGTTCGCGTTGGATTCCGCACAACTTGACAATCGATCAAAAACGGGCTCGTGTCGATTGGTGCAAAAAAATGATAAAAAAATACAACCGTGGTACGTCAAAAGCCGTTTATAATATCTACACAGGTGATGAATCTTGGATCTATGCATATGACCCCGAAACTAAACAGTCAACGGTGTGGGTGTTCCAAGATGAGCCGAAACCAACAAAAGTTACTCGTGCAAAAAGTACTTTGAAGCAAATGGTCGCCTGTTTTTTTTGGAATTAATGGACATGTGGCTACAGTGCCATTAGAGAATCGTAAAACGGTTAATTCTGAATGGTATACGACCATTTGTTTACCAGAAGTCTTTGAAGAAATAAGAAAGGACAACCGACAACGCAGAATCATATTACATCACGACAATGCTAGCTGTCACACCTCAGCTGAAACAACTCAGTTTTTGGAGGGTCAAAAGATTGAATTGACTGGTCATCCGCCGTACAGCTCTGATTTGGCACCTAACGATTTCTTTTTATTTCCATACGCGAAGAACAAATTACGTGGTCAACGTTTTTCGAGCCGCGAAGAGGCTGTTGATGCGTTCAAAATGCACGTTTTGGAGATACCTCAATCAGAATGGAAAAAGTGCTATGAAAATTGGTTCCAGCGTATGCAAAAGTGTGTCGATCATCGCGGCGAATATTTTGAAAAGCAATAAAACCATATTAATCTTTCAGGCCCCGCGCGAGCACCGGTGATCGCGAGAACAAAAGAATACAATGGGAATTCCTAGAACCCCCGATCGAAGGATTAAATGATATATGTTTGTTTCTTTTTTTAATTCCGGATACATAAATAGCAGCCCTCGTAGTATTCGCTAGCAAAGTGATGACTTATGTCAAATCGCATACATTTTGTTGGCGTTTATGATAATTGCTTGCCACTTGTCTAGTAGGGCAGGACACACTGACCTCGGAACCTATAGTTGTGAGATAATACCTCAACACAATAATATAATATGATTTCTATATTCAATAATATTCAAATGAGCACCTACCATTTTTCTTATTTAATGTCTTGCCTAAGCTTTAGCTACTAAATAATTTATTATTGAAAGTGTAACAAGTACAAAAACAATATTACTTGTGGTTATAAAATATTTTGTACATTTATATAATACGAATATAATCTACAGAATAATACATAATACAGAATAATATATTCTACAGTATTAAAATACATCATATAAATTATGTTTGTGGAACATAATACCATCAGAGTAATAAAACAATGTTATTACGAGCAGATCTTTTTAATATTCATTTACTTTTAAGATCACTATGCTATATTAAGTATGTCACTAGTTTAAACCGCCTGTTGTGTAAGATCATAATTCAGATGATAATCATTAATCATATAATATTTTGTAACAAATATATGTTTGAATTACCAAATAAATTAAAGTATTTTTATGGACTAAGTAACATGGACATTATTAAATCATAAAATTATAATTTGTAATTTAAAAGAATATTGGGGGAGCAGTTGGATAGTATAGGCTCTTAAAAATATTAACACAGTAGGAAATACACAAGTTCTCTTAAAAAATTAATGCACTTAAATTAATACCTCGATCGTGGAAAACCAGACACAATAGCTTATCTATTATCGCGGTCGCCGGTGATCGCCTGGGGCTTGAGGCATTAACTACATTTTATTTTACAAAACTAGAACATAAAAAGTGCAGAACCAAATTACAGTAATAATATACACTTTTCATGCACTTTTTCCATTTTTATGAACTTGTTTTATTACAATTATGTTTCACACAACCATCATCAGGTGTAGTGCATGTAATTTGACCACACACACAAACACCTGATTATGATTTTATTGAAACCGGTTGTGTGAAACATAATTGTAATAAAATAAGTTAATAAAAGTGGAAAAAGTGCATGAAAAGTGTATATTATTACTGTGAAACATGAATTTCCACCAAGAAGTTACGGTACATTCAATATCTAGAACCAAATTAAATGAACTTTAGCATGGAGATTGATTGATTCCCAGGTTGTTGAGCAGTATTTTAGCAGTTAAATGTACAGTTTCTTTTTCTGGCGGATGGGTTGTGAGTAACATCTAGCACTAAGTATTATCTCAGTACATAACATGCAGTAAGAAGTATTAGGTAATTGTTACATGTAACACAACAACTGTGACACAATTTTTATGGATGCTACAAGTAGCATTAATTTCTTCATATTTTGGAGTAGGTAATCAGCATAGTGAATAATATTATGTTTTATATGTTCATAAAAAATCTCACTGTGATCACAATTATAGTTAAAGTATGTATAGTTAAAAAATCGGCCAAGTGCGAGTCGGACTCGCGCACGAAGGGTTCCGTACCGTTATAGAGCAAAAATTGACCAAAATTGTGTTTTTTTGGTATGGGAGCCCCCCTTAAATTTTTATTTTATTTAAATATTAATATTAATTATTAAAGTACACATAATATGGGTGATTCTACAAAAATTGGGTAACTCGCTGTCACCAGTCAATATATATTAAATCACATTATATTTTAAAGATTGTATACTTAATTTTAAAAGTATGTAATCTCTTTTAATTGGTCACTCAATTTTAGATACGTAATTTAATTAGAAATTGTATAAAATTAAAAGAGTATGCTCTAAACGTCAGTTCTTTGGCCTGTCACAAACCCAAAAACGTTCAATCAAGAGATTGTACGTCAGATTTTACGATTCATTACAGAAAACTCGATATATAATTACAATCTTTAATGTACGTAATAATGAATGTCAGGACTTTCATAATGTAAAAATATTTACAATGTATTTAAAAAAGAGAGGAAACTTTGTCATAGTTTTCATTCGTCAGTCCTTTGTGTAACTTTCAAATGCGAAAATTTTCACCAAAAAACACGTATACATGGTCAAACCTATTAATTATGTTTAGTTGGTAATATTGTCAGCTAAGAACTGCAGCATTTCTTTGCCACTATTACAGTATGAGTGCTAGCTCGTCGGATATGACATAATCTTGCGCAGGGCCAGTCAAAAACTCAGTACTGTGGGTAATCGTTAATTCCTTATAAATCTTAATTTTATTTTGATTTCTATACTGTTTACTATGATTAGTAAAAAATAAATATATTGATATTAGAAAATACAAAAAGAAACATTAACCTTAATTATAACCTTAAATTTATGTCGAAATCATCAGTCCTTTGGCTCAGTCCTTTGCCTGAAATCGTGCCAACGGACTGACATGTTGCCAGAGTACTGATGTTTTTTTCTTTAAGATCACTTTTATCACAACAATTAAGGTGTGTTAACCATTTGTTTATTTATTTTAGTGTTAAACATAATGGCGGCGGTAATTTGTGGTAGACAAAAGACAAATTTGACTGAAGGATAATATATTAAATAAGAAAAGAGAAGCTGAAAAGACTTTCTTGCCGAGAATCAAACTACCTCCTCAAATAAGCTGAATTGGCAAAGAAAAACATAGATTACAAAATGTACTTAAGAAAAGGAGAAAGGGCAAAGAAAAATTTTTAAAGAAACCTCAAAAGCTAACGGTTAACTTGAAAAAATTGGTCAAGTGCGAGTCAGACTCCAGCACGAAGCCCTCGTGCCATAAAATGGCTATTTTCGTGTGGGAGCTCCCTTTAAGTGTTTATTTTGTTTTAATTTTGTTATCTACTATTAAAGAAGAAAAAAAATTAGTATTTTGTGAACATTTCAATTGCCCACCTGGTGCCATTATTGACATTGAGTTGAAAGGACAAAAAAGTATATTCGTTGTATAGGAGACCCCTTAAAGATTTATTTTCTTATAATTTTATTGTTTATTATTAAAGTAAGAACAATATTGAGTATTTCTAGAGTATTTAAAATTACCTGGTTGCATTATTGACATTGAGCAAAAAAGGGCACAAAAAATCACGTTTCTTGTATGGGAGCCCTCTTAAATATTTCTTTTGTTTTTATTTTTGTATTTTCGTTATAGCTGCAACACAATTATACGTCATTTGTGAAAATAAAAAATATCTAGCCATCGCTGTTCTTGAGATACAGCCTGGTGACAGACAAATATACGGACAGATGGACGTACTGACGGACAGATGGACAAAAAACGAAAACTTTAATTCTGTTGTTTGTTGATATTAATTATTAATGTATACTGTTAAGTAAAAGTACTTAAATGTAAAAAAAATGTTTATTACAATTGTCAAAATTCTTATAAAGGTTGTGATTGTGTTTTCCCCGTATTATTACAAAATATTTTTCGATATTTAACTTACTAAGAACTTGATACATTAAAATAATTAAAGTGATATAATTATAGTTTATAAGCGTTTCATAAATGCCACAAATGTCATATATTTCTAATATGTTTGCATTATATATCAGTACTGTGTCACCCTCGTCAGTCCTCTGGCAGTCAAATTCAGAAAAATCGAAATATTTTAAAAACTACTCTAAAAAATGACTGGCCCCATTTGCAACAATATATTCATTATATTACCCATCTTATAAACCCAAACATGTCTAAATTTACCATAAAAACTACAGTAAACAAAATATCCCTAAAAGTTACCCAATTTTTGTAGAACCACCCATATATATTTTAGGCCTTTGTAAAAATTTCAAGTGCCATTATTGATATCGAGCAAAAAAGGCCAAAAAATCATGTTTTTGTATGGGAGTCGCCCTTAAATATTAATATTGTTTTGTTTTTAGTATTTGTTGTTATAGCGGCAACAGATAATACAATACACAATCTGTGAAAATTTCAGATGTCTAGCTATAGGGGTTCTTGAGTAACAGCCTGACGACAGACGGACAGACAGACAGACAGACAGATAGACAGACAGACAGACAGACGGACAGACAGACAGACAGACAGACGGACAGACAACGAAGTCTTATTAATAGGGTCCCGTTTTTACCCTTTGGGCACGGAACCCTTAAAAAAAGATATAGGAATTAGCCACCTCTACTGGAAGCAGTCTTTTCCAACCAACCATAAAATATTAAAGTAACTAATATTATTCATGATGGTAACTAAATATAGATAATAAAGAAAATGCTACTACTACACTCTACTATAAACCATTTTCCTATAATTTATTTACTATGTTCAATGTGTTTATGTAATAAAATGATATCATATCAATTATCATTCACTCACATGATAAGTTTTTGGCAAATCTATATTATATATCAGTCAAAGTCGCAAATCCATTATTTGATAATGAAGTGGCATTGAAGCAGTATCGTTATATGAAATAACGAAATAGTAATTAGAATAAAATAATTTTAATCCTAGGTACTAACATTATAAAGGCGAAAGTTTGGATGGATATTTGTTACTCTTTTACGCAAAAACCACTGAATGGATTTTAATGAAACTTTACAATAATATAGCTTATACAATATCAGAATAACACAAATAAAAGGCGAGACCGCACTGAGCGACACTACACTACAGCGGCACACCGCACGACGCGACATTTTAAGGTGGCCTCCGATCCTCGCAGCACGCTACCTCGATCTACATAAATTCAGAGCGGGTTGTGCAGTTTTGCTGTGTTTTCTAATAAGTATTACCATCCCGGAAGACGATTGACTCAAATGAAATTAAGATTTATTTAATCATTGTATATTTAACCCCCGACCAAAAAGAGGGGTGTTATAAGTTTGACGTGTCTGTCTGTCGGTCTGTCTGTGGCATCGTAGCATCCAAACGGGTGGACCGATTTTAATCTAGTTTTTTTTGTTTGAAAGCTGACATGACCGAGAGTGTTCTTAGCTATAGTTCATCATCATCAGCCTGCTCATTGCTGATATATCTCGGTTTATCCGGTTCGTGATAGGACGATTAGCAACTTACAGTCGTTTGATAGGTTTTATATTTGCATTCTGATTCGTGACACTTATGAATAGGTATATACACATTATTGGAAAGTCGACCTGGTGCTGCAGCATCACCTGGTAATCAATAGGATACCCAACTCCTCACCAACTTAGAGCAGAGGTTTCGTGTATGGGCTCATTTTAATTGCGACAACCAGTAAGACGTAGATAAACAGTAAATATTTGCATGCTGCTGCTGCAGCATCACCTAGATTCTATAGGAGCCGAGCTCCGTATGAACCCAAAGTGGAGGTTACATGTTTGGGCTCATATTGACGGCCTCATCCAAGAGGACATATTTTATAGATGGTATTCATTGGGATATGATCCAGTTGATAGGAATTATTCTGCACAAGTTTAAAAAGCATAAAATAAAATTAAATTAAAAAATTAAAAAAAACCCCCGCCAAAAAACTTTAAAAAGTAATGAAATAATATTTACTAACTTTAAGTTTAAATAATTCCTAAGAGTAAAGTAATATTTTAGTCCATAAATGTTGTCACGGTGTGTCGGGGGACCGCCAAGTAAACTACCACAACAGCGACTTTTGCATTTTGTATCGCCATAATAGTCGCTGATTCTCTCGATTCGGGTCGCTGTGAACTGACCCTTAAACTATAATAGTATGTGAAATCAAACATCCACATTAGCGGTCCCCCGGCACACCTTGACAACATTTATGGACTAAAATATTACTTTACTCTTAGGAATTATTTAAACTTAAAGTTAGTAAATATTATTTCATTACTTTTTAAAGTTTTTTGGCGGGGGTTTTCTTTAATTTCTTAATTTAATTTTTATCTGATATTTAACTAACGGAAAACACGATTCACTTATTTTGACTCGATAGTCTTATTTTTCGAAATTATGAATCTTTTTGGGCATTTCAACAAATATCTGTTACACTTATTGAGTTACTATCATTAAATAACTTGCACTACTACAATCACACACTTTATAAAATAATAGCTAAAGGAAATATTAGTATTGTATTTAGTTTTTAAGTAATCATCAAAAAACAGTTTTGGGCCTTACGACCTTTACTTTCGTGCTATAATGCGGGAACCGTTGTTACGCGATATTGTTCACTATTAGCTGCAACCTAAAGCACATTGCCCGGGAGCATGATTCATGGAATTATTGTATCACGATTGGAGGATAGCGTTGTGTGTAGGCGGGGCTAGCGTTTTGACAGTAGGCTCTTAAATAAAATGCCACTTTATGAAGAAGATCTTAACTAGCACTGCACACACTTTGATCGTGCAGAAATTATTTATCACGATGTGACCGTAAATTTTACTATTTCTCGGGACTTAAAGTATCTCAATACCTAATTTTATCCGAATTGGTTCAGCCGTTTAAGCGTGACGAGACAACAGACAGACAAGACAAACTTTCGCATATTTTATGATAGTACAAGATTAGTTGAACGCTTTGTTGTAGGTTAAACATTCAAAAGAAGCCACATGTGTAAATACTGAATAGATATTTATATTCCAGTCACATACACACGTTTTGTTTCAGAATACGTAAAACAAGGCCTACTTAAGATTACGTAAAAGTCCCAGTACTTACAGTAAGATGTTCCATAGACTGTGGTAAGATGCTAAGATAAGACTTAGGTAATTGATGTAATTGTTATTAGGTACTTACTGATTATATTATCTATTTTTAACCGACTTCCAAAAAACGAGGAGGTTATATGTTCGGCTGTGGATATATATATATTTTTGTATGTTCAA
The DNA here is from genome assembly GCA_963422495.1 of Polyommatus iphigenia. Lineage (NCBI taxonomy): Eukaryota > Metazoa > Arthropoda > Insecta > Lepidoptera > Lycaenidae > Polyommatus > Polyommatus iphigenia. The sequence goes on from OY730184.1 coordinate 11,429,053, forward strand.
CGATTACTCCGCCGTTTGTGAACCGATTTTCGAAATTTTTTGTTTTGTTGTGTTAGGTTTCACTCCAATTTGGTACCATGTTCACAAAAGTGGTGACCTGATGATGGGATCCATGAGTAATCGAGGGAACTCCTCGAAATTTGTATGGAAACATATGGTGATTTTGGTTTTATGTGAAGTGTACTAAGAATATTCTACCAAAAAGTCAAATATTGGGTCAAGGTATACCATGGTTTCGAAGATGCTGAGAGAACTCCTGACTCCTTATAGATACACGTTTGGGAGTTTCGGCGTTGTTTTAAGAACAGAAAGCATATGCTACTATGCAATTCATATTCATCATCATCATCATCGTCATCATCATCATCATTACCACGTCGTGTTAAGGTCACCAATGTCTCATGGCACAGAATAGATAATAGTACAAGGCATAGGTATGGATATACTAATAATAATAATGTTGTTTAATACACGGCGGTCGGCGCCGCAGAGGCGACAGACGACAGATCGAATACTTTACTAACTACTTTATACACAGATCGAATATTTTACTAACTACTTTATAAAATTTAAATAGACAAATAGAATTAAAATAAAGTTATTTTAAAAAGAGCATTTAAACAAAACAAAGTAATTAAGTGTCTTTTTAATTAGTTATACTTATTAATCGATAGATGGCGCACTAAGTATAGATTTGAATTTTTGAATACAAGAACAGCTATCAATAATTATGATAATATTAAATATTATGAGTAGCTACGCTACATCCTATGCAAGTTAATACAATTTTTTATCTGATAGATCCTTCGATCGTGGAAAAACGAGACACAATAGCCTTTCAATTGTTATCGCAATCGCCGGTGACCGCTTGGGGCTTGAAGCATTAAAATTGTTAAATTACTTAGCACATTATGTTCACTTCACTGATAAGGGTGTCAAAAGACCGCTTCCGATAACTTCGTGGAGTTATTATAGGGCATGAGATATATCCATTGGTGCAAGTAATTTTCTTTAAATCGCCAGTTTTTAAAATAGTCAAAATTTTCAACACGCAATGTATAACGCTGATGATGAGCCCCGGGCCGAGTCAGCCCCCACGCGCCGCCCGGCCCGCGCCGAGTCCCGCGCGCGCGGCCCTGCGCTAGACAAAACAGCTGATCGTGGTGTGCCCTAGCCCGTAGGTAGTGAATAAACCACCAATATTGTAATGATTATTAATTAACATAATGTTAGAATTTATTAATTACCGTTTCTTAGGTTATTAGTTTATTACTCAAAAATACTCAGTTTTTACTTCCGGCCAAAAAGGAAAAGAAATCATAATTCCATCCGAATCAGGTTGTAAAAATACAATACGCAGTTACTTACACCTATCTATGGAAAAAATACTTGATAACATGTTCACTGACCTGTGATCAGCTGTCTGCTTTTATGAAATGCAGTTCGAGCTGTGCTCCATCTAACTCAATGTAGATTGCAGAGTTTTTCAACACGAAACAAAAGTAAACAGGAGACATTCCAATTCTTTAAACACTTTTTACTGCACTGTTTAAACCGCGTCTATCGTCTATCGACGACGACGCGATGTTCACCCTCGTTCCATAAAGGTTTACGAGTATTAAAAGTTCATTCACATTTCATCGCACATTCATCGGACACGTATCATGTCACGGCCCGTTATTAATTAAATAATTACAAACATAGAAAAAATAGTTAACAATACACAAAACAAGCAATATGACCAGAACATCCGTAAAATTACAAAACTTAAACAAAAACGTCACAGTACACAGCGCGGCGCGTGTTTACAGCCGACTGAACAAAATTGAATAAAAAACTTTGTAAAATAATAGGGATGTATCCCGCTGCATATTTTGAGTTATCGCTAATTTTTATCGATAAATCGTATTGTTTTACATACGAGTACGTTTTGATTTGTAGTCAAACTAAAAATAAGCAAATACCTACTCAATGTTAAGAATAGCGACAATAATTAAAAGTTATTTAATTAATTAGGTACTTATTATTAAAGTATTTTCATTGCGTACGTAGACGCGCATAACGCGTGCCATGGCTTATCAATCACTTTATCACGGTAATGTCGGTATCGAAATAATCGAATGCAACTTGACTATGTATCCCGATAAAAACTTTCTGAATTTATAACCTCTTAATAGAGTTAATTTAAAAAATGAGAATAGTAGATCTAGTAAATAATAGTTATAATTTTTATTATTTAATGGTAATTTAAATATCGACTACATCGTTTTGAATTTATAGGGTACAACACTTAGATTGTCCTTGAAATGGATTAGCGACACGTGCGTCGTACACCTACAGAGCGGCCGGCGGCGCGTGCGGCGGCGCTTTGACGTTGCCGCCAAGCGGTCTGGCCGTCCCGTCGGTATCTTTGAATTTACCGAAAGTCGATACATGTTTTTAAAGACGATTTTCGCATAATTAGACTTTAGTTCCAATTTGCATCTTGAGGTTGAAGGTTGTCCGTTGAGTTATGTTTAATTAATAAGCGTATTACGATCTTTTTAAAACGTATTATTGTGATAACTAAATGTGTAAAATGTAAATTAATTAACTATTATTTCTTATTTGTTTGCGTTAAAAAAATAAGACGTGTCGTGTAAGATATCGTGTAAAAAGAGATGTGTTGTTATTGGTGGTGTTATTGATTGGTGATATGGACTATTTTCAAAATGCATAGAGAGCACATTCAAAAATCAGAATTCAACATTTTTCACGTAAGTAATTAATTGCTAGTTTTTTCATACTGTATCTTCTGTAGTAGATAAAAAGCGATAATTGCAGATCTAGGTACTGTCCATCCACAATCATCGTTCTGCATAACACGGAAAATGTGTTATTTTTTTTTTGTTTAAACTTTGTGTTGTGTTAGATTTCGTGTAAGAAACGTGTTGTTGTTGGTGGTATTATTGCTTAGTGCTAAAGAATACTTACAAAATGCATAGAGTCTAGAGAAATAAGAACACTTTAAGAACTTAACATTTTACACGTAAGTTTATTACCATAGTTTTACGTACGGAAGTTTTCATGCATCGTCTGTAATTTCGATAGAAAGCCTGACTCCTGAGATTGCGGAAGACGGTGCATCCGCATATCACACAATATCGGTTTTGTTCCTTACGAATAACTTTTTAACTAATCGATAAATAAGTTGTTACTCATGCTCAGAAAGTTACTTACAGTTTTGTACATGAGTTAGGATTAAAGTTTTAACCCATTAAGGCCCATACGAGTACCGGTGATCGAGACAACTCTAGAATACAATAGTATTTCCAAGAATCCGCGATCGAAGGATTAAATTAGCCTAGGCAAGAGATCATAGGTCAAAGTTCTGAGTTACTTGAGAGAGTTGAATGTCATGGTTCTTGATAGGTTGGAAAGAGCATAAGGTTAAAAACTGCCGCGACCGTACAGTATGGTCGTTTACGACCTTATGTTATTAAGCGCGCTACATTTGATATCAATGACTCGCGTCTTTTACATTACGTATCGGGATAAAAAAAAAAAAAAGTAAAAAAAAATATTTTAAATATTTTTTGTAAATGGTTTATCGTTTTGTCTAAAGGTTATTTATTATAAAAAATATATTAAAAAAAAAATTAAAAAAAATACATTTTTGTAATCAGAAAATGTAGTATAATAATACCCCAAAGTTATCGGAAGTGGTCTTTTTACACCCTGTATATTATTTTGTGAGTGTGAGTTGTGACTCTTAATAAATTGTAATAAGATACGTAAAATATACGCGAAGGTTAACCTACTAGTGTAACTAAAAAGAGTTACTCAATCTTCATAATTTTGAAGTCGGTGCCAGTTCCAAAAGTTTCAAATATTCTGTCAGAGGACTGAAGATTCAGCTATCTGGTACCGACTTCAAAATAATGAAGATTGAGTACAGAAATAGTTGAGGTTTAGCCGAATTCGGAAAAAGGCACTATTAGATAGTAAAAATTATTTAATACTTTTTAGTTCATATTAATGTTATTATTGTTTTTACCTTGGAAGTCGGTTTTAATTTTTTGTTAAAAATAATAATAATTGTCTATAATTAATAATTATTCAAATTTTTAAGATACTGTAATAGGTGTCAAATTATCCCGAAGAAACTAAGATAAGAAAATTGTTTTTAAATATTTTATCGAAGTTTAGATAGACCTTTAGAACTGGATACCTGCTATAGTAACCGCGACTGAAACTCCATAGTTCCTGGTCGTTCTTACCTTTACCACAGAATATAATTATTATATTAGTAGCCTTTATAGGGGTGATAAACAGGCAAACTTTCAGCTTTTATAAAATTACGAAAGTCTGGTTGTCGCTGGCTCTTACTCTATTAAGTAATAGTCCAGATACAAAAACCATTAATATTTAATATGACGAGGTCTAGATAATTGAATTTTGGAGGCATTTAAAATGAATACATTAATACTAGCGACCTTTATAAAATGCGGAACCACGAATTTCTAATGCAAACAGCATAAAATGTTCATTTCCGTCGTATCTGGATTTTTTGGCACGAGTTATACAATCTGCAATATTATATAAAAAATATTATGCCAGTTGATACCGAAATTGTAACACTACATTTTATGATTAAACTCTACCACAACAAATAAGTAAGAGTTTATACTTCAACGTCAAATCTTAAGTAGAATCTACTCTTACGCAGTATGTTCTTTTGTGCTGGTAACCTATACAGTGTCTGCTGTCTCTTGACTGCTCTTTGTGTTATTAAAAGTATGTACTACCAATACCTTCAATCCAACATGGTCTTTTGCTTGGGAAAAAAGAAAAACTAATTTAATGGCGCGTATAAAAATGACTTTGCCGAAAGCCATTCTTTTTCGTACGTAATAAATTGTCGCACTGCTAGTCATAATATTTAAAAACATCCTTTATTACCCACAATATAATGATCGGTAGTATGAGTAACCTAACGGAGACCACACATGTACCGTTGTGTGGGAAAGGTTTTTGTACAACAATTGTATACATTTCGGTGGTGGTGTGATGAACCCAAGTCTCCACTGCAGAAGTTATTATTAAGTGTCCACGCTTTGTTCAGATAATCCCAAAAATAAGTAAATTCTTGGTAATGTTGACGAGCGGGACTCCGCATTAAATAAGATAGAGGTGACTTAAGATCATACAGTTACGAAACTGTAATGAGCTACCGTTGTCTTCCTAAAGCGATACAAAGTTTCATAAATTTTGTATTTAATTTGACTAGTCTCGAGGTTTAGACACTTATTTATTTGGGAATTCATCAGTGTCCTTTCGCTATTAAACATTAATTACACATTGTGTTATTAGGTGTGTCGGTGCCGGTGGATATCAATCCATAATAATTATAAATAAAATATGTAAAAGCGTGTCTGTCTGTCTAGTAGTGTCAAGCGTGTCTGCTGAGTAAGCACCTATTTGGTAAAGGTGTTGAAATGTTTTTAATTCTCTAGCTTCGTCTGTATTGTTTACCAAATAAAGTTTCTTTCTTTCTTTCTATTGCCTGCCATTGAAGCATCGAAGATGCGGGCAACATTTAATTAGGTAATAAGAAGGTGTGCTTGCAATGTGATGGATAAACATCTCACTTACTTCACACTAACAAAAGTTCATGGTCAGCGGTAATTCGCTATGGTACTATGATAACACTGGTCTTATTGGTGTCACACGCAATAGTCGCTGTTTGTATAGGATGATGCCGTAATCGCAGACATTGGTATATGGTATTTGGTAAAACGTATTGTAAGAGATTTCACACATTGCGAAGTACTGCTGTGTAGTAGTAACGTGGTAACTGCTTCTAGCACGGTTGAAAAAGAGTAAGAGTCGTGCAGGCGTTAGAAAGGGTCTAAAAGGGACATCTTTACGATTATTTTCCTCTTCTCAACTCGCGCTTATTAACGCGATGAGTTCTGCTATAACTCTATACTTAGGATATTTTTCTGGATATTGGTTGAGGGGAATACGTTAGTAAGTACTTCTTCAATAACGAATCTGATTCGTCAGCTTTATACTCAACCATGTATTTCTTATGTATAGAGACTTACAAGATCTAATTTCGCTGCGGGTTTGTCGTGGTGGTGGTAACCACACACCTGTAGCAAAGGTGGTGGTGGTTGGTTACTACAGTCGATCCAGGCTCACAGAAGGTGCAGTGGATGGAATGTAAGGTGTGCCAATACCAGTTATAAATAATCGGCCAAGTGCGAGTCGGACTCGCGCATGAAGGGTTCCGTACCAATACAGAGCAAAAAAAAAATAGGCTAAAAATTGTATTTTTTGTATGGGAGCCCCCCTTAAATTTTTATTTTATCATAATATTATTATAAAATATTAAAGTACACATAATATAACAAAAGAATGTGTGAAAAATTCAAGTGCCTACCTCTTGCCATTATTGATATAGAGCGAAAAAGGCCGAAAAATTCACGTTTGTTGTATGGTAGCCCCCCTTAAATATTAATTTTATTTTGTTTTCAGTATTTGTTGTTATAGCGGCAACAGATATACACAATCTGTGAAAATTTCAGAAGTCTAGCTATAGCGGTTCTTGAGATACAGCCTGGAGACAGACAGACGGACGGACAACGAAGTCTTAGTAATAGGGTCCCGTTTTTACCCTTTGGGTACGGAACCCTAAAAAAGGATAACAATCCAAGCATTCGCTACAGGTGTATGTAAAACCACGCTTATCTCTCGCTAATCAATTGCATTTCCATGGATACTCGTTGTCATTCGATGCAGTGTTGTGTCACATACGAAACAACCTGCTCGAGTTAGTTATTTCGAAAGGGACCTTGGGTCTCGGGTAACTAAGGCCGGTGTAACTCGTTCAATAGTCGGAATATCGCCCTTTTCCACCACTTACTACAAAAGCTATGCTTGTGGAACAAAGGGTTCGAATGCAATATGACAATAAGAAGAGAAGAGAAAGGAAGAATTCCTGAAATGTATGTAGGAAGTGTGCAGTTCTTTATAAGATGCCTTAGATAATGTTCTTTAAAATATTGGTTTTCCTAGTTTGTATAAAATATGTTTCTTGTCTGTATAATTTGAGTGTAGAACTCCTTGTCAATGTAAATTCTTCATGGTCGGTTAATATTGTATGAGAATTTGCATGCAATGATACATTTTCATTGTTCACTAATCGCTCTGGCTGACGAAGAGAGAGGTTGTCTCGTTCGATGTTTATCATCATAATCATTTAATCAGCTGGGTGTTGGCACACAAGTCTGCAGATGTGTCATTAAAATATGACGAGATGCTTTGTAGATTTGGCTCAACTCGATAGTTACTATGTGCCTGAAGTTCCGAACGTTCAAGTGAACGAATTAGCTACAAAACAAAAACAAATTATCTTGAGTATCAAAATATAAGATGTATCATAGTGAGATAAGGGGACACTTTTAGAGGGTGCAAATGTTATTTCTAATTCAAAAAATAGTCACCCCTAAAACCCACCCTTATAATTCCAAGTCGATTTTCTTCCACCCCACAGTGATTGAAAATTCTAAAAAAATTCATGCTAGTATTACTTATAGATCCTACATACGATGGTAATATTTTCAACTTGCGGACTCACCCCTAAAACTTACCCTTAAAATTCAAAGTCGAATTTCTCCCATACCACAGTGATTGAAAATTCTAAAAAAAATCATGCTAGTATATTTTAAGATCCTACGTATACGATGGTAATTTTCAACTTGCGGACTTACCCCTAAAACCCACCCTTAAAATTAAAAGTCGATTTTCTCCCACACCACAGTGATTGAAAATTTTAAAAAAATTCATGGTAGTATACTTAAAGATCCTACATACGATGGTAATATTTTCAACTTGCGGACTCACCCCTAAAACTTACCCTTAAAATTAAAAGTCGATTTTCTCCATATTTTCTCCCACACCACAGTGATTGAAAATTCTAAAAAAATTCATGCTAGTAAACTTACAGATCCTACGTACGATGGTAATATTTTCAACTTGCGGACTCATCCCTAAAACTTACCCTTAAAATTCAAAGTCGATTTTCTCCCACACCACAGTGATTGAAAATTCTAAAAAAATTCATGCTAGTATACTTGTAGATTCTACATTGGATGGTAACATGTGCAATGTGTTAATGAAATAGCCGCAGACAAAGTCGTGGGTATCAGCTATCTGTAATTTTATACGTGGGAGAGCCATGCTTCGGCACGAATGGGCCGGCTCGACCAGAGAAATACCACGTTCTCACATAAAACCGGCGTGAAACAGCGCTTGCGTTTTAAAGGGTGGGTTTTAGGGGTGATTCAGCAAGTTGGAAATCGTACGTAGGATCTATAAGTTTACTAGCATGATTTTTTTTAGAATTTTCAATCACTGTGGTGTGGATGAAAATCGCCTTTGAATTTTAAGGGTTAAATTTTAGGGGTGAGTCCGCAAGTTGAAAATAATACCATCGTATGTAGGATCTATAAGTATACTAGCATTAATTTTTTTAGAATTTTCAATCACTGTGGTGTGGGAGTAAATCGACTTTTAAGTTTAAGGGTAAGTCTTAGGGGTGAGTCCGCAAGTTGAAAATATTACCATCGTATGTAGGATCTATAAGTATACTAGCATGAATTTTTTTAGAATTTTCAATCATTGTGGGGTGGAAGAAAATCGACTTGGAATTATAAGGGTGGGTTTTAGGGGTGACTATTTTTTTAATTTGAAATAACATTTGCACCCTCTAAAAGTGTCCCCTTATCTCACTATGATACATCTTATATTTTGATACTCAAGATAATTTGTTTTTGTTTTGTAGCTAATTCGTTCACTTGAACGTTCGGAACTTCAGGCACATTAGTTACTAGGGTAGGTAGTGTTGGATCAGGGATCTTAAATTCAGAGCACAAAAGCTCTTGTCCAGGACACACAAAGAACCTTAGGTAATCTTGCCCTGCCAGCCCTATTTCTGCGCTATTTCTGAAACTCAGATTCCTAAGATAAGAATAAACCGAATTGATGACTTCTGGACTGGTCATGGACACGTAATTTAGGCCGTTAACCCTTTTCGCAAGGTCACGATTGTCGGAAAGATCGAGTAGGTACCTTGTTGTGTAGCATAATTTAGAATACCAAATGATGAAGAGGATAATGCAGGCTTAGCATTTGAACTCGTTTAATTTTTCTAAGTTGTATGACTTTGATGATTTTAAGAATTTCAAAGTAAAACAAAAGTGCCTTTTGCAACTTGTTACTTTATAGTCCCCTGACTCTAGGTCCGTAAACCTCAGATATGATAATATTATATCAGCCAATAAAATACACAAAAGACCATAGTGAGCTGGTCCGAAATCCATTTAAATCTTGTTTCGAATTAAAATAGGATTAAGATACAAAACTGAAATGGAAACTCATTCGAGTGGAATTTAGTCGTTAATACCTCAACTCGTGGCTTGTCATGTTTTCAACCCTACAGCACTCTCATTATGCTTCAAATTTCATTCCTTCGGTTAAGCAAAAGCATATAATAGCATAATACTACGTACTATTGCGGAATAAAGTAGAGTTTTGATTGTTTTTGGTAAATGAGAAGGGTTTACTGGCTTGTAGCCAGTTGGTTAGTCATTGGGAATATAAATATCTAGTCAGCTTGGAAAACCCGGGGGCATGTTTTAAACTTGTAAGCACAAGGAAGCAGCTTAATAATATGTGAGTTACGATATTCAACTGAAAAACATATATCTTAAGTATAGAAAAGTGTGAAATAAAGTTCATCTACGTCACATCTATGAAACCACAGAATATATTATATTAGTAGCCTTAACCAAACTTACATTGTTTAGTCAAACAAATTTTTTATTAATCAAAATAATACTTGATGATGTTTTGGTAGCCAGTGTTTCTTGTTACTGGTAAAGAATAGGAAATAAACTTTTTATCGTCCTATCAATCTTGAACGTTCAGCAATTATTTGATAACAATCTCTTGTTGTGAACGCTGCAAAACGACACCTCGCGTCTTCGATATCATCATCACTACTTACTAGCCTCTTCTTTATTGAACACAGTATTCGTAAGGGAGACAGCAAAATTACTCTGCTTAATACCCAGTTTCTCAGGGTTTTTCACGGGAGTAAATCTTTTAAATAGCTTCATTGAAGGGTCATGTTTTAAATTAAAAATAACAATAGATATAGTCAAAAATCACAGAAACCTTAGCATAAATTGTTAAGGCTTCACACATTCAGAATATAATTTTGTTGCAGATGAGCCATGAGGCATATCTACTTATTGAACTTGGCACAGATCGTTCGAAATTTAGTTTTAGAATTGCAGTCGGAAATTTATTCCAATTTGTGACCGCTGAGTCACGTCGTAGTAAATTATTTTCCCTATTAAGGGGCCGGGTACCCTCGAAATTCTCATACATAGTAATTCCAAAATCATTTTCTCATACGAAAATATTTAACATGTTTGAGTTGTTTTTCAGTTTAAAATAGTAATTATCTAGGTTCCTGCACAAAAATTTACTTCAAAATATTTAAACTTTAAAATATTTTAACATTAAAAAAAATATTTGTTTTTATTTTTTTTTAGTAAATTTAGTACTTAATATTTAAACACTAAAAAATAGAGTAAAACACAAAAAAATATATAAATAAATAGTAAATTTACTACAAAATATTTAAATACTAAAAAATATTTTTTAGAGTTTAAATATTTTGTAGTAAATTAACTATTTATTTATATATTTTTTAGTGTTTTACTCTATTTTTTAGTGTTTAAATATTTAGTAATAAATTTACTAAAAAAAATTTTAAAGCAAAAAAAAAAAAAAATTGTGTTTAAATATTTTGAAGTAAATTTTTGTGCAGGAACCTAGGTAATTACTGTTTTAAACTGAAAAACAACTCAAACATGTTAAATATTTTCGTATGAGAAAATGATTTTGGAATTACGTATGTATGAGAAATTCCAAGTGTACTCGGCCTCTTAAGAAAGTGAAATGAAAGGTTGTCTCGGAAAGCGGTTGCAACCAACGCGTCAGATAAGATATGGGTGTGTCATTCTAGTAGTCGACTTATCTAGAGTACTGATTGAATATAATTAGATTCGAAAATATGTTCATATCTATTTCAAATATTGACAAAAACTATTTTTACAGTACTCTGTGTGTTTTCAATGGTCCTTTAATAGAAGGAGTACTGCGCATTCAGGACTTTGCAGTAATCCCATGTAGAGTGATAAGTGAACTTTCTATGACCAGACAGGGGCTGTCTTATTATGGACATGACAGATGAGAAATTGGATGCAACTCATCCATAGAATAACAGGATGGTATCTGTGCGGTCACTCTACTTAGCCTATGATAGCCATATTAAGCGATAGCGGATAGAGGCTTTGACTGCAGCAATCCAATAGCCTATTATCGACGTTGATTGAGTAGCCTGTAGAGTGTAGACAGCTTCGCAATCATGGCTAATAGTTACACACCGTGTCCCAAAAATATGGGTCTTTACCCCAAATTAAGTACGATAATGGAAGATTTATTTATGAAGTACTACCGTCTACCACATATTATACAGACTTGTGGTAAGAATTAACGCGTAACAGGAGAAATCATTATCACTGTTTAATTTAATTTATCAATACAGCGCGGCGCCTCATAGAAATAGTCCGCTGGAATTCGATAGCGGGATTAGATAGATTACGGTAAGCCTGTTTTGATACCGCCACATTAATCCATAATTACTATACAGTGTCGTTGTACCGCTAGATGCCATGCTGTCCTCGTAATCACTTTATGCTGAGCGGTTTCTTATAAGGTCCAGTAAGCGAAAGTTTATGCGGCGTCTAGAGTCCAGACCAGGGAAGTCTCGGAAGGTGAATTTTGCGCGAAATCTTTGACTTTTGCTCGAGAGCAATGTCGAAACATTTCCTAAATTCTAGATTCTCAGAATGGAAAGGAGAGTAGACGAAACACTGTCTACATTAAAGTTTCTCAGGATTTCTTCACGGCCTTTTTAGCTGGTCATAATGTTTTTCTCTCCCAAGCAATATTATGCTGCCAATATAAGAAATAGGTAGAATGCTGTAGCCACCAGCGTGAAAACATTAAACCGGCTTAACGACATCGGCGGGGGTCACACTAACTGGTGCGGAACCAAAACAATACATCTTAAATCCTCGTGTACCCTATTGTATGGCTACAAGAGCTGTGCTGTTGCATTGAAATTTTACATCATTAGCAGCCAATTTTAGAACAAAATTGATGGTTTCGATGAAAATATTACAGTATCTTTGCTAAAGTTACCTACTCAGCGTGGAAATATTGCCGTGTATTTTTGCTAAGTACGAATTCTAGTCGTATGCTCGTTACTACGTGCAGACGATAATTATGCAGGCGTACATTGTGTTTTGCAATTTCCTTCGATTACTTAGAAAATTTTATCCTCAATGGCATTGTGTTATCCTTGTTAGCTTTGTTGACGATATTGCGTAGCGTCTTGCCTAACTTCTGCGAGGCTAAAATAATCACATTTAGCAATTCCTCTCAATCAATTCAGCAAATGAATTGTCAAAACTGTCAAACTGACAAATGTCAAATCAGTACAAAAATACAGAAATGAATTGCAAGCAGAGTTGCATTTTGCGATTTTAGAAAAATGAATCATATTATGATTCATATCATGATTCTTCAAAGCGACCATTTTAGCCCCGCTGTGCTCAATTGTTTAGCGTAGAAAGAAACTTTTTCTGTGGTGGATATACCACAGAAAAAGTTTCTTTCTACGGGAGAAACTAAAATAAATCTGCCATTTTGTCCCTAAAATCTGAGACCATTTCTATTGTTTTGTTTCTTCTGTAGCCATACTAAGCCTGTTGACGTATCAGCAGTCTATTCTTAGCTCATTATCAGTCCACAAAATATGTAAAAATTCAGCAACCCTTGGAATTACTTCTCTATTTAGAAGGGGGACTGTAGCTTCTTCGGTAAATTTTTGTTGATTTCAAACACAGTCTTTTAAATATTATAATGACTAATGAGGTACATAGAGTATTATAATAATGAAGGCGTTGTATATAATGTCTTCATGTATACACGTGGGAACGTCTGGTAAGATGATTCTGGCGCTTTGTGCCAATTAGAGCGTTCAGCTGTCGACGGTGTTCGCGCTGTCCCGTTGATGACATCTCATTTTACACCAACTAGCAAGCCCAATGACCTGTGGCTCAAACGTGGGACTGTGTCAAGTAGCTGATCTTTTACCACAGTCTTCAAAAAATCAGAAATGTCTGGAAACAAGAGGCCGCTCATCTTTTGCGCAAATAATCAACGAAATTATAACACTGCGCATAAAGTTAATTTGTCATAGAAAGCATCAAAGATTTGATCAATAACGATTGAAGCTTAATGAATACAGATTTCTGGTTCTATTCGTGAAAGTTCCCATTGTTCAATAGTTTTATCTAGATTGGTCTCGGGTGTACAAACTACGAACAACTCAGCTTACATTAGTGCTAGACTCCCTTGTAGTCTACAAAGTTACCTATCTCGTCATTCAAAGTTGTTTTCTAATAAATGGCTGACTAAAGCTATATTTTTTTAAGAAGCTACAGTCGAATTGGCCCCCTTTTGTCCTGATTCTGCAGAACTGTCTTGGCAGATAGATAAGTGGGTATCGGTACGTGCGAACAAGAAAACGCGCAATAAATTGACACACATTCGAATTAGTCATCAATAACTTTCGGATAAAAGATCTTTGTTATGAGTAAAAATTGGAAACAATGGCAAACATGATACATACTTTTATTTTACTTCGAAAATGTTTTGACATTTAAAATAATTAAAGCTTATGTTAAGGGAGTAATTGCTTCAAGTGATGTTGCGACTTGCGAGTGTCCATGGGCGACGGTAGTTGCTTTCCATTAGGTGACCCGTTTGTTCGTTTGCCCCCTTCTATACTAATATTATAATTGGGAAGAGTTTGTTTGTTTGTTTGAACGCGCTAATCTCAGGAACTACTAGTATTTCATAAAAAAAAATTGGCAAACACAATATTATTTTAATTAAATTAATAAGCTAATAGGATTATGAAGAAGGCTATAGTAATTATGTAACATAAAAGTGTAAAAATATAAACGTTTCTTTCGCCTTGTTGGGCGTCCCAAAACCTTGTTTGATTAAAATTATCTGCACGTCAAAGCTTTGAATTCGGTACCAATTTGTAAGCTCGGGTTCAAATAAAAGTCTAGATTGTTATTTGTTACTAAATCAATTTTATTTACACGGGCTTACGACGCTTAAGGTGGGTTTACACCAAAAGAACATAGAGCAAGAACAGCACAAGAACATTCTTTCGTATTCGTTTAGTGTAAACTATAATTCGTTACAACATACTTTAGATCGTTTACACCAATCGAATCAACAAGAACATCAAGAATAAGAATTTTTGCTCTATAGATGAGAATCATATAGCTCCGTTTAGACCAAACGAGCGAATGCTCATTGCTTATTCGTCAACGATAAGTAGTTAATTTATTTTTATAGTCATCAAAGGTTGGATCCCATAAACATCTTTTGTTATGGTATAATTCTATCATTTGTAAACATTTTTCATTACTCCAATCCATATTTACGAAATAACCTTTGATAAACTACCTAAAACCAGCCGCCAAAAAGTAAAAATATCAAGAACACTAGAATCCCTTTGAAGAGACCGCCTCGAAGAGCGAGCACGCCCGAACACGAAAGAACGCTCTAGGCAATTGCTCGAGCGCTCTTGCGTCGTTTACACCAAACGAGCGAGATTCTTAGAGCATTCTACCTATTTACCGCCGAACACGTGGCGAACACACTAGAACAACGAAAGAATGCTCGTTGTTAGTTTACATCAAAAGAGCTTTACTAGAACGAGCATTCGCTCGTTTGGTCTAAACTGAGCTTTACACGTGCATCAAACTACGCTTCTCGCCTTATGTTTCGTACTCGATATTTTGTCGACCATGTAGTAGTTTTGACTCACACATCCTTAACAAAATCTGCCTAATATTTTGTTATTCCTAAAACTCTGTCTATCTAATATATAAAAATAAGTCGGGTTTTCCCTCCTGGCGCTGTAACTCCAGAACGCACGAACCTATTTCCACGGTTTTGCATTCGTTGGAAAGGTCTCGGACTCCGTGAGGTTTATAGAAAAAAAATCAGAAAAAACTTCAATAGAAAAGCAGGAAAACAGGGAAAATCATTTTTCTTCTCTCTTCTTTATATTTTGGTGTAAGGTTAAAAGGTTATAATTTCTGGATGGACTGCGAGGATGGTGGGTTCAGAGATCATTTACGTCCCAACTCGAATAATAATTAGCGTCTGCTGTTATAGTAATTGTCTACCGATTTGTCTGACTGTTACAGTTACTTTAACTAGGTGATTACCGACTCTGAAGCACCACTTAAACTTTTAAGTAGCTTATATTCTGTGGAAAGATTCATATCATAAAAAGTTTATCTTAGCTAAGCTTCTTGAGTCTCATTAAAGTTTGTGGATTTGTACAATTTCTTGAGTTTCATAGTTTTAATGAAACTTTTAACTTAGATAAATATTATATTAATCCTGCGATCGCGGATTCTTGGAAATCTATTGTTATTCTATTGTTGTCGCGGTCGCCGGTGTCCTTATGGGGTTTGATGGGTTAATATGTAGAGACGGTACGGGTTGTACGTTATTCGAAGGACCAAAAACCACTGCATCTAAACCTAGTTAGTAATATCGCAAATCGCCAAGTGTGTGCACTAGGAACCCTAGGAGAGCTTATATTGATTTTTTTTTATTATATGAGCAGTAATTGTCTGTTTTGGGGTCGAATACGTGCGCCGTAACGGCAGGCGGATTCTTATCTGTTTTTCGCCGCGCTCGGATGGACACAAATCGATTCTACGTTATTCGTATAATGTCGTTTGTTTCAGTTATGATTAGATTGTTTATTGCGGGGCCTAGACGCCAAGCCTTGTATTGTCTACTTTGAATATTATATTGTAATCGTATTAATAACGGATGTATTGTAATTTGTAGTCATCTAATTAGGCTGTGATCATGAAAATTAAGTATGCATACGATAAAGTAAAGACTCAAAAGTAGTGCCATAATTCACCGAAAGATTTTAATATCCCGCTGTTATAAAACCACCAATGCGATAAACTTAAGGGGCCGGGTACCCTCGAAATTCTCATACATACGTAATTCCAAAATAATTTTCTCATACGAAAATATTTAACATGTTTGAGTTGTTTTTCAGTTTAAAATAGTAATTATCTAGGTTCCTGCACAAAAATTAACTTCAAAATATTTAAACATTAAAAAAAAAATTTATAAAATTTTTTTATAAAAATAGTTTTTAATTTTTTTTAGTAAATTTAGTACTTAATATTTAAACACTAAAAAATAGAGTAAAACACTAAAAAATATATAAATAAATAGTAAATTTACTACAAAATATTTAAATACTAAAAAATATTTTTTAGAGTTTAAATATTTGAGAATTATGTATGAGAAATTCCAAGTGTACCCGGCCTCTTAAATAACCTATCAATCCCCGTAAGGCCCAAGTGGGCCGCGATAACAAAAGATTTCCAAGAATTGGCGAACGAAGGAATAATATGAAATATTAATAATATTATAATGACTTGTGCAAATGATCAAAATACACCCAGCAAAAAAGTCGCCAGTCTCGATCGTACCTAATTTTTGTTTTCCTCTCGTCGTGACCTTGATAATTATTCTATACTCGTCGCCAACCAGTTTCGATAAATTGTTTTCGTTACAATAATAAAGTCGTTCTTGTTCCAGGTAGAAGATGTTCGGTGATAACAAGTGGAATTGATCAGTATTAAGTTCGTCCATTCCGGAAGCTCAAGTGCAGTTTGTGAAGTTCCTCACGATGGCTAGTGATTTACCTAATTCGTCCAGCAGTGAATTGAAGTGATTTTATGTGCGATGCGTTTAGCGCCATCTGTTGTCGAGTGGCTGTGATGTGGTGATGGAGGCGGGGTTCATACCGGTGAGCGGCGGCGGCGCGGGCGGGTCGGTTCCGCCGCCCGCCGTCGTGGCGCCAGCTGCGCCGAACGTGATCCGCGCACCGGGCCTCAAGCGCGGGAAGATGGAGGAGGCCATCTCGGACCGGGTGAGTTCTAAAATCATAAGCTTCTTGTTTTGGTACTGGGGGTCAGAAATGGCCAGGTAGAACAGATTGTCCCGTAGATCCGGGATAGAGATATCCTTAAAAATTTTGTAAGAAATAAATCTTATTTACCTACGTCTTGTTGCAAATTTTTGGTGATCAGTTAACTTTGTATCAGGTATCTATGTGAATTGAATTTCTCATACATACGTAATTCCAAAATCATTTTCTCATACGAAAATATTTAACATGTTTGAGTTGTTTTTCAGTTTAAAATAGTAATTACCTAGGATCCTGCACAAAAATTTACTTCAAAATATATAAACACATTTTTTTTTTGGTTTAAAATTTTTTTTAATAAATTTACTACTAAATATTTAAACACTAAAAAATAGAGTAAAACACTAAAAAATATATAAATAAATAGTTAATTTACTACAAAATATTTAAACTCTAAAAAATATTTTTTAGTATTTAAATATTTTGTAGTAAATTTACTATTTATTTATATATTTTTTAGTGTTTTACTCTATTTTTTAGTGTTTAAATATTAAGTACTAATAGGAACTACTGGTCCGATTTGAAAAATTCTTTCAGTGTTAGATAGCCCATTTATCGAGAAAGGCTATAGGCTATATTTTATTACGCTAAGACTTATAAGAGCGAAGAAATAGAGGAAAATGTGGAAAAAACGGGGGAAATTATGTGAAAGGGCTTATTTGAACGCGCTAATCTCAAGAACTACTGGTCCGATTTGAAAAATTTTTTCAGTGTTAGATAGCCCATTTATCGAGGAAGGCTATAGGCTATATTTTATCACGCTAATACTAACAGGAGCGAAGGAATAGAGAAAAGTGTGGAAAAACGGGGTAAATTATTTGAAAGGGCTTATTTGAACGCACTAATTTCAGGAACTACTGGTCCGATTTAAAAATTTCTGTCAGTGTTAGATAGCCCACTTATTGAGGAAGGCTATAAGCTATATTTAATACGCTAAGACTAATAGGAGCGAAGAAATAGAGGAAAATGTGGAAAAAACGGGCGAAATTATATGAAATTGCTTATTATCTTAAGAACTACTGGAGCAATATTTATGTTATTTGGCAAATATGAAGAATAGACCACGTGAAGGGACATATGCTATTTTTTTTGCGGAAAAATGTACGGTTGCGTGAAATTCCTAAATTACGCGGCCGAAGCCGCACGGAACATCTACATAGAATAAAATCGTAGGAACTAGGAAGGTCAATTCTGTACATTGAATATTTTTGTACAATAGTCAATAGGTAATACTTGGGACGTGATCTACTATTAACTATGCTAAAGCGGACGAAGTCGCGGGCAACAGCTAGTGTTTAAATATTTTGAAGTAAATTTTTGTGCAGGAACCTAGATAATTACTATTTTAAACTGAAAAACAACTCAAACATGTTAAATATTTTCGTATGAGAAAATGATTTTGGAATTACGTATGTATGAGAATTTCGAGGGTACCCGGCCCCTTAACTAATAACATGTTTGACAACACTCGCACTGTACTGACGAATAGTCACAAATTGAGCTAATCGGTTATACATTAGGAAATTAGGATTTAGGAACCAGGAAATGCTACTAAGTAGTTCTTGAATAAAATTAGTTGATAAGTGATATTACTCACAAGTCTATAAAGTAAGTATTTAAAGTAATGAAAACATATAAATATAGAGCAAGAAGATACGGATTTAAACCTCGCAGTTTAAAGAACGTAGGATTGTCAAAAATTGTGAATAACTACGACTTATATTGGTTCTAAATTAAAGCTCTAAAACGCATTTTAACCATAATATTAGAGTAGAAAAGAGACAGTAACTGATGGACGATGGTTGTTGCTCCCAAGTCCCAACTTAGACTTAGGCTATGGTTACATGGTCAGTCTGGCATCACGCATCAGTTTAGTCCATCAGACTGACGAACGGACGGGAGAATGATCGTGTAACTTTACTTTTATTATGTACTTTTCGGGTCATCATTCTGGCATCAACTGATGGAATAAACTGATGCCAGACTGACCGTGTAACCATACTCTTAAAGCCCCCGCAGACTGCAGACTTTTAATCGGCCGATAGCTTAATCAGTACGAACTACGAAAATGTATAAAGGTGCGCACACTAAACGATTTGTATCGGCCGATAATAATGTACTGAAACCCCAATTTGGTCATACTATCGGCCGACTAAAAGTGTGTTGTCTGCGGGGGCTCTTAGTATCTGCAATGAATCAACCAAATTATTTTCAAGGCCAGCGATCTTCGACAGTGAAGACTGAAGTGCCCTCGATGTCAGAGCGGTGTAACTGAAGAACCTCTTGAATGTTACCTCTTCTTAAATATTCAAAGCTTTTTACAGCTACATGTAAGTTTCATCAATGTCCTAAAATGAAGTTTTTTTTTTATCGAGAGTGTAGCGTCTTTTTTTTTTTTTTTGTCAATAGACAATTTTTTGCCAAATTACTTATTTTATTACATGAGTAATATTAACTTTTTGGTCTGATTGTTACAAATAATGAGATATTTATGATTATCGGATATTAAACCATGATTATAATTTATAATAAATTATGTAATCACTTGCTAATTAGTAATTACTAATTACATACTTAGTTTTGTCTAAATGTTAAACATTAAAACATTTAGATCATATTTTATAGCCGGGAATTATACTTTAGTTTTTAGAATTTTAAATTATACCTACCATTTCTAATGGTGTATTAACATAACATTATGTACGTTACCACAGAATAGTTAACTGTTGGCGTTACATATAACTTAAACGCCTTAAATATTCGAATAGCAAAGTTCTCGGAATAACATTCATTCTATTCAGTTTAATGGTACAATAGTGGAGTATGGTTATGATTGATGATAATGAAGACCTGAGGAATAGTTAGAATCTCAGTGATAGTATAGTATGCTGTATGCACTACGTCTACACTGCACTGCCTTTCAGGTTAGGTACGTATTACTGTCGTCTTCAGCAGATTGCTGAGAAACTGCAACTACTACTAACTGGTACTAGAAGACATAAAAACTTAAGACTATTGAGTATTGGTAAGCTTTGGACCAGCTTTTCTGTAAAGGGTAGCGGGTAGCAATGACAGCACAATATTAATTTTCCTAGTTGTACTCTAAAAGAATCCATACTATCTTTTCTAACTACTGTGCACAGTACAGTGTTTCCCAACCTGTGGTCCGCGGATCCCTGGAGTCCGTGAGTATAGTATAACTAGCTGTCCCAGCAAACGTTGTTTTGCCATTTAAAGTATTTCTACTTCATCAGTTGATACAAAATCTTACCCCCTCTTTTGTCCCCTAAGAGGGGTGGAGGGAAAGTTTTTATACACCAGATATTAAGTTGGAAAAACAGTTAATAATATGAAGTAAGTCCATTAAAGAAAAAAGTTTGATACAAAATCTGACCCCCTCTTTGGTCCCCTTAGAGGGGTGGGGGGAGGTGATTTTTATACACCAGATGTTGAGTTGGAAGAAGACAAATATATCTGCGAAAACCGTATGCAAATCGGATCTGTAGTTTTCGTGTTAAAGCAAAAGTCTTATACAAAATCTGACCCCCTCTTTCGTCCCTTTAGAGGGGTGGGGAGAAATTTTTTTATACACTAGATGTTAAGTTGGAAGAAGACAAATATATCTGCGAAAACCGCATTCAAATCGGATCAGTAGTTTTCGTGTGATAGTGGAACAAACATACAGACAGACAGACAGACAAAAAAACTGACCACATTTTTGGCTTGTAAAGCGATGTAGTGACACCCTCCGCTTATTATTTTTTGAATATCTTTAATGTACAGAATCGTCATTTCTACAGTTTTATTATATGTATAGATAGATATTATGTACGGGGGTCCGCGGTGTCACCTCTGGAGGCTCTGGGCCATATTACATAAAGGCTAATGTCTCGTTATCGTTACGCTTACTTTATTAGCAAGTTAGCACGGCAAATCCGATTTTTTGCTTGATTTTCTAGGGGTCCGCGGCTGCAAAAGGTTGGGAAACACTGCTTCAGTGTTACCGAAGTGTCGCGTGCGATCTTGTTCACCGGCTGTGAACTATTGCTGGCTCGACACTGTACACTGCACAGTCGACACTTTCTCTCGCGAGATAAACGAAAGTTCTGATCATCTCCATAGTCCATCCTAATCTCTAATCTATCAGAAGATTTTTCCAAAACCTAATCAACTTTTACTTTTCATCGTGTTTTAGGAATGGTTTACGATTAACGTTAAATGTTATTTTTAGTTTAAGAGTTAAAAGCAAATTGTTACTAAAGACGTAATGTGTATTGGGTTATGGGTATGGCTTTTGACAAAATCATCCCTTCCCAATTACTAGTATTACTTTGTCCTAACTTTTAGCCTGCAGAATGTAAATGTCCCAAACTTTATAAATGCCACATTTGGGTCCTAAAAGCTCCCTTGCTAATATTACAGTTGTTAAAATTATTGCCAAAATTATAGGTATCTATAACTCAGCTGTTCAGATAGAACTTTTCTATTCACTTATCGAACAATAAACACACGTCTGACATGGCTGATGGCAAACAATCACCGTGTCAAAAGTTAGTTGAGTGTGAGGCGCGGTTCGCGCCGGTCGCGTTTGTTGAATTACTCCACAGAGTAGTTCGAGTCCAGTTCTGTGACCTGTGTGCGCCTCTGTGCGTCCCTGTGCGCCTCTGTGCGATACCTGTGCATTGCTGTGCGAATCACCTGTGTGCGCTCGTTTCTGTGTCTCCGTAAATGCGTTTAGATTGCAAACTTGTGCCGTAAGTTGTACGAATAGAATAGGATTATGTAATTGTTATTAAAAATGCCAAATTACATTATTCAATAATTTAAATAATACAACAAAAATACAGTACCATTCACACGACGCTTGCTACATTTTTATGTAATGAACATGTACAGGATAGAAAATTTACAAACTTTCGGTATCACTAATTAGTAATTACTTACTTTAGAGTTTAGGCATGTACGAACGTATTTATATAAACCTAACTACTGAAATTATATCTGCCTACCTTAGTTTGTCTTAGAATTCCATTTACAGACCAAAAAGTAACATTTGATTGATGTAAGAACATTTAAGTAGATAGCAATCTTTGAACCAGCCACCGTGGTACACTTGGCACAATTATCATATCATAATAACATAATTCGTCCGTACTGCGGAGAACTGATAATAAACTGACGTATTATAATTACCATCACATCACATACGCTCATCTGTATTATACAAAAAATATCGTTAACAACAATCTGCTAGATAATGATACATTACCCGTGCAAATTAAACGCGTTATTACCTCGGCGAGAACATAAAATTATTTACCTACCTGTGTATATTGTTACTGTGTCTAGATTGAGTAAGCATAGATTTTAAATAATATTTTATCACGTGTTTCTTAGAAATTTCAAAGACAACGATAAAACAAATTGCAGTCGAAATTAGTCAACTCATTAATCATGCAATTAGGTTATTCAATTGCAGTTGCCCCTCACAAAGGAAGATTTTCTAAAATTAAGAAAAGATGAAACGAATAATAACAAAGATTTATTTAACTCGAACAGTTTCATTTCGTGCGAAGTGTCTCGTGTTTAAACTCTAAACTAACGATTTCTAAGTCTGTAAATTGTGATGTCGCCGTTGGCAAATATAGATAACAATTCGTGTTAGAATAATAATGCTATTTAAACTGTTCAGAGTGGGCCTCAAGGTGATATTTTTAATGATATGTATCTGCAAATATCACCAGATGAAGAATCATGCTCCATTATATGCAATAGTGAGTTCAGCTTTCGCAACTTAAGAGTCTGATCAAAGTTTGGAAAACTGAGCCAAAAAGGCATATCTAGCAATATTCTCTGTTATTTCAGTCGGAGCTTGAGCCTCTCCAAGTCTAAGCAAATATCGAAATACTGCTGAAAAAGTTTTAAGATTTAAACTAAGTAACGGTCGCACTCAGAGACATTTAATGATGATTAAACTTCAGTTAATGTAGAGTTCGACAGATAATGTATGGCTAATAATATGTCAAAATCTTCATATTTTAATTACAGTTAAGTAACTAATATTCGTCTCTGAGAAGTAAGACCACCATAGATAAACTCAAAAACAATATCCCAGTTACCAGAGTAACCTTAGTAACAACCAACACTAAACGTTATTACGCCCGCTACAAAATGTAAAACTTGAAATGATAATTATTAATTACACGAAATCCACTTGATTCCTACATTACATCAGCGCTAGGAGTTGATTGTTCTTTGACTAGCCGCGCTATCTGTTTCATTGTACTGCCAGATAAGATGAGCCGAGATAGTTTGCGTCGCAATTGCTGAGAAATGACAAAATTGAAAACCGGGTTTTGTTAATGCGCAACGATTTTCGACAGTCGTGTCGAAAGGATCTGTCATTTGGCATAGAAGGCTTCAGATGATAAGAAAAGTGAAGACAGAGTCGCTGTAGAAGTAAAGAATGTAGAAAATAAGTTGGACTAGGTCCAGCTCTTTCTACTGATGAAGGCACTGAAAAAATTGAGATGGTTATTTGCGTCATAATATGCCAAGTTTCATCCTCTCTCGATCTAAGATTTTGGCAAAACAGTTTGAGATTAATCGCAATAGAGACGCTCGGTCATTAACAATTTTCAAGGACGACATAAGTAATTAAACCTTGCGAGTTGCGACGCTCCGTCTAGATTTTGTGTCGTAATAGAATTTGCGAGACACGGGCGCTGTGGGCGGGTAGGCGGGTAGGCTCAACTTTTGGCGTCCTAGAGGTCACATATTCAATATCGTGTGCCAGTAATTATAATAATTTGAATGTATTAATATAATGAGGGTTTCACCTGCCACCTGTGGTCCACAACTCAGGAACTTCTTAAATCCCTTTGTGGGAAACTTTCAGCAGGTAAACATAAAATTTTACCCCCTTGTGATTCAGGGTTCATGCGACTTTCAGTATAAGAGCACTATCAGAAAATAAAATTTAAAATGTGCAGAAGTAGCACTAAACTATTTAATACTCCTTAATACTCTGATGAGCATGATTCATGAACTTTGCTATTGATTCTTTCAATTAGCCAAGGACAAATCTATATCCCGATTTCTGAACATGGACTACATAAGCGCAAGAATTTCGGCGTTTTAAATCACTCATTGTGCTGTCACTATAGGAAACTGAATCTGGCCATATAAAGCGGTAAGGTATTACTGTACATGCCTCGCGTGCCTTCGAGTAATTAAGAGCAAGGAAGTCGTTCTGACGCCGGGCCGCGTATGGTTCATAGCCATCTTTGAGATTGGCCTTCGAATATAGATGCTGTGATTTGTGATGGCGTTCCGGGTTGGCATCATTCAATTAGATGTTCCATAAGATGCGACAGTATGAAAAGAGTTCCTCTTGTTTAATTGTGTCCGGTTTCTGAGGCTGTTTAAGTTTAAGAGAGCCAATAAAGGAGAGGATCTCTTCTTGATTGGGTAACGCCAAATCATGAACCAATCAGCAACGTTGTTGAATATATCTAAAACTACTGTCAATTTAAGAACCAGGATGATTCCTGGTTCATAAATTGACAGTAGTTTTAGACTTTCAGACTAAATTGACAGTAGTTTTAGACAGTTCAACAGGACTGATGTCATGTTGATCCTGCGAAGTCTATAATACAAAGCCAAACGCTTTGTTATTTGTGCCTACATGGTACAACACCGTTATCAAACTTGGCGATCGACACGTTCACCTCAGCCCTGTCAAATTGTCTATATACTATTTTGTGGTGGTTTGTATCCATCACACGTACCTACTCGATGTGATCTAAATAGTTGTGAGAAACTTCCATTGAATACGTATTGGCTATTTCAATATCATTAATAACCTTCGTGGATTTGTTTAGTTCAGTACCGAGCAATATAAGGTTATCATTAATAATGTAAACCTGTGGTGACATCATGCGGTAATCTGCGCAGTTGCTGCATGTTGACAACTTCAACAACCAGGTTTATAGCATCCGTGTTGATGAACCGCCCACCATTAGGTTTAGCCATAACATAGACATAGACTCTAGCCAGTTGTTTAAGTGACCATTTACCTTATAAAGTATAAACTATAATATTTTTCAAACTTTTTCATATTGTCTTCGCCATCAGTTGAATGGTCGATTATGTCATAGGAATATTTTTCAGTTGCAATCAAATTGCCACTTAAAAATAGCTAGCAAACTTTTCGGAACTGTGTCTGTTTTTAACCCATTACTTTAACAATGTAGAGCGGACTATAAAATTAGAATAGCCATGTCCGACGATAAATTTCATCCTAAATGGAACAAGTGCCAATTTGATGCCGAGTATCTAAACTAAGATAGCTAAGTGAAGACTAGCTGTCCTCGACTAAATGTGTTTTGAGATAATTTGAGATTGGGTTAGACTTGCTTAACCTTTGGTTTCAATTAAACTATTAAGTCTTAACTATGTACTATGTAACAGTTCTATTACACCTAACGTTTATTTGATTTCATAGAGCGTAATTTCTTAGATGCAATACTTCACAAGAAAGAATAATTTCTGCGAAACACGAACGTTAGTCATCACATGAATGCCCCAATTTTACATATTTGGCGAGGTCTGATCGATCACCGACAGATCGGTGGCGGCACAAGAGTTATCATAACTAATGAATACTGACAAGTGACAGACCAACAGTATCATGACTGCCCGCCGGGTGTACTCGAGCCCACACACGGCCCACACGTGAAAGTCGCTAGTGTTGTGTAAAAACGTACACCAATTTTTTCACGCCTCGATTAGATTCCTCGCTGGAACTCCGAGAAACTCTCTCGAGACGATCGGCGCTCGCCAAGTTCGCACTTGGAAACTATCGCTCGGTTATAAAGTTTGAGAATCTTAGTTTTTAATCGACTTCCAAAAAATATATAGGTTCTATGTACGACCGACAGACGAGACAATTTTGAGTACAAACTACAAAGCATTAAGTTTACCGTGTGGTTGCAGACCCTGTACTAATGGGAGGTAAAGGGAAGTCCAAAATCAGAAAACCTTTTGAACATTATGCCAATTTAGTCAAAAGTATAATTAACAAAAAAGAGTCTTGATGTCTTTTAGATCTCTATTTCTTTAGTCTCTCAGCGCGCAAAGTTTTCATATTATGCAAATTAAGGTGTTTTGGAAAAGTCTTCAATAGACCACTTTCTTTGAACGGCGTGTACGCACTCTAGATTACGATCGAATCTAAAAGAAATTATACTCCATCAGTTACAGGTCTATTGTTGTAGATTCGTGTTATGTCAGCTCTCAGTTCCTCGTCACAGTATTACGTTTAATTATACACTAGTTAATGCCCTGCCGAGTGAAAAACACTTTCACATTCGATACTGGATTATAGAGTGAACACTGAACATGTAAATTGGTTAAATATTTAATTGGAAGCGTCATGCATGATGTTCACTGGAGCTGTTATAATAAGTTATGGAGGATGGATCATTTATAATGTCCGTCAGTTTTACCTTTTGCATTTCATCTCACTTGTCTCGTTTAGTAGAGTCGGTCATTCTTTTTCGAGTACGAGTAAAAAAATGGAGTATATATAATATTATGTACAATTAAAACAGTTGTCGGTTAAACCACCGTCCACTTCAATAATGATAGATGACGAAATAGATCAGTTAAACTCAACTCAAAATACTCTTAAGTATAGAAAACACTTCTATTTCTCTTAATATTCTTTATTTACTTTTACTCATATATTATCTCTGTAACTCTTAAACTCTTATAACACAATAAACTCTAACACAATACACATTATTTTACTCTAAACTCTTTCTCAATACACCATTTTTCATGTAACACAATTTTCTCTACACAAGTCACATCTCAGAATTTGTCATATTTAAAATATCAAGAAAAATAAACTTCCAAAAAGGTTGAAAACGTTTTGAACAATAGACGTTAGCCGGTTTTATGATTTTGAATTAGTTGTTAACTTAATCAGGACCTAGTAAGCCATTTATTACTTGAAGGACTCGATGAAATGCTTGAAATTAATCGTTAAACTAATCCAATGACTAACAAAAACACTGGAGACCTAGATTTATTTCCGGCGTGGGAGCTATTCTAGATTCAGGCTTAACGTCATATCAAAGCCTATTAGGCTGAGCTACGATAAGATCCGAATCTAAGTTAACGTATGAATCTGGGCTAAGCAAATGTTAGATTACGACATGTATTCGTATTAAACATTACATAAGGTATTGAACGAGTCGTGACTCGTGGAACGCGGTATGTACTAAGGTAGAGTCGGAAATTAGACGTTCAAATTGGTCATGTCTTTATAAAGTAGTCAGTACGCTGTACGAGTACGACGCGTCACGCGACCCAAGTCCCAACCATAAAATAATTCTTAATTTTGTAGGGTTCTGTATTAACCATGAACTGTAATTTCTATAATTTCTAACGAAGACTAACATGCCGGGAACTTTAAGCTTACTGTTATCACTCATAAGTTAATCACACCAAACACTCATTATTATAATACGAACAAAGGAGTACGCTGTAAGCTGTAACTGCTAAACGTCAATTTTCTTGTACTATGTACGTCGATTACACAATCGTGGATGTCACGCTCGTGGTATGACCTAACCGGGTCTTATCTCAGTTTGTTCCCGTCATAAAATTGTAGACGCCCACCGAACTGAACTTGTCATTTTTACGACTTTTATGTTTATGGGTATTTCTCAACTACTTGACCAATGTCCATAATGTATGTTTGAGATAACTGCTCTTGATGTTTCAGCAGCTTTAATGGAAAGCTTTATTTCAAAAAGTTTAAGGACTGCATCTTTTTCTTATTCACTATATGGGCACCATACAATAAGATGTTATCGGAAAAATATATTTTGCATGAAGACTGAAGCATAAAAAAACTATATGCTTCATGCAAAATATATTTTTGAGTATTGAATCTCAATCATCCGTCAAGCATCGGTGATATGGTTTGCAGTTATCGACCAATTAAATTTTAACTGTCGACGTAGAGCAAGCGTCAAAACTCAAAAAGTTGATGGCTTTATATTATAACAAATATATTCCACGCAAGCTTACTCGTGCGTGCTTGTGACACCTACGACCACCGCAGGACGGAAGGCTGTTACGTACAATTGAATAATTTGACTCTATAATGCAGTTGTAACACGGTTACCGACGCAACGTAACGCTAATTGTTGACGAATTTACATACCCAACTAACTGTACTTCAGCGGTTTGCTGTTTGCAACACATTCAACCGACTGAAAAATCTGCACGCTTCACCATCATGTTACATATTGTACATGATCGGCGGTTCGTTAGATTCAAAAGACTCATGTGGCAATATTAGCTTTGGATATTTTTTCAAGATTTCCGCAAAGGGCGTAATGCGTATCCCTCTTAACGTTTATAGAACGCTTTAAGAAAATGACCGCTAGAGTTCTATCTTAGAGTTATAAAATTCTCCTCCTGTTCCCGTGTTTACTTTAATGGTTAGTCATATAATTTGAATCTCAGAAGCCAATTGAGCCATAAAATTGTACAGCTACTCGGGCAAAAATAGGCCCCATTTTTACTGTTGCAAGTTCCAACAGTAAAAATAGGCCCCATTTTTACTGTTGGAACTTGGGAGCCATTTCCCCGGCCTTTTACGGATAATTTTATGATTTGCCCAAAAAAAGAACTACTTATGTTTATAACAATTAACAATGCATTATGCAACATACAACACATACGCCCAAAGTCTCCACGCCGGTTTAGCATACGACATTGGGATCGTTGGCAAATATGATAGCGGCCTTCGCGATTCGGTTGTCACAACAACAATGGCAGGGTCCAGACGTGGGTGCTGCCGTTGGTGTGGTGAGGTTAAGGTGAAATTGCCAACACCTTATATCACCGGAATATGCGGGTTCCGGACGAATAAGGACACGCGGCCTTGATATTTCAACTTGTTTTTAATGCCTTAAATAAAGTCTATTACGATATTGTTTACGATGAGGCTTCTGTGTTGATGGAAATAGTTAACGCCTTATTGCATAATTTTCGAAGTTTGCGTAAATTATTGCGCTCGAAAATATTGATCTATTTATCTTAAGATTTATTAAAAGAGAAACAAGGTTAGACGTCAATCTGAGACATAATCATACGGCTGAATCGCCACCAAAATGTCGTTCATTTTGCAACCGCGTTTGTCTGGCCCGGAGCGAAGAGGTTGGGAACTGGGATGTTATGACTGGGGTGAGTCCCCACTCACCCCAGTCACTCACAGTCACAATTACGCACTATTTACCCCCGTAAATAGTGCGTAATTTATCTCTTAACAAATTATGAAGTAAAAACTAACTTGTACAGTAAAAAAATAAGATAAATTCAACAGCTTATAAGCCTAGTTGGACAAAAACTACTGTTGTTTACGTTTATTACAATGTGGATATTGTGTCATCACTTAACTCGAAATATTATAATAAACAAGCTCACATAATATTATGTACGCGATGACGTAAATTAGGCTTTATTATGTTGTGGCCTGGCCGCACAAGGCCGCGGCTCGTTAGGTCTCATTCACGTGCACTAGTCCTAGGCTTTTGAATGCACTAGCGTCAATGTGTACTTAAGGTCCGCGTGTTTGCATATGGGTCGAGGTCGTGGTGCTTAGTTCTTAGGCTACTTTGCGTTTTGTTTGCAAATACGTACACGTATATCCATCGACAGGCAGGATTTTATTCACTGGAAAACGGCTGCACGGCATCGGTCAGTTATGGGCATCGAACCCAAAACGGGGCCCGAACTGCACCGCCTCTTCTCCGAAGTACCATTTAACGACGGCGACTTCCCACGCCGTAAATGCCAGTCGCATTACTGCATGTGAAGACGGCACGAGAGCGCTTTGTTTTTGTCCATTTGTGATCTATACGCAATCGATGCACCTTTCACTTTTATGTGTGCTTTCCTGCGCGCGCGCCGATGTGATAATAAACGCATTAAGGAGAGATTAGGTGCCGACAGCTCAGACCTTTAGATTTCCGTGGCGATTACCGAGCACGAGAATAATGGTGCGCTACCGGCTACATACCACACCTTCCACATTTATGTTATGCCGATCATGTTATTACTTTTTTAGATATTATATATTTTAGGTCTACACTATGATTTTAAGGTTGAACCCGAAACCATAATATGGATGACATAATATTATGTATTTACATACCATACCGCATACGGCAAGGCAAAACGCTTTTCGAACCTTCTTGGATTAAAAAATGTTGAACATCTTCAATTAGCTAGTTTTGTTCAACAGAATTAGTTCTAAGTGCTTAATTTACTTTGATAGCTTTAATTATGTGCGTTTAATTTTGTCTATCTTATATATAAAATTCTCGTGTCACAATGTTAGCCCACGAACTCCTCCGAAACGGCTTTACTGATTTTTACCAAATTTTATATGCATATTCAGTAAGTCTGAGAATCGGCTACTGGGTACTTTATATATTGAATAAGTGCATATTTTGTTGAATAAATAATAGTAAATTATTACAACCTGAGACTGACGGCGACCATTGTTTGTGCGACGGGATAGCGATCGACGTTGCCATGGCGACATACTTATTTAGTCACTTCAATAAAATAATATGGGCGAAATACTTTATATTATGGCAAAGCAACGTTTGTCGGGACAGCTTGTATGTATATAAAACTTTTTGCCAACAGTCTGCGGTAGAAGCAATCAAGTTGCCATTTATAGTGCACAGTGTTTTGGGGCAGCGACGTAAAAGGGCAGCACAACTGTGATTGTATACGCGTTTCCGCCTCCAACGGCGCTGCTTCCGGCGTACGGTGCACAAAAACATTCAAAAGTAGAATATTTACGAACACACACTAACTGTGCCCATAAAATGTTCGATAAAATTGTAACATACTAAATGTGTAACAAACGTAGGTTATTTTATTTTTCTTAGCCTATACTGTCTCGCTGCTAGGCAAAAGCCTTTCAATGGAAGACCGATTCAACATTTAAAATTAAAAAAAAGCTATGAATCTAAAGGTTACGGTCTGATCCTCGCGGCAAGCGACCGCGACAGACAAAACTTCAAATAAAATGCCACTTTATGACATTGGCTATAGGTTTCATTTTCTAGCGGCATTGGTCTAGCGACCCATGCCGCCGCTGCTTTGGTAGTGGTGTAAAGCAAAAAGCAAAAACCTGTGAAAATTTTTGTCGGTTGCGAATCTTACGATCGCTTGCCGCCTAGATCGAAACGAACAGTACCAGAGAGAAATTAACGTGACGTTGTCGAATATTAATGTCAAATCTATGGTAATTAGTAGTTATGTCTATTGTGGTAATTATTAGCAACTGCCGAAATTTTTTCTATTCAACTTTTTCGATAACTTTACGGATTGCGCAACTTATCAAAAACTCACGCTCAGCTCTCTGTAGATACTGGATAGTTACAGCAGACAATTTAATTAACCTTAGGTAACAGTCTTCTCAGTGAAAAGAAATAACTTTTTGTGTAATTCAGCAGAAAATAAGGCCTAAATTAGTTCACAGTAGAGAATTCGTAACGCAATATATCCGTTTCAAATTTTAAATGGAACTTGTAAAAACTTTTCTTTTTTTAGCGACGAATGACAATATTTTTTTGTTTTTGCGAGTACCCGATTATTTTGTTGACGGTATCTAGTCTGCAGTTATTTCTAGGTAAATATAACGGCACTTTTTATTTCGTTTCCGACCTAACTCAAAAGAACGAGTGAATGAAGACTTATTCTTTTCGTCAGTTTCCTACATACTATATTCAGACTGTACTGTTAAACGGTATGTTATACTTATTAATATTAAAAACCAATGGTATTCGAAACTAGATGACCCGGTGAACTCTTCATCACATTCCTAATAGAACCTTCCCTGGACTTCCACGAATATTTCAATATACTAAAATTGGCCGAATCGGTTCAGCTGTTATGGAGTTTTAGCGAGAGTAACAAAAATGCATTTTTATTTAAGATTTTTGACTAATAGGTATAACTCATTTTTTTTCAACCCTAGAAAGATACTCGTAACCATATTTTACCTTACACGAAAGACAACCATATTGCGAATGCGATTTTTATTACTTTACAGTTAAAATATCAACAATTTATTTAGATATTTAAAAAGTTTATAATATGTGTATAAATAAAATGCATTGTTTTTAAACTTATGAAAATTTTTAATATTATTGAACTGAAATTACAAAACTCTCAATTAAGACCTCACAATTATTATTTTTTAACAAAAAATTAAAACCGACTTCCAAGGTAAAAACAAAAGTAATACTTATTCTTAATCTAAAAAGAATCGAATAATTATTCTTATTCCTTATTATAGCAGTGTCTTCAGACTTCGCCTAAACCTCAACTATTTCTGTACTCAATCTTCGTACTTTTGAAGTCGGTACCAGCCCGGAAAAGTTCTGAGATCCTTGACATAGCAATTACGCTAAGGTAAGCTGGTACCGACTTCAAAAGCATGAAGATTGAGTACAGAAATAGTTGAGGTTTAGGCGAAGTCTGAAGACACCACTATAATAAGGAATAACAATAATTATTTGATTCTTTTTAGATTAAGAATAAGTATTACTTTTGTTTTTACCTTGGAAGTCGGTTTTAATTTTTTGTTAAAAAATAATAATTTTACCCTTTTTAGTTACATAATATGTATTATAGCTTGTTGTCTTAGAGTTGTACATATTACTAGCGGTCGCCCGCGGCTCCGCCCGCGTGGATGTCGGTTACGGCTGCAAAAAGCCTACCCAGGAAAGACTCGGTCAGCAAAATGATTCCCAGGTCAATTCACAGACTCCGACACTGACATCGACGACGCGGACGCAGTCATTATCCGAAGGGTGTACAGTGCACACTGCACAGATTGTCTTCCTCCCGCAAGCAAGCGCATCCCGCTTGGTGACGCCCACTATCGTAATATTTTAATTTCGCCATAATTTAAAAAGCAAACGTCCAATTTTAATCATTCAAAGACCAAATTTTATCTAAATAAACTGTACTTAGTGATGAAATAATTTATTTTGATAAGGATTAATGGCATGAGTAAAATAAACGCGTTTGAATGTTGTCCAAAAAAATCAAGATTTTTAAATAAAAAAATGGTTATTGAGCCTCACTCGACATAGATAAGTATAGTGTGTCGCGGACTTTTTTGTAGATATTTATAAGATCTATAATAATTAGAACATTTTATGGTTCTATCTTTTATAGTTTCGGCAGCGTACGCAAAATAAGTAACTTTTCTGGTTGATTTTTTCACCTGGCGTCCGAAAAACCCAAATATCTTACGAAACCCTATTTTTTCCAAAATAAAATTTAGCCTTTGTTCAGCAGAAATAATTCAGGATTTGCTTGGAGTAGTTTAAATAAAGCCAAAATCCTCAAACTTGTATCTTTAAGGATTCAAAAGTTCTGTTGGGTACCTTCAGAACCAGGGTATATCCTGGTGCAAAATCTTACTTTTTGGTAGTATATGCCTAAAATACTTCAGAAAAAATCGAAATCACCATATGTTCCCATATAAATTTCAAGGAGTCCCCTCGATTCCTCATGGATCCCATCATCAGATCAACCTCTTTTGTGAATATGGTACCAACCTCGGATTCAACCCTGTACGAGGGCTGCTATTTATGTATCCGGAACTGGCCACTTACAAGAACAATATTTAAAAAGTAATTACAACATTTGAAAATAGAACTCTTTGGTTGAAGAATACATTTTGTTTCATGTGACTGTCAATTATTTTTCCATTGTGGCGTCATTTTGAAAATTGCGTGTCTTCATTTGCCATGGATTTAACGCGTGAACATTTTCGTGCAATGATTTACTACGATTTTCGGCGTGGGCTAAATCAACAACAGTGCTTTATTCAACTCACCGCAACTTTTGGAGATGAAGCACCATCAAAAACCACTGTTTATCACTGGTACAGTGAGTTTAATCGTGGGCGGTCTATACTCACGGATGAAAATAAAGAAGGTCGCCCAAAAACAGCTGTTGTCCCACAAAATATAGATGCTGTGCGGGAACTAATAATGCGTGATCGTCATGTTACATATCGCGAGATAGAGGAGTCCTTAGGCATAAGTATGACGAGCATACATAAGATATTACACGAACATTTGGCTGTAAAAAAAATATGTTCGCGTTGGATTCCGCACAACTTGACAATCGATCAAAAACGGGCTCGTGTCGATTGGTGCAAAAAAATGATAAAAAAATACAACCGTGGTACGTCAAAAGCCGTTTATAATATCTACACAGGTGATGAATCTTGGATCTATGCATATGACCCCGAAACTAAACAACAGTCAACGGTGTGGGTGTTCCAAGATGAGCCGAAACCAACAAAAGTTACTCGTGCAAAAAGTACTTTGAAGCAAATGGTCGCCTGTTTTTTTTGGAATTAATGGACATGTGGCTACAGTGCCATTAGAGAATCGTAAAACGGTTAATTCTGAATGGTATACGACCATTTGTTTACCAGAAGTCTTTGAAGAAATAAGAAAGGACAACCGACAACGCAGAATCATATTACATCACGACAATGCTAGCTGTCACACCTCAGCTGAAACAACTCAGTTTTTGGAGGGTCAAAAGATTGAATTGACTGGTCATCCGCCGTACAGCCCTGATTTGGCACCTAACGATTTCTTTTTATTTCCATACGCGAAGAACAAATTACGTGGTCAACGTTTTTCGAGCCGCGAAGAGGCTGTTGATGCGTTCAAAATGCACGTTTTGGAGATACCTCAATCAGAATGGAAAAAGTGCTATGAAAATTGGTTCCAGCGTATGCAAAAGTGTGTCGATCATCGCGGCGAATATTTTGAAAAGCAATAAAACCATATTAAATGATATATGTTTGTTTCTTTTTTTAATTCCGGATACATAAATAGCAGCCCTCGTACAACAACAAAATAATCATGAAAATCGGTCCATAAACGGCGAAGTTATGGTTGAACATACAAAAAAAAAAAATATATATATATAAACAGACGAACATATAACCTCCTCCTTTTTGGAAGTCGGTTAAAAATGACTTTCTTCTGTTTAAAGGAACAAATCTTATGAATTTTCACAAAAAATCATAGTTTTTTTTTACAATTAAGTAGGCAATAGTATAATCAGTCTTAAAAATCACAATAAAAAAGAATTAGCAAAATTTAAAGATATTTGTGGCAAACGTCAACTTTGTGTTGCATTTTTGCATTTCGCGCAAGATATGTTGGACATTCTTTTCTTTTTATACGTGCAGAAGTTGCTGAAACGCCTTTTTTAGATGGAGGTTCTTCTATGAAGCCCTCGTCATAATCACTCTGTACCTCATCTTCCGACAGGTGATCCTCCGCCTCGCTATCACTTTCTCAGCATACATCGTCTTCATTTTCCTCTCACCTGTCCAATATTTGTCTTATTTCGTTGTTTTTAAAGGCCGTCTACTAGTCATGATATTCCCTTTATGTTTTGCCTAAAACAAAACAATAATACGCTTTACACATAAACAAATAAAAGAAAAAAATACATCGTCAAAAGTTACGCAAAAGATAACCATACGCCTCGCGAGCGCACGTCAAACTCATAACTAAGAAACTATGTTACTTAGTACTTACCACTATGTAACAGCCGTTCCGCGAAAGGATAGATCGGCGACTTAGTTGGCCGGAACGCAGACTCAGATTCGCCCGCTAATTAAAAAAATATAGCATTTTGTTTTCTGCGCGGGCGCCTCTGCGACGAAGTTTATCTTTCTAGGGTTAAGAGCCTATGCTGTCCCACTGCTGGGCAAAGCCCTCCCCCAAAGTCTTCCAGTTCTCTCGATCCAACGCCGCCGTAGGCCAACCTGGCTCGTATTTGTCTAGCTCATCGCGCCATCTTTTTCGAGGCCGGCCACGGCGGCGTAACTCATATAACGGCGGTATAACTCATAAGTCATAACAAATTATTAACTATCAAAAGTAATATCGTTTTTATCTTGACGTGTATAAATTTTTTAAATTAATCTACCACCAGCTGCTGCAGCACCACGCAGTTGTAAGGATGCTGACTTGGTGAATGTGGTTTCGGAGCAAAATAAACGAATACAATTAAAAGTTTGTCAAGAATCAAGATACCTACCTAAACTATTAACTAATACATCCGTTTAGATTCCAAAATGATATCGACGCTAAAACAGTTAATACTTTCAATTAAATGTAATCAACTTTCGATCTCGACCGTTGTGTAACAGCAGCTATAGATTGTTTTAGCTATGTTATTGACCTGTAGGTATGATCATTTATATCTCGAGAGGTGGTATGTACGAGAAATAAAGTATTCATTATGATATCATATAAAAATAAAACGGACATAACATGACTTGTATAGACTTTCCAAGCCTGGCATTTAATTTACAATCCTCAGTCTATAATAGTGGGCAATGGGATTAATTTTCGTAGCCGCTGGACATGTCTATGCTATGGCTAATGGAAAATGTCACTTTGTGGTTACAACGATTAAGCTCACCTTATGTCGGCACTACAAATAGGCGAACGCGTTGGCCGACGCGTTGGCCAACGTGTTGGCCAACGCGTTGGCCCAACGTGTAGAACAGGCGTTCGCGCGTTCGCGGTAGGTATTTAAACGTTGGCCGACGCGTTTGCGAGCTTGCCGCGCGGTGTCGGAATGATCAAAGGAAATTTGTCGCAAGGCTTGTCGCAAGGTTTGCGTTCCATCCACACATAGGCCGCGCGATCAGTTCGCCCGGAGCAGCGCTGAAGAGTGCACGTTTCCTTCTTGTGGCGAATTAACATCTAACTTGACGAAATAGCGAACAATATAAGTATCGTGTACACATTTCAATTTATTGAGTTAACTATCACAGTAAATCTGCCTGTGGAACAAAAAAATCACATCAAAAGTGCTAAAAAAATAAGGTTCTTGGACATGCTATTTTCCTCACGATGTTTCTTAGGGTTCCGTACCCAAAGGGTAAAAACGGGACCCTATCACTAAGACTTCAATGTCTGTCTGCCTTTCTGTTTGCCTTTTTGTCCGTCCGTCTGTCTGTCTGTTCGTCTGTCTGTCTGTCTGTCTCCAGGCTGTATCTCAAGAACCGCTATAGCTAGATTTCTGAAATTTTCACAGATTGTGTACTTACATCTGTTGTCGCTATTAACAATAAATATTAAATATACTAAAAACAAAATAAATTAAATATTTAATAAATAATAAATATATATTAATCATGATTCATGATAATTATAATTATAAGGTAATAATTATTATACATAAAAAATAATAAGTAATTAAAATAATTATATTATTTTAATATTATAAAATATGTAAAAGTGAGTTTATTTCTTTGTTTGTTACGTTTTCTCGCTTTTTTACTTATTTATTTTGAGAATACCCTTTAAAAACTTTTTGTTGTCCACATTAATTATAAAGTAATTATAAGCTGTGAATAAATATACAGCTGCAGCTGTTAGCGACTCAACATCCATTTTAAATCAGTCCGCACATTGGCGCGATCCAAAGCATACTGAATGACCTTCCAATGTGTGGATTACTCACAAGCGCCGTTGCAAGCGCACCGCCAACGCGTGGGCCAACGCGTTGGCGGTGCGTTCGTGTATATGGGGAGGCAGCATTAGAAGGTAGTAGCAAATATTTGTCGAGGTAATTGTATCCGGGCGGGTCGGAGGTCGTCGCGGTCGCGACACCGTTATCACTCGCTCGCGGGCAGTCGTGACGAACGGACGTCCCGATAACGGGAGTAGAAAGTCTTGTTATGCCATACACTGATTGTGATATGAGACATGTCTAGTTTGGATGTGATTGATTCGGTCTATTGTATCTGATTTAACCTTTACTGCAGTTGCAGTATAATCATTATATTGTCATCTTTGTTATATTCTATATTCAAAAGGTGCAACATAAAATTAATTATAATATTATTATTATGGTCTCAAGTTAAGTTGTCAGGCACACCGCACAAGTAACGTGCCTGACAACTTACTCCTATCTTTTTTGTGCAATTGGAATGTTCCGATACTGAGTTTTATTCGATACTTGGAGTACATATGTCAAAACGTTCATATTATCGAAGTGCAAAAAATGAATTGTGCCATTTGTAAGGCGTGGCAGGGCCTCGTTTTCGTGACTATTGGCAACTGGCAAGTCGTGATAGAACACACTGCGAACAGTATCGAAGTTGCGAAACTTAAATTGGTACATTTCATTCTCAAGCTTATAGGTATGCACTATGCTTAAAACTTTTGAGATCACAAGCATGCTAACTAGTATTGACGTGGGAGAGCGAGGGGAGGTCTCTTGAACTATATTTGCGAAGAATGCAAAAATGTACTCGATTCAACATTTCGTCCTTTTCATAGCATTTGAAACCTTTCAAATACTTCAGTTGAGAACTGCGCTATAGCTGGCTTTTGCCGGCACCCGGCATTGTTTCTGTTTAGAAAATGTTTTTCTTGAACAAGTCCTTACATCAGTGATAAAACAATATACTATTTTACGATTGTAAAAAGGCATAATGTACCTTTATTATGAATGGTCAAGAATTTAGGAGTAAGTAAGTTTAAGAATATTTTAACGAATACGACAACATTATTCTCAAAGATTGTATTCTATGTTTGCAAGTCCACAGTACAAACAAAACATACCATTCATCCTTCCCGTCCCTCAAATCCCCATCCCGGGCAGCCATCACGGTGCATTATAATATGACTGGTAGAAAGCTGTTCAATTAAACTGAGAGAGATTGAGCTCGAGAAAGTGGGCAGGTGGTAGGGTGGAACCTACAGCCTTCCGCGCTAACCTCGCGTCTAGTACTAGTCGCTACAACAGATACCAAAAATTATGGGCTTTTGTTTTCTAAAGTAAGCGTCCATACATCATATCACACAACATTTTATTTTGTTAACCCCTTCCTTTGTATGATGCGGGTTTTTGAATCCCATTCACATGTATTGCCATAATTATATGACCTCTTCCTTCTCTCAGATTTTACGTGATATGTAGATGACCTCTGACTTGACCTTGCCTATTGGTGCTAAAAACATAACAAATGCACGATGAATCAAGACGATTTTACACTTATTGTTTAATATTAACATCTAAGCTTAGGTATATTGGTATATATTTGGTATTGTCATATACCAGTTAGCGAAGCTTCCCTACAAACCGATAAGTTGTCAATTTGTATGTGGGCGCAATACAAAAAGTGTTAATTTCCTCCAACCTTGGTCAATATTAACGCGACTGCTAGGAAGTGTTAGGTACGTATATAAATATATATATATATATATATATATATATATATATATATATATATATATATATATATATATATATATATATATATATATATATATATATATATATATATATATATATATATATATATATATATATATATATATATATATATATATATATATATATATATATATGTTTATTATAGATTTAGTATTTTTATCAGAAATACGGTTATAGAAATACAATAAGGTTAGTACTTAGTTAACGCTTACAATAATAATTATTGATTTCTTCATTTGCAGCTATTAAAAATCATTAAAATGTGATAAGTGATAACTGATAACTGTTTCTCAATAATACAAAATTAATTTTTAATTTACTCTGAGGTCTTCCCTAGAGAAGTGAACGCGATTTATCGATAAATTATGTCGAATATCGATGAAATCCTAGCCGGTCATTGAAGATGTCAATAAAAAATAAGGGTAATGTTATGTGTTTGTGTTATGTTTTTAACGAGTATTTTTTATTGCCAACAGTCAACACACTATACGTGACCTTTGTATTCTGCGTAATCGTCACGATTTACTTATTTCGAGTAATAAAATGGGGTTTTTTAAAACATGTAGGGTTTTGAGGCTATTGTGTTTTCTTACGAAATATCAAAGCAATTTCTACAATGTGAATGTGTTTTGTGTTTTTGTTGTACGCGCTAAGAATTATTTTCGCAGAAGTGCGAATGAAATTACTACAAAGATGTAGGTTGGCGCCTGCCATATAAAAGTTCCAATATGTATAATCATATTTTGTTCAATCATCAGTCAGTCTAAGTCCTTTGAACGAACCGACATAATCGTGTCTTGGACAGTTTAATAATTAAACTTGTTGAAAGCTAGAAACTGACAACTCCAATGGGTATAGCGAACATAATAGCCACCAGGTTGCATCAAAACGCATCTTCGAGACACTAATTTAAATAATCCCGTGTTGTAGATAAGTGTATGCGTCAAAAGTTGTAGCGCAATATCGAAACGCGCACGTTAGTGAAGTGACAGTGATATCGACCGTGACAGTCGAAATTGGAACGTATCGCATTCGATACATCGATAGTTTCGACGCACGGCAATCGGTGTGGCGGTGAATATATTTTATGACACTAAAATGCGAACATGGCGTTCATTGGGCCGAGGAACAGCGCGCCAGTCATTAAGGACAGCCTGCACTTGCCGGCGTACGAGGTGAGTTTTTATCGATGAAACATCGAGACATCGTTACGATTAATTACATTTTTTATGGAAAGTCGATAACGAAGCCTGCTTTCAGTGAATACTGGGTTACTAAAACTAACGTCTGATGGCCTACCAAGATACCTACCAAGCGACAGTTAACACGCACTGTATATATCAGAATAATACTTTACCCATAAGTTAACATTATTAGTAATAATAAAAATAACTGATATTCTTAGTCAAATTGGTTACATATTAATTAATAAAAATTAAAAACGTATTGAATGAAATACTATATTTTATGAGTTCTTTCTCATCTGTCAAGATGTGAACATACAATTTTGTATTCTTTAAAGCTATGTTATAATATAATATGGAACATAATAATATGTTTTTATAGCCTTTAAATTGTTAATAAACTATTCCATTCTATTCATTGGCTGATGTTTTATGTTTGTGATTTTTAGTCGTTACTTGTAATGTACAAAGTTCAAAGTTTTATTGAAGGTTTCTTTATTGTGATTGGATATTGCAGAAGCACTGACATAACTATTGCTTTATGCAAATAACTATAAGCTAGAAAGTTTGAATATTACAAGTTAATGTACCATGTTCCGCATAATGTACAGCAATTTGAGCGTTATAAAATAATATTATGTCATAATAAGTAGTGCGCATAAATATCAATTTGGTTGAATCACAATCAGTTTTGCTGCAGACTTCTGCCACCCACGTGGCCGTCAATTGATACATACGGGCAATTTTCTTATTTCACGCTTATGACCTCATTTCCAACCGTAACCGTTCTGACCTTGGGGCCAACAGCATTTGGATGATTGCATTCTATACGATTGTATTCCGTTAAACTTACTGCGTTATTATTTAAACGAGTTTGGCATGTGCTTCGGAACACACCACTTCCGGAAAAAAAAATCTCTATACATATATGCACGTCATACGAGTTCAAATCAGTTTTTCTGAGTTCATTTCCTTTATTGGGTAAAAAAGAAATAATTGTGGTTAGGGACTAGGGTGTATACTTGTTAATAACTCTCCAGATCTTAATCTGCCATAGAGTTTTAAAATATTATGAATAATTTTAAATTTATTATTTCGTATTCGTGAACTCAATTAGATGCAATATCGATAAACATTAGGCACATCACTTTTTGCAACGTACTTAATTTGTAATCAGTGTAATTATTGAGAGTCTTGACATTATGACTTTAATATCATTCGATAATTGGACTGATGTAATGGTTCCAACGTCCTCTATTACGTGTGGAAACCAGTTTTTCACACACCGGCCTTGTATTCTTCGGTGCCTCCGCATTACGCTATGGTAGCATACTGGTCATATACTTGGCTAATTAGAAGAAGCTGATGGTCTTACTACAAAAGATTTAAACACCTGTTAAACAGTTGTTTTGAGACCATTATGTACTGAATTTTTCTCTAATCATTTGTTCAACAGGTGTTTAAATCTTTTGTTGTAAGACCGTGAGAGTTTTGGGACGTATGGGATCTTTAAAATATATATTATACAAATATGAAATAATATTTGGTAACGTTACGGAATTACGAACCTACCGAAAACTCATATCCAGATTCCAGATACCGTAACGTCAAGGGAAAATTCACTTTTAAGGTGCTCCCAGACAGAAGTTATATAACGTTATAAAACATTGTGTAACACGATAACATTTTATAACATCGTGTAACATACGCTACAACATGTCAAAAAAAAAGACGGGGTTGCACTCCGGGAGTGCCGGCAGAAGTGAAAACTTGATTATTATTAACCTTGTGCATTATTTTTTTAACCCATTTTTTATGAAAATCGATTTAAAAAAATACTTAAATAATAATAATAATAAAAAAACCGATCGTTTTAATTAATTAATCGAAAATCGAAACCCTTACAATCGATTAAAAAATATCGACAATCGAAAAAAAACAATCTATTGTTCGATTAATCGATTTCGATGTTACAACACTACTCTCCAACCGTCCTACGTTTTTTCCTTGGTTTTTCGATCAGCATGAGAATCTGACGCGAGTTTAACACAGTTTTCACCCATCCCACAAAAGTGCTCAACGCCGCTAAAGAAGTTTTCACTTCAAAAATAAACGTGTATTTTGTTATGAATTGTTAAAATATGTTATACAAAAAAGTTATATAACGTTATATAACTTCTGTCTGGGAGCACCTTTAGTACTCTTATTATTATTGGTGCTAAACAATAACCCGTCACGACCTTTATTTGTCCACTGCGGATGAGCACATATTGCTGACAAGTTGATGGTTCTAGAAGCCAACTAATATGGTGTCTGAGTTGGCTCTGTGACGTACACGAAGGTATTGAATATTGATCAGCTGTCGCCAGACTCCTGAGGTATCGGTGGTGGTTTATTGTCCATCCACTTCCGTCGTGCGTGTTTATATCATGATGCATCCAAAAAAAAAAAGGCAACAAGTTTTGAATGGCTGAAAATAAATAAAACATACAGCTGTATTAAAATCTAGAGATTAAAGCCTCTTAAGAGGTAAATAACATTAATGTAATAATTTACTTAATCCATGCTTGCTTTTACAATCAACGTTAATCGTAATATTAAAATCTTTAAAACTAACAAGTAACAAATTACACAAAGTTTTGAGGAGCAAAAAGTTATATTAATCGCTGCTCTACCAGCAAAAAATAAGCATTTATGCCTGTCATTACACGGGCTAAGATAATTCAACAACAGCATCCGTCAACTTCTCAGTTCTCAGTCAATAATTTCCGAATTCTTTATAGAGCCTCCAAAGGTTGTTCTTCATCAGATGCCTTGTGCTTATGGAAATATTACAATGCATTTAACTTATACTTGAACCTGGCACTGCGAATAAAACATGTTTCCTTTACATACAAGTAATTAATATGTTACTCTTTTGCAAGTTAATCTCATTGAAATGAGCAGTAAATTGTTTTTCTGGCGAGCTAATTTGAATCTTGTAGCTACGTGAATAAGTTGACTATTCCTCGCAGACGGCTCGTGTAGTTATGTAACAGTCAATGAAACCGGTTATGGTAATTCGGAGGTCGGCGGTTGGTGACGTGACGAAATTCCTCGGCGGATACCCGAGGAACGCTGCTCCTCCTACGCCGAACTGCCACCAGGTCAGGGAGGGATTTTGCAATGTTACGTTTGGCTATGTGATCCGAATTCCGAATATCACTTGTATCTTGCTGTATTTCGGAAGATCAATGTATGAGTACTTTTTGAAGGATTTCTTAACATGCTCTTAATATTCTGATCAGAATGTTGAAGTTGTTAAGGTCGAAATGTTTCTGTAAGATGCGTTGTTTGTAAAGAATCTTTGCAGTGCTTTGAAACTTTCTTTTACATCGTCGTCTCTACTGCCATTGTACTGTGTTTAGAAGTTAGAACATAATTGATCTTGAGTTACTTTTAAACTAGACTTTTGATTTTATTACCATTTCCAATTTCCATTTAAAATAAAGCTTGCAATGTTGCTGTTACATGGGTTGTTTGGGATAGGATGGTTAGTAAAGAATCTTTACCGTGCTTTGGAACAAACGATTTTCTTCTTCGTATGAATCACATTCGTGCCCTTTTGTCACAGTTCCAGTAATGTGTTATTTCCAACGGTTTCTCATTCACGCGTTAATTGGTCACTATTTGTTTCATCGACTGTCTCAGCTAGATGTGAACTTT
Organism: Polyommatus iphigenia; assembly: GCA_963422495.1. Lineage (NCBI taxonomy): Eukaryota > Metazoa > Arthropoda > Insecta > Lepidoptera > Lycaenidae > Polyommatus > Polyommatus iphigenia. Next base: position 11,473,579 of record OY730184.1, read on the forward strand.
CCAATGGCCGCCGGTAAGATTAATAATTGTAGTGAATAGAACCGCTTTCACTGACGCTCGATATGTGCACTGTGGACAGTGGACAGACAACTATTGGTATACACTAGAATCTAGATAATTAGGTTCTGCTGATTTCAGTCCAGCCGGAATTTGAAAGCTCCATTCTTTCCATGTCTGGAACGCCTGGTCGAGGACTTTAAAATGTACTTTCCCTTTTACTGAAATTGACTGAATCCGAAGAAGGAAGTGCTCGTCAGAAAGGTAGCAGTAGATTAATCCTTCGATCGCGGATTCTTGGAAATATATTGTTTACGCGGTCGAATTCGGCTGATTGGGAGTTGATAGATTAACTGAACAGATGGATACCCTACTACACGTTTATAATTCAGGGCAGTGCCATACCAATAAAATCGTTTTAGTGTTTTTTCACTGGATTGCATATAAATAAATATCTTTAGGGCCACAACATTTCATCGACAAGTCGATCATGTTTTTATGAAGCCTGAATTCCTCTCCCACGAGTCCTTGCGGCCGTGAAGGAGGGAGCGACAAGGTCGGCTCATCTCGCGGCCTCGCCAAACCTGTTCCGTCGTCCTTCCAATGTTACTACAGGCTATACTCGTATGATGTTCACTTTTTGCGGCCACCGTAGGCCCGATTCTTGTACCTCGAACTATACTAAATCTTTCTTTGGGTTCGCCCGATATCGTGAGTGCGCGAACGGGATATCCATGGGAGTAGAAGATCCACAGACCTACAGGCTTAGCATAAATACAGTAGAATAGCTAAAGATTTGGGACAGTCTTCCGTAGAAAGAAATACATAATTTCTATGTATGTTTAGGTTCGAATCAGACCCCAAGCGAGTTAAACGTTGGCGTTTAAACTGTGAATGAACCATGTCTTGTTTACGACTGAGGAAAATGTGTAAGTATAAATAAATTGTCGTGGAAAATTAATTACAGATTATGTAACTGGCCGCCTGATTTAAATAATTTATTCCCTGCTATTCAATCGGTAATAAGTTATTACCGATCTTTCGTAGTTTGTACGCATCGGGAGAGAACTTTATTCGGTAGGTATATTAAATATTGCGTTTATGAAAGTGGTTTCATAACAAAAGTTGCTTTTAATTGCAAAAGTTATCGAATGTAATCAAATATTAAGAAATTTAATTGAAAAAAAAATCGACTTGATTATCCAACTTTGAAGGTGCATAACAAAAAAAATACAAATGCTATCAAGCTGAAATTTTGGGAACACTTATTTTTTACCGTGATTTCTTTATTTTATTAACAAAATTCGCTAATCTTTGACCTTGTCATCATCCCTATTATTTCTAATACAAGACGAGTAATTATTCGTGAGCTACAATGGTTTTTCCATCAGCAAACCGTATGCAAATCGGATCAGTAGTTTTCGTGTTAAAGCAAAAGTCTTACACAAAATCTGACCCCCTCTTTCGTCCCTTTAGAGGGGTGGGGGGCAAAATTTTATACACCAGATATTAAGTTGGAAGAAGACAAATATATCTGTGAAAACCGCATTCAAGTCGGATCAGTAGTTTTCGTGTTAAAGCAAAAGTCTTATACAAAATTTGACCCCCTCTTTCGTCCCTTTAGAGGGGTGGGGAGAATTTTTTTTATACACCAGATGTTAAGTTGGAAGAAGACAAATATATCTGCGAAAACTGCATTCAAATCGGATCAGTAGTTTTCGTGTGATGCTGGAACAAATATACAGACAGACAGACAGACAGACAAAAAAACTAACTAACTTTTCGGCTTCTATAGCGATATTGTGACACCCTCCGCTTATTATTTTTTGAATATCTTTAATGTACAGAATTGACATTTCTACAGATTTATTATATGTATAGATGTTTGAGTTATTTGTCAGTTTAAGATAGTAATTACCTAGGTTCCTACACAAAAATTTACTTCAAAATATTTAAACAAAAAAAATGTTTTTTTTGTTTAAAATTTTTTTTTAGTAAATTTACTACTAAATATTTAAACAATAAAAAATAGAGTAAAACACTAAAAAATATATAAATAAATAGTAAATTTACTACAAAATATTTAAACTCAAAAAAATATTTTTTAGTATTTTAATATTTTGTAGTAAATGTACTATTTATTTATATATTTTTTAGTGTCTAAATATTTAGTAGTAAATTTACTAAAAAAAAATTTAAAACAAAAAAAAAAATTGTTTAAATATTTTGAAGTAAATTTTTGTGTAGGAACCTAGGTAGTTACTATCTTAAACTGAAAAATAACTCAAACATGTTAAATATTTTCGTATGAGAAAATGATTTAGGAATTACGTTTGTATGAGAAATTTCAAGGGTACCCGGCCCCTTAACTAATATGAAGAAAAATGTAGGGATAAGTATAGACCTGTTCACATGACATGAGTGCAACACGGCACGGCGAGCGCGGCCCGTAATACCATTTCGTTAACATCAATGGGGCCCGCCGCCCGGACGTTGAATACTGCTGCCGCCGCCACCCGCCGCGTTGCTGGGTGACCGTGCGAAAACCGTGTACATTGTGAAAGGCTTAGCCCGGCACGGCGCGGCGCCGGGCCGTTTAGACGACAACCGTATGCATGTGAACAGGGCCTTAGGGTCTGCTGACATTATACTATATGCGTTACAACTTACTAGTAACAAACGTGATGAATTTTTTTTTCTTGTTACCGTTCGTGTCTGTCTTGAATCATGATCTACTTACGTAAGGTCTGAGGTTTTTGGTATCTTCTATTTATCTTTCTCAAAGGGTAAACGATTATGACAAACAGCCGTACCGAATGCCCTTAGAATGAGGTTACTAGGATGTTTGAGTAATAGTTAAAATTAACCTTGCGCCTATTTGGCTAACTCGGTGCGTTTACACTGCCATGGTTATCAGCGCGGCCTTAAACACCATAGGCCATGGCGTTTATAAATAGCCTGCGACAAACGAAGAATTATTTTACTGCAGTGTCAACTTTTTTATTTGGTCTAACAGGAATCTTGTTAGGGGCTTACAGCACTGGTTTAGAGTTATATTATATTATAATACAATGGGAAGGAATTTGAGTTTGTGAAAGAATTAGATCTGATTTTATTAATAGAAGTGTTACATAAAGCAACTTATTAAGTACCGCCTAATTGAGCGTGTTCATAATTATAAAAACATCCGATTTATTAAAATAAATTGTAGAAAGTACTATTATTAATAACTTAATTATTAATAATTATGAAAAGAGGTCACAAAAAGCCAGTAGCGGAACTTGCGGTTGGCTGGAAACTGCAGCAAACCGCACTTACAACTTCATAAAACGACTTAGACCATTGCGTGTAGGGTGTAATCGATATGGCTTTTTAGAGGTGTCTAGAATCTAGATAAAAATATCTGTCTGTTTTTCTGCTATTTCGTCACGTTTAAAAAAATGGTATGGAGATATTTTGAGTCCCTGGGAAGGATAAAAATTAGAGATTTTTTGCTCAACGAAGCTGCAGGCGACATCTATGTTCTGTAGATCCACTATGATTATATTGACTAAGTACTAATGTTAAACTTAATTTTTAATATCAATCAACTAAGTATTACTAAATGTTAATTAGCCTGTGCGATGAAAGCGGGAAATTATCGTAAGCCTCAGCTCTACCGGATTACCTTTATCAACGCTGGTATTTCCTTTTATAAACGAAACGATTCAAAGTTTGTTTTAGTCTGAGTAATATTATTTACGCACACGGTAAAACTAAATATCAAATATTAGGCAGCAAGAACACATGCATAGGAAACCTGTGGGTTTGAACCCTGAGGACTCTAACAGTTTTTGACATTGGCGACTCAGTAGCACCTCCATCGTGGGTATCGCAGACACAATAGATTTTCAATTGTTATGCGGCAGCCGGCTGCCGCTTGAGGATCGAGGATCGTTAGGAGCCATTTTAAAAAAGAAGTTGAGGAATAAATGTTACACCAGCTTCTACCTTAGGCCCACTGGCGCCAACCTGGGCTAGAATTAATCATGTTGTGAGCCGCGATTTATAAAATCTCTTCCAATAGCGTGTGCGGTGTGCCCCTGCCACGCTCACCAAAAAGACAATAATTTGTGTTAATCTTAAAGTTGTGTAGTGCGCGGTCTATTGTTCTCTTGACTTATGAAACAAAAGATAGATTTATCAATCAAATAAAGTATAAAAAAGGTCTTTTGTATAATCTAATGAGCCTTATGTGATTGTTCCAGATCAAATTGGAGTCTGTGTTCGGGCTGACGGTGAGCAGCAACGCGGCGCTGGACTGCGACCCCAACACAGAGCTCGTCGCATACCCGGCAGGGTGAGTATCTACTACAAGCTATATTAAAGCTAGAAATAGTCCATAAGTCGCGGCTGATGGATGCGGCTTAACAATGTGCACGGTTCATCCGCGGACGTCAAAGACCTAACCTATATTATGTCAATGGCAGACGTCCGCGGATGCAAAAACATCCGGCTAGCCAGATTCTGTTCGGACGTCCGAACGCTCAAGGTCGCGTCCGCGACTTATGTCAGACAATGTGCACAGTTTAGTGTATTTTGTATTGATCAGATAGAAACAAGCCGCATCCGATTAAAACGTCCGCGGACGTTCGTCCGATAATTTGTTCCCAGCTTCTCTGAGCCTACAGCCATATTGCCATGCCAACGTTGTAATCAAAGGCATCTTTGGCAGGCTTTGTAGTCATGGCAACTTGAGTAGGTACTGTTCTATGCGAAGGTCTCAGAGCCTTCAGCGAAATTGCGATGCCAACGTTGTAATCAGCCATAGCAACTTGAGTACTGTTCTATGCGAAGGTTGCAGAGCCTTCAGCGACGTTGCCATGACAACGTTGTAATCAGCCGTGGCAACTTGAGTACTGTTCCATGCGAAGGTTCCAGAGCCTTCAGCGACGTTGCCATGACAACGTTGTAATCAGCCATGCCAACTTGAGTACTGTTCCATTTGAAGGTTCCAGAGCCTTTAGCGAAATTGCCATGTCAACGTTGTAATCAGCCACGGCAACTTGAGTACTGTTCCATGCGACGGTTCCAGAGCCTTCAGCGACGTTGCCATGACAACGTTGTAATCAGTCATCGCAACTCGAGTACTGTTCCATACTAAGGTCCCAGAGCCTTCAGCGAAATTGCCATGCTAAAGTTGTTGAATCGGTCATGGCAATTACAGTTTCTGGCTTTACATTGTAGGTCTCTATTTGTAAAAATCTTATATTTACGGGATAGGTTCTCTCGCATTTCTACGATTACTGCTAAATTGCGAGAAAGTTTGTGAATTAATCCTATGGGTAAATATCTTTAGTTAAAGTATTACAAGTAATATACATTGCAATAATAATTGGCCATTACCGTGCAATCATTGATTTTATGCTCCATTATACTCTACCTTTGCAATTTCGAACTAATTTCCAATAATAAAACTTTCCAAACAAACAAGCTAAACGAATACTACTCTAGTTCCAGTTGAAAAGTAATATTAGTTTTTTTAGTGAAAAGTAAAGTGCATTTGACCTCCGGGTCGACTCGGGTCACTCTAGGTCACCGGGTCGGCACGAGTCGCATTAACATAAAGTCGAGTGCACACCGCTATTCCACTACTCTCAAATTAATTTTTTTCGTATATTTTATACGAAATCTGTGCCAACTCTTCAACACTGAGGTGGGAGCAAAGGCTTGTTTTAGGTCAAAAGTCAAAACTCAAATGTGAAGAAATTGAAGAGTGTTTCTTGGCTTTTGATTTGACTAATGAGGATTTCCCAGCTCAAAAGCTTTGTTTGATAAGTAATTTTGACCTAACTTACATAATCCAACATAAAAATGAATCCTAGAGGGTGTCTGTCTGCTACGTAACTACTGAAACTTTGAAAAGATTTTGATAAAGCCTACGAATAATAAAAACTGAGGAAGAGTATAACTGTGTAAAAAAATTTGTTCCGATTCTACAAAATGTGACCCGAATACATGCATACTTTAAGCAAAAAGAGACCCGAATACATGCAAGAATGTTGTGTACTTATATTAATTATAGAAGTGACAATAATAAATTATCAACGGCTTTATTTTGTCAATTTGAATGTAGTGTTTTGTAGCTATTACCATATTACTTTAGTGTGCAATAAAGAACCTTGAGAACCAAATTCAAAACGATTGAAGAATGGGAGTTTTACGTTTCCTTAGTTTTACTTATTCGTAGGATAAAATAGATAAAATCGGTGAGGTGTTCCGTGTTAGTGTACCGGATATGTATCTGCTCAGAGGCAGTGGGATGGCAAGAAGACGAGTGCCAGGAAATTTCTGCCCAAGTGATTTGTTGGCAATCTAATAAGACGAGAGATTTATATGACGACTTTTGTGCCTTTGTGGGGGGAATTTAATCTCAGTCTAAGTTATGTTTAACCGAATCTTGATAGGAATTTAAAGTATTCAAAAGTTACTACCATAACCCTCATCTTTTGAATCGTGTTTTTTTGGGGAGAGATAATAGTTTTTAGTGAAATTAAAAAAATGGCTTTAAACTGACCTCATCCTTTCATGTTTGATGGTCCGTTACTGCGTTTGCTATGGACGAACGGTGGCTACTTAGTATTTTGAAGTCTTTCGAAGACTGTTATCAATATTACAGCAGTTATGGCATTCGCGTCACAAGCTTAGCATAAATGGTTAGGCACGGACGTGACAGACAGACAATGGGCTGTTACATCACTGGCTAACGACCGGAATCGACCCTGCGACCGCCACGTATGCCATATTTTGACGTACGTCAGCACATATGGCAAAATATGGCAGTCCCAAATGGCATGCAAAATATTATGTCGGCAAGATTTTTAATATTTAACTTCTTCGGCCTGAATTCAACCGAAATAATAAAGCATTTTATAAACTCCATGAAAGCTCTATTGCTCCATTTAGCGAGAGCTTTTTGTGAAAGTTCAAACAGCGCTTCGTTTTATTAAAATATTTTGCTTTCTTATAAAGCTAAAGTTTTTCAAATTGCGCAATAACTTTAGGTCTGATTCACAATGAGCAATTCAACTTGGATTTGGCACTTTTTATGCGTGATAGCCAATAAACGCACTTTGCGTCTAACATTGACCAATAACCGCGCGATCTGTTTCCGAATTCAAATCGAATAGGAATTTGTGAATCACCCCGATGAATCGTTCCATTTATTCCAATTTCCATATTTAGTAAAATTGCAATCATGTCTCGAAACTCGGTTCCTCCTGCAATAGTACCATAACTGGTTCGTAATGACGCTGCTATTTTCGCTTTCTATTCACGTTCTGCGGCAACGGTTTAACCCTGACGGATTTATTATTCCCGTTTAATTTGAAAATGGCTTTCATATTAACAGACAACAAAAGCTCATTGAATGAAAGTTGGAAAGCTCGCTCCCTCGGGTTAATACGCGTATATTATGATGGTGTATCGGAAGCAGTGACGTATCATACGATTTGACGTCACTGATGAATGCATCAATCATGGTAAACTTAAAGTAGCAAATTAAGGCTTTGGATCTGGTGGATGGAAATGAAGGATCATTATGGTCGTCTTTAGGGATGGACGAATGTAGGATAAAAAAAAACTTTTATTTGCGCTCTCCATAAAAGACTGTAAAATTATACAAATTACAGAAAAAAACAGTTTTTTGCTCCCCGCAGTATCTTTCATCCAACCTAAACCTTCGGTACGTCGATGGTAGAGGGTTTTTTTTTGTGCACCAGACAGGAGGGAAAGTAGGCGTGGCGGGGCGCGGTGCAGACGCACCTGTGGATCGATAACAGCGGAACCCTCGCTAGCTTCGTGTCGGTTGAGTGGTTCCGGTCGGGGTGGCCGATCATTGCAATGATTCGGATGCATGGCTCGCAATAATGCGATGATTGCAGTGGTTTAATTGCTACTCTGATACGTCAAATGATATGCACAATATGTTGGTTTAACATTGAATGAGAGTACCATTTTATAATTTTCGGGGATTACAGACGCTAGATAAAGATAAACTTTTCTAGCCTCTGCAAACCCCTTAAGGGCGTTCCTTACGGAGATACCATAATTTACCGTATTTCAAGCCCTATAAACTAATAATTTGAAAGCTACACAGTTATAATAAAAATACATCAATAATCTTCAGTATATCGACATTTCTTTCCCCGTTTTAAATTTTCTATTTTTGTTTATTATAGTCATGATATCAGCTTCCAAAGTAAAACCAATTTATTAAAATTCAAGCATACATTCAGCATCTCCTTAGTATTTACAAATTACTTTTATTTGAAACATACGCCAATAGATCGACAATATCATAAACTACATATTGCCCGTTTTACATTTTTTTAGGTCAATTTTGAACTAAGATAAGTAAAAAAAATAGGGTTTTGGTGCGCTCTCGGCAACGCGGCAAATGTATGGCCAAGGTCGTTTGCTCGGGGGACGGCCTTAATAAGTTACGGACTGGATCGAACAAGAAATAAATGCTGTATTGAGCAGAGTCGGGGTGCAGATCGCATTACATTTTGACTTATATGAGCCAAACCAGGGTTTGCGCTAGCCAAATTTGTATCCGCTGTTAATCGAAATCTATTCGCTAATAAGTAGGTGGGATTTGATCCAAATAAAGGTGTATCATTTTCGCTGGAAGCCAAGTTTTAAATGAACTTTTAGATAAGGTGGGCTTTTATTTGGCTCCATTTATTTTTAGCAATGTATGCAGTCCATAACGGTATAACTACACTGAATAATTAGAAACATCTAAGTTAACTATGTGAAAGTAACCTAGGGGCTAGGCTGCACCCACCTAGGATGCAAAAGGGGCTATTGTAGTTCGGGGAAATAGTAAAATTGTAACCATTAAAACACCACCTTATTAACATAAGTGATTTAAACGATGGACATGTCCTGTTGGCACGCGACGGGTCAACGCACCGACATTTGTATTCATTTCATTATCTCATACGCTTCATACATAACAAGACTGAAGTTTGTTGGAAGTGCTAAAGAACAGAGCGATAGAGGTGGTTAAAGGTCTTTTTCTACCACCTTTGTGGTGATGGTGGCATTATTTAAAGTCACCCTTAAATTATGTCTTGTGTAAATTTTGGATACATTGCTGCATTGTCTAGCCTTTTTCGGTATTTCTCTGGTACCGTGCACGAAAAAGTTATATAGTTTTTTGATTTTTGAGATGCTTTGTGTAGGATTTTTTGTACGTTTTTATTTGTGGCAGTGAACTCTTGTCAGATGAAATATTCTATTTATTTACCACCTTCGCTCTTCTCTGCATTTTTACTGCTATTTTACTGTCTTTATATATTATGTAACATTAGGTATACCAAGTAATGGAAATATTTTCATGACAATGTAGCCTGTAGACCGTACGCTTGACATGCGATCCCTTAGGGAGGGAGGTCTAGAACGGGGAATTTAAAAGCTATTTAATAAATTCTCAACGAAACAACGTTCTCATAGTAATATACTGTCGAGTTACAACACTTGAGGGAAAAGAAAGCTAAGTAACACATTAATTTTACTGTATTATGCCCCCGATGGATCCTTATGTAATATTCTGAGGTAATTTAGGCTGCAATATCTGTTATTATTGTGTTTTCGACTTTCTTGTGTTTGTACCAAAATGCTGTAGTAATTAGGGAATACCTTATATTTTATAATACTGTCTTTAAATACATTGTGTTTCTTTGCCACGCTGTATAGAGCCTAACAACTTATTGGATTTGGGTTTAGTGGTAACATTAGCATTGTTTAAAACGTGAGAGTAATACTGGATATAATTTTAAAAGAAACTGTTAGGTAACGTTAATAAACGAGTTAAAAAGAGGAGAAGCAGAATTGCTATGTAAAAAATCTTGTCAATACAGATCTTCAGATTGGTTCCTTCACTTCTGTTCTTGGCTCAAGCAATGCCACTGTAATATAATAATAATTAAAATAAATACCGACTGCAGGAAGCTACGCCTCACATAATAACATGCAGTCTCCGAACACGGGCGGCGGGTACAGAATACATTAGTGTGTCTGTGTCACGAGCGTAGGTGAATATTGACAATGGGCTGGACGACTAATCTGAGCAGGGAGGGCACTGAGAGTGGACGAGCGATTCGCGATTTTGAGGAGGAAAAAGGTATTGGTAGAGAAGGCTGTATTATGTATGCAATATGTATAAGCTGTGCTGTTGTTCCAAATAAATGAGATTAAAGTAGGTTATCACAAGATTGCGACTTCGTATACCACCTATTGCAGGGGTTCCCAATCTTTTTCAGCCTGCGGCGCACTTACAAGTCAATATTTTGTCACGGCGCCCTACTCTACCTAGCTATTACAAAAATATACATAAATAAACACCTTTAATAATAATTATAGTTAGGTAAATCAAGTAAATATTAATAAACAAATATTTAATCATCTGCCTGCTTTGTATTATAATGCATATTATAATTTTATTTTATAATATTTGTGGTTATGAATATTGATGAAAGATCGACTCACGGCGCCCCTCTTGCCTTTCCACGGCGCACCAGGGCGCCGCGGCGCACAGCTTGGGAACCCCTGACCTATTGTATTTGCTGCACCAATCCAGCAGGCAGCATTGCAATAAATGAAATATCACATCACACAATGCTCAGTAGGTAGTGGTTATTGTGTTAAAACTTAAAACTTAGTATATTTTACGAATTAAGGCAGTAGGCGTAAGTCCTTAAATGAATGTGAAAGCTAGGACTGTCAAGGACACATTTCACGATAAATTACTCATTCAAATCAGAAAAGCAGATCGGCCTGCTTACCGCTCTCAGTACTATGTCCTCGGTCCTCGCTAACTCATTCGTATGTATGACGGATGACTCGACGGGTCCTTTCTCACGGCCACGACCACACGGTGCCTATACACTTTATATACTTTACATCTTTATTCCTTACACAAAACAATGTGCCGATTATACTCGAGAGAACATTGTTGGATGTGTATGGTGTATGTCCTTAAATCCATAGGGTAATTGACACACCGCGCCGGATGTAAAAAGTCTAGCATTTCTAAACATGTGGATCAGTCGGGAGGATAAAATTTCATTACCTAATTCTGGCTAAAGCAACTGTTAAATGTAACATCTACTTATATCAATAGTTTCAGATGTTTTCTGTTGTGTCAAACATTCAGGGCAGTCGGTAGGATATTACTCCCTTATTCTGGAATCTGGCATCACTAGACCACGGAGGCTCTTGACTCGGAGGTCGTGGGTTCGATTCCCGCGTTGGAAACATGTTGTATTCCAAGTTTGGTTAGGACTTAAGACAATGCAGGCTAATCACCTGATTGTCTGACAAGTAAGATGATCCATGCGTCGGATGGGCATGTAAAAAGTCGGTCCTGCGCCTGATCTCTCGCCGGTCGTGTCGGTCTTCCGTCCCACTGGGTTATGAGAGAGAGAGAGAGAGAATAGAGAGTGCTCTTGTGTACTGCGCACACACTTGGGTACTATAATATTAATCCTGTGTAGCTGGCCTGGTTTCAATGGAACCGGCCACCGTCACCGAAACCGGTGTGGTAGCTATTATATTATTATTGTAATCTGTTGCAATTTACATCTACATCTCAATAATTATTATTGTGGTATCAGCAATGACTGTAACCGTAGAATATTACTCCCGAGTCCCGTGTCCTTATTCTGGTATCTGTATCTGTAACGTCCTCATCTCTCGTTCCAGATGCACGGTGGTGCTGTACAACGCGCGCAAGAACCGGCAGACGCACGTGCTCAACTCGTCGCGCAAGAGCGTCACGTGCGTGGCGTTCTCGCCGGACGGCCGGTACCTCGCCACCGGCGAGTGCGGACATGCGCCCGCTGTGAGAGTGTGGGATTTACAGGTAATATCATTATAACTAGGCTTTCTTATACCCTTGGTAGAGTTGCAGAGGGTTGATCGTCCCCTGAAGTATGCCTAAGCGGGGAGTGGAGCACCATGGGGTTTTAGTGGGTAGATCCTCGGAGAGTCCCATATACCCCGGCCGATGTCCCCAAAGGCTACCTACACCCCTTACTATGAAAGTACCTTACTTTCAATTGTGCTTCCATAGTGAGTAATAAAGATGCGAATGCAGGGTGGCCCGCTTTTTTAACGCAAACTATGAATAAAACGTATAAGGTAGCTAATAGCTATACATGTGTCAAACCCATCGCATAATATCCCAAACCCGCGCATTACGGATTGCGTTTAGTATTGAAAACGTCGTCAACGTGAAAACTTCGTCAGCGCGATTACTGTCGCCCCATCGACGCAACAACAAAGAGAGTCAAGTTGTCAATCCCGTGATTAATGATCATTTCAACACCCTCGTTATTAGTTATCCATTATGACTATCATTATTGGACACTTGCTACGACAGATGTAAAGCCTTATCACAGTGAATTGTTACAGCGAAAAAAGGACAAGGTCCAAATTGGGCTAATTTTAAAAGTGCCGGCCAACGCAAATAAACCCATTATTTAAATAGAACATAATCTAAGGAATATTTTTTATTATTACACCAAAGTTCTAAGTCAAGTCTCCGAGATGTTATTCAAGGTCAAACTTTTTTTTATAACATGTAATAAAACTTATTTTATTAATTAAAAGTAATAAGTAATCGATCCCAACGTCCCTATCCGAGTCATAGAATAGATTAGAGGCCAAATACCTACAAATGATTTGGAAAAATTGACGGATGGAAGGTAAATAAACCTTCCCCGACGAGCCTGCTATACCCCAAACAGCAGGCGACCGCCGATGGAGTCGCGGATGTAATGTTGTGGCTCCTGCGGCTCCGTCCGTCAATTTTTCCAAATCATTTGTAGGTATTTGGCCTCTAATCTATTATATGACTCGGATAGGGACGTTGGGATCGATTACTTATTACTTTTAATTAATAAAGTAAGTTTTATTACATGTTATAAAAAAAGTTTGACCTTGAATAACAACTCGGAGACTTGACTTAGAACTTTGGTGTAATAATAAAAATTATTCCTTAGATTATGTTCTATTTAAATAATGGGTTTATTTGCGTTGGCCGGCACTTTTAAAATTAGCCCAAAATTGTATGAACGTTGGATCTTGTCCTTAGTTGTTTCGACCGCCTACAATATAACTCAAGCTTCAAAAAACGTAGATTATACTTGGTAGGTACTAGGCAAAACTGTGATAATGTTAAACATTGATGTTTGGCCTGACGTCACCCCCTTAATTAGCGCCGGTAAACTGCTTCCTAATTGAATTATAAATTACATTATATTCATGTTTTGGAGTGTCAGTCTGGCATCGTCATCAGCTCGATATATCCTTAATTAGTAAATTAAATACATTAGCGTGTTTAAAAAAAAATATATATATGTCATTTAAAACTGTTTATCTCTGTAGGCACTCAAATAAAAACAAGGAAAGTAAAATTGTTATTATATTTGTATCAAAATTAAATCACAACAGAAAACCAGTTGTTTGAAAATAGTAAACATCGTGAGGGTTTTTAGTTCCATTGAGCGCCATCTGTTGTCGAGTAGTATAAACTTATAGACAGTTTGACGTTTCAGGATCCGACGGCGTCTGGGGCAGTGCAAATAGCTGAATTCCCCGGACATACGCATGGCGTTAGCTGTGTGGTAAGTTTTTAATATTTTGGTTTTTTAATGTTTGGTTACTTGATGGAATTGAAAAATTTATTCTGAAACCAGATATCAGTAGCGCCATCTATTATCAGGAATAGTGGAGTTCCCAGAGCGTAAAAATCGTGCAAACCTCCGATTTTTGCAATAATGGATGAAAATTGAAAAGAAAAAAGGAATGTGTAGCTGATAACACAAATAATAAAGTTTACCTATTGAAAAGTTGTGCTTTTGATTTTTTAATAACTCATAAACTGTAAAATTTTGAAGAAAATTTGCATATTTCTTTCTTTTAAATATACATATAGCAAAATAATAAAATATATTATTATTTTTTTGATTTGTATCGTTACTTATATTCCAAAGAAAGAAAATAAGTTGAAAATATATATATAATTTAGATTTAAAATTAATATTTTTGTATGTAGATGAGCATACCTCCAAATGTGCTTGTTGCGTGCCTCGCCAGGTAAATGGCGTTCCTATTTTTCTTTGGTTTTAAATAGGAAGTTTAAAATTATTTTTTAGGCTTAACAAAGCCTTCTATTTCTTAATGTGTATAACTTTTTAGCTCTTACTTTATTAAATTTTCTGAAAATGTAGCACAAACTTTCACGGATATTTCGAAGAAAATCTATATTTTATTCCTTTTGGTTAGGTTTTTACAGAATAAAATTGATTTTTACAATTTTTTTTTCATTAATTATATTTGCTAAAACATACTTAAAGGAAAAAAATACAAATTAGGTTAAGAGCTGATATTTTTTGTACTCAGGTAAGCATTTTCCAAACAAAGGTCGCAGCATGCGTCTTTAGTATGTACGTGAGATTTGTAGCACCCAATTTTTTTCTGGCTTTAAGTAGGAAGTTTAAATATATTTCAAAGACTAGGAAAAGTCTTTCATTCAAGCTCTTACTTAAATAAATTCTCAAAAAATATAGAAAAATATTTTCGGTCTATTTTACACATTTTTGGAGATATTTAAACGTTTTTAAGTACTTAAAAGTTATCATTTCTCTAAAAATTAAATACGTACAACAAGTAAGTTTAACACACTTTTCGTTACAACCCTTAAATCCACCTAAACCCTTTTATCTTGGTTACGACGAGCGTTAATCTCTAAAAACTTTGCAAAAACCTTATAGTTGTATTTAGCTTAGCAAAGCAAACTTTCTTTTTTAAAAATTGTGTATTTGGTTAATATTCAACGTAAACAATCGGTTATGAGTCATTAAATAACAGGAACAAGAAAAAAAAAATTTTTCTGGACCGGTTTTATATGGTGAAATATTAATTTTTAATTAAGTAACTAAAAAATTAAAAGCACAAAAAAATTTTTGGTAAACTTTGCAAGTTATAGTGTAACAAAGAAAATGACACCTCAAAAACAAAAATCCATTCACTATTACAATTTTCGGAGGTTAAAACCTCTGGCGACTGCACTATGAAAGTAATTGAAACTGCACAGAAATAAATTGTATTTTAATAGTGTAGTCAGCTTTTGCAACGAAATAATTTTCAATTTCCTGAATTGTACAAAATGTCATCACGGTTATTTCCAGGCTTTCTCCACCTCATCGAAGTACCTGGTATCTGTGGGTTCCCAGCATGACATGATAGTTAATGTGTGGGATTGGCGTGCCAACTTAAAACTAGCTAGTAATAAGGTAAAGCCACATTGTCACTCCCTTTAAAAAAAAGTTCAATTAAAATATTATCTATGTCAAACAGTTGCTGTAAATCTTTGTTTTAACACCACATTAATATAATTAATGATTATTATTTTTATTAAATTTGTAATTGAAGCGTATTTATAATTTTATCTCATCTCATTTCCAGGTATCATCCAGAGTGAAGGCTGTGAGCTTTTCAGAAAGCGGCAATTATTTTGTGACTGTGGGCTTCAGACATGTGAAGTTCTGGTACTTGGAATATTCTAGAAATGCTAAGGTAATCATTTATAAGATTTTAATTCTGCTCAAGTTATATACTTGTCAATGTGATAAGATTAATCTCTAAGGGCCCTCGTCGCTTCTTGTTTGCATATTTGAATTATTAAGTACAACTTGCTTGAATTCAGAATTGTGCCGTTTGTTAGTAACCACCACCATGAACTCAGACATTGCGACTAACCACTAAGAATTATATTAACATGCGCACCGGTCCGCTCTCATAACTCCAATCTCGAACAGACGACAGCCAAAGAGATAGTGCAAGTGTACTGGCCTTATTGTCTCATGGTTATTTACCAACGACTGCTTACATTTCCAGGTAAAGGAGCCTGTGCCGCTGATGGGTCGTTCCGCTATCCTCGGCGAGCAGAAGGACAACGAGTTCTGTGATGTTGCGTGCGGGCGCGGCGCCGCTGCGGGCAGCACGTACGCCATTACCCGCGGCGGGTTACTGTGCGAGTTCAACGCGCGACGTCTGCTTGATAAGTGGGTGGAGTTACGGGTGAGTACAGAAAATTTACCCCAAAATAATACAGAGATTTACGCAACGTGTTACTATGTAAGGGGTTTGTCTGTCTGTTATTTGAGTGAGTATCTCTATATGACGCAATACAACACAAAGAACGCTTGAACGCTTGACCGCGTGAAATGGTCACGCGGTCAAGCGTTCAAGCGTTCTCTGTCTGATATGACCTTTATATTTTGTTGACAAGTATTCTATAGGATGTTCATGTTATTAATAAATAATAAATATAACGTGATATTTTTAGACGACGTCAGCGAACTGCATGTCGCTGGGCTCCGAGTACCTGTTCGTGGGTTGCGCGGAGGGCATCGTGCGGTGTTTCGAGCCGAGCACGCTGCGGTACGTCACGACGTTGCCGCGCACGCACTACCTCGGCGTCGACGTGTCGCAGGGCACTGGCATTAGGTGAGAACTGACTGTTATAGTTGTGTACTACTACGTCAGCGAACTGCATGGCGCTGGGCTCCGAGTACCTGTTGGTGGGTTGCGCGGAGGGCATCGTGCGGTGTTTCGAGCCGAGCACGCTGCGGTACGTCACGACGTTGCCGCACACGCACTACCTCGGCGTCGACGTGTCGCAGGGCACCGGCATTATGTGAGAACTGACAACAATTAAAGTTATGTACTAAATATTACCCGCAACTTCGTCTATCAATCGAAAATCGTACATTTTTGGGGGATAAAAAGTATTATACGCCCGGGATGTAAAGTATCTTTATATTGAACTAGATGAAGCCCGCAACTCCGTTGCGCCAAAACTCGTTTATCGCGCGGGAACCGTACATTTCTTCGAGACAAAAAGTATCCTATGTCCTTTCCCGGGACTCAAAGTATCTCCATACCAAATTTCAGCGAAATCGGTTCAGGGGTTTGGGCGTGAAGAGGTAACAGACAGACAGACAGACAGACAGACACACTTTCGAATTTATAATATTAGTATGGATTTCATCAAAATCGCTCAAATCGCGGTTAAAGGGTGACAGACAGACAGGAACTCAGACAAACTCACTTTAGAATTTATAATATAAGTACAAATTTTAAAGATTACGAATCTTCAGGGGCCGAGAAACTTCTTAGCTCCATCTCGTTAAGCTGTCACGACTGCAAGTATGGTGCACTTGCGGATTGTCGAACGAAGATTGAATATACGACGAGAAATAGGTCTCTTAACCGATTTTCATGAACTTATGCTAGGCAAAATCCACATAATATGAATGCTAATACATCGCATTTTTTACATATTTTACAGTCACATGTTCAGCCAGCCGAACAACGCGCGGTACCCGGACGCGGTGGCACTGACGTACGACGAGCGCAACCACAAGCTCACGTGCGTGTACAACGACCACAGCCTGTATGTGTGGGACGTAAGGGATATTAAACGGGTGAGACACACTGTTATGTTGTTTTATCAGTCCCGCAGAGGCGTGCAGAGCTTTTTGACATGGGGTAAGCAGCGGTATCGGTTTAGTAGTTTTGGCGTAAAGCAAAACAGACAGACAAACGGACAAAAAGAGATATTTTCGCATAAATTGTAATATTAGTGTGGATATAAATTAAAAACTATGTTTTCTAAACTATTATAATATATGAGTACGTTCTGTTATGAAGAAACAAAAAAACGCCATCTGTTGTCACGTGTTGGAACTACAATGATAGTTCATTTGCGTTCACATGTGTGCTAAGCTAAAATAAATAAAAACGCCATAGATGGCGTATGGCGTAATATAGATTGTTATATATTAGAAATGCAATGTGAATTCATTTTCATCGATATTTCCATGGAAATTAGATACATAGTATATTTTTGTCTTATAAAAATGTAGCCTATGTCCTTTCTCAGGCTCAGACTAACTGTGTACAAAATTTTATTACAATCGGTTCATTAGTTTTGGCGTGAAAGCGAGACAGACAGACAGAGATAATTTCGCATTTAATATAAAGTATATAATATTATTATAAAATGATAAAATAAATAAGTACATGAATATGAATTACATGAAACTTTCGAGTTACTTACATTTCATTTTTGTTGCTGGTTTAATTGTTGTAACTCAGGTACACGTACCTACCTTTCGACACAAATCACAATTAGAATCTTTTCACTGAATGACAATTGTGAAAACTTGTTTTTTTTTTAATTTTTAATAAACACACATTTTCAACACAAACCTCACAGTCAAATAACATTTTTAAGAAATCAAAAAACGCACTTAATATAGAAATTAGAAACTCAGTAATAACTAATATCTAATAAACTGTTAAATGTACAAACTTTTAAATGTTAAAATAATAAAAATCTTCTAAGAAAACTATAAATATACTGGCGCAAACAAAAATAATATGTTACAGTGCTCATCACATGAAAAAATGGCCTCCCAAAATACAAAACACTTCTGTAATGTAAACAAATATAAACCGTACTAAACAAAAATGCATTATGTGCATATGTGATTAATTAGATTTCCGTCTATTATTTTTACTCGGATTATAGGCAACGAACATATCCGATTACTTCCGAACGCGCCGGCGCTCGGCTAAGCTCGGAAACCATGCGGCAGGTCCTGGCCAAGTAAATCGCACACGCACACACGTTTGCGAACAGTGTACGAATACGAAAATCTTAACTCACACATATAGGCGGGGTCTGCGAGACATCGAGTGCCTGTAACCACAGATATGTAGTATAATTTTGGTGCGTACCTTCGCGCGGCGCGCCTAGTTACCACTTACCGACTTATGTTTATGTAGTTTTGCAAATCAATTGGTGCTATTTTATAAAAGTAGGCGTTAATGTGTATTCATATTTTTACTATTAATAATAATTAAAGTCATCTAAAACGTACGAAAGTTAAATTAAAATATGTGTATAGCAAGTATTTATCATTAGGTAAGCAGTGCTTTTTTGCCTTTATGGTACGCACGTCCATGCAGTCCCGTATACACCTGTAGCTTCCTATCAATGTATTTACTCCATGATCTTAGCTTGACATGTTGAAAAAGCATTAAAAAAAATGTCTTGACAGACATAGATAAAATTTTAAAGTTATTTAAAAAACTATCAACATCTGCGTTATTTAGAATGTGGATTACCTAGCAACATTGCGAGAAATAGTGGCATAAATGAGCCATTCAAATTTAGAATAGGATTCCCGAAACCTCGTGCGCCAAGTCTGTCTGTCAATTTAATTTGTATCTTCTCGTGTTCAGTTTTGAATTGATTCTTACACGATATAATTAATGTTTTAGGTGGGCAAATCCCATTCGGCGTTGTACCACTCGGCGTGCATATGGGGCGTGGACATGGTGGGCGGGGACGGGCCGCTGCCGACGGGCACATTCCTCACGTGCTCGAGCGACGACACTGTACGCATGTGGTCGCTACGGCCTAACGAGCCCAATATATACAGCAACGTGAGTATAATTTTAGAAGGAGCGAGTGAGATATGACAGTCTTAAAGTATTACGAAATATTTGTTATTGTGTGTGCGTCTTTAAGCGTTTTGTATAGTAATAGACTGTATTACAACTGTCGTGTCCCAAGTGAGCGCGAAGGTTATAAGAAAGGGAAACTAATCTTCTATTTAGTAGATAAGATTTCCGAGATAGAAGATGCTAAAACCGAGTTCGTGTTAAGTAAATTAAAATTAATCATTTGAAACGCGTTATTTTGCCATGACTTACTGATGAGTAATATGAATAACACGAGTATATTTGTACCTCACTTATCACTAACTTTATACATTTTTAATTTCAGGAATTAACCAAAGTGCTATACATAGATCCTGAGCTTAAGTTTTTGAAAGACGTTGATCTGACGGCTACTAGTGATAAGGATAAATCGAAGACCTACGACGATAAGATCGGTGTGAGGTAACACTTTATTTGCTTTCATAATTTAAAATAATAATTAGAATTATTTAAATTATAAATAGTTCTTATTATGAGTACAATGTTTGAGCTTAATTAATAGTTTAGTAACTAGTCAAAACCGTTACGAAGTTTGTCACAAATTAGTGATTATAATACCATAGCGACATAGCCGGCTTCAGTATTCACGCATTGAATACGCGTTTGCCTAATTGTATGGTAAGATTACAGTTGCAGACAAGTGTAATCTTTTTCAAAAAATCTCTGATCACTAAACATTTCAATACAAAACAATTGGATACGTAGCCGGTGACGTCACTATTGCGTCTACTAAGTAATGTCTCAATGAACTAATATAAACTCGTCAGATGCGTGCGTGCGTCACCGGACGGTCGGCATATAGCGGCGGGCGACCGCGCGGGCAACGTGTGGGTGCACGGCGCGGGCGGCGCGCGGCTGCACGCGCTAGAGGCGCACGACGCTGAAGTGTTGTGTCTCGAGTACAGCGCCACGCCCCGCCTCCTCGCCTCCGCGTCACGGGACAGGCTGATACACGTGTTCAGCGTTGATCAGGTATGTGGGAGTTCTATTGATATACGACCGAGCGAGATAGTATACGTGTGGGTGCACGGCGCGGGCGGCACTCGGCTGCATGCGCTAGAGGCGCACGACGCGGAAGTGTTATGTCTCTAGTACAGCGCCACGCCCCGCCTCGCCTCTGCGTCACGGGACAGGCTGATACACGTGTTCAGCGTTGATCAGGTATGTGGGAGTTCTATTGATATACGACCGAGCGAGATAGTATACGTGTGGGTGCACGGCGCGGGCGGCGCTCGGCTGCACGCGCTAGAGGCGCACGACGCGGAAGTGTTATGTCTCTAGTACAGCGCCACGCCCCGCCTCCTCGCCTCCGCGTCACGTGACAGGCTGATACACGTCTTCAGCGTTGATCAGGTATGTGGGAGTTACATAGGGTGATATACGAGAGAGCGAGATAGTATATTTAGTATACGTGTGGGTGCACGGCGTGGGCGGCGCTCGGCTGCACGCGCTAGAGGCGCACGACGTGGAAGTGTTATGTCTCTAGTACAGCGCCACGCCCCGCCTCCTCGCCTCCGCGTCACGTGACAGGCTGATACACGTCTTCAGCGTTGATCAGGTATGCGGGAGTTACATAGGGTGATATACGAGAGAGCGAGATAGTATATTTAGTATACGTGTGGGTGCACGGCGTGGGCGGCGCTCGGCTGCACGCGCTAGAGGCGCACGACGCGGAAGTGTTATGTCTCTAGTACAGCGCCACGCCCCGCCTCCTCGCCTCCGCGTCACGTGACAGGCTGATACACGTCTTCAGCGTTGATCAGGTATGTGGGAGTTACATAGGGTGATATACGAGAGAGCGAGATAGTATATTTAGTATACGTGTGGGTGCACGGCGTGGGCGGCGCTCGGCTGCACGCGCTAGAGGCGCACGACGCGGAAGTGTTATGTCTCTAGTACAGCGCCACGCCCCGCCTCGCCTCTGCGTCACGGGACAGGCTGATACACGTGTTCAGCGTTGATCAGGTATGTAGGAGTTCTATTGATATACGACCGAGCGAGATAGTATACTTAGTACACGTGTGGGTGCACGGCGCGGGCGGCGCGCGGCTACACGCGCTCGAGGCGCACGACGCGGAAGTGTTGTGTCTCTAGTACAGCGCCACGCCCCGCCTCCTCGCCTCCGCGTCACGTGACAGGCTGATACACGTCTTCAGCGTTGATCAGGTATGTGGGAGTTACATAGGGTGATATACGAGAGAGCGAGATAGTATATTTAGTATACGTGTGGGTGCACGGCGTGGGCGGCGCTCGGCTGCACGCGCTAGAGGCGCACGACGCGGAAGTGTTATGTCTCTAGTACAGCGCCACGCCCCGCCTCCTCGCCTCCGCGTCACGTGACAGGCTGATACACGTCTTCAGCGTTGATCAGGTATGCGGGAGTTACATAGGGTGATATACGAGAGAGCGAGATAGTATATTTAGTATACGTGTGGGTGCACGGCGTGGGCGGCGCTCGGCTGCACGCGCTAGAGGCGCACGACGCGGAAGTGTTATGTCTCTAGTACAGCGCCACGCCCCGCCTCCTCGCCTCCGCGTCACGTGACAGGCTGATACACGTCTTCAGCGTTGATCAGGTATGTGGGAGTTACATAGGGTGATATACGAGAGAGCGAGATAGTATATTTAGTATACGTGTGGGTGCACGGCGTGGGCGGCGCTCGGCTGCACGCGCTAGAGGCGCACGACGCGGAAGTGTTATGTCTCTAGTACAGCGCCACGCCCCGCCTCGCCTCTGCGTCACGGGACAGGCTGATACACGTGTTCAGCGTTGATCAGGTATGTAGGAGTTCTATTGATATACGACCGAGCGAGATAGTATACTTAGTACACGTGTGGGTGCACGGCGCGGGCGGCGCGCGGCTACACGCGCTCGAGGCGCACGACGCGGAAGTGTTGTGTCTCGACTACAGCGCCACGCCCCGCCTCCTCGCCTCCGCGTCACGTGACAGGCTGATACACGTGTTCAGCGTTTTTGATCAGGTAGGTTGGGTACACTTGAGAGTGAGCACAGCAAACACAGCTAAATCTATTGCTACATTTAAACTCTGCGCTTTTGGGCAGGGAAGTGGGTTGCGCGAGAGTGAAAATATCATTCGCGTTCATTCATTCAGTCATTCGCGCTGCCACTCGTCATGCCGCTGCCGCTGCCCGACGCGGCAAGTGAGTAGAAGGCTGAGTGTAAACACTCACTCGCGTCGTTACTGCCGGAGAAGTATTCAGGGAAATATTTCCGGCAGCGGTAGTAGCAGCAGCACTGGCTGAGTGTAAACGGACCGTTACATAATGAACCATAGAATGGAAATACTATACAGAATAATTTAGTACTGTTTATCCCTGAAAAACTGGCGAAAACAGATGTAGAGGGAAAGTTCTTAAATACACTCAAAATTACTAACTTGATTCACTGTTAGTACTGTTTATTTAATAACAAACATCTAAAATGTATATTTATTACAGGGCTACCAGATCTTGCAGACGTTGGACGAGCACTCGTCCTCGATAACGGCGGTGCGGTTCCTGAGCTCGGGCGGCGCGCTGCAGATGGTATCTTGCGGCGCCGACAAGACCATACTGTTCAGGCACCTCAAGACGGTCAGTGTTTTTACGCGCTATAGAAAGATTGCGAACCTACATGATTAGTACCAGTTTTTGATTGTCTACCGCTTTTGATTGGCTCATGCCAACAAGATAAGGGTCCGTATACGAAATTTTGCCGATTTCGCTCATTTAACAGACGTGATTTAACAGTTAAAATACAGTATTTCTATAAGTTTTAATGCACAACATTTAAGATCATTTCAATTATAATCTAATGTTGCAGCTAGATTTTTTATTTTTTTTAAGTATCTTTAAATAATCCAACTCAAACCCGCGACAGTTTTGTGATTTTTGCTGTAAAAGGTTTAGAATATCACCTTTTTATGGATTGTATTGACGTCTTAACGGTATGAAAAAAATACAATGTACTGTTGAGAAAGTCGTCTATACAATGTTGGAATTACTTTTTACCACTTTAATATAAAAAACCCTTTAAAAAACAGAATACCTGTAACTGCCCGCTAACTTGGCGATCGTCCTTTTTCACCTGGCATATGAAAGACGGGCGTGAGTGTGAAGAGAGCAGTAGAAAAGATAGTACGGGCTCTTAAATTATAAAAAAAAAACACTTGCCAAGAACCACCAAAACCAGGAATAGGTCGGGTTAAGTCATGTTTGTTGTGTTTTGTCTCCTGCGATTGACGTAATCCGACCGAAATAAGTAGGCCACTTTCTGCTTTATCAATTTAGTACCATATTATTTAAATTATTGTAGTCTGTTGAAAGTCATATTTTTCTGGTTATGTTTTTAATGTTGTTGGTATTTTTATACTCTGTTGTTCCGTTTGAAGGGTTTTCGAGGTTGTGTAATATGAAAAATTAAAAGTATGTTTACGTTTCAGGGTCAAGATGGCAGCCATCAGTTCGCGCGCGGACAGAACGTGTCGGGGCGCACCACGCTATACGACATGGAGGTTGACGCCGGCGGCCGGCACATACTCACCGCTTGTCAGGTAATATACTAGACTAGCGACCTGCCCCGGCGTCGCACGGGCATAAAATATATAGCCACTGAAAAAATTATTAAAATCGATAACCTATGATCCTTCACGTGGTCTACTTCTTATCTGTGTCAAATAACATGAAAATTGCTCCAGCAGTTCGCGAGATAAGCCCTTCCAGATAATTTCCTCCGTTTTTTCCACATTATCCTATTAGTCTTAGCGTAATAAAATATAACCTATAGCCTTCCTCAATAAATGGGCTATCTAACACTGAAAGATTTTTTCCAAATCGGACCAGTAGTTCCTGAGATTAGCGCGTTCAAGTTAGCCCTTACAAATAATTTTCCCCGTTTTTTCCACAATTTCCTCTATTTCTTCGCTCCTATTAGTCTTAGTGTCTAAACACACTAGGCTGAATTACGCCGGCGTAATTTACGTGGCCGAAATTACGTTCAGCCGCTTCCGTCTGATGCGACACACTATAAATTACGCGAAGAGCCGAAATTTCGCGGCGTAATTCCGTGAGTATTTAAAATTCTCAGATGTAATGTGTGCGTTAACGCTTTGGAGATAAGGTTGGATTTCCTATGTTCGGTTTTGATAATTCCGTCGCGTATTGTGTGTTGCTATACAAAATATTACCGCCGAATCGCTGCCGAACTTTACGCTCGACTTGGCTCGACGGAAATTCGGCTCACGACGGAATTTCGGCATAGTGTGTCGTCTGTCGCGTTCCGCCCATATTTTGTATGGATTTGAAACGCGGCGTAAACGCGGCGGAATTTACGTCGGCGTAATTCAGCCTAGTGTGTTTAGACCCTTAGCGTGATAAAATATAGCCTATAGCCTTTCTTGATAAATGGTCTATCTAACACTGAAAGAATCATCAAAATCCGTTGCGTAGTTTTAAAGATTAAAGGGAACAAAGGGACATGAGGGAAAAAAGCGACTTTGTTTTATAATATGTTACATAGATGTGACATGAACCGTACACTTTACCGACATGAAAATTTTTGTGTCCTTCCCTTTGACTTAAAGTCATGTAAGTTTGACTAAAAGTAATGTATGTTAAGTTTGTCAGTTCAGGCTTGAAAAGTAGACCTACAAATATACTGAAAGAGAGACAGATACTTTAATATTTAAAATATTAGTATGGAAGTCAGTTTAACAGCTTTGACCCATTTATAAACTTAAATACATAGTAGCTGTTGTAAAATGAACCTTATAATTTCCAGGACCGTAACGTGCGTGTATACAGCGCTTCGCACGGCCGACACACTAAAACATTCAGAGGAACAACCGCCGAAGACGGAACGCTTATCAAGGTAAGTGTTTAAACTTTAAATATAATATTTATATGAATTTCTGTAAACGAATTGGCCTTGTGTGTGTGGCGGTACCTACAATTCGCCTAACATTCCTGTATCGCGCTTTCGAAGTTTTCTGAGCGCGTCGGTATATATACGACAGCTGAAATGTATCACGTGGGCTTCGGCCTGACTGAGCATAACACCTCGCTCGGTCGGAAGATCTTCCTTTGGGTCGCCACGCATATCCCACATTGGTGACCCTCGACAGAACACGCCTCCTTCATCATCATCACTCCCCGCCCCTCCGCACCGCACCAGCCAGCATCGCCTCATCGGGTACATCGTCCACTAGCCGCAATGTACCGCGGCCTGGGCGACTCCGCATCGGCATCATCGGGCTTCCTCACTACACCGACCGGTCAGCAAGCGCAGAGCACATCTCTCCTGGTCAGCACGTAGTATCGGCCCCGCACGGCAGCTTATCCGACTCATTGGATCCCGTGCAGCAGCTTATAGTTCCGACTCACTGGGACTCACTGCAACAGTTCCGACTCACTGGAACTCTCACTGGCACTGGCGACTCAAGCGACAAGACTTCAAGATTCGACCTCCGGTCTTCGGGGGGGAGTGATGTGGCGGTACCCACAATTCGCCTAACATTCCTGCATCGCGCTTTCGAAGTTTTCTGAGCGCGTCGGTATATATACGACAGCTGAAATGTATTACGTGGGCTTCGGCCTGACTGAGCATAACACCTCGCTCGGTCGGAAGATCTTCCTTTGGGTCGCCACGCATATCCCACATGTGTAACATAGCAACAGGCAACAACAGTCATTTATTATATTATGTATAATGTATAATTGTATTATGTAATTGCACTGCCATTGGCTCTTAATACGTATGCAAAGTTTCGAATTAATAAGACTACTGGAGATAAGTAAAAATCGTGTTCAAAGATTCTGTCATATACTATGGGCTGTATAGCCCAGTCTTTTAAAAGGGTGTTAATAACGTTGTTCAACTGTAATGTCTGGATATTATATTGTATGTCTTTTACAAAATATAAAGTGGTTAATGTTATGTTAACAGGTGGCATTAGATAGCAGCGGTATCTACCTCGCTACCTCGAGCACGGACAAGCTGTTGAGCGTGTACGACTACTACTCCGGAGAGTGTATGGCCACCATGTACGGACACTCCGAAATCGTCACCGGCCTCAAGTGAGTTCTGCAATTTATACGTTGTTTTACTTACACTACTCAACACTAAAAAAAATCTGATTCGGTACATATCTTTTCTTATCGAGTTTGACTAATAATAAATATATGTAGGCATTTTATTTCGATATCACATCTAGAAACTGAGAAATATGAATTCAAACTTTCTGTAATGTAGACGTAAGTTTGATGTTTATGCCAATGAGCCAAAACCCGAAAGAAATTAGTAACTTGATAAAATTTTAGGGGGTTGTTAAAGAAGGTAAAATAACTTACCGTGTGATTTTGCAGCGTTGAAAAGGGGTGAAAAAGGTTTTTTGTTAATAACATTGCGTAAAAAATTAGTAACACGCTGCAAATTTGGAATTAGGTTGTTCTTACCGTTTTGTAACGTGTATTAAATTTGCAGCGTTTTGCAATACACGGAACATTGTTTATTATTAAAAAACAATAAAATTTGTTAATAACAGGGGTAAAAAAATTAGCAACACGCTGCAAATTTGGAATTAGGTTGTTCTTACCGTTTTCTAACGTGTATTAAATTTGCAGCGTTTTGCAACATACGGAACATTGTTTATTATTAAAAAACAATGAAATTTGTTATTAACAAGGGTATAAAATGTAGTGACACGCTGCAAATTTATAATTAAGTTGTTTTTACCGTTTTCTAACGTTTATCAAATTTACAGCAATTTAGTAATAAACAATGTTCCGTATGTCGCAAAACGCTGCAAAATTAATACACTTTACAAAACGGTAAGAACAACTTAATTCTAAATTTACACCGAGTTACTAATTTTTTTACCACTGTTATTAACAAATTTTATTGTTTTTTTAATAATAGACAATGTTCCGTATGTTGCAAAACGCTGCAAATTTAATACACGTTAGAAAACGGTCAGAAAAACCTAATTCCAAATTTGCAGCGTGTTACTAATTTTTTTACTCCTGTTATTAACAAATTTTATTGTTTTTTAATAACAAACAATGTTCCGTATGTTGCAAAACGCTGCAAATTTAATACACGTTACAAAACGGTAAGAACAACCTAATTCCAAATTTGCAGCGTGTTACTAATTTTTTACGCAATGTTATTAACAAAAAACCTTTTTCACCCCTTTTCAACACTTTCCGTACACCCCAGAATGCTGCAAAATCACACGGTAAGTTATTTTACCTTCTTTAACAACCCCCTAAAATTTTATCAAGTTACTAATTTCTTTCGGGTTTTGGCTTTAATGACTGGCCTATAGCTGGTATTTCGAAAATAAGATTATTTTATAAACAAAACTTACTTTATACTTAGTTTAATTGATGAACTTTTATTTGATATCCGTGAATGTTAGCAGTCCTAACTTATTTGTTACATTTTTGGCGAACTTACGCCAAAATCTGGCCATCACGAAAGTCACTCGTACCGGGACATAAGATTGTTAAATTTGGTTCATTTGTTGAGCCCGACTTAATTATTTTACTGCCGTAACAAATAAAATGAGGCTTTATAAATATTTTTGTAAAACACTTAAACAAACATAGTCCTGCATTACAATTTCTCTAGCAAGTTTCCAAAGCTTAGGTGAAAATCAAAGTCAAAATCAAATCTTATTCGTAGGTAGGGTATAAGAAAGCCGATCGAAGATTCATATTTTACATTAACAGCTTACTCTTAATTATACTAAAAACAAGCAGATAAAATTGGGAAGCTTTTATTGATATGACAAAGAATTTTCTCGGTCACAAAAAATCCGCTGACTTTCGCCAAAAATAAAACTGATGTTGGACTTTAAAATTAAAAAGGAATGTTATATGTCATTTACTTAACTCGCACTTGGACTTTTTGCCCGAAATTATGGGATCAGTTAGCCATGAACATGGGAACCGCTTTCATGAAGATACGGCTGAATTTTTTTCCAAGATGGGGCCTGTTATGCTAGCAGATTACTGTTGGAACCTTATTAGTGAATCTGCAGGATCTTAATACAAGCGTAAAGCCAGCTGCACCAAGAAATCTTCCCCTTTTTAATTAAAACATCAAAATAAATTAAATTAAGAAATTTAAAAAAACCCCTGCCAAAAAACTTTAAAAAGTAAAGAAATAATATTTACTGACTTTAAGTTTAAATAATTCCTAAGAGTAAAGTAATATTTTAGTCCATAAATGTTGTCAAAATTTTCAGCACTTAACAAACAGGGTATTGAACCTATTTACGTAGACTTGCTTAAAATAATTTACCGAAGCAGTACAGCAGCCATTAAATTACAATCTGCAGGCCCAAGATTTTCTATCGAGAGGGGTGTCAAACAGGGCGACCCAATTTCTCCACGCCTTTTTACGAGCGCCTTAGAGGAGGTTTTTCAGAAAGTCTCGATAGGCTGGGGAGACAAGGGTGTTGTTGTCGGCAAGAAAAGGTTAACAAACCTTCGCTTCGCCGATGACATAGTTCTGTTTGCCACTTCAGCTGAAACCCTACAGTCAATGCTAGACGACCTCAGCACGGCGAGCCTCGAGGCGGGACTTCAAATGAATCGAACAAAGACCAAGCTTATGTCAAATAGCACGAAACGTAGAGTCGAAGTAGATGGGCATGAGATACACTATGTCGACGAGTACGTTTATCTAGGCCAATTAATATCTTTTTATAATAGGCAAGACAAAGAAATAGACCAACGGGTTGAGAAGGCATGGAGAAGCTTTTGGTCAATGAAACATCTGATGAAAGGGGACCTACCAACATGCCTAAAACGTAAACTCGTGGACATGTGTATCTTGCCTACTCTGACCTACGGTGCCCAGTCTTGGTCTTTGACAGCTTCACAGAAGTCCCGACTCGGAGTTTGCCAACGAGCAATGGAATACAGCATTCTAGGTATAAAAAGGATTGACCGCGTCAGGAATACCACTCTGCGTTCCCAAACTAAGCTAGTTGACGTAGGCAGAAAGGCAGCTAGCCTTAAGTGGAGCTGGGCAGGGCACGTCTCCCGTATGCACCCAGACAGGTGGGCGCGTCTAGTTTCGGAGTGGCTACCGACTGGTCGGCGTAACAGAGGCCGACCCAAGAAAAGGTGGCGCGACGAACTAGATGCGTTCGATAAAGAGTGGCCAGCAACATCACAGGATCGTGAACTTTGGAAGGAAAGAGGGGAGGCCTTTGCCCAGCAGTGGGACACTGTAGGCTGATAATAATAATAATAATGTTGTCAAGGTGTGTCAGGGGACCGCCAAGTAAACTACCACAACATCGACTTTTGCATTTTGTATCGCCATAATAGTCGCTGATTCTCTGAATTCGGGTCGTTGTGAACTGACCCTTAAACTATAATGTTATGTGAAATCAAACATCTACATTAGCGGTCCCCCGACACACCTTGACTACATTTATGGACTAAAATATTACTTTACTCTTAGGAATTATTTAAACTTAAAGTCAGTAAATATTATTTCTTTACTTTCTAAAGTTTTTTGGCGGGGGTTTTTTAAATTTCTTAATTTAATTTAATTTTATGCTTTTTAAGCTTGTGAAGAATAATACCTATCAACTGGATCATATCCCAATGAATACCATCTATAAAATATGTCCTCTTGGATGAGACCGTCAATATGAGCCCACTGCCCAAACATGAAAACTCCACTTTGGGTTCATACGGAGCTGGGCTCCTATAGAATCCAGGTGATGCTGCAGCAGCAGCATGCATATATTTACTGTTTATGTACGTCTTACTGGTTGTCGCAACTAAAATGAGCCCAAACACGAAACCTCTGCTCTAATTTGGTGAGGAGTTGGGTATCCTATTGATTACCAGGTGATACTGCACCACCAGGTCAACATTCCAATAATGTGTATATTATATTCAGAAGTGTCACGAATCAGAATGCAAAAGATAAAACCCATCAAACGACTGCAAGTTGCTAATCGTCCTATCACGAACCAGATAAACCGTGATATTTCAGCAATGAGCAGGCTGATGATGATGAGCTATAGCTAAGAACACTCTCGGTCATGTCAGCTTTCAAACAAAAAAAACTAGATCAAAATCGGTCCACCCATTTGGATGCTACGATGCCACAGACGGACAGACCGACAGACAGACACGTCAAACTTATAACACCCCTCTTTTTGGTCGGGGGTTAAAAACGTAACTTATGAGCTTGATTTTGCTAGAAAATCATATGTTTGAATAATTGCATTTATCTCGGAAATGAGATGTGACCCAAAAATTTTATTTACACATTTATATTAGGCAAATAACAAAGAATTATAATTACATAGTAGGAACTCAGATAAAAAAAAAAGTTGAAAATTTGTTGAGTAGTGTTATCACTAAGAAAAGTCTTTATAGTTGTACTTGTATTTGTGTAGTACAGTTTAAATATAGAGGGTTACTGAAGTAAACAAATGAAGATTTTGACATAAATCCCATTCATTATCTGTCAAATTCTTCGTTAAATTAAAGCTTAGTCATAGCTAAGCATTCACATACGGTTTTGCTCGATAGTTTTACTCCAAATCGAGCAATAACCACCGTGTGGACCGCAAAACTGACAGCTCGAAGGCTCGCGGCTCGATGGAATTAAATATGTCAAATATGTCATTTCCTTCGATTCGGAGTAAAACTATCGAGCAAAACCGTATGTGAGTACTTAGCAATAATCAAATGTCTCTGAGTGCGGCAGTAAGACAGTTGATACACCATTTAGCTCGTTTTGCGATATCGTCCTTCTTGTCAAATACAATCATCGTATATGTCTAATGCTGAATATTATTCAGAGGCTTGCTTTGCGCGAGTTGACTCGGATGCGACAACTGCCTAACGCGACATCCTTTATAGGCCCGATGTGTAAAGCATTGACTGATTATAGTGATCAATTACTGCGCGGTAATGGCCCGGGAGCCAGGTAAATTTTTGGTCAATGATTTCTTCCCGGGCGAAACTTTGTACAATGCATAAGAAACTTATACTATGAATACTAGCGACCGTCAGCTGCGACTCCGTGGGTGTGAGGTGGGCACTGGGCAGTGGCAGTCTCCCACCCATGAAGAAACAAAATGTTCAGTCATTTCCTCTCATTTGAAAATTTATCGGAGTATAGTTTATGTAGTATTTTGAAAGAAAAACATAGTCAGCTGACCATACAACGGTGGATTAAGCTCCGTTTAGACCAAACGAGCGAATGCTCATTCTAGTAAAGCTCTTTTGATGTAAACTAACAACGAGCATTCTTTTGTTGTTCTAGTGTGTTCGCCACGTGTTCGGCGGTAAATAGGTAGAATGCTCTAAGAATCTCGCTCGTTTGGTGTAAACGACGCAAGAGCGCTCGAGCAATTGCCTAGAGCGTTCTTTCGTGTTCGGACGTGCTCGCTCTTCGAGGCGGTCTCTTCAAAGGGATTCTAGTGTTCTTGAAATATTTTACTTTTTGGCGGGTTTTTTAAATTATCGAGTATTCTTCTTTTATTAAATTCGTCACCCACCAACGTCTTTTCCTTCTTTTCTTTTTCATTAATTGCGTTATAACAATAAATACAGCACTTGAAATCACAATATCGCTATTACAGTCAGACATAGTGTAGTTGTTACGTAGTTTATATACTCTTTGAGTGTAGTGTGAACCCTACTACTTATCGTTGACGAATGAGTAATGAGCATTCGCTCGTTTGGTCTAAACGGAGCTATATGATTCTCATCTGTAGAGCAAAAATTCTTATTCTTGATGTTCTTGTTGATTCGATTGGTGTAAACGATCTAAAGTATGTTGTAACGAATTATAGTTTACACTAAACGAATACGAAAGAATGTTCTTGTGCTGTTCTTGCTCTATGTTCTTTTGGTGTAAACCCACCTTTATACGTCAGCTGGTTCCTTGAACAAAAAAAAATATATTTTCAATGATTTCCTTTCAGCTAAAAATTTACCTGGTGATCGTTTATATATGCTACTATGAATGAAAATTATTAATGTCAGCTTGCTGTATCTCAGTTGAAAGTTTGTCAGCTGGTACCTTGAAAGGTGTAACGCAATAGCATCTATAGCTACTAAAACTTATCAGCTGACGACTTTTCCACTGACTTACAGCTAGCTGATTTTTTTAATTGTTTACTAGAGTATTTTAACAATACTCTGATAAATTTTCAAATGAGAGGAAATGACTTAAAAAAATTTTTTTTCTTCATCTTTGGGAGGCTGCCACTGCCCACCCCACCCACGGAGTCGCAGCTGACGGTCGCTTGTATTCATAGTATAAGTCCCTTATTCATTTTACGAAGTTTCGGTTGGGAGGGACTTGGTCATGAAAATCTGTCACTGGCCCCAGGTGTATAAGTTTTATAATCCGAATCAAACGTAAATTGTGAATCGTCCTACACAAATAGATGATGATTGGCAATACATATTATAGTGATTGGTGTATTTCTCAGGTTTACTCCCGACTGCCAGCACCTGGTGTCGGCGAGTGGTGACGGGTGTATATTCGTGTGGCGAGTACCTCACGACATGGTGGTGACGATGCGTGCGCGACTCGCGCAGCAGGCGATACGCCAGGGCAGGTTAGTTATAAAAGCTTTTAAATGTATCTCTTGTATTCTCTTTATGGTCAAATATTAATGTAAATGTAGTTGTTATCTATAGTCGCCGGTTAGACGGTCAAATTTTCATCAATCTGATCCATCAATCCGGTAAAGATTGACGAAAATTTGATCGTCTAATCCACGGGTTGACGGATTGATCATAATTTTAATATGAACTTTTTATAACCATCAATATTCCGTAATCAGATTAATGGATCAGATTGATGAAAATTTGACCGTCTAACCGGCGACATAGACTTAAATGCTACGAATTCATTATATTTTGTTTATTGTTAATCATTAAGGGCCTGTTTCACCACTTCCTCATAAGGTGCTGGATAAGCTATCCACAACTTATTTGACAGATCCATACTCTATCTGTCAAGTTAAGTTGTGGATAGCCTATCCGACACTTATCAGGAGGGGGGAAAGCAGGCCCATAAATAAAATAACTTAATTGTGACTTTTTTTACTCAAAGTGAGCTCTTATTAGTTCATTATGTTGCGTGGTCGCAACTAACTTCTATATTGCGATTCCCCTCTTATTCTCATATCTTTCGTTTCTTTAAAACGTCGCGTCGCAGTGCCGGCGCAATGCATAAACATCGCCTCGCTGTAAAAGGTTTATTTTAATCCTTCGATCGCGGATTCTTGGAAATCTATTGTTATTCTATTGTTGTCGCGATCACCGGTGCTCTTATGGGGCTTGATAGGTTAAATTACCCATTATATATCACAGTGTCTGTTACATTGGTAAAAATGCGTGAAAAGGACAAAACTATGTATATTTTTATAAGTATTAGTAGTTAGACTTCAGTAGTTTGAGGTTGACCGTTGAGGTACAGACCGTCAGTCAGTCTGTCCGTTTCGTCCTACAAATGACGTCATCACGTTTCAGGAAGGTGGGCAGTAACGGCGTGGCGGCGGTGTGCGAGAGCGAACCGGACGCACGCAGCTCGCCAACCCGCGACGCGCTCGACCCGCTCGACCCGCTCAACCCCCTCAACCCGCCAGACTACACGTGAGTACATGTTCAAACTTATACTAGACTAGATGACACTCCGTTGCGCCAAAATACGTTTATCTCGAGGAAACCGTACAATTTTCCGGGATAAAAAGTATCCTATGTCCTTTCCCTGGACTCAAAGTATCTCCATACCAAATTTCAGCAAAATCGGTTCAGTGGTTTGGTCGGGAAGAGGTAACAGACAGACAGACAGACGGACGGACAGACAGACACACTTTCGCATATTTTATAATATTAGTATGGAAGTATGGATGACCCCGTGAACTTCGTATCACT
Source organism: Polyommatus iphigenia (assembly GCA_963422495.1). Classification (NCBI taxonomy): domain Eukaryota; kingdom Metazoa; phylum Arthropoda; class Insecta; order Lepidoptera; family Lycaenidae; genus Polyommatus; species Polyommatus iphigenia. Next base: position 11,508,139 of record OY730184.1, read on the forward strand.
TCCCTCCTAATATACCTGGACTTCCACGAACATTTCGAGATGAAAGTAAAGGCTCCATTCTACCGCGGCGCACGCACGCACGGATTTATTTATTTGACTTGAGTCAATTCGTGCGTAGCGTGTCCGTGGGTTACAGTGGACACAGTCACATATATTTTCTTAAAAAGCGAAGCTTGACGCACGTGCTTAGTCTCTCCGTGCGCCGCGGTGGAATGGAGCCCTAAGCCAAATCGGTTCCGCCCTTCTCGAGATTTGACAGGAGTAACATAATTTAAAATACATTTCTATTTATAACTTGCTGACCTGGCAGACGTTGTTCTGTCTTAACGATGATTATTTAATTCGAATTGGCATAATTCAGGGGTTCCCAATCTTTTTCAGCCTGCGGCGCACTTTGCAAGACACTATTTTGCCGCGGCGCCCTACTTTACCTTATATGCACCTAGCTATTACAAAAAAATACATAAATAAAAACCTTTATTGATTATTATAGGTAGGTTGAGCAAGTAAATAATAATAAACAAATATTTAATCATCTGCCTGCTTTGTATAATTCATATTATAATTTTATTTTAAAATATATTTTGTGGTTATGGATATTGATGGAGGATCGACTCACGGCGCCCCTCTCGCCTTTCCGTGGCGCACCAGGGCGCCGCGGCGCACAGTTTGGGAACCCCTGGCATAATTAATAAAAAAAAGGGTGTTTATTTTTGAGTGCCATCGTGCAAATTAATATTAGTATCTCCGTGCCAAATTTCATCAAAATAGATTAAATAGTTTAGGTGAAAATCATAAAAGTTTATTGTGCGGGAACCGTATATTTTCCGGGACAAAAAGTATCCCTTGTCCTTTCCCGAGACTCAGAGTATCTCCATACCAAATTTCATCAAAATAGATTGAATAGCTTAGGCGAAAATCATAAAAGTTTATTGTGCGGGAACCGTACATTTTCCGGGATAAAAAGTATCCCTAGTCCTTTCCCGAGACTCAAAGTATCTCCATACCAAAATTCATCTAAATCGATTGAGTAGATTACGTGCAAATCATAAAAGTATATTGTGCAGTAACCGTACATTTTTCCGGGACAAAATTGACTGCGCTATAACGCATGCCATTGATGAACATTTTTTGTAGGCCCTGTGTGGACAAAGCTAATAAGCAGATGGCGGACTTACTCTATTTGGTCTGGTTATGTCAAGTCAAAAGTCAGTCGTAACTCGTAAACTACCCGCCGAGCTTGACGTAACCAACATAATTACGTAGGTGTGCCATCCGCTATCAATTTCTTTGTACTTGCGCGTTGCGTGAGAAAGTAAATTTCCTTTAAGAAAATGTATTACGGTAACTGTACTCTCGCAATATGTTGTATAATAAAAGTAAGTTTATTATAATGTGATTATAACATAAAATGCTAGATTATTGTCATTGTAAAGCATGATTACTAAGTTACTTTTTAAAAATGCATTTTTCTAATATTCGTTGATGTTATTCTATTCCTTTGGCCCTAGGAGATACGGTCTAAAATCTGACTAAATTCAAATATTTGCATCCGAATCATCGACGTCCGTATTATCTGCCGTATTCTTTCTTCTGCTATCCATTTTCTTCATGAGGTCCACCTTCTGCAGCGTAACTCGGACTAGGTCTTTCAGTATAGCGCTGATGTCCCCGTCGTGGCTTAGGACTCTTCTGATATAATCGCGCGTGCTCGAGTCCCTTCTACTAGTGTTGACCAGTTTATCGATTATGTCGTCGGCGTGAACCCCCCCTCCCCCCGCTCTCCTCTGAGCGCCGACGTTGAGGGTGCAGAAATAATAGAAATTATATCTGGACGCCGTCTCGTCGTAAATGAGCATCACGTTTCCCTTCTCTCGGCCGATTTTCTTCACTATGTTCAGTGTTATAGATTTCGTTCGCCCTCTGTCCTCGCTCCCGTCGTCTACACCCACGATTTCGAAGTCGTCCTTGCACAACACGTTTATTATTCTCGCGATCGTCGGCTCGACGAACGCCTCGCGATTCAAACGTTTCACGGTGAAAGCGACGCGGTCATCCTGTGGTTCCTCCAGTTTGGGGGTTATACTGGTCGGAGTGGTGGTTCGGTTCGCTTCGGTCTCGTCTGCTGTGGACGTCAGCTGGTCCTTACACTGGCAGGCGCTCCCGCAGCACATGTAGGCGCAGGTTTTACACTCGGAATTCTCCGACTGAACTTCCCCGGTAGTGTGCAGGATACTCTCCATGGGGGCCGGGTCCCTGCACCGGCAGTCGTCCCCGCAGCACACCGTCACGCACATCTTGCACTGCAACAACATCAGTTGCGGGCGTGGGGGACGGGGAGTGGTGAGACGTGTATGCATCAATCCCGTGCCCGGCCGAGGCGTTGAACCCTTGCATTCTCTGTAGTAGAACACGTCTCCTTCCATGCTAGTATCTTCTATGCTGGTGTATCTTACCCGTCTCCTCGACATTACGACTGTCAGTTGGAGGAGAATGATCACCTGTAATAACGAATAGAATACTTTTAATAGTTCTTTTACTTTAAATTCTATAAAACAAAACATTTAAAAATATTGTTAGAAAATACCTTTTGGATTATTATCCCTAGCTTCATCGCTGAGTGCCTAATGTACACAAGAAACAGTTCGCAATCTATGTTTATAAACTTGGCAGTTTTACCTTTTTTATACATTTCTATTTTCAGAGTAGTCACATTTTGTTGCGCCTTGCGCTCGATTGCATCTACAAACAGGGATTTTGATTTTATTTTAAATATTAAAACTATCCTATGTCTTTTTTTTTCTATTGTCTTAAGCTTCATATTATGCTAATTACACGACAAAAAAATAACATTTATTCAATAAATGTTATTTTTTAATAAATTTTATTGGAATGAAATTAAGCATAATTTTAAATAAGTACACTAAAAAATAATTTTAATACTTATCTGTAAACATAAAACTTCCTAATACGATTTATATTTTACAAAAGTTTCTTGCGGGATGTTAATTATCGCATTAATTACTTAATTTGATAATTTGTGTGACATCAAGTTACAGATCATTAGTAATTCTGGGATCAACCTCCTGCGGGTTTACCTTTGTTAGTGGAACCCTTGTTAGTGGAAGCAGTAACGCTGTGGTCAGGGTTTTGAATCTTGGTGATCGCGAGATCTGCTTGAACAAAGGTGACATCATTGGAAAGTGCGAGGAAGTTGTCTGGATGAGAAAGTGTAGTCCGATCACAGGCTCAGACTCAGCAAACAGCAGCAACTATGGAATAGTGACTGAACTACTCGATGACTGCAAGAGTAATCTGACTTATTCGCAGAGCATGGAAGCTAAGAAGTTTTTACAACGCCACGCGAATATCTTCTCCAGTCAAGAAGGCGACCTTGGAAGAACGTCGATGGTCAGCACAGGATAGATACCGGAAGCGAGAACCCAATTCGTCAACGAGCAAGACGGATACCCATTGCAAAGGAGAAAGAAGTTGAAGGCCTTTTGGAGGACATGAGAAGACATAAGATTATTGAACCGTCTGCAAGTCCGTGGTGCTCACCTGTTGTGTTAGTGAAGAAGAAAGATGGCAGCACAAGATTTTGTGTGGACTACAGGCGTCTCAATGATGTCACTAAGAAGGACAGCTATCCATTACCTCGAATCGACGACACTCTGGATACCTTGAGTGGCATGAAATGGTTCTCGACCCTGGACCTGAAATCGGGATACTGACAGGTGGAAATTCATCCAAAGGACAAGGAGAAGACAGCTTTCTCCGCCGGTAAAGGTTTATGGCAGTTTAACGTCATGCCCTTTGGATTGTGCAACGCACCTGCCACATTTGAGCGACTCATGGAGTGTGTACTGGCAGGCTTAGTTGGAGAGGCTTGCTTAGCCTACTTGGACGACGTCATCATTGTTGGCCGCGACTTTGAGGACCATTTGCGAAACTTAGAACGAGTTTTCGCCAAAATAGAGGGGGCTAAGTTAAAGTTGAATCCGAAGAAGTGTCGTTTATTCAGGAGTAAGGTCAATTATCTCGGCCATGTTATCTCCAGCGATGGAATCCAGACGGACCCGAAGAAACTGGAAGCAGTTCAAAATTGGCCAACCCCTAAGAACAAAACCGAAGTGCGGGCATTTCTCGGCCTATGCTCCTACTACAGGCGTTTTGTTAAGGGATTCTCGGAGATAGCCAAGCCTTTACATCGGCTTACAGAAGATAAACGACAGTTTATTTGGGAGAAGACTAACGGCAGACAGTTTTTACTGCGAACTGATCACGCAGCCTTGAAGTGGCTACTGCAATTCAAGAACCCAGAAGCCCAAGTAGCTCGATGGATTTCAAACCATCGAACTACCTGGAGTTGTTCACAACTCCAGGAGTATGACTTCAAGACAGAACACCGCAGCGGAAAGGCGCATGGGAATGCCGACGCCCTTTCACGAAGGCCGTGTTCAGAGGACTGCAAACATTGTCTTAAGCAGGAATCTAATGAAATAACCTTAAAGTTAACAAGAACAAGTCCCTTGGGTCAATGGGAGAATGATGCTATGAGGGAGGCTCAAGAAACAGATGACGACCTTCGGCACATTATCACATGGAAGAAACGCGGTGACGTAAAACCAATCTGGAGTGAGGTTGCACCCACTGGCGCTGTCATTAAGGTGTACTGGGAGCAATGGCACAGTCTGATACTTCGAAACGGGATACTCTACCGGAAATGGGCTAACGGTAGAGAGTACTATTTTCAGACAATTGTCCCAAGGGCGAGAGTACCAGATGTTCTCCGCGAGATACATGAGGGCGTATCAGGGAGTCATCTAGGTGTCAAGAGAATGCTAAGGAAAGTGCGAGAAAGATTCTTCTGGTTGCATTGGCGTGATGATGTGCAGGATTGGTACCACGAATGTACTACTTGCGCTGATGTAAAGGGACCGCAGACCAGGAGTCGTAGAAACAACGTGGCGCGTTACCAGGGCAGTAACAACGATGCTCGGGACGAGCATCTCTAAGAGGGGAGTAGTGTTACGGACACACAGAGCCATCTAGCGTCGAACCAGCAAAACTTATCTAGAGGACACACTACACATAAATCCCCTACTCGAAACTAGATGGCGCTAGGTGGTACATGCTCGGGCCTCCTAGAAAGTTCCCACGCTTGTTTACTTGTTAACGTGTTTACTTGTTTACGTGAATCGGGCAAGGAACTTTCTAGAATTCGATTCGCCCATATAAATAGGCGCAGGTAGACGGCCCGGCAGTTTAGTTTCGTCTGAGCGATCTTCGAGGCGACTTCGAAGTGAAAACAAGTGATCAATAGTGAGTGTGGTAGTGAACCTACGACTCGGCTACGACCTAGGACAGTGATAGTGCTCAGTGATTTTGATCTAGTGCTTAGTGTTTGGACTTAGTGATTTGGGTGAGCTAGTGTTTGTGAATAAAGTCTTCATGAGAGTCACCAGGTCTTTCTCTCCGAATCCTCGAACCCTAGCACGTAACAATATGTATACAGATAAGATCTAAAAATCGTATTGGTACACGCCTCCACTTTCAGGCTTACCATGGCCACCATAGAAAGGTTAATTCTTACAGTAAAGTAGACAAAGTGATGGATTAACAAACGAAATCTGTCACCGTTTCTAGTCTTTCGCATTTCTACTGTGGCCATGCTAAGCCAGCTGGGATTAAAATGATATAGCCCGACCGAGTAACGTAGGTCAATTTGCCTATGAATTAATTTCTCTAATGGTACGTACATCTATTGTATACAGATTGCGAATCGGTCGCTTACCGTCGTGGGCAAAGAAGAGTTTGGGTGATGAGTTGGCCGCGCCGGAGACTCCGAACCCCGAACCACCGCCGAGGGGGAAATGGGCTACCCGGATACTACCCCCACCTGGTATGTTTTTTTTGTATTGAGCTGGGTCAGTTGATGAATATTTTAGTATCAATGCAACACTTTTTAAATATTAGAAATTAAAGTTTTCATTTCGAAAGGGCACATAATTCTAAGTTAATTTTATCATGAGACATGTCCTGTCATTTGTCAACGATATTTGTATGTGCGGTGCAGATAACAGTCACTGATTTCCTTATGCATGCATGCTTATGACCATTAAAATGCACATAAGCATGCATTGCATTACAGACGCGTAATTTTTTATAACTAAACTTAAGGCGCAACAGTGTTATTTTACAATTATTTTGTTAAACATTACAGACAAACGTGGCGATTCAGACGGCTCAAAGGACAGTTCTATAGACAGCGGCACAGACACGAGGTATATAGAGAAGAGAAGAGAACAGAATGTGAAACAGGTACGCGAATATTCTACTATAATTCAAACTTGGAGTTTAAAAGTTTTAAAGAATTACTATTTGTTGGGCTCGAAGGACCAATAAAATTACTCGTAAAGGACAAGTTTCAAAGCGGAGATTCTTACGAGAAATGTAAATTGTATAAAATTGTAAATAGTGTTTAGTGTAAATAAACGACTAATATGTGGCGTTTAATCACTCACAACCGCTTGGTGGTGGTATATGTGGAAACGGCATTGCCATGTTCTTTTCTTACTTTTGGATAAATAATTACTAAATTATCATCTATACTTATTATAAAACAAAGTTGCTTTTTTTCCCTCATGTCCCTTTGTTCCCTTTAATCTTTAAAACTACGCAACGGATTTTGATGATTCTTTCAGTGTTAGCCCATTTATCGAGGAAGGTTATAGGCTATATTTTATCCCGCTAACACTAATAGGAGCAAAGAAATAGAGGAAAATGTGGAAAAAACGGGGAAAATTATTTGAAAGGGCTAACTTGAACGCGCTAATCTCAGGAACTATTGGTCCGATTTGAAAAATTCTTTCAGTGTTATATAGCCCATTAATTGAGGAAGCCTATAGGCTATATTTTATCACGCTAAGACTAATAGGAGAATGTGGGAAAAAACGGGGTAAATTATTTGAAAGGGCTTATCTCGCGAACTACTGGAGCAATTTTTATGTTATTTGGCACAAATAAGAAGTATACCATGTGAAGGATCATAGACTATCGATTTTAATCATTTTTTCAGTGGCTATATATTTTATACCCGTGCGACGCAGGGGCGGGTCGCTAGTTATGTATATAAACAGTGTAATTAAACTTTACACTAGGTACGTAGAAATTTCGAGACATGCCTAACGCTTTTTGTTTCTTTCACTCTCACACAGATACACAGCGTGAGTGAAAGAGATATTCTATAGATTAAAGAGATATCTATTTTCATCGCGGCCGGACTAAAATATTTGGCAATGACGTTGACTCAACTTAAGTTATATGTATGTACTGTTATGTCCTACGGTGAATATAAATTAGGCCTTCTACATTTCAAAAGTGTAAGAAATGGTCAAATGGGGGTTATTTAGTTCTTACTATTGTTTTGTATGTTACTTTTATTTTGTTATGAATGTTTTTATTTACTTTACACGGTTATGGTACTTATTCCTTGTGACGTAGAGGCCGAAATCGCTCAACTTGTCTCAACTGCCGCGCGTCGAGGCTCTCTTCAGGAATTTTGACGCCAAAATGAAAACAACTTACGATATATTGACGATATCGCCGAGAGTCGAGAAGGTTCCACTATTTTTTTAGCTTTGTGGCACACGCTTCAGCTACATTCTGCCATGAAATGTGTCGTCCATGTTCTGTTGTCATCATTGTTTTGGTGCCCGATTCTAGTATTAATCTAACATAAATATCGTCGCTTCTTGTTAAGTCCAGTCTGTTTCGTGCGGTACACGATACTCGATCAATTTTATTGTGCAATATGGCGCTTCAATTTTATTGAATAGTTTATTTGACCATTATAGATATTGAACATCGCGCGCCTTCATGTTCAATATCCACCCTAGACGTTCAATAATATTAGGAAATACGTGATATTGACAATAAAATTGCTTGTCTAGGCGGCCGGTTAGACAACAAAAGTGTTCTTACATAACGTCAAATGTCAAACGCTTGATTTGTGGAGTTCTGCGGGGCTAAAATGGTCGCTTTGAAGAATCATGATATGAATCATAATATGATTCATTTTTCTAAAATCGCAAAATGCAACTCTGCTTGCAATTCATTTCTGTATTTTTGTACTGATTTGACATTTGTCATTTTGACAGTTTTGACAATTCATTTGCTGAATTGACTGAGAGGAATTGCTAAATGTGACCATTTTAGCCCCGCTGGGCTCTGGCCACTGACCTCCATTAGGGTGTGTTTCCATTGAAGCGGAGCGGAGCTTAGCGGTGCCCGAATTGACCAATCGCTATTCCAGCGGAGTGACAGCGAAGATTTCGAGCATGGTTATTGGTCAATTCGGCACCGCTAAGCTCCGCTCCGCGTCAGTGGAAACGCGGCCTTATACATGTATAATACTGCATTTACACATTCGCGCTCGCCATTCGCCTTTGATTCGCCTCGTCATCGACGAAGCATTCGACGAAACATTCGTATACGAATGCTGTCGCGAACTACCGTTCACACATTCGTGGGGTGATTCATTTTGACGTTCGCACACGAACATGGAGGACGTGTTCATATTATGATAGCGACGTTGAATGAAAAATATTATGAAATTTATGATACGAGATATTTTGGGTTCCAAATGAGCTCTTCCTTTTTGTAAAATTCTGGGAATTCTAAAATTCGCCCTTCACTCCACTCCATTTTTATTACATAATAATAATAATACTAAATACGAGGGCTGCTATTTATGTATCCGGAACTGGCCACTTACAAGAACAATATTTAAAAAGTAATTACAACATTTGAAAATAGAACTCTTTGGTTGAAGAATACATTTTGTTTCATGTGACTGTCAATTATTTTTCCATTGTGGCGTCATTTTGAAAATTGCGTGTCTTCGTTTGCTATGGATTTAACGCGTGAACATTTTCGTGCAATGATTTACTACGATTTTCGGCGTGGGCTAAATCAACAACAGTGCTTTATTCAACTCACCGCAGCTTTTGGAGATGAAGCACCATCAAAAACCACTGTTTATCACTGGTACAGTGAGTTTAATCGTGGGCGGTCTATGCTCACGGATGAAAATAAAGAAGGTCGCCCAAAAACAGCTGTTGTCCCACAAAATATAGATGCTGTGCGGGAACTAATAATGCGTGATCGTCATGTTACATATCGCGAGATAGAGGCGTCCTTAGGCATAAGTATGACGAGCATACATAAGATATCACACGAACATTTGGCTGTAAAAAAAATATGTTCGCGTTGGATTCCGCACAACTTGACAATCGATCAAAAACGGGCTCGTGTCGATTGTGGGTGCAAAAAAATGATAAAAAAATACAACCGTGGTACGTCAAAAGCCGTTTATAATATCTACACAGGTGATGAATCTTGGATCTATGCATATGACCCCGAAACTAAACAACAGTCAACGGTGTTCCAAGATGAGCCGAAACCAACAAAAGTTACTCGTGCAAAAAGTACTTTGAAGCAAATGGTCGCCTGTTTTTTGGAATTAATGGACATGTGGCTACAGTGCCATTAGAGAATCGTAAAACGGTTAATTCTGAATGGTATACGACTATTTGTTTACCAGAAGTCTTTGAAGAAATAAGAAAGGACAACCGACAACGCAGAATCATATTACATCACGACAATGCTAGCTGTCACACCTCAGCTGAAACAACTCAGTTTTTGGAGGGTCAAAAGATCGAATTGACTGGTCATCCGCCGTACAGCCCTGATTTGGCACCCAACGATTTCTTTTTATTTCCATACGCGAAGAACAAATTACGTGGTCAACGTTTTTCGAGCCGCGAAGAGGCTGTTGATGCGTTCAAAATGCACGTTTTGGAGATACCTCAATCAGAATGGAAAAAGTGCTATGAAAATTGGTTCCAGCGTATGCAAAAGTGTGTCGATCATCACGGCGAATATTTTGAAGAGCAATAAAACCATATTAAATGATATATGTTTGTTTCTTTTTTTAATTCCGGATACATAAATAGCAGCCCACGTAGGTACTAATAATTAATCTGTATTGAAAACCAAAATATATTTCCTTATTATAATATTAGCCCGCCATACTGAATAGTAGTTTGTCAGCGGGCTACGCGCTCATAAATACTAAGAAACTAATAAATATAATATTATACTTTAACAACAAAATATTATAATCTATTTGTATATGTGTTACGGCTAATAGCCGAAGTGCGGCTACACCTAGTTTTACCCGGCTACAACTAGGTGCAGCCCGCCACATGCGGTTAAACTTAGGTATATCCTACTTATCTTCGGTTACAACTAGGTTTAGCCTTCATTATAGCGGCTAGAACTAATTACAGCCGCACACTGGTGGTTAAACTTAGGTGCATCCTTTTTATTATTGGCTAGAACTAGGTTTTCAGTTCAGTTAAGGATTTTGGTTTTATTTTGAGATCCGTATCTTGCGTTTCCTGATTGATTCGATTTTGTATTATCGATATAGTAGTTTATCTTGTTCAAATAAGTGATAGACATTCTTGCTACATACTATCACATATGAGAGTTTGCTGATTTTTGTATAATTAAAACTGAGTTAAAAAGTTATCCTATTTGTTTTAAAAATATGAGAGAAGAGAACAAAGACTTAGTTGATTTTTTCATAGTTAAGAAGTAAAACTTTATTTTTTGTTTTTTTTTTTTATCTTTGCGCCAAAGATGTCTAGTTTTGTTAGTTTATAAAGAGAAGATTTATAATATATTGTGTTTTAATTACTTATAATAACGCCTTTTTTGTTAAAAGTTATTTTCCTGTCAAATAATAAATAATAAATGTCACTTAAACATCCCTGTCTTTTATTTATTCCATGTAATCGAAACAATCGGGAAACGCAAAATTAGTATCTCAAAACAACTGAACTGAAAACCTAGTTCTAGCCGATGATAAATAGGATACACCTGAGTTTAACCACCGGTGTGTGGCTGCACCTAGTTTTAGCCGCTATAATAAAGGCTAAATCTAGTTGTAACCGAAGATAAGTAGGATATACCTAAGTTTAACCGCATGTGGCGGGCTGCGCCTAGTTGTAGCCGGGTAAAACTAGGTGTAGCCGCACTTCGGCTATTAGCCGTAACATATGTATGTATATGTTATAATATCTTAAATTATGACTTAAGTTTACACAATGGTACACGTATGTGGCATTAGTAAGAAAAGAATAACGACTGTAATAACTAATAATATTGTACTAACATTATTATAATAATAACATGATAACATTATAATAATATACACTGTACTAAAAATAGGCTAATTTTCAGTACAGTGTACTTCAAATAAGTATGTTCAGCTTTGTACACGTCCTGTAGGGTCGGACGCTAGCTGTCAACTGAATGCAGGCGAATGTGTACAGTGTAAACAGTAAGTTCGTATTCGCTATTCGTGCCCTTTGATTCGCGTCCGAAAAAACGCTCTCAACGCAAATGCCACGAATCGCGAGGCGAAGTGCGAGGCGAATAGCGAGCGCCTGTTTACACATTCGTGTTCGTCATTCGCCTCGTGATTCGCCTCGCTATTCGTGCGAATGTGTAAATGCGGTATAATGGAGGTCAGTGGCTCTGGCCAATCACAACGCGTTTGACATTGGTTTGACATTTTATGAGTATACCAAGTAGTTTGGAAGGAAACAGACTGGATCAAAGAAGTATTGAAACTGTATTTATGTTGCATTAAAACCGCAGAATCGAGGAGTAGCTGTCATTGATTTAGTTCAAGAAGTCCTATTCACGTAATTATTATTGTAAAAAAAATATTTTATTTGCACGCTGTCCTGCTAGAGTCTAGAGGATATCTTAACATTAATAATCACGTGATTTGGTTTGACTGAATTAATGATTGTAAATCCTTTCGCTTATTTTAAATCATTCTTGTCTGTTTTGTTACTGAGTCTTGTCTAGTTAATGTTGGTAGTATGTAAAAGTTGTTTTTTTCGTTTCAATTTTTTCTCTCTTTAAAGTCTATTTTATCATTTACTTTTTGACAACATTAGGAACTTTTGTATTTCTCAAAAATAAAGTAATACTATGTGTTAGATTCTCTTTTTCTCAACAGAAAATAAATCGTCCTATTAGACTACGTCTTTTAAAAAGTATCTTTATTCTTTCACAAAAACTGGAATACTAATTTAAATACTAACAAATATCATTAATTACAATAAGATTGTAGATGGTTACTAGTTTAATTTTAATGATCTTTTGTTTCTGCTAACAATAGTACACTAGAAGATCTATTTATAAGTTTTAAAATCTAGTTGTAAATACGAAGAGGTTTAACATGAATCTAGATGGGCTATTCTTCAACGCATGTTTGCTTTATGTGGGTGCGCTTGTGCTTACCGCTTTTCATTCTTTAAGCTGTATCATTTTGTATTTCGTTTAATCATTTTAAAAATATAAGATCATAATTTTTAACGATTATTTACTTTTGAATGATGTGTTTTTTATTTTTGTATATTTTATGTTGACGTTTTTGCATTAGGTGACACTAAACCTATCGAAAACTCGTACAAACGAGGTGCGAACTCGGCACCACACTGACGACTCTTCTCTTGGCAGTATAAAGTTCGAGGTTTGATTTTTGTTTGTTATTATTTTATTATTGTTTCGTTTTTTGTCTTGGGTTTATCGGGAGTAGGCTAGGTCTGGACTTTTAACATTGGTGATTACCAGTGGCGGGGCAAGACCAACATGGTGGGCGAGATACATTTTACGAGACCCCCTAGGCCCAAATTGATTATTTTTACACAATCATTTTTTATAAATAAAATTTGATTCTTAAAACGCGTGAATTCCAAAATTCCAAAAATAAACGCTCGGAGTCCAAGAGGCGCGAGGCCCCTTTGACCGCGAGACCGTGGGCGGTCGCCCACATCGCCCACGCCTTGCGCCGCCTCTGGTGATTACTGATTAGTGGTTAGTTATAATATTGTGCTACATAATATAGGTTAAATGAAAGCTAATAATAATTATTATCGATTGTAAAAATTGACTTACAAGTTATGGGCTCCTAGTTTATGCTAAAAAACTTATTGTGGTGATTGGCCTGATTTGCAATTTTCGGATTCCTTCTATGCGCGATAGCCAATAAACGCGTACAGCGCCTGGCGTTGACCAATAACCGCGCAGTAAGTTTTTGAATTTGAACTGGAATTGTGAATTAGTAATTACCCCGCTGGTGGTGGTTTGGGTTGCTAGATGTTACTATGTAACAAAGACTATGGTGTGAGGTATAAATATATAACCTTCTGGACGTTGTCACCAATCACACTATCGTTACAGGACCACGAGTCTACGGAGCACGATGGTGATATCGAGGACATATCGGACGGGGAGCGGACCTCGTCGTCCGAGAGCCGCAACCGCCCCACTTACTACCCGGGCAACAACGACGATGAAACTCCCAGGTAACCTGGTTTCCATATGAAGGGTCCACTGCACTGCAATAATGATGAATGTCCTAAGTTGTTACTTTTAAGATAATTGGGTTTTTAAATTTAGAACGGTATAACAAATCTTGGAATTAAAGATTATTTTGAAGTAAACGCCTGTAGTGACCGAATGGCATTAGGGTGCGTTTCCACTGAAGCGGAGCGGAGCTGAGCGGTGCCCGAATTAACCAATCGTGCTATTCCAGCGGAATGACAGCGAAGATTTCGAGCATGGTGATTGGTCAATTCGGCACCGCTTATAAGTTCCGCTCCGCGTCAGTGAAAACACGGCCTTAATCGTTAAGATTTTAATTTTTTTTGGACCTTCATCGTTCTTGCTGTGGATCCTTCATATGTAAAGTTATATTGAATTTATATACTTTATTTATTTATAAGTACGTATAAATTACTATCAAATTGAGAAACGATGATCTTATATTTAAAACCAATTTGATAATGGTATTCGACTATCTTCGCTTTTAGTGACGACGTATAGAAACGATGATAACTAAAATTAGAAACAGATGAACGGTCTGCTCATAATATTATAAATTATGGATCGTCAATTTGTTACATGATTAACAAATCGACGTACCATATTTTATAAATCGAAAAAAATAAACAAAGTAGTGAATAATAATATTGTACGACACAGTATCTGATGATTAAGATTTCGACCTTTGTGGCTCAATTGGTTGAGTGTGTGGCAGCTCAGCCGGGGGTGGCGGGTTCGAATCCCGCCGACGAAACAAAAAGTTTTCAATGTTCCCGGGTCTGGATGTGTGTTAAATATGTGTATGATATAATAAAAATCTTAAATATATTATGTACTAGCGACCCGCCCCGGCGTCGTACGGGTACAAAATTTATAGCCACTGAAAAAATTATTAAAATCGATAGCCTATGATCCTTCCCGTGGTCTACATCTTATCTGTGCCAAATAACATAAAAATTGCTCTAGTAGTTCGCGACATAAGCCCTTTCAAATAATAATTTCCCCCGTTTTTTTCCACACTCTCCTATTAGTCTTAGCGTGATAAAATATAGCCTATAGCCTTCCTCGATAAATGGGCTATCTAACACTGTAAGAATCATCAAAATCCGTTACGTAGTTTTAAAGATTAAAGGGAACAAAGGGACATGAGGGAAAAAAAAACGACTTTGTTTTATAATATGTATAGAAGATGGTATAAAAGAATTAAATATATTTCCGTTGTCTGGTACCTGTAACACAAGTCCTTCAGGTACTTAGCACGGGGCCAGACTGACGTGGTGTGAAGCGTCCATAGATATTATTATTATTATTATATTATATTGGTACAACTCACAGCGAGTTCATGGTGACGGCGATGGACGCGGCAGAGTTGCGGCAGTCGGTGCGGCGCTCCAAGCGGTGGGCGGCGCCGACCACGCCCGCGGCCACGCCCACACCGACAGTTGCCACGTCGCTCAGCGGCTCGCCTCACGACTCCGAGGACGATGAGGTTTCAATCAGTCATTCATTCCTAGAATATGATTACAAAAGATACACAAGAAGTGGTAGTGCGATATGATTATAGTTTCTGCTCGACCAGTTTTAGACTTTCGCTTTCGCTTGAAATATTCGAACAGAATTAGAACTGCCTATTTACACATATGAATGCGTGTAAACATTTTACACGGGCAAACGTGCGGATAACAAAACGTACATGACTCACGCACTTTGCGTGCACGTACGTGTAACATGTGTGTCTTGCTTCTTAAGTCTCTCAACTTTATCTAACTTAAACAAAGTTTTTATATATTTTTAAAGCCAATTAAACATTATTTATTTCATCATAATATTTTTGACTTCCTTAACTAATATTTGCCGCTCTGGCATGCAGGTTTCGACGCCGTCGGGCGACAACGGCGACCGCAACCCGCTGTCGGGGTCGTGCGAGTCGATAGACACCGCCGGCCGCCGCGAGAAGTATCTCAAGTCCGCCTTCGACAGCTTGAGTGGGGTCGAGGAGAGCGCGCTGCCGGGTG
Organism: Polyommatus iphigenia; assembly: GCA_963422495.1. NCBI lineage: Eukaryota > Metazoa > Arthropoda > Insecta > Lepidoptera > Lycaenidae > Polyommatus > Polyommatus iphigenia. Next base: position 11,523,627 of record OY730184.1, read on the forward strand.
GTAAGATTTTTTAAATTAAATAAGGGGGCAAACGAGCAAACGGATGTCATGATGGAAAGCAACTACCGTCGCCCACTGGACACTAGCAACATTAGATGAGCTGCAGTAGCGTTGCCGGATGTTTTTTTATGTCATGAAGGTTAATCACACTGTAACGTCTAGTAACGCTGTGTTTATCCAGTGAGGAAAAGAGTGTTTGGTGACATGTTAGTACATATTATAAGCTATGAAGTATTATGTTTATTTGTTATGTGCTCATGTGTCACCAAACTTTATGAGACGAAAATTAACCTCCTAACCGATATAGATAAACCAACGGATAGCCTACTCACAACTGCTGTCTCTGTCAAGTGATATTTTTAGAGTATGTAGACTTTCCATTTATATGCAGTCACGTGTGTAAATATAAGTCTTCGATAGTGTGGCGGTATCAACAATTTGCCTAACAATCCTGCATCGCGCTATCGAAGTTTCATAGAACGGGAAGATATTATATAACGTCTGATATTACGTCAGTGGGCTTCGGCCTGATCGAGCATGCTATCTCGCTCGGTCGGAAGATCTTCATTTTCGGCCGCCACTCACCTCGTTAAAAAGCATTGACCGTATTGTCTACAGGTCAGCGGTCGTTATCGTCGCAGCACATGCAGCAGCGAGTACCGGACCCGGAGGCGGCGCGGCGGCGGGAGGAGCTCCAGCGACGCATACGCGAGACGAGGAAGCAGCTAGAGAGTGTATGTATACATTGAGTGTTGATGTGTGTGCTAGCTCTGAGGAGCGATTCGATCGTGGAAAAACGAGACACAATAGCCTTTCAATTGTTATCGCGGCCCACTTGGGCCTTACGGGAGTTGAAGCGTTAAAAAGCTTTTAAATACTACCTAGTCTTCTCAAAACCTCGCTTTCACCTCTTAGAATCTATATCTATATTTGTGAGTGTGTCATAACTTCTTGTATTAGTTCTAGTATCTAATCTCCCTGATTATTTGAAATTGCAGGTAGCGTTCAGGTCGAATCTCAAGTCGAGTCAGTCGACTACGGACCTTTCGTACATACCGGAGAAGGACGGGTCCAGGCGCAACAGGCCGGTATCCATGGCTGTGCCGAGCAATCCGAGACCTTATGGTGAGACCAATAAACTTAAAATCGATTGCATAGTTAGCTTGTCACAACACGTCCAATGTTATTTTTGTTTCTTATTGTATCTTCTAAAGTAAACGATTTAGCAAATGATCGGTAGAATATAACCACTTGAATTGTATTTATAAGATTTGCCTCCAATTTTCAAGTGATATAAAAGATGCCATACTTAAAAACATAGACAATATTTTGTGTCATTATAGTAACATGTTTTGAATTAAGATATGACAAGGAACAATAATTGAGTTACAGAGTGTTACAATAACATTGATTGCAATTTACTAACACCTTCATAAATATCAATCATATTGTCATTTCTAGGAAACTAATTCATTGCTACGAGCGATTACATGATTTTATATGTAATGTTGTGTCAGTGTACTAACCGATTTTATTCCTCCCTATACGCTGACCAGGATACGCGAATCCCCATATTTTCCCCGAAGAAAACTTAGACAGTCTCTCTACTAATTACTTTGATAGTCTCAACTACCAAAATAGTAATTTAGATTATCGCAACAAAAACCCTTACGCCATTCCCGCTAACTTGAACCACAAGGCGCTACCAGAATATCTCGAGAGTATACCATCCTGTATACCACCACGAAGTCATGCGGAAAATGACGAGCTACCGACCAAAATGACCAGCACAAAACATACGGCATACAAGAAGCAGCCGCAGAAACAAAACTTAGCATTCACTATAGACTTCGGAAAGAAACCGAACTCCAAAGTTTTCGACCGTCTATTTCCATCTGCGGATAAAGACGACAATAATCCTCCGCCTCCTAAAATACCTCCCAGGAATTTTCATTTGAATCTAAACGAAAAACCACAACCCAAATCTGCCAAACCCAACGCTAGGAGTATATTTAAAAACTATAAATCGTGTCCAGTATCTCCCGTCTCTGAAGAATGCAAATGGGCGGATAAGGTCCCTCAGAATCAGAGTCAAAGTAAGCAAAGGGAAAGTCTGATAGACGCCAAAAAGAGAAATTCCTTAAGTTTCTTTGTCGGACTTGACAGTAAAATTAAAGACAGCAGAAATATTGTAGACACCATCAAAAGTGATACTGAGAAAATGATAGCAGAAATAACTAAAAAATATGGGGACCTCGATGATTTTGAGCCAAATAATCAGGGAGATTTAGATTTACAGCCTACAAAAGAAGTAGCAGAGAAGGATGACGGAAACTTTTCCTCCGATTCATTGGAAGACTGCAGCTTGAGTTTGGATGCCAGTTGCAAAAATAAACTTTATTCTAAAAAGATATGCAAAAAACATAATAAAGCAAAAAGTATGCCTCGTCGGGCTGTATCTAATTATGAAATTCATAAAAGCTATAACGATAAACCTGCAGTTCCTATGAAACCGGTAGGTATATCACAGAAAAGTTCCACATTACCTCGTAATATGCCATCTAATTTAGAAGACATTATGGATGAGGATATCAATTCAAATAATGCTATGTATCGATGTCAAAGTGTTTTGACTAAACGTTGTGTGACTCGATCGAATGAATCCATGTTGAGCGATCATTCTAACTGTTCAAGTGTTTCTAATGAAATATTTTTTAAGTATGGGAACGAAACATCCTTCCAACAGGCTAGGTTTACTGATAGCCGGTACAACTTAAACGACTCGCAGAATTGTTCATTTGAGAATCTAAATGAACCTGACCAACGCTACCTAGAAAATCACAGACATAGCAGTGCAAGTTTCTTTTTAAATCAGAAAAAGTTTATGAAATCAAGCTGTAGCCAGGAATCTATGCTTTCAGACGAGTATCTTGATAATGAAAATCATTTGTCCAGGACAAATTGCAATTCTTTAGAAAGTATTTTATCGGATGATTCTGAATGTACAAGAAGTGCTCCATTAGAGATGTTATTTGAAAATGCTAAACATTTTCGTAATAGAAATAACCCCATTGCGGTCCCCAATAGTAAAAGCTGCTATGAATTTGACAATACTTCTAAGAGTTATGGTTCAAGTCCAAATAATCCGCAATTTTTGACTGGTTACATGTATAATAACTATTTTGGTGAGGCATCTAGTCCACGAACAAACCAAGTTGAGCCTGCTCATGTTACTGCCGCGCCAAAAGCTCCCGTTCATAAAGTTTACGGGTTTGAAATTCCTAAAGAAGAATTTTCTGGCCATAAAACTGTCACTAGATCTAAAAGTTTGTATGATTCGTCAACTAAACAACATCCTCCCCCAGCTAAAAATATTGCTTACTATTTCGACGGTAGTAGCGTTCAACAATACGCAAGTGAAAAGAAAAAGACAGATGAAATACCACGACTAGGTAAATCTGATTATATGGCAAACACAAGCAAATCTTTGCGCCCTCAGTTTGCTGATAAACATAAACATATGAGCACAATGGAAGGTTGTGAACAAGGCGCGATGACTAAGTCTAGAAGTTGCAGCTTTGAAGTTGTATTAGAGCCAGCTACTAAACCTCTTAAGACCCTAACCGAAAAAAGAAATTCGCACGTTAAAAGAAATTTGGAAAAGTTTGAAGAACAAATTAAAAAGGGTGCTCAAACTAAGACAAGTAAAAACCAGCTAAACAAGGAAAAAGCAAGTAACTCTAAATATTATAATGCCACAAAAAGCTTGGAACGCGACTCGAGTCAGAAGAATAGTAATACCAAAGTCACAATGGAGTTTGTTCCGCATAAACCTCCAAAACCAATTAAAAGAACTCCTTCAGTTAAAATGAACAATAGAGTGAAGGCTGGTCTCGATAAATCCACACTGAGTTCATCTATTTCTTCCCAGTATAAAGCAAAATTAGATGGTCTCCAAAATAAAAATTATATTTCTGGTAAAAAACATGAAGATAAAAACTCAAATTTAGAAGATACTGCTGATAATGATGAAAAAACTTTTGATGTTTATGTAAAAGAGAAAGATGTCAATGAAAATAGATCAGAAATACAAATGGATAGCCTCGAAGTGTATGCTATGCAAAAGATGGAAAGAAGTAACTACGTGAGCATGGATTCGTTAGACGTTACCGCTGATGACAATCACGACTTTGCTAAAGATTCATTAGACTACTATGCAGAAAGGGATGCCGCTTACTATGATAAAATTCAAAAGGAGCAAAATAATTTAAAACTTTCAAAAAGTGAAGCAGATTTTATATCGGCAGCATACAGTGGCGAAAACGTCAACGCTAAAGAAAATATAGCACCGGATACGATTAATGAGGTTATGAAATATAAATACATCGAGAGAAAATTGGAAATTATCAACAAACTGGTAGAAATGGAGGAAAGGAAAATCTTACAAGAGAAAATATTCAAAGAATGGCGGATGCGGCCATTAAGAGCTAATATAAATGATGGAAAAGGAGTAGTAAAAGTGTTATCACGAAAGTTTGAAAAGTTAGCGAGCAAACGGAATACGGTACCTAATTTTGCATCATTGACACTAGAGGAGGTAGACACAGATCCAGAAAGTCCTGAAAACAAAGAAATAAAACGAAATTTAAGCTTGCCAGACATCCTAGATACGGAACAAATAGGATTGACGGTAGAAGACATTGACATTTCGAATACGGCTGAAACCGAAGCGGACCATCCTAACGCCGAATCCTCAGAGCCCGAAGAGAAGACTCAACTGAATAATACGTTTCAAAATATCGTAAAACCTCCCAAGTCACTTCCCCAGAGAGTTTACAACGAGATGGTCATACCGAAGACGGACGTGCATTTGGATAGCGAAAATTACGAATCTTCTACCACGTCTTCGAGCTGCAATAATTCCCCAAAACACATGAGATTTTACGGTTTCAACAGACCGAAAACTCCATTTCGGAAAGTAATGCGTCATCCGACTCCGAGACTATGTATGGAGAATCAGGCTATGCCGGGTAGAATAAGGCCAATGTTAAGTGGGAATGCCGTAAGAGGTCTAGCCAAAAAGATGCCCCTAACCCTGGTACTGCCGTCGAAATTCACGCCGTCAACAGGTTGGCTCGCATGTCTAGATGTTACGGTCATTTCTAGCTTTGGATTATAGCCGCGTCTATTTTGTTTGAGCGTATCTTATAATTTACTGCGACACCAAACCACGAATCATGGATTGCTTTCGACATTGTGTTTCAGCATGGTTTTATTTGCATTGTGTAGTGTTTAGTTTTAGGCCAAAATAATTTTTGACGTTCAAAATACTCTTCTGCACTTTTGCATTAACTCGATCGAAGGTTAAAACTTTCCAAAATTGTGACGTCACAAGTTATTCTGGCGTGCGTGTGCGCATGTTAACGTTGCGGGTGTGCAGCGCGCTCGTTAGCGCCGCCGGAGCCGGAGGAGGGGATGCGGCGGGCGATATCGCTGTCCGACCTGGCCAAGCCCGTGCCCGCGCCCAGGATGAACCAAGGTTTGTGGTGCTGGGAGAAGGGGATTAACGCCCGTATCATTAGTCGTTTCCTCGAGATTTCCTCCGCTTGACTCGAAAACAATGTCGTTTTTTCAACAAAACATTGTAATTTTTGAGGTTTTTAAAATTCGATTGAGTCGAGTGGAGGATATCTCGGGGAATCGGCTAATGATATGGGTGTAAAAGGGTCGAGGTGGCACTTACTCGAAAATTTCTACTAGAAAAGGACACCAATGGGATTTTCAAGTTTCGACCTTGAACTGCTGCTGCGTTTTGAATAACAATTTTATGCTTAATGCTTTTCTACTCAAAGCCTTTAATACTTTTTTAATGTTTCTTTTTTGTAATTAACACTTCACAAACTTGCATGGGTCACTTTTATGTTTTAATGTCAATGAATGTTGTTGCATGAAATATTTACTGTTTACATTTTATTCTGAAATGGTAAGTACGTTCAAAAAGTTTCTGTTATAATAAATCCATATGGGTTACAGTGAAGTTATGGCTCAGTTCTGACTTGCTCTTAAAACAAAATTGAAATATGATATGCATTTTCCCTTATAGATACTTATTTTGATACATCGATGTGGTAAGAAAGTAACATAAATAGAATCAAATTAGAAGAAGACATATTATAATTCTTTACTTTCTATCACTTATGTTCAGACTCTAACAACATTTAGAGGTTGTTTCACCACTTCCTGATAAGTGCCGGATACGCTATCCACAAATTATTTGACAGATACTCCATACTCTATCTGTCAAATAAGTTGTGGACAGCCTATCCGACACTTATCAGAAAGTAGGCCCTTAATGTAGTAACACCGAACACGTAATGCTGCTAATGTTTAATCTTTGCTAACTATACATCTGGTGTAGGTGCGCCGAAGCCCGCGCCGCCGGCCACTAAGTCGCCGAGTGGTTTCTTGCGGCCCGCGCCAAGACACACCAAGACCAACATGACTAGGAGTTCCAGTGTTGGCGTGCTCAATCAGGTACACAGCGGTCGTTCAGGTACACAGCTTAGCTTAGAGTTCAAAGGAAAAAAAAACATAGATCAGCAAAAAATCATATTTTGTCTTTTATCGGTTTTTAACCGACTCAAAAAAAGGAGGTTATCAATTCGTCACGTATGTATGTAATATTTCCAGAACAGCCCAGTTTTTGTATAATATTATGTTAGTCTATTTCAGTGTCTGAATGAAATTTCAAAAGTGTATGTATGTATGTATGTTTTTATGTTTGTGTTCGCATATCTCCGGAATTACAAGTCTGATTTATGTAATTCTTTTTTTGTTGTACTAGGTATTGTTCAACTTAGGGAACACTATAAGTTTCATCAAAATCGATTTAGTAGTTTTTGAGATAATGCAATTTTAATTTTGAAGTCGGTTTATCTTTTTAAAATAATATTATTCTAGGATAAGACCTAGCTACTTTACAGTTGTTTGAGTATGTGTAACGACTAAAAAGGTATTTAGTATTGTAACTAGCTATCCGCGTCACGTACAAAGTAATCGGGTGTGCATTACGCCTGCAATGTTAAAAATCTGCTGTTTGGTTCGTTTTCACATCGCTTAGTAGTTTGTATAAACAATCACCATGTTATACAGAGCGACTCAGAGTCTGACCAGCCAACACGGCAACAGGCGACGCGCGCGCAGGGTCTCATGCGACCCACCATCAGCTCCATGAACAAGGCCGCAGCCAACACGCGCCGACGTATGCCCAACTCCTACTACACAGGTACAGAACTCAACAGGCCTTAACCGGCCACTTTGAGTTAATCGTATAATATTTTTAAAGAAGATGCTCTGTACTAACTTGTACCAATTCACCTAAGTGATAAACACCAGAATGAAACAAATTATTATGATACTCAAAGTGGCCATTTTAGACTTACTGCTTGAAGATTCACAGACACTGTGAACTAAACAGTGCTTACCTAATATTACGCATAAAGCAGCGTAAATACACAATATTATAACATAGAACTTTAAAGATTCAAAGTTAAAAATGAACAAAAATAAAGATTAATTTTTAAACATAGATTAGAAAATTGCACAATGCAAGGTGATATTATAACCAAATAAAACTATAATATTTTAATAAGTGAAACAATTTAAGACGCTTGTAACTAACGCAGCCAGCCACATGCTAGCGCTGGAATAACTAACCTCACTGTTGTGCACGTAGATTGCTTCGTAGCGGGGCGTTCGGAGTCATCGTCCGAGGAGGGGGCGGAGGGCGCGGCGACGCAGCACCGCCCCCGCGCCGCATCCGCCGACCGCGCCCAGCGACGGATAGGTGAGTGGGATAAGGATAGATATATTATCATTCGATGATTAAAACAGAGATTAAAAAGGTCTTGCGAGAGCAATGCGATAGCAATTATTACGCGATAATTCTTCTTTCTTATTCCTAGTCGTATCCTCATGGCTGAGGGACGTGACCACCAAAATTTGCTTTCCGGGATAGGACTCTCCACTTGTCTCTGTTTTTGGCTTGATGCAGTGCTTACCTGGAATGTGCAGTCAGCAGCCTTGACAATCGCGTCTATCCATCATGTAGCCACTCTGCCTCTGCCTCTCTTTCCCTCTAATTGCCCAGCTAGTATGAGACTCTCCAGATTACTAGGCTCCCGGCGGGCTATGTGGCCAAAAAAGGCGATAATTGCTCCATCGCAACGTATCACGTATCAGCCAAAACAATACGATTGCAACCGATCACTATACATTGTTTGTGACATTCATGACAACCAGCAATCGCTCGCGCGATTATTGCTAGTGGATTATTGATAGCTATTTTTACGTGATACGATAGCGGAGCTCTTTAAGAGGTCAATGACAAGTCGAAAGTAATAGAATTTTAGTCATCCTGCTAAAAGTATGTAACCCATCTGTAGTTAGCTGGCAAATAATAAAAATGCGATGGAAAATAACTTCGTTATTTTTAAATCGGAGTAGTATGCTCGATGCTGTATAGGGAAGATCTTTACATATTTTGATAGAACAATATCCGACGTATTACCATAATTTCGTTTTAAGTTTTTTTGGTATGTTATCGTACCCTTTATATCAGTGTAATGTGTGTATCATGAACAAGGTCGCAGCGGCAGCGAACGGGACATCTCGGCTAAGGCGCGCGAGGTGACAGCGCGACTGACCGCCAACACGCGTCAGCGGTCCAAGCCCGATACCCCGCCCGACAAGGACCGTAAGTCTCACCATTACGTACTTACGTACTTCTTAATAGACTTATATAATAAGAAGTGTTCTACAACTTGAACAGTATTTTTTGCCGTTGTTTGCCACTAGGAACGCTGTTTTGATTTAATGAAAGTCGCAGTGGCATGTTGTCACAAAAATTTGCGCGAAGCACTCAAACTACTTGCGAAGTTTTTATAAATAATTTAGAAAAATGTCATGAGTAGCTTGAGTGCTGCTAAATACTTCTGTTTCTTACGAAACTATTATTCCAGTTGGCTGTAGTTGCGTATGTCTAATATGATATCTTTTTCAGTGTCTCCGGCGGAGTTGTGTGCGTCGTTGAAGGAGCAACTGACACGCACGGCTGGCAAGGTGGTGCAGCTGTACCGCACGCTGCAGCACGAGCCCGGCGCCGCAGCCGAGATCAGCGGTGCGTTTACACCTGCATATACATCTGCGTATACACCTGCGTATATGTGCACGCATACATACACGCATGCTTTCCCAGTTATCTAATAGCAGCAATAAAGCGCATTATGCTGCATCATGGTCAACGTTCAAAGTTTCAATCAGGCACTCTAAAAAAAACTAATTCACGTTTCAATTAAGCATTAGAACACTTTGGCATTTGGCGCCATTGAGTCGCATTCCGCTCTGCAATTGGTAAACAGGGGTAGTCTCAGTGAGACTTCAGAGAACTTGTCAATACTGTGGCAGTGGTTTCAGTGCAGAGTGTTTTCCGATTGCCGTTGGCTCGCACTTGTCTGCTCCTTAGTCCCGATTCCTCGGGGCTTGCGCGCAGAGATATCGCATCAAAACTTTACTACGCACGTACTAGCATGTTTTTTATTAAAATTATTTTTCATAAAGTTATAGACTTAACATTTATAAAATCTATGTATCAGGTCTGGAGGCGGCAATAGTGGAGACGCAGAAAGTGCTGCGCGGAGCCGTGAGCGCGCAAAACGGCACGGATGGCGACGAGCGTGCACTCGCCGACGCCGCCAGGCACCGCCTCGACAGGGTCGCTAAAGGTATAGCTATCATTTTTATCTTATTTCTCTGTCTTTATCATGGCACCGCGCAGGTTTTATACGTAAAGACGTAGTAAATTCTGCGCCATTAGCGAAATGTACCGTTAAGCCTTTTTTTTGTCGTCCGACAAAACACATACTTTCGAGATTAACAAGCACAAGCTCGTGATATTTTATTTATCAATTTTTCTTCTGCATGCCTGTCGATCGGTAGGCAAGAATTTCTTATGCAAAGATTATAAACAAGACGGGCAGAAAATTAGTTATTTGTTATAGTGCCGATAAACTTTAACTCTCAAGTTCTAATCTAAAGTTAAAATATATCAGATGAAACGTAATTATAACAACCGTATATACATAAAAAACAGTTATATTGACCACAACTCTTTGTCAACAGAAGCGACATCGTCTGGTAACCCGGCCATTTCGCTGATAGAGCAGTATTCGGACATCCTTCTCAACATGATGCAGAGCAAGATGGTGAACCAGTTCTCCCAGAGCCCGCAGAGCCTGCCGCCCGCCGCGAGAAACGAGGGAGACAGCTAGTATATAGACAGGGACGACTAAACCAAATATTGTATTACTTATAAGGATAACATCCGTAGACATGAGTTTGAGTGGTTCGTGTTTAGGTCTTCAGTCAGTCTAACTTAAAGTTAATCTTGGATTGTATCATGTCATATCTAATTCTACAGTATTTATGAAAGGGCAGACATGATGACAGAGTAATATCAATAACACAAAATGTCGCAAGCGGGATAAAGTGTTGTTTGTATTTTATAAAGAAAACGCCATTGCAATTATAACATCAACTATGTCTTTTTTAACTTATAATATTCTAAGCTATCAGTATTTTATTTCACTCAACTATGGCATGTCAAAAATCATGTGAATTAAAATATCTAAATCATTGTAACTAATACTTCGCTAATTTTTGTGCTACCTTATGTTTCTTATACTATAACAGCTATTCTACTTACTTCTACTGTATCGAACTGTTTTACTTGTAATTATGTAAATATTATTATTCTTATGTTCTCACATTTTTAGTCTTCCTAGGTTATATCTGGATATTGAATACGCGCTGCGTGATTGGCTGTCAGATGAAACGTTATGCGCGCCCACCTTTGTAATATACTTTGCATTTATACTTAATTTGCATTTAAAAGGCGACCATTTTGTTACATTCCGCCATCTTATGACATATGACATGTATTACTGATAAAGTTGTTTCATCATACTTGTGGACAAATTATATATATTTGCGGTAAATGTCATCATTAAAACTAAGTAAAAGTCTAGTGTGATTGTCTAATGGGATAAATAATTCGCTCACCATGTTTTATATTTAAGGTTAAATAGGACGCTGTTAAATATTCAAGAAAACCGCTATAAAATTATTGACAGAATAAGAGAAAAATATATTGTGTATGGCTCCTTTGAATACGTCGTGTGTGGAACTTGAAGTCACAATTTTTAACAATCACAATTTGTAGTGACAAGTTTAGGTACTAGAATTATTGTCTGTAAATAGACGCTCTGAAATATTTTCATTGATTATGACATTCCCTATTTAAACATTCGTCCTTTTTGAAGAACGTGTGATATCTCTCAATATTGCCTCTCTTTCTCAGTGTTGCCAATTTTGTCATAACATTCATTACAACGAATGAAAGTGAACGCATGAGAGATATTTTACACGTTTTAAATGAAATAAAATCGTCAATTTGAGCCGTCGCTTTTGCAATTAATTATATTATTAAATCGTAATTTTAATAAGTAATAGACACAAAGCTAACTACGGCTATTTAAACGATGTAAAAACGGTACCAACCTACTTTTACTTACGAATACCTAATTGTATTTATGTATATTCATATAATTTTGATAACTGTCAAATATTCTGCATGTAAATATTAACACGTTCAGTGTTCACACATGATGATTACTAAGCATGATAGTTTTATAGGTTTTGTATTTAATTGCAAAAACATACAATAATAATCATGAACGTAGAAAAAAAGGCGGACGGAGTCTTGTCATATTCAAAACTGTGTCTTCACTTTTCTTCAGAGTCGGCCACGCACACATTCTGACGCCTGTCAAATGGTATAGACTATCGCAAGAATGTGTGCGTGCGGACCGTGTACATACAGCCAGCTGGCCGACTCTGAACGACACAGTTTTGTGTATGGTGGGACTCCGTCCGCCTTTTTTTATACGTCCATGATAATAATTATAATAATTATTGCTGTACGTGATTCTGCATGCACGATGTCAAAGACTATTTGACAGCTGTCAAAATGCGCGCCAACATTGTAAATGCAATATTGTAGGGTCTTTGACCTAATGTAGATAGTTTTTTTATTTAATGTTCAAAATTGTAATGCCATTTACGAAAAAGACTAATGTTCATATAAATAATGTTTAGTGTAATATTATACGATAATTATTGTTATTTTTTTGTTTTTTATTTATTTTATGTTGTTGCTGGACCCTTATTTTTTTCCTGTTGGTATTTTATTTGACAACATTCACCTTATTTTCCAAGAAAGACCAAGTAGTATCTTTCTTATTATTCTATTATGTAATGATCCAGCAACATTTTCTCCTTTTTTTTCCTTAAACGTTTTTATGACGTTAAAGTTGTTATTTGTTAAAAAAAAAAACTACATGGAATGTATAATTGGTGGAATGCACTTAGTACTTACATAAGTAGCTTCAAAGAATAGGGTACCTAATGAGGATCGGAAACTCCGTGATAATATGACTGCTAAGTGCTTAAGCTATTAACTAACAATGTTGCAATATGCTGTTGGCTACATACACTATAATAACACCATCATCATCTCGTCAGGTGGAAAAAGAAAGCTGTTTACACTCTGAATAACTACTTCTTTGGATAATTTTATATGAGTTAAGTTAAAACGCGAAATGAACATGCGGTTGTTTTTACTGTGTCTATTCATAATATTTTATGTTGTGAACATTTAAAATGTCTCTCTCGTCGTGTCGTTGATCATTCTATTTTATAGACTATTCTAGTACTAAGGACCGCTGTGAACTATCACTATTTTTAACGTAGGTGAAATATTTATTGAATTTTACTTATGGAATTGGGGAGGAATTAAATTCTTATAATAATATTGTCACGTCTTCGTAGATAATTATTTTTGGTAGAGGCCAAATATTTGCATAACCGACCGGGTTATTGCGTAACTTATTTGCACTAATATTCTTATACATCACACTTAGGCTAAGTTTATAAAATTTTAGGCTATAAAGTCAGTTTTTTAAGAGAAAATTGAAGAAGCCATCCTACAGATTTTGCAGTTACATTTGCCGTTTCCTAATCTACTATACAATAATTGATGTCGCACGCATTACTCTGTCCGCCATTTTGTACCGTTTTAGGCGTCGATGTGTGAGGAATGAGGATGAATGTTTGGTTGTAAGGTAGTTTGTTATGTATTGGTCGTTTTTCGTCCACGGCGACATAAGTCGTTCCTCGTATGTACAGAATTCAGTGTAAGTCAATTTTTATAGGAATAAACATTCAAAATGTAACGAAATTTTATTTAACCTTTGGGATTCATATACACATGGTAACACTCAGAGCAAAGCCACACAGAGGCAAAATTGTTTTAACACTGTTATCTGGGTCCATCATCATCATCATCATCATGAGCGTCGTGTATGATGTTCAGCTCGTACGAGGGTGTCTGCAGGATGCCCGCTCGGATCAGGAACTCTATGAATGGCCGACGCACTTGACGCTGCCGGAATGGCGCTGACCTTATCACTGAAACGGTAAGAATGGTCGACATTAAGGCTGTGTTCAAACCAAATTGACTGTCAGCCGCCGAATGTGAGCGAACGTTACGCAGTTTATTGTATTTCCATACATATTCACTTTTTCGTTCACACCTAACCGACAATACGCTAGGCGTAGGCGCGGATTATTGGTAATTCGATACCGTTTATTTTCACGTTCACACTGGGGCTCACAGTGAGCCTGCTCACATTCGGCGGCGTACAGTCAGTTTGGTTTGAACACGGCCTTATAATACCTATACCTATCTGTAGACTAAAAATGCTCTTTAATAATAATTACTGTGGCTAAATTATTGTTTCAACCACAAAATATATTAAATTAAGGTGATTCATCTTAAAAATACCCAAATAAATTAAACCATTAAGCAAACTACTTAATTAATGTTTGAGTGCAGCTAAACAATTTCCCATCTAAATTTAAATAAGCGTAATGTTGGTGTGTTATTTCATTTTTGAAACAAAATAATCCAGATTTTAAGAATTAAGATAAGATTGAATGCACCATCTGAGAAATTTGTTACAGGTAGATAGCGGGTTTAGGCAATTCGGGTTATGTGAAGTCCAGCAGAGCCCAGCCGACGGATCACGACTTATTGACTTGACGTAACCCGAACTAGTTACTTTATCAGTAGGTCCGCAATCTTCTTATGAATTCCGCTGAAGCTGATGGTACACACGACTACGATTGAGATAACTATTAAGTATAATACTTTCGTAATGTGGGAGATGTCAATAAAGATATTCGATCGATTGGGATGGAAATGTTAGAGTAGTCAGCAGCAGCTCCTTTATCCTAGTCAATTCAGACCGCGATACGCGACGTGTAAATGCATAATTCTAAATTTGTACCATCGAGGAAGTTGATTCCTATGCAATTGACAGACCAACGTTACTTGGTCGAATATGTCAATTCAATGTTAATTGTGATCTGTCGGCTGGGTTTGACGTAACGCAACTAAACTACTTAGGTCCCCGATTTGCATAGGAATCAACTTCTCTGATAGTACGAGTACCTATGGATTTGACAGATTTGCAAGACGTCTCACCTCGTCTCACGCAATCGAAATCTGTCAAATCCTACAATCAGTAGACAGTACAAAGGAAATGCATCTACGCGTCGCGTTGCGATCTGAATTGACCCTAATGGCTGGTTTACACGTATTAAGTAGATAAGTAGTAACTAAATTTTAACTTAATTTGAAGTGCCTGCCCGAAATTTGTCAAGTGGCAAGCCCCGCCTGCCAACTTAACAGAAAATAGCCAAAATTCTAATTTCCTGTTTAGTACTTAACTAAATTTTAACTTGCTACTTGCTACTAAATTTTGTGTTTACATGCAATAAATAACTTAAAATTAAGTTAAAATTTAGTTAACTACTTATCTACTTAATACGTGTAAACCAGCCCTAAGGCTGGCCTCACGCAGCCGGAAATTCATATTATTACTTTTAATTCAGAAATACAATATCAGTACGCTCCACACACATTCTGATTTTTTCAGATTATGAATTTCATAGATCGATCTGTAAGAATATGAATTTCCGATTATGAAATTCCGGCTGTGTGAGGCCAGCCAAGTTTAGTATAATCACTGACCTCTATTATACAAATACGCTGGACCTATGATACCCTTTGAAATGACAGCTGTTTTTTGTGCCTGTTTGAAGCGCCCTAGTGCGGGGGAAAAGAACTAAATCTGACGTAAACATGACGTTTAAAAGTCGCCATATTGGCGCTGATAGCAGTAGTGGGAGTACTTAGAACTAATACTAGTTTCTAGTTTCTACCACCGTAGTGATTATATTCTCTTTGGTTTCTACGACCAATAGCGATTGAGCGGCCATTTACAAGTTAGTAAGTAAGTAAGTAAGTAAGTCTTTATTTCCAAGAAATTGGTTACAATGTTCTTATTATTATTATTTTTATAGTTCACAATTTCTGCCCCTAGGGCGTGGAAATATTTTTAAATATAAAAAATCGTGCTTTAATTACTACAGTGTTTAACCATGACAAACTTATGATCTAAATAGAATCTAAATTAAATTATAATACAATCCTCAAAAAATTATGTAAATACGAATACTCAGTCAAAAGATCCTCAAACCATAAAAAAATATATAAAGTCAAGCAATTAATGGTCAAAGATACAATGAAATAAATTAAATGTTATGGGGGGGGGGGGGGTGATTTTTATACACCAGATGTTGAGTTGGAAGAAGGCAAATATATCTGCGAAAACCGTATGCAAATCGGATCAGTAGTTTTCGTGTTAAAGCAAAAGTCTTATACAAAATCTGACCCCCTCTTTTGTCCCTTTAGAGTGGTGGGGGGAAAAATTTTTATACACCAGATGCTAAGTTGGAAGAAGACAAATATATCTGCGAAAACCGCATTCAAATCGGATCAGTAGTTTTCGTGTGATAGTGGAACAAACATACAGACAGACAGACAGACAGACAGACAGACAGACAAAAAAACTGACCACATTTTTGGCTTGTATAGCGATGTAGTGACACCCTCCGCTTATTATTTTTTGAATATCTTTAATGTACAGAATCGTCATTTCTACAGTTTTATTATATGTATAGATTAAAATCTATTAAAATTAAATTTCTTTGTGACTATAATATCATTGAAGAAATCTTGGGTCGTGTAGTAGCATTTATCTAAGAGCCAGTTGAACAATTCTTTCTTAAATTTATTTAATGTAATATAGTCATTTTTTAATTTATCTGGTATATTGTTGTATATTTTAATGCTCATGCAGTACGCATTCTTACTATGGATTGCTAACTGTTGCCTTGGAACTGTAATTTTCTTAACACTTCTTTTGTGTTTGTTATTTTCTGAGTCTTTTTCTTGTTCAAAATGTGTATAATATTTTTTTATACATAAACAAGATTCGAGAATATATAAACTCGCCAGAGGAAGTATTTTCAAGTTCTTAAATAGCGGTCTGCAATGAGCACGTCTATCAGCTCCGGCCATAGGTCTAATGCATTTTTTTTTGTATTATGAATGCTCTGTTTAGTTCGACTGAATTACCCCACAATACCAGCCCATACCTTAATGTTGATGAGACATAGCCGTGATATGCTGTTAGAGCTGCATCTTTGGAGACGATATTTTTAATTTTTCTAAGAGCAAATACATTCATGATCTATGTGCTCTTTCCAATTTAAATTTTTGTCTACGACAAAACCTAAGAACTTAGTTGAAGATACGCATTTGATCGGATTGAGTTCGATTTCTAGTTTTTGGTCACTATTATCACTGGATTTATGAAATTTGATTATTTCAGTTTTTTCTAGATTAACCTCTAAATTATTGTTGTTTAAAAATTTCGTTACTTTTTTAACTTTCTCTAGAATTTCGTCATTTAAAAGTTGTTTTAAACATTTTATTATTAAAGTTATATCATCTGCAAACATAACACCCTCGTATTTTAAAATATTAGGTAACTCATTTATATACATTTTAAACAAGTCAGGCCCTAACATACTACCTTGTGGTATGCCACAAGTGTTGACTCTATATTCAGATCTATATGTAATTTCTCTATTTTTCACAATACGAGTTATTTCAGTGCATTGCTTTCTGTCTTTAAGATAAGATTTAATCCATTTATATGCATTTCCTCTAATACCATATCTAGCTAATTTATTAAGTAAACGTTTGTGATCAACAAAATCGAAAGCTTTACCCATATCGAGAAAAACTGCCGCGACGATAATTTCTTATCAATTGCTTCGGTTATTTGTTTTGTTAATGAAAAACATGCAAGTGTTGTGTGTCCTTTTAAAAAGCCGAATTGCTGTTTGCTAACTAGATTTTTTGCATTGAAGTAGTGCACTATTTTTGATTGCATAGCTTTTTCAAAGATTTTAGAAATTACGGGTGTAACTGGCCTATAATTAGCTAATTTATTTGTATCTCCTTTTTTATAAAGAGGTCTAACTACAGACATTTTTAATGATGATAGAAAATGTCCTTGCTCAAATAATAAATTTATTATATGACAAATTGGGTAGCAAATATATTATGCAGATAGTTTAATAATTTTAGTATTAACGTGGTCGTAACCAGTAGCTTGAGTATTATTAAGAGAATTGATAATTTTATAAATGTCATTCGGAATAAGAGGAGAAAGGTATATGGAATTTGTTTCATTGTCAATTATATTGTCATATGTAATAATATCATCTTGTACGTCAATTGAATTATTATCCTTTTTTGTTATGTCAATATAGTAATCATTAAATAATTTAGCAATGTGGGATATTTCTGTGTATAGTTTATCACCTACTTCCAATAGAAGTAGGTGATAAACTACCCACTACTAGCCCACGTAACAATATTGACACAATTGTCAATATTGTTACGTGGGCTTTTTTCGTCACTATTATTTTTTATTAATTTCTATGTGGCTTTGCATTTGTTTTTGGACATTTTCAAAAACTTGCTATTATTTCTAGTTTTAGATGTATTAATGCAATGTTTTAAAATCTGAGTATATTTTTATATTTCTGTAATAAATAGTATTTATTGCCTCATATCTATACTTTAAATACAGCATCCGTTTAACCACACACGATCTTTTAATTCCTTTCGTTAGCCAACCCATTTTTATAGGCTTATTTTTGATTTTAACATTTATCCAGGGGAAGCAAAGATTATAAAACAAAACGAAATTATCATTAAAAGTTTTAAAACTTTCTTCACAATCTGTCTGATTATATACGTCATTAAATGTTAGTGTTGCCTTTACATTCAAAAATTTATTAATATTGTCTGAATGAAAATCCCGCCGTTTTGTGAAATAGTAGTCATTCTTTATTATTTTTTTATTTTACTGGAAAAGTAATTGTCTGGCCAGTTTCATGGTCTGAAAGTGCTAAGTGGTGAACATCTGATTTATATGTTTTTAAATTGCTAGCAATAAGGTCAATGCTGGATCGACCTCTTGTAGGTATATTTATATTAGTCTGTAAGTTATGGGTAAGTAGTAAGGACCTTAATTCTTTATGCTCATTTGAATCTTTCATTAAGTCGATATTCCAGTCTGCACATAAAATTATATTCTTATTATTTAAATGACTGAAATCTGTTATCAGAGAGTCAAGACTATTTAAGAACATGTTAATATCTTCTTTAGCAACCCTGTATATGCATATTATTATTATATTGAAGCTAATTATTTCTATTCCGCAGCATTCAAAAACACGTTCTTTTCCATAATTTTCACATAAATGTAGATTTTTAAACTTAAGACCATTTTTAACCAGAATACAAGTTCCACCTCTTTTTTTGTTTTTCCTCGAAAAATAAGCGGCAATTTTGTAGTTAGGAATTTGTAAATTTTTTTCTGAATTTTTATCAAAAATGTTTCGCTCAAACATATTATATCCACAGAACCTACTTTTGACTGCAAGACTGTTGTTAAGGCTATTTGTAACATGTCCAATTTATATAAAATTCCAGCGATATTTTGATGGAATAAAGTTAATTTGTTTTTGTTCGATATAAAAAAGAATTTTCATTATTTTTTACATTCTTATGTATAATTTTAAAGTATTGTGTTATTTTATTCTGTATGATATTTGTTGTTAATTTTTTATTATTGTTGATGCTAAAATTATTTTTATGTTCATTAATTTTCTGTTTAAAACCTGATATATATGTAGTCTCATAATCGTTACTGTCAATTCTTATATTTATTTTATGACAAATTTCTTTTAAGAAAGAATTTTGGTGTATAAAGTTTCTAATATTAACAATATTTACATTAGGAAAATCTCTAAAAGTCGATGTTAATTTAGTGTGTATATTATTTGAAATGTAATACTCACTACTCCTGAAATATGGAACAATAATAACATTAGTTTGAGTTAATTTATTGAGTGTGTATGTTATAGTAGATATAAATTTATTTAGGTTCCTTTCATTCACCTGCGCAGCTAAAACAACATAGTCAATCTTTGTGAACAAACTTGCTGATTCATTACTAATGTTAAACAACTGTGAGTAGGTAGCATTTCGTTTTACAATCCCTAAAACCGAATATTTATTGTTCCCCGTATTTTGTCTATATTTGTGTGTCATATGGCTAAGACTTTTTATATAATGATCTCCTTGGATATGTATTTGTGGTTTTTTGCTCGATTTTTTGTCTAATTTGTGTGCAGATCGTATAGACTGTAATTCAAAATTTTCGTTATTTTGGTAATTTTTTAATTTTTTAGTTCTCTTCCCCCGCATTGTAGGCACTGATTCCGTTTCAAATAGGCACAAAAACAGCTGGGTATCTTATGTCCAGCGTACGTGTTAATGGAGGTCAGTGAGTATAATAATATTCTTCTTATAATTTCGCTAGTAATATCACTTACGTGTGGCTTGCAGCGGCCTGGTATTGGTCTGCGGGCCGAACTCGTACAGCACCTGCAGGTCCGCGTGGTTCCCGAACCGGAACCCGAAACCCACGCGGTGATCGTTACCTACGATAGTAGATGAAAAAGTAAACTATGTAGGGCAAGAAAAAATATCTATGGACGCTTTATAACACGTCAGTCTCGTGGTTAGTACCTGAAGAACTTATGTTACGACTTACGGGTACTAGACAACGGAAATATATATTTAATGCTTTTATACGATACATATTATATTTAAGATTTTTATTATATTATCATACACATCCTAGGAACTGGAACCCAGGAACATACAAACTTTATTTTATCCGTCGGCAGGAATCAAACCCGCGACCGCCTGCTTGAGCCGCCCCATACTCAACCATTGAGCCACAGAGGTCATCAAAGTTACTAAATAGTATTTTTTTTATATTTGTAAAACTTGCACCGTAATATTTAAACCGTTATTGCACCAACCCCAAGCAAAGTATAAGCCTGTGTTAAAATGTCACGCCTTTTCTGTCATAAGTACTTACTTGAAACGAAACGAAAGAAATTACGTAACATTTAAACTATAGAGTTAACTGTCATAACCTTTAACTTAGAGTTAACCCTCTGTTAATGGGCACCTATGGGCACCTATCTAGGTGCGAGTGGGGTTATTACTAATTAACAACGTCAGGAACTTTAAGCTGATGACAAAATGTTAAGAAAAAAAAAGACGGGTTGCACTCCGGGAGTGCCGGCAGAAGTGAAAACTTGATTATTAACGTTGTGCATAATTTTTTTAACCCTTTTTTTAAGAAAATCGATTTTTAAAAAATATATTTTTTTAAATTAATCGAAACCCTTACATTCGATTAAATTTTTAACCCATTTTTTATGAAAATCGATTTTTAAAAAATCGATTTTTTTAAAGAATCGAAACCCTTACAATTTTTTTAACCCATTTTTTATGAAAATCGATTTTTTTAATTAATCGAAACCCTTACAATCGATAAAATTTTTAACCCTGGATGTTTTATGAAAATCGATTTTTAAAAAATCGATTTATTTAATTACTTAATCGAAACCTTTACAATCGATTAAAAAATATCGACAATCGAAAAAAAAAACAATCGATTGTTCGATTAATCGATTTCGATGTTACAACACTACTCTCCAACCGTCTTACGGTTTTTCGATCAGCACGAGAATCTGGCGCGAGTTTCACAGTTTTTACCCATCCTACAAAAGTGCTCAACGCCGCTAAAGAAGTTTTCACTTCAAAATTAAATAAAGAGGTTCAATTTATACTCGGTTAACTTTAATACTCAGTTCAATAACACCCCGTGACCCGTGACGGAATCACTACGGTTCGCAATGCTACGCCGCGCTACGACGTAGCGCATCCCGTAACCCGTTACGTAACCGCTACGAACTGCTACGAACTGCTACGTCATGCTACGACGTAGACGTCCCGTTACGTAAGCGCTACGAAATGCTACGTCACGCTACGACGTAGACCTCCCGTTACGTAAGTGCTACGTCATACCACGGAGAGCTACGTAGACTATACCGTTCTACGCAGCGCATCCCACATAATACTATTTTCTCTCAATTGGTTTTATTTTGTAGATGATTTCTGGTGTTTTATTCCATATTTTTTGACAGAAACTTTATTTGATATTTGATGACGCCCGCAACTCCGTTGCACAAAAATTCGTTTATTGCGCGTAAGCTGTACATTTTTCTGGGATAAAAAGTATCCCATGCCCTTTCCCGGGACTCAAAAATCAAAATATCTCCATACCAAATTTCAGAAAAATTATTTCAGCGGTTTGGGCGTGAAGAGGTAACAGATAGAGATAGACAGACACACTGTCGCATTAATAATATTAGTATGGTTTAAAAAAAAAACGCCATTTGGTGTGTTACCTTTTAGTATGCGCGGTGCGAATCCGTAAATAGTTGTGAACGCCTGCGCGAGATCCTCCGGCGCGATGAAGAACAAGCCATATGCGGGCAAACCTGTAAGCATAATTATAATATTTATGTACTAGAATCTAGATGATGCCCGCAACTTCGTTGCGCCAAAACTCGTTTATCGTGAGGGAACCGTACATTTTCCTTGGACAAATTAAATGTATCCTATGCCCTTTCCCGGGACTCAAAGTATCTCCATACCAAATTTCAGCAAAATCGGTTCAGCGGTTCGGGCGTGAAGAGGTAACAGACAGACACACTTTCGCATTTATAATATTAGTATGGACGCTTAGTAAAGAATCTTGAATTTTGAATATGAGTTTTGTTATTTTGTTTTTGGGTAAAACTTCCTTTATTTAGAAACATAGAAACAGCATGATTACATTTTAGGGCTCCCACACAACGTAATATCATTACAAATTTTGTCGCAGATATTTGAATCTTCCTGAATAGAATCGGTGGTAAGTTTTGTGACGTGATAATCAACTTCGTTAGTAGTACAAAGTATTGTAGGTATATGTTATCTTACTTATTAAATATAGTTTAATAGATAATGTAGACAAATTGCGGTATAAAATATATCTCTACAAATCTCAGGAATCAAATTAATCATTATTGTAGGCCCTAAGATTTTACTACAGATAATTTACAAAATGGTTATTCATGAGGTTTTGAGAAGAATCTGTATGAAAGTGTGTCAGGGATTATGTGTGTATCTGAGTGTGCGGTGTGTTTGTGTGTGTGGCAAGCGGCCGTGAACTATTGTGACACGGTGTACGCGTGACGATCAGGACTGTACTATGTTGCCACTTAAGGGTTAAATCAGACCGCAACGCGACACGCAGATGTATTTCTAAATTTTTACTGAATTGATAGGTTTCAATTGCTTGAGAAGTCTTGCGAATGTCTAATCCATACTTTAGAAATGCATCTACGCGTCACGTTGCGGTCTGAATTAACCCTAACAAGGACCGAAAGTTGAGCTCACATATTTTTGTGCGCCTGTGCTTTTTGTGTTTACACAGTATGCAAGTCGAAGTACAACAAGCCCCGGCTTCGTATAAGAGTAAAAACTATAAAACAATCAGAATATTTTTACTGTATTCTGGATAATAAAAATATATTATAAACTCCGGTTCATCCCCTTTCTCTTATTTTAAAAATCTGATAAAATTAAGAATAATATATTTTTAAGATCTAAGCATAATATATATCTAGGAACACACAGCGAGAAGCTACTTTACACTATACAGTAGTGATATCAATTTCATACTTACTGTCGAAAATAATAATCAAATTGTTTCAATATATGTATATTAATTACATATCAAAATATATGGCTTTAAATTACATAATTATTTGATAATTTTCCAATATTAAACCAGTTTTAAAGTTACGCAAGGTGACAGAAAGAAAGTATTTTATGATTTTATTAATTTATAATAATTAGCATTCTCAGAAGAAAGCTGGGTAGCTTTCTTCTCTAGCTTGATGGGTAAGCTGTTAACTTATAACCGAAGCTGGCAAAATATAACTAGCCGTTGGAGTCTGACCACACAGTTAACTACCTTAACTAGTATAATCATCGTTGTTGCAAACATTTACTTAAAGTTTAGTGTTTGTATTGAATTATTATTATAACCATAACATTTTAATTTTATCTCTATAACCAAGTATTAGATGTCTAAGATTTAATTTATTTTACAACACTTATTGGCAATTTGTTTACACAAATATTGTTGCAATAAAAGCTTATACTCACATTGTAACAAAAACACAGTATAGATAAAATTTTCTTTCATTATAAAAGTTACAACTAAACCTTATTTAAAACTAGCTGACATGGCTTCAGCGGCAGCAATGAATGCCTCTAAGCAACAACAATAGATATTAAGACATAATTGTTTAAAATAAAATCCCACGATTAAAATTAATTAAGCACGCAAGATACTGAGTAGGGCTTAACCTTAAATTAGGATCAGCAGCGTCCCTTAAATTATTGTTAATTATCTTTACAATAGAAGATGCGTCAATATTTGGCCGTTATAAGCTGCAAGTTAAAAGCTGCCATGGTCTCGCCTTATTATTGTAACTGCATATTGTGATAATATATTTTGTAAAAAAAAACAAGGCTTTTGAATCCGTTGTGGATAATTTATGCAGTATCTATTTTCAGAGCGAAGTAATCAAATACTGTAGTGCCTGGGACAAGATTTTAAATGTCCGTATGGTTGCCCAAGCACATACGACATTCTCGCAACATAGTCGGCCTAGTCCAGAGAAACGAACAGGTCAATACGTCTGGGACCAACCATGTACGGGTTTCCTCACAATGTCTTTCTTCACCGTACGAGCGTCTACATTATGTACTTGAGAACTGACAATGTCTCATTGGTATATGTCTCCAGCCTCCTTTCGGGATCGAACCTGCACCCTCTCGAGTGCGAACCACAGGTCTACCCGCTAAGCCACGAATGCTCGTTAAAAATTAAAGGAAATATAAATTATAGTACTAATATCCTATGGTCACATCCCTGAAGAGAACATCAGTTAGTTGTTAGAGTCGAGCTGTGCAAGGGAGGAATAATGTCTACCAATGTCCAAATACATAACTTTTTAGTCCGTTAAAAATTATATGACTATTTAAGTCGCAGATTTATTTAAATAATTCTATAATCACATCGTGTATCAAACTCTAATTCATTTATTGCACAGGCAAATTGATTTTCTAGGGAATCAAGTTTTTAATTTCGTTTTACCTTTAATTTTTGTTTATAATATTCAGATGGAAATGTAAATTGTAGGTATATTACAGCGGAACTACGACGTCAAAGTATTGGATAAGTATTTGGTAAAGTGTAGGCAGTAGAGTCTTGTGTTAATGAGTGTTGTTATTATGAGAGTGTCACAAATAGGTAGGTATGATATACTTATTACTTAGCCTTTGCTCCCTATTTATAATTTCACGTTAGTGAACAAGAGTGCTAATTGATAATATGAATCGTTGCACAGATAAGTGGATATCACTCTCAATCCATGCTAATAATAATTACCTTTAACCACTCGTAAGCTTTCTATAAAACCTATCCCACCGCTCAACTCGCCAAATATGAAAGTGGAGAAATTGAGCGAGGAAAATCCTAAGCGCAGCGTCCTGGAGAAACCCATTTTAAACTTTAGGACGTCGCGATAGGATCTGAATTCCTGCAAACCACACGCGTGCTGGTATCGCATATGGGCAGTGAATGGACACACACGTAAATTGCAATAGGACTCGTCGTGCGAAAACTAGCTTTACTCTATAGGAGATAAAATTCATTATTATTTGAATTTTATAAAAGTAAAGTGCACGAGTTTTGAAAAGACTCATTCCCGGCGCATGAGATCCGTGAGTCACCCGCGTTTAATTGAGTTTCAAAATATTTGAGGCGCTAATAGCCGCGGACCTTGTCGCAATAGTGAAAGTGTCAGCTGTCATTTCGGCGCGCGCGCAGTTTGGCGGCAAGCGCCGAGATGACAGATTGTGTTTTTAATGTGGAGTGTTTGAAATGAGTTCGCTACTGTCCTGACTCCTCGTTAGCTGAATGAAAACGACGATGTACTGTAAAATGTGTGCGACTGTATTCCTTTCCTTGTTCCTACTTTCGTTCGGTGAGTGTACCAGAAGTGTTTTCTTTGTTGTTAACACTTTCTTTAATTAAATGGTGAGGATTAAGTGGTTAACGACATTTAAAAATGTTTTCCTAACTCTTTCGAGCTCTCTTTTGTATGAAAATAACACAAACAAAAAAAAAAAAAACGCCGAGTTTAGATGTTCAATTAATCCGGATAAAAGACTGGACAGTATTAATCACAGACAGACAGACATTCAATTATTTAATCATTTCTTTCACATTATTTTTGCTGTCTACTTGCACTAGAGTCTAGAAGAGTCTAGAGATTTCTTAGATCTAGTTCAGGGTGAGCTAGTCACTATGGCTAGACCATAAAAATCTAAAATAACTAGCAGGATCTCATACCAAAATATATGCAATCTAGTACATATGGAGATATTTACATTCCCAGTTACCAACACTTACAAAATCGATTTGATTGTATTCCTTGGGTCCTTAAACAAAAAAATAAGAAAACAATAAAAGTATCTTAAAATTTTCGCGAAAATTATTCCCAAATATGCAATCATCTTTTTCTGTCTCCTATTTCTAAATCTCTATTCTAAACACAAAAGGGTTTAGTGTATCTGAAATTGGAATATAGCACAAGCTAATTTAAAGTTTAGTTAAAACTAGAGATATAAAAGTTGTTAACTCAACGTAATGATCGTTATATAGGTCTTTGTGTTGTAGAGCTGAGATCGCTAGACTTTATCGTGTAAGCTATTACGTAGAGTGAGCAAGTCAAGGTCCAGTTGCAAGGCCCACAGTATATTATAGCTTAGATCCTAGCACCTAAGTTAGGTGACCTAATGATAGTCAGAGTCCCTATTTAATTTTATAATATAGAATATCTACTGAAAAAGTCGCGTAATTTTTTTTTTTATCTAAACAAAAAAAAAAAACATATATTAAAAGATGCATGCTTGTAATTCATGCATGATAGAAAAATATATTTATTTTATTTTGTAGTTACCATTCCGTCATTGATAATACGTTTGGTACTACCTAATATTACTTATCAATTGTAATTTATTCTAAAAATATGAATAAATATGGACGCGGTAAATATAATATTTAATGAAAATAAATACAACACATTATAACTTACATGATTGACCTTACCAAACTTCAATTAGCGTGTTTGCATACCATTTCAATATTTTAACCATTGCACAATAATTTACATTGCTGGTTTTACCTGATTTGACGGACGATGCTTCCAAATTTCTAAATAACAACACAATTTGTTCCTCTTTTGTAACACAGTAATCATATCAGAGTAGACAGGTTAGTTCTGTTTACTCTGGTAATATCTTGTACCTAGTATAGAAAAACTGGGTGTCTTTCTATTTCCAATATAAGTTGGTTTGATTCTCGGCTAGCGGAAACTATAAATAATCGAATGATGCAATCTTAATTTTCATCAGAATCGAGCTCGCAATCGAGCTTTTTTTTTTCTTTCTCCCGTACAGTACGATTTTTACCGGTCTTCGATAGATTTTTTTAATTCTTCCTATACTATTTACGTTTACTATATGTTTACTAAATATATACGTTTTAGCTATTTTGTACGGAACCCTTTGTGCATGAATGGTACGCACTTGGCCGGCTTAAAATTACATTATTTCTTGATCCACATTTCATGTAAAATTCATATTATTTCTTACAAAACGTTTCGAAAATAAAATTTTCTAATAATCGATAGTATTACTTGCTGTATCTAGACTAGTACATCGCTGGCGTGTATTATGATAATTGATTACATAAGCGACCCGCGGGCCGCGCGGATGCAATTCGTGCCACTTACTTTACTGTACAGTCAGTTAAGTAAGGTTAAGCACGGCTAAGTACGGACAACTGTTTTTTTTACTTTTATAACTTGTTTGTAGATAAATGACCATCTTTATATGCGGCGCCACTCCAAATATGCTAGAACGAGAAATCATTCAGGGGCCCGATTTTCAAAATAATAGATAAGTCGCTTCGAACGCAGCCCGCGGGCTGTTTCTCTCGCCAGCGCTCATACCGTTTTATGCGCGAGTGGCTTTCAAACATTAAAAGTATGAGAATCGGGCCCCTAATTTTAATCAATTTAGAAAAACCTGTACCTACGTAGTACGTATTAACCTATCAAGCCCCATAAGAGCACCGGTGATCGCGACAACAATAGAATAACAATAGATTTTCAAGAATCCGCGATCGAAGGATTAAACTTCTAAAGAATGGCTGCTCTTTACACTTTAATGTATACTAGATGACGCCCGCAACTCCGAAAATCGTTTATCGCGCGTGAATCGTACAATTTTCCGGGATAAAAAGTATCTTATGTCCTTTCTTGGAACTCAAAGTATCTCCATAACCAGCAAAATTAATTCAGCGGCTTGGGTTTGAAGAGGCAACAGAGAGACTAACAAACTTTCGCATTTATAATATTAGTATGGATTTACATACTGATGTGTTGATAACTAATCACGTCGTTGTTAACGTT
Organism: Polyommatus iphigenia; assembly: GCA_963422495.1. Lineage (NCBI taxonomy): Eukaryota > Metazoa > Arthropoda > Insecta > Lepidoptera > Lycaenidae > Polyommatus > Polyommatus iphigenia. The sequence goes on from OY730184.1 coordinate 11,551,755, forward strand.
TCAGGGTCCTGCGGCATCATCATACCGGAGGAGCTCCCCTCTCTGCTGTCAGTAGCGTATTCTAATATTCCACCGATTAAAAAAGGTAATTCAAACCTCACGGTGTACTCTGCACTTAATACCTTCTTCTTGGCTTCCTCATGTTTGTCCTTCGTGGTACATGGACCTGGATACTGGGCCATGGGGTACACAAGGTGTAACAAAATTAAGTGATAATACTTTAGGGTGTGTAAAGTGTTCACTGTGAAGTAGCAGCGCCGAAAAAGTAAACATTTTTTAGTGATTTATATGGGCCAGCGCGCACGCGTTATGAATTAAACACAAAAGTGAAAAAAAAGTTACTCTTTCAGCGCTGCTACTTTCACAACTAACTCTATATAGGGGACTGATACGCCCCCTAAAATAATTCATTTAGTTTTATGGCACCCTGTATACGGGTATGATTGCTCATGATCAACATAAGCAATATGGCGGCGACCGATATGGCAACTATGATTATCCAATATATCCTATTTATGTCTGAACTTTTTTGCTTGAGGTCTGAAAAGACGCTTGGTAGGGGGAGAAGATATTAGACAATTCGACAACACAAACAATTTATTTAAATTTTTGAGAATGTATTTTTGTTACTAAGCTTACCTACAATTATTATTTTAAAGGCAAGTACGTAAATGTTATTATTAGGTAACTTCCAAAACATAATATTTATTGTTATTAAAGTTTAGAGGCCACATAATACGGAAAGACTAATTTATCGAAGTTTGAATAATTATTATTTTTAACAAAAAATTAAAACCGACTTCCAAGGTAAAAACAATAAGTATTTAGTAATAATATGAACTAAAAGGTATTAAATAATTCTTACTCTTTAATAGTGCCTCTTTCAGAATTCGTCTAAATCTCAACTATTTCTGTACAACTTACTTAGTAATAACTTAAATAGTCTTCATTACTTTGAAGTCGGTACCAGTCCCAAAAGTTTTATATGTTCTGACATTGACTGATATTACTTTCAGATGATTAACTGAATTAGAAAGTTAATAAGAACATCAGTTAATCATAACTCACGATTAAATTAGCTGGTACCGACTTCAAAATAATGAAGACTATAGTATGTACAGAAATAGTTGAGATTTAGACGAATTCTGAAAGAGGCACTATTAAAGAGTAAGAATGATTTAATACTTTTTAGTTCATATTATTACTAAATACTTATTGTTTTTACCTTGGAAGTCGGTTTTAATTTTTTGTAAAAATAATAATTTCACTCTTTTTAGTTATTTACCGGTAAATATATAAGCTATCAGTTGTAGATATATAGGATTAGCGTCGTTATTTATTACTTATGAACTATAATATTATTACTGAATTATCATGAATAGAATTTGCATAGTAGCATGTGGTAGCATACTTTCAGTTCTTAAAACAACGATGAAACCTCCAAACTTTCATATGAAAACTTATTATCTGAGTTCACTACCTCTTTAGAATTTCTTAAAGAACTCCAAGCATATACCTCTGTATATTATGCTTAGAGTTCATCAAGCAATGTTGAAATGTTCTTGAAACGCCTATCAGCTCTAAAGGCTCTAGAGTTCTGGTTCAGTGACTTTCGTTGTATTATAAAACTTCCGCATGTAAACTCATCAGCTCAACATAATAAAATATGCTTTAACTACTTTAAGCTACAATAATAGATATTTTGTCCCAATCAAGGAGTTTCCTACATACTTCATAGATCCCATGATCAAATTGCCAATTTGGTAACCGCAACACCAAGTTTAAATCATTTACTTTGTAACAACATTAATATAATTTTCAAAATCACTCGACAAACTCGAGCCTCGATCCAAAAGACTATGAAAAGTACCAATAGGGTCATAACTCATAACTCATAACGTTGCATCGTGTGAATTGTGATGGTAGTGATGATTATGATGATGATGATGATGATGATGATGATGATGAATGTAATTTGCATAGTAGCATATTATGCTTTCAGTTCTTAAAACATTGCCGAAAGTCCCAAACTTGTATCTCTAAGGAATCTGGAGTTCTCTTAGTATCTTCGGAACCATAGCATACCTTGGTGTAAAATTTTACTTTTTGGTAGGATATGCCTCGGATCCTTCACATAAAACCAAAATCACTATATGTTTCCATATAAATTTTGAGGAATTCCCTCGATTACTCATGGATACCATCATCAGGTCACCACTTTTGTGAACATGGTACCAAATTGGAGTTGAACCCTACACAACAAAAGAAAAATTTTGAAAATCGGTTTACAAACGGCGGAGTAATCGTTGAATATACACAAATAAAAATAAAAAAAAATATCCACAGCCGAACATATAACCTCCTCCTTTTTGGAAATCGGTTAAAAACTAAAAGAATAAAAAATACTGCTACAACAGTTGCGTTATTTTGTAATATTGTTGCGCGTTGCATTGCCTTGACACGACACAGTAAAGCACACAGTGGTAGGAATAACATCTAGATATGGATAAGTAATATTAGATTTTTTAGATAGTATAATTAATAGTATTAGATTTTTTTTTGTGTACGATTAATATGTTTGAAAAGTAATAAATGAGGCTCTCGGGTCTCGGTCATGTGGTTAATATCTTGTCCTTGTGTTAATCGACTCTTTACAATTATTAACATTCAACACTAATAATTATTAATTAATACCTATGTGGTATGTCTGTTCATCCCTCTGGCTACGTCCTACATAGAGTAAAAACCTGTTAAGTTTTCACTCATAAGCCGCTAATCCGATTTTGCTGAATTTTGTTATTTAGATACTGCCCAGATGTTACAATGTGTCCCAATAAAGACATAGGTTCGAAATAATATGCAGGGCTCCCGCGCGACGAACGAATTGTGTCGCAACAAAGGTCTCAACATCTGGTACTTACTGCGATAACACTATACTAAACTTCGGAATTTTGAATTCCAGGCAACGACCACCGCGTGGGTTTCGGGTTCGCGTTCGGCAACCACGCCGACCTGCAGGTGCTGCTGGAGCTGGGCCCGCAGACCAACACCAAGCCGCTCGGTAAGTCTTACCACCGCTTACCTTGTGGCAGGCGACGTCCACCCTGTGGGGTTCGGGTTCAGTAACATACTATCTTTTGTTGATAACATGATCTTGTTTGAAAAAAGTTATGGCCAACAAATTATAGTTGGAGAAGCATTACAATTTTCGAGTCGAAGATGTTTTGTGATATGAAATATGGTTAAAACACTCTCATTTTAATTTTTCAGACGGCACGCCTTTCGGTGCCACCAGCGGCAGCAGCAACGCTAAGCGGCAGGCTCCCAATGTCAAGATAAACAAAAACAAAGAAAAGGTTAGTAGCAGCATTTAACGATAAGCAGGCGCGACTCAGCCTATAATTTCGAGGGTGTCACATAAGGAACCCATCTGGGACCGCATATGACGACAAATGCATATATTTCATTGCAAATGCATATATTATATCTCTTTAAATGTCTCCAAAACCTTTGTTCAGGCATTTTCATTTAAACTGTATTAAGTTAAGAAGCTTATAATTTTTTTTCAACTATTCCAGTTCCTGCACTCCGACGCAGGCAATTACTTACAAAGATGGGCGGAGAAGATGAAGCATCCCCAGACCTCGCCACCTCCAATCAAAGATGAGATCATGAACTTGGAAGATTCCCTAGTGGAGCTAGTCAAAAACGAGAAGGGCGAGTATGAAATACACCAGCCCAAACCCGACCACATACCCCAAGAAGTATTAGACAATTTAAAAATATTGTACGGCAAGAAAAAGGAGGAAGCGAAAAAGATAATGGAACAGAAGAGAAGTAAGGAGGAAGTCAGACGAATAACAGAAGATTTGTCGAATGTAGACATAGATTAATGCCATTTAGTATAATAAGAAAATAAATAGTTTTAGTAAAAAAAGTATTTGATAATAATGAAATTAGAACTTTGGATGATCGGAAGAAGCATTTTACTATACGTTCATATTGTATTTAATAGTAATGGATTAATAGTTCTACAATAAATATGGCAATCGAATTACAATTAAGTATACGAAATGAATACGAAACAATTATACGAAGTGAATGTACTGTACTTTATAAATGCTTGCAATTGAATCTCATATTATAATACCTATTTAAATGGGATACCACAGGGATCAAGGCTGGGACCAGTTTTATAACAGATATATACAAAAATAGAAACGACGCATTTAAAACATAAAATTATTATATTCTATAAGAAGTATTTTACAATAAAGAGAGAAAAAGTGACAAAGTAATTATCGTCACCGTAACATGACTTTATTGATACAATAGTTTCTACTTACAACAATAAACCTATGTCATGTCTGCCTTTTGCAACTTAACTTACATACATTGACTTTTACAGAGCAAACTTTTTACAAGTCGATAAAGGTTTTTTGACTTATCTTCTCCCATAATCTCGTACCTAACTTACATCTCATTGAAAACACACATTTTTATAAAAAATATTGTCTTTTCAAACTCTATGATAACTTCTTACAATAACATCATCTAATATGCAGATATTTTAATAAAAAAATAGTGTATCAGAATACAGTTGTCTACTTTTGGAGTATTAAATACTATCGATGGCAGATTTTGAATACTTTACTATTACTTTTCTATTGTACATGCATACCTTTAAGAATACATTGCTTATGTAGAGCGGAAAAGAGCTAAACCACATTTTTACTGGGCGTACCTACTTGCGTAAGTATTCTTATATAAACATTGATTACCTATATGAACATAGCAGTAGTTTTTGCTCACAAAATATACTCTGTTCAGATGTAGTTTAATCTAAGTATGACAAAAAGACTATTAGTGTTGATCGGTTGTCTTAATGCCATGCCTTCACTTTTGATAAGAAGATCGAAAATATTTAAAATATAGTTTTAATCTGCGTTTGTCTCTAACTGATTTTTGTGAAGTTTGACCACTTGTCTCTTCAGTGTAGCAGCTACTGTCAAGTTCCATTTAAATTGATAGCATATAATGTCTCTTTGCATGATCTAAACAGAGTACAAAGTATTGATGGTCTGAAGTACAATATTTACAGAGTACACGCGCGGCCTTATCATACACTTCAGTTTAGACACAGCGGGAACCGCGCTGTTTACACCTGTGCGTTTTAACCGCTCGCAGCTTTATTACAAAGGCGTTGTATTTCAACGTTCACACTTAGGCTGTGTTTCCACCAGAGATGTGTTGCGAGGAATGTGTTTTTGAGAACCAATAGAATCGCTTCATTGACGTGAGTTTGCCATGACATCGCTCAGCGCGGCGATGCTATTGGATCTTAAAACACATTCCTCGCAACACATCTCTGGTGGAAACACAGCCTTAGCCGATCGGTTTCTGCACTGAAAACGCGTGGTTTTCGCTTTGTCTGAACTAGCACTTAGGGTTAGAGAGGTAGTGGGGTCTATCGCAGACGGCCGGCCAGGAACCGGAACAGGTAGTAGCCGGTCGCGGCCTGGAACAGGCGGTGGACCCAGTACAACCTAGAAAAAGAGGTGTTAAATAAGTGACTTGAAATAATTCTCCTCAGAAAAGAATTAGCGCTGGTTTGGTAAATAATTTTTGGTAACATAGGCGAAAAGCTTGCTTTTTTATTGAGGGATACTAAACAATCCATACTCATGTTATATTTAAAGTGAAAGTGTGTCTGTCTGCAGTTATCTTCACGCCCAAGTCGCTGAACCGATTTTGCTGAAATTTGGTATGAAGAAACTTGAAAGTTCCGGGAAGGACATAGAATACTTTTTATCCTAGAAAAATGTACGATTCCCGCGCGATTAACGAATTTTGGCACAACGGAGTTGCGGGCGTCATCTAGTGTCTCAATAAAATTAGATCGTTCTATAACAATATTTTGTGGAGGGTCTACACTCTACATATTAGAGCTCTAATATTTATGATAGACAATAAAATATGTGACTTGATTATCACCTTTCTATACTCATGTTTTTCAGCTATAGTTGTTACTTGTTTAGTAGAGCAGTTACAAAATACAAATTCGCACATTGACTTTACGCTTCTATCACGATGCGCGTCTATATGGAAACAAGATATCAATATATTCATGCGCGAATAAAAGAAACAAGTAGTGCTGTTTCAGATCCGGTCAATATATTTGATATAAATATAAGGGAGCAAACGCTCACCTGCTGGAAAGCAACTACCGTCGCCCATAGACACTCGCAATATTAGAAGAGTTGCAGGGTTGCCGACCTTTTAAAAGGGAATACGCTCTCTTCTTGAAGGTTTGCAGTATACTTCGAAATTCAAAACTCACCTTTTTAACTTCGTCCTAGCTTGTGGCAGGCTCTCGATGCCGTCCTTGAGTATGTACCGTCGGATGCCGAGCATGTACGCGCCGATGTATGTGTCCCAGTCGAACTCGTCCGGCCAGTGGGGGAAAGTGGCGGCGTCGCGCGCGCCCCCCGCCTCCCCCCGCAGCGCCGCCAGCTCCGACACGCCGAACTGCCACTCGTGGTTCGCGAAGTACTCCCCCGTCGCCGCCGCCATCTTGAACCGCCGCGCCAGCTTCATCATGCTGGAAACGAGAAACAGGTTAGCAAAGGACGTTGTTCATTGTTCATTATAAGCGGCTACCAATATAGTTAGTATAGTTCTTGCAATCTACGAGTGCGCGTCGCCCTTAGTTGTGTGAGTGACCATATCTATACACGCGTACATGGCTCGCTCGCTACTGACTGCTCCGTCGGGTACGCACACTAACGAAAATGTCTATTCACATTTCCAACTACAAATAAAGGCGACGCGCACTCGTAGATTGCAAGAACTATAACTAGGAAAGGCGTTTTAGCTAAAGTGTCTAAACACACTAGGGCTTAGGCCGAAAAAAGCTTTGTGGCCGAAGTTACGTGGCCGAACTTCGGCCACGTAACTTCGGCATAGTGTGTGACACCAATACATAAATTATTATTTATTATCAATTTGAAAGACAATAATAATATAGAAAGACAATTTAGAATGCATTTTAGGCTTTATCATAGAAGCGCAAGAGTAAGTTTATACAGTTTGTTACTGCAATGTTACCAGTAGCAAAAAAGGGCATTCACTTTTAAACAATCTTGTGTCAGTATATTTTAAGCATTAAGGTGCCGGTTGGCAGCGGGCGACATGAAGCAACCGCGGACGACGTGCCGCAGCGATACTACTGGTTTGTATGCATTAAACACGTCCGACTGTCACCGCGTCCTATGCCACACTGCTCTCAGATGAGTGAGCTCACTCATTTCGAGGATGACACATTTTCGCGCTGACGATTGTATGGAATGCCTTTTGTAAAGGTTATAATTCTATGGCATATAATAGGTACTTATAGGCTACTCACATGGCTTTCCTCCCCTGCGTGCGCAGCAGCAGGTCGTAGAGGAAGGCGGGCAGGAAGTGGCAGGTCATCTCCCAGAACGTGTTCACCAGGCGAGACTCCGTGAAACCGAAGTTCGGGTACCACATCACGTACCTACACAACAAAATTATTTTTTTAATTAACTCTTTATTGTACACATGAAACAAATAATGATACAATTAACATGGAAAGACGACACAAAAGAACTGCTTATTTCTAAAAGAAATCTCTTACAGCAGCCCTACGGAGAGATATGGTAAAATAGACAGCAGATAGGACGTGCACAATAATAAATACTGGGAAAAGGTGGTAATGTGGCCCCTGCACATATATTGGCCCCCTCTATATTTTAATGTTTTAACAACGCTATCCAGTGTGATTTTGGTGAAACGGAATGCTCGCGGCATGCTACTAATTTAGCACCGTACAAATCCAACAGAGGCTGTCAAGTTCGATTGTCATTCGATCAAGTTAAACTTGCGACCTGCGAAACTTTTAATTGTGTGTGATTTTATTTCGATAGTTGTTAAGAAACAGAAATATTTGGCTTTTGTGTTCAAACATCGGATACATCAAACTGTTCTCCTACGGAATTTAAAAGGTAAATATGAAATTATATATTTAATAAATATTTTTGGTATGTTTGTTTAAATATTAGCAATGATTGTAATTTGGCCCCCTCACATTGGTCGTAATGTTGTTCCAATGACAGAGCTGGAGAGCCATGGGTACAGTATAAAATTTTTGGCGAATGGGCTATGTAGCCTGCGGAGGCTCCAAAGGTGACTATTACATTTGTGATTTTTGCCGTTAAGTTTCACTTGTGCAATACATTTAATGAGATATACCCGGGGGGCCACATTACCATCACTTGATCTCAAAATACCAAATGTGATTGATTAAGAATAAATAAAACTTTCGATTATCCTGTAGAGTTTTATTTATTCCCTAATAAGACATCAGACATGTTTAAACAAATGAATAAGAAGTCCCATAATGTATTTTTTTAGGATTCTGACTCCTATATTTTTTAAATAATGCTTGATAAACAAAGTGGGGGGCCACATTACCACCTTCTCCTATACTTATTACCTAATTAAACTAAATTATTTACTGCTTGTTATTTGATCGGGTTATAACAGTCAATGTTAGTCATAATCCTTATTCTTTCCGCTGGGCCTGATATAACCCGACTAAACGTAGGTACAACTTAGCTGCAGTAGGACCTTAGTCCTTATCAGCCATTCGTTACTCACTTGGTGGGGTTCTCGCGGGCCCACTTGACGCAGAGCGAGGTGAAGTGTCCCCAGGGTATGGGGTTGATGGACCCCGACGTCACATTGTACACCGGACACCGCCCCGGCCTGCAACAACGTCACATTGTCAACTACCAGAAGAACCACAATTAGTGACCTTAAAATATGAGTAACATTATTAAGAATAATTTCTTTGCTCTTACATTTTTCAACGTCTATATTAAATTTTTACATAATATGTGTTGTATAAACAAACTAAGCAATAATAATTATTCACGAGATACGACTTCTGTGTGAAACAGTTGTATCTTAAGAGCGTTTACACCTTTCACGCTCAATTTGGCTTAAAACTGTACTTTTCAGACTTGAAAAAAATATCAATCATTTATCTTTATAAAAATTTCGATAACTTATTTTTATAGGAAATTTCACTGTCTAAATAGTTAGCAGAGAAAAAAATACGATTTAAAGAGTATTTGTACATTAAATCTCGATACCTTAACAGAGGTTTTCTTAAATTCCGTTTTAGTATCAGTTTCGAATCTTTTAATTTACGAAACCAGCGACAGATCTAATTAAAAAATAATAATAACCTATTGACAAGATCCATAAGCAAATAGTTAGCAGAACAAATATTTCGTTTGGGTATTTAACTTTATATAAATTTAAATTCAAAGAATGAGAAATATTATCAAAGAAATATCAAAAAATTAAAACTTTTTTTTTAAATCTATTTATTTAACTTAATTTATTATAAAAATAGCTTCATAATATCATAAAAGAACACTTAATTAAAAAAAAAAAATGTTTTTAAATATCAACAAATCTTTTGTTATTTTTTTTCTACAAATATTTTCAAACTACTATAAATCGCTTCGCGCAAAGCAATTCAAATAGTCCGCTGCAGGTTTGTATGGAAACTTGAAATTAGGTGTAAACGCTCTTAAACTGTGACACTTCACAAATTGGGGACGTTCGTTCTAAGCCGCCCGCCCGAAGTGTAATTTAAAGGATTCTAAGGGACTATATTTCACCACTCCCTGATACGGATGCGGATAGGTCATCCATAACTTATCTGACAGATGGAGAATAGACAATTCCATCAGAAAATTATGGTTAGCCTATCCGGCACTTATCAGGAAGTGGTACAGTATACATAAGACTGAAAAACGTGCAGAACCAGGTCTTACTTCTTGCAAGCCTGCCTCCAGGCGGCGAGGATGCAGCTGTTGACGACCAGGTCCACCGGCACCAGGTCCACCACGTAGCGCTCCCGGCAGTAGCCCGACCGGTACGTGCCGCGGGATATCTCCATTATAATACCTGGAAACAGCCAGCTTATGAGGTAGAGAATCAGCCCTGGATGTATAGGCAGTACAGACCATGGCCTATATGGGCGGGAGGGTCCTAAAATGGCGGCAGAGTTCGTATATACAGGGTACAATTAAACCTTCCTGCCAAATTTTTTGCAGGGCTTAAGTATCATTAGGAGAATCCATTTAACCAAAAAAAAATTGGGTGTTATATTTTTTTATTGACATATTTTCTCCCATTTAAAATCGTTGCAGAAAGGTCACTCGCGGCGCGGGGGAAAGAACGGGGGTAACGCGGAGGGAGGCGCGCGCGCGGGGTCACATCACGCGCGGGCGACGCGTCGTGTCCATTAATTGTAGTGTTTTTTAGGATATAAACTTTCGGAAGCTATTTCTCAACATTTTAGTACTGAGTGATTATAAAAGAAAAAATACGTATGAGTATCTATTTTTATTTTTAACCAGGATTAATATATCAAAATTTGGCAGGAAGGTTTAATTTCACCCTGTATAGGGGCGGAAAAATTAAAGTAGCCTATACTCATAAAAAATGTAAATCCGGCTCTGTAGAGAATAAATAGGCTTTAGTCCTTCCCCCATATTATCACAATATAATATTTTCTTCTTGAAATTTTGTAATATGAGGGAATTTTCCCCGATTCCTTAGAATTTTACGTTCAATTATTATTACCTATAACAATAGGGTAAAGAAAACTGTAATAAAAAGAAGGACTATTTTGTTCAAATAATAATAATTTTTAGTAAAGCTGAGGTACAAGTTGGACGCCGGCTACATGAAGCGGCGGCTGACGACGTGTCGTCGTGACACTACATGGTTTCTATGTATTTCTATGAAAAGTGTCGCTAGTTTCGTGTCGCTAGCTGAAGTTCGTTCGTGTAGCTAGAAACCAGTAGTGTCGCGACGACACGTCGTCTGCAGTTGTCGCGTGTCGCTCGGTTCCAACTTGTACCTTAAATCATCATGTCCACTTATGGCTGGTTTACACGTATTAAGTAGATAAGTAGTAACTAAATTTTAACTTAATTTGAAGTGCCTGCCCAAAATTTGTCAAGTGACAAGCCCAGCCCATTAGAGTTAGAATTTTGACTATTTTCACAGAAAATAGTCAAAATTCTAATTTCCTTGTTTAGTACTTAACAAAATTTTAACTTTCTACTAAATTTTGTGTTTACATGCAATTAATAACTTAAAATTAAGTTAAAATTTAGTTAACTACTTATCTACTTAATACGTGTAAACCAGCCCTTACAGACGTAACGATAAAAGTGCACAGTGAAGATACTGAATATGTTAAAGATATTATGATTATGTGTGTGCAAAAATTTCAAGTCAATGTCGCATTTCGTCGGCTGGACTTGACATAATCTCAACAATAATTTATATTAGTCAACAACGACTAAAATATTATGTATAATGTACCGGTCATATCTTGAGCATACCTGTGACGCCATATATGTTGTCTATCCAGCCAGGATACGGCTCCTGGTGAGCGGCGGTCACTAAACAAAAAAAAAAAACAAATAAATAAACAAAAAAATATAAATAATCGTCCTCTAGTACCTGGGCGTGAAGATACTTAAAATAAATTAAATTCATTCGCGTCATTAATTTATTAATAAATTATTCAAATTAGAATTTTATTGTGAAAACACTAATTAACAATAACCATAAAGTCGGTCAACACATTTTTGAATTCTTAATAAATAACAAAAGATGCAGTATATGAAATAGTAAATAACTAGTTATGAACTTATGATAACCTATCGTTTATTTTACAACAAGTGGTTTCTGTGACAGACACCACTACACCACAGACAGTCTGTCGTATCCTAAGTACTTCTAATACCGGGCATCACTCCCATATAGGCAAGAAAGATATCTGATGTCAATCTTACGCCGACTTCACGCACTGTCGGCGCTGATAGCCCAAGATGCTAATTACATTTCGGTGCCGATGGTCAGCGTAAGCCTAAATAAATTCAGACTAAGATAGCTAACAAGACGTGATAATTGATATCAATTAGGGAGATTGCAGACGTCACACTTTTTGTGTGATCGAGTCTGCGGCGCACATACATTCTGCATGGCGCGCCATGCAGAATGTATGTGCGCCGCAGACTCGATCACACAAAAAGTGTGACGTCTGCGATCTCCCTTAGCCGTCGGCGCTGATGAGCATGTATGACATTCCAGGCAGCCTTTTTGAATAACGCGTAGCAGTATACGTGGGAGAGCCATGCTTCGGCACGAATGGGCCAGCTCGACCGGAGAAACACCACGTTCTCACAGAAAACCGACGTGAAACAGCGCTTGCGCTGTGTTTCGCCGAGTGAGTGAGTTTACCGGAGGCCCAATCCCCTACCCTATTCGCTTCCTTACTCTCCCCTATTCCCTTCCCTTCCCATCCCTACCCAAACCTATTGCCCTATTCCCTCTTAAAAGGCCGGCAACGCACCTGCAGCTCTTCTGATGCTGCGAGTGTCCATGGGCGACGGAAGTTGCTTTCCATCAGGTGACCCGTTTGCTCGTTTGCCCCATTATTTCATAAAAAAAAAGTCTGCGCTGACATTTCGTAGAATCATACGTTTCGTTGCAAACGGTCAGCCAATAGTCAGCACGATGCTATAATCAGCCCAAGAAAGCTGACAAGTGATATCAATTAGGCTGTTATGACACGGCGCTATTGATTGCCGCGGAATTGTAGATGAGGGTGGTCGTGCGACCGACACCAGTTGTACAATCGATAACGTTGACTTTTTAATGATCGCACAAGGACTCGCCGAGGTTAAAGACAAAGGATCTCTAAAAATAGAGATTCCGACGGCTAGGCACTAAGTAGCCTATAATATGACGTCAAAGATAATATCATTAAACGAGCGCCATGGACGTAATATCCAAAAAAAATATTCACGTTATGAAAAGAGACCTTATTAGCAAATTACAGAAGTGACTACTTCTGAAAGAACAATGGCCAAATCGTACCAGGTGGGTGGTGGCGTCCCGATATGCCATTAGTAACAAAAATTCCCTAATATTTTAAGGCATCGAAAATCATTAGAAATGAGTCTATAAATAGCCACAAAAAAAAACGGTTGTCTGTAAAGTCGGTTTACTGACGATAGTTGAACGTGACAACGTGCCTCTTTGTCGCTCGTTCCGTGCTCTCGCTTGCACCTCAAGCCTTAAATGGAACGCCTCAGAGCGAGGTAACGCCGCATGAGTCATGTTTTTTCGTGCGTGCAGCCGGCTCCATCGACATTGTCACGTCAAAACTCATTTCCCCGACTGTACATATTTTCTGCTTAGCACAATTTTCCCCGACTGTACATTTCCGCTAAACAACTCATTTCCCCGACTGTACATTTCTGCTAAACAACTCATTTCCCCGACTGTACATTTCTGCTTAGCACAATTTTCCCCGACTGTACATTTCTGCTAAACAACTCATTTCCCCGACTGTACATTTCTGCTTAGCACAATTTTCCCCGACTGTACATTTCTGCTAAACAACTCATTTCCCCGACTGTACATTTGTGCTTAGCACAATTTTCCCCGATTGTACATTTCTGCTAAACAACTTAAATGGAACGCCTCAGAGCGAGGTAACGCCGCATATTGCGTCATGTTTTTTCGTGCGCGCAGCCCATATCGAATTATAAGACGTTGTCACGTCAAAAAAGATCAATATATTTTAGTTTCGTTATGTTCTGACAGTCGGCGATCATTCGCATTTGTTCTATTTTTTGGGCAATACTCTAGGAAAAATTGAAATAATTAGAAACGAGATCGCCGAATATACACTTGTAGGCTACACCGCAGTCGGGAAAAAGGTAGTTCTTAAGTCTAACCTGAAAATAATTGTAAACTTTATTAATTATTATAAAAAATCATGGCTATTTAGACATAATTCTCAAACGGAATTATGTTTAGAGCATAAGAACAACCAAATCTTACTATAGTTTATTTTGGGACATCAAAAATAAAAGTCGAGTCCAGCTCCTATACAAATTTGGCCATGATTCTTTGGTGTTGGTGAATCCTCCTAGTGCCGATAAGCCATTGAGTTACATTATGCACATGTAATAGCATTATATTCCTAGGTCAGTGAAATAAACTTAAAGGAACTTAGAAACTAATGCGTAAGCAATCGATCTAACTCACCAATGGAGGGTCTGATGATGCAGACGGGCAGCTCGGTGTGGCTGTACACGATGGACTCCGCCAGCGACTTCGTCAGCGTGTACGGGTTGGGGTGGTCTCCCTGCAATATCAAGGTCAGAGTCACAAACTGAACTCGATCAAACCTCTTAACTTCAATGTGGTTCATGACAATAGTGATGAGTTCATGGCATATAATATTATGGTAATGACTTATGTCTTATGTCGACAATACCTTATATACAGAACTTATTTTAGTTGTGATGACGATGATAATAGGAATAATATAACGGTGCTGAAGTTACAACTTGAACGATTGGACTCTTGGTCGTCGTAGATGGTGGCGGTGATGATGACGTCACTCACCAGCAGCGTGGCGGCGATCATCTCGACGGTCTCGGCGGGCAGCATCTTGGTGCAGCGCACGATGCTCTCGGGGTCGTAGGGCGGCGGGTATAACACGCGCTCGTGGATGTCGGCGGCGGTGATGACGTCACTCACCAGCAGCGTGGCGGCGATCACCTCGACGGTCTCGGCGGGCAGCATCTTGGTGCAGCGCACGATGCTCTCGGGGTCGTAGGGCGGCGGGTATAACACGCGCTCGTGGATGTCGGCGGCGGTGATGACGTCACTCACCAGCAGCGTGGCGGCGATCATCTCGACGGTCTCGGCGGGCAGCATCTTGGTGCAGCGCACGATGCTCTCGGGGTCGTAGGGCGGCGGGTATAACACGCGCTCGTGGATGTCGGCGGCGGTGATGACGTCACTCACCAGCAGCGTGGCGGCGATCATCTCGACGGTCTCGGCGGGCAGCATCTTGGTGCAGCGCACGATGCTGTCGGGGTCGTATGGCGGCGGGTACACGCGTTCGTCGATGCTGCCGCGCGGCGCGTTGCTGTACGCCGTCGACACGTGCACCAGTGCCTAAATATAAAAGAAAAACATTATATCTTAACTTATACAGGGTGTAACAAAAATAAGTGATAATACTTTAGGGTGTGTACGTGTTTCTTGTAGAGAGTTCACTGTGAAAGTAACAGCGCTGAAAGACCAACATTTTGTGTGAAAAAAAAAAACAAAAGTGAAAAAAAAAATCGACTTTCAGAGCTCCTACTTTCACAGTGAACTCTCTACAAGGAACACGTACACACTCTAAAGTATTATCACTTATTTTTGTTACACACTGTATATGAAATTCTCGTGTCACAATGTTAGTCCGCGAACTCCTCCGAAACGGCTTTACTGATTTTTACCAAATTTTATAAGCATATTCAGTAGGTCTGAGAATCGGCTACTCAGTACTTTATATATTGATAAGTGCATTTGTTGAATAAATAATAGTAAATTATTACAACCTGAGACTGACGGCGACCATTGATTGTGCGACGAGAGAGCGATCGACGTTGCCATGGCGACATACTTATTTAGTCACTTCAATAAAATAATATGGGCGAAATACTTTATATTATGGCAAAGCAACGTTTGCCGGGACAGCTAGTTATATTATAATAAAATGTGCAATAAGGTAAGTTATTAACTTACGTGGTTGAAAAATATTTGTAATTTCACTGAATATATTACTATCGCAATGCTGCGCAAAAGCCTGTCAAAATTTGCTTTGAGAAGACTCTAATTTAGCCTACTTTACATTTTTAACGTTAAGAATATATTTTAGGACAACATTATTAATTACTAGCGACCCGCCCCGGCATCGCACGGGTATAAAATATATAGCCACTGAAAAAATGATTAAAATCGATAGCCTATGACCCTTCACGTAGTCTACTTCTTATCTGTGCCAAATAACATAAAAATTGCTCCAGTAGTTCGCGAGATAAGCCCTTTCAAATAATTTCCCCCGTTTTTTCCACATTCTCCTATTAGCCTTAGCGTGATAAAATATAGCCTATGGCCTTCCTCGATAAATGGGCTATCTAACACTGAAAGAATCATCAAAATCCGTTGCGTAGTTTTAAAGATTAAAGGGAACAAATGGACATGAAGGAAAAAAGTGACTTTGTTTTATAATAATATGTATAGATATAGAAGTTACACTCAAACTTTACCTTCAGCAGCGGCATAGTCCCAGCGAGCTCGAGCATAAACGCCGTGCCCTGGACGTTGAGCTGTGCTGCCGCATGTAGCGGCTCCGTGAACTTCACCGTTGCGGCGGAGTGGAACACCGTGTGCACCCGCCTTAGCAGCTTCTGCTGCTGCTCGCTGACGCCGAGGCTGGGCGCCGACACGTCGCCCGTGATCGGGTACAGCTTGTTGAGCCGTTCTGGCCAGCGCGAGCGTATGCGGTCGAACACCTAAAAGAGGTTGGCTGATGAAGACGCTGACTAATGTAGAGCTAGACGGCAAAAGTTTCTTATACGTTATCTGTTGTTTCCACGGACAAAAAGGGTGGTTGAGATGGGTAGTTTTGGATGAACGCTAGATGAATTTAAGATGCTAGTATCATACGTAGAGTAATCCTTCCAATACTAAGAAAAGACAAAATTTAGCAAGCCACACTTGAGAAAAGAGAAGTATGTGGAAAGATTGGCTTGTGTTGTTTACATACACGTAATAAGAAGTGTTGTTTATCATTAAAATAATAATCATCAATTAATTAATTTTAATTATGTAAGGGCAAGATTTATTAGCATTCCTTTTTTTTTACGAAGATCTTTTCTCGTTAAAATTATTTTTAGGATTGAAACGTGTGGATTTAATAGGCTGCAATTATCATAAACAAGACAAACAATACAAGTCGTAGTTTAGGATTCGGGCTAAGCTACTACGAAATAGTAGTAGCAAAATATTGCGTAAGGCTAATATTGGCAGAAACGTGACTACAAAATCTGCCTGGTTGCGCTTTCTCGGCCAGTTTCCTAACCTAACCCGGACCGGTTCAGATAAAACCAGGCGAAGCATTTTCATTTTCCGTTTCAAATTGCTATGACTCTATCACAGACTAGATGCTTTGTAACTCAATATCGATTGTCCAGTACTTATATAAATATTTAACAACAAGTTGCAGCGTTCTGTTAGTAAATATTTTTGTTTATATTCTATGTAATAAAAAATTTGGGTAATTTATTTTTGCGTCAACTAGCTATGTTATTATTATTATGTTATTATATAATTTTGTTACAATAATAATTGGAGAGCAAAATGCAATCCACAAAGTCGTTTTAATTTAATTTTGTCTATCTACTATCTCTACACGGTTAAATTAGTAAATCGATTTTGATGAAATTTGTTGTAGAGATTGGTCGAGTATCGGGAGACGACATACCTATAAAACGACGTACCCAAAAATTGTACAGTTGCCGCGATAACCCTCACGGTTCACATACATATTCAAAATTAGAGAGCCTTAGGCCGGCCATAGACGGACCGCATCTTGCAGTCGAGAACCGACACTGCAAACTGCAGATCGTCGTGCCGCATCTTGCATCGACTTCTTTCGAGATTCTCGACTGCAGGATGCGGTATGTCTATGGCCGGCCTTAAACTTAAAAACGGATGCGACAATCTCGTACGTACCTGATTCTTCAGCAGCTCTTTATACCTCTGTTCGACCGAGAGGCCGCGTTTGGGCCGCATGAGGACGTAGATGGTGTCGATGCCGGGACAGCTCCGTAGCAGCTTCTCCAACAGCGCCTTGCCCACGAAGCCGGTGCCGCCGGTCACCAGCACCACGGCGCCGCGGTAGTGGTCCGCGATGCTTTCGCCCTCCATGTCCGAGTAGTTGAGGTTCGCGAACTGAGGGTCGTTGCCGTTCATGCTTTTGCTGTGGACCGTCGTTGTTATTATCAATATCTTCTATCTTCGTTATTATCATCATAGTTTTAATCATTTACGTCTTTTTAGTACTGTCCGAAATATACTTTTTTGCATGAAAACACTGATATTTGGATGCAGCATGTAGGTATACTAAGATAATTTTACTTCTCTTACTCTAGAAAATTTCCGAAGTCTAGCTGTAGCGGTTTTTGAAATACAGCCTGGAGACAGGCAGACAGACAGACAGACAGACGGAAAGACAGACAGACAGTAAAGTCTTAGTAATAGGGTACCATTTTTATTTCCCTTTGGGTCGGAACCCTAAAAATAATGTTTAACTATCGGTTCTGTAAACAAGATGTGGATTAGTACAGGTGTTTTTTAATAACTTACTCTAAATCCATTTTGTCCGACATGATCTCTTGCATTCCTCGTTAGATTGTGGCGAAAATTGGGTTTCCACAATATTGATAACTGAAACAAGCATTAAATTCACTTTCCTTGAAAATTCACCAATAACCTGTTTTCTTCGGACAAAACACTTCTACTGCTGGTCTAATTAGGAGATGACGAGGTGGTAATGTCTGTATTAGCATCAATGTAACGCGCTACGAACGCGAGAACCGTTCCACTTCGTATACTTTATGTTCTGTTATATCATCCAGGTCGGCGATCGTATTGGAACGGTTAGAAATGATGAAATTAACATAAAATACCATTATTTTACAACAATTTCGTCATTTTACTATCTTAAATCTCAATGTAACCTAAATTCAGCTGAGTCGTTATGCATAAGTGTTGTTTGCAGAAAGTTGTTTGAACGCGATGTAATTCTATTGATGTAAGCACCGGTTGTAATCACATTTTTGTTACAAGGTCATGTAGTGGATGATGGTGATAGGTGGATGTAGCTATTTCTGATAAGTAAGCCTAGCTCACACTAGGGTTTAGTTCAGTGAAAAAAATTAGAAGAAAAACTCTACTTATTTTAAATTTAACTTAACCAATTTTTCTCAGACCGGTTTAATTCTAGCCGGCGAAAAAAATCTGTTTATTAATGTTTGCCGAGCTACACAAAATAAATAAACAAAAAATATCTACAGCCGAACATAAGTAGAATCTTTTTTTTAGAAGTCGGGTGGTCAGACAGGGGTGAGAAATTAGACATGACACGCGATTAGAAAAGTTGAATGAAAGTTACCAGAATTAAGCAATACTGTGGCAATACTCACATCTACCTAAGCACCATCAGTTCAATTGTATTTAGTGCCTATAGATTTAGTAAATAATTAAACGAAAAGAGTACGGTAATAAAAACAAATATCGTTAATCTAGGACCAGCTGTCAACAATCATCTAAACGGTGACAACGTAATTTTTTTTATTAATGGCCTGTTCTTATTTTGAAGTTCAAAATATTGTTTTAAAAAGTTTTTAATCTTTTGTGTATTTTTGTGCATTGTGAGTCTTTAATTTGCATTAAAATGGACGTCCCCGGCATAATAATTAAGTAGATATCTTAAAAATTATTTTTAAGATATCTAATATAAAATCACTGACTCCGATAGCACATTATATTTAATAGTTTCGAGTGCCATCTGATCTTAAAACCTAATTTTTGTACAAAATTCATTGCCTATAAACTAGATGTAGCTTTTTGAGATATCAATAAACGTAATAAATATTATAATTATTATTTATTTTATTTATTTTTTATTTATTAAATATAATATAATTATGTCCTGAAAACTCAAATTTTCCTCCACACGCACGGTTTAAAAATTGACGCACGGAAATATAAGTAGCTAACTTTATTTATTTATGCATGCTTTAAACAAATTAAAATGATTTATTGCAGCAACAAAGATGTAAAGTGTGACAATCTTATTTATATTTTTATTATTTAGATAATCTTCGAAAAGTCTCGAAAAGATTTCTTGGGAAAAACTTTAAGTTCTTTATTTAAATACTTCTTTTTTTACGAGGCTTTTAGTTTAAAAATTTGAGCACACTCAATGATGTAAAACTCAAGAATATCATTGAGCACACCATAAATGATTTTGATCATAATATTAAATTTTATTTCATTTAGTCAGACCACAAAATATAATATTTTTTTCAATAAAGACAATAAACCAAATAATTTTCCTCATAATCTTTAACACCAAAAAATAACAAAAAACTCACCGTAAATATTGGGAAACGCGATTGTCGCACAAAACTGTTGGATGAATAAAAAAAATTATATCATTTTTTTTTCTTTTCCTTCCGTGCACAGCCCAGCGGGCACCAACGGCAGGCTTTCACTACTGGCGAGCGCGCCTCACGTAACGCTCTGTAACCGGCGAAAACACACGCGCTTACATAACGAGCGGACCCGCAGCTGATCGCAGGTGCACCGGGTGACTGGACACGACCACACCCGATGTTTTATTGGACATCGTTTTTGAGAACGTGTGGCCTTTGTTTCTGAAAACGGTGTTAAGATCGAGAAATATTGAGAAGGTCACGAATTAATGATAAGTTTTGTGGATCATGAAAATATGCGCCTGAAATGTACTCTACTTTTTTCTACGTTAATGCAATCACATGTAATTATTGTATATGTGTAACATAATATAACACATAGAAGCAATGTAAAGATCATTAAAATGTATCAATAAAGAAAATTGAGTTCGGTAGGTACTAAACCGCGGCATTTTCGCGCACTCTCTCCGCCCGTGTGTTTACACAAGTTACGCATAACGTTACGATAAACCGTATATTACTAAATATGAACGTAAATTTTTCACTAATGCGATGTTTTATAAGTGGGTCCGGCTTGTTGTCATACACGTGACTAGAGGCAGCAGACACGCTGCTAACTATGTCATTAAACATATGAACTAGATTTAAAAGACGCTAGAGTTTAGGCTCTAGCTAGAGTATTATGTTAACATTATTCTTTATGGCATTAGCACATGAAACAGCAACCTTAACTGCCTTAACCTCGAAACTGATATCAATGATATCAGATTTTTGACACTTTAGATATATCTAAAATAGAGCTAATTTAGATGTCTAAAGTGTCAAAAATCTGATATCAGATTGATATCAGTTTCATTAAAATGTAGAGGTAGCTATTTCCAATTTTAAACATTAGTGACGGTTTGCTTTGATTCTTGTTTGCTTCTCTATAGCTTATTTAAGAAAAAGATTTAAAATAATAACGATTCCTTCATGAAGCATTAACGTCATTATCAGTTTAAAGAGGTTTAAAGTTTTGTCTGATGTACTCTACAAGTTCAAAATTACATGTTAAAACGTAGTTGTGGTTGCAGTAGTTGAAATAGTTTGTAACTCTACAATTCACGCGTTATACTAGATATAATAACTACCTATCTGCATATTTCACAGCTAATGTCTATTTAATATGAGGCATGTGGTGTCTTTCCCAATATATTATTACAGGTTACTTAAAAACGTTTTCAGAACAATTTGGTGTTACATTATTGAGACAAATAAAACTAGAATTAAAAAAATCCATTTACTTCTGAGTATAATATGGTTAGTATTTGTAACAACAGGTATTTCAATTAAACTTATATACTCACTAGGTACGGTTTAATTTCATACTGTTTTTAGCGTTGTAGGTCCTAAAACAGATACCCATAAAGCCAATGGCACCCCTGAGATTTAGATATATTTAACCCTTAGGCTTTATGGTACACGTTAATCCTGGCTGGAAGAACTAGGTTAGTTAATTAGTGTAGTCAGAAGAATGTGAAATATCATTTTGAAATTAGAATTGTTTCTAAGTTTCTTTTTTTAATTTTTTGCATTGCCAATTGAGTTTCAAGTTAAAAAAACATTTCGCACTGAGTCAATAAGCTTGTAAGTTGCATACTTAAGGTGACGTCGCGTTTAAGTATAAAATCATGTTGGATACGTTTTAGATTGCTTGTTTAGAAAACAAGCAATCTAAAACAAGCAATGGAACAGCAAAAAATGAAAAGGGCGTAAGCGACAAAATGGTTTTTGTCACGTAATTAAAAAACCATAAATACATTTCATATAAGCTATGGGCAAATTAAAGTGTATGCTTGAACCAATCTATGTACAAATTTTGGAAGCTTAAATCACTCTCTGTTGGAATAATAGGAATCCCTTTTTAGGGTTCCGTACCCAAAGGGTAAAAACGGGACCCTATTACTAAGACTTCGTTGTCTGTCCGTCTGTCCGTCTATCTGTCTGTCTGTCTGTCGCCAGGCTGTATCACAAGAACCACTATAGCTAGACTTGTATTGTGATAGTGTATATCTGTTGCCGCTATAACAACAAATAAGTACTAAAAACAAAATAATATTAATAATATTTAAGGGGGGCTCTTATACAACAAACATGATTTTTTTAGCCTTTTTTGCTCGATATCATAATAATGGCAACTGGTAGGCACTTGAAATTTTCACAAAGGCATTAAATGTATGTGTACTTTAATAATTAATAATAATATTTAAATAAAATAAAAATTTAAGGGGGGCTCCCATACAAAAAAACACAATTTTTGGCCTATTTTTGCCCTATAACGGTACGGAACCCTTCGTGCGCGAGTCCGACTCGCACTTGGCCGATTATTTACAGACATGTTTTTGATTGATTATTATTCTGTTATAAAAGTTGACCAATAGTGTTATGCTGGGTAATTCAAAGACAAAGACATGATGAATACTGACAATGAACTTTAATTTCTTAGCTTTAGTCATTGCTGAGAAAAATCGATATCGCTACAGCCAAATTATCAAGGCGTCGCCTTAATCTCCGTTAGTCTAGCTAAAGTAAACATACATTATGTAATATTGTAAAGTGTATTACACGGTCGTAATCTGAGATGATTGTCTAGACTAGGCGATCTTGAACTGCATAATAAATAGAGTAATCAAAATAATGAGGCACAGAATTTCAAGAAATTTTTGTCATTTTAAATTTATGTGAGTTTTGTGCCTATATACTATTATGCTGAGATCACAAGCAATTATTGTATGTAACTTTTACTTATTTTACGACCTTTATTTATTTTGACGACCTGTGTGGCTTGGTGGTCAGAGTGCGTGGTCAGCGCTCGAGCCGGGGGTCGCGGGTTCGAATCCCGCCGACGCACTATGGAAAATGGTAGAACAAGAGCATATCATAAATGGTTTTTAAAAATATCACATTTTGAATGAATTCTTTATTGCATTCTATACTCTAATAACCAAATAATCCTAATCAGACATTTTTTTGCACTAAAACTGCATAAATATTTTTTTTTCATAGGTTGAAGTAAGTTGAAGTAGCGGATGGCTCATTCAAATGTTCGCATACACATAATTCAAATGAATATTGTGAAAAAAGTATTTAGCACATGCATGCGGTTTTATACATTTTTAAAAAGGATATTTTATGTTCTTAATAATGAGCTATTAACTTTTTTTAATATACTTTTTATTTTTGAGTAAGTACTTAAAAATTGACATACCCTATTTTTCACTTTTCTTTTTTTTCGTCGAAGGTTTTCACATTTACCGACGTCTCCCGACGCGCAACTTTATGTGTTATTTGATAGCCTAACTATTCATAAATGAAAAATTAAAAAAATCAGCTGCGGAAGTTGCGGTCCTGGAAGTTATGGGAAAAAATGTGATAGAGGTCGGAGTAGATAATTCGGTATCTTTTACGGTTACTGCTGACATAGTTTACAAAAACAATTTAATCACAATATTTTAATAGCAATAGCTTATCATCTATTTTGCACTCGTCCTGCGTGAGTAAATATGCATTTAAACATTGATATTAGTACGTATTTCATATCTAAAAAAAACAGTATATAAGGGGAAGCAAATATCTTCAAAATGCACACTTCAGCGTGTATTTCATATTAAGTGACCTGTGACACTTATTTAAATTGGTTATTTCCATTAAAATGTCAACTTTCAACTGTACTAAGGGCGATTTCATCATTCCCGTTATCGAGCGTGGCAGAACCTTGAAATCGTTGTCCATAGTTTTACAGCAAACATTAAATGTTTCTGAAAACAACTTGTGTTTTGTAATTGGTGACATTCAAAGACATATTCTGCCTAATGCCTTCTTTCAATAAGCGCTGGGCTCAAGCATCACGGAAAAAGGACAAATTTATTCGGAATAATACAAGCTGGCTGGAGTCAGGATATTCAGTACAGTTTCCGGAGTCTGAAGCACATTCACTGCCATCAACTTCTGGTGAACGAGGAAGACCGTGCATTGCTTATAGAGACTCCTCAGAATCAACAAAGAAAAGGAAAAACACTCTTTTACTAGAAGAATATGGGTTTGAGCACATTTGTAACGCATTTTTGCAAGGACTGCAGGCCTTAGGTGAGTATGCAGAGGCTCATCTTGTTGAAGAGCTAAGAAACTCTGAGAGCGAAAAGAAAAAAGTTTACTCGACTATGTGGAAAGTGTGTGTGTGTGTGTGTGTGTGTGTGTGTGTGTGTGTTATAAGTAACTAAAACCTAGTAAATAAAACCAATAATATTATAAGATTTATCTAATCTGAGATCAATTAGTTTGGTGTGAGGTATAGATAGGTACTATACGATTTTATAATTTTATGTATTTTATTATGCTCGTGTGATAAGTAATTGTTTAAGTTTTCTTAATTTTACTCATATTAGAACTTATTTATAAAAAATAAACATAATATTACAACTACTCGTATTACTTTTTTTCTCTTTTCTTTTTTTTAACCTAAAATAAATATGTATACATTGAAAAAAAATACAAAAAATGAATATTTTTTAAATCTTTGTATATCACTGTATACATGTGCCAAATCTCAATACAATACGATGAAAAACCTTGAAGTTACAGATTTTTGATCCGATACGGACCCAAATTTTCCACTGTGCGACGGAACAAAAAGTTTTCAAAGTTCCTGGGTCATGGATGTGTATTAAATATGTCCATAGATATTATTATCAACTGTATGTATATGTATGTATGTATATATTGTGTAACAATAATTATTGTATGTCGCGTTGTCATTTACAATATCATACAATACCGCGCGTTCGGGCGCCGGGCGGACGCTCCTTCCGACCGAGCGGGGTGCTATGCTCGGGCAGGCCGAAGCCCATTTTGGTTAATTAAGTTTGGACTACAAAAACTTAGCACGATTTAGATTTTAGGGCCAATTCACACCGGAATGGCAGAGGCGAGGCGAGCAGTTTCAGTGTCATATGATTTTAAACTTTATTTTCACTATCGTAATACATAGTATCGCTTGAGAAATCGACGCCGCCGGCGGCCGCAAGATGCCACGAGCGGCCACGAGCGTCCACGGGCGGCCGTAGATTTCTCAAGCGATACTATGTATTACAATAATGAACATAAAGTTTAAAATCATATGAATCGGCCCTTAGGATATTGACCTGTTTAGTCGGTTACCGTAAACGCTTACTGTACAGTAGCTTAAGTAACAAGCTTGTATAGCTCAATAAATGCTAGAAAAAATATATTTTTGACTTGTCAATATAATATTTAAACTTTACCACCATGCACTTAAATATACTTACTAATCATAACCTACCTACACTCTGAAAGTCTCAAGACTGGTTGATGTATCGTAGTCTTGTCCCAGTCCCTGTCTTTGTGTATTGTACGTCCAAGTATCCCACGGTGGTTGACCTTTAGCGTGGTGTGGCGACGTTACATAACAGCCGGAGGCGCGCGGCCTACATCAAGTTCAGTTACGACCGACGAGATGGGTGACCCGGATGTCCAGCGGATGTACAAACTACAAAGTTGCCGATCGAAAACCGCAGCGTCGTTGAATCGGGCGCACGCACACTCACGCACTTACACACTAAGGGTGGGTTGCATCAGAGGCGTGGTTAAGGTTAAAGTTAAGGGTGAAGGTATGGTTATAGTTAAGGCTAACCCATATTTACCGGTAACCAAAGATTTGACATTTTGAAAGTTACAGTTATAGTTAAAGTAAGTTGGTGCAACCCACCCTAAAGGTACCAGTTAGAAGCCGGCTACGTGAAGCGGCAGCAGACGACGTGTCGTCGCGACACTACTGGTTTCTATATTGTATTTCTATGAAAAGTGTCGCTAGCTTTGTGTCGCTAGCTTTATGTCGTTAGCTGCAGAGGGTATTTCATAGAAATACATAGAAACCAGTAGTGTATCGACGACATGTCGTCTGCGGTTGCTTCATGTCGCCCGCTGCCAACCGGCACCTTAACTGTGACGGGTGGGTGGGACTAGGTGGCGCTAGGCGACCGTCCAGGGCGCTGAATGGTGCACCGAAGGTAATCAAAAGGGGCACTGCAAGCGCCCCTTATTTTAGACACTAGCAGCAGTCAGCACCCTGGGCGCCGAAAAAATCTCGTCCAGGGCGCTGATTGTGCTAGAACCGGCACTGCGGTTACACTCGGAGACATTTAGCAATCAATTAACTTTAATTCAATAATTGAGGATTTACTAGAAAATGTATGGAGTTTTCACGTCAAAATCTTCATTAATTAATGAAAATTAAGTAAACAATGAAAATTAACTAAAATCTAAATGAGTCTGAGTGCGGCTGTTAGTGTCTACGTTGTTCAGTTACGTCCATAGTAGTTGCGGTTACCTTTTATGCGTTGTTGCGGTATTCATGATATTTTTTAAGGTAAAGTTTTTAAACCTTTGTCACTTAGGTTAAACCGTAGATACGTAAAATGAGATTATTGTAATGTAGAGTTTCACTAGTCTACACTTAATGTGTGTATGTCCTGGTATTTGACATTTATTTTAGTCAGACATCAGATTTTATATGCACTATGAAAGTGTCAACAGCAATAAATATGCGCCAAAACATCTAGATTCTAGAAAATGCACTGACTACGGCTGATATAAACAGCCATATTTATCATTAAAAAAAGTATTTTACTATTATGTAATGACCTTTTCTTAGCGGTCAGTTACTAAGAGTCAGGGAGCCCTAGAACATTTTTTTTATCACTAACAAGCTAATTTTTGTGAGTAGCTTTATTTTGATAAGACAAACAACATTTTTATCTGCGAAAAATCTTGAAAGTGGTAGCTAACAGAGATGGAAAGGATTTCATACTTTGATTTGATGGTCTTAAAATGTGGATTGTTCTATTTGTAGGACATTGTTACTCTTAAATTATTTAACTATTAACCTACCAAAAAACAAAAAATCAGCTGGTTGGAGTTCCGTTTTAGGGTTCTGTAATCAACAAAACTTGGTTGACTACGGTATTTCTATTAATTAGCTTGTTAGTAATAAAAAAAATGTTCCAGGGCTCCCGTACTATAAGTTTACCAGTGACATTTTTATCAAAGCACTAATTTACTTTTTTTCATCTATTTAAGTTTTTTCCACAACTGCAAACTTTTTTCTAATGTTCTCCAATGACTTACATAGAGAAAGATTTATATTATATTCTTTAGTTTTTTTGATTGCATTGAGTACAATATTGTTGCATTAATGTTTTCAATGAAATAAATTATCTGGCGAGCTTCCACGGCATACTAAAACATATTTTGATTTACATTAAACCATTGAAATAAGCACTATCAATACAGGGTACCAAATTATATCTATATTTACACCAACAAAATACAAAAATGTTTTTATATTTAAGCAAATAATACAATACATGTCTTGAAATTATTATTACAATATCAGGTTTTCAAAAATCTCAAAGATTTAGTACAAGGATTTTAAGTCCGAATTTCGTAAATAAAATGTTGTAATTTCGCTTTAATAATAATAGGTGTATTACTTGTATATTACAAACATGATGTTACAATATTAAAACACTATTATATCTTTTTCTTCTTTGGATTCTGCCCAGTCATGGTGATGCTGAGGCCTGAGTCCTACATCACCCAAATATAATAATGAATTGACATAAGCCACATAAGACATAATAAATTTCTTTTGGTTTGGTTTTTACAGAATAATTTTTTTTTCATTAATTATATTTGCTTAAACATACTTAAAGGAAAAAAATGCAAATTAGGTTAAGAACTGTTATTTTTTGCATTCAGGTAAGCATTTTCCAAACATAGGTCGCAGCATGCGTCTTTAGTATGTACGTGAGATTTGTAGCACCCAATTTTTTTTCTCGCTTTAAGTAGGAAGCTTAAATATATTTCAAAGACTTGAAAAAGTCTTTAATTTGTCGATGCATTTAATGTTTTAGCTCTCACTTAAATAAATTCTCAACAAATATAGAAAAATATTTTCGGTCTATTTTACACATTTTTGGAGATATTTAAACGTTTTTAAGTACTTAAAAGTTATCATTTCTCTAAAAATTAAATACCCACAACAAGAAAGTTTAACACACTTTTCGTTACGACCCTTAAATCTACCCAAACCCTTTTATCTTGGTTACGACGAGCGTTAATCTCTAAAAACTTTGCAAAAACCTTATAGTTGTATTTAGCTTAGCAAAGCAAACTTTATTTTTTAAAAATGGTGTATTTGGTTAATTTTCAACGTAAGCAATCGGTTAAGAGTCATTAAATAACAGGAACAAGAATTTTTTTTCTGGACCGGTTTTATTTGGTGAAATATAAATTTTTAATTAAGTACTACTTAACTAAAAAATTAAAAGCACAAAAAAATTTTTGGTAAACTTTGCAAGTTATAGTGTAAAAAAGAAAATGACACGTCAAAAACAAAAATCCATTCACTATTACAATTTTTGGAGGTTAAAACCTCTGGCGACTGCAGTAATTGTCGCGAAAATAAAATGCAGAATATGAAATTGTGTGGTACCGCGCGCACTGCGATAATAAACGCTGACTCGGGCCGGCCGGCATTTCATTTGTGTTTCATCTGTCTACAGATGTAATATCTAATATCTAGTATTTTTGTATTCAATATGAGGTCCAACAATTCTCAGTAATCTGTCAAACGTTTGAATTTTCATTCTATTATAGAATTTGCTATTATAGCCAAAGAATTTTTTGGGATACATCCGAAGTTCATGGTATTTCTGATAAAAGAAATCTTTGATAATTCTATCCGCTGTAAAAGGATGAGTCCAGTATTGACGAATTTTCTTTTTTTTTCAACTTGTACGAAATCCATGATGAAAGTGAGCAAAGATCACTATTTATTTATCGCAGTGCGCGCACCGTACTCTCTGCGATTTTTTACAGCGCGATTTTGAAATCGTGTCGAAAAAATTAAAATCGTGGTGCGCGCTAGGCCTTAACAACTGATAATGTGGTGAGTGACACCTGAAATTTTTTTTTAACCGTTTACACATTATAGTCAGTTAATATTGAAACGCGAAGACAACTTGCGATGCGGCAAAGCATTTAGGGTTGGACCTCATCTGGCAGCACGGAATCGCCTTTTTCCGTCGCCCTTTCTCTTTCTGTCGCTTAGAACTGCCATTTGCTAGACCGAGACAGAAAGCATAATGCGATAGCCTCGAGGATTCCGCCGCGTGCTATAGCATTATGCTTTCTGTCTCGGTCTAGCAAATGGCAGTTCTAAGCGACAGAAAGAGAAAGGGCGACGGAAAAAGGCGATTCCGTGCTCCCAGATGAGGTCCAACCCTTAAACGGTTTGACGACCTCTGTGGCTCAATTGGTTAAGTGTGTGGCAGGCGGCAGCTCAAGCCGGGGGTCACGGATTCGAATCCCGCCGACGGAACAAAAAGTTTTCAATGTTCCCGGGTCTGGATGTGTATTAAATAATTATGTGTATGATATAATAAAAATCTTAAATATATTATATAGTATAAAAGTATTAAATATACTTCCGTTGTCTGGTACCTGTAACACAAGTCCATCAGGTACTTAGCACGGGGCCAGACTGACGTGGTGTGAAGCGTCCATAGCTATAAAAGAAATGCATTAATGATTTATATCATTTAACTTTTATATCACTTTTTGAATTACCAAGTCGGCCTTCGTCATGTTTTGTTTTCATGTGAACAGTTTCATCGCCGTAAGTTACAAAATAAGAGTAGGGTTACAAAATAAGGTAATAGTAATTGGGAAAAACTGAAAAAAAACTCCTCACTCGGTCTACTTACCCAGATATCGGTATGAAAGCATAATATTGCGGTGCTAAGTCATGCGAGTTCTTGCTAAATCGCGCAGGAGTCCTCATTCGCTATATTTCAAATGTTGCTAAGTTGATTTATATTTACTATGGTCAATATATGAAACAAGGAACATTTATAAACGTTGTCTTGATTTCGCGTTTACAAAAGTAGCTGTATGTATGCTGTGGTAAACAGTAGCTTATAATAATATGTAGTAGTCCTCGTAGTAACTGACCATTTTGTAGAAATAAAACTATCCAATGTTAACATTTCCCGCCGTAGTCCTCCATATCTCCATATCCAATAGACTCAGCTGCTTGAGACTTCATTAATATTATTGCTGGTCATTAGCTGCCAATAGGCAATATTAGAGAAGTCTTGAGCCTCATTGACCGCAATTTTAGTGAATTTATGTGGCGATTATG
The DNA here is from genome assembly GCA_963422495.1 of Polyommatus iphigenia. Lineage (NCBI taxonomy): Eukaryota > Metazoa > Arthropoda > Insecta > Lepidoptera > Lycaenidae > Polyommatus > Polyommatus iphigenia. Next base: position 11,582,208 of record OY730184.1, read on the forward strand.
TCACATATTATCGATGTATTGAGTTCATATCTCGAGCTTCCGTTATGAGTTTTCGTAAGAGTGAAACAGGACCGAGGTATTTTGTAATTCGCAATTTCACAATTAATATTATTTTTAGAACGTATTATTGTGTCCTTGACTGATGCAACACTCGTATTTCTCGTTTCGAAGAAAGAAATTTACTTTCACGTGGCGGTTGCGAAAATGCTTAGCTGAAGGCTGAAGGCGAAGGCTGCATGTTCATATTTGGCATATTATCAATATTCAATCTTTAGAAAGGATTAAAATTCGAGCTGTATTTAAATTTTTACTAAAGAGAATAGGGCATGGAATTTACAAATGGACTGAGTGCCAAAAAAGACAAAACTGAGATTTTGCCTTTTATAGGAGCTTTGTTGTGCAGCCAGTCCATTTCAAAGGTGCAAAGTACCAATAAGAGCTAATTCTAATTTTGAGAATTTTTCATGATCTTGAATGATGTTGGGTGTAAGTGCCAATAACTGACTGTCGCAATTAAAATTACCCCAACACGAAACCTCTGCTCTAAGTTGGTGAGGAGTTGGGTATCCTATTGATTATTATCAAGTGGTACTGCAGCGCCAGGCCATCTTTCTTTTAATGTGTAATATTCATAAATGTCACTAATTTGAATGCAAAATATTAAACCCATCAAATGACTGTAACATGCTTAAGGTCTTTTGTGAACCAGATAAACCCTGATTTTCGAGAATTGAGCAGGTTCATGATGATGAACTATAGCTAAGAACACTCTCGATCTTATCAGCTTTCAAATTAAAAAAAAAACTAGATCCAAATCGATCCACCCGTTTAGATGCATCTAGTGGTACTTAGCCCATAATAATTTATGTAAGTATAGTAAATATATCTTGTCTTTTGACCCATTTCTTTATTGGCTAAAATAACAATGATTTGTTTTCAGTAATAGCTTACAAACTTTAATGTACTGGTAGGGTACATGTTTGAACATAACCTGTCAAGATATCTTTTATCATATTATTATTTATAAAAAAAAATGTTGAATAAAAACTTTAAGCATTTTTATTTAATTTCTCCATAATATGTTTTTGGCACTTAGCCCATTTGTAAATTCTATGCCTCATCACTTATATGTAGCAAAATATATCGATTATCGACAAAAGTCACATGGCTTTAGGCTTACATTGTCTGTTATGTTGGTGGTGGTCAGTTAGTTATGTAGATCTACATAATCTTTATATATATTATGTATCCCTTTTCCGGGATTCAAAGTATCTCCATACCCAGCAAAATCGGTTCAGCGTTTTGGGCGGAAGAGGTAACAGACAGACAGCAGACACTTTCGCATATAATATTAGTATGGAAGTACCTATAGATTGGTACAAGCTCATACAGCGGTAGCTACAAAGTAATGGTGGAGCAGCTAATATGATATTGTGTCATGAAACTTATTGACATCGCGATGGCGAAGGCTGTTCTTTTTTTTTTGTAGCAGCCGTAGCCGTAGGATCTTGGATGGATTTCTTCAGAAATACGTGAGTTAAGCCGGTAGAAATAGTGTTCCATCCCATGCCATTGAAACCTGGTACTAATATTATAAATGCAAAAGTGTGTCTGTCTGCAGTCTGTGTGTTACCTCTTCACGCCCAAACCGCTGAACCGATTTTGCTGAAATGTAGCATGGAGATACTTTAGTCTTTGAGTCCCGGGAGAAAACGTAAACTTTTTGTCCCTGAAAAATGTACGGTTCCCGCGCGATAAACGAGTTTTGACGCAATGGAGTTGCGTGAATCTTCTAGTTTTAGAATAAAAATAAGAATGATTATTTATTCAATTTTACGTCACAAAAACACCACCATTATAAAATACTCAGAAGATAATAACAAATAATAAAAAGTTAATATTCTAAAAGCAACAAAACATGTGTTGTGAGGAAAAAAGAATATTATGTAAGTAAGTAGGTACAACAATTTAAAAAACGGCCAAGTGCGTGTCAGGCCACGCGCAATAAAGGGTTCCGTAGTTTTTGATATTTTTTTAATGGTCAATGAATGTACTTACATTTATAACGTGTTTTACACTACTAACATTAACATCATCTCAGTTACGTAAGGAATTTGAACGAAAAGTTCCTTTATACTTCTCCGATTTTTTTTAGTTGATCTAACTCAATAACTTATGAAGTCTTTTTAGCCGTGATAGTTTTCCTTTTAAATTAGGCATATTTCCTACTCCCGTGAATTTTTTCACATTCCCAGAAGTACCTGTTTAGCTGGTACAAGGGGGGACACTGGACTCTAACGATAAAACTTCATATTTCACAAATGGATCCCTAAATCGTAAAACGATCTTTGAATACTCGTAATAATTTTTAAATTATAAACGACAACGACACCCACCACGGTAGGGTTGACGCAAAAAAAAAAATCATCCCCGCTTGATGTGTAGGGTACCATCGAGGAAATTGATTCCTAGGCAGTTGACGGACCAACGTCATTTGGTCGGATCATGTCAATTCAATAGACCTGGATCCCAAAAGGATAAGACATAACTTACTTTCTGATAGATGAAACCATAGGTTCTTGGTAGTGCCTCGTGTACTTCGAATACCTGCGAATTTGTGTAGCTCTAAGTGTGACACCTGGTCAGGTACCAGGTACCAAAGTGGACAAAAAATTAGTCTTACTTTACTTATTTTGTGATGGCTAATATTTATATATAATTTGTAGATTATTGTTCTGAACTAGTATCATGTAGTGTAAGACATTTTTCAATGACCAAAACTATTATCAGACGTTTTGAAAATAACTTTGTTGCTATTTTTTTCAAAGGCGTTAATTATTATTTTATAAATTAATATGACACCTTAGAAAACAATACGATATTGCAAGAATTTATTTTCTACTAGCTGTTGCCCGCGACTTTGTCCGTGTCAGCATACTGCATAGTATAATAACAAAGATGGATAATTTTCCCCTCTTTCCTTACCCAAAGGGTAAAAACGGGACCCGATAACAAAAATATTTCAGTCTGTCCGTCTGTCTGTCTGTCCATATCCAGACTGTACCTCCCCTTTGTAACATGTAGTGAATATTATTAAAGTATGGATACAATTGAGTATTTTTTGGTCATATACCTAGTCAAGTGCCTACCTATTAGACCCAGACCGATAAGACAACTTACTATCACAATATGGATGAAACCTTAGGTTCTCAGTAGTTCCTTATGTACTTAGAATACCTTCGAATTTGTGAAGCTCTACATGGAGCTATACTCACTCTCACTCACTCACTCATAATGTGTAAAAATGTCTGTCTGTCTGTCTGTAACCTCTTCACGCCCAATCGCTTAACCGATTTTGCTGAAATTTGGTACAGATATACTTTGAGCCCTGGGGTTAAAGTATACTTATCCGTTTTTAGCTTAAGGGGACGCCTTGATAATTTGGCTGTAGGCTGTAGCGATATCGATTTTTCTCAGCAATGACTAAAGCTAAGAAATTAATTACAATGATTTTGTTGATGATAACGATGAATAAATAAGAGACAAATACTTGCAGTTAATTATTATAATCATAGTAAAATATATTATTTTATCTGATATCTTTCCTACAAAAAATAAAATAAAATAAAATGCTTTATAATACGAAATAGCTCCAAATAGCTTTACTTTTATATTTTACTTCAATATTTATTAATTACGAGATAACACCCGCAACTTCGTTTCGCAAAATTCCGGGATAAGAAGTATCATACTTCCTAAAAAGTAAAGTATATCCGTACCAAATTTCAGCAAAATTGGTTAAGCGGTTTTTGCGTGAAGAGGTTACAGACAGACAGACATACATTTTGACACATTATGAGTGAGTGAGTGAGAGTGAGTATAGCTCCATGTAGAGCTTCACAAATTCGAAGGTATTCTAAGTACATCAGGAACTACTGAGAACCTAAGGTTTCATCCATATTGTGATAGTAAGTTGTCTTATCGCTCTGGGATCTGGGTTTAATAGGTAGGCACTTGACTAGGTATATGACCAAAAAATACTCAATATTGTATCCATACTTTAATAATATTCACTACATGTTACAAAGGGGAGGTACAGTCTGGATATGGACAGACAGACAGACGGACAGACTGAAATATCTTTGTTATCGGGTCCCGTTTTTACCCTTTGGGTAAGGAAAGAGGGGAAAATTATCCATCTTTGTTATTATACTATGCAGTATGCTGACACGGACAAAGTCGCGGGCAACAGCTAGTAGAAAATAAATTCTTGCAATATCGTATTGTTTTCTAAGGTGTTATATTAATTTATAAAATAATAATTAACGCCTTTGAAAAAAATAGCAACAAAGTTATTTTCAAAACGTCTGATAATAGGTTTGGTCATTGAAAAGTGTCTTACACTACATGATACTAATTCAGAACAATAATCTACAAATTATATATAAATATTAGCCATCAGAAAATAAGTAAAGTAAGACTCATTTTTAGTCAACTTTGTTACCTGGTACCTGACCAGGTGTCACACTTAGAGCTACACAAATTCGCAGGTATTCTAAGTACACGAGGCACTACCAAGAACCTATGGTTTTATCCATCAGAAAGTAAGTTATGTCTTATCCTTTTGGGACAGGTTTACAATGTTAATAGTGATCTGTCGGCTGGGTTTGACGTAACGCGACCAAACTACGTAGGTCCCCCTACCTGCCTAGGTATCAACTTCTCTGCAGATAGTACCTAAATTTTTTTTGTTAAAGATCTTATATACCATTTTGTTGTTATCATTAATATGTGCATTCATGCCGAATTACACCTTTGTAGGTCCAATAGTCACTGAGCAAAACTGCGGACAGACAGACGGAAAGATGGACGTACAGATCGAAACGATAAGGGTTCCTTGTTGACTACGGAACCCTAAAGATGGCAGTGCATTGCCACGAAAAAAAAGGAAAGGAAACCCACTCACAAACCTGTGTGGGTTATGACAGCGGCAATCGCCGCTGTCCCTTGTTTCAGGGATACCTGCGAATACGCCATTATCCTGTTGTGCGGTGGGTTTCCCCAACAGCCGCGCTGGTCAGGAGTGGTCGACGATGGCACGGTTTCCACCTGACGTAATGTTACCTACATATTCGTTATAACACCCGACCGGTTCTGTTCTTTAGGGATGGGCTGATTGTCGATAAATTACTTAAATGTAATTAGTTCATTACTCTGTTGTCAATTCGGTTTTTATGAGTTGGCAATATGTAGGTAGATTAAATACAAAATTTAAAACTACTACTTAAATAAACTACCTAGTGAGATAGATAGGTATTTTTATTTAAATTTTTGGTTTTATTCGCAAAATCATTCCATTTCAAAATAATTAAAATGAAAGGGAAAAAAAACTTGCGTAATTCGATTCTTACAAACACCCTTATTGTATTTTTCGTCTATATAAAAGAAGCAAGTAGCATCATAATATATTGGGTCTGACTATTTATCATTCATGACACATAATGTAATTAATCAGACACAAAACTTATGTAAATAATAATATTTGGCATAGAATTGACGCACGTGGACGGACCAAAAAGGAAGGCAGACAAGCGAGCTGGTACGTGCGCGGAGGCCCCATCCAAAATTTTGGAATACGTGTCCTGCTTTACAAAATTATAATGTACCATCTAGTGTCATTATTGTAAAATACTAGATATTTCCGACAACTACTTTTATACAGTATTTTGCTTCAATAATCACTCATTTTTCTATCAAGAAAATATTATAACCTATATGTTTTCCAGGGACCTAAATTATCTTCATGAAAAATATATTAAATCTTCAGATACCTAAGCTAATAGCCTGAAGAGGTAACATAATATGAGATCTAGGTACACTTTAAGATTTAAAAATATACTAGTAAAGTTAAACCAAATCTTTCTCTTGACTCTATCTATAATTATATCGATAGTTTTGATTACTTATCGAGTGGGCTATGGCGCGTTACTGGCCGAGGAACGAGCGAGTAATGAAGCAAGACCGCTTTCACCGCCCTGCGTTAGTGTTTCCTAGTTTGGTGTATTTGTTAACCCGCCGATTGTTCACATTACTTCATCAGCTGATCGTCATTCATTCATAACTTGTCGCGCCATCCGGTCCCTTTTTGAGACAAATTTTTAAGAAATAATAATTTGAGATGATGAAAACCGTCACAAAGCTATAATATAAATAATTCAGAATCCACTCCTCGAGTCCTCACAATTATAGACCAGTGTTTTTCGGCCCGACACCTGGGGGATCGCAAAACTTCCGTAGACGGGTCGTCAGAGGTCGAGAACTATAATTATCTAGATTCTATAGTATATTCGAATTTCGAGACGTTATTATGATCAGTTGAAAAAAATATTGAGCAGTTATTTAATTAAATGGCGATTGATTAATTATTGCGACAGTAAAACATGGACAGTAATAAAAAATCAATTAGTCGGTTACTTTATTATACCTACAATGTCAATTCTAAAAAAGGGTTGAAAAACAAATTAGTCCACATTGCGATGAAGTGATGCGATGATTTTTGTATTTTTTTTTAAATAAGCCTTTAAAGTTTAAATTAACATACAGCCAAGTATATTGCAAGTATAAAATCTGAAGGCGTGTAACTTTTTAAACAAAATATTAAGTGCCTACAGTTTTAGATCTGCAATACAAATTTTAGACTTGCCTCGTATTTTAGGAAGGCACCTAGGTATATTATAAAACTTTGAAAGTAGTGAAGAGTACGTTTACAAATTATGCCAGAAGACAAAGAGTTAATTTTATAAATCTTTTTTTAGGATCTTAAGCAGGTTATAACAAAGTAAAGTCATAATATATATTTTAGGGTGTATAATGTATATGAGTTCACTGTAAAAGAAGCAGCGTTGAGAGAGAAACTTTTTTCAAACTTTTGAATTGGCAAACACATGACTCTGGGGCGCTTGCCAACACAAATTGAAAAATGTCTTGGATGTCGAAAGTCTTGGACTATAAAATACACAAATGAAACACAATATTACTTGCACTTTTTCCACTATATTCATAAATTACAGTTTAAACACGAATTTATCAATATATGGTTTAGACATCCGACATCTAATCTGAATGTAGTTTGGAATCAATCTCTGTTTCTTACGTCATTGTGTATTAAACCATATAATATGTTGTGATTTTTTCTTTAACTAAAATTTTAAAACTTTGTACAGTAGTCTTGGACTATTCATAAATAATATCAATCCTAAGTATACGTCCTGCTAACACATTTTTATTTTATTTTATTTATTGAGAAAACTTACAGCTATTTAACAGGAAAAATTTACTATTCTAGTTACTGTAAGCCATTAATGAGTTTCCGCCAATACAACACTAAAGTACTTATGAAGCTAACGAATAATAAATATTAATACTATTATAAACCTTAAGGGAATATAGTTACGACAAATATAATTATGTACTTACCATAATAGCTGATTTTACAAAATATTTGTGCTAATTAGAAATAACTATTGTTAATGCTAAATTAAGGAGATTTAATATAATATTAGATAAAACTAGACAATACTTAAGTTTATGTTGCGACTTTCACCGTGCAAGCCTAGAGAATGTAACAGTAAAACGTAAGATAATATTATATTATTATCAAAAAAAGATCTTGAGATAAGCTGTCTGAGATTACGAGGTTTTGCGGAGTAAATGTCAAATGAGGGGTTTTTATGAACACAATAATTTAATTGATCACACGCCCTGAAAATATATGAATTACGCCGATAATATGTGTTGAAAGTTGGTAAGTAAAGTGGAACAAAAATTTCTGAAATATTTCGTGGGGATGTTATAATGTAGTTTATTATGAAGATATGATGGGCAGTCGATGTTACCATTGATTATTTTTATTAGATAAGACAAGTCTGTTAAGTTTCTGCGAATCGTTAACGGTAAAAAATGAAAATGTCTACATCTGTCCTCATAGGTAGGTAAGTAGTAACCACTTTTGAATTGAAGGAAGCGTAGAAACCGCTTCTGAATACATTCAATTCTATTAATATAAATGTGATATTTGGGGTTCCAAGCCTCAGACGCATATTCTAGACTAGAATATGCGTCTGAGGTTTCTAGTACGCTTCGAACATAAGCACAATATAAGATTTTGCATATTTTTAGAGAAGAGAAGTTTTTACTCATCCTAATGATAAACCCAAGAGCCTTTGACGCCTTGTTAACAATGAGATCAATATGATTATCGAATAATAATTTTGAGTCTACCATGACTCCCAGGTCTCTCATATTAAATGTTCTCTTAAGTACAGTACCCCTGATGTTATAGGAAAAATTAATTAATTTAATATTTCGGGAGAAAGTCAAGGCATAATTTAGAGATGTTGAGATCTAGCTTATTAGCTAGACGAATTCATTAAACCGATCAAGGTCTTCTTGAAGTAATTGACAATCAGTAATAGAACGAATATTTTTGAATTTTTTTTATCATCCGCGTATAGTAAGAAATTTGAGTGTTTAAAACAGAATGATATATCATTAAGGAAGATCGCAAACAGAAGAGGACCTAGGAGTGAGCCTTGGGGGACACCTGAAGGAACAATAGTCCAATAAGATATAAAGCCGTTAATAGCGACAGCTTGCGAACGATTAGCTATATAAGATGAAAACCACCGCAGTAAATTGCCATGAATTCCTGCATTATATATTTTTTTGAGTAAAATAGAGTAATCTATGCGGTCAAATGCTTTACTAAAATCAGTGTAAATCATGTCAACTTGTTCACGCATATCCATAAATGTAGATGTATAGTTATTTGCCGTTAAAAGATTAGAAACAGTGGAGCGCCCTTTCAAAAATCCATGTTGTTCGGGAATAAACCATCCGCGTAATGAAGAGTATAATTGTCGGTGCACGATTCCTTCAAAGATCTTAGAGAAGACACAGAGCTTAGAGATGGGTCTATAGTTCTTAACTGAGGCTTTATCTCTGCCTTTATGCACTGGCGCAATGAAGGCAGTCTTCCAAATATGAGGTACATGCCCTTCTACTAATGATCTCCTATAAAGGATGCAGAGTGGGTCAACTAAACTCTTTGCACATTTTAATATAAGTATTGGATGCAAATTGTCAGGACCTGCTCCTTTATTAAGGTTGACAGACTTGAGTGCCTTTTGCACTTCCAGAGCATCAATGTTAATATTTCCTATATTAATATTATTAATATTCACCGTGTCATAAGTAACGCTTTGACTGGTAGAAGTATGAAGAAAGTTTGATTGAAAATAAGTGTTGAATAAGTTACAGACTTCTACACCATTTGTTACAGAGATGTCATCAAAGTTCATTGTAGAAGGGTAGACATAATGAGATTTCTTATTGGCTTTAATGAAAGTCCAAAAAGATTTTGGATTATTAATTATGTTTTTCTCCGTGGTACTCAAATAAAATTCATAGCGTTGGTGTTCTAAGACTTTAAATCTTTTCCTAAGCATAGAAAAAGTAGAATAATCACTAATATTGCCATACTTTTTGTATTTTCGATGGTACTTACTTTTTTCTTTTAATAATTTTTTCAGTGATGAATCTTACCTGGGGGGAAATGTTCTAGTGGATACGAGCCTGTGGGGAATGTGCGTATTTATAAGGTCTCTTATGATATCATAAAACAATTTAACTGCTTCTTCCAATGTATTATTATTTAAATAGTCATTCCAAATAATAGAATCGAGCACAGTACATATCTCTTCATAATTTCCTGAGTTGTAAAAATATTTAATCCTTTTATTAGTCCCTAACATTGGTTGTGCAGACAAAGGTATATCTATACATATTGATCTGTGATGAGGTAGATCCTCTGGGACCAACGGGTCATCACAAGCTGCAACTTGGACTTCCAAGTTAGAGAATACAAGATCTAAGAGTTTGTCGTTGCAGTTCCTAACTTGGCTTCGCTGTAACAGCTCGCATTGGGCAAGAGTATCTATGAAGGTGGTCTGTGCGCGATTGAGAGTACCTAATCTCCGAGTCCACTAAATATTCACCTTGTGTGTTCCAGTTCAAGCAAGGGAGATTAAAGTCCCCTGTAATAAGAAATCGATCATCCGGGTGCTCAACTATAATATCGAATAATTTATTTGAGTAATTTTGAAGTTGAACATTTGCGCTATTACCGACATTTTGCCTGCAAAGATAGATTGTACAAATGTGCAGCTTGGAAATTATCCTACCACAATTCTTTTTATATTTGATGGTCACCCATATGTCTTCTGCGGAAGAACGCCAGTCGATGCGCTCCGTAGCATCCAGGTCCCGGCGGACCGCGATCAGGACTCCACCGCCCATAGATTGACTAGTAAGATTGTAGTCCCTATCGCGACGCCAGACTACATACCTCTCGTCAAACAACTCCTGGTCGTTAATTCCTTCTAACAGCCACGTCTCAGAAATCAATATAATATCGTAATTATTATTGTACACATTAGTTTTAGTTCGGAGCCCCCTTGCGTTTTGATAAAAAATGCTAAGTGTCGAGTCCATTCTTAAATTGGTTTAGTGTCAATAACGTAACGAGTAATATTGTGTAAACTCTTTCGTCCCCAAGCGGTCATATGCGACCGCGATAACAATAGATTTCCAAGAATCCGCGATCGAGATATAGATAAGCGACAAAATATAGGAACTTCAATTGCCCGATAATGAACTGAAAACATCTTGAAAAATGTAATTATATTATAAAACAATCCATAATAATTATTGATCATAATTAAGATCGCAAAATTATGTCTGTCTTTGTAAAATAATCTAGAATAATGTACTATTTTTATCACCCATTGATTTACGCGTGCATGTCGTAAAATGCATAATTTGTTTTTATTATAGTGTAATATTGTTATAACGAATAGAAAATAATATAGATATAATTTATATAATACTTTAAAACCCTTGCATTCATCATAATAATTTTAGTTAATGCAGATACTATACGTTTGTGTATTCATAATCAAAGTTGTTTCAATCATAAAAATTATGTAAGCACCTACTTAAAACTCCAGCTTATACCTACCGGGTCTTTACATATAAATATTTTATTTGGAGGATTTTACATAAATAAACACAATGGACAATTAATATTTCTGCATCTTAACATTAAGTATAGACATAATATTTTATCATAATATATTTTTAAATAATGCATATATATGTGTAAGTTTATATACTATAATATTATTTATTAAGTATATGCCCGCGGTCGTACGTCAATTATTATTATTAATCTTTTCATTAATAAATTAAAAAAAGTAGTCAAAGAACGTTTGTGTGCCAAAGCCTATCAATGATTTCATAAACGATGGCACATCTTGGGAGTAGGATGTCTGCTTGCAAGGCTACTTCTACATTATTTTATGACTTACAATTATGTATGTATGTTGACATTGTATATTGTAAACGTACAGCATTGTAAACTTTATTTTAAAAGATTAATTTTTTTCTCACTTTTTTGGTAAATAAAGTGGGCCCCGTGCGAGTTTCTTACGCCGGTTCTTCTCGTCGGGTTAGTTCCCGAACCGGTGGTAGGCATCAAGTAGACTTTCAGAAAATATTTGCAAAAATTTATTCTGAATAAAAAAAATTGAGTTTGAGTTTTTTAAATTTTATCTTAAACTCCTTCGGCCTGACATCAATGTCAAGGGTTTCGTATATATAAAGAACAAAACCGTGACATCACTTAAACTTTACTGAGACTTCGCTTAGAAGTTCGGAGTCTGTCCGTCCATCCTCTGAGACCAAGATGTTATCTCCTTTACTGCAACGTGTTGGTGCTACTGCAGAAAGTAGGCAAATGCATTAACAGAATAGAGTGAAAATGTTCTAGGGCTCTAGAACCACAGTGTAGACTTTAGAGTCTAGATTCTAGAACAATAATTATTGAATTTCAGTCTTTGTTTGTACGGGAACCCTTTAGATTACAATTTATAAGGCGCATCTTTATACTTTTTTTCCCTAATATTCGTGAACGGCTATCCAAACATTGGATGGATATTGATCACTGCGTTTCTCAGTTCCTGACCGGTCATGGAAATTTTAAGGCCAAACTTTACGGATTTAAACTAGTAGCATCACTCATGTGCGAGTGCTCGACCGAAGGCAACATGTTTGAACAAACCGCGCATCATGTTCTCTGGGAGTGCAGTCTCTGGCAGGACGAAAGAACTACTATGCTAAACAACCTATTCTGTACATCTGGAGTCGCATACTACGGTGATCTCGTGGATAGCGCTAGGAACTTCCGTGCCTTCAAGCTTTTTTGTCACAATTATTATTGGCAACAGTCAAACACAATAAACTCCAATATAATTAACTTAGCTTTAGCTTAGGAGTCACAATTATTAATTAACTTTATTTCCGTGGTGCTCCCCCTTAAGTTCTTTGACTTTCGGTCAGTGCAACTTTGTGCTGTCTCCCGCTTTTATGGGGAGGGAAATAGGAATCTTCCTACTCCTCCTATTTTCTTCTGATTAATTTCATCTTCCATCATCCTGGCGACACAGGAGATACAGTGGTGGGAATGTTTGGTGGGCCAAAGCCCGTTAAAAAAAATATAAGGCGCTGAGCCGGTTTTATTATGTATGCAATTAAATACGGAAGAAGTGCTATTCTCGAGCAACAAACTTGTTTCGGTGCGGAAAGTATAAAAATAATTTTATCTATACTTATTTAAATTATTAACCGACTTCAAAAAAGGAGGTTATCAATTAGACGCGTATGTATGTAATATTTCCAGAACTGCCCAGTTTTTGTATATGTTAATCTATGACAGCTTCTGAACAAATGTGCCAAATTTCAAAAGTGTATGTATGTATGCATGTATGTATGTTTTTATGTTTGTGCACGCATATCTCCGGAACCACAAGTCCGATTTTAGTGATTCTTTTTTTATTGTACTAGGTATTGTTCAACCTAGGGAATACTGCAAGTTTCATCAAAATCGGTTCAGTAGTTTTTGAGATAGGGAATTTTAATTCTTAATTACGTACAAAAATTTGAAGTCGGTTTTATCTTTTTTTTTAAATATTATTTGTATTGAAATCGGAAGGCAAACAAGTGCCTAAATCGCTAGCAGTCGAAAGTACGTCCTACGATCGGCAAGCACAGTGCACATATCACTTGTCACTACTTGAGGGGTCTACTGGCCGTTTAATTATAAATTATTATTATTATTATTATTATTATTATTAAATAATAATGATAATGCTCATCATCTGTTTTTACAAACAGATGATGAGCTAACACTACATACACCACACACACAACCAAACTCACACATTCATACATCACACATATTATCACAACCTGATCATACAACACAATTTCACCCTTCGCCGGACACTCCGTCCATTCATACTAACAATTTAAACATTTAAATTTTTAAGTTCTTATCTGGTATGTACTTGGCTTCGGCCCGTACATACTAGTACGCCGGTGAAAACCGAGAAACTCAGAATAAAAACATAATAATAATAATAAGCCCGCAGGGCAGCTTGTGGCGAGCTGTTGGGGAGTAGCGACCCCACGAACCCGAGTGCTCCCAGGGAAGCCCCTGTTCTCCATCTCCGGCTTGCCTTCACCGGCCGGCCAGAGTGAACACTGACGGAGAATCAGGCCCTACCTCTGCCTTGCCTTAACCGGCCGGTCAGAATGGAGTCGAGAGAGCTTCGGCTCGGAGGGAGGATGTGAAGCGTAAGTGGCGAGTGGGCGACGTGATGGGACCCTCTGCCAGGTGTCCAGCGACACCTCTCCTGCCTCAAGCCGCTCTGTCAATGTTGCCGCCTCGGTGCACCGTGCGTGCGACCATTTTGAGGGGCCCATTCAAAGAGTTGGCGAGTCACCGTCTGCCAACTTTATGATACATGTTACAACGTTGTATCGGCAGACGCCATAGTCCTTCCATAGTCCCAGTTACCCAGTCCACTAGCACCTCACCCCCATAGCCCGATATCATTTTAATTCCATTCCCTGCAATAGTCCTACACTGGCCGCTGGCTCTCCTTGGTCGTACTCCTATAGTGCGGACAGTGAGAGTCGCCGGCCGGTGTCACACAACAATTAGATTAAAATTGTGTAACGGGCCTCTACGTGTTGGCTTCGGCCCCACGCATGCCTTCCAAAGGTCCGGGATTTAATTGCCCGTGAGCAAATAATAATAATAATTATAATGCCGTCTGCCAACTTTATACATGTTACAACATTGTATCGGCAGACGCCATAGTCCTTCCATAGTCCCAGTTACCCAGTCCACTAGCACCTCACCCCCATAGCCCGATATCATTTTAATTCCATTCCCTGTAATAGTCCTACACTGGCCGCTGGCTCTCCTTAGTCGTACTTCTATAGTTCGGACAGGGAGAGTCGCCGGCCGGTGTCACATTACATCTAGATTAAAACTGTGTAACGGGCCTCTACGTGTTGGCTTCGGCCCCACGCATGCCTTCCAAAGGTCCGGGATTTAATTGCCCGTGAGCAAGGAATGCTTTACACAAACATAATAATAATAATAATCATTTATTTCAAGTATCCAAGACTCATATATACGTACAGATCAAATTACATTAATAAAAGTCATATTTGAAGAAAAAAACACACAATACTTACATAATATTATAACAATTATTATTTTAGCCTGTATTCTGCATGCATGCGACAGCTTTGACTGATGTGCAACCTGCACATCAGTCAAAGCTGTCAATCAGGGCGTTCACAGAGCGCGGCCAGCATGCCGTTGGAGTTCCCCCGCATGCGCTGCACCAGCGACGATGCTCGCCTACGCATTGTAGCAAAGAAACAGCCCACTCGTGCGCACGCGAACATCGCCGAAGCGCTGCACCAGCGGGGGAGCCCCACCAGCATCCTGAACGCGTTATTATATTGGACGCGAAGGGCGCTGTAGGCCCTTTGCGTATATGCTGCGCAGAGGCTGCAAGTGTAGAAGGATGTACAAAAAGCTCTAAACAACGTCATTTTTACTTCTAACGAGCATCTTGCAAACCTCCTGACAACCATGTTTGCCCCAACCGACAGCGCCCTTCGCTCCCTTTCGATATCAGTGTCGTCTTTCAAAGTGGACGTCACAATGTGTCCTAGGTATTTGAACTCCTCGACTCTAGCTAAAGGAACACCATTGAGTTAAAGAGTCGGCACTGTATCCACCTTTCTGGTTCCACCGTGAAAGACCATGTACTGACTCTTTTTACTATTGTATATCAGCCCATGCTCCGCTGCGTAACGCTCACAAATATCAAGCAGCTTTTTGAGACCACAGACTGAGGCACTCAGCAAGACCATATCATCCGCATAGCTTATGTTATTGAAACATTCTCCATCTATATAACAACCGATATGCTGCATGCTGAGCTGCTCAATAAGTCCATTTACATAAAGGTTAAACAAAACAGGTGAGCTTAACCCGCCCTGTCTCATGCCACATTCCAGCTTGTAGGGATCTGACATCGCACCAGCCCTTCTAACAATATTTATTTGATTGTCATACCAATATTTAAAAGTATTAACCAATTCATGAGGTATACGCGACTTCCTCATCTTCTTCCAAATAATGTCATATGAGACGAGGTCAAATGCCTTCGGAAGGTCGAGGAAGCAAGCGTAGTTTAGACATGTTTTACCCCTAACAAGACTTTATGTGAAAGGCTTAAGACCATAGATATCAGAAACAAGTGGTTTAATATCTCTGTGTTTGAGTCACTCCACACACATTATGTAAGGTAAAACAATATTATGTCGAAACGGATCCGAGGTACAAACATAGGAGAAGATACCGGTACCAACTTCGTCGAGGCCTATTTAATTTACAACAGTCAATGAGGCAACAACGCATAATTAATTAGACGAATAATAATTATTGTTTTTATAAACATTTACATGGCATTGTATCCCTTATCGCTTCTCTTTATCGCGAGTACAATGTTAACAAACAACAATACAACCCCTCCCCCCCTGCACACATACAACAACCTGCGAATGCTCTGACGCATCACGCATGTAAAAATTTTGTCAAAATAACGCCTAATATAAAATCACTCCATCTGCATCTAACAAAAGGGTTATTAAAGGGAATTTTTTATGTAATAAGGGGGCAAACGAGCAAACGGGTCGCCTGATGGAAAGCAACTTCCGTCGCCCATGGACACTCGCAGCATCAGAAGAGCTGCAGGTGCGTTGCCAGCCTTTTAAGAGGGAATAGGGTAATAGGGGAGGGTAGGGAAGGAAATAGGGTAGGTTAGGGAAGGAAAAACGGTAGGAGATTGGGCCTCCGGTAAACTCACTCACTCGGCGAAACACATCGCAAGCGCTGTTTCACGCAGGTTTTCTGTGAGCCCGTGGTATTTCTCCGGTCGAGCCGGCCCATTCGTGCCGTAGCATGGCTCTCCCACGTCAAAATTTCGACGCAGGTCAAGATATAGGTAATGATGATAGTTAAGTAAATGTTTTTAAAGTGTTTTTCTACTTCAGGTGGCGAATTTTAATAGGACCGCAGGATGATTATCTTGCGAAAGCCATGCATCAGACGTTCAACAGCAACAACGAATACAACACGAGCTTTTGCCCGCGGCTTCACTCGCGTTAAGAAGTATTATTATATACAAACTTTCATCCCCTATTTTAACCCCTTGGTGTTGGAATTTATCAAAATCCTTTCTTAGCGGATGCCTACGTCATAACATCTGCCTGCATGCAAAATTTCAGCTCGATCTGTCTAGTCATCTAGTGGTTTGTTTGGGCTGTGCGTTGATAGCTCAGTAAAGCCGTTTCGGAGGAGTTCGCTATCTAACTTTTGCCTATAAAAATATTTTTTTCAATCATAAACAATACCTATTACTTGTATGATATTTTAATGTTTGAAAATATGTGGACATATAAAATGCATTTTAAAAATCTAAAATTAGTAAGTCCAAAATTTTAATGTTGTTGTAAGTTTTATTGCATTTAAACGTTACAAAAGAAGATAAAATTTTAAATAACATAATATTATAGGTACGTTTTTAGGGTTCCGTACCCAAAGGGTAAAAACGGGACCCTATTACTAAGACTTCGATGTCTGTCTGTCCGTCTGTCTGTCAGCAGGCTGTATCTCAAGAACCGCTATAGCTAGACTTCTGAAATTTTCACAGATTGTGTATTTCTGTTGCCGCTATAACAACAAATACTAAAAACAAAATAATTTAAATATTTAAGGGGGCTTCTGATACAACAAACGTGATTTTCAATAATGGTAACAAGTAGACACTTGAAACCTTCACAAAATTCTTGATTGAATGTGTACTTTAATAATTAATAATAACATTAAAATCAAATAAAAATGGGGCTCCCATACAAAAAAACAGATTTTTTGGCCTATTTTTGCTCTATAACGGTACGGTACCCTTCGTGCCCGAGTCCGACTCGCACTTGGCCGATTATTAGAGTTACTTAAGTATTTTATACAAGACTTTATTCTTCTTTTTTCATTTATTTATTTAAAGTCGTTATTTTTATTTGTAGAAAACTCTGATAAAATAAAATAACTCTGATTAAACTATAGTATATCAAGTAAATGACATTGCCGCATCCTTAAATCATTATTCATTTGGTATAAAGATTGCCCGTTATTAATTAATTATATTTTGCATTTATTTTAAGAATGTCTAATATATTTTAAGAAATAATATAGAACATCTAGTATTTTTTTATGTATAAGTACCTAAGGAAATTGATTCCTATTTGGTATGGAGATACTTTGACACTAAATTAATTAAAGGACATGGGACACTTTTTATCCCGGAAAAATGTACCGTTCCTGCGCGATAAACAAATTTTGGCGCAACGGAGTTTCAGGCGTCATCTAGTTGTGATTAGCTGTCCCAGTGAACGTCGTGTCACCTTAAAACCTTCCCTGGACTTCTACGAATATTTTAAGACTAAAATCAGCCCAAACCGTTCAGCCGTTTTCGAGTTTTAGCGCGGCTAACACATTTGAAAATCCATTTTTATATATAAGAAGAAGAAGATATATCTGCTGCCACACACCTGTTGCAAAGCTGTCGCAATGAGTAGGTAATCCGTGATCACCCTGTCCATAGTTACCAAGTCGTCCAAGTCGTAGGTCCTCGACAAGGCAATGTTTTTTTAGTTCAACGTTACATTACGTATGTAAATATACCAAGTAATTAATATTCTACGATATTAATGTAATATGAATCACGAAGAAATATTTTCCATGCCCCAAATAATTGGATTTCCATTAAGGTTTTACGCAATACGACTAATTACTTTTGTATCAAGTATTAAAAAAAATAGCTTCTAATATATTCGTAATAGAGCTCCGAATCCCTCGATTTAGTATTCTAAGTATATTGTTATAATAATTTTTGAATGCGGACTTGCGGTAGGTTTCGTTCCCGTTACTTTTATTTTCCATCTTTTTGGTATAAGATGGCCCCGCGCGATTTTTGCCGGTTCTTCTCGCCGGGTTAGTTCCCGAACCGGTGCTAGGCATCATAGTTCCGACGATGAAAAAATTGTAGTATAAAATTAACTCTGAATAAAAATTATTTGATTTGATTAAGCGTTGAGTGGTCAGTGGAGCACCGTGGGGTTTTAGTGGGTGGGTAGTTAGACCTATAACTGGAGAGTCCCATATACCCCGGCCGATGGCCCCAATCCGGCGGGAATGCGGAAAGCATTTCCTCATGTAAAAAAATGTTTTTTTAGTTTCACGCTCATGTTACCGGACACTAGAATCTAAGTTTTTTTTACACAGTAAGCGTGGCCTGTCACCTGTGATCTATAATAATTAATGCTCAATATTATCTCTGCCACATCAAAATAGATCCAGTAGTTTCGGAGCTTATGTTATGCTATAATAAGTCCTTTTCACATTATAATATTAAATAGGCATAGTTTTACTATAAATATTAGAGATGAAACGGATATCCGGCAACTATCCGGTATCCGGCCTATCCGGCGGTCTTATTACTATCCGGCCGAATACCGGATACCTGCTATTTAGCCGGATTGGCATCCGGCCGAATAAAAAAAAGATCTGGATAAAAAGAAATTAAGTAATCATTTACTTTATTTAGTCAGTCTTAGAAAATATATAAGTAGTAGAAAATGAATTAATTAGTACTCACACTGCACTAACTGTAAATTATGGTGAATAAAAACCAACTTCTCTGCATTGAGAGATAGCGGTTTCGCTTCTCTTCATAAATAATTCGCTGTACACACTGCTACAAGGTGCTGAAAGTATGTGTGCTTTGCACCAAACGGCTAAGTACCGCCGGATATTCGGCAGCCGGATATCCGGCTATCCGGCCAGGTGGTTGGCCGAATATCCGGTATCTGGTATCCGGCCAAACCACTATC
The DNA here is from genome assembly GCA_963422495.1 of Polyommatus iphigenia. Lineage (NCBI taxonomy): Eukaryota > Metazoa > Arthropoda > Insecta > Lepidoptera > Lycaenidae > Polyommatus > Polyommatus iphigenia. The sequence goes on from OY730184.1 coordinate 11,601,642, forward strand.
CGTTTCATCTCTAATAAATATGAATAATACGACTCATTTTTTGTGTATAATAATATTGATCTTATATTCAGTCATAACATTTTATCAAGTGTTATAAGTTATAACAAGGTTTATTGACCACTAGCTGTCCCGGCAAACTTTGTTTTGCCATTTAAAGTATTTCTACTTCATTAGTTGATACAAAATCTTACCCCGTCTTTTGTCTTCTAAGAGGGGTGGGGGGATAAATTTTATACATCAGATGTTAAGTTGGAAAAAACAGTTAATAATATGAAGTAAGTCCATTACAGAAAAAAGTTTGATACAAAATCTGACCCCCTCTTTCGTCCCTTTAGGGGGGTGGGGGGGAAATTTTTTATGCACCAGATGTTAAGTTGGAAGAAGAAAAATATATCTGCGAAAACCGCATTCAAATCGGATCAGTAGTTTTCGTGTGATAGTGGAACAAACATACAGACAGACAGACAGACAGACAAAAAACTAACTACATTTTTGGCTTCTATAGCGATGTAGTGACACACCCCGCTTATTATTTTTTGAATATCTTTAATGTACAGAATTTTCATTTCTACAGTTTTATTATATGTATAGGTAGGGTCCTAATAACGCAAATCTGACTGAACTCAAACTGTAGTACGGTTTGAGTTTTTTCCATGCCCTACGTGTACAAGATACGTTTTCAGTTTTTCTTTTTTTTTCAGTGCCGTATTTATATTTTAATGAGAGTAGGCCACTTTATTCCCCATGTACTTAATCAGTAGGGCCTCAGCTATAATGGACGCTGCCGCCCTAGGCCGTGACTTAGATAATGGTCTATACCATTGATTCCCAAAGTGGTCCAGGTGGACCCCATGGGGTCCACGGGAGCCCGAAAGGGGTCTACGCTTGCGTGGAAAAAAAATGGGGGTCCACGAGTCGTTAACGGGGGTCTATAAAAATTAGGTGATCCGATTTGACTTCTCCTATGAATATAGGCAGACAATATTATATTAATAGCAGATTCAATATTACAGAGCGAGGAGATTTAGTAAATAAGTAAAAGTGTGGTAATTTTTGTGTTAAATATAAAGGTGACATATAAATATTTGCGTTTACTTTTTACCACTCTCCGAAGTGAAGGTTATTGGTTCCTTGTACTGTATATTGTGTATCTGTTGGATGAATACGCTTTTTAGACCGGCCTTGAACTGGGGGGTAGCTGCGGGGTCCACCGGATCCAGCAAAATGTTAAAAGTGGTCTATGAGAAAAAAAGTTTGGGAACCTCTGGTCTATACTTTTACGTTTTTTTATTAACATTGTTTCCAGTTAAGAAAGTGACGTGATAACGATTGCAATTACATAACAGCAGAAGTCTTACATCTAATTAATTATTATTCCCTTTTTGCGAGTACAATACTCGTTTTACCGTTTGTTTATCCGGCTGCTTAATTCCTGATCCATCAACTCTGATATTATAAATGGCAAAATGTTCATGTCTGTCTGTCTCTTGCCTCTTTATCGATTCAGATACTTTTTTGTACGTAGTGAACGTGCGGAACGAAGATGCTGCGAACTGGTGTTGCCAATCTGAAACTTTTAATTGTTTACTTGACACACAACTGCAATACTTGTATTGCCACCTTCAGCTCTGATCCCTCAGGAATAAGGATACTTTTTATTAAGCAAAAACGTTTCTTATGCTATAATGTGATTAAGGAAACATCTAGATTCTCGAAGTCGAGGTATGCGAGTTCATCGTTGAAATATCAGCGCAGGCGCATCGGGCCGCGGGCTACTGCACCACTGACCCGGCTTCATTTACATTTTTAATATTCGCACTTTTAATAAAATATTATGCTCGTAAATATAAATCGCCCTCGTTCTACGGTCTATACATACAGCAGGACGAAAGAACTACTATGCTAAACAACCTATTGTGTACATCTGGTGTCGCATACTACGGTGATGTCGTGGATAGCGCTAGGAACTTCCGTGCCTTCAAGCGTTTTTGTCACAATTGTTATTGGCATCAGTCAAACACAATAAACTCCAATATTAACTTAGCTTTAGCTTAGGAGTCACAATTATTAACCTTATTTCCGTGGTGCTCCCCCTTAAGTTCTTTAACTTTCGGTCATTGCAACTTTGTGCTGTCTCCCGCTTTTATGGGGAGGGAAATGGAATCTTCCTACTCCTCCTATTTTCTTCTGATTAATTTCGTTGCGGGTCCCAAGACAGTTTTAGCATGTCCCTCGGGCTCCCTGAGAACAGATCAAAGGGTTTTCGTGGTTGCATACCGCTGTCGATCCTAGCGACACAGGAGATACAGTGGTGGGAATGTGTGGTGGGCCAAAGCCCGTTTAAAAAAAACACAGCAAGTCGCAGCATGAAATTTTTGAGTGAGTAACTAGAGGAGGGCGACGCTAGGCGACCGGAGAAAAGGGGCGCCGAAGGCAGACAAAAAGGGGCGAATGCGGCGCATCAGATCAATTTATCTTTCATCTATTTAACACAATATTTTTGTTTTTTACACTAACAGCACCCTGGGTGCCGAAGGAATCTCGCTCAGGGCGCCGCTGGCTCTGCTAAAACCGGTACTGGATTTTTGGGTGAGGAGAAGGGTTTCCGTAACCCTTAATTGTATAAATTAAGGGTTACAGGTCGTAGGTACACAATAACTATAACGAAATATTATAATTATCATAAAATAGGTAAGTATGTTTGGTGGTTCAGGGAAAAAAGTGAACATGTATAACGAGGAAAATTCAAGTAATATATAATAAAAAAAACACATTGTTATGCATTAAATAAATACATAATATACATACTTATTAATATTATGAATGTAAAAGTCTGTCTGTTATCTCTTTACGCTAAAACTGCTGAACCGATTTGAATGAAATTTGGTTTAGAGATACTTGAGTCCCGGGAAAGGACATAGAATACTTTTAATCCCGGAAAAAGTTACGGCGTCATTTAGTTAAATAACAATAATAGATGTTTTCAGAGCTTGATCCAGTAACCCTTCTAGGTATGGTAATATATTAAGAGAAGTTGATTCCTAGGCAGATGGCGGACCTACGTAATTTAGTCGCGTAATGTCAATCCCTACTGATAGATCACAATAATTATATATATTGAACTGACACGATCCGACCGAATGACGTAAGTCCGTCAACTGCCTATGAAATATGAATCAATTTCTTCGATGGTATACCTACTTACATGATTCATATAATTATTATAACTCAAGTTATATGGCGTGTGTTTGCAAAAGTAGAGATATGTAAAGTGTTCATAGGTTTTAGTTTCTATACGATATAGCCTTCCGGCGGCAGCTTTCTTAGAGACAGCTAGTGTCGCTAGAAAACCGTTAATTTGTATGAACGACTACACGTCTAGTCTTTAGAAAATGGGCCGATATTCTAGACATAATATAAAAGTTACGTGTTCTTGGAGGAGTGTTCTAAAAGATGAGAAGAACAAGATGATGGCCTTCATCTATAAGAAACCTACGTAACACAATAATTATAATATTATGCACGCTGTTAAGCATTAATTGTGTATCATCCCACAAAAAATAGTATTTTAAAGCTTGTTTAATTTGAAATAACGCGCCCCAGCACTACACTAGTTGATATAAATGAAAAATTTTGTACTGTGAATACGGAAGAGGGGAGCGTCATTTTAAGTTAGACAAGCCCGACAGACCGACAGACAGACAGACGGACAGACAACGAAGTCTTAGTTATAAGGTCCCGTTTTTACCCTTTGGGTACGGAACCTTAAAAGAATATCCTAGCCTAGCCCAGTTATTTGTTATGATCTTCACCACAATCGGACGGAAACGTTACTTTACATTGGGTAAAAAATAAATTATTATTTCGGTAGGTTTTGGATTGAAGTTTGAACCCGACTGCAAGAAGTTTATTCCTCTACCACCGTGCTAGTATAATTACCGTGCTCCTACCTAGACGTAAAGTAATAAATAACAACTAGCTAAAAGCCGAGCTTTGTGAGGACTTGCGTCGTTAAGGGCCCCACACATTAACAGTTCGCCGGCAGGCCGCCGCCTGGCTGTTAATCGGAAAATGTAGACTCACAGTTCCCCTGACGATTTTGTAGATTTTGTATCGACGGTCAATGACTGTCAGACAGCCTGCCGACCAGAGCCTGCAACTTAAACCTTGACTGACTGATGATAACACATCTACATATATTATTATAAATAAAAATTACTATGTTAAAGCACAAATCAATAGGCGTGATAGTTTTTCCGTAAAGTGCACTACAAAATGTAAAGGTTGTGGGATATACTAGGGCTCGCTTCGCTCGCCCCGATAATTAGTTAACCATCAGTGATTTAAATATTTCGATCGCTTGTCCAATTTTCATAGACGTTTTAACAAACCTCCTAAAACCGCTACCTACTGTTAACTATATCCACTTAAAAAACTGTAAAAACATTCATGTTCAACTTTTGACGCTTGTTTTAATGACATTAACGATACACGACTACTTCTCTTTTATTTACTTTACTAAATTAGTAGACCGTACGCTTAAAGTTTTTGACACAGACAATAACATTATTCACATCTTCATTATGGGCTTATTCCACCTTAATAAATTTAGACGTCTAAATTGATTTAGTAACCATGGACGTATAAAAAAAATATTTTAGTCAAGTGAAATAGCATTTAGAAAATTTCCTTCCTAATTAGCGTACTAAAATCGGAAGAAGTGTGGCTTTTGATTGGTGGAATCAGAAGTTTCTAATTATTACTTAGTCTTATTTTTAGGATCCTAATTGGGACGACTAAATTTAGTAAGGTGGAATAAGCCCTTTAGAGTCTACGCTTAAACTTTTTAACCCCCGACAAAAAAGAGGGGTGTTATAAGTTTGACGTGTCTGTCTGTCTGTCTGTCTGTGTGTTTGTCTGTGGCATCGTAGCATCCAAACGGGTGGACTGATGTTGATCTAGTTTCTTTTGTTTGAAAGCTGACATGATCGAGAGTGTTCTTAGCTATAGTTCATCATCATCAGCCTGCTCAGTGCTAGAAAATCGCGGTTCATCTGGTTCGTGAAGGGCTGATTAGCAACTTGCAGTCGTTTGGTGGGCTTTATATTTTGCATTCTAGTTCGTGACATTTATGAATATATACACATGAAAGTTGACCTGGTGCTGCAGCATCACCTGGTTATCAATAGGAATTAGGATACCCAACTCCTCACCTACTTAGAGCAATGGCTTCGTGTTGGGGCTCATTTTAATTGCAACAACTAGTAAGACGTAGATAAACTGTAAATATTTGTATATGCTGCTGCAGCTTTACCTGGATTCTATAGGAGCCGACCTCCATATGAACCCAAAGTGAAGGTTTCATGTTTCGACTCATATCGACGTACGGCCTCGTCCAAGAGGACATTCATAGATGGTATTCATTGGGATATGTGATCCTGTTGATAGGAATTATTCTGCACTATAACCAACACAAGTTTAAAAAGCATGAAATAAAATTAAATTAAGAAATTAAAAAAAAACCCCCGCCAAACAACTTTAAAAAGTAATGAAATAATATTTACTGACTTTAAGTTTAAATAATTCCTAGTCTAAAGTGATACTTTAGTCCATAATTGTTGTCAAGGTGTGTCGGGGGACCGCTAATGTAGATGTTTGATTTCACATAACATTATAGTTTAAGGGTCAGTTCACAGCAATATGCGAACCAAATCGAGACAATCAGCGACTTAGCGATACAAAATGCAAAAGTCGCTGATGGCGGTCTCCTGACACACCGTGACAACAATTATGGACTAAAATATCACTTTAGACTAGGAATTATTTAAACCTAAAGTCAGTAAATATTATTTCATTACTTTTTAAAGTTGTTTGGCGAGGGTTTTTTTAAATTTCTTAATTTAATTTTATTAACACAGACAAATTATACCGCTACTAACTACTTCTCCATTATGTACTTGACTGAAAAGTACGCTTACAATTTTTTTTACCGATTTGCAAAAGGAGGTTACTCAATTTCTCCACCAATTCGATTTTATATTATTTTTTTCTTTTTTTAACCCAAACAATTGCATTATTTATGATCGAAGTTAAAAAACGCGTCGTATGCAGTCAGGTCGATATCTCGTTTAGTACTTAACTTGCATCGTCAATGTTGCTATCATTCGTGTCCGCGACGCAGTGACTGGGCCACGCGCACGCGCACGCGCACGCTGCACGCCGAATTCGCGAGTGCTGCATTACTTTATATATTAGGGTAAGTGTTATGTAAAAAAATATTAAGTATTACAGTGACGAATATGTGATGTGAGTGATGGCTAAAACTGTTTTTTTTTCATGTTTTCTTCTTTCCAACTTCTTATATGATAGAAATTGGAAAAGATCGAAAAACTTAACACTGAAAATGATCACGTACCTAAAAATTAAATATCAAATATGTAAAGCCGCAGTGAACATTATAAATTTTTTTTTTATTATGAGTTATGACAGAAAAAGGGCGCGACGTTTTTATCAATAGTTATAAAGAATAATATTTCCATGGACGCTCCGCACCACGTCAGTTTGGCCCCGCCGTGGCCCGTGGTGAATACCTGAAGGACTTGTTTTACGGTTAGGGGCGTCCACAAATTACGTGAGGTGTTTTTTTTTTATTTTTTGACCCCCCCTCCCCCTCTGGTGAGATTTCGTGAGATTTTATTCAACCCGCCAAATCTCACGTGAGATTTTTCAAAATGTGGTTTTCTTACGTAAACGTTTGGTTTGACAGTCAGTACCTAGATTTTCTTTCGAACGAATTTGTGAATGATTTTAATCGTATAACGATTACGCTTACGATTAAATCTCAAGCATACGTACAATCTGGATGAAATGGACCAAAATAGTATTATTTTGTTGAGAAAAAAATTACGCGAGATTTGCCGAGACCCCCCCTCTCCCCAACGTGAGATTAGAAGAGATTTGAATCGACCCCCTCCCCCCTAAACACCTCACGTAATTTGTGGACTCCCCCTTACGGGTACCAGACAACATTTTTAGTGCCTCTTAATATTATATTCTTGTCTCAAAAACATTTTGAATATCAAAAATATCAAAGTTTAATCAATAACTGCCTTTTCTCTGATCGTACCATCGAGCTGCAAGTTTGGAAGGCGTAAAAAATATATTATAATAATATAAACAAACAAAATTAAAGGTAGCACGAATGACAAACTTGAACTTATAAACAAACAAAACACGCAAATTGACCTTTGTATGTTGTGTTTTGTAGGCACAGAATTTCAGTCATCTTTTATGTTATACTGGATTCGTCGTTTGAACTATTACCCCCTTAATAATAAATGCTGTATAAGCTTTGAATAGTTATACAGTGTTTTGTCTTCTTCAATCCAATTAAAAATGTCACTTGTGTGACAGGAACAAAACACTGTATAACTATTCAAAGCTTATACAACGTTTATTAGTAAGGGGGTTGTAATATAACGTTTCGTTAAAATTTCAAAACTAGTGACAAGATCTTATCGTTGTCCCCAAAAAGGACTGGATACAAGGTCAAATAGCATTTTATATCAGTTTGATGAAGTCAGAACATAACATATCAAAACCTACATCACGTAGTAACTTTAAAACAAATTAACTCTAAAGTTGGTATGTCAGAACTTAAAAGGTCCAAAAAGGACCAACACAGGTATCACTATTTAGATTTTAGATGAATTAGATACTTACTTATTAAAAACTAAAAATTAATAACAGTGGTACAATTTTAGGGTTATGGCACGTGCCGAATATGAATCACTTTTTTTGATGCAATAAATTATGTAACAAAATTAATAACTTTATCTAACCTTCAATTTATGGCAATAAAAGTGCAATTTTGCATACTTTGTTTTAACTAAGTACAACTTTTTAAATGATTTTTACGGAAGCGTCGCGTTTTCGGGTTCCGGTCTCAGCGCGACAATACTTCCGGTTATAAATAGTTAACAAAACAAATTGTAAATTTTTAATTTTGACACAATATTACATAATTTTTTTAGAATATATCTTTGAAAAAACAACTTTTCGTATTATTAGACGACCTCTGTGTCTCAGTTGGTGGGCTATTGGTAGCTCAAGCCGGGGGTCGCGGGTTCGAATCCCGCCGACGGAACAATTCAAAGTTCCTGAGTCATGGATGTGTATAAAATATGTGTATTATATAATAAAAATCCTAAATATATGTATAGTATAAAAGTATTAAATATATTTCCGTTGTCTGGTACCCGTAACACAAGTCCTTAGATATTATTATTATTATTTACATTTTAATGCTGTTACGGTTATTTGTCATCTACATAATAATTAATATTATATTCTATCTTATAAATACTTATATAAAATTCTCGTGTCACAATGCTAGTTACCGTACCTACTCCTCCGAAACGGCATTACTGATTTTTACCAAATTTTACATGCATATTAACTATTAAGTGGGTTTGAGAATCGGCTACTGGGTACTTTTTATATTGATAAGTGCATTTGTTGAATAAATAATAGTGAATTATTACAACTTGAGAATGACGGCGATCATTGTTTGTGCGACGGGATAGCGATGGACGTTGCCATTATGCCATATTTATATTTTAGTCACTTCAATAAAATAATATGGGCGAAATACTTTACCTATATGGCAAAACAACATTTGCCAGGACAGCTAGTATCATTATATAAAAGGCTTTGTCCTGAATGACATAAAACTGGAATCACGCTACAGCCTAAACCACTAATCGTAGAGACTTGCAATAAGAAGGGATTTTTCGAAATTCGTCTCCCAAGCCGGTGAAAAGGGGAGTTAAATTTAGTATGGGACAACATTAGTCCGATCTGCTCGAAAATTTGCATAAATATTATTTTATGTATTTTATGGAAATTTAATTCATAGTTTGTTAAAATATGACCTTTTAAGGGATAAAAGGGGATGAAAAGTTATTACAAGCATGATTTGCTGCTATATTGCTTGCATATAAAAACTGCTTGAATCTTGATTCATTATTTACATTTTATTTGACACAAATGACATTACGTTTTAAAATTATAATCAGGATTTATGTTGCTATGTATATAAAAAATACGTTTGTCACTAATTTTTATTTTCTTGTAAAGCAAATAAATATTTTTTTCTAAAATAAATAGTGAACTTGACCCAAAACATTCACCAGTCGAGAGTCGAGACCAGTCGAGACCCATTTGTATCATCGGGCGGTGATGAAACTAATATACATACAATCATCACAACGGGAGAAGAGCGACACTTGGGCCATACTTGGGAGTTGGGACATTTTAGACTTACACGATCGCATTTAGATATTAAATTATTACTTAACTATATTACATTTTAATCTATACTTATTATAAAACAAAGTCGCTTTTTTTTCCCTCATGTCCCTTTGTTCCCTTTAATCTTTAAAACTACGCAACGGATTTTGATGATTCTTTCAGTGTTAGATAGCCCATTTATCGAGGAAGGCTATAAGCTATATTTTATCACGCTAAGACTAATAGGAGCGAAGAAATAGAGGAAAATGTGGAAAAAACGGGGAAAATTATTTGAAAGGGCTAACTTGAACGCGCTAATCTAAGGAACTACTGGTCCGATTTGAAAAATTCTTTCAGTGTTAGATAGCCCATTTATTGAGGAAGGCTATAGGTATAGGCTATATTTTATCACGCTAAGACTAATAGGAGCATGTGGAAAAAACGGGGGAAATTATTTGAAAGAGCTTATCTCGCGAACTACTGGAGCAATTTTTATGTTATTTGGCACAGATAGATAGAAGTAGACCACGTGAAGGATCATAGGATTCATAGATTTTAATCATTTTTTCAGTGGCTATATATTTTATACCCGTGCGACGCCGGGGCGGGTCGCTAGTAATACAAATAAAAAGGGTTTGACAGAAAATAAAAAGAGCTTACGACAAATTAAAACAAAGAAATAATTGGACCCACGCATTGTTTACATCTGTTTGTTGAAACTTGGTTCATTTTAGTTAAAAAAATAAGTTCAATCTGTCCAAAAAAAAGATGGGGAAAAATGGGAGACCAAGTGTCCCCAGCTTCCTCTATATTTATACAGTCAATGTCGGTAAATTCTGGTAGACTTATAACTACTACTATAACTACAATTAACAAGTTAAATCACGTGTAAATTTTAAAATGCAAAATAGTCATACAATTGCGAACTAATTTGTAATTTAAATTAACAGAGATATTAATAAAAAAGTCACAAACTTAATCAGTCAGTACATTACTAGTATCTTTGAGTAAAATGAGTACTGTATTTATATACTGCTTCTTTTAAGCTCATCCAGATTTTACCTTACACAATTTTAATAGCATCTTCAACCCAATTATTACCTTTTTCTGTTCTTGCCTCTCGCGCCACATCTTATGGACGTACAAGGACAAAACATTGTATAATTTGTTACCTGATATGGTTACCGATAAATTCAAAGACGCTTTTATGAGATAAAGAGTAAAATATTATACGTATAAATAGAAAATCATCATTTATCACTACTGTTCACTTACGATCCTATTAGCATCATCTAAATCTATCCACTACTTCCATACAGCTCCACGTATTATTATAAATGCGAAAATGTGTATGTCTGTTTGTCTGTCTGTTACCTCTTCACGCCCAAACCACAGAACCGATTTTGCTGGGTCCGCACCCAGCAAAATCGGTTTTGTGGTTTGGACGTGAAGAGGAGGCGGACCCAAAAATCTCCATGAGATACTTTGAGCCCCGGGAAAGGACAAGGGATACACTTCATTCCGGAAAAATGTACGGTTCCAACGCGATAAACGAGTTTTGGCGCAACGGAGTTGCGGGCGTCATCTTGTATAGTATTTTATTGACTTACCTAGTCTATTGGACATTGGACAATACTTTGTTTCCAGGTATGCTATGCATTTTTAAGCCTCCGGCGCACCGAGCCGGAGGGAGTCCGACATACCCCCGTCGTCCACCCCCGTGCGCGGCGGGGGATACGTAACGTATTTCCCCCCCTCAACAAAAATAAAAAAAGGTATGCTATGCATAGTATAATCTGAGCAAACTCTTTGAGTGTTTGCAGCTAACATTGAGAATAGCCAGTTTATATTATGAGTGCACACAGTTTCATATTATATCTCCAAACAGTCGTTTAAAAGCAAATATACCAGTTTGTCCTATGTTCTTTCCCGAGACTCAAAGTATCTAAATGCCAAATTTCAGCAAGAGTGGTTTAGTGATTTTAGCGTGAAGACAGACAGACAGACAGACAGACAGACAGACAGACAGACAGACAGACGGACAGACACACTTTCCCATTTATAATATGGATAATGCAATATAAATAAATAAATAAATAAATAAATAAATAAATATATATATATATATATATATATATATATATATATATATATATATATATATATATGTGTGTATGTGTATGTGCGATATTATAATTCGACGATTATAATATCGCACAAATGCGTTAAGGCGTAGTCCCTAATGACTAATCTACATGACTTTGAATCAATAATAAACCAACAAATAGTGACTTTTAAATGCTTTTAAAAGCCAAAAAATACACATTGTTGTTTACTTAATGTAAGTACTTTGACAATTTGTGGTTTGAAATATTAACATTGAAAACTTCACACGATCAAAAATAACTCCGAAGAGGAGGCTAAATTCGAATATGTTGTCATATTTTTCTTATTTTTCATGAAGCTTATGATAGTTTTACTTTCAAAAATTATATCTACGAAAAGCTCATAGCTTAAAGAAGAATAATTTGTGGTTACATTTTGCATTTTGGTCTTTATCTAAGAGAAAAGTATAATTTTCTCCTATTTCGCCCTATCAAGGACGCGGCGAGCGTCGTAACCACCGCTGTGCAAGGCGCGCTGATAAGAATGTTATTTTAATAATAATAATAATTACTAATTTATTTTCAGACAAAGAAGTCCATATTTTAATTGATTTTGTGACAATAAAATTATATTATACTAACAAATAATCAAAATGCAGCTCATCTTGCTACCCTGATGTGTAGCTCAGTGAGTCTGCGAAGGAGTGCAGAGTCAATTCGCTCCGCTATCATCTTCATCTTTAATGTCCTTTACATCGATATTCGTACTGACAGACATCGACCTGCTAATTTTATGGACTACCAGTAGCGCTAGCACGGCGACCAGCGGAAATGCGAAAGTATTATAGACAAACTGTGGAAATAAACCTTAGGTGCCGTTCCGATTTCTACCGCGGCTAATTGCGATCGACAAAAATTCAATAAAAATGCCACTTTATGACAGACTATAGTATATGTCATAATGTAGGTAGTATTTTAATTTTTAGGACTATAGTCTGTCATAAAGGGGCATTTTTATTGAATTTTTCGGAACTAAAAAAGATCGGAACGGCACCTTAAGTTTATCTCCACAGTTTGTAACTATAGTCTGTCATAAAATGGCATTTTAATTGAATTTTTCGGAACGAAAAAAGATCGGAACGGCACCTTAGGTTTATTTCCACAGTTTGTCCATACTTTCGCATTTCCGCTGGTCGCCGTGCTAGGCCTTAAATGTCTCGCGAGTCGCGACTTCCGTTGTCGAGGTCTAGTGCGAATTAATGTTGGAACCGTGCATTTTTTGGCGATAAAAAGTAGCCTATTGACTTTTGCTGTGTGTGTCTCATTAGAATTTGGGCAGTTGTTTTGGAGCCAGTTCAAAAAAAAAAAACAAGCTGACAAAATATCCATCGTCTATAATCTATATCATTATACTTACGTCATAACTCATAACTATTACATTGCGTATTTGAAAAACTACGGTGCATTGCTAAACAACAAGTAAGCCACGGAAAAAGTTTAATGAAAGTGTGAAAAAGTGAGAATGTAAGGATGTTTTCTCATAGCTCAGTTCTCACGAGCCTGGGAATACCACGTGTGTAACCTATAATCAGATCATCTGCACCATTAACTGACATAATGCAATTACCACCCAAAGAACCAGCAACTAGTATACGGCCGCTATCAGAGATGTTAAATGATTATTTAACTTTAATTGAATCAAAAGTTTGACAGAAAATAATATAGTTTATATCAAAATCATCATTAAATTAAAGTTAATCGTAATAATTATTATTAAACGTCTTTAGGTGTGGTTGATATCAGTCTCTGAAAATATAATATGTTTTTAGTTTAGGTAAATGTTAATAATAATTACAATCAGTGTTATACTTATATGCCAGTTTTTTTTGTGTATCAACTTAACATTCATGTTTAACTATCCATACTAAGTATATAAATATTTTAAATCCGCTTTGTTTGCATACCAGTCTGCAAACTTCATCACGCTCAAACCGCAGAACTGAATTTAATAGTTTTTTACGGAGTTATCGGAAAATGGCCGAGGGTAGCTTTTATCCTGAAAAATGTCGGGTTGAAGCGGGATAGATTAATTTTAGCATAATGCAGTTACGGGCAACATCTAGAAATAAATGACTGCTGAAACCTTACGCTGCCACCACTTTTATTATTTACTGATCAAACCTGAACGACCTGAATATAGTAGCTGTAATTAATTTTACATAACACATCGGTACTACTTAAAACTATAAAATAATATCCGATAATATATGTGTATCACTAAAGCTTCTAAACTATTCTAAAATCTAAACTAATTAAAATGAAATTTGTTTAAACACCCTAGATGACGTTGCTGCTGTTGTTGTAAACGATGATCGTGTGATGATCATGAGTGCGGACAGGCAGTGGCGCGTGTAACTCGCACATTGAGTCATTGCTATTTTACCTCTGATACGATCTTGAAGCGGACAACATAAGGGTCAATTATAGAATATCCACGGTAATATAACATTGAACGCGCTTTACCTTCTCTACTAGAAAAGTTACAAATCCATTCCTTCCATTCAATGGAACTGTTAATGACGCCAACGACGTTCTATTCAAATGAAATGCAATATGAGAACATTATATTCATAACACTGGAATTTTTCAATTTGGGTAGTAACATTTATTTAAAGTTGAAGCCATAATTCAGCTTATAGTATTGCAATAAAATTTTATGGTTTTATGACAATTAAACGATGCATTTTTGCACGTATTGACAATTTAGGTATGTATTTATCGTTATCGTTACTATAATCTAGATTCTAGAGACTAGATAGATCAGTAGACAAATAATAATTTAAAAAAGAGACATTTTAAATTATTATTTGTCTACTTGCTTCTTTTTACAAAATTAATACCCTATTAGATAGCAATTAATTAAAACTTGTAACTACTAATTAACTTAATTGCGACGTTCTACTTAATATTCTTCAAAATTACTTGTTTAAGTAGTTAGTTACCATTTAAAAAATTGATGCATAAAAGGCGTGTTTAATATATTCTATTATTATTATATAATATATATTATGTATTCACTAAGGGTGAGGCCAAACGAGCGTAATTTTGTGAGTCGTGACTCGTGAGTCGCAGAATTTTGGTCGGCAGAAATTCTGCTGCATTCAGTTTCATAGAAAATTCCTACTTCATTCACACGAGCGTAATTTTGTGAGTCATGATTTGTATGAAACAATATTTACGGCTTCTCCCTTATTCAAGTTAAGTGAAGCTAGTTAATCTAACTGTTGTGATCCGTCGGTTGGGTTGGACATAACGAAACCAAGTTACGTAGGTCTGTCTATAAGTCGACTTCTCTGATAGTACCATCGAAGAAATTGATTCCTATACAGTTTAGAGACCTTACTTCATTTGGTCGGCTTATGTCAATTCAATGTTAGCTGTGATCGGTCGGATGGGTTTGACTTAACGCGACCAAATTACTTAGGTCCGCCATCTGCCTAGGAATCTACTTCTCTGATATCCAGCTAAGTTTAGGTAACATCCTAACATAGTTTCCATTACTTCCCCGTGCTTTTGCGAGGTTTTGGTATTGTCACAGTAGCTATTAAGCTCGATATTTATGCGTCCGCGCAAAAGAGCGGCTTGGCCGCTACACTACGAAATCACAAGCAATTGAGTATTTAAAAAAAAATATTGTTTTTTTATGTATTTTTAAACCTTAATATTAATAATATTTATATTTAATGCAAAAACCTTAAAAATGTTTTTTCAATTAATTATAAACAATTAAAAATTCATGAAATTTAAACAAAGTCACGTGACTTATAAACGCGCCATGATTGAGATGTGACGTCACAATGTACAATACATTTCAATAGTATACGCCAATATTTACCTTATTTTGTTGACGTTTAAGGTCAAAATTGTTTGCGCTAACTATAAAACCCATCTACGTAGCTAAACTTTTTAGTAAATCCACAAACTGATGCTCCTATGGCTCGAAATGAGAAATGTGGTTAGTGCCCCTTTTATTTATTGTAAAACAAACTCTATTTTAAGTATTGAAGATGTGTTTTTGTTTTCAGTTTTAATAAATTTAAGGCTTAATTGAGTTTAGAAGTACGCGTCCAATTAAAACATTCGTTTGTAAAACAATACGTGGTATAATGTCAGTTCTACTGTTTTTAGTGTTCTGTGGTGAACATTAACAATGTGACGTCACACGCTCTAAGATTAGTGCGGGAGCTGCCGGCGTGTCTTCGGTATTTTTATTTTGAAATAACTTTTGAATTATTGCGAAAAACAATAAAATAAAACTGTTTTCTTATAAAACTTATATATGATCTTTCCATTTATCACAATTTTTTTGTTGAAATACCCAATTGTATATAACGATTTATTTAAGACCGCGCCGCTATATTTTAATTCTGTTTCTTTGCATAGCGGCCACACTGCTCGTTAGAGCGCACACATACGATAAATCGAGTCTCAAGTGGGCCTGTTTCACCACTTTCTGATAAAGTGCCGAATAGGCTTTTCACAGCTTTTTTGATTCTCCATACTTCATCTGCCAAGTTAAGTGGTGGATAGCCTATTTGGCACTTATCAGGAAGTGGCGAAACAGGCCCTCTATCTGTCAAGTTAAGTGGTGGATAGCCTATCCGACACTTATCAGGAAGTGGTAAAACAGGCCCTTAGTGATTTGTCGCGGCATATAACATCGGTAACTCGTGTTAACTAGTACCACACATAATTGGATTACTGGCCGACTGACGTGACGGTAAGTGGTCACCGTCTACACGTATCTTACCTCTATATCCTACCATAATGAACCTTATATCAACGGTATAAATGTGTAGTGATAGGCATAAAAGTTGTAAATTGTCTGTCGTTGTATAACAATAGCACGCCACATTGTCTTCGCCGTATTTGTGATGAACTAATATAAGATAGCTGAGAGGATTGTAAATGACTCTAGATGTTTCCCGACTATTTGATAACGATAGGAAATCCCAAAGAAACAGTTCATTTTGTTGATTGGCTGTCACAATGTTAGTTACCGTACTCCTCCGAAACGGCTTTACTGATTTTTACCAAATTTTATATGCATATATTCAGTAGGTCTGAGAATCGGCTACTGGTTACTTTTTATATTGATAAGTGCATTTGTTAAATAAATAATAATAAATTATTAGAGCTCGAGACTGACGGCGACCATTGTTTGTGCGACGGGATAGCGATGGACGTCGCCATGGTGCCATACTTATTTAGTCACTTCAATAAAATAATATGGGCGAAATACTTTATATGGCATAAAGCAACGTTTGCCGGGACAGCAAGTATTATATATTATTCACTAGTGGTGCTGATTAGCTTTCAGTAATTTTTTTTCACTATATACCTATTGTATGAAAAATTTCGCCCAAATCAGTCCAGTAGAATGCCTTTTGAACGTAAACTGTATACAAGCAATTAAAACTTCATAATATTAATAACATTAAAATAGACAACTGTTTACTTATATAATTATTAAAAAAGACAGGCGATACGCTTGAACCCTGTTGTACCCTTGTAGTCTAGACTTCGAACGGTCTAGTTTTAGGTAAACCCTGGCCAAGTGCGTCTTAGCCCAAAAATACTGGTTCCGTAGTGATTTGATACACATGTTATTATTTTTAGTTGTATCTTATTACCTTTCCCGGGACTCAAAGTGTCTCCATATCAAATTTCGGCCAAATCGGTTCAGCAGTTTGGGGGTGAAGCGGTAACAGACAGACACACTTTCACATTTATAATAATACTAGCTGTCCCGGCAAACGTCGCTTTGCCATAATATTATAAAGTATTTCGCCCATATTATTTTATTGACGTGACCAAATAAGTATGTCGCCATGGCAAAGTCGCGCGTCGATCGTTATCTCGTCGCATAATCAATGGTCGCCGTCAGTCTCAGGTAGTAATAATTTACTATTATTTATTCAACAAATGCACTTATCAATATATAAAGTACCCAGTAGCCGATTCTCAGACCTACTGAATATGCATATAAAATTTGGTAAAAATCAGTAAAGCCGTTTCGGAGGAGTTCGCGGACTGACATTGTGACACGAGA
This sequence comes from Polyommatus iphigenia, assembly GCA_963422495.1. Taxonomy (NCBI): domain Eukaryota; kingdom Metazoa; phylum Arthropoda; class Insecta; order Lepidoptera; family Lycaenidae; genus Polyommatus; species Polyommatus iphigenia. The sequence goes on from OY730184.1 coordinate 11,619,150, forward strand.
ATTTTATAATATATAAGAAGTATTATAAGGATTAGTATTAATCTTTCAGGCCCCGCGCGAGCACCGGTGATCGCGAGAACAAAAGAATACAATGGGAATTCCTAGAACCTCCGATCGAAGGATTAATTAGTATGCATGACAGTTACGCACTTACAGATAGTTGTGTAATGGTTCTTCAAAAAACCTGACTAAATGTTAGTGGTTCGTAATTGCGTTCTAATAATTTAGTCTCCTGGGAGTCTGTACTAGACTATACTAGGTAAGTAAAGTGTTATATTTTACCACTAAAATTAACAAAACTTGGTTGACTACTGTACCCTAAAACGGAACCCTAACCAGCTGATTTTTTAGTATATCTGTAGGTTAATAGTTATATAATTTAAGAGTAACCTTGTGCTACAAATAAAACAATCCATATTTTAGGACCATCAAGTCAAAGTATGAAATCCTTTCTATCTCTGTTAGCTACCACTTTCGAGATTTTTCGAAAATAAAAATGTTGTTCGTCTTATCTTATCAACATGTAGCTACTCACAAAAAATTAGCTTGTTAGTAATCACAAAAAAAATGTTCTAGGGTAGTCTCCTCACTCGTATGATATGAAAATAGTAACAGAAAATTTCCCAACGAAAACACGTGAAAACTGTTGTTTTAGAATTTAGAATGTTTTATATGGTATTTAAACTAGGTATAAGCTACCTAAAAGGAAGAAATAAAAAGTAAAATTACTTACCTATACCTACCTACCTATTCTCTATTGCTATTATTGGCACACCATTGATGAAAAAAATACAATTATTATTATAATAATCTGCGAACTGACACCTGCAAATTGGTACCAACTAACGACCTACCTACTATCTTTAGCAGTACTAGTTAGTACTTACGGCAAAATAAAATACTTTTTACTGAAATAAATACGCAAATAAACAAAAAGTATTAATTTAGTGTAATAATTAAAAATGCTTATATTTTATTATAATACTTATTTTTACATGTTTTTATAATTTTAATTTTATTAGGTCAGCTGCAAAAACTGAAAAAAATAGTGTTTACCTAAATACATTGACGTAAGTACTAAACAAAAAAGTTTATGCTCACTATTTTTAGAAAAACTGAGCGTGTGAAAACAAATTTACTGTAGCGTGAATTATAGCATATTTATATGTTGTAAATTATATATTGTACTTAATTAATGCTCGGTTTCCGAGGTTTTTAAGCGGTTTCTTTTTTTTCGTTTTTGTCGTGGATTAATAATAAATTGTAATGTCAAAACAAAGGCTTCGGTCAAGCCTACGCGTCACTGGTTTACACGTATTAAGTAGATAAGTAGTAACTAAATTTTAACTTAATTTTAAGTTATTTATTGCATGTAAACACAAAATTTAGTAGCAAGTAGCAAGTTAAAATTTAGTTAAGTACTAAACAAGGAAATTAGAATTTTGACTATTTTCTGTTAAGTTGGCAGGCGGGGCTTGTCACTTAACACATTTCGGGCAGGCACTTCAAATTAAGTTAAAATTTAGTTACTACTTATCTACTTAATACGTGTAAACCAGCCATAACTGAAAAACCGTAGATTATTCCCGCTCTGCCTACGCGAACGTCCCGCGTTGCAGACGCTCCCGCTTCGCAGTCACTTTGGTCGCGTAGGTTTGGTTTAAGGCTCCATTCCACCGCGGCGCACGCTGGACGTGCACGGATTTATTTCTTTGATTTCAGTCAATTCGTGCGTAGCGTGTCCGTGGGTTGCAGTGGACACAGTCACATATATTTTCTTACAAAGCGAAGCTTGACGCACGTGCGTAGTCTCTCCGTGCGCCGCGGTGGAATTGTTAGCCCTTAAACTAAACTAATCGGCAATTTTGGAAAGATTAACTGTCAACAAACCTCCGGAACTAGCCATTATTTGGACAGTTGCCTATCTACTTGATGAATTTATCAAATTCTTTTCATATGACCGCAGATAGACAAACAAAACTGCCGAACTGGTATGTGTAGAAAGTGTTATGTTACGTCCTGTTTACCTTCGCACGTTATATAATAATTGATGACTCTAACTAATATTTATTTTTATTTGATCAGATTCAATGACATGCAACAATAATGCGCATTATCGTAAGTCTTATACTTTAAACAAGTAAATGTTTAACTGTTTACAGTCAAAGTCTTGTCAGTATGTAGTTGTAGCCGAGAAAACGATCCAGCTAGATCGGAGATCCTATGATTGGGCGACCTTAGACTGATCAGCGATCATATGGTTTTTATCGTAAGGTCTCCCATTTAAATTAGTTTTGTCTGGTCGTCTACCACGCTCATATCGCACCACGCTCATACGTGGAGTTTCGTACGTGAGTGACAGAAACGAGTAGCGATTAACTTGGTATAACTTGCAATTATCATCTTTATTACTAGTGCCTAAGTTTTTTACAATATTCCATGAAAGCAACAAAAGCTCGTTACGACTGCTGACTGCTGAGTCAGTGGAATCTAGACGAGGTCTTACGCAACGCGTAATGGACCGCGGAGTCACACATTTTGGCAATCGTTACAAAATGTAATGATATTTTAACTACACGAGTACTTTCGGTCACGGAACGTTGCGACATCTACAAATTCTCCGAATATTAATTGACTCCACAGAGGTATGATTGACTCCAAGCATGTTATTGGACAGATGATTTGGGTGTTGTTACCTTTAAAATAACATAATATTGGTTATGTTGAATCGAATAATAATTCCAAGTAGCTCTGGCATTCTAGAACTGGTTTAGGTTTAATATAATCAATAATCATAGGTTAAAATTTAACCTATTTCGTAATAATGACATTTAATATAATAATGTGCTTTGTATTTATTTTATAAATCAAATTAATCGTATATTTGCAGGAATTTTGTGACGATAGGCAACAGGACAGTGTGGTCGATAAGATATTTTTACAAAAGAGCAAACCCCGTAGCCTGTCCGTAGCGTAGTTCGTAGCACGTAGCAACCTAAGACCTAAGTATAAAGTAAATTATTAGACATAATATTATACTTATTAGGTATTTGAGCTACAAAATATTAAAGAGTTTCAAAGTGAAGTACAAAAATTTCAGCAAAATTTTACTGTACATATTTACGTAATACACATGAGTCACAGGGCGCAATATTTCATAGTTCGTATAAAGTATTATACAAGGCTATGTCAATATGATTGTGAAAGCAACTCTCGCCCAAATAAATATACTCCATTAGCGTCCAATATAGCGGCAAGTAGTTTTATTTTGGGCGTGATGTAACGTCGCTCGTGAGTCGTGCGTATCAAACTCTCGACACGTCAGGGCGGCCATGATTACGAGGGCTGCTATTTATATTTATGTATCCGGAATTAAAAAAAGAAACAAACATATAATAATAATAATAATAATAATAATAATAATAATAATAATAATAATAATAATAATAATAATAATAATAATAATAATAATAATAATAATAATAATAATAATAATAATAATAATAATAAAGACAAACAAAATTAAACTAACACACTTGCTATATATGGACGACATAAAAATCTATGCTACAGATAGGCAACAACTGATAGAGCTTCTAAGACTAACGGAAAAATTCAGTACAGACATAAAAATGACATTCGGGACTGATAAATGTAAGATTAACTGTATCCTCAAAGGCAAGCACACTCAAACGGAACCTCATAATCTGGAACTACAAGGAGGCACTATAGACAGCATGCAAGAGAAAGAAACATATAAATACTTAGGATATATACAAAGTACAGCAATTAATCATAAGGAAATAAAGAATATGCTAAAATCTAAATATAAATTAAGACTAAATAAAATACTATCTACCCAACTATCAGGCCGAAATAAAGTCAATGCTATTAATACTTACGCCGTACCAATACTGACATACTCTTTTGGAATAATAAAATGGACAGACACAGAACTGGAAGCTCTTAATATCGCAACACGAACCGCTAGTTATAAGCACAATATACATCATATCCATTCAGCAACCGAACGATTTACGCTAAAAAGAAAATTAGGTGGCCGCGGAGTCATAGACATAAAAAATCTGCACTATAATCAAATACATAACTTAAGAACTTATTTTTTAACTAAAGCCAATAAGAGTCCATTACACAAGGCATTAATAAATATTCCCCACTCAGGTACACCTCTAAAACTAAATAATAAACAATTCGATTCAACACATAAAATTGTAAAAGATAGTGATAAAATAATAAAATGGAAAGGCAAAGCGCTTCATGGCAAATTCCCACATCAGATAGAACAGGACCACATAGATCAAGAGGCATCCTTCAGCTGGCTAACAAAAGGTAATATATACAGTGAAACGGAAGGCTTTCTCATAGCAATACAGGATCAAATAATCAAAACAAGAAATTACTCTAAATATATACTAAAAGAAAATATAGAAACTGATAAGTGCAGATTATGTCACCAAACAACCGAAACCATAGACCATATCACTGGAGGATGTAGCGCTTTAGCCAGCAAAGAATATACACACCGTCATGACAACGTAGCAAAACAAATACACCAACTACTAGCAATGAAGCACAACCTGATAGACACACATACACCATATTATAAGTACAAACCTAATAATGTCCTCGAAAACAGCTCTGTTAAACTTTACTGGGATCGCGACATTGTCACAGATCGAACCATCCTCAGCAATAGACCAGACATAACTCTCACAATAAAATCTGAAAAGACTACATACCTTATAGATATCGCCGTCCCCAACACCAATAACCTAAAACAAAAGCATAGTGAAAAAATACAAAAATACATCCCCCTCGCAGACGAGATTAAGCAAATGTGGCGTCAGAATACTGTTAAAATTGTACCTGTTATCATATCTTCAACCGGCGTCATCCCTAAAACTCTACATTCTGCCCTGAAAACAATAGATTTACATAAAAATTCATACATACAAATGCAAAAATCCATTGTCATTGATACATGCTCTATAGTTCGTCGATTTCTTAACCCGTCCTCATCTTTCACCACATCACAATCATAACTCTGCTTATGAATCAGGTTACTTGGCATCAGCCCGTACCTGAATCTTTTATCCGGCTAATAGCCGAGACTCAAACTGTTTACATATAATAATAATAATAATAATAATAATAATAATAATAATAATAATAATAATAATAATAATAATAATAATAATAATAATAATAATAATAATAATAATAATAATAATAATAATAATAATAATAATAATAATAATAATAATAATAATAATAATAGTTTATTTGCAACTACATTCAAACATGGTGCAGATTTACAAAATAATAAATAAATAATTCCAATTAGCAGCCGCAAATTTGCTCATGCTCGGCATGTGCTGTAACACCCATATATAACATATATCATTTAATATGGTTTTATTGCTTTTCAAAATATTCGCCGCGATGATCGACACACTTTTGCATACGCTGGAACCAATTTTCATAGCACTTTTTCCATTCTGATTGAGGTATCTCCAAAACGTGCATTTTGAAAGCATCAACAGCCTCTTCGCGGCTCGAAAAACGTTGACCACGTAATTTGTTCTTCGCGTATGGAAATAAAAAGAAATCGTTAGGTGCCAAATCAGGGCTGTACGGCAGATGACCAGTCAATTCGATCTTTTGACCCTCCAAAAACTGAGTTGTTTCAGCTGAGGTGTGACAGCTAGCATTGTCGTGATGTAATATGATTCTGCGTTGTCGGTTGTCCTTTCTTATTTCTTCAAAGACTTCTGGTAAACAAATGGTCGTATACCATTCAGAATTAACCGTTTTACGATTCTCTAATGGCACTGTAGCCACATGTCTATTAATTCCAAAAAAACAGGCGACCATTTGCTTCAAAGTACTTTTTGCACGAGTAACTTTTGTTGGTTTCGGCTCATCTTGGAACACCCACACCGTTGACTGTTGTTTAGTTTCGGGGTCATATGCATAGATCCAAGATTCATCACCTGTGTAGATATTATAAACGGCTTTTGACGTACCACGGTTGTATTTTTTTATCATTTTTTTGCACCAATTGACACGAGCCCGTTTTTGATCGATTGTCACGTTGTGCGGAATCCAACGCGAACATATTTTTTTACAGCCAAATGTTCGTGTAATATCTTATGTATGCTCGTCATACTTATGCCTAAGGACGCCTCTATCTCGCGATATGTAACATGACGATCACGCATTATTAGTTCCCGCACAGCATCTATATTTTGTGGGACAACAGCTGTTTTTGGGCGACCTTCTTTATTTTCATCCGTGAGCATAGACCGCCCACGATTAAACTCACTGTACCAGTGATAAACAGTGGTTTTTGATGGTGCTTCATCTCCAAAAGTTGCGGTGAGTTGAATAAAGCACTGTTGTTGATTCAGCCCACGCCGAAAATCGTAGTAAATCATTGCACGAAAATGTTCACGCGTTAAATCCATGGCAAATGAAGACACGCAATTTTCAAAATGACACCACAATGGAAAAATAATTGACAGTCACATGAAACAAAATGTATTCTTCAACCAAAGAGTTCTATTTTCAAATGTTGTAATTACTTTTTAAATATTGTTCTTGTAAGTGGCCAGTTCCGGATACATAAATAGCAGCCTATGTACTGTTGCCTTCTTTTTAACTTTTTCTATTATAGTGCAGTTGCCAGAGGTTTTAAACTTTTAACCTCCGAAAATTGTTAAAGTGAATGGATTTTATTTTTTGAGGGGTCATTTTCTTTTTTACACTATAACTTGCAAAGTTTACCAAAAATTTTTTTGTGTTTTTAATTTTTTAGTTAAGTAGTACTTAATTAAAAATTTATATTTCACCAAATAAAACCGGTCCAGAAAAAAAAATCTTGTTCCTGTTATTTAATGACTCTTATCCGATTGTTTACGTTGAAAATTAACCAAATACACAATTTTTAAAAAAGAAAGTTTGCTTTGCTAAGCTAATTACAACTATACGATTTTTGCAAAGTTTTTAGAGATTAACGCTCGTCGTAACCAAGATAAAAGGGTTTGGGTGGATTTAAACCCTTAAACGAAAAGTGTGTTAAACTTACTTGTTGTGCGTATTTAATTTTTAGAGAAATGATAACTTTTAAGTACTTAAAAACGTTTAAATATCTCCAAAAATGTGTAAAATAGACCGAAAATATTGTTCTATATTTGTTGAGAATTTATTTAAGTGAGAGCTAAAACATTAAATGCATCGACAAATGAAAGACTTTTTCTAGTCTTCGAAATATATTTAAACTTCCTACTTAAAGCCAGAAAAAAAATTGGGTGCTACAAATCTCACGTACATACTAAAGACGTATGCTGCGACCTATGTTTAGAAAATGCTTACCTGAATAGGCGGACGGAGTCCCACCATACACAAAACTGTGTCGTTCAGAGTCGGCCAGCTGGCTGTATGTACACGGTCCGCACGCACACATTCTTGCGCTAGTCCATACCATTTGACAGGCGAAAGAATGTGTGCGTGGCCGACTCTGAAGATAAGTGAAGACACAGTTTTGTATATAACAAGACTCCGTCCGCCTTTTTTCTACGTTCATGACCTGAATACAAAAAATATCAGTTCTTAAGTTCTTAACCTAATTTATATTTTTTCCCTTTAAGTATGGTTTAGCAAATATAATAAATGAAAAAAAAAAATTCTGTAACAACCTAACCAAAAGAAATAAAATACAGATTTTCTTCGAAATATCCGTGAAAAGTTTGTGCTACATTTCAGAAAATTTAATAAAGTAAGAACTAAAAAGTTATACACATTAAGAAATAGAAGGCTTTGTTAAGCCTAAAAAATAATTTTAAACTTCCTATTTAAAACCAAAGAAAAATAGGAACGCCATTTACCTGGCGAGGCACACAACAAGCACATTTGGAGGTATGCTCATCTACATACAAAAATATTAATTTTAAATCTAAATTGTATATTTTTTCAACTTATTTTCTTTCTTTGGAATATAAGCAACGATACAAAACAAAAAAATAATAATATATTTTATTTTTTGCTATATATTCAAAAGAAAGAAATATGCAATTTTTTTTCAAAATTTTACAGTTTATGAGTTTACTTGAAGTGGAAGAGAATAATTTAAAAATCAAAAGCACAACTTTTCAATAGGTAAACTTTATTATTTATGTTATCAGCTACACATTCCTTTTTTCTTTTCAATTTTCATCCAATATTGCAAAAATCGGAGGTTTGCACGATTTTTACGCTCTGGGAACTCCACTATTAGGTGGAAAATTAAAGAACGTGACACTGCAATGTTGTACAGTTGGTACAGTTATTGACGTAGATGGAGTTCTGTTATAGTGACGTACATTGGTTAGTTCTTTGATTAACATAAAAGTTTTTATCTACCAAGTTAACTGTAATTTAGTTTACATAACGGTAGCTTACTTGCTATTTTTTTATAAGTAGAAGTTGACTTCTGTAAGATGGCAAGTATTATTGTAGTATTTTGCTTGCGGACATTTTTTATTTTGACTGGCTCTCGATTTGTTGACAAAACAATTAATGTTTTCTTATCCGTTATTGATGGCCGTATACCGATTAATTGGCCGGACTTTGCACCTTGAATCGTGACGATTACAAGAGAATTCAAACGTGTACGGTGTAGGGCATATATTTCGTCTACGATTTCCCACGATCCCATGATATGGAGAAAGTCACAATATGTAACCTGACCCCTCAAAATGTAGGGACATGAACATATTATGAGTGTGATCTAAGTTTTTATTGCGACATAAGTACTGTGCGTACTATCCGTGACCCCCGCCTCCTAAAATCTCAGCTGGCGAGCTAGAGGGTGCTCTGTGATTGTCTATCATGATCTAACCGTATTGGCTCAGTGCTCAGCCCATCGACGCTCAAGCCGGAGGCTGTGGCTGTTTATCTTGCGTGTAAATCCGGGGTGGCGGGGGGGCGAAGCTTACTTACTTACTTACTGCGGCGCAGCGACCATAATTCGACATCTTGCAATGATTCAGCTCGTAATGCCTTCAGGTCTTCCAAAGGTTATATTATTATTTATTTTCTCAGGCTATTCAAGATGTCGGCGTCGATCGGCGTGTCGGAGTACTACGCGGGCAAGTCTATCTTCATCACCGGCGCCACCGGCTTCATGGGCAAGGTGCTGGTGGAGAAGCTGCTGAGGAGCTGCCCCGACATTACCAGGATCTACTTGCTGATGAGACCCAAGAAGGGACAGAATATCGAGCAGAGATTGGACGACTTTATTAACTGTAGGGTGAGTTTAATGTTTAAAATTATGAGCTAGTCACGATGCCTAGTTGTCCTTATTTATAAATCTATGCATTCAGTACAAGTAGATTTGTTGCAGGAATTAGGGTAGAAAAAATATTAAGTATATAATAAAATACGTTGACCAAGAAACGCATTACTTCTTTTTGGCTTGAACTGATAGGAAGATGGAAAACACAGAAAATATGTATTTACTATTTTTTTAAATTGACGTAGCGATGCGTTAATCACAACTGAGTGCTGATTTCCATAAATGCTGGACAGAAAATATTATGGCTGTTTACAACTACTAAATGCTGGTGCTTGTTATAGCAGCACCAGAAATACATAATCTGTGAAAATTTCAGACGTCTAGCTATAGCAGTTCTTGAGTTACAGCCTGGAGACAGACAGACAGACGGACAGACATCGAAGTCTCATTAATAGGGTCCCGTTTTTACCCTTTGGGTACGGAAACCTAACTAGCTTGTCGACGAACAAAGTTGCGGGCGATATGTATTTTCTACTTTGAGTATAACATAAAATTGAAATAAAACTTAGTAACGTAGACGTAAGGTAACTTCTGTTATAACTTATTATCTAATCTCTCCCTTAATCGTTATTTTTCATTGTGTTGCCATGTTAACAAAGCGAGCTATTACATACTATCGTAGTTTCACATTATTAATACAATAAGGCATCCATTCCCAAGGAGTTACAGGTTTCCTAGAGATTAGATTTAGGGATTGCGTTTCAAAATACCTCTTCGAAAAGATAAACCGCAGCTCAGCAACGCCTTTTTAACTTGATTGGTATATGTCGTAAGTTTCGGTGACGACCGATCGACTAGTCATCAGACGACACGAGGCCCGATTCTCATTCAAATGAACTTGATTGAAATTCATTCGTTTGTAAAACTGTCCCGCCCTTAAGAGTCTGCAGTGTAGAAATCAGGCCAAAACGTTATTTACGTACAGTAATCGCCGTTAGTCACACACCGCAAACGAGTAAAACATTCTTAAAAACTATTTTGCCAATTGCCAATATTTTTTTTCAGATCTTCGACAAACTCCAAGTGAATTCGCCGAAATGCTTCAAGAAGCTGCACCTCATAGCCGGAGACGTGCTGAAGGACGACCTGGGCATCTCCATCGAGGACTGGGACCTGCTGCAGAAGGAAGTCAATATTGTGTTCCACTGCGCTGCGTGTGTGAGGTAAATGAAATTTAGCAAACAAACAATAAGGGTTCTTTTCCTGCCATGTGTGGTATCGCCCGAACCGGATGCCCTTTAGCCAAAGCCTGTTTTTTATCGCTTCTTTACAAAATTGCCGATCAAAGTGTATGGAATTGATATATTAGAGTTAGTGACGCGTAGATGCATTTCTAAATTTGTACTGAATTAACAGATTTCGATTGCGTGAGACGTCTTGCAAATCTGTCAAATCCTGGATACAAATTTACAAATGCATCTACGCGTCACGTTGCGGTCTGAATTGACCAGCATTCGTTAGCTCGACGTTCGACTCGTCTAATGTCATGCATTTTGGTTGGCGATTCTATAAAAGAAGCGAAAGTTTAAATCGTCTTAGCTACAGGCATGAACGTAGAAAAAAAGGCGGACGGAGTCTTATTATACACAGAACTGTGTCTTCAGAGTCGGCCATGCACATATTCTGATGCCTGTCAAATGGTATGGACTAGCGTCCATGGCTACAGGTTCTTTATAGAATCGCTGATCAGATATAGAGGGCTTAAACAAGCGGCAAGCGATTATCGTAAACGCCAACGCCAACACCACAAAATGTATGGGATTTGACATTAGTATTCGCTAGCGATGACTTATGTCAAATCGCATACATTTTGTTAGCTTTTACGACAAACGCTTGCAATCGCTTGCCACTTGTCTACTAGGGCTGGTCCGCATGCAAGTTGCCCGTCACATCATTTCATAATGGCGCATTTTCACTGGTCGATAGGGCCCGCATGCGGGGTGCGGGAGATCATGCCACGACCAATAAAAATGCGCCATTAGTTGTCATAGACTCCCCGTATGCTGTATACCGTACGAGTTAACGACTAATGAAAATTCGCCCTAAATGTTTTCTTTTCATGCAGCAACACGCGTGCGACCATGCAGATTAAGCATCTTGTCACCCGTATGCGGAACAGATCCGCGCGCGGGCAATAATTACCAGGAAAAATGCTCTATTGATGAATACATCGTATAAATCAATAGAGCATATTAAATTGTTAATATTATAAGCGTAGCTTATTGCCTCAGTTTATGTCGTTATTTAATCGAATTATACCAATTAACGACGTTGTGAAAGTGCAAAGTAATAAATCAAACAGATTTTTCGGACTTGAACGATTGAACTTTCGAATTTCGATATTAACAAGTATGTGTAAATTTGTTTGTGCAATGCTAAACTTTTGGGCAAACTCCGATATAAGTACTACTTAAGTAGTGTTCAAATGTTACTTCAACTTCGGCTAAGCTGTGTTTTAAGAGCGGGCTGCCAAATTTTGCTGTGTTTTCTAATAAGTACCTATTACGATCCCGGAAGACGCTAGACTTCAATGAAATTGAGATTTATATTTTAGTCATAAATATATTTTATCTGATATTTGGCTAACGGAAAACACGATTTACTTATTTTGACTCGATAGTTATATTTTTCGTAATTAATAATTATGAATATTTCTGGGCTTTTCAACAAATATCTGTTACACTTTTTTTAAACGGGCTTTGGCCCACCACACATTCCCACCACTGTATCTCCTGTGTCGCCAGGATCGACAGCGGTATCCAACCACGAAAACCCTTTGATATGATCTCAGGGAGCCCGAGGGACATGCTAAAACTGTCTTGGGACCCGCAACGAAATTAATCAGAAGAAAATAGGAGTAGGAAGATTCCAATTTCCCTCCCCATAAAAGCGGGAGACAGCACAAAGTTACAAATTGCAATGACCGAAAGTCAAAGAACTTAAGGGTTAGCACCACGGAAATAAGGTTAATAATTGTGACTCTTAAGCTAAAGCTAAGTTAATATTGGAGTTTATTGTGTTTGACTGATGCCAATAATAATTGTGACAAAAACGCTTGAAGGCACGGAAGTTCCTAGCGCTGTCCACGAGATCACCGTAGTATGCGACTCCAGATGTACAGAATAGGTTGTTTAGCATACTCGTAGTAGTTCTTTCGTCCTGCCAGAGACTGCACTCCCAGAGAACATGATGCGCGGTTTGTTCAAACATGTTGCCTTCGGTCGAGCACTCGCACATGGGTGATGCTACTAGTTTAAATCCGTACAGTTTGGCCTTAAAATTTCCATGACCGGTCAGGAATTGAGAAACGCTGTGATCAATATCCATCCAATGTTTGGATAGCCGTTCACGAATATTAGGGAAAAAATTATAAAGGTGTCGCCCTTTGGTGGAACAGTCCCATCGTGACTGCCATTCGGAGATTAGGCTTTGCACAGAGTTTTCTAAAGGTTCAAACAATCTTGCTATTTTAATTTTATCGCGAGCGCTTAAAAAGAACGGGTTGTTAATATTTTTGTTATGATAGTACATTGTCGCACGACGCTGAATCTCAAGATATCTGTTACACTTATTGAGTTACTATCATTAAATAACTGACACTGCTACAATCACACACTTTATAAAATAACGACTAAAGGAAATATTAGTATTGTACCTATTTAATTTTGAAGTAATCATCAAAAACAGTTTTGGGACTTACGACCTTTATTTTCGTGCTATAATGCGGGAACCGTTGTTACGCAATATTGCCCACTATTATAGCTGCAGCGCAAAGCATAATTCTCGAAGGCACGACTCATGGAATCATTATATCACGATTGGAGGATATTCAGGGTGTGTAGGCGGGGCTAGCGTGCATTATATTACTACATATTTTTGACAGTAGGCTCTCAAGTTTAAATTTTCAAGTTATACCTAGTCCAGAATACATTAATTGAATACATTAAATGAGTCCAGAATACATTAAATGAGATTTTCCTATGCCTGAGAAGGTTTTGGTGACCAAATTATCAGTTTAATTTTTTTTATCAACCAGTAGCTATGTCCACATTATGCAATTTCATCTTCAATTTTCGTCATCTTCTTTTTATTCAACTTTCGTTTGGCATATTCAATAATTGAATGCGTCAAAATCCACCCGCGTTGAAAGAAAAGTGTCACAGCGAGCGCTACGATTTCAACGCGCGTCACGGGCATGCCTCATGTTCGCTGTTGACTGCGCTATAACGCATGCCCTTGATGAACAAAAAAAGGCCCAGTGTGGACAAAGCGTAAGTTAGGTATCTAAAACTATTGATTACCTTACTCATCAATCATACACATTAGTATTCAATTAAAATTTCTTGTAATGTTTTTCAGGTTTGACATGTTCATAAAAGATGCAGTGGATCTCAACATGGTGGGCACCCTGAGGGCACTGAAACTGGCGGAGGGCATGAAGAACTTAGAGGTGACTTTAAGTTTTTGCTCTATTTTTAGTCGCGAATATGTTATAATCTTTCGTGAAATTGAGACTAATTGTACTTTTAGTTACGATTTGAGTGTTTAGTACCTACTGACAAAACATACATGTTGCCCAAATTAAAATATTTAATGAACTTTTTATTGTAGTGCGCGCCTTTTCACAAATTTTATACACAAATAATAATTTTGTAAGATTACCTACTTCACGAGTCACGACTCACGACGCACGTAATTGCAACAGGCTATGCAGTAGATAAATTTTTCACATTATTTTAAAAAATCAATTTCATTTTGTTGTCTGAACTTGCTATACCTATTTAGAAATACCAATTTCCTCTAAAGTCTAAGCAATATAAAATGAGGTGTAGCTGTACCGCCGTAAATACCGTATCAATTATACAGGTCCCCCGGGTCACAAAGTGCGTTAGCAAAAATTAATAGAAACCTTCCATTTCTTTTGTTAAATTTACAAAATATTAAAAAAGTAAAAAGGCTACTTTTCCTAAGGCCCCCAAACAATTTTTTTATGGGGCTCCATTAAGGCACGCTATACGCTTCTGAATCTAAGCTAAACTAATAATATAAAGCTAAACTTTATATTATTGTTTTGCAGGCGTTCGTCCACGTGTCGACAGCTTACTGTCGCTGCGAGCTGGAGTCGCTGGACGAGAAGCTGTACCCGTTCAGTCACGACCCCCACAAGGTCATGGACATGGTGGAGTGGATGGACCACAGGACTCTGGGGCACCTCGAGAAGGAGTAAGTTGTGATGGGAAAATGGCCCAGAAACTACTGCTGTAACGCCAGCTTTGCTCATTAGATATTGTCTCAAAGATCCCGCGAGTGGAAAATAATATTTTGTTTGTTAACAGTATGGCTACACTATTCTTCTCCCAAACCTTCTTTAAAGAATCTTCTGTTGTAACATTTCTCCACTTACTTATTTGTAATATATTTTCCAGACTGATTCACCCGCAGCCGAATACGTACGCCTACACCAAGTCCCTGACGGAAGACCTGGTGGCCCAGTACGCCCACAAGTTCCCCATCGCCATCGCCAGACCATCCATAGGTGAGTTGCAACCATTAGCGGCGTTAGGGGCGGGGAGGCGACCACCCAGGGCACCGAAGTCAAACAAAAGGGCGCCACAGGCACTAACAGCACCCTGAACGTCGAATAAATTTCGCCCAGAGCGCTGATAGTACTAAAACTGGCACTGATTGAAAATATGAGTCAGTCATGAGGGGCTTAGTCGCCGTTCAAAATGTATGGAATTGACATGACATGTGTGATGAGAGATGAAACTAATGTCGACTTCTATTGATTATCGAACGCCTATGTCAATTCCATGCATTTATGGTCGGCAATTCTGTATAGAAGCCATAAAGAAAACGTGTTGGCTAGGGCAGCTAAGGTTGGCCGCATACACACGTTTTCCGTATTCGTTTTCCTTAAATGTGGAATTACGATTTGAAATTCCGTGAGACTAGCGCACGTTCGTTTTTTTCATGTGCGAACGCGCCGGCTGGCACTGGAAACGTGCGTGCGGAAAAAAGTATTTTCTACTGATTCCATGCATTCGGATTTTCGAATACGGTAAAGAAATTCGGGAATCGAATACGGAAAACGTGTATATGCGGCCAACTTTATAGTATGGGTAAGTATGGAATAATAGTAAGATGAGTCAGATGCAGGTTTTGGCTATGAGCCTTGGTTTTGATATTTGTTTTCATTGATTTAAATTTTAAAAGAATAAGGAAGGATAATAGGAAATAAACTAGATGTTGCCTTGAACTTCGTTGCGCGTTCTGTACATTTATGATTTGTGTTAGTCGTACATTTTATACCGTGACCCATCACCCATGGAATCAATTCTTCTCCATGTAAAATTGATTGTAGATCGGAAGTGATCGGTTAAGCAGTTTAAGCGTAAAGAGCCGAAATTATAATAAACTAGATGACGCCCGCAACTTCGTTGCGCCAAAATTCGTTTATCGCGCGGGAACTGTACATTTTTCCGGGATAAAAAGTATCCTATGTCATTTATTGGGATACAAAGTATCTCCATGCCAAACAACAAAATCGGTTCAACGGTTTGAGCGTGAAGATGTAACAGACAGACAGACAGACATACACTTTCGCATTTATAATAGTAAGTATGGATAAGTAGGAATAGCAATTGAAAATGCAACTGCAACTAACGAACATAAAATTAATTTTAACTATTTATGATGATTGGTGATTCGGTAACAGTTATGTGGTAACAGTACTTCGGAAAAGTTAAAAACTATAATCTGACTGCGCAAATTAACTATTATAGCCTATGTTAAAAGAGCCGTTATTACGTATAGATTCAGATGTCATAACACACCTTTATAACTGACTAGCGGCCCGACACGGCTTCGCACGGGTGAACTTTAATATTGTAGATGTAGAACATCCAACAACAAAACAAAAATTTGTTCCATAATCAACAGTTTCCGCAACGCATGCGACTAAGTGTCTAAACACACTAGGCCGAAGTTACGCGTCGTAAATTCCGCATGATTACGCCCGCAATGTATTTTAAATTACCGACGACACACTATTCCGTCGCGTTCCGTCCGTATTTTGTATGCGTTTGACCAATGTCAAAGGCTATCTATGTACGTTTGTTCGGACGTAATTTACGCCGCGTAACTTCGGCCTAGTGTATTAAGACACTAAGGGCGAAGCCAAACGAGCGTAATTTGTGAGTTGTGAGTCGCAGAATTTCGGTTCGGCAGAATTCTGCTGCATTCTGCATTCAGTTTCATACAAAAGTCCTGTTTCACAACTCACAAATTACGCTCGTTTGACTTCACCCTAAAGACGTATTAGTGCACTTTTTTGCACCTTGGATTACGTTAAGTTTTGGGAAGGATCCCGAATCTTTTCTAGCAATAAATTTAGCCTATATTACTCAGGCTGAATGAAGCTTTCCAATGGTGAAAGAATTTTTCAAATCGGCACAAAAAAATCTCAAAGTAGTTTTTGAGTTTATTCATTGAGTACAAACATAAAAAAACACAAATATTTATTCTTTATAGTTCTAGTGTAGTTGTAGAAAATAGATTTTAGGCGCTACAGTGGAACAAACGTACATAGATAGCCTTACCTTTTGGCTTCGGCGTAGTGGAATAAAATACCCCTACAAAAGAGTTCAACGCGAGTGCACCTCAAAAGCCAAATGTATCCCAGGGGCCAGATTCTAAGACCTCGAACTTCGTTTAGATCGCACAAATTGTTTTGTTTACGCGCATAACCCAACTATAGTGATGAGCAAAGCAAGACCAAGACCAAGACTCGACCAGTCTTGGTCTTGGTCTTGGTCTTGCTTGTGCAGTCTTGGTCTTGGTCTTGCTCAAATCTGTCTGGTCTTGGTCTTGGTCTTGCACGCCTAGTCTTGGTCTTGGTCTTGCAAAAAGCAAGACTCTTGCAAACATTTTTCAAAACTTTTTGTAAACGTTTTAATTTTCTCGAAAAAACATTTTTAAATCTAAATTATTAAACTAGCTACATGATAGTATCTTAACTTGATATGAGAATGATTCTTGAATTGAAAATACTAAGTAATGAAAAGTCGGGAGTTAATATCAGCATAGGCTGATCTTTTAGCGGCAATATAGTGTCCTAAAATAAAAATTTTGAAAAATAAGAACTTTCCATCGGATTTCTTCTAGAGTATTTTTAGGGTTCCGTAGCCAAATGGCAAAAAACGGAACCCTTATAGATTCGTCATGTCTGTCTGTCCGTCCGTATGTCACAGCCACTTTTCTCCGAAACTGTAAGAGCTATATACATTTGAAACTTGGTAAGTAGGTGTATTCTGTGAACCGCATTAATACTTATTTTGATACAAAAATAGAAAAATTATGAGAAAGACTCTTCCAAAGTGGTAAAATCTGTGTCCCCTCCCCACTATAACTTCTAAAGTAGGGACATGACAAGTCTTAAAAAATATATGATTGTACATTACTATAAAAACTACCAAGAAAAAATTGGTTTGAACGAGAATTACTAGCAAGTAGTTTTTTTTATACGTCATAAATAGTAAACCTTAATTTAAATTTCATTAATTCAACTGAAATATAAAAATAAATCAAAAACCTTTTAATTTCATAAAATAAATCTTTTTGCTGCTGCGGAACCCTTCATGGGCGAGTCCAACTCACACTTGGCCGGATTTTCGGATTCTCTCTCGGCTGAAAGATCTTCCTTTTCGGCCGCCACGTATATTCCCAAAATTTTAGTTTAAATGCATGGTTACATAATCAAAAGGGTAAAAACGGGACCCAATTACTACGATGTGTAATCGCTGCCTGTTCGTCTGCCTGTTTCCAGGCTGTATCACAAGAACTTGAAATTCATGTTTAGTAGATAATGTTATAAATATTTTCAATTATCTATACATATAATAAAACTGTAGAAATGACGATTCTGTACATTAAAGATATTCAAAAAATAATAAGCGGAGGGTGTCACTACATCGCTATACAAGCCAAAAATGTGGTCAGTTTTTTTGTCTGTCTGTCTGTCTGTCTGTCAGTATGTTTGTTCCACTATCACACGAAAACTACTGATCCGATTTGAATGCGGTTTTCGCAGATATATTTGTCTTCTTCCAACTTAACATCTGGTGTATAAAATTTTTTCGCCCCACCCCTCTAAAGGGACAAAAGAGGGGGTCAGATTTTGTATAAGACTTTTGCTTTAACACGAAAACTACTGATCCGATTTGAATGCGGTTTTCACAGATATATTTGTCTTCTTCCAACTTAACATCTGGTGTATAAAAAAAATTCCCCCCACCCCTCTAAAGGGATGAAAGAGGGGGTCAGATTTTGTATAAGACTTTTGCTTTAACACGAAAACTACTGATCCGATTTGCATACGGTTTGCGCAGATATATTTGCCTTCTTCCAGCTCAACATCTGGTGTATAAAAATCACCCCCCCCCCCACCAAAGAGAGGGTCAGATTTTGTATTAAGTAAACTTTTTTCTTTAATGGACTTACTTTATATTATTAATTGTTTTTCCAACTTAACATCTGGTGTGACATAACATTTTCCCCCCACCCCTCTTAGGGGACAAAAGAGGGGTAAGATTTTGTATGCTGATGAAGTAGAAATACTTTAAATGGCAAAACAACGTTTGCCGGGACAGCTAGTTCTAAATATTTTATCTCATGTTATAGTCACTGCGACTAAGTAAAATTTTTTAGCAAGAGTCTTGCATGGAGTAAGACTCTTGCATAGTCGGTCTTGGTCTTGGTCTTGTTCTTGCACACCTAGTCTTGGTCTTGGTCCTGCTAGTCTTAGGGTAGTCTTGGTCTTGGTCTTGGTCTTGCAATTTTTGCACGACCAAGACCAAGACTGCAAGACCAAGACCAATTTTGCTCATCACTACCCAACTAGCAAAATAGTCTTAGGAATAGCAGCTTATAATGCAAGAAGTCCGCCAAAAGCCACAGAATAATTTTGATTGATGTATGTTGGCTTATTATTGCACTTTGAAATGCTAATCTAAGCATAGTCCTAAAGTAGCACCGTATGAGACTCTAGCTCTATGTCAAGTTCATAAGTATTAATAAAATCTTATCCAAGACTAACACATCTCTACAAAAATACGTTGTGAGGATGCGTACAAGCCTTGTAGTCTTGGGTACGCTATTTATTGTACAAGCGATGCTAGAATTACTGAAGTAGCAAGTATCGTGGCTGTTACAGCATTAAAAACATTTAATTGGTCCCATGCTCTCATAAATGATGATTAATCCTGATAAAGTCTTGTATGTTGCGTTTTTAAAATCTTGAATAAACGCATTATGGATTTAAAAAAATAGACACAACTAAAGCGATGTGGTGGATTCAGAAAAAAAGTTACGGCTAAATATAAAAATTTGCACAAAACGACAAGTACAAACATTATAAACCAAGAAAAGTGCAGTGAACAATCTAGTGGTTCCGTACATTTTCTAGAACAGTATGTCTCTCATACTGTTAATGAATATTTTTAAATTTACTGTAGATAGAAGTAATGCTGCAATGTTACTTAAGGTTTATTAATAAAATATTAATAAAATATTAATTGTATATTTTTTTATAGTTTTATTTATAATATGGCAACAACAATAATTTTAAGCGTAGTGGAATAAAATACCCCTACAAAAGAGTTCAACGCGAGTGCACCTCAAAAGCCAAATGTATCCCAGGGGCCAGATTCTAATACCTCGAACTTCGTTTAGATCGCACAAATTGTTTTGTTTACGCGCATAATTTGGGAATGCATAATATAATATTATACGAGTATCTAACAAGTGAGCCTGCAGATTTCCGAACACTTTCAATTTTCAATTTAAATTACAGTTTTATACAAAACTAGATGACGCCCGCAACTCCGTTGCGCCAAAATTAGTTTATAGCGTCGGAACCGTACATTTTTCGGGATGAAAAGTATCATGTATACAATATGTAGTTTCCCAGTACTTTTCAGCAAAATCGGTTCAGCGGTTTGGGCGTGACAGAGACAGACAGACAGACACACTTTCGCATTTATATTATTAATATGGGAGTGTGAATATCTGAATATAACACTTTTTTTAATAAAGTACAATAAGGTGACAAGGTCAGCTGTCAGCAGTTTGAAACCTTGCGGCTCCCGGACTCGTTTTACAACAATTCTTTTGAAATTAGCCCAAAATGTTACGCCATTATTGTTAATCAGAGCATGTTGCAACCTCAAACTTGATTATAAAAGTAACGCCAACGATGTTTTTAGGGTTCCGTACCCAAAGGGTAAAAACGGGACCCTATTACTAAGACTTCGTTGTCTGTCCGTCTATCTGTCCGTCTGTCTGTCACCAGGCTGTATCTCAAGAATCGCTATAGCTAGACTTCTGAAATTTTCACAGATTGTGTATATCTGTTGCTGCTATAACAACAAAGAATGAAAACAAAATAAAATTAATATTTAATGGGGGCTCCCATACAACAAACGTGATTTTTCGGCCTTTTTCGCTCTATATCAATAATGGCAAGAGGTAGGCACTTGAATTTTTCACACATTCTTTTGTTATATGTGTACTTTAATATTTTATAATAATAATTAATAAAATAAAAAATGAAGGGGGGCTCCCATACAAAAATACAATTTTTAGCCTATTTTTGCTCTGTATTGGTACGGAACCCTTCGTGCGCGATTCCGACTCGCACTTGGCCGATTATTTAAAAATTATAATATAGTATTTTAGATAAATATATTATTAGCAACCACAAAAAATTCCACAAATCAAAAATTTTACTTCCGCTTACTAATATAGGCGCTTACTAAAATTAGGTTGTAATGACTTTCATGTTAGGGGCAAAATGAAAGTGGCCTTACTCATAAAAATACTTATAAATCCGGCCAGGCCCTGCTTATGAGTACAGTTCCTGATGTTAATTTCAGTAACGGCGGCGTACAAGGAGCCGATGCCGGGCTGGATAGACAACCTCAACGGTCCCACGGGGCTGATGGTGGGCGCTGGTAAAGGTGAGAATTTACTTTTTTTTATAAATTAAGGGGGCAAACGAGCAAATCACCTGATGAAAAGCAACGCCGTCGCCCATGGACACTCGCAACATTAGAAGAGCGTTTCCGGTCTTTTAAGAGGGAATACTTACGCTTGAAGGTTTGCAGGTCGTATTGGTCCGGGAATTTTACCTACTAAACCAGTAGCGGATTTACAAATTTGCCGCCTGTAGGCTATTCAATATTTGCCGCCCCTTTAACTGACTTTTGAAATTCAATTCGTTAGTTTAGTTCACAATCATATCCCACCAAAAACATATTTTCTTGTAAATTTTTGCCGAGACGACCATATAAGGTTTCACCCTGTGAAAAATATCAGATCTCATGTAGAACCAAGCTTCTGAATCTACACGGCCTGACCTACCGGTCCTAACTTCAACAAATTCTACATATCAGTAAATATATTATGTATTGCTTCGCCGTTTCGCTACCGTCGTGGAGGTGACTTTGTGTTCTTTTTTTAAGTTGCTTCTTGTAAGTAGTCTCTGGGAGTTGTTTAGCTTCCGAGACAAAAATATTTTATTAAAACCACCATACTGGGAGTTGTTTAGCTTATTTTATTATATATTATAGTATCCATGTCAAGACTTCATTGTGTCGATAATTACGATGACGGTGTTTTTTAAATTGTTTTTATTATTATTATGTTAAATAGCACTACTAATTGTTAAACAATGTAATACCTGTTACTGGCCATACTAACTGTTACATGTTTAGTGTTAAGTTCTAATTGTAATACGCTATTGGTATTGAATAAAGAAAAATAAAATAAAAATAAAATAAGTACTTATTAATAGGTTTTTAAGTAAGTGTCTACAGATTGCAGATTCTGTGAGGAGGATGAAACACCTATTCACCTTCTCCTCGACTGTCCTGCTCTACTGACTACTACAGAGCAGGAACAGGCACCTTTCTCGCCACGAATACTCATCCACAGAGGAAATTCGTGGCACCAACCCCAACCATATCGTTTCAGAAGAAAATAAGCTACTTGACCTACTTTTTTCTTCAAGCTAATCGCTTCTTAAGAGTCCGTATATGAAATTTTGCCGATGAATACGAAATTGCAAAGGTTCGCTACAGAAATATTTTTAGATTTTTTCCCCTTATTATTTAAAATATATTTAAGCGCGGAAAGCCGAAGCGATCCTTGCGGCGAGTAATGTAATGTGAGATTTGGATTGTTTTGAATCGTGTTTTTTGGCACAATTTGTTTTTTTTTCTTTTTTCTCGAATTGGATAGAATTTTATCTATAGATTATTTCTGTCGTTTTCTTTTTATGAAATACAGCTCCAAGTTGCCGAAATTAACAGCAATTCTTTGCCCATTTTCTCTATACTTTTGCCGAGTTACATATTTTTTTACTCAACTATTTCATATTAAAGTGGTAAAAAGTAATTCCAACATTTTATAGACGACTTTCTCAACAGTACATTGTATTTTGTTCATACCGTTAAGACGCCGATACAATCCATAAACAGGTGATATTCTAAACCTTTTACAGCAAAACTCACAAAACTGTCGCGGGGTTGAGTTGGATTATTTAAAAAACTTTTAAAAAAATCTAGCTCCAACATTAGATAATAATTGAAATGATCTTACATGTTGTGCATTAAAACTTATAGAAATACTGTATTTTAACTGTTAAATCACGTCTGTTAAATCAGCGAAATCGGCAAATTTCGTATACGGACTCTTAAGAGCGAACTGTCAAATTTTGTTGTGTTTTCTAATAAGTATTACGATCCCGGAAGACGATTGACTTAAATGAAATTGAGATTTATTTAATCTATACTTATAAAATTACATGTCCGGACTGACTGACTGACTGACTCATCATCGCTGAGCAAAAACTGTTAAAGTTACAGCAACGAAATTTGGTGAGTAGGGTTGTTTTATTAAGTAGACATTCACTAAGGAAGGAATTTAGAAAATTTTACCCCGAAGGGGGTGAAATAGGGGTTGAAAGTTTGAATGAAAGTCCGTCATTTCTTGAGTTAGAAACATGAAACTTTATTTTTGTGCTACTGATTAAAAATTAATGGATACGTATTTAAGCGTTTCTGGTAACTCTACCCCCAAGGGGGTGAAAGCGGGATAGAAAGTTTCAATGAAAGTCCGTCATTTCTTGAGTTAGAAACATGAAAGTTTATTGACGTTTGCGTTTGACGTTTGCTTAAATAGGGTCTCGTTTTTACCCTTTGTATAAGGAACCACAAAATGGGGAAAACTATTCATCTTTGTTATTAAACTATGTTAACGCGGACGAAGTCGCGGGCTACAGCTAGTCATTGTATATCTGATACTAGCCTAACGGAAAACACGATTCACTTATTTTGACTCGATAGTTTTATTTTTAGAAATTATGAATATTTCTGGGCTTTTCAACAAATATCTGTTACACTTATTCAGTTACTATCATTAAATAACTTGCACTACTACAATCATACACTTTGTAAAATCATAGCTAAAGGAAATATTAGTATTGTATTTAGTTTTTAAGTAATCATCAAAAAACTGTTTTGGGACTTACGACCTTTACTTTCGTGCCATAGCACGACCATTTTGAGATTTCTAATATAATTTTTTCTAACCTGAATAGTTTGCGAGAGAGACTCTTCCAAAGAGGTAAAATCCGTGCCCCCCCTCCTCTAACTTTTAAAGTACATGATAAGTCTAAAAAAAATTTGATGTACATTACTATAAAAACTACCGAGGAAAATTGGTTTGAACGAAAACTAGCATATGCAAATGCATATAATGGCAGTTTTTAGGCGTTAGTGCATACTTTGGCAATTTTTCGTTGATAGTGCATATTTCGGTAGTTTTATGCCCTCGCAGTCTTCAAACTATAGCTATCATGACACAAAATAGATGTAGGATGTATTAAACACACTTCAAATAAAATTCCATCCTCATTAAAAGAATGCAATACACCCGATACGTACAATATCTTTCTAGAAACAACATTTTTCTTTGTAGTTGGCAAAATTAGTAAAAAATTGGAATTAAGTTATAGTTACCGATTTCTTATGCTAAGTACTCACATACAGTTTTGCTCGATAGTTTTACTCGACATCCCATCCCGCATTATAATGCGGGAACCCTTGTTACGCGATATTGTTCACTACTAGCTGCAGCTCAAAGTACAATTCATGCGGGCACGATTCATGGAATTATATCACGATTGGAGAATAGCGGGGTATGTAGTCGGGGTGCATGTTTTGATATTTTTGGCAGCCCGGTCTTAATCATTCATTTTCACAAAAAAAAAAACTAATATTTTAAACAGTGAAAACCCATAAAAATGTTGATTGAAAAATATTTCTTTTAAATGGCGCCGAAAATACTGTCCGCAATAGTGTGACGTCATACGTTTTGTATTTTAAATTCTCTTTAATGAAAATTTTTTTATGTGCCAAATGTACGAGTCTAAAAGTGCCCAAAAATTATAAAAGAATTAAATAAGAAATTAGAAATCATTTGTAATGTTGAAAACTTTTGGAGAAAAGTTTTGGCCATTTCATTTCCCAACTTCAATAAATGGAGATAATATATAAAACTGATGTTTCATTTGAATTATTCAAGAAAATATATTTTATAAATCTTTCTAGGCTTATTTAAGAATAAGCCTAGAAAGATTATTTAGTTATCTTACAAATAAACTTACATATAACGAGCGCGTTAAATAAATTATATTAAATTACTATGATGATGACGTCGCATCCAAATCGGAAGTACCGCAAAAGCGTTTTCGTCAGTACAAATTAAAAAATATAAAACCATATTTTTAAATCGACTTTATTTATCAATCATAAGCTTTTATTTGATGATAAGGGTGACATACGGTTTCCTAGGCTAAGTTCTACTAGAAATATGCATTTGTTCAATGAAATTTAATAAAGGTCAAGTAGCCTATTAAGATTCAGAAGCTTGGCTCTACATGAGATCTCATATCTTTTACACAGGGTAAACCGTAAACCTTATGTGATCCTCTCGGCAACATTTCACGAGAAATGTTTTTGGTGGGATTTTTTATTTCTATAAGATAAAAAAAATGGGCTAAATTTGCCGCCCCTCTAAATCTACTGCCCTAGGCTCCAGCCTACTTAGCCTATTGTTAAATCCGCCACTGTACTAAACGTAACGTTTAGGGAAATTCTGTAGAGGAGACGTAAATTATATCGTGTCGCAGCGGGCTGGACCCAAGAAATAAGCATTATGGTTATTTATAACGACTAATAAGATGTCAATATCATTACTTATATAACAAATTTTGAAAAAGTGAAAAACAACTAAGTCTGTTTAAAAAATAAATAAGTACATGTGGTATCGCCTGGTTTTCGGCAACCTTTGAGCTGTACGTGATTGAGATTTGAGACTGTATAATACTATAGTGATTGAATGTTAGAGTGGGTTGCACCAGAGGCGTGGGTATAGTTACAGTTAGGGCTCCATTCCACCGCGGCGCACGGAGAGACTACGCACGTGCGTCAAGCTTCGCTTTGTAAGAAAATATATGTGACTGTGTCCACTGCAACCCACGGACACGCTACGCACGAATTGACTCAAGTCAATTCGTGCGTAGCACAGCGTGCGCCACGGTGGAATGGAGCCTTTATGGTCAAAGTTATGGTTATACTTAAGGCTAACTTAACTTTAACCTTAACTTTGACCACAGAATTTGACAGATGTCTGTTGCGTTTATTTTTGTACTAAAGCTACAGTTAATGGGATTGAGAGTATAAAAAATTGAATTATCCGTAAAAATCTACAGAAAAAATATTTGTTATAACAACACTTTGAGCCATAGTCAATTTTCACGAAAAAATTTCGATATAAGTATGAGCGGTTATGGTTATCGTTAAGTGTGGCGTCCTTAACCAAAGATTTGACATTTTGCACTGTAGTTATAGTTACAGTTATAGTTAAATTAAGTTGGTGCAACCCACCCTTAATGTTCTAACTCGTTGTGTATGTCCAGGCGTGATCCGCACGATGCAGTGCAACCAGGACTACAACGTGGACGTGCTGCCGGTCGACATGACCATTAACGGCTGCATCCTGTTGGCCTACTTCAGGGCGTTAGACAAGTGAGTCCACGCTCCAGTTTAACTTGGCATTAACCCCAGTCCCCACACACACTGTAGAACCATAACATCACAAGATGGTAGGTACACAGTAAACAGAACTAACGAGTAGGCCGACTCAAAAGAGATCTCGAAATTTATACATTTGACGTAGTATATGTCATATTATCGGCAGCGCGCGCCGTACCTGCTGATAGCTATGTCCACACTGTGCACTTTCGTCTTCAATTTTCGTCATCTTCTTTCATTCAATTTTAGTATTGGCGCATTCAATAATTGAATGCGCCAATAACCATAATATACATCATAACCTATATCTATCTCAAATTTTATTGCAGGGCATTATCGTATAGGATATATGTATGGTACTAATAAAAGAAAATCTACTTATGCCTCGATTTACGTTAAAATATTGGTAATGACTAAAAGATGACTCTGCAGTTGGAATTGATGGCATTTCATCTAGAGTTCTAAAACAATCGACTCCAACTTTAGTCCCTATTTTAACTCACATATGCAACTTATGCCTATCCTCAGGCATATTTCCTAAAGCTCTCAAAACCTCTATAATCAGTCCAATATATAAAAGTGGCAGCAGAGACTGTGTAGAAAATTATAGACCAATATGAGAATTACCTGTAATGTCCAAAGTTCTTGAAAACTTAATTAATAATCGACTAAAATCATAGTTAGAAAAATATAAATTATTATCACCACATTCACCACATCAAAGGTATTCGACACAGTCGACTCTGTTTCCACGCTTATTAAAAAACTTGAGAATATAGGTATCCGTGGTACTGCACTACAACTTTTTAAAAGTTATTTGACTGACAGAACTCAAAAAACTAAAGTTGGAGCGACTGTTAGTGAAGATGAAGCCATAATTTTTTGGGGTTCCACAGGGAAGTGTTTTGGGTCCGAGCCTCTTCCTGATTTACGTCAATGATATCTGCAATACACCTCTAACCAATGGAAGAGTGTTCTCTTATGCTGATGACACAGCCTTAGTCTTCAGTGGTAAAACTTGGGAGGAGGCTCGGACTCACGCACAAGTAGGCTTAAATATTGTTGCAAATTGGCTATCAAATAATCTGTTAACACTAAATGTAGACAAAACTAAATATATCAAATTTACCTTAAACCGGAGATGGGTACCGCCACTACAAATTACTATTAACAACAACTGCAACCCCACAAACTGCATTAACGGTCCAAAAATTCAAGAAGTTCCCAGCATAAAATATCTCGGTATTACTATTGATCGACATTTATCTTGGAAAGAGCACATTGTTACAATTAGCAATAGAGTACGGAAGCTTATATATGTCTTTAGACATTTACGTAGTGTTGCCGACAGAAAGCAAATATTAGAAGTTTACCGTGCTTTATGCGAGTCAATACTGTGCTACTGTATCACAGTCTGGGGAGGCGCCTGTAAAACACACATGAAATTGCTAGAAAGAGCTCAAAGGGCAGTTATTAAAGTAGCCACATTTAAGCCATACCTATTTCCGTCAGACGCTCTTTATAAAGATACACAATTACTGACAGTCAGACAACTATATATTAAAAACATAATACTAGTACAACAGCGTGCAACTAATAATCTAAATGTTACTGATAACAAAAGGAGAAAACCCAAAATATTTACAATACCTAAAACATGCACAACAACCGCACAACATCATCAGCCGTTCCTAGGACCACTACTGTATAGCAAAGCTAATAAAGAAATTGAAAAACTCACCACATTTAATAAAACACAGGCCATGATAGCAGTCACCCGTTGGCTTGGTAGTCTTAACTACGAGGATACTGAAAAAATGGTACAAATAATAAAATAAGATCCACTTTCATACTCTCTCTCTCTCTCTCTCTCTCACACACACACACACACACACACACACACACACACACAACACACACGCACACGCACAATAATAATACAAAATACAAATAATAAAAGAAAATAGTAAATACTTACCTTAAGCCCTCTCTCTGTCATCTTATAATAATATCCATTTAGTTAAGTACACTGAATTTAGTCAACCCCTACAGCACAAGATTCTTAGTGTAGGGGTTGCGCACCTGAATTTGTATTATCCTGTGTCTATCTTTTGTTTTGTTTCATTTTATTATTATGTATTTACTGAGAGAGACAATAAACTATTTTTCATTTTCATTTTCATTTTCAATGTTCCTAGGAAGGCCGGTGGTTCCTTATTGGGCAAAATTAAAAGTAAGCATTTACAAAGTTATGTTACAAAATCTTTAAGAGCTTAGCAAAACTTAAGTTTATTGAATGGCTATTGAAGCTAGGTTATAAAGAGATTTATAATATGATACCTTATGAAACAGTGCATTACTTGATACTTTGTTTTCTTAATTTATTTAGTTAATAAACGAATAACAAGCATTTTCCCGTTAGATTGGCCTTACATGCCACATGGCTCTGGGTCCTTATATAGCTTTGATAAGGGCCTTTAACGTAAAAAAACGGCCAAGTGCGAGTTGGACTCGCCCATGAAGGGTTCCACAGCAGCAAATAGGTAACGTGTTTAGGAAATAAAAAATACATGTACCTCGCCGATTAAAATCGGTGCGGTACCTCTATACATATTGCCGATTGGACTAGTAAGATAGTAATGGGGGGGGGGGGGGGGTGTCCGGGCCCCCAGGACCCCCCCCCCCTTATTTGCGCCTATGTCTAAAACTGTTATAAACCCTAAAATATTATGAGCATAAAGTGTTTCTATAATTACTAGTCTAACCTAACCTAACCTAACCTAAAATATTATGAGCATAAAGTGTTTCTATAATTACTAGACTACCTACATAATGATAATATAATAGATACATACCTTTCGTGACAAGCGAATCATTCGTCTGTTTTCAGATCCAAAGAAGTGCGGGTGTGCAATCTGACTCAGTCCGGAGAAAACCCCTTGACGTGGGGCGAGGCGCTGGAGTTGGGTGAGTTCCTTTACATTTTCAGTTCTGACTTGATGATGCCGACTTGGTAACGCACCTGTTGGTACCAACCTCTCCCTGGGCAGTGGGAATCATTAAAACTTGTTATGTCATAAATTGTGTTACTACAATTAGTAGCAAAACAATATTTTGTTTTTATTTTTAATCTACAAGTAAGTAATTATTTAGGTTTGCAAACAAAGTCTTTGAATTTCGTTAATGCTGCCAAATGCTCCAAGATACCTAGTAAAAGATAATCTGAAGCCCTCTCTTTAAGTTAGACACTATGCACTTACTTACGTTTTCTATGTTATATAACAAACAATATTATTACCTGTTTATCTTCAGGTCGTCACCACGTGAAGGACTACCCGTTCTCGATCTGCCTGTGGTACCCCAACGGCGGGCTGAAGAGCAACCGCCTGCACCACGAGCTCGCCCTGTTCTTCACGCACCTGGTGCCAGCTTACCTGATAGACTTCCTTGCGATACTGCTGGGGAGGAAGCCTTTGTGAGTACAATCTATGCATACATTTTACTGAAATGGTAAAACAGCCCTAGGGCAAACGAGGGATCCCAAAAGCATTAACTACTAACCACCACGAACACGATAGAATCAGAATGCCGCGTCCTACTCTAACAAACATGTAATGACATTGTTAGAGTAGGACGCGGCATTCTGATTCGATCGTTTGAGTCTCAAAACAGTTTCGTAGTAGGTCTACGCTGCCGCCCATAGCCCATGGCCTATACTGCCTATACATAGCTCCAGGTCCAGAGCTGCCGCTAACCAGTTATCCAACATTTCCCCACAGCATGGTGAAGATCCAGAAGCGTGTGTCATACGGCCTGGGAGTGCTGCAGTACTATACCACCAAGCAGTGGCATTTCAGCAACGACTACTTCCGCTCCATGAGCAAGGCGCTCTCGGCACATGACAACGAGGTCTTCTATACTGATATCAATGTGAGTATGGGTAATACTGTTTCAGTTTGTTACATGTGTGTCACATAAATGTTACGTTAAATAATAATCGTCATAAATGTTACGTTAAATAAAATCGTCATAAATGTAACGTTAAATAAAATCGTCATAAAAACGGTCAAAAAATGTTTCAGTGTGTTACATAAAAAATGTTACGTAACGTTTAAGTAACGTAAAACTTATTTAGGTAGAGAGAGATATAGAAAATATAATATAAGATATATATAGAAAATGTTATGGTGCGTTACACAGATGAAAGGTGTAAAATCTTTAAAAACTGCGTTATGTTTAAGTACTTGAACACTCCCCCATAGCACGCATGAGCGAGCGAGTCAAAGCCGACGGACAAAATTAAGTGTTCATTAAAATTGATTCCAGTTGTTAAACTGGAGCGACTACATCAAGGACTACATAAAAGGCGCGCGCGAGTTTTGCTGCAAGGAGGACCCCGCCACGCTGCCGCAGGCGCGACGACTTCACAAACAGTCAGTATACTATACTAAAATCACGCACAAAACTCAAAAAAATATATATACCACATTTGAATGACCTCAAAAGAAATGAGTAATGTGATGCCTATATGTGCCAAAATCTACGAATAATAAAAAACTAAGGAAGAGTAACTCCGTCAAAAAACATGTTCCAAAATACTTGTCAAAAAAGTGTACCTTAGATTCACTTTTCATACATTAGGTGACCTTGAGCGGTATAAAGGCTGACGTTACATAACAGTTCGAATGGAACCAAATTTAAAACTGTATTAGTATGGGAGTTACGTTTCCTGGTTTTATTATTCGTAGGCCAAAATGAAAGCCATAAGATTTCATAGTATATCAATTTTTCATTTAATAATAATATGAAGAAACTAGCATTGGGCGCAGCGCAGACGTCAGACTATTCGTGACGCACTTTTTGTCTGTGGAAATAGAACCTATGCAATTATATGCGGACTTTTTGCGCGTCGCGTGCGTTACTGCATTTAATTGCATAGGTTCTATTTCCCACAGCAGGCGCTGCGCTGACGGCCAACGGAGTAATGCTCGTCGGGACCCGTGTATCCGCCAGCTGCAGGAGTCAGGAACATCGCAGTGTTTTAGTGGGTAGGGCCGCGGCACTCACCATCTTTGCCGCGGCGAGCCCCACATATCCGCAGCGGGAGTCCCCATCCCCTGCGTTGAATGCGTTACAGCATTTCACTGCGTAAAAAAAAAAAAAAAAAAAAGGTTCTATTTCCCACAGACTA
Organism: Polyommatus iphigenia; assembly: GCA_963422495.1. Classification (NCBI taxonomy): domain Eukaryota; kingdom Metazoa; phylum Arthropoda; class Insecta; order Lepidoptera; family Lycaenidae; genus Polyommatus; species Polyommatus iphigenia. The sequence continues at coordinate 11,650,852 of OY730184.1, forward strand.
AAAAGTGCGTCATAGCGCAGACGTCAGACTATCAGCTGTGATGCACTTTTTGTCTGTGGAAATAGAACCTATGCAATTATATGCGGACTTTTTGCGCATCGTGTGCGTTACCGCATATAATTGCATAGGTTCTATTTCCCACAGACTAAAAAGTGCGTCATGGATAGTCTGTCGTCTGCGCTGCGCCTAAATAGGACCTATAGAGATTTAAAATAATAAATTGAAATGACAATGTTACTTTCTGGCTGAAAACAGTATGACTTTAGCGGTCGCAGTCACACACGCATCAAATCGTGAGCATACGAGTGAGACAAAACATACTTAGACTGGGAGCCAGAATCCATGTCCATGAACATTTTTACGATATTTTGGATGCATCTAGTATTTTATTGTGTATTTTTTCGTGAAACAGGCCCTTAATGTTTCACCACTTCCTGATATAATGCCGGATAGGCTATCCACAACTTATTTGACAGATTCTCCATACTCTATCTGTCAAGTTAAGTGGTGGATAGCCTATCCGGCATTTATCAGGAAGTGATGAAACAGGCCCTAAATATAATTAGCTCTATATCTTTCCAGGTTATACTACCTGGACCTATTCGTGAAGCTGCTATTCCTGTTGCCGCTGGTCTACTATCTCTACACGTATCTCGTTAAACTATTCCTTTAAGGTTCTAAGTATTTATTAAATTAATTGTTACGTAGTTATGATTAGACTCAATAAATTTTTACTTTTGACAATAATTCGAACTTTTATTTCCCTGTGAAACGACTCAAGTAAAGGTACCGTTCAGACAGACAGAGAACAGACAGAGGACAAAAATCCAAATAAAATGCCACTTTATGACATAACCTACAGGTTTGACTTTGCTCTACCCCGCTACAAAGCACCAATTTCTATAAAAAAAGAAACCTATAGTTTATGTCATAAAGTAGCATTTTCTGAATTTTTGTCGGTCGCGGTCGCTTGCCGCAAATATCGGTAAGTCACCGGTAAAAGACAATAAATAATATTATAAACTTTTTATTTACTATTCACAATAACATTATGTATTCACATAAATAATTCAAAAGCATTAGTAACATCAGTTCATACTTCTATCACTACCATTTTAAAACAAAACAAATACATTCTTCGTCCGAGACATTAAATAATAAAATATAATACAACATAACAAGTGTATCACTCGAATACTATCATAATATATTATATAGTTGGCACTACTGTTTGCCATTGATTAAATATTTCAAATTGCCATGTGAAATTGATAATATAGCTTTAGGGAGAAACCACACAGGTGCGGTGCGGCGGCGGCGCGGCGCCGGAGCGGTGCCGCTGCGGCGTCCTGCATATAAAAATCACTGATATGCCACACGGTGCGGTGCGCGCCGCACAAACAATATATTACGCAGGACGCCGCAGCGGCACCGCTCCGGCGCCGCGCCGCCGCCGCACCGCACCTGTGTGACTTTTCTCTTAGGAGCAAAACAAGTGTTCTAATAATAATATTATATTCGGCATTCTATGTCAAGATATAAAACCACAATTTGATATGGCAAGAACTAGGTAATTTTTAATAGTCTTCGAAGAATTATAAAATGTTTTACTTTCAAATAAATAAAAATTATCAAATAGATATAACAGCAGATTTTTATACCAGCCATATCTATCATACTATCTAAAACAAAAATTTGGTGTCACATTTTCTTAAATTTAAATTACCCTAATTATTCCCAAAATAAAATTACTGTATCGAATCCGAAATATTTTGATAAAAATTAACACAGTAAAGTGGGAGACACGAAAAACATACTTTGTATAATTTTTATTTACCAGGGTTAATATTTTATATTTTATTATATTGTTAGGCTTCTTATGCAACAAATTTTGTGTTGTGTGCAATTTAAATTTAACTACTTAAATAACCAAAATTATATAAATAAATTATAGGATGCAGTACACTTTGGGGCGATATATGGCTTGTAAATAGAAACGCCAAAATAAATGCTATTAAACTAATTTGATAGTCATCAAAACTGACCAGTATGGTGTTAGTAATTTTTATAACTTTCCAGTATTCTTATTTAACTGTTTAATACAACATTAACGCCTCTAGTACACCGACGCTGCGAAACGCGAAACAGCGGCGAACCTATTTGCTGTCTCACTCGCCACACGGCAATGTGTTATATGGCATCTCGCTCTATTCCTGTTTCGCAGATATTTCGCGTTTCGCAGCGCCGGTGTACTAGAGGCGTAATGCAGTTACATTCTTTGTTGAATCCAGTCCGTACTCAACATCAATTTCGTTTGTTTGACATTGCATTTGGATTAGTTAGCGGACTAGATGGAACAAGAAACGAATCTGCATTAATTGTGGTATACCACGTTCTTCTTCTTTTTTAGGAGTTGCCAGCGTCAGACTGGAGGTGCAAATGTTCAGTTAACAGTACACCGATTGCCGTGCAATGACTAGGCACGAGTGATGACTTATACCGCGTATACCATTTCCACCAGTATGTTGTTTAATTTTGACCAGTATGCCACATATCAATTTTGATTACATCGCGGGCTTCAAGCCAGAGGGTCGTATAAAAAAGGACGTTTTTTTAAGAAGAAAATACATAGATCTCCACAACTCAAAATTTGCATGTATTTCCTCAAATCGTGAAATGATCTTTTGTATTTTAACTATTCCAAAACTCCCAACATTGCACTTACATCTATTTTCTTCTGAAAAAGAAAACTTTTTTTATACGACCTTCCGGCCTGAAGCCCGCGACATTATCTATCGAATTCACCAACACTGATCAATTTTGACAACAATCAACGAGCACCAGATCACCTGTTGGTCGGCTAGCACTACATAACACTACATAACACAACACTGCGAGGGGTCCTGCCCCGTCGGCACCGCGAAGCCCTCCGGCGGTGCGGATATGTCGCCCACCAGCTCCGTCGGCGGCTGACCGAGATCTTGCATCTGTAAAACGTTTGTGATAATGGTAGAGTGTTTTAGATGATACTAGCGACCCGTCCCGGCGTCGCACGGGTATAAAATATATAGCCACTGAAAAAATTATTAAAATCGATAGTCTATGATCCTTCACGTGGTCTACTTCTTATCTGTGCCAAATAACATAAAAATTGCTCCAGTAGTTCGCGAGATAAGCCCTTGCAAATAATTTCCCCCGTTTTTTTCACATTCTCCTATTAGTCTTAGCGTGATAAAATATAGCCTATAGCCTTCATCAATAAATGGGCTATCTAACACTGAAATAATTTTTCAAATCGGACCAGTAGTTCCTGAGATTAGCGCGTTCAAGTTAGCCCTTTGCAATAATTTTCCCCGTTTTTTCCACATTTTCCTCTATTTCTTCGCTCCTATTAGTCTTAGCGTGACAAAATATAGCCTGTAGCCTTCCTCGATAAATGGGCTATCTAACACTGAAAGAATCATCAAAATCCGTTGCGTAGTTTTAAAGATTAAAGGGAACAAAGGGACATGAGGGAAAAAAGCGACTTTGTTTTATAATAGAGATGACTGAAATCCGAGGAAATTGATTCATACGCAGTTGACGGTTCTGCGTCATTTGGTCGGATTATGACAATTCAATGTCGTGAACTGTAAGCTGGGTTTGACGTATCTCGATCAAACTACAATACCCGGCAATAAATATTGCACATCGACCTTTGGAAAGAGACAATCGGCTAATTTCGGTTTCATAGAGCGTTATCTTTGTAGCACACACCTATTTGACATTATGTCAGTCGTTGTCCAAATTCAAAAGAGTGCAGTCGCGTCCAGTTCAAAATATATATCTAGAGTTGTTAACACCCCTAAATTTGCTACAGCTGTAATTTTCCAAAAGAATTAAAATATACGTAAACATAATTTGAACACGCTTTTTTATTTTATTTTACCAGAACCTAAAGCCATAACTTATAGAAAATTTAGTGTATTTTATACAAAGAATAATAAAATTGTCAAAAGAAGCAAACCATAGTAATTATGGTTTTTTTTAACAGCTCCTAATATATACCGGACTTTTTGTGTTTCGTGCGTAAGAGATAACGCTCTACAAAACCGAAATTAGCCGACTGTCACTTTCCAAAGGTCGATGTGCAATATTTATCGCCGGGTACTGTACGTAGGTCCGCCATCTGCCTATTAATCAACTTCTCTGATAGTACTTACTTAAAATATTAAGGGCCTGTTTCACCATTTTCTGATAAGTGCCGGATAGGCTATCCACAACTTATCTGACAGGGTATGGAGTATCTGTCAGATAAGTTGTGTCAGTCAGTCATGCCAGTCTGCGTCATTTCTAATCCACCAGTGTTTGTCATATCATGGCTTCTCTTTTACAAATACGAGGAACAGAAGGGATACAAATGCACAATTAATTTAATCCAAAACCAGCCAAAGTTAACTAACCTTTTGCATGAGATCCAGTACAACCTCGAATCTCTTTCTCTTGACATCCTCGGGGTCGGACTCCTGCTCCGGCTCGAGTTCCGCACAAACCTTCTGCATCAGACTCTGTTGCCTCTCAAATCTGAAAATAGAAAAAAAAACGTACATATTATATTAAGTGCCTACCCTACTGCCTACCATTGAATAAATTGAATTGTATCTCATGTTGAGTTAAAATATAGCCTACAGTCTACACTGTACAGGGCATTGTTAACAAACAAATTTCTGCTTGCTTTTTAATTGAGCACAAATATTAATATGACAGTGTTTTCCAACCTGTGGTCAGTTATATGTGTAGGGGGTCCGCGGTGTTATCTCTGGACCATACATAAAGGCATTTGAATTGTAATCGCTACGCTTACAAATTGCGCTTAAAATGAATCCGATTTTTTTTGTTGTTTTTTTTATTAAGGGGGTCCGTAAAAACGGTGCTTGCTTGATTTCCTAAGGGTCTGTGGCTGAAAAAGTTTGGGAAACACGGGCCTATGACCCTAACAGTAGCAAGCTTTTAAATACCTCTCATATTCCGCCTGGTCGATCTTGCCCTTGTTGTCGGCCAGCCAGGCCGGGTAGCGGTCCACCAGCTCCTTCATGGACGGGTACAGCACCTCCTTGGACAGCAGGGACTGCATCATACCTTGCATGAAGGGCACGAACATGTTGCCATCCTGAAAAATGACAAATACTCTTTCAAACTTGATTTTTGTAAGTCTAGTATTAATATTAAAATATTAGTGAAAAAAGAAATAAAAAACTACAAAAAACGAGAAACTAAATTTTGTATGCAAAATAATCTTTGTTAGTCTATTTTGCACTTGGAAAATCTAGCTTTTAAATATACAGTTTTCTTTTTATTAAATTAACAGCCACACTGCGATACATTTTTGATGATTACTAAAGTAGTTTTTAAATCAAAGCATTGACAAGAAATTAATGGATTTTATATAAAAAAATGTTTACGAAGTAACTCCTTAAGTAATCATTGAATGTATGTAAGTGTAGGCATAAACTATTTAAGTAATTAAATGAAAAAAAACTAACCTGCGCCTGTCCCTCCCCAATATTAAAATTATTGAACATGTTAGCGAGGTCCTGGTCTGAGAATGGTGTTTGTAGATTCTCCGTATTCGTGTTAAGGTTTTGGAGGGTTTGTGATATAGCTGCCGACACCTGAAAACACATTGAAAAATCATAAATAGTACACTCTCCTTCTAGAACAGTTGTTAGTAACAAGCTAGCAACAAAAATTTTACATAAATTGTAATATTTTTTCATTACTAGTACTATGTGAGGTGATCTGTTGACCACTGTTCATTAACTAAATAAAGATAGTTTACCTCATCAATTTTTTCTTGAACACTAGGATCATTGGCAACTGCAGGGGCAGCTTGGGCTTCGGGTTGGGGTTTCAGAACTTGTGCGGCAGCCTCTGAAACAAGGAAGGATATTTTGGTAGATAGCTGATAGATAATATATTCTGAATGTAGAAGTTAAATCTACGCATTAAAGAATGATGTGTTAAATGTAAAATGTACTATAGAGGAAATTGATTCCTAGGCAGGTTGACAGACCAACGTCATTTGGTCGGATCATGTCAATTCAATGTTAATTGTGATCTGTTGGCTGGGTTTGACGTAACGCGACCAAATTACGTATGTCCCCCATCTGCCTACGAGTCCACTTCTCTGATAGTACATTTAGCTCATTTTGTTTCAAAAGGTAAGTTTTATGTGACTATGGTAGTAGAGATTTAAGAAATTGTAAAAGGTACCAACCTGCCATTTTACTAAATGTTTGTGCAATTTGTTCTTGTGTTATTTGGTCTTCTGGAAATAAAAAATAAGGATGTTAAAAATTATATAAGCATTTAAAAAGTTTGCATACTAAATTATGTAACATATTCAAATTTTTGGATATTAGCATAATTAATTTTATAGACATAAGGTAAATGACTAGTAGATTGGACAGTACCAGTCATTGGAAAAAGCACAAAAACAAAATATTTATTAATGTTGCTTTAAAAATTTCCTGTTTTTAAAGTAAAAGAATGCCTGTTTTTAAAGAAAAACAGTCAGTTTTAAATATGGTGTTTTTGTGCTTTTTCCAATGACTAGTACTGTCCAATCTACTAGTCATTTACCCTAGTGCAGCTTTTTTTATATTCAAATATAATTATTATTTATTACCTATCAAATTGTAGCGCCCACAATTAGTGGGAGCTACAATTATTTGAATAAATACTTGTTTGAAACTCGACTTAACTACCACCACATAATTTATGCAAAACTATTATATCGTCTTTAAATTGGTTGTTTAAACTAAAACATTCGAAACAATAGCAGCAATTTAATAAGATAGAGGTTAAGTTAACACTTCAACTCCCAAGTGGCCACATGTGGCCCTGAGAACAATAGATTTCCAAGAATCCGCAATCAAAGGATTAGAAATACTAAATACTTGGTAGTAAATATGAATGGTGTTGTATTTTATTATAATACCTAATAACCATGCTTGCAAGGGGAAACCCTAAAGAAACAAGCAGTATGTTGCACTGAAAAATATCAGATGCTAATCACAATTTTTATATAATTGTAGATACCAATAATTAAAACTGTCCTGTCTTTGAGAAAGTTCTAAGTGCAAATATAGAAACTTCTCAAAAGACAAGACAGAGGTATTCTTCTCTATACTTTTTAAGTATTTATTTTGGATCATTATCTTCAAATAGAACAATATTCTTCTGCTACTAAATGAGCAATGCCTAAAACAAGATCTCTATTTTTTGTGTCAGTTTGAAACTAATCTGAACACAAAATGTGAACCCTAATACCTCACCCGGCACTCCGCTGAAGCTCCCCAAGATTGAGGCCATGTTGCTCTCGAACTGTGATGCCGCCTCCTTGATAAACTCTTCGCTCCACAGACTCTGCGGAATATTCTCACCACCCTCCACTTGCTTTTGTTCCTCAGGCTTTTTTGTCATATCTTGTAAGGCACCTTGAATAAAATTAAATATCTAAAATTATTTGAACCAAACTTTAATGTTTAAAATACCTATTACATTATTTTGTGTCTATCATATAAATGTATTATGATCAACATCTTAAGATCTTCTAAGAATAATAATTAAACATTCACTTACCTTCTAGGATAATCGTTATCAAAGGTCAACATTAATTTGCGACTTATTTGAGAACTGAATGCCTTAAATTAAGCATGCATAAAATAGAAATAAATTATGACTTAACTTTATTCTTCTTGACTAGCTATTTAAGAATTCAAACCCTATTGCAATATAGGTAGATTCTGTGCTATTTTATAATAAATAGGTTCAAGAAAAACAGTTACTAACAATAATTCATGATCATCCAATGTTGTGTAATAAATAGGTTATAAAACTTACTGTCTAATAAGTCATCCAGCTCCGGATCCACGTCTTTTTTTGATTGATCCTTACTATCAGACATGTTTTTGTAATTAAAAGACGAAATAAATTACGTAAAATTATTCTCCAAAAATTAATTTATCAAGTTTGATTTTTGAAGAGAACTTTGCGAATTTGTGACATAAGATCAGTGCACAGACTACAAAGATGATATGGGTGACAGTTCTCATATTCCATGCTACGGATTTTTTTACAAGAAAACAAAAAAAAAAACAAAATGTATTAAATTATATTCCATCTACAAAAACAAATGTTTCCTATAATTGTAAATGAATAAAAATGAAAAGTTACTAAATGGTAACTTATTGATATAAAATTATAAATATTAACTCAGAAATAGGATTATAAAATTATTGTTACGAAAATATTTGAAAAATGACAGATGCATGAAACGGAACTTATGTCAATAGAGATTGATACAGTTGAATCGAAATCAAATCGATAAAAAAGGGCGGCCATCTTAAATCGCCGGCGTCACTCTGAAACATCAGTACGAAATCGATAATTTCGATTGCAATTCCTTTAAGAGGTGATTCGATATTTTTAAATTATTCGATTAATTTTTTTTGGGTACTTCCCTACTATTGTCAATTTTAATGTGTCACGACTCACGCATATCATCATAAAACGCACAAACTATAGTAGATTTTTTTAAACTTAAAATTAAAAATTGAAGTCGCATACATAATAATTATAATAGTATGAATGATACAGGCTTAGAAGTTAGAGTAATAATAACACTATAAATTGTATTTTTAATACTCTAAGGACTAAAGCGCTTATTCCACTTATCCTAGCTAGTTTCCTAAGTAGGATCCTAGCTAGGAATCTAGCTTTCTCAATGTTATTCCACTTGACTAAATCGGAAACGATTTAGGATCCTAGCTTTCTAAATGTTATTCCACTTGACTAAATCGGAAACGATTTAGGATCCTAGCTAGGCTAGAAACCTAGCTAGGATAAGTGGAATAAGCGCTTAACGCACAAACTATAATGACTCTAAAGAGGGTATGTTTGACAAAATACAAGTAAATTTACTGTAATTATTATAATAAGCTATTTCTTCAATTAATTAATTTTATTTATTTTTTTCTAATGAGCATCTGTGGCCTAACGGGTAGACCCCGTAGAGCAGTGGTCCCCAACCTTTTTTTCATGCGGGCCACAAACATGTTTTGGTCTTGGTGTCGCGGGCCGCAACAAAAATTTTTTAGGATTAAAAAATAACATTCTTCAAAATTAACAATTTTAAAGTGAAAAAAATTTAACGACTATCACGTAGACTTTACGTTATTTTGCCAGTGGGCGTGAATTTCAAAATTTTTTACCATCACGCGGGCCACAAATAAAGTCCCGGCGGGCCGCATGCGGAAACTTAAGAAATCATTATATTTTAGGTTATATTTTTCAAAATATATTGGTATTAACCCAGTAATTATTCTAGTAATAATTTATATTCCAGTAATAATTTATATTTTGTCACCAACGGCTACATTCATTCCTACACTCCATAATTCATTCCATACCCTTTTGCTGCAGCTAGCGCCACTCGTGGAGGATTTTTCAACTGTTATTTACTGCGTACAGCTCATAAAGTTAATATACCTATCGGAATAGAGAAACAAAGGCCTGAGTAAGCGAGATGTCACTATCAGTAACACTGCGTGGTTGCATAGCTTTTTTTTCATCTGTTTGACAGTCTGTCTGCCCCTGAGCCGATCGTTGTCAATTTGGGCTCTCAGAAAAATTAAGATTTTAAGTTAAATAATGAATAATTTTTAGAAATACTGCTCTAGAAACATGGTTAAATGTTTGTGGAATGATTGTTGATCCACACATCGAAAAAACCCGGACAAATATTCATTTCACAGGTGAATTATTCTACATCGACAGGACCTAGTTTTAAGTTTATTTTTGCCAATTCCCTACGAGTTATTGGTATTGATTTATCAAATTCACTTCTTTAAATGTTTATTTATATGGAAAACATAACTTGACTAGCCATGGTGCACAATTTAAGGATATTTTGTGTAAACAATTTTCATATATTTTACACTAGAGCATGACTAGGGCTGCATCAAGTTATCGATAAGTAGTATCGATATGAAATTATTTTTTAGTTAAGTATACTAATTATCTACGAATGTTGAAATGATAACATACTCATCCGTAGTTTATAATTAGTTAAAGTATATTAATATACTATCATACATAATTTATCGAAAGGGTAAAACGTCCTAGTAGTCGGGTCCCGCTCTACTACTAAGACTTCGTTGCCTGTCCGTCTGTCCACCCGTCCGTCCGTTTGTCTGTCTCCAGCTCAGACTACTAAGGGGATACTACGTCTCCAGGCTGTATAACAAGAACCGCTATAGTAATAGACTTCTGAAATTTCCACAGATGTAATGTCATTCTACATCCAATATGGCTGCTCATCCAAGATAGGGGAATAGTTGAAAGTACTTCTGCAAGATGGGTATCAAATAAAAGGGCTCATTGAGAGTGAATTGAAAATAAATATGGTCTAGTGAAGTCGTGTCGTGTCGTGACGTAACCTGTCGTGTCGAATCGTGTCATGACATGTCGTGTCGTATCGTGCCGGATTTTAGAAAATGCCCGGTTGAAACTGGTCACCCTTCATGCGCGAGTCCGACTCACACTTGGCCAATTTTCCAGATTTCCTGCTGACCTGAATACCAGAAATTCATGGCTTAAAATAATTAACCGTCCAAATTGGACTCCGAAGAAAAATTCATGCATATACTTAACTAGGTATGCAGCAAGCATTTTGAAGAAAAGTCATATTTTACTTCAAAATTTCAATTTTTATTATACATATCTATGCAGTTTTATTTTATCCCATTCTGTTTTTACAATCTTACAATTATTATTCCATGATCGATATCTTGTCGAATTACAAGATGTTTGTACATCACTGACACGCACACGTAAACATAATTGTATACACAGATGTAAATCAAATTTTGGTTAAGCTTGACAGCTCGGGATTGTTTCTCTATTCCGATAGGTATATTACCTTTATGGTACAGCTGGACACTTTTTCAAATATCCCCCATATAAGATAGTTCTCATTTCATCTACACTCCATATTCACAGATAAAAATTATTTTAATTTTTTTTTATTTAAAGCCAGCGCCAGACATGGGCTTCAAAGTTTGAGCAAACTTTTTGAAAACTTTGACGTGCGCAAACTTGGCGCAAACAGGATCACAAAATATATGCCTGCCAGACTTGTTTTCAAATGTTTTACGGCACAGTTATTGCAAAGATGGCTGACAGATTGGACGACGATTTTGTGGACGCTGTCAATCTATTTTATTTGAGTTGATTAAATTTTTTAAAAAATAATTAATTTTTTGAGGGTTCTGCTTGAAGTAGCTCAAGAAATTCGATAACTAAGTCATTACTCCACTCCATTATTGACGTTCAAAACTACAATAATTGCTCCAAAGTTTGTGCGACAATTAGTGTGGCAGGCGGCAGGCCGCACAAACTTTGAAGTTTGTTTACTTTGATGTGCGCAGAAAAACCGACTCATGATGGCAAACTACAATTATTGTTAATGTGTGTTCAAACTTTGCACAAATAGGCAAATGTGTGCTACACTTTGAATATTTTGTATTTAATTGTTGAATTTGAACACAATATGTCTGGCGCCGTCTTAACCATTTAAACAAACGCGAGCCGGTATGCATTTTTTTTTAAATTTGAATTGGATTTTGAGTAATTGTGGGTCGCTTATTTCATATTTTTGATCAAAATTTATAAAAAAATAGGGGAAGGGGTAGTTTTGGGTGGTAAATAATTTACCACTATCCACTCATGACTCAAAATATTAAATGTTGGTGGTAAAATAGTTACCATTGTCCATTTTGGTTTATTATTTTTTTCTTGACTAGTGGCTTCCTATTGGTTTTACCTACACAATATATTATTTTTTAATAATTATTTTGGGGAAGAAACAAAATTATGATTGAAGATATAAACATTTAATAAATAGTTATAATAATACGTCAAAGTAAATCCTTACACCTTGAGTCTGAAATTAACAATTAAAAAAAAATAATAACACTTTAATATGTAACTTTTTGATAACTTAAACCTTTTTCAAATATTTATTTAGTTTTATTCGTGCACGTACAATAAAACAGCTTTTTGTGTACATATCATCAAACTTTTGTCAAGACGGGATCGGACAGTGGTAAACTATTTACCACTTCTCTGAAATGTCTAAATTATATGAATAAATCAATTGCGGACGCTGCCTGTAAGTAAGATCATACAATATATGTTATAATTTAGGAATTTGAATCGAAAAACCACAAACCAGAATTTTCATTGAACAAAGTATCAAAAAAAACAAAAACGCGCACTAAAAACTTGAATTTTTTCACACCAAAACCGTTTGGTTGACTTTGACATTACCTGACAGTGATAAATGACGTTGAAAAGTTGTAAGATGGTATAGATAAGTAAAAAAATATATTTAAAAATATATGTGACCACGATATCTTTAAGTGTTACTATATCGAAAATTAGGATCATTTTTTAAAAGAAAACAAAGTGGTAATATATCTACCTTTATTTGAATAAGGGTTAAGAATCATTAGTTAGCTACAGACAGGCCTACAGCTTGCAACTTGATAACTTGTGAGGACTAAGATGCTCGCAGTATACTAATTATTGTTTACGAGCTTTTGCCCGCGGCTTCTCTCGCGTTAAGAAGACGTATTATTATATTATATAGGTCTACCAGAATCTGATGGCAAAAAGTGAGAAATTCAATTGACTCTAGCTATACTGGGGTAATTGGAATAAAACATTTTGATCCTTTTTTTTCTAAATAGGGGCTGATTATGTGTGTTAAACATGCAAATATAAAAATAAATCCAATGATCAAGGATATTTTTTAAAAATCTGCTGTCAAAAATTGCCATCAGATTCTGGTAGACCTATACAAACTTTCACCCCCTATTTAACCCCTTGGGTCACGTCATCACATCTACCTGCATGCCAAATTTCAGCCCGATCCGTCCAGTCACCAGTGGTTTGGGCTGTGCGTTGATAGATCACCATGTCAGTCAGATGTCAGTCACCTTTGAGTTTTATATATGTCGCAGTCATCTGGTTTAATCTGCGATTCGATCGAATGACTAGCGCATTCATTGAATGACACCATTCAATTGAATGACTAAAGGACAACTCGCCAAGCGTTGACTGTAACGTTTGACGTCTTGACTAAGAGTTAAGTATAGTTTTCACAGAGCCAGTACTGGCTGCCAATAAGACTGGAAGCCAGTATTGGCTTGGTATATGCCGCGTGTGAACAGTTTTTCAAGCCAGGCCAAACTGTTCACACGTGGCCTAAGTCAAGCCAATACTGGCTGCCAGTCTTATTGGCAGCCAGTACTGGCTCTTTGTAAATTATACTATATATAGCGAAGTCGTTAAATGGGATGCTATATTTTTTTCGAGTAGCCGTTGACGAGGTAGTTATAGGTAAATCCACGCTTTCATATTATTTTATTAATTATTACAAATAAAGCACTTTAATGTAAATGTAATTGATAAAATATCAACACAGTGCTATCAGCTGTGCGAGCTGCTTGACGCCATATTTGTTTTAGTGACTAGTAGCGCCGCAGTAGGAAGAAAATGAAATACGTTCAATTACCTGACTGATTTCATGTCCGGCGTCCGCTATCTTCAAAACGCTATGCTACAAATCGCTAACTAGTTGAACGTTGAGGGACGATCGTTCAATCGACGTTTGGCCGAGTCATTCAATTGAATGGTGTCATTCAATGAATGCGCTAGTCATTCAATCGAATCGCAGATTGAACCAGATGACTGCGACATATATACAGATATAAATTATAATATTTTATAAAGATATGACGTCATAAAGCACTGATCCCTATTATACAAGGTACTTGTATAATGGAGGTCAGTGTCTTATAGCCATTGGTCCGTGGCGTGGCCGACGCGACGGCCCTGGGAGTTGGGACTAAGAGCTACCGCACACCTGAGACACGACTGTCTTAAGACAGACTATCGCATAATAAAATGCACTAGATGCGCACATTTGAGACAAAACGTCTAATAGACAAAAATGCGCCCCGAGACAAGTCTGACTAACGATTGTCGGCTTCCCTTTAAAGTGTATGCAAGCGCGCACATCTACGACAAAACTGTCTAGCCACAATAGACATAACTACCAGTAGTTCGACTCAAGGCTCGGAAACCTGGTTTATCTTCGCGATCCTGTTCGTTAGAAACGCCATACATTTCCAAAAGAGCGTTTTCATTTCGATTCCGCTCTGAACGAAATTATTTCTGGTTTTGTTCTAAGAGCAAAATTAAATTGCTCACTGCTCAAAATACCGGTTAGAACCGTTCGCAGTCATGTTCGCCCCGCCCACTCACACACACCACGACCATCACCCATTGTCCACACACAAAAAAGTTATGGCCTATTGGCTATTAGATAGTGCCCTAGAAAGGGATAGAAGATATCACTCCACTAGTTACTTTCCGCGAGAAATTAACCAGGTAATTTCAGAAGCAATACCGCTCGCATCTCTATTTCTCTCCGAACGAACACTTATCCAAAAACCTGGTTATAGAGCGTTTTAACCTGGTTAAAATAATACCGGTTCCGAGAGTTACTTTCCGCGAGAAATTAACCAGGTTAATTTCAGAAGTAATACCGCTCGCATCTCTATTTCGCTCCGAACGAACACTTGTCCAAAAACCTGGTTATAGAGCGTTTTAACCTGTTTAAAAAAATACCGGTTCCGAGAGTTACTTTCCGCGAGAAATTAACCAGGTTAATTTCAGAAGCAATACCGCTCGCATCTCTATTTCGCTCTGAACGAGCACTTATACAAAAACCTGGTTATAGAGCGTTTTAACCTGGTTAAAAAGTACCGGTTCCGAGCTCTGGACTTCGACTGCAAAGAGACGGACAGGTTTCAATATATTATGTCAAATTCGTCGGGTTTCACTAAGATTATGAATATGAATTTATTTATAAGTACTTATAGATTTCAAAATTAGATTCTGGAAATTTTAATCACATGTGCCAAAACATAAACAATAATACGACCAAAAAGAGAAACACGTCCTGCGATCCAAGTACTACCTTTCCCGTCGAGTCTTTCCCGTTTATTGACGTGACAACGTCTTATAATTCGATATGGGCTGCGCGCACGAAAAAACATGACGCAATATGCGGCGTTACCTCGCTGATCGCTCTGAAGGCGTTCCAATATAAAGCCTAGTATTCACTTGAGCAGCTCGGCCAAATGAGCCCGCTCATTTGGCCGAGCCGCTCAAGTGGAGACGCCTGAGCACGCTCGAACTCGCACGAAAATATCCATATTTGATTATTTTCTCTCAGATTTTTGGTAACATAATTGACATGTCAGGTATATTCAAAATCTGGGGACCGAATTCAAATCGGATTTGTAAAATTTGAATGGTAAAACAGACTTAATTTGCATATTCCAAGTAAGTAAATTCTTGGCATAATAAAAAATATAATATACTAGCGAACCGCCCCGGCGTCGCACGGGTATAAAATATATAGCCACTAAAAAAATGATTAAAATCGATAGCCTATGATCCTTCACGTGGTCTACTTCACTGTGCCAAATAACATAAAATTGCTCCAGTAGTTCGCGAGATAAGCCCTTTCAAAAAATTTCCCCCGTTTTTTCAACATTCTCCTATTAGTTTTAGCGTGATAAAATATAGCCTATAGCCTTCCTCAATAAAAGGGCTATCTAACACTGAAAGAATTTCTCAAATCGGACCAGTAGTTCCTGAGATTAGCGCGTTCAAGTTAGCCCTTTCAAATAATTTTCCCCGTTTTTTCCACATTTTCCTCTATTTCTTCGCTCCTATTAGTCTTAACGTGATAAAATATAGCCTATAGCCTTCCTCGATAAATGGGCTATCTAACACTGAAAGAATAATCAAAATCCGTTGCGTAATTTTAAAGATTAAACGGAACAAAGGGACATGAGGGAAAAAAAAAGCAACTTTGTTTTATAATATGTATAGATTTGAAGCTGTATAAGCCAATTACGTTAAAATAACGCATTTCATCGGGATTTCGGGGTGGGGACAGTCGAAATAATGAGGTCCCTCAGAAGTATTTTGGTGCAAATGCAGTATATATTAATAAATTTACGAAATACTTTAATATATAGTTGAATATTAATATCACATAATTACCCAGAAGAGTATAAAATTCCGGACAATAAATATTAGTAGCTTAAATCAATGTCTAAAGTCACCAAACACACCAAACAAAGGGGGTACAACATTTTGTGAAAATGCTCATATGACGAAAATCGCTAGGGTTGTTAATTTGTCACTACGAACTTAAAACTATGACATATTACAGGCATTAGGGTTTCCTATTACGAGGGCTGCTATTTATGTATCCGGAATTACAAAAAGAAACAAATATATATCATTTAATATGGTTTTATTGCTTTTCAAAATATTCGCCGCGATGATCGCCACACTTTTGCATACGCTGGAACCAATTTTCATAGCACTTTTTCCATTCTGATTGAGGTATCTCCAAAACGTGCATTTTGAACGCATCAAAAGCCTCTTCGCGGCTCGAAAAACGTTGACCACGTAATTTGTTCTTCGCGTATGGAAATAAAAAGAAATTGTTAGGTGCCAAATCAGGGCTGTACGGCGGATGACCAGTCAATTCGATCTTTTGACCCTCCAAAAACTGAGTTGTTTCAGCTGAGGTGTGACAGCTAGCATTGTCGTGATGTAATATGATTCTGCGTTGTCGGTTGTCCTTTCTTATTTCTTCAAAGACTTCTGGTAAACAAATGATCGTATACCATTCAGAATTAACCGTTTTACGATTCTCTAATGGCATTGTAGCCACATGTCCTTTAATTCCAAAAAAACAGGCGACCATTTGCTTCAAAGTACTTTTTGCACGAGTAACTTTTGTTGGTTTCGGCTCATCTTGGAACACCCACACCGTTGACTGTTGTTTAGTTTCGGGGTCATTTGCATAGATCCAAGATTCATCACCTGTGTAGATATTATAAACGGCTTTTGACGTACCACGGTTGTATTTTTTTATCATTTTTTTGCACCAATCGACACGAGCCCGTTTTTGATCGATTGTCAAGTTGTGCGGAATTCAACGCGAACATATTTTTTTCACAGCCAAATGTTCGTGTAATATCTTATGTATGCTCGTCATACTTATGCCTAAGGACGCCTCTATCTCGCGATATGTAACATGACGATCACGCATTATTAGTTCCCGCACAGCATCTTTATTTTGTGGGACAACAGCTGTTTTTGGGCGACCTTCTTTATTTTCATCCGTGAGCATAGACCGCCCACGATTAAACTCACTGTACCAGTGATAAACAGTGGTTTTTGATGGTGCTTCATCTCCAAAAGTTGCGGTGAGTTGAATAAAGCACTGTTGTTGATTTAGCCCACGCCGAAAATCGTAGTAAATCACTGCACGAAAATGTTCACGCGTTAAATCCATGGCAAATGAAGACACGCAATTTTCAAAATGACGCCACAATGGAAAAATAATTGACAGTCACATGAAACAAAATGTATTCTTTAACCAAAGAGTTCTATTTTCAAATGTTGTAATTACTTTTTAAATATTGTTCTTGTAAGTGGCCAGTTCCGGATACATAAATAGCAGCCCTCGTACTGTATTTCTCTGGGATGTAAAACATGTTAAACACGTTAAAAACGGGTTGTGAAACACGTCAATTTGAAATAATTTATATTTACAACTTAGGTATTTCAAATAACAAATTGTATATTAATAAAATTAAAACCGAGTGCATTTTGCGTCTATTGCCAGCGGTTCTGAAAAATTTTATAGATATAGATAGAAAAGTTCTCATTCGGATAAAAATAACTTCAAAAAAAATCGGTTTTCGTCTTTTCGCTGACACTCACTGGTTGTTTTATTTATTATTACGCCAGAGGGATTTGCGTCCCAGGGTAACCCTACAGAACGGATTGGACCAGTATTAGGCGTATGACGTCTTTACAGCCTTAAGCCTAGTATCCACTTGAGCATGCTCGGGCGAATGAGCCGCTCATTCGTGCGAGTTCGAGCGTGCTCAGGCGTCTCCACTTGAGCGGCTCGGCCAAATGAAGGGCTCATTGGGCCGAGCCGCTCAAGTGGATACTAGGCTTTATATTGGAACGCCTCAGAGCGATCAGCGAGGTAACGCCGCATATTGCGTCATGTTTTTTCGTGCGCGCAGCCCATATCGAATTATAAGACGTTGTCACGTCAAAAACTCAGGACAGTTACCACTATTTTAATCACTTTTTCGCCTACACTACATAAAAACTATTTTTATATTTATAAAGTGTTTCGTAAGTTTTCGTAGCGTTACTGTAAATATAAAATATTTTGGTGTAGAAATGAATTAAAAGTGAATTTATAAAACTGGGCGAGGATGATAATGTTACCTCCATTATGTTACCAATTTGGATGGTAACTATAAGATGACTGGCAAAGTAACATAATTGACAGGATAAAGTTGTGTTCACATGATGGTCATAGATAAATTAAATTTTAAATCACTCTAATATTCTGAATGCGAAAGTTTGTGTGTGTGTGTGTATGTTTATTTATATATTATTTTAGTAAAATTTGGTTTGGAGATAGGAATAACACATGGACTAGTTTTTACTGCGGGTAAATACTTCATTCTCATGTAAAAATCTTTAACCCGTGGGTGAAATCGTTTAATATAATTCACAAAATATGCATTCGTTTCCATTTTGAGCTAAACTTTCTTTAGTAATACATTTAAGATTTCAGAATACATAATATTACGAATTACGATGCGATTTTTCTTTGACAATTTCGTCTAGGTTTCAGATTCGATCTCTAGAATATAATTTGGTTTTAAAAATGTATATGTTGTATCTTGGTGCTATCATCAGTCTTGACATTTTCTTATCCACCCATCGTCACTCCTAAAACTCCACCCATGTAAATTTACCTTTGATTATGTTACTGTCAGTTATGTTACCTTTTTCTCAATCAATCCATTATATTTGTTATTTGTGCAGGAATATTGAGATTTTGAGGGTTTTAAATATTAATAAAATAGTTTATTTTGCTAAATAAATAAATTTAAAGCCAATTCTTAAGGGAATGCACGAAACAAATAAAAAAATATGATGTCTCAACATACTTGGTATCAAAACTGACATTAAATCATGGTTAATGAAAAAAGGAGTACTTGTTGAATTTTCTATTATGTTTTTTTAATAAATAGCAGTTAAAATTAATAAAATCAGTCATTTATTTCCTAACTGTCTGCTAAAATACTCTAGAAAATGTGGTAACATAATTGACAAGCCTTTTGTGACTATCTCTCATATTTTCTTCAATATTTTCATAATTAAGAAGTATTTTAAAGTGTTTTTCATATAAAATGATAGTTAATTGCACACAGAACATTATTACCACATTTAATCCAAAAAATATCACACTTTAAAAAACCGTCCTCAAATCTGGCCAGGTACAACATTTTGTGAAAACGCTCATATACGTCAAATTTAAAAATTTCTAATGGAGGCACTTCACATGGCTATTTGTATTTGCTATTGGCTATTTGTTGTATTTGGCAAAATTATTGACGAATACACAAACAAGCAAATATAGGCAAATACGGCCCTCCACACATGGACGTCAAATACCAAACTTTTACTTGATTTTCTTTACTTGCCTATTTGACTCCTTTGATGTGCGTCAAAAACCGACAAAGGTACGCTTACGTGTATTTGGTATTGGTCATAATTGTCAAATAGGCAAATAAGGCCAATATTTGTCAAACATACCCTCTACACATGGTGATTGTTTGGCGAATACATCAAATACGTAAATACAAATAGCCATGTGAAGTGCCTACATTACTTCTAAGTCGGCATCTATACTTATTATAAAACAAAGTCACTTTTTTTCCCTCATGTCCCTTTGTTCCCTTTAATCTTTAAAACTACGCAACGGATTTTGATGATTCTTTCAGTGTTAGATAGTCCATTTATCGAGGAAGGTTATAGGCTACATTTTATCACGCTAAGATTAATAGAAGCGAAGAAATAGAGGAAAATGTGGAAAAAACGGGGAAAATTATTTAAAAGGGCTAACTTGAACGCGCTAATCTCAGGAACTACTGGTCCGATTTCAAAAATTCTTTAATTGTTAGATAGCCCATTTATTGAGGAAGGCTATAGGCTATATTTTATCACGCTAAGACTAATAATATAATAATAATGTGGAAAAAACGGGGGAAATTATTTGAAAGGGTTTATCTCGCGAACTACTGGAACAATTTTTATGTTATTTGGCACATATAAGAAGTAGACCACGTGAAGGATCGTGATAGGCTATCGATTTTAATCATTTTTTCAGTGGCTATATATTTTATACCCGTGCGACGCCGGGGCGGGTCGCTAGTACTCTATAATTCTGTCTACTCTGTCCGGGCGTTCTCTACTGTTTAACAATTGTATGCGTTGCGTCATCGTAGTCAAGACAGTTTTGACTCGGTGTGCGCCACACGATAGACACAACTGTTTTAATTGTGTCGTAACTCGTAAGACTGACTTGTCAATGTGAAACAAGACTGTCTAACTACAGTCGTGTCTCCGATGTGCGGTCGCACTAAGAGTTGGGAGTTTGTTTCGTCATCGGTTGGAATACGGGCCGGAATTCGGAGAGTTTATTGAATAATAAAATAAGTCGTAGCTTTGAGCCAAGGCCAGCTTTTTAAAAGAACTAAATTTCAATGTCACTTTGTACTGTCAAACTAATGTCAAACATTGATTTGCATATTTCTGTCAAAAATTTGGATTTGAGAAATTGAGGAAATTCAAGAAAATTAGTTTAAAAAATACAAAAGCCTGTAAAAAGTATATGAATTTTCAATATTACAGTAAATCGACTTTCTATGCTTTGTAGTAAATTGTAGTTTGAAGCTTTTCTGCTTGTCGTTGTGCGTGAAAATTCAGTTCATAAAGCCTCTAACTCGAACTCGAACTAAATTTAAAATAATTATTGATGTAAGCACAGGAATACAAATTACTCGATGTAAGTGGCTACTTCTTTGACCCAGAAGCTGGTTGCATCGCTAATGATAACGCATTAGGCATACGCCAATTATTATGTCTTGTACATTACTTACTAATCCATTACTTGTTTAAAATATTTTGAGTCCTCAAACCTTTCCAAACAGTCGCTTTATTTTTACTCTTTGAATAAAACATTTAAGAG